>JAUIMM010000516.1:3965000-6690000 GCA_031769625.1 Taudactylus pleione | reverse complement strand
TCCACTATACCCCAGGGACAGCGGGCCGCGGCTCAGCGGCAAGCGCTACGGCGTCTCGGGGGTTAATTGCATGCCAGGGGTGCGCGCCTTCCCTGTTAACGGCGTCTCCCCTGCTGCACACGGTCCTCTCTGCACAGCTGCCGATTGATCTTGTGGCAGCGCTCCTCCTCCAGGCCGACCCCCTCTCTGCTCCTCGGTGGCCATCTTTGTAGGGTGGTGAACGCTGCTGGAAGCTGAGTGCGGCATCGTGGTCTGAGTCCCCCCTGAATACCTCTCCTCCGATTACAGGTAAGTGTATGCGGCGCTGTGTCCTACCAGACTCTGTGTCTGTGTAGTTGAAATCAGCGCTGATAGTGCAGGGAATTGATTTTCTGCATTGTATGTGACTACTGCTAGCGCTGCTGCCTGTACTTTAAATTTTTACTGTCAGCCATTTTTCTGTCCCTGCTCTTACTCTGCTAAAGCCCTTGCGGTGCAGTGATTGCAGGGTGTTTCTCCTACTATACTAATAAGTATCGGTTAGAGGGGTCACATACTTTCCATCATCTCTGAGAGTGATTTTCCTCTCCATCTTATGTGTACTAAGTGCAATGTACATATAGCGGAGGGGGAGGGTAACGCGGAGGGGCTATGTCGGCAGTGTTATTTATTGGTGCAGCCAATTACTGTCACGGCTCCGGTACAGGAACCTCCCTGGGCCAGTTAGCTCCTCCACCTGCGTTTTCCCAGATGGGATTGTCCCAGCAGTCAGTGGTGTCGTAACCCATGCAGGGTTTCCCGAGACAACTGATGGTACCCCACAGTCTCCCTATTTCCCCTCCCCAGGTTTCTCAGGAGCCTGCGTGGGTTAATTCTCTGACAACTTCAGTACAGCATTTGTCGGATGTTTTACAAGGGGAGTCTGTGTTGCGGCCACATAAGCGGCCGGTGGCGTCTCTGTCTGCTCCTTATGTGGATGATGACGTGACGTCCGATGATGGGGAGATCTATCTGACCAAGAACCTCTCCGTACTAAAGAGTCGGACGCTAAGTCCAAGGTTTATATTCCTGGTCTTATTCGGGCGGTCCGCACAGCTTTAGTTATTGAGGATGATGATCCTCCGGTATCCAAGTCCAAATATGCCTTTTTTAAGGATATTAAGGGTGACGCCACAGTGTTTCCTCTTTCGGGTCAGTTAGTAGACCATTTAGACGAGGCGTGGAAACACCCTGGTATCAGCCTCAGAGGCGCTTAGCGGTGGCTTATCCGTTTGCGGACAATTATTTTTCTAAGTGGGAATCCTCTCCACAGGTGGATTCTCATGTGACACGCCTAGTCCGAAGTGCCACATTGCCTATGCCCTCCATGTCTTCCTTGAAGGATGCTATGGACCGCAAGGTGGAGATCTGCCTAAAGTCCATTTATTCCCTCGCGGGGGGAGGCATCCAGACCGGCTATGGCCGCATGTTGGGTAGCCAGAGCTATGCAGCGCTGGGCTGATAGTTTGGAGGCGTCTTTGGATTCCGACTGTTCGGCTGAACAGGCCGAGTTGGTAGGCAATCTCCGGGATTCGGCCACTTACATCAATGAAGCGGCCTTGGATATCAGTAACCTCACATCTCGGATTTCTTCAGCAGCTGTTGCTGCTTGTCGCACCTTATAGTTGCGATCTTGGAAGGCGGATGCTGATTCTAAAAAGGGCTTAGAAGCTTTGCCTTTTAATGGAGAAGTCCTATTTGGTCCGGATCTGGACAAAATTGTAGCCACGCTGGTGGCAGCCAAATCTGCATGTCTCCCGTCGGCTGCGGTCCCTTCCAGTTCGGGTACGTCGTCCTTTCGGCCTTACAGGGCCCAGGGCAGGCCTAAAGCACAGTCTTTTCAGCTACAGGCTGGCCCCAAGAAATCGGCCAAGCCCAGGAAACAGGCCTGGAGTACCAGACGTCCGGCCCCTAAGTCAGCTGACAAACCTGCGGCCTGACGGTCCGGGCCTCCCTTTGGGGGATCCCAAAGTGGGAGGCCGCTGCAGTTTACCCAGTGTTGGTCGGTAATCACGACAGACAATTGGGTTCACGAGGTGGTTTCTCACGGGTATGCCCTCTCCTTTCGGCACAGGCCCCATCCCCATTCTTCACCACGGGTCTTCCATCAGACCGGAACAAAGCCATGGAACTACGGAAGATTTTGCACATTATGCTGCAGGCTGGAGTTATAGTGCCTGTTCCATTCTCCCAGAGGGGCCAGGGTTTCTTCTCCAATCTGTTTTTGGTGCAGAAACCCAATGGGTCGTACCGTCCAATCCTCAACCTCAAAGCACTCAACAAGTCCTTGGGAGTGCCGAGGTTTCGGATGGAGACCCTACGGTCCATCATTCTGGCGCTGTAACCTGGGGATTACATGGTGTCATTGGATATACAGGACGCTTACCTGCATGTACCTATTCTATTACGCCATCAACAGTTCCTCAGGTTTGCAATCCGCAACGATCACTTCCAGTTCCGGGCGTTACCTTTTGGCCTGGCGACAGCACCACGTGTGTTCACCAAGGTTATGGCGGTCATGGCGGCTTCCCTGCGGCTGCAGGGAGTCCGCATGTTGCCATACCTAGACGACCTTCTGTTGGTAGCAGGATCTCCAGAGCTCCTTCTACGCCACTTGGACCTGACGATTGCGGTACTGCAACGGCACGGCTGGTTAATAAACTGGCAGAAGTCCACCCTGATCCTGTCTCAGAGGATTCTGCACCTCGGAGCCTTATTGGACTCCAGACAGCAAAGGATCTTTGTGACGGGGGAAAAGATCTCTGCCTTACAGTTGAGGGTGCGCAGTTGTCTGCAGAGTCTCCGTGTGTCTCTGCACTTGGCGATGAGGTTACTGGGCTCCATGGTGTCAGTATTCGACATGGTGGAATATGCCCAGTTCCACTCCAGACCTCTGCAGCAATTGATCCTGTCCATATGGAATGGACTGCCTCAGAGTCTAAAGTCCCAGACGATGGTGCTCACTCCGGAGGTTCGCCTCTCCCTAACCTGGTAGTTGCAGACGAACCATCTCAACAAGGGTCGTCCATTTTGGGCGGCGAATTGGGTTCTGTTGACAACGGACGCCAGCCTTCGGGGCTGGGGAGCTGTCACGAGTCCATACTTGTTCCAGGGCAGATGGACTCAGGCGGAAACTGAGCTTCCAATAAACATCTTGGAACTCCGCGCGGTTTTCAATGCTCTCCAGCAGGCACATCGGGTTCTCCAAGGTCACACCGTGCAGGTCCAGTCAGACAACGCCACCACTGTGGCCTACATAAATCGGCAAGGAGGAACCCGAAGTTGGGCGGCACTCGTAGAGGTGTCCCGCATCCTGGTTTGGGTGGAGAGCAATCTCCCGGCCATATCAGCAGTATTCATCCCAGGAGTCCTCAACTGGGAGGCGGACTTTCTCAGTCGCCAGGACGTTCATCCGGGGGAGTGGTCTCTGCACCAGGATGTCTTTCAACTTCTGGTGGACAGGTGGGGTCTTCCAGAGATCGACCTCATGGCGTCACGGCACAACAACAAGTTGCCGGTGTATGGGTCTCGCAAAAGAGACGAAAAGGCGTCTCTGGTGGATGCTCTATCCGTCCAGTGGACGTTCCGGTTTGCTTATCTCTTTCCTCCGTTTTCCCTTCTTCCACGGGTAATCTGGAAATTCAAACAGGAAGGAGGGACGCTCCTGTTGATAGCTCCTGCGTGGCCCAGGTGGCACTGGTTCTCAGACCTTCAGGGGCTGTCCGTGGACATTCCTCTGCAGTTGCCGTTACGGCCGGACCTACTGTCACAGGGTCCTTGTCTTCACCTGAACCTGACTCGGCTGTCTTTGATGGCGTGGCTGTTGAGACAGCCATGTTAAGGTCCAGGGGGTTTTCCAGCTCTGTGGTACAAACTATGCTAAGAGCTCGGAATCCGTCTTCTGCGAGGATATACCATCGTGTGTGGCATACGTTCTTCCAGTGGTGTCGACCGAGAGGTTATGCCCCTCGGGAGTTCCGTCTAGAGTGTTAGCTTTCCTACAGGCGGGACTAGACCATGGGCTTCGCCTTCCTTCTCGGAAGGTGCAGGTGTCTGCCCTGTCAGTCTGGTTCCATCGTAGGATTGCTGCAATCCCTGATGTGTGCACCTTTATGCAAGGTGTTCTTCAAATTCAGCCGCCTTTTGTTCCACCAGTGGCGCCTTGGGATTTAGCTGTGGTCCTGAGGGCTCTGCAGGGACCGCCGTTTGAACCACTCGGCTCAGTGGACCTTAAATGGCTAACAGCTAAAACAATTTTCCTTCTGGCCATTGCTTCGGCCAGACGTGTTTCTGACTTGGGGGCTCTCTCCTGTAGACCCCCTTTTCTGATTTTTCATAGGAACAGGGCGGTGCTGCGCACTCATCCTGGATTCCATCCCAAAGTTGTTTCAAGTTTCCACATCAACGAGGAAATCGTTGTGCTGGCTTTTAACTCACCTGACCTTTCAGTGGGTGAGGCCACTTTGGACGTTGTGCGGGCCTTAAGGATTTATGTTGACCGCACTTCTTCGATTAGGAAGTCGGACGCCTTGTTTGTCCTCTATGGCTTCCGTAAAAAGGGTTGGCCTGCGTCAAAGCAATCTTTGGCAGGTTGGATTCGTATGGCTATTTCTGAAGCTTATCTTCATGAAGGCCTTCCGGTTCCATCCTCTGTGAGATCTCATTCCACTAGGTCTGTGGGTCCTTCGTGGGCAGCTTGACGTGGTGCCTCTGCAGTCCAGATCTGCAAGGCTGCCACATGGTCCTCTGTCCATACCGCTGTGAGGTATTACGCGTTTTACACCTTTGCCTCTCAGGATGCTTCCTTCGGGCGGCGGATTCTCCTTTCAGCACAGGAGCGTCCCCACCCTTAAAGGATACTGCTTTGGGACATCCCCAAGGTATCCTGTGGGTACCCTATGGACCCTGATGTAGAAAATATGAGATATGGTAAGAACTTACCTTTGTTATCTTTATTTCTACGAAGTCCATAGGGTTCCACAGGACTCCCGCCCTGTCGCACCTGTGCTGCAGATGGGCTTTACTCTGGTCACCGGTTTTTCTCTCTCCCTCTGGTGAGAATGTGATTCGTGTGTGTGTGTGTGTGTGTGTGTGTGTGTGTGTCCAGATCTTTCTTCTCTCTCTTCCTTCTCCTCCTCCGGCCTATGGCTTGGTACGTAACTGAGATGCCTTGGCCCGGGGGTGGGGTATAGGAGGGGACCCTGATGCATCCTAGGAGGCTGAAAACTTAACTCTATGGTGCCCGATGCCTGACGTCATCACCTATACCCTAAGGTATACAGTGGAACCCTATGGACTTCGTAGAAATAGAGATAACAAAGGTAAGTTCTCACAATATCTCATAATAAATATATATATACTTGACCAATAGCCCGGCACTCTTCCAAATAAAAAAACGGGACCCGGGTACCCTCCGTGTAGAAGTATTGTATAGTAAAGAAAACAGCGGCACTCCGGGATTTGTAGTAGTTAGAAAAGTGTATTCATATACATCCATGTATATGAATACACTTTTCTAACTACTACAAATCCCAGAGTGCCGCTGTTTTCTTTACTATATATATATAGGGTGAGCGGATTCGGTTCTACTCGGTTCCGTTCGGATTTAAAAAACTAATCTTATTGGGTATCAGCTGTCACTAGTTTTGGATAGCCAATAAGATTCGGTTTTTAAAACCGAACGGAACCGAGTAGAACCGAATCCGCTCACCCCTAAAATATATATATATAAAAGCCAGAATCCCATGAAAAAGGTGTAGCACAGACTGTGTAATGGTTAGCATTACTGCCTCACAGCACGGAGGTCATGGGTTCAAGTCCCACTATGGCCCTAACTGTGTGGAGTTTGTATATTCTCCCTGTGCTTGCGTGGGTTTCCTCCGGGTCTTACGGTTTCCTCCCACACTCCAAAAATATACTGGTAGGTTAATTGGGACCCAACAAAATTAACCCCAGCGTTTAACTGTGTGAGCATGTGATGGGGAACATAGATTGTAAGCTCCACTGGGGCAGGGACTGATGTGAAAGGACAAATATTCTCTGTAAAGCGCTGCGGAATATGTGTACGCTATATAAATAACTGGTAATAATAAATAAATAATATTTGGCAGACTGTAAGAAGAACTTTGTTACTCTTTCTCCTTGGTTTGTTTCTTTAGGATATTATAAGTCATTGAAAATTATTCAGATTTTCCACTTATGTGACTGTGGTCCCAATGTAGTCACATGGCACATGTAGTAGTGACCACACACACTTGTAACACACTTCTGAGCTCTGTTTTCACTGTGACATACTTTTTTTCCCCTGTGTCTGGCACCCAGGCAATGGGTCTGATTTTGAGCCGCACATAGTGCGAACGCAACTCTGGACCCCAGCTGTGAACGGAAGGTGACTATACATCCACATTCTGAGTCATATGCTCCAGTCCTCCATCCCCAAGAGCAGCCGTCCTCACTATCATTGGCATATACACCTATCCCGTGCCAGATGCACTAGATGCAACTGAATTCCGCATGCACTGTGCACATGCTTGACTCAGAATAGGTTGTTACTTTGGAAACATGCCCATGACACACCCATGGAATGTTTCTCTTACATGCGAATGCCCTGTTACCACCCAGTTGACACATTGTAACGCCCACTCAGCAGTTGCAGATCAGACTGAGATGTGTGTAGGTACTTAAAGATGAGTATGACACCTGCAACACATGCTCAATTAGCTAAAAGTGGCCAGACTTTCCACATTTGAACTTACATTCAACTTTTTTTCTCTATATTTGCTCTGTGCAGTGTAACTTCCCCAACTTCTCTTTGCTTTCGCATGACATACTGAAAGCTGTGACTTTATAGCAGCCATATTTGGCTACCCTCCAGAGAGGTATAGAAAATGACATAATTTTGGGTGGAGAGCTAAGAAAAATTCTTAAGAGGTATCTAACTTACGTAATTTTTCTTCTTTAAATAGTATGTGTGATTTTTGTTGTTTTTATTTACATCAGCAGAGAAACAAAATTACATAACAGTAAGAGGTAACAAATCCTCTAAGTCAGTGGTATATATAATGGAACCTGTGCATCAGCCAATAAAAAATGATTACTACATTATAACAGTATACAGATGTGAGTATATATGTAGAACAAGTAAGCATTGCTGTCCAGTGGATGTTTCTAAAGTCGGCTGGTTTTTCATTTTTAGACGGACAAGAATCTAAAATATGAATATGAAGGGCTACTTTAGCTGGATCTGGGAAGGGGGAGTTTTGGGATGGGCTCCAAGGACCTCAGACTCTGAGGAAGTGAGCGACTGAGTTTTTCTGAAGGCTGGTAATTTATACTCCATGGAGACCACACAGCTCAATCTGTAGATTAGGGCCTGCATCAAAAAAGGGGAAAATGCTTCCATTGTTTTAGCTATGAGGTATTTAGCTGCATTACAAATATGCAGTATCAACTTCTCTTCACCTTTACTGATATGCTTGACCTAACTTCATAAAAGCTATGGTAGGATTGTGAGGAACCACTGTTTTGTTCAATCAGTTCCCAGGTAATAGCCCAGAATTGGTAGACCAGGGAATAGGTCTACCAAACGTAATAAAAGGAACCCACCTATCCACATTGCCTCCAACATAACTCGGGCGTATGAGAAAAAATTGCATGGATCCTCTCAAGTACCAGTGTGGGTAAACCTAATGACATTTCCCGTATGGCTATGCTGATTGAGGACTTAGCAGTCTGATGGCTGACTGTTCCTCACCGTCCAGCGCTTTCCCCATGTCACTTTCCCATGCGGCCTTTAGGAAGGTCATACTGGTGAGGATCTGGAGCCAATACAGAATTATAAATTACGAAGATGTTACCCTAATGGCTCATAGAGTGCATGCACAGCCTTTCAATATGGGAGGACTGGAGCAAGACTGTAGACTTCATCTGGGATTGACTTAAACTTTTGATCTGTCAGTACTGAAATTTGTATTTCCTGAATGTCTTGGAACGAGGCAAGTGCAAAAGACAAACATGCCCTTGTCTCCCCATACTAAAAAAGCCAACCCTTGATTCTAACACTCTCTCCAACTACCGTCCCATCTCTCTCCTCCCTTTTGCTTCCAAGCTCCTTGAGCGTGTTGTTTTCAAGCGCCTTACCACCTTTCTTTCCTCTCATTCCCTCCTTGACCCTTTTCAGTCTGGCTTCCGTTCTCTCCACTCCACTGAAACTGCCCTCACAAAAGTCAGCAATGATCTCCTTGCTGCTAAATCCAAGGGCCACTACTCTCTGCTCATTCTCCTTGACCTTTCTGCTGCTTTTGACACTGTGGACCACCCTCTCCTTCTGCAAATCCTTCACTCCCTTGGTCTGCGTTACACTGCCCTCTCCTGGCTATCCTCCTATCTCTCTGACCGATCCTTCTCTGTCTCCTCTCATGACTCTTCTTCTCCCCCACAGCCTCTTGCAGTGGGTGTTCCCCAAGGTTCTGTTCTTGGACCTCTCCTTTTATCACTCTATACATCCTCACTAGGTGAACTCATCAGCTCTTTTGACCTCCAATATCATCTCTATGCTGATGAAACTCAGATCTACCTTTCCTCCCTTGACCTCTCTCCCTCTCTCCTCACTCGTGTCTCCAACTGTCTCTCTGCCATTTCTTCCTGGATGTCCCAGTGATTTCTTAAACTTAATATGTCTAAGACTGAGCTAATCATCTTCCCTCCCCCCTACATAACCACACTTCCCGCCATTTCTTTATCAATTGATGGCACAACTATCTCCTCTAGCCCCAAAGTGCGCTGTCTTGGAGTTATCCTGGACTCCTCCCTCTCCTTCAAACCACATATCCAGAATCTCTCACAGTCCTGATCTCATCTCCCTTCACTCTCCTGTCCACCCTCTTCGTTCAACAAATGCACGCCGCCTCTCATGCCAATTGATTACTTCCTCCCACTCCCGCCTCCAAGATTTTGCCCGCGCTGCTCCCCACCTTTGGAACTCTCTCCCGCTTCCCATCAGACTCTCCACCTCTCTACAATCCTTCAAACGGGCTCTCAAGACCCACTATTTCATCAAAGCCTTCCAGCTCTCATCTTAACTTGCTGCTACATACTCCTTCCTCCCTGCCTACCCCATCTGTTTCACCCCTGTTTGTCTGTCCCTCCCCCTTAGAATGTAAGCTCCTATGAGCAGGGCCCTCTACCCTCTTGTGCATCTCCTTACTATACCTTCATCTACTTCTTACTCTCTGCCAGGGCACCTAACACTTGATTGCTTTGCATTGTTGCTTATCTGGGTGTTATGGTCGTGAATGTAGCAATGTATATTATCCATGTCCTGTAATGTATTGTATTGTACTGTACTGTAAGTCACTGTAAATCAATCTATTTGTTTATGTACTTTGTAAGGCGCTGCGGAACACTTGTGGCGCCATATAAATAAACAATAATAATAATAATAAAGACCCCCATTAGGTGTAGTAAGCTTTCAAAGTTACAGGATTGACATGGTCATGGCCGCACTACATCCCAGGTGCATAGGGGAGGTTTCCAAATAAAAGTATACAAGTAATTTATGGATACTCGCGAGGCCAAGGCTTCTAGTTTAGAATAAGTAATGCTGTAGCCTGACAAAGAACCATAGTCAAAATACAGTTAGTGATTTGGGAGGGAGATGAGAGTATTCATTGAGTTGAGGAGGGCATAATCTGTGAAAAATTAAATTGTATATTCCCTATCTGAAAGGGAAACTATCTCTGTTAGTTTTGATTCTAGCTACTATGGACTGTATGGGCAAATATTAAGGGAGCCCTGCCTAGTCCCATTTTCCAAGTTAACATTGGTGGATTGTGGGCAATTTCTCATGACTGCGGACAAAGGTTTATAATAGAAGACTTCAGTCGTGTTAAGAAAGTTACTGTTATATCCAAAAGAGGAAAGCGTTGAGAACATAAACTTTCAGGAATTATGATCAAACACGTTTTCTGTGTCTAAGACCAGGAAAGTTATGGGGGTCTGTGCGTAATTGACATCCTAGTTTAGAATCCCACCTGGTTATTCATAGAGGCCAGCACTACATTGTGCTTATTAGCTAGAATCTTAGCATATAGCTTCAAGTCTGTATTTAGCAGGAAAATTGTCCTATAATTGGAGCAAAGTGTGAAACTTGGTGTGATGTAAAATACTATTAAATACAGATGTGTCCTCATACACCTATAACTTTTGAGTCATATGGCGCAAGACACCTGGTACAATTCCCATGCTCCATACTTTCTCCTCAATTTTCCTACTATTTCCTTCATTGTACTACTTATTCCTCAATTATGTGTCTTACAGGCAATTAATGTTCTGGATACTTAGGCGTATTTATTGATGCAGAGTCATTGGTCGCAGATGAAGCGTAATGATGAATAGTTCACTCCTACCGGACCGGTCTCTTGCCATTTTACACAGACTGAATACTTTTGCTTGAATTATCCTACTTTTTCCATCATTGTGCTATTGTTTCCTCAATTTTGCGTCTTAGTTCACAGATAGTGCATTACTTTGGATTACTTTATTTAGTTACAAAATAATTGGTATAAAGTCACAGATCAAGCATAGTTATTAATGTTGCATCACTACAAAGTTCTCTCAATCTGCTCCCTTCCTTTGAAATCACTCCTTCGCAAGGTCAGACTTTCTACCAGTCTCACCAGCCTCAAATGTGTGCTTAAAACACAGCTCTTCATCAAAGCTTACCATCCCTCCTCCAAAATCTCTGATCCTTTTCCCCCTTGATCTTCTCTTTGTATGTAGGCTCTTAAGGACAGGTCTTGCTTCCTAATGTTCAACCTCGCTACCACTGTTTTTTGTCTCGTCTCCTATTCCCAATTGGGGACTCTTACACTGTATGCTCACCCTATGTTGAATACATGGTCATGGTGTGCTGAGCTGTTTCTTCCCTGTGACTCGCCTCAGCTTACAAAGCAAGATATAGTGAGTTACTCTACCCTCTTACTTTGTCCACATCTTACCTAGTCTATGATCTGTTATCTTACTCTTACTGTACTTGTGATATGTCAGGTGTCTGTGTTACTCGGTATATTTTATGTACTGTGCAACGGAATGGCACCCAGCAGCAGCTGGAGCATCCTTCGGACACACCTGAATCTCTGCTTCCCAGCCCCCCTCTTCCATGATGCCATGACGTGAAATAGGTGGTGAGGCCAGCCCAGGGCACACTAGTCCTCTGCTACATCACTGCCACCATTGTGTGAGGACTGCCTATGGTTATTACCATGGTGTGCGAGGCGAATATAGGTAGAAGATGTGGAAGGAGCAGGGACCTACTAGCAGTAGACCGTTTTGGTACTAACAATGTAGATAGGATGCCCTATCTTAGCGTCTGTTCAAAATACACACTGAAGATGCTTAGCTTTTATGTATCACATGAAGTCTTATTCTTGATATTTCATTTCCAAATGGTGTTGAGATATAACACACATATGTTGTGACATGTAAGAAAAAAAGGTAAAAGAATCTAGTGCAGATTGTAATATATTCTTCCACTCAATACCTTAAAACAAAATTCTTATTTGTAAGGCAAACAACCCATACCATATAAATAATCTGTTTCTCTAAAGTGCATATATTAAAAGGCACATTTATTCAGACAGAAAAAAATTACATAAATCTAAATCCAATACAATAAGGGAAATTGCTCAAAAAGCAATGAGCCTTCCTTAAACATACAACAGGTACATAATTTGTCACAGGTGAAGTTGGCCTCCTACCAGAATCCAGAGTAACAGATGCGTGTAATAACTGGAAAAATGTTCTCTGACCTGGGTAAAACCTCAGCTATCAGTTCTCATCTGTCCCACAATGGTTCTGGACAGGTCCTGTGATATCCCTCCTCTGCTAACGCGTTTCAAGGTCTTGACAAAGACTAAAGAGTCGAAATGCGTTGGAAGATGGGACAAATGAGGACTGATAGCTGAGGTTTTACCCGGGTCAGAGAACATCTTTATATGGTACGGGTTGTTTGCCTTATAAATAAGAATTTTGTTGTAAGGTATTGAGTGGAAGAATATATTACAATCTGCACTAGATTATTTTACCTTTTTTTTTTGCTTACATGTCACAACATATATGTGTTATATCTCAACACCATTTTGAAATGAAATATCAAGAATAAAACTTTATGTGATACATAAAAGCGAAGTATCTTCAGTGTGTATTTTGAACGGGCGCTAAGGGAGGGCAATCCTATCTACATTTTTCTATATATTTGAGAGGATAGATACCTTCTCTTTAGGATATCTAACCCAAGCTGCTGTTTGGGCGCGAAGAGTACAACACTGCTCCTTTTTTTTATTATTCGTTTTGGTACTAAGCTCCTTTTAAATTTAGATTGTTGGTTCAAGCTAGTCTATATGCAAAAGAAGACCACACATGTGACATGGTGAGAGATGAGTGGTAGGCTTTCAGCTCTGAAGGTAGTACAGCACTGGTTACCAGTGGATCTCAGCATACTGAATATCATTTTTATATTTAGAAGAAATTAGCCTCTCAGGAAGATATAGTTACAGTATTCAAGTCTTAATCCAATTTCTTCACTACAAAGCTGTAAATTCTCAAAGCCTGCGCATTAGTACTTTGTTCTGAATTCACTGAAGGATTAGTGTCTGTCTTGCTTGGTGCTCAGCAAAGCTCCAAGTCCCTTTATCAGCAGATGTATTAATCAAAGGAACATGCTGATATTACTTTGGCGCTTGCATGCTAATGTGAAAAGATGCAGAGCCTACACTAACTTTTGCATGTACTTTTTTTTATTTTTTATTATAGAGTAAAAATGCAGTAGTATTTGGAGATTTACTCACTCAGAGCAGCATGAACCTGAAACACATCATGTGCAAAGTTAGGTGTACCCTGCTATTTAGAGATTATGGGCGTCACATTTTGAAAAGACTTCAACGGCATCTATAGGTACACATATTGTTTGCCATGCAGTGGACACCTAACTGCGCTCGATCTAACCGTTATGGTTTCTTCCAGCATCAGACCTCCCAACACCCAACCATGCTGATTTTGCTGGGACAGTCCCGTGGGAAGGGGGGCGGTTGCGTGGTCTTCCTCTCTCCTGCGGTGAGCATGCATGCTGTATCTAACCATAACAGAGAGGGACTGGGAGTGTGTCTTCAGCAACGAAATATGGTGGCCTGATTTGCACCCACACCACTATTCTGTGAAGCCACACCACCTTTTCACGTGCATGCTGCAGGTAAGTAGTCTGTATGATCCCTTATACTGATTTTCTGCTTCCGGTTGCAGTTTTACGCTTGGCAAAGGCCAAAACATATTGCCATGTTTGCCAGCACCATTTTTAAATAAACAAAAGGGAATTTACTTTATAGTTCTGCTAATGTAGATGTTAGGAGTGTGTTCTCTGGGGTGGGGTCAATTCAACTAGGCGTAAGAGGGATGAGTTGCTGTTGCAACGGCGTGGAGATGCCGGTAACGGCATTGCAACTCACCCCCCTCGTGGCCTGATCTTGCCCTGGACTTGCAAATTTGTGTACAGAGGCCCTGATTCAGAGCCGAACGCTCTGACAGAGCGCTCGCTCTGAAAAAGGGCTGTGTTATTTTTTCTTTTTTTAGAACGGCCTCCTGGCCGCTTGCATAGCTGTGGATTACCACCCACAGCTATAGCGAGCGGCCAGGAAGATGGTCGCGATGGTCAAGACCATCGCGACCATCGGGTTTGCGACGAGACCCTTGTGGTAGGATCTCGTTTCCGCAAGCCCCAGAGAGCTTTCGGCTCAAACAGAGCCGAAAGCTCTCCCACTGACATCACTCGTGATGTCAGTGGGGTCGCCCCCAAACGGAGGCGTTCACATGGGAAAGCCTCCGTTTGGGCAGCCACTCCCCCTGCCCGCCCACTAAAGGGGGGCGTGCTGTCACTCAACATCGACAGCATGCCTCCTTTGGTATGAGACCCGGAGTGACGGATTGCCCATCTTTATCCGGGTCTCGCGCATGCGCACGACGGAGCCGGCTGCGTCGTGCGCATGCTCTCTGGACCACCATCGACCCGGTTGCGAGCACTCAGAGCTTGCGACCTGGTCTGAATCAGGCCCAGAGCCCTATAGGGCTACAAACAAAAATCAACCACTCCAGAGGTACCTTAAGGGTGGTACATAGCTGTACTTACTCAAAGCTAATTGAATCGACCGATGTGTGTGTTCATGTGCCCAACTATGTTTTTTTTTGCTGTTTGTTTTATTATTGAATGCTAAAATGTAAAAGTTGAGCACTTCCAAGTGTTCATTGAAAATTAAATAACTCACAACTGTGGACAAGGGTAAAACCACATTAATTACTGTGCAAAGAAATGTACTATAAAATGACGTACTGGCTAAGGAAAATTCAAGTTGACAGCCAGTCTGATAATACATTGCTAATGTCACCATCTAAAAATATCCAATGATGACCGTACTAAGAAATTTATTTATAAATGAAATTAATTGTTAACTGATGCACAAGCCGTATATGAAAAATGGGATAGGAACACTGAAAGGAATGAAAGCCAGATTCCCAATAGATGAAAAAAGCTTCTCTGAAATATTATGAAGCTCTCCTTTTATCATATGATTTTTGACCAAGGGTTGAGTACAATCTATGGGAATTAGAAGATTCAGGAATCAGTGCTGTTGGTCTGATGACAGGATACCACTTTACAGACCTAAGTTAGCACAAGCTTATTTACATGTGGAAATTGAAGAAACCTCAAAGTAACACTTGACAATCAACACAAACAGGTTTATATTTGTACAACTGTCTTGTATTTGGAACCGCTTCAGCTCCAGCAATTTGGCAAAGAGCAGTGAATCGAGTGTGTCTGTGTGCGACTGCGTCTGAATCTGTACACGATGTGCTCCAATGCCACGACTTTTTTCCATGCCAGAGTGCATTGTGCTTCGTATACTGTAGTGTTCATTCTAGCTCCGGCGGCAGGCAGGGGGCTGGAGCTAGAGAGGGAACTACCACGCGTGCCCGAAAAGGGGGGGTGTCTATAAGACGCGCCACCCTTTCGTCACTCTTGGGGGCGTGCCCGGCACTTACAGACACGCCGGGAAGCCCCCAAGCGCTGCTGACAGGTAGAATAGATGCCGGGCGCATGTGCCCAGCGTCTATTCACCGGCGGTGCCCACATCACCGCACATTTCCCCACCCGTGGGACACTGCGAACCGTGGGTGAAGACTGCACCCGCGGGCTGTCTTAGCGGTGAAGGCAGGGCGCTTTTTGCCCTCCAGAAGGAGGGCAGGGTGCAGTGCCCCACTAAAACAGCCTAGCGGGAAGGCTATACTGATTTTGGTGCACACAGATATACAGGTGTTGCATATTAATTAAGTAGTGCAGTCTCAGGAAACTGTTTGTCGCATCAGTTTGCAACTAAGACAATTTTGGTGCGCAAGCCGAGTCGCACCGAACCTGGCATCTCACGCTGCATGGCGTATTGAGGCTAAGTGTGTGAGGACATATCTGTATAAGTTCTTTTAAAGAAAAAATTTCTTACTGGGGCATGTAATTGACAAAAAACATCTGCACAAGTCCGTTGACAAAATGTAAGCAGTACTGCAAGCATCACACCCACAGTCAATGGTCCAGTTGATATCTTATCTAGGCCTAGTGTATTATTATCACACATCAGTGGTGTTACAACCATTGAAGAGACAATTATGGAAATGGTCACAAATTCTGAAAAGGCTTTCTTCGAGAGACGAGCAGATTAAATTCCATAGGTTCCTCACACACTTTAGTCCATCTCTATCAAGTTGGCATGTGATTCCTCTCCTTATGGCATGGGGAAGTTTTATCACGTACTGTGCTGGATGGCAGTGAGCACCCCATCACAATTACATTGAGACCCATTACAGTGTTAGAACATAATTGTGCACAAATTGATTGTGAAGCTTTAAGTCTTACAGAAGTTCATGTATGGACCACCAACCTTTTGTGTTTATATACAATACTAATAAATATTGGAGTACCTGCTATAATGACTGCTTGGAGTTTAAATTTATGAGTTTAGATTCGAGTGGATGATACTTCACAGCTACGCAGACAGATTGACACAACCCCTCTACAAAAAGCTGATGAGTTTGTCCAAACAGGCCAAGGAGATTTGTGTTACTCAGTATTTGTAGACCAGCTTCCAATAACTAATGTTGTAATTAACCGAGAAAGCAGAAGTGGTCTGGTGTTTAAATAAATTTAATTTTATAGTAAAAGGTTGACTAAAACATGGCATCTCACTGTATCACATCTTAACAAATCATAACAAAGAGATCAATTGTTAAGGAACATTGATGTGTGGTTCTAAAGTTATAGTGCTTATTGTGCTTCATTTAAGAATATTGGTAAAATTACTGTAAAAAAGGTGGTCTTAGCTAGATTATATATATGGAGGCCTGGAATCCATAGTGAGATCTAATCAATAACTGAATATTGTCAAAAGATTCAAAATGCATCAACTCCATTACACACTTGGGATGGCTCTCTTTCCAAGTTGATACTGATTTTTTAGGTTCATCATTTCTTATTGTGGTGGATGCAGTTTCCAAGTAGCCTGAAGTCCACTTGATGAAGTCTATGTTGTATGGGAAAACTATACTATTTTGAGAACTGCATTCTCCAGGAATGGGTTACCCAAGCAAATTTACTGTATAATAATAATGGACTTCCCATTTCAGAAAAATTCCAGCAATTGATATCGTGGTATAAAATATTTCATTTTAGCACCAGCTTTTTTATGTATTGTAATCAATATTTTTAATTTTACACAAGTCTAACAGCATCATCCCAAAAACGCTTTTCCTGCTGCCACCAGGCTAGTGCAAAAAAATTGGGTAATCTGCAGTGTTTAGATGTGCACAGTTGGTAGATACTTACCCAAATAGACTCACTTTTCTAATAGGAGCTAAAGGTGATTCTAACTGGTGCTTCTAACTTTAGGTGCTTCGACCATTCGTGCCCGCGCATCGACCGTCGTTTGAAGGGGCCAGAAACAGGATGATGTAACAATATTGTTAACGTTCATATCGTCCTGCTTAATTATACCGTATGTACGCAGCATTAATATTTAAAAAAAACAACAACAAAAAAACAGTATAATGACAACCGCCAAACAGGCAACAAGTATTCAATTAAATAAACAGGCCACCAAGTGAAAAAGGAAACATTAGATAGGTGACCCATCTATTTAATGTATAAAGTAAATCCAGGGAAATGTATAAGAGTACAGTGCGGGAAGCTAAGAAGGTAGGGAAGGGAATTAAGGGGGTCATTCAGACCCGCTCGCGAGCGGCAGTACGCTCGCAAGCGAGTCGATGTTCCCCACTGCGAATGCGCACGACGGAGGGAGCTCCGTCGTGCGCATGCGCGAGACCCGGGGAGCGACGGGCTTTCCATCGCTCCAGGTCTCGCACCAAAGGTGGCGTGCTGTCGATGTTGATTGACAGCACGCCCCCTTTGGTGGGCGTGCCTGCCAGATGGTGGCGTTCCCATGGGAACGCCTACCGTCTCAAGCCGGCCCCACTGACAGCACTAGTGATGTCAGTGGGAGTGATTTTGGCTCTGATAGAGCCAAAATCACTCCAGGGCTTGCGGCAGCGAGACCCTACCGCAGGGTCTCCGTCGCAAGCCCGATGGTCGCGATGGTCTTGACCATCGCGACCATCATGGTGGACGCTCCAAAAAAAGGTAGGAGCGTTCAGCTCTGAATCAGGCCCTAAGTCTGCACCATGAAAGCAGAAACACACACACAGAGTAAATCACTAAGGTAGGTCAGCTCAGGCTAAGCCTCGCATGCAGAACTAACTGTGAAGAGCATCTATAGAAAAAGTTATGAAGAGCCCTGGGATGGATGATTTAGAGAGGATGCGCTAATGTAGATAAGCAAATTCCAGTAAGTAATCCCCCAAATATACCCAAGTCTGGAGTGATTGGCTTAAGATTTTCTGTCTAGTTGCCAAAGTACCAAATTGTATTAAAGAGTTGTCTGGGAAAGGACTTTTGAAAGAATGAGCATTTCAAATGTTTACAGCCTAATGCAGTGGTTCCCAAACTTTTTTGAATCACGGCGCCCTAGAGTATCAGAAATGTTTTCACGGCACCCCTAAGCCAAAAGTTTGTTATTGAGAAATTCAGAAAAAAATTTAGTGAAGTGAAGTAAATTTTGCTTATATGTTGTCCTTAGGTTCAGTTATGTGGTGGTGGACAGGTTTGCAACTTCTGTTTGTCCACATATTTACATTACATTGACAATAAATAATTTGATTTGGTGCTGGGCCACCAACCCGAGGCACCCCAGGGTGCTACGGCGCACAGTTTTGGACTCTCTCAACCCCCCCCTCCCTCCCCACATCCACAGCTCCCCTTGCACACTCCTTTTCAGTGGGTACCGGTCTTAATGCTGAAAAAGAGGAGAGCAAGGGGGCAAAGAATAGTGCAGTATTTTTCCAAAATCAATTTCAAATTTAAAAAATATATTGACAGAGCATGTTTTATACTGTATATGTTTTTTTCAAATCTTATTTGAAAGTGGTTTCAATTAAATACTGCACTGTACGGGGCCCAGTTCTCCTCTCTTTGTGTGTTAGTAGTAAGAAATGGTGATCCAAATTATGGAAGTTCCCATTATGTTGAATGCCTCTCACTAAACATGCCTTGATCTGCTGCCAACTCCACCGATGGCATAAATGACCCATGATGGACAAAGTCAAAGTACACCTATACTTCCAAGCATAGGAGTATAATGTTACAATTAACTCACTTCTGAAATGATTATAATACAATGCTGTAAAACATCAGGAATGTCAGTGCTTATCTTATGCACAAACAAATCCTTGACACTTTGCCTTTTGATTAACCCCAGTGAATTCCTTAATATCTAATTACACTCAAATTATACATAGGAAGTTTCAGCACATTTGTGTAGCAAAATGTATAATTATGTGCCATCTTGCTCTGCACCCAAAGGTTGGCTTTCAGTTTGCTGACACAATCGCGCATTTTGATTTGTCAATACAACTCCCCCAAAAATCAAGATTGGAGAAGGTAACTTTCCAGCATCTTAAATTTCACATATAGCATCAGGTTTTCAATGAAAAGAATAAAACAAGGATGTATTTTTTTTTTTCTTTATATTAAATTAAAAAAAAATTGCCTCTAGCTATTAGTTTTCCAAAATCCACAGAGACGGGTGGGGCAGGATCAAAAATCCGTATTTGATCAAAGTTATTGGGTTAGACGGTATCTTTGCAAAGTTAACAAAGATGAAAGGTGCTGTTTTTATTGCATGCTAGTAACAGTGTAATTTCAAACTAATTGCTGTAGAGATGCCAATCACCTGAAGGGAATGCAAATAGATACTCTTATGGTTTCCTTTGAGGTACTAAAACCCGATGTTGGGGCTGGAAGAAAAAGGGAATAATACAGTTAAATTGACCTTAAATGAGCTGCTTTGTGGTTTGCATGGAGAATCACTCACTTTTTAGAACTAGTCCATTCAAGTCATGTCTACCAATTTGAAATGTTGGCTAGACTATTATGACACTGAATCGTAGGCATGTCTTTGAGATATGCTGGTGCATTGACTTAAGCCAGTTTGGATATAATTAAAATTTTCTTAAGATAATGAACATGAAATGTAAATACAGTGCCCAAGATAAGTTTGTTAATTGGGTATGTGCATTTATGCAAATTATAGCCATTTGAGATTACGTATGTCGTGTCTCTTTCACAGTGATAAAGTGAGAGATACATGTATCTAAAGCTAGGTACACACTGGAGCGATATCGTTCCGATTTGGCTAAATTTGTGCTCTCCTGCGGTCATTTGCTATCTCTTCCGGACGGCATGGCTGCATAGCCAAACGGACAATACCGCATGCGGCGCCATGCAAGGTAATGAAGGATGGAACGAGGGATAATTTTCTCCTTCATTACATTGTTATGATGTGTACCACAGATATGATACGTCGACCCGTTGGCTGCCATATCGTCTGGGTACACATCGCTCCAGTGTGTGCCTAGCACCCGATATAACTGTAAGGACACTTGGAAATTTATTTTCTTGGTTTGTACAACCTTCTTATAGTATACCATAGTTATAATCATATAGCACACACACAGCATTTAAGAATGAAAGTTATATTGTCAAACTGAGTATATAATCTCTTTGGAGTGTTACTGGATAAGCAGTACATAGGAAGGGGTACACACATTTTCAATGTTAGGTTTTTAGAACACAGGAGAAATATTATCAAACCTCTCCCACCCATAGCATTTCAACATTCAGACATTTTCATATCCATCATCGGTGAGGCTGAAGATTAAAGGTATTAAACACATTAAAACTACTGTTTGAAGGGTCGATAGATATCAGAGACTTTGCAGGAGGGAATCCTGGTGGATTTATATAGTCTCTACGCTAAGTAACTTAATGAGAAAATTGATTTGAATAAAATTTTAAAATTGATCTTGATGGAATGCGAAGGTGTGAAATATTAGTAACGCCTCAGATCTCTTTATATTTTGGTATGTTCATATTTATATATACCCAAAGGTCTGTAACGGTGTATAAATAGGTAGGTAATGGTGTGCATAGGCAAGATTGATGTGTATGTATTTCTTGTGAATTATTATATATAAGAAAAGAGTGCTTATTTTATTGTAAATCAGGTTAAGTAAGAATTGTGTATTAAATTAGTGATTCACTAAATGTATACATTTATTATTGCATTGCAGATAAAATATTTGTCTATATATATATATATTTTTTTTTTTTAAGTATTAATCATTTGAATAAATCTTTGTGATTCAAACGTATGCAGAGTTCTGTTTTCTGGGAAAACCAGGTGTTTAGAGGTTGTTTATGCACTAGATATATAGGACTTTAATTTAGACATACCTCTGATGAACTCACTAATGTGATGAAACGCATCAGTGGGTATTCTCTGCAATTGGAGTCTGTTGTACACTATGGACACAAGCACTTGGACTGATCATTACTTAACTAATCAGTTTTGTAGAATACTGAGACCTCCCCCTATGTCTGGTCACTTTTTGCTTAATTAGCATGAAAGGAGTTGCTACGCTCTCCAGTAGCAGAGGATCTCCATTAACTCTACCGGAAAAGATATACTAAAGAATTATCCAATTCACTATATGGAGTATGGAAGGAACTTCATATGGGGAAAAGCTAAACTTTTAAACACTGATGGGCATGATTGATGAGAGGATTCAGGCTGAGTGGATGCTTGTCAGTCTAGGATTAACGCAGACAGCCTTGAGGTACAGAGTCTAAAGGACCCCCTGATCTGAACCAGGAATTGCTGCAAGGTGCTATGGGCCTTGGTGCTGGCTAACAGCCCCCTATACGTAACCTAGTGGAAGTAATTTATCCAATTGTATCTGTATCGCATGCGCCCATGTCTTGAAATTTGGAGAGAGACGCCGCCCTCTCGCCTCAGGGGAAGCACCAGGGCCAGGGAAGTCTTTGGTGAAGGAGCTGTTGGGAATGAATTCAGACCTGAAGACTAGACTGCCAGGGTAGCAGGCCTGGAGACTAAACTGCCAGACATGGTAAGCCAGCACTTTGCGCTGTTTTGTGCAAGTAGTGCCATCCTTCTTAGGGGATAGCAATGAACACCATAAAAAAGATTTGTTGAAAAACACTCTATGGAATTCTCTAGGAAGTCATGTACAGCTATAAACTTTACCCAAGAATGCTTTTCCTTGCTAAAGGCCTTCCACTACACTAGGAAATAGTGATATATTAGATACTTGAATCTTTTGAGACTCTGACTTCACATTCTTGTATGAACATGAAAGCAGGAGAACGAATAGGAGAAAAGAACTGGTATACTGAGGTTTTAAGAGACCTATAGAAGGTATTGGTAACCCATAAAGAACTTGGAAGTTTTAACTGAATGTTGCAGAATCAATTATTTGAGATTTAATTTTTTCCAGTGAGCCGAGGATCAAATTTCAAACTTTGCCTCCCAGCTTGCGTTTCGGTACAACGTTCCTCCTCTGATATGCCTCACTTTTGTAAAGACAACGCTTTAAGAAAATTATTGATTACTTGACTTCAGATTATATGTAAAATTATGAAGAAGAGAATGGGTATGGGGAGAATGTAAGTCATACACAATAGAAAATGTGGTTATTGCAGATGAATCCTGTTAATGAGCCCTAGAGTACCCTTCACAAGACTTACAGTTGCAAGACTAAAAGGCTTAACAGGAAAATGAAAGTGAGGAACCAACATAATCCATGAGTGCAGAGCCAAATCCCTTTTTTCGGTTCTTTCTCTAAATTGAATATCCACTTTGTTGCAGAGGGAGAATACTTCCTCCAAAGAGGTAGGTAATTCTCTGGATGTAACATAATTTTGAATTCCTTCATTCAAGCCTTGCCAGAAATAGGCTATTAAAACCTCTTTATTCAGTGTAATGAAGCTTTGTAAGATTTTAAACCTTTATAGTATACTATTCTAATGTTGAAGGTCCTAGACTGAGTTGGAGACGACAAAGCATCTGAGGCCAGTCAGACTGGTTCCTCAAAGACCCCTCTGAATGCCTCCATAAAGGTGGAGCAATTTTGTAATAACGGGTCAATGGAATCCTATAGTGGTGATACCTAAAGTAATGCTTACGGTAATCTGTCAACAGGCTTATAATGAATGCCACCTTGGTTTTCTCAGATTCAAATTTTCTTAGGGTAGTTTGAAGTGGATAGGGCACTGGTTAAGGAAACATTTTCATTTCTTAGGATCCCCTTTGTATTTGGGGTTTTATGAATGCATAATTGAGATCCACCAGGTATAGCTGGTAGAGACTGTGGTTGGAGGATCAGCCTGACTTCCAGCTCTTACAGTGGGTTACAGTGCATCGAGGTGATGAGCCAACCTTTGCAAGTCTTGCATAACGTGCTGTTGTCTCTCTTCCTGCTTTTCATTCCGAGTAACCAGATACTGATGCAGATCCTTGGGAGATAGATTCCCAGCGGCATTAATACTGGCCAGCGTATTCGTTCAGTATTTAGGCTGAGTGGATGCTTGTTAGTCCAGAATTTATGCTGGCAGTGTTGAGGTGCAGAGTCTAACTGTCCCCAAATGTCAGAGTCACTGGATGGTTGCATGGGCAGAAACTGTCAAGGAACTAGTACACAACTCTCATACAGGATATCATTAAATATACAATCAATACACGGCTTGAGCAGACTGGAGAGACCTAATACTCTTGCCCTGTGCAGCGCTCAGAGTGAACTTAAATAGGCAGTACGTTCAGATTTGGTACCAGTGTGATGTCGGTATCTCATGCATCCATGTCTTTAAATTTGCAGAGAGACCACATGCTTACCCCTAGAGCAGTGTTTCTCAAACTCTGTCCGCAGGACACAACACAGTTGTTTTCCAGGTCACCCAAGCAGGTGCACAGGTGTATTCATTACTCAACAACACATTTTAAAAGATCTACAGGTGGAGCTAATTATATCACTTGTGATTCTTTGAGGCGACCTGGAAAACATGCTCTGTTTGGAGTCATGAGGACCGAGTTTTGAGAGCCTGTGCCCTAGAGTAAGCACCACTACAATGAAAATCAGCATTGAAGGGACTATCGGGAATGGGGCTGGACTGGAAACTAGACAGCCATGAGGTGTAGTGGGCCCGGAGACTTAGCCACTGAACCCGGAAAGCCGGCCGTCAGTGCAATTTGTGACAATGCATTTATTGTAACTAAAGTATTTGGTAACACATGTGGATCTTTAAGAGACTGGTGCAAGATAAATGCTGATTACAGGCAAACTAACAGCTGCTTATTGGCTATCCCACAAGCTTTCAATCTTACAGCCAATCTAACATTTTAGTAGTGGATACATATTACACAAGCTTTATCTTGGGAAGGACACTTGTAAATCTTTACTACCACTACTGTGAAACTTGTCAACAAGCACAGATATCAATAAAGCATAAATAACGTCCAAGGGATGGTTCATGGGGGAAACAAATCAATTAGGTTAGCAGTTGAATGAAACCTAAAATTATCTTCACAAAATATAAAAGTAGCATACAAAGTCTCCCATAATGTAGATGAAATCTACAGTAGGTTCAGCAATTTCTTGTTGAACAGGTCTACATTATAACTGGAAGAAGAATAGGTAACATTACTGCATAGGGAAAGAGCACAAGGGTGAAGGACATAGGAGACATGTGGTAAGGAAGGGAAGGTAGATAAAGTTAAGACAGAGTATTACCTTCCTGCAAATAGGAGTAATTGTTAAATAAACAGTAAATGTATATCCCAATATGTTAATATGGAAGGTGCCAGGGCCAGCCTCACAACCCCATCATACAACCTCCTGTAATAAATGGGTATCACTAGAAATTGGGGGGGGGGGAGGCAGCGGAGCACACCATAAGAATAATTTTTTAAAGTTGACTGTACGAGAACCAGTCTGTTGACTCAAACAATATGAGGATTTGAGCTTGAGTTAGTTCATCTAAGTGCTCTATGTTTCTGACCCATTATTTTGTACAACGATAAGACACCCACCTCAATGTTTGCACTCCGATCAAAATATATACATTTATGGGAGGGAGCGAGAAATCCAATTGTTTAAAATTGCCTTCATGGCCATAGTAACAAAAAAGGTGAGTGATAAGACAGTAAGTTTTCGTTGTGATCCCAACGTCTAATCAAAATTAGAGAAGGAGCCACTAGCCTTGCTATGCCCTAAGATTTGAGAGAAAAGAATGTTAATAAAAGAAACAACCTATCCCAATGCTATCAATGTGGGAAGATTAGAAAATAATTGTGGTGGTGGAATGTCTGCACTTGGAGCATCTGACTGTCTTCTCACCTTGTCTCTGGGGTTGAGGGTTTATATCGCTAAGCCCTATTAAGATTTCTTCTGTACTTCTTGCAGTGCTCAAGATTGCAAGTGTTTGATAGTTAAATCATAATATTTAAATTAAGTTTCATAGGAAGTAAGGGGTATATTTATAAAAGTGAGAGTTTTTAGAAATGGAGATGTTGCCCATAGCAACCAATCAGATTCTAGCTATTGTTTTCTAGAAGGTGCTAGTTAAATATTATGTAGAATCTGATTGGTTGCTATGGGCAACATCTCCATGTCTAAAAACTCTCACTTTAGTAAATATACCCCTAAGAGTAGAAATATCAGAACCTCACCTGGATACAGTTCGACGCCAAATCTTTTCTGTTTTTATTAACGCATCAGAAATATATTTGGTTTTATAAACATAAGTTCTTATAAAGATCAACAGTCATCAATATATATTTGGTTCACATAGCGAGGACATAGCTGATGGGAGCTTGGTGATACTGTAGTAAAAATACAAGAAAAAATGCTTATGTGAGAGGCTACATTTTAGCCGTGAAATCCTAAGAATAGTACAGGACCCTTCACAGATCAAATGCATCTTTTATTGCAGCGAGATCTCTCTCACTCCAAGTAAGATTGTCTAGGATAGAACTGAAGACAGGATTTCCCCAAAACGTAATAGATTTAGACCTCACTGGGTTACATGAAAACTTATACTGTTCCACTACTGACATTGAATTGGAGGTACAATAAGGTCTCTTCAAGGTTACGGTTAGTTTCCCTCCCAAGGCTTTTTTCCATGATCAGTTTTGTTGTGTTTCATTTACAGATTCAGTCACACACAGATATACAAGTGACACATCTCCAATAAATCAATGTAGTCTACTGGTGCGTCTTAGTTACATCGCATTGCGACTAAGACACATTTTTGGGCAAAAAGGAATCTAAGCGCTAGGACAGTCGCTCGACCTGGTGGCTTACTCACGCCAGGTGTCTTGCACCGCATGGCGTTATGAGTTTGTATGAGGACATCTTCACCTCCTACCCTGCCTAATAAAAAGAGGAGTAATTTCCAATTATCTAGCAGTGTGCTTTTTTTTAGAGATCAACAGGGCAAAAGCCTCCAGAAAACTAAAACATTTAAGAGATTCAAATAAATGATCCCATTTAACTTAATTAGTCACATTTCTGCATCAAGTGATAGATGACAACCACTGCATCATTTTTTACACCGTCTACCACCAAATTCCTACTCCAAATCAATCCGGTCAGATCATCATGAAGGAGACAAAACTGTACTATCTTCATTCTTTCCACCAGGATTTTTTATAAAAAGCTTATAGTCTGCGTTAAAAAGGGAAATTAGTCTG
The DNA here is from genome assembly GCA_031769625.1 of Taudactylus pleione. Classification (NCBI taxonomy): domain Eukaryota; kingdom Metazoa; phylum Chordata; class Amphibia; order Anura; family Myobatrachidae; genus Taudactylus; species Taudactylus pleione. The sequence continues at coordinate 6,663,733 of JAUIMM010000516.1, read as the reverse complement.
TAATAGACCCATTTTTTAATAACTTTGATAATTGTGGAATCAGAATAAACTGGTAAAGTGATTATGAATAATAAAATTAATCATAGGTTGCAAGTGTCACAAATCCTGGAGTAGAGAATTATCAAAACCTCGACACTCAATACAACTGGACCAAGAACCTTAGGGGTATATTTACTAAAAATCAGGTTTATAGAAGTATAGGTGTTGCCCATAGCAATCAATCAGATTCTACTTATGATTTATCTAGCACCTTCTAGAAGATAATAGCTAGAATCGGATTGATTGGTTGCTATGAGCAACACATCCACTTCTCTAAACCCACACTTTAGTAAATATACCCCTTAGATGGCTTAAGATTTTTGATAGCTTTACTCCCTTTCTCTACAATAATCAGTAATAGGCCTTGAGAGAGACCTGTACAGTGTTCAGTGGGCAACTGAGGTAGTGGCAGCACATCCCAAAAGAAGCATTCTGAATGCCATCAATTGGTTTTAGAGCATAGAGCGACTCATAAAAAGACCTTAGTCTCAGTTTAGTCTCAGTACTTTGTGCTCCATTCTTGATAAGTAGTCATCGGCTGTCTGCAATGCTTTATTAGTCATCAGCAGTTCCTCTCCTCTATAAAAGAGATTTGAGAGAAGACTGTCTGTTTATTATTGTCAAATATGTACAATTGGTAATTTCTCTAAAATTTATATTTGTCTTCCACTTCAGTCAAGACATTATCAAAAAACATTTCTTGTGAAAATAATCAGTTTTGTAATGTTCTCTTAGGGAAGACTTAAATCTGTGATATGCTTCAGTTAATTCACTTTGGGCAGTGATATACAGCAACAGAAATTCCTATTATATATTTTAGTGTATCAATTCGAAGAACCACCATTGTGACCTGGCAAACTGAAATGGGTCCTGTTCTATCTTGTTAGGCTTATAAGCCTGCCAAGCGGATTCTAGCAAACCTTAAGGATTTAGGGAGAGAGACTGGGAAGTGCCATTGATGGTAAGGACCTTTTTCTACAGATGTGTCCTTATACACTGTGCCTTTAGTTGCGCCAAATAGCCTCTCTCGGGGAGCCAGGTCCCGGGCTCCAAACGTGTTTCTCGTTGAAAATGTGCATCTTATATGCATAAGTAAAACCACTGGGAGTGACAAAACTACATTGCTAGTGTACACTGACCACTGGCGTGTGCGACATTTGTACATGTGTGCGACTGAGTCTGAATCTGTGTAAAATGTTATCCGATGCAAGAAGTTGTGACTTTTCCTAACGCCAAGTTCTGTTGTACTTCATCTGCGACTTTGTGTTTATATAAAACCAGATCCTGTATGGTTAATGTTGCAGCCTAGTGACTCTAGTACATTTTGAGTGGCTTTTCCCTTCGTCTGCAATGCTCCTAAGATGCTAAATGTAATTAAAAGCATGGTACGTTACTCCTCTCGGAGCATCTGTCGCTTAGTAGTAAATATTCATAGGCTCGATTTTCTATGGCCATCACTCTGGGAAACAGATTATGGGCATACCATGGGCAAATTAATTGTTCAAGTGGATGACGTGCCCACCGTATATGGGGATTAAAACGAAAGTCTCCACTTCTGACAATATATATGAAAATATTTGAAAATACCACTTGGTCCCTATTACAACGTCTCTCCTAGACTCCTCCATTGTGACGTTCTCCCCTTATTCTTTTACTGTTTTATAGCTGTTCTGGAAATTTTACAAAAAGATTGGCAGTTTTCATTTTTATTACCTTTTTTCCCATAAAAATGAAAAATACTTATCCATTGATGTTATTACCAATGTATTTCTTTTATTGACTCACTTTTTGTAATACATTGTTTTATATTTACTTTGACAATTGTACCGCATTGAATGCAAATAAAATGCTTGGGACCAGGGTTATTTTGGATATCCAAATGTTTTGTATTTTGGAATATTTGCATACCATAATGAAATATCTTGGGAATGGGACTCAAATCTAAACACAGAATGCATTTATGTTTTATATACACAGTGCCTGAAGGTAATTTTATACAATATTTTTAATATTTTAATATTTTTAATATTTTATGCATCAAAAAAAGTTTGTGTACATACATGAAATTTATTTGTTTTATATACACCTTATAAACACAGCCTGAAAGTTATTTTATACTATATTTTTAATAATGTTGTGCCTTAAATAAAGTTTGTGTACATTGAACCATCAGAAAGCAAAGGTGTCACTATTTCAGTCATGCTACAAATATTCCGTATTTCGGAATATTTGAATATGGGAGACTCAACCTGTAACATATTAATATTAATTTTTAACACTTCTGCTTACACACGGTGTGTTTCTTGCAGAAATACTACATCTATTTCCAACTTGTTCATATCTGTTTTTATACCGTTTTTTTGCAAATGGCATGGCAATATCACAAGGAGTCATGAGATAAGAAGATAGTATAACAGTGGAGGTTGGAAAGTAACAGTAGGCAAATACATACATACATACATATATATATATATATATATATATATATACATACATACATGTATCTCTAACATTTGAAGCAGGACTTATAGAACAGAAATATTTTACCTGTATCATGGAGAGTGAGGATGATATTGACCAAAACATATGTTATATGACTGGATAATGGATAACATGAGTAAATACAAAGAGAGGTACAATATTACAAAAAAAAGAAGGGCAGTAAAAAATAGAAGGGAAGAACCCTTTCATTGCCTATCGAGTTAAACATAGACAGTAAGTAAATTAGAACAACACATCTACACAACAAAACAAATTCCCCTAGCAGAACACAGCATGTATGAAGAAAGTAAAAACTATAACATTTTCAACCACATAGCTTAAAAAGGCATATTAAATATAACATTGTATAATTTAACAAAGGACCCTCTTCTGAGAACTAATTTAAAATGATTAGGACAAAAAGAAGGGGTCCAATAAAAAAAAGTATTTCTTCCAAGAAGGAATATTTTAGCCAAAGCATTGGAGCAGAAGACGCCAGGTCCAGGTAGGTTAAAACAGTAGAATGACAGTGAAAAGAAAAGCGCTAACTGCCAGATAGACAAAATTTGGTGCACAGGTAAAAGTCAAAAATAAAGTGGCACCAGCAGGGCAGACATGCACCCAACAAGCCAGCAATCTGTAAAACATCAGTTAGGTATCCACTGGCATGACATCAGGAAGTTGAAGACCTGAAGACCCTTGTTCTTTGTGTAGAAAAGCCTCATCATCCGCTACAGTGGTAAAGTCCAGATATGAGTTGCATCAAAAAGGTGCCGATAGGCTGTTATTAGTAAACTTTAATTAGACGATAGCAAATAGGTTAAAGCTCCATCCACACCCTGGTCACCTAAATTTCTGACTAATCTTGAAACATAAATATCATGTCATTCCACAATAGGTTACAATGTTTCCTAGAGGCAGTTCAAATTGCTTCTTTATAAACTTAATTTAAACAACAAAAAGTCACCTCCCAGGGTCTGTTTTCAGTGTTATCTTGCTGTGAACCGATGCGATTAGCATGTTCCACAACCAAATCAATGCTGTCATCCTATACTTATACCAATTTCTTAAAATACCTCTCCCCGAAATTTGTAAAGGCAATTCACGCTAAGGACTGTGGGGCCCCAACTACCAGAGGATAGTTGCATCTAGATCTGTGTTCCAGAATTCTATTTTGTTGCACATTTGTTTGTTGGACTACTGTAACAGAGTTGTGTGCTTTTTCAGATTTGTAATATTTAGAAAAATATTTCCCATAACTTGCTCAGCAGAGGTCACTCGATGCGTAAGCTGTTGCATCTGGCTATTAAAATCTTCCAGGCCTTTAGTAAACTTGGCAGCTTGCTCCTGCATGAGAGAGAACATGGTCATCTTTATGGCATTAACCACATCCCTACAGGACATAGGAGATTCAAGTGTATGAGTTTGACTGGGGTGGTACACCTGTCAAACCGTAACGCTGGTGTCCTAAGGCGTGCTCAGGTAGGACAGAAACCTCCCGTGGAGCAGAAGGTGAGGAAGCAAAAGGATCCCCTAGGTGTACACACGATGCAGCAACCATGTTGGATTTGGTATGCCTCTGCTGAGGGAGAAACCTCCATATGTGGAAATGCATTGCCCAAATAAGGATTGCAGTTTTAGAGTGCTGAATATACAGCCATGGCCAAAGGTTTTGAGAATGACACAATTATTGGTTTTCACAGTGCTGCTTCAGTGTTTTTATACCTTTTTGTCAGATGTTTCCATGGTATACTGAAGTAAAATTACAAGCATTTCATAAGTGTCAAAGGCTTTTATTGACAATTACATTAAGTTTATGCAAAGAGTCAATATTTGCAGTGTTGACCCTTCTTTTTCAAGACCTCTGCAAATCGCCCTGGTATGCTGTCAATCAACTTCTGGGTCACATACTAACTAATGGCCACCTTTCGTTCCTAATCAATGCTTGGAGTTTGTCAGAATTTGTAGGTTTTTGTTTGTCCACCCGCCTCTTGAGGATTGACCACAAGTTCTCAATGGGATTAAGGTCTGGGGAGTTTCCTGGTCATGGACCGAAAATTTCGATGTTTTGTCCCCTGAGCCACTTAGTTATCACTTTTGCCTTTTGGCACGGTGCACCATCATGCTGGAAAAGGCATTATTCGTCACCAAACTGTTCTTGGATGGTTGGGAGAAATTGTTCTTGGAGGCTGTTTTGGTACCATTCTTTATTCATGACTGTGTTCTTATCCAAGGGAGTGGGCTCACTCGCCTGAGAAGCAACCCCACACATGAAGGGTGAATTGCAGAGGTCCTGAAAAATAAGGGTCAACACTGCAAATATTGACTCTTTGCATAAACTTAATGTAATTGTCAATAAAAGCCTTTGACACTTATGGAATGCTTGTAATTTTACTTCAGTATACCATAGTAACATCTGACAAAAAGGTCTAAAAACACTGAAGCAGCACACTTTGTGAAAACCAATACTTGTGTCATTCTCAAAACTTTTGGCCATGGCTGTAGAATATGCAGCTTACAACATTTGCTCAGCAGAACCGGAGGTCCCTCAAATCATGTTTAATGTTAACCTCTAAGCTTTGGAATGTACAGGAGCCAGACAGCACCACTGCCCACAGCAATTTTCTCCCAAGTCACTACGTTAATATATTTTTAAAAGCACTTGACAACACTATATTTGAGCTGTTATTGGATTGTTTAAAATAGAAATTACTTTTTTTTTTTTTTTTAGTCAGAATTTCAGAAGTAGTGTTGTAAGGATCATATTTCTTTTTGCACCACTGTCTTTTTTTTCCTTTGCTTTGCATAGAATGCCAGAGACGTTTGTTGGCACCTCTGTGAAGTTGATTGAGCCATAAGGAAATAACAAAAAAAACAACTATTTCTATATCAGATGCTTAGGCTAATGGGGTCTATTTACTAAGTTTGTTAAGAGATAAAGTGAATGGATATAAGGTACCAGCCAATCAGCTCCTAACTGTCATTTTTTAAACACAGCCTGTGACATGGCTTTTAGGAGCTGATTGGCTGGTACCTTACCTCCATTTACTTTATCTCCTAACAAAGCTTAGTAAATAGACCCCAATATGTGGTAATTTTCTATTGAACTATAAATTGTTAATTTTACTGAGCATTGTATTTTTTTCTCAATTTTCTTTATTTTTACAATCATTGAAAAAGAGTTCTAAATAAATTCTCGTTAGTCATTCAGATAGATGACAGATTTGCATAGATAATACAAATAACAAGGAGCGCAATAATTTTTAGAAATCTTTACTCAATTCAATTAAAACTTTCAATATCATAAAAACACTAGATACATAATTAAAAAAAAAGACATGCAAAACATAATCGCATTAATTGGCATCAAAGTATCCTCTGTCCTGCTGGTTATTCAATCAAGAGTAGTTATTTTGTAAATCCTGCAAATAGATTGATAAAATTCTTGTGAAAGAATATGCTTGATGTGATGGCTCCTTTAATATAGTAAACTTTGGAGAGATCTTTTCATCCAGATTGTATATTATGCTCAGTCCAGCCTTTTATTTATCCCTCCAGATGGAATTATTTGCAAATCCTGTTGGATATATTCAAGCAGCAGAAATATTGTAGAGCACTACCACCTCCCCCTTCTTTTGAACCACTTCAGTGATTACTGGAAGCCCTCTTATGCAGGCAGAGTGGTACTCAGTTAAGTGGGGGAACTAAGCTTCCCAAGTTCTTACCGCTCCATAGGATAGATGGGCACCTCACAAGGTTTAGGAGTATTCTCCTTTGCAGCGGGGGAGGGAGTGCACTGATTGCCGGTAACAGAAAGGTAGGTCGGCAGCGTAGTCTGCTTAGCAGTTAGGATGTATGCATGTGTGGCCGGTCAGGTCCCCTTTTTCCCTTGATGCGTTTCTCTGCTATTGGATAGTAGCAGTTTCTTCAGAAGGTTTCATATGTAAACACTGATTTCCCAGTGAGAGCATGTATACTGCTCCAGACCAATCATTAGTTTCACAGTCTCCATGCACCTGTTATCAGCCTAATTGGCTCTTCCAGCATTTTTAGGCATGTGTAGCCCTGAATCTTGATACACTCTTTAGTAATTAATTGTATAACCTGATAATGCAGAGAAGATATATATATGGAAAACATTTAAAAAAGTGAGTAAGCTAATACAATAAAATAAATCAATACGTCTATGGCATCACATATGAAGAGTCGTACTCAATTGGAGGAATATGAGTAGAATAAAGTATAGTTAAATTTATCATTGGAAAAAGTGGAGCTCCCGTGGCACAACCAACAGGGGCTCCAGTCCAGTAACCATAAGGTACAGAGTTTGAATCCCACAATAGATTTGAAAAACTATATTCTTTTTTCATTTTTATTTTGCAGGTTGAGTCTCCCATATCCAAATATTCCGAAATAATTTTATTAATTTAATTTCTGTACACAAACTTTGTTTGAGCCACAAATTATTGAATATATTGTATAAAATTACCTGCAGGCTTTGTATAAGGTGTATATAACACATAAATGCATTCTGTGTGTATATTTGGGTTCTATTCCCAAGATATTTCATTATGATATGCAAATATTCCAAAATACGGAATATTCTGTTATCCAAAATACCCCTGGTCCCAAGCATTTTGGATATGGGAGACTCAACCTGTATTATTATTAAGACCTTGTTGTTATTTTTGATCATACTAGCAATTTCTTATTGGGGATATTAGTAGTATATGAATTCATAATTTAATAAGTTAATAGAAAGGAGTATACACAATCCCTTGTACTCTATACAATACAATAGAAATCAAATTAACCCAACCACTGCCATTCAAACCATCAGAGGAATAGTTGAACACACATGCACGATATTCTAACAATTAATTCCTATATCTGTCCATTCAAAAATGAGCAGGATTTTTTTTTTTTGTAATTTTTTTATTAAGATTTTAATAACGTTACATAATATAAAAATAACAAAGACTAATAACAGCTGTCCATGTAAGAGATTTGAACAAATGATAAAAAAAAGACATTAAAACAGAGAAAAACACTATAGACATTAGCAGTTTAGAACAGGATTGGGCACACAGAGTTAATAAAGGTGCAAGTACAAAAATTAGCAGTATATATACTTTTGTGATAGACCCTTTTGATATGTTTATCTGAAAAGTTTCTCCAAAGTTATTTCCACTGTTTTACACAACTTTTTTGTTCAGCTAAGCAGCTTGATCATGTGAAAAATACGCACTTCACAGGAAATATTTAATGCATAAGATGTTAGATTATCTCCTTTGGTATAACATGTCCTTCTTTCTAAATTTGTTTTTAGTTCCCTTTTACCAAGCTCCTGTTTCTGTTCTGAAGCTTGCCTCAGTGTCATTTGCTTCTGCTTTTTTTTTTTGAGCTTGCGACGCAGCAGGGGATATATTCTTAGGTCTCCTCTCCTGTTTGCTTTCTTTGTGGAACTCCAGGCAATGGAGATACTGTCAACAATTTAAATATGTTTTGGTACGTTTCCAAGCATTTAAAGTACCAATTCCATGAGAAATCACAGCGGTAGACTTTAGGAAGAATGTTGGTATTTACCATTTTTGTTTGGTTTGTTTTTCCAGACTGCTCTTAATGAGTTGGAATAATGCACAATGCCATGAACTACCATGACAACCACAGTCACATGGCAAATGATGTAGGGAGCAGAAAGACTTTGGAATCCCCCTGTGAGCTCTGTCTGCTTTGTATTTTGTAAAATCCTCCCCTTTTATCTTCCCTCCTGCCCTCACATGAGGATGTGTGAGTTCGTGGCCATCATATATTTTTTTATTATTATTATTATCTTGCTTTAGGTCAAACCTGCAAATTGATACTTTTTTTTTATTTCTTTGGCAAACCTTACATTTTAAATATTTTAAAATTAATCATCCAAGATGATTATTCTTTTTAGATAATTACATTTGCGTTGATATAATCTGTGTTCTTTTACTTTATCAGCACCATGATACATGCATGCAGTTTACAGTACCTAAGGACAAATACCATATAACTTTACAACAATATTTATAAGTAGACCGAGAGAGACTTTTAGTCCTATGATGGTTTTTATGTTTTGTTTTATGTTTTGTCATCTTCCCCTTGCTGGGCTTCTCTTGAAAATACCATACTGGCTACTCAATGGTTTGTACTTTTGTGTGTTACGAAGCTAGGGGACCACTTCCAGCAATAGTAATTTATTCTCCTAATTGTTGAAATGCTGCATACACTAAGAATTTTAACTTTGTGGTGATTTCTCCATCATTAGAATTTTTTGCTGTAGGCTAATTAAGGCCCCAATAGAAAATGTTTTACCTAGTTAGAACCATGGGATAGATATACACTCCCAGACATACATACAGATGTGTCCTCACCACTAGGTCCTGTGCAATTCAGCTTACGCCAAGCGTCTTCTTTAGGTCTTTTGTGTCCGAAAATGCTTCTTGGTCGCAAACGGATGCAACAAACTTCAAAGCTTCAGGAGGCTGCACTGATTAATTTGATATGCACCACTTGTATATTTGTGGCCAGAATTAATTTTTTTGGACCACACCAAGTTGCTTTGTATACAGAGTCAGACGCTCATAGATATACAAGTGTCGCATATCAAATTAATCAGTGCAGTCTCCAATTGCAACTAAGACTCATTTTTGGGTGAAAATACTGCTCAGCGCAAGCCAAGACACATGCGACTCACTCTTCTCGCCGCATGGCGTATGAAGACTAAAGGATTTAAATGCATTGTAAAATGAATGACAGCACAGTTCACAGATGGTACAAATAGGGACTTTCAGTGCTTAACTGATCTGAATTAACTGAAAGCACAGTCTCCTGACGTGTTAGCTCATAGCTGGTGTGTGTGTGTTTAAAAGTATTCACATAATATATTAAAATTATAATATGTTTTTCAACAGGAGGCTATTCTGCTATAGACAACAATACAAAGAAGATTGAACATGACCTTATGAATGCAAAGACTATGAAATCAAAGCTAGGTGGGTTAATGTGTGTTTTGGCAGCACCTGTATATAGCATAAGATTAGGCAATCTGTGGATGTCAAACTTTTCTTATAACTACAAGTGCATGGTTTGTCATCCACAGGCTGTGTGGTACAGCACATGAATATGAGAGAAACTCAGAGTATAATAATAAAGGTGGACAGAGTAGACCCTTATAGTAAAATTCTCAACAATTGGGCATTTTTTTATACAGTACAGTATTTAGTGGGCAATCTTCGGAAAAAAGCTTTTTTCGGATCATTTCTGCACAAATTAGGTGTTCACCATCCGTCTCCGATCGCAAAAGCAGCGCCCCCATAGGTCTCTATAGGAGCTTATAATTTATGTACCAAGATCCAAAAAGCGACACATTTCACAACCTTTTTCTGGATAGGTATCACAAGTCTCCATTAACTGCCCCATGCACGTGCGCAGTAATGTCAGGTCATAAATGGTCATTTTACTATTTTTACACTTCACAGGGAGAAGTCTCTGCTTGTGTTTTTTGATACATTCTGCTGATAATTTCTTTACGCCACAGTAAGAAATTACAATTATCTGGTCTTAATTAAGATTGTTAATAAATATGCCCCTATGTGATTAATTTGAGATTAAATGGTTTCAATGTGAAAATCTCTATTAAAACATATCATGTTAGATGGCAAGTTGGTACAGACATTTGACAATAGTCCCTTAATTTCCAGAAAGATTTCATTTGCAGTCTTTCAGGACACACAAACCTATCTCTTATAACTTATTGCATTATGTTATAATTGGCTAATCAACTATATTCTTTTAATTCCCTTGTTTTTTTTGTTCTATTATTAAAGAAAGGCGCAAAAAAGCTTCAGCCTGGGAGAGAAACTTGGTCTACCCAGCTGTAATGATCCTGCTCCTGATTGCAACGGTAACAACATACTCCTATCTTTCATATCTTGTGCTTTCCTTCCTGTATAACTGACGCATCAGCCATTTAAGTCACGTTTCATCATTTGAAACCTCATTGACCTGTTTGTAGAGTAGACTGAATGTTCTCTGCGTTTCCTCCTTTTAGTCTCTTTCGGTGATTCTGGTGTCTTGCAACATTCTGCGCCTGCTCGTTGATGAGACAGCTATGCCAAAAGGTTCAAAGGTACAGTGGTACATCAATAATAAAATTTTTATCCCCCATACTTCTATATTGTTACAGTACATACGGCAGTATGCACAATGTAACAAACATTGTTTCTTTGTGTTTTTCTTTACAGCTTTCTAACAAAACATTAGGAAAAAAAAAATAACATGTCTGTGTGATGCTATTATAATGAACAATCCAAGTCTGAAAAGTTAGAACAAACAAAACCTTTTTTAAATACTGACGAAAAGTGTTTTTGTTTCATCACGTGTCACCAAGCAGTACAAAAATATGAATTACACAGAGCTGCATCATCAATTGCGAGATTGTTACTCATGCAGATTCTTTTTGAAAAAAACATAGTTTCAAAACCGGAAAACACAGTTTGTTTTTAGTAACTGGTAGACCATGGTGGCAAAGTAAGAAACTCGGAGGTTGTGTAATCTCGTGTGATTTCTCAGAATCAGCAGAGCCTGCTTTGTATACTGTCAGAGAACTTCAAGGAGGAAGTCAATAAAGTTAGTAACGCTTTTAAATCTCCTGCAAATCGACTCTATGCACATTTTTAGTGCTGTAATGACTCAATTTACCAAGTATGACTTCATTATGGTGTAGAATGATACACAAACAGGAGTGCCCAGTATAGCTTGCCCGGCAGTGCTGCCAAACACGTAAACATCTGTTTGGCTCAGTGTTCTTCAGTCTCTCCCTACTGTGAAGGTAAAGTAACAATGGATTAAGGCAAGAATAGACCAATCATGTTGGCGAGGATTAATCTATGCAAGTTGCGTCCACATAAATTATGCATTTTAGAAATCTGCAGAACCACTAGTATCTTAAGATACCTGTGATTCTAAATAGTATATCAAATGCGTATTTTTCAGCAAGAAAAGTTAATAGCATAAAATATGCTTTTAAGCGTGTCCAGCAATAGCGTATCAGTTCTTTGTATTATATCAGAGATTTCCCATGGTCTGACCTCAGCAAGTGGGAAATCCCCTCAGTATAAACAGCTGGGAAACCACCTCAGGAGGAAGTCCTGGTCATCCATTAAGGGTTTTTTCAATTTTGGCCTTTGGATTGCCTACAGAGACTGAGCAGGAGTACACGCACCCCAGGAATTGAGTGAGCTTATAAAGTGAGTTTGGGGAGATATTTACTTCCATTGTTTCCTGAATGCTTGTAGCTCAACAGTCACCAGCCTTCTCACACACTATGGGGAAGATTCGGTTAGCCATAAGTTGGCCAAAAATTGCTTAAGGCTGGTTAATGATTTATTATTTCCTTCGAAAGCTGCGTTAATGCTGGTCTCAATGGCAGTGGACGCAGATTTTAGATCACAGCTCCAGACTACGTGAAAAGTAGGAAAAATTTCCTGGGAAAAGTGCAGTACCCATTGGACACCCCTCCCAAAGAAAAATAATCATTTTAGAGGTTGTTAAATAGGAAAATGTGGTCAGGTGATTTTCTCTAAAAAGCAGAACAATAGGTTAAATGATGGGGGACCTGTAGGCTGAGATGCTGTATTGCTTGCTGAGGTGTTGTATTACTAGAATGGGGGGTTTTGAATTTGAAAATGGGCATTACAAGGTTTGGGGAGAGGGTGTTACAGCTTTTTACAAACTTGTAAATTAAACACTCACAAATCACTATAGAGACATTTTAATGTACCCCAAAATACTCTAGACACTTATTTGCTCAAATCCACTTGCTGGCTCTCATTTTTTAACAATTTTTTCCTCTTCGGGGTCCATAGGGATCCACAGGGATACCATGGTATTATGGTTGGAAGACCAGGCACCAAACAGTTAAAACTTTGGCTCCCAGAATGCCCCGGGTCCTCCTCCATATGTACCCTGCTCTTAGCCATAGGACTTCAGTTTGTTGTTTGGTGCGGCAGGATTCAGACAGGAGGACTGCTTAGAGCAGTTCTAAGCTTTTTATTTTATGTTTTATTTTATTTTTGTTTTTTTGAGTTGACAGTACCAAGCATCTGTACTAAGACGCATGTATTGTGGCTCCATCTACCTCCGCTGGGCCGCAACATCCGTAATTGTGCTGGTTATTTTGGCGGGTCGTGGTTCAGCTTAGCTAGCAGCGAGGCTGCGACCTGGACGGCACTGGATGCTCGGATGTCAGGTAAGGCGATTCCTCGCTTATGGTGTCAGAGGCGCACCAGAAGTCGCTGCTGTAAGGACCAGGGATTGTCCGCATCCTTACTACACCAGGCGAGGCCCTATCATCTGACGCCGGGGATTGGCAGCAGACTCAATCTGCTGCCACGAGGCCAGCGTACCCGTCAGCATAATGCAGCTTAGAGGAGGTAGGCGCTCCCCTGGCAGCTCCTCCCCCGACCCATACGCAAACCCTATGAGGGCTTTGAACGTCTGGGTTGCTTAGCCTACCCTCCATGTGTATGAGACGCTCTCGGTCCTCGCAGTGCACCCGGTAGCTGTTGGTCTCAGGAGGGTCTGCGTCAGTCTCCCTGTACACCTCTCCCTTGGTTAAGGTATACGGTGCTCTGTGTCCTACCATTCTTTGCATTGCTGTAGTGGATTTAGAGCCAATTGTAATTATATTACCACAGTGATTACAGCCTGCTATGTTTCCTCTTTCCATACATCCTTTCTGGGATGCAGGGTTATGTCCACTCACTTCAGAATCTGGTTTTTATCTGCAGATGTTACAAGAAAATAAGGCATTAGCTGTCTAAGCATATACTGTAGATGGGCTGCACCATTCTTTCAGTCCACCCTGTTTTCAGATTCTGATATATCATTTGAGGAAGCAGAGGATACACAGTTTTATCCCTCTGGGTCTATCTTGGAGAGGAGAAGCCCCATTCATCAGTGAATGTTCCTCTCTAGCAGGGGCGGTTATTAAATTCTCATTAGAGAAAATAAAGTACCGGCTCCTAAACCCTGATAAACCTGGTGTTCAGCACCAGAAGGTGATTTATGCTTTATTCCTTCAATCTGAACAGCTCACTGACCTTATGGGGGAAGTGTGGAACACTCCAGGTAGACTGTTCCAGATTCCAAAAAGACTAGTGTCTTTTTACACTTTTTCACAGGGAGAGTTTATTAGGTGGGAAATCCCCCTCCCTACTGGGGATTCTTACATGACACCTTCCTAAAGGGTTACTCCCCAGAAAATTGTTTGCACAACTTCTGGTTCCTTTAGCTAAGGAAGGAGTTATTACTCAGATTTGTTCTTGATTCAGAAGCTAAATGGGTATTGCTCTATTCTGAATCTGAAATCTCTCAACAGGTTCATCCATGTGCCCAAGTTCTGTATGAAGACCCTTCGGTCAATTATGCTGGCAATGGAACCTGGGGATTTCATGTTCCCTGGACATACAGGAGGCATATCTGCATGTACCTATTGCACTATCCACCAAAGGTTTCTGAGTTTTGTTGTTCGTCAACAACATTAGCATTGCCTTTTAGTCTGTCCACAGCCCCTTGGGAGTTTATCAAGATAATGGTGGTCATAGCTGCTCTTTGAGAAGGAGTCAGGATACTGCCATACTTGGACGACCTCCCGATATTGACAGTCTACGGAAGTTGGTTTTACAACATCATCTCCAGCTGACCACTGTCTGTCTACAGGAGCAGGGCTGGATAATCAATTGTAAAGGGTCTTTCTCAAACAAGATGGTACATCTGGGGGCACTACTGGATTCCCTGGCACAAGGATCTTGCTACCAGTGGACAGGTTTTCGGCTCTACAATTGCGGATTGGCAAGTTGCTCTGAAATCAGAGGGTATCCATTCACTCAACAATACAGGTCCTGGGGTCCATCATATCCACCTTCAACATATGGAATATTCACAATTACATTCTGGAACTGCGAGCAGTATACAGAGCACTGATCAAGACACAGGACCTGCTACAGGGCAGGCCGGTCCAGATCCAGTCCAACAATGCGATTACAGTGGCCTACCTCAATCATCAGAGGAGGCACAAGAAGTTATGGAAACATGAAGGAAGTGACAAGGGTTCTGATTTGGGCAGAATGTCATCTTCCGGCCAGCTCGGCAGTATTCATACCAGGAGTGCTAAATTGGGAAGCAGACTTCCCAAGTCTCCACGACATACAGGCCAGAGAACTGTCTCTCCATCCGGGAGTGTTTCAGCTCCTGGTAAACAAATGGGGTCTACCAGAGAGAGATTTCACGGCGTCACGCCACAACCACAAGGTCTCCAGGTACGGGCCAGGTCCAGAGACCCATCAGCAGCCTTCGTGGACACACTGGCAATAAGATGAGACTTCAAGTTGGCATATCTTTCCTCCAATTTCTCTGCTCCCAAGAGTTCCCAGGAAATTCAGGCAGGAAGGCAGAGCAATAATACTGCTGACTCCGGCTTGGCCCAGACGTCATTGGTTATCTGTCGTTAGACAGTCCATATCCTTTCATCTGTGGCAGGATCTGCTAAAGCAGGATACCTGCCGACATCCGAACTTGCACCGTCTGACTTTGACGGCGTTGCTCTTGAATCTTCCATCTTAAAAGCAAAGGGCTTTTCCAGTTCTGTAATTCAAACGATGCTTAGAGCACGGAATCCTGTTTCTGCCCGCAGCTATTACAGAATTTGGCATTCTTTTGGTCAATGGTTTTCTCATAAGGAATATGATCCTAGGGTGTTCAGGTTTTCCAGGATACTGGCTTTTCTGCAGGCAGGGTTAGACAATGGTCTCCGCCTGACCACTTTGAGAGTGCAGGTTTCTGCACTGTCAGTCTGGTTCCAGAAGAAGATTGCTTCACTACCAGGGAGTTCTGCGAGTTCAGCCTCCTTTTGTTCCACCGATATCACCGTGGGATTTGTTTTTGGTTCTTAATGGGTTACAAGCTTCCCCATTTGAACCTTTTAGACTCTGTAGATTTGAAGTGATTGACAGCAAAGACACTTTTTCTTCTTGCTATCTCTTCTGCTCGCAGAGTCTCCGATTTGGCAGCGCTCTCTTGTCACTCCCCATGTTTGATTTTTTTTTTTACCAAGATAAAGCTGTTCTTCGTACAAGGACAGGGTTACCTTCCTAAGGTAGTATCCCGTTTTCATGTAAATGAAGAAATTGTTGTTCCAGCTTTTCAGGCTCCAGACCGTTCTGTAGGTCAGGGATGGAGAACCTCCTGCCCGGTGGCCTTATAACGCCCTTGGTATCATTTGGTCTGTTTTTTTTTCTGCTAGCCTCATTTGGCTAGCAGGGTGCCTAGAATGGCACACTGCAGCCAGAATCTATGCAGCAGTGCTACTTGGAGCATCCTTAGGATGCTTCAGACAGTCACACCGCTGCCCTTACAGCTCCCCGGAACATACTCAGGATGCTCCGGGCATTGCTGTAATCTCCGGCAATTGTGGCCCCGCCCCCATGTGACGTCACGCGGAGGGGGCATGGCCTAAACTAGGCCCGCAAATAATGTTATATATACTGTATATATCAAAATGGCCCTCGGTAGAAAAGAGGTTCCACACCCCTGCTGTAGGTGAATCCTCCCTGGATGTAGTTCGTGCTCTCCATATCTATGTGGAGCGTACAAACTCTGGGCCTGATTCAGAGGCGCTCGCTCTGAATCAGGGTGGGCGCAGGTTTTTTTTAGTTGCGGCCTCTTGTCCGCTCGCATAACTGTGGGGTACCACCCACAGCTATTGCGAGCGGCCATAATGATGGTCGCGATGGTCAAGACCATCGCGACCATCGGGCTTGTGACGAGACCCTTGTGGTAGGGTCTTGTGGCCGCAAGCCCCAGAGAGCTTCTGGCTCAAATAGGGCCGGAAGCTCTCTCACTGACATCAGTGGGGCCGCCCACAAACGGCAGGCGTTCGCATGGGAACGCCTCCGTTTGTGAAGCCAGCTCCCCGCCACACCTACAAAACGGGGCGAGCTGTCGATCAACATCAACAGCCGCCTCTTTTGTAGTGAGTCCTGGAGCGAGCGCTTTTTGTGCTCGCGCCTGCGCACTGGGCCACCATCGACCCGCTTGCGAGCGGGTCTGAATCAGGCCCCCTGTTAGAAAATCAGATGCTCTTTTTGTATTATATGGTTTTCACAAACGAAGATGGCCAGCTAATAAGCAGACTCTGGCGAGATGGCTACGCAGGACTATCTCTGGGATGTACACGCAGGCTGATCTTCTTGTCCCAAGCACGGTTACAGCACATTCTACTCTGTCCGTTGGGCCATCGTGGGCAATCAGTCGTGATGCCTTTGCTGAACAATTGTGCAAGGCTACTCCCGCAAATAATGGTCTTCTGTCCACACTTTTCCTAGGTTTTATGCTTTTGATACTTTTGCCTCCCAGGATGCATCCTTTGGGTGACAAGTTCTCTTTTCTGTTCAGGAGCATCCCCCACCCTAGGGGAACTGCTTTAGGACATCCCCATGGTATCCCTGTGTATCCCTATGGACCCCGAAGAAGAAATATAGTGTTATGGTAGACTTGCCTAGATAACTCCTTTTCTTCAAGGTCCACAGGGCACCCACCCTGACGCACCTGGCTTCATTGGGTGATTTTCTTTCAGTCATAGATTCCCTCATCTTTGGTAAGAGTGTTTCTGGTTACGATTGTTCTTCCTTCTCCCCTTTCCTTCTCCTGCCTTTAGGCTTGTTAACTAAACTGAAGTCCTATGACTAGGGGTGGGGTGTATATGGAGGACCTGGGGCATTCTGCGAGCCAAAGCATTAACTGTTTGTTGCCTGGTCTTCCAACTATAATATCCCCATGGTATCCCTGTGGACCCTATGGACCTCGAAGAAAAGGAGTTAGGTAAGTCTACCATAACATTATATTTTTATTTTATTTTTAGTTTTTTTTTGGGGGGGGGGGTTCCAGGATTAATTCCTCACCTTTTCATGTACTTCACATAGCTCACACACTGTAGAATTAATGCACGGCATCCTCAACTTGCACTATCTAATCAGATTTCACAAGTAGCGTGTATCATTAATATATCCCATGAAACGCGCGTAATGTTAGCTCGTGAGCAGGGGGTACGGAACCCGCTGCTAGTTGAATTTCTCCCTATACGGCAGCTAGGCGACCGCTTTAATGTCGCTTTCACTATTGCAGGTAGGACCCCACGTTGCAGATTTTCATACTATACTGGAAGTCCTGACTGTCATAGCATAGTGCTGGCATCGGCATGATCAGTGAGACCCCATGCTTATAGTCTATAGATTCTGCCTATTTATTTGGGAAGGAAATTCTGTTTAATACATAGCAGCATCATTCACACTGATCCCTATATAGTGCACAAAGTAAGCTTAAAACCCTTACCATACTTTAAGTGCTCTATTTCAACCCCTCCCCGCCATGTGTCCTCTCATGCATTGTATGGAGCAGTAAGCACAACTTTACCACACCTGCGCAGTAATGAAGAGTGTATTATGCACTACGGGTGGGCTTCTTCCAACTCTACATCAGTCCCAAAGTTTACAACATCACGGCAGGAATTTCATTTTTAATTTTTTTGCAAATGCATATATATTTAAAATAAAAACCTTATTTGTGTTGTAGGAGGAGTTCTAAAGCTGGGTACACATTGTAGGATATATAGTGCAATCTTGGTACATTCGACCAATCTGTATGACCATTGTATAGTGTGTACCCCCAATCCATCTCTTTCACCCGTCATTCATTGCATCGTCCCGTTGGATTTTCTGCACATCCAATGGGACGATTCCACGGGTGACATGGTGGGGTTACATGTAGCAATGTATTATGTTATCATACGATCATGCATTGTGTACGGCGATGTAATATATCGTTGCATCGCTGGGTCTCACCGTTGTTTAGGTGTGTACCCAGGTTTTGTGTTCTACCATTGCTCGTGATCAGCATAATACACCTGCCATTCTGTGTTTGTCAGGCCTTTAAACAAAGCCATTCAATGCAATAACAAAGGTCTTAGTGCAGAATAAGTTGAAACTTTAAAGAAAAGTACATTGAAAATGCTGAAAGTTTGACATCCATTCTTTATATAGTAGCATTATTCCTCATTCAATTTTGAAACCATCCTGTATTTGTTGTTGATTTTCTTTTGTTTTAGTTTTTTCTGTTTTGAAGTGACAAAAGAAAGTCCTAGTTTTTGCATTTATACAATAACAACATGGAAGGCTTTGCATTTCATTACTTTGTGTGTGTATATGAAAATGCTTGTCTGTTTTGTTTTTGTAAAATCCTGCACAGGTGTAAGGAACAATTTGTGAAACTTGTCTGCCTTTACATGGTTTGGCATCAGTGGCACATTTTCTTTGAGAACCTGTCCTAGATTTCTTTGATGTACAATGACTTAAGCGGATGTCTCCTAGTCAGAAAACCTGGATTTAGGCCAGTGTTCTTAGTGCATCTGTAGGAATTTATGTACAGTAATAATCGTTAAAATAGTTTTCAATAATTTAAAAGTACCTTCCATTGGTAGATTGACATTTTAAGGAATATTATGTAGTTACATTTCTTATTGTTAAAGGTCCATTAACATTTTCCTACATATTATTCTAATGTAACTGTTAATAGATGAATGTATTCAAATATTTATGTTGCTAAACTGTACTGTAGCTGGTGGAACGAACTCTTGGCAAACTCCATTTTTCAAATAGACAACAGTTGCTCTCTGTCGCATAATCCCTAAAAAGTTCTTTCACATTGCAACAGTTTGGTTGTGTGGACTACTGACAGTGGGTAGTCTCACATACAGATATGTCCACATACATCTATCCTCCATGCACTACAAGTCGTGCTACACATAACGCAGGTGCTCTGTGTGACTCTGTAACGCTAAGCGTTTTTTCCGTGCAACATTTTACCTATAAATGCACATTATTCACACAGCGGTGCGAATAGGTAGCACAAGCTTCTGCTGATTAAAATGATATGCAGCATGCCTATGTTCTGTGTGCAACTACAGGTTTATCTGCATGTGAAAACACTACGTTTCAGTGTTACAGCCGCTGACACTGTAACGTAGCATACCGCATGCAGATACATCCACAGTTGATCACAAATTATAGGCATGCTGCATATCATTTAAATCAGCAGAAGCTGTTTGTGATACCTATTGGCATCGCTGTGTGAATAACACGCATTTGAAGGTAAACAGTTGCACGAAAAGACACTCTGCACTACCGAGTCATGCATGGCGCGACAAGAAGGGCTGTTTAAAACGCATGGAGGCTAGATGTATGAGGACACATCTGTAATTTATGACGGGATATAATTTTATTGGCTACATGGCCATCCTGGACAAAAGGATAGCTGGCATAGGGGTGCCAAGGGGCCCTCCATTCATAAACATTAATAAACAATAAAATGGATCAGCTGATCCTGACTCACAGAGAGGAGTGGCAGTAGATAGAATACACTTCCGTGTATATGCATATGGGGCCAGATTTAGAGATGGACGCAATGGCGATATTTACGGTTGATTCATGTGTTGCTAGAAAACCCTTACTGTGCATGCATGAACCAATGTATGCGATGCCATACGCAATTGCGTACGGCATCACTAACACTTGGTTTGCAATCCCTGGGTGTTACGGGGAGGAGACTAGGAGGTGACCTAAAGAGATTACAAAAAGGGTCCGTTTCATGGGCATGTTTTGGGAGTGTCACAGGCGTATCCGGAAATGCTGCTGCATTCCTAATCACAGATCCAGTGCTTCAAAGGCCATGTTTAGCTGGATGAGAGAGGATAGGAGCTAGAGTAGACCCTAGGCCACCGCAAATGTCAATGATGCGACCGATGTTGCTTCGATGTTGGTGTATTTACAGTGTCTATCGCAAATGCACAGACCACACAGCCTGAAAGTGGGTGATTATGATAGTGAGAGCTTATATGCATATGGCTCGCAGTGTATTTATGCATGACATGTGATTGTTGTTTATGGATACTGTTTCTTCTGTAAAAGAACTGTAATTCCTGTATACTGTCACTGTCTCTCCCCTTCCCTTGCTACAGGTGTGTGGGTTGAGAGTAGAAAGCAGCACATATACACTAAGAACCAGTGGCATAGTGTTATGTCTAAGGAGTCTGAGGGTCAGGTGGCAGGAGCCCCGTTGCTGATATCCTGTGTAGCCTGCAAAGCAGGTTTGTCCCCACAGGACTTTCTACAAAATGGGCTTTGTGGGAACTGTTTCAGACAGCCACCACACCAATTAAGTTTGCCTGTTTCAGGCCCTGAGCCTCCTTGGGCATAATTTTCTCAGGTTATGGCTCAGGTGGCGGAACGGCTGGCTGCCCCGGTACCACCGGTTTGGGGTTTGCCTCAGCATCCTATGCCCATGATGTGGCCACCTTGGATGGACCCTGGTGCTGGTAAGGTTATGGCATCATCCTCGGGGGTTTTTCAGCCTCAGGCTGTCAAGCCAAAGCAGCCTAAATCTAGGCGCCATGTACCACCTTACATGGGTGAGTACTCGAGTGCCTCCTCCTCCGAGGAACAGGCACAGGACTTTTCGCAGGAGTCTAGCTCCGAGGAGGGTGATGATCATTTCCCAGTAGCCGATGTCCCTTTTCTGATAAGGGCTGTAAAATCGGTGTTAAATATCGAGGAAGGGGATCTTCCGCTTAGGAAAGCCCCCCTGTTCAAGCGCCAAAAAGTGGTTAAGGCAGAATTCCCAAAGTCTGAACATTTATCAGAACTTATGGAGGAAGCCTGGGTCCGTCCGGATAAGATAAGCCATTCTTCTAAAAGAATGGCGCTTCTATATCCTTTTCCAGCAGAGGACTGTGCCAAGTGGGAGAATCCACCATCAGTTGATGCGTATGTGGCACAGCTGATTAAAAGTACCATTTTGCTAATCCCAGCAGTTTCGCTGAAGGAAACCACGGATAGGAGACTGGAGTCTTGTCTCAAATCAATTTTTTCGCTGGCAGGAACGGCCACCCGCCCAGCTATGGCCACTGCCTGGGTAGCAAAAGCTATTGAGGAGTGAGCCAAAACTCTAACGGAGTCTTTACCAGATGCCTCTAAGGAGCAACTGGATATGATCTCCTTTATTAGAGAAGGGGCCTCTTATTTGGATGATGCCGCCTTGGATGCAGGGATCCTTTCTCCTAAAGTTTCAGCTGAGTCCGTGGTGGCACGTAGGATCCTCTGGTTGAAAGATTGGAGGGCAGATGTCGTGTACAAAAACGCCCTAGAATTCCTTCCATTCACAGGAGGGTGTGCTCTTTGGACCAGAACTGGACAAAATTGTATCCTCCATGGCAGCCTCAAAGACGGCAGATTTACCATCAGCAACCTCGTCTAAATTGAGGAGGGCGTCCTTTTGGGGGTTTCGGCCGCAGGGCAAGGCCAAAGGTCAGCCCTCAGCGAGATTTCCACCAAGAAAGGCAGGAACCAGGGAGCCCTGGCAGAACAAACGTCCAGGATCTAGGGTCCAGGATAAACCAGTGGACTGATGGGATCCCAGGGTGGGGGGCCGACTGCTTCGGTTCTCAGAGCCCTGGCACCTCATGACGGAGGATGCCTGGGCGGGGGGGGTTGTTTCCCGAGGGTACGCCCTGACGTTTTGGAGGACTCCTCCTCAAAGGTTCTTTTGTGTTTTTGTGTAAACCCGCAGGTGGGTTCAGAATGAGCTTTGGCCCTTCAGAAGGCTATTCTTGCCTTACTAGCATCAGAAGTAGTGATTCCGGTGCCAGAGAACCAGTTCCGAGAAGGGTTTTACTCCAATCTGTTCTTGGTTCTGAAACCGAATGGGTCATACCGGCCTATTCTAAATCTGAGAGAGCTCAACAAATTTGTTCGAACCCCCGGGTTCAGGATGGAAACATTGCGATCGATTGTGTTGGCAATGGAACAGGGGGACTATATGGTGTCCCTAGACATACAAGATGCCTACCTTCACATCCCAATCACACAGGCTCATCAAAAATTTCTTCGTTTTGCAGTAGAGGAGGAACATTTTCAGTTCCAGGCCCTGCCGTTTGGCCTGTCCACAGCCCCTCGGGTATTCACCAAGGTGATGGCAGTGATAATGGCATGCCTCAGGTGCCAAGATTTTGCCTTACTTGGACGACCTCCTGTTGCTGGGGAAGTCCCCACAGCAGTTACAGGATCATTTGAGGCTGATAGTATCATGTCTGTACAGTCACGGCTGGATCATAAACTGGCAAAAGTCGTCACCCTGTCAGGTACAACAGATGTGTCATTTGGGAGCGAGATTGGACTCCGTGGTGCAGAGATTATATCTGCTGGAGGAGAAGATCCTTGCTCTAAAATCACGAATACGCAGGTTGCTTCGCAACAGACAATTATCCGTTCTAGTAGCCATGCAGGTCCTGGGGTCGATGGTGGCCACCTTCAGGATGGTGGAATATGCTCAATTCCACTCCAGACCACCGCAGCAATTCATTCTGTCTCGCTGGAACAAGGATCATCGCACGATCAGGTCCCAGCTGCTGCATCTCTCTCCAGAGGTATGGTTGTCCCTGACCTGGTGGTTTCAGACAAAGCATCTCAGGCAGGGTCGCCCCTTTTGGGTGTCGGATTGGACATTAGTCAAAACCGACGCCAGTCTTCAAGGTTGGGGGGCGATGATGGGGTCACACACTTTCCAAGGAAAGTGGTCAGTGACGGAAAGCCGGCTACCGATAAATATCCTGGAACTAAGAGCTATATTCAAAGCTTTAGTGCTGCCTCAGAAAATCTTAAAGGGCAGGTCGGTGCAGATACAGTCGGACAATCGCACCGCGGTCGCCTACCTAAATCATCAAGGGGGCACGAGGAGTCGGGCTGCCTTGGCAGAAGTATCAAGAATCCTGGTATGGGCAGAGACTCATCTGCCCACGATATCTGCCGTGTTCATTCCAGGAATCCTGAATAGGGAGGCCGATTTTCTCAGTCGGTAAGAGATAAATGCAGGGGAATGGGCCCTACATCCACAGGTTTTTCGGAACCTTGTGGACAGTTGGGGTCTACCAGAAATAGATCTGATGGCATCAAGAAGGATCAACAAAGTTCCCAGGTACGGATCCTGGACAAGAGATCCGAGAGCCGAGTTTGTAGACGCACTGACAGTAAAGTGGCATTACAAGCTGGTATATCTGTTTCCCCCGTTTGCTCTTCTGCCCAGAGTGGTGAGAAAGATCAAACAAGAGGGCAGCAGAGTCATATTAATAGCTTCGGCGTGGCCGAGATGGCACTGGTTCACAGATCTACGGTCTCTCTCCATAGACACTCCATGGCCTCTGCCATTGAGACCGGATCTGTTGCTACAGGGTCCCTGCTGGTACCCGGATCTTCATTGGCTATCTTTGACGGCATGGCTCTTGATGCCTCCTTCTTGAGGGAAAAGGGGTTTTCCAAGTCTGTTATATGGACGATGCTGAAGGCACGGAAACCATCTCCAGCCCGTATATATTATAGGATTTGGCGTACTTTCTTTCAGTGGTGTGAACTGAAAGGGTATGATCCACATCAATTCCTGATATCCAGAGTGCTGGATTTTCTTCAAAGCGGTCTGGAAAAAGGGCTACGCCTGGCCTCTTTAAGGGTACAGGTGTCAGCTCTTTCAGTCTGGTTCCAACATAAAATTGCTCTGAGATCGGATATTAAGACCTTTTTTCAGGGGGTGTTGAGGATTCAGCCTCCCTTCGTTTCCCTGGTTGTTCCGTGGGACTTGACTCTAGTTCTGAAGGTTTTACAGGCTCCTCCGTTCAAGCCTTTAAATTCAGTAGACATCAAGTGGCTAACAGCAAAGACGGTATTCCTCCTTGCTATGGCATCTGCACGTAGAGTGTCGGATTTAGTTGCGCTTTCCTTCCGGGAGCAGTTCTTGATATTTCATCAAGATAGAGCAGTACTACGTACTAAGGAGGGTTACCTTCCGAAAGTGGTGTCTAAATTTCATATTAATGAAGAAATAGTAGTTCCAGCATTTCAGGGCACAAGTCTCTCACAAGGTGAGGCTTCCCTGGATGTGGTCCGTGCGTTGAGAATTTATGTTAAACGCACGAGCAAATGGAGGAAGTCCGATTCACTTTTTGTGCTTTATGGTTGTCATAAGCGTGGCTGGCCAGCCAATAAACAGACACTGGCCAGGTGGATTCGCATGGCAATTTCATTGGCTTATACACAGGCTGGTATGCGTGTGCCGGATTCAGTGACGGCACATTCTACTATGGCGGTAGGTCCATCATGGGTGGCCCGCCGGGGTGCTTCTGCTGTGCAATTATGTAAAGCAGCCACATGGTCTTCCATCCATACCTTTGTCAAATTTTATGCCTTTGTCACTTGTCGCTCAGGATGCCTCCTTCGGGCATAGGATTCTCCTCTCTTCCGAGAGTCAGGAGCGTCCCCGCCCGTAGGGTTAGTGCTTTGGGATATCCCCAACGTAATGGCTGTGGACCCCATGGATCCCGAAGAAGAAAATAAGAGTTATGGTATAACATACCGTTGTTAACTTTTTCTTCGAGGTCCATGGGGTCCACAGGACACCCACCCAGACGCACCTGTAGTTCTGGGGGAGGTTTTCCGTAGTTTCTTCTCTTGAGAGTCTGGACTCGTAAGTATGGGTCTTTTCTTTCTTACCCTCTGTTTGTCTCTGCCTGCTTGAGCTTGGTAACGAACTGGCTACCTGAGGCAGGAGGTGGGGTATATGAGGAGGAAACCCGGTGCTTCCTGGGAGCAGAGAGCTCATTTGTATTAACTGTTTGGTGACCGGGATTCATACCCCAATGTAATGGCTGTGGACCCCATGGACCTCGAAGAAAAAGAGTTAACAAAGGAATGTTATACCATAACTCTTATATTTTATATATATATATATATATATATATATATATATATAATACACACACACACTACATACGTACGTGGTTGAAAATCATGAAGACATGTTGGGTATTCTAGGATAAGCATGTGTAGTAAATAAGTAATGCAGAGGATTTCTGTCTGGCTGCATACACCTAACGCTCCTATCAGCAGAAGTACTTGTGGGCAATGCTGCATGGATGCCTCATAGCGTCTCATTAGTCTTATTTGACTTGGAGTCCGAGCTGCATTCTGCTGCTCAAAATAAGAACATGGGGCAAAATAAAAAGGTTTTTGTACTGGAAGAATAGCTGGTTCCTTGTACACAGAAATAGATACAAAACTGAGTTTAGAATGATTAGATCATCATTTTAGAATTCACTGTTTAACATAAATGAAAATCCTGTAAAATATTTTGTTTCCTCAGGGTCCAGGTATCATTGGAAGTGCATCATTGTTCACATTTGGATTTGTTGGAGCGACTTTAGAGATCCTTTTGATTTTGTATCCTTTTTATGTCTGTGTGTGGCGTTATTTGTATATGTATTATGTGTAGAACATAGCAATGCTAATGTTTGGGATGTGTTACGTTACACCTTCATTGGATATGGTCTCTTACTGTAAGAAGAGAAATAAAAATAGTACTTCTCATACAGTAGCTCTGGTTTGACAAACTGAGTTAGAGAGGTGAAAAGTAACCTTAATGTACATAGGGGGGGGGATTCAGCTTAGGACGGAATTGCAAAGCTCGGTCCTTTCTAATATGCTAATGCAGCAGGAGGCATCACGCCTCCTCCATGCATTACTTACAACGCAGCATCGGATAATCTGCGGGACGGAGATCCTGGTCAATCAATGACAGTCTGCTGCCAGCCTGCATGCGGGATCGCAGATCCGTTCTGCACATGCACTGAACGGGTCAGGCGTCTGTGCGGATTCCTGACCATCGGGAATCTGCGTTCAGCAGTGCACTTGCGTACACTGCTGAATCAGGCCCATAGTCTTTATTTCAGCACAAATCCAACCATTCATTGTTTTTTAGCAGTCTCCTTGCCACCTCATTTGGACTCTCGGAAAGCTGTACCGTCCCCGATCACTATGATGAATATGTCTGTGTCCTCATTTTGTCCAAGACTCTGTAGCGCACTGCCACCTGTTCTGGACACCTTTTTGCCTATTGAATGAATTTGCCCACACCCATCAAACCACTGCATTGGTACATGGTACCTGCAATAGCCCCTCATACTGATGTATGCTAATCGCAGAAATCTGGTTTATATTTTTTTTAGTTTTGTATTTCCTCAATTGCAAATACACACTTACACTCTGCCTTCAGCTTGGCTAAACTAATTTTTTGCTCATATCCTCAGAAGCCTCACATCCTTGCCACCTATTTTCCACGTTTGACTTTTTGCGTAACCCATATCCACCTGTTCCAGCAATGGCTTTTAGTGCCAACAACATTACAGACTACATCAAAGAAGCAAAACAGCACAATCAGGCATAACATTGTCTTGCACAAGACATTCCACGCACATCACCACTTTGCACCTGCCTATGATTTCTGGTTCGGCTCTTTCAGACTATTGACTGAAGATGAAGGTGTCTCACCCCTTTCATACTCTCCTCACAATCTGTTCATCTTCTAAGTCATTGGCTGATACCTCTTTAATAACAATTGCCCTATAATTCTACCCACTTCACTAGTTCACTTTCTGGGTCACTGTCTCAACCCCCCCTCCCCATATGATATGAATATTGGATTGGGATGTAGTAAAAATGTCAACATCACAATGACATTGTTAAAATGTGCTGAATGTTGACAATGTCGAAATGTGAAATGCGGAGTGGTTAGGGTTTGGCTGCGGGAGGGGAGGTTAGGGTTAGGCTATGAGAGAGGAAGTTAGGAATAGACACTAAGGGGATGGTTAGGGGTTAAACATAATTACCACCAGAAATGTTGCTGGATCCACCAGAAGTCGTCATTGGCTGCCCGCCAGACCTGAAAGACATCGTTGGAGTCGCCTGACCTAAGGATCAGGTCTGAGAATCACTGTCCTATTGGATTATATGGATATTAGGGGTGGGCCTAGTACTGTCTTGCAGTTCAAGAAAACCTGAGGTGATGGTAATATCCATAGAAATATATAGTAGGGAATGTATTATTGGGTTGGGTACAGGATGCGGCGGTTGGGATCCCAGTGGTCAGAATCCCAATGCCAGAACGTACGTAGCCTATCCCTAACCCTTCCGCTAACAATAACCCACCTTTCCCACCCCCTAACCCTCTCCTCCTGCAGTCTAACCCTAAGCCCCGCAGCCTATTCCTCCTCTTCTCAGCAGCCTAACCCTCTCCCCTAACTGTAAACCTAACCCTAATACTTACCGTCTGGAAACCGGTGGACGGGACTCCAACTGCTGACGACCGCCGGGATGGTAACTACATCTAATTCCTTATAATCTAATAATAATCTATGTATTATTCCTTACAATAATCAAGTTTCTCAAATATATACTGAAGTAATATCAGAACCTAACGGTTTGTAAAGTATATTTACTAAAAGCAAGACTGTTACATCAGTAACCACTGTGTCATTCAAGTATAGCTTCCTGTCATATTTCAACTTTTCAAGTCACTTTGATTTTTTTTTTTTTTTTAATTTAAAAAAAGTTCCCAGTCTAGAGTCAGGGTTTTATTTGGAGTTAAGGTTAAATTGGGGATTTGAGTTTTTTCATTTGTCTGGTTTTGTTTGTCTTTTTTTAAACAAAGTATACAATGAGTACTGGAAGTTATGCCAGGCTTAATAAGTAAAATTAATATAGAACAGCTGTTTTTTTATTTATAAAAAGTGAATTCCTTATGTCAAAGTGAACCCCATAAGATGGGTCCCTAGCATCCCTAATATGAACGCATTTTGTCAATTTAACCAGGACTCACCTGTAATAGAGCCCATTTTAATATGTAGACAGAAATGTAGGAACCTGTGCAGATGATTAAAAGCACCTAAGGGCAGATGGGTGGGGTGCAAATACCAAGCAGAAGGAGTCTCGGTCTTCAAGTGTACAAAATATACAAATATAGTGGAAAGGGGGAGGGGGCTTGGACTGCACACCCTAATTTTAAACATAATAAGAGGTGCTGAGTGCTGTAATTCTGCGTGAGGGTCCGATGTATACGCAGGATTGCGAGGTTTTATGGATGTGTAAAAG
Organism: Taudactylus pleione; assembly: GCA_031769625.1. Taxonomy (NCBI): domain Eukaryota; kingdom Metazoa; phylum Chordata; class Amphibia; order Anura; family Myobatrachidae; genus Taudactylus; species Taudactylus pleione. The sequence goes on along the minus strand of JAUIMM010000516.1, from coordinate 6,635,105 downwards.
CGGTAGTGGGCGTCTCTGTCAGGTGAGCAGTAGTAGACAAGACATTAGTATATTTTCGCAGCAAAACTGCATGCATAATCGCAATTGCAATAGAGATCTGTAGTAAATGAGGCCCTTTATCTGAAAACAGTCCACTTTAAAGAATGCTTTGATTTTATACTTTGCCTTTACCATAGTAGCTTATGTTCTTGGGCTGTATTATGCAGAAGGCATGCCCTCTTTTACCTTTTGTATTATGTTGGATCACTATATTGTCATGTACCACTATAGCCATACTCTGAACAATTTAAATTTAATAACCCGAAAACACTTTTTTTTTTTTTATTACCATCCTAGTAGTTACTAGTGTGTGTAAAACACTTCCAGGTACTTTGTTATACAGCCTTTTCCCTTCAGTATATTGTGTTCCCAGCTTCCAGCCTGCCTGTGATGCTGCCGATGAAGCTGGTAGATAGGCCTCAGGCATCACCAGTGACCGATGCTGACTGTAGTAAGGTTGTACATTCCAAATACAAGTTGCATAGGTTACAGCAACAATTCTACATGATTTCCCAAAGACACTGATTTTATTTTAATCAGCAGGGGGAGCTATTAGACATGTAATAAGAAAAACATGATATTTCCCCTTTAATTATGGTTGGCCTATCCAGGCTTAAGTTAAAATGAAATGGCGAAAAAGAATATTGGTGTAAAACAGGTTGAAGTGATATTTTATTTTTCAATTGACTCTTAACATTGTTTATAGTTTTTGTTTTGTTTTTTTGTTTTGTAATATAGTTCCATTAATGTGTTTAAAAGTGAATTTCATAACAAAGTGTCATTGGTGATGTTCTAGGATGCTGTTAATTCTTGTCCTTTCTCAGATTGGTGGGAGGGGGTGAATCCGTCAGGTCAGTCATCTACAGGCACTTCAGATGTTTTGTTTTTCATCTTTCCCCATCAGAGGGTACGGTGTACTAGAGGAAATCGTTTGCATTCCTCTCGGCAGGCTCTTCCTTTGTGTTCTTACCTTAATTCTCACAGCTATCTGATGGTGTCTTCTGTCGTCGGCTTCTACAGCCTCTGCTTTTTTGGAAGATTTACTCCCAGGAAAGATGACACAACAATGACAAAGGTAATGTGAAAAGCCCGTGATGTCATCCTTCCTTTTAAAAAAAAAAAAAAAAAATTCCCACCCAGAACCAAATGACCTGACAATTTAGTAATTGCTCCCAATGGTCATTTGCGGCGCTCAATATTTGTTTGTAACCTGCGTAAACACAAACTGGAAGATTTTCTAAATGCTAAATGAATGGGAAAAGGGCATGTGTGCTCTGTTTAGTTTGGATGCTGTCCATTCACTTGTTAAAAAAAAAAAAAAAGTCTGCAATTACTGCGCTTGTTAACCAGCCATAGAAACACTGTGAATGGGAGTTTTCTTTCTTCCCCAAGGACCGTATTGCTAATGAGTAACTTTGTGCGAACTGTACTTCACTCAGCCTGTTTGAAATCTGAAGAACCTCGGCTACTGCACGGAATACAGACAGTTATTCAAATTTAAATAATTAAAATAAGACTGAAGGGGACCCATTCAATCACTTCTTACAAGTTAAGGCTAATTTGACTTACCACAACCTGACACCAGTCTAAAAAGAATGAAACTGTTAAGTAACGCTTTGACACAAATGTATACATTTATTTTTGTTGGATATTCCCACAAGCTGGCTGAGGAGGTCAGTAACTAAGGAGCAAGCATTGTCCTTCTTTAATTGCCCATATGACGCTTTTTGCTCTTCTGTCTGGAAATGTCTTAAACAGTTGTTCTCTTACCGGCCAAGATTAAATCCCAGCAACTAAATTCACTGAAGAGAACAACGTAATACGTAAATGATTTATAAATTATAATTTTAAGAAATGTGGCATATATATATAATATATATATATATATATCACTAATATATATATATACACAGCAAAGTTCCGCACTCACATCTATAAATGCTCAAGAGGAGGAGGGGTGCATCTTAGTGGATGCCCACAGCGGCCACCACAATATACGTACACAATTTATCCAAAATATGAAAAGAGGGCACTCACCAAAGCGATACTTTTTTCTTCTTTATTGAGAATAAATGAACATCCAAGTGCCAATAATGCCATAAATCAACGTTTCGGTCCCAGGTGAACCTTCGTCAGGATGGGCAACAATGTAAATCACACAGCAGACACAGCATAAGCATCCAGGTGCATACAAGGCTGTATCTGCTGTGTGATTTACATTGTTGCCCATCCTGACGAAGGTTCACCTGGGACCGAAACGTTGATTTATGGCATTATTGTCACTTGGATGTTCATTTATTCTCAATAAAGAAGAAAAAATGTATCGGTTTGGTGAGTGCCCTCTTTTCATATTTTGTTATTTTGGATAAAAATTGTTTGTATACGTGTGTGTGTGTATGTATGTGTATAGATATATATATATATATATATATATAACTTGGAAAGGATTCTGGGTAGCAGGTAATGTTACTGCAACAATATAACTAATTTGTTTTAATTTATTTATTTCAAATATTGCATCACTACTTGCCAACTAACAATCTGGCATCGTAATGACCACTTACCGCTGAATGTGTTTTTCAACATCACACGTAAACTAGCCCAGTGGTCAGTGGTAAGGACTGGGCACTGCAGGAACTATTGTCGTTTTAAAAAAGGTTATTTGATTAGTTTGCATACTTTTAATTTTACAGGATAGTGTTATTTTGCTAATGTGAATGGATTTTATTGTTGTAATTGTAGTGGTCTGGTATAAACATGTTGTGTAATTTATACATTAAATAATGAATACAGATTAGGACAGTTTGGCCCAGAGTTTCCCAAACTCCGATATTACAGTGCAGGTATGCTTGAGAATAGGTGACTTAATTAGTACCTCAGTCAATTTTATTTATTCATCTGGACTCAAGCATGGATATCCTTAAAACCTGCACTGTAATGATGCAGTTTGGGAAACTGGCTTAGCCATAATCTCTTAAGTAGACCTTATCCCATGTCCCTTTTCAAAATGATGTAAGGTGAACATTGGGCCTGATTCAGAGATGGACGCTAATTCGATCGCAGCTGCAATTTCGTACGCATCGCAGCTGTGAAAATATGCTAATGGTTGCAAAGCTTATCCAAGCATAAGGACTTGTTCACCTATTAGTTCTATGTTCTATGTACTATGTAAGGCGCTGCGGAACACTTGTGGCGCCATATAAATAAAGGATAATAATAATAATAATAAAGGACGCCCACTGCTGCCTTGTCATGTGCATACGACGCTGTATACCTGCATAAATATCGGTAACATCGAGCAGCCATCTTGCCCTTGCGGAAGGTCTGACATGCCACAGCCTTGGGAGCTCTCCTGAAAAGCAGAGCTGTGTAGAAGATGGCAAGGACTAATTTATGCATGCCCATTAAATGACGTTCAAACAGACAAACGTCTGCTTTTTTCAGACCACCCAACCTGTCACCACCCCCAAACGCTGACAGCTTGTCACTCAGTTTGCGATGGATTCCTCTGTGCGTCCGTAGTCTCAATACGATCGTTGCGTACGTGCAGTTTGGCTTATACGCATGGACGATGGCAAACAATCACTCGATCTGCGTCTAATCATCATTGAGTCCAGCTCTTAATTTGTCCTGATTTCTTACAGCCATTTTCATCAGGCATAACACATTTAGCTTAAATTATGTGGATACTCTGGACATTATACGCATATCTGATACCATCTATTACATGTAGAATTTTGGACCGGTATTGTTCCAGGTAGGTGCAGAGCTTACGTTAGGGTGACAATATTACTTAGCAATTTACTAGATGCCAGTAAATGAATATAATCACAAGTCTAATATATTTTTGCATTGTCACAGATCATTGGGAACTGTGTCTCTATTCTGGTGCTTAGCTCAGCTCTGCCAGTGATGTCAAGAACTTTAGGTAAGTCTGTCCATGGTACATGAATTCTATAGTTTTCCTCCAAGTTAGCAATCTACATAAGGCTCATTTCATAAAAAAAACAGAGCGCAACCCTCACAGTTACGAATACATTGCCGTCTTTTCCGTATTTGCTTTCGCAATTCACGCTAATTGTATATGATTAGGGAATACTGGCTATTTCACGCTTGTCCCTTTAGTCCACCTATAAGGTTGTAAGACCTTCATCTGCATAGTAGACCAAAAGTGACTGCTGGGGAGTTACATCAGTTATATTGAGGAACGAGGGCATGAAAAGCTCATGGAGTGAGATTGTGTGGTTTAGTGGGATTATATATTGTACTATATATTTATCTCTCCTTCATATTTGCAGTAGATGTGTTACATTATTTTAATTTGTATCCAACAAGTTTTACATTACCGTTTGTGTATTCTGTTTCCATTCCCCCTTTCGCTACAGACTGTTTAACATATTGGATTAACTCCTGTTTTTAACCAGAAAAAAAAGCATTTATGTGTGTGTAAACAGATATAAAATAAAAATGCTGTGGGAACGAACAAATAGTCTTTGTTACTTAAGCCTGTTTCCATGTTTCTGTAGCTGAATTTGTGTGCACTATAATACCAGATTGTTGGTAACAGTTGGTAGTAATGTACACTGGTTATTGAGAGGAAGGGCGCTTGCTGGGCACAATTGTTGTTACAAAGAAAACAAATTAATGGCGAAACCCACTTTTTTCTCTGCCTTACAAACGACATTCCTGAATAGTTTGCCATAGAGATAAATAAAAGAATAAGATAGAAGGTAAAAGAAGGATGGTACAATTAGAACACAGCTAACAAATGCACAGACACAGCTGTCCAAACAGGATTAATAGACTGCATTAGGGTACAGTGAGTCATGTGGTGCTTTGCAAAATATCAACATGCATTGCATTACATGTTATGCCCAGTGCTTTTCAATAGATAAAAGGGAATAAATACGTTAAACAGATTCAAGGTCTTCTCACAGTATTAAAACAAAAAATAAACTTTCAGACCATGGTGGGAAAGGCAAGCTAGAGGGAAAACAAACAATCAAGTAATTCAGATCTCCTTTTTTTTTTTTTTTTTGACGCTTCATTCTCTCAAGTGCAAGACATGAGTGCGCTCAGAGCAGAAGAGTGCAACTTGGTACACGCTTGTGTGTTCTCTTTTTAAAAACATAGTAACTTGGAAATGTTGCCATGTTTTTTTTAGCATGCACACAGCCAGTGTTAATTTTGTCAACATATTTTGACTAAAACTAATCGTCAACAAAATTTTTTTGAGGACTCAATTATAACAATAATATAATAACGAAAATGATGACAAAATCTTTGTTCAATCTTATATAAAAGAGTACGACTTATGCTGGCCATACACGCTACAATTATCGGGGCGATCCGCCTGATATCGGCGGATAGCCCCGATAATTGTAGCGTGTGTGCGGGCGACCGAGGGTTAAATATTGCTCGGTCGGGCATGCAGGATTGTCCAGCATGCCCGTCCGATGCGATATTTACCCAGTAACTGTCGGCCGCATCGGGCAGTGTATGCCCAGCACGGCCGACAGACAGACATTTCCTGTGTTTCTTCCTACGGAAGGAACAGGGAAATGTCTCCTCCCCCGGGGGCGGAGTGTGGATGTCGGGCTATACACAGTTAGCTATTTCTCTCACAGTGTATGCCGGCAACATCTGCGGCTGGCAGCCGGCCAGATAAAATGTCTGTCGGTCTGACAGACATTTTATCTGGCTGTGTATGCCCAGCATAAGGGGTACATTTACTAAGGTGAAAGTTTTTAGAAGTGGAGATGTTGCCAATAGCAACCAATCAGATTCTACATAACATTTAGCTAGCACCTTCTAGAAGATAATAGCTAGAATCTGATTGGTTGCTATGGGCAACATCTCCACTTCTAAAAACGCTTTAGTAAATTTACTCATAATACTACATTTAAAATCCTTATCAAAATTAACACGGATACTACATACTTTCTATTTTTGAAGTAGGGTTATTCTAAATTTCAAAGAACAAGTATGTGTTCTAGATATTTGCAGAAAATAAATATGACCTGTGTGAAGTAAATACGATTGTGTATTGCACTTGTTCTAACAAACTTAAGGCATTCATTTGTATATGATATACAGGAGGAGTACTAAGTTAAGTCCGTATGTAACACATACTCTCTCAACCTACTGAGCCTAGATTACTGATCACATAGATAAAGGTTTGCTGACTTCAAGTTCTCAAGGGTATTTCAGAGAAAAGTTCTTCAGTAAAACCCATTACAGTATCATTAAACTGTTTGTAAAAATTATGACTAAAACATTGACTAAAATTAGATTAAATGAAAACTGAGGTGCACTGACTTAATCTTGACTAAAACAAAGCAAAATAAAGAGACTCAAATGTGACTTGAAACCAGCTACAATTTTAAATAAGTCACTAAGACTAAAACTACATTTAAAATCCTTGTCGAATGAACACTGACAGCACCCCTGACATTAGGCATCAGTCATTTAAGTACTTCTATACATTAGTACAAATCCGTCTGTGAACGTGTCCTCATTTGGCAATTCTCCCCTGGCATTATAGATACACTCTGGTCGTGTTTTTGGATGTGAGACCTGTGGCCGGTGACATACTGAAGTAATGCTCAGTCATCCTTGCATCATACAGATTGTGTAAAGTGACTTCTCATTCTCTGTTCTGCACACACAGGAATCACAAGATTTGACCTGTTAGGTGATTTCGGAAGGTTTAACTGGCTGGGAAACTTCTACATCGTTGTTACATATAATTTGATATTTGCTATTGTGACAACACTTTGTTTGGTGCGCAAATTCACATCAGCTGTTCGAGAGGAACTGCTAAAAGCAATAGGTAATTTTTCTTATTTTCTAATTATCTGTATCATACTTTGAATGCACATTATAAATACGGTACTGTGCACTTTTGATTTAAATCTGAAAATGTAATATATATTATAATGTATAAAGTCCTCACCTGCCTTGTGAGTAGCTTTTCCTGTAGCCAGAGGTTCCCAAACACTGGGCCTGATTCAGACACGCTCGCGAGCGCACAGCGCTTGCAAGCGGGTCGATGGTCTCCCACTGCGCACGCCGGAGCCGGCTCCGGCGTGCACATGTGCGAGACCCGGCCAGCAACGGGCTCTACGTCACTACGGGTCTCGCACCAGAATGGGGAGGCTGTTGATTGTGATTGACAGCTCGCCCCATTTTGGAGGCGGGCAGGGGGGGTGGCTGGCCAAACGGAGGCGTTCCCAAAGGAATGCCTGACGTTTGGGGGTGGCCTCAGTAGTGAGCTTCCGGCTCTATTACAGCCGGAAGCTCACTGGGGCTTGCGCTGGACGACACCCTAACACAAGGATCTCGTCGCAAGCCCGATGGTCGCGACCATCACCTGGCCGCTCGCAAAAGCTGTGGGTGGTCACCCACCGCTTAGTGAACGGCTACGAGGCCAGTTCAAATAAAAAAAATGTGCCGCCCTGATTCAGAGCGAGCGCTCTGAAAGAGCATCCGTCTCTAACTCAGGCCCACTGTCCTCAAGGCACCCTTACAGTCTAAGTTTTAAGGATATCCATGAATGACCACAGGTGACTTAATTAGTACTTCAGCCAATTTAACCACCTGTGCTCAACTATAGATAACTGTAAATCCTGAACTGTTGGGGTGCGTTTGGGAACCTCTAGTTAAAAGGCTCAGTTTTGCAAACACTGACACAGGATGAGAGGCGGGACAGGAGCCCTGTGACATGGACCACAATAATTGTTTTGTTTGTTCTTTGCTTTATTATCCTAACAGGGTTACATTTCATTGGCTGATTTCATGTAGAGGTTTCACTTTTTTATGTAATACTATCTAACACAGTTGATTTTAGTTTAACACTTCTAGTAGCATTTTCTTTAGTACAATTAGCCTCAGTATTTTAATGTGTCTGGTAATATACAAAGGACCTGATTCAGAGTTGATTACCGAAAGAGCTGCAATTTTCGTAACTGTGGTTGTGCGAAAATATACTAATACAACCAGTGTCGGACTGGAGCTTGAAGGGCCCGCCGGGGGAATGCAATGGTAGGGGCCCATTCTTTGGGGTATGGTACGTTTTTATAGGGGATGAGGCCAGCCCCCTGCAGAAGCTTGGACAGACATTAGAGACCATGTAACTGACTCTATAATAGGGTAACAATGTCTGGAACCTGACACTAGAGCAAGTTGTGGTGCCCTCAGGCAGAAGGACCCACCTGGGATTTTCCCCGTACTCCTGTGGGCCAGTCCAACCCTGAATGCAACAGCGTATGGGACTTATACTGAGACGCCCACCTGAGCCATTGCAACTGTCCGCAATTGTGTATGCTTATGCAACATCGGATGCAGTTCAGGCAAACATCGAGTAAGTCTATAGTTGCTGAGAATGGCTGCCGTAACTGTGACGCCGGAGCCCTCTTTCAGCATATTGGATTGCAGATGCAGGATGAGACACACCTGCGCTTTTAGTTAACACTCCCTGTTGCCACCCCCAAACGCTCCCTGCTGGTCACTCACACTGTGATTAAAGAGTAGCAGCGTGCGGCTATGATAATGCACCTTTAGGCATGCACAGTAGAAAGACTATCACTACATTTATGATAATATTAGCATTGCGTTCAATTCTGAATCAGACCCATAGCACACTTAAGGTACGTACACACTAGGCGATCAGGAAAGACAGTACGCTTACGACATCGTAATCGTACTGTCGTTCCTGATCCCCTGTAGTGTCGGCACTGAGCAATCAGTCGTTCAGTGCAGGCACTGTCCATCATTCCTGAACATGCCAATCTGTCGTTATTGTTAGATTGTGCTGCATGTTCAGGCGATGGACCATGTCGGAAATGACCAGCGGGAGTGCGCATCGCTGGTCGTTTCCGACATAAAAGTGCACGATTTGTGCACGATTACTGAGCGATTGCACGATTACGATGTCGTAATTGTGCAGTCGCTCAGTAATATCGCCCAGTGTGTACCCACCATTACTCTTTGAATATTAAGGGTAGGCACTTGGGGTAGGGTTAGGCTGCAGGAGGGGAGGTTATGGTCAGGCACTAGGAGGAATGGTTAGGCACTAGAGAGAGGGTTAGGCTTCAGGAGGGGAGGTTAGGGTCAGGCACTAGGGGGAAGGGAGGTTAGGGTTAGGTACCTGGAGAGTTTGGGTTAGGCACTAGGGGGAAGAGAGGTTAGGGCCAGGCAGTACGGGGAGGGGAGGTTAGGGTCAGGAGCTAGAGGGAGGGGAGGTTAGGGTCAGGCACTAGGGAGAGGGTTAGGCACTAGTGAGAGATTTAGGCTGCAGAAGGGGAGGTTAGGGTCAGGCCTAGGGTTAGGAATTATACAGAGGGTTAGGCTATGTAAGGGGAGGTTAGGGTCAGGCACCAAGGGTGGCGATGGTAGTGTCAGGCACTAGGGGGAAGGTTAGGGTTTGCAATTCTCACCACCAGAAGCGACACAGGATGCGCTGGAAGTCATGAGTACTTCACCGCCGGACCCAAACGACGACGCCGGCGCCGCAGTGCCAGATAAGTCACCAGTAGATGACCAGGGACGTTTTATTCACATTCTAAACATGCCGACATTGTCAATGTTCACATTGTGACAAAAATATACCACCCCTTCTCAGACTGCTCTTTGTTTACATATGTCATCTTCTCATACTTTTGACTGCTCTCTGGGCCTGATTCAGACCCGCTCGCGAGCGCTGAGTGCTCGCAAGCGGGTCGATGTTGGCCCAGTGCGCATGACTGAACCGGCTCCGTCGTGTGCATGCGCGAGACCCGGATAGCGACGGACAAACCGTCGCTCCGGGTCTCGGATCAAAGGGGGCGTACTGTCGATGTTGAGTGACAGCACACCCCCCTTTTGGTGGGTGTGCCGGGGGCGTGGCTGCCCAGACTGAGGCGATCCCATGGGAGTGATGTCAGTTGGAGTGCTTTCGGCTCTGTTAGAGCCGAAAGCACTCTTGGGCTTGCGGCAACGAGACCCTACCACAAGGGTCTCATCGCAAGCCCGATGGGCGCGATGGTCTTGACCATCTTCCTGGCCACTCGGTATAGCTGTGGGTGGCCACCCACAGCTATACGAGCGGCCAGGAGGCCGCTCTAAAAATCAGGAAGGACGGCCCTGATTCAGAGCAAGCGCTCTGTCAGAGCGTACGGCTCTGAATCAGGGCCACTGTCCACATTTATCCCCTTCATGTACCCCTCTCACTGCACCCTGACCACAACTATCCCCTTCTCATTCCGCTCAACACTACCCTCTGCCCACATCTATCCCCATCTCATACTTCTCTGATTGCCCCTTTGTCTACATCTGTCTTTTTATCATATGTCTCGCACTGCCCTATGTCCACATCCATCCTCTTCTCAGACCTCTAACAGAAATTAAACGGAATCACATGACCACACAGTCCCAGCAGGCAACCACTAGCCCATTCAGGAGCAATTATCACATTTTAAAAATAGTTATTGGTCTACTCAAGATTGTTTATTACTCTCTTATACAGCAGGTAAAATAAGTTTTGAGCACATCAACATTTTTCTCAGTAAATATATGTGTAATGGGGCTTTTGTAATGACATGTTCGCCAAATGTCAGCAACAACCCATGTAATCCACACATGCAAAGAAATCAAACCATAGATGTCCATAAATTAAGTTATGTGAAATTACACAGGGAAAAAGTGTAGAACACGCATACTGAAAATTATTTACTACTTCGTACAAAAGCCTTTGTTGGTAATAAGAGCTTCAAGGCGCATCCTTTATGGAGAAACTAGTCGCATGCATTACTCAGGTGGTATTTTTGGCCCATTCTTCCACACAAACAGTCTTCAAATCCTGAAGGTTCCGCGGGCCTCTTCTATGAACTCTGATCTTTAGTTCTTTCCATAGATTTTCAATTGGATTCAAGTCAGGTGATTGGCTGGGCCATTCTAGCAGCTTTATTTTGTTTCTCTGAAAACAATTGAGAGTGTCCTTGGCTGTGTGTTTGGGATCATTGTCTTACTGAAATGTCCCCCGGGGAAGGGGGGCGGGTTAGGATTAGGGAGTCTAACGGGGTTAGGTTTGGGGTGGTGGGAGAGATTAGCGGCAGGGTTAGTGTTAGACACCCCCAGGGAGAGCTTAAGGTTAGGCACCCCACCGGGAGGGTTAGGTTCAGGGAGTGGTAAGGGGGAGTTAGGGTTAGGCACTAAGGGAGAGGTTAGGGTTAGGCACCCCCCTAATTGGACAGGGGAGGTTACGGTACTTACCTGTCCCTGTGGGGCATCCGCTATCGGGATTTCAATCCCATTCCCACAGAACAGCCAGCAATTAGTGGATTTATGTATATGCACCAAAGAAGACGAAGCAAAGTACTGTTGACAATTGTTTTCTATATTTCTGCAGTATTTTAAAGACAGAGGTGGCATCTCTTGTCCTTTGTGGGGTTCATCTCATTTATAATAAGATAATATATATTTGCACATTTTGTGAGAATACATTTGCTGGCGCTACTAATACTTTGTTGATCTGTATTTGCAGGTTTAGATAAGCTTCAGCTGTCACATGAGCCCAGCGATTCCCCGTCCCCTAACGGGCACCAGAAAACACTGTGAAATAAAACCACATCGTGGCGGATGACATTCCTCAGAGCTTAGCCTGAATCCTCACTGTTCATGTCCATACAATTCTTTACATTTAGCAAAGACTAAAAGTATAGGTCAGGCTGAGCGTGTAGATGCTTTTTTGTGGACTTCTACAAAAGGTCACTATTTTTTGTTACATCGCAGAAAAAGTTAAATATGACATTATACCAAGACCATGAGCCTCGGGGGGTTTATACTTTTTCTATTAAATGATTGTTAGAAAATAACATTTCTGCCCATGTTTTGTTCTGAGCAGATTATGACGTGTTCATAATTCAGCTGAGAACTGGCAATATCACTCCATCCGTCATAGTCACAGAAAGCTTTTTTACACCATTTTGGATTTGTTCCTGTTAATTGTTTGCTGTAATGTACGTTACGTTATTAAAACTATGGGGGTTATTTATGAAAACTGAAGGGAACAAAAGAAAATGTCGATGTAACTGATTGCAACCAGACAGGCACCTGCTTTCATTTAATAACCTGTATTATAAACATTTGTTAGAACCTGATTACTTGTATTTTTATTTCTCGTGCAGCATTTTTCATAAACACCCTCCCCAGTTATGTCTAGTACTTGTTATCACTTCCTGACCAGCTAAGGTATTGTACTTCTAGTACAGTAATCCAAGTTACAAAATGAAAGGTTATTATTTTGCAATGGTATTTACTATCAGTAATAGTTTGTGTTTTCATGATATATCCTGAGGTTTATGCACTGTTTATTAGTGACTAAACCACAATTGTTGCAGACTTACATCCATCTGTATCTTCATGTTTGATGTTTGTCACTTTACAAAGGATTATCAGCAATGGCTATAAGCCAGAAGACCTGGTCTTGTTTAACTGTGATTTTAAAAGCAATATTTACTACTATGTCCTATACAATGTTTACAGAAATGTTATTGCTGACAAGTGAAAGATAATTTTACTGTTGCTACCGACAGGTAATAATTAGTTTATTATTCCCCATGCAATGTACTGTTTGGGCCTATGTATAGTGTGTGCATAATAGCAGCATATTGCAAACAAAGAGTAGTAATAACACATGCTATTACATAGACTTGTTACTTTCAAAAGGCTATGACCAATACCCCTCTTATGAGCGCATTGAGCTTGAAATGTTAAAGATTTTAAACATAGATTTAATACCAATAGATATTATCATTTATTCTGTACATCTCAATCCAAAGTCACGTTGGAACATTATGCTGCGGCCTTCACTGGCTGTCGTTTTCTGGTGCGGCGCTACTGCTTGATCCATACTGTGTAACAAGAGAAAAGAATTTTATATTTTGGTTACATTTAGTGTAAAAAAATAGTTGCTTTTGCGTTTTACCCTCCAACTAACACAGTACAAGTATTAGCGCTAATTGTAGTACTGCCATAGCGAGCACACGCTCATATGTGTAGGAAAATAGACAATGTGCTTATCTAAACATTGCTGATTTCTTATTGGAGTACCAGCATTTTGCATAAGTGGGACAGTCCGATGAAATCACTATCTCTGTAGTGTCTGCGTTCTGCACAGCTTTATGTCACTGAAGCGTAGTTTTTGTGTCCATCCATTCCTTATATATAGTGTTGTGGCAGGATTTGCTGACAACAGCCCTGGCTACTCCCCTAGTGCCCTCGTTTTAGGCTGTGAATATTATATCAGGGGCGCACACCCAATATAATGGTATAAACTCCTAACTGATGTGGCACAGCACTAGAAGGTGCATTAAGCACACTGTTGTTTTCATATGTCATACACAGTCTGTGTAGCTGTGACCATACAATGAGCACTATGGATATGCAGTGATGATGCCAACATGTATGTTGGACGCCTTAACAAATACCATATTAAACAGAGAAGAGGGAGGTATATGGCTAAAAGCTGGTATTACACACAAGAATCTGGCTCTGGCACAAATGCAAGATGTTTTATTTGTTCAGATACATAGTGCAGAGTCTTCTGCAGTGAACAGATCAAAGGCACAACTTAATACTTATTATATATTATATATCCTCCACTATTCTCAGGTAATCTGATCAGAGCTGTCTCTAGGTAGCATTAGGCTATATATGTAACCTTAGTCAGTGCATTGTTCACTGCACTATACTCTGCCTCATCTGTAATATATACTTAGGACATCCTAACTGCCCCTCCTAGGGGCCGAATGAGAGGACTGGCCGGGAATAGTACTCTGGTCTCTGCTTGGTATGCAACATGGTAGGGTTTTGGTTCTGTCAGTCTGACCGTTACCTTATGTGGAAACCTTGGAATGCCAGAACCCTGTGCTGTGGGGAATATGGCACATGATGTAAGCACCAGCCAGGTCAGGTACTGCCATTATTGCGGATATTGTCGGTGTCACAGTGCAGTGTAACACTCTGCTCTGTAAACACCAGGTCAGAGAGTGGTAGATCCTCCTCATAGCTATTGTCTCATAGCCCTCTTACTGTATACTGTGTACAGGTGTCATATACTACCTTTTAGAAAGCTGCACCTGAACATTGGCTTTGCCCCCTCCTTAGATTAGAGCCCCCTGTGTCAAGAAAGTACCGTAGGTCTATAGTAATGTGTTTTCTAGTCAAAAGAGAATGCTTCAAATGTGAAGATTATAAATATATGTAATGACTAATATTTGGAGAGTGGGGATCAGTTAGCCAAGGTCACTATAATTTAAGCTTATTTTGTACTAGCTTCATGTAATGACAGATGTATTTGGACCCTTTGCATTTAGAGCAGGGTAGTATAACTTTATCTCTGTAGATGGTGTGGAGCATAGATAGCCAATAGTGCACAGTCAGGCAGTCCCTGTCTGCTGAATACGATGATAGATGTAGTCCCAGGAAAGCAGCTGCAGTTACACGCTGCATTTTCAGTGTGCATTAGCAGAAATATTGAAATGTTAGAGCAAGAAGAAAACGTGAACTCTCTTTACCTAGAATAATCCATGCTTCCTTATACAGCTGTATGAAGCGCTTTCTGACTTGAAAATGGTGTTTTACAAAAGATGATTTTTTTTGCATTTTAAACTATGCACACTCACAAAACCACAATATAATTACTCTCCAAATGCCACGGGCACTATGTAATCCTGTAACCCTGAGGAGTGTGGTCCTCAGCAGGCACTCCACGGCATGCTGGCATTTACATTCCCAGATAGCTAGAAATACATTTTTGTTGAGAGATTAATAGAGAACCGTAGCAGGGTTCACATCTCCAACTCACGAGTAGTGCTGTCTTTCCGAATCTCCTTACATATGTTGGAAATGTGATATATTAGAATAACCTGATCATTGACTGATCTTTCCTGAAGTATGGTTATGTAACACCTGTTGTGTTGGGTTTTTTTAAATGTTTTTTTATTTAATTATATTTCGGTCGGACCCCACAATTTTGCGAATAGCGGAACCACTGATAATTTTCGAGGTGAATTTCTCCCACAGATAATGAACCCACCAATGTAACTAGTGAGCGCTGTGATTTATTTGGAAGCACAAATAATGTGATGGATTTTTATATCCATTTATTTTTTGTTCTATAACAATCTGTCACACTAACTAAGTAACTTGTTTTCTGGAATGATTACATCATAAGATTGTTACACCATTCAGGTCTACAGCAAGGATATTGAAAGTCATATGTAACATTCATCTACAATTTACTGTGATTTGTAAGCTGGCACATCCACATAAGGCAACTTTCTCAGAGCAACCACTGTCCTACTGTGGAAAGGCTAATGGTTCACTATATTCCAAAGTGTACCAAAACACATTTAAACTGATTTTCTACCATTCACTTTAGTGATATGAATGTGCCTCATGTAACCTTTCTGAAAGACAGTGCTTTATCCTTCTTGGTTTCTGTTGATTTGCACAAAAGTGTTTCCATCATCTAGATAGAGCACAGGTTCTCAAACTCTGTCCTCAGGACCCCAAACAGTGCATGTTTTCCATGTCTCCACACTGAATCAAGTGAAATAATTAGCTCCACCTGTGGACCTTTTTAAAATGTGTCAGTGAGTAATGATTACACCTGTGCACCTGCTGGGTGACCTGCAAAACGTGAACTGTGTGGGTTCCTGAGGACAGAGTTTGAGAACCACTGCGATAGAGATATTGTTTTGCCTGCTGTTGTAAAAGACAGAGAAATGCTATAAATATATCTGCATCACAGCAGGAAGCTGAGCTGTTGTATCCAAGGATAGATGATACAAAAAACTTTACTGAAAAGCACAGAAGGAATCTATAAAGATAAAGCAATGTATTTGGCAAAGGTTGCAGCAAGAATGTGCAAAGTAATACAATCCTCTGAAAGCGGTAACCCCTCTTCATTGTACAACTTTATATTGGCTCCATATACAGGATTTACATCCATTTTCTAGAATTCCTGTAGTGGAAGAACAATTTAATTGCTTGAATTTATTCACCATCTTGCTTTTATATTCAACTTATAAAAGTATAAATCTTGTGTTTACAGGCTTATTTTCTCCTGTACTGTTAATGGAGTATAGACAAAGTATGAAATGTGAACAAGATCACTCCCAAATCATTTTAGTTGTGGTCTGTGCTTTGGATTGTATTTTGTGTGTATATTACTGGATTTTTTCTTTGTGTTTATATGTTCAATAAACTTTTTTGTGTTTCGTAAAAATTGGTCTATGAGATTCTTTCTCCATCCATTACAATCACTCTCAAAGGAAAGTGAAATCTCATTTCAAAGTACAGTGCATATCTTGCTTTTAATGTGTATGGCATGATTTGCATTTGCTAATCTTCATGTAGTCTGTGTCGGATTTAGTCTACCATGGACCATGGCTGTAACCAAAACTGTTTTAAACCCAGCAGTCTTGACTAGCTTAATCTGTAAATGGATCTAAACTCTCCAAATTAATATCCAAATCTCCTTTCCCTCCGGCACTCCTGAATTTCCCCAGGGTGCAGAGCATACTTGTGCAGCGAGACCAGTTGTCAGACTGCATGCGTTATCTGCCACGTTATAATGCAGAAAGGGTGAGATGACTGCCTGGGGCATATCGATTCCTACCTATCTATACCTTCTAACAATCGATTCCTGCCTATACCTTCTAAAATTGTCGCTATTTAGCGTTATGAGTCACAGAAGAAATAAATGCTTTCAGACTTTGAGTGTGGTTCCAAAGCACAAAAAGATATTATTCAATATAAAAACAGATGGTTACACGCTGTGATCTAAATACAATTAGCGCAAGTAAATTATACAGACCCAAGGTACAGTTGTTGCATACGCATGCGATCTGGACCCAGATACCGGCATCAGCAATAGAAACCTCCATCAACAGCACAGAAAGAAGACTCAAGACTGGGTTCAGAGAGCACACACACATACTCTTACAGGGATAGGCAATACAATAGAACAGATTGGCATGATTCCATTGGTTCTCCTTCATGGTGCTTCTATTACAGGATAGTTCATAGGTCATTTCGAATGGACACAAACAGCCTCCAACAGCCCATTGTGTCCTTTTTCCCGCTGCATGCTAATCTAAGCTGATAACATTACAGAGTACATTTTAATGTTTTAACTCTCTATAGTTCATAGTTTAAAGACGCATGTTGCAATCTTCTCACCGGAAATCTGTTGAGACACACTGGATCAGTACAACACCAAACACGGCCTGCTTACCATGTACTAAACCTTAGATATCAAATAACCTTTATTTCACAACATTAATAATTACTGAATAAACCTTGAATATTACACTTTAATACTAGGGAACCTTTTATGTAAGTGTGCAGTGTGTAAGTATTGGGGAATTGAGAAAAGACGCTAGTTAGCGCTGTGCGACTGTGTTTGTGAAGTACATCATGATGGTACGTGTTTTGCAGGGTTAATAATTTTATGTTTTAGTGACTGTATTTGTATGATGAGGACTTTTAACTTCTTTCTATTGCATGGGAATCGCACGACGCAAAATAATAGCATCGCCGTATGTACTTATAATGGTGAGATTCACAAAAAAATGGCGGTGGGCGGCCAGTCGCAAAATGGCGTCTCATTGCCATTCGCAAAATGGCGTCGCCCCAATCTAATTTTAAACCGATCCTGTCTCCGCCAATTATCCGGCTTCGACAGTCCACCCTTTGATAGCAAACAACATGCTATCATACTCTGATTTTAAAATTAATTTAGGCTTACATTATGACATATTTAATGTTAATTTATGGGATGGCACAAGGTGGTTCTTAATCCATCAATACTGTGTCTCTAGGAGGGGACATAAAACTACCCTTATATGCACTCAGCGGATCTTGAAAGATGTGGGGATGCACCAATCCTATAAAGGAAGTATTGATGGGGAATAGGGACTTACATTATTTAAAATAACATTTTAATAACACATTTTATGCATGTCTAAATCTTATACATTATATGATGGTACCTTCTAGTTCAGGGTTGTAATGCAGTCCTACATTTACCTCAGTATTCATATCGTTACTACTGACCACCATCATTATTTCATTTATTTGATTCAATTTATCTTTACATTTTCCACATTTCAACACAGTAAGAACACACCTGGCACATATGCCAATTACCATGATGACAACCAGTATGAGGATCAGGAGTTTACCTATGCTCGCAATCATTTCCTGGACCCACTCTCCTAGACCTGAGAACCATTTCACTGGGTTCAACCATGAAACCCATTCCTCTACTTCAGCCACTGAAGCATTTTGGCTCTTTCGAAATTCCCATTTTAGCTGCAGAATTTCATCCATCTTCCGGTCTATCACCTTCTTGGGATCGCTGGTATCATTTGTAATGTAACTGCAACATTTTACTTCAAATTGGGTGGCCAAAGTTATGCAATACCCTCCAGTGACAACTGTTGAATAATTTAAGACCAACCTGTGTTGCACCAGTTCTTTCTTGTAGGCCTGCAACTCCCTACCTGTATACCTGAATGTGTCATCATACATCTCGGTGATATTATATATTAATTTAGCAAGATCTTGGATATATCTAAAATTTAGTGTACCCCGAGCGATCCTGGTGGGATCCAATGCTACCAAAACTTGAAAGCCAGTTGTCTCACTAATTAACTGCTTGGCTTTATGCACGTCACCAGGTATCATATTTCTTTTGTCTCTGTGTTCAAACTGTGTGTGAAGATATGGTGATGGTGTTTTTATGAATACCAAGCATGTCACCATGTGTAAGAGTCATAACTTCAGGAACTACTCTTCCCAAGTAATATAAACCTTCGGAACTTGGAGAGAGCCACTTATACGCTTTCCTTCCACATATAAAATATACATCATCAGGGAGAACATAAGGAATAGTGAACATCAATAACCCACACATTTCCCTAGCAAGTGATCCTACTTCAGGTTCTCCCATTTGACTCATACAAGTTTCTTGTTGTAATATCTTGGCACAATACCCTTCTAGCACCCTACAAATCATTTCTTTGGTGGAACTCAGTGTATATTTATACCGGAAGTGTCTTCCACCTGACCTAATTGTGTATAACAATTCATAATTCATAGGCTCACGGTCAGCTCTTTGTGAGAAGGTCATCGTCTGGTTATTCCCAGTCACCTCCCAACTTCCTGGTTCATTGGAGTTGGTGATGTTAAAACATAAAAGTGATTTATCTACTTGGTACTGGGGGAGTTTAAAATGAGGGGGTTTTGATTTAAGAAATTTTCCATCTAGTGCATGCCCTCTTTGTGATTCTAAAATTTCAGAGACATTTAATGGAAATGGCACTAATCCTACATTATGCTGTCCTTGGGGTACGTGAGAGCACACCCAACAGTCAGTTTGGTTTAAAATTTTGCCCACCATGGCGTGATAATCCTCTAAAGAATACCCACCCCAATACTGATTATACTTGGGTTGACATCGTAATTGATGAGAGATGCATCCAACGGACCCACAGAACTCACATATATAATAATCCTCAGACGATAGACCTTCACACTGTCTCCGAGTATCCAAAATAGCAGATCTCTGACCAATCTTAGTACAGTAATTGGTAAAACACTCCCCTGATTGGCATAGCACTCCTCTCGACTCCATTCCATCAATGCTACCATTAGCTCGCATCTCCTCTATTGTTCCCCCCGTCACAGAAACCAGAAATCCCCGAACAAACCAGGATGATGGAAACTCTGGAAGAGAATACAAAAATTAACACAGCAGACCAGTCCATTGCCGTAGCAAGGACCTGCAAATTTCTTTAGTTTCTGATCATAACATTCTCCAGGTTCAACATCATGACAGTTTGTTTCAGGCATATCATGGGACAACAATTTCAGTTTCTGCTGTTGCTGTTTTAACTGTTTACTCATTGTTATAAGATACCTTAGTTACCTCGTTGTTACCTTTCAAATCTTCCTGCGGACTTATAATCAGATGAGGTTGTCTACCAAGCAGTATTTCAAAAGGGGACAGATTCAGAGGGGGTCTAGGAGTGGTCCTTATGCTATGTAGGACCAACGGTAATGCTTCTGGCCATCCTAGTCCAGTCTCTGCCATGATCTTACTTAATTTGTTTTTGATGGTCCTGTTCATCCTCTCCACCTTGGCACTGGCTTGCGGTCGGTAGGGGGTATGAAGTCGACTATTACACATATTTTGGAAAACATCACCTGTGAAATGGGTACCCCTATTGCTCTCAATAAATTTAGGGATACCGAATCTGCATACAAACTCTTAAACAATTTTCTGCGTACCGTATCTGCATACAAACTTTTGAACAATTTTCTTGGCAGTAAACGCAGCAGTATTAGTGGCAGATGGGTATACCTCAACCCAATTAGAAAACACATCTGTGCACACTAATACATAGTGATTGAGATTCCTGTTGGGTGGTAATTGGATGAAATCAATTTGTATTACCTGGAAAGGTCCGTCAGTAGGAGGAATGTGAGGTGGTTCGGAAGGGATCGTTTTCCCAATGTTTTTCCTCAAGCAGGTCGTTGCTCTCTTTTGCGCTTGCGAAGAAAACCCCGGTGCGCACCAATATGCTCTCACCAATTTGCACATACCTTGCTTTCCCAAATGAGTCAGACCGTGCGCTGCCTCAGCCAGGCTTGGGTAGTTTGCCTTGGGAGCCACTGCTTACCTTGTCCGTCTCTCCAGAGTCCAGAGGACTCTTGCCCACATCCTTTGGACTTCCAGACTGCCTTTTCCTGGATAGAACACTAATTTTGCATCTCAATTAATTTCCGTATGTCAGTTGTTTGAAAAGTCATCATTTGTTCAGTTGGTACATTCATTTTTAACCCTGCTGCCCATGGTGCATCTTTGTCTACCCTGTTGTTGCCCAGTGACACCGGATCATCCTCACATGTATGGGCTTTACACTTTATTACTGCCGCTGCCTTTGGCAATTGGATTGCTGTTAGTAGTTCTTTTATATGTCTGGAATGTGCTATTGGTGTGCCTGCTGCTGTCATAAACTTTCTCAGACGCCATAGGGCATCGAAATCGTGTACTACCCCGAAGGCATACCTAGAGTCAGTGTAGATATTAGCAGATTTACCTTCCGCTAATTCACACACTCTCTTTAGTGCCACCAGTTTCGCCACTTGGGTCGAGTGTGGTGGGCCTAAAGGTTCGGCTTTTATGATGTCTTCGTCATTTACCACAGCATAACCTGTACATAACTCTCCAGTGTCAGTTTGTCTATGACAACTCCCATCCATGTAAAATGTCACATCTACATTTTCTAAAGGTGTATCCCGTATGTCAGGTCTTGCAGTAAAGGTTTGATTCAGATATTCCATACAATCATGTGCATCAACATACCCGCAGAACTCACCTTTCGCCAGTGGCTCACCTCTCTCCACCCTTTGTGCATCATGTTGCACATATGGTAAATACGTAGCTGGATTTAATGTACTGCACCATTTGATGGTGATGTTTGCAGGTGCTATTAAGGCCCGTTCCCATTTTGTGAACCTAGCTGAGGAGACATGTCTGGTTTGGGAAGAGTTTAGCAAAGCAGATACAGCATGGGGAGTATAGACAATCATATCATGGCCTAATACCACATCCTCACTCTTACTGCTACACTTCTTAAACACATTGGGAGTGATCTTGCCACAGTGTCCAATTGTGCACTGTAGTATGCTACGGGCCTACTGGCATCACCATGTTTTTGTGTGAGGACACCTGCTGCACAAACCTCAGCTTCCGTACAATACAAATCAAAAGGTTTTTAATAATCAGATATTCCCAATGCAGGTGCTCTTGTCAGACTATCCTTAAGATTAAGGAAAGCCTGCTCTGATTCCTCTGTGTGTATGACACGATCGGGCTTTGAGGAAGAGACAGTGGGCCTAATTCAGACCCGCTCGCAAGCGGGTCGATGTAGCCCAAGTGCGCATGCGCACGACGGAGGCGGCTGCGTCGTGCGCATGCGCGAGACCCAAATAACAACGGCCAAGCCGTCGTTATGGGTCTCGCACCAAAGGGGGCGTGCTGTCGATGGTGATTGACAGAACGCCCCCTTTGGTGGGCGTGCCGGGGGCGTGGCTGCCCAGACGGAGGCATTCCCATGGTAGCGCCTACCATCTGGGGCCGGCCCCACTGACAGTCACTAGTGATGTCAGTGGGAGTGCTTTTTACCGCAAGGGTCTCGTCACAAGCCTGATGGTCGCGATGGTCTTGACCATCGCGACCATCATTTTGGCCTCTCACTATAGCTGTGGGTGATCACTCACAGCTATGCGAGCGGCCAGGAGGCCGCTCCAAACAGTAAGAGGGACGGCCCTGATTCAGAGCGAGCGCTCTGTCAGAGCGTCCGGCTCTGAATCAGGGCCTAAGTCCTGTAATGGCAAGACCAAAATAGAAAAACCTGGGATCCACTTTCTGCAGTATCCACACAATCCCAAGAAGGTACGAATTAGCTGTTGATTCTGCGGCAGTGTCATTTTCTGTATGGCCTGGATTCTGTCATTTGTGAGATGTCGTAACCCCTGGGTTAGGCAGTGTCCCAAGTATTTAACCCTGGACTGGCATGGCTGTAGTTTGTCCTTAGCAACCTTGTGTCCTGTTTGTGAGAGATGAAGTAACAAAAGTTTAGTATCATTTAAACATGACATAAACGAATCAGAACATAACAATAAATAATCCACATATTGTATTAGAACAGATCCATTGGCAGGTTGAAAAGATTATAAACAGTCGTGTAAGGCCTGGGAGAAGATACTGGGGCTGTCTATGAAACCCTGGGGCAATCGTGTCCATGTGTATTGTACACCCCTGTATGTAAAGGCAAATAGGTACTGACAGTCAGGATGAAGAGGTACAGAGAAGAAAGAACAGAGGTCAGTGACAGTGAAATGGGTTGCATTTGGTGGGATCTGCATAAGAATGACAGCTGAATTGGGCACTAGGGGAAATTGGCTCTCCACCACCTTATTAAACTCTCTAAGGTCTTGAACCAGCCTATAACCCCTCCCACCACTATTCTTTACAGGAAAGATGGGACTGTTGGCTACACTTGCTGTACGAACTAAAATTCCCTGCTGTAACAATCGCTCAGTTATGGGATAAACCCCTAACTACATCCTGTTTTAATGGGTACTGGGGAATTTTTGGAGCTTGCCTACCACTTTTTAGATTTACCATTACAGGACTTACATTTGCCATTAATCCAGTGTCCTGTCCATCCTTGGTCCAAAGCGAATCTGGAATTTGGGACAGCATTTGATCTACCTGAGATGGATTTTTACCTGAACCAGTAGAGTGATACATTATCCTTTGGGGAGTGTCCAACATATTCCTCACCTCGTGCGCAACTCTCTCTGGGATGTCTAGAAATATACCATCAGGGGTACAATATATGACACATCCCATCTTACATAACAAATCCCTTCCCAATAGGTTAGTAGGAGCTGCTGCTGCCAGGAGGAAAGAATGACTGGTATGCAATGGCCCGATAGTGACCTGTGTGGATTTGGTTAAAGGCTAATGTTGCACTTTCCCGTTACACCCATTGCTGGTACTGTCTCGCTGGTCACCTGTAAGTTAGCGGGAGATTTTATCACTGACCTGGTCGCCCCTGTGTCTACAAGAAAAGGATATTTAGTACCAGCTACATCAACCACCATCACCGGTTCTTCCCTAGTACTTCCCGTTAACCTATCTGTAGACTACAGGTATGACCTGACCCCTAGCGTTGACTCTCACCCTCCAATACAGCATTTACGGCTACAAGTGGAGCTGGTGACTGCTGGAAATTCCCTGTACTCTGTGTATATCTCTTATGAGGATATCCAGGTACTACTGGTTAGGGGGTCCTGCCTTCTTCACCCTACAGTTCCTACTTATGTGTCCCACTTGGTTGCAGTTGAAGCACCTTCGTGAGTGGGGTGGGGGAAAGGGTTGTTGAGCAGTAGGGAAAGATTGATGGTGTGGATAAGAAATTTAAGGGTAATATGGTGGTTGTGGATAGTATGGGTTTTGTGGCTGTGTGTGATAAGTGGGGTAGGGCTGTGTTTGTGGTGGTGCAGGATTGGTGAGAATGTGTAGCTTTGCAGGTGCATGTTTGTCTACTGGCTGTGGTGTTGTAGTCATTCCTTCTATAGCTTGAATACTAACTCGCTCTGGGTCTCTCTCTTTTTAAGGATGTTTGTGTCATGTTCAATAGCGGATTCTATGAGGGTGTCTACAGTGACTCCCCTCCAGCCAGATAGCGAGGTCTGAACTTGGGTCTTTAGATTCTCCTTACAGTGATGATCATTCCCCTGTGATGAGTGCTATCTTTAATATCCTCTAACCCAGTGTACTGGGTGATAGCCTGCAGAGCTTGGTTACAATAATCCTCTGCAGATTCACTCTTTTTGTTTTATGGCGAAAATTTTGCTCCAGTTAACTACTACTGGAAAATATACACCCAATTGAGTTGTTTAGCGGTTAATGTTACCTTGATTACTTTCGTCTGTTATGGGAATATCTCCATCCAATACGCAATCCGTGATAAACTTTTTCATGTTGGTATTGTGTGGAAGACAAGCCCTTAAAACCACTCGCCAATCTTTATTGGTTGGCTCGTGAGCACGACCCAAATTCTTTAAAAATCTTTGGCATTTGGCTAATTCCTTTTTAGGGTCAGGGAAATCATTCATTATGGAATTTAGCTCCGCTCTTGTCCAAGGACAATGCATTGCTACCTCCCTTGTGGGCACTACACCATTCGCATCTGCATTCCCATTCGGAACAGTTATTGCCGGATGGGATGCAGACCGGCCGCACTGCTACTTTTGACCTTGTTACCTGGTTGGGGTTGTAGTCTATTACTGTTAAGTATTCCTCTACGAGTGCAGTGGATGTTAACACTTCCTGTACTATCACTGATGAAGATGGTGGCACCACTTGTGCTTGTTGTGATGGAGCATCTAACATGTGTACAGCATGGGAAATGGCAGACATAACAACAGGTTCATCATCCACATCATAAAAATTTTCTTCATGATTACTTGAGACGGTACAAGTTAATTGTTACATTTTGATGGGTTTTTCCAACAACTGTACCTACACCCCCATCCGCATAGGGCGGAGGTGGTGCGCGTGAACCACTGGCAATGCCTTCCACAACGCTATCTTGCTGCACATGCGCGCTATTTCGTGGTGAGCACGCACCGCAGTTTAGCGCTGCGGGTGCGCTCCCCTGTAACGTGCTTGTGATACTAGTTTGTGTCGCATGCACACCTTTAAGCCACGCATCCCCCTCATGCTGCCATAACTTTAAACACTTGTTATATTTTACCTTTTTCATTTGAGAACGCACCATACAGATACTATCTCGGACATTGTTCAATACCTCTTTATCAAAGCTACCAATTCTGGGGAAAGGTCTAACACTCCTCATCGTCTTTTTAAACCATACATCACAGTACCTAGTATGCATAATATGCCGTGCCGACCCAAGCGGCGCTTCCAACAGCAGCACATCATCTAACATCTCTACCGTTTGCTTGGCCCCCATTCTGGGAGAACCCTAAGCTTTCCAATGGTGAAAGAGAGTCAAGATACTTTCACTTACCTGCGGACGATATTAACAGGACGCGCCCACACACCTATGGAAGGATAGTCTAGATGCCTCTACTCACCTATGGAAGAAAGTGTAGATGCCTCTACTCACCTATTCCCTTTTTGACTACCTTTCAACTGCTAGCATGTAGGCATTCCAATAACACCTACCAATTTCAGTGATTTCGTTCACCCTCTACCCAGTTCACAATCACAATTTAGCCAAAACTGTGCGGTTCAATTACAATGCTCAAATAACCCTAACTGATCACTGAATACTGTAATCACACTGGGAGCCGAATCTACAACAAAGACAACAACTACACCTGCTTGTGTTAGAACGGTATCTACTACTGAGCTACTAGGTCGACCCTTGCACCTAGTCCTTAAGGGTCCTACGATACCCTTAACTAGGGAACATGTTACCCCTACCAACAAATACTCACTGTTACACACCCTTTTCCTGCGCAGAAAAATACACGTTTTCACAGACTATGGCAACACTTATCAAGATGCTTACAACAATGCTATCAATGCACTCTCAACGGCTTTGTATAAAACACGTGGCAGCAATACTGGAAGTACGTATACACTATTGTGCGACAAACTTTTTTTCTCCCTCATCCCTGGATTCTTAATCAGAGCTCCTAAAGCCACAATAACAGGTAGCGGACTCTCCGCAACAAAGTGGTAGCAGATTTGCAAATGCGTTCTCCTGCTATAGCGCCTCCACCCTTTTGCTGAGAGATCGCTACCGAGTGTTACCTAGTGACCAGTAGCTTGATTTCACACTGCGAGCCCCCAACTATTGATTCCTACCTATCTATACTTTCTAACAATCGATTCCTGCCTATACCTTCTAAAATTGTCGCTATTCAGCGTTATGAATAGCACAAGAAATAAATGCTTTCAGACTTTGAGTGTGGTTCCAAAGCACAAAAAGATATTATTCAATATAAAAACAGATGGTTACACGCTGTGATCTGAATCCAATTAGCGCAAGTAAATCATACAGAACCAAGGTACAGTTGTTACATACGCACGCACTCTGGACTCAGATATCGGCATCAGCAATAGAAACCTCCATCAACAGCACAGAAAGAAGACTCAAGACTGGGTTCAGAGAGCACACATATATACTCTTACAGGGATAGGCAATACAATAGAACAGATTGGCATGATTCCAAATGGTTCTCCTTCATGGTGCTTCTGTTACAGGATAGTTCATAGGTCAATTCGAATGGACACAAACAGCCTCCAACAGCCCTTTGTGTCCTTTTTCCTGCTGCATAATAAATCTAAGCTGGCTACATTACAGAGTACATTTTAATGTTTTAACTCTATAGTTCATAGTTTGTAGACGCATGTTGCGATCTTCTCACCGATGATACCGGAAATCTGTTGAGACACAGTGGATCAGTACAACACCAAACTCGGTCTGCTTACCATGTACTAAACCTTAGATATCAAATAACCTTTATTTCACAACATTAATAATTACTGAATAAACCTTGAATATTACACTTTAATACTAGGGAACCTTTTATGTAAGTGTGCAGTGAGTAAGTACTGGGGAATTGAGAAAAGACGCTAGTTAGTGCTGTGCGACTATGGGCCAAATGTAGTAGGTAGTCTGTTTTGGTAAATTGCGAGTTTGGTGCTAAACTCGCAATTTTTCACAACTCTCCAATGTAATAGGGTGTCTGTTCACTAAAACTCGCATTTTTCAGAGTTACTAAAACTCTCCATTCTCAAACTCGCATCCAGATGTTTTCACATTGAAAACAATCAACTCGCCCAATGTAATAGGGTGTCTGTTTCAGACTCGCAAAAAAAAGATTACCAAAAGTCCCCAAATAATAGACCTGCTTCAGGCTAGCGAGTACATCCTGAGCAGGTCAGATTAACATATTGTATCATTGATGTAACCACAAGATTAACATCAATTAATCTTGCGGTTACTATGTAGCGGCTCCCACCATAGACGGCTATGGGGATTTCTCACCATAGACGTCTATGGGAGACAGAGGCTGGCCGCATTCAGCTAATCAGGGAGCTGCTCCGACGGAGATGCTCCCTGATTGGCTGGCGGCCCCTGCACTGACGGGGCACACGTGTGCCCCGTCATTTACGCGGAGCAGAGGTATGTGTACACACATACCTTTGCTCAGTCCGCATGGATCGGGTTTTTAGCGGTTTTTTATTTTAACCCCTGGATTGCCTACTTGGAGAAGAGGACGTGATCTACGCATAGGAGAGGTGAGTATGGATTTTTTTTTTCAGGTACACCCCTATGGATTACTTAGGATAATAGGTGAGTATGTGTGAGTGTGAGTGTATGTTTTATTAAAATTATACTTTCACGGTGTAAGTTTGTTTATTTACGTATTTCTTTAGTTGTGGAACTACAAGTGCCAGCGGGCCCGTAATGCCCCGCATGCTGGTATTTGTGGTTCTCCAAATACCAGCATGCAGGGGAGGCTTGCTGGTACTTGTGGTTCTACAATTAAAGACAATATGGTAAATTTAATTTTACACTTTACACTTTACACTATCAACCCGGCACCCACCGCCCTAGAGTGCCGGGGATAGCCCCGGGCTATCAGTCTAGGCCTGGGGTGCCCTGGAGAGGGGTACCCCTTTATTGGGGGGTACCCAACTCCCCAAGTACCCCGGCCTGGACTGACTAGCAGTCAGGGATAATGCTTTGGCCGTGGAAACCGGTGAAAGGTTTTCCCTGGCTGTGGCATTATCCCCCTGCTAGAAAGAGTTCGGTGCTGGTTCAGGAATTTTCAGGGGACCCCTACTCGTTTTGTCCCCTGATTTTCCAGAACCAGGACCAGCTCAACAAAGCCCTGTGCTGGTTCTTAATATACAGGGGCCCCCTACGCATTTTGGCCCCTGTATTTTTAGAACCAGAACAGGCTTTATAAAGCCCGGGGCAGGTTATGCTTTTGGGGAGGGGGTGCACGTTTTTGTTTTGTTTAACACACACAGAAGCCATCACGGATCTCACTGATCTGTGATGGCTTCTCTAAAACTCGCACCTTTTAATGCTACTCGCATTAAAAGGTGTCAATTTACATAGTCCTAAACTCGCCTGCACTCGCAAATGCAGTAGCCTCGAGCTGAAAAGTTCGCAGGCTATTGAATTTGCGCGTTTCAGTACAAACTCGCACTTTCTAAAAGTGCGAGAAAGTGCGAGTTTGTACTGTTAATAAAACTGACTACCTATTACATTTGGCCCTATGTGTTTGTGGAGTACACCATGGTACGTGTTTTGCAGGGTTAATCATTTTATATGTTTTAGTGACTGTCTGTATTTGTATGAGGACTTTTAACTTCTTTCTATTGCATGGGAATCGCACAACGCTAAATAATAGCATCGCCGTATGTACTTGTAATGGCGAGATTCTCTAAAAAATGGCGCTGGGCGGCCAGTCGCAAAATGGCGTCTCCCCAATCTAATTTTAAGCCGATCCTGTCTCAAGACGTGGTGCATGCGTCACATATCAACTTTATGACTGATGTGGAAAAAACGAGATGTGGCGCTGTGCATTTTTCATTGCACACAGCAGAAGAACAAAGAATGAGATGTACAAGAAAGGCAAAGGTAGGAACAAAGGCAATCTCTGTAAACTCAATTACTACCTTCGTTGATTTAAAAATAAAAGGTTAAAATGTTCACAAGATTGATGCCCATAGCCCCCTTTAAGAATTAAACTAGGTACACACAGGGGCAGAACTATGGGAGACAATTTAGGTGCCTGCCACCGGGCTGCAGCACTGAAGGGGCACCTCCTCCATTGGCCTCAATATATTCACCCCACTTAGGGCTGTAACTATGTCCCCGGAGTGTACTGTCACGGCCACCCAATATATGGCACCTCTTCCTAGCACCTGAGAAGCCACCATACACGAGTGGAAAGCGCTGTATCAGACCATCAGCTGCCGCCTCCATCTATCTATAGCCTGTCCATGCTCATTGGTGTTACTGCTCCTCTGCACCTTCTTTTGTCACTGTGACATGTCCTGCGCCCCCCTCACCCACAACTCTCTGTCTCACTCCTCCATGGCATGCCTACAGTCTGTGTGCAACTGCGGGTGTATCTGCTTGCGAAATGCTATATTACAGTGTCAGCGGCTGTGACGGGAAGGGAGGGCACCAAATTATAACTTGCCTCTGGGCGTTTGGGATGAATTTGCGCCACTGGGGTACACACTAGTAAGATTTTGCACAACCATGCTTAACGACTAGTCTGATTCAAGCTGGCCAAAGTGATCATAGAACAGCCAATATACAATGTGCACACCACCCAATAACCACTTAGTTCTTGATGATTCTAAAGTGTCTTGCCGATATTGTGTCAGATAATTGTGTTTTTAGGCTGGAAAATGCAAATTAATTACAATAATGGGCTATACAGGAAGAGAAAGGAGAGTATTTGCCATTACGGTATTGCTATTGTACTATGTAAACACTAGTTATATACTCTGCCGCTGCACTATACTACTGATACTGTTGGTTCTACCCTGGTTATTAAACCTGCGAGACTGGATCGTAAACAAGCTGTTGCTGCCTATGGGGTTGCTACAGTGAGCTTCCTGCAGGCTATGAAGAGGAGCGAGAGAGAAGGACCCTTATCCATAGGAGCTGCTGGACCAAGGACTGAGGAAGCACGTGACAGCAATACTTGGGCACAAGTGTCTGGGGGTTGTAGTATGCACACTGTCACAGGCCATCCAAAAGGGGAGAAGTAAAGTGAAGGGGGGATGCTACAGATAAGTGCCCGGTGAAGCAATGCCTGGGAACAGGTGAAGAGAAGGGGGTGCTACAGGTGTCTGGTGAAGCTATGACAGCAATACGTGGCTATATGTGAATGCACTCACTTGGGGTGATGTAGATGGCTCATTGTTATCACTCCTGTTACCTGCAAGGGCTACAGAGGTGTCCTCACATACTATTTTGCACAGAACAGCCCTCCTTGGAGCACCAGGTCCCATGCAACTCTACTTTCGCTGAGCGTCTTTTTCTCTTAAATGTGCATCTTAGTCACACATATTGGATGTGATAAAAACCGCTTAACGAGGCTGCACTGATTAATTTGATATGCGACACTTCTACATCTGTGTGCAAATGAGTCTGAGTCTGTGGGCCTGATTCAGAGCCGGACACTCTTTCAGAGCACTCGCTCTGAATCAGGGCCATCCTTCTCTTTTTTAGAGCGGCCTCCTGGCCACTTGCATAGCTGTTGGTGACCACCCACAGCTATAGCGAGCGGCCAAAAAGATGGTCGTGATGGTCAAGACCATCGCGACCATCTGGCTTGCGACAAGACCCTTGTGGTAGGGTCTCGTCTGCCGCAAGCCCTGGAGTGCTTTTGGCTCTATCAGAGCGAAAAGCACTCCCACTGACATCACTTGTGATGTCAGTGGGGCCGGCCCCAGATGGTAGGCGTTCCCATGGGAAAGCCTCCATCTGGCCAGCCATGCCCCCGGCACGCCCACCAAAAGGGGCGTGCTGTCACCATCGACAGCACGCCCCTTTTGGTGCGAGACCCATAGCAACGGCTTGCCCTTCGCTATGCGGGTCTTGCGCATGCGCACAACGGAGCTGGCTCCCTCGTGCGCATGCGCACTTGGCCAACATTTACCCGCTTGTGAGCCCTCAGCGCTCGCGAGCGGGTCTGAATCAGGCCGTGTACGATGTGCTGAGATGCAGTCGCCGCTTTTTTCTACACCATGTCCCATTGTGCTTCATATGTGACTTTGTACATATTTAAAATTAATTCCTGTGCGGTTACAGCACAGTGTCCCTGGCACAGATTGAGTGGTGTTTTGCTGCGTCTGTGGTACGAATATGATGCAAATTTAAAGTGATCTACGGTATACCGCTCAGCGCAGCTAACTCACAATATTGGCAGACAGGCCGAGGTCCGTACACAATGCACTTTCTGAATGATATTAGAACCTAGTGAACAACATAATGTGTGCAGCACACGCTAAATCGGGAGCCATTCTGACGGGTTTTGGTCCAACCGTCAGGCCCTGGTGCTGCGTACTCACTATACAATTATCGTCCCTATCTGACAGATATAGCATGTTAGGCTAAGAATCGCATCATGTGTACCCAGCTCAACACGGCAAGCATGGGCTCTGGCTACAAGGTGAACAGTAGTTATTTGGCAGCATTGGAGTACAACACAAGCTATAACTATATTGTCAATTGTGTGTTCTTGATACGAAGCTCCAGTACATTTCTCACTTTGTTCTTCATTTCTTATTAATTTATATGTCCGTGTGTGAGCTGTAATATTAATCACCGTCAACCCTGTTTCATTACCTACTTTATAATATTAGAATTTACTGTCACACTGAAGGTCACAATATATTACACTCCAGTGCTATTACCTCCTGCAATGGCAGTGCCACAGACTTGTTGGAAGTTCTGAGATGTACAGTAGTTTCTGCTTCCACAGGACGTAGGATGCATGTTGGTAGTAGAGCCGCCCCATTTTTGTAATCTCTGTATTGACACAAATCTCAATCCCGTGATTGGATTAAATAGTACAAAGGTCAGTAATACCGACAGCAGCATCCCGATGGTATCCCGACGGGTTGGGTAAGTACACTATCGTTCAAAAGTTTGGGGTCACCCAGACAATTTCGTGTTTTACATGAAAACTGACTTTTATTTATCAAATGAGTTGCAAAATTAATAGAACATAAAGTCAAGACATTAGCAAGGTTAGAAATAATTATTTTTATTTAAAATAATAATTTTGTCCTTCAAACTCTGCTTTCGTCAAAGAATGCTCCTTTTGCAGCAATTACAGCATGGCAGACCTTTGGCATTCTAGCTGTTAATTTGTTGAGGTAATCTGAAGAAATTTCACCCCATGCTTCCTGAAGCACCTCCCACAAGTTGGATTGGCTTGATGGGCACTTCCTGCGTACCATACCGTCAAGCTGCTCCCACAACAGCTCAATGGGGTTGAGATCTGGTGACTGCGCTGGACACTCCATTACAGACAGAATACTAGCTGCCTGCTTCTTCCCTAAATAGTTCTTGCTAGGGATGAGTGGGTTCGGATTTACTCGGATTTACTTGGTTCCTAAAGCGACATTTTATTGGCTATCGGCTATCACGTGTTTTGGATAGCCAATAAAATAAATCCAAACTAATCCGAACTTGCGGTAATGTGGCGATAAGAACCGATTAAATCCGAACTCGCTCATCCCTAGTTCTTGCATAATTTGGAGGTGTGCTTTGGGTCATTGTCCTGTTGGAGGTGGAAATTGGCTCCAATCAAGCGCTGTCCACAGGGTATGGCATGGCGTTGCAAAATGGAGTGATAGCCTTCCTTATTCAAAATCCCTTTTACCTTGTACAAATCTCCCTCTTTACCAGCACCAAAGCAGCCACAGACCATCACATTACCTCCACCATGCTTGACAGATGGCGTCAGGCACTCTTCCAGCATTTTTTCACTTGTTCTGCATCTAACAAATATTCTTCCTTGTGATCCAAACACCTCAAACTTTGATTCGTCTGTCCATAACACTTTTTTTTTCCAATCTTCCTCTGTCCAATGTCTGTGTTCTTTTGCCCATATTAATCTTTTCCTTTCGGGCTGGCGTCTTGTCTATTTTCCGGCATCAGGATTAAGATAGGAGTTGGTATTTCTACACCTATCTTAAATCCTATGTCGGACTTTCAGCATCGGGATTTAGACCAGCGGCATCCCGGCCTCCGGTCTGCTAACTACATCCCATAACAGATGCATGGTCACACATGCAGCGGATTTCAGATGCGGAGTCACAAATGCAGTGGATCACACATGCAGTGTCACACATGCAGTGGATTACAAATGCAGAGTGACATATGCAGAAGGTCACATCTCTTCAATACAAGCAACTGCTGTCTGCATAACCAGGACATTCATCACTGGACTGCTCATCGTAAGAACTTAACACTTGCTAATATTTGTGCTGCCTCTCTGGTTTCACAAACACCACCCTATATTGAATCTAAAATCTCTGAACAGATTTATCAAAGTGCCCAAATTCCGTATGGAAACCCTATGGTCAATTGTGTTGGCAATGGAGACTAGGGACTTCATGGTCTCCCTGGACATACAAGATGCATATCTGCATGTCCTGATTACAAAATCTCACCAGGCCTTTCTCAGGTTGGCAGTAGATCGGCAACACTATCAGTTTCCGGCTCTACCTTTCGGGCTTGCCACAGCCCCTCTAGTATTCATCAAGATAATTGCGGTCATGACTGCTCAGCTCAGACGACCAGGAGTCCAGATACTGCCATATCTAGATGATGACAATCATATTGGCACAATCTCAGGAGAGGTTACAGTGCCATCTACAGATGACCATTGTCTGTTTACAAGAGCATGGCTGGGTAATCAATTGGAAGAAGTCATCACTCACTCCAACTCAGCAGATGGTGCACTTAAGGGCATGGCTGGATTCTGGGACAGAGGATTCTTCTTCCAGAGGACAAGATTGGTTTTCTCCAGGCTGGACTAGACTTAGGTCTATGCCTGGCTACCTTGAGAGTCCAAGTTTCTGCTTTGACAGTTTGGTTCCAGTGTAAGATTGCCCCTCTGCCGGATGTTAGAACATTCTTTCAGGGGGTTCTTAGACTGCAACCTCCATTTCTCCCACCGGTGGCACCATGGGACTTGGCTTTGGTTGTCAGGGCACTGCAGAGGCATTCCTTTGAACCCTTGGATAAGGTGGACTTGAGATGGCTGACGGCCAAGACTTTGTTTCTTCTCACCATCTCTTCAGCTCGCAGAGTTTCAGACTTGGCAGTGTTGTCATGTCGTTCTCCATATTTGGTGTTTCATCAAAATAGACCTGTCCTCCATACTAAGGTGGGCTACCTCCCGAAGGTTGTGTCCCAGTTTCACATAAATGAGGAAATTGTAGTCCCAGCCTTTAAGTCTTCAGACCTGTCTCCAGATGAAGCTTTCTTGGATGTGGTTCGAGCCATTCATATCTACATCGATCAGACCAAGTCCATCAGGAAATCGGATTCACTCTTTGTGCTATATGGTTTTCACAAAAGAGTTTGGCCAGCAAACAAACAATCCTTGTCTCACTGGCTTCGTATAACCATTTCTCAGGTTTATACACAGGCTGATCTCCCTGTTCCTAACAAGGTGACAGCACATTCCACTCGGTTTGGCGGACCATCTGCTGAACAACTCTGCATGGCAGCCACTTGGTCTTCCAGTGAGTAAGTTTATCAAGTTCTATGCTTTTTTTTTTGCAATATATATTTATTGGTTTTAAATAACAGACAGCACTTCCAAAATGCAAACAAATTATACAGCATTGCTATATAGAATAAAACTATACACTGATATATATTTTCGAAACCTATATTAGAAATCAAAAACATACAATCAATATTTCACCATCAGAAAAAATATATATATCTACGAAACAAACACACACACACCAAAATAAAAGACGGAAAAGACCAGACTGGGGAAGACACATTGGGAATGGGGGGGATGGGAGGATCTTGAACACCAAATATTCAAGTCAAATCTGTGGCATATTCAGTAGAAGTTTTAAACTCAATCCAAGGGAGCCAAGTGGCAGTAAATTCACCGTATTTCTCAACTCCAAGAGGTAAATCCTCCATGTCCATATAGAGGTCTATTCGGGCAAACCATTCCTTATGATGGAGGAGTTACTGATTTCCAGTGAACAGGTATTACAGCTTTTGCTGCACTGTTAAGGAATTTGAGGAGAGATTTTTTATATAATGTTTGCGTCCCAGGATATAGGTTTAGTAGCCAAAAGGAAGGATCTGGGGGAACCTCCTGTCCTAAAATTAATGCAGAAACAGAAGTCACGTTCTCCCAAAAGGGGCGTAACGCTTGGCAGTCCCACCAGATATGTAGGGGCGAGCCTTCTGCGGAATTACATCGCCAACAACAGTTAGACACAGTAGGGAACATTATAGCTAGTATTTGAGGGCACCTATACCAGATTGTGATCACTTTATAATGAGTTTCAATAACCGAGTAGCTGACTGAATTGGCAAAAGAGCTATAAAAAATCTTAAGTCTGTCCTGAGGGGAGAAAGAAACTCCCAAATCGCGTTCCCAATCTAGAAACTTGGGGGGTAAGGAGTATATATTCTCAATCAATAGTCTATAACACAAAGAAAGGGAATGGGTCGGACGAGTTCCCATCAGGCACATATTCTCAAAGGAGGTCAATGGTCTATGGCAAGCCAATCGAACTTCTCCGCTTTGAACAAAATGCTTTAGCTGAAGGTATCGCCAAATTTCTGCTGCTGGCAGGGCCCATTTGTTCTGGAGAGCGCCGGATTCCACCAACTGCCCAACTCGGGAGACTTCCTACTCAATCCATTTGTGAAACAAATGTCCAGAAGTACCTGGGGGGAAGACGGTATTATCAAAC
The DNA here is from genome assembly GCA_031769625.1 of Taudactylus pleione. Classification (NCBI taxonomy): domain Eukaryota; kingdom Metazoa; phylum Chordata; class Amphibia; order Anura; family Myobatrachidae; genus Taudactylus; species Taudactylus pleione. The sequence continues at coordinate 6,598,954 of JAUIMM010000516.1, read as the reverse complement.
ACCGGTGTCAGGGGTGAAAAAAGAGAAGATATCCATGAACATATCCTCAGTCTATTCCATTGAACCAGGGTAGGGCCTATTGTGGGATGAGACAGACCAGGAACCTTGGACTTCCATGGATATGCAGAGAGGACCTTAGAGACCGAGTGGCTTTCCAACTGAACCCACTGTCTAGCATCTCCAGCCCTCATCCAGTCCATTATGTGACCAAGCATAATTGCATCATAGTAAGTGGGAAAGTGCAGAAGTTGAAGCCACCCCATTGTCTTGCGTCTAAATAATATAGCATGTTTAAAACGGGGTTTGCGAACCCCCCATAGAAAATTTCTCACTATATTGTGTGACTCCGGGAACCGGTGTTTAGGTATATTTATTGGCAAAGATTGAAGTAAATATAAGACCCTGGGTAGAATATTCATTTTAACCACACTAACCCATCCCAACCAAGAGAGGGTTTTATTTGCCCAGGTCTTTAACTCTAATCGCAAAGTCTGGAGTAATTGTTTAAAATTGTGGTCAAATAACTTAGAGAGTTCTCTATCTAGGGTGACTCCAAGGTATTTGAGGCTAGACGTGTGCTAGGAAAATGCAAATGCATGTTTCAGCGAAGCTATGGAGTGTGAGCTGGCTGTTAGGTTTACTGCTACAGATTTTGAGTAATTGACCTTGAAATTAGACAGAGCACCAAATCTACTAAATTCTGCTACTAAATTAGGGACGGAAGTAACCGAGTTGGAAAGCACCACTACAAGGTCATCCGCAAATAAAGCCAATTTGTATTCATTTTCCTAAACCCTTATACCCGTCACATTGGGATTAATCCTAATATCACGCGCTAGGGACTCTATACAGAGTACAAAGATAAGAGGGGATAGAGGACAGCCTTGTCTAGTACCGTTACTAATCCTAACCGTATCAGATAATACCCCATTAATCCTAACCTGGAGCCGAAGGGAGGTGATAAAGCGACATTATTCAATGTAGACATTCAGGACCCAGACCTATGTGTGTTAGGACACCCTGCATAAACAACCACTCAACCCTATCGAATGCCTTTTCGGCATCAGTGGAGAGGAGGATAACTGGAGCTGAGTCACTCGTGGCCAAATGTATCAGATCTATTACTTTAGTGGTATTGTCCCGAGCCTCCCTCCCCGGGACAAAGCCCACCTGGTCTGAATGTATAAGATTCAGAAGTAAAATTTTTTGCCAATTGGCCAGGAGTTTAGCAAATAGTTTAAAATCTACATTGAGCAATGATATGGGGCGATAACTCGAACATTGGGCTGGATCTTTTCCCGCCTTAGGGATAACGGTAATGTGTGCCTCAAGGGCTTGAGGTGAGAAGAATCGGCCGTCTGTAATAACGTTAAAAGCCAGGAGCATTTTGGGGAGCAATAGTTTCTGGAACGATTTATAGTATACAACAGAGAAACCATCTGGGCCCGGGCTTTTCTCAGATGGGGTCATCTTAAGTGCCCCCTCTAGCTCAGAAAGGGAGAATGGAGATTCCAACCAGACCCTGTTTTCATCCATGATAGTTGGGAACTGTATGTCATGAAGATATTGGGCTACCAACCCTCGAAACGTGTTAATCTCATCTGGGGACTTAGGGTCTCCCAAGTTATATAGCTTAGTATAGTATGATTGAAAATCAAATGTGATATCCCAAGAGAGTGTGTGTCTCGCCCGAGGGAGCATTAATAGATTGGATAAATAGACAGGCTCTTTGTGCTCTTTGGGCCCTAGCTAAGTACTTGCCCGACTTATTCCCCCACTGAAAAAAGCGACCTCTACATAGGCAAAAATCACGCCTTACTGAATCAAAAAGAAGTTTATTCAGGGCTACTCTGGTAGCTGTCAATTCAGTGAGAAGCTGGGAAGAGGGACACCTCTTGTGAGATGTCTCTAATGACCTAAGCCTCTGCAAAAGAGCCTCTTTCTTTTCCGTTTTTTCCTTCTTCAGCATTGACGCCAACTGGATCAATTTACCTCTGAGGACACATTTGTGAGCCTACCAGACCGTAACACTGGAGACCTCCGGAGTTTCATTAATTGAAAAATATTCCTGTAGGGCCAACTCCAGTTGAGTCTTACAATGAGGGTCAGCTAGAATTTGTTCATTCAATCGCCATAAGCATTGTTTAACAAAGGGGTATGAGGTCAACAGCGTCACGGAGATAGGAGAATGATCCGACCATGTAGTGGGCCCAATGTCAGAATGCTGAAGAAGGTGAAGGAACCTATGCGGTAAAAACAAATAATCAATTCTAGAATATACATTATGTGGCTTTGAAAAGAACGTATAGTCCCTATCACTGGGATGCTGGAGCCTCAAGGTATCTATCAGCTGGTGTTCATGCAGGGTACGTTTTATTTGCCTGTGTCTCTTTGTGGAGTGTCTAATGGGGGGTCTTGAAATATCAAGTTCTGGTTGGACAGACCAGTTCAAATCCCCACCAATGACAGGGATACCAGACACCAGAGGATCTATCTGATCGAGAATCTGAGCAAGAAACACCGGCTGGTTCTGGTTGGGTACATAAACTTTAATAAAAGACGACTGGCCATACAAAGAGTATCTAACCATATGCACTCTACCCTCTATCAACACAGTATGCGAAAAATCTTGAAAAGGGAGTGTCTTTGAGAACAGCATTGCCACTCCCAATGATTTAGAACTACTATTGTTACTAAGAAAAACATTGGGATAATTCCGATCAGAAAATCGAGGAGCTGAACCTGATTTAAAATGCGTTTCCTGAACAAACACCACCCCCGCTTTAGCTGCATAAAAGTCTCGGAGAGCCCTAGAACGTTTCTCTGGAATATTGAGTCCCTTGGCATTGATAGAGACTATTTTAATAGTCTGCATTCGCGCATTAGCCATCATCATAAAAGTCAAAAAACACTTTGTGGACAAGGTGAGTGAAAGACACAAAAGGAAAGTACAAGGCGGAAAAAAGACAGACAACATACAACCCACACAACATACAGAAATAAACAATCATACAATGCAATAAACTAAAAATGCAATGTATAATATAAACGGCACCCCCTGAAAGCCCGAACACATACATGTCCAGTATCCCAGGGGGCGCCGTGAACAAAAAAGAGAAAAAAATCAAACAAATACATAAACAAATATGATAGAACCGCCACTTGGGAACTCAGGCGTGAAAGACATGACCGAGACCATGATATAGTAGGCGGTGAGGGGGTCACCGGGGGTCAGTGACCACAGCATCCCTGAACATTAAACAAAACTGGTAAATAGTGAGTACACTCAAATATACGCTACCCAATAAAGTATACAATAACTAAACAAATTATCTATGATAGTTGGCCTACAGTAGAACAGATCAATAATTTTACAAAGCCGGAACATCGTTAGAGAAATAAAGTATTCCACTGTCGACAAGATACATAGCCTAATAGTATGTTACACCAGTTAGAAATTAAACAAACCACAGAACATTAAACTGAGCAAAAATTAACGAATAATCATCACTAAGGAAAAAAGGCATGTTTGTGAGACAATAGAAGAATGGAACTGAACCACTCCAACCTGAGTCAGAATGTAGTATTCATTCCCCTCTGGCAAGAAGGTAAATCAAGTAGCTTGCCCAGAGGAGATCAATCGTGTTTGGGTAAGGGACCCGAAAGCACGTGGGACCTTAGGAGGTTTAGGGTTACGATGCACCCTCTGCCAAACATTATTTGGGTGAGAAAGTTCCTCTGGGATGGAATGTAGTAGAGGCTCCTGCCAATCCGGTAAGACAATCAAAGGCAGACCCAAGTTTGAACAGAAGGAAGCAAGATCCGCTGAGTCCTTGAAGGTATACATCTTACCATTGTGAGAAACTTGAAGGCTAAAAGGGAAGCCCCACCTATATTTGATCCACAGCTTGCGGAATTCTGTAGTTAAAGGCTGAAGAGCTCTGTGTTTCTGTAAAATCAACCAAGACAGGTCCTTGTATATCTGGATATGCTGATCATCCACATTGATAACATCTCTCTGACGTACTGCGCGAACAATGCTCTCCTTCTGGGAAAAATAGTGGAGGCGGCAAATTATATCTCTCAGGCGGTCTGAGGGCGTGCCTCTAGACCTCAAGGCACGATGATCCCTGTAAAATTCAATTTGGGAATTAGGATCTGCACCTAGGAGCTCATTGAAGACTTTAGTGAGAAAGTCAATAATACCCTGAGGTGGAATATCCTCCGAAACTCCTCTGATCCGTAGGTTATTCCATCTTCCACGGTTGTGCAAATCGTCCAAGCGATCATGTAGTTGTTGAAAATCAGCAGCTTGACGGAGGACAACCGCACGGAAAGCGTTGTGGGCAGCTGCCGAGTCAGAAGTAAATTCCTCCAAGGAGACCAGTCTAGTGTCAAGCTGGGACACTTCTGATTGGATAGAGGCAATCTCTGATTGTACAGTATCACGAAGTCTGGTCTCCAACTGCTCAAAGTCTTGTTTCATGGACATGGAGCGGAGTATATTCAGGATCTGAGAAGTCCCCTCTGAATCCGCAATAGGAGCATGATCAGAAAACTTTTCCTCCATGTGAGACGGGGAATCAGGAGATAGACCGGGTGTGGAAGGAGCCGATGTGTCCTCCTTAGGAGCCGATCCCTGCGGGAGGAGAAACTGACGTAAAATAGAGGATGACGGTTTGTCCGAATGATGGATAGAATCTTGTCTGGGATTTTCTCCCTGTTTTTTGGGAACTCTGCTTGCCTTTCACCATGGAGCAAATATAATCAAGATACTAGATAACAGTAAGGCGTAGGAGTAAAATTCGATATCTGTGAAAAGTTGTGCAAGTAGAGTATAAGGCCACCAGGGACACCGTCGCCACCTTCCCCCCAAAAAGCAGCTAGGCCGGCATCATTAAGTGTAACAGGGTGGTCTCCAGCATTGGGTGTTGGTAGCGCCAACAGAAAAACTAGGCATCATTAGGGCATAAGAATTGGTGTGTGAAATCAAAGGCAGGCTCATATGTCTAATAACTGAGAGCTTTGTGAGATGTCCAGAACAATTGCAGCAGCCAACCACCAGATGAATATTTTGGCCATTCACATCAGTCCCTGCCTGGAGCTTACAATCTATATTCCCTATCACATGCACACACACAGGTTAATTTTTGTGGGGAACCAATTAACCTACCAGTATATTTTTGGAGTGTGGGAGGAAACCGGAGTACCCGGAGGAAACCCACGCAAGCACAGGGAGAATATACAAACTCCGCACAGTTAGGGCCATGGTGGGAATTGAACCAATGACCTCATTGCTGTGAGGCAGTAACGCTAACCATTACACCGTCTGTGCTGCCCACCTTCTTGTCACAGCAACCCCGATAATCTCATTCACATCTCTCCCACACACTGTCCCTCTATCCTGTGCCCTCTGGAATGCCAGATCAGTCTGTAATAAACTGATTCCCACCCATGACCTTTTCATCTCCAACAACTTGCATCTCCTAGCCATTACTGAACCTCGATTTCACTCTCTGACACCACTTCCCTGCAGCTCTCTCCAGGGGTCGCCATTGCGGTGGTGTTGGGTTCCTTCTATCTCCAGGTTACTCCTACCAACTCATCCTCTGAACCATCCCTTCTCTTCTTTTGAGGGTCATGCTATATACGCCTGTCCAACGAATACACCTGCGAGTAGCTATTATTTACCATCCCCCTGGCCATCCCTCAAAGTTCTTTGACAACTTTACTACCTGGCTCCCTCACTTTCTCTCCTCAGACCTTCCCTCCATTATCCTAGGTGACTTCAATATTCCAATTGATATTCCCACAGAATCCTCCAAACTCCTTACCCTCACATCTTCATGTCCCAATAGACCTCCTTACCCTCCCATGTGAGTGTGCATTCACTTGATCCTGGTCTTCACTCACCGTTGTGATATTTCTGATCCCTTGGTCTATGTGACACTGCCCTCTCCTGGCTGTCCTCCTACCTCTCTGCCCGATCCTTCTCTGTCTCCTCTCTCCCCCATCCCGGATCCACTAACGGTAGGTGTTCCCCAATGCTCTGTTCTTGGACCTCTCCTATTCTCCCTCTATATACATCTTCTTTAGGTGAACTCATCAGCTCTTTTGGCCTCAAATATCATCTCTATGCTGATGATACTCAGATCTACCTTTCCTACCTTGACCTCTCCCCCTCTCTCCTCACTCATATCTCCAACTGCCTCTCTGCTATATCTTCTTGGATGTCCCAGCACTTTCTTAAACTTAACATGTCTAATGGCCGGTACACACTAGACGATATGGCCGATCAGACATCATGTCTGCAACATCATCCTGTGTGAACACTCAATGTCACTGACAATGCGTGTTCCCACGCAATGTCAGCAACATCGCCTGTCGGACCTGACATCGTTAGCAGAGGCCTTGCTGCTGAATGCAGCATGGCCCCTGCCATTGCGATATCGCTCTAAACATTGGCAAGTGTGTGTGCATTTGCTGATGCCAGGACCTCCGCTGGTCTTGTCGCTAATGAGATCGTGCTGGGTACACATTGTTAAATGTGCACCCTTGCATAAAACTGAGCTGATCATCTTCCCACATAACCTCACTTCCCACAATTTCATGATCAATGACACAACTATCTCCTCTAGCCCCCAAGTGCCCTGTCTTGGCGTGATCCCTGTCTCCTCCCTCACTTCAAACCACACATTCAGTACCCTTTCTCACCCTGGAGGCAACTAAGACCCGCATCCACTCACTGGTCATCTCCAGATTGGACTATTGTAACCTCTTATCTGGCCTCCCTGACTCCCACCCCTCTCCACTCCAATCTGTCCTCAATGCTGCTGCATGGCTCATCTACTTCTCCAAACGTTCTACATCTGCCTCCTCTCTCCTACAAGCCGTACACTGGCTCCCCTTCAGAACCCAATTCAAGATTCTTACACTCGCTTACAAAGTGCTCACCCAATCCTCTGCCATTTGCATCTCTGATCTCATCTCACTTCACACTCCTGCCCGCCCACTTCGCTCAATAAATGCATGCTGCCTCTCTTCCCGCCTCCAAGACTTTGCCTGTGCTGCTCCCTACCTCTGGAACTTTCTCCCTCTCCTTATCAGACTCTCCACCTCTACAAATCTTCAAGACTCACTACTTCATCAAAGCCTTCCAGCTCTCATCCTAACCATCTGCTCCATGCTTCTTCCTCACTGTCTACCCCATCTGTGTCACCCCTGTCTGTCTACCCTTCCCCTTTAGAATGTAAACTCTCATGAGCAGGACCCTCTTCCCTCATGTGCTTCTCCTTCCCCCACTCATACGATCATCTACTCCCAACAAGGGCACCTAACACTTGGTTGTTTTTTGAGTGTTATGATCGCTATTGCAGCAATGTTTATAAACTATGTCCTTGTCCTGCATTGTTTTGTACTGTAAGACGCTGTTTTCATGTTTGCTTATTTGTTTATGTACTTTTTGACGCCATATGTATATATATTATATAAAAGATAATAATAATGATGCCAGCAAGCATGACTGTACAATGTGCCATTTAGCTCCTCCCTCTCCCACCCATTTTGCGTACACCGCTGAAAGGGCCCAGTGCATGCTAGCACATAAGCAATGGGGTGCACTTTGTGCTATCATTTTACAATGCAATCATGGCAACGCTTATATGAAGACTGTGCAAAAATGTCACACTGCTAAATGAAATATGTACTGAAATGAGGCAAATGCAAAACAAATCATTAACAAAATTAACTTTACTCAAACCTTAAGCAAACAACAACCATGTATACTGCAATTTTTATACATGTCCAATCTAAATAAAATTAGCTAAAGAAGTACGCTGCCCACCTAGAATGTAGGACAGCATAGACAACTCCCAGGGTTAGTCTTCTGTTTGTTTGTATTCAATGATCCATATAAAACATTAACAGGAGAATATTTTTTTTTGGTACGGAGAACGGCACAAAGGGCAAACATGGAATTCCCCAACAGAAAAGTTTTCAAATGCCTGAAGACAAGCATGGTGAAACATGTGAGAGCAGGACAGGAGGACGGCTGGGCGGCAGGGGTGGCTTCTGTCTTCCTCATTGATGTGATACAGGGGCATGATACATATAGGACAGTCAAATATTTCCTGATGAAGAGCCTAGAGAACAAAATATATTGATGAAACCATATTTTACAGATTTAATATACAGTATATAATTTAACAGCTATACCCACACAAGACTAAAGGGCTCGATCCAATTAGGTGCGAGTTTGCAAATGCGAGTTTGTTTAATGAAACTCCCAAAAACGTGTAGTCAAATTAGAAATGCCAATTTGAGCTACTCCCGGCGAGGGTGTCTGCGAATCTTCTATAAGATACGACTTGGGCGAAGGGTATGAAAAAGTGGGGAAACCATCCTGAACCCCAAAAAAGTGGCAACTGAGATAGCGGGGCCATATAGTGGGCTGTTAGTGGCCATAAGGCAAGTACTGGAGGCTTTTAAGAGGTGTCAAATGGCTGATTTTTGCATTTAAAATGGCAAAACAATTATAAAAAAAGCTAACTTTTTGTTTAAATACAAACTAACAAAACAAAAAAAATGTTTTTGGGGCCATTTGAGGTGACTTAAAATCTTTTTAGAAATATGAACAAAAAAAAAAAAATGTTTAAAAAAACAAACAACACACAATTATTGTTCATTTAAATTATTACATTTGGGATGCCTAAACTAATTGGGGTAATTTTAGGCCATTTTTTACACCCAAAATTTACATGTAATTATTGGCCAAATTAAGCTAATTAAAAACCAATAAGTGCCTAATTACTCATTCTGGGTTCTGAAGTAATTCCCTAAATTTTTACCTTAAAAATAAAAAAAGATTTGCCCTACCTTATCACCTGCTTAGGGGAGTGCGCACAAAAAAAAGTGCAAGTTTGGAAATGGATGGCACCTGCAATTCGCAGTGCGAGTTTACTGTGAAAACGGGACGTACGAGCCAACTCACACCTAATTGGATTCAACCCTATGTGTACACGCTTGGTCTGATCACAGAATTCTTAGACAAAAAAATATTAGTGGTTACAATCTTGATGCGAATGCAATTTACTATTGTATTTGTAAACACACGTCACAATATCTTGATGTAAATGATAAATTAAAATGTAATAATGTTCGACATTAGTAGCACTTTGCTACATTGAAAAGCAAGGAAATAAAATGTATTTTTACTAGAAGCGTGTGTATGTAGTTTTTATTTTTGGTGATACAAAAAAATATCCATAAACAAAATTTACAGTGTGCTTCACAATTCTATACGATAATGTCAGAAATTCAAACATGAATTGAAATGATCGCATAATAGGGTGTGATAGTAGATGTTCACATTCACAATGTTGACACTCTAATTTTAGCCTAACCCTAATAGTTGCCTAACACTAACTCCAATCAAACCCTAATCGCTGCCTCACACTAACTCCAACCTAACCCTAATCGCTGCCTAACCCTAATTCCAACCTAACCCTAATCGCTGCCTAACCCTAATTCCAACCTAGCCCTAATCGCTGCCTAACCCTAATTCCAACCTAGCCCTAATCGCTGCCTAACCCTAATTCCAACCTAACCCTAATCGCTGCCTAACCCTAATTCCAACCTAGCCCTAATCGCTGCCTAACCCTAATTCCAACCTAGCCCTAATCGCTGCCTAACCCTAATTCCAACCTATCTCTGATCCCTGCCTAACCCTAATTCCAACCTAGCCCTAATCGCTGCCTAACCCTAATTCCAACCTATCTCTGATCGCTGCCTAACCCTACTTCCAACCTAGCCCTAATCGCTGCCTAACCCTAATTCCATCCTAGTCCTAATCGCTGCCTAACCCTAATTCCATCCTAGTCCTAATCGCTGCCTAACCCTAATTCCAATCTAGCCCTAATCACTGCCTAACCCTAATTTCAACCTAGCCCTAATCGCTGCCTTACCCTAATTCCGGGGTTGGGTATGAAATCCCAGTGGTGGGGATGCCAGTGTCAGAATACCAACAGAATTAGGGAAGTAACCTAACCCACCTTTCTCACAGCCTAACCCTCCCTTCCCGCAGCCTAACCCCCTCTTCCCCGGCGCCAGTATTGTGACCGCCGGGATGTCCACTTCATCCCCGAATTCCAGCCTAACCCTAATTTCATGCTGACATTATGAATATGTTGACATTCTGACTACATTCCAATTTAATAAAAGCTGATGATCTTAATGGAGATTCATAACATGCATAAAATCTGGAACTGGATGAAGACTGGAATTTGAGGTTTGTGGGTTTCCCTTTATAGTATTCCATCTTAATAGGTCAAATATCTGTTTCAGAAATGGGCTCCCTCTTGTTTCACATGGATTTGGAGAGATTGTGATTGCCTCGCAGCGGCCATCTTTGAGTTTCAAAAATGGCACTGAGGCGCCATTTTTGAAATGGGCTCAACTGCCAAACTCAGCAGAATGGCTGGCAGGGACTGGATCCTCTCAGATCCAGGCCTGCCACCAACACTCGCACAGATGCCGGGTTCCACTGCCGCCGGGTCCCGCAGCATGCACCACCGCCGCCGCTGTAGACCGCACTGATTCCACCCACTCTTCCGTTGCCGGGTTCTCGGTAACTACCACTCCACCGCTAACGCCCGCAAAAGCCAGCCATCTTGGTGTACCCAGGTGAAGCCACCACAGTACACAGTACACCCCCCTGCTGGAACGCTCCTACTGAGGCTGCGCAAGTTGAACTCCCTATCTCTATAATGGCGCATTTGTGAGGTAATAGTTTAAAAACTGTAACTTTCTCAATTACCTGAACCCCAAAAGGCCCTACACTTGAACAAGAGCTACCTAATAAAACACCTAAGCCTAAGTCTAAATTCACCCCATACTCTGACTTATGCCTTCTCAAAAATCCCCTATAGACTACAGCACAAAGTGGTCCTAAGTGAGGGTGTCAGAAAAAACTGACAGTAGGAACTTTAGAGTACTCCCGAATTCTCATTTTTTATTTTTTTGCCCTGAAATTTGGCATGCAGCACCGAGCATTAGTTCTACCTGTCCATGACAAATTTCAGCTCGGTACCTCCTACAGCTTTTGAGGTGTAGCCCCTTAAACACCATACCTCCCCCTCTGGAATTCTCTATGAAGAACTTAGTTTTTTCAAGTCAGCCTTAATATAAGGGTACGACCATTCCCTTATAATATGTATAGTTAGAATATATTATAACCTCACCTGTATTTGTATTTTTTCCCATTCTTCTTCAGCAATTTTTGGATTACAGTTTGCTTCTAGCTGATGGAGAACATTGCGATTTACCGCAATTGACAGGTCAATCTCACTGAACAAGGCATCAATATCTGTGTTGCAGCATCTCAGCAATCTTTCTGATATTTCTGTGAACTGAAACACAAAGATTCCAAGTGAAAAGGAAATTTGAACTTCTGAATCACAATTGTTATAATGCAACAGTAATTACTATTTATGTTGGTGATATATTGTACTAAACCGTATGAAAACAAACTTGAAATTTAGCCCTTTTATACTAGTTGTAAATGTATTTTCCTTTACATTGGTTAGTTTGTTACTTTTATGTTGATGAAAGTGAATAGTATAATCCTTCCTATCTAGGAGTATCTTTTTACGTTTTGCTGGTAGCGTTGGATACATTTGGACAATAATGGCCTAATGTGAAGTTTAATGTATAAAACAAAAGTAGAATAAAAAACTAGGAAACTGATATTACTATAGCTGCAAACTCCAAATGTGCGTGTGTGTATACTCACAACACAATATGCAAAAAAAAGATAACCCGTTGTGGAAGTGCGCTAGTGAAATAAAGTATATTGATCTGGCAAAACAAATTCAAGACGTCAAAATTATTTAAATATAATTTATATCTTTATATAAAAAAAAATGTTTTGTATATTTTTACAATGCTTGAAAAACTTGAAAAATTCCCGGCATCCTACGGACGAAACACTTTGACCTGATTTTCTATTCTCCAGACGCTCAATCTCTGAATACTGCTCTGACAGCACCGGCTTTAATGCGGAAGAGCTGCGAACATTAAAACAGCAGCAGATGCTTTTTCCTCTTATTCCAGCAAAGGGATCTACAGCAGCTGCCACTAATACCATTACACTTCCAGCCACAACCTTCCGTAGAGACAGGTCCCTAGACTCCCGCACTGTGGCTACGCAATGGAGCAGACCAACAGCAATCTCATGGTATCAGATTGCACTGGTTTACCTGGACTGAGGTCATTAACTAGCATATAAGAGACTGCCTGTGCTATGAAATGATAAGACTGGGGCGTCATTACTTTACATAGCTGCTTACTAACAACTGCTAGATATGTCCAGTGTGTCTGCTTATATGAGAACTTTGGAATGGCAACAAAGTTGTCAAGTTTACTAACAAGACCACTATAAACAAAGTTGTCAAGTTTACTAACCAGACCATTATAAACAAAGTTGTCAAGTTTACTAACCAGACCATTATAAACAAAGTTGTCAAGTTTACTAACCAGACCATTATAAACAAAGTTGCAGACCTGCTTACAAATGATACAGTAATTTGCTGTGATACCTGGATTCCAATCATTGAAAGTAACAACAGATATTGAAGAGTTTCTGAGACACTGATATATTAGAACCTTTTTATATGTGTATTTTAATGTCTAGACACCTTTGTCACATGTGAATACTGCTGCTACATGTGTGAATTTGTATTTGTTTGTTTATAATTTTTATCTTAATACATGTTATATTTTTTAATAAAACCATTTAATGGTGAAATAAGCCTCCTGTTCATTAATAGAGAGCAAACCTTGATCTATTAAGAACAAGTTAATACCAGCGCAATAATTATTGTTTTTTTCCTATTTTGAGAGTGTGTATTTGGGGGTCCCAACTAGAACACTATTACTTGCAGAAGGTATTTATTAGACATCATTATACAATATTAGCGCCAGGAAGTGTAGTGTCTTCACTACTTTGTATGTTGTTGATTCTGAGTTGGGAATAAAGTAAGAAAGAGCAAGTAATTGTCCATTATGGCAAAACCAAGTTGCACTGCAGGTGGGGCAGATGTAAAAAGTGTAAAGAGGTTTAGACTTGAACTGTGTCAGGGCATGCTGGGATGTGCAGTTCAACAACAGCTGGAGGGCCACTTGAACAATTCAAACAAGTTGATAGAAATGACATATAAAATTATATTCAATTGGCAAATAAATCTGGTTTCTGGTGTGATAAATGGAGTCAGGGAGATGATAATGTAGCAAAAGTGAAATTAACTGAAATTATTTAGCTGCTGTAACATCCAAATAATGCCGTGCTATCTGAATTAAATGAATAAACATAAATTTGAATAAAGAGTGAATTATGTTGTAAGTACTTATGTCCTGATTATGAGTAGTTGTCTATGATAAGGAATTACACTCATCCACTTACTGCAATGTCTTTGAGATACTACAAGTCATCTCGAAGTTCCATGACCTAGGTGAAAACATTCATCTGTGGCCTTGTGGATATATATGGGCACAGAGATACTCATTGTCTATGAATATTCTTCTAATGTACAGGAGGGTATACAGTAGGATGCCCTGAGCATTAGGAACGGAAAGGAGTCCATCCAAATCCATCCAAACCATTTGTTCCCTGTGCAGGCTGGACTATACAATTCAGAGATCAAATTCATATTAAATGCTGTAGGTATGGAGACTCTAGTGTAAAGCAACTAAAACATGCATTTAAAGGTCAAAAAACAGAAAATAAAGTATGAATGCTAGATCACTTTAAGGGGTCTATTCATCATTCTTAATGGGCCCGTTACACACTCGGAAACGCTGGTTTCCGCAGGTTTTAAGGAAAGGGCTCATTCATTATTAGGGGCCTGATGGGATTGCCTAGTATTCAGCAAACTCTGGAAACCGAAAGTTCCTTCCGCAGCCTCCACGCTGAGTACCCAGCGGCCGTGCGCATGCATAAATTCAGGTCACGCATGCGCAGTGTGCCGACAACACAGTGGTAAATAACACTGCTATTTCAGGAGCAGGGACATCTGCTTTTCGGAGTAGCTGTTCCTGCACCAGGGCAATACTGAATTGCTCCAGTAGTTGGGTATCCATCGCTGCAACTTGCGGCGAGTTGTATACTTAATCATCAGGGGCCATCTGGCTCCCGATAGTAAATAGGCCCCTTAATCACACTTGCCTACTTTTGAAAAAGCATTTCAGGGAGATTGTTAAAGCATCACCTATGAGTGTGGTGCTAAAGAGGGCGTGTCATAAAAGTGACTTACGTCCAACTGTAAATGAGACCCCAAGCAGTTTTATAGTTTGGCACATAAACTATATAGAGACAGGTCTGATGATGCCATCAGTGTGCTGGAGAGTGTTTGCTACATATTATTGTAGCAAACATTCTTTTTCACCCTGTGTTCCCTCCATGGTAGGCGGTATTGCACCCACCTCACCTGCCCTCAGGGAGATTAGTAGACTCTTTGGGGAGTCAGGGAGATTACTAATATTTTACGTAGTCTCCCTGACATTCAGCGAGAGCCGGCAAGTATGCTTTAAATGTGTTTTGTTTGTTTTTGTTTTATTTCTTTTTTTAACAAAATACTGCGAGGTTCTGAATTTGTTGTGGACACGGGCTGGTGACAGGAGCAGACACAGAAGCAGACTTAAATGAAAAAGTGGAGTTTTTAATAAGTGAGTTAGAAGACATGGGCATGGCAAATAAAAAGTCCATATATAGCACTAAAGTGCACTTGATAACTGTAGTGGGGGTTAGTGGGAAATGTCCAGATAGTGACAGACAGGAACAGTCCAGTAAACAAATATGGTGAGCTGTAACAGAGTGCAGGTATGATGAGCTGTAACTGAATGCAGGAATGATGAGCTGTAACAAATGCAGGCTGTGGTAATGAAGTCCAGCTGGGAGTGAAGGGAGGTAAGGTGCAGGGAACAGCAGGTTCAGGTACAGCCGAAATCACATGGCCGCAGGCAAGATGGCGGCGCCCATGCCAACGGAACGGAAACACCACCAGACCTCACCAGGCAATGACAATGTGCCCGCACAGAACCATGCGCAGCCACTGCCCCATGCCAAACACCAGCACCGCTGCCAGAGACCCCCCACCATAACGACCTCACAGGTAATACCCGGTGACTACCATGCCGAGAAACCCTGGCTGTGACAGTACCCCCCCCCCCCCCCCACCTTATGGGTGGCCTCAGGACACTCACCAGTCTTCTCCGGATGGGCAGCATGGACATCTCGGGCATCGGTCCAACAACGTTCCATTGGGCCGTAGCCCCTCCAGTCCAGTAGGTACTGCAAATGTCCTCTGCGGAGACGGGAATCCAAGACCTGGGAGACCTCAAACTCTATGCCCCTTTCAGTCTGGACATGGGGAGAAGCAGGCAGGACTCTGTGAAATTTGTTTAGCACCAGGGGTTTCAACAGGGAGACATGAAAGGAATAGGGAATTTTCAGATAAGGGGGTAGTTGAAGGCGCTAAGCCACGGGGTTAATGACTTCTATGATGGAGAAGGGCCCGATGAAGCGTGGAGCAAATTTCATGGATGGCACTCGAAGTCGTAGGTTCCGGGTGGACAACCAGACCTGGTCTCCAACTTGCATACGTGGTAATTTCCTACACTTCTTATCAGCTTGAAATTTGTAACGGGAGGACGCCTTCTCCAGGTCAGTACGAACTTGAGACCAGATTAAAGCAAATTTCTGTAAAGTGTCTTCTACAGCTGGGATATCAAAGACGGGCAGGCTTTGAAATTCAGGGATGAAGGCCGTAGACCACTTGGAATGGTGTTTGGTTCGTGGAAGAGTGGTAGGAGGCATTATGAGCAAATTTAGCCCATTTCAGCAAGCAGACCAATTGTCCTGGGAAGACGTCATAAAAATCCTCAGGAAGGTCTCAAGGTCTTGATTACCCCTCTCAGTGGAACCGTTGCTTTGTGGGTGATAGGCCGTAGAAAAATTTAGCTTTACTTGCAACACAGAACATAAGGCTCTCCAAAATTTTGCTGTGAACTGAACACCATGGTCAGAGACTATCTCAGCTGGAAGACCATGGAGACGGAAAATATGTTGAACGAGCAAGTGAGCCAGGTCAGGGGCAGAAGGCAATTTCTTTAGTGGTATGCAATGGACCATTTTAAAGAATCGGTCTACTACGACCCAGATGGTAGTGAACCCTTGAGAATTTGGCAGATCCGTGATGGTCCATGGAGAGATGCGTCCATGGACGTGATGGAATAGTTAGTGGCAATAACTCACCAGCCGGTGCCTGATGTGAAGATTTATGCTGGGCACACGAAGAACATGAAGAAATAAATTCCGACACGTCTGCTTTCATGGATGACCACCAATAGCCTCTCTTTAAAAATTACAAGGTCTTCCGGGTACCTGAGTGACCTGCAAAGCGAGAGGAATAAGCCCAGGTGAGGAGCTGCTTCCTTAACTCCAGGGCCACAAAGGACTTCCCTGTAGGAGGCTGTAGCTGTAAGGTGGCGAAGACTTTTGACTCCAAAACAGGTGTATCTTGTTGATTCTCTGATTTGTCATCACAGCGGAAAGATCTGGACAGGGCATCTGCCTTTTGATTAAGGGCTCCAGACCGAAAGGTCAGGGTGAACTGGAACCGAGCAAAAAATATCGCCCATCGGGCCAAACGAGGACTCACGCACTGAAGATTCTTGAGGAAGAGCAGATTTCTATGGTCCGTGAAGACAGTGAAGGGAAACTTGGCCCCTTCCAGCAGGTATCTCCATTCTTTCAAGGCTAACTTAACTTCTAAAAGTTCTTGTTCACCAATGGCATAATTTCTCTCAGCAGGAAAAAACTTCTTGGAGAAGAACCCACAGGGATGAACTCTATTATCATCATAACGCTGGGAAAGAACTGCACCCATGGCCTCTGAAGACGCATCCACTTCCACTAGAAACGGCCTATCCAGATCTGGTTGTCGTAAGACTGGAGCTGAAATAAATTTGTTTTAAAAGTTTGAAGGCAGTCTCTGCCTCAGGTGGCCATAGGGCAGGGTTAGCGTCTTTTCGGGTCAAGGTGGTAATGGGAGCCAACAGTGATGAAAATCCTTTAATAAAACGTCTTTAGTAGTTGGCGAACCCAAGCAATCTCTGGATGGCTTTCAACGTTTGAGGATGGACCAATCCAAAATCGCCTGCACCTTCTTGGGGTCCATTTCTAGACTGGAGCCAGAGATGACGTAACCAAGGAATGGCACACTGGGAGCCCCAAAGATACATTTCACCATTTTGCAGTAACGGTGGTTCTTTCTTAGATGGGACAATACTTCCTTCACATGTTCATGATGTTTTGTTACAGAAGACGAAAAAATCAATATATCGTCCAGGTAAACTACAACCGAGACGTACAACAGATCCCAGAAAATCTCATTAAAAAACCCTGAAACACGGCAGGGGCATTGCACAACCCAAAGGGCATCACAAGGTATTCAAAGTGTCCATCTCTAGTATTAAAGGCGGTCTTCTATTCATCGCCAGCACGAATGTGGATGAGATTATATGCCCCTCTCAGATCCAGCTTTGAGAATATGATGGACCCATTAACTCTGTCAAACAATTCTGTGATCAGGGGAAGAGGATACCGATTCTTAATTGTTATATCATTGAGGCCCCGGTAATCTATACAAGGTCTTAGGTCTCAATCTTTCTTGCCAACGAAAAAGAAGCCAGCTCCAATGGGAGAGGTGGAAGGTCGAATAAATCCCATTGCTAGGTTGTCCTGGATGTACTCTGACATGGCTTGAGTCTCAGGCATGGATAGAGCATAGGTGCGACCACGGGGTGGCATCTTGTCAGGCAACAGCTCGATAGGACAGTCCCATTCTCTGTGGGGAGGTAAGACGTTCGCCTGTTGCTAGGAAAAAACATTAGAAAACATCTGGTACTCCTCGGGAATAGCTGGAGATGGTAACGAAGCTGTCTTTCTTACAGGTCGTATTTTGGGAAGACAGGATTTCTGACAGTCAGTTCCCCATGAAAGAATCTGAACACCAGTCTATCCTGGGATTATGTTGGCGTAACCAGGGTAGTCCCAAGATGATTTCTTGAGAAGCCTCTGGTATCACTAAGAACTTTAAAGACTCGGAGTGGAGTGCCCCAACACGAACTAATACTGGTTGAGTTTCCTTGGTGACCACTCCTTTAGCTAGAGGACGTCCATCTACAGAAGTCAGGGAAATTGCTTGCTTGAGAGATGAACACGGAATCTGTAGTTTATCAACTAGGCTGGAAGTCATGAAGTTTCTGGCTGCTCCAGAGTCTAATAGAGCAGAGACAAAGACAGGGTTGGACTTCAGATCCAAAGCTAAAGAAATCTTGAAATCTTTAGTATTTGGGGACAGGCAAATAACTCCTAACTTGATGTCCCCAAGGTCAGTTAGGAACGGGCATTTCCCGACTTGCGGGAACAGGAGGCCACCAGGTGACCCGAATCTCCGCAGTACAGACAGAGGTTTTTTAGCATCCTTCTCTGACGTTCCTCTTTGGAGAGATGGGTTTGGTTCACCTGCATGGGCTCCTCATCTATAGGAGGATGGGGTGGACGGGTAGGCAAGGGATACGTAAATGACCTTTGCCGGTCAGTTCTGTGTTTTTCAGCCTGATGTTCTCTGAAGCGTAGGTCAATTTTGTTGCAGAGTGAGATCATATCATTTAGTTTGGTAGGAAGCTCACGGGTAATCAGATCATCTTTTAATTGGTCGGACAGACCATGCCAAAAGGCTGAGGTGAGGGCCTCCTCATTCCACTTAAGCTCTGATGCCAAACTTTGAAACTGTACGGCATATTGGCTGACAGGACGGGTTCCTTGTCTCAGGATCATGATGCTGGACGATGCTAACACTGTGCGTCCAGGTTCATCGAAAATCCTCCTGAATGAAGATACAAAGTCTGTATAACTATCCAGCAGCAAGTCTGAACGCTCCCAGAGTGGGGAGGCCCAATCCAGAGCCGAGCCGGTCAGCAAGGACACGATGTATGCCACTTTGGTTCTAGCGGTGGGGAAGTTATCAGGCTGTAACGTAAAGTGTATATCACACTGATTTAAAAAACCACGACAGAGCTTAGGATTGCCATCAGATTTGCTTGGTATGAGTAGATGTAGATGAGGAGATACCCTGGTCCCTGTATTACCAGGCACAGGAGGAGGTGGAGTTGCTAATACCCCAGGGGTGATTAACGAGGTTTGCAGAGTATCTTGGCATTTAGACATCTCCTGTAGGAACTGGGCCATTTGATATTGATTAGCTTCCAGGTTTTCTAAATAACCAGCAATACAGCAAAATAAATCCACTCCAGACTCCTGTTCCATGGCCGGATCCATGGGGCCAGTGCAAACTGTGAGGTTCTGAATTTTTTGTGGACCCGGGGTGGTGATAGGAGCAGACACAGAAGCAGACTTAAATGAAAAAGTGGAGTTTTTAATAAGTGACTTAGAAGACATGGGAATGGCAAATAAAAAGTCCAAATATAGCACTAAAGTGCACTTGATAACTGTAGTGGGGGTTAATGGGAAATGTCCAGATAGTGACAGACAGGAACAGTCCAGTAAACAAATATGGTGAGCTGTAACAGAGTGCAGATATGATGAGCTGTAACTGAATGCAGGAATGATGAGCTGTAACAAATGCAGGCTGTGGTAATGAAGTCCAGCTGGGAGTGAAGGGAGGCAAGGTGCAGGGAACAGCAGGTTCAGGTTCAGCAGGTTCAGGCAGGTGAAAGGTATGTGGAGGGTGCAGGGTAAATCCAGCAGGTTGTAGCAGGCAAGGTTCAGGCTAGTAGCGAAACAGACAGGCAGGCAGGTAAGGCCCAGGTACTCTCTCTCAGCCGCAGCTGAGAAACACGTTGCACTGGCAAAGGAAGGAAGGCTCTGGACCTTCCTAAATACTCAGTGCCGTGCTGTGACTGGCTGGAATGAGCACATGACCTACCAGGATTGGACAGCCAGAGTCACATGGCCGCAGGCAAGATGCCGGTGCCCATGCCAACGGAACGGAAACACCGCCAGACCTCACCAGGCCTAGTGACAATGTGCCCGCACAGAACCACGCGCAGCCACTGCCCCTCGCCAAACACCAACACCGCTGCCAGAGACCCCCCACCATAACGACCTCACAGGTAATACCCGGTGACTACCATGCCGAGAAACCCTGGCCGTGACAAATAACGTTTGTACAAAGTCTTATGGCCCGTACACACGGGACGATCAGACAACGATCAGATATAGTCTGATCATCCGGTATGTGCTGTATGTTCGATATCGAACATCCAGCAACATGCACCAACCCCCAAATGACGTAACGACCCATGATCAACGATAGCAGGTCCCTATAGTAAACAGGCTAATCTGGTCAATATCGACCACGTTGGCCTGCATGCATGGGCGATGGTCGATATCGACCATCCATGCCCATGCATCGACCATCGTTTGGTCTTTTGAAGGGGCCAGAAACTGGTCTATTTGAACTATAATGATATATCAATATCGTTATCGTTCAAATTGACCTGGGAAATCTGACCATGTGTATGCACCATTACTTTGTATTTCCACTTAGTAACTTGTGTTTTCACTACTTAGAGTAATCATAATTTCACCAGTAAAAATCCCTATTATTAATTATTATTATTATTAATATTATTATTATAACTATTAGTATTTAGCTATCATTATTAGCCAACTGACAGGTTACCCCACCTGAGCACACTGCTTTGTATCTCAATAATGTATTTTCCTAGAATACGTGCACTTTCTGAGATATAAAGAAGGGAAAGACTACAAAATGACATCTGTAAAATGTGCTGTAAGCGATTTCTGCAAATGAACAAATATGCTTTATGTAAAGAATCTGTTTATTATTAGTAGTAATTTAATAGAAAATAGAAAAGTGCTGGATTTTTTAAAATAATATTAGGATTATCTTCATGAACAACTGCCTTTACATTACTAAACTATATAAATGAAAGTTGACCCAGGAACCCATGGACACCAGAAGCGTCAAGCTTACAGCTCAACAGAAAATTGTGCAACGCTCCACTCTCCTGACTACAGTACAAAGAGGTGGAAACTTAATCCAAACAGACAACAGATAAATAATTTACAAGCAACATCAATACTTTTTTTTTTATATATCCATTTATCATCATGCTGAAAACATTTGTATTATACTAAATGAATTAACCTGACACTCTAGTTTAAACTTCACAAAAAAATTCAGCTTAAACAGAGGAAAAAAAGAAACTTGAGCAAAGTTAAGATAGCACTGATAGAAACGTTCCATTAGACAGAGAGAGCAGTCCTAGGGCTTAGAGCAGTGTTTGCTTAGGAGAAAATCGCAGTGCTTATTGCTGCAACCAAACTATATCGCTGGTATTGTGTTCAGGTGAAGAAAGGAAAGAATTGTTTTCTTCCTAGACAGATTTGGACAGCTTTTACAAATTGAAGTAGTAATGTAAACCAATTAACAAGTCACGTATGCCTTTTATATTTAGTTTCTAATTTATCTTTGCTAAAAGTTCTTTTGTTACGCAAGATAAACAGATACGCAAAGCCATACTGGTCATGTATGTCATACAGATGAATGGCTAGGAAAGGTGTGTCTATTCACTGATTAACCACAATAAATGTATATGGAGAATCAACAGGACTTTGTCATTTTTCCATAGGATTAGAGACATAATGTTGCTCGTGAAATAATATTTACATTCACAATACCTACAGTTAATTTTTTTTTTTACTCTGAAAGTAGTTATTAGCGTTAGATGCACAGGTTCATTAAGTTAGTGAAACAGCCATAGGTCATTTTACTGACAAATGACTGATATCATAAGACTGAAATGTTTAAAGTTGAAGTACACCCATCATTGTCAAGGGTTTTATATTCTTAAACACAACTCAAACATAAAACAGTTTGGGGCGGTCTCCAACTTTAATTTATTGTCTCTTACATGGGCCCTCATTCAGAGCCGTACGCTCTGAGCAGAGCGCACGCTCTGAATGAGGCCCGGGCTCCATTTTCATGGAGCGTCCTCCTGGACGCTCGTATAGCTGTGGGTCACCACCCACAGGCTATACGAGCGTGCATTTTGATGGCCGCGATGGTCGTGACCATCGCGACCATCGAAATTGCGAGCCGGAGCCTGCGGTTGAGGTTTTCAACCGCAAACTCCGGAGTGATTTTGGATCTATCAGAGCCAAAATCACTCCCACTGACATCACTAGTGATGTCAGTGGGCCGGCTTCTGACGGGAGGCGTTCCCGTGGGAACGCCCCCGTCAGGGAGGCACGCCCCTGGCACGCCCACCAAAGGGGGCGTGCTGTCTATCAACATTGACAGCACGCCCCCTTTGATCGGACACAACGAGCGAAGGAAAGTCCTTCGCTCGTCGTGTCTGGCGCATGCGCACGACGGAGCTCCCTCCGTCGTGCGCATGCTCAGTGCAGACCATCGACCCACTTGCGAGTGGACAGCCACTCGCGAGTGGGTCTGAATCAGGCCCATGGTCCCAATTCTAGTTTCACTAAATACATTGATCTATCTTTTTTGTGTGTTTTTCAGCCATGACTTTACATCACCATGTTCTTTGCGCTGGGGTATGACATGGGGGGGGGGGGAGATTTACTTAAGTGCAAGGTTACAATGTGCGTCTGTGCTCATTGCTGGAAAATCTGAGAGGGAGAACCTCACTAATGTTCGCTTGCACCACTATGGGTATAATTGGAGATATAGGGCCTGAGTCAGAGCCGCTCGCAAAAAGCGAGCGCTCGCTCTGAATCAGGGCGGCCGTTTTTTTTTAAAGACCGGCCTCCTGGCCGCTTGCTAAGTTGTGGGTGACCACCCACAGCTTTTGCGAGCTGCCAGTTGATGGTCGCGATGGTCAAGATCATCGCAACCATCGGGCTTGCGTCCAGACCCTTGTGGTAGGGTCTCGTCTGCCGCAAGCCCCAGTGAGCTTCCGGCTCTAATAGAGACGGAAGCTCACTACTGACATCACTCGTTTGGCCAGTCACCACCCCTCCCCGCCTACAAAACGGGACGACAGCTGCCCCGTTTGTAGCAAGCCTTGGAGCAAGTGAAATTCTCACTTGTTCCAGGGCTCGCGTGTGCACTGCCCGGCCATCGACCCGCTTGCGAGCGCATAGCGCTTGCAAGCGAGTCTGAATCAGGCCCATAGTACCGTGCAAGGTTTTGTTAGTACCTCGCAACTAATTTAATTTAATGGCTGTGTTGTATCCCAGGGCAAAGAACCTAAGAAATGTAACTACATATATCCTAAAGGTAAACACTGGGTTCTATGGGCCTGATTGCCATTGCAACTGCGATCTATCACAGACAGCAATTGCAAAAATATACTAATGACTCACTTGCCGTTCCAGTGCATAGAGCCACCCACTGACAGCATCTCACATCCGCCGCTCACGTACAAAACTGGAAACATTGAACGCAGATCGGGCGGCCATCAGCCTTCTGGGTAAGTCTAAGCTGTCACACACATAGCTGGTCTTCAGACATGCAGAGGGCTCTCCTACTGCAAGCAAGGGCGCAGTGGTTAATTAACGGACGCCCAGAAATCAGTGTTTAAATGGTCCGACACACTTGTGTTTTTCTGACCCCCCCTTTATCCCTCCCCAAACGCTGACTACCTGTCACTCACCAGCAGGCAGCACAGCACCCCTCTGCCCAGTGCTCATCAGCGCCCAGGCAGCACCTCTCAGAGTCAGATCCAACAGGCAGCAGCACCCCTATCTGCCCAGTGCCTGCCCCTCTCCCAGCCTGAGCTAAAACAGACTCGCTCTTGTTTGGTGGTGGTCTGACCGTCTGCCTCTTCTTCAGCCAGTCCTGGGAGTGGGAGCAGAGACCATCCCTGCTGCAGTGCCAGTGCCTTCTCTTGATGCCTGGAAGGGCGCTGGGCTGCAGCAGTGGCTAATGGAGGCAGCGCAGTGTGTTGTCACTCATGACTCAGCACCGTCACAACCGGCAGCTGCAGCTGTGGCGCTCAGGCATTCCAGATGCCCATGTAATTTGCTTAGACTGTCTATGCCTAGGGCCGACGCTGCACACACCATTACATACTATAATGTATATCTCACACACACCATTACTCGCAAACACACGTACCTGCTTTCTATTTGTTTCTCCCCTTTAGAATCTCCCTAGGGGAAGGCTTAAGGGGCAAATGTAGAGGTGTGATGCCATGATTTGCATCAACAAGGCCGCATCCCAACCCACCTACTTCAATATGATAGTATTCAGATGGGATCTAGGAGAGTGTCCTCTCCCAGGAACCCAGGAGAACTCTTTGAAAGATTGGAACATCCCAGACACTCCTGGAGTGTAGGCAAGTCTGTACACACATGGCTAAGGCCCTGCTTTATTATGTACATCTTCAAGAGGTAAGCAGCGTGCATGGCCTAATTGCAGGAAGCTCCCTTAGGAAAAAAAAAAAAGAAAAAACCCTATTTATTATTATTATCATTTATTTATATGGCGCCACAAGTGTTCCGCAGCGCCTTACAAAGTACATAGACAAATAAGTAACCAGTGACTTACATTACAATACAATACAATACAGGACATGGATAATAAACATTGCTATATTAGCGATCTTTACGCCCACATAAGCAGCCAAGTGTTAGTTGCCCTAGTGGGGAGTAAGAGATAAATTAAATTACAGTAGAGAGAACCACAAGAGGGTAGAGGGCCCTGCTCGAAAGAGCTTACATTCTTTAAGGGAGGGGAAGACAAACATGAGTGACACAGAATGGGGTAGGTGGGGAGAAAGGAAGATGTAGCAGCAAGTTAGGATGAGCACTGCAGCTCGCTGAGGAGGGGGGTACTGTGAGACCCTCAGTCAGACGCAAATCCAGGGGGGCGCGATAAGTGTGACTGCTCTCCCCCACAGGCAATGGAGAGGAGACTGCTGCTGCGGCAGCAGTTTCCATGGTCCCAATGCTGACAGGTACGAGGGAGAGGGGGACACCGTCAGATCCGGGCCCCTCCTACAAGCCCAGGCTTGGGTATTTAGTACCGCCTCCCCCCCTCTCCGCGCCCCTGGACACAATGTCCAGTTGCACCATTTCCGGTTATCACAGTAAATTATTTTTGGCTCTCACCTCTATGGGATGGCAACAAAAACAACAGAGGTTTTCCCCACCTAGTATCCCAAACAGTATCAACTATTGGGACCTCGCGGCTCATGAATCTGCCTTTAAAAGTACCCACAGTGTCTATGCACTTACTATACCTCAGTCCAATAACGGTTCTTGTACAAACTTTGATCAGATCAGAGCTATCTCTAGGATACCACAGATTAGGAGAGCTATGGGTGAAAGGTTAAATGTTCCTGTGTCAATCTTTAAATCTAACCCCATTAAAAAGCATAGTGTACACACAAAAATGCAACAAAGAAGTAATCACCTGTAACCCGTTTTTATTCTCCACACAGCCAGCAAGGCCACAAAGATGTGTTAACAGATGCACAATGCTGAAATTAGTTGGAGTAGTGCAAGTAAAATACAAATGTCTGGAAAACATATATATAGAGATAAAAAAAAAAAAGACTAACAAAAGCGCCCAGGTGAACTCTATGCACTCTGAAGAGTCATTTTTTCAAGTAATCCATCTTAATGTCAGCAAATTGCCTACTAATGTGTTGACTTATTGTGATCTTGAAAAGTAAATTGAAAAGCAGGAATTTACAACGCAAGGATGAATCGGGCGATAAGATATTACAGGGTTAATATCCTCCTGCCATCTGCTGCATGGGGCAAGCTGTAACTGACAACAGAATGTTTGCCCTGTCCTGGTCAAAGGAACAAATAGCCCCCATGGCCAGTTTACTGTTTGGCGAGATTTAACTCAAAATTGTTTGGGGAAATCTCATGGCAGGAGAGCAAAATACTACAGTCTGAGACGTTATTTCACAGCCAAGCGACCTCCTTATAAAGAGCAGGGCTAGCATTAAATCCTGCTCAAGATAATGTAATGCATATGAAACAGATTTAATGGCACCCGTAAAACGAGCTGCTTCAATTAGATGGCTTATGCAAGCACGGTTTATAGGTAAGGATCAAAGAGGCCTGCAACTGCACCGGCTGCATTCTAGGTAACAGTTTGCTTTCTGTACACACGGATTGTGGATATTGGCATAAATGAGATAGTTGTTGTGACCTTTTAGGGACTCTTAGATCTCAGTAAAACTACTGTGGCTCTGTCAGACGTGCAATAAACATATCATTCTCAGTTCACGTCCAGGACACAATAAACAGAAACACAGTAACTGAGAAACAAGCAGAAGTCTGTGATTCGCCTTCAATACTCCAAACTAATAATGTCAAATAGTTTAACTGAACTCTCCTGAATTTGCCGAAATACTTAAAAACTTTATAGTAACCAAAAGTGATGATTTTTATAAGTTCTAATGTTCTAATACCTCACTTCAGGAGTAAGGGCTATTTCACACACACCGGTTTTGACTGGCTGGCAAAAAAAACGTGTACTAATTTTAGAGAACTATGTAAATAGATGGGTCCTTTCAGATGGCATGGGCATGGCAGGGTCGCCGTGTTACAGACGGGAATATCCACTGACAAGGACGGCTGCTGTGTCATGTCCGTGCCGTGACGGCAAGTCAGTGAAGTACATGTTGCTATGTTTGCTTTCACACACGCCGAATTTTCTGAGCTTGTACCCGCACACAACTCCATCTCTTTCAAGTGTTGTGGTACCTGGGTGTTAATACAGTATGAGTGACAACTGTGACATAGATACTGAGAAGCTGATATCATTAGTAGAAGCCAGACCAGTCTTATGGGACAAAACACACAATATTTATATAGATAGAAATGCCACTCGAAAGGCTTGGCAAGAAGATTTCAATGTGTTGGGAGACTAGGATAAATATAGGTACTGTACCTCTTGTCCTAGGAAATGCTTGTTCCTTTACTCCTTCAACTCAGATAAGCTATTGCTATATCTTCTTCTTAAAAACTTATGTTTTTTATCCATGTCCGCCAGTCTCATTGTATAGGCTACTTATAAATTGTTTACGCCATGTTTTAATGAAGGAATTCTCTAGACTATAGGGGTTCCATTAAGTATTTTTTCTTATATTATTCTTATATTGTTTTAATTCTGGAAATAAATTGTACACTTTTTACTTTGTTTATTGATATTACCACTGTTTTTTGCACATATCTTACTTTGATTATTTATAATAGATCTTCTTGTATGCACTTATCACTTAGACATTGATTGATATACCTTCATACATTCTTTGTATGGAATGTACTTTACACAATAACACTGTATATGTAATAAGCGGAACAGTCGCCCAAGGTCAATTTCCTTTTTCCTATTTGTAAGGTAGTATACCACCAAATACTACATACTATTGACACGGAGCTGACGCCCATCGAGAGTACGTTTTCTGGGCTTATCCGCATTTTAATAATTTATTTACCCATTTTGGGAATACTCACCTTTTAATTAACTGTGAACCTTTACTGGCGCCGAATCCTTATAGATCTTTGAATATATATATATATATATATATATAAAGATCCAGTACGATTGGCACTCCCTTTAAAAAGCTGTTGAAGACCGCGGTGCCTGCCAGACCAGTAAACACACCCATCCATATGCAGCGGCACTCGTTGGACACTGTTTTCTTGTCAATTTAAATAACTCAGAGACTGCTGCAACGTTTCGAGTTTATTTCAACTTGTCATCAATTGTCATTAATAACTTATTTACCCATTTTGGGAATGCTCACCTTTTAATTAACTGTGAACCTTTACTGGCGCCGAATCCTTATAGATCTTTGAATATATATATATATATATATATATATATATATCCATTTGTGACCTGCACTCACATCGAATAAAGATTCATCAATGGGGTGCTTTCCAGGATCAGATGACTGATCCAACGTATATCCGACCACTATCCAGTCTCCTGGAAGGAGAGCACTCACCAATAGGTCAATATTCAAAAGTCTTTAATACATCCAAAGGTGTCGTCACAATTAATAATCAATGCTATAATTGTAATCCATAGTCTGCCATAACAAAATGTGTTGTCGACGTTTCGGTTCAATTTTGAACCTTTCTCAAGACTGGCACAAATATGTACATTTGCATATGATGCACAATACAATGTTTCATATTACATCTCGCCCAGTGTAAAAAACACGCCACTACTCACCCCCGTTGCCGCAGACCAGGGAACATAAGGAACGCCAGCAGCATGTTTGTGCATGTATATATATATATATATGGTTAGTATTTTATTTGTAGTACTGTTTTCAATTATTGTGTATAAACTAGTATTATCTTTGAATAGAAGTGCTGCTGCTGCGCATGCCTACTACATTAAGAAAACAAACCACAACATTAAGAACGTCTCAAAAGGCAATGATTGCCGGCAAAAAAGCATCCGGCTTTGGACGTTTTTTGGCCAGACGGCCAAAACCAGTGTGTGCGAAGTACCCCTAATTGTTACCACTCATTTGATTAAAAAGGTTCTATTCATCATATCAGGGTGATATGCTCCTGCAGTGGAGTTCTATAGTATATTAATTTAATTTTTTGGTGGTCTCAATGTCCCATTACAATGCTATGGAAAGCAGTGTGGTTGAACTCATCCGATTCATATATGAAAATACATGGATATTGCTGCATTAGTCAGAAAAAACTCAAGAAATGTAAAGGAAGGCTATAGAGTATTATAAATATAGGGGTCTATTTATGAAGTAGTGATAACCTCTTTCTCTTTTTGGACTGAGAAAGTGGTTATCAAAAGTTTCTCCTAGAGATAATGCTAAGAAATCACCCATTTCTTCAGTGGCTTCCGAGACCCCATAGACTACAGTGTCTGCTCTATATAGCAAACAACATAAAACTTCCACCACTAGGTGACATCATCTTGATATGGCAATAGCCTATACTACCCATCAATGGGGATCTGCGAAGCCAGACAGGCTTTACAGGATCCGCTTGGGGCAGAGTATCTCAAACTCTATCAGATGATGAATATCAATCTAATTTGTCGCTCCTCCTCTGAAGCCCAAGGCATGGTGGATTCTTATACTACAGCTATATAGGCATGGAACAAGAATAACATTATATTTTGTCACACT
Source organism: Taudactylus pleione (assembly GCA_031769625.1). NCBI lineage: Eukaryota > Metazoa > Chordata > Amphibia > Anura > Myobatrachidae > Taudactylus > Taudactylus pleione. The sequence continues at coordinate 6,569,743 of JAUIMM010000516.1, read as the reverse complement.
ACGGAATGGCGGGGACGGAGCTGAACCGTGTCAGGACGGCGGGTCAGAACAGCAAAGAGGGGGGTGGGGGTGGAAAAAGCGAGGGCGGGATAGGGTGGAGCAGGGAGGGGGGAGGATACTGAGGTGACCCTGCATATGGTGGGTCCAAAATACTAGTATATATATAAATGTAACAGTGATAATCAGGAAAATTAGATTTCTGCTAGTACTGTACCTGCCTCCTGCACACCATAAAGGCAGACATTTTGTGGGCTCCGCAAACCATTAGAGTACCACCTATACCTTCACTATGACCTAGAGGCAGCACTGACCCAGTGTTGATTTTTAACAGTATAATACAATACACAATAGATAGCAGGCATAACTAAATGCTTTGGGGCCTGACATTTCCACCTCCTCAGGCTCTCCCTTACAAGTAAGTTACAACATAATAAAGTTATTAGCGTGACTGACATTTTATGAGTAAATGGGGTGACCTATGATTTCCAAGCGATTCAATGATTTTAAGTGCAATCCATAGTAAATTATAAAAATCAAGATGAGCAAAAGTTCAGTGTTGTAAAAGATTCCTCAACATTTATTGTGTTTCTGAGATCTATAAATCCAGACTACGAGTGATGTAGAAAAAGAAATTAATATTTTCCTTGCCCCAAAGGAAATGAGTAGGTACCTTCTCTTCAAAGAACCTTTTCCGCAATTTGGTGTTTTTGGGAGGTGTTGTTTGTCGTAGGTGTTTGTACCATTTTCGCACAATGTGTCCCCTCCAGCATGCTTGTATCCTGTGATAGAAAATAATCATGCCTTATACACAGAACTAATCTTCTTGCCAGTAGTATGTCTTATGTTACATTTACCCTTATTATCCTTCTCATTCCATATCCTTTATTATATACTAGCTCGGATACCTGGCGTTGCCTGGATTAAAGACTGGACCCTGAAGTACACCTGCAGCCTTTATTTGTTTACATTGTCCTCGTCTATAACATTCCATTGATCCTGAAAAGGACCCCAGTGTATGCTAACACGCATGCAAACAGTGGCATCACTACCGTGGGTGCAAGGGGTGTGGTTGCTATGGAGCCCGATCTGCCTCTGAGGGGGACGGGTAGCAATGGTGTTGATTTGGTGCCGGCCCGCCAGCTGATTTCAGCTGGCACACCGACAGGCAGACATAGAGAGACAGTGCCGCCGGTCGTGAGGCAATCAGAGCTCACGGACCAGCAACACCGGTACCTGTGTATTCTCCTTTCTACCCAGGCACTCTATATACTTTATTATATACGTCATCGGTCACTATTCTCCTTCCTATCCAGGCACTCCATCCATATCCTTTATTACATCCGTCATCCGTCACTATTCTCCTTCCTATCCAGGCACTCCATCCATATCCTTTATTATATAAGTCATCGGTCACTATTCTCCTTCCTATCCAGGCACTCCATCCATATCCTTTATTATATACGTCATCGGTCACTATTCTCCTTCCTATCCAGGCACTCCATCCATATCCTTTATTATATACGTCATCGGTCACTATTCTCCTTCCTATCCAGGCACTCTATGGCCCTCATTCAGAGCCGTACGCTCTGAGCAGAGCGCACGCTCTGAATGAGGGCCGCCCTCCATAATTATGGAGCGTCCTCCTGGACGCTCGTATAGCTGTGGGTCATCGCGACCATCGCCACTGCGAGCCGGAGCCTGCGGTTGAGGTTTTCAACCGCAAGGCTCGGAGTGATTTTGGCTCTATCAGAGCCAAAATCACTCCCACTGACATCACTAGTGATGTCAGTGGGCCGGCTTCTGACGGTAGGCGTTCCCTTGGGAGGCACGCCCCCGGCATGCCCACCAAAGGGGGCGTGCTGTCAATCAACATCGACAGCACGCCCCCTTTGATCAGACACAACGAGCTCCCTCCGTCGTGCGCATGCTCAGTGCAGACCATCGACCCACTTGCGAGCGAACAGCCGCTCACGAGTGGGTCTGAATCAGGCCCTATATCCTTTATTATATACATTATGTCATCGGTCACTATTCTCCTTCCTATCCAGGCACTCTATATCCTTTATTATATATGTTATCTGTCACTATTCTCCTTCCTATCCAGGCACTCTATATACTTTATTATAGATGTCACCCGTCACTATTCTGCTTCCTACCCACGCACTCTATATCCTACAGTATATCGTAGGTTCTCAAACTCTGTCCTCAGGACCCCAAACAGTGCATGTTTTTCAGGTCTCCTCATATCATCACAAGTGAATAATTAGCTCCACCTGTGGATCTTTTAAAATGTGTCAATGAGTAATAAATACACCTGTGCCCAGTTTGGTGACCTGGAAAACATGTGGGGTCCTGAGGACCGAGTTTGAGAACCACTGTCCTATATTATATATTTGATCCATCACTATTCTGCTTCCTAACCAGACCATCCATACAGTATCTTTCGCCATATACTATTCTTGTACCTATTCAGAAGCTCCATATTGATGATCTAATACTATTTATTCTTCCTATTAAGACTCACTCAAACTGAGACTGACAGTGTGCTAGAAACAGGGAACCATCCTGCATTGTCCCTGGTAGTCCTCCAGACCATTGGTAGTGACCAGGGAACCACCAGATGCTCCTGCTATAATTGTAGAAGGCACGCTGCACTAGGCCATGCTTCGGAGGCATGGGAGGTAACATTGCACTGCTATCTGGGTTCTGCTGTCATCACTAGGCTTGGAACACACACAGGACCTCATTCACAGACGGTCGGAGGATGCAAGCGGTCGCTCAGAAACTGGGCGGCCACTTGCATCCTGACCGCCCGCCTCTGTTGCGGTCGTTAGGCTGTGGGTTTACACCCACAGCTCTAACGACCGCTAGGGTGATGGTCGCGATGGTCAGAGACCATCGCGACCATCGGGGCTTACGACGAGACCCTAGGGTAGGGTCTCACTTGTCGTAAGCCCCGGAGAGCTTCTGGCTCTGTCAGAACCGGAAGCTCTCCACTGACATCACTAGTGATGTCAGTGGGGCCTCCCCCAAACGGTAGGCATTCCCAAGGGAACGCCTCCGTTTGGGCTGCCACCCCCCCGGCCCGCCTTCCAAACGGGGCGAGCTGTCAATCAACATCGACAGCTCGCCCCCTTTGGAAAGAGACCCGCTACGACTAGCGCTGTCGGTCGTAGCGGGTCTCACGCATGCGCACGAGGGAGCCGGCTCCCTCGTGCGCATGCGCACTGGCCAAACATCGAGGCGGCCGTGCGGTCGTAGACCGTACGGCCGCCTCTGAATAAGGTCCACAGTCTCAGTGGGGTAGGGTCCATTTGATGCCGTAAACAGAATAATGATCTGTTTATTTAGCCTAGTCAGTAATGGACCCAAGGAGGGGGAAGGGCCTAAATAAGTCAAAATTAAAATCTCTTAGGCGGATTTTCCTCTCACACGAATGCCTGACTAAAACTGACAAGACACTGACAGACTCGCAGTTGCTATTGCACTCGTCTATATCTTCTAGCTCAAGAAGTATAACACCAATATGTATTATTTCTGTTTTATTCTTTTGGGTCTTTCATTATAGTTTTTACTCTCTTAGTTTTCACTGATCTGGCCACCGTGGTCCACCTTTTCTGTCATTTCTGACTAAAGGAGCAATTTCAAAGCTGGATCTTGAGGGATGACAGTGACATATTTTATGTACTTGGCCAATGGCCTCAAGATGAGTCAAATGTATCCATCAATGGGCCTGATTCTGAGTTGGGAATAAAGCAAGAAAGAGCAAGTAACTGTGCACCTTGGTATAACCATGTTGCGCTGCAGGTGGGGCAGATGTAAAATGTGCAGAGTGATTTAGATTTAGGAGAAGTGTGTCCAAACTGACATCTGAATCGCAGAGTAAAAATAACGCTGTCCAGCATTTGTGGGCCATGTGCAACAGCCACCAGTAGTTACCCTGCATGCAATTTTTTTTACGTATTTACACCCCTTACATTGCTACATGGTTTGTCCAGGTGCACAGTTACAGTTGTGTCCTCACTCGTCTTTGCTGCAGTCATGCCAAACAGCCCTTTTCGGCGCGCCTAGTAACGTGATACTCTGCTTGCGCCTGGTGTCTTTTTTTTCCAAAAATGCATCTAATTCGCAATTCGATGCGACTAGGACACACCAGCAGACAGTGCTGATTAATTTCATACAGGCCCGGCTCGAGGCATGTTCGACCACAGTGGCTGAACAGGGGCGCCCCCCCATAGAGGGCGCACCCCTCCCAACCATCCCGATTTCAGTGGGACAGTCCTGTTTTTCGGACACTGCCCCGCTGTTCCACCCGTGGGCCGAAGTGTCCCGCCATTGGTCGGGAGGTTGGGCACCCCCTAAAGCCCCAGAGAAGCGGAATTCAGTGCAGGGGGCAAGGCATATGGCAATTAGGTCACACCCCCTTTTTGGACGCGCACAGCGAAACCACAAGCAAGGTTAGGGGCCGTCGGAATCCCTGTCTGCACAGGGCGCGGCTCCTCCTGGAGCAGGCCCTGATTTAATATCTGACACTTGTATATCTGTGTGTGGTTGAGTCTCTCAATCAGCATGCAAAGTACTACGATGCAGCGAGTAAAGCTTTGTCCCAATCCAGATTCCCTTTACACACTCAGATGCACACAGATATACAAGTGTCACATATCAAATTAATCAGCGAAGAGTTGCATTGGTCCTGGCAGCTCACTCACAGGGACAGACATATCATGCTGCATGACATATTGAGGCTAGATGAGCAAGGACACATCTGTACTTGCTCTTTCTTGCTTTATTCCCAACTCAGAATCAGGCTGAATATTGAGCAACTAATAGCCCTTTTAAATGCTCTATTCCAAGTACAGTGTCTCCTATGTGGAAAGCCTATAAGGATAGAGTTGCCGGTGGCATATACTAACCCCTAGGGAGGCACCAAGAGCTCCCTGGTGGCTGAAGGCACCAAAAGTATAATGCGCTGTGCAGAACTACTTCATGCAGTGGCGAAACTCCCGGAGACAATGGAGTCATTTGCCGCCAGCCCTGAAGGGGCACCTGGCTCCATGGTCACCCGGCCGTTCCAGGCACTGGTGAGGAGGAGCTGCATGGAGAATGAGCACCGCTGATCAGCTCTCCACCTCCAGTGGCGTAACTACGAAGGGTGCAGTTGCACCCCCTCCACCCTCCATTTGCCGGGCGCTCGCTGAGTGTTTTACCAGCGGGCGCCCGGCTCCTTCTCTTCCCCCGGCGGTAGCCGGATGACGGAGCTCACTCCTGAGCTCCGGCTTCCGGGTCCCGCAGTGCACTACGGGAGTGACGTCATGACATCACTCCCATAGTTCCGAGGAGTGGGCGCCGGGGACGGACGGCAGAAGGCACTGAAGCGGGGTTTAAGGTATTTCTTTTTTTTGTATGTGTGTGCGCGCGGGGTGGGGGGCACTACAGGGGGCTTACTACAACAGGCTTACTACAGGGGGATTACTACTGGGGGCCTTACAGGGGGCTTATTACAGGGCTTATTACAGGGGGCCTACTACTGGGGGCATTATAGGGGGCTTACTACTGGAGGCACTACAGGGGGCTTACTACTGGGGGCACTACAGGGGCTTACTACTGGGGGCACTACAGGGGGCATTACGGGAGCCTTACTACTGGGGGCATCATATGGGGGCATTACAGGGGCCTTACTACTGCATAGGGGGACCACTACTGGAGGTACTGCATGGGGGGACCATTATTGTGGGGCACTACATAGGCGGGCACTGCATAGGGGGACCACTACTGGGGGCATTTTATAAAAGGAACTGCATAGGGGGGCGGCAGCTGGGGCTGGCATAGATGCTGGCGGTGGTACATTTTAATTTGGGGGACACCAACATTTATCTTGCCTCCGGGCACCTGGGATGAAGTTACGCCACTGACTTCATGCCAAGCGTAGAGAACTAGCAAGCAGAATTTCTCAGCAGAGTCTGAGATGCTAGCCAATGCCTTCCACTGTTGTAGGCAGGGGCGCCGAGAGGGGGGGGCGGGTACTATTTACCTGATGGGCTCGGCGCCGCCTCTATCCTCCCACCCACACAGCAGCCCAGTGGCTACACAGCAGTCTCCTATGCCTCTGGCTTTGAACCGGGCTGAGGGGCTCACAGCGCCCCCTCCCCAGCGCCGCTATTAGGCCGCGCCCCTCTTCACCTGGGCCCGGCAGGGCTCTCTACGCTCCTGGCTATAGGCCTATTACCTGGTGGCACATTTTGCTTTGTAGAGTTGAGCTGCATCATGTATAACTCTGGACTGATAGTGATTCTTTCTACACATCGGGCAAGTCTTTCTGCCAGTAAACTTCTCATATGCTTCCAAGCACACCTACAGTGAAACACAGCGATACTAAAAGTGTGCAATACATGATTAGAAGACAGTGGGTATGAATCAAAAGTGGACACTGCTGCAGATTTTTCTTTGCGTTCACGTCAGACCTCCTCCCAGTCACTGGCCAGGAACACCCATCACTTTATCGCCCCCTTTCTGACACCGGCTGTCCTGAACACAACAATATCTTTGTGCGTATACTGTGTAACACATGCACTGTAGGGGTTTTCTGAATTTCTCATGCATGCGCAGTTACAAATAATCTCTCAACTAGGTGAACATGGGCACTGCATGTGAATTGCACGCTCCTCAGAATTAGGCCCAGTATCTGGGTACAGTACAAGTGCCCCATTGGATGCAGTCACTTACAATTGGGGAGGAGGTCACTAATTATCTCCCACAAATATCTATTATACACACAATATAGAGTTTGCATATGTATGATTGGGGTTTTATTTTTTACAGCATAAGACCCCTTATGTTACTCATAAAACGGCATTAGGAAAATATTTATGCAAAATTCCCCATTTGCACTAAGGGGCAAAAGATTTGTCTGCATTGAGATCCTCAAGGAGCTGGTAATGAAAGCGTAATATTATATTTATACAATGCAGCTTACCCTGTGAAAGACGTGAGAGCACGAAAGCAACACCTGTAAATAAGCAAAATACATTTTAATTATTTTGTAGTATACAAATGAAAGATATAAGTGTGTACAGTATTTGTAATTACCATTTTTTAATCAACAATTATTAAAGCCCCCTGATCATAACAATGTAAAAAATTATATTTGCTTAAAATTTAATCTTTTGGCATTGCAGTAACTGTTCAATTGTACAACTCTCCGCATTAGTAGTACTCCTGTTTTATTCTGCAATAATCCTACTGTACAAAATAGAACATATTTAATATTGAAATCATTAATACTAGTGATTTGCCTGGTGCTGCACAATACACAGGACCAGAGTCAGTCTGGTTTTAGCATTGCGTATGTCCAACTTTTCACAATCATTGTCTTTTTCTACTCTCAATTATGACTTGAAACCGTCTGTGGCTAAGGGGCTGAGACTGGGGTTTACATTGGCGTCGAGTCGCAAGAAACAGGCGTGCAATCGCAGGCAATGTGTGTACGTGCGATTGCAAAGTGCGTGCAGCTGTAGTGAAAGTACAGTAGTGGGGTCCGAGTTGCATGTGCTCTGACACTGGAGGACGTGTTGATAATGATGACTGCTTGTGATTGATCATAAACGCTGAGAACACACTTATATTTGCAAAAAACTTTTAAAACTAATGCAACAGTTTTTTAAAAGTGATTTTACACTTGTTTCACACAAATAAAGAATCATTCAGACTATGGGCCTGATTCAGAGCCGCTCGTAAGCGGCCGCTCGTTCGCTCCGAGCGATGTTTGCCCAACTGCGCATGCGTACAGATCGTTATACGCATGCGCGAACCAGTCAGTGCGGTCGAAATTCATGTGCTCGCAAAATAGCGAATGCCTGATAATTTGAGTGACAGAATGAGGCGTATGTGGGTGGTAACAGGGGAAGGTGCTTGAAAACGGGGAGTGGAGATCCGAACGCAGGCGTGCTTAAAGGTCAAAACGGGCGTTTTATGGGTGTGCATAATTAAAACAGCAGCGTCATTGACCACGTCACTGGGTTATTTTATAGCCAGAACTGCTCGCAAGATTGTGGTAGCAAAAACCAACCACAAGAATAGCGAGCAGTTCATACGCTGGCCAATGTACTCGATTAATCTAATAAACAGCGGACATGACGTAGGATGCGAGCGGCCAGGGGGCGTATTTATCCAAAAAACGACCGCAAGTTTTGTTCGCTCGTTCCGACCTAGAGGCGTGAACAGACCGCAAAGAGCGAACGGTTCATTTGAATAGCCACCCCTATTTTCTAGACGAGCGAGCGCTAATTGCGTCCGGCTCTGAATCAGGCCCAATGCCCGTAATCAATTAGAGGTGAAAAGTGGGAAAGGTTTCGCCTGTCCGACTTTCCGCCTCCTTTGCCTGTTTCAGAGGCGAAAACTTTTCATGAACGTCCCCGCTTTTCGCCCTAATTAATTCCAAACTACACAAAAACGGAAAGCGGCGAATGCGGAACAGGTGAAAGTACTGTCAGAAGTGGGGAAGTCAGTCTGTACCTCAAAAAAAGATGCACTAACATAGGGGATCAATGTACATGTGTACTAATAGCCCTAATAAAAGTGTTTGGGGTGCTTCAGTAGTTTAAGTTATTAGCGTCTATGCAAAAGTGGTGAAGAATGGCACAAAGCAGTATTTTTTTATGAAAATAAGTAGTCCAGTCAAATTTGGGGTACTTGAAAATAGGTGCAAGCAAATTTAAATGTTTCTAAAATGAACTTTTCAAAAATTTCAAAAACGCACCTGCTACATGTACCAACAATCCCAAAAACACCTGACCCATCCTTGCAGACCCCCAAGAAGTCTATTGCTTTATGCTTGTCCCCCCACTTTTTACTTTTTTGGCCCTAATACTTTTTTGGGGTATTCTTTGAATTTTTTTTTTAAATATTTTCTGAGATTTGGCCTTTGGGGGACTGTGCTACGGGTTCTGGGACGTTTCCACACGTTTGCACCCCAAAATAAAAATGTTGCACTTCTTTTTACCTGCTATTCATAGGCAAATCTTTTTCGCCTATTACATTGCATTGAGTTTCCGCTTAGGTAAAATCGTCCTGGAATTGAATATGGAGATATTTTGAAAACAGGCGGAAAAAATGTCTGAATACGCGGAAACTTTCCGCCAAATGGCACTTTTCGCCTCTAATTGAATACGGCCCTAAATTGGGGATGGGGAAGTCTGCACATATATTCTAAAGTATTGTCATTAAAAAATAAAAGTTAAATAATTCTATTTGCGTCTGCTTTCCATAAGCATTGCAGATGCACCAATCCACTAATACGTAATATCTACTCCAGGGTCGTGACTAGTCAAGGCCGGACTGACCATCTGGCAAATGCCAGAACAGAAGGGCCGATGGCCTCAGGGCCGGCTCCAGGAGTGCCGCTACCGCTGCACAGGGCGGAAATCACCAGCCTAAGGAAGGGTCCCAGCCCTCCAACTCCCCCCTCCCCCCCCCTGGTATGGGATCAGGGGGAGGGAAGAGGTGGCTAGTGTTTAATCCTTGCCGATTAACACCACCTCCCGGTGCTCTACTTGGCAGGGTTACTAAGAGACTGGGGCGTGCCGCGAGGCCAGGCCCCCGTGACACGCGGCCACCCCGTGAAACTTAACCATGCCCCTTTTGCGAGTGAGTGCCTATGGCGCGTGCACAGTGGTGACTGCCAGGGCTGATCTACAGCTTCAGTCCATCCCTGTAACTAGTAGTGTGCAAGTGATGTCGCTGACCAGAGCGCAGGGCCCATAGACCCTGCATCTGTAATGGCACTCTGCAGGCAATGTCACTGCTACAGCGCCGTCGGATGCACCAGACATGGAGCCAGCAGTTGTACAGCACAACGAAGCATCCCGCGTTACCGCTGGCCTTACCGCTGCTTGCAGCCCACGCCCTATCAGCATGAGATCAAGCGACAGGAGGTCATGGCCGGCAAAGGGCGCCATAAAGCTATGGCTTTCATCTACACCACTTGCAAGGTGGCTCTTCTAACCAGACCCTTAGTTTATCTATGCTACAATGGGGGACTTCAACAATGGGTCTATCTCCTGCACTTATATAACAACAATCCATAGTACCTCTTCATTACAGCACTGTCTATATCGCAGAGAAGAGGTGGGGGGCTGGGGGTTAAGGCACAGCGGATCCATCGAGCTTGTTTTCTCTGTCACCAGTAATGAGATATAATTTGAGGGAATTTAAAAAATGTGAGTTGAACTGAAGTGTAGGAATATTATGTAAATAATATAAATGGATGTAGGTCGGATGACCTGAGGAACACGGGGATAACTGTGCGACACTATGTTCTGCATTGTGACAGGAGCAGCAACTGTATGGAATAGTCTGGGTAAGAGAGGTAAGGATATTTAATGGGGGTCAGGCCTTGGGAGTCAAGAATTTCATAAAGATAATCTCCAACTGTGCAAATCCTGTCCTCATCGGGCTAAGGGCCCGATTCAGACCCGCTCGCTAGGCTGGATTCACACACAGCCTGCCGATGTTTGCAATCTGTGCATGCGTATGCATCGCAGTGTGCGTGTGCGAACTAGTCCATGCGATCGGGAAGTGTTCGCTCATTGCGCATAGACAGTTCGCTAGCTAGAGTGACAGGACAAGCCGTTTATGGGTAGTGACGGGATGGTCCATGAAAACGGTATTGGTGGTGCGAACGCAGGCGTGCCTGAGCATCCTAACGCTGTTTCAGAGGCGTGCATAATTATGACGCAGCGTCATAGTATACGTCACATGGTTGAAATTCATACTGAAGCACTCGCAATGCTTGTGGTAGTGTACGGTCAGCCACAAGTGCTGCGATCGCTTCTGATGGTACTCGATGTTACCGATGGTTGCATACACTTCCTGGACATGACATGGGAATGTGGGCGTCTCAAGACAGGCTGGTGGGCATCTGCATACACAGAGCGATTGCACGCTAAGACATAGTGGGTGTGCTAATGCCTTGCCGTGCGATCGCGGATTTGCATACTTTTGCTGCGTGCGAACGCATCTAGCAGGCGAGTCTGAATCGAGCCCTAAATTCCACATAAATAACCACATGGACAAAAACATACTGGGGTACATTAATGAAAACTGTTGCACAAGGAAAAGATAACATAATTCATAGCAACCGGACATTTGCTTTACAGTTTAAACTATACTAGGACCTTTTTTTTTTTACATAGTTTATCTGTGAATCAGTTTACATAACAACCCTCAGTCAGTCAATGAGACAAGTTTATTCAGTCACACCGATGTGTGCTCAGGGCAGCAGTTTGTCTGTTGCAACAACAAAGTTCCTACAAGCGCATACTTGCACGCTGACGGGTGAACAAGCCAGGCCAGAGCCCAATTAAGCTTTTTTGCCTAACCCTAATTTCTGGCAGCTCCTCTTCATACTTTTGGTCATATTAATACCACTGAAAATTGCTAAAGGTGTTTATGCACCCCTAACACTCCACATAGGAAAATCCAGAAAGGTATCGTTAACGCGAAGAGACTATGACTAAAACAGCCGTAAGATTGGCTCAAATCCAGGTTTCTTGTCCTTTCTGATTGACTCCTATGTCAGATGCTGATTGATACCAGAGGGAATTATTATCAGCAGGGGCGCCGAGAGGGGGGGGGAGCGGGTACAATTTACCAGGGGCGCCCAGCGGGGGCCCGGGTCCGGCGCCGCCCCCTCCTCCCTCCCTCGCAGCAGCCCAGCACACAGCACGTGCTGGGATGCAGTGGGAGAATGCTTGCGGCTGCTAAGCAGCAGCCACAGCAATCTCCTATGCCTGAGGGTGGGGGGGAGCAATCACACTGATCGCGCCCCCCATGGCTTTGCGCCGGCCTGAGGGGCTCACAGTGCCCCCTCCCTGGCGCGCAGCTGCGCTGCAAAAGTATGGTTTTTTGGAGGGGTTTCGAGGGGGCGTAGCCACGCCTCCCATGATTAGGCCATGCTCCCTCTTTACCGGGGCCCGGCGGCGCTCTCTACGCCCCTGATTATCAGATCTTCCAAAGAAGACAGGTGGTGGTGTTGTCCATAGCAACCAATCAGATCCTAGAATTTTATAGAATGTACTAGATAAATTATAGCTAGAAGCTTATTGCTATGGGCGATGTCTCCACCTATGGGCTTGATAAATCTTCCCTCAGCGATGTTTCGGAGTCCATACAAGTTGCGGTTTATAAACAATTAGAAAAATATTATGCCAACAACATTGCAACATACAGTATATGGAGACCTTAAGTGTGTAAATAATAAAAGGTATTAAGGGCCTTATTCATCATCCGATATGGCACTGTAATATGCTAGTTTCCGCATGGTTTAAGTAATGGACCCATTTGCCTGCAGGAACCAATGCCATCTTCCCCAAGCTTCTTTCCCCTGAGATAAAAGAGTATGGTACCTGCAGGTGTAGTTTAAACTCTTCTTTACAAATGACACATGGCTGCAAAGAGTCACCTTGCTCCACAGATCTCTGTTTCACTTTCATCCAGTCATCGTTGGTTAAGGGCAATGCAGGAGCCTCAACGATGCCCAATTTCTGAGCTGTAACCAAAGGTATGAAATTATTATAAGCAGATGTGACAAATGATGACTCACTGATTTTTTTTATTTTCATTAAACTATACAACTAAATCTAAACTACCTGTCAAAGGTTTTAGAACACCCCTGTTTTTTCAGTTGTTATTGAAATTTAAGCAATTCAAGTCCAGTGAATAAACCTGTAAAGGGACAAAGGTAAGCCGCAAACCTGCTAGAGGTTAATAACTGAAAAATAACGTTCATTTCTTAGTTATAAAAAAGGCCTTTTGCAGGGAGCAAGTGTATGGGTTAAGAACTTGCAGCTGTTCTTTAGCAATGGAAGTAAATTAAGCTTTGAAAGTTGATGTAAACAATTCCTACAGGTGTCCCAACTTCTGTTGATTACTTGATTACAAACTACCTGTCTGTATCAATGCAGTATTGGAACAGACTGTATTTACACTCCCTCAAGCATTATTTGGACAATTTTGACTTGCAGTAAGTAGTAGTTTGTTATCATAATGGCAATGAAATAGGCAATAAATAAAGGAAGACACTTATAACACTTGTGTAGGTCTATCCTTTATGGAAATTGCAAAGCCAAGGTGTCAGTGAGTATTGAAAACTGGTGGAAATTCTAACAGGAAGATGTCTGATAGAACCAAAGCCACAACATAATCAGAAGTCAAGTTTCTGAGAATCAAGAGCTTGTGTAATAGGCATCTGATAATAACACCGCTCCAAGCACAGCTTAAGACTGGTCAAAATAAGCAATTATCAGTTTCACAATAATACCCCTTTTCCACCAAAATTCCGGGTCTGACCCGGATTTGGAACAGGGTTCCTATCCGAATCAGACCCGGAATTTAGCCGGCGTCGACTTGGGATATTCCTGAGTCGGTGCCGCTCACAACGCAGTCGGGTCTGCATAGACCCGGCTTTTCCGGCGTGAAAGTGGACGCTGGGAGATGACGTCATCTCCAAGTGCCACTGAAGCCGGACCAATAGGCCAGCTTGCGGCGCACTGCAGGTCATCAAGACCCGGAGTGCGCCGTACACACAGCAGGGTTTCACGGGTTACTCCAGTGTTAAACCCTGTTATTTACCTGGGTTGGATTGCTGGGTGACTCGACCCGGCGATCCAACCCTCACCCCTTTTACACCAAGGAGCTGCCCGGGTTAACCCTGCAATAACCCTGGTTTTAGCTCTGGTGTAAAAGGGGTATAAGAAGACTTTGAGTTGCAGGTTTGACAGGTCGAGTGGCAGTAAAAAAGCTATTGTTAAGATGGTAAAATAAGACTACTGGCTACTGAAGAACGGAAGAAGGTCTTATGGGCCGAGGAATCAAAATCAATCTTTGGTTCATCATACAGGTTTTTCATACTTTATTGAATAGGTGAGAGGATGTTTCCCCAGTGAGTAACACCAACTGTCAAACATGTCTTTGGCTGGGTCCCGAGTTACTTACACAAAGTGACTAGCACCTTGAACCAAAAGGTGCTAGTCAGTATTGCAGCCCCATGCAATACTGACTGGTCTGCGGCTGGTCAAGGTTTCATCCTACAGTAAGATAATGACCCAAAACATACCCACAGACTATTTCTGAACTACGTTTGAGGGCTTAATCCCCATGGAGCTGGTTTGAAAGTAAATGGGCAGAAGGATGAAAGCAAAGCAAAGCAAACTATAAGTACAACACATTTGTGGGAACTTCTGCAACAATGCCGGGAAGAACTTCACAAACAATATTTGATTTTCATTGTAGAAAGAATGCCACTAATGTGTTTGGTGGTTAGAACTGAAAAAGTGGATGCAGTCAGATTACCGGCAGTCGGCCATCAGAATCCCGACAATAGAAGCCTGACCCGGGACTAAAGATAGGCGTAGAAATCCTGACGTCTATCTTTAGCCCCACGCCGGGATCCCGACAGCCGGGATCCCGACAGCTGGGATCCCAACAGCTGGCATCCCAAACGAAGGTAAGCGGGGACAAGTTAGCGTCAGCCACCGAGAGGGGGGGGCTAGGGTCAGGTTTAGGCACCCCGGGGGGACTTAAGGTTAGGCACCCCCCCGGGAGGGTGAGGTTTAGGGTTTGGGGAGGGGGGGTTTGGTCTAGGTACCCCTGGGGGGACTTAGGGTTAGGCACCAACCGGGAGTTTTAGGCACCACCAAGAGAGGGTTGGGGTGGCGGGGGGGGGGGGGGGGCAGGGAAGGGTTAAGGTACTTACCAACCCCAGTCGGTATTGTAGATGATCGGGCTTTCGGCGTCGGTATGAGAACCGCCGGCGATTCAGCCGTCGGCATTTCATACCGATTCCCTGAAAAAGGTGGCTACTTTGATGAGTCAAAATTTAGATTACGTTTTGTTAAACAAAATGATGTTATAATTTAGTTTTATCTCCAATTGTTTATTTGTTCTATGCTTTCATTTCAGAGATCATTGAGACATTAAAGTAAATTTCAATAAAAACTGGAAGATTGGGAGTGTTCTAAAACTTTGCGATGGTACCCTACAGTATATGTACAACATACATACCTGCAAATTAATCTACATAATATTTTTGTCAATAAGAAAAATTATATGTTGACAAGATGCAATATCTGAACTCTTGATAAGGTTTTTCTGTGTGTGGAACCTAAAACCAAATGTCTTTCACAACCGGAGTCACTAATAATAATTTCGGTCATTCATCAGGGATAATTATAAAGAACAAAAACATTAAATTGATTTAAATAATAAGTCTACACAGATATAGTGATAAGTAGTCACCATAGAGTTCAGTGGCCTTTACGACACCAAGACACGTAAGTGGGATAGATGGACAAATTAGGCCTAAATATGTAATGAAAATTGAGCCTCACACATAGGACAAATAAGCAACAATGCAGGAAATGTAATAAAACAAAATAGAAAGTACCCTAACCATAGGCAAGTGCAGGGGGGGGTTCTGGTTACCTGGAAATGCCCCTCCGTAGCCCACACCATGATGACTGATGACACAATATAAATAGCATATAATACTAAAGTTGCATGTTTTTAAGATCCACTCAGTGAACAAATGAAATAATTAGCACCACCTGTTGATCTTTTCAAATGTGTGAGCCAGTAATGAATACACTTGTGCACTAACAAGAATATCTGGAAAACATGCACTGTTAGGGGTTTGCTGATATAGACCATTATAGGGTCAATTATTAATACTCTATAATAATACACTATCCAGTGCATAAGAAACTCAATCTGTACATATATGTCCAGGGCAGTGCAAGGTTCTTCTGCTGCTCCCCCAGACCCCCAGTCTTGCTCAAATGATCTGGAATGGAGCCCATATCTGTAATAAAAACATTCAGCTCAGGCAGAATGGCCCTACTGCTGCATATAATGGCTTACTGTGATTGCTTGTCCTGTATATGTCAGAGTTATTACACACACTATACTTTGTATGACGCATATTATAGCTGGTTAAGTTCTAATTATTCCCTCTTCGTGGACTGGCCATACTTGCTTTAAAATCAAGCATTTGGAAATCCCTCTCTAGAAATCCTGCATTTGTGCTTGCTAACCGTATGCATGTAGCGTGTGTTTCCAACCATGTTGAAAGTTGCAATGGTAAAAACCTGTGGTGTCAACTGTTACACATTGTTGCCCTGCCTTACATAAACCATAATGTGTTCAGACATGGTGGAAATCTGACATGATGCCTAATTCATGATGAGATTGTAGATTGAGTCTTGTCTTGGCTATCCTTGTAGGTAAAGCTGATGTTGTGCTAATTATTTTCATGCCTCCGCCACTGACACCTTCAGTGACTGACTAGCACTGACAGCTACATGGTGTTCAGAATACATCTACA
Source organism: Taudactylus pleione (assembly GCA_031769625.1). Taxonomy (NCBI): domain Eukaryota; kingdom Metazoa; phylum Chordata; class Amphibia; order Anura; family Myobatrachidae; genus Taudactylus; species Taudactylus pleione. The sequence goes on along the minus strand of JAUIMM010000516.1, from coordinate 6,553,368 downwards.
GGGCAATTCCCCTGAGTACTCTTTTGTCCTGTCAATCATTACAATGGGTAAAGACATCAAATCTGTAATCAATCAGTCACATAGAGAGAGATATGAATTAACTCGCTCAAGGAAAGACTTGGAACTGTTGCTTTTTTGAGCTCAGGACAAATTTGAAGAGCAAGAAAAGCTGCTGCTTGACATTAATATATATCAAAGACTGTGTATTACTGAGCTGAATAATACATACAATATAATTACAGTGCTTCCACTTCACTTAGTACAATATGCACTCATAGACCTCTCTACAGCAGGTTGTCATGTTAGGAGGGAGGTGTTTGCTAATACAGCAGACACAGAATGACTGACAGCTTGGTAAACTTGCTTTGCAGAAAAAACTGTGTATTGGTTGACTCATACACAAGGACAAGGCCTGTAACACTACACACAAATGACTGCATTCCTGTAAAAGGATATATGACATTTGGGGGTTTAGTAGAACTCTGAGGAACAATTGACACTTATTATTACTATAATTATTATTATTAAAGTTATTATTAAACTTTAGAATATTAATTTGAAAAATGGTCTCCACCGCATTAAGGGCCTGATTCAGCAAGGATCCCTGATGCAATCGCGGCAGCAAGCGCGTACGCAGTTCTGCTGTGAAATTATGCAAATGATTGATCACAATGCCACCGGAGCACGACATAAAGACGCCCACTTCCCTTCACTCATATCCGTAATACCTTGCAAGTCTGCAAAAACATCGGTACCATCGAGTACCATCGGAGCCTCACGCACAATTAAGGTAGATCAGACCTCACTTACAAACTGCTAAACTTCCTGTCAGTATCTAGAGGTCAGGCTGTGTATGCTGTCGCAGGGGTTTAATTATGCACGCCCCTGGAATGGCGTTTAAACGTACTGGCACGCCTGCATTTCTCCAACCACCCCCCCACGTCACCACCCACAAACGGTACTTCCTGTCAAACACTCTACGATTGGTCTGCGTACACCTGAGCTGATTCAGACCCGCTCGCTAGCAAGCGGCCGCTCGTTGCAGACGATGTTCGCTAATGTGCGCATGTGTGTAGTTCGCAGTGCGTGTGTACAAACTAGTACGAGCGATCAGATTTTGCTCGCTCGCCTTGCAAAGACAGCCCAGTGGAATGAGTGACAGGAGAGGCCATTTGTGGGTGGTAACAGGGGCAGGCCAGTAGTAACGGGGGAGTATAGTTGCGGTGCAGGCGTGCCAGAGTGTTTCCACGCCGTTTCTAGGGCATGCATAATTAACAGCCAGTGTCATAGTACACGTCACCTGGTTGAATAATACACTGAAGTGCTCACAGTGCTTGCGGTAGGGTACAGTCAACCGCAATCGCTGTGGTCAGATCCGATGGAGCCCCATGTACCGATGGTTGTATATACTTCCTGGAGATGACGTACGCTAGTGGGCAGCTAAAGACAGGCTGGTGAGCGTCTATAAACACAAAGTGATCGCTCGCCGAGACATAGTGGGCGTGCTTATGCCTTGCCGAGCGAGCGGCTGCCTTGGCGTCACTTTGCAAAATTTAAATACGCTGGGAGCGAGCGGCTGCAACTAGCGAGCGGGTCTGAATCAGGTCCACACTGCGATCTCATCCCGGATCGCTGTGGCTAGTTCGCGCACATGCAATGCGAAGCATACACATGCGCAGATCAAGAAAATCGTCTGACTGTGTGCGTCTTAAGCTGGCCATACACGCTACAATTATATCCGCGGATCGGCTTGATAATTTTAGCGTGTGTGCGGGCGACCGAGGGTTAAATATTGCTTGGTCGGGCATGCAGGATTGTCCAGCATACCCGTCCGACGTGATAAACATTTCCTGTGTTCCTTCCCATGGGAGGAACAGGGAAATGTCTCCTCCCCTGGGGGCGGAGCGCAGATGTCGGGCCAATACACTGTGAGAAATCTCACAGTGTATGCCGCGGACATCTGCGGGCTAGCAGGCTGCCAGATAAAATGTCTGTCGGTCTGACAGGCATTTTATCTAGACGTGTATGCCCAGCTTTAGCACTTGAGATCCTTGCTGAATCTGGCCCTAAGACTGCTGTATTTTTTCACCTTTTTACAGCCAAAGTGAATTTCACATTTTGCGATGCCTAAATCCAAACTGACATAACTTTTTAATTTCTTGGTCCACGCAAGCAAATGTAATATTTTTTTTTTTCACACATACAGAGCTTTCATTGGCAGGAAAAAGTTTTTTCATGGGCATTACATATAGAGAAAACTGAAGAAAATGTGTTTTTTTCCCATAGGGGGGTATATTTACTGAAGGTTGATTTTGGTTGATTTGGGGGTTTTGGTATATTTGCAGGTAATTTTGAGTCGATTTTGCAAACTGGGGATTTACTAAAGGAAAATTGACAATAAAACCGAACTACAACTAAAATCGACCATCGATCAAACATTGATACTTTCCCATAGACCACTACAGGATCCCCTCATTTGCTAACAGATGGATTGAAACTATAAATCGACTACAAATCCGACTGAAAAATCCCCAAATAAATAGACTATTAAAAGAAAAAGGCGATTTTAGGTTCTAAACATCATTCTATTGGTAGGAAGTTGAACTTAATTATGATGCCTTTAAAACACAAAATACACTAAGAAAAAATAAAATAAACACCCACACTCAACAGGCACACGCCAAAAAACACTCACAAAGACCAAAAAAAATTAGACAAGACAAAAAATAAGACAAACTTCAAAATGACAATAACAATACAGAAATTGACAGGACAAAACTCTAAAGGTGCATACACATGTAACGATTTTTTGAACGATTTAACTATAACGACGTCATTATCGCTCAATCATTGAAAAAATCATTCAGTTTCTGAGTTATAACGATGAACGATTATCGTTCATGCGCGTTCCCATTTGTAGTTTGCAGTTCATTCTGACTGACCAACTGAACAATTTTCATTAAGGGAAGTTACAAAAATCGTTGTAGTTCAAAAAATCGTTCATTACACTTTAAAAAATCTGACAGAAAATCGTTCATAAAATCGTTCATACAATCGTTGGTAACAAAATCGTTGTGTGTGTATGCAGCTTCAGAAATCACTTTTTAAGCACCTATATAAAATCCCTACTCTCCTGCTAAGCATTACTCCCTCCTCTCCACAAAACTCCATTTCAATATGTTTGGGTGTGTGCCAGTAATTTTATAATTAGTTTCTGTGGCTTATGGTGCATGTGGTACGTTTTGCCCAATAGGAGTACAGTACATAAGCAAGTGTTTGTCATTTTGTAGGTGATTTGAAGAGCACATTCCAAATCGACCATTTTTACACTCTTTAAAATCAACCCACATTACATTCGAGTTTGAAATAGATTTCAAAATCGAATGTTAGTAAATGAGAGATTTGGCCAGTCATTTATACAGCCAATTTTGAGTTGATTAAAATCGACATGAAAATTAACAGGCGTTAGGAGGTGGTGATATGGAGTGTTCTGCAAAAACAGGTGCGCGGGCGCCGTTTTTTGGGCTTGCTGAAGCCAGTAACTGCATCGTCAGGTCATCTTAGTTGTAGTGGACCTTCTTAGCAACCTTAAGGTGCATACACACGTAACGATTTTTTTAACAATTTGTCGACAACGACGTCATTATCGTTAAATCGTTCTAAAAAAATTGTTCAGTTTATGAGTTCTAACGAACGATAATCGCAAATGCACACTCCCGTTTGTAGTTATTGTTCATCGTCCATTTCAGACTGTCCAATATGACGATTTTCATTAAGGGAAGGAACATTGGCCCTGATTCAGAGCCGGACGCTCTGACAGAGCGCTCGCTCTGAATCAGGGCCGTCCTTCTTCATTTTTGGAGCGGCCTCCTGGCCACTCGTATAGCTGTGGGTGACCACCCACAGCTATAGCGAGCGGCCAGGAAGATGGTCGCGATACCATCGGGCTTGCGACGAGACCCTTGTGGTAGGGTCTCGTTGCCACAAGCCCTGGAGTGCTTTTGGCTCTATCAGAGCCGAAAGCACTCCCTCTGACATCACTTGTGATGTCAGAGGGGCCGGCCCCAGACGGTAGGCATTCCCATGGGAATGCCTCCGTCTGGCCAGCCACGCCCCCGGAATGCCCACCAAAGGGGGCGTGCTGTCACTCACCATCGACAGCACGCCCCCTTTGTAGCGAGACCCATAGCGACGGCTTGCCCGTCGCTATCCGGGTCTCGCGCATGCGCACGATGGAGCCGGGTCCGTCGTGCGCATGCGCACTGGGCCAACATCGACCAGCTTGCGAGCGCTCAGCGCTCGCGAGCGGGTCTGAATCAGGCCCATTATTCGTTCGTCATTCAAAAAATTGTTCATTACACTTCAAAACATCATTCAAGTTTTTAAGGGAAAATCTCATAGAAAATCTGACAGAAAATTTGATAGGAAATCGTTGGTTACAAAATTGTTACGTGTGTATGCACCTTTAGGGTTGCTCAGATGTGCTATGGTCCAAGCGATGGTCAAAATGTTTCTCCAATGCTTCTTGTTTCAGGACGTGTGCAGCGGATCTGAGAAGCTGGCAATGGGCATCTCATTTCAAAAGATGGTGCTTTCAGCATTTGCATAACTTCTCATAGCCACTGCGACTGAAGACACAGCACCGATCCCGCTTGTGTCCACCTCGATACATTCCTTTCAATACATTCAGACTGTGGCAGACAGCATAATCAATCCACAATCTTTGATCCTGTTGAAGTGTAGCACATAGAGATTATAAACAGCAGGGGAGATTGATCACAGCCACACAGCGCCACTGTGGGCGTGCCCCCTTCTGTCCAGGAACGGGACTCCAGTCCTGGCATTCCCGCCTTATGACAGCCCTGCTAGACATGGTCTTCAATGTTGGTCTGCAGAGTGATTTCAGGGGGTGATTGAGCTGCGAACGCAGTGAAAGGTATCATGCAGATTCCCGATTATCGGGAATCTGCGCATGCGCCTGACCCTGACTGTGCATGTACAGTATGGGTCTGCAGTCCAGCACCAAAGGGGGCTGACAGTGATTGACAGTGATTGACAGTCTGCTACCGTTTCTGGGTGAGGAGCAGGTGGTGATGGCCTCCATTTCCCAAAAACAGAGCTGTGTCACCGTCGCTGGGGGAGAGTGGAAAGGTCAAGATCTCCGTTGGCTGACAAGAGATTTCCTGGCCTCTTTTATTCATCTGCGGGAGCCGGCTTGTGTGATTTCTGAAACTCTAGTGGTTTTGGAAGCTGTACTGATTTCTGTTCTGTAAGTCATCCTGCTCCTAATATACCCCATTCCATACGCCTGCCTGCACTGCTATTTACTCCTAATCTGCATAGTCATCCAGGTTATAGGTGAGGACAATGTAAAAAAATGAAGGCTGCAGGTGTACCAGTCTTCAATCCGGGCAACACCGGGTATCCCAGCTAGTAGTATCAAATAAATAAATGAATGAAAAGAGATGAAGCTTTTGGCAATATGCGCAAATGTTTGCCCAGACAGGGACATTCCTAATTCTTGATTTTTGTTTTGTCATTTTGTGTAAAGTAATTAAGTTGTCATCATTTACTAACAAAATATTTATATGAAAAACAAGTGAAACGTTTGCATTAAGAGTGAATAGGTCTTCCTACATAATTTGGTGACATTAACATATCACTAAGAACATTTTTTTTTTGCTCACAACGTGGGATTTACCAATGTTAGAAGAAATAATACAAATATAAATTCCAGTGGTAGAACAAACATTGTTTGATGTTAATGTTATATTAGTTGATTAGGGAGACATACATGGCAATTTGAAATTATGCTCAAGACTGTAGAGAATATCCAGACTCCTGCACCTGGGCGTAACTATAAGGGAGAATTTCCCAAACTCCGGCATTACAATCCAGGTTTTAAAGATATCCATGCTTGAGTCCAGACGGTTAATTGAAATTGATTGCGGTACTGATTAAGTCACCTGTGCTCAAGCATGGATATCCTTAAAACCTTAGACTGGCGGAGTTAGGGAAAATCTGCTATAATGGATGCAGAGGGAGCAGTTGTTATGGTGACTCGCTTCCCATGCTCCCAGTTCACATCAGCACCAGACTAATGCTGATGTGTCAGAGGTTGTGAGGTGTGTGGTGAATAGCAATGCTTTGCGGTTTGCAGCTAATTGGCAGGCAGACAGCCCGCTGATTGGTTTTGATGTTTTCCCTCATTAGGGCTGCGGCTTAATCTGGAAGCCAAGGACCCAAGAGGCAAAGGTGTTATAGCAGTGAGTGCATTGGTTCTGTAACTGGTGTGTAAGGGAGAGGTGCTGTTACACTCGAATGTCTGTGTATATGTGCAGGATGGTGTCTAGTGTGCACTGTAAGGACCGTTCTCCACGTCACTGGAGATAACCCATTTCTGGTCCTGTTTGTATAAATTTGGGGATAATTGTGACTGTGCATTATAGTAACCGTTAAGTTGAGAAAAAAGATGAGCACCTTCCCCTAGGTGTGCGTGTGGGCCCATGAAGTTCTATTTATACCCCTGCCCATACCAGACAATAGTCACCAATTTGAGAGACCATGCAGATTTTCCTGGAAGTGGTGGCACTAACCTGTTGGGCATGACCTAGCTGAATGAAGGCATAGTTTGGGCAAGGCGGTGTATGGCATGGACAGATTGGGAGGGGGTGAAATTTGTCTGGAATGTTGCACGTGAATTCCTGATATAATATTAGTGAATCAAATTCTTGTCCAGGTCTGTATATTTTTACAGCAGAGGCCCTTCGTCCAGACCATTATTACTGTTGGACCCATTTAGCAAAGGGTTTTTAGTCTCTAGTCTGGGCTTGTTCAGCTTGAAATACTAAAGCTGATCAGAAAAACATTTAAGAAAATAGAGCATTTATTTCACCATTAATTAACTGGTCTAGCAGTTACAAGTCATAGGAACAGAGATAGTGATCTCGCATGGCACCCTTCCCACACTATATACCATTTATTACCAATATATAATTTGCAGCTTTACTTGCTGAAGAAGACCTGCACATTCAAAATCATTCTGAGAATATCGGGATTTGACATGTCAACATTTAAGATGCCAACATTTTTAACATGTCTACATTCTGAAGATGTTGATGTGTTGCATTTCAACAATGTAGACATCATACCGGTCAACATTGTGGTGTCAACATTATGACCTAGTCCCTTTTTGTCACCTTAAGCCAAATTTAAGTCATTGGTTTTCTAAGTGGCCTTCAGTAACTTTTGCTGTATTTGTTGCTTTATAATTTTATCTGTGTTATTCATCAAAGCCTTTATGTCATCTATGCAGTGTTTAATCCTGGATACAATATTTTCTCTAAGCTGATGAATATATAATTGAAATTGTTAAAATGTTTTCCCAATGAGGATCCAATCCTGTAACACATCACTAAGTTATATGAAAACGCTGATCGGCAGGCATTGATGACTGCAGATTCGCCAGGAAACCGGGGAAATTATTCATTTGAAAATCCCCGATTTGCCATTCCCGATCGGTTGGCAAATCAGGAAAATCCGAAACGTTGGATTTCATTGATGCCTCAACCCCGGCTTCTGGGGATCGCGGAATTGTGACAATATGTTGATGATTTTTAGGGCCTTATGCCTCACACTATCAAATCTGGTTGGTAATTTTCGTCAAAATTACCCCAATCTTGTATATTCCCAGTATTGTTATTTTGACACATAAAAATCCACATAATAGATTAAATATTAACTCAGGTTTCCTCTATGAAATCCTTGTTTTTGCTCCTTCTTCCGATGTAATCCCATACATTCTATATAAAACAATGAACAAATAGTGACTTGCCTAATGTTAGTGATGGAACAACTGGATCAAGAACATATTCTTCTTCTGTCATATCCACTATAGTCTTTCCTGCATGTTTCCCCCTAATTTCAGAATCAACAACTGGTTTCACCATCTTCCTGTGAACAAGTTGGGAACCAATCTTCCTCCTCTTACAAGGATCAGCTAAAGAGAGGTGCTGAAGTTGCAGATTTTGCAAAATATGGTCTTGCAAAGCCACTGCGGTGAGTATTGTTGGTTGTTGGTTCCCATAAGAATTCTAAAATACAAAAAAAACATCAAGAGTGCATAAATATTGTTAAAAGAAAATCTTAAAAGAAGAAAATAAATAAAAAAATATTTATTAGGTCAAGACTGACAAGACAAAGAGAGATGCAATATTACAGACTTCAATATCATAAGGTTTAGATTTATTCCAAACACTACAGAAAATGTGAACTACACCAAATAACAGGCCCGCCATCAGCACATCTAACTTACTTACTTGCAAGTAAGGTCATTTTATACATTAGAGATGGCTAACCTGGAGTTCCATGAGGAATGAGCAGGCTACTAAGGGGTTTAAGAAATATTTGCTTCAACCAAATCTTTAGGATTCAGCCAACTGATTTGTATGGGACTTAAGCAGACACAGAACAGTTTCTTCCAGTATCTAAAATTAATTGTAAAATACAAATTACAGTTCACAAGCCATCTATCTTAAGGCGCATATCCACTACACGATAAATTGGACGATTTGAACGATAACCATATTGTTATCATTTATCGCCTGCAATATCGTGCAGTGGATATGCTGTCAACAACCAGCGATGCGCACTCCTGCTGGTCGTTGACGTCGTCGCTCATCGCCCGAACCTGCTGTCTAACCTGATGATATCGTCAGGTGGAGCAGGTTCAGGGATGAGGGAGGGTGCCCACACTGAACGATATATCGTTCAGTGTGGGCTCAATGTCCACTGCACAATATAATAAACAATTGAACGATAACTATGTTGTTTACCGATCATTAATCTTGTAGTGGATATGTGGCTTAAAAGTAAAACTAGCACGTAACTGAATGTGATCTATAGAATATGTTACGTTTTTTAATGTTTAGAATTGTCTTTGGCAGGAATGTCCTATTATAAAACTGTGAAGCGTGTCCTTGCTGACAGCATTCAAAAAATAACAGACACTGACATATTTTATAATCACTTGTGTTATTCCTTTACCCACCCCTCTGTTTCCCACATAACTCTTAAATAGAAAGATAGAAAAGAAAAACAATAACAAAAACTTCCTTTTTAATGCTAAATGTATCCAGCTTTTGCAATACAGTATATAAAATTTGTGGAGTTTTTGAAACAACAGGGGAGCAGATATGGGTACTACTAAGCCGGACCCTGGCTGGCTGGAGAGGCTCGGAGGGGTCAGGTCCTTAGCACATCAGGCAGGGAGAGAGTGGAGACTGCTGCTGTTCCCGAGTAGCAGCAGCCTCTCTCCCCAGCCCAGCACACGCTACTGTGTGCTGGGCTGCGGAGGGTCCAGGGAAGCTGCTGGCACTCAGCAGCAACAGTCAGTACTCTCTCTCTCCCTGAGAGTGTTACATGGGTGGGGGCAATATCACTGATCATCCCCCGTCTCCCCTGGATCTGGCCCCCACCTGAGGGAAACAAATCTGCCCCTCTTCCCATTGCATAGCGTTATTTACCAAAAATACTTTTGAAGGGGGCGTGGCCATGCCTCCTTCATCTGGCCATGGTACCCGAGCTCGTCACTTCTCTTGACGGCCCTGCTCTTAATCATTGTGAGCTGTCTGAGAGTTAGACATAAGGGGCCTGGTTTTGGCCTTGGAGCAATAAAAAAAAAGCATTATAACTATCTCTAAACTAACCACAGCTGGTAAGAGGTTCTAATTACTGCTTTTTCCCCAAATCCTCTTGTCCATCTTTCCTTCCAACTTGTCCTTCTTTTAGGTTTTATTGCTAAAATTTTAATTTTACTATACTCTGTAATCTCTGGTCACCTGCAGATAGTTTTGGATTACTTTGTGATTTTTTCGCCAATGGCTCGTCTTATTTTTTGTCACTATTGGAGCCTGAGATTGGTACATTTATCCTAGCTTGAAAATCATGGCCCAATACAAAATCTGTGCACCCTATTACTTTGTTGACGTTTGTGAAAAAATAGGCACTGTTATTGTAAAATATTTAAAATATAAATGGGGTCATCCAGAGGATAAATTGAAAAAGACTACGATAATGTACGCATTATCATATCATTGGGTTTATAGGGAAAATTAAACTTTTGGCAATGGGAGGTCTTATTTCCAACCTCTCGCCAGAACTTGTGTTAACTTGACAGTGTGCCACTCTGTCTTGTGAACATTAGTTTTGCTGGGTACACACTGGCCGAATTGAACGACCGATATATAGAGAGCACGTTGGCAGGTGTGTACCAGCGATATGTCTGTGAACGATGTCATTCAAGACATATAGCTTTGGCTGTGCAGCACAGCAGATGGCCGATATGTATCTGCAGATATATCGGCTCATCGTGCTGTGTACACTTGCTGCAGAGGCCGTTGGTAACTGACATCACAAATGGACGGGCACATGTAAATGCCCGCCCATTTGTGACGTCAGGCACAATACATCGGGCCGACAATTGGTAAGTGTGTATGCACTTACCAATCATCAGATAAGATGGCGGATTGGACGAGCAGCCGATCCGACATCCTATTGTGTACCTAGTTTAGATAGTAAAGTTTTCTAGCTTCATTTCTAATCGCAGGTCAATCTTACAGACTCCCGTTGTTTTCAACCAATTTTTTTTTTTTAAATTAAGGCCAACATCAAAGTCAACATTAAACATCAATGTCGTGCTCACAGTTCACATTAAAACACACAGAATGAAGTGTCTTCAATTCATGTTATGCCACACAGAACTAAGTGCCTCCAATACATCGATCTATTTACCTCTTCCCCGCTCAAGCTCTGCATCTCTCGCTTGAGCTCGACAGTGCTACACAATGGCTAATGGGATGGCATATGTCTGGCAATATGCAGCAGCTCCCATTTTGGCCATGTTAGACGTACATAGTGTTGAAAGAGGAGTGCGCTACAATGCGGACACCAGTCTTCCTGTTCCTCCAGGGAGGCTTCATGCCCTGTTCCAAGATGGCCACTGAGCTCAATACTGAACTTGTGCAGGGACCATCTTGTCTTTACGTGTCTTTTAGAGTGACATGGTGGGAGACAGAAGTCTTCAACTTAACTCCTATGAGAGATCTGGTTAATACCTGCATTTAATACTGTTCCAGCATCCTGCACTGGATGCACTTTTTGCAGCATACAGTCCTGGTGGGCTGTATAGAACCCAGCTCTGCTCTATTACTAGTGTGCATGTAATAGTGAGTACGGCTGTACCTACTACACATCAATAAACCAACACCACTGGTGAAGTAACTGGTATGTTCATAGTTTGAGTCATCCACTGGTGTGTGCCTACATAACTCTGCAGTATCAACACCAGCACACATATAATTTCCAACACATAGTGACACAGCAACTCAATATGTAGACCAGAGTCCACAATGTTGTCTCGCTCCGCTTCCTTTTGGTATTGTGTGGTGATGTGCAAACCAACAGTTCCCATAGTTTTGTCTATGATGGGGCCAATTTATTAAGCAAAGAAAAGCTCTATCTTAAACATATCCACCCAGACTGGCCAGGTGAGGCGGAAAGTCTATTCTTGGCACTGTAACACCGGACAGCTGAGTATTACACAGCCGCTGCAGCAATATGTTCTGGGTTAATCATATATATAGGATGTATTCTATAGCTATGATAAGCAGTGATAGTTAACCATCCCTATAATAAATAGGCCCTATGTACATAATTGTATGCTAGGAGAGCTTGGAGGAACCATAGAAATATAAAACCCAAACAACTGAGGTAAAAACAGTTGATAAAAGTCGGCAGTGTTGCCCATACAGCAGTCAGTGGCAGAGTGTCCAAAAAAGGCATTGTTAGCAAAGAGTATGATATATATTCTTATCTCTAAAGGAAGGGTGGGGTGGGGGTGAAATTAACCCGAAGAAAGCCTTTAACCCTCATAAAAACAAATCTGACTTCTAGCTGCACAAAGTGTCATCATTGTAAATGTGTATTTACATGTGTGGGAGTGATTTTATTGACAAAATATACCTTTGAAGCTTTTGTTCCATGTGTAAGTGAAACAGATGCTCCGCTAGGCCTTGAACTGAAACGATGAGCCATCCCCTGTCCGAGCTACAAAAAGGAAACCTGCAGCAAAAGACAACATTACACAATGTAAATTTACTTTGTACTACAGTAAATGATTAACAATATGTTTCCCATGCAATAAAATCTAAGCGTTAATTATACCTCTAGCATAAATTATACATCTTAGAATAGACAGCGGCCACAGACCTAGAACATGAATTTTATAGTTTAAATTGACGTTGAATTGATGTTGAAGAGATTACAGTTAAATGAAAATGCGGGTTTAAATGGAGTCAAAGAAAGTCCACACGTCACACACCTAGAATGCTCTTGTGATGCTATCTCATAACTTACTAGCATGGCTGATATATCTGTATATATAGGTACCTTCATTTGCAGAAACTCGCAAGTGTGCAGTAACTGGGCCACAAGAAGGGCAAGTCTACAATTCACAAATAACCATTGCAGGGCTCAGGAAATGACTGCCTCAACTGCTGCAGGTACTGTAAAATCAAGGACCAACTTCCTAGAGGCTATTTTCCTTGGTGGGTAGTGCAGGATTATCAACAGAGGGGCCGGGATGGCCGCCCATGGTGGGCACTGTGTCATAATGTGAACTGGGGGCACTACAGTTGTTTTTTTTTTTTATATATATTTTTATTGTATTCAAAGCAATATAATATACAATGTAAGTATACAACATTGTGAAGTAACAAACAAGTCAATAAAGACATACTGTATAACCGTATTAATGTCAATGAACATGTATTTTCATTTTTATGGGAAAAAGGTGAGGAGAAAAGGTGGGGGAGGAGGGGGTGCGTGGGAAAAAGACAAAGACTACCAATCATTTTTGGTAAATTTCAGATCAGATAAAAAATATTAAGAAAATAAGGAGAGAATACTATGACGGATGGGTCTAGGAGAGACATTGCAAAAGGGACCAAGTTGTATTTTTAAAAATCTTCATAATATTGTTATGTGTGTCAGTAGGTAAATAAGCTAAATACAATTCCCACGTCGATTAAAAAATCTTAACTCATTTTTCGATAATATAGATTGCAGTAAGTCTGTCAAAATAGAGAGGTTAGCAATTTAAATTTTAACATTTCTATAGATGGGACGGTCTTCGACAGCCGGTGCCGTAAAATCAGTTTTCTAGCCAAAGTTGTGAGAATTGTTAATAATGGCAGATTTGGAAACTAAAGTTAGGGACCAAGAGGTGAAGTCAGGTAAAAGAAATACCTTTTTGTTTCCAGAAAAGATAATGAGAAATGGTGAGTGATGAAGTCAAATTTCGATTTCCCCACAACAGAATAAATTTAGTGGAATAGGGATTTGACCCAAGACGCTTGTGTATGACAGACCACGCTCTATAAGTACCCATAAAAAATAAATTGTGTATGATACCCCTCTGCAATTTTGAGTGAGGTAAATTAAGTAGCTGCATCGGCAAAAGGTGCAAATAATGCTTCCTCTAAGAGCTGGTTAGTGAAATTAGATTGGCCTAGACACCAGTCTGAGATATATCTAAAAGCAGCAGCATAACAATAAGTGGAAATGTCAGGAAGGCCTAGTCCTTCTTTGGTTTTAGGATGGAGTAATCGGTTCCTAGTGATCCTAGGTTTTTACGATTCCATAAGAAGCGTTGATACTCTGTTGTACATTTAGAAGTGTCAGCTTTAGAACATAGGGATCAATTGTAGCGGGTATGTCAATTTAGGAAATAATGTAGGAAATAAAACACTTTTAATAACTGCTACTCGTCCCAATAGGGAACTACAGTGTGTTTAACACATTTGTGGTGCCAGGGGGGTATCTATAATGGGTGCAGGGTGTGCGGTGCACATGGGCCCCCGGGTCCACTGCACACCCTGCACCCATACTTTGTAATACTCACCTCTCCGAAGTCCCACGTCGGGTCTCCCAGCGCTGTTTAAACACCGGATAATGGCCGACACAGCCATTTTTCCGTCATTTTGCGCATGAGCTGTGAGGAGATCGCTGGGAAATGTTGGCCGCGCCATTTCCCCGGCGATCTGTGCATACGCAATAGACCCTGGGTACACTCTAGTGCCCAGAGTCTATTGATTCTGCGGTGGTGGCTGGTCAGCCACGTCAGTCGGCTGCTGGCCACCGGAGTGAGAGGAGGGGGCCCGTGTCGAGGGATGCACACGGGCCTCCTCCTCTCTAAAGACGCCCCTGTGTGTTGCTGGGAATATTTCCACATTATGCTTTTTTTTTGTTTTAAGTGTTTTTGTTAAACAACAAAGAAAACTAAAGCATAAAACTACAAAGTGCATATGAAAAGTACACATTATGGCATTGTAAAGGATACATTACAAAGAATATCCATAAGTTAAGAACAAAGTTATCAATATGAAATTTCAAAATTCAGTACACGTTCAAGAAAATGCGGGGATTAACTTGGCATAATATCCACTAATAGAAAACCGAAAACTAACATAAAGCAATAAGGTGGAGAGAGGGAGGCAGAGAGGTAATATGGAAATGGGAGATCCCCAAAAAAGCAGCAAGGAATCAAAAATTGCACAGGAGAACCAAAGAAGAGGGGAGACACCAAAGTCATATAATCACAATACAATTGGCAGATTATTCAATAGCAGTCTAGTTTCATACCAGTCCATATGTTAATTTATGATTTATCACATAATCGAAGGAAATAAGGTATCAATAAAACTCTCCTCTATTTAAAAAAAGATTGTACTTTATCTTCCTTATGGAGAGAAGCCTCAAGACAATCCATATGGAGGAGATAAAATAATTTATCTATAAACCTAGTGGGCTAAACTGAATCCAATCCGAGATGAGCGGTTCAGTTACGACTCAGATCTTCCTGCCAAGTTTGGATCTCAGAACAAAGCTTCATCTTTCCAGAAATGCCAGCTCTCATGAGAGTGCCATGATTTCCGGAAAGATGAAGTTTTGCCTCATTCTGAGATCCGAACTTGGATCTTGTAACTGAACCGCTTATCTCTAATTATGATATACATTTTTTAGCAGCTGCAAAAACAACATCAACTGTACTTTTTTACTCCCTTTAGTAAATCTGGTTGTAGGAGCCGAGACCCCCAATCTGGAGTAAGAGGAAGATAATCAGAAGGTGTTTCATTGCAAAAAAACTTGAACCCCAACATTTTTGATAGGAGGCAATCCCATAAGCAATGGTATAGTGAGGCATCAGGATAAGAACACTTAGGACAGGGTGGGCAAAGGCATAGACCAATAGAATAACGTCTGGACAGGTACCCTCATTAATACAGTATAAAATGCATTTCTTTGTACATGGTGGACGATAAAGTCTTATTAGCATAGAGCAATGTAGAGAGAAGTTGTTGTTCACTAAGGTGAGGGAATTGCAGAGTCAACTGGGTCATCCCAGATTTCCTTCGACCCTCATAGAAAGGAATCCACAGTAGATTATAGAAATAAGAAATTGCTTTAAGTATCACTTGTGGGTTCTGCTGTACAGTATCTAGTTGATTAGCGGTATCATGAGGAGACAGATAAGGACTATGTGGGTATAGTGCTGTGCTTGCGAAAAATGCCAAATTCTGACTGGTGAGGAAAGACAACTTCGCTTTAGCTGCTAGAAAAGCTTTCTACGCCAGATATCGGCAAAATTCCTAATAGACTTTATACCTTCTCTTTGCCACATGACAAATGGATGTGTAGCAGAGCCAGGCTGAAACTCACAGTTGCCCGTTAATGGGAGAAATAACTAATGATAATTGTCAAGGTTCCATTTAATTCTAACACTATGCCAAATATTCCAGGACATCATCAACAGGGGGTTGTCTAGAATTTGTTGGACATTTAAAAAATAGGTGGGTATGCTATGCACATTGGTAGTGATTACTTAGTAGCTTCTGCCCCTAAAGCAATATGTGCACTCCTTACACCAATTTGTGTTCCTATTAAGGCATCGCACACCAGCCTGTGTGCACCCCACAAACAGCATTATGATGCACAGTGCACTGTACATGGTATGGCCAAAAAGCGGATCTATGCCCACTACATGGTCCTGTGCCCAGTATAGGAACCATGTGCCCATGACATACAGCCATGTGTTCAGCTTAATGGTCTTGTGACCACCAGACCCCAAAGCCCAATATCTACTATTTGCACCTGTATATTTAGTCCCATGTCCAGGTTATTTTACTGTAAGAAGTCTTTATATGGAGATAGCTAGCTAGTTATCTCTCTGCAGAAATGAGAGACCATTTTGTTTCACAGTACAGTAAATCCAATGAGTCACACATAGTTATAAGAGGCAGCCTGGCCGGCAAGCCGCCTTCTCTACAGCAATGATCTAAGGGGCATCTCTCTTAATTAGGTAGTTAGAAACACGCTTCATAAATAGTTATGTTTCATATCCATTCATACTCTCCAGAGGTCTCCACACTGAACAAGATACTTGTATGACATCATATCTAGGTGCGGTTTGCCTATAGTGACAGAAGTAACATAATAGTGAACAGGGCACATCACAGTGTAATTATTCACAACCAAGTGCTAAATAAGACACTCAGATCATACTCTTGACAAAGAAGCGTAATGGCTTTGAAATGCATTAATAGAGAATATTTTACTTTGAGCAAAAGTATTTCAAACGTATATTCTATTTATGACCATTGTATCAATAAATCTGAAATACAAGCTTGAAACGTTCAGAAAAACATGTTGCAGACAGACTATACTACATTTAGAGGTCTAATCGTCAATTATAATAAGTGGTCCAGTGCAAATGAAGGGTCTGTCTGGCTGAGATTTGCAGTGGCAGACTCAAACCTACCAGCGCAATTCATTATTGCTCCAGCGCCGGGAAAGGTGCTCTGCAATACAGCTTTCCCACAAAGCCTTAACACTACCACTTTCTCTACTAATACTAGCGGCAAAAATGTACTCTGCTGGGCAGGGATACTGCACATTAGTGAATGTGGATGGCTGCTTTAACTTGCCCATCACTAAATAATATGTAAGATCACTACCTGTTATTGGCAGATCCAATAGGTGCTGATATGGGTTGGGTACGGCATGCCGGCACTCTGGATTCCAGTGGTAAGAATCCTGACGACGTTACCCCGACAGGGTCACAATCCTGACAGAAGGAGGTAAGTATACTCTCCTTCCCCTCCCTCTCCCACCCCGAAGCCTAAACCTAACCCCCCCCGTGCCTTAACCTAACCTCCCTCCCCCACAGCTTAACTCTAACCCTTCCCCCTAGTGAATAACCCTCCCCCTAGTGCCTAACCCTCCCCCTAACCCCAAAACTTACTATCGGTTTGCCAGCGGTCAGTATGCCGGTGCCGATATTGGTGAGCATTCTGAGCGCCGGCATCCCGGCAGCCAGGATAATAACTACATCCTGTTGATATAGGTGACAGCGATGAGTGAAGAGGTCCACACGATGAATAACTTAACCAGGTGCCGGTTATTAACCAGGTAGAATGAATTGTTGGATAACACAGGGGTAAAGCAGTTGGTACACAGTACAGCAGGTTCTGTAGATCCAGCCAGGAACGTGTGGGGGTTAATGCAGGTGGTGTGCATATAGGGGATCACGCACCTGTGTACATATAGACAGTGGTGCAGTGTGTACCCACATATACATATAGCGGTGGTGACACATTGGAGTAAGCAAGGTCTCACCTGTAGTACAAGCAGTCCCTCTGAGAAGACACTCAGAGAGACTGCTTGTACTACACTCAATGGAGGACGGAGCTGAAGACGCTTGGGAACGCAGCACAGTAGTGTATTCAGGCTGACTAGGTCAGAGGTCGGAGTGTAACGCAACTCTGGCACTACAGGGTCCTGGCAGCACAGATGAGGAGATAGCGCTCTCCTCCAACACCTGTAACTACCAACATATTCCTCCATAAGTCTGTTTCTTCAGACTGAGAATTTTTTTCGCACTGCGCATTAGCCGAACATATGTAACTTATTCGCATCTCAGCTGCATCTCTGCTTGAGTATAGCTGGGCAACAACTGGGTGTTTACACACAGGTTAATTGTCATGGGCATGTTCAGAGTTACGTATATGCAGAGAGCCATCTAATTCCACAACAATCTCTTGCAGTAATGCAAATGCACATTAAGGGGCCTCATTCAGAGCCGAGTGCAATACCGGTGCTCATGTAGCTGAGGAATTTTTTGCAACTGTGCATACATGAAAATTATAAAAAAATCATAAGGCACACGTGTTAGAGTGCATGCACGAAGGCGCTGTTAAGGCGCAGGGTTTCAGAGTTGTTGTGATCAAGGCACAGTATCAGAGTCCTTGTTTCAGTGATCAGGAAGCACGGTATCAGAGTTGTTGTTGCGATCAGGACGCACAGAATCAGAGTTGTTGTTGCGATTAGGACGCACGACATCAGAGTTGTTGTTGCGGTGATCAGGACGCACTGTATCAGAGTTGTTGTTGTGATCAGGACGCACAGTATCAGAGTTGTTGCTGCGGTGATGAGGACACACGGTATCAGAGTTATTGTTGCGGTGATCGGGATGCACGGTATCAGAGTTGTTGTTGTGGTGATCGTGATGCACGGTATCAGAGTTGTTGTTGCGGTGATCAAGACACATGGTATCAGAGTTGTTGTTATGGTGATCAGGACGCACGGTATCAGAGTTGTTGTTGCGGTGATTGGGATGCACGGTATCAGAGTTGTTGTTGCGGTGATCGGGACGCACGGTATCAGAGTTGTTGTTGCGGTGATCAAGACGCATGGTATTAGAGTTGTCGTTGCGGTGATTGGGATGCACGGTATCAGAGTTGTTGTTGCGGTGATTGGGACACATGGTATCAGAGTTGTTGTGGTGATCAGGACGCACGGTATCAGAGTTGTTGTTTTTGCGGTGATCAGGACGCAAGTTATCAGAGTTGTTGCAGTGATCAGGACGCACGTTATTTGAGTTGTTGTTGCGGTAATCAGGACGCACGTTATCAGAGTTGTTGTTGCGGTGATCAGGACGCACGTTATCAGAGTTGTTGTTGCGGTGATCAGGACGCACGTTATTTCAGTTGTTGTTGCGGTGATCAGGACGCACGGTATTAGAGTTGTTGCGGTGATCAGGACGCACGTTATTTGAGTTGTTGTTGCAGTGATCAGGACGCATGGTATCAGAGTTGTTGCGGTGATCAGGACGCACGTTATTTGAGTTGTTGTTGCGGTGATCAGGACGCACATTATCAGAGTTGTTGTTGCGGTTATCAGGACGCACGTTATTTGAGTTGTTGTTGCGGTGATCAGGACGCACGGTATCAGAGTTGTTGTTCCGGTGATCAGGACGCATGTTATTTGAGTTGTTGTTGCGGTGATCGGGACGCATGGTATCAGAGTTGTTGCTGCGGTGATCAGGACGCACGTTATTTGAGTTGCTGTTGCGGTGATCAGGACGCACGGTATCAGAGTTGTTTTTGCGGTGATCAGGACGCACGGTATCAGAGTTATTGTTGCGGTGATCAGGACGCACGTTATTTGAGTTGTTGTTGCGGTGATCAGAACGCACGGTATCAAAGTTATTGTTGTGGTTATCGGGATGCACGGTATCAGAGTTGTTGTTGCGGTGATCGGGATGCACGGTATCAGAGTTGTTGTTGCGGTGATCAAGACGCACGGTATCAGAGTTGTTGTTATGGTGATCAGGACGCACGGTATCAGAGTTGTTGTTGCGGTGATCGGGATGCACGGTATCAGAGTTGTTGTTGCGGTGATCGGGACGCACGGTATCAGAGTTGTTGTTGCGGTGATCGAGATGCACGGTATTAGAGTTGTTGTTGCGGTGATTGGGATGCACAGTATCAGAGTTGTTGCGGTGATGAGGACACATGGTATCAGAGTTGTTGTTGCGGTGATCGGGATGCACGGTATCAGAGTTGTTGTTCCGGTGATCGGGATGCACGGTATCAGAGTTGTTGTTGCGGTGATCAAGACGCACGGTATCAGAGTTGTTGTTATGGTGATCGGGACGCACGGTATCAGAGTTGTTGTTGCGGTGATCGGGACGCACGGTATCAGAGTTGTTGTTGCGGTGATCGGGACGCACGGTATCAGAGTTGTTGTTGCGGTGATCGGGACGCATGGTATCAGAGTTGTTGTTGCGGTGATCGGGACGCATGGTATCAGAGTTGTTGTTGCAGTGATCGGGACGCACGGTATCAGAGTTGTTGTTGCGGTGATCAGGACGCACGATATCAGAGTTGTTGTTGCGGTGATCAGGACGCACGTTATTTGAGTTGTTGTTGCGGTGATCAGAACGCACGGTATCAAAGTTGTTGTTGCAGCGATCAGGATGCACAGTATCAGAGTTGTTGTGGAAAAGTGACTAGAAGTGCAAAAATGGTCCATTTAATGGGCATGTTATAGAGGTGTTGCAGGCTTGTCAGTTAAAGCAGATGCACAGACGCTAACATAGGAGGATATAGTCAGACAGAGAAACTGCACCTGCCATAAGTTTTGATGGTGCGACTGATTTGGCATGTAAAGACAGCATGTAAGTGAGTGTCTCGGTCCTTGCACACTCAGACGCACAGCTGTCTGAGTGTGCGTCTGAGTGCATGCTCTTCTGATTCCACTTCTGAATCATGCCCTAAGGGTTCCCTGTGGCTCGCGCATGCACTGGCTGACAGTCGTGCATGCGCATTAGGACTCCCCAGTCATAAATCTGGAAGTTCTCTCATCCCTTATCGGAAGAGCTGTCCGTTGCGTTTCAATCACAATTGTATGTGCATAATACATGCGGTAAGTGGTGGGATGTATCGCATCCAAAATGCAATGCTTGATACATCCCACCCTTAGTTTAGGAAGAGAATATATGTAAAAAAAACACATTATAGTCAATAAAATTATATTATAATACTATCATTATGGTTAGTCAGATACAGATGCATTCTCTGGGACTTTATTCTTTTTTTATTTTGTTATGTCAATGAAAAAAAGTTGCATTATAGAATATTGCTAATTAACTATTTTAGTCATAACACCTGAGTATAAACTGGATACATATAACACAGCACAAAAACAACAACGACAGATAACTATTACATTACTATATCTTTGCTGATTGCATTAGAAACCCACCTCTATCCTGCAGACAGTGTCGGTTACCAGGCAACCGAGGATCAACAAGCAGCTCCAGTAACCTCCATGCACTACCCGTATCTCAGACAGTAAAGACTCCTCCCCTCTCCCCCTCTCCAGCTCTGTAGTACAAGCTCCATGGTCACAGCTACTTAACCAGCATACTCCTCCCATGGCTGCTGTATATTACGGTCTCATCCTCTTCTGCATGCCGTGCTGTATACAGTGCAGGCGCTGCTATAGTTATGCTGTTAGGTGTAAATAAGGTACTACACAAGGTATATAAAGATAGAGATAGATAGATAGATAGATAGATAGATAGATGATAGAGCTATCTATATAATCGATCGATGATATAGATAGCTATGAGATAGGTAGATAGATAGATATGAGATAGATAGATATATGATATAGATAGATATGAGATAGTTATATAGATTATATAGATAGATATGAGATACAGATATGTAATTTAGTGCATACACATACTTCCCAACATTTGTTGGGAGGGAGTCGGGACCTGTGCGCGCCGAAAAAGGGGTGTGGCCTAATCGTAAAGGGGCATGGTCTGATGACACGCCCCCTTTTACATCACTAATGGGGCGTGCCCAGCACCACCGAGATGCTGGGCTTCCCCCCGTACTCTGAATAGATGCTGTGTGCATGCGCACAACGTCTATTCTAGCTCTGCATACATGCTGTTCTGCATAGCAGAGTAGAATGTATGCTTCCCCCATCTCCCCCCCCATGTGGGACAATGCAGCCCGCGAACGGGACAGTCCCAGAAAAACGGGACTGACCCACTAAATGCGGGACAGTTGGGAGGTATGCATACACACGGGACGACCGTCAGCGATAACGATCTCCCGGGTGTGCTGGATGACTGATATCGATCATCCAGCACACTACTAACGATCACTGGTCCCTATACTAACCTGGTCGATATCGACCTGGTTGGCCAGCATTTACGGGCAATGGACGATATAATTATTGTTCATACGTGCCCGCGCATCTATCTATATGATATCTAGATAGATATGATATCATACCTCCCAACATTCCGAGTCCCACAGTCGGGACCTCGGCGCACGCGCCCGAAAAGGGGGCGTGTCCTGATCGTAACGGGGTGTGGTCTGATTACACGCCCCAATTTACATCATTAATTGGGCGTGCCCAGCATCTCCGAGATGCTGGGCTTCCCCCCGTACTGTGAATAGATGCTGTGCGCATGCGCACAGTATCTATTCTCGCTCTGCATACCCACATAGCAGAGCAGCGGTGTATGCTTCCCCCCACCGCGGGACACTGCGGCCCGTGGGTGGGACAGCGGGACAGTCCCAGAAAGAAAAACGTGACTGTCCCGCTGAATGCGGGTCAGTTGGGAGGTATGTGATATAGATAGATATGAGATAGATAGATATATGAGATAGATATATGATATATAGAAAGATAGATAGATCACTTTTATCATAAATACATGCAACCCATATTTATGGAAACTTGCATGAAATGTAAATAGCGAATAGTTGGCAGCACTCAGGTAATAACCGTGTACTGTTACGTGCCACAGGACAGTATTAAAGGGATGACATGGCAAGCCTATATTATAAGGGGACAGTCGTGCCCTTATATTAAGGCTGAATCGAAAAAAACTCGATGGTACCCAAATGCGCATGCGCACGACGGCGGCTGCTCCGTCGTGCTCATGCGCGAGACCCGGCGAGCGACGGGGAAGCCGTCGGTCGGGGTCTCGCACCAAAGGGGGCGTGCTGTCGATGGTGAGTGACAGCACGCCTCCTTTGGTGGGCGTGCCAGGGCGTGGCTGCCCAGACGGAGGCGTTCCCATGGGAACGCCTACCGTCTGGGTCCGGCCCCACTACCATCTGGGTCCGGCCCCACTGACATCACTAGTGTCAGTGGGAGTGATTTTGCCTCTGATAGAGCCAAAATCACTCCAGGGCTTGCGGCAGTGAGACCCTACCGCAGGGTCTCGTCGCAAGCCCGATCATCGCGACCATCATCATGGACGCTCGCATAAGCTGTTGGTGGTAGACACACCATAAAAAACAAAACAAAAACGCCCTGATTCAGAGCGGGCACTAGTTCAGAACGTCCGGCTCTGAATCAGGCCCTGAATTCTCCATAGAGAATTCCGGAGGGGGGGCATGGTGTTTAAGGGGCTATACTTCAAAAATTATTGGAGTTACTGAGCTGAAATTTGGCATGGACAGGTAGAACTGTCGCCCGGTGCTGCATGCCAAATTTCAGGGCAGAAACATAAAAAATGAGGATTTGGGAGTAAATTAAAGTTCCAACTGTCAGTTTTTTCTGACACTCTCTGTTAGGACCACTTTTCTGCAGTAGTCTATGGGGGATTTTTGGGAAGGTATAACTCGGGGTAGAGGGCGAATTTAGACTTGGGGCTTTTATTATTAGGTAGCTATTGATCCAGGGTAGGGCCTTTTGGGGTTTAGGTAATTGAGAAAGTTACAGTTTTTAAACTATTACCTCACAATTGCGCCATTATAGAGCTAGGAAGTTTCAACTTCTTGTGCAGCCTCAGTAGGAGCCTCCAGCAGGTGTACTTACTGTGGCTTCACTTGGGTGCACCAAGATGGCTGCCTTTGCAGGCGTTAGTGGTGGGGACACGGCAGCGGTGGAGCGGGCCTGAGCGGCGGTGGTGGAGCTTGTGGTAGCGGTGGAGCGGGCGCTGGTGGCATTGGTACAGGCTACAGCAGCGGCGGTGGTGGTACGGCCTGAAGGACATAGCAGCAGCGGGACCCGGCGTCTGTGCGGGTGTTGGTGGCAGGCCTAGATTCGAGAGAATTAATGACCTCATTCAGAGTCGGTCGTAAGCGGCAGCTCGGTCATACCCAGCGATGTTCGCTAAACTGCGCATGCGCAAGATTCGCAATGCGTGTGCGCAAACTAGCTGTTGTGATCGGAAATTTCTCACTCCTAGAACACAGCCAGAGCCGTTTGTGGGTGGTAACAGGGGAAGGTGCTTGTGAACGGGGGAGTGGAGATCCAAACGCAGGCGTGCCTGACTATGCGAACGGAGTTTAATGGGAGTGCATAATTAACAAAGTAGTGTCATGGCACACGTGACATGGGTGGTTTTTACACTGACTAGATTGTAGTGCTTGAGAGAGGGTATGGTCAGTCTTTAGCTCTGCGATCAGCTCTGATATGTCCCGATGGTCTCGATTAATCCTTATATCCCCGGAGATGACGTGTGTTGCGATCGAGAAGGGGGCGTGTATTTAGTCTTACGGCCGCTTCTTACCCTCGCTTATTCAGCTAACGATCCCATCTTAGCGACGCAACTTGCGATCGCTTCATTTGCATATCCGGCCCCTTTCCCCTACGACCGAGCGGCCACTTACGACCGACTCTGAAAGAGGTCCTAAGTCCCTGCCAGCCATTCTGCTGAGTTTGGCAGCGGAGCCCATTTAAAAAATTCAAAGATGGCTGCCGTGAGCCAATCACGGTTAGCGGCGTCATCGTCTCACCCCCTTGGCTGGCTTATATAAGCCAGTATAAGGCGGCGGCATGGCAGTCCGATGGAGGAGAGGGAGCTATCACGATCTCCCGATGAAAGAAGATGCCAGAAGTCCTAGTCGGCGGCGGCCATGCAAAAGAGCTGACACAGGCTGCCACCAACTAGGTGAAGACGCCGGAAGTCCTAGTGAATGGTGGCCGTGCAAAAGAGCTGACAGGCTGCCGCCCACTAGGTGAAGAGGACACCAGAAGCCCTAGGGAGGTGGCAGCCACGCAAAAGAGCTAATTGGCTGCCACCCCCTAGGTGAAGACGCCGAAACCCTGGTGGCGCCCACCAGGCGAAGACACCGAAGCCCTGGTAGGTAGGCGCCCGCCAGATGAAGACGCCAAAGCCCTGGCGGGTTGGCGTCCGCCAGGCGAACGCGCCGAAGTCCTGGGGTGGCAGCGGCCATGAAAAAGAGCTTAAAGGCTGCCAATCCCAAGGTGAAGGTGCAGCTTAATAAATGACTTAAAAAAATCGGTGTAGTGTGTTTATTTTAATATTTATTTTGCTGTGGAACTACAGATACCAGCGGGCCCGTAATGCCCCGTATGCTGTTACTTGTGGTTCTCCATGTACCAGCATGCGGGGGAGGCTTGCTGGGACCTATAGTTTTCCCGCAAAAGACAATATTCTGTCAAATGCACCACATTACCAAATCGACCCGGCACCCACCGCCCAGGGGTGCCGGGGATAGGCCTGGAGTGCCCAGGAGAGCGGGACTCCTTTAGTGGGGGGTCCCCAGCTCCCTAGGGATCCCTGGCCTGGACTGACTAGCGGTCAGGGTCAGGGTTGATGCTTCGGCTGGGGGACCCGGTGAAAGGGCTCCCCTGGCTGTGGCATTAGCCCCCCGCTAGAAAAAGTCCAGTGCTGGTTCTGCACAATACAGGGGCACCCTACACATTTTTCCCTCTGTATTTTCATAACCAGGACTGGCTCAGAGCCCAATGCTGGTTGCGCTGAATACGGGGGACCCCTACGTCGTTTTTACCCTGTATTTTAGCAACCAGGACCGGCAGTGAAGAGCCCAGGGCTGGTTGTGCTTTAGGGGGATGGGGCCATTTTACATAATAAACCCAGCACCCACTGCCCAGGGGTGCCAAAGATAGCCCTGGGCTATCAGCCCAGGCCTGGGGTGCCCTGGAGAGGGGGATCCTCTGCTCTACAGGGATCGGTTCCCCTAGCTGTGGCATTATCCCCCCGCTAGAAAGAGATCGGTGCTGGTTATGGATAATACAGGGGACCCCCTATGCTTTTTGTCCGCTGTATTTCCAAAACCAAGAACGGCTCGGCTGAGCCCACTGCTGGTTATGCTAAATAAAGGGGACCCCTACGCCTTTTGTCCCCTATATTTTCACAACCAGGACTGGCAGTGAAAAGCCCGTGGCTGGTTGTCCTTTGGGTGGGGGGGGGGTGCCATGTCCTTTTTTAGTTTTTATTTTACATATATTCAATTTTTAACACAGGTACATAGAGATATCTCACTGATACATCCATGCATCTGTGTCTTATTGATTTTATTTTCTCAGATGCATGCCCAGCATCAGTGAGTCCCTCTGTCGCCTGCTAATGCCCCTGTGCACTGCCCCATTGCTCCCGCAGCCATGCACTCCTGCAGCCTGCCCCAGGGCACCCCAAAAACACCTCCTGTGTGCCGGCCTCCTTCCACCTGTGCTATTGTACCATTTTGTTACTCTTCTCCCCTGCAGTTGGCCGGGTTGGCTGCTCCCGTCCCTGATAGTTAATAAATTTAAAAAAAGCAATGAAATTCCATAGACAAAAAAAACCTTATTGTTTCAAATGTCCCATTAAGGCTTCTTAGACATGATATGAAATTTCACAAAATCTATGGAATTTCTGACACTGAAACTTAAAAAAGCAATGAAGTTCCGATCATTAAGGCTGACAGCTTAATGTACGTGTTCCTTGTACAATACAGATATGGTATGCCATGACACCCTGTGGTTAACTGCAGATTCAGAACTCTCACAGAGTGAGATTGCTGTCACTCACAAAATGGTGGAGCTGCTAATTCACATAATTGTGTGCTCATTGGAATACACACATTTAGCACTTGTAGCATCCTGGATTTTTGCTCAAAAATTGGTAGGTTTGGATGCTTGATTTGCTTAGTCAAAACCTGTGATGTCTGTGTGCACCACTACGAGGGGTATTCAATATGAAACGTTAACTTCACTGTCTAAGTTAACGTTTCATATTGGAGTTTTTACCTGCGGGCGCGCTCCCGCTTATCCCCGTATTCAATATAAAATTAACGAAACCCCGTATTCAATATAAAATTAACGAAAACGGGAAACTCCGAAGTTGGATTTGCGTAAAGTTACGAATTTTTCCTTTAAAAAATTGTAAGACCCCCCTAAAGTTGTAAAAACATGGGGGAACACTATGGGTACCCCCGTTTTAGCCTTTAAATGAAAGTCGGGGATTTAAATAGCCGCAGCAGGTGTTTCTTCCCGACATTGAAGAAGTGTTGCAGAAGAGCACTTAGGTTATTTTTTTCGTTTTTTTAAGTGGTCCCATCAAATTTGGGGTACATGAAAATGGGTACTATCATATTTTTAAGTCCCTAAAGTAATTTTTTAAAAATTCTGCATTTGTGCACCTGCCGCTATAATTCTATTCTTCAAAACACCTGATGCATACTTATAGAATAGCCCTGAACCTATTTCCCTATTGTTATACAATTTTTTTCCAATTTTTTTTTACCCCAATTTTTAAATTAATTTTTTGGGGTGTCCCTATTTTTTTTTTTTTTACTTTTTTTGACACAGTTCTTTTTTAAATGTCATTCTCAGGGGTGAAGGCTATTTTTTTTAAGCCTGCACCCCTAAACCCCAATTCTGTTTTTTCGACACCTATTCAATGGTGAAAAGTTATCCCCGTTTTTTATCAAAGACTTTTCAAAACTGCGATAAGTCTTTGAAATTGAATACGGTGTAAAAGTAAAACCTGCGACAATGACGTCATACCTCCGATAATAACGCAAAAAACAATATTATTGCTCCCATATTGAATACCCCTATACATCTTTTATGTGTCTCCCTCTGGTATAACATGTAAGAGGATTTCACTATAGTGCACTAGGCACTTTAGGTTTACAACTACAATATTTGGCTTTTACATGGTCACTGTTTTATTTCATTACTCTAGGTATTCTATTTTAATGATTACTGTTTCCAGCCTCCGCATGCTTCTTTCTCGATGCGCGGACACCCATAATACTATTTTCAGGTCACAAGAGTAGTGTATTTTTTTGTATATTGCGTGAGATATACTGTTACAGTGTCGAGTTCTTTGGCCCTGATTCAGAGCCGGACGCTCTTTGTGAGCGCTCGCTCTGAATCAGGGCCTTTTTTTACCCCCCCACCCCCCCCTCTGCCTCCAGGCCGCTCTCACCCACAGCTTTAGCAGGCGGCCTGATGATGGTCGCAATTATCGCGACCATCGGGCTTGCGACGAGACCCTTGTGGTAGGGTCTCGTCCACCGCAAGCCCCAGTGTACTTCCTGCTTTATTAGAGCAGGAAGTTCACTACTGACATCACTGGTGATGTCAGTAGGGCTGCCCACAAACGGCAGGCGTTCCTTCAGGAACGCCTCCGTTTGTCCAGCCACCCCCCCTGCATGCCTACAAAACGGGGCGAGCTGTCAATCACAATCGACAGCCGCCCCGTCTTGTAGAGAGTCCTACAGCGAGATAAAATTTACTCGCTACGGGGCTCACGCACGTGCAGTGCACACACCGCGCATGCGCACTGCTTAGCCATCGACCTGCTTGCGTGCGCTATGCGCTCATGAATGGGTCTGAATCATGTACTTTGTCTCTCTCAGGCTCTTTATTTGTTATTTATCAGTACATGATTTGATGCTATTTTGTTGTTCCGATCCTTATCTTTTACATATAGTTGTCATATGCTAGAATTGGCATATTTTATACACACTGTTTTTATTGCTATTCTCCGACTGGTGGTTCTGTTTCTATTGGCTATTTGCACAAGGGTGAAACTGTTTCACTGTTTCATGTTTCACACTTTTTTTCCTATCAGGGCTGTCGTATTGAGTCTGCGTTGCCGTGATTACGGGACGCAGTCGACACCTTGACGTCACTAGGGGTGCATGCTCCGGGAGTTTGGACTTCTGGGTTCCTTGCTGCGATCCACGCGTGGTGGGCTTCTACATGCTATTTAAATTTAGTTTATCTATGTCACTAGTTACATGCCTTGACAAAGGGACGCAGTGATCCCGAAACGTTGGTGTCTTATGTATCTTATGTGAATACAAGATTTTGATATATAGCACGTCTACGAGTGCCGCCGATTGTTTTGCTGCGTGATTATATATACATATATATATATATTTCATAGACAAAAAACCTTATGGTTTCACATGTTCCATTAAGGCTTCTTAGACATGATATGAAATTTCACAAAATCTATGGAATTTCTGACACAAACTTAAAAAAGCTATGAAATTCCGATTATTAAGGCTGACAGCTTAATGTACGTGATCCTTGTACAATACAGATATGGTATGCCATGACACCCTGTGGTTAACTACAGATTCAGAACTCTCACAGAGTGAGATTGCTGTCACTCACAAAATGGTGGAGCTGCTAATTCACATAATTGTGTGCTCATTGGAATACACACATTTAGCACTTGTAGCATCCTGGCTTTTTGCTAAAAAAATTGGTAGGTTTGGATGCTTGATTTGCTTAGTCAAAACCTGTGATGTCTGTGTGCACCACTACGAGGGGTATTCAATATGAAACGTTAACTTCACTGTCTAAGTTAACGTTTCATATTGGAGTTTTCACCTGCGTTAAAGTATCGGGCGCGCTCCCGCTTATCCCCGTATTCAATATAAAATTAACGAAAACGGGAAACTCCGAAGTTTGATTTGCGTAAAGTTACGAATTTTTCCTTTAAAAAATTGTAAGACCCCCCTAAAGTTGTAAAAACATGGGGGAACACTATGGGTACCCCCGTTTTAGCCTTTAAATGAAAGTCGGGGATTTAAATAGCCGCAGCAGGTGTTTTTTTCCCGACATTGAAGAAGTGTTGCAGAAGAGCACTTAGGTTATTTTTTTCATTTTTTTAAGTGGTCCCATCAAATTTGGGGTACATGAAAATGGGTACTAGCATATTTTTAAGTCCCTAAAGTAATTTTTTAAAAATTCTGCATTTGTGCACCTGCCGCTATAATTCTATTCTTCAAAACACAGAATAGCCCTGAACCTATTTCCCTATTGTTATACAATTTTTTTCCAATTTTTCTTTTCACCCCAATTTTTAAATTAATTTTTTGGGGTGTCCCTATTTTTTTTTTTTTTACTTTTTTTGACACAGTTCTTTTTTAAATGTCATTCTCAGGGGTGAAGGCTATTTTTTTTAAGCCTGCACCCCTAAACCTCAATTCTGCACTTTTTTTCGACACCTATTCAATGGTGAAAAGTTATCCCCGTTTTTTATCAAAGACTTTTGAAAACTGCGATAAGTCTTTGAAATTGAATACGGTGTAAAAGTAAAACCTGCGATAATGACGTCATACCTCCGATATTAACGCAAAAAACGATGTTATTGCTCCCATATTGAATACCCCTATACATCTTTTAAGTGTCTCCCTCTGGTATAACATGTAAGAGGATTTCACTATAGTGCACTAGGCACTTTAGGTTTACAACTACAATATTTGGCTTTTACATGGTCACTGTTTTATTTCATTACTCTAGGTATTCTATTTTAATGATTACTGTTTCCAGCCTCCGCATGCTTCTTTCTCGATGCGTGGACACCCATAATACTATTTTCAGGTCACAAGAGTAGTGTATTTTTTTGTATATTGCGTGAGATATACTGTTACAGTGTCGAGTTCTTTGGCCCTGATTCAGAGCCGGACGCTCTTTGTGAGCGCTCGCTCTGAATCAGGGCCTTTTTTTACCCCCCACCCCCCCTCTGCCTCCAGGCCGCTCTCACCCACAGCTTTAGCAGGCGGCCTGATGATGGTCGCAATTATCGCGACCATCAGGCTTGCAAAGAGACCCTTGTGGTAGGGTCTCGCCCACCGCAAGCCCCAGTGTACTTCCTGCTTTATTAGAGCAGGAAGTTCACTACTGACATCACTGGTGATGCACCCCAGCAGGACATTTCTTTAAGCTTTTAATTTCTTTGAGTGCCGGTGACCAAGTTTGTATATATATAATATATATATATATATATATATATATATAATATATATATATGTATGTCATTGTCCTTTTTAGAGATAATGGATCAGCCAATAAAATTCTTTGTTTTCTGCAATTCAAAAGCTTATGTTCTGCATCCTTACTGAGCCTGAAAATGTATTCATTCTTTGATAATGCAGGAAAGCTCCAGGTCTCTGTGCTGCAGACAACACAATTAGCGTTAAAAACATGGGATTCTTTCCGTGGGCTGATGAAAGTAATTTCTTGTTTGCTGTGTCAAACAAAGTATGCTATTTGTCACATTGTGGTTTGTGTATCTTTTTAGAAGCTTTCAAGCTTTGATCTAAGTCAAGATAGACTCGGTAGCACAGATGGCAGAGGTAACATGCCAGTGATGTACATTGTCACTCAGAAAACTCTAAGTCAACAAATACTAAGAATTACAAGGATAAAGCCACATTGCTTTGAGGAGACTTGTACATTCTTGTGAGAGAACGTAGGACCTTTGCCTTTTTTCAGTTTAGACAAAGGTGTGGAACCATTTATTAGTTGCATATTCAGTGCTTTGTAAGCAATCAAAAG
The DNA here is from genome assembly GCA_031769625.1 of Taudactylus pleione. Lineage (NCBI taxonomy): Eukaryota > Metazoa > Chordata > Amphibia > Anura > Myobatrachidae > Taudactylus > Taudactylus pleione. The sequence goes on along the minus strand of JAUIMM010000516.1, from coordinate 6,521,877 downwards.
GCTGCCTCTTCAAGTCCAAATTCTGGCCTTTGCTCGGTATTTTTAGGTAAACAATTACATGTAATAGACGTTGCTGAGCTGTGCTCAGCCCCATATAATAGTGCTTTATTTCAACTGTCATCAGAACAGATTTCTGAACGTGCTTGCAATACACACAGGGTTCACGGTTGTTTTTTATTAAAATGCTTTATAAATGGCTTTTATCTACTCTTTGGGCCCAGAACAGATACATCAGTCATTATGTTTTTGTATTATCCCTTTAAACCATTGCTAAATGCATTGTTGATTAATTAATAGCCAACCTTCTTGTACACAATAGAAGTTATCTAGGGAGATCTCAATAGTGCTTAACATCACAAGCCCTTTTAAAGGTACGGTACAATGCTGGTTTGAAGGGATTCCTGTGTTGGGATTATTAGTAAACTGTGTTTTAGTTTATGAAATGGCAGCATATTCTGTACTGCTGTACAAATGGGGGAAAATGACCTAGATAGGCATGTAACAATGTAAAAGGTATAAGTAAATGTATAAGGAGTATAAATGGTTCTGCTTGTTAGTGCTTATATGAATGTGAGGCTGCTATGAGATGGCAGGCACTAGGGGTCCTGAAAGTTTGGCAATGGAAGGCTGCTCCAGCACGACCAAGTTTTATAATGCTGGGCTCTTGATCTGTCACTTATACCCCTTTTACAGGGTTGGATTCCTGGGTGGAGTGACCCGGCAATCCAACCCAGGTAACTTGCAGGATTTAACACGGGAATGACCCGTGAAACCCTGCAGTGTAAACGGCGCGATCCGCGTCACGGTGACCTGGAGCGCGCCGCATGCCGGTGGCATTTGGAGATGACATCATCTCCAAGCGTCCACTTCCACGCCAGAAGAGCTGGGTCACTGCAGACCCGGCTCTGGTGTGAACGGTGCCAACTCGGGAATATCCTGGGTCGGCGCCGGCTAAATTCCAGGTCTGATCCAGTTTGGAACCCTGGGCCTGATTCAGACCCGGTCGCAAGCGCTGAGCACTCGCAACCGGGTCGATGGTGGGCCAGAGCGCATGCACACGACGGAGCCGGCTCCGTCGTGCGCATGCGCAAGACCCGGATAGTGACGGGCACTCCATCGCTCCGGGTCTTGCAACAAAGGGGGCGAGCTGTCGATGTTGAGTGACAGCTCGCCCCCTTTGGTGGATGAGCCAGGGGGGTGGGTGCCCAAACGGAGGCTTTCCTATGAGAACGCCTGTCGTTTGGGGGCGGCCCCACTGACATCACAAGTGATTTCAGTGGAGAGCTTTCGGCTCTGTTAGAGCCGAAAGCTCTCTGGTGCTTGCGGCCACAAGTCCCTACCACAAGGGTCTCGTCGCAAGCCCGATGGTCGCGATAGTCTTGACCATCGCAACCTTCGTCATGGCCGCTCGCTATAGATGTGGGTGGTCACCCACAGCTATGCGAGCGGCCAGTAGGCCGCACAAAAAAAAAGAAACACGCCCATATTCAGAGCGAGCACTCTTTCAGAGCGTCCGGCTCTGAATCAGGGCCCCTATTCCAACCTCCAGGTCAGACCCGGAATTTAGGTATAAAAGCAGTATTACTCACTGCTAGAGAAAGGAGTTTGCAGTTATATTTAAATGACAACTCCAAGTGCTTTTAACTGCTCATGACAAGAAACATTTATAACAAGAAACTGTACTAACAGCTTCCTGTCTGACACTGTAAACGAACCATCTGAAAAAACATGTACATTGTATAGATGAGTGCAATAAGGGGTAATGAGGTCTTCTGGCAACTAGAGATTAGAAGTTTGCTATGCTCTAACCACCTAACTTGGAGCTTTACACTGTTCACCAGAGACTGTACGTCTTCTATAACATTGCCATCAAAGATTGGGGGTCTTAATTTCTCCTGTCTTATTAACTTTCTTTACACTTCTCCAAGCTTCGTATTTTAACATGAATGGCTCCCTAGGCGGGGCATCCACCGTATTTAGTGGCACCAGCCAGGGATGTTCCGTTCCCCCCCATATATATTTTAATTTGGCCCTAGACCCCCTCCTCTGCATTTCCAATCCCTGTCCTCGTTCTATGTATAACTCTGAGTGGAGTGATTACTAAAGTCACCCGTTTGCCAATAACTTCTTATTGGACATTTCTGACTCTCCTCTCCCACCCCCACATTTTTCACACATTACAGGACAATGACCGAGTCTCTTTTACCCTTAATTAAGACAAATCACTGGCTCTATCCTTGGGCCTCCTCAATGGATCCAGGGGGTCAGTGGTGGATCCAGGGGATCCAAGTCAGTGGTGGATCCAGTCAGTTTGCTATGGAGGGGGGGGGTAATTGCCCCCCCCATAGCAAAGTCTGTCTTTGATCATCTCTCTGTACACACACCCCCAGGAGATAAATCTACTGAGACAGAGACAGATCAGCCTGCATGATTTATTAGGCTGTACCTGTGTGCTGTGAACGTTAAACGGAGCTCAGTGGAGGTGGGTGAGGGCTGCAGTCTCTAGAAAGTTATTACTGCATGCAACCAGCTGAGCTCCCAGCCTCGAACTTACTGGGTTAAGGGCACACAGCTCCAGCACAAGGCAGCCAGAACAAGCCAGGGGTAGGAGATGGGGAACAATCAACTCATGGAGCTGTTGTGGCCAAGCTGCAGTTTACAGACCTGTAATAATAACAGCAGCAACTGCAGGCATGATCCTGTCCATTGCACCCTCTCTATGTACTCCCTGGCCTGCATCATCCAGGTAAGTGGCTGCAGATTTGGGCACCCGGCCGGCACTTACACATGGCTATTGGCACCTTCCTGTACCTACTTTGTGCAGGTTGTGGTGCTGTTTGTTCTGGGCATTGTGCAGGGGGGACTTCATACATGTGTCTGATTGCCTATAGAAATCTATGGGCTTCTCTCCACAGAAATCCCCAGAGAGGAATCCTTCTGATCCCTCCTTCTCCCTGCCTGCATTGCCCAACGGTCATAAACTCAAAAGTCATAACTTTGCATGGGACAGCTCTTATTGGAAGAATTTATGCATACGGCATCAATAAATGCCGGTATGCATACAATAAGGGGTGGGATGTACATGATACATCCCGCCAACACTGGCTACATAAACATATATAAATCAGCTTTTTATTTGCGAATAAGAAATATAGAATTTGGAATAATCCATGTGACCACCAAAATAAAAATAATGTTTTAAAAAAAACCCCACAGGTATAGGGGAGGAGTTGGGACCAGAAAGGGGAGTTGCCAGGACAGGAGAGAGGAGGAATCGAGATAAATTATTAAATCGCCCCCCCCCCTTAAAAGAAGAGTCTAAATCCGCCACTACACAAAGTACACACTAAGCACTATATTTACCAGCATGTTTTCAAAGCTGACGATAACTGGAGGCTTTGACTGATGGATTTAAAACAGCAATCAAAATAAATTCTAAACAAAACTGATTTAGCATTTATTACTATTTCCATTTTAAATTGATTGGTCAAAGCCAACGATAATCAGCGGCTTTGAAAACACGCTGGTTAGTTAATCTATCCCTAAGTACCTGGAGATCTTTTTACCTTCTTTGGTGAATATCTGAAGAGGAGCACTGTGCAAGACTGTAAACTTTATATTAAAATCCGACCTCTGATCACCTTAAAACCTTCACTTTCATTAAATAATTTGTAAGTTTTTTCCCTAAAATCCTGATTGGTTTTACCTCATTTATAATTGTGAGGGATAATTGGGACTGTTTTTAGAACGTGGCACTTATTATATTGCTCAAAGTATGTTAAAATGTGCTCTTCTCCTAAAAGTACAAAATTCTCCCCAATAAGAGCTCTGGTACAAGTATCATGCCATTTATGTGGAGTAGAAATGTTTGTGCCGCCTTCTGCAAATCACTAAAAAAGCTAAATTAAATCCTGCTTATTCTGTGCCACATGACTATGCCATTACATAGTTTGATGATGCGAACTCACACGAGTCTTCAGCGACATCCTCCATCGGACCTACATGCAGGTCCGATGGGGGATTTCGTTCGCGAGGGCTATGCTGCGAGTGCAGTATGGCCCCTGCCGCCACTCCGTCGCTGCTGGCATTGGCAAGTGTGTATGCATTTGCCGATGCCGGGTCCCATCGCTGAAGATGTCAGGCACACTAGTGTGTACCTGGCTTAAGTCTTTTTTTGGGGGGGAGAAAAGTAAACTAAAATTTCCCCATTCTTACTGCTAAAAGTTTTCTTACTTGATAAAAATTCTTGTTGTTTTCACATGAACTATGCATGTCTTTCACTGTCCATTAACATTATATTAAAAGATTTATTCCCCAAGATTTAACGTTTTAAAGAGATAATAATTGAAAAGATATTGATCTTCAAAGTGATATGCTTATATAGCTCTGAGTCTTGAGTAATTGCTTGCGGTAATAAGACTACTGAGTGTCACTGTTCTCATATGGGCATACAAATAAGGCACACTTTGTAATTCAAGCTCATGTCACGTGTGATCAATGACAGCCTGCGTTTGTACGGTGGTACAACTATAAATTTGAATATTATCTTTTCATTTGAATTTCACATTATTATTATTGGATATAACATTGCCATCTGTTTTGTCATTTTAACCGCATGTTGGGGATAAATTGACGTAGTTTGATAATTTGTTGTTGCTTTGTGTTGTATTTGATGTAAGCTGTACATGGACACTGATTATGTAACCTGCTGCTGTCTGCCTCTTACTATCAGGGCATATTGAAACTTGTTGTTCTCCAATAGCTGGAGAACCACATACTGCCAAAGCAGATACTAAACTGCTGTCTGTACCTTCAAGTGTGCACATGAAATGAGCAAAATACAAAAGTACTTGATTGAGTGTGTAGCTTTCATTACTTAACCAGCAGAGGGAGCTCTGGAAGTTTTTGCTAATGTGATGTTTGTTCACTGCAGAACTTAGCAGAACTATGTCAAGAATATGTCCTGACATTAGTTCTGTGTTGGGGCTATATGGTGTAGAACATTGAATATAACATTTTTCATTTGTGAAGTAGTTAAGATTAGTTTCAAAATCACCGGCAATATTGCCCCACATAGATGCAGACTCAGACTGGCCATAGAAATTACCAGAGGACCCCAATCAGTGGGCCTTTCCATTATGCTTGAAATATTAAACATATACGTAATATTCATCAAATCCTTTTTTTACTTTGTAAACTTGACAACATACATTCCAGAGCCATTTAGAGAAACATCTTGAGGGTTTGGTTTGGAAGAAAATATATCATCTTGAGATAAATCATGGATGATTCTTATTATTTTGGAGTCTGATGAATGTTGTAATGCTGATAAAAGAGCATCCTCCTAAATGTGATGTGAGTACAGACAGCTCTGAGATCGTAAGAATAATATATGGATTGTGTCCTATTCACAGTTGATGCTTCCCTATGACTTATGTCCAGTGAGCTTGTGAACATCCCCTGTTGTGGTTTGATTTTTTTTTTAAGTGCAGCCGAACACAGTACACAAAGGGGTCTTTGTACTAAGGGCCTGATTCAGAGATGGACGCAATGGCGTTTACATACGCAGATTGAGCGATTGTTAGGCATCGTGCATGTCTATAAGCTGCACTTCGTGTGCGCAGCAATTGCATTGCGATTACGGACGCACAGAGGAATCCATTGCAAAGTAAGTGACAGGTTGTCAGCGTTTGGGTGGTAATGGGGGCTGGTTAATAAAATGCAGGCGTGTCTGATAAAGAAACTCCATTACATGGGTGTGTATAAATTAGCCTTTGAGATCCCCTACGCAGCATGAGAGCCCTCTGCGTGTCAGGAGAGCTGCCGAGTCTGTGGCTGGTCAGACCTGCCGCAAGGGCAAGATGGCCACCTGATGTGCGTTGATTTTACTGATATTTACGCAGGTATATGACATCGTACGCAAGAGAAGGCAACTGTGGGCGTCTTTATGGTGGGTAAGCTTTGTATCTATTAGCATATTTTCCCAGCTGCGATGTGTACAAAATCGCACCTGCGATCGCATTAGCGTTCATCTCAGAATTAGGCCTTAAGCCTTGGAGAGAGATAACCTACCAATCAACTCCTAACTGTCATTTTACAGGCTGTGTTTGGACAGTGACAGGGGCTGATTGATTGGTTCTGTATCTCCATCCACTTTATCTCTCTCCAAGGCTTAGTACATAGACCCCAAAGTATTTATTATACACAACACTGAATAGGTAATGCTTGCCTTTCGTGTGCATTCATGCTGGCTGCTGGCCGAGTATCATTAGTTTCAACTGTTTTCAAAAGACAACTTAAATGGAGTCAATAAGAGCTCTGTGCTTCGTATAGTAAAATAAACGTTAAAAAGCAAAGGTTTTGGAATAATATTTTTTTAATAAATATTCCACGCCTTACGTAAGAAACTATTGGGACAAAAAAAATCAAATTCACTCATCTAAGCTTACTTGTGCAATAGGGTGACAGAAATGATAAAAATAATCCCCTGCATTACTTTGCAGTTATATAGATGCTGTCTGAGCTCTAATTTGTTCTCTTTCCAATCAATCAAAGACCTGAAAATTGTTCAAAACTTTTCTATCTAGGTTCCTGGGAACTATAGGAAGCCTAGGAAAAGATCATTCACAGTTTTATTTGTTTTTAAAATATTATTAATGACACTAGTTCTGCTATTATAGAAGGGCCAGAGTTAGCCTGTAAGGCTAGGGGATTTTGACGCATACAGTATGTACTCACAAAAAGCTGAGAACATTGAACGAAACACAAATATACAATCAATGATATTATACATGGAAAGAAATTGAACACTACCTGCGCTTACTCTTGGGGTAGTAGTATGAGCAGCGGGCACTAGGAGTAATCCCCACTCCTAATTAGCAGAAGTAAAAGCTATAGTTGTGCCTGCGCTTCAAAGATGGTGCGGTGGTAATGAGATAAATGAGTAGAGATAACTAAGTACAAATGGTGAGGATTTTATTTATTTATAAGTTGCAGAGTTATTATGGAGTCACAGTGCTCCTTGTCTGCTAAACACTTCTGATGCAGGGTGGGAAGCAGTGGCGGGCTGGGCCGGGGGGCAGGGTGCCATGTGCCCCCTGGGCCGCAGCGTCATGCGGGCCGCGGGCCGGTGCAGTCTGGGTCACTGTGACACAGACTGCACCGCGTGTGTAGCGCTGACCGGACGGAGTTCGGTCAGCGCTACACAGCACAAGCACACAGCCGCCGGAGCCGGCAGCTACGTGTTTGGTGTAATCAGCAGCCGCTGAGAGTCTGTCAGACTCTCATCGGCTGCCGCTGCTCCCACTGCGGGAGCCATCTTCCGGCTCCCGCAGTGGGTAATGGGAGAGCCGTCGTCATGACGACGTCTCTCCCATAATGCAAAGCGGCCAGAGGAGCCGGTGGAAGCGTCGGGACCAGGAGCGGGAGTTTCAGGTAAGTGTTTTTTTTATTTTTTATTAAGTCTCTCTCTCTCTCTACTGGGGGGGGGGATTACTATGGGGGCACTACCAGGGGGGGGATTTCTATGGGGGCACTACCAGGGGGGGTATTTCTATGGTGGCACTACCAGGGGGGGATTACTACTGGGGGCACTACCAGGGGGGTGGATTACTACTGGGGGCACTACCAGGGGCGGGACTACTACTACTGGGGGCACTACAAGGGGGGACTACTACTACTGGGGGCACTACAAGGGGGGGACTACTACTACTGGGGGCACTACAAGGGGGGGACTACTACTACTGGGGGAACTACAAGGGGGGACTACTACTGGGGCACTACAAGGGGGGGGCTACTACTGGGGACACTACAAGGGGAGGGGACTACTACTAGGGGCACTGCATAGGGGGGAGGGGACTACTACTAGGGGCACTGCGAGGGACCACTGCTGGGGGCTCTATATAAAGGGCAATACTGGGGGTACTGCATAGGGGGGAGACTACAACTGGGGCCACTATTTAAGGGACATTGCATAAGGGTTACCACTATTGGGGGCACTGCATGGGGGGGGTGGACTGCTACTGGGGGCACTGCATAGGGGGTACCACTATTGGGGGCACTATATAAGGGGCTTACTACTGGGGGCACAAGGGGCACTGAATAGGGGGGACCACTACTGGGGGCACAAGGGGCACTGCATAGGGGGGGATCACTACTGGGGGCACTACTGGAGGCCTGCATAAGGGTGTTATCTCCTGTGGCACACGGGGGCACTGCACATGGGCACTACGACAGGGGGCTGCCCCTAATCTTTATTTTTACCTTACATTAATCCCATATGAACCTGCCTCCTCCCTGAAACACTTGAGGGGGGGCGGCGCCGTAGCACGCACGTTCTTCGGGCACCCTGGCTACACGCTACTCCTCTGCCAGGGCCGCCTGCATGCATTTGCCCCCCAGGCTAAAAGTTGCCAGCCAGCCCCTGGTGGGAAGGGGGGAAGGTATAAGCAAGGGGGATAATGATGGATGCCGAATGGAACACAGAGGTGTCTAGTGCCAAAATGGTTGGGACTAGTAATTGGTGTTAGAGGGGGTTGTGTGCATATAGCACACTGGATATGATCATTGAGGGTGGGTAATTGTCACATGGAGCATCCAAATAGATAGTGAAGAAAAAATTTCAAAAAATAGGATGAAAGATGGATAAAAATGATAGAAAAAAAATTCTAGGTAATGGCGCTCTGGAGGGGTGGCGTCCCGTGCCCTTCGGTCCGTCAGCTTACCCTATGTCCTGTGAAACACCACGATCTTCCACTGTCCTTGGTGGTAATCGACCCGCTGCCTGCTGCTTGAGTGTGTGCCGCGTTACACACTCGCTGTGCTTCCTTCCTGTTCGCCGGCCACGGGGACGTCTGATGGAGCCCACGCTTTCTTGCGGTCACGTGGTCCCGGCTGACTGATAACACGGCCGGCCGCTCAACCCACCAGCCGGTGGGGAGACTTAGGAAATGTAGTTCTATTATGCAGCTCCGGGTGTGCACATATGTTGTGTGCCGGACGAATTCAGTGGGTTCATTGGTAGATTCGCTGGCAATCAATCAATAAAGATGATGGTGTGTGTAAGACTGTCTCTGTCCATTGTTTTTATTATTGTTTTTACTTATTGATTTTACTAATGATATTATACATGTTGCTTTCAAAGTTTCATATCCAATGTATTATGAGTACAGTCTGTTAAATTCCTGTTTTTCATGATCTCGCCCAAACAAATTGTTATTGTAAAGCTAATTGTTTAGCCCTTGACAGATATACACACTTCCAGCATGTTCATTATTTATATATAACTAGTAGTTTTGGACCCATTGTACTCTGGGTCTACTCCCGCTCTCCTGCACGTACCCTGTGCAGGAGCTGCAGGGTCCTCCTCTCCTGGTCTGTTCCATCTCCGTCACTATGCACGACGGAGACAGGACAGGTCATCCTCCATATTTATTATAACTAATGTGCCATATATTTTGTAAATAATCTAATGAAGATAAAAAAAAATATTTTATATGTCATAAAAATATTTTCATCACTATTAATGCTTATTAGTGATGAATACAAACATATAATATACATAAAAACTCAATGCAAGTGTCAATGCTGTAACCCTAAGCAACCTTTAGATATCAATCTGTGACAATCTAGTGCACTCATACTAATCAAAGCGAAGATCTGATTGACTGGTAAGTGTTACAGCACATGTTATGCTCTCACTATTGTTAGTAAACAACTCTGTAATAAAGACAGGTTTCACAAACGTTAGGTCCCTATTGATGTATCTACATTCTATTCATTTTACAAAAGTTTTTTTAAATACAGTATTTAGAGATGCAATGCAGAATGATGGGCAGACGTTCCTGGTGATGTCAGTTTTTCTAACCTTCTGCTGAGAATTTCAAAGACAGCATCATCTACTTGTACTGTGGATCAGGTAACTTTGACAGGGGGTTAAGTGATACTCCAAATGTTTCTTAATTGAGAAGCATTCCACTCATTTAATTCTGGCATCAAAGGTAGTGTCTTTGCAAATGTAAGTGGTTTGTTCTCTGGTTTCAAAAAATCATCACATATTTTCATCGTGTTTTCAGGGATGAGAGCATTCGGCCTGCGGTGTTGTCATAACAATAAAAAAGTGTACAGATATTGTAATGCAAAGGTGCGAAGACCGTGCCAATAGTGCGTGAAGGCCTTTGATTTACTTCAAATGTCCATCTCAAAACGTTAATTCTTTATTTTAGGACACATCAGGTGTTTGATCAGCGTTTATGACACGGGTTGTAGTTGAACTGCAGAAAACAGGTACTATGCTATATTTTTCAGTATAATCACACCGGGACTCAAATTTTTTTCTAGTGACCTTTATTGTTGCCCCTAAAAAAGTGATAAACCTGTCTTTATTTGGTTGGCACGCTAAATTGACCTATCTGTTTGGTTATGCCAATGCTAGTGTAATATCTTAGTAATCTGCTCCTGTGTTTTTTTTTTTTATATTAACTAAAAGCCTGTGATGGGGCTTTCATATCACAACAAAAGTGTAAAAAAAATTTGCTATGGGGTGCGATCTTTATGTCCACGCCAAAACAGAAAGGGTCTCAATAAAATGTGGCACACACTCTGAATGGATAATTCTAGCGAGGATGACTGTTATGTTACAGCTGACGTAGAGTTGCTCTTAGCGGATTCGTGTTTTGGGTGCTGGACCATCTCCTTCACCCACAAAACAAGTTTGTACTCCATCACCCACAAAACAAAGCTATCCCTTTCTGTTTTTCCAATTCCCTTTTACATCGTCGCTCCTCCCTTGTAATATACTTGCGTGACAGTGCTTCAGTGCTTGATGATTGTACATGCCTGTTTTATTTGTGCTTTTTAGTGGTCCTGTGATCCTTGAAATTAATAATATATATATATATTTTTAAGAAAGGTAAATGTGTATTTGAATAGAATTGTTACTAGTAATAATAACACCATGGGGAGAATTCAGTTGGTTTTTGCGTACCCATAAGTAATGGATGCCCAACAGAGCAAATCACCTGTTGCTTCGTTCTGGCGCGAGTGCTACTTATTGCGCTTGTCGAACCCAAATGTACCAGGTTTAGCTGCGTATAGCAGCTAAACCTGCCTAAAGTACTGGTTAGAGCAAAAGGCATACTTTTTGCGAATTACTTTTTGCGAATTACTGTTGTTTGGGCGTCCATTACTAATGGGCGCCCAAACAACAATTGAACGCCCCCCTACATGTATACAATAAAGTAAAAATTAATCTGTATGTTTTAACCACTAATTAGGTTGCCCCTTAAACCTTGCTACAAGCACCTTAGAAAGGGGATGTTGCATCACTATCACTTTATACTGGTTGGGTATGGGAGAAATCCCGATGCTTAGAATCCCGACAAGGGCTCCGTAAGTATACTAACCCTCCACCCCCTAACCCTCCCTTCCTGCATCCTAACCCTAACCCCCACCACACCCTAACCCTCCCCATTAATGTCTAAACCTAACCCTCCCCCCCCTTAGTGCCTAACCCCCCCTGGTGGTGCCTAAACCTAATTCCCCCCCCCTCGCAGCCTAACCCTAACCCCCCCTGGTGGTGGCTAAACCTAACCCCCCCACAGCGTAAAGCTAAACCAGCTCCCTCTATTATTACGTTTGGGATACCGGCTGTTGGGATTCCGGCGTCGGCATCTTAACTGATGTCGGGATTGCGGCACCAGTGTTCTGGCCGGGGGCGGGTTTCTGGCACCCGAATTTCGACCTCCGACATCCCCTTTCTACAGTTGTCTTACATCAATATAACTTAAAGTTTAAGTAAAAGAAAGTAAAAGTAAATGCATCGAAGAACCAGGAATACAAATGAGAAAACATATCTTCTAATGACATACCGTGTTACCCCGATAATAAGACCTATCCCGAAAATAAGCCCTACCCTTACTTTTGAAAAACGGTCCAAAATAAGCCCTACCCCGAAAATAAGCCCTAACTAAATCCCCATTTTGTCCGGTCCCTGCCTGTGCTACACTAATATGCCCCCAGCTCCGCCCCCCTGCATGAAATGGATGCCAGTGTTAAAGATTTAACAGTGGCATCCAATCACAGCTGCAGCGTCTCAGTCTCTCACAGTGAGCGCACGGCAGCTGGCGTGCGTGGCAGCGTCATTTACAGCAGCGCCGCGGAGGAGAGGAGAGAAAAAGAGGAAAAAAAATAAAGGTAAAGAATTGTATTGAATTATTGAAATTGCTGTCAATGTTAATTAAAATAAGCCCTACCCCGAAAATAAGCCCTATGGAGTTTTTTGGACCAAAAAAAAAAATTATTATCGGGGGAAACACAGTATTGCCCAAACTATCTGACCATCTCGGCTCCTCAGGCCAAATATGTTTTTCACAACGATTTTGTCATTTTCTAGTGTACAAAAAAATAAATAAAAGATTACAATATGCTGTATCATGGGATGCCCCTCATCATAGCCTTTACTTTTGCAAGTTCTGCTCATTTCTTTGATAGCTAAGATGGTGGCAGCAGGTGTGTAAACGTCTGCACTGTCTGATGGGAAGGGTCAGTTTGCACTTATGCAAAAATCCCAAATATTATTTTGCAAGACTTGATTATGCAAATGAGCTGGCAGAGGTGGTGAAGGTGCACGTAAGAAAGTGTTATCCATTCTAAGGGTAGAGGTGCATACTTTTATTTTCAGCAACAGGGGGTAAATTTACTAAAGTTCAATTTGGTATTTGATTTTATGAATCAATAAAATTGACTGAAATAAAATTTAAATCGAACTGCAAAATCTCTTAACAAACCCCTCATTTGCTAATATTCGATTTTGCATTCGATTTTCAAATCAAATTCGATTTTGGTCGATTTTAAGAAGGGATTTTGTGTTCAGTTTATGAATCCCTTCCAAAATCAAACATCAAACCCCCATTAAAATCGAATGCAAGATAGAAGCAAAATCGAACTCAACTTCCTCATTAATTCCTATTGGGCCAAATGAATCACATACACACTACATAACAGGGGAAAAAATTGGAAACACTCGTGCACACTCTAGAAAAGTGAAAGTGATTTATAATTTCTTTATAAATATAATATGCTCATCTTAATTACATATATATATATATATATATATATATATATATATATATATATATACAAAATGTCGATTAACCTGGCACTCCCAATAACACACTGTGAATATCTGCTGCCGGTGCCTTCACAAAAAGAATTGATACGATGTAGCAAAGTGCGGCACTCTGGGCATAAATAAGCACACAACTCACGGCTGATATGATCAACGTTTCAGTTCTTGGCAGAACTTTTATCAAGATAAAAGTTCTGCCAAGAACTGAAACATTGATCATATCAGCCGTGAGTTGTATATATATATATATATATATATATATATATGTTTATATGTATATACATACATACATATATGTATATATTAGGGGTGAGCGGGTTCGGATTTCTGAAATCCGAACCCCCCCGAGCCCCCCCGATCCGAGTCAGGCTCGACTTTTCCCGCCTGACTCGGATCTGAAATCGAGGCAAAACGTCATCATCCCGCCTTCCGAGTCTCGCGGGTTTTGGATCCTATATAAGGTACCCGCGTCGGCGCCATTTTCTCACTCGGCTGTGGACAGTGAAGAGGGAGGGTGGGAGTTAGGGCTGTGTAGTGTAGTGTAGTGTAGTGCTGCTGTTGTCCACTACTTCAAAGTCCACAGGGGCTGGCTGTGTTGTGCTGTGCTGCTGTTGTTAATAGGGGCTGTGTCCACTACTTCAAAGTCCATAGGGGCTGGCTGGACTGTGTTGTGCAGTCAGTTCTCCATAGGGGCTGTGTCCACTCCAAAGTCCTGTGCAGTGTCCCAGTCCTAAAGGGGTGCTGTAGTGTTGTCCAGGGGGTGCACTGTCCATCAGGGGTGCTCCCCCCAAGTGCTAAAAAATAATATATTTTCTGTGTTTGTGAATTGTGTGCGCAGTAGCCGCACGTGCATCAACAAAGTAGTGGCAAGCGTGCGCCTGTGTCATAAGTAAAGGGCCGGCTGGCTTGACCGTTAAAGGGTGCTGTAACCCCCAAAGTACACTCCAGTCCAAACCAAAAAAAAAATTATTTTCTGTGTTTGTGAATTGTGTGCGCAGTAGCCGCACGTGCATCAACAAAGTAGTGCCAAGCGTGCGCCTGTGTCATAAGTAAAGGGCCGGCTGGCTTGACCGTTAAAGGGTGCTGTAACCCCCAAAGTACACTCCAGTCCAAACCAAAAAAAAAATTATTTTCTGTGTTTGTGAATTGTGTGCGCAGTAGCCGCACGTGCATCAACAAAGTAGTGCCAAGCGTGCGCCTGTGTCATAAGTAAAGGGCCGGCTGGCTTGACCATTAAGGGTGCTGTAACCCCCAAAGTACACTCCAGTCCAAACCAAAAAAAAAATTATTTTCTGTGTTTGTGAATTGTGTGCGCAGTAGCCGCACGTGCATCAACAAAGTAGTGCCAAGCGTGCGCCTGTGTCATAAGTAAAGGGCCGGCTGGCTTGACCGTTAAGGGTGCTGTAACCCCCGAAAGTACACTCCAGTCCAAACCAAAAAAAAAATTATTTTCTGTGTTTGTGAATTGTGTGCGCAGTAGCCGCACGTGCATCAACAAAGTAGTGCCAAGCGTGCGCCTGTGTCATAAGTAAAGGGCCGGCTGGCTTGACCGTTAAGGGTGCTGTAACCCCCAAAGTACACTCCAGTCCAAACCAAAAAAAAAATTATTTTCTGTGTTTGTGAATTGTGTGCGCAGAAGCCGCACGTGCATCAACAAAGTAGTGCCAAGCGTGCGCCTGTGTCATATGTAAAGGGCCGGCTGGCTTGACCGTTAAAGGGTGCTGTAACCCCCGAAAGTACACTCCAGTCCAAACCAAAAAAAAAATTATTTTCTGTGTTTGTGAATTGTGTGCGCAGTAGCCGCACGTGCATCAACAAAGTAGTGCCAAGCGTGCGCCTGTGTCATAAGTAAAGGGCCGGCTGGCTTGACCGTTAAGGGTGCTGTAACCCCCAAAGTACACTCCAGTCCAAACCAAAAAAAAAATAATTTTCTGTGTTTGTGAATTGTGTGCGCAGTAGCCGCACGTGCATCAACAAAGTAGTGCCAAGCGTGCGCCTGTGTCATAAGTAAAGGGCCGGCTGGCTTGACCGTTAAGGGTGCTGTAACCCCCGAAAGTACACTCCAGTCCAAACCAAAAAAAAAATTATTTTCTGTGTTTGTGAATTGTGTGCACAGTAGCCGCACGTGCATCAACAAAGTAGTGCCAAGCGTGCGCCTGTGTCATAAGTAAAGGACGGCTGGCTTGACCGTTAAAGGGTGCTGTAACCCCCAAAGTACACTCCAGTCCAAACCAAAAAAAAAATTATTTTCTGTGTTTGTGAATTGTGTGCGCAGTAGCCGCACGTGCATCAACAAAGTAGTGCCAAGCGTGCGCCTGTGTCATAAGTAAAGGGCCGGCTGGCTTGACCGTTAAAGGGTGCTGTAACCCCCAAAGTACACTCCAGTCCAAACCAAAAATAAAATTATTTTCTGTGTTTGTGAATTGTGTGCGCAGTAGCCGCACGTGCATCAACAAAGTAGTGCCAAGCGTGCGCCTGTGTCATAAGTAAAGGGCCGGCTGGCTTGACCGTTAAGGGTGCTGTAACCCCCGAAAGTACACTCCAGTCCAAACCAAAAAAAAAATTATTTTCTGTGTTTAGCCGCACGTATATATCAAATTGATATAACATAAATGGAGGACCAAACTTTCTCCGATAAAAATAAAATAGAGAAAGATCAAGAACCACTTCCTCCTAGTGCTGAAGCTGCTGCCACTAGTCATGACATAGACAATAACATGCCATCAACGTCGTCTGCCAAGGCCGATGCCCAATGTCATAGTAGAGGGCACATACAATCCCAAATGGCAAAGTTCAGGAAAATGACCTTGAAAAAGACATTTAAATCAGCTGAAGAGAAACGTAAACTTGCCAATATGCCATTTACGACACGGAGTGGCAAGGAACGGCTAAGGTCAATCCCTAGTATGTTCATGACTAGTGGTTCAGCTTCACATGACGATGGAAACCCTCCTCCCACTAAAAAAATCAAAAGAGTTAAGCTGGCAAAAGCACAGCGAAGAACTGTGCTTTCTAAGAAGATATCACAAATCCCCAAGGAGAGTCCAAGTGTGGTGGTGGTTGCGATGCCTGACCTTCCCAGCACTGGACGGGAAGAGGTGGCTCTTTCCACCATTTGCACGCCCCCTGCAAGTGCTGAAAGGAGCACCCACAGTCCACTTGCTGATATGCAAATTGAAGATGTCACTGTTGAAGTACAACAGGATGAGGATACTGGTGTAGCTGGCGCTGAGGAGGAAGTTGGCGAGGAGGATTCTGATGGTGATGTGGTTTGTTTAAATCAGGCTCCGGGGGAGACAGTTGTTGTCCGTGGGATGAAAAAGCCCATCACGGTCATGCCTGGGCTGAAGACCAAACATTCCACCTCTTTGGTCTGGCAATATTTCTATCCAAATCCGGACAACAACTGTCTTGCCATATGTACCATATGTAAAGGTGGAATAAGTAGGGGTAGGGACGTCAACCACCTAGGAACATCCTCCCTTATACGGCACCTGCAGCGCGTTCATAAAAAGTTACTGTCAAGTTCAGAAACTTTGGCTAAGACCGTAAGCAGTCCAGGGACACCTAAATCCCGTTGTCCTGTTGTATCCAAGCGCCTGCAAACCACACCGTCAACTCCCTCCTCGTCAATTTCCTCCTTAGTCAGGATCAGAAGTAGTCCTGCAGGCCATGTCACTGGCATGACTGACTCTCCTATCCGGGATTCCTCCGGAGGATCCTGCATTGCTACGCCTACTGCTGCCGCTGCTGCTGTTGCTGCTGCTGGGAGTCGTTCATCATCCCAGAGAGGAAGTAGGAACTCCTCTACTTTTACTAAACAATTGACCCTCCAACAGTCCTTAGCGAGGAGGATGAAGTACGACAGCAGTCATCCTGAAGCAAAACGTATAACTGAGGCCTTGACTGCTATGTCGGTGTTAGACGTGCGTCCGGTATCCGCCATTAGTGCAGTGGGATTTAGACAATTGATGGAGGTAGTGTGTCCCCGGTTCCAAATCCCGTCTAGATTCCACTTCACTAGGCAGGCGATACCGAGACTGTACAGAAACGTCAGAAAAAGTGTCCTCAGTGTCCTGAAAAATGCCGTTGTACACAATGTCCACTTAACCACGGACATGTGGACAAGTGGAACAGGGCAGACTAAGGACTATATGACTGTGACAGCCCACTGGGTAGATGTATCACCTTACGCAGCAACAGCAGCAGCGTCACCAGTAGCAGCATCTCAGAAACGCCAGCTCGTTACAAGGCAGGCTACGCTGTGTATCACCGGTTTCAGTAAGAGGCACACCGCCGACAACCTCTTAGAGAAACTGAGGGAAATCATCGCCCAGTGGCTTACCCCACTTAGACTCTCCTGGGGATTTGTGATATCTGACAACGCCACCAATATTGTGCGGGCATTACATCTGGGCAAATTCCAGCACGTCCCATGTTTTGCTCACACAATAAACTTGGTGGTGCTGAAAAGCGACAGGGGCGTGCAGGAGACGCTTTGGGTGGCCCGAAAAATTTCAGGCCACTTTCGCCATTCAGCGACTGCGTGCCGAAGACTGGAGCGCCAGCAAACACTCTTGAACCTGCCCCGCCATCACCTGAAGCAAGAGGTTGTGATGCGGTGGAACTCAACCCTCTATATGCTTCAGAGGATGGAGGAGCAGCAAAAGGCCATTCAAGCCTATACATCCACCTATGACATAGGCAAAGGAGGGGGTATGCACCTGACTCAAGCGCAGTGGAGAATGATTTCCGTGTTGTGCAAGGTTCTCCAGCCCTTCGAACTTGCCACACGTGAAGTTAGTTCAGACACTGCCAGCTTGAGTCAGGTCAATCCCCTCATCAGGCTTTTGCAGAAGCAGCTGGAGAAAGTGAAGGAGGAGCTAAGATGGAGCGATTCCGCTCGGCATGTGGGACTTGTGGATGAAGCCCTTCATTCGCTTTGCCAGGATTCCAGGGTGGTCAATCTGTTGAAATCAGACCACTACATTTTGGCCACCGTGCTCGATCCTAGGTTTAAAGCCTATGTGGTGTCTCTCTTTCCGGCCGACACAAGCCTGCAGAGGTGCAAAGACCTGCTGGTGAACACACTGTCAGCTGAAGCGGAACGTGACACGTCAACAGCTGCTTCTTCATTTTCTCCCGCAACTGGGGCTGCCAGGAAAAAACTTAGGTATCCTAAGCAACCCGCTGGCGGTGATGCAGGGCAGGCAGGACCAAGTTTGGACATCTGGTCCGGACTGAAGGACCTGGCAACAATTTCTGACATGTCTACTGTCACTGCATATGATACTGTCACCATTGACAGAATGGTGGAGGATTACATTGGTGACTGCATCCAAGTAGGCATGTCAGACAGTCCATACCTGTACTGGCAGGAAAAAGAGGCAATTTGGAGGCCCCTGTACAAACTGGCTCTATTTTACCTGAGTTGCCCCCCCTCCAGTGTGTACTCCGAAAGAGTGTTTAGTGCAGCCGGGAACCTTGTCAGCGAAAGGCGTAGGAGGTTGCTTCCACAGAATGTGGAGAAGATGATGTTCATCAAAATGAATTATCAGCTCTTCCAGGGAGACCAGCCTCCAGAACGTACAGAGGGACCTGTGGTGGTGGATTCAAGTGGGGACGAGTTAATACTTTGTGAGGATGAGGATGTACACACTGAAGAGGGTGAGGAATCGGTGGATGAGGAGGATGAGGATGACATCTTGCCTCCGTAGAGCCAGTTTGTGCAGGGACACATTAATTGCCAGCTTGTTTTGTGGGGGCCCAAATGAACCAATCATTTCAGCCACAGTTGTGTGGCAGACCCTGGCGCTGAAATGATTGATTTGTTAAAGTGTGCATGTCCTGTTTATACAACATAAGGGTGGGTGGGAGGGCCCAAGGACAATTCCATCTTGCACCTCTTTTTTTTCTTTGCATTATGTACAGTTTGGGGCCTAGTTTTTCTAACGGCCATCCTGTCTGCCACTGCAGTGTCACTCCTAGATGGGTCACGTGTTTGTGCCGCCCACTCGTGTCGCTTAGCATAGTCATCCAGCTACCTCGGTGCAACCTTTTGGACATAAAAACACTATTGTGAGGTGTGAGGTGTTCAGAATAGACTGGAAATGAGTGGAAATTAAGGTTATTGAGGTTAATAATCGCATAGGAGCAGAAAAACCTACAAATTCTGTGATTTTAGCTGTTTTTATGCTTTTTTTCAAAAAAATACAGATCCAAAACACAAAACCCAGAACCCAAAACACGGAAGGGTGGTTTTGGCAAAACCAATCCAGATCCAAAACACGAAGAAAGATCCAGATCCAAAACACAAAACACGAAAAGTGGCCGGTGCACACCCCTAGTATATATATATATTAGGGGTGTGCACCGGCCACTTTTCGTGTTTTGGTTTTGGATCTGGATCTTTCTTCGTGTTTTGGATCTGGATTGGTTTTGCCAAAACCACCCTTCCGTGTTTTGGGTTCTGGGTTTTGTGTTTTGGATCTGTATTTTTTTGAAAAAAAGCATAAAAACAGCTAAAATCACAGAATTTGTGGGTTTTTCTGCTCCTATGCTATTATTAACCTCAATAACCTTAATTTCCACTCATTTCCAGTCTATTCTGAACACCTCACACCTCACAATAGTGTTTTTTATGTCCAAAAGGTTGCACCGAGGTAGCTGGATGACTATGCTAAGAGATACGAAGTGGGCGGCACAAACACGTGGTCCATCTAGGAGTGGCACTGCAGTGGCAGACAGGATGGCAGTTTGAAAAACTAGGCCCCAAACTATACATAATGCAAAGAAAAAAAAGAGGTGCAAGATGGAATTGTCCTTGGGCCCTCCCACCCACCCTTATGTTGTATAAACAGGACATGCACACTTTAACAAACCAATCATTTCAGCGCCAGGGTCTGCCACACGACTGTGGCTGAAATGATTGGTTAGTTTGGGCCCCCACAAAACAAGCTGGCAATTAATCTGTCCCTGCACAAACTGGCTCTACGGAGGCAAGATGTCGTCCTCATCCTCCTCATCCACCGATTCCTCACCCTCTTCAGTGTTGTGTACATCCTCATCCTCACAGAGTATTAATTCGTCCCCGCTGGAATCCACAACCACAGGTCCCTCTGTACGTTCTGGAGGCTGGTCTCCCTGGAAGAGTTGATAATTCATTTTATGAACATCATCTTCTCCACATTTTGTGGAAGCAACCTCCTACGCCTTTCGCTGACAAGGTTCCCGGCTGCACTAAACACTCTTTCGTAGTACACACTGGAGGGGGGGCAACTCAGGTAAAATAGAGCCAGTTTGTAAAGGGACCTCCAAATTGCTTCTTTTTCCTGCCAGTACAGGTACGGACTGTCTGACATGCCTACTTGGATGCTGTCACCGATGTAATCCTTTAACAGACAGACGCACGCTTGTCGCTGCTGCTTTGAGGATGCAAGTGCGGCTACAGCCCACACAATTCACAAAGACAGAAAAAAGAAGAAGAATATTTTTATTGTTTGTGTAGCACACTTTGAGGGTTACACCACCCTTTAACAAACAGATGCACGCTTGTCGCTGCTGCTTTGAGGATGCAAGTGCAGCTACAGCACACACAATTCACAAAGACAGAACAAAAAGAAGAATATTTTTATTGTTTGTGTAGCACACTTTGAGGGTGTCACCACCCTTTAACAGACAGACGCACGCTTTTCGCTGCTGCTTTGAGGATGCAAGTGCAGCTACAGCCCACACATTTCAAAAAGACAGAAAAAAAAGAATATTTTTATTGTTTGTGTACCACACTTTGAGGGTGTCACCACCCTTTAACAGACAGACGCACGCTTGTCGCTGCTGCTTTGAGGATGCAAGTGCGGCTACAGCCCACACAATTCACAAAGACAGAAAAAAGAAGAAGAATATTTTTATTGTTTGTGTAGCACACTTTGAGGGTGTCACCACCCTTTAACAGACAGACACACGCTTGTTGCTGCTGCTTTGAGGATGCAAGTGCGGCTACATCGCACACAAGTCACAAACACATTAAAAAAATAGTTTTTTATTTTTTGGAGCACTTTGAGAGTTACACCACCCTTTAACAGACAGACGCACGCTTGTCGCTGCTGCTTTGAGGATGCAAGTGCGGCTACAGCCCACACAATTCACAAAGACAGAAAAAAAAAGAACAATATTTTTATTGTTTGTGTAGCACACTTTGAGGGTGTCACCACCCTTTAACAGACAGATGCACGCTTGTCACTGCTGCTTTGAGGACAGTATCATATGCAGTGACAGTAGACTTGTCAGAAATTGTTGGCACGTCCTTCAGTCCGGACCAGATGTCCAAACCAGCCCTTGACTTATGACACAGGCGCACGCTTGGCACTGCTACTATGTTGATGCACGTGCGGCTACATCGCACACAAGTCACAAACACATTAAAAAAATAGTTTTTTATTTTTTGGAGCACTTTGAGGGTTACACCACCCTTTAACAGACAGACGCATGCTTGTCGCTGCTGCTTTGAGGATGCAAGTGCGGCTACAGCCCACACAATTCACAAAGACAGAAAAAAGAAGAAGAATATTTTTATTGTTTGTGGAGCGCACTTTGAGGGTTACACCATCCTTTAACAGACAGACGCACGCTTGTCGCTGCTGCTTTAAGGATGCAGGTGCGGCTACAGCCCACACATTTCACAAAGACAGAAAAAAAAAGAATATTTTTATTGTTTGTGGAGCGCACTTTGAGGGTTACACCACCCTTTAACAGACAGATGCACGCTTGTCGCTGCTGCTTTGAGGATGCAAGTGCGGCTACAGCCCACACAATTCACAAAGACAGAGAAAAGAAGAATATTTTTATTGTTTGTGGAGCGCACTTTGAGGGTTACACCATCCTTTAACAGACAGACGCACGCTTGTCGCTGCTGCTTTGAGGATGCAGGTGGAATCTAGACGGGATTTGGAACCGGGGACACACTACCTCCATCAATTGTCTAAATCCCACTGCACTAATGGCGGATACCGGATGCACGTCTAACACCAACATAGCAGTCAAGGCCTCAGTTATACGTTTTGCTTCAGGATGACTGCTGTCGTACTTCATCCTCATCGCTAGGGACTGTTGGAGGGTCAATTGTTTAGTAAAAGTAGTGATGTTCCTACTTCCTCTCTGGGATGATGAACAACTCCCAGCAGCAGCAACAGCACTAGGAGGAAGTGGTTCTTGATCTTTCCCTATTTTATTTTTATCGGAGAAAGTTTGGTCCTCCATTTATGTTATATTGATATATACGTACGGCTAAAGCGCACACAAACACAGAAAATATTTTTTTATTTTTGCTGGAGAGTAGTGCACTTTGTGGGTTACACCACCCTTTAAGAAATGAGCCAGCCGGCTCTTTACTTATGGGACACAGGCGCACGCTTGGCGCTGCTCCTTTGTTGATGCACGTGCAGCCACAGCGCACACAATTCACAAACACAGAAAATATTTTTTTTTTTGGTTTGGACTGGAGTGTACTTTGGGGGTTACAGCACCCTTTAACGGTCAAGCCAGCCGGCCCTTTACTTATGACACAGGCGCACGCTTGGCACTACTTTGTTGATGCACGTGCGGCTAAATGTATATACACATTTATATGGGTAAATATACTGTATACATGTGTATATACATATATATATTTTTAAAACATATTTTTTTTCGGCCTGGCTATGTCGGCTGAAACCCACTATGGGGGGCTGTATGCATCTTTGCTATGGGGCCCCCAAAGAGCTAATTATGCCCCAGATACCGCAGGTAGGTGCACATCATAGCATAGCTTTGAGCAGCCATTATTCATACAGCCAGACTGCCCAACATGCTTTTGGGAACTTTTAAAGCCATCACAATTAATTTCCAGCCAACAGAATGGTGTCTAGAAGCTCAAATCGACTGTCTCTCCTTATTCTATTCATTTGGGGATTTCAAGTTCGATTTTGAATTCGATTTATGTTTGATTTGCAAATTGAATGTTACTAAATGAAGGGATCCTATATTCAACATCAGTGTTTTGCCTATATTCGATTTTGAGTGAAATTCAGTTTTATGTTCGCTTTGGCATTCGATTTTGGCTTTAGTAAATCTCCAATATCAAAATGGAATGGCAAATCGAACAGAATCCAAAATCGATCTTTAGTAAATATACCCCCAGGACTTAAATACTCGAGCTGGTCAGAATGATCGGAACCTCATCCTCATCCCATTACATGTATGTGATGGAAAGAACTTTATGCCTTGAAGTTGCGGTTTTGGAGGAGCATTTCTAGGCACACGTTGACCAATGTAATAAAATATATAAACAGCCCTCATATCAATTTATTGATTAATTAAATTTATATTGATTAACTAAGTAATTAATTAATATAGAATGGTATTTTAGAAGAAAAACAGAACAAGCATAATGACTAAAGGCATTGGCCCTAATGTATAAGTATGTTGGACTTTGATATGAAGTTCTATTGTTCCCTCCATATACGTTTTTTAGAGTATCCACAAACCTGCAACTTGTAGGTTTGTGGATACTCTGGAAAATGTGTATGGATGGAGGGAACAAGTCCAACATACTTATACATTAGGGCCAATGCCTGCAAGCATGCACAGATCCTCCTTCTATGAAGGTACCTTCAGAGACCAGGATGTGGTCAAGCATTGTGAAATGCACTTAAGTGCACCTGTTACCCTTTTCCCCATTGTGATCCAAACAGTTACTCCCTCCTAGACACCTTACAATCAGCGTCCACCCTCTACATTCCCACGAAATGCCCCCAATGAGCTGCTAGCAGCTAAGTCAAAAGGTCATTTCCACATATTCATCTTCCTTGACCTCTGTTGCTTGTAAAATAATCCACCACCATCTTCTCCTACACATCCATCACTCCCTGGGCCATGTGGTACTGGTACTGTGCCTTCCATGTGCACCTCCTAACTTTCTGAGCAGTCCTTCAGTGAACTACAAAAAAAAAGGAATTTGCCCTCCAGCACACTGCAGCTAAATCAAAAATACTTGAATCCTACATAATAATACAAATTGAGAGGTATTGGTTACATACATTTGCAAATATATGAATAAGCGCTGGGCCAACGTCAAGGCTCCTCTATACCAGCGTCATTAACATTAAGGGGTTCACGTCCGAGAAGCAAGGCACCCCAAAAAATTCCAGCCAAGGACCATCCCCAGGGCATCACTCGAAGAGGGGAAAAAAGGTGATAGTGAAGTGTAAAGGATAGATGTGTAAAGATAAATCAATAAGTGTTAATGAAATGTAAAAGAATTAAAATGACATAAATAATATACAAACGATTAGAGAGGTGAAAAAATATTCTATGTGAATTAAGTGGTGATGCCATGAGAAAGGTCCAGCTAGAACAACCCCGGGGGCCCCACTCCCAAACGCTCACCCCAAAATAATTAATGCTACATAATAGTAGCACCCACTCTGGGTCATATAAATGCAAATTGGTGTACTGCATGATAACTGTACATGTATGAGCTGAGAGCTAACTTACCTTGGAGGTACCCCAAAAAACCTCCACATGGCACTACAAGGATCAGCACCTCCAGCTAATGCTGACTCCCTTCATGTAATTATATTAATTTTTTTTCTTCCATAAATTCACATAGCATGTTACGCTTCTATGGGTTTCTTATCCTGCCCATTGTAACCTATGTAGTGCACCCTTGATGGCTGCCTCGCCTGGTACTTTCAAGGGCAGGATGAGCAACACATTGGATTGATTATGTAGTGGGTATCCTGCTAGTTCACTATTCATTTTATCCTTGTATGTCCTAGTCCCATTTATTGCTGTTTCACACATTGTAACCAATTTAGTGTGCCCAATATGGCTGCCTCGCCTGGTACAGAATAAAAAATACATGGTACTGACAAACTTGCAAGGATCTTGTCTAGTATTCATATCTCTGCCATTATGAGCGTTCAGTTCCAGGCATTGCAATCCTATATAGTGCGCCTAAAATGGCTGCCTCATGGGTGACCCGAATCGGCTCCTACACCCATAGTACTTTCTCCATGGATTCTGTATTTCGTGCAAAGCTATAACTCTTTATTATGCTCATAGTATCTGGTAAGCGTCCGGTGCTAAGCAAACCGGTGCTAGTGCTCTAGGTATTAGCCGTCCCCTTTAGTTGAGTGACTCTGGTAGAGGTGTAGCATGATTGGGCAAGCCGGTGCTAGTGCTCTGGGTATTAGCCGTCCCCTTTAGTTGAGTGACTCTGGTAGAGGTGTAGCATGATTGGGCAAGCCGGTGCTAGTGCTCTGGGTATTAGCCGTCCCCTTTAGTTGAGTGACTCTGGTAGAGGTGTAGCATGATTGGGCAAGCCGGTGCTAGTGCTCTGGGTATTAGCCACCCCCTTTAGTTGAGTGACACTGGCAGGGGTGTAGCATGATTGGGAAAATTGGTGCTAGTGCTCTGAGTATTAGCTGTCCCCTTTAGTTGACTGACACTGGCAGAGGCATAGTATTATTGGACAAACCGGTGCTAGTGCTCTGGGTATTAGCCGCCCCCTTTCGTTGTGTGATGCTTAGGCCATTAGCCTAAGCTATTTCCTGCTCAGCTTAGAGTCTGACTCTTCATCTCCATATTTGCTCAGCAGTGAGTCATAGGAAACAGGGAATGGTGGCAAAGAACACATGAGTCCCACGACCGTTTCGGTAGTATGTCACATCCTACATCGGTTATCCCACATGCTAGAAAAATTACTACGGCATTACCGTGGCCATTCTGTGCAACCAAAGGGTTAGCCAGACGTCTGATAATTGAAGGATCTGCGACCAATGCAGTGTCTTTGTACGCAGATGCTTGAACTTGCAATTCCGCAGGTCTCAATACATTCCTTGGCGACTGTGACATTAGCATATTTTCCCACAGCAACTGCGAAAACCGGCACCGCAACAACATGAACGTACATCTGTGATCAGGCATATCACTATTATTTTATTATTTTATTTATTACCATTTATTTATATAGCGCACACTTTTTCTGCATCACTCACATGTCCACTCCATCTTATATAGTTTCCGCTTACAGAATTACCCAGCATTCTCAGCTCTCTTTGAGGACCATTCTGTAGTATTGTACCTGCAGATTCTAATTTCATTGCAGCCTATGGCCAATTTTTCTGCAATTTAGATAAAATATATAATTTAGCAAACCAATATTGCTTGATCAGCGAGTGTTTTATAGTGCCATTAGCCCAAGATTGCTATTACTTTAATGTATTTTTTATTAAGACAATAAAGGTTGAGAAGATTCTTACATCATTGTGTGTGATTTGATTTTGTAGATAATCCAGACATATGATTAACAATGAAGTAGATTTAGATTAGCGTTTACCTTTTGTTTACCATTCTTACACTCATCTCGCCTTGGAATCTATTGAGAATCAATATTTCAATAAAGGCTACTTCAAATTCTCCATTAATTTGCATTGTCACAATTTATAGAATGCTCCTAATGCATAAAGTAAAGAGGAATTCTGTTATATTCATTTTAACTAAAAACTAGGCTTAAGCTAAGCATTCAACAGCCTGTGGACCTCATTCAGACCCGTACGCAATCGCTTAAGCGCTTGCAAGCGGGTTGATGTTTGGCTGTACACACACGCAGCGGCCGCACTGCGCGTGCGCAAGCCCTGGAGCGAGAGAGAAATTCTCTCGCTCCGGGGCTCACTACAAAAGGGGCGGCTGTCGATGTTGATCAACAGCTCGACCCATTTTGTAGGCGTAGCAGGGGGGTGGCTTCACGAACAGAGGCGTTCCCAAGCGAACGCCTGCCGTTTGTGGGCGGCCCTAATGACATCACCAGTGATGTCAGTGGGAGAGCTTCCGGCTCTGTTAGAGCCGAAAGCTCTCTGGGGCTTGCGGCAGATGAGACCCTTCCACAAGGGTCTCGTCGCAAGCCCCGATGGTCGCGATGGTCTTGACCATCGCGACCATCATCCTGGCCACTCGTTAAAGCTGTGGGTGGTAACCCACAGCCTAGCGAGCGGCCAGGAGTTTGGATCATTTTTAAGATGCGGCCACCCTCATTCAGAGCGGCTCTGAATGAGGTCCTGTGTGCTATATGGAACAACGAAGAAAACACAATAATGCAGTATGGTGCCCTTTTCACTGCTCCTGCATGTAATTGAGATTTCTGGGCTCAAACATTTATTTAATACACTACAATGTGTATGTTAAGCTATCTATATTGCATACTACATGCATTTTGTTTAGGCATTATTTGTTTGTTATTTTTTTATTATAATTTTCAATGGCGTATGTAACCTACAGTAGGGGCTGCAGCCCTCCCAGTAAAAGCCGCCACCTCAGTGAGCCAGTTGCAGTCCGTGACTACACAGGCTACACTCAGTGTCTGGCTGTGGCTTTCCATTGGAAGCGCTACTTGCCAGTCACACACAGGACAGGCAGTTCCAGGAGGAGGTGAGAGATTGTGCTTCCAGTGGGAAGCCACTCCTCTGCCTTTCGGGCAGCTCTGCCCAGCTTCTAGGGACTTCAGTCCCTAGAAGCAGATGTTTTGCCCATGTGTGGCACCACCGCCGCTTGTGCACATGCACCAGTCCCGGCGCCTGACAGGCTCATTGCGCAGGTGCCGGGTCCCAGCCCGCCGGGACTGCAGTGTCTCCCCCTCTCCTTAGGCAGCAGCAAAGAAGGTAGGAACCGCTGCTGATAGCATTCCATAAAGGGGATATTGATTCATTCATTGATTCATTTAACTTTACAAGAAATTATAGGAAAATTCTTCACCAGCTCAGAATAGACAAAACACACTGGGGCTCATGAGCAAGTCGAACGTCATGTGTGTATGTTCGGTCGGACTCATGGAATATCCAGTCTACAACACTAGTGTGTATGCCAGGTTTGTCTCTGGAGCAATAAGTATAGCATAGAGAAAATATGTAGAAGTGGTTTGACAGCGTTTGTAGTCAATAACAAAGTCACACTCAGGGCCAATGAGAGCCTGGACGGGTCCAGGTACCGTTGGTGGGTGTGGCTACACCTACTCATGTACAGTATTAGTTCTTTTCAACTGGAAGCACAGCCACAGCATAGTGGGGAAATGGCTACGGCTTAGTAAGGGCCTGGTCATTGCATAGCGTGGAAGTATGCTTCCCTGCACTTCCGGGACCCTACAGAGACTCAAGCCTAGTTAATAACTACCTGCTGTTCTCTCTTGACCTCTCTCCCTGCTTTCTCTAATTGCTATATAGCAGACACTCAAGTTTTAAAATAAAAAAATAAAGAAAATGAATATAATTAAAATGATTATCTACATGTGATCTTTTGCAAAATACACTGTGCATGCCTGTACTGTGATTGGCGCATGCCCAGTGGCCATTGGACAAGGAGGATGACTTTCACAGCTGCCACAAAGCAGCTTATGATTATTTACATTGATTGTGAGCAACTTCCATTCTGTGTATCACTGTTCTGAGGGGCCTGTATGGGACTAGTAGCTGGAGGGAATGCTGATCCTTGCAGTGCAATACTAGAGGATCCTAGGGTGCCCCCAAGTGAGTAGGCTCTCAATTTAGAAACACATGAATATATGACCATAAGTGTGGCCATTATTATATAGTGTAAGACCACCTATCAGAGGCACCTTGATGTGGCGAGTGGCTTATTATACAGTATATTTGCAAATGTTTGTGGATGAGTCCTCTGCAGTTTACTCTCATGGAGGATGTATGTCTCTTTTGCCGATTGCAGTGTACTGGGGGATTCTGTGTTTTTTTTCTTATCTAGATTAACCTCTCCCTTAAGGTGCCCACACACTGGACGACTCGCAAAAGATTCAATGTCATCAACAAATTCCCTAGAACTCCCCGGGCAACTCACCGGCACTCCTGGACAGACTATATCTTACTAAACTGTGCAATGTGATTAACGACCTACAGAGCCGGCAACAGAAATCTTGGGGCCCGGTACACTCATTTTTTGGGGCCCCCTATACCCTCTCCTAGTATTTATCCCGTCACACACACCCCAGCCCCTGTGACTGTCATACATCCCTCTTCCCCAGCCCCTGTGACTGTCACACATACCTATTTCCCAGCCCCTGTGTCTGTCACCCCCCCTCTTCTCCAGCCCCTGTGTCACACATTCCTCTTCCCCAGCCCTTGTGTCTGTCACCCCCCTCTTCCCCAGCCCCTGTCACATCTCCCCCTCTTCCCAAGCCCCTGTCACATTTTCCCCTCACCCCCAGCCCGTCACATCTCCCCCTCTTCCCCAGCCCATCACATCTGCCCTACTTCCCCAGACCCTGTCACATCTCCCCCTCCCCCCCAGCCCCTGTGTGTCCCACCCTCTTAATCTGTAGCTCCCCACCACCGGACTCGTGAGACTCTAGCCCAGCCCGGCCTCGGCCAACGCTTTCCTGCTGCACTTGACTGTACTCTTCAGTCTTCTCTGGTGACCTACACCCGGCGGCTCCTCGGTCTGATTCAGCAGCGCCACGTCATGACGTCACGCGCACTGCGCCGGTCCGGCCTCCCTGTGTTTGCCGGGACGGTAACAGCTAGGTCCCTTTCCACCTTACCAGGACTAGTCAGGAGGATCTTTAGCAGCAATCGTCACAGCAGGTAGTCTGCAGAGGCAAGGGGGACACATGAAATCTGCTCCCAAAATTCCTGAGGGTTCGGGGTCCCTTAGAATCTTGGGATCCAGTTCAAGTGTCTTCTTTGTCCCCCCCTGTTGCCGGGCCTGATGAACTATTGTGCGTCCTTAATGATTTCCAGTGCATCCCTTAAGGAGATCACCAGATCTCCTTAAAGAGATCTACCTGCAGTAGGTAAGATCTGAAGATACGACAAACGACCCGTGGGACCACACATCGGATCGTTATCATTCCTGGAAGCTGCACAATTTGCACATTTTTAAATTATGTATCATTCTGATGCATCGTTTTCCTGCAAATCGTGCCTAAAATCAACCAGTGCGTGGGCACCTTTACACGTACCTGTGATGGGACAATAAACTGATTATGGGCAGGTTCTATTTTGTATATCACAATTATAGTACTCTTTTTGAATAAACTCATATAACATCTAAGAAAAAACAAGTCATTTCTGAACATGAAACAAGAGAAACAGTTTTCCTGCAGATTTGTCCCTCATACCTGTACACAAAGCACATGTCAAAATCCTGCTGTCGGAAGTACAACTCCACAGACACTTTGACTGACACACTGTAGGGTTGTGATCACTTCAAAATCTTGGCTATGATTACCTTTGGGCCTCCCCATTAATAAATCATACCTTTTAAATATTGAGCTTAGAATAATGTCTGTTGGAGCGCCTCACTAATGTTATGTTAAAGTCATTACAGTAAGATGATAGAAACACTATTTCATGTGTAACATTTGTACATTGATATGTTTATTTACATTAACTATTTTTTACCCTAAAAGTAATGACTAGTAGCTCATTAGCACAAATGAGTAAATGTTCAAAAATCAGGATAATTGTGTATCAAAAAAGCTTTGTAGCTGGCTGGTATATTACTCCCAAAACTTGCAGTGTTTACCCTTAAATTTAATGAAAATATCCAGGCTAAAATAATCTTTAGGCCTTGAAGAAGAAACTTTCAGTATCGAAACATGTCAGGTAAGCAGTGATTTTGGACTTACCTATTAGTTTGGGACCAGGTAGATTTTTCATTCTTACCTCAGGTTCATCTTCCTATCTGGACTAGAGGAGGTGTTTGCACCGGGGGAAGCTAATTTTTTAACAATTCCCAGGAACTTTAAAAATTTTTGCCTATTCACTTTTTTTGCACAGTGTTTTATGTAATTTTATTGTCATAATAAATGGTACACTTTTATTGTACCACGGCTCATGATGTTTTAAAAATAAAAAATACAAAGACATCTCACCAGCAGAGGAAAGAAACCTTTATGGGAGTCACATCTAACATCATACCGGGAGTACTGGTACCTTATGGACGTTTGCTTATTAAGGACTTAAAGATGCCTTTATATGTCTACATTTATTAATGAAATTGTGAGTTGCGGTACGCATCACTTTATGACTATACCTTGCTTTGGGTCTGTATTCATTTGTACCTAAAGATAACGTTATGTGTTTGGAATATTCAATTATATTGTGAGTTTTGGTATGCATTAAACAGCTTGTCACCAGAAAGATACTTTGATATGCGTCCACTGCCTGCCCTATTGTGAGTTTGGGTACGTCCAACCTTAACTCTCCCCTAGCGTAGATACCTAGTTCTGACACCTACTTACCTAGTGAGACTAGGTCAACATTAATTTGAAATCTTTATTTTTTTATGGTGTCATCACGTCCATATGTCTGACGACGAGAGAAAGAGAAACAAGACCAGACATAATAGGAGACATCATCTCCATAAGTTTTTTTCACTATTATATTCTTCCGTATATCTAAACTTGCACAACAATTGCTTGAAGGAGTCTCATTTTAGTATCGGTGAGGAGCGCCGGGGTTCACACAATCATTTATTTCTTCTAAAAAAATCTTTGTTGCATTACTTTGGCTTTTTCAGAACCATTATAGTTCCCCCCATCCACCAGGTCTCAATCCACCCATCTCCTCTGCAGTTAATGACTGAATTTGTCATGACAATTTTTTCAAAGGTAAAACCAACCTGGTGCCAATTACTTGTATCCCTTTATATGCTAACACGTTTAAAAATATGCACAGAGAAACAGATGCATGATATCATAAAAAAAATAAAAATATCTATTCCAGCATGGATCTGCATTTTCGGCATTTGGTCTAAAATATCATGGTGTCCGTATACTTCTTATCACATATACTGTATTATGGGGGCTAGAGTAGTTTTCATATTCCTGCTCCTTGTGCCCTACACATAAAATTAAAGCAAAACAAAAATCCTAATATGTTGTCTATTGGATATGTGGTACCCCGGGTGTTGTGGTAGGCACGGATAAGTTAGGAGTAGATAGTATCTTACTGTTAAGACATCAGCTCCAGGAGATCTTCCTTCTTCTTTTGCAATGACTCCACAAGCTTTATCCACCTCAGGCTGTAGGTGAGAAGCTAGCCCCATACACATTAAAATAGGCAGATTCTGTTTGTACCTATATAGGGAATTCAATGAAATAGCATTTTCCCTGCTCTGTAAATCAGGGGTCAACGGGAAACTCAATGATTTCGCATAAATGGCAGAAATGGCAGAATCAATGGGCTTTCCCCACGTGTGAAACCCCTGATGGTTCCGTTCCTCACGGTCTTTTCCACGCCGCTCCTAAAGCTGCGAAGAAAAGTCTACCTAGGGGAGATGATGCGCGGGTTTAACCCCACTAATTGTGTTGCCGGCAGAAGCGTTCTGTCCCAGCAGCTGTATAGCGGTGTGTACGAAAGTCAATAGCGCTCCAAGCCTCTTTCCTGGACCAGTGCTGTCACTGCATCTCTGTCATCTCTGTCTCTATTAATCCCGCTGAAACGTGTTTCGTCTCCTGTTTTACTTCGTCAGTGGGTCCTACTAACGAAGTCTAAAAGTTGGGTACACAACTGATAGATATATCTGCAGACTGTGCAGAACATATGTTTTGCATACATTCTGCGCGATCCGTCGTGAATGACGTCACCCACCCAGTTGAGCTGTCACAAGTGTACGGGTGGTCTATGGGCCTGATTAAGAGAATGACACAATGCTGATATTACGCAGATTGAGCGATTGTTTGCCACTGAGCATGCGTATAAGTCACACTGAGCATGCGCAGCATTGGTTTGCACTTGTGCTCACACAGAGGATTCATACGCAAACTGAGTGACAGGTAGTTAGCATTCGGGGGAGGTAATGGGGGATTTTTAGGCAAATGCAGGTGTGTCTGACCGTTTAAACGCCGTTTCATGGGCATGCATAAATGAGCTATTGCGATCTCCTTCGCAGCATGA
The DNA here is from genome assembly GCA_031769625.1 of Taudactylus pleione. NCBI lineage: Eukaryota > Metazoa > Chordata > Amphibia > Anura > Myobatrachidae > Taudactylus > Taudactylus pleione. Next base: position 6,488,811 of record JAUIMM010000516.1, on the reverse strand, counting down.
GAGCTCGCAGTGTATTAAGAGAGCCATACTGTTTGAGGCAGGTCAGCCCTTGACTTATAAGCTGCGTGGCTGCCTGATCTGCATCGATGTTACCGATGTTTACGCAGTTGTACATTGTCAGACAGATATGAAAAGGCCGCAGTGGGCGTCCCTATGCTCGGGTAAGTTTTGGAAGGCATTAGCATATTTGCGCAGCTGTGTTTCGTGCGAAATCCCAGCTGCGATTGCTTTAGCGTACAATCAGGCCCTATATCCTATGTGTAATTAGTAAAAAAAGAGAAGATTAACAAACCAGGTCCCTAATTTAAAATACATAAATGTTTCAGTAATCCAAGTCTACTGCAAATCTAATTTCAAACACTGACTGAATCAGCTTTTAACAAGGTGTAGGACAGGAAATTTACATAGCTGTTTTTACAACTACCTGCAACATAAACATTGATATCAAGTTGCAGCTTCAGGTCTTAAAAGGTTCCACATGGGTCCTAATACAACCAATTAAACAATAAGAGGGACATTAGTGTTCAACGACAAAAGCTGTTTGTAAACATGTCCTCTTTAAATTAAGTGTCAGCAGGGGACAAAGAGTGTGCTTTGTTCCTCCTGTTTGGATGATTCGTCAGCTAAATGAGTAAACATGTTAAGCAGCGGCTACTTTTTTAAATCCATAATGGCCCCACTGAGATTACTCTGAAATTAGCTGTAAATCGTAGCAAAATGAAACAAAATTCTTCCTTTTATTCACTTAAACCAAATAACATTTTGTGTTTGTGTTATGTGTCAACAGAAAACTAATCTAAAACATTAGCATAAATAAATAATGATTTTTTTTTCTAGAAATACCTTTATTTTGTGACGTCTTGTCAGTTCTGATGAATACGTCCCCTCTCAGTAAGTAGTGATACATAGTCACGCCAACCCCTTTTCACAATGACTTGAACAATTAATCATGCTGTCAACATCTGTAAATAGGCCAAACAAATCTGAGCTTTTTATATATAATACTACATTCTGTAGGTAGAGAAGGTTCTCTCTTTAAGTCATATAACTCACACAATAAATATCTTCTAATCTCTAAATGTTGAGTCAGTCAGTTATTAAAGTAATATATGTTTTTGATGTGGCTTTTCCTGTGTAGGTAGCTGGGAGGGTCTTGGAGTGGTCATTGATGACAATATAGTTTATTGAATGGGTAAGTTAATTTTATTATTAGATAAATGAATTTGGCCTAAATAGTATTACTGATATATCAATAACTAAGATCATGATGTTTCTACTTTATTAGATAATTGATAATTTATTCAATTATTATATATTTATGTTCAGTATCATATGATTTTTTAATCTGGAGGCTGAATTATTTTAATTCTGCTGTCCACTAATAGGATTTAATATAGGTTTTTAAAATGTTAAACAACAAATTATATACTGTATGTGTGCACATGGGCATAAACATTTTTCAATGTAATTAAAATATACAAACATACTTTATATTACATTCATTCTCTTGTATGCAGTAGTTAGCCCTTAGGCATATTATATCTATTATATACTTATAATAAAGTTTTAATGGTTGTATCTGTACATAGATTTTTTTGCGAGCAGTTCAGGCTAAAATACAACCTAGTCACGTGTGTAATGACGCTACTTTGCTAATTATGCACACCCATTAAACGCCATTCTGACGGTCGGGCACGCCTGCGTTCGCATATCCACACCCCCATTTTCAAGCACCTTCCCCTGTTACCACCCACAAACGGCACTATCTGTCACTGAACATAGCGGCTCGACTGCGGGCTATGACCGAACACTTTCCCATCGCAATGACTGGTACGCGCATGCGCATTGCGACTCATACACATGCGCAGTTTGCGAAAAGTCGCTCAATGTGAGCAAGCACAGCATAGCGTACGGGTCTGAATCAGACCCTGTGTATGAACTATCGAGACAAAATAATTTTTTTTCTGAATTTTTGTTTGTCTGAATGTTCGTTCTGTCATCATGCAGAAACTATGGGATGAATTTGGGTTGCGTTTTCAATTTTGTATAGCTTAGTCACTTAGAAAGAAACTGAGATATGAATTATCTCAATGTGATATCAGGGAGGGGAGCAATAAAGGAAAAAACAGACGCTTGACAATCGGCGCATGCAGTGTGCAGGCTCCTCAAGCCAAAAATGAATAGATGTATAGAAATATTTTTAGGAACAAATATACTTTTAGGGACTGTCTATGAACTAAGGAGACAATTTTTTTTTATTGGAATTTGCATTGGCTCCTCAAGTCCAAATTGACTATATGTATATAAATATATATATATATATATATATATATATATATATATATATATATACACTCCTCCCGGCACTCAATAAAACACAGTCCTGGTAACTTGCTAAGGTGCCTTCCCTAAGTGAACAAGTCACTCCATATAGTTGCCTCAATCGGGCGGCACTCAGTAGACTTCCACAGGTTGAGTTATATAAGCATTTATTCTAAATTCAACGTTTCGGGGTTACCCCCTTTGTCAGCACGTCTGCTGTTCTTGAAACCCCGAAACGTCGAATTTGGAATAAATGCTTTGACAACTCGACCTGTGGAAGTCTACTGACTGCCATCCGATTGGGGTAACATATATATATATATATATATATATATATATATATATATAAATAAATATACAAATATAGATTAAAAACAGGATGCGCAACAAGTAATAAAAGAATTTGTTAGCAATTATTCACCGTTTTCCAATATTCAGAACTTGATGCTGGTGCAGCCACTTCCACAAGACTCCACCATCTTTTTCATATGTACATATATTGCACACCCTGAACACAGTTATATCTGTGTATGCATATAGAAATACATAGATATATACAAATCCCAAGATCTATTTCACAGGAAAATCCAACTATATATTAGGCACTAATCAGGCAGCTAATCTTGACTCATGAAGTTGCAGTATACATTTCAATCCAGTAGATGGCACACCAAGACAAATACTACATATCATAGTTACTTGCATGTTACTTGCAACCTTTCAGAGTTACTCTAGGTTAAATAGCAATGAATTTGGGATCTACAAGATAAGATTTGTTTGACTAAAGTGCACTTAGATTGGATTGTGAGATTGATTGCCCCTTGAATTGGATTTTGTGGTTTACATAAAAAAATAGAATACTGTGGATTCTTACTGTTTACAAAGACATTTTTTGATCAGTGTCTACAATATAAAATATACATCACAATTTAGATGCCACTACTGTCTTTGTAAAATGAGTTCCACTGAGCAATAACAGACATCCACGCGAGTGAAGCTGCGGGCAAATGCTATTTACATAATAATTCTTATACATAACTTTCTCTTTTTTTCCCTTGTCTCTTTTATTCTCCCTGTTTATAATTTATGAGAACATGGGCACCACTTTTTTTCTTCATCTGCAAACGGAAATGCTCCAAGCTGACAACATTCTGTGTGGTTCCAATCGCAGCAGAAATAGTGAGTGGAAGGTTCTGACTGCCCTGGATTATGTCTTCTGAATCTTACAAACTTTGCAATCTCTATACTTTTAAAACTCATTATGAAAATACCTGTAGCTAGGTATACCTACCCAATGGAAATCTCCCAATCCTCTTGTCCATTCAAGAAAAAGATTAAGCCTGATATGATAATGGAATATATCCCTTCATTGACCCGAGATAGCCACAGTGTTTCTATTTCCGCTTGGTATTATTGGTCATAATTCCAGGAGTGATCTAATATAAGCATCACCTGGTCACCTGCAAAATCTAATCTATATTGCTCCTTCTGATCTAATTGCTACCTCATACTGAAGAATGGGTTGTCACACAGCGTAAAGCAGTCTAACGCCAACATTGAAATTGTCTAAACACCATCTCCTAAAAATTAATACATTTTTCTTCATATGTTCAATTTGCAGATTTTATGATACTGCTGATAGATGTATTACATAGCTACTGTCTTTATATGTCAGCACTTATTAATTAAATATTAGGTAATAAAAAATTACCCCCTTGGTGTATATTTGGGTCCTCCCTTTCATGGAGATTCTAAAGTAAATAATAGTGGTCAATAGTGGGTGGGGCTTTCAGTGCTGGTAGTGTTCCTTTATAATAAGCTCCACACAACTCTGGTTAGTGTGATTTGATGTTGAATCGGCTGTAACAAGAGGTCTCAGGTATTTCTGAGTGTCACAGTCCCTGTAAGCTCCTCAAGTGTCAGCAGCCAGTGCCCAATTACCATTAAACTCTCACACAGCTCAGTGGACTCCAGTTTGCTGAAAATATATAAGCATACTGAAGTGCAGGGCTGGTTCGAGGCACGTTCAGTGCATTCGGCTGCACAAGGGCGCCATGGTACGACTCTGGAAGAACCCCACCCTTCACCCACCCGCTGGTGTTAGTAGTATAAGCTCAGGGGGAGGGAAGGGGTGGAGGGGGAGGGCAGTGGCAACAGGGCAGCATGGGATGGAACTGGGTGATGAGAAACCTAGAACCGGCCCTGCTGAAGTGGGAGGTGCTAGGCCAATATGTAGCCAAACTGAGCAATTAAAAATGAACTGCAGCTCATAGCAGTGGGGTGAGGCTTATGACAGACCCATTTCTCTAAATGAAGTTCATTGATCCCACCTTTTTCTTATGTAAGCTATATCTACTCACCTAAGCCTCTTGGATTTTATTTTCCAATTTGCAGTTTATCTGTTTGTTCACCTCACATACTGATATCATTTGTGGAGAATCTCATACTTGAAGAGCCAAAAATATTCTGAAAAGAGATTTATTTTGACACCTTACTTTTGGCATATATGAAATTATTAAGGAAATTCTGTGCCTGCACAGTATTTTTATACAAGCTCTCTTGCCTTCTCCCTCTTAAATACTCTGCTACGCTACACAAATGGAGTATGGACCAGGGTATAATCTAGCCAGTGATGTATACAGTACATACCTCTACCTGCTTTCCCGCAACTTGTTCTGTGACATCATGAAGCCACGTCAGCCCAGGGCTCCTCTCTGCATCCCGCTATGGCACTGTACAGTCACTAGCATGTTGCATTGACTTGAATGATTGACTTGACTAAAAATGATTTAATAGGTTTCATTTATAATAAACAATTGTCAATAATGACATCCCTTAGGTCAGGTCTCCTAGTTTATGGCTGGTTAATTAGCTATTTAGTCAGTCACAGTGACAGTCATACTATCTATCAAGCTGATTAATTAAATCCTGCTTTGTTCTATTTATAGAACTATTCATAACTTTAAGATATTTATAGCAAACCTAAATGAGAATAAATGTAATAGGAGTAGAGAACCATCATTTATAATGATTCACAAGTCTCTAAGCCTGACATGCAGTATTTCCCAGCTTATTGCCACGGGGAGCATTGTACAGATATAATCAGTTACACCTTGAAATTATGTCCTCAAAAAGAATGAAATCAAATGAATTCCACATTTCTCTGCATTGTGCAATATCAAACATAAATTTTAATTGCACTTCATTCACTAAGTGCAGCATTACCTCATCCTTTACATTTAACAATGGATTTTCTATAAATCATCAAGTGGTTAAATATGATAAACTGCTCAACATATCACAGAACATGGCAGCGCTTATTAGCACTTGAGAACATATTGATTGGCTAACTTGATTAATCCTTTCTGAAGCTTTATAGTATTGTGTATACTGCACAGGATGCAAAACATGCATACTTGTGTGCTTTGTATATATATATAATTTTATTACATTTATACACCCTAAAACACATATGCATGTAGAAAAAGTAGAAACGTTTATAGTAGAGATGTGCGCCGACCCCCGTGTTTTGATTTGGATCTGTATCTCCTTGTGTTTTGGATCTGGATTTGGTTTGGCCAAAAACGGCCCTTGCGTGTTTTGGTATTGGTTTTGGATCTGGATTTTTTTTCTAAAAAATTTATAAAATCTGCTAAAATCAAATATTTTTTTTTGTTCCTACAGTATTATTAACCTCAATAACTTTAATTTCCACTCGTTTCCAGTCAAATTTGACCACCTCACAGCTCACAATATTGTTTTCATCTGGTTTAGGCCCAAAATTTGCATCAAGCTAGCTGGCTGACTAAGCTAAGTGGCAGCAGTGGGTGGCACAAACACGTGGCAGTTCAACTTCTAACATGGCACATCAGGAAACAAATATTTTTATTATTCAAGAGGCCTGCTGGAGTAGGAGTATGTATTTAGTTAAAGGCAGGGACAGGGAGGGTTGATTGGTAATACATTTAATTAAATTTTTTGATTCTGAAGCAAATTTATGAGAGATGAGGGGAGGGGATGAGGGGAGGCATTTACAAAAAATATTTTTCTCATTCACATTAGTTCTTGCCCCAGAAGAATCCTTGAGTGCTATGCCTGCTGCTGCTGGGAGTGGATTTTCATCCCAGAAGGGGACCAGGAAAACTACTAATAGTGCTTTCAAAAACAACTGACTGTTAAACAATCCTTTGCAAAGATTCCACTTCACTAGAAAAGCATTTCCCAACCTGTACAGGGACATTAAAAATAACTTAATTAGTGGACTCCAAAATGCCGTTGTACCCGCTGTCCACTTAACCACAGATTATGTGGACAAGCTGAACAGAGCAAATGCAAGATTTAATATTAAAGGTTTAAGTCTTATGTTGAGTCTTTCTTGAGAATCCTTGAGTGCTATGCCTGCTGCTGCTGGGAGTGGATTTTCATTCCAGAAGGGGACAAGGAAGACTAGTAGTAGTGCTTTCAAAAAACAATTGACTGTTAAACAATCCTTTGCAAAGATTCCACTTCACTAGAAAAGCATTTCACAACCTGTACAGGGACATTAAATAAAACTTATTTAGTGGCTTCCAAAATGCCATTGTACCCACTGTCCACTTAACCACAGATAGGCGGACAAGCCAAACAGAGCAAATTCAATATTTAAGATTTAAGGTTTAAGTCTTATGTTGTATCTTTCTTGAGAATCATTGAGCACTATGCCTGCTGCTGCTGGGAGTGGATTTTCATCCCAGAAGGGATGAAGATGTTGTTTCTTTTTCCCAATGGACATAGATCTGAAGAGATGTTGGTAAGCAAATTGTCAGCTCAAGAGGCACATGATGCAGAGGTGGCTTCTCCTTCAGTTTCTCCAGCAAGAGCATCTGCCGAGAAAAAACTAAACTTTTCCAAAAAAACCCACTGGTGATGCAGAAGAGTCAACACAACCAAGTTTTTTTGTCTTGTGCCCAGGCATGACAATGGGCTTTTCCTTATCATGGATAACAACTGTTTCATCCACTGGTGCCTAATTTACACAAACAACATCCTCATCAAAAACATCCTCATCACCAACATCCTCATCATCAACATCCTCATCATCAACATCCTCATCATCAACATCCTCATCATCAACATCCTCATCAACAACATCCTCATCAACAACATCCTCATTAGCGTCAGCTACACAAATATCCTGCTCATCTTGGTGCACTTCCACAGAAGCATCCTCAATTTGTATGTCAGCATGTTCACTTGTGCTTACATAATCATAAGAGGCAGAACCACCAGTCATAAATAAAGGCCAAGGCCTTAGCCTTTCCTTGCCACTTCATGTGGTAAAACTGGCATATAGCCAATTTTATGACTTTCTGCAGCTAACTTTCCCTTTCATGTTTTCTTCTTTACCAATGTAAAAGATTGGTTCTTTATTTTAGATGCCCTGACTTAAGCCCTGTATGCCCTTGAGCATCAGCTTTAGTAGATGATGTAGATGGACTAAATCCTCATGACTGGTGGCACTGGCAGCAGCTCTAGCACTAGTATGTGGTTCTTGCTTTCCTCTCAAGTCTCAACTGATCGTTCTCCATATCAACAAACACTAATGAAGTGGGGTACAGCACACACGTCAATTTGTGCCAATTTAAATATTACACTGCGGTATCAATGACCTACAGTGTCACAAGATTTGTTATGAATAAGAAAAGAATAACGCACTGCGCTGCCACACAGTGTCACAAGATTATTTATGAATAAGAATAACACACTGTGCTACCACTTAGTGTCACAAGATTAATTATTTATGAATAAGAATAACACACTGCGCTAACACTTAGTGTCACAAGATTAATTATTTATGAATAAGAATAACACACTGCGCTAACACTTAGTGTCACAAGATTAATTATTTATGAATAAGAATAACACACTGCGCTAACACTTAGTGTCACAAGATTAATTATTTATTAATAAGAATAACACACTGCACTACCACTTAGTGTCACAAGATTAATTATTTATGACTAAGAATAACACACTGCGCTATGTCTAATAGTGTCACAATACGTGGACGATAAACTGCGGTCTGACCGGCAATGACACTGAACAATAATAGCGCAGCTAAGTTTCTAATGCACACACACACAAAAAATGTTTTTGTTGTTTTTGTGGATTGATATTGATATTTTTAATTTCATTTCACTTTTATTTTTCACACTGAAGAGCACTCCTGATTGAGGCAGCAGCCCCTTGATGAACAACACACACCGCACCCCTTTTTGATGGACAACAAAGCAGAACTGCTGAGTGCGGATAGACAACCTGCAGAGCCTCAAATACGTGGACGATAAACTGCGGTCTTGCCAGCACCAAACAATAATAGCACAGCTAAGTTGCTAACGCACAAAAAAAAGCACTTTTATTTTTTTTTACCCTGGTGAAGAGTACCCCTGAGTGACAGAGCACCCCCCCTGGACAACACAGTACCCCTTTATGGACTGCAGCCCTAGCCCCTTGATGCACAGGACAACAACAGCAGCCCTTATGTATAATAACACAGCAGCAGACCCTTGATTGACAGGACAAGTGACACAGCAGCTGCAGCACCCACTGAAGCCCCCCTTTGTATACTGCAGCCCCAGCCCCTTTATGGACAACACAGCAGCAGCCTTCAGCTCCGGACCCCAACAGGACAAGTTGGTCAACACACTGACACAGACAGTGACAGCAACACGTCTTTTCACCATCCACACCCTGCAGTGAATATGGCGCAGATCACTGGGACCTTTACAGAATCCAAAACCCATGAGAATCCGATAGCGGGAGGATGACGTTTTACCTCGTTTTGAGATCCAAGGCACAGCTCGGTTCTCGCATCGGATCTGGAAGTTCGGGTGGGTCTGGTTCTCTGAGAACTGGACCTGCTCATCTCTAGTTTATAGCAATAACTGCAAGTCATCTTACTATCACTTTGGGATATGACAACAAATCTGTGGCGTTTCCTTTCACCTCTGATTCAGGCCCACTTTTGTAGAAAATTAAGAATACAGAGCAGGGTCAGTTTAAAAGAGAAGGGGGCTGTGTACAGCCTTTGTTCGGACCCCTTCCTCTCCGGCAGCAGTAGACTCTGTGTAGGCTTTGTGCAAGAGTCTACTGCATATGCGCAGGTCTCTGGGAACATGGGGCCTAATTCAGAGCCGCTCGCAAGCTGATGCAAGCTGCAAGCTGATGCGCACATGCCGCACCCAGCGTGCGCGAGCCCCGATGAGCAACTGAGCTACAGTCGCAGTGGGGCTCGCTACTGTCATTCGCCCCATTTTGTAGGCGGGTAGGGGGGGTGGCTGCACAAATGCATGCGTTCCCTTAGGAATGCCTGGCGTTTGTAGGAGGACCTACTGACATCACTAGTGATGTCAGTAGTGGACTTCCTGCTCTATTAGAGCAGGGAGTCCACTCTGGCTTGTGGCAGCCGAGACCCTACCCAAGGGTCTCGTCGCAAGCCCGATGGTCATGATAATCGCAACGGTCTCCAGCCCGTTCGCACAAGCTGTGGGTGGACCCACAGCTTTGCGAGCGGCCTGGAGAAAAAAAAAAAATCCACAGACCCTGCAAGCGGGTCTGAATCAGAGCCATGGTGTCTGTGATATGTTCCCTAAGTCTTCTCTACTGCACATGTGTAAATCACAGGAAATATGGCTGTCATGCCATTGTCCTGGTGATTTCTATCTGCAGTGCAGGCCGATGTGGGACTCCGGAGAGTTAAAGATAATTATATATGAGTGCAAGGCGTATGATATTGACCCCCCTGGACCCAGGGGACCATTGTGTACACCGTACACTCTGCACCCATTATAGATATGGGAATGATAAAGAAGTGCATTGACAATTTATCTTGTTCTCAGTATATCTCATGTAGCCCAATATTTGTGTGAATGCTACTACTACTACTACTACTGCTACTACTATTGCTACTACTACTACTACTGCTACTACTACTGCTACTATTGCTACTATTACTACTGCTACTACTACTACTAGTACTGCTACTACTACTCCTGCTATTGCTACTGATGCTACTACTAATGCAACTGCTACTACTACTACTATTGCTACTACTACTACTACTACTACTACTGCCACTACTATTACTACTGCTACTACTACTACTGCCACTACTATTACTACAGCTACTGCTACTACTAGTACTGCTACTACTACTCCTGCTGCTGCTATTGCTACTGATGCTACTACTAATGCAACTGCTACTACTGCTACTACTATTACTACTGCTACTACTACTAATACTGCTACTACTATTGCTACTACTACTACCACCACTACTACTACTACTGCCACTACTATTACTACTGCTACTACTGCTACTACTACTCCTGCTGCGGCTATTGCTACTGATGCTACTACTAATGCAACTGCTACTACTACTATTACTACTACCACTACTGCTATTACTACTGCTACTACTGCTACTACTACTATTAATATTGCTACTACTACTGCCACTACTACTACTACTGCCACTACTACTGCCACTACTATTACTACTGCTACTACTACTGCTACTGGTAGTACTGCTACTACTACTGCTACTATTACTACTATTACTATTGCTACTATTACTAATACTACTATTGCTACTATTACTACTACTACTACTACTGCTACTACTACTAGTACTGCTACTACTACTACTACTATTAATATTGCTACTACTACTACCACTACTACTGCCACTACTATTACTACTGCTACTACTACTGCCACTACTATTACTACTGCTACTGGTAGTACTGCTACTACTACTACTACTATTACTATTGCTACTATTACTATTGCTACTATTACTAATACTACTATTGCTACTATTACTACTGCTACTACTGCTACTACTACTACTGCTGCTACTATTACTATTATTACTAATACTATTACTACTGCTACTACTACTACTGCTACTACTACTACTGCTACTACTAGTACTGCTACTACTACTGCTACTACTACTATTAATATTGCTACTACTACTACCACTACTACTACTGCCACTACTATTACTACTACTACTGCCACTACTATTACTACTGCTACTGGTAGTACTGCTACTACTACTGCTACTACTACTACTATTACTATTGCTACTATTACTATTACTAATACTACTATTGCTACTATTACTATTACTACTGCTACTACTACTGCTACTACTAGTACTGCTACTACTACTACTACTATTAATATTGCTACTACTACTACCACTACTACTACTACTGCCACTACTATTACTACTGCTACTACTACTGCCACTACTATTACTACTGCTACTGGTAGTACTGCTACTACTACTGCTACTATTATTACTATTGCTACTATTACTAATACTACTACTACTGCTACTACTACTGCTACTACTACTACTGCTACTACTAGTACTGCTACTGCTACTACTAGTACTGCTACTACTACTACTACTGATACTACTAGTACTGCTACTACTACTGCTACTACTACTATTAATATTGCTACTACTACTACCACTACTACTGCCACTACTATTACTACTGCTACTACTACTGCCACTACTATTACTACTGCTACTACTACTGCTACTGGTAGTACTGCTACTACTACTGCTACTATTACTATTGCTACTATTACTATTGCTACTATTACTATTACTACTATTGCTACTATTACTACTGCTACTACTACTACTGCTACTACTAGTACTGCTACTACTACTACTACTGCTACTACTAGTACTGCTACTACTACTACTTGTACTTGGACTAGTACTACTACTGCTACTACTAGTCCTGCTATTGCTACTGATGCTACTGCTACTACTACTGCCACTACTATTACTACTGCTACTACTACCACTACTACTACTGCTACTATTGCTACTACTACTATTACTACTGCTACTACTATTGCTACTACTACTCCTGCTGCTGCTATTGCTACTGATGCTACTACTAATGCAACTGCTACTACTACTACTACCACTACTGCTACTACTATTACTACTGCTACTACTAATACTGCTACTTCTATTACTACTACTAATACTGCTACCACTACTTCTGCTACTACTTCTGCTACTACCCAGGGCCGGCTGGCCCATTATGCTGACTACGTATGTGCGTTGGGCGCCAGCCAGCAGAGGGCACTTTGATTCACGCACCCTTCGGCGCCGCACTCTTTCCCACAGCAACCATCTGCCGCAAGGAGGCTCCATTTGCCGGGCGCCCTCTGAGTTTTTACCAGCGGGCACCCGATTCCCAGCAGCGGCATCCGGAGCTCACTACTACTGTGGTCATTGTGTATAAGGGGCACTAATGTGGGCATTGTGTAAAAGGGGCACTACTGTGTCAGAACATAAATAAGGGACATTACTATATGGTGTAATGTGAATCAGGGGCACTATGTGCGGTGTAATGTGAATAGGATAGTGCTACTGAGTGGTGTAGTTTGAATTAGGATGCTATTGTGTGACCATGCCTTTTTCTTTTGAGACCTTTCCTTTAGCATGCCTCCCAACCATCCCTATTTTGGTGACGAAGTGTCCGAGATGGGGGGGGGAGAAATGGTGAATAGATGCCATGCGCATGCAGCATCTATTGACTGGAGAAAAGGACAGGGACCATGCCAAGCAGCTCCAAGAGCACTCTGCATGTACCCAGCATGATTGGATTCACAGGGCGGCACTCGTGATTATGGCTTTTCCCATGAGACCACACCCCATTCCTTTGTCAGGTGCATGCACGTGTGTGCAAATTCCACCAGGGGTGCCAAAATGTGTCTTCACTTATAAAAAATATTGGGCTCGGGCCAGCCCTGCTACTACTTCTACCACTACCACTACTACTAATACTACTACGGCTACTACTAATAATGAAATAGTAACCTGCTAAATATGTATCAATAAAGCAATTATGTCAATATAATAACACCTCATTATAATATAACCCTCTAAACAAACTGGAAGAATGTAGATACACTGTATATTTAAAATGCTTATGTGCTGTATATAAAAGGGGTGCATTCAGTATATCTCAGGTAGCGCAATATTCGTGATGTGCCACTAATGTAATAGGTACATGACTCACTGAGGTGCTACTTGCTGTTTGCGCTACATATAAAGCTGCTCTGAGTAGCTTGGCCAGGACATATTTTGGGAGGAATATATTAAAGCCATATAGGGAATTGTAGCAGGAAATGTAATGTGGTGTATTAATTGTATGAGGAAAAACAACACTTTCTATATGGGCCACTAGTATCTCCCTACTCTCCCATAATGTCTGGGAGATTTCTGAGTTTCGGTAAGTTCTCCCAGTCTCTCAAGAGACCCCTATTCTTGTAGGTATGAAGAGGGCAAGGCCTTGATGCCATGATGCCATGATTTGCATCATTAAGCCCTGCTTCCGCTGGGCTAGTGTGCGATTCACCCCATTGCATCAAAATAGTAAGTAACACAATGGGTGCCATGTAAAAGCAAATACTCATGACTGTTTCTTATTTGCATAAATGAACTGTGTGTTATGATGATCACTGAACAAGAGAGAGAGAGATTATTGATGGTGCAAATCATGTTTTCACACATATTACCATCCCCACCCAAGAAACGTCTGGCTTCTCTCCCTCTCTCAGCTCAGACTGAGAAGAATGCATGTGTCATCTTCCTGTGTCTGAGCCAGGGCTGTTTGTTTGAATTGGGATTACAATTGAAAAAATCCGATTAAGATCATAATGCGACATAGCTAAAACATGTGCAAAATGTTTTCTTTCAATGTGCAAATTTCACTAGTCACACTGAACAGAAGCACATAGTCATAACATTACCTTCAAGTTGCTCCTTGCTATACAATCCTTCCCAATGATCCAAGGTCCCCTCCTCTCTGTCAGCGCAGTGGATTCTGGCTTTATGCCAGAATCTATTGCGCAAGCGCGGGTCTCTGGGAAAATGGCGTCCGTGCCTTTTTTGTGGCGACATCTTTTCTGTGCATACGCAAGTCACCGGGAAAATGGCTGCCGCCTTTGATTTTTTTGCTGCTCTGCAGCACTGCTCTTGGCGCTACAGAGCAGGACACCGGAATCTGCGGAAAGGTAAATATAACTAAATATGGGTTCAGGGTATTCGGTGTGGACCAAGGGGCCCGTGTGCACCGCACACCCTGCACCTATTATAAATATGTCCCTGCAATGAGGTTTTAAAGTGCTTTGTAGTAGCATTTGCATAAAGTCACAGGCGCAACTGCGGCAAAGGAGGCAGACACAGATATGTCAGGCCCCATGTGTGGTTGAAGCAGCCTTGTCTATGGCAGAGCTCTTTGCAATATTATAGAAACACAAGATAGTGCGCATGCGCGAGACCCTGCCAGCGTCGGGCGCTCCATCGCTACGGGTCTCGCACCAAAACGGGGCGGCTGTCGAATGTGATTGACAGCTCGCCCCGTTTTGGAGGCGGGCAGGGGGGGTGGCTGGCCAAACTGCCATTTGAGGGTGGCCTCAGTAGTGAGCTTCCTGCTCTATTAGAGCCGGAAGCTCACTGGGGCTTGCGATGGATGAGACCCTACCGCAAGGGTCTCGTCGCAAGCCCGATGGTTGCACCCATCACCTGGCTGATCGCAAAAGCTGTGGGTGGTCACCCACAGCTTAGCGAGCGGCCAGGAGGCCGACACAAAAAAAAATAATGCCGCCCTGATTCAGAGCGAGCGCTCTGAAAGAGCATCGGGCTCTGAATCAGGGCCAGAGTTCTAATCAAAGAGAGAGACATTGTTCTAGTGAAGATGACAGCATTTGTTTGAGGCCATTTAGGTGCAGGTGAGGATAAGTGAGAGGAGGTTGTAGTCAGAGAGGGGGATAGCTGAGTTTCAGAAACAGGAGATGGGAACATTTGAGGTCCAAGGAGTGTCTATCATAATAAGTGATATATATCATCCACTGGAAGAGACCAGAGGTGGATGTAAGCAATGGATGTTTAGAGGCTGTAGTGTCATTGGGGATATTGAGTAGGATGTCAAGATCACCTAGAATGACAGCTGGTAAGTAATGGATATGAAGCAAGTGAGCCATGCCACAAAGCTATTGAGGAATTCAAATAAATGCCATCACCATTGAGAGAGAATAGATAGTATGGACTTTGAAGGAGGACAGGGAATTAGGGGATTCAGGGAACTCCATAGATACAGCCAAGGCAGAATTGGGTGCCAATTTGACAACCCCCATTCTCAGGAAATCGAATGAGGTATAGACTATGAGGTGACATGTATAATACAGAATACTGCAGGGCAGAGGAAAGTATTGGGGAACAGTGTGAGGTAATGCACAACATCACATGGCAGAGTATGGAATCATATGAGAGTATACAGTTTAGCAGACTTAGCTGAAGCCATTAGGTTAACATAAGTGGTGTCACAGATGAAGGAATTTGAGGCTGTGTTCCTGAGCTGGGTCTTGAATCTGTTTTGTTTGGGTCAGGTATGCACTGGAAAGAATTGGGTTTAATGAAGTTCCTGCGCATGTAGTAATATATCGGCTGACGTGGCCTTTGAGTGAGTACTGAAGGACGATTGAATTCCGGTTAGGACCGGAGGGAACTAGACTCCAGGTATAATGGAGGTCGGCTGGATCTCGAGGCAGGACCGGAGGATAACTGGACTCCAGGTGTAATGGAGGACGGTTAGAACTCCGGGCAGGTCTGGAGAGTAACTGGACTCCATGTGTAATGGAGGATAGGTGGAAACACACAGAAGTGTAGCAATTGAAGAATCAGCAGATACGCTTGGAGGAGCACAGTAAGGAAGCTCACTAGATGAGGCTAAGAGTCCTTTTGCACTGGCAACTTGTTACTGCAGCAGGTACCCTTTTATAGAGGCTGCAGGAAGCTGATTGGTGGAGAAGTGTGAAGAAGCTGTTCCAATGGTGGAGGCGGAGTCACATGGGCAGATCCAATATGGCTGCACCCATGGACCGGAGGGTGGCAGCGCAACCACGGGGACGCCGGAGCCGGAGCAGACTGCAGGTGCCTGTGTCCAGGAGAGAAGATGCTGACGAAGCCGCTACAGCACTGTCACAACCCTGGCTAGTTTTTACCTTTGCTTTGAGACTTACCTCTGCCAGCTGCTCCATGGATCTGTGTTTGTAATTCACCTGGGAGATCTGCTCTGAATTCATGCTGGTTGTAACATTTCTGTGTGTGCAGACTGCTCTCCTTCCCGCAGTGATTAGCCACCTGGACTCTCCTCTGTCTGTGAACACTGCTAGCCCTGATTGGAATCACAGGAATAGTTCTGACTCAGTGCTGCAGAGATGAGTACTCCCTTTGCATGTTGTGCCTTCCACCACTCAGAATGCTACTACCAGACCACCTGTCCATATCCACCAATTGCAGCCAGACCCAGGGTATATATATCCTCTCCTGATAGCATTCTGGGCCTGAACATCTCGTTACTTCCCATGGTGTATGGTTCATGTTGCTGCTGGGTATAAGTGTATCCCTGGCTCCTGCTGACAGCAACCTCTGGTGCATCCAGAAACCCTGCTACAGCAATACCTGGCAATCCAGAAAACCTGCTACAGCTATACCTGACAATCCAGTAATCCTGCTAGTTCCCAGGCCAGTGCAACTCATGTGTTTTCAGCATCAGCTATAGAGAGTTCCTGTGCTCCTGACCTTAGTCCTGTGTTCTCTGCTAGCCCTATTCCTGGTTGGTCCCTGGCACCCTGCAAACCTGCATCATGCTTCCTGCTGTGGATCAACTCCTGCTCCTTCTACCTACCCACTCACTCACTGAACCCAATTCCCAGACCTACCCATTCTTTCCTGAACCTGTTATTCCCAATTACCCAATCCAGCCTGCACCTGAGTTCCAGCCTTTGTCACAGCATTTCCAGATCACCCTGTTTAACCCTCGTCTCAGCATTACCTGATTTCCCTTCAGCCATTGTCACGTTATTCCAGTCCAGAGTCAAGTTCCTGTCATATCAGTTGTATCCACGTTGTTCCAGTCCAGAGTCAAGTTCCAAGCTCCTCAGTTCAAGCCACATAGTTCCAGTCCAGAGTCAAGTTCCTAGTTCATCAGGTCAACTCAACAAGTCTTCCTGCTGGTCCCAGTCCAGTTCCTCCAAGTTCCTGTCATTTATCATCAAAGGCAGTTTTCACTGCTACACAAATCTTGCAAATAGAGCTATCTACGTCATCTGTGGTTCCAGTCATGCCTGTCTCCATTGAATCCCGATCACCAGCTGAGACAGGTAACTCGCAGACACCATTTGTGACACAGCACCATGTGAAAACCAAAGACACCGCGAGTGAGCGCCCGCAAAGGTAAGTAGCGGGGTCTGGCTCTGGGGTCTCTGTGGGGGCTTGTGACAGTACCCCCTTTTCCATGAGTGGCCTCTGGACACTTTTTTGGTTTATGAGGAAACTTCATATGAAACGGTTTGATTAGATGAGGACAATGAACATTGGAAGAATTAATCCAGATGCTTTCTTTCGGACCGTATCCTTTCCAATCAATGAGGTATTGGAGACGATTAAAACAATGACAGGAATCTAGGATTCTTTCGACTTCTAATTCTTCACTTCATTGAGTTTGATTACCAGAAGTTTTGGGAAGAACTTTCTGGAATCTGTTTAGAATCAGCAGCTTTAGAAGGGAGATGTGAAAGGAATTAGGAACACAAAGGAATGGTGGCAGTCTCAACTTTTAGGCAACTGGATTTAGAACTCTGATTATCGGAAATGGATCGATGTAACGTGGAGCCAGTTCCATTGAGGGAACTCAGAGTCTGAGATTATGAGAGGAGAGCCAAACCATATCTACAGGTTGAAAACTTGGAACAGCCCATGTTTTGCGATCAGCGAATATTTTGTATTGGGCTGAGGCTTTGGTCATAGTGGAATGAACCTTTTTCCAAATGTCAGAGAATTGATGGTGAGACATCTTGGCAGCGGGCACATCCAAAACTGGGAGTAGAGGGAACTATGGAACTCAGGGATGATCACCAAACACCATGAGAAAAGGAGTTGATTTAGTAGAAGTATGATAGTGATTGTTATGAGCGAATTCAGCCCATGGGAGAAGCTCAATCCAATCATCTTGAGAGGAAGAGATGAAGGTGCAAAGGAACTGCTCTAAGTCCTGGTTGACCATTTCGGTTTGCCCGTTGGTTTGAGGATGGTATGCAATGGAGTATTTTAGTTTCACCCATAAGGCCGAGCAGAGCGACCTCCAAAACTTTGCCATGAACTGCATCCCTCTGTCAGAAATGATTTCTTGGGGTAGGCCATGTAATCTGAAGATCTCCCTTATGAAGAATTGAGCAAGTAATGGTGCAGACTGTAGTCCAGTAAGGGGTACAAAATGGGCCATTTTAGAGAATGTCCATGATAACCCAAATCGTATGATGGAGGGAGGTCAGTAATGAATTCCATTGACAAGTGCGTCCATGGCTGCAATGGAATGGCTAGTGGTTGGAGTTGCCCAGGCGGAGCCTGTCTGGGTACTTTGTGCTAAGCACACTTGACACACGAAGAAACATAGGACCTTACGTCCACTTTCATTAAAGGCCACCAATAAGATTGCTGGATGAACTCAAGAGTTTTGTCCATTCCTAAATGACCAGAGAAATAAGAAGCATGTGCCCACTGTAGTAACTTCTTGCGGAGATTAGGAGCAACAAAAGTTTTTCCAACTGGGGGCATCATAGACAAATTAGTAGAAGCGAAAGTAGTTGGGTCTAAGATTGGATGAGACTGTTTCATGGGTAGTTCATAACGACTATACCATGGAACGAGAAAGAGCATCGGCTTTGCAATTTTGTGATCCAGGACGATAAAAGAGTTTAAAGTTGAATCTAGAAAAGAACATTGCCCATCTGGCTTGCTGGGGGTTCAAACAATTTGCAGAATTTAGATACAATAAATTCTTGGGGTCTGTGTAAATGATGATTGGATATTGAGCCCCTCTAAGAGATATCACCATTCTTCGAGCGCCAATTTTATGATGAGCAATTCCTGGTCACCAATTGAATAGTTCCTCTCTGCTGGAAGGAATTTTTGAGAATAAAACCTGCAAGGATGAAGTCTCTCATCTTGGAATCGTTGGGAGAGAAAAGCTCCAACACCATCAGAAGAGGCATCCACTTCCAGGATGAATGGTCATGTTAAATCTTGCTGCTTCAAGACAGGGGCAGAGATGAATGCCTGTTTAAGAAGTTGAAAGGCAGAAGTGGCTTCTATGGACCATTTGGTTGTATACGCTCTTTTGCAGGTAAGGGCTGTGATAGGTGCTACCAATGTGGAAAACCCCTTCACGAACTTGCAGTAATAGTTGGCGAAATCTAAGAACCACTGTATAGATTTCAGAGATGAAGGGGGAGTCAATCAAGGATGTTTTGCAACTTTAAGGGATCCATTTGTAGACCTGTTCCTGAGATTATGTTCCCTAGGAACGGTATATTAGAAACTTCAAACAGACATTTCTCCAGTTTACAGAAAAGTTGATTGGAGCACAACCTCAGAAGAACTTCCTTTACCTGATCTCGATGACTCTCTAGATCCTGAGAAAAAATCAATATGTCGTCCAAGTAGATGTAAAGGAGATCCCGGAAAATGTAATTCACAAAGAATTGGTACATGGCCAGGGCATTGCAAAGACCAAAGGGCATAACGAGATATTCGTAATGCCCATCTCTGGTGTTGAAGGCCGTTTTCCATTCGTCTCCAATGCATATACGGATCAAATTATAAGCTTCTCTTAAGTCAAGTTTGGTAAAAATGGTGGCTCCTTTGACTTTATCAAACAGTTCAGTTATAAGAGGAATTGGGTAAAGATTCTTAATTGTTATGTCATTAAGTCCTCGGTAATCGATACATGGGTGTAGACCACCATCTTTCTTTTTTACGAAGAAAAATCCAGCTCCAGCTGGAGACGTAGAAGGTTGAATGAAGCCTTTACTTCAATTTTCTTTGATATACTCCGACATGGCTTGAGTCTCGGGTAAGGACAACAGATATGTTCGTCCTCTGGGGGGAGTTATCCCAGGCATAAGGTTTATGGGACAATCCCAATCTCGATGGGGAGGCAATGTATTGGCATTCTGTCTACTGAAAACATCTTGGAAGTCCAAATAGGGCTTGGGCAGACCCTCAGGAACCTGCAGAGCAAAAGATCGAACAGGTACTACCCGATGGAGGCAGTTCTTAAAACAAGCAGAACTCCAGGAGGTTATCTGCATAGTTGACCAATCAATTTGTGGGGAATGTTTCTGTAGCCAGGGTAGACCAATAACTAGAGAATGAGAGGCTTTGGTAATCACTAGGAAGGACAATTCCTCAGAATGGAGCACCCCAATGGTAAGTTTAAGTGGCTTTGGCCCTGATTCAGAGGCACTCGCAATTTGCGAGCGCTCGCTCTGAATCTGGGTGGGCCATTATTTTTTCACCGGCCTCCAGGCCGCTCGCTAAGCTGTGGGTGACCACCCACGGCTTTAGCGGGCGGCCTGGCGATGGACGCGATTATCGCAACCATCGGGCTTGTGACGAGACCCTTGTGGTAGGGTCTCATCCACCGCAAGCCCCAGTGAACTTCCTGCTCTAATAGAGCAGGAAGTTCACTACTGACATCACTGGTGATGTCAGTAGGGCCCCCACAAATGGCAGGCATTCCTTCAGGAACGCCTCTGTTTGTCCAGCCACCCCCCTGCACGCCTACAAAACAGGACGAGCTGTCAGTCACAATCGACATTAGGTCTTGCAGTGAGTCCCGCAGCGAGTGAAAAGTCACTTGCTACGGGGCTCACGCACGTGCAATGCGCTTGTGAGCGGGTCTGAATCAGGCCCTTAGTACGATGAGTGATGGTTCCACTTGTAATCGGACTACCATCGATGGTAGTTAAAGTGATGACTCGAGGCAATGCTTCAATGGAAATATGATGTTTATGGACAAAGGGCCTGATTCAGACCCACTCGCGAGCGGCTGTCCGCTCGCAAGTGGGTCGATGTTGTGTACTGCGCATGCGCACGATGGCGGGAGCTCCGTTGTGCGCATGCGCCAGACGCGACGAGCGAAGGACTTTCCTTCGATCGTTGTGTCTGATCAAAGGGGGCGTGCTGTCGATGTTGATTGACAGCACGCCCTCTTTGGTGGGCGTGCCGGGGGCGTGCCTCCCTGACGGGGGCGTTCCCAAGGGAACGCCTACCGTCAGAAGCCGGCCCACTGACATCACTAGTGATAGAGCCAAAATCACTCCGGGCCTTGCGGTTGAAAACCTCAACCGCAGGCTCCGGCTCGCAGTGGCGATGGTCGCGATGGTCAAGACCATCGCGGCCATCAAACTGCACGCTCGTATAGGCTGTGGGTGGTGACCCACAGCTATACGAGCGTCCAGGAGGACGCGCCATAATTATGGAGGTCGGCCCTCATTCAGAGCGTGCGCTCTGCTCAGAGCGTACGGCTCTGAATGAGGGCCAAAGTCCGTATTTACAAAATTTCCTGCAGCTTCGGAATCCAAAAGAGCTAGTACAGCCTTGGAACCTTGGGAAAGCTTCAACTGAGCCTGGATGGTAGAATCAGACTTCCTAATGTGAGTCAATGGCAATTCCTAACTTAACCTCCATGTCATAAGTGAGGAGGAGGCGTTTCCCAGACAAATGGGACAGGATTTTACAAAATGATGGGCCGATCCACAATACATAGATTCTCTCTCTGTCTTTTTTGCCCTTCCTCGGCCGACAAGCGAGAATGGTTGACTTGCATGGGCTCTTCGCCCATGGAAAGAGAAGGTAAACGAGGAACCGAACGTGTTCTCCCATGGTCGAATCTTCCTCTCTCCAGGGCTCGCTCCCTATGCTGTCCAGATGAGTGGACATATCATGAATGTATTGAATCAACTGTAACTGTGAGGTCTCTTGTCTTTCCAGACATCCTGAGAGTAATCTACTCCAGATCCCTCACCGCTTGCCGAGTCCATCGGGCTAGTGCAAACTGTCATAGATGAAGGAATTTGAGGCTGTGTTCCCAGGCTGGGTCTTGAATCTGTTTTGTTTGGGTCAGGTATGCTCTGGAAAGAACTGGGTTTAATGAAGTTCCTGCACATGTAGTAATATATCAGCTGACGTGGCCTTTGAGTGAGTACTGAAGAACGATTGAATTCCAGTTAGGACTGGAAGATAACTAGACTCCAGGTATAATAGAGGACAGCTGGAACTCCGGGCAGGACTGGAGAGTAACTGGACTCCAGGTGTAATGGATGACAGGTGGAAACACACAGAAGTGTAGCAATTGAAGAATCAGCAGATATGCTTGGAGGAGCACAGTAAGGAAGCTCACTAGACAAGGCTGAGTCCTGTTGCACTGGCAACTTGTTACTGCAGCAGGTATCCTTTTATAGAGGCTGCAGGAAACTGATTGGTGGAGAAGTGTGAAGAAGCTGTTCCATTGATGGAGGTGGAGTCACGTGGGCAAATCCAATATGGCTGCGCCCATGGACCGGAGGGCAAAAGTGCAACCAAGCAGATGCCAGAGCTGGAGCAGACTGCGGGTGCCTGAGTCCAGGAGAGAAGATGCTGACGGAGCCAGCTGGAGAGGACGGAGCCGCTACAGCACCATGTAAGAACCAAAGATGCCGCGGGTGAGTGCCCGCAAAGGTAAGTAGCAGGGGCTGGTTCTGGGGTCTCTGTGGGGACTTGTGACCAGTGATCATCAAGGGCACCATTGGTTAGTTGGCATCTAAATCTCTAAGGGATTCAGAATACGGAGCAAATAAAATGAGGGCAAAAATAGGAGGTATTTGCACTTTGATGCACTGCAGGTGGGACATATTTAAAATGTGCAGAGAGATTGAGTTGGGAAGCTGTGTCTCTTAGCAGGGGCATATTAGGAGAGGTGACCTGTGTGCAGTCTCCGTCCCGAACCCCTTCCTTTCTACCCAGCGTCTGGCAGCTTACTGAGTGCAGTAGTAGACTCTCGGCACTAGTCTGTGCCATATTTTACTGCGCATGTGCAGATCACTGG
This sequence comes from Taudactylus pleione, assembly GCA_031769625.1. NCBI lineage: Eukaryota > Metazoa > Chordata > Amphibia > Anura > Myobatrachidae > Taudactylus > Taudactylus pleione. Next base: position 6,465,475 of record JAUIMM010000516.1, on the reverse strand, counting down.
GGAAATGGCTCGGCAGCCATTTTCCTGCTGGTTTCCATACTGCGCATGCGCAAAATGCTGGGAAAATGGTGGCGGTGGCCTTTTTCCAGGCGATTTGTACAGCAATGCTACTGCAGAAGTGAAACTCCAAAGAAGTAAATATTGAATGAATGGGTGCAGGGTGTGCGGTGTGGGCCCCCCTGAACCCAGGGGCCCATGCGCACCACACACCCTACACCCATTATAGATACGTCCCTGTCTCTTAGCTTAATTCTAAATTTCAGTGTAAAAACAAAGTTATTCACTAATTGTTTGCCGCATGCAAAAGCAGCCAGTATTTTCCCAACAGGCAAAAAAATAATGCATCCCTTGCATTGCAGGATGGTTTGTTTCAGAAGCAAATTGCTCTTTTATTATTTTCTCCACACCCTTTATCAGGCCCTAAATAAATGACATGTCACTCATGGTTAACATTTTCCCTTGATATTTTCTGTTTAATGTCCTTTTAAGGGGATGAAAATGAAGACGATGAAGGGATTCACTTTCAGTTTCTACAATGATACCCTCAACCAGAGTACACCCAATGGCAATCAATCAGTGTCTGTCTGCTTAGCTAACATTTGGTTTTATTTAAAACATATACATTTAAAAATGAATAAAAACCTTACATCACACATATATCATGGCCATTGTGGGTTAGATGTTGTTAATAGCTTGCTGTCACCCCTTAATGGGGTGAGCTCATTGACAGCTCGTTGAGCCCACTTTTTGGTCACAGAAAACAAGTTCCAACGCGTTTCGTCAATAATGACTTTTTTAGGGGTGTTTAAGCAAGGTAACTGGCTGCTCCTATCACAATATATATTAAGTTTTTAGATCAAATGATGAATGACATATCCAGTCTGATGTTTCTTATTGTCCTCCGCTAGAGATATCCAATGGAGGGCAGCTTCCCTGCAACAGTGTACAGCTCACAGGTCTGGTATTGAATCTATATATATATTTATTGAAGTTTTAAAAATGTACACCCGGAAACAAATAAAAAATATCACATACATTAATTGTGGCAGACAAAATTTACAGCTACTAAGTTACCGTGCAGATTCAGTCAACAGATTTGGAAATAATGAGTAGCATTATATTTATAACAAGGTTATGCAAGAGCCCCCTAAACTATATGGATAGTCTGAGTACTCGTTCAGGTGCACGTGACATATAGCCAACATAAATATGGGGCCAAGATATCACCAACCTAAATAGTAATCCGCTAACAAAGTTTGGCAGATATCAAATCAGAATAATTAAAAAATATATACATAAAAAAATCTGGCAAATTATCAAAAGGAAACACACCCAAATTACAACCCCCATATCCCCCCACCCTGTACTACCTAAATCCCAACCTGTGGCATCCCTACCTGAGCTGATGGCAGGAGCGGGGAGGGATGTTCCTGGCAAAAAGGGGGCGTGGAGTTGTGGGACTGGGGCGTGGCTTTGCTGGTAGGCGGCGTGGCCTCGATGCCCGAATCTCCATTTTAGTCACTCTGGGGGTCCAGGAGATTTGGGCTGCCCTCGGTGACAAGTCTGTTTCAAAGTACCATCTCCTTTACTGTGTCAGGAGCCAAGTGCTGTATGTAATGCTACAGTGCAGCATCCGCCTCTTGTCACTGAGGAGGAGTCGGCACTCTGGTGTCACCCTGTGGCAGGTGACACCCGGGTGTGGCCCGCACCCCCTTGTGATGCCACTGACCCCAACATATACACTATACTACCTAAAAATCCCCTAACCACCCCCAACCCAAACAGAGGAAGGCAAAAAACTACATAAATAACATGGGCAATAAACTATGCTAGCAAGGACCTCCAACTAAATTATAATGGAGCGGTTGTCCCACATAATAAACTGGAGCCAAATTGCCTCCTCCAAACCCCCCCATCTTTTGACACAGGATAAATAAAAACACCACAGAAGAGTAATGGGTGTACCAAAATACACAATTAAATACAATATACTATGTAATGAAATGGGAAGAGCAATTAACACAGGAGAAACCAGCAAGGGACTCCCGAAACCCCTAGATCGGAATCAGGAAGCATCAAATGAGACTAGCCATGAAAACCAGTCAATGTTGAGACCGTAGATGTCCAGCCAGCCAGGCCTCAGCATCAGCAGGAGTGTTGAAGAAATGGGTGAGCCATCAGCCAACACATGGAGACGAGATGGGAAAAGCATGGAATACTAAATTTGTTAATCCTGAAGTTTGCGTTTTACCGGAAGAAATTGAAAGCGGCTATTCTGCACCTCCATGGCGAAATCAGGATAGACTGAAACAGAGTAGTTGTCCAACTTGAGAGGACCATGGAGACGGACCAAACGTGAAACTGCGTCTTGGTTCTTGTAGTGAAGCATGCGGGCGATGAATGTTCTTGGAGGAACCTCCGAAGGTAGAGGCCTAGCAGGCATAGAATGGGCCCATTCAACGGACAGCTGCAGGAAGAAGGCATTGCTGTCAAGGAATTTCATCAACCATTCCTCCAGGAACTCTTCAGGTGCAGAACCCTCAGCCCGTTCCAGCAGGCCCACAAAGCGCAGATTATTTCTCCAAAGGCAGCACTTCAGGTCAGAAAGCTTTAAGTGACAAGCATCCACTTCAGCGTAGAGGGCCGTGACCTGCCCAGGCATACTGTAAGTGCTGTAAGATCCTCCACAGAGGAGATATGATGTTCAGCCTACCACACTCTCTCCCTTATTTTCTGAAGATTATGACGGAGTAAGGAAATATCACTCTTCACTTTGCCTATCTTATATCTTGTAGGATAAGTGAGAACTGAGAGCTAGGTGCAGAGTTAGATGTGGTGATAGGAGGAGGCGGCGGCGGCGGATTGACAGGTGGGGGGTCCTCCAGAGGAGAAGGAGCAGAGTTATGAGCAAAATGTTCCAATTTGGAGACAGCCCCTGAGACATGGCTCGATTTCCCCATAGTATTGTATATGGAAACACAGTAAAATACTGGAGAGTATAGTATTAATGGAGTCAGGAACTTCAGGAGAGGAGAAGCACCACACTACAAGTCAGCAACAGTTCAACAGCAAACAGGGGGTCAGGACCACAGATGAGGAGTTTGCAGAGAGAAACCACAAGTCCCAGACAGCTACACCAGGGAGTAGCCACAGGGCATAGGAAACCTGCACACTAGTCAAGCAGGCACCTCTCCAGGGAGTTCAGACAACAGGGGGGTGAGTTATCACATAGTTAAGCACACCACAGAACCCAGGCAGACACTCATTCTCCAGACACAAAAATACAAATTCACTTTTCTCATTAGAGTGGTGCCCTGGGGTGGCTCAGCTGGGCTGGTTTGGGGGTGTCCTGCGCTCTGGATTTGAACCTCAGTATGTTAGGGACCTACCCTAAGAGGTTACCGTGAAGTGGTGGGTAGGCCCATAACCTTGGCCATGATTATGCTAAAGCCTCTATTTATTGCAAAATTTTATTGCAAAATGTATTATATATAATTAGTAATTTGGAGTTGTGCACATGTAATTTGTCTTTTTGTGTCTGCAATAATAGTCTCAACAAGTAGCACCTCCCATTATATATATTCAGGGTGTGCAGTCTAGGGTCCTTTTCCATATACTCATCTTGCAGACAGCAGCCCCTGCAAATGCAAAATTGGATCCAAGTTGGCCACCATCAGTGTATGCTCCCAGTAGAATACACTGGAGCCCTGTATGCAGAGGGAGCGAGCTCCAGGAGCCAGTTCACTGCAGAAGGAGAGGTAGGGAGGTGTTACCTCCAGGTGGTCCAGATCTGGACAGTGCAGCTCACAGCACCCCCTGGGCCAGGTGCCATTTCCAAGGAGGGGGGACACCATCTCTGAGGGTGTGGGCACTGCTGTAACACTAGACATCAGAGGGGATGATTTGGTGGCATGTACAGGGTAAGATTCACCAAAATAGGTCCTGAATGAGGGTCATTGGCTTTTATAAATTGTGCCTCAGCTCATACAGTGCCCACTCTTAGGAATGTATTAATAAATGATCTGGCACATACATGTTACAAACAGTTGTTTCTGTATGGAGTTTGGTATATCATATAATATCTGAAAGTGATTTTATTAATATTTAAATAAATGAAATATAAAAAAAGAATTTCTACATTCAGATTAGGTTAATGTAATTGGAAAATAAGTAAGAATAATAAGAGCAGAACATTATGTACTAGATGAAGTGGATAATTTTAGAATAAACAATTATAATATGTTAATCAAGGCAGTTTGTTTAGCCTACTGATTATCAGACATTTGGTGAAAACAGAGGACAGAAATGACATCCCTAATGCTGGGCATCCACTATACAATTATCTGTCAGATATCTGTCCAATCTGGCTGGTTGGAACGAAGAACTGGTAATGTATGGGAGCAAATGACATTTGATCATATGGTCCCAAACACATGAAAATGGTCAACAACGATTGTTCAAACTGGTTATATATGTTTGATTCAACTAATTTGACTGAACAACCATTTTTGTTTGCTTTCCAGTGTTCATGAGCAAATTGTCAATTATCATTTAATTCCATACATTACCAGATTTTCATTCCAACCAGCCAGATTGGACAGATATCTGACAGATAATTGTATAGTGTATGCCCAGCATTAGATAACTTCTCTTATAATGCATTCGTTTACTGCATCTCACATATTCAAATTCGAAATGGTTTCAGTAGTTGTGTACACTGTCTGACATTGTCTAATATTATCATTTCATAGCTACTTAACAATGCATCTCCAGCCACAATGATGTCATTAGTGCTCATTAATCAGGCAGCAGGCACACTGCACACATGAGATCATAATGGTGTTGGTGATTTCATTTAAAAACAATTATGCATTTTATTTTAAATCTCTATAGTTTAATGTATGTTTATGTCCTTTACTTTTGTCCTTTATATTATACCTAACCAGGCAAAATATAGTATACTTACTGCTTACTCTTCTTGTATAGTGCTTTGCATATATTGCAACATTTAAAAACTCTATAGCCTCCAGTAAGCTTTGCTGGAGAAATTGCAGTATGGTGGGCTCCCTGATCCATATTTTCTGGTTGTGTCCAGTAATCCAGCCACTGTGGCAAGATATGTTTCACTTAATCTCTCCGGTCACTGCAGAGTCTCTGCCTCACCTCCCTGAGATAGCCCTTCTGCATTACGTTCATCATTCTGTTTTATCCCATACCCAATATGTCATTGTCCACATTCTCATAGCCACAAGGCCAGCAATAACCCAATATTGGAGGAGGCCTGATCCACCTTTCTGACTTAAAATCGTCTCTAATATTCAATGTAGCTATAACAAGGAAACCCTGGGTTTCAAATAGTTCCCACCAGGGGCATTTCTAGAGAGGAGGGGGCCCGTGAGCAGTCTACGACACGGGCCCCCTCCTCTCTGTCCGGCGGCCGGCAGCGCACTGAGCTGTGCGCGGCCAGCGCCGGGGTTATAGACTCTGGGCACTAGAGTGCTCCCAGAGTCTATAAAGGATGCGCCGGTCAATGGGAAAATGGCCGTGGTGGCCATTTTTCAGTTGTTTTTACAGCACCGGACCCCCGCGCCGATGTGGGACTCTGGAGAGGTAAGTAATTCTATGGATGCAGGGTGTGCGGTGCGGGGCCGGGCCCCCCTTGACTCAGGAGCCGTGTTCCATGCACACTGTGCACCCATTATAGATACGCCCCTGCTTCCCGCAAGCCTCTTCCCCACTGATAAAATGGAGTCATTGGTACGATTATTATGCTGCTCATCATGCCCCGTACAGTAGCAATTTATTTCCCCAGTCTGATTAATTTTTGGTATCTGTGACTGGCAATGTGTGATTTCTTATCCTGTGTTGTCTATTGTGCTGTTTATGTACTACTGATGTCCTTTACTGTTCTCCTTCCCCTTTATATTCCACCTGTTCCTTTATTATTATAAATCATTTATTTTGTTTATTAGTTTTGCATAACTGGTAATGCTTTGTTTTCAATAAACTTTATTGGTAAAAAAAACTTAAAGACATTTTTTTCACAGAAATTATACATAGATGACCGATGAACTAGCAGCTACTAAAAGGTTGTAGTGCAGGCAACCCAGAACCAGCTAATTCTTTTTCTAGAATTAAAATGGCAGCTTGTGAGTAATCTTCTATTTAAACCCCATTTCCCTATGTTTGTTTTTTCTTTCGCCAGGGTTGTAAGAGGAGCTATTGAAAAACAGCTGAATGTTTCAAAGGGACATACCCTCATCATAGTACTATTATTGAGAAGGGAGGGGATTTAATAAAGCTCTTAAATAAAGTAGAAAACTTTAATGTGCTTTCTATAGAATAGGTGGTAGCAAAGAGGCTTTGTGGGTGTCATGAAAGGTGTCTGAATTACTGTACCTGGGTAAGGTTTACAGCAGTGATGCCACAACAGCCAAGATTATATATAATATAGCATACTTGCCAACTGTACTGGAATGTGTGGAAGAGACCCTAATTTAAGGGGGCTCTTCCAACACAGTTGGCATCTCCCCTGCATGCCACCCACTTCCCGCCTGAATCGACCCTGGGATTGGATGAGGCGATTTGCATTGAATCGTGCCATCTCAAACCATGAAGCATATTCTATGTTTAACATTAATGTTATAGCAATTGCTGTGTTTACAATACGGCGTGACAGAGAAGGACTGACCAGGTGGGGAAGACTTTAGCGCAGTTGGCCAGTTTATCAAATGTTGAAATTAACATTCGCTGTATACTGTATAAAGTATAAAGAATGCAATATTGCAAGGCCGAGGAATGCCACCTATTTATTCCTTTTTAGGAAATCTCTCTCTCTCTCTCGGATAAACCAAAATTTAGCTATTATTAGCTATTATGATGATCAATAATATGTTTGGTCTGGTCTCAGTATCCTGGGGGCCCAATTAAGCTTGCACAACTTCCGTAGAATTACAATAATATCTGGATGCACCTTGTCCCAGTCTGAAGCCTACAACAAAAAGTACAATCCCGTCTTATAAACCCCCCACCCCCAGTTCTCATGTAATAAACCAGTCTTGAGTAGTATTCCAAGTGTGGTCTGCTGGCAGTCACACATCTATTGTTCTGATTATCATGGGCAGTAATGTTAACAGGTGCAGTGTTCTGCGATTCCTATTGTATCTTCTTCTCAAGAACTTCTCAGCAAACCAATTCCTTACCAAGACAATGTGCAACATCCCTCTATTAACCCTATCCTGACAGTGGGCTAAATCAAGAAGGACTCCAAATATTTGCAATCTGCTCACATTCAAACTAATGTAAACATTCTGTCCCACATATTTTATTTAGGAACTCAATGAACCACCCATATTTGTCCATTCAGTTCTATGTATTATAAAGTAATAAAAACACTGCCATCCTCACAGTACAAAGGGTCTGGGTCAGAGATTTACGGTATAGCACAGCCGCCTTGTCTTTGTACATAGTGACTTTGCTAAACCATGCAAAAGCCATAGGCGGCATCTTAAGTAAGTAGACGCCTCCTACCAGCTTCTCTGATGCACTTCTGCATCTGAAGATGCAGCTATTGGATCAACTATGTGACCATTGGACATCTAAGTAACCCTAATCCTCAGGCTACTCAGGAAGTCTGGCAAAATCACGCTGCCGGGGTCAGCAAAGTTGCATCCAAGGACGTAGCCCTGATTTATGCAACGCCCCTCATCATTGCCCCCAATGGCCAGCAGCATGTCAATCATGCTGCAACTTTTGGGGCACTGCGACCGTTGTTGCAGGACCTGATCTGCTTCTGCACAGATCAAAAAATATAGGAGATTTATGTAAATATCAAATTCACATAATTCACTGAATCAGGCCCAAAATGCAGTGTACTAAATGAATGAAAGCGCAAGGAACTTTATTAATCCCTTTTAAAAGGGCATATGCTTCCCCTTTCGGCTAGATGTCTTAATACATTGTAGAATATAAAACAAGACAATTCAATATATGATAAAATATCAAGTGAAACAAATGTTGAAAGTTCTTAGCTCCCACTGGTACCATAACACTTTGACCACTTGATAAACCTCAGTTAAACAATTTAGATCAAAGATACCTAAATCAAAGAATGTTTCCTATTGATCGATCCATTCCTTAAGCTGGGGGAATAAATCTTTACTGTGAAGTGTCAAGGCTTCAATTACAGCTCGCATTGATAGGTGAAAGATGTCATTATTGCTCAGGGTTCTGAGATAATACGCTTGCTGAAATGGTAATGCACCTAATGTTTGGCCCCTATAGGGCATGATAAAGTGATCAGCCCGCTCTGGAACATGAATAGTCTGTAGCAACGAAAGATCTAACTATTAATAAGACTGTGCAGCCAATACAGTCTTTAAACATCCCTCTAAACTGTGAACATGTTGAAGACCACAACTGATGTTTACATATTAGTGCAAATCATCAAAGTAAAAATAATAAATGTGAACACATGAAAGTAACATTATTAAATATATAGAAAGACAGACATGAGACTGCAGGTGTAAGTGCTTCCATATAGGTCATGGAAATCTATGATCAATTTTAATATCCATAATAATTTACAGCAGGATTCTCATTAATAAGTTTTCTTATCAATACCAAAGAGATGATAACAGAAGTGACGTATATACTATAATCTCAGTGCTTAGATATTATTTACAGAAGTTCTTACATTTATTACCCTCTATCTATCTCTCTCTCTCTCTATCTCCACAGTACATATACACATATAAATATATTTGTATAAGGGATCCGTATGAATGACCGCTGGTTCAAATCCCGACGCCGGAATACCAGCAGCAGTGAAGATCCCGACAGGTAAGAATACTAAGTAACCTAACCGTCTCCCCCCTCTTACCCTAACCCTCCCTTAGGGGTGCCTTAACCCTAACCTCCCCCCTAGTGCCTAACCCTAACTCCCCGTAAGTGCCTAAACCTAACCCCCCCGTCCCCGTAGCCAAACCTAACCATCCCAGGGGGGTGCCTAACCTTAACCTTCCCCCTGGGGTACCTAACCTGAACCCCCTCTTCCCCATGCCTAGCCCTAACTCTCCCGGGGAGGTGCCTAAAGTCCCCCCCGGGGGGCCCTAACCTATCCCTCCCCCCACGCGGCTGTCCGCGCCCGCCGCCCGGCTTACCCTCATTCGGTATGCCGGGCATCGGGCTCCCAGCATAGGAATAATGATAGGCGTCGGGATTTTGACACCTGTCATTAGTCCCCTGTCGGGATTGCACAGTCGGGAAGCCGGCGGTCGGCATTCTAAACTGCATCCCTTGTATAGTAGGGATCTTACTAGTCTAGCAATCTACCCCCATTACAAAGCTGTTATATAGTTGGTAAATAAGAAATACGATATATATTTTATATACAGTATACTGTCAATTCAAATGGGATTATCAGTGTCATTTCCCTCCTTTGGTTATAAGACACAATGGGCTAAATGTAATAGGGTGAGAGTTTAGAAAAGTGAGAGTTTCTGACACTTTTTAAACTTTGCCAATGTAACAGAGTCCAAAAACAAAGTAACAGAGTGAACTTGCATGTTTTTTTAGACTTAATAAACTCTCACGATTTAAAATCTCATTCAGATGTTTTCCCATTTTGAAGATAAAACTCAACCAATGTGAGAGTTTACTGCTAAACTCTCACATTTTCTAAACTCTCACCCTATTACATTTGGCCCCATGTGTTTTCATCAACAAGTAGATTTTGCTGACTGCTTTGTGCTTGTTTACATTCGGATGCAGGGGCGTATCTATAATGGGTGCAGGGCACACGGGTCCATGGGGGCACACTCTGCACCCATAGTTTTACTTACCTCTCCGGAGTCCCACGTCGGCCCAGGGTCCGGCGCTGTAAAAACGACTGGAAAATGGCCGCCGCATGCACAGTACAGGGAAAATGGCTGCCGCAGCCATTTTCCCGGTGACCTGCGCATACTTTATAGACTCTTGGTGTACCCTAGTGCCCAGAGTTTATAACTCTGGTGCTGGCCGCGCACAGCTCAGTGCGCTGCCGGCCGCCGGACAGAGAGGAGGGGACCGTGTCGGAGACTGCACACGGGCCCCCCTGCTCTCTAGAAACGCCCCTGTTTGGATGTAAGTCAACTCTATGACACGCTTCTCAGGTGAAATAGTACACGTCCATTTTATCACTGTGCTCATAGGTGATGCTTTCACAAACTACCTGAAATGCTTTTTCAAAAGTAGGCAAGTATGTTCTGAAGTCACCACTTCAATTGTCATCAATAGCACTTGTGTGTTACTATAAGTCAGGATTATGGTAGTTTTTTTCTGCTAGACCTAGATACTAGTGACCAGCCACTACTTCTATATCATGCGTGATTGAGTAATAAGCAATTACTTTTGTTTCATGGGCAAGTCTTTCTATTCAGGTTTAGATATCTGCACTGTTGACTGAGAAAGCTTTCATAAGTAGAACATATAGAATTGTGGTTCAATCTACAAAGAGGGCAGTATGGCTTCCTCCAGTTAAAATACTGGAGAAAAGCCATATTTTTGTTTATTAAATAGATTCTTACAGGGGTATTCAATATGGGAGCGAAAACATCGTTTTTGCGTTAATATCGGAGGTATGACGTCATTATCGCAGGTTTTACTTTTACACCGTATTCAATTTCAAAGCCTTATCGCAGTTTTGAAGTCTTTGATAAAAAACGGGGATAACTTTTCACCATTGAATAGGTGTCGAAAAAAAGTGCAGAATTGGGGTTTAAGGGTGCAGGCTTAAAAAAAATAGCCTGCACCCCTGGGAATGACATTTAAAAAAGAACTGTGTCAAAAAAAGTTTTAAAAAAAAATAGGGACACCCCAAAAAATTAATTTAAAAATTGGGGTGAAAAAAAAATTTGGGAAAAAATTGTATAACAATAGGGAAATAGGTTCAGGGCTATTCTACAAGTATGCGGCAGGTGTTTTGAAGAATAGAATTATAGCGGCAGGTGCACAAATGCAGAATTTTTTAAAATTTACTTTAGGGACTTAAAAATATGCTAGTACCCATTTTCATGTACCCCAAATTTGATGGGACCACTTAAAAAAAATGAAAACAATAACCTAAGTGCTCTTCTGCAACACTTCTTCAATGTCGGGAAAAAACCACCTGCTGCGGCTATTTAAATCCCCGACTTTCAATTAAAGGCTACAACGGGGGTACCCATACTGTTCCCCCATGTTTTTACAATTTAGGGGGGTCTTACAATTTTTTTAAGGAAAAATTCGTAACTTTACGCAAATCCAACTTTGGAGTTTCCCGTTTTCGCTAATTTTATATTGAATACGGGGATAAGTGGGAGCGCGCCCGATACTTTAACGCAGGTAAAAACTCCGATATGAAACGTTAACTGCGACAGTGAAGTTAACGTTTCATATTGATTACCCCTCTTATTGGCACTCAGGGTCACCATCCAATGGGATTTTAATTTATAACTAAAAAGAGTTCACTACTGTCTCTTCCCCAATGTGCTTATTTATTACTTACTCATACCTCCCAACATTCTTAATATCAGTATCCGGACCCCCATGCGCTGTGCCCAAAAAGGAGGTGTGGCCCAGTGGTGATAGGGGCATGGTCTTGTGTAAAGCCCCCATTTTCAATACTCTAGGGGCAAGCTCAGCACTTCTGGAGATGCTGGGCTGCCCCCAGGCTCTGCCATTGCAGCTGCTCCGTGGGCTTTGCGGCGCCATCAGTACCACTGCTGAGCTGCATATGGGATCGGGATTGAAGAACCGACCTTTGGCAACTGCGGGGGGCATTCAGAAAGGGGGGCCCAGGGGAACTTGCCCCTCCTTAACTCAGCCCTGCCTAAAGATCTGGTGCATAATACTGATCACTGTACTGTAAGTGAAATATTACCAGTGATGTATAAAGTGAACGCAAAAAAATTCCGTCTCGGGGGCATGTTATGGGAGTGTCATGGGCATGTCAGTCAAAGTGGCGGCATTTTTATTCGCACACTGCAGCCACAGAGGCCAAAACCAGACAGGGAAACTGTGCCTGCCCTATGGCTGGTGCAAGCTTCAATAGTGCAAGTGATGGTGGCATCTAAATAATCACCAGCGTTATTCACAGATGCTGAAAGTGAACGTCTCAGTCCCAAAACAAATGGCACAAGTATGCCTTATGAAGACACAGAGAGACTTATTTCGGATTGGTCATACACCACACCTCTGCTCTGTTATACCTTAACAACTGCCAGCGGCGACATATGCCATCCATGTCCATGGTTTTTCTGTCTACAGAGCTGTCCCTGCTGTGGTGGTAGGGCAACGCCAGCTGCAACTGTCAATATTGATAGCTGCAGCTGTCGGAACGGTCAGACGAACTGGGCCATTCATACATTGCCCAATTGAGCAGCGCCGATAATGACAAGGGCGCATAGCGCCCCTGTTATTTACCACCCAGTCCCCCAATAATACCTGGGGAAGAAGCGGTATCAGCGCACATAACGTGTGCTGATACCACTTCGGCAGTTCATACATCTCCCCCAATATTGTAGTAAATGTATATGCTGACAAGGCATTCAATCGTATTGCTAGGCCCATCTAATTAAACTGAGAAAATTCCAGCATTTTGGCTTCCCCTTCCTACATGTTTTTAAGGCTCTATAAAGGACACACCCAGAGACTGTGCTGATTAATTTGATATGCGACACTCTGTGTGCAACTGAGCCTGTATACGGAACTTAGCGTGGAAAAAAGCTGTAGCCGGTACATCGTATGCTGATTGAGAGACTCAGTCACACACAGATTACACAGTCTCCTGGCGCGACATAGTCACACCACATGTGAACAGACGCATGTTCGGCCAAAAAAGATACAAAAAGAGATGGCTGGCGCTAGCAGAGTTTCACTGGACCAGGCGCGCCAAGAGGGGCTATTTGGTGAGTGTGCAGCAAAGTTGCTTCCCTCATAGACTTCAATGGTGGGAACCGCAGTGTGTGTCATGTCATTTTAATAGGGGGGCTAGAGGTACCAGCGGGCCTTAATGCCCCGCATGCTGGTACTTGTGTCTCTACAAGTAACGGCATGTGGGGGAGGCTTGCTGGGACCTATAGTCGCCCTGTAAAAGACAATATTAATTGATATCTATTATTTAACCCTATTAATCCTGCATCCACTGGCTACAGCCCAGGCCTAGGGTACACTAGAGAGGGGGGACAACTTTAATTGGGGGGTCCCCACCTCCTAGGAATCCCCGGCCTGGGCTGACTAAATGGGGGGGAGGCTTTGGCTGGGGCCCCGTCCAGCGTGTCCCATGACTGCGGCATTACCCTCCCGCTAGTGAAGCCTGGTGCTGGTTCTAAAGATACAGGGGTCTCATGCGCCATATTTTACCTGTATTTTTAGATCCAGCGTTGTATCCAAGAGCCAGGTGCTGGTTCATTAAATACGGGGAACCCCTACGTTATTTTTTCCCATATTCTTTGAACCAGCATCGGCTCGAGAGCCCGGGGATGGTTATGCTTGGGATTTAAAATTAACATTTTAATGGCTTATTTAAAAGCAGAAGCATACATGGATCTCGCTGATCTGTGTATGCTTCTGCTCAACACACTGCATATATTAGGAACTTTAAGTGCAATTTTAGGGCCAATACGAGTCAACTCGCACACTCCACAACACAATCATTATCACCATTGAATGGCAATTGTTAGTTAACATGCTTCATAATAAATTTAATATTTGCTGCGGAAAAGTTCCAATGATAAGCTACAATTTGTAATCGCAGCCCAACACGATTCTTAGTAAATCTCCTTCTTGGTCTGTAAATGCTCATCTTCACATATAACTGGGATTAGCAAATATGACCTGCTAGGCAATTCCGTCCACTCTGTTGTCTCTTATCTTCCATAACCTGTATGCTGCCCGAAGAGTAAATTCTAAATATTTAATATGTGGTCCTCAAAAATTTACTTAAACTGGTTAACTGGCACCCAGCTGAAATCATTGCCCACATCTGGTGTAGAAGGTTTCTGCATAACATGTTAATTCTGGCCAAAACCACCACATTAGTGTGGTTAAAACTTCCCCTTTTCCTAAGGAATTACAGGGCTACCAAATTTGCTAGCATGGCAATCACCCCAAAACACCAAAGGGTAAATTTCCTAAAGATAGTTTTTTCTATGTGGCTTGAGCGCTGGATTTAAATGAACAATAGTGATACTCCCAAACTCAGGCTTGTTTTTTGTGTGTTACTATTGCTCTTCTAAATCCAGCCTTCAAGGACGCAGAGAATCAACAGCATTGAAAACTGATCTTTAGTACGTATACCCCACGTGTTAGGTAGGGAATACATATGAATTACCGCCGGACACAAGTCCGGCGATTCAAGTCCCGACAGCGGCAGACCGACACGGCTGAAAATCCTGATCGTCCCCAGGTAGGTATCAACTAACCTAACCCCTCTAACCCTAACCCTCTTTAAGGGTGCCTAACCCTATCCTTCCCCCCAGTGCCTAACCCTAACCCCCCTCTAACAAAGCCATAAATTGTTACTTGGAAACAGTGCAGCCTCATTTGCTGAATTTTGTATAGCTGATTATTGTAAATATTATAAAGACTCCATTATCACAAAGCCAACAAGTACACAGAGGTCCTCGTTATTCCATCTACGTATGCTGAAGACAAAACACTCTCCGATAATGAATCCATCAAGTGGATGTTTGATTTGTGATGGCTTTCCTGCCAATATCACATGAGGAGGATGAAAGTTCAGGAATCATTGTCAAAGAAGCCACAAGACTCGCTGATAACGATTGCACCAAATACACTAGGAGCTTGTTATTCCATTTATTATTATTATTGTTTATTTATATGGCGCCATAAGTGTTCCGCAGCACCTTACAAAGTACATAAACAAATAAGTGACCAGTAACCTACAATACAATACAGTGCAGGACAAAAACATGGATAATATACATTGCTACATTAGCGACCATAACACCCAAATAGCAACAGCAGAACCAACCAGGTGCCCTACTGGGAAGAAA
Organism: Taudactylus pleione; assembly: GCA_031769625.1. Lineage (NCBI taxonomy): Eukaryota > Metazoa > Chordata > Amphibia > Anura > Myobatrachidae > Taudactylus > Taudactylus pleione. The sequence goes on along the minus strand of JAUIMM010000516.1, from coordinate 6,450,440 downwards.
GGAGTATATGAAAATAAAGTAAAGAGAAACACAAGAGGGTAGAGTGTCCTGCTTGTAAGTGCTTACATTCTAAAGGAATTTGAGCCAATGTCATATGACGAGGGCTGAATTTCAGGCATTGTGGTCAAAGAGACCTGAACAAAAGCATAATTTGCTGAAGACAAAAAGACTCTTACCACCAATCCGCCAAGTACACTGAGGACCCCGTCATTTCATTTCCAGTTGGTATGCTGAAGACTAAAGACTCTATTATCACAAAGCCATCAAATACACTGAGGCCTTGTCATTCCATTTACAGTAATGTTAGGTGAGGAGGATGACAGTTCAGGCATCATTGTGAAAGAGACATCGCCTGAAATCCTATATGATGAAGAATCAGGAGGTCAGCAATGCTTTGAGCATCATCTGACCGAATTCCTGCTATTGAAAAAGAGTCAAGAATTTACACTTGCCCAAAATGAGACAACCCAACACATGAGCACGTCAATTCTGAGGAGGAGGAATCATACCAAACACTGTACCATGGATTTGAAAAAACAAAACAAAAACTTTTATTGCAATAAAAACCAATTTAAAAAAGGAAGAAAAGGAAGTAGATGCATATTCTTGTAATATACTGTACTATGTATAGTCACATTAGATCTAATATCTATTATTAATGTCTATTGATATTGCAGTGTTTGTTGTTGCCAGTTACAGGCCTAATTCCTAGTTAGTCAAAAAGTGTCAATAATGCCTACAAAGTGATCAGTATATCCAGAACCTGACTACATTGTATTCAATACGTTTCCCTAATCTCACAATATTATTCTTTATAATTTACGAAAGGATTGAAACCAAACATGGAAAAATTGATTGGCAGGAAATAAGGCTGTGCAATATATATAATGAAAGAGGAATGTATGTTCTGCTGTGATATAAGTTGATAATTTCCTCAATAAAAAGAAATAAAAGGAAGTACAGTAGCTGCATATTTCTGTAATATACTACGGCCAGTCATGTACTCAGAGTACCCCTGTGATCTAATGAAAATCTTTTTGGTATTTTTCCTTTAGAAGTGAGTTGTAGATGTTGGACCCAATTTTCACCGTGGTCCTGCGGTGGTTGCAAAATGCAACGCTGGCCTTTAAGGTGAGGTCTTCAATTCTTCCCACACGTGGTGTTGTAAATGGGGAAATAAATACAACAAGCCTCCATGGTACAGATCAATTTACCCAATCCAAGATTTTACACAATATGCTGTGTACTCACCTTGAATGGGATATATTATACGCCTTGGACATTCACTTTCTCATCCCGATGTCCGTCGGTATATTACTATGGGTCCTTATACCCAGTCCAAAAATAATTATGGATATAGACTAATTTCTTTATAAAACAGTAATTTTATTTCTTAATCGGTATATGATAAAAAGGTCTGAGTGGTATGTTGTTAATTTCACCAGACCTCAAAAAACACACAACAATTTCTGTTTAAGTAAAAATTTCAAATATATAAAAATGCAAAAATAAAAAAATATCTTGTATCGCTGGCAGATCGCTACGTGTGTACGCAGCATTAGTGCGGGTCTCAGTGGGAGTTAATCCTGATTTTATTTTCAACCCCATAGCAGGTGAAAAGTACAATAGGGAAAAATCTTTTTTTAAGGTAAAAATGTGCTAAACCTCTGGTAACACCTCTCCCAATGAATAATCATGCACTTGTAGGCATTTAAATAGTATAATTTGGCCAATAATGAATGTCATTTTTCAGGTGATTGTTTGTAAAAAGTTCAACATGGGTTTAATTAGGTGGGACATGTATGTTAGGGTGCTGCACTGATGGGACGTTTTGAACTTGTAGATGAGAGTCACAGGTGTATTTTCCTACTATTATGAAACTTGCTTAAAAACAATTCAAAATCACATTACAGACATTTTTCTGTACCCCAAAATAATCTAATGGCTTTAAATTTGGTAAAAAATACTTGTTTTCTATCGTTTTTCCGCTGACACTTTAAGAAACTCAAATACTTTGATAAGGCCACAAATAGCCTTTTATACTGTTATTCAATGTTATTTGCCACTTTTCTGGGGTTCATCGTATTTTCCCCACTTTTCATGCACTTCCCCGAGTCATGCACTGTAGACTGTCCGCACGGGTGCCCAAATAAGCATTTTCTAATTGAATATCGAGGGTCGTAGGAGCACAATGCTAAAAATAACCTTTTATTTGCATGTTAAAATAACCTGTTATATACATGTTAATCTTAGCTTAATGCTCTTAATAGATTGGTCAGCAATGGAGCTGGCCACACTGGTACTACAGTTATCAATAGAGACTCCTATTCTGTGTACAGCTTTTAAATACACTTTTTTTTCAGTTTTGAGCACCAGATGGCGCTGGATATTAGTTTGATCACATTGTGAGTAAGTGAACGATATAATTGTTTTTTACTCTACTTATACAGTCGTAGACATCCATAAAACAATAACTTATTAAGCATTTGATAATGTTTATGAGTTTCAGACAATAATGAACAGACAAAATATAACTAAATATAACATTAATGTTATGTTGCAGCTGTAAAGTTCTGCAAAATGATTTGTTTTACATGTTTCCATAAAGTTAATTATGTTTTGGGCAGCTATGAATATTCACTGTACTGTTGGCAAACTTTCTGTGATGTAATCGAACTTCAGGAATCCTGCAAGATTTGAACGATGATATAATATTAACCTTCCTCTCAGTATAAACCAACCATGGCCATGATTTCAGATACATTTATGGTACAAATATGTTTTAACTTCCTTTTTTAATTCAACGTTCATTACTTCACCCATTGTGATTTTAATTTCACTATAAACCATTATCAAGTATTGGGGGTAGGAATTCTAGAATACAAATATTTTACTTTCTCCATTTTCTTAGTGTAGTTTTATTGTGAACTACAGAAAAAAGGAATTTGCCCTCCAACACACTGCAGCTAAATCAAAAATACTTGAATCCTACATAATAATAGAAATTCAGAGGTATTGGTTACAAACATTTGCAAATATATGAATAAGCGCTGGGCCAACGTCAAGGCTCCTCTATACCAGCGTCCCTAACATTAAGGGGTTCACATCCGAGAAGCAAGGCACCCCAAAAAATTCCAGCCAAGGACCATCCCCAGGGCATCACACGGAAAAAAGGTGATAGTGAAGTGTAAAGGATAGATGTGTAAAGATAAATCAATAAGTGTTAATGAAATGTAAAAGAATTAAAATGACATAAATAATATACAAACGATTAGAGAAGTGAAAAAATATTCTATATGAATTAAGTGGTGATGACATGAGAAACCCCGCCCTTTACAAGCACCTGTAGTATGTCATTAAGCTGAGTGAGCAACTACCAAATTTTTTGCTTGTAGTTTATTGTAACAGATATAGAAACTATGTATAATAACACACCTGCACAGCTTGGAAATGTGTCACTGTTAGTTCTACATCAGTATACTGTACAGTACATGTGGATTACATCAGAACAGTTCAAAGGGGATCTGGTCAATATCTCGACATTCTGGATGCCGGCGCTTAGAATGCAGACACCTGTCAGAATCCCAGCGTCGGCTTCCCAACTGCCGGCATCCCGATGGTAAATACTGCAGTTAGGGGATGGAAAAAGAAATAGGTAAGCGCTTCTAAATAACACAATTAAGTGTGTATATAGTATGAGCTAGTCTAGGCTGCCCCTACAATGTGGGTCTGGATACTCCACAGAAATTGGTAAACTGCTAAAAATAAAATAAAGGTGCCTGTGACCAGCTGCTGATTTAAAATATTTAGCTTCATTCAATATCATATAAAATACACAAAATATAAAATGCAGGTGGAAAATAGTTTCTTTGGATATCAATATTAACAACAATTATAACATATACTTTCCTAAAATAGCATTAGATCCTAGTCATTAGGTTTACAAATAACTTTAGTAGCACAACAGAATTAATTCAAATAATTCATCTATATAAAAAATTAATTATAGCAGCAATGAGGTTGTTAGTTGAGCAGATTAGTATCAGAAAGTGCAGTTCAGCCATTTGTTAGTAAGCCGAGGAGTTAATGAACCAGCAATTTGATGGAGACAAAGTTCATGCATGCACTAAATAGATTCCTCTACCTTTGTTAAGGGAGGATGTCTCCAGACAGTCCGTGCCTTGTCTATTTTAATTGGTGTGCCGATATGGTAATCTCATAGCACTCAGAAGCCAAGGTATATACTGTTTGTATGCTTTATACCTGAATGTAAACTGCTGATAAAGCTTGTGGCTGCTCACCCAGCAGCTGGTGGTGCAGAATCCCAGCGCAAAGGGACCTCCGCTCCTGTAACACGGCCCCTCCGCTACCTTGTGCTGATGTGCAGCGGATACTGCTGTACAGGCTTCCCGTTTCCGCATTCCACCTGCGTGTCAGTGACAATTCTACTCCAAGCCCTAGTTATCACATACAGTGCATCCGGAAAGTATTCACAGCGCTTCACTTTTTCCACATATTGTTATGTTGCAGTCTTATTCCAAAATGGAATACATTAATTTTTGTCCTCAAAATTCTACACACAATACTCTATAGTGATTGACAACGTGTAAAAAGTTTTTTTTGAGATTTTTGCAAATTTAATTAAAAAAAAAACAACTAAGAAATCACATGTACATTAGTATTCACAGCCTTTGCTCAATACTTTGTTGATGCACCTTTGGCAGCAATTACAGCCTCAAGTCTTTTTGAATATGATGCCACAATATTGGCACACCTTTCTTTGGGCAGTTTTGCCCATTCCTCTTTTCAGCACCTCTCAAGCTCCATCAGGTGGATGGGAAGCGTTGGTGCACAGCCATTTTCAGATCTCTGCAGTGGCGGAACTGCCAGAGACAATGAAGTCAGTTGCTGCCGGGCGCCAGCCCTGAATGGGGCAACTCCTCCATTGTCACTCGTTCCTTGTCCTGTGCTGAAAAAACATAGGAGCCGCCGAGCTGAGCCCCGATCAGTATCAGTGGCGCTTCTCCTCCTGACCTGTCTGGACTGCTCTGGATAGAGGACGTCACATAACATGTGATCGTGACCCTGCCTGCCTGTCTGAGGAGCCGGAAGAAAGACAGTGCGGCCGGCACGGACGTGTAAGGGCTGCGTGCAGTTGTAACTATGGGGACCCTGGAGAGAAGACGGGAGTCAGCGCGGCCGGCAGCTATCACTGGGGAGCGAACGGGAGTTGGGATAGGCTGAGCAATGGCTGAAAAACATAGTACAGTAAGTGCAAGCCCTATGGAATGGGGGGGGAGTGGTACTGTAGGTGCTGAAGAAAGTTAAATATTTAAAGAGCATTTTTTTTTTTAACTTTGTCATGTCATGTTAAACTCATGATACATTTAAAAAGCAAGAAGCTGTGTGGGGGAATCTGAGTGAATATTGAGAGTGTGTGTGGGGTTTGTGTGAGATGGGGGATGTGTGTGTGTGGGGTGAGGTCTGTGTGAGATGGGGGAGGTCTGTGTGAAATGGGGGATGTGTGTGGGTGGGATTTGTGTGAGATAGGGGATGTGTGTGTGTAGGGGGGAGGTCTGTGTGAGATGGGGGATGTGTGTGTGGGGAGGTCTGTGTGAGATGGGGGATGTGTGAGGGTGGGGTCTGTGTGAGATGGGGATTTGTGTTTGTGTGTGTGGGGGGCTGTGTGAAATGGTGTATGTGTGTGGGTGGAGTGCTGTGTGTGTGTGAGCCAGGGAGCTGCTTGAGGGGGGTAGAAAGCTGTGTGGGCAGGTCTGAATCAGGTGTGTATGTGTGTGTCTGTGCGCGGGGGAATGGGGGGAGATCTGAGTGACGGGGGAGAGCTTTGTGAGGGTTATATAAACAATTTATATATAAATTAATATGGGGCCCCAAAGTGGCATATTTATTAATTATTGGGTCCTAGTCCCGATAATATTTTTTTATTGCCGCTATTTGCATGAACGCGTATTTATATAGATAGATATTTATGCACCTTATTTATTTTCCCTTTTCTCAGGGGGGGCGCACAACCCTAACTTGCCTCCGGGCGACTGGGATGAACTTACGCCACTGGATCTCTCCAGAGATGTTCAATCGGATTCAAGTCTGGGCTCTGGCTGGGCCACTCAAGGACATTCACAGAGTTGTCCTGAAGCCACTCCTTTGATATCTTGGCTGTGTGCTTAGGGTCATTGTCCTGCTGAAAGATGAACTGTCGCCCTAGTCTGAGGTCAAGAGCGCTCTGGAGCAGGTTTTCATCCAAGATGTCTCTGGACATTGCTGCATTCATCTTTCCCTCTATCCTGACTAGTCTCCCAGTTCCTGCTGCTGAAAAACATCCCCACAGCATGATGCTGCCACCACCATGCTTCACTGTAGGGATGGTATTGGCCTGGTGATGAGCGGTGCCTTGTTTCCTCCAAACACGCCTGGCATTGACGCTAAAGAGTTCAAACTTTGTCTCATCAGACCAGAGAATTTTGTTTCTCATGGTCTGAGAGTCCTTCAGGTGCATTTTGGGAAACTCCAGGCGAGCTGCCATGTGCTTTTTACAAAGGAGTGGCTTCCGTCTGGCCACTTTACCATACAGGCCTGATTAGTGGATTGCTGCAGAGATGGTTGTCCTTCTGGAAGGTTCTCCTCTCTCCACAGAGGAATGCTGTAGCTCTGACAGAGTGACCATCGGGTTCTTGGTCACCTCCCTGACTACGGCCCTTCTCCCACGATCGCTCAGTTTAGACGGCCGGCCAACTCTAGGAAGAGTCCTGGTGGTTCCGAACTTCTCCATTTATGAATGATGGGGGTCACTGTGCTCATTGGGACCTTCAAAGCAGCAGATATTTTTCTGTACCCTTCCCCAGATTTGTGCCTGAGACAATCCTGTCTCGGAGGTCTATAGACAATTCCTTGGACTTCATGCTTGCTTTGTGCTCTGACATGCACTGTCAAGTGTGGGACCTTATATAGACAGGTGTATGCCTTTCAAAATCATGTCCAAACAACTGAATTTACCACAGGTAGACTCAAATTAAGCTGTAGGAACATCTGAAGGATGATCAGTGGAAACAAGAAGCACCTGAGCTCAATTTTGAGCTTCATGGCAAAGTCTGTGAATACTTAAGTATATGTGATTTCTTAGTTTTTTTTAAATTAAATTTGCAAAAATCTCAAATTTTTTTTTACACATTGTCATTATGGGGTATTCTGTGTAGAATTTTGAGGACAAAAATTAATTTATTCCATTTTGGAATAAGGGTGTAACATAACAAAATGTGGAAAAAGTGAAGCGCTGTGAATACTTTCCGGATGCACTGTATTTTTATTAAGCAGATCACATTTCCCATAACTGTAATGGGAAATGTGATCTGGCCAAAGTTACTAAAAATAAATTGTGAAAAAATAGTGATAAATTGTGAAAAAATACTTGGGGAAGCTCTGTGATAATAACGCCACCTGGAGATGGAGTCATCCAGGGTCTCCCCTGGTTCCCCGATTCCTGCTCTGTTCTAACAGGCAGAGCAGAGCCAGGAGCCAGGCCCCAGTGATCAGCTGTTGGTCTAAATAGACTACAAACTGATCACTGCAAAAAATAAACAAACACCTTCATCCAGGGTGATCGTGATGTGTTCCGGGGCTCCGGTCAGCTGGTCTCTCGGTTTCTGCACTGTGACCCTGGCCAGCTGCTGCATAGAACAGCCGACCGGGGTCACAGTGCAGGACGGGAGACGAGCTGACCGGAGCCTTGGAAGAGATCACTAACCATCGATGACAGGAGGTAAGTGAAAGCGGGGGGTGTGATACCCCTAGTTCTGGGAGTATCACTGTTGAGGGCCATTTAGTGTAAAACACTTATATATGTATTTAATTAATGTTGGATACTATATATAAATAATTAAAATATGCAGTTCATGTATTTACACAGTGTTAAATAGTAAAAATGCCAGTATATATATATATATATATATATATATATATATATATGCCAGTTTCTTTTATTTACATGTGCAACCCCTCTCTTGGAGGGGAACTTGGAGCAGCCTGCCCTCCCTAGACTATGTGCATTGATGGGCACGCAGCAGGGAGGTCTGAATGCAGCCGCTATATAGGGGAAAACTGCCCCATAGAACAAGCCCAGTATGTGAATGGGCTAAAGCAGCGCGTGCGGCCGGCGGGAAGGAGGCCAGCACGCGACAGCTGCTTATATAAGGAGGACTAGCAGGGGGCCGTTGGTGTAGTTCACCTGAGTGAGTGACGTGGAGTGGACCTCCTGTGTCAGGAGTCCCGCATCTCAGGGGACGTCGGTGGCAGTGCCGTTGGCCGGGAGAGCTGCCTGCGGTGAGAAGTGTAGGACTTACCGGCAGGTGCTGCACAAAGCTGCCACTGCTGTGTGGAGACAGTCAGGACGGGGCTTGACAGGAAGCCAGGCAGCCACTTAAAGAGGAAGCTGTGTTGTCAGCGGGACCGCCCAGAAACCTCCCCAGTGCTGGTAACCGAAGATCGGGGACTGCCTTCCTCGGTGGGAGGAGAGGCTGGGATGCTTTGGAGTGACAGCTGGAGCTGTCAGCTTGTATACTGGATGGCTGGACTGCCAGTGAGACTATTAAGGACACTGTGAGTACAGCAAACACCGTTCTTTGGGCCTGACTCAGAGCCGGACGCAATTAGCGCTCGCTCGTCCAGAAAATAGGGGTGGCTATTCAAATGAACCGTTCGCTCTTTGCGGTCTGTTCACGCCTCTAGGTCTGAACGGTCGTTTTTTGGGAAACTACGCCCCCTGGCTGCTCGCATCCTACGTCATGTCCGCTATTTATTAGATTAATCGAGTACATCGACCAGGGTATGAACTGCTCGCTATTCTTGTGGTTGGTTTTTGCTACCACAATTTTGCGAGCAGTTCTGGCTATTAAATAACCCAGTGACGTGGTCAATGACGCTGCTGTTTTAATTATGCACACCCATAAAACGCCCGTTTTGACCTTTAAGCACGCCTGCGTTCGGATCTCCACTCCCCGTTTTCAAGCACCTTCCCCTGTTACCACCCACATACACCTCTATCTGTCACTCAAATTATCAGGCATTCGCTATTTTGCGAGCACATGAATTTTGACTGCACTGACTGGTTTGCGCATGCGTATAATGATCCGTACGCATGCACAGTTGGGCAAACATCGCTCGGAGCGAACGAGAGGCCGCTTACGAGCGGCTCTGAATCAGGCCCTTTGTTCACACCCTACCAGAACTTGTTGAAATAGAGCACACTACTCTACCAAGCTGCACTCACATAGAGCAGGAGAGGTCTGTAAATAAATAAGCATCACCTGGCTTTATTACGTAATCACCAAGCTGTCACTGCACAATAGAACATATAGCTCTCTAAGCAAGAGACTGAGCATTTATTTCTAGCATTAGACTTTGCCCTCAATTAAATAACTGCCTAAATCTGCAGTCAGATTCAGCTAGTGAGAGACAGCAAGGCCCTGTTGTTAAAGTCTGATTCCTACATGCAGGATAACCCCTTCTGGATTCCTAGGGACATAATGAGAGTAACATTGGTTAGTCTGCAGTAAAGCTTGCCTCGGCTACCATCTAAAGTCGACCCTACAGTAAGGTCACCTCTACAGTTTATGAAGCATTAGGATCACGCAAAGCACACAGGGATAGAAGTTGTAATTGTTACAACCACTGGCAATTAGTGAAGTCACTTTGGAACACTTTCCTACTACTGTTACAAATATAGCAAAAGTTGTTTCACTTCAAGTCAAGTACTGTATCTACACTTCTCTAAGGAGCATAAGAGCAGCGAGTTAACAATTGTGCACCACCTCTAAAGAATTTATCTGGCCAGCAACTGTTGTAATGTAATTACTTAAAGAGTTAAAGTTAGTGGTTTCGGTATGCAGGTTAGAGATAGTGCAAAATTGTAGAATTTGTATGATATTCTGTTTAATTGCTTTGTGTCTTAACCTCATTCAGTTTTGCAGACGTACAGACACGTATACAAGAGAGTTCCAGTTTAATAAAATTCACGGACCCCAAAGTAATTTTCTGTCTTAAATGTGTGTGTAACAAATTGTATTTCAAATTGTTGAATTATAGTGCGAATATAGAAGTTGTTACTTTGTTGGACTGACATTATTGAATAAATTCACCATCTGATTGCACATTGTTGCCTGTATCTACATTTGGTAACATTTCAGTAGGACCCAAGGTGATCCAGAGTCGGTATACGCGGTAAAGAAACACACCACTCCTAGAACTGTACACCCTTATCGGGGTGCTAAAGGGGCAATTGCGGGCGGGCTGCAGGGGTGGAAGCGATCGTGGGGGGGTGCATTTCGCGGTACCGGGGGTTTTGTATGATGAGCCGGTTAGTGATAAGGATGCGGATGGAATTAGGAGGGACAGAGGCCCTGATTCAGAGCCGGTCGCTCTGACAGAGCGCTCGCTCTGAATCAGGGCCCGGCCTTCTGGTTTTTTAGAGCGGCCTCCTGGCCGCTTGCATAGCTGTGGGTAACAGAGCCGAAAGCACTCCCACTGACATCACTTGTGATGTCAGTGGGGCCGGCCCCAGACGGTAGGTGTTCCCATGGGAATGCCTCCGTCTGGGCAGCGACACCCCAGCCCGCCCAACTAAAGGGGAGTGCTGTCACTCAACATCGACAGCATGCCCCCTTTGGTACGAGACCTGTAGGGACGGTTTGCCCGCCGCTGTCAGGGTCTCGCGCATGCGCACGATGGAGCCGGCTCCATCGTGTGCATGTGCACTGGGCCACCATCGACCCGCTTGCGAGCGAATAGCGCTCGCGAGAGGGTCTGAATCAGGCCCAAAGTTTTGATAAATCCCTGTGATATTGCTTAAATTCGCAATGCGAAATTTGGTGAAAATATCACACTACAACTGCATTTTAAATGAGGATTGTAGGAAATAGAGCCAGATAATGCTAGAGTTTAAGCTGAAGCAATTTGCTACAAGCATTATTAATTGATTAATAACGATGTATTGATGAGAGAACACTGTCATGTTAGTGTCAGAAAAATGAAAGTGTGCATGTACATTACTTACTGACTGGTGCCCTTTAAGCAGCTGTCCCTTTACCTTATTCCTAACGCAAACTAGAAATGTCACAACGCAACAGAAGCTGCCCCATTAGAAACACTCCACCTTTCCACTCATGCAGAAACTTCTCCATGTGATTAGAAACCTTTGTTAATGTATTGTATTTTGTAATATGCTTCAAATAAAAGACAAGGAAATTGTCTGGAAAAATTAGTAGGGGAGAGCAGAGAATGAAGTTAGCTGTTCAGTGATGCCAAATTCTCAGCATGAGCGCATTCCTGGCCCAGCGTGAAAACCGAGGACAGATTCTTTTTTTTTTTTTTTAAAGGGTTAAAGTTTTGTAATATTGTGTCTGCTTTTTGCCGCAATTATATGATGTCTTGTACAAACCTGTTTTCTCATTTGTAAGAAACTATTGACAGCTTACAATTCAATTGCTAAGGCCCATTGTCAGTAATAGATGTATACTGCATAAACAATGTAACCAATCAGCTCCTCTGACACTATTCAATGCAGTTTGCCTAATTTTAAAATTCCCAATGCTTTTATACCTGGAGATGTAGGCACTGCCGGAGCTATGGTGGGGAGAGCATTTTCCGAACAGTGGGGGTCCAACGCAACATACAGGTGTACTAGATCAGGGGATGGGAAGTGCATTGACAACTTTTCGTATTTGTATTTTCCTTGTCAAGAAGACTAAACACATGTATAGTGTCTGGAAAACCTTAGAATTGTATAGCTTTACTGATTGTTAGGTATCTAGTCTACAGTATAATACAATATGCACACATATAAGCACTAAGTAAATTACTGTTAATACTTTGTGTAGATATGGGGCCTGATGCAAAGATTGAGAGAAATTGAACATACAGTATATGCTCTTGCACTGTGTGCGTTAAAATATGTGTATATTTGCCCATATACAGAGTTGTACACATCTGGCATTGCACCCCACTCTGTATACTTGGCTTGCTACTAACAGTCACAGCAGAAGGGGGGCCTATGGGCACAGCTGTACCAGTCCACAAAGCTTTGGGAGGCCTTGAAGGGGACCACAGAAAAACCTAGCTCTAACCACTGCCTGCACTGCTGCAGTGATCAGCAGGATCTGTCCAGTGAGCCGCTGCAGATTTATTGCACCAGTGGGGGCCCGTGCAATAAAGTTTTCTTTTGGTTTATTGCGGTGCTAGAGGGGCACTGTGGGGACTAGAGAGACACTGTGGGGCTGGAGAAATACAGTAGGGGCTGGAGGGACACTGTGGGATATGGAAATACACTGTGACTGGGGGCTGGAGAGACACTGTGGTGGTTTAAGGGACACTGTGGGGGCTGGAGAGACACTGTGTGGGCTAGAGGGACAATGTGGGTCTGGAGAGACACTGGGGCTGGAGAGACATTGTGGAGGCTGGAGAGACAATGTAGGGCTGGAGAGACACTGTGGGACTGAAGGGACACTGTGGGGGCTGGAGGGACACTTTGGGGCTTGAGAGACACTATGGAGGCTGGAGGGACACTGTCAGGGCTGGAAAGACATTGAAGAGCTTTAGAGACACTGGGGGCTGGATGGACTTTGAAGCTGAAGAGACAATGTCAGGGCTGGAGGGACACTATTGGGGCTGGAAAGATACTGTGGGGATTAGATGGACACTGTGGAGGCTGGAGATACACTGTGGGGGCTGGAGAGACACTGTGGAACACTGCGGAGGGTGGATGTACACTGGGGGGACTGATAAGACACTGTGGAGTTGGAGAGGCCCTGTGGGCTGGAGAGACACTGTAGGCTGAAGAGACTGAATGGGGTCTGGGAATAAAGAGACAGAAGGAGGCTTGGGCTGGAAAGATTGAGGGGAGCTGGAGAGATAGAAGGGGTCTGGGGATGGAGAAACAGAAGTGAGCTGGAGAGACAGAAGGGGTCTGGGGATGGGGTGACAAAGTGGGCTAGGGCTGAAGTAACATAAGGAGCTGGAGAGAAACGGGGGAATGAGGCTGAAGGGAATTGGGGGGAAGTGGCTGGAGATTATTCACAACTGGCAGGGTTAGAAGGAAAAGGCTTGGGGACAGTAATCTTCATTCTAAAAACATTACTGTTACAAATGGTACCAAATTAGCATATAAAGTTGAATCATTTAAAATTGTTTATTTAGGGAAGTTCACATTTTGCCCTATACGAAAACTTATCTTACAATGCATATATATTCCAACCATATCTGTAATTGTAATTGATATCTGTAATTGATTATTTTAAATTAAAATTAAATGCAATGCCATACCAGGGTGCATCAACTCCCTGGCCAGATCCAAATAGCTTCCTCCCAAGCACACGTAATGCCATGACATGATGTGCACCTGAAAGAAGAGGAGATCAGGAAGCTGAGCATAGGTGCCACTGGTGGAGCAACCATGCCACGCCTCGGCAGCGTCATTGGTTGCACTGACTTCAGTAAACAACTGATTAAAAGTAGTTGAATTCTGGTGTCAACCTGCGCCAGTACATATGTTTGGGATGACAATCTTAGGGCCGAATTCAAGTAGCCGCAAAAAGCCAAGGTCGGCGGAAAGCGTGATGTTTTTGCCTCAGTCACCTGTTTGGACGCAATGTTTTCTCCATGCGCGTCCCTGCTCTTTGCCTTATTCAATTCCAAAACAGTCGAAAACGGGGATAGGCGATTGTAGTTAATAGCGAAACTAGTGAAAAGGACAGCATATTTTGGGGAAATCAATCTGTACTCCCAAAAAACCCTCACTGACCCTGGGAATCAATATAGAAGGGTATTAATAGCCCTAATAAAATTATTTAGTAATCTTATATTGAGTCAAAGGGCTGTTATATGCATAAGTGTTGAAAAATGTTATAAAGCAATGTTTTTGTGAAAAATAAGTATCGTAGTTAAAGTTGGGGTACATGTAAAAGGGTACTAGTATATTTTTGTGTCTCTAAAGTGAAGATTTAAAAAAAAATCTAAAAAATACACCTGCTGCAGCCTCCTGCAATCCTAAAAACACCTGTCACAACCTTATAGCCTCCCAAAATATCAGGCCCAATACTTTTTACTCATTTTACACTTTTTTTCTCCTGCCTTTTGCTGGAGAAATTTTTCGCTTATCTTTGCCTAAGCGAAAACGTCCTGGAATTGGATACAGTAATACTTTGAAAACTGCGCATCGGCGAAAACTTTTTGCCGATCTCAGCTTTTCGCGGCTAATTGAATTTGGCCCTAAATTTGCAGCCAAGAACAGAAGCTACCTTTCAACACTGTTCCTCAAAGTAGATTATTGAATAAATGGGTGGTTCTGGGGGTTCTTAAATATCTGTGTGTATTGGTATAATTTGATACATAGAAAGAAAGAAATAAATAGTGCACACTGGGCCTGATTCAGCAAGGAACGCAGTTGTTTATATACACGCAATCGGTCAATTGCTGTGTACTGTGCATGCGCTTATGCAACCTAGCCACTGCGATCGGGACAGCAATCGCAGAGGATACACAGACCCATGGCAGAGTGACTGACAGGAAGTGCCGTTTGTGGGTGGTGATAGGGGGGTGGTCGGGTGAACGCATGCGCGCCAGTGCATTTCAACGATATTGCAGGGGCGTGCATAAATTAGCTACTGCAATATCAGAGGCCTCATAGCATGCGCCGAAGTAACCAAATCCTGAGTAAGGTCTGGGCTTCATTAACTGTCCGATATTACTCGATGTTACCGATTGTGTCTCTATGTTGGCCAAGTATACGGATGTGAGTATGGGGAAGTGGGCATCCTTATGTCAGGCTATGATCGCAATGCGAATGCAAACATTTAAATATCACCACTGATATTAGCAACTGCATTGCATGCGTATAAGCAGGATAGCGATCCATAGTGACTCAAGTAATAAGGCACTTTATAAATAAAGATGAAATCTCACCCTTTTGGCATTATATAGAGGTGTTGGACAGTTCTTACACTGATGTCCTTCTGTGGTTGAAAAGCAACAGGTGAAGATCATTCAAGCTACAGGCGCACGTCGCTGAAGCGCCTCATCCTCCTTTCAGTTAGGGATGTTTAGGAAATTCCTTCAGTGATCTTCTTTCAGTGTTCAATAACTCAAATGGTGTGACATGGATTGCCAGACATTGCGCACCTCAATTTTAAAGATGGTATTTAGAAACAGATGGGTTATTATACTCACCCTTTTTGTATTAATGAAGCGCTTTGGACATCCTTCCCTGAAGGAAGCGAAACCAGTCGACAAAAGGATAATACTGCCCACAGACTGCATCCAGGCAATCCAGATATACCTGCTCTGTCACATTTTGTGGACCTGTACCATTTGGAGGACTTTATTTTTACCAAGGTCCATAAGCGTGCATCCAGTATCAAGTGGCTATTACCGGCTGTAACCAGATGCAAGTGATCCCCACGGGGAGGACTCTGTGTGATCAGTGCTGGGATACCACACCAGCCACTGTAAACAGACACACTGTGGTTCCTCAGACTCAGGAGGAGAGCCATACAGCGGAGACGCACTGCCGCCATCCTCCACAAGTTATACGGGGAGGCAGACACTAATATTGAGTGAAAGCATTTCCTCTGGCTCCCATAGGCTCAAGCTAAAGGAATCCCAATTTGTGCTTTTCAACTTGCCAGTGAGCATTGCACACTATATGTATGCAACTAAACTATACAGGAGACTGTGACTAATTGCATTTCATTAGTGAGGATTTATACTCAAGTTACCTGGTTTCATATTTTACATAATTTTATACAAGCACCGATTTAAGTCCAAGGGACACTATTTTATACATGTATGTTTTATTATGTGGTAGATTTGTTATATCTCATATGTGTCAAAATTGCTAATTTTTATTATGTATATTAAATTTGCTATATTTTACTAAGAGAAGCCTTGTCTAAATATTTTGTTTCAAAGTCAAGTGGTTATTACATTGTAGTAAATTTTATTAAGCTTCACTCTGAAGCGCAATCCAACAATCTTTTGGGTTTATTTGATTTTTTACAATGTCCCATTGTCTGTTGGTTGTTAATACCAAAAATAGATTTTAAAAAATAATTTTTCAAAAAGCATTTACAACTACTGCATAAATAGTGATTAAAAAAAAATAATATTTTATTTAAAAATATTATTTAAAAAAAAATACAAAAGAATGCACTATAATTAAAGCAGTTAAAACGGAGATCAAATGAGAGTAAAAATAAAATACCATAAAAAGCCAACGGACATCAGGTACTTGAAATGAATATTCAAATCGCTTAATTAATACAAAAAGGTGAGTATAATAACCCACCTGTTTCTAAATACCATCTTTATAATTGATATACCCGATAGCTGTCAATCTGTGTTATCACCTTTGAATTATCTAACACTGAAAGAAGATCATTGAAAGAATTTCCTAAACATCCCTAAGTGAACGGGTGAGACATTTCAGGGACGTGTACCTGCAGCTCGATTGATCTTCGACTGTTGCTTTTGCAACCACCGAAGGACATCAGTGTAAAAAACTATTCAATGCCTGAATATAATCCCAAAGTGCCACATTACATGAGTGTGCACTATATATTTCATTTTTATGTTTTGTATATATCAGAGGTTCCCAAACTACGCCATTACAGTCCAGGTTTTAGGGATATCCATGCTTGAACACAGGCGACTTAATTAGTAACTCAGTCAATTTGATTCAACCATCTGCACTCAAGCATAGATATCCTTAAAACTTGGACTGTAACGGCGGAGTTTGGGAACCTTTTCTATATCAAATGATACCAATACATATGGACATATAAGAACGCCAAAATGACCCGTTTCTTCGATAACTGATTAAAGGTGGCACCTCTAGAGAAATGCTGGTGGAAAGTTTTTTAAAACAGAACTCTCAGCGACTTTCATGTAGTCTGTAGCTAGATGACTTGTTGGCTGGTGAGCTCCCTATCAACACTCACTAGGTAACGCTGCGTAGGGACATTGGACCTCATTCAGAGGCGGTCGTTAGTTGCAAGCGGTCGCACTGAATCAGGGCGGCCGCTTGCATCCTGAACGACCGCCTCCTTGTCGATCGCTAAGCTGTGGGTTAACACCCACAGCTCTAGCGGCCGACATGGGTGATGGTCGCGATGGTCAAGACCATCGCGACCATCGGGGCTTACGACCAGACCCTAAGGTTGAGTCTGGGCACTCGTAAGCCCCAGGGAGCTTCCTGCTCTGATCGAGCAGGAAGCTCCCCACTGACATCATTGATGATGTCTGAGGGGCCGCCCCCAAACAGCAAGCATTCCATCGGGAATTCCTCCGTTTGGTCGGCCACGCCTCCTGCCCACCTCCCAAATGGGGCGAGCTGTCACTCACTATCGACAGCTCGCTGACATCAGCAATGATGTCAGTGGGGCCGCCCCCAAACGGCAAGCGTTCCGGCAGGAACGCCTCCGTTTGGGCAGGCATGCCCCCTGACCGCCTCCCAAACGGGGCGAGCTATCACTCACCATCGACAGCTCGCCCCGTCTGCTACGAGACCCCTGCGACCGTCCGTTCGTCGCTAGCTGGGTCCGTCGCTAGCCGGGTCCATCGCTAGCCGAGCATCTATCACTAGCCGGGTCTCACACATGCGCACGACGGAGCCGGCTCCGTCGTGCGCATGCACAGTGGGGCAACATTGAGTCGGTTGCGAGCGCTCAGCGCTAGCGACCGACTCTGAATGACCCCCATTGAGCCCAGGAAAGGCAGCACAACCACAGAACTTTTGAGTTCCAAATTCTAGCCAATTGGGAAGAGCTCTTTTAGATTAGTAAATAAATTAATATAGCATCTTTTAGGCTTTACTTTCCTTTTTAAGTAGCTGATGTCACTGTCTGCTTCGATGAATGAAACATTTAAATGCAATTAGTAAACTCAGACATTTCCTTGTATTTGCATGCCAGTGTTATTAGAAATGTAATTAGTAATTAGAAATGCTTCATAACCACGCTGAAGGTTACTACGTAACACATTACCAGACTGTTTTTAGACTTTCCGGCCAATATTTCTCTGCAACACGCATCTTCGTCAGACATGTGTCAGCCCACTATTTGCCAGATGTTTGAGAATCCCTTTGCAGACTTATGTAAATTTGTATTTGTATCCTGCGACATTGGCACAGCCACAATTTGTAAAGTACGGTGTTATTTGGAGCACAAATTGCACACATGTCACAGCTGCTCTTATTCTAACCCAACATTGATTTATTCTTCATTTTAATTCAATTGTATTGAATAATAGACATAAGCTAAATTGCCTTTTTGAACTTCTCATGCCGCCCTCAAGCTTTTCCAGTATGCAAATGTCTGGCTAGAAATTCTATCCATTATATATTACACAGGGTATACTAATAATAACAAGTGACTTTAGTCCTAAGCAAATGAAACTTTAACTCACTATGGCTAAATGTGACGTCATTTACACAAAATATGATTTTTGCTTTTTTGTACTAAATGTATTTAAATATAGTCTGGTTAGTTTGGTTTAAATCTGTTTGTAACAGCAATATATAGGAAGACTAAAAGACACAGATGATGAACAGAACATAGATAGGTATATAGATAATTAGATAGATAGATAGATATAACTTTTTTTATACTGTACAGCAATGGGCAAAAGTTTTGAGACTGACACAAATATTGGTTTTCACAAAGTTTGCTGCTTCAGTGTTTTTAGACCTTTTTGTCAGATGTTACTATGGTATACTGAAGTAAAATTACAATAATTTCATAAGTGTCAAAAGCTTTTACTGACAATTACATAAAGTTAATGCAAAGAGTCAATATTTGCAGTGTTGACCCTTCTTTTTTAAAACCTCTGCAATTCACCCTGGCATGCTGTCAATCAACTTTTGGGCCACGTACTGACTGATGGCTGCCCATTCTTGCCTAATCAATGCTTGGAGTTTGTCAGAATTTGTGGGTTTTTGTTTGTCCACTCGCCTCTTGAGGTGTTGAGGATAGACCGCAAGTTCTCAATGGGATTGAGGTCTGGGGAGTTTTCTGGCCATGGACTCAAAATTTCAATGTTTTGTTCCCCGGCCCACTTAGTTATCACTTTTGCCTTATGGTAAGGTGCTCCATCATATAGAAAAGGACCCTAGACTGCACACCCTGAGTATATATAATGGGAGGTGCTACGTGTTGAGACAATCATTGCAGACACAAAAAAGACAAATTACAAGTGCACAACTCCAAATTATTAATTATATATAATACATTTTGCAATAAAATTTTGCAATAAATAGAGGTTTTAGCATAATCATGGCCAAGGTTATGGGCCTACCCACCACTTCACGGTAACCTCTTAGGGTAGGTCCCTAACATACTAAGGTTCAAATCCAGAGCACAGGACACCCCCAAACCAGCCCAGCTGAGCCACCCCAGGACATCACTCTAATAAGAAAAGTGAAGTGTAAAATAGAATAGATAAAAGCAGCTACTGCTGCATATACAGTATAAGAATAGAGATGTGAAAATGCATATATAATAAACAAACAATGGAAGTGTTAAAAAGTGCAAAAAAGGAAAAATGTGTTATAATGTGATGCCCTGAAGCAGCCCAACAAAAGCAATCCAGGGGACCCACGCCCCAAAAATCAACCCAAGGCTGCACTACAGTATAAAAATTTGTAGGACTTACCTAAATTGTGCCTTGTTCTAATGTGCAGTCACAATACCAGACTACCTGCTTAAAACCAATGGGGGAGGGGTGCTAGCCCAGGCTGAAGGTGTCTCATGCCTTCAGGCGTGCAAAGGAGCCACTGAATAGAGTATATAGAAAAGGACCCTAGACTGCACACCCTGAGTATATATAATGGGAGGTGCTACTTGTTGAGACAATTATTGCAGACAACAAAAAAGACAAATTACAAGTGCACAACTCCAAATTACTAATTATATATAATACATTTTGCAATAACATTTTGCAATAAATAGAGGTTTTAGCATAATCATGGCCAAGGTTATGGGCCTACCCACCACTTCACGGTAACCTCTTAGGGTAGGTCCCTAACATACTAAGGTTCAAATCCTGGGTGCAGGACACCCCCAAACCAGCCCAGCTGAGCCACCCCAGGGCATCACTCTAATAAGAAAAGTGAAGTGTAAGTGCTCCATCATGCTAGAAAAGTAATTGTTCGTCACTAAACTGTTCATGGATGGTTGGGAGAAGTTGCTCTTGGAGGATGTCTTATACCATTCTTTATTCATGGCTGTGTTCTTAGGCAAAATTGTGAGTGAGCCCACTCCCTTGGCTAAGGAGCAACCCCACACATGAGTGGTCTCAGGATGCTTTACTGTTGGCATGACCTTAAAAAAGACCTCAGGAGGACATTGAAAAGCGTAGGTGCATTTCTCCAGCTTTCCCACGTCCTGTGAGAACCAACTGTAAGTGGTTATACTCCAACTAGAGAGATCGGGATGGAGACATTTGCCCGCATTATCAGGGTCTCTGAACGGCTTCACTAACAGCCTATAATAGCCTTACAATCCACCTACGGGCTAAACTTCTTGAGATTCTCCGGATCCTTCCAGGTACATGGAACCCCCAGACTGGCTTCTTACATCACCACCAGTGTGTTCCCCATAAGTCGGGTCGAGCACCGGAGCTAGCCATCCGTGGACGAGGTTTGCCATCACTGCTACTGCCAGACTCTCATTCATCCTATTATGGGACATTTCTACCCGATTTGCAGGCAAAACCTACACTGCTATAAAATCACCACACAATACGTGTCAAACTGAAATACTGGCGATTAAGTACATGTACTTCCACTAACTTATTTCTATCTTGGAACTGCCTCCTATTAAGGAACATTTGATTACTGCTCATTTGCTATAGTGGTTCAGATTCCAGAACCGCTTAATGACTGTTTTTTTATTATATGTCGCATTGTCCGTAACTTGTTACGGCTCTGTATAACACAGCTGCTATTTCTACTCTGATACATGTTTTTTAGTATTATTGTTTTTTATTAAATAATTTATTTTTATTTTGCAACTGTTTTGAGTGAACCTTACTTTAGCCTTTAGATTCTGTGGTTGCTATTGCTGTTTTTTGTATTCTTGTTATAGTGAGAGTGACTCCCTCACACAGCTCCATTGTATCTAAAAGGGTCAGTATAACTCTTCAGTGCCTGGGCTTCTTTTCTGTTCATATCTGCAGATGATGGTTGCTCATACACACTGAACAACCATCATTTGTGTTCAGTGTGTAGGAGGGGGCGGGGTCCCACTGGCCGGGGTGTGGGGTCGTGTTTGCCCCCTCAACGTGGCTGTCTGCAGACCGCCCGTACACACTTGCCGATGGACAGATACTGTATGTCTATAGATTTATCTGTCCATCGGCTCTGCAGCACAGCCAATGAGATATGTCTGTGAACGACGTCGTTCACAGACATATCGCGGGTACACACTGGCCGACGGGCAGCATATATATTGGCCAATCAATTGATCGGCCAATATATCTGTCAGTGTGTACCCAGCTTGAAACACAGTGGAATTTCTATGTTCTACTCTGTTATGGATTTCCTCTGGTTATTTTATTTCTTTACAAAAACAGACTGGTAGTTTCTCTGTAAAATTTTGTGCTTGTAGTAGGAAGTAAGATTGTAAGCTCCACTGGTCACTGATGAGAATTATTGAAATTCTATGATTTTATAGCAATGCATAATATACTGCCATTACAGAAATAAAAGATAGTATTAACAAAATGTTAGTTTTGAATAACAAATCTGTTTGTAGCAAATTTTATATTACACGGCTCATTTGTACCTCCTTAAAATCTTTTAAAATTGCACTTAAAGCTAAAATAATAAAAAAAAAAAAAACAGATTCAGCTCAAGTATTGTCACAGTGCTATCAGGGTCACATTGGTGCATGAAGGGCCCACAAAGGGATTGCAATGGTAGGAGCTGAATGAAGGGCGGTGATGCAAAGCTGAAGGGTGTGGCCAGTCACTTGAGTGGGTGTAGCCAACCACCAGAGTAGCAGAAGGAGAGCATAATAGACTCGGTCACTTCACCTTATTTTTGGTGGAGTCAGATGGTATATAAAGGGCATCTAGAGTGGTCTAATGAATATAAAGGGCATGGGTGGATTCCGATGGAATATAAGGTGCACGTGGAAAAATCTAATGGCATATAAGGGGCATGTGGTAGATTCTGATGGCTTGTGGCATATAAGGTGCATGTAGAAGAGTCTGACACTGTGGTTCTGATAGTTTCAGCAAACTTGACAGCTACCAGGCCATTCGCAAATATTCTAGCTGACAGATTACAATAAAGAGCCAAAATAGAAGTTAAAGCCCTATCGTAAAACCCCAAGCGCCACAAGACAGATAACTTCATTGGAGTCTAACAAATGCTTTTTCCACATCTAAAGAGAGCAAACAATAACATACCATCAGAAGCAGCAAAGGCCTCAACTACATCAATAACAGGCCTAGTGTTATCCGGAGATTGCTTACCAAGTACAAACCCAGTCTGGTCCTGGTGGATGAAAGATGGGAGTAGTGGGACCCATTCTATTAGCTATGAGCTTAGCATAGATCTTATCGTTCCTGTTTAATAATGCTATCAGATGTTAATTAATGACCAAAGTTTGACCAGGTTTAGAAAGTGCAATAATTGTGCTTCCAGCATCTTGCATGGAAAGAAACCCTGTTTTGAGGTTTCATTAAAGAACTGAACTAAAATTGGGGTTAAAGCATCCTTAAACTCCTAATAAAAGTCATTAATGTAACCATCAAGACCAGGGGCCGACAAAAAAATCAATAACCAGCCCGACTTCCTCTGCTGACCATGGACTACCAAGAAATTGGATGGAGTCCTCCTTGCCCAACGAGGGGAGGTGCAAAGCATTCAAAAATGTATCATTGTCCTCAACAGTAGGTTGGGGAACTTGTGAATCCTCTGCCACATTCTATAGCTTAGAGTAACACACTGCAAAAGTGTTTGCCACCTCCAATGGGCCTCTCACTTTAGCCCCAGAACAATTAAAAACAGCTCGCATTGTCTGTAAAATAGTTACTTAAATTGTAGCAATATTTTTATGTCCCAATAATTACTTGTGTAAGGTAAAAAAAAGTGCTGTATCATGTTACATTAAGTCCATCACCTCTGTGAGTAAGGCCTGAATAGAGCTGGGGTGGAATAGATATATTCACCTTGTAATAAATACCCAGCTGCTCCGTCTGCATAGAAAAATATTACTCCTGTAGTCAAAACAAAAATAATAAATAAAGCATTCAATTAAAGTGTAATTCACACTGCTACTCAACAGTATATAGAAGACTGGGCACCTATTTACACCACTAATACTTCTGATAGGCTGTTCTCAAGAATTTTTTATTTAGCTCTTAATGTCAGGAAGCTAGAATATACATGTATGTTTTACTTAACATATATAGACTTTTTATGCAGACAAATCTGCGGAAAGCAAATATTTGAATCTTTAGTTAAGTAATAATTAATAATCAATGTAATATTTATTATAATCAAATAATTTATCATTTATTACAGTTTGTAATGTTACACACACACGCACACACACATATATATATATATATATATATATATATATATATATAATATATTTAATACTGCATACCATATAAAAAATTTTGGGTTTTTGGTTCTTGCCCTGAAATATAATTATACATTATGTATTTTCCATAGTTTTCAGCAATGATGAAGACCATAAAATGCATTCTATATTTTAATTTGTCTAGCAATGGTTTGTTAACATGAAACATACATGATACACCCTGTGATACATTTATAGAAATTAATGCAGCATGATGTCGATGATCTTTTTGTCAACTTAATGTCTTTATGTAATTCCAAGAGTAGATAAACCTTTATAAAAATGACTATTTGTCAGTTTGGAAGATGATAAGAAATCTATAAAGTTTGATTTACTTATATATTTATATTATATGGCTTACTAGGTACACTCAATACAAATTAATTTAAGCCTCACACATTGTTTTGGCTTGCTTTTGGGCTTTGACCTTGCTCGTAAGAATACAGATGCGTGACCCTCTCATGCATTAAAGTGTTGGGTCAGTTAATCCATAAAGTTAAATTGCAGAGAAATGCTTCAAAAGGACAGTACACATCACTAAGTTGTTGGTGTAAATGATCTACGCTAATGCTTCCAACCAGAACCACCTGAGGACCTTTAGATGTGGATATTTTAGTATTGCAGCAAGCTTTGCATACAAGACTTTTAAAATAGGACACCTCTGAAAGCAAAGATATTGTCAGAAATATTATACATTACACCTTTTTCATTGGTATGTTTACATTTAAATGTGATCAAAAGCATTGTAGACTTTCTTTTTTTTAATAATGCTGAAATGTAAGTATAATTAAAGAAGATGGATAATTGCATATACAACTAGCAGATGTCTTAAGTATGGGACTCCCACTGTACAGGAGATATTATAGTCTGCCTAGTTCATTCTCCTACCACAGGACACAGGAGAAACTGACTGTGTAAGCTTCTGACATGTATAGTACATACAAACAAAAATGGCAGCTGCTCAATCAATCCAGCAGTACTAATCAGGTGCATGAAAGGGAGGGGTCACACTAAGTAGAAAAAGGAGGGGGATTTAACCCCCTATTGTACCTCAGCACACTGAATAATACCTGCAACAATATATGAAGACTATATGGTCATAGAAATTCAGAGATATTAGTTGCATGCATTTGCAAATACATGGGAGGCTGCTGGGCCACGTCACGGCTTCTCTGTTACCAGCAGTCCCTAACACTAAGGGGTTCACGTCCGGGGCGCAGTGCACCCCAAAAAACGTCCAGCCCAGGACCCCCCCAGGGCATCACACGAAAATGGAAAAAGAGTGACAGTGCAGTGTAAAGTATAGCTGTGTGTGAGTAATCATTAAGTGTGGAATGAGAGGTTAAAATATATGTGAAAAAATACATGAATAATAAACAAACATAAAAGGTGATGTGAGAAGCAACTATGTGTATTAAGTGGTGATGCCCTGAGGAGGCCCAGCCAGACCAGTCCCGGGGGCCCTACGCCCAAACGCTCACCCCAAATGTAAAATATACCAATTATAAGGCCTCATGATAAAGGCACATATATAATTTTGTCAAATGTAAGGCCTCATGATAAAGGCACATACATAAATGCATCCAAATTGAGAGCCAGCTTACCTGGGAGTCACCCCTGGGAACTCCAACTAGCACTACTAGAACCAGCATGCCCTACTAATGCTGGCTCCTTCATGCAACTCATAACAAGCAAACAAAAATGGCAGCTGCTCAATCAATCCAGCAGTACTAATCAGGTGCATGAAAGGGAGGGGTCACACTAAGTAGAAAAAGGAGGGGGATTTAACCCCCTATTGTACCTCAGCACACTGAATAATACCTGCAACAATATATGAAGACTATATGGTCATAGAAATTCAGAGATATTAGTTGCATGCATTTGCAAATACATGGGAGGCTGCTGGGCCACGTCACGGCTTCTCTGTTACCAGCAGTCCCTAACACTAAGGGGTTCACGTCCGGGGCGCAGTGCACCCCAAAAAACGTCCAGCCCAGGACCCACCCAGGGCATCACACGAAAATGGAAAAAGAGTGACAGTGCAGTGTAAAGTATAGCTGTGTGTGAGTAATCATTAAGTGTGGAATGAGAGGTTGACATATATGTGAAAAAATACATGAATAATAAACAAACATAAAAGGTGATGTGAGAAGCAACTATGTGTATTAAGTGGTGATGCCCTGAGGAGGCCCAGCCAGACCAGTCCCGGGGGCCCTACGCCCAAACGCTCACCCCAAATGTAAAATATACCAATTATAAGGCCTCATGATAAAGGCACATATATAATTTTGTCAAATGTAAGGCCTCATGATAAAGGCACATACATAAATGCATCCAAATTGAGATCCAGCTTACCTGGGAGTCACCCCTGGGAACTCCAACTAGCACTACTAGAACCAGCATGCCCTACTAATGCTGGCTTCTTCATGCAACTCATAACAAACAAACAAAAATGGCAGCTGCTCAATCAATCCAGCAGTGCATGAAAGGGAGGGGTCACACTAAGTAGAAAAAGGAGGGGGATTTAACCCCCTATTGTACCTCAGCACACTGAATAATACCTGCAACAATATATGAAGACTATATGGTCATAGAAATTCAGAGATATTAGTTGCATGCATTTGCAAATACATGGGAGGCTGCTGGGCCACGTCACGGCTTCTCTGTTACCAGCAGTCCCTAACACTAAGGGGTTCACGTCCGGGGCGCAGTGCACCCCAAAAAACGTCCAGCCCAGGACCCACCCAGGGCATCACACGAAAATGGAAAAAGAGTGACAGTGCAGTGTAAAGTATAGCTGTGTGTGAGTAATCATTAAGTGTGGAATGAGAGGTTAACATATATGTGAAAAAATACATGAATAATAAACAAACATAAAAGGTGATGTGAGAAGCAACTATGTGTATTAAGTGGTGATGCCCTGAGGAGGCCCAGCCAGACCAGTCCCGGGGGCCCTACGCCCAAACGCTCACCCCAAATGTAAAATATACCAATTATAAGGCCTCATGATAAAGGCACATATATAATTTTGTCAAATGTAAGGCCTCATGATAAAGGCACATACATAAATGCATCCAAATTGAGAGCCAGCTTCAGTCAGGGCATCACCACTTAATACACATAATTGCTTCTCACATCACCTTTTATGTTTGTTTATTATTCATGTATTTTTTCACATATATTTTAACCTCTAACTGCTGGTAACAGAGAAGCCGTGACGTGGCCCAGCAGCCTCCCATGTATTTGCAAATGCATGCAACTAATATCTCTGAATTTCTATGACCATATAGTCTTCATATATTGTTGCAGGTATTATTCAGTGTGCTGAGGTACAATAGGGGGTTAAATCCCCCTCCTTTTTCTACTATGTATAGTACATAGTTGGTTGGACTCATGCATGTTCAGTGGACCTTTACCGAAACATTGAAGGTCAAGATAAAAACTGTCCTGGTCACCAGACTTTCACAGTTGTGCCAGTTGCTATCAGTAGTTATATTTGTGTGTATGTTTTTTTTAATATAATTCATGTATTGCTAATATTGACATCCAAATGTTTGTTTAGGCCAAGACCCCAGCTACACAGTCCCCTGCCACCTTCCCTCTGAGCTTTCACTAACTACATGACACGGTACAACCCTCTTCTTGCAGCTCTCACTGGATGCTTGACAGGATACATCCCCCTTCCCTTAATGTGCACAATATTTTCTTGCAAGGACACAGCCTCCTTCCACTTCCCCTCACAGCTCTCACTGGCTGCCCGACAGATCAAAGCCCCCTGCTCTGTCTTCTTACATCTATCACTGGTTGCCTGTCAGGACAGCCCCTCCTCCACTTACAGCTCTCACTGGATGACTGACAGGAAGCATCCCCATGCCACCTCTTCTTACAGCTGGTTGGTCTCATTACTGATCCCGATTCCCTTACAACTCACCCCGATGACACCTTCTGCTGCATCACAAAGGACACCCAGCAGGCTGGTAGGTTAGACACAAATCTTCCTGCACTGAAACGAGTCTTGTGCTCACAGCATCAATATATTGATGATATCACTATTCAAAAGTAATGTTTACAACAATATATGTCATATTAATGATCACTCTGCATGCACTTCACTATAAATAAAGAGAGGAAAATGAGGGAGAGAGAGACTGGGGGGTAGGGACTTGAGACAGTGTAAAGACAGAGTAGATACAAGGGGAAAGAGGGTTGGGAGGAATATGGGTAATGTGAGAGTGAGGTATGGAAAGAGTGTGGATTGGAGAGCCATGGATTGGATAAGACAGGTGGAGGGACAGAGCGAGAGATGGAGAAACAATATATGATATATATATATACTGTATGTATATATATATATATATATATATATATATATATAGAGTGATAGAGAGAGAAAGGTGGTTTGAACCTAGAGGCTGCAAGTCCCCAACCCCAATGAAATCTACCACCCCCAATGATCCTATAGTACATGCACTGACAGTGGCTTCACATTTGAATTTATGACAGGCAGACCCAGAAAGCACTGCCAATGTGAAAACACCTCACCTTCTTTTCCATCGGTCACACCTTGCTTTTAGGGGCCACACACACACATATATATATATATATATATATATATATATACATATATATATATATTATATATATATATATATATAGCATGTAGATCAGGCGACACTCATTGCAGACATATCACAGGACACAGGTGTTGCCAACGTTTCAATGTTTATGTAAACATCTTTGTCAGGGCTCAAAAATACTAACACACAACTCACCTATATACCCCCACCGGACCGTCCATGTCACCATCTGCACGCGGAATCCCACGCGTAAATATGATGTCACTGGGAGCGCCTGCATCAGCGTCACGGACCAATGCTTAATGGTATACCTTTAAAAATAATACAAACATACATATACAAAAACACATACATAGAGAAAATAGCGGTCATAAGACATATTGGTAACGGATATCAACAATATCACAAAACAAAACACTGCAATGACAACAAGTCAGTCCTATCTAATAGTCATATATAATACCAAATATTTGAAGCCCAATATAAATGCGCCAGACAGCGCTAAAATATACATAAGGCTGCAATCCCAAATGTATCTGGTATATCAAAAATATATATTTTTGATATACCAGATACATCTGGGATTGTAGCCTTATGTATATTTTAGCGCTGTCTGGCGTTACCAATATGTCTTATGGCCGCTATTTTCTCTATGTATGTGTTTTTGTATATGCATGTTTGTTTTATTTTTAAATATATATCATTAAGTATTGGTCTTGTCTGGTAACAGCATGTATGATGTTGTTGGCCGGTTGCTAGGTGACCTAATGGTTTGTGCTTTCAATTGGTGTATAGGTGTCACCTGGTCCGGCCCCTCCATGACGCTGATGCAGGCGCTCCCAGTGACATCATATTTACACGTGGGATTCTGCGTGCAGACGGCGACATGGACGGTCCGGTGGGGGTATATAGGTGAGTTGTGTGTTTGTATTTTTGAGCCCTGACGAAAATGTTTGCATAAACATTGAAACGTTGGCAACACCTGTGTCCTGTGATATGTCTGCAATGAGTGCCGCCTGATCTACATGCTGTACATCGTACTCCAACTCGTTTGGTTTATGTGAGGAAGGCACCTGCGTTGTTTGTTGTTTTCAATAAGTATACCAGTGAGGAGTGCTGCTAGAGTGAATTATCTATCTATAACATGCCTCGAGCTGGACTGGGAAAGGTGACAGTGAAGGAGACTGCAGGAGAAAAGGAAATATATTATGAGAGACCGAGCAAGAAAAGAAAACAGTGGGAGAAACTCTAGGACAGAAGGAAATAGTGGGAGCGACTGCAGGAGAAAAGGAAATAGTGGGAGTGACTGCAGGAGAGAAGAAGACAGTGATTGAGACTTCAGTGCAGGGGATGAGGGCGACATGGGAGTGACTGCAGGGGAAAGGAGACAATGGGAGAGACTGCAGGGCATATTGGACAGTGAGAGAGACTACAGGAGATAAAGGGACAGTCGGAGGGATTGCAGAGAAAAAGAGGTCCTTGGGAGAGGCTGCAGTAGAGAAGGGGACAGTGGGAGAGACTGCAGAGGAGTAGGGGACAGTGGGAGAGACTGCAGAGGAGAAGGGGAAAGTGGGAGAGACTGCAGAGGAGAAGGGGACAGTGGGAGAGGCCTCTGTGGTGTGCACTGCAGTTATAGTAGGGTCAGCCTTCTTCTGTGCAGTGCTAATAGAGGCAGGGAGGAAAGAGAAGAGAGGAAGTAAAGAGAGCTGGGGGCAGGGCTACTGCAGAGCCAAGGAAGGGAAGCTGTTCTGGTGGGGGGGTCTGGTGGCCCCTTCTCATGCTAGCTGCACTGTGCCGTAGCCTGACACTGACAGCCAGGAGGCAGGCCGAGGAACCTTCCCGGCTGTCACTGCTGACAGCCGGGAAGGTATGGCCGCCACTGCTACAGAGTGCAGTGGCGGCCATACTTGCTTCCTTTTGAAAACTAGTTTCAGGGAGATTATAGTTGGTACTAGAATGCGCCGCACAGGCATGTCTAGCTTAATATTTGAGCATATTTCCACTCAGAGGTCTGTACCTGTAGTGGCAGGTGAAAACTGAAGTACTAAGGGTCTGATATAGTATGAATCACTATTGCGATCGTGGCTGCGAAAGCACACACAGGTCTGCTGAGAAAATACGCTGTTTGTAGTCGCAAAGCCGTCGCACGTCCAGCATAGAGATGACCACTTCCCCTATCTTACATCAGTAAGACCTTGCAGTGCTGCGTATACATCTGGAACATCGAGTAACATCGGCCCCTCGCGCACAATTACAGTAGGTCTGACCTTATTCAGAAATTGCAAGTCTCGTCGCACACAGTAAGTACTCAAGCTGCGCATGCTGTCGCAATGGCTACTTTATGCATGCCTATGTAAGTGTTCCAACGGGCAGGCAGGCCTGCGTTTCTCCGACCACCTCCCTCGTCACC
The DNA here is from genome assembly GCA_031769625.1 of Taudactylus pleione. Taxonomy (NCBI): domain Eukaryota; kingdom Metazoa; phylum Chordata; class Amphibia; order Anura; family Myobatrachidae; genus Taudactylus; species Taudactylus pleione. Next base: position 6,419,799 of record JAUIMM010000516.1, on the reverse strand, counting down.
TCCCCCAGATGCTGACCTGATGTCACTCAGTCTACGATGGCATTCCGTAGTCTGTGTGTTATCGTAATGCGAGCTCAATGCTGCCATCAACAATTGGCCGTCTGTATACACTTTTGCAGTTGCGATCCATGCTGAATTAGGCCCTAAATCCAACAATCTGTCAGAGCAGGTTTGTGTATGTGTGTCAGACTATATTGTATAGCCTATATACTATAAAACATGTGCTACTCTTCAAATGATGGCACTACCGAGACATGTCATCTAACCCATATCCTCACAGACCAAGGAAACAATTCACTTAATGCAACACCAATCACCCTATGTGCAGCCATTTAACATCAGATAAACCAAACACACTTCAGGGCTGTCTGGTAGAGTGCATGAAGTCTATTTTCTAGAAGGATTAGAAATAAGACAATGCTTCAGCCAACTACAATCCTAGCTGTGGGAAAACTACAAGTCCAAGAAAGCCCTGCCAGTCACCGAATACATGCTTCTGGGGCTCTTAATGGTTCCAAAATTTGCATAACCACTAGATGCCTGCTCGTCTGTATGCATTACAGTCACTCTGCTGCATGTGCAAGGTGAATGATTGACAGCTGTATTGTGCAAGATGTTATGCAGCAGGTCTCCTCTGAGTATGAGACCAGAGGAGCCAGGGGTCACTGCATGCAGCCAGTTTCTTAACTGTACCTTGGAGTCCAGGAGGAGATGCAGCGGGACTCCAAGATCCCCATCTGGGCTGTCGCTTGGGGAAAAAAAGCCCGGTCTCCATCTACTCTGTTAATTGGCCTGGGTTTGCGGCTCTCACAGTGTCGGTGTGGTGCTGAATTGGATCGCGCCTGGGGGCAATCTTCATGGCTCACAGGGCTGGTATTGGTTGCTGCCGGCTCCTGTCTCAGCTGCTTCATCATCAGGTGGTGCGGTGACAGGGAGGGTGAGTGAGTGAAGCATCTGACTCTGGGTAGGAGCTTGCAGCCTTTGGCCATAGTGCTGCACAATTGTTCCAGCCCGGGGGGCATCTGGCACCCTGTCCCCCGGCCCAGCCCGCCCCTGATCCCTGCCATCTTACAACTGATGTTGGGACAGTATGACTGATATGATGCACAGTCTAATGGCCGTGAGGGGAAGCAGTGGTCATCCTGCTATGGCCTGGTGGGAAACTAAAATGAAATAGAGAACATAACACAAATGAGAGGCCTTGTTACCTTACTTATTGAACCACCCTCATATTTGTTTTTATAATAATTGTATATAGAATCCTTAAATGTAAGGTACATCTATTTCTTGAGACATCTGAAAATCTTGTTGGAAATGTATTGTTCTTATTGATGTTAACACTTTGTATGTTCAAATTATTTATAATGTAAATAAACAGTAAAATAGACATCCTGTATCTGCATTATGCACTTTCCCATATACTTCATGCCTGCCAGTGGGATCGGTATAAAATACCGCCAGGCGCATGTCCGGCGGTTCAAATCCCAACGCCGGAAGACCGGCAACTGAATTTCCCGACAGGTAAGTATTTTAACTATAACTAAACTTACCCCCCAACCCTCCCTTAGGGGTGCCTAACCCTAACCCCCCCAAGTGCCTAAACCTAACCCCCCCTTCCCCACAGCCTAAACCTAAGTCTCCCAGGGGGGTGTCTAACCCTAACCTCCCCCAAGTGCCTAACCCTATCTACCTGTAAGTGCCTAAACCTAACTCCCCCTTCCCCACAGCCTAAATCTAAGTCTCCCAGGGGGTGCCTAACCCTAACCTCTCCCAAGTGCCTAACCCTATCCCCCTGTAAGTGCCTAAACCTAACTCCCCCTTCCCCACAGCCTAAACCTAAGTCTCCCAGTGGGGTGTCTAACCCTAACCTCCCCCAAGTGCCTAACCCTAACCCCCTGTAAGTACCTAAACCTAACTCCCCCTTCCCCACAGCCTAAACCTAAGTCTCCCAGGGGATGCCTAACCTTAACCTCTCCCAGGGGGTGCCTAACCCTAACCCCCCCCTTCCCCTAGCCTAACCCTAACCCTCCCTGGGGGGTACCTAACCCTAAGTCTGCCCCAAGAGCCCCTAACTTAACCCTCCCCCCCAGAAGCTGTCCATACCTACCGCTCGGCTCACCCTCATTCGGTATGCCGGGCGTCGGGCTCCCGGCATAGGTAAAATGACAGGCGTCGTTAGACCCCTGCCGGGATTAGACCCCTGCCTGTCGTTAGACCCCTGCCGGGATTAGACAGTCGGGAAGCCAGCGGTCGGCATTTTGACCGTTAGCTTCCTGACTGCATCCCCTCCTAGGTATATAATCATACATGGGCACTGCTAGCATGTGTATGGTACACAGAACAATTCTATAAATATGGATTTTTTTCTTGTGGCAGGTACATAATCATCTATTGGCATCCAATCTCCATCCTTGCAACATCTGGCTGCTATTTAATCAGCTTTGGTACTGGCAGAAGTTAGTAAATGATTTATGAGCACTGCTGGCTGGTATATAGTTATATATTGCCACATCTGTTTACAAATACTCAGATGTGTGTTCTGTTAGCAAGTGTATATGTGGCACAGGTGACTTGTGTATAATAATTTGTAGCATAAATGACTGGTATAGCATCATTTATGGGCACTGCTGGTGTATTTATTCACCTAGTGGGACTCCTATCAAATACTCTATGAGAAGAACTATACAATCATCTATAGGTGCTGCTGGTATATGCTCATATATGACAGTAAGTTTCTCTATTGTATCTCCCTGGCTGTCATGCATAAGCAGCACACTTCCTCTCTGTCACTTACCTCTGCCCTGACTAGTTCAGAGGTGAGTCTTTTACAGGTGTGGATATAGGTGATGTGACATTGTGGTGAGGATGCAGTGCCATACAAATAAATGGAGTATCAGGCCACCTTTATGTTGAAAAGTAGAACTCTACATGTCTTCTCCACTCCAGCCTAATACTTGGATTGCAAACATGTTAATGAAGAATATATACATCTCTCAATAGTCTTTCTACCCCTATTTAGCCAGAATAACCCTCATATTCCATCTTTTTCTTACATAGTCCAGCGGTAGTCATGGTTTCATCAATAACAGACTATCACTCTTTAGAGAACTGGTCCTCTTTTGCTACCCCATCAATTTACAGAGCCAGCAATATACAGACACTGTTTCCTCATGCACCTGTCTCTCTCTGCTCTTGCATCATTTTATAGGGCCAGTAATATGCAGACATTCTCCTTACATGGCCTCTAATTACTTTTTGTGTGTGTAGACTCTCCCCTCAACTTGGGTAATATGAGGGTCCTGCCCTCTCATCATAATGGGCATCACCCAGACTATGGTGTGAAGATTATGCTATGTTGACTTTCCTCCCACTTCAGGAGTCATCCTGGTTTCCTGCTCCATTATAAAGGGCTATCTTCATGCCTTGGCTATACCCTCTTCATATATGGAATCTTTTCCCCTGCTTTGTGTGGTGCTTTCTTTTTACAATGCAATGGGGGTGACTCCCTCTCTCACGACAGGCTTTCAGGTTTATCCAGGGAGTATTCTTACATTAAGGGCTCCACATATAGGCACAGATTCATTTAGAACTGCAATTACAGTAGCCTGATTTCTGCTTGCACCTCCATAAGTGGCAAGTGGAAATCAGCTTGAGATAAACATCTCAGAAAGCTCTTGGGTATTTTAATTGGCCCCTTTGACTCTCAAACATCCTTTACAGCATAGAAGTACCTTCCCTATCACTGCAGGGCTCTACTGCTGCCTCAGCCTTCTATATTTCTGTTAGCAGTGATTCCTGCCAAAATGGTGCATCAGACTACACATAGGACCTCATTCAGAGCCGGTCGCACAGAGCGTGCAGTCGGTCTGAATGAGGGGAGGACGTCTTGAATTTTCAAGACATCCTCCTTTGCGGTGGTAAGGCTGTGGGTTAACACCCACAGCCTTACGACCGCCTAAGGTGATGGTCGTGATGGTCAAGACCATCGCGACCAACGGGGCTTACGACGAGACCCTAGGGTAGGGTCTCCCTAGTCGTAAGCCCCAGAGAGCGTTCCCATGGGACCGCCCCCGTTTGGGCTGCCACCCCCGCCCGCCTTCCAAACGGGGTGAGCTGTCAATCAACATCAACAGCTCGCCCCTTTTGGATTGAGACCCGCTACGACCGGCGCTGTCGGTCGTAGCGGGTCTCATGCATGCGCACGACGGTGCCGTCGCCATCGTGCGCATGCTCTGTGGGGGGCCATCGACCCGGTCCGAGCGCATCGGCGCTAACGACCGGGTCTGAATGACCCCCATATTCCTGTCAGCAGTGACTACCCTGTTCTCGATGCTGTGGGGCTATTGTATGTAGAATTCCAGTTCTCTTTAATAAGGGATTCACACTTTTATTATGGGGATGTTCATCCTCTATTTAAACTCAATAGAGAGCTAAGGAAGTCCAGGTACTCCTCCTACTTTTCTGCGGCTCCAGCTGTGATTGTCACCTATCTGCTCACTGACAGGAATCTCACCCAGCTCTGTGTGACTCCACCCCTGTTCCTCCTAATAGGACATGTAACACCAAATTATATTATAGGGCAATATTATACGAATTGGACATGTAGCCTCTAACATTGATGTTACTGTTGACACATCAATGGAATGAAAACATTGACCTCTCACCATCATTGGCATAAAACCCTCATAAAATAAGATTAACATTCTCATTCATCTGCTATACATTGATGTTTGATAAACATGGATGTTCTATTTGAGTGACATATGAATAACAAGTGTGTTACAGTGCTTCCAAAATGAAGATATGAAAACAGTCCCTTATTGCTCAATGAAAATTTGCTTAGACTTTTCCACCAATTTGTAAAAATTAAGCAGTTCTCCCGGAAAGAAATTATTGGATTTACTTACAAAATTCGAATTTTGAATTGATGCATAGAACTTATATTTCACAGGCAGATCCTTCTTAATCAATGTGTTTCTCAAACAAAGCACAACCAGCAACAAAACACCTCATAGTGTAACTGCATTTAATCAAATTTCAAATATCTCCATAAAATAAAGAATATTCCTCCAATGGTTGGTGAGAAAGCATACCAGATGTTAGAGAAAATTTAACCTTAATACATGGATGACACTGGACACTCCATCCCAGAAAAGAAGGAGATCCTCAGTATTTAAAGTACATTTTTCAAGGCACCAGTTTTCCTCACCAGACTCTCCACCAATGCATTTCAACTTGATAAGTCTTTCTCAAGGTGTTTTGTAATGGTGGACTGACTTCCTATTTATACTCAAAGTCACCTTTTCTTAATTATAGATGGGCGGGGTTTGGATACTAATTAGCAGGTAAAAACAATAATTTCTTGAATTAACTCTAAAATACATATATTGGCTAAAATATTTCATGTGGGCATAATGGATTTACTCATTTGCGGCTCCAGAGGTGGGGCTGCAGCGCAGTACAAAATTCAAATAGGGGAGTCACACCAACTGCCATCCCAAATGCTGCCAAACATCGCCAGCCAGGACTCACTGGCAGTTGATGTGGCTGCCCTATTTGAATTTTGGACTGCGCTACAGTCCCACCTCTGGAGCCGCCGCTGGACTTACTATAAAACTTTTCTACAAATCGCTCAAACATGAAGGTCTGCGCTTATACCTTGGACAATTTCCGGTGTTTGTGGTCCACAATGGAACGCACCCCACCTCTGGTTTTATTAGAACTCTTCCTAAATAGCAGTTCAGACCTGGCAGATTGCACTATTACAACAGATGACTTCCAGTGTTTGCATCCCACGTTGGAAGGCACGCCACAGCCTCATTGTTTCAGCCCCTTCCACGCAAGCTAATTTTGGCAGCTATAGTAACAGTAAGAGAAGCTGCAAATTTAAAATAACTTCTTGAGTGGGTTCCAGTATTGAAACGCAAGATATTTCTGGCTTTCAACTTGGTAGAGTAGAAATGAGAGGTGTTTTAACTTTCTGTCTTAGGACACCACTGTGAAAACACTTTACTATGTAAAAAAAACATTTCATTACCTGAAACGGGGCCACTTGCAATATCTGGTTGGACGTGCACTGAGCCATGTGGCAAATATGTTGCTCTGATTCAGCAGAAGACGACATATCGTGCTGACATTGCTCCAGTGTGTACCCGGCATTAGACATAATGATTTTTCATAGATTTCATTACACAAATAATACGCATCCCAATTAGATAAGCCACGCCTGCAATTTTATTACCACATCCGGAGCAACTTGATTGCATTTACTCCCCAGCCAAGCATTACACCCATAAGATTGATTGCCACATTAAACATTCATCTCATTGAATACTGAAAACACCAACAACACTGCTCTGTCCGTGACTTCATTTCAGAAAACTCTCATACACCATCCTGGGCAAATTCAAGGACATACTGTATGTCATTACACCTTTACTTAAAAATGTGCACATAAATGGGTGCATGATTTATTTATTTATTTAAATTACAAACACAGCTTTAGGTGCATAAAGTGAATGGTTTGTTTTGTTGAAAAATCCAAAGTTTTTTTTTTTTACTACAGAAATGTGATAACTTTTAACAGAGGAACAGAAAAGCCAAAAGCTTAGATAGCCTGTCATGCTCTGCTTCAGACTGTTAACATTATGAAAACAGCATCCATTCTGGGGGCGGCTAATCTGAGCTTATTCTGATCAAAAGGAAGTGAAGCATTATAAGTGGCTGGACAGAGGTTGGGCACATTGGGCCGTACATGACATTTGATAGGCTAGGATTTTAGCCACTGTTGACAGCTGAGGTTTAAGAGACAATACTAAAGAGCAGAGAATGTTTTTCCAATTGAGAAATCTATTTACATGGAATAGACATTTTTTGAGGGGGCCAGGTATTTCTAAATTCAACATTGCTTAGTGTTTATGATACTATCACTGTTTCATGGCAATTAATAATGTAGTTCAAGAACAAATAGTTGAATTGAAGAAAGTTTCTATTTTTCAACATTTACATTTTTGCTCGATTGTAGCTATGCCACCTATAGGTAGTGCTAAAAAGTAAGGGTGGAGTCAACATGAGTTTGCCCAAATATAGAAGTTTTCAAACATAATGATTATCTTTTTAAATACAACCAAATAATCAAATGATAGAGAATTTATGTTTAGAAGTTTGAGTTGTTTATTCTTTTAATTAAAAATAATTCTTATATTATGCTTTTTCTTTATTTTTTTATATATAGGCCAATGAAACAAAATAGCAATAGTAGATGATCTATGTAGAATATTTTCCCACTTCGCTTACAACTGCCTAATGTTAAACTTTTTACCCCTACATTATGATTGTACATGCCCAGATGATACAATAAGCTTTATTAGCTAGATTTTAGAAATAAAGATTTGAGATGTTGAAATAATAATTAAAATAAAAAAATCTGTGTTCCCCAAAAAGTCTGGAATTCTGAAAGACATGCACCGTAATAGGAACACACACTGTGAGGGATTAATGCTTGAGAAATATATTAATAAAAAATAAAGATTAATGGTGAAAAATGCAATAAATAGCTCATTGTGTAATAGATAACAAAATAATAACCATAAAGATTTTAAGATAGAATCAGTAATATGCATATGTCATATCAGTAAAGCATGATTTCCATGGAAAACCATAAAATAACTGTTAATCCAGTTTTGGAAGATTTGGACTTGGAACTTTTCATTACAGACAATAATGTTAAATTACAAACCACAACTTACAGTATGCAGACATGCAGAGTCTAAATGTACCTAATGGGCTACCTAGAACATCAGCTTGTGGAACTACCCTGGAAAATCTCTCTGCATGACTTTCTGTGAACTGGTGGTTCTTGGGATAATGTGCAAGGTGAAAAGAATAAAAATGTAATTTTTAAATCAATCCTACTTACACTTTTATTACTACCACCTTTATGAATATAAATATTTCAATTTTTCTTTTAAAACACAGGTTGATTTGTATTAAATTGGTAGAAATGTACTTAAAATGTGCTGTATAATTTAAATATGTACAGTACAGGCTGAGGCCACCATTATTGATGGGTAACAAAATATATAATTTTTTTCTTGCACAGGACAAAGGTTCTCTACAAACTAGGGAATATTGCTAGAAATGTGTCTCCACACCTTGAAACTCATTAACTTATTTAGATATCTTGTCCCATGAATTAAAATCTACTTTTTGGGTGTGGGCTTAAAATGAGGCCCATGATTGTGCCTCAAAAATATTTTTTTGCTTTTTAGATTTTATTTTAGCTTATCTTGTAATTTGTATTGATACATATTATTTTGTGTTGAAGTTTTTTAACATCCCTTTATTGATGGTTTTTATTTGTGTGTATGCAACTAAAAATTGTGGTAAATATTCGCCACTTGCTTTAAGTTATTAGTGTTACCAGCGCAGTAAGTTTGTTTTGCAAACTCCTATTTTTTCTTGAATTCTAGGTCGGGTTGCAAATTCCCCTTAATTGCTTGCTGCAGATACACTAGCCAGTTCTATTTTGTCTCAGCACAGAGCTTATATATTCTTATACAGTCCATGATTGTGCCTGCCTCCAATTTATTTAGGGCCACTAACTTGCCCAGTTCCTTCCTTCACAACATGTAATATATGTTACTTCTACAGACTCTGGAGACCCAAGGGAGTTGAGATAACCTGTTCTGCTCTCCATTGTTTAATAGAAGACAATGTGCTGCTATTCATAGTTACTAAGCCTCCTTGGTTACACTCACAACTAAGGTATGGTACCAATTTATTACAAAGACACCTTGTGGTGGTAGTTTGGCCTATACATTTGCCTGTATGAAAATTAGTGCTGCCATTCTACCCAGTATGCATATCTGTCATCATTTTAAATTAACATTTATGACGTAGGGACACAAGAAGAGAGCATGGGCCTTTTACATTGGGTTACTAGGGGAGAATGGTGGGGGAACATATGTGACAAGAGGAAAGTGAGGTGGGCATATGTGGCATTTCATACCCCTCTGCCTTTCTGATATTTTCTTCCTCTCATCTTCTCCCCTAGTTCACTGTTTTCAGGGATCACTTTCTAGAGTCCTTGCACCTCATCACAAAATTGGTGGCTCCCTGTCACGGACAGGCTGGAAGTGTGTCAGGCAGCAAAAAGGTCACTATGCAGGAAGAGAACTGGTCAGTGTGTCTCACTGTATAAAGATGACATATGGTGATGGGTCCACTCCATGGTTTAAAGTGACTGTCCCAGGACCCCCTGACTCATGGGCATGTGTGCATTTCAAAGAGCTGTTTTCTGTATTATCCTAATAAGGAGCCTTTGCAGTCCAAGCAATTTCAATTAGAGATGTGTCTAGAACTCTTTTTAAACTATTAAGTGCCTGGATATGACCATAAACAAATTGGTAGTTCATGAGACAAAAGTTTCAGGTCTTTCTCAATGTTGGGAGACCTAGGGGTATATTTTACAAAGGTTCGATTTTGATTATAGTGTGATTTAACATTCGATTTTAATTAGATTTTCATGCGATTTTGCAGTTGGAGATTTACTAAAGGTAAAATCGAATGTCAAATCGAACATAAAACCGAATTTCACTCAAATCCCACTCAAAATCGAACTTTGGAAAAACATTGGTACTTTTACATAGACCAACACACAAATCCCTTATTTACTATTATTCAATTTGAAATCGAACACAAAATCGAACTTCAAAGCCCCAAATGAATAGACCTGCTTTATGCTTTTTATTTTAGCATAAGCAGGTCGTTTTGACACAGATACATGCATACATCAGTGAGATGCATGCATGTATCTTGCTGAGAGCCACAGGGTTACCAAAGGTGATCCTGCAGTGCCCGCCATTGACTTCAATAGTGGGAGGCATTCATTGGCAGAGAGAGGCGGGGGCTGACCTCTTTCAGCCAATGAATGCACAGACCCGGCCCTACAAAGGGAAAAGCTGTGTCTGACCTCTTCATTTGGGAGGTAACAACCATCATGGTTGTTACCTGTTGCATGGCTCGGGTTGAAGCGTTTTTTTATTTTATGAAGACCTAGGATGCCTACAGGGAGCAGTGGACCAGTCTAGGTAATGTAAGTGAGTATGTGTCAGTGTGTATGTATGTATTAAAGGGTGTGTGTGTGTATTGTGTTTATTTATAGATTTCTTTACAGGTGAACTACAGGTACCAGCGGTACCTTAATGCCCCGCATGCTGGTACTTGTGTTTCTCCAAGTACCAGCATGCGGGGGAGGCTTGCTGGGACCTGCAGTTCTACTCCTAAAGACAATGTTTACACTTATCTCTTTTTACACTACACTTACACTATCAACCCACCACCCACCGTCTATGGGTGGCGGGGATAGCCCCGTGCTATCCGTCTAGGCCTGGGGTGCCCTGGAGCCTATATTGGGGGGTCCCCAACTCCCCAGGGATCTCCGGCCTGGGCTGACTAGTGGTCAGGGGTAATGTTTAGGCTGGGAAACCGGGTGATAGGGTTTCCCTGGTTGTGACATTACCCCTCCCCCCCCCGCTAGAAAGGGTCCGGTGCTGGTTGTGGAAATTACAGGGCAACCCTACACATTTTTCTCCTGTAGTTCCAGAACCAGAACCTGATCTGAGCCTGGTGCTGGTTGTGCTATGTACAGGGATACCCTACGCAATTTTTTCCCACAAGTTTTTTTACACAACCAGTACTGGCTATGAAAAGTCCAGGGCTAGTTGTGTATTGGGGGGGCGGGACTCCACATAATTTTTTTAAATAAAATTAACACTTAACAAGCATTTTACAGTAAGATACATGCATGCATCTCACTGTATGCATGTATCTGTGTCAAAAGTAACTGCTCATGCTGAAAATTAAAGCATGAAGCAGTTCTATTCATTTGGGGCTTTGAAGTTTGTTTTGAAGTGGGATTTGGTGTTCGATTTGTACATGAACATGCAAAATCGAACATCAAATCACTGTTCAAAATCTAACCAAATCGAATTTGATTTAGAAAAGGCCTCTAAAATCGAATTTTAGTAAATGTGGGATTTGAAGAGGGATTTGTACATTCGATTTGAGGTGAGCTAAATCGAACATCAAATTGAAAGTAAAAACGAACTTTGATAAATATACCCCCTATTGTTTATACAATATTTACAAATATGTTTTAAGAGCTTGTGTATTTAGACTTTTTTCTTGAAAAAAACTGGCAATAAGAGATTAGGCACACATATAAATTGTTGGTGATGGCAAATAATATATTTTTTGTGAACTGTATTTAACTGTGCTGGGTTTACAAACAGGTGTAGAAAGTATGGACCTTATTCAGAGGCGGCCGTACGGTCTACGACCGCACGGTCGCCTCGATGTTTGGCCAGTGCGCATGCGCACGAGGGAGCCAGCTCCCTCGTGCGCATGCGTGAGACCCGCTACGACCGACAGCGCCGGTCGTAGCGGGTCTCTTTCCAAAGGGGGCGAGCTGTCGATGTTGATTGACAGCTCGCCCCGTTTGGAAGGCGTGCCGGGGGGGTGGCAGCCCAAACGGAGGCGTTCCCATGGGAATGCCTAGCGTTTGGGGGAGGCCCCACTGACATCACTAGTGATGTCAGTGGAAAGCTTCCGGCTCTGACAGAGCCAGAAGCTCTCCGGGGCTTACGACAAGTGAGACCCTACCCTAGGGTCTCGTCGTAAGCCCCGATGGTCGCGATGGTCTCTGACCATCACCCGAGAGGTCGTTAGAGCTGTGGGTGTAAACCCACAGCCTAACGACCGAAACAGAGGTGGGCGGTCAGGATGCAAGCGGCCGCCCAGTTTCTGAGCGACCGCTTGCATCCTCCGACCGCCTCTGAATGAGGTCCTATGTCCCTATGGGTGGCAGGATGGAACAGAAATAATTTTTACCCTCTACAGTGTGTTTCTAAATTTTATTTTTCTATTAATATATTAACATATTAAGAAAAAAAATAACATGTTTTTATCTGAGCTTTATCATCTTGGAAATTATGTGTGTGCAGGTGTTGATACTGCAGAGTTATCACTAGCAGATGACTCAAATTATGAACAGCCCAGTTACTTAACCGATGGTGTTGGTATACTGATAGATGAGAAAAGCTTGAGCAGAATGGGGTCCTATACAGGTCACCAGCCAGTGAATGTATGCTGCAAATGGGTAGTGGTGCAGGGATGTTGGAACAGCTTTATATCAGGTAATCCTCAGGTTTCTCATATGGAGCTAAGCAGGAGACTACTGTCTCCCACCACGTAATTTTACACACAGTACTAAGATGGCTGTAGTCACATGTGCACATGCACATCAGGTTGAAGGTCAAACCTTCCTGCAGACTCTGGGTCCTAGAACCCAGCATTTATGTGTGATACCCCACCAAAGGATCATATACATTTATATAAATGGTGGTATCACATTCAGACTGTGAAGGAACTCATATGGCTCTCTTGTATATATACTGGATCTGTTTTGAGTGAACTGTTGTGTGTGGGCTGCATTAGGGACATGGTGCTGTGAGATGACCTGCAGGGGTTTTCCCTCTTCTCCTCTGACGTACTGCAGCTGAAGAAGCCTTTGACAATTGGGCTGAGAAATAATTTAAACCTGTTTGTGCTGTGGGTGGGAAACATCCTGGCACCTAGCCAGAGGTTATATATAGCAGTTCTCTCTGACCCATAGGGGAGTTTTAAGGTGACCACTGAGGAGAGCTGGCTGTGCTGCTGAAGGGACGACCAGCGGCGGCTGTGTGTGAAAGCTGCATCCCAGCAATCAACAGTTCTGTGGGGTGGAATCAGAGGCAGTTCCCTTAGTGAGAGGAGGTGGTTCAGGGGTACGGCTGTCACTAGGGTTGCCACCTCATCCCTTTAAAACTGGACACGTGAATTACACAGGTTCTGTAGCTGATTAAAACCAGGTGAAATGGAGACTTGAAGTCAGCCTGCCAAAGAATCTGTGTAATTCATATGTGTCCAGTTTTAAAGGGAAGAAATGGCAACACTAGTTGTCACTGAAGAGACAGCCATCAAGGCGAGCTTTAGAGAAGCAGCGGTCAGTGTCCAGCTGATTTAAAGCAACAGAGGAAGAGACACCTGGTCGCAGCCTCTGAGGTGAATAAAGAAGGTAAATTGTCAGCAACATCTGGAACTGGTCTGTGTATTCCTGAACACCTCTCTACACAAACAGGCACTTCTAAACTTACATAGCCAATGTACTGATAGACATTAAACACATACATTATCTCCAACTCTATGATAAGCACTCTAGCCCATTACAAGCATCCAGTGGGGTAACTAGGGTATTTGCAGCCCCCCAACTATGTGTGTGCACCGAACGTGCATGGAAAAAAGTAGGCATGATCACATGCCACAAGGGCATGATCACTGAAAAATCGGGGCATGTCAACATGACACACCACCGTTTCTCATCACTCCAGGAAAATTCCTTTCCAATCCATAATGCCCCCAGTAGCAGTGCCCCTTATTCAATGCCCCCAGTAGCAGGGCCCCTCATTAATGCCCACTGTAGTAATATCCCTTATACAATGTCCCTAGTAGTAGTGCCCCTTATGCAATGCCCCCAGTAGCAGTGCCCCTTATGCAATGCCCCCTTATGCAGTGCCCCCAGTAGTAGTGCCCCTTATGCAATGCCCCCAGTAGCAGTGCCCCTTATGCAGTGCCCCCAGTAGTAGTGCCCCCAGTAGTAGTGTCCCTTATGCAATGCCCTCTGTTGTAGTACACATTATGCAGTGCCCCTTATGTAATGCAACCAGTAGTGCCTCTTACGCAGTGCCCCCCGTAGTGCCCCTTATGCAGAGGCCCTTATACAGTGCCCTCAATAGTGCCCCCAGTAGAGTCCCTTATACAGTGCCCCCAGTAGTGCCCCTTATACAGTGCCCCCTGTAATGCCTTTTATACAGTTTTCCCAGTAATGCCCCTTATGCAGTGCCCCCAGTAGTGACCCTTATACAGTGCCAACAGTAGTGCCCCTTATGCAGTGCCCCCAGTAGTGCACCTTATGCAGTGTCCCTTATACAGTGCCCCCAGTAGCGCTTCTTATGCAGTGCCCCCAGTAGTAGTACCCCATACACATAAAACACACAGACACATAATTATACTTACCGGAATCACTGCTCCTGTGCCCACCGTCGTCCGCTCCTCTGGTCCTGCTCGGCACTTTGGGAGAGATATCCTGCACCCACTGCGGGAGCTGGAAGTTGGAGCTCGGAGCTCATGAGTGAGCTCCAGCCTGGCTCCAGCCCTGGGTGTAGCAGCCAATAAGAGTCTGTCTAACTCTTATGGCTGCAGTGCTAAAACACACCGCGCCTGGCCCCCAGCGTGTTTGTTTTAGTGTGTAGTGTCGCCGACCAAAATGACCTGGATGGCGGATAGCCTTGCCCCCTGCTCTGTCGGGTTCGACAGTGCCCAGGGCACATGCCCCTCTCGACCCCCCTAGATATGCCACTGCAAGCATCTGAACCTATTGAGCAATGTCTTAAAGAAGCGGATATTTACATAAGCAGAGGACAGATTAAACTAAAACCACAACTACACTTTGAATAGCTAATGCAGACATTTTTCAGGATTAATTCGGCAATGAAAATAACTGAGTTTTAGTACCTTAGTAATATATTTAAAGCATTGCATAATTATATTTTACTGACCGAGTAAGTAACAGAGTGTAAAGTATGTAGTGCTTATTGCTTGCATAGGAGTTTTCTTGATTGGTTGAGAAGTTCCAGCTTAATAAAAACTATTATTTCATGTATTGTGACATTTATTTTTTGGGGTTTTGAGGACCACCTGTCACTCTGCTGAGATTTGGGAAGAAGAAACTAGAAGGACTAGCATGATGAGAAATCCCACACACTACAGAACTCTAACTACTCTTGGGTATTACATATGCACACTGCTTTCTAACGGGTTGGGTATGGGATCCTGGTGGTTGGGATGCCATCAGAATACCAACAGATGCATCCCAACAGTCAGAATCTCGACACCATCAGTACCCTAAAGCTAACCCTTCCCGATGCCTGAACCTACCTTCCCCCCCTTAGTACCTAAACCTAACCTCCTCCTCCCCGCACCCGAAACCTAATCCGCCCCCCCTAGTGCCTAACCCTAACCCTCCCCGTAGTGCCTAACTCTAACCCTCCCCCTAGTGCCTAACTCTAACCCCTAAACCGAACCCTCCCCCAAAACCTAACCCGCTCCCTAACCCCAGATACTTATCTTCAGGATGCCAGCTGTTGCCGGTATTTTGACCGTCGGCATCCCGTACGCCAGGATGCTGACTACCTCCACTTTCTAACATGTCAAAGTTAACGTGGACCGCCGGCATCTGGCTGTGAGCGGCCGATGTTGACGACGTCAGCGGGTCCGCAACGGGTAGGCAGAGTGCGCACGAAACGCGTTGGAGGCAACTGGTGGTCTTTTTTCCCTGCACACTGCATGCCTTGGCCGCAAGGCCGCTCACTCTCCCGCCGCGGACCCACTGATGTAATCAACATCGGCCGCTTACAGCCAGACACCGGCGGTCCACGTGGAGCCAAGAGCCAGGACCCGGCTCAAGCCAACAGCCCCCTGAGCGTAGCCTGGACCGACTCTCTGGAGAGAGAACGAAGGAACTGGATCTACCAGTAAGGGTAAGATAGGGAGAGTTAGTCCCATTTCCATCATCAGGCACAGTGATTGCTATACGGAACCCACCTATTTTCATCTCTTTAAAGGAGCTGTAAACATCAATCTAATTCAATTATTTTACAGGTGCCACATATATATAGCTATATATTTCAATTTAGCACTCATTTCCTATTTTTCAGTTTAATTATTACATTGGGCTGCTGCACATACCAAAGCGCGGAGGTACCCCCCCTTTTTTATAACGTGTGGCACAGCCAAAGGATCATATGTTGGATAAGGTTGTGAACTGTGGACAAAATTAGCTGTGTAAGGTAGCACCAGAGTAAAAAAAAAAGCGGCATGAACTCACATTGTGGTAAAAGGGGTGTGGTTTGTGGATGGGGTGGGGCTTAAGGACCAACATTTGTCTGCCTGCAGATTCCAGGGAAAAGGGATAATTAGCTCCAGGTCCATAAATCTTTTAACCTGTCACTGATTGAATTGACTAAAGCCTCCTGAACAATTGCATGATGAAAACAAATACTTCATGAAGTCACAAATGAATAAAGACTTTGAATCACAAACACAAAGTCCATCGTCTTACAATTTTATTTTCCAAATGTTTGATACTTATGGCATTGTGTAACAAGTTGACAATAATGAACATGCAACATTAATTTATAAACAAATTTACCTTGACGTTCTGTTTCTTAAGTCTCAAGCATCAATTATACGTTGCATATACATTAGCTAATCTGTGCAAAGAGATGCCCAGAGTCGGCTTTTGATGTAAAATAGGATTGTCTGGAAGGTTTAATTTCTCTAACAAAGGCGATACAGCTGCAGATACAGTCAGTAGACATCTAAATCCTGAAACATGTAAGTGATACATTTTTTGACTGTGTTCCATAAGCATTATTATAATCTAGCTGTGTGCTACAGCGCTATTCAGTCTAGGTTCATGACCTAACAAGCAAATATTGAAATACCATTACTGTTGAAATAATGGCAAGTTGTAAATTTCTATGGATGTCATATACAGAAAAGGTTATTATTACAATGTTTGCTGTTACCACTTGAATACAGATACTGTACACTGAACTATAGAATGAGAAAAATATATGTAGAAGATACACTATAACGTGTTCTTAAAATCACCATTTAATTCATATCTGTAGTACGAACAAATATCTTAAAAGATTAAGGGGCCTATGTATCAAAGCTTGATAAAATTGTGAGATATAAATCACCAACCAATCAGCTTCTAACTTACATTTTATAGACTGTGTTTGAAAAATGACAGGAGCTGATTGGTTAATACTTTTTCTCTTAGGCCCCTAAGTCCTTGCTTTGTGAAACACTTATTATATTTGCCAAACTGTTTTCATTGGCATTGCGTAACTTAAGAGTTATGTATATACTATTTTTCTAAATTAATAAAAAAGATAGAAAATGTAACACCTTAAAGGCCTTCTTTAATTAGAAGATATTCACTTATCCCATGCCATTAAAATTAAAGTGCCTCACAAATCACAATAATCAGGGCATTAATGTTAAATGGTAATTATTTTTCTGAATAGATGAAAGGAAATCGGTTTATTATTATTATTATTATTAACATTTATTTATAACGTGGCAACATATGACACACGCATATTTTGATCACAATACAAATAAAAAGTAGGAAAGGCCCTGGCCAAATGAGCTTACAATCTAAGAGATGTAGGGTACAATATCTACTGTATTGGAAAAACAATTGTAACGAATGGTAGGGAACGTGTGTGTTGTTACTGCAAGAGAGAGGCGTTATTGTCCACCAATATTAAAGCAGCCATTAGTGACTGGCATTTTTGTATGGTGGTGTGAGTATGGAGTCACAATCATTAGGCCATCTATGACTGTCCACAGGGCCGGACTGGCCATCGGGCACTTTTGGCATATGCCAGAAGGGCCGATGGGTGAAGGACCGGCTCAAGGAGGGGAAGGAAAAGTCCCCCACCCTCCACCCCACGGATACGGAATCACTATAATATCATGGAGGCTGTGCTTGGCCGGGGAGAGACGGGGGCATGCCGCGAGGCCATCCCCCGTGACTCGCCGCATGCCCCCCTTGATTTGACCACACCCCCTTCACACACGAGTGCAGGGCGGGCTGCCAGGACTGAAATACAGCCCCAGTACGTCCCTGATTGTCCTTCACCATTTATTTTAACTGAGCGTTTACAAATCACTGCCAGGAATCTGCTGGAACAAAGACAATTGGGGGAATGTTTGTTATCAATGACCTGGTAATAAGAAATACCATGATGTAGTTGACTATAAAATAACTAAGTCATGTATTACAGAGGTGCAGCTGTCAATGGGCTACATTTACATTTTTTGCTACTTAAGGTAATTATTGCTAAATACACCTGATATGAACCAGGTTCTGAGGTTACCGCTGCTGTAATGGGCCTGATTCAAACCCGGTCACTAGATGCGTACGCTCACTCCTAGCATATGCAAATTCTGAACACACCCAGCAAGGCAGGCAATCGCACGGCAAGGCATAAGCATGCCCACTATGTCTTGGCGAGCGTTCACTTTGTGTATGCAGACGCCCACCAACCTGTCTTAAGACGCCCACTTGCACACATCATCTCCACGAAGTGTATGCAACCGTTGGTACACCGAGCACCATTGGAAGCAAACGCAGCACTTAAGGTTGACTATACCCTACCGCAAGCACTGCGATCACTTCAGTGTAAAAACTAGCCAGGTGACGTGTACAATGATGCTGCCTGTTAATTATGCACGCCTCTGAAACGGCATTAAGACGCTCAGGCATGCCTGCGTTCGCACCTCCACTCCCCCGTTTCTAGTGCCCTGCCCCTGTTACCACCCATAAACGGCTTGACCAGTCACTAATTCAGCTGGGCTGTCTATGCTGGGCGAGCGAACACTTCCCAATCTTTTGTAGTGGTTCGCGCATGCGCACTGCGATGCGTACGCATGCGCACAATACGAACCATCGGCTGCTACGAGCGAATGCTTCTTAGTGTCCGGGTCTGAATTAGGCCCTATGACCCAATGTCTCGCACACCCTAACGTAAGGACTGAAATAGCTATTTGTAATTTGTATAAGAAAGTCTGACTTTCTGGCACTGAGTGGGAGGTGTATCAAGCCTTGGAGTGAGAGAGAGAGAGAGAGAGAGAAAGCAACCGATTAGCTTTTAACTGTAAATTCAAAGACTGTGCTAGATAAATGACAGTTAGAAGCTGATTGGTTGCCAACTTCTTCACTTTGTCTCTGTCCAAGTCTTGATACATCTCTCCTGAGTCTTGTGGCTGCTGCTGATGTGACTATATGAAGGGATCACGTGCACACGTTTCACTAGGAACTGTGAGGGAGATGTACACATGTTTCACTAGGAACTGTGAGGGAGATGTACTAAGCCTTGGAGAAAGATAAAGTGGAAGAGATAAAGTACCAACCAACCAGTTCCTAACTGCAATATTACAGGCTACGTTTGGACAGTTCCAGTTAGGGGGTCATTGGAAGGTACTTTATCTCTCTTCAAGGCTTAGTACATCTCGCCCTGTGTGAGTTAGATTTTGTTACATGGTCACAGCTAATACAGGCTAATGTCCCATTGTTACTTAACTTTACCAACAAACCGTAGTTAAAATGGTTTGTCTGAAAGATTGTAAATTGTTCATTTAACTCTTGAACAGTAGAATACTTTACAATGGTTTACTGTTAAATATTTTATCTACACAGGGTGACCTATTTGTTCACTATTTTAAATAATACTGTAGTGTTATTAATCGCTCACATAGGCAATACATTATTAAAGTTTAATATTAGAAATTAAAAAAGATTCTGATCATAAAGTATAACTTACATTCAGTGTTGCAATATATTATTTGGATATGAACATTCAAGTTATATCTAGATAAATAATAACATGTGTATAAAATATTGACACAGAAACTAATTTTAATGACCCAGTCATAAAAGGTTCTTTTCAAGTCAAGTCATTGCAAAATGTAAGTAAACAGATAACTTTTCTTTAGGTGGTTTGATAACCGAGGACATTTACTTTATGATTAAGAATTTCTTTTATCTCAACCAGATAGCTGAAGGCTAAAAATGTAATACACTGAACTATTGCATATAATCAGACATGGAAGTACACTAAGTGATACGTGTATAACACGTGTACTGTAGGCAGAGGTGTCACCAGGTCTGATGACACCCGGTGTGCACTCTGGATACCCCCCACATGCCGGGATGCAACCGCCCGAAAAGGATAGTAGTGCCCCCAGTAGTATTGCCCTGTAGTAATTCCCCCAGTAGTAATGCCCTCTGTTATAGTGCCCCAATAGTAGTACAACCAAAAGTAATGCCCCCTGTAGTAGTGACCCCAATAGTAAAGCCCCCAGTAGTAGTGCCCCCTGTAGTAATGCCGACAATAGCAATGCTCCCAATAGTAATGCCCCCAGTAGTAATGCCCCCTGTAGTAGTGACCCAATAGTAATGCTCCCTGTAGTAGTGCCCTAAATAGTAATGCCCTCAATAGTAATGCCCTCAATAGTGTTGTAACATAATAAACCCTCTATACGCTCCTACCTATACCTTCTAAAAGCCTGCCTATAGCTTCTAACATTGATGCTATTTGCGTACGCAGTCATACAGCAAAATAAAGACTTTAGACCTTGAACATGTGTTTCCAAAGCACAAAGTATTATTCAAGTAAAGTACAGTCAGTTACACGCTGTGATCTAAGTACAATTTAGCGCAAAGAATTATAAAGACCCAAGATACACTTATACATACGCACGCACTCTGGACCAGATACTGGCATCAGCAAGAAACCTCCATCACTCAGCAATCAGCAAGAAGACTCCTGACTGGGGTCACAACACACACATTTATACCCTTACAGAAACAGACAACACAATTGAGAGGTTTGTTGCTGATCCCATTGGTTCCCCATCACGGTGCGTTTGTTACAGGACATTTAACTGGTTGATTCAAATGGACATAGAACAGCCTCTAACAGCTTGTTGCCTCCTCTATTCCCCTTGCATCCAAATCTAGGCTGTTGGTTTCACAAAATACATTTTGGTGCTTTATATCTCTACGGTCCATAAGTTGAGAATGCATGTTGCGATCTTCACACCGATGATACCGGAAAGCTGTTGAGAAAGTGCAGATCAGTATAATACCAAACATGGCTTACTTATCACATATTAAACCTTACATACCAAAATAGCCTTTATTTCACAGCATTTGTAATAAATGAATAAAACTTAGATCGTAAACTTTAAAGCTATGGAACCTTTTATGTGAGTGTGCATTATGTAAGTATTAGGGGTTTGGGAAAAGACGCTAGTTAGGTTTATCTGATTTAGGACAGATGTGCATGCATGCAGCTAATAAACAGCGTTCACATGCAGGATATTGTGCATTCACTAATGTGCATCATGGTAACAGCGCAACTGTGCGTAATGTGCGGTGTATATGCATGTGATTTTATTTATGATGGATTATATATATATATATATATAATTTCTTACTAACATTTTTTTAAACTGCAATGCAAATGTGTTATGGGCAGTGAGCTTCACTCTCAAACAGGGTGGAGACCCCCAACCGTGCTGGTGCCAGTCTGTCTGACAGTGAGTTTAAAAGAGCAGATTTCTTACCATTGTTCATTCAGTCAGATTCAAGTGTCTGGGCCATATTACAATTGCCACAGCTACACCTGTCCGCATGTAGGGTCTCTCCCCTTACATGCAAAAACACCCACAGTTCCTGGTGTATTGTTTTTTTCTAATTCCTTTTCTCAGGAAGCTGTTTTTCTAGTTGCTAACTGATACTGTGTTTGTTTTGGTATATTTGTATGCAAGGTTGTCCCCAGAATGGGCCTGTCAAGGCTTCTAAAGGGATTACCAAAAAAACATTGCCATCAGTACTTAGCTCGTGAGTTGTAACTTAAAATGGCGTCGTGCAGATTCTTATTTTTAAGATGGAGTCTGGTTTCCATTCACAAGATGGCGTCGCTCCAAGCTAATTTTACACTGATTCTGTCTCAGCCACTAAACCAGCTTCGACAATAGTAATGCCCCAGTAGTAATGCTCCCTGTAGTAGTGCCCCAATAGTAATGCCCACAATAGTAATGCTCCCTATAGTAGTGCCCCCAATAGTAATGCCCCCTGTAGTAGTGCCGCTTACACAAAAAAAACAAAAAAAAGTTATGCTTACCGTAAGCCACCGTCTGACAAGATGCTCCTCGGAACTACGGAAGAGATGTCATGACGTCTCTCCCATAGTGCACACGGCAGGAGCCAGTAGCTGGCGCTCAGGAGTGAACTCCAGCCTCCGGCTGCTGCTGGCGTTGTGGGGAAGGAGCCGGGTGTCTGCTGGTAATAAAATTTCAGCAGGCGCCTGGCAATTGGAGCCTCCCTGCAGGGCCAGGCTGAGGTGGGCCGAAGGAGGAGGAACTGGTTCTGTCTCCAAATAGAAAAGACGGTATGCAGTTCCTCCCTGTTCCGGCCCACTTTAACCCCTGGTCAGGGCTGGACTGGCCATTGGGCACTTCTGGCATATGCCAGAAGGGCCAATGGTCAGGTGGACCGGTCTGCACGCTCGCATGTACTGTATACTATAGAAAATGTCTTTCCCAAAATGGACACCGCCTGAGGAAAGACATTTGTTTTACATAAACAACTGTAGATGTTCACTGGCCATATTCTACCAGCAGACACTAGAGGGCCAGTGGTACCTCTAGTAACAGAGGTCTTACACTCCCCCTTCATAGGATCACCATCATCTGTGCTGCTGGTATACAGGAAATTTTCCTGCTACAGCAGCCTGCTGACAGTGGCCATATCAGGCCCCGCCCCCAGACCGAGGCCCCGCCCCCTGGCTTTGTGTGGATTGTGAAGAATTAGAAGTGCGGAGGAAGAGCAGCAGCGCGCTGTTGCAGGAGCAGGGGAGGAGACCCAATACGACAGCTGCATGTCCTAGACTTTGAAGAGGAGAGGAGAGAGGGCACTGACAAAAAATCAGGTAAGTGAGTGCATTTTTTTTTCTTTTAAATCTGCTACCATCTACACGACAGCTTTATATGTGCAGGGAGTTCTGGTCTCCGGCAGTTTTATATATATATATATATATATATATATATATATAAAAAATCACTGTATCTCCACCTCAGTGTCACACCCCTCACCCTCCTTGTAACCCCCAATCAGTGTCCCCACCTTCACCCTTCATGTAACCCCCAATCAGTGTCCCAGTCCTCAGCCTCCCTGTGACCCTCCTCAGTGTCCCCGTCCTCAGCATCTCTATAACCACCCCTCAGTGTCCCAGTCCTCTGCCTCCCTGTAACTCCCCTCAGTGTCCCCATCCTCAGCCTCACTGTAACTTTCCTCATTGTCTCCATCCTCAGCCTCCTTGTAACCACCCCTCAGTGTCCCCATCTTTAGCCTCTCTGTAACTCCCCTCAGTGTCCCCATCCTCAGCCTCCTTGTAACTCCCAGTGTCCCCACCCTCACATCCCTGTGACCCCCCTCAGTGTCCTCGTCCTCAGCCTCTCTGTGACCCCCTCAGTGTCCCCGTCCTCAGCCTCCCAGTAACACCCCTCAGTGTCCCCGTCCTCAGCCTCTCTGTAACTCCCCTCAGTGTCCCCGTCCTCAGCCTCTCTGTAACTCCCCTCAGTGTCCCCATCCTCAGCATCCCAGTAACTACCAGTGTCCCCACCCTCACCCACCCTGTAACCCCCAATCAGTGTCCCCACCCTCACCCACCCTGTAACCCCCAATCAGTGTCCCCATCCTCAGCCTCCTTGTAACCCCCCTCAGTGTCCCTGTCCTCAGCCTCCCTGTAACCACCCCTCAGTGTCCCCGTCCTTAGCCTCTCTGTAACCCCCTCAGTGTCCCCATCCTCAGCCTCCCTGTAACTCCGTGTCCCCACCCTCACATCCCTGTAATCCACAGTGTCCTCACCCTCCCTGTAACCCCCCTCAGTGTCCCCGTCCTCAGCCTCCCTGTAATCACCAGTGTCCCCACCCTCACCCTCCCTGTAACACCCCTCAGTGTCCCCATCCTCAGCCTCCCTGTAATCCCCAGTGTCCCCACCCTCACCCTCCCTTTAACACCCCTCAGTGTCCCCATCCTCAGCCTCCCTGTAATCCCTAGTGTCCCCACCCTCACCCTCCCTGTGACCCCCCCTCAGTGTCCCCATCCTCAGCCTCCCTGTAACCCCCTCAGTGTCCCCGTCCTCAGCCTCCCTGTAACCCCCCTCAGTGTCCCTGCCCCCACCCTCCCTGTAAAGCAGCGTACACATTGGGCGATAGAACGACTGTACGATTACGACATTGTAATCGTACAATCGTTAATTTTCCAGTGCAGTGGGATAATGTGCCTATACTGAATGATATGTCGTTCAGTGCAGACACCCCCCCTCATCCCCAAACATGCCCAACCTGTCGTTATTGGCAGATTGACAGTCATGTTCAGGCGATGATTGATGTAGGAAATGACCAGCGGGAGCGCGCATCGCTGGTCGTTTTCAACAGTATACTGCATGATTACTGAACAATTATTGAGCGATTGAACGATTACGATGTCATAATCGTTTAATCGCTCATGTTAATCGCCCATTGTGTACGCACCTTAACCCCCCTCAGTGTCCCTGCCCTCACCCTCCCTGTAACCCCCTTCAGTGTCTCAGCCTTCACCCTCCCTGTAACCCCCCTCAGTGTTTCAGCCCTCACCCTCCCTGTAACCCCCTTCAGTGTCTCATCCCTCACCCTCCCTGTAACCCACTTCAGTGTCTCAGCCTCACCCTCCCTGTAACCCCCCTCAGTGTCCCTACCCTCACCCTCCCTGTAACCCCCCTCAGTGTCCCTACCCTCACCCTCCCTGTAAACCCCTTCAGTGTCTCAGCCTTCACCCTCCCTGTAACCCTCTCAGTGTCCATGCCCTCACAATCCCTGTAAACCCCCCCCCAGTGTCCCTACCCTCACCCTCCCTATTCCCTGCCCTCACCTTCCCCGTAACAACTCCTCTGGCATGTCTGACCATATGATATTATTTGATCAGTTGGTTGCAAACACTGTAAAATTATCTGGCTGATCAGTTGATACTGAGTGGATCGGCCAGATAATTGTATAGCAACACAACCACCATCAATTTTCTCCATCACACAAAACGCCCAGTGTAAGTAACACAATCACCCTCAGTTTACTCCATCACACAAAATGGATAAGAAAGAGGATCTCCTCCTGTCAGGCATCCGCTGTCGGGATTTGAACCGGTGGCTAAACAGTCCCATTCCCTGAAACTGACACAGATGCGGGTGTTCTTGCATCATTTGCTGCAATTATGTCTGCGTCTTTATGCTGCTAAAAAATCTCTTCCCTGGTGTACAAGCATGCGCCGGAATTCATCATCCGGCACATGCCGGGGCAGGGGCTTCACACAACTCGTGTTCCCTGGCAGTTATTTTGAGTATATTTGAAAATTTTAATTTTTTATTCCCATTCTTCCCATCTCCGCCTATTCTTTCCCCAGACTTCCTCCCGTCTCTACCTGTGTTCCTCCTGTCTCCCCCCATGGTTCTCCAATCTCCCGTTTTCCCCCATCCTCTATGCTGTTACCCCCATCTTCCTTATGTCTCTACCTGTTTACCCCCATATCCTCTTGTTCTTCCCCGTCTTCCTCCCTTATACCTCTATTCTTAACTCTGTGTTCCTCCCGTCTCCCCCTGTTCTCCCCACTGTGTTCCTCCTTTCCTTTCCCATACCTTCCATCTCTTCCTGGTCACCTGAGCAGAGAATCCATGTGGATTTATATGTGCGACCGCAGCTTTTTTTTTCTCTATGTGACATTACCAGCTGGTGGTATGGAGGAGCCTCCATTCAGGCCTATTAAGAAAATTGGTGTGGAGTAGGAGTGGGTGGGTAAGTGGAAGTAGGGTGGTGGGTGACTGAGGGCAGCCAGAGGAATATGTTCTCATAGTGCAGGGGCACCATCAGTGTGAGTTGTCACCATCTAGGGAGGGGGTTAGTGTGCCTGCACTAGGCTGACATTAGTAACGTTATATAATAAATATTTTATGCATCGCATTATGATGTACATCTTTGTCTATTTTCTG
Organism: Taudactylus pleione; assembly: GCA_031769625.1. Classification (NCBI taxonomy): domain Eukaryota; kingdom Metazoa; phylum Chordata; class Amphibia; order Anura; family Myobatrachidae; genus Taudactylus; species Taudactylus pleione. The sequence continues at coordinate 6,394,036 of JAUIMM010000516.1, read as the reverse complement.
CCTTATTTTCAGTATAGTAATCCATAAGTGTAGCTCTAACTATGTCAGACATATAAGGTAGTCTGTATTATTATCACCTTCTCGTTGTTTTTAATGTACTTTCCCACTATTAGGAAATATTCCTGAGACAGACTTAACCAAAAGTCAGTGGGTCTGATTCAGAGGTGAATGCTATGTCCATACCGCACACTAATGGATGATATCTTCAGCCTGTGTATGCATCAGAGATGCACTGCACATGTGTCCCGGGAGATGGAGAATGAATTTATACTCGCAGAGAGGCCATTTCAGTGGCGTTCCTAGGATGTAACAGGGGCATTACTGTATGGGGCATAGTATGGCGTAAGGGGCATTACTGTGTGATGTAACGTGAATGAGGGGCACTACTTTGTGGTGTAATGTGACGAGGGGGCACTACTGTGTGGCATAATTTGAATGGGGGTGCTATTGTGTGGTCATGCCATTCCCAGCGAGTCCACACCTGGGTTTTTTTCGGCGCTCGTCTTCGGCGGGCAGCAACCGTACCTCTATTATTGAGGGGGCACCAATGCTCTTTATGTGCACAGGGCACCAAAATGTGTAGTAACAACTCTGCTTTGGTGTGTACGGATGTGTCCTTCTCTGGGTTCAGCACCCCCTGCCCTAAAAAAATCCTACAGTGATCACAAACTAATCCTCTACAACTGCTAAGCTAGTGCTTGGTCAATTGGGAAATGCCTTCCCTTTTCTTTGGGTGTGACCTACACCAATGAAGTGCAAGCTTTACCTAACAAAACCAACAAAATACCAAATGTTTGACTATGGCACATGTTTAAATCCCCTGCAGGATGCACTCTTTTATGTGTATTTTAATGTAGCGCATGATGTACACTTTTATGTTGTTCTAATATTACTTATATGTGTAAGAGCATTGACTAAGCAGTGGGAGGAGTCTGGAATAGTAAAGGGAGGAGTCTGTGCCAGGAACCAGATGCTGACACCGAGGTGGGCCTGTGTGTTTTAAAATGCCAGGGCCTATTTTTAGTCCCAGTCCGGCCCTGCCCCTGGTAATATGACATCTGAATGGAAATGAGGACTGCATCTGGTCTGTTGAATCAACCACTTGGGTTTGTACTCCTTACTTCCCCCACCTGATAGATGCACTATTATTCTTGCTGTTTTGGCAAAATTTTTGTTTCCTGAAACTAAAAGCCTTACCATTAGTTGGAACAGTTTAAAGTAGAGATGTGCGCGGACCCCCTTGTTTTAATTTTGGCAAAACCACCCTCAAATGTTCTGGTTTTGGTTTTAGCAAAACCACCCTCAAGTGTTTTGGTTCGGTTTTGGCTTTGTATTTCTTTAAAATTGATAAAAATACCTAAAATCATGTTATTTGGGCCAGTTTACATGAGATCCAAGATCCTAACTTATGGTTAGACCTGAGCCAGGACTCGGTTCTATTCGGAACCCCAAAAGTGATCGGAGCCAAGACTCGGTCCTACTTGGAACCCCAAAGTTCTGGTGTGTTAGATTTTCTGCAAAACCAAACCCCTCATCTCCAGTTTAAATATGTGCAGCATATCTCAATCATGAGAAGTGTGAGAAGTGGTGAAAAAGGATAACATGGTGGCACACTGGTTAGTATCACTGCCTCACAGCAGTGGGGTAATGGTTAATTCCATGAAGTGCCCAATCTGAGTGGAGTTTGTATGTTGACCCCAAGTTTGCATGGGTTTGCTCTGTAAGATTAGATTTCCTTCCAAACTCTGAATACATACTTGTAGGGTAGTTGGATTAGGACAAAAATTTAACTCTAGTGTGTGTGTGTGCATCTGGTAGGGAATACGGATTGTAAGCTCCACAGGGCAGGGACTATTCTTTGTAAAGCGTAGCATAACATGTATGCACTATATAAGTAACTGTTAATAAATAGTCAGTTTTATGAGATGTTTTTAGCTGTAATTAAATTTTTTAAAGCTAGTTAAGCATCCCACTATGGAACATATTATCAATCATTCAGCATTCACATTTGGTGGAGCTTGTTTTTACCAAAGCCACTGTCCCAATGCGTAATAAATAGCCCTGACAAACATTTCAAACCGCAGCGATAAAGAATATAAATTTTCGGGGCAGTGCCACTATTATTAACAAAAAGGCTCCATACACATACAGTGGGTGACCGCAAAGTAAAGCTGGAAAACTCAGGATTAGAGACAACATTACATTTTAGCATATGTAGGGTTCAATCCAAAACAGTTCAAATGTGGCAAATAGTCATTGGGATGACACAGAAACGCCGGCAGTGACATGACAATTCACACTCCTCACTGCTTGAACTCACCACAGACTCGTACAGTTTTGCACACAGCCCTTGGGGGCTGTGAACAGAAATGCGCAAATTCAGAAGTACAGTAAGTGCGGCATACAGCCACACTCACTTGCGGAGGTGACAACATCACCCCTAATTGAATTGACCCCTCATAGTTTCTATAAATTTTGCTTTTTCAGATCAGTTAGTAAAGGTTGCTTTGAAAAAAAATTATGTTTTAAAATTCTATATAGCGAAAGAGCAGCTTAAATATTAACATTTTATACCTTAATGTGTCTCTTTAAACAGCTTCATTGTTTGAACCATTAATATTTGTAAATAGGTACACCTCCTACATTGGTGTAATATTGCGAATCACCATATCAACTGAGAATCACGAAATTCACTTACCTCTGTTATCGCTATTGAGGATGGTTACATAATTTAGAGAATCACTTATAAAATCAATTACCTTTCATTTTCCGTAATGGTAAAGCGCATGCATTGACTACACAGAAGACAGTCATTTGGCGTTCTGAGGGCCTGATTCGGAGTTGTAGGCTATTGCTGTCGCAGCTACAATTTTTCCAGTAGAGAATTTGTGAAAACATGCTAATGTAACAGCGGCCCAGACTTATATACCATACTGAGACGCCCACCAAAACCATGGCAGCTATTCGCAACTGCGTACACATACGCAACATCGGATGCAGATCAGGCATACATCGACTCCTTGAGTATATCTATGGTCACTCAGATGGCCACCATAACTGTTACGCCGGAGCTATGCTTCCTGCCTATGGGATCGCAGATGCAGGATGTGACGCCCCCGAAACAGTTGAGACACGCCTGCGTTTTTAGCCAAAGGTCCCCGTTACCTCCCCCAAACACTCCATGCCATCACACATTGCGAATTATGACTCACAGCGTGTGACTACAGAAATGGACCTCAACACAGGCGCAGTATAACTCAGATGTATACGCAGTCACAAAAAAATCACTCCATTTGCCAATATTGGCATAGCGTACACCTCCGAATCAGGCCCCCATGCAATATTAATGATAAGGAGGCCTCCACTGGAAACTAAAGCCTTGTGCCTCAGTGATATCACAGCTCCTAGCGATTCGGTAGACTGAATAGTGATTCAGCTACCAAAATTATAAATGTATTTTTAAACAAATATTTAGTTTTGTGACATACTTTCCAAATATCATAAGTTGGTAAAAGTTTTAATCAAATAATTACAATGACAACTTCTTAGTATCTTGCACGTGCCCTTTAAGCATGACATTAGTAAATGCTGACATAGAAAATGTATACCTTTATCCTTAGTATAAATCTTATAATGACAGCTAATTGGATGTTTGCCTATTTGACTTGTTGTTTTAGTTTCCTGCCAATGTACACAGGTGTGCTGGATGCCTGCTCTTAACTTACAAAGTATCTACGCTGAGCAGGCCAAGAGAGGTTGCATAACAGAATCTCAGTCAGGTTTCATCGACTCAATGTGGACAAATCAATCAGCCATGAGTCAGCCTGCAGTGCGAGTAAGTGTGGCAGGGCCGTAACTAGGGTAGTACAACCTGTGCCATGGCACAGGGCAGGGGGTGCTGTTTGGGCCTGTCAATTTTCTGTTTAATATCATTCTCACTTGTAGCTTCCTCTTCTTTTATCACCAGCATCTCCTGGCCTCCCTTATCTCTTCCCTGGCTCTTCCCCAAGAGGCCATCGCCCTCTTTCGGGTCTTATGTCCTTACAGAAAAATAAGGGGGGCACCAATGCTCTTTCTGGCACAGGGCACCAAAAAAGTCTAGTTACGGCTCTAAAGGGCGGCCATGTGCTGCAGGTACGATAGCTCCTATGGGGTTGCGAATAAAAATCAGCAAATCCAGCGTGAGATGGTGGTAAGATGAGGCGGTGTTGCCAGGCCTTGCACACTATTGGAACGGCACTTTGCTCTGTTTGCGGCTATTTCAATAGACTACATTGACATGTTAGTGCTCTCAGAATAACACCTAGGAGCACTTTGTGGGTAAGAACATGCTTATTTATATATTTATACTGGCTGTAGTTATGATCCCGGCGGTCAGGATACCAGCACTCAGAATCCCAACACCAGCCAGAATCCCGGTGCCAGAATCCCAACACCAGCCAGAATCCCGATGCCAGAATCCCAACACCAGCCAGAATCCCATCGCTAAAATCCCAACACCAGCCAGAATCCCTCGCCAGCATCCCGACCGCTGACATCCTGATGGTAAGTATTGGGGTTTGGAAGGGTTAGGGTTGGGCACTAGGGGGAGGGTTAGGCTGGGAGGGAGGGTTAGGTTTAGGCTGCAGGGAGGGAGGGTTAGGTTTAGGTGTAGGGGTAGGGTTAGCCGACTTACCGGTAGGTGTCAGCATTGTAACCCAGCCGGGATGCTGGCGTCGGGATTCTGAGCACCAGGATCCTGAGCGCCGGCATCCCGTACCCAACCCATTGATACATATAATAGACCAATACCTAATATACAGTGATATCATAGAAGTGTACTGCATTTGTCAGGAACCCATTTACCACTTTAGATAATGCAAAGTATTCAAATGCATTGTCTCTGACAATTCATTGTATTCTATGTTGTTATGAGGTTGAGAGGAGGAACAGGGGATGTCTAAGAGGAGAGGGGTGTCTGCCTACATTTACAGTCAATGGTTATAAACACAGATGAGTGTAACAATCCGGCATGGTTCAAAATTCCACAGATTTTGGACAGTTTTTTGGTCCGGAATTAACCTGGTAGAGTTGCTCTCATCTAGGTACAGTATAACTACACTACTCACATGAAGTGTGTGTAATAGTATTTTTCCTTATTCCATTATACCAAAAATGTGAAATGCTCAACAGCGACAGAGAGTGGAAATCACATTAATTTAGAAATACTCAACCCAGACACAGTGTGTTCCTGCTACCCACAGTGAGCTGCGTATAGTTGCTGCTTTCCAAAGTTGTTTTATTGGTAAGGTTCGTTCAGATGTTGAAAAGTCATTTGAAATAAGAATCACTGTTATATTCATGTGTTCATACGGAATCGATGTGTAATGCCAGCTGTCGGGATGCCTCCTGTCAAAATACCGACTGCAGCATTCCGATGGGTGGTATCCCGACAGGGGGTCGATAAGTATACTTACCCTGCCCCCCTCTCCCCCTAACCCTCCCTTCTTGTAGCCTAACCCTCTCCACCCCACACCCTAACACTAACCCTCACTGTTAGTGCCTAAATCTAAGTCTCCACCCTTCGTGCCTAAACCTAACCCTCCCCCCCTTAGTGCCTAACCATAACCCCCCCCCAGTGGTGCCTAACCCTAACCCTCCCCCCTAGTGGTACCAAACTCTAACCTCCCCCCAAAAAACCTAACCCTAACCCCGCTATGCTGGCTAAACCTAACACTCCCCCCCCACGGCTAACAGCTAAGGGCGCCCCGGACTTACCTTGTTCGGGCTGGTGTCTTTCTTGATTCCGGCAATGGGATTAAGATAGTATTTTGACGGCTATATTAAGTCCTGTGCTGGACTTTTAGCATCGGGATTCAGACCAGTGGCATGCCGTCCACCAGTCTGATAACTACATCCCATTCATACTAGGGATGTGCAGGCTCGGATAGGTTAGAATTTTCCCGCCAAGTTCGGATTTTTCCCGCCATAAATCGGGTCTCAGGAAGAGGCAAAACGTCATCTTTCATGGACAAACATCATCATTCCATGGAAGATGATGTTTGTCCATGAAAGATGACGTTTTGCCTCTTTGTGAGACACGATTTTTGGCGGGAAAAATCCAAACTTGTCGGGAAAATTCAAACCTATTGTGCCTGCACATCCCTAGTTCATACACAGTATTGTAACTGTCATAATAGATTTTAATACATACTAAATAAAAGTTCTGCAATTATAATAGTAATTACTATAACGTTTATTATATGAATTAGTATAGATTAATTAGATATTTGAAGGTTATGGCTAATTTTTTATTATTATGCTGGGTACACATTGAGATGACGAATCAGTCAGCAGACCGATCTGCCATCGGAGCGGCCGATTGGTAAGCTTTACACTCTTACCAAACGGGTGCTCGATATGTCTGTATATGACAAATGAAATGGTAATCATAAATTGGTAATAAAACAAATAGTTTATTTTAAGACACCATGAGCATGCTTATGTATGGTGAAATAGAACAATGTAAGATAGGCTTTAGCCAATAAAATATTACAAACTCACTAACAACATATAACATAAAACAGATACAATGGTAGATAGGATAACAGACACGCTATATATGCGTTTTACTCTGTTCCTAGAATCCTTGTATAGGTAGTCCAAATATGAGGCGGTAAGAATAATGCAGATATCCTCCTAAGTAGAATGAGTCTCAGGTGATAGTTCCAAAATGCATATGCAACTGTGCACAGTTATTGGCTAAAGCCTATCTTACATTGTTCTATTTCACCATACATAAGCATGCTCATGGTGTCTTAAAATAAACTATTTGTTTTATTACCAATTTATGATTACCATTTCATTTGCCATATACGGTACCTATAGGAGGCGCCAGAGGATCTCTCTTTTTGACACGCACAATACTAGGGAAGGTGATCCCCAACCCTTTCCTCTATAGGCAGCAACCTAATAGGATAAGTAGTGTAGTAGCGCTACCTTCATTCCCCTTGTTTTCGCTCGATATGTCTGGGCTGACATCACAACTGGGAGGGCATTTAAATTTGTCTGCTCAGTTGTGATGTCAGTATCGGCAGTCCCAGTATACGGGCGGTCGGCAGGTCACCTGTACACACATGCAGATGTCACAAAACAGTATATCTTGTAGCTATATCAGCATCAACTGTACTGCAGGGCTGACCTGATATGTCTGTGAACAACGTAGTTCCCAGACATATCGAGTGTACACACCCGCCGATGTACTTGCGAAATCTCGTTCATCGAAACTGTATATCACAAGTGTGTACCCAGCATTAATCTCTTGCTTATCTGTGTAAGTTTTGAAATGGAACAATAAGTAGCCAATTAGATCAGCATGCGCTGATCTTGTGAGAGGCAGGGACTGATCTCCTTGTGTAATTGTGCTAGTGAGGACACGTCTGTATATGACAGGTAAGTGTTATGCTGTAAGGAGGGTAATGAAGACAGAACGCTATATACTGACATTTGATAGGGCAAACAGTATGGACCCAAAACAGTGTACTAGAGATGCAGAAAAATGGTTGCACCTTCAAAGTAAAAAAAACTATTTTATTTGTGAAAAACATTCAATGTTTTAGAATTTTTATTAGATACCGTGATGCCAAATATAGCTAATTATAAATGTAAATGTATACAGCCAATGTGTTCTCCATGAACGATAATTAAACTAACCATATATTTTTTCAGTAAATACATTTTATATCATTTTTTTTTATGCCACAGATACGTTTTTTTTGTAAAATAATAGGATATATTTTCATTTTGTGAGATATACTGCACATGCAATCACATAACTATGGGAACAGGTGAGGAGATTTTATTCAATCACAGATTGTTCAGCATACTTTCTAACTTGATATACTATTATATTAAGATGGCTAAGCAATATAGCTCTTATACATTTTATAAAATTGCCTGCAGACCAAGAAAGAAGAAAACTTACTGGAGCAAATCCACAGCATTTTTAGAGCCAAACTGTACATACAGAAGTTGCTGGTAATTCGTTATGGGCTTGGCATCTGGTGCTGTAAAGCAGGGTTAGACATAGCATTCAGTGCTAGGTGATTGCTAATATTTACTTTATCCTGCTCCTACACATCACTCTGCTGTTTATTCTCTGATTCTGACTCTGACTCCTCACAAGGCCGAAACTAGGATATCTGTCACCTGGGGCAAGGCAGTAATTTTGTGTCCCCTCCCTTCCCATACCTGGATTTTGTCCTTGCTCCTCCATAAGGCAGTGCACTAGTAATGCTCATTGCCAGGGGTCTCATGCTTATTGCCAGGGGTTTCATGCTCATTGTCAGGTGTTTCATGCTTGTTGCCAGGGGTCTCATGCTCTCGGTTTCATGCTCGTTGTCAGGGTTTCCATGCTCGTTGCTAGGGGTTTCCTTCTTGTTGTCAGTTGTTCCATGCTCATTGCCAGGGGTTTCACGCTTGTTGCCAGGGGTTTCACGCTCATTGCCAGGGCTTCCATGCTCATTGCCAGGTGTTTCTTGCTCAATGCCAGGGGTTTCACACTCATTGCCAGGGGTTTTATGCTCATTGCCAGGGGTTTTACGCTTGTTGTCAGGGGTTTCACAAGAGAAGATGCAGCTTTCTGCATCTTCTCCTGGCAGCGCCAGCATTCCCAGCACTTCCGGGAACGCTATGTGTTATGGAAGAGTATAAAATCCCTTCAGTAGCCGTACCTGGAAGTGACGTGAGTGAGGGCGGAAGTAGAGGTTTCTGCCCACACTTTCCAGGAAAATAAGAAAGTTGACCCCTTGCAGACTCGCTTCGCTTGCCATACTGCGGGCACGGTGGCTCGCTTCGCTCACCACATGAATATATTCCCCCTCTATGCCCACTTGGATGGTAGGGAATGACGTTGGACACTGGCTGATGATGTCATCGTACAGAAATGGAAGGGGATCTATCTCATTCCTATGTTTGCTATGCACTGGCCTAACAGACACTAGAGGTCCAGTAGGACCTCTAGCATCTGTCTTCTCCTAGGCGGCAGATATTTTTGGAGGGCTGTTTTCAGCAGATTCCATGCAGATGGCTAGTCCGCATGGAATCTGCAGCCCCCAAGCCACCATGCATTACAAGCCTCCATACCCCCAAGCCACCGCGGAGTCAGCCCTTCAACACCCCCTCAAATCCGGTGCCCGGTGCTCGTGCACGTCTAGCCCCCCCACCCCCTAGTTGCGGCCCTGGGTTAGGAATGGAACTTGTTTTGTTGATGTTTGTATTATTTTGTATTATTTTTTAATTTATATGTTTTTTTGGATATTCTTTTTAATGAGAGACATGTCTAGTCAATTTATTTCTCATTGCAGAATAAGATATTACATCCAGCATTGTATAGATCTAATGGCAATTTGCGTTTAAACTGCTACGGTATTAGATCAAAGTTACAAATAGACCCTGCACATCACAAGGGCCCCCTCACATTTCAATGAATCCCTGTGATGTCATAGTAAACCCATCTGGTCTTCTCACAAACTCCCCACTAAATGTTTATGTTCTCAAGCATTTCTGTGTTTTTAGTACAGCGCTTGCATGAGGTACTGGGATTATACACTCAGGAGGTCAGGAATCAAATCAATTTGTTCCAGTCCTTTATTTGGCCCCTTGGACTGCCACTGAAGTCCTGGTCAATTAAGAGGGTCACGTGCTTGAGTGTTATCTTTCCGCCCTATTTAGTGAAAGCTCAGAAATTTACTTATTTACTTATCTCTACCTGGAACTTCTATTCCATTTTTTTAATTGAAAGAATGTAACAAGAAATGACCTTGTGAGAGTTAAAACTGTTCTAGTGACTAACATGAAAATAAGTGGTTGTATATATTTCCATATATAACTACATAGTAATGTATTTACTATAGAAGGTGACCTGCCGTCCAATAATATCACAGAGAAAACATATTCATTGCCCATTTAATCATAAAATTTTTTACTAACCTTTAAAAGACACTCACTGACCAATCAAATGAAGTAATGAACAAAACAATAGGGCCCTAAGAAATACTGTAGGACAAATTTATTATTTTTAGTGTCAAGCACTATACTGACAAGATATCAGATTGAGATTGATGACCTGGAATTATTCATTTGATTTGTTTTATTTCCTTCTTGGTTTTCTTTCAGATTATTTAACCATTGTAAACAAATTTTGTTTAGGCTACCAAGTTACAAGTTTAAATAGGGACATTTGACAATTACTTATCGCACTGTAATCTTTTCATTACAGTATGCATTAGAAGCATTTACTGTATAAATGAATGTGACCAGCCCAGGAATATACTATATTATATTTGTATTGCACTGCACTAGATGGGCTGGTTGGCTGCTATGCAGAATGAATGATACAATTCTCTGTTCTGGGTGTTCCAAGTCTGTTTTATCAGCTGTCGAATGTAAGTAAGATCGCAGGAAAGACGGGACTGGATTGCCAATGTAAATCTTATGTGATTCTGCTACAGAGGAAGATAACAAGCCTGGCTATACTGAAGGTTATGTGCAAGTGGAACTAGTAATCAGGGTTGTTTTATTGTGTTTTTGTTACTGAGTGTAAAAATGATTTTAAATTTCATGGAAATGGCATCTCCTCTGTGTATTGTGACCCCGTGCCACCCTACCTTTACAAGTGGGAGGAGGGGTCAGCATCCTCTGCTCCTCATAGCATCACACTCCCAGACCAACACAATCAAAGTGGAGCAGCAGTTGGCAGTTTCATAGGTAATGTCAGCGACCAGTACTTTATGTGGGGGAATTGAAAACACTTGCTGGCAAACGCAGGGGGGGGTTTACAGCTGCCTGGAAACCCCCCTCCCCAGCCCACACCATGAACACAATAGAAATAGTAATATAATAGAAGTTTACTAGTGCTGCATGTTCTTCTCAGTATCACAAATTAAATAATTAGCAGCACCTGTGGATCTTTTAACATGTATCAGCAAGTGATATATAACCTGTGCACCAACTAGGGGATCTGGAAAACATGCACTGTTAGGGATGCCCTGCTATAAAGCCCAATATGTACATATACAGTGCATCCAGAAAGTATTCACAGCACTTCACATTTTACACATTTTGTTATGTTACAGCTTTATTCCAAAATTGAGTAAATTCATTTTTGTCCTCAAAATTCTACACACAATACCCCATAATGATGTGTAAACAGTTTTTTGAGATTTTTGCAAATTTAAAACTAAGAAATCACATGTACATAAGTATTCACAGTCTTTGCTCAATACTTTGTTGATGCACCTTTGGCAGCAATTACAGCCTCAAGTATTTTTGAATATGATGCCACAATCTTGGCACACCTATCTTTTGGCAGTTTTGCCCATCTGCTTTGCAGCACCTCTCAAGCTCCATCACGTTGGATGAGAAGCGTTGGTGCACAGTCATTTTCAGATCTCTCCAGAGATGTTCAATCGGATTCAAGTCTGGGCTCTGGCTGGGCCACTCAAGGACATTCACAGAGTTGTCCTGCAGCCACTCCTTTGATATCTTGGCTGTGTGCTTAGGGTCGTTGCCCTTCTGAAAGATGAACTGTCGCCCCAGTCTGAGGTCAAGAGCGCTCTGGAGCAGGTTTTCATCCAGGATGTTTCTGTACATTGCTGCATTCATCTTTCCCTCTATCCTGACTAGTCTCCCAGTTCCTATTTGCTAATCTGGTACTGCCTGGAGGGATTACAGCATTTTCCCGGCTAAACTGCACTCTACCAATTTACTAAAATCAAAGCTGCTGCAATCCTGCTAAGAAACCACATTTTATAATAGAAAATGCTGCCACGATTTTTCCCCATTAAAATAATAAAAAACACAGATTTACTAACCTCCCACTGTCCTGCCACAATCCCGCCCCCGCAAAATTATCTGCTTCTGGCTGGTTGTCTTAAAGTGCCAATATCTATCTATCTATCTATCTATCTATCTATCTATCTATCTATCTATCTATCTATCTATCTATCTATCTATCTATCTATCATGGTAAAATGAAGCTATGTGGCATTGGTGAACCACTGAATATGTGCTGTGATGATGGGATCCACCCAAACAAGTTTAAAAAGGGGTGTGACCATATCTATCTGCTGCCCAGAGGATACAGCCCAGGTGGGACTGTGGGAGCCAAGCAAGCCAGTGGAAAAAGTACAAATTATTGACCCTTTAGCATTATATATAGTGCTCAATATCAATTAACTGATATAAAAATTATTTTATTTAAAACATATGTAAATAGAATGATACCATAATGAATAAGTACAGAAAAACAATGAATAAAAAGTACATAAAAGCTCTAAAATATAGTAGCAATGAACAAATAGAAGAAAATTATGCAGATATAGATGTATAATTGTGTTCCTAGGTTCCAGTGGAGAATCCATTAAGCACTGTCAATATTATGAATAAAGTGCAAATGTCAGAGTAAGGACATAAATGGAGAGTTCCTACCCAGAATAGGTGTTGGAGCCACAGGAGAAAAGAATGCAAGGCACCTCCGGAGAACCCTGCATTGGCTCCAAATTCCACTCCAATAAAGTAAGTTCTGTTTCAGATAGTCCAGGCACAGTTCTGATGGCAAATGGAGGCCTTTGACCATACCTGCAAGAAGTAGGCAGGATTGAGACTTTGGGCCTGATTCAGCAAGGATTGTTGCGTTCTGTGCATGCATATGCATCGGAGTCCGCATGCACGAATCAGCCACTGCGATGACTATACAGACCCATCACAGAGTGACTGACAGAAAGCAGCATTTGGGGGAGGTGACGGGGTTGGTCGGCGAAACGCAGGCGTGCCAGTGCGCCTAAACGCCGTTGCAGGGGCGTGCATAAATCAGGCACTGCGATGCCATACGCAGCTTGGGCTTTCACTACGTGTGATGAGGTTAGCAATTTCTTAGTGAGGTCTGACCTTGTGCAAGTATGCGTGAGGCTCCGATTTTACTCAATGTTACCGATGGATTCGCAGTCTTGCTAAACATTACAGAAGTGTGTAAGGTAAAGTGGGCATCCTTATTTTGTGCTGCGACGGCATAACAATTGCAATTGATTATCATATAATCGCAGTGAGACTGTATGCGTAGTCGCAGCCACGATCGCAGTTGCAATCCTTGCTAAATCAGGCCCTTTGTGTGAAGTTGTGCACAGACTAGCTGTTCTTGTTAGGGCTGAAGACGTGTGGTAGTGCCCTGAATGGGTGCTAGGTTGTTTCTTATTTTCTGTTACTGTATGCTGACAATATTAAAGCACCATTCTGTTTGTTTTAACCCAGAAAAACTGTATGGTGACCATTATTTGCTGAAATATTAACATGTAGGCCCTAAAACAATATGCAAATAACAACAATTAACAACAATGCAATAAAAAAGGAATAAATAAGTATGTGATATAGGGGTCTATTTACTAAGCAGTGTTAGGAGACAGAGTGAAAAGTGATAAGGTACTGTACCAACCAATTTGCTCCCAGCTGTCATTTTTCAAACACAGCCTGTGAGATGGCAGTTAGGAGCTGATTGGCTGGCACTTTATCACTTTTCACTCTGGGCCTGATTCAGACCCGCTCGCGAGCGCTCGCAAGCGGGTCGATTTTGGCGCATGAGCGAGACCCGGATAGCGACGGGCAAGCCGTCGCTATGGGTCTCGCTACAAAGCGAGTGTGCTGTCGATGGTGAGTGATAGCACGCCCCCTTTGGTGGGCGTGCCGGGGGCGTGGCTGGCCAGACTGTGGGAGTGCTTTCGGATCTGATGTCAGTGGGAGTGCTTTCGGATCAGGGCTTGCGTTAACGAGACCCTACCACAAGGGTCTCGTCGCAAGCCCGATGGTCGCGATGGTCTTGACCATCTTCCTGGCTGCTCGCTATAGCTGTTAGTGGTCACCCACAGCTATACGAGCGGCCAGGAGGCTGCTCTAAAAATTCAGAAGGACGGCTCTGAATCAGGGCCTCTGTCTCCTAACACTGCTTAGTAAATAGACCCCATAGGCTGCTGTGCTGTAACTGCCCCTTGGATTGGCAGATGCATTTCTAGAAAAAGTAAAAACAGTATCTTAAAATAAATCACAATGTGAATATAATTGAAATATATGAGGCCTTGTACCAAATAAAAATTAATAAGTGCTTATCTGATCAACAATTTCACTTTCACATGAATCTGTAGTTGATGGACTCCAACAGGCCTGTTCCCTCAATTCATCCAATCTTTGTACCTCCAAATAATATATACAGTATCACATAATACTGTAAAGGCTTTGTTACATAAAAAGAAGTAAGACTCTCACTCACATGTAGTGCTCAAAGTGGGAATTTAGAAGTTGGGGTATGGAAAGTTGAATCGATAATATGAGATTCATTTTAGATGCTTTTAGCACTATGTAGTATTATATGTTGAACACACTTTGCTTACCTCTCTCATGTCTTCCATGTGTCCAGAGGCGTCACTTACCTGGATGACACCTGGTACGGCTGGTCGGAAGGGGCGTGGCTTTGCTGGGGGCGTTCCCGCCCCCCATTCTCGGCACACAGTGGGCTTACCCAGCGCCCTAGTAGCTACTGGGGCAGCCCACAGTCTCTCCCTTGCCTCTCTCCGGTTTCTGGCTTGTCAGTGACACCATTCGACGGGGTGACACCAAAATAGAATAGAATAATTTATTGTTGTCACTACAACATTAAGAAAAATGCATAAGTGAAATTATAATGCAAAACACAACTCACATAAAAATTTAAAATACACAGTATTAAAGGTTCAGACTAATGATTACAGAAGGAAAAAAACTGTTACGCAACCTGCTGATTCGGTATCTAAGACATCTATAACATTTCTTGAAAGGCAACAATGTAAAAAGCGAGTAACATGGATGGCTTGGATCAGAAATAATTTTCTTGGCTTTTGCTATACTCCTCCGAGAGAAAATATCATCCAACTTTGGTAGAAGTTGGCCAATAATTCTCTCAGCTGGTTTGACGACCCTATTCAAAGAGTTGTGATCAGAACACTTGCAATTCCCATACCACACCGTAATAGCATAAGTCAGAAGACTTAGAAATTTAAAAGCATTGGCTTCGATATGCCACTGATAAAAGTCTTCATAGAAAGAAAAGGCGTTGCTGAGCCTTACCAACCACAGCTGCAATGTGGGATGACCATGATAAATCCTCAGTAAAGTTAATACCTAAAAACTTAATCCTACTAACCATCTCTACCTTCTCATCATTCAAAAACAACGGAGTGGATTTCCTAGATCTTCTATAATCTATAATCACTTCCATGGCAAATTGTTATTTTGCCCCCATTTAACCAGCTGCCTTACCTCCTCTCTATAACTGTCCTCATCTCCCTTGCTAATCAGACCCACAAGAGTAGTATCAAACAGTAATTTTAATAATCAATCAGCTCTAGTGTTATAAATCTATAAAAAGGTGTAAGATACTTCCCTTAATTCTTTATTTTTATGTCATTAGTTATCTGTATTCATTCCAGGCGTATATTTCATGTAAAACATAAAATCAGAAATAAAACCATAGAGTGATACGGTTAACAGATTTATTAATTTTAAAATGTAGGGTTTCAATGTAAAACTTCAACGTGCAAATGATGCTAAAAGTGCATAAATATAATTTGATGCTGAGTAGGATAATGTTACGGGGAATTACCAGATATTCTTCATAAAAAGGGCCCGTAGTTGGTATAAATTGGAGGTCTCTGGAAACCTCATAAGACACCTTCTATCTGAGGAAAAGCAGAAATCCTTCAAAAGTCCTTCAAAACAGTCACCCTTTAACCAACGCATTTCGAGAGGTTCAACCTCTCTTCTTCAAGGTAGTGTGACTGTGTTACTCTGGAAGTGTTTTTTTATACCCTGCTTGTAGATTCTATCTGGGTCACAAGGTCATTGGTTCCACAATATCAGGAATAAACCAAAAAAATCCTCTGATTCTGTAATGAAATCAATTCCATATTCCCTTTAGTACCTCATAGTGCTTTTTGTTTATAAGGAACAAAGGTAGGGATTTAAAAAGAATATGAAAAAATTATGCTGTGCCAGAAGTACGCTATCGTTACTTCCAGTCAGTGTATATTCTAAAACTTCCCAGGAGGACAATCCACAAGAGTAGTATCGTCTGCAGAGCAGCTCTGCTATTTTGGTCTTACCCCCTCGGTTGTTGTCACCCGATGCGGCCCGTACCCCCCGCACCCCCCTTGTGACGCCAGTGCATGTGTCCCTTTTGCTTTCTCTTCTCTTTTCTCTTCTCTTTTCTGTTCCTTTGTCTGTCACTCTCCTCATGTGCCAATATCTTATCCTAGGAAACCCTATTACTCCCTATATACTCTTTTTTGTGTCTGTTAACCTGGGTCTCTCTCTACTTTACTTACCCCCTGCACCTCTCACTCCCTGGTACCCTTTCAGACCTTGCTTTAATCTCAACCTCTACACCTCTCACTGCCTGATTACTTCTCTCATCCCCTGCACCTCACACTGCCTGCTTCCATCTCTCACCCAGAAGCCTATCTGTAATGGGTGCAGTGTGTGCAGTGGGGACCCACAATGCACACCCTGCACCCATACTTTTTCTATACTTACCTCTCTGAAGTTCCACGTCAGCAGGAGTAGCACTACACAAAACACGACCATTTTCCTGGCATTTTGCACATGCACAGTAGGGAAATCGCCGGGAAAATGGCTGCCACGCCACATGGGCCCCCTCCTCTCTTAATATGCCCCTGCTCTCACCCCCTGCACCTTTCACTGCCTGTTTTCCTCTCTCACCCCCTGCACCACTAACTGCTTCTCTCTCTCACTCTCTGCACCACTAACTTTTTCCCTCTCTCACCCCCTGCAGCAACAGCAGTGACACTGTGTGGAGATGTGTCTCACTGGGCCATGGAACACAACTCTGATCAGCACTGGCATGGAGTATCGGGTCCCAGCACCAGGATAGCCGATGCAGCGGCAGTTGAAACCTGACTGGAACTGGCTCGTAGACCAGTGGCCAATCAAAGGAAACAGCAGCCTTTTGAATTTGGCGCCGGCCGCGACCCAATTGTGGCTCACGGACCTGCAGCCAAATATAAGCAGCAGCTTCTCATGGTAGTCACCATATAATGGACTCACTCACTGAAAGTTTAAACCTTAACTTGATTAGGAGGACTCTT
This sequence comes from Taudactylus pleione, assembly GCA_031769625.1. Lineage (NCBI taxonomy): Eukaryota > Metazoa > Chordata > Amphibia > Anura > Myobatrachidae > Taudactylus > Taudactylus pleione. The sequence continues at coordinate 6,376,871 of JAUIMM010000516.1, read as the reverse complement.
TATCACAGAAAACCCTAGCAATTGGCTTCTACAGATAAGCCTACTTATTTCTAGAATTTATGAATCATCCCTGGAGGAGGATCCGATCCACCAAGCTAACAGATAAGAGTATATTCATTTAATTTTGGTACGCGGCCTAACATTACCACCAGTACATACTATTTATTGTAAGCAAACGTATTGCTCAATGAGGCGTATGTCTTGTTCTTTACCATCACCCTCTGTCTTTCTCTTTCTCTCTCTCTGGCCCTCATTCAGAGGCGGTCGCAAGAAGCGACCGCTCGCTCTGAATGAGGGCGGCCGCTTGCTTTTTCTAGTGCGGCCTCCTGGTCGTTAGCTAAGCTGTGGGTTTTTGCAATGAGACCCTAAGGTTGGGTCTCAGCAAGTGCAAGCCCCAGGGAGCTTCCTGCTCTGATCGAGCAGAAAGCTCCCCACTGACATCACTGCTGATGTCAGTGCGGCTGCCCACAAAATGGTAAGGAACGCCTTCATTTGTGACATCACCCCCCCGCCCTGCCTACAAAACGGGCCGAGCTGTGGATCCACATTGACAGCCGGCCCTTTTGTAGTGAGCTCCGGAGCGAGAGAGTCTCTCTCTCACTCCGGGGCTTGCACACACGCAGTGCGGCTGCTACGCCTATGCAGGACCAAAACATCGACCCGGTTACGAGCGTGCAGCGCTTGCGACCGGGTCTGAATGAGGTCCTCTCTCTCTCTCTCTCTCTTACAATCCAAGGTACAGGTGCACACCTTAGAAAAACTGGCTTTTAGAATAAGCATGAGTTTCTTATTGCACATTTTGATCAAATTGTGGTTATCCATCTTGTTGATATGTGTGTACTATTTGGCATTGATAAGCAGAGTAAATACTATATACCAGCATATTCACCAGATGTAATGGACAGCTCTTAACCAGTAGTTTGGTGATTGTATATGGGTTTGGTGATTGTATGTGGGTAACGGTGCATATACAAGCCAGCAGTTTGGCCCTTTTACGGTCTGTAGCCAGCATATATTGTGGGATCTCTAGGAGCTGAATGTAACACATCTGTAATCCACCATGGTGCTCTTACACAGTGACAAGTTGGCACCGTGCATGTACAGAAGACTAAAATGGCATCCATCTTGGTACAGAGAAGATGCTTCAATAAAGGATCATCATTGAGGCAGTACAGTAGTGCACTCCACATTTGTAAACATCTACATTGGCATGGTGACCTCTTTAAGATGGTAAACTGCATTAACACTTTATAATTTTAAAGTGGGTCATGGCATATTTTGACTGAAATACAACTGAAGTTGGTAGGAGCCATGTTACTCTGCTCAAAATCACTTATGCATAAATGGGTGGGGTGCTGGACCATAAAGAAGGAAATCACCACCTTTAAAATATGGAAAATTCAAGTCTGTTCAGCATTCTGGAAATAATGGAACAAATACCTAATTTTACAAATGATAAACCTTAATGGCAGATTGACTACACATTCCATAATATAGTTGCACTTTACCTTGTATGGTGACATATTTTCCCGAATTAGCAGATTTGGAACTAACATTTTTGGACACACAATCCTTCTCCCCATGCCCATGCCATGCCCCACTCACCAAATGTCTTAGCAATCCACCTATTAGTTAGAACTGCAGACAGGTCTGAATAGGGAAACTTATATATATATATATATATATATATACATAAATGACCCCCCAAAAAATGTGTGGGGTCCAAAAATAACCAGCCTCAAGCCTTTAAATTTTGGCTGGTAGCATAAAAGATGGGAGAACAAGTGTTGTGGGGTCCCCTTGATTTTTTTAATACCAAGACTAAGTTTTATCAGTCAGAGCTGCTGGCTCTATAGAATGAGGGACACATGGTGTCAATCAGTAAGCAGGTCAACACCTGGTTGGTATCCCTTAGGAAGTGGAGCTTACAGAAAAGTGTGCCCCTTCACTGCATTAACAACCAGCCTTGTTCTGATAGCACTAGGGCTATTCCCAACGCCCCTGAGGCAGTGATTGTGGGGTTAATAAATGATGGGTTATTATAGAAATAATATCCCTCCTTACTAATGCAGGTCCCAGCTAGCCCTGTAATGCCTAATTGTTTACGGGCTGGCAGGGCATGTTGGCACTTGGAAAAAATAGTAGAATAAACACAGGACACTGAATTGTCAATAAAAACTCCCCAAGGCCTCTTATTCACCAATGTATTACTTACAAATATATTGGTGAATGGTCCTTTTCAGTCTAAAGTAAGTTTCCCCGAACATGTCATTAAAAAAATGCAATAAAAGTCTCATAGGGAGTCCATTGTGAATGAATACTAGTTACCATGCTGTGACCAATCAGAGCACTCCCATTCATTTCAACGTCAGAAGCTACACGTCACCTGAGATTTGCAACATGCTTCCTATGGGAGATGTATTTCAGCATCTTAAATGTTTTTTTTTGCCAAGTTCGAGGATGCCCACTTTGGATAAAAATGAACCTTTCCCAGTGGATTTGTAGGTATTAAATTGGTGAACAATGTGCATAGTTAATGTTAATGAATATATAAATATTTCTCTTTTACATATTAAATTAAACTCACTGTTAACAAGAAAATATTGTATAATTTATTTTTAGGATACAATTTAGTTTGTATGAAAAACATTTATATTAATCCACAAGATATGACATAATACGCAGTGAATGACAGCTCCTATGTTTCTTAAGTACTTTAATTTATGGGTAGATTTTCTCTTTCTGTTGCCAATTAATCAAATCAACAAGAAGAAATACATTTAAAAAAACATGTCTAAAATTAGAACAAACATACTCTCATAACTTATTCCTAATTAAAGTAATTAGAAGCAAGGGGAACTGGTAATTAATATTTCAAATTATATGAAAAACCTTCACCTAGCTGATTTGCAATAATTAAACTGTAGTGTATACTTTTTAAAGCTACTTCTAGAGCACTTACAATATTTTAACCGGATCTTTAATCTGTATTCAGATTGTGTACACTTTTCATCTGAGTATGACAAGGTATTTGAAAAAAAAATTAAAGGGAAATTATCACCAAAAAATGATACAGTTTAAATATTATATAAATGATACTTTCATTAAACAAATATGTTTTCAAGCCTGATTATAGTAAAAATGGTAGAATGTGAGTGCATGGTTCAAAAGCTTCATATAATTCCACATGGTTTCCCCTTATGTCTTAAATTAATCAAATGAGTGTCTGTCAATTTTGTGTGTTTTAATTGATTAGTTCTAGTGTGTTTAGCATTTCACAGAAGTGGCATTGCAAATGTTACTCTTTAAAAGCAGTAAGAGTCCTGGGCATAAATTTATCAAATGACTCTATTCCCTGTGGGTTTTAAATTGTTGCTCATTACCAGTGATTTGCCCTACAATTTGCCTGATTTATTATCCAGTGGTTTGGAGGGTTAAAACTCAAATCAACGACAATGGGTGGCTATATTCAGTGACTTTAGACCCCTAAATCACATGCATTTGTGTAACTTTACTATATTCCATCACTGAGGGTTGGCTAGGCCAATCCTAAGTAGCATTGCCAGTGGGTACTGGAGTGAAAAATAAATACATGAGGTCCCTATAAATTAATATAACTAATGTGAGCTCTCTTTACTACTGTATATTAATAAATGTAAAGTGTACCCCTTTTACAATAATAAATATTATCTGTGTCCCCTTTATCTTATATATTATCTATGCCCCTTTTGATAATAATAATAATAATAATAATAGTGTAACCTTTGTAATAATAAATAATATTAATGTCCCCTATGTAATAATAAATAATAACATTGTCCCCTTTCATATAAAATATAAAATACTTAATTAGCATTCAATTGAAAATAATTTTTCAACTGTAAGGGTATAATGGTTTTGACATGTCAATAGATGTGGCTGTTATTTGGTTACATTTTGGGATAGCTGGTTTGATGAGGTGGAAGGGGTCTGGTTTGAGTATCGCTTTGAGTATCGCAGGAATGTGATAGAAAGCTCCCAGGCTTTAAAATTTTGTCGACCCACCCCTGCAATCAGAGAACATAACACCTTAGATTTTTATCCAAATAACCTCTAATTACCTATATTTTATAACCTTGAAGAATCCTCTTTGACGATACAGAACACTCTGCTTTAAAATCCCTGATTTATTTTAACAGACAAACATGCTACATCAAGCACCAAGAATTGGGCTCTCATAATGTCAATACTTGCATAAAACAAATAAAAGTATACAAGGTAGAAGGGAAAATAAAAAAGAATTCCTTCACCTCTTACCTCCATCCAAATATTTCCTTAACCTTATGCTTGCAATGGTGAACTGATTCATTACATTACACAGGTCAAATGCTTGTCATAGCAGACACCCTAGTTAATATTTAACTAAAAATTAATAGATTAGATAGCCATGACATGCTTTTAGTGTCAATTAATTTAATAGTTTAAAAAAAAAAGCAGGAAAAATATAGTGTATACCTTGCGTGGAGAGCAATAGTTGTAGCTTAAGGCTTTGTGTTACTATTGCTAGTAATTGAAAGGTTGACACATGTAATCCTTCAGAGATTCTTCAATAATATGATGTAGAAAAGAAATCCTTCAAACAGGGCTATTAAAAAACACAATAAACATGCTTCTTGTTGTAAGATTTATGCAAGCTTATGTTAGAATAACATAAATGAGGTGGTATTTGTTTGAAAATGAAAGGATTATATGGTCTTTGTAAAAGGAGGAATTTATTTTTGGGGAGGGACATCGAACCCGTGATTTATTTTTTGTTTATATTCCAATGACTCCTTTGATATGTCAATTTCTGTCACTAAGCATTAGGCCACTTGTAATTTCTTGTATTAACCAAGATAAAATACATTCTACCTCAAATAATTTGTGTCAAATACTAAACTGAACTGAACAACATAGACAGAAGTGTTTATTGTGAGATTACATAGGGTTTATGTTTAATGATATACCAGACATGTTTCATTTTTTTCGCCCAACGACATCAGCACCTGCTGGGGTTAAACATACATTAAAAAGTATAAAAAGGCATAGAATTCAAAAAGGATAATCTATCACATTTCACAAAGGGCAGTACAGAACGTAATAATGTGTATTTTTTTGTGTGTCATGCAACTTTTACTATTGGATTTATTCATCTACATTATTTAGAGTGATTGAAGTGGATGAGTCATGTAGAATGGCAGGACCATTAACATTTATAAAAAGAAAGATATCAGCCCACCAAAGTGATTTAAGTAGTGATGAAATTGTCAAATTACAATAGCAAAGAGAACATTTTTATCCTATGTACCTCAGTCCATTGTCAAGCAGATTTATGCTATTGTCTGGGTTGATTTATGTGTTTGTATTCTATTTACTTCATTTTCAAGAATTTTTTTAATGGATGTGACATGGTGAAAAAATGTTTACATAAAAAAAATGTAATCTCCATTTAACAAAACATTCAGATATTGTTCACTTGACATCCACTGATTATGTTGTCATATAGAACATTCATTCGTAATTATGCAGTTTGTATTAATTACAGATGCATTTGCAAATAGGTGGATAAAGATGTGATACATTAATTGCAGAAGCTTGTAATCTACAACCTGTAAAGTATTGCAAACATAGTGTAACAGACAGTTGGCCAGGTATTATTTTTTGAAAGCTAAGGAAAGGTGAGTCAGATATTTAGCTTTTTGCTTTACACAGACACATGAGGCTGGAGAAACTAGTAGTGGTTAAAATTATGTAGGGCAAGTACAGTCCTATTCTGCATATATATTGATTAGTTTAATCCCTTATGTTTAGCATCTATATTGTACACCTAGCGCTGTCAGCAGTAGGGGACACATTTGGAGGCCTGTAACCTCAAGGGGCCTGTGGCTATTAATGAGAGAGATTACATTATGAAATACTGTAACTTCTGGTAAAGAATGTTATGTTCTAACCCATGGCTGTTTGCTTTCCCCACTACAAAACATAATACAATTATTGTTCAGAACTTAGTTTTATTAAGTATTGATTGAGATAAAACACTTTTCAAACTTATCTCTCAAGAATAAGTGGGACCTAGATGACTATAATCCCTATTGGTGGTCCTTTGTATACCAGAATAATGACAGGGGCATAACACAAGTGGCACTGGATACGGGATGCAGTCGGGATGCCGATGGTCTAAATGCTGGCCGTCGGCATCCCGACTGTTTAATCCCGGCAAGTGTCTAATGACCAGCGTCGAAATCCTTGTGCCGGTCATTAGACCGACGACAGGAGCCCGACACCCGGCTTACCGATCGAAGGTAAGCCTGGCGCCGGGCGCGGACAGCCGCGGGGGGAGGGTTAGGTTTAGGGTTCCCGTGGGGATTTAGGGTTAGACACCCCCCAATGGAGGTTAGGTTTAGGCTAGGGGAAGGGGGGGTGAGAGTTAGGCATCCCCGGGGGGGGAGGTTAGGGTAAGGCACCTCCCCGGGGGTACTTACGCTTAGGCGATGGGGAAGGGGGGGGTTAGGTTTAGGCACTTAGAGGGGGGATTAGGGTTAGGCACTTGGGGGGGAGGTTAGGGTTAGGCACCCATAAGGGAGGGTTAGGGTTAGGGGGTAAAATTAGGTTAGCAAATATTTACCTTAGACAATCGGGATTTTCACCTCTGCCGGGCTGATGCTGTCGGTATTTGAACCGCCGGCCATGCAGTAAATCGTATGTATTCCCTGGGTACATGCATTTTATTTTTGAGGTAGTAGGTGGATGGACCCCAGTGTCTGCTAGCCAGACAAAGCAGGTAGTCTGGAGATACTGAGGAACATGGAACTGTGTAAACTATTCATAGTATTAGGCAGCATGGTGTCACAGTGGTTACTATTGATGCATCGCAGCACTAAGGTCTAGGATTTCATTGCCAACAAGGTCCTATCTACATGGAGTTTGTGTGTTCTCCCTGTTCTTGTACGGGTTACCTCAAGGCTTTCCTTCTTCCTCCAAAAACATACTGTTAGGTTAATTTGACAAAATGTGTTCTAGTGTGTAGTGTGTGTTAGGGAATATACAGGTATATTCATCATGAAGTCTAACATAACAAAGACACGTGTTCTAGTTATCACGGCAATGAAGGATGTATTTGCACTGAAATGTATCTAAATTCAGTTGCTGATTTGCTGTATGTGTGTGCTTCCATTGTGCATATGTACTCTCAGTGTCACTTGCAGCCGTGGCAAGGGGGAGGTAAGATTCTAAAATGGAACCTCATAGTCAAAGATTTTTTAGAATATACTGTATTATATATAGCAGCACTGTGTCCAATCAGGACAGAATTCATAGTACAAAAAAATTCTGTTTATATATCAACAACAGGGTAAAAAACAAGCCATGATAAGTTTGCAATACTTAGCATATATTCAATTTCAATAGTCTGCAAAGGACTCGGGGAGCCATGCTCTGAACCCGGCAGGTTCCAACAGCCGTTTCGGGTTGCCTTCCTGAGGAAGAAAAACAATTGACATTGATAAACAATTGGGGAACAGTAAAGTTTATTAACCCCATAGCTAAATATTGGTAGGATCCGCGACAGCAGATCATCTTGCTGGCATGTCCCAGCCGTAGTTGGGACTGGGACACTGCATCATGTTTTGATCCACGTTCCGGCTGTTGCAGGCAGCTGGAATCCTGTCTTATGTTTGTGCAGCTCATTGCTGCATTCTCTAATGACCAGATAGTATGCAGAGCCCAGCGGCATACTATCTGGTCAATAGTGAGGCTCTCTGCAGGGATTGCTCTGATTGGTCCCTGCTCCTGATAAGTTACAACCAGCCCTACACTTCGTGCCGGTGATATTGTCTGACTTCCAGAGTATGTTTATCCTGTGCTCAGAAGCCAGAGTTCTAGCCAGTCTTACATCATTCTTCAGTTCCTTTGTCCAGTGCCTATCTGCTTGATCTGTATTCACTTGTGTGTCCTCTGCTGTGGTTCAACTTAGGCTCATGTCCTTGCTGTTTGGACTTCATGGAGCAGTGACTTCTGCAGCTGCAGCCTACCTCCGCTGCCCACAGAATTTCCATACCACAGCCCAGTCAAGCTGTGTCAGTCTGTTTCCAGCCGATTCAAGCCTGCAGTGTTCTCAACCTCGCTGCCTCCAGCCTGCATTCCTGCTGTGCCTGAGTTCACCTGCATGCTATGTTGTTCCTGTTGAACTTCAGTCCTGAAGGCCAATCCATGTTGTTCTTGTCACATCTCGGCCTTCAAGGCCACTCCGGCTTGTTCCTGTCGCACCTCAGCCCTTAAGGCTGCTCCGTCTTGTTCCTGTCACACCACCACCCTTAAGGCTGCTCCGTCTTGTTCCAGTCACACCTCGGCCTTCAAGGCCACTCCATCCAGTTCCTATCACACCTCGGCCCTCAAGGCCACTCCATCCTGCTCCTGTTGCACCATGGCCCTCAAGGTTGCTCCATCTTGTTCCAGTGGCACCTCGGCCCTCAAGGTCGCACCTCAGATTTCAAGCCCACATCGTGTTGTTTCAGTTACACCTGAAGGCCACTCAGTCTTGTTCCTGTCACACCAGAGCCCTCAAGGCTGCTCTGTCTTGTTCCCGTTGCACCTCGATCCTCAAGGCCGCATCGTGTGGTTAAAGTCGCACATTAGGCCTCAAAGCAGCTATGTCTTGTTCCTGTCACACCTCGGCCCTCAATCATGTTCGTGTCATACCTTGGCCCATTGTGCTGCACCTTGAACTTAGTCTGCCACTTCAGCCAGTGGTCCTACCATAATATTGTGCATTGCCTGTCAAGTCCTTGTCTGTACCTTGCCTGTCGAGTCCTTTTCTGTAATCCTGCAGTTTCACAGTCCTGGTCACTCCAGTCCTGCAGCTTTTATTCGTTGTCAAGTCACTCCTTGTCTGGTGACCTAGCTGCACCATAGTCCCAAGATGTAACTGAGACCATATTCATCTGCCGCTGCTAGTGGACCATGTCGAAGCTGGATTATTGGCTGAATCAAGATCAGTTTAAAATTGAATCGCAGCGACACCATCTTGCGACTGGCCGCAAGACACCATTTTGCGAATAGCCGCCTAAGCGCCATTTTAGATAGACTCACACTTTAGTAAATGTGGCGATAATACTATTAGCATCATGCGTTTGCATCTGTGACCATCGCCATAAGTTACGGTGTTTCACCAAAAGCCCATTTCATGACTTTACATAGTTTGGGTGCTCTGGATAAAGTGTATATTATTATAATTCCCCTAAAGGATATATTGCATTAGCTAAACAGAGCAAATGGCCTCGTGACAACTAGCCTGTGTAGACAAGCTTCCTGAATATAATGTCTGCTCTCACTCCAGGTGGCCCTTCTCGAATACACACCTTACATTAGCAGGCTTCCTGTAATAAAATACCTTCAAAGCTTAGAGTGTTATCTTAGGTTTGGGTCTTGTAGCTGGGCTAATTAGCATCTACACAAGAGTCTGGGAGAACAAAGGACTTTACTTTTGAGCCTGGGAAGGGTGGGGGCTGCTGAGAGGGGGGCGTGTGGAACTATAAGGCTCAGCATTCCACACTGCTAGGTGTTCACTTGGTTTAAGTGAGATCTAAGTGCACCATTTCTCATACACACATTAATACACACAATTGCGCTGGTAATTAATCACATATTAGCGAATGCATAAGATCCTATATGAAAACGCTGTTCATTAGCTTTATGCGCACGCATCTGCTCCAAGTTAACTAGCCTCTTTACATCAAACCCTGCATACTCACACATTACATATTCACATACAAGGTTCCATAAGCTTTAAGGTATGAGATTTAAGTTTGTGCATTTAGTATAAATGCTGTGAAATAAAGATTATTTGGTAACTAAGGTTTTATACATGCTAAGTAAGCCGTGTTTGGTTTTATACTGATGCGTACTCTTTCAACAGAATTCCGGTATTATTGGTGTGGAGATCGCATCATGCATTCTTAACTTATGGACCGCAGAGAGTTCAAGCAACAAAATGTATATTATATGAACAACTGTTAGAATGTTGCATGGGGCGGTAAACCAGAGACCCTCAGTTGTTGGAGGCTGGGTTGTGTCTATTTTTATCAGCCTGTTAAATGCTCTGTAACAGATGCATCCCCCTTCAGGACCAATGGCATCAGCAACGAACTTCTCTATTGTGTTGTCTATTTCTGGGGGGTATAAATATGTGTGCTCCAACACTGGGTCTTAGTCTTCGTGCTGAATGCTGATTGACGAAGGGTTTCTTGCTGACGCCTAACATCCGGTCCGGAAGCGCTGCATATGTATACTGTACTTGGGTCTGTATAATTCCTTTGCGCCAAATTGTGTATGGATCAATAGCTTGTAACTGACTGTACTTTTACATGAATAATACTTTGTGCTTAGGAACCACATGTTCCAAGTCTGGAGTCTTTATTTACTGTATAAACTGCGTATGCAAATTAGTGTCATCCTTAGAAGGTATAGGCAGGATATTAGAAGGTATAGGAAGGAGTGTATAGAGGTTCTAATCCAGTATTGTTAACTGTGTCTTTACACCAGTCCTAGTACCATTCATCTGCTGCCACACTCCAGCTAGTTCAAGTTGTTGAAGGACTGCCACTCCTCAGTTTACCTTGTTGCTAGTCAGCAGTCCTGCGGTCTTACACAACTGTGCAAGAACCGTAACAAATATAAGAGGGAGCTGGAAGAAGTTCTTTTGTCAGCCAGGGAATGTGAATTAATAACCAGAAAGGTATGAAGGGCACTTACAGTACCCAGGAGTTTCCTGTGGTACCCATACTAAATATGATCCCAAAAATTCATAAACACTTACAACACCCCCCTGGCAGACCAATAACATTAGGTAGAGGTTCTTTGTTTCAACCAGTTTCACAAATCTTGTACACTACTTTACAACTTTATTTTGTCAACAATCCATGTTACTAAAGAACACCACTAGCTTACTACTTCTTTTGGACAATATCGAAAAAGTCCCAGCCGGTACTCTGCTTTGTATTATGGATGTTTATATCCTGTAAACTTCTATCCCGCATACAACAGGATTGGAAGCTATGAGACTCTTTTAGGAATCAAATAATATGCAGGAATTGGATTTACAATTATTCATGCACCATTTTGAATGACTATAACAAGGAATTATATTTTGTATGATGGAGCCTTCTACCTCCAAAAGGCCAGATGTGCGACGGGATCCAATGTGACCCCATCATATGTCAACATATTCATGTTCAAACAGGAAGAAAATAAGTTCTTCAGTAATCCTGATATTTCTAAATATATAAAGTAATTTATAAGGTATATAGATGATCTGTTCATGCTATGGACAGGAGGAGAAAGTGCTTTCCCGCAACTAATGTATAAAATTAATGCCACTGAATCGGTCATTAAATTTACATACCATTCAAGTTTGACAGAAATTATTATTATTATTATTATTATTATTATTATTAATTTATATGGAGCCACAAATGTTCTGCAGCGCCTTACAAAGTACATAAACAAGTTGTAGATAAGCGAATTACAGAACAATACACTACAGGACCAGGACATGGATAATATATGTTGCTACATTAGCGACCATAACACCCAGATAAGCAACAGAGCATAAACAACCAAGTGTTAGGTGCCCTAGTGGTGAGTACGAAGTAGGTGAAACTAAAGTAGGGAGAAGCACAATAGGGAAGAGGGCCCTGCTCGTAAGAGCTTACATTCTAAAATAAATTAATTATCTGGAAGACAACATCACAATTAATAATGGGACATTGAATATCAAAGTACGTATTTAAAAAAATGACAGATAGGAATAATCTACTGATGGCATCAAGTCATCATCATTGGGCTTCGAAAAATGGTCTAAGGATGTTTCAGTATTCATCTTCAATGAAGAACTGGACAAAATAATTGACAAATGTACACAAAGAGGATACTTTTTTGAAACAGCAAAAACAAAAGAACTGAATATTCCAAGATCGGATTTGTTGAAACCACATCCAAAGAAAAGAAGCAGATTATACTCTGGAAGAGTAAGCTTAGTTTAGCAAGCCCTATAATACAAAGGGCAACTAAAGCTTTGTGGCCTATCATGATCTTGGATAAAGATTTAAATGCTTCACTATGGAAAGAAATATAAGGGATATGGTAGTACATACTGATATCACCAATTTTAAAATGCCAGATAAATTGGGCACTAACACCCACAAAAAACCTACAGGATGTCACAAATGTCCAAGTTCTAGAACTTGTAGGCATATGGAGCCAGGGTCCAGTTATAAGCATCTGCACACTGGAAGAAGTTTAAAAAAATTGTCATGTCTAGTAATTCATCATTTGTAGTGTATATAATAACCTGCCCATGCAGCCTGTAGTATAGAACAAATGGCCCTGCACTGATGGCAGCCTCTTTAGGGCAAGATATTTCAGGGTATATGGACATAATATCACTTAATTGAAGCACAAATCATAGACTACGTGCAACAATCAATAAGAGGGGAAGACTGACAAAAATAATATATTATGTGACCCAAGATTGTCACTGCCACTGAGATTGCAGCAGCTGTAAAGGGAGGGCGTCAACCTCTAAGCCTGAGCTTATACTATACAGAAAACATGAGAGAGGAACAGCGCTTTAAGATACTGTATAAACATTACGTAGTGCAGCTTGATGAAAATAACATGAATATTCAATTTAAATTATTAAAACAATACAATACATGTATCAGAATAAGAATATGTATCAATTCATAAAAATGGGTATTTTCAACTAGACAGCAATATTCATATTCAAAAAGACATGTCCAATACAATAAACATGTCAATGTCTCAATGTATTTTTAGAGGAATGCAAGGGGTAAATAATTTTCTCAAAATCAATCTGAATAACACTTTGGGTTTGTTGTGGTTACCATAGTAATCCCACCAAGTCAGTGGCCCAAAGAACGTTGTGTTATTAATTTAATCCTACTATTAACAAGCTGATGGATAACAAAAGTACAATTAATTTTATCAAGGTCATCTAATTTCTTTCAATATAATGATGCTGAGGTTATATACTTAAAAGGTGAGTAACAACAATAGTTTTGTAAATTTCAATTACCTAATATAGCCTCAGTATACTGTACAAAGATCATCAGTTAGCAATAATAAAATGAAATGGTTTGGATACCTAGCTCTCATGTTGGTAATTAACACAAGATTAATGCTTTACACACATAAACATAATATTAAAAAACAGTATAATAAGATAATAATCATATATCAAGAAATCCCTAACATTTATTAAGATAATATATAATCCATACATTTATTGTTAGCAGGTTTATTAATAATTCTACTTAAACATAATTGAATCATGTTGGTAATACATGTGTACCAATATAATAATAAAGGACCATAAATACATTTAAAATGAATAATAAAATTATACACTATTCTCAAGATGTTTTGACGATGCTCCTTAAATCGTGTTTTCAAGCACCTTGTGGAACGTCCTACATAATTTATAAGAAAATATACAACATACTCTATTTATGTCAAGGGGATGTGCTACCAACTATCAATTGCCTAAGCTAAACTACAAATGGAAAAAGGGTAGTGTTGTGGTGCACAAGTCGAAAAGTAATAGAGTTGAGGCCTAAAAATTAACCTTTATTAAATATTCATTCAAATATATATCCCCAAAAAGAGTTGATAAAATGGCAAAATATTTAAAAATAAAAAAAAATGAAAGAAAAAATTATGAAGGGAAATGGACTCCTAAAGTGATCCATTAATTGACAGGTGTCTGTACTTTCTTAGAAGAAAATAAGGATTAAAGTATTCAGTGATTAAAGCAAAAAATTAGCATTTTCATCTCTCTTAAATCTCTAGTATTTACTATTCTGAGTATTAAATGTCTATATCAAAGAAAAGAACCATGGCGGTCAGGATGCCGGCTCCGGGATTCTGACTATTGTTGGTATTCCGATGCCGGCATTCTGAGAGCCGGAATCCTGACAGCTGAGATAGTAACTACATCCTATATATATATATATATATATATAGGTGCTGAAAAATAAGAAGACGTGCGCCTAATAGTGTAGTATTAAATAACAGCTCAAAATAAGTAATGTGCGTACCAAACAAAAACTTTCAATAAAGCTTATTTGATGTCCAGGTCTCCCTCATATGGTCAGGAAACAACTGCCAATAGATTCCGGAGATAGGTACCCTCTTATATGGACCTTAAATGAAAAGGCTCCAACCAAGCCCATACATATATTATAGTGTAGTAATTTCAGCCATTTAGAGTGGATAGTAAATAAATATTTCTGCGTACCAGATGTAGCAAATAGTAGTGCATATAAAGATAAGCTCCCTCCTGTTCTGTAAGTTACCAGAAATCACCCTCTAATTCATACATCGGGGGTATCCAGCCTCAAACCATAAAAAGGAGATTGATCTCCGTAAATAATTATTTATTTTCCAAACACATGTAAAAACGAACAGACAGATTACTAACAGGAATAAAATGAATAAAAGGTGCTTATCTTTGGTAAGTTTTAAGCAGAAAAAGAGTCCACTCTGTTGGAGGTGCAGGAGAACCAGGCCCAACGCGTTTCATCCTAGTTGGACTTCCTCAGGGGTGATGCCCAGATGGTGGAGTACCTCCTTATATACCCCTTAAGGTCCATATAAGAGGGTACCTATCTCCTGAATCTATTGGCAGTTGTTGTTTCCTGACCATATGAGGGAGACCTGGACATCAGATAAGCTTTATTGAAAGTTTTTGTTTGGTACGCACATTACTTATTTTGAGCACTATTTGCTGTTATTTAAATACTACACTATTAGGCGCACGTCTTCTTATTTTTCAGCACCCTTGTTTACCCGTGGCCATACGGATCATTAGAAGATTGCAGCCACCTGTTATCATCAGGAGTGTTTTTTTCGCAATTCACATATATCACAAAGAATTAATTGGTGACATTGTTTGTCACAAGACTATTTACAGAAGGGATTCAAAAAAATTTGTGCGCCAATATTTCTATATCTTTATATATATATATCAAAATAATGCCGGCACTCCACAGGTAAATAATATACAAATGCCTGGGTGCCCTCTGATGGTCCAAACAGGCCAAAAATGTATACATGCAAAAAACAGCGGCACTCACAGGACTTGTAAAGAAGACTCCAGACTCCCCAGGTCAAGTTCAACATTTCAGTCAAACGACTTTTATCAAGAACCATAGAACAGTGAAATGGTACATACCTATATACCAGAGTACATCCCATAGTGACAAATCGTACAGCCTGCCCAGTGTCTCCCGCCGGATGAAGTGACGTCATCACGGCGGGACCCGCCTCCTGAGAATGACGTGGCTGCCGGGCACATCGCTACCATGGTGATGCTCCATAGCAACGGAGCTCACAGCGTGCGGCCAACCAGCCGATCATGTGACCAACCTGTCACATACCAGGTATGGTCACAATGCTGTGTGTCAGATGCCGTAACGACGGCAAACGTGACCACACTGTCAATATAGCGCATATGCCTAGCGATCAGTAACTGAAGTGTAATGGGAAGTCCATAGCATGAATAACGCTGGAAAACAGGGTCCACGCATACAGACACAATTAGAGCAAATACACAAGAGATGTATGCATATATATTGGATCGGGTGCCAGGGCAGGCTGTCATAATGTATAAAAAAAACAAAGTGCAATGATAATGATAATAATGGTGGGTGCCAATAAAATATATCAGTGATAAAAAACATAAAAAACACATATACACAAATATGATATAATGTACAAAAGTGGGCATGACACCTACAATAGAGCTGCAATGAAACATCAGATGATGTATGTTAACAAATGGAACTGAAAAAACATATCGCAAATAAAATGTATAATTGAAAATATAAATACTGGAAACACAAGGATTTCATCACAGAGATCAAAAAATTTTTTAACCTGTGCTAATTAAGCACATAAAGAATGCATGACCTCATGTTTAAAGTGTGTGCCAACTAAATACATCTAAATGGGTTGAGCATATACAACATATATGACACGATGTGTAAAGATGCAATAAACCCAGAAACATCCAAATTGACTCCTTAAGGCTATGCAATCAATCATATGAACACCAAGCCAGTGTACTTTGGAATATTAAATGTGGATACACTCATCTCCTAACATGACTCTAATATGAAATATGGCCTGTGTCAGAAAGACAATGATGAATCAAACTGTGCCAAACCCATGAGGCAAGAATAAATGTCCATGCCACAACGATGGTGGCTAACCATGCTGTGGAAAAACATTTTTTGTAATTAATAAGAACAAAAAAAAAATTAAAAATAAATAAGAATGAAAATATTAGATCAAAAAGACAAAGCAAAAAGACAAGAGATACATGATGGATGGAACAGATGAGGCACGACTGTGGATCTCAGTATGTTACAGCACCAGGTATTCCATGGGGGTCTCCCACCCAAGTACTAAACTGGCCTACACTGCTTAGCTTCAAAGATCAGACGGTATAAGGCGTATCCAGTGTAATATGACTGTAACAAAAATGAATACAATCCTGATTATAAAGTCCTGGAACCGAAACAGACTTCATTGAGGCAATGACCCACATAAATTCCATGCACAATCACACCACGTTCATGTTTGAACAAAGTTTCAGCAATGTGCACTACTTGGACATTAATATTCATTGGTTAAGTTCTCAATTCAGTACATCCGTTTATCATAAACCGACGGACACTAACACCTTGTTACATGCACAGAGCCATCATCCCACTTCACTAAAGAGGAGTTTACCATATTCGCAGTTCCTAAGAGCACTCAGAATCACCGGTGATCCACAGCTGGCTGACAAAGAAATCGACAACATGATTGAAAAATTCGTACAACGTGGATACAAATATAATGATCTTCATTTAGCCAGAGAGCCATCGCACACAACAAACAGACTATTGCACCAAATGTCTCCACATCAAAAAATACAAATACCATGCTATTCATAAATCAACATAATATTGCCAGCAAATTCATTAATTCCACTTCAAAATGTCTTTGGCCCATCATCAATACGGACAATTCCATTAAACCTTTGAGGAATTCCAGAATCATGCTGGGATATAAATGCGGCAAGAACCTTAAGGACTGGTTGGTCCATAATGATGTTAATTATGGTCCACGCAAAATGGAACAGCATTTTCTGTCCAAAAAACCGGGATGTTACCGGTGTACTGGTTGTACCACTTGTAGTTTTTTGTAGACAGGTCCAGATGTTGCACATCCACATTCAGGGAAATGCATACCAATTAATTATGTGTTAACATGTTCTTCCAAATACATTATATATATGATCCGATGCCCTTGCAGTCTTGTCTACATTGGAAAAACTACTTGCACAGTGAAAATCAGAATGGCCCAAAATAGATCTGCCATAAGACAGGCCCTTGAAGGTAAAGAAGTTGACCAACCCGTGGCTCGTCACTTTAAGAATTCAAGACATCCTTTATCCAGTTTGGTATACAAATTCATTGACCATATTCCACCCAACAAGAGGGGAGGAGACCGGGAAAAGAAACTTCTTCAGCGTGAGGTGTTTTGGATCCATAACATGAACACCGTATCTCCCTATGAACTTAACAGACAATAATCTTTCTCATGTTTCTTTTGAAAGTGAGACTACTTTTATTACTTGTCAGAGTCCATTGACCCTGCAATTACTTACTGGGCATTTATTACCCATTATCATACGTTCTTTTTCTTATTGGCTCACTATCTGTTAAGTCTTTTTTCATGTTGGCTTCTTCTTTGTGTTGCTTTCCCTTGATATCTAGTTTTCTTCTTTTCTTTTTTACACTGTCTTGTTATTCCAGATGGTATGTTCAGAGTGATCCAGGACTTTATAATCAGGATTGTATTCATTTTCGTTACAGTCATATTACACTGGATACGCCTTATACCGTCTGATCTTTGAAGCTAAGCAGTGTAGGCCAGTTTAGTACTTGGGTGGGAGACCCCCATGGAATACCTGGTGCTGTAACATACTGAGATCCACAGTCGTGCCTCATCTGTTCCATCCGTCATGTATCTCTTGTCTTTTTGATCTAATATTTTCATTCTTATTTATTTGTAATTTTTTTCTTGTTCTTATTAATTACAAAAAATGTTTTCCACAGCATGGTTAGCCACCATCGTTGTGGCATGGACATTTATTCTTGCCTCATGGGTTTGGCACAGTTTGATTCATCATTGTCTTTCTGACACAGGCCATATTTTATATTTGAGTCATGTTAGGAGATGAGTGTATCCGCATTTAATATTCCAAAGTACACTGGCTTGGTGTTCATATGATTGATTGCATAGCCTTAAGGAGTCAATTTGGATGTTTCTGGGTTTATTGCATCTTTACACATCGTGTCATATATGTTGTATATGCTCAACCAATTTAGATGTATTTAGTTGGCACACACTTTAAACATGAGGTCATGCATTCTTTATGTGCTTAATTATTTTTTTGATCTCTGTGATGAAATCCTTGTGTTTCCAGTATTTATATTTTCAATTATACATTTTATTTGCGATGTTTTTTCAGTTCCATTTATTAACATACATCATCTGATGTTTCATTGCAGCTCTATTGTAGGTGTCATGCTCACTTTTGTACATTTTATCATATTTGTGTATATGTGTTTTTTATTTTTTTTGTCACTGATATAGTTTATTGGCACCCACCATTATTATCATTATCATTGCACTTTGTTTTTTTTATACATTATGACAGCCTGCCCAGGCACCCGATCCAATATATATGCATACACCTCTTGTGTATTTGCTCTAATTGTGTCTGTATGCGCGGACCCTGTTTTCCAGCGTTATTCATGCTAAGGACTTCCCATTACACTTCAGTTACTGATCGCTTGGCATATGCGCTATATTGACAGTGTGGTCACGTTTGCCGTCGTCACGGCATCTGACACACAGCATTGTGACCATACCTGGTATGTGACAGGTTGGTCACATGAATGGCTGGTTGGCTGTACGCTATGAGCTCCGTTGCTATGGAGCATCACCATGGTAGCGATGCGCCCGGCAGCTGCGTCATTCTCAGGAGGCGGGTCCCGCCGTGATGACATCACTTCATCTGGCGGGAGACGCAGGGCAGGCTGTACGATTTGTCACTATGGGATGTACTCTGGTATATAGGTATGACTATGTACCATTTCACTGTTCTATGGTTCTTGATAAAAGTCGTTTGACTGAAACGTTGAACTTGACCTGGGGAGTCTGGAGTCTTCTTTACAAGTCCTGTGAGTGCCGTTGTTTTTTGCATGTATATATATATATATATATTAATATTTACATATATTGTATATATATAATCCTATCCTATATAGGGTCAGCACTCATGCTGTCTGATGTGGACAGAGCTCCAATGTCCACCTCTAGCATCCACAAATAAAGTCCAAGAAAAGATGAGGCACTTCTTTTAGGTTCTGAACCTTGACCTAGACCCTACCCCCATTTATCAGAAGAAATTAGCACAGGCCAATGGGGTCATATCTAGGGAGGAATGGTGATTCCTTTTCATTCCCTACCCTACTAGTTCTACCTATTACCAAGTTCACAAATGACTCATGTCACCCCCTGGATGTCCCCTTTTTTTGGCACCACACATGCATGTGGTGACCGCGAACTAACATAGTATATGAACTGAGTATTGAAACAGCGATTAGCAAGAAGCGCGAGAGTGAGTCCGCACTAGTAATAGATAAATAATTACCAGAGAGTAATATGCAGAGAAAACTTATTCTGAGAACCAACATACAGGTAATTTATTGGAATAATTCAACACAATTAGTAGTTGGTGGTGCACCCCTAGACTTTGTGCTGAACACATGAAAAAAGTTACCTATGCAGAGAGCAAAGGTGGGGGAAAAGACAAATAACGTCTATCATGGGGCACTCTTTATTATCATATGAAAGTCATGTATAGATCATAGGAGGAGGTAAAACTTAACCTTTAATCAAGAACTTTAAAAGATGAGGACATGAACAGAGACACTAAATGTATACTGGATATACATATAGGAGTATATGATATAGGTGAAAAATGAACAAATTGGCCGTAACAATAAATCCAGTAAACATAGACAATAAACATACAAAAATTACCACATTAAAACATTTAAACATTTGAAGTCATCTAATCAAAGCAGATGACACTGAAATTGCTGGTATCCAAAGGTATTACCAGTCCATTTAAGTCACAGGAGAGCATCTACTGTGACATGTGTAGTGACTCTGTAACTATCACAATATATCATGTAGTATCACAATCAGGGTATCTATCGTGACACATGTACTGATTTAATAATATTACAAAAACAATTATACTGTAATGAGGCGAAATTTCTTATAATCAATCTGTTGCTGCCTGCAATAAACAATTTATTTGCATCAAAATTAATACCACACACAAAAAAATAATATAGAAAGTGCTGGTTATAGGGATCATCCAGTAATCTGTGTTCCCATAGTGTATATAATTGGCCGGTATCAGGAGAAAAAATGAAGAAAGTAAGACCTGGGATGGGGTTTAGACCCCTACACTTCTGCTGTCCCCTTTCTAAATCAAAAAGGAGATGAGAGAGTGTATATCTGATTCGTCATTCCCAGGTGAAAAGTAAGGCAACGCTTCTGCTTTCTGGGACAATTATAAATCAATCTCCTCTGATACAGATAGCATTGCAGAGGGAGTGATAACGAATTTACCCAGATGAGAGAGCTTGTTGGAGGGATACAAAAGATGGAGGGACATATATTACAATAGATTCAGTCCACCGTGATAATATAGATAGCCAGGCATCAGATCAAAAACAATAGATAGAAGCATTCAATGTACCGCAGAGTACATATAAGCACCAATATAGATCTGATGCTAACTATAATAATAATAAACATATAAGCAGACAAAATCAGCATCTGAGGTAATCTGAAATCTGACGTGGATTATATGAGAGAGTGAAAAAAGTAAGTCCTGTGATCACACAGCGGCCAGACTCACTCCGGGGTCCCCAGTCATGTCAGACGGAGGACTAGCAGAGGGGTGGCCACCAGGGTCACAGGGGAAATAAAGAAACACTGCTGGAGCAGAGATGACAACTGTGTCACCCACCTGTTACCATAATGGCATAGCAGGGGGGGTCACCCGCTGTAGTCCTCTGCCCTGCAGCGCGGTGGAGTGAAAGATAGAAGGAGACAGATACCTGTGGTCAGGAGAGTGGTACACAGCACTGTGTGGAAGGCAGCATGCAGCAGATAAGTGAACGGATGCGCATTTCGCCGGAGGGCTTGGTCACCTGATCGCCGCAGTCTAACAAGGTCTCCTGTTTAAGCTGTGTGAGAGCCAATCACCTAGCTAATGCTAACGAGTGACAGCGCCAGGAGCCAATAAGATGTGGGGGATTAGTGAGCCTATGAGGATAGTAAGGGGGGAGGCCAGAGAGAAATTAGCATATGTAAACAAAAAACGATGTCCTAACAGGGTTTGCAGGAGAGTCAAATTTCACCCTGAAAATCTAGTGGGAGTATGAAACAAATTAGGGAGGAAATGAATTAGAAGAGTAGTGGAAATATATAGTGGAAAATGAATAGAGTAACAGGAGAGCTATAAGAAGAAAAAGATTGTAAAATACGAGAGGAAATAATGATAGAAGCGATAAACTACAGATCTGTGAAGGAAATGTATGTGAAAGCGATGTGAATGGTGAGTTAGAAATATGTGAATAGAGGATGGATCATAAGGATAAGGATAAATATGAATGGTGGTACAGCCTAGAAGTGAATATAGAATGCATGAGTGGTAGAATAATGTGAAGGAGAAAGTGAAAAGTGAAAAGAGGGGGGGGGGAAGAAAGGGGAAAACGGGAAGGGGGGGAAAGGGGGGACGCAGGGAGGGGAAAAGAGAAAGGGGGAAAGAGAAGATACAGGGATAGTATGCTAAAGAAAATGGGTATAATAACCTTATATATGAACCAAATCAATAAGTACAAAATAAACAAGTTGAAAGAAATATAGTATATTGGCAGTGAGTAGAAGTGTGTGAAAAAGTAGGTGAGTGAAATGGAATGAGAGCGGGAATGGAAATAAGACAGTGGGGACGAAAAACCAAAGTGAATGAATAGACAAGGATCAGACGGAATCTGATCAGTGAGAGAACAGAACAATATAAAGGCGATGATGCCTAGAGATCAAGTGATATGGGATTGATGAGAGAATGAGTGTGTGTGTTAGAAGAGACACAAAAATATGTGTAAAGAGAGATTAAAAATCTGGAGGAACAAAAAGTCCTCAAAAAGTCGTGTGTGTCCAGACCAATATAGCGAAGATAGAAAAAATATTATTATCAAGTATAATTTCAGAAGAATCAACTTGAAAAAATGGAAACGAAAAAAAGGAAAGAGAGAAAGAAAAAGAAAAAGAGGGAGAACTGGAATCATCAACGGAAATAAGTGCAAATAAGAAATAAATATTAATTATTGCATGCAATGTGGGTAATGATCCCATCATAAAAGAAGATAGAGCTATAAATGAACACCTGAGCAGATGGTGGTGAGGAGTGATGAAGAGGGGATAAGAGGAAGAAAGGGGAAAAAAATATATTGAGTATACATTATATATAATAGGGGTTGAATATGAAAAAGAGGGGGGAGTAAAAAAAGATAAGATAGAATTGTGTGATGTGGGTTAATCTGTAATAAATACACTGTAATTAATGCTCTCATTTAAACCATTGGGTACTAATGTCCCTATTTTGAAGATCCATTCACTCTCCTTCTTTTGGAGAGCCCTGCTAAGGTCACCACCTCTTAGGCCCAACCTAATTTTCTCTAGGCAGGACACTTTGAGATCTTTATTCCGTCCAGAGTGTTTCAAATGAAAATGTCTCGCCACGGACGTAAGCTGTTTCATTTTTGTAAGTCCGATTCGGCATTACGTATATTACCTAAGTGCTCAAGAATTCTGATTTTTAACATTCTTGTAGTCATCCCGATGTATTTAATGTTGCAAGGGCAGGTGATACAGTAAATAACGTTTGTGGTTTTACAGTTGAAGAGATCTTTGATGGTATATTTTTGGCCGAACTTATCTGTGATGGTATTCATGTTATGTATATGTGGACAGATTTTACAGTTACCACAGGGATGGGTACCCATAGTGGAGGGGATCCTGTTGGGAGTCTGGATGAAGTGGCTCCTAACTAATTGATCTCTTAGGTTAGGTGCCCTCCTCCAACTCATGTTCACTTTTTCCTCCAGGCTATTAACCAGATCCTCATCTGTGCGTAGAATATGCCAATGTTTCTGTATGATATCTCTGGCATCCTTCCAATTATTACAGAAATCCCCAATAAATCTGATAACATTGGTATTTTCTTTCTTAGGTTGCTGACCAAAAATGAGAGATTGTCTATCAGTTTTGAGAACTTCATTCTTAGCTGTTTTGATCAAACGTTTACTATACCCTCGTTCTTGCAATCTTTGAGCTAGATCTTTGCTCTGGACATCAAACGAGTTCTCCTCTGAACAATTACATCTGAGCCTCAAGAATTCGCCTTTAGGAATATTTTTCAAAGTTGGAGGAAAGTGGAAGCTGTTCCAATGTAATAAGCTGTTAGTGGATGTTTGTTTCCTGTATATCTCCGTGCAGATTTCATTATTGGTTCCTCTGAAGATTCTGAGGTCCAAAAAAGAGATACTTTGAGAACTGCAATTATAGGTGAGCCTCAGGTTCACATGATTATTGTTCAAATGAGCGACAAAGTCATCCAGTTCTTTCTGTGAACCATCCCAAATTAATAGGATGTCATCGATGTAGCGCATCCATAACACAATGTGTTGAGTGTGGGTGTCATGGTCATCCTGAAACACATGTTCATGTTCCCACCACCCTAGGAAGAGGTTGGCATATGTGGGTGCACACGCTGCCCCCATTGCCGTCCCCCTCTTTTGGATGTGGAAGCGATTATTGAATAGGAAGTAATTATGATGTAACACGAAGTCTAGGAGTACCAACAGGAATTCTTGAAAGTCCCCTATCCCTTCCATCATCAGAAAGTATCTTACTGCTTGTATCCCAATACTATGTATGATGGAGGTGTAAAGGGATTCAACATCCAAGCTCACAAGGAGGTGTGTATCCTCCAATATGACATCATGTAACTTTTTAAGAACATCCGTCGTATCTCTAATGTGTGACGGTAAGCTGAGAACATGATGTCGTAAGTGTACATCAAGGAAACAGCTTGCTTTTTCCAATAGTCCTCCATTTCCTGAGACTATCGGCCTTTCGGGTGGATTGGTCAGATCTTTATGGACCTTAGGTAGGAGATAAAAAGTCGGGGTTCTGGGATGGGAAATCCACAAATAGTCATATTCAGTTTTGGTAATTGTGCCATTGTAGTAGGCTCCATCAATGATTCTGATATATCTGGTTTTAAAGTTTTCAGTAGGATCAAAAAGGGTATTTTGATAGCAGGAAGGATCCAGGAGTTGTCTGTTCGCCTCTCTAAGATATAAATGTAGAGGCCAAAGGACGATGTTACCACCTTTATCTGAAGGTTTGATAACTATATCTTTCCATCCTTCAATTTCTTTTATTGCTTTATTTTGGACTAAGCTAAGATTCCTTTTGAATTTGTGATGTTTTTGCCTTCTATAGAGACTGTCAAAATCACGCGATACCAGTTTCAGGAAGACACCAACTTCAGGACAGATATTTTCAGATGGAAAAAATATAGAACGTTTTTTGCAAATCGGTCTCTGTTGTACTCCATACGTATCTGAGTCCGGTGCTAGTTCTTCCAATGCTTGGAGTGCCTCTTGTTCAAGCAGTGAGAGTTCATCCTCCTGTTCCTTGTAGGGCATAAATTCCGATTCTCTACGTCTAGACTTGTGGAATTTGGTTAGTAAAAGTTTTCTCCCAAAGAGTCTTAAATTAGTTTCCCATTTGAATCTATTGGAATAGTTAGTCGGTGAGAAGGATAATCCTTTACCTAAGATTTCCATTTGAACTGTACTGAGAGCATGATCAGATAAATTGATGACTTTTAATGAAGAAGAGATTGAAGTATCTATCTCTTGTTGGTTCGTGTTGAATATCGGTTTGGTGAATTTAGTTCCCATCTTTCTTTCCTTCTTGCCCCCGCGCCTTGTTTTGTATTTGCGGGGCATCCGCGGATACCCCTGGTCTCCCCTAAAAAAGTGGAAAAGTGTGAGGGATTGTCAGATCTTTGAGTTATAGGGTTTTGAATGTGGAAATTATAATCACTGAGTTCTTCAGTGTCTGAGATTTCAGCTTCAGATGAAGATGGAGTATTCTCTAGAAGACCCGTATTTTTTCTCCCTTGTGGTTTGTTCCAACGAAAGATATTTCCTGCAGTAAAATCTCGTTTATCTCGAATGAATTTGTTTCGTTTGCGTTCAATGATGGATTTATCGTATTCCTCTAATTCCTTTTTGATTTTAATAAAGGAGGTTTGAAAAGAAGAATTTTGTTCCCACTGTTCAAGTGACTGACCTAATTTATCAACTTCTTTAGTACATTCGTCCAAAATTAGGTTGTCATGTTTAATGAGAATACCCATTAATTCATGGGAACACTTAAGTAAAGTGTTTTCCCATTCTTTGTGTAGGTTTTCAGTACACAACTCAAATGATGGGAAAAGTTTGGGGCGTAAGCCCCTCGGAACAATTTTTTGTTTACAGTAATTCTCCAAACTGATAAGATCCCAATTGATTCTGGTTTGTCGTTGAAGAGTACGTTTAAGTTTAGAAAGTTCGACCTCCCAATTTGAATTACTGTTGTCATTAATAGTTTCGTTGGAGAAGATACCATCTATATCCTCTAGGCGATGCCTATTGGTATGTTCAGTTTTGAGACTGAAATTAGTCATACCAATAGGTTTGTGTGCAACAATTCTAAAAATAGTAAAGCACACTCCCAATATGGTTATATGCTGCGATCGATAAAGTTCATGTGTTAAATTGACCAGGAGAGAGAATTTCCTGATGTGTAAACACTGTGCTGGACTCAAGAGCTGAGAGAGACTCAGTAACAATAAATCGATTAGCAAGAAGCGCAAGAGTGAGTCCGCACTAGTGATAGATAAATAATTACCAGAGAGTAATATGCAGAGAAAACTTATTCTGAGAACCAACATACAAGTAATTTATTGGAATAATTCAACACAATTAGTAGTTGGTGGTGCACCCCTAGACTTTGTGCTGAACTCATGAAAAAAGTTACCTATGCAGAGAGCAAAGGTGGGGGAAAAGACAAATAACGTCTATCATGGGGCACTCTTTATTATCATATGAAAGTCATGTATAGATCATAGGAGGAGGTAAAACTTAACCTTTAATCAAGCACTTTAAAAGATGAGAACATGAACAGAGACACTAAATGTATACTGGATATACATATAGGAGTATATGATATAGGTGAAAAATGAACAAATTGGCCGTAAACAATAAATCCAGTAAACATAGACAATAAACATACAAAAATTACCACATTAAAACATTTAAACATTTGAAGTCATCTAATCAAAGCAGATGACACTGAAATTGCTGGTATCCAAAGGTATTACCAGTCCATTTAAGTCACAGGAGAGCATCTACTGTGACATGTGTAGTGACTCTGTAACTATCACAATATATCATGTAGTATCACAATCAGGGTATCTATCGTGACACATGTACTGATTTAATAATATTACAAAAACAATTATACTGTACTGAGGCGAAATTTCTTATAATCAATCTGTTGCTGCCTGCAATAAACAATTTATTTGCATCAAAATTAATACCACACACAAAAAAATAATATAGAAAGTGCTGGTTATAGGGATCATCCAGTAATCTGTGTTCCCATAGTGTATATAATTAGCCGGTATCAGGAGAAAAAATGAAGAAAGTAAGACCTGGGATGGGGTTTAGACCCCTACACTTCTGCTGTCCCCTTTCTAAATCAAAAAGGAGATGAGAGAGTGTATATCTGATTCGTCATTCCCAGGTGAAAAGTAAGGCAACGCTTCTGCTTTCTGGGACAATTATAAATCAATCTCCTCTGATACAGATAGCATTGCAGAGGGAGTGATAATGAATTTACCCAGATGAGAGAGCTTGTTGGAGGGATACAAAAGATGGAGGGACATATATTACAATAGATTCAGTCCACCGTGATAATATAGATAGCCAGGCATCAGATCAAAAACAATAGATAGAAGCATTCAATGTACCGCAGAGTACATATAAGCACCAATATAGATCTGATGCTAACTATAATAATAATAAACATATAAGCGGACAAAATCAGCGTCTGAGGTAATCTGAAATCTGACGTGGATTATATGAGAGAGTGAAAAAAGTAAGTCCTGTGATCACACAGCGGCCAGACTCACTCCGGGGTCCCCAGTCATGTCAGACGGAGGACTAGCGGAGGGGTGGCTGCCAGGGTCACAGGGGAAATAAAGAAACACTGCTGGAGCAGAGATGACAACTGTGTCACCCACCTGTTACCATAATGGCATAGCAGGGGGGGTCACCCGCTGTAGTGCTCTGCCCTGCAGCGCGGTGGAGTGAAAGATAGAAGGAGACAGATACCTGTGGTCAGGAGAGTGGTACACAGCACTGTGTGGAAGGCAGCATGCAGCAGATAAGTGAATGGATGCGCATTTCGCCGGAGGGCTTGGTCACCTGATCGCCGCAGTCTAACAAGGTCTCCTGTAGTAAGGGGGGAGGCCAGAGAGAATCTACTAGATTTTCAGGGTGAAATTTGACTCTCCTGCAAACCCTGTTAGGACATCGTTTTTTGTTTACATATGCTAATTTCTCTCTGGCCTCCCCCCTTACTATCCTCATAGGCTCACTAATCCCCCACATCTTATTGGCTCCTGGCGCTGTCACTCGTTAGCATTAGCTAGGTGATTGGCTCTCACACAGCTTAAACAGGAGACCTTGTTAGACTGCGGCGATCAGGTGACCAAGCCCTCCGGCGAAACGCGCGTCCGTTCACTTATCTGCTGCATGCTGCCTTCCACACAGTGCTGTGTACCACTCTCCTGACCACAGGTATCTGTCTCCTTCTATCTTTCACTCCACCGCACTGCAGGGCAGAGGACTACAGCGGGTGACCCCCCCTGCTATGCCATTATGGTAACAGGTGGGTGACACAGTTGTCATCTCTGCTCCAGCAGTGTTTCTTTATTTCCCCTGTGACCCTTGCAGCCACCCCTCTGCTAGTCCTCCGTCTGACATGACTGGGGACCCCGGAGTGAGTCTGGCCGCTGTGTGATCACAGGACTTACTTTTTTCACTCTCTCATATAATCCACATCAGATTTCAGATTACCTCAGACGCTGATTTTGTCCGCTTATATGTTTATTATTATTATAGTTAGCATCAGATCTATATTGGTGCTTATATGTACTCTGCGGTACATTGAATGCTTCTATCTATTGTTTTTGATCTGATGCCTGGCTATCTATATTATCACGGTGGACTGAATCTATTGTAATATATGTCCCTCCATCTTTTGTATCCCTCCAACAAGCTCTCTCATCTGGGTAAATTCGTTATCACTCCCTCTGCAATGCTATCTGTATCAGAGGAGATTGATTTATAATTGTCCCAGAAAGCAGAAGCGTTGCCTTACTTTTCACCTGGGAATGACGAATCAGATATACACTCTCTCATCTCCTTTTTGATTTAGAAAGGGGACAGCAGAAGTGTAGGGGTCTAAACCCCATCCCAGGTCTTACTTTCTTCATTTTTTCTCCTGATACCGGCTAATTATATACACTATGGGAACACAGATTACTGGATGATCCCTATAACCAGCACTTTCTATATTATTTTTTTGTGTGTGGTATTAATTTTGATGCAAATAAATTGTTTATTGCAGGCAGCAACAGATTGATTATAAGAAATTTCACCTCAGTACTGTATAATTGTTTTTGTAATATTATTAAATCAGTACATGTGTCACGATAAATACCCTGATTGTGATACTACATGATATATTGTGATAGTTACAGAGTCACTACACATGTCACAGTAGATGCTCTCCTGTGACTTATATGGACTGGTAATACCTTTGGATACCAGCAATTTCAGTGTCATCTGCTTTGATTAGATGACTTCAAATGTTTAAATGTTTTAATGTGGTAATTTTTGTATGTTTATTGTCTATGTTTACTGGATTTATTGTTTACGGCCAATTTGTTCATTTTTCACCTATATCATATACTCCTATATGTATATCCAGTATACATTTAGTGTCTCTGTTCATGTCCTCATCTTTTAAAGTTCTTGATTAAAGTTTAAGTTTTACCTCCTCCTATGATCTATACATGACTTTCATATGATAATAAAGAGTGCCCCATGATAGATGTTATTTGTCTTTTCCCCCACCTTTGCTCTCTGCATAGGTAACTTTTTTCATGAGTTCAGCACAAAGTCTAGGGGTGCACCACCAACTACTAATTGTGTTGAATTATTCCAATAAATTACTTGTATGTTGGTTCTCAGAATAAGTTTTCTCTGCATATTACTCTCTGGTAATTATTTATCTATCACTAGTGCGGACTCACTCTCGCGCTTCTTGCTAATCGGTTTATTGTTACTGAGTCTCTCTCAGCTCTTGAGTCCAGCACAGTGTTTACACATCAGGAAATTCTCTCTCCTGGTCAATTTAACACATGAACTTTATCGATCGCAGCATATAACCATATTGGGAGTGTGCTTTACTATTTTTAGAATTGTTGCACACAAACCTATTGGTATGACTAATTTCAGTCTCAAAACTGAACTTACCAATAGGCGTCGCCTAGAGGATATAGATGGTATCTTCTCCAACGAAACTATTAATGACAACAGTAATTCAAATTGGGAGGTCGAACTTTCTAAACTTAAACGTACTCTTCAACGACAAACCAGAATCAATTGGGATCTTATCAGTTTGGAGAATTACTGTAAACAAAAAATTGTTCCGAGGGGCTTACGCCCCAAACTTTTCCCATCATTCGAGTTGTGTACTGAAAACCTACACAAAGAATGGGAAAACACTTTACTTAAGTGTTCCCATGAATTAATGGGTATTCTCATTAAACATGACAACCTAATTTTGGACGAATGTACTAAAGAAGTTGATAAATTAGGTCAGTCACTTGAACAGTGGGAACAAAATTCTTCTTTTCAAACCTCCTTTATTAAAATCAAAAAGGAATTAGAGGAATACGATAAATCCATCATTGAATGCAAACGAAACAAATTCATTCGAGATAAACGAGATTTTACTGCAGGAAATATCTTTCGTTGGAACAAACCACAAGGGAGAAAAAATACGGGTCTTCTAGAGAATACTCCATCTTCATCTGAAGCTGAAATCTCAGACACTGAAGAACTCAGTGATTATAATTTCCACATTCAAAACCCTATAACTCAAAGATCTGACAATCCCTCACACTTTTCCACTTTTTTAGGGGAGACCAGGGGTATCCGCGGACGCCCCGCAAATACAAAACAAGGCGCGGGGGCAAGAAGGAAAGAAAGATGGGAACTAAATTCACCAAACCGATATTCAACACGAACCAACAAGAGATAGATACTTCAATCTCTTCTTCATTAAAAGTCATCAATTTATCTGATCATGCTCTCAGTACAGTTCAAATGGAAATCTTAGGTAAAGGATTATCCTTCTCACCGACTAACTATTCCAATAGATTCAAATGGGAAACTAATTTAAGACTCTTTGGGAGAAAACTTTTACTAACCAAATTCCACAAGTCTAGACGTAGAGAATCGGAATTTATGCCCTACAAGGAACAGGAGGATGAACTCTTACTGCTTGAACAAGAGGCACTCCAAGCATTGGAAGAACTAGCACCGGACTCAGATACGTATGGAGTACAACAGAGACCGATTTGCTAAAAACGTTCTATATTTTTTCCATCTGAAAATATCTGTCCTGAAGTTGGTGTCTTCCTGAAACTGGTATCGCGTGATTTTGACAGTCTCTATAGAAGGCAAAAACATCACAAATTCAAAAGGAATCTTAGCTTAGTCCAAAATAAAGCAATAAAAGAAATTGAAGGATGGAAAGATATAGTTATCAAACCTTCAGATAAAGGTGGTAACATCGTCCTTTGGCCTCTACATTTATATCTTAGAGAGGCGAACAGACAACTCCTGGATCCTTCCTGCTATCAAAATACCCTTTTTGATCCTACTGAAAACTTTAAAACCAGATATATCAGAATCATTGATGGAGCCTACTACAATGGCACAATTACCAAAACTGAATATGACTATTTGTGGATTTCCCATCCCAGAACCCCGACTTTTTATCTCCTACCTAAGGTCCATAAAGATCTGACCAATCCACCCGAAAGGCCGATAGTCTCAGGAAATGGAGGACTATTGGAAAAAGCAAGCTGTTTCCTTGATGTACACTTACGACATCATGTTCTCAGCTTACCGTCACACATTAGAGATACGACGGATGTTCTTAAAAAGTTACATGATGTCATATTGGAGGATACACACCTCCTTGTGAGCTTGGATGTTGAATCCCTTTACACCTCCATCATACATAGTATTGGGATACAAGCAGTAAGATACTTTCTGATGATGGAAGGGATAGGGGACTTTCAAGAATTCCTTTTGGTACTCCTAGACTTCGTGTTACATCATAATTACTTCCTATTCAATAATCGCTTCCACATCCAAAAGAGGGGGACGGCAATGGGGGCAGCGTGTGCACCCACATATGCCAACCTCTTCCTAGGGTGGTGGGAACATGAACATGTGTTTCAGGATGACCATGACACCCACACTCAACACATTGTGTTATGGATGCGCTACATCGATGACATCCTATTAATTTGGGATGGTTCACAGAAAGAACTGGATGACTTTGTCGCTCATTTGAACAATAATCATGTGAACCTGAGGCTCACCTATAATTGCAGTTCTCAAAGTATCTCTTTTTTGGACCTCAGAATCTTCAGAGGAACCAATAATGAAATCTGCAAGGAGATATACAGGAAACAAACATCCACTAACAGCTTATTACATAGGAACAGCTTCCACTTTCCTCCAACTTTGAAAAATATTCCTAAAGGCGAATTCTTGAGGCTCAGACGTAATTGTTCAGAGGAGA
Source organism: Taudactylus pleione (assembly GCA_031769625.1). Taxonomy (NCBI): domain Eukaryota; kingdom Metazoa; phylum Chordata; class Amphibia; order Anura; family Myobatrachidae; genus Taudactylus; species Taudactylus pleione. The sequence continues at coordinate 6,344,621 of JAUIMM010000516.1, read as the reverse complement.
ACTCGTTTGATGTCCAGAGCAAAGATCTAGCTCAAAGACTGCAAGAACGAGGGTATAGTAAACATTTGATCAAAACAGCTAAGAATGAAGTTCTCAAAACTGATAGACAATCTCTCATTTTTGGTCAGCAACCTAAGAAAGAAAATACCAATGTTATCAGATTTATTGGGGATTTCTGTAATAATTGGAAGGATGCCAGAGATATCATACAGAAACATTGGCATATTCTACGCACAGATGAGGATCTGGTTAATAGCCTGGAGGAAAAAGTGAACATGAGTTGGAGGAGGGCACCTAACCTAAGAGATCAATTAGTTAGGAGCCACTTCATCCAGACTCCCAACAGGATCCCCTCCACTATGGGTACCCATCCCTGTGGTAACTGTAAAATCTGTCCACATATACATAACATGAATACCATCACAGATAAGTTCGGCCAAAAATATACCATCAAAGATCTCTTCAACTGTAAAACCACAAACGTTATTTACTGTATCACCTGCCCTTGCAACATTAAATACATCGGGATGACTACAAGAATGTTAAAAATCAGAATTCTTGAGCACTTAGGTAATATACGTAACGCCGAATCGGACTTACAAAAAATGAAACAGCTTACGTCCGTGGTGAGACATTTTCATTTGAAACACTCTGGACGGAATAAAGATCTCAAAGTGTCCTGCCTAGAGAAAATTAGGTTGGGCCTAAGAGGTGGTGACCTTAGCAGGGCTCTCCAAAAGAAGGAGAGCGAATGGATCTTCAAAATAGGGACATTAGTACCCAATGGTTTAAATGAGAGCATTAATTACAGTGTATTTATTACAGATTAACCCACATCACACAATTCTATCTTATCTTTTTTTACTCCCCCCTCTTTTTCATATTCAACCCCTATTATATATAATATATACTCAATATATTTTTTTCCCCTTTCTTCCTCTTATCCCCTCTTCATCACTCCTCACCACCATCTGCTCAGGTGTTCATTTATAGCTCTATCTTCTTTTATGATGGGATCATTACCCACATTGCATGCAATAATTAATATTTATTTCTTATTTGCACTTATTTCCGTTGATGATTCCAGTTCTCCCTCTTTTTCTTTTTCTTTCTCTCTTTCCTTTTTTTCGTTTCCATTTTTTCAAGTTGATTCTTCTGAAATTATACTTGATAATAATATTTTTTCTATCTTCGCTATATTGGTCTGGACACACACGACTTTTTGAGGACTTTTTGTTCCTCCAGATTTTTAATCTCTCTTTACACATATTTTTGTGTCTCTTCTAACACACACACTCATTCTCTCATCAATCCCATATCACTTGATCTCTAGGCATCATCGCCTTTATATTGTTCTGTTCTCTCACTGATCAGATTCCGTCTGATCCTTGTCTATTCATTCACTTTGGTTTTTCGTCCCCACTGTCTTATTTCCATTCCCGCTCTCATTCCATTTCACTCACCTACTTTTTCACACACTTCTACTCACTGCCAATATACTATATTTCTTTCAACTTGTTTATTTTGTACTTATTGATTTGGTTCATATATAAGGTTATTATACCCATTTTCTTTAGCATACTATCACTGTATCTTCTCTTTCCCCCTTTCTCTTTTCCCCTCCCTGCGTCCCCCCTTTCCACCCCCCCTTCCCGTTTTCCCTTTTCTTCCCCCCCCCCCTCTTTTCACTTTTCACTTTCACCTTCACATTATTCTACCACTCATGCATTCTATATTCGCTTCTAGGCTGTACCACCATTCATATTTATCCTTATCCTTATGATCCATCCTCTATTCACATATTTCTAACTCACCATTCACATCGCTTTCACATACATTTCCTTCACAGATCTGTAGTTTATCGCTTCTATCATTATTTCCTCTCGTATTTTACAATCTTTTTCTTCTTATAGCTCTCCTGTTACTCTATTCATTTTCCACTATATATTTCCACTACTCTTCTAATTCATTTCCTCCCTAATTTGTTTCATACTCCCACTAGATTTTCAAGGTGAAATTTGACTCTCCTGCAAACCCTGTTAGGACATCGTTTTTTGTTTACATATGCTAATTTCTCTCTGGCCTCCCCCCTTACTATCCTCATAGGCTCACTAATCCCCCACATCTTATTGGCTCCTGGCGCTGTCACTCGTTAGCATTAGCTAGGTGATTGGCTCTCACACAGCTTAAACAGGAGACCTTGTTAGACTGCGGCGATCAGGTGACCAAGCCCTCTGGCGAAACGCGCATCCGTTCACTTATCTTCTGCATGCTGCCTTCCACACAGTGCTGTGTACCACTCTCCTGACCACAGGTATCTGTCTCCTTCTATCTTTCACTCCACCGCGCTGCAGGACAGAGGACTACAGCGGGTGACCCCCCCTGCTATGCCATTATGGTAACAGGTGGGTGACACAGTTGTCATCTCTGCTCCAGCAGTGTTTCTTTATTTCCCCTGTGACCCTGGCAGCCACCCCTCTGCTAGTCCTCCGTCTGACATGACTGGGGACCCCGGAGTGAGTCTGGCCGCTGTGTGATCACAGGACTTACTTTTTTCACTCTCTCATATAATCCACGTCAGATTTCAGATTACCTCAGATGCTGATTTTGTCCGCTTATATGTTTATTATTATTATAGTTAGCATCAGATCTATATTGGTGCTTATATGTACTCTGCGGTACATTGAATGCTTCTATCTATTGTTTTTGATCTGATGCCTGGCTATCTATATTATCACGGTGGACTGAATCTATTGTAATATATGTCCCTCCATCTTTTGTATCCCTCCAACAAGCTCTCTCATCTTGGTAAATTCGTTATCACTCCCTCTGCAATGCTATCTGTATCAGAGGAGATTGATTTATAATTGTCCCAGAAAGCAGAAGCGTTGCCTTACTTTTCACCTGGGAATGACGAATCAGATATACACTCTCTCATCTCCTTTTTGATTTAGAAAGGGGACAGCAGAAGTGTAGGGGTCTAAACCCCATCCAGGTCTTACTTTCTTCATTTTTTCTCCTGATACCGGCCAATTATATACACTATGGGAACACAGATTACTGGATGATCCCTATAACCAGCACTTTCTATATTATTTTTTTGTGTGTGGTATTAATTTTGATACAAATAAATTGTTTATTGCAGGCAGCAACAGATTGATTATAAGAAATTTCACCTCATTACAGTATAATTGTTTTTGTGATATTATTAAATCAGTACATGTGTCACGATAGATACCCTGATTGTGATACTACATGATATATTGTGATAGTTACAGAGTCACTACACATGTCACAGTAGATGCTCTCCTGTGACTTAAATGGACTGGTAATACCTTTGGATACCAGCAATTTCAGTGTCATCTGCTTTGATTAGATGACTTCAAATGTTTAAATGTTTTAATGTGGTAATTTTTGTATGTTTATTGTCTATGTTTACTGGATTTATTGTTACGGCCAATTTGTTCATTTTTCACCTATATCATATACTCCTATATGTATATCCAGTATACATTTAGTGTCTCTGTTCATGTCCTCATCTTTTAAAGTTCTTGATTAAAGGTTAAGTTTTACCTCCTCCTATGATCTATACATGACTTTCATATGATAATATAGAGTGCCCCATGATAGACGTTATTTGTATTTTCCCCCACCTTTGCTCTCTGCATAGGTAACTTTTTTCATATTGAAACAGCGACCAAGCACAGGCATTTAACCGGCTTGTTACAATAAAGAAGGGATATTTCCCTCATTAATTCTGGATTGAATCCCCTCTATAGTGAATCTCCTATTCTTTTACTTCATTTACATACACAAATGATGATATAACCTGCACTATTTGAATTATTCTGCAGGGAGATCGTGATAGGAGACAGTCCATGGATTGCCATGATCTATGATGACCACCCAATTGAGTTGTAGAAGCAATTCACGGCATTAGTGTAAAATGTTGCAGTATAATATGACAGAGTGTCTTTAACATAGATCAGCCTCTGGGATAAAATATATTACATACTGTTCGGAATCATACAATCTCAGTGGCTGCTATCAATGAATAGGGGATTGCTAGTGCTGCAGTATTTCCATAAGCAGTGCATTTATGGGAAATTGATTGGTTATGTGGTTCAGAAAGGAGGTCATAAAACTTGTACAACCTCTAGTAAACTACAATTGGATCCTCTTCATGTTATTATAGGTGTGCTGTACAGAGACACACATTGATTATAGTGCATTTAACCAAGTGACCCATGTACTGATGTGGGAAATAAGACAACATATGGTTCTTTTCTTTCATATAGACATTTAATACTCAGAATAGTACATAGTAGAGAATTAAGAGAGATAAACTGATGCTAAGTTTTTGCTTTAAGCAGTGAATACTTTAATTCTTATTTTCTTCTAAGACAGTACAGACAACTGTCAATTAGTGGATAACTTTAGGAGTCCATTTTAATGTGTATTGAGATCCCTGGTACTTCACTTTAAACTTCATAATTTTTTCTTTAATTTTTAATTATTTTGCCATTTTATTGACTCTTTTTGGGGATATATACATTTATGAATATTTAATAAAGGTTAATTTTTAGGCCTCAACTCTATTACTTTTCGACTTGTGCACCACAACACTGCCCTTTTTCCTCTTTTAGTTTAGCATAACTGGTCATGAACCTGGTCCCCATGGCTATCCCCATATCCTGCAAATAAAAAAAATTAGCAAAAATAAATAATTGTGTTTGAGGATGAAAAATAGACCTTTTGTTGTCTCATGTTGTCTTATGAGGTCCCCATCCTGGGATAGTTAAGTTGAAATGGAGCATATTCCCTGATCATGTGGTATATTGGTGTTTAAAGATTTAACCTCTAAAGTAAGGAAAGCATATGTGTCTTTCCATACAATAGACTGTATCTGGTTAAGAATGTGGGTAGTGTCTTTAAAATACAGTAAGATCTCAATGGGGCAACATGGGGTTGAAGAAAAGACTCAATATAGACTAAAAGATTAGAAGTTAAGGAGTTAATGCCAGAAATAATGGGACATCTAGGGGGTGACATGAGTCATTTGTGAACTTTAGTCAGGTGATAATAGGTAGAAATAGTAGGATAAGGAATGGAAAGGAATCACCATTCCTCCCTAGATATGACCCCATTGGCCTGTGCTAATTTCTTCTGATAAATGTGGGTAGGGTCTAGGTCTAGGTTCATAACTTAAAAGAAGTGCCTCATCTTTTCTTGGACTTTATTTGTGGATACTAGGGGAGGATATTGGAGCTCTGTCCACATCAAACAGCGTGAGTGCTGACCCTATACAGGATTATATATACTATATATGTAAATATATTATATATATATATATATATAATATGTAGTTACTATCCCAGCTGTCAGGATGCCAGCTCTCAGAATGCTGGCATTGGAATCCCGACACCAGTCAGAATCCCGGCGCCGGCATCCTGACTGCTGGTACCCGGCAGTAGGTATTGGGGTGAGGGTTAGACACTAGGGGGAGGGTTCAGGTTAGGCATTAGGCACTGGGGGAGGGTTAGGTTTAGGCTGCAGTGGAGGAAGGTTAGGTTTAGGCACTGGGGGAGGGTTAGGTTTAGGCTGCGGAAAGGGAGGGTTAGGGGTAGGGTAAGGAGAGTATAGTTACCTCATTCTGTTGGGATTCTGACTGCTAGGATGTCGGCATCCTGTACCCAACCCATATATATATATATGGGAAGAAATAAATGAATCCAGTGACAGGCGTCTCTAGGAATTTAAAGTGCAAGTGCAATATCAAAATAAATAAATATAAATATAAGTGAATAAGTTTTGAAGATATAAAAACAGTTTATTCTGACAAGATTGACACAAAGAAATAAATATGTAGAACAAGAAATACGCAAAATAGAGTATAATAGAGTGAAATAGATCCTCTATAATGCCACACTTCTCAAAGTAAGATGAGGGTCTCTAAGCAATAAAGTGACTGTAGTTTCTAAAGTGCACCTAGTGCTTAAATAATTCTGGCAATGTACTAAGATGTCTAAAAGGTACATAAAAACAAGAATTAATGATAAAATACAATACACTAAATAATACAAGTAGTACAGAAAAGATAAAAATCCTTAAAAGACCATTGCACAACCATAGTCAATATAAAAGGAGATGAGAAATAGGCACATAGAAATATTTCCTTTAAAGGACGATGAGTTTAAAATGAAAAATGCTTATCTTAATGGCTCAATTAAGGCAAGAGTGCAGCTTTTCCAACGTGTTTCATCCAATGGGACTTTTTCAAGAGATACTAGCTGTCATACAGAAGCTCCTATTTATACTAAGCTGAACAGTACTGATTGGGTATCATTAAGTTAATTGGTGACCTCACTTCCGGTACTCGTGATGGAAGATGAGGATACTAGACTAAAACCAGACTATGAGATGATCTCTTAATTCTGTCATAGATCAGTGTTCCGATACCATCAGGAAAAAAACATTAACAATGTTTGTGTGTTTTGGTCCGGTCAGGGCAGTGCTTCCGCCCATCCAGTAGGCAACTTCCACCCTCGTGATGTGACTTCCGCCCTGTTTTCAGTCCGCGGGAATTCAGGTGCAAGAATGGACTTCCGCTCCCTCTATATGACTTCTGCCCTTTTCTCCACTCCCCACGTGGTGTCCAGCAGGTGGGTGAACTTCCGCCCGTACCGCTGAATTGACGACTGGTACCCATACTGCAGATTTCTCCTCCCCCCCCGTCACTTTCTATCATAAACTTTTTTCATTAGTTTTTATTTCATCATTTTTATTACTCCATCATTAATCAAGTTCTTTCAGTAATGGTTTATTCCTTACATCATCCCACCTTAATAAAAACATGAGAATCTTACTATAATTATTATTTTTATTATTAATTTTTATGATTAGTAGGTGAACCCACTTGAAAATACCCCTAGAGGCTGTATCTGCAAATGAGAATCTATAGTTGTCTGAATCTGCAGGTTTTAATTACACACCTTATATGTCCTCCCATTGTGTCTTTAAAATATCTACATCTATACCTTGCTACAAAAGGCACTGCTAAAAAAAAAGCGATTTCTATAGCTTACAGCCACTTTTAACATCTCTTAGACTACTCTACTTCTCAGGGAGGGCCCCAAGATCCTCATCTTCCATCACGAGTACCGGAAGTGAGGTCACCAATTAACTTAATGATGCTCAATCAGTACTGTAGGAGCTTCTGTATGACAGCTAGTATCCCTTGAAAAAGTCCCATTGGATGAAACACGTTGGGAAAGCTGCACTCTTGCCTTAATTGAGCCATTAAGATAAGCATTTTTCATTTTAAACTCATCGTTTTTTAAAGGAAATATTTCTATGTGCCTATTTCTCATCTCCTTTTATATTGACTATGGTTGTGCAATGGTCTTTTAAGGATTTTTATCTTTTCTGTACTACTTGTATTATTTAGTGTATTGTATTTTATCATTACTATTAATTCTTGTTTTTATGTACCTTTTAAACATCTTAGTACATTGCCAGAATTATTTAAGCACTAGGTGCACTTTAGTAACTACAGTCACTTTATTGCTTAGAGACCCTCATCTTACTTTGAGAAGTGTGGCATTATAGAGGATCTATTTCACTCTATTATACTCTATTTTGCGTATTTCTTGTTCTACATATTTATTTCTTTGTGTTGATCTTGTCTGAATAAACTGTTTTTATATCTTCAAAACTTATTCACTTATATTTATTTATTTTGACATTGCACTTGCACTTTAATTCCTAGAGACACCTGTCGCTGGTTAATTTATCTCTTCCCATTGCTTACTGAGGACTCACTCCCTAGTCCTCCTTACTATGATCTAGCTGACACCTATTGGTAGAGCGCTCTGTTTTATCATTGTTTTACCACTATAACTCGCTAATTTTGCATTTGGCTAGCGCCATCAACACTACATTTTATTCTCTCTCTCTCTCTATATATATACACAGTGCAGTAGTCCGGCACTCCCATGTACTAAATACAATGTGCTCGGGTGCCTCCTTAGTTGAACGGATAAGGTAGCAAAAAACAGTAGTGGCACTCCGAGTCTCAAAGCGGCAGGTAGATAAATATGTTTTAATCCATATAAAAGAAAAACAGGCCGACGTTTCGGGGCATCAGCGCCCCTTTGTCAAGGTGAGTTTATCTACCTCCCGCTTTGAAACTCGGAGTGCCGCTACTGCCTTTTGCTGCATGTATATATATATATATATATATATATATATATTATCCTTGACCTCTCTGCCCCTCTGTATCACCCAAGCATGTTTACCACTCCCCTTTAGAATGTAAACCCTCTCGAGCAGGGCCCTCTACCCTCATGTGCTTTGCCTTCTCTCACTTCACCATACAGTACCATCATCTCCTCCCCACTGCCTACAGTGACACCTGTGCCTTGGGTATTATGATTGTTGATGCATGTGTATAAACCATGTCCATGATCTGCAAAGTTCTGTACTGTATGTACAGAACATTACTGTACGTTACTGTACGGATCTTTGTTCTTGTTTTGTTTCTGCCTATGTACCTTGTAAGGAGCTGCAGACCCCTTGTGGCACCATATAAATAAAGGATAATAATAATAATAATAATAATAATAATAATATATAAAGTAGGAAAAGATGTGGAACACAGTGAAGTACATGCAAAAGTAAGTTTTAATTGCACGCATTTAAATGCATGTACAGTACATCAAATTTTAAAAGTCAAAACGTATAAAACACTTAGCCTGATTATATGTAGTACTGTGCAAAAGTTTTAGATAGGTGTAGAAAAAATGCTGCAAAATAAGAATGCTTTAAAAAATCGAAGTGTTAAAAGTTTGTTTTTATCGATTAACAAAATGCAAAGTGAATGAACAGAAAATAAATCTAAATCAAAACAATGTTTGGTGTAACCACCCTTTGTCTTCAAAACAGCATCAATTCTTCAATTCTTCTAGGTACACTTGCACACAGTTTTTGAAGGAACTCGGCATTGTCTGCAGACAACAGTGAAGCATGGTGGAGGTTCCTTGCAAGTTTGGGGCTGCATCTCAGCAAATGGAGTTGGGGATTTGATCAGGATTAATGGTGTCCTCAATGCTGAGAAATACAGGCAGGTACTTATCCATCATGTAATACCATCAGGGAGGCATCTGATTGGGTCCAAATTTGTTCTGCAGCAGGACAATGACCCCAAACATACAGCCAATGTCATTGAGAACCATCTTCAGCGTAAAGTAGAACAAGGAGTCCTGGAAGTGATGATATGGCATCCACAGAGCCCTGATCTCAACATCTTCGAGTCTGTCTGGGACTACATGAAGAGACAGAAGGATTTGAGCGAGCCTACAACCACATAAAATTTGTGTTTAGTTCTCCAAGATGTTTGGAACAACCTCCATGTTGAGTTCCTTCAAAAACTCCTGTTACTAACACTAAAATGTTGATCATATCCGTTTGTCTATGCCTGTTATTGCACCAAGTGAGGCACCTTACTACTGCTTATATATATACTGTGTGTGTACTGTCTGCAGTTATTGGCCCAGGTGCCTTCCTCAAACGACTATGGGCCTGATTCAGCAAGAAATGCATGGATGCAGATGCACGTACCCGTCCGTTGCAAGAATATGCTAATCAATGCATACGCAAGGAGACCGCAGCACAAGATGCAGTCGCTCAGCCCCATATTAAGCCACCCATTTCCCTTTATTCACAGCCTGATCAGCACGCAAGATAGCGTAAATATCGGTAGCATCGAGAACCATCGGAGCCATTAACGTAATAGTGGTTAACCTGACCTGCCGCAGGATTTTTCTCGCTTCCTGTGTATAGCTTATGGTATGGCTGCGTATGACACCGCACTACCTTAATTATGCACGCCCCTATAATGGCATTATAATGCCTGCGTTCGCCTGACCATCCCCCATCACCACCCACAAACAGCACTTCCTGTCAAACAATGTCGGAAGTGTCTGCGTACACACTGCGTGTATTCTACGTACCATAACATGATCGCACTGGCTAATTCACACATGCACAGTGCGATGAATACGCATGCGCAGTGCAAAATCATCGGCCAAGTGCGTGCGTTCTCTCCTTTGCGTTCCTTGCTGAATCAGGCCCTATGTACAGTATTCCAAAACCTTCAGGCGAGGGTGGCACTCAAGGGACTTGTATATAATTAAGACTCCATGTTAAACAGTTAACTGTTACAATGTTTCAGTACTTTAGTGAACTGTCTTCATTCAACACTGCCTGAGGAAGCAGCCAGGTGCTGTTAAATGCATTGCAGTTTTAAGTAAAGGCCCCCACACACGGTATGATTTTTTTAAATGATATGGCCATTTCCAACCGATTGGAACGACAGCATTTAAAAATGTGCCGTGTGTGGGGATGCTAACAATGCGATGCGCACTCCCACTGGTCGTTGATTGTGGTTGGTGATCTCTTCAACATGTAGAAGGATCACCGACCTATCTTTCATGATTTGTCACACATAGTTCCATTTGTATACACGGTGAATGATGTGATGGCCATCCGTGCTGCTGTGTTTAAAAAAATGTAAACCTGTGTAAATTTTTTTTAACAAATTGTGTCCTTTCCCCCCCTAAAGCACCACCAGTCTGGGCTTTGGAGACCCAGTGCTGGTTGTGCTAAATACAGGGAACAAACAACGTAGGGGTCCCCTGTATTTAGTGCAACTAGCACAGGGGTCTGAGCTCGTCCTGGTTATGGAAAATACAGGGGACAAAAAGCGTTGGGGCCCCCTGTATTTTCCATAACAGCACAAAACTTTTTATAGTGGGGGGGTAGTGCCACAGCCAGGGGAACCCTTTCACGTCCTCTTTATTCCAAAGTAGGCATCCACAGGGCTTGGCAAAACAAGAAAAAGAAAATTTGCACACCAGTGGACATTAGTACCGTCCTCTAAGGACAGTACTACCCGATTTCACTATTGAAATCCCGGTGCTTAGCGCTCATTGGCTGAGAGAGGCGAGCCTTCTGCCTCTCAGCCAATGAGCCGTTTCCACCATTTACTTCAATGGTGAGAACCACCAAGGTAACTTAAGGTTACTTAGGTGGTTCTCACCATTGAAGAGGACAGTACTAATGTCCGCTGGTCCGGGAATTTTTGTTTTTTGTGTTGCCAAGCCCTATTGATGCCTACTTTGGAACGAAGAGGACATAATCCATGCATAGGAGGAGGTGAGTATGTATTTTTTTTACAGGTACTCATGGATTATCTACTTAGAGAAGAGGATGCAAAATGGCTTCAGGGATACTTAGGTGAGTATGTGAGATAGTGAGTGTGAGTGTGCATGTGTGTGTGCATGTATATTTCTTTTGCAGTGGAACTACAGGTACCAGCAGGCCTGTAATGCCTCACATGCTGGTACTTGTAGTTCTCCAAGTACCAGCATGTGGGGAAAGCTTGCTGGGACCTGTAGTTGCACTGCAAAAGATAATAATTTTAACTCTTTTAATCGCACCACACTGTACATAATCAGCCTAGGCCTGGAGTGCCCTGGAGAGGGGGACCCCTTTAATGGGCTGATTCAAGTCAGTGGTAATGCTTTTGCTGGGGGACCCGGTGAAAGGGTTCCCCTGGCTGTGGCATTACTCCCCCACTAGAAAAGTTTGGTGCTGGTTATGGAAAATACATGAGGCCCCTACGCTTTTTATCCTCTGCATTTCCATAACCAGGACTGGATCAGAGCCCATTGCTGGTTGTGCTAAATACAGGGGACCCCTACATTGATTGTCCCCTGTATTTAGCTCTACCAGTACTGGGTCTTAAAAGCCTGTGGCTGGTTGTGCTTTGGGGGGGCAGGCCGCTTTTTCTTTTTTTTTTACACTGGTTTTATTTTATTTTTTGCACAGAAGCACAGACGGATCTCACTGATCTGTCTGTGGATCTGTGTCTTTATTTTTTTTAACACTGATGCATGTATCACAGATTTCCCTGATCCGTGCATGCATCTGTCTGCTATCGCACATGATCTAATGAATATGCAAATCATTAGATTGTGCACGTTAGATCTGGTGTACATTGTGCAGCTTTTGCTGCACATTGTGCACTGGAGCTGCCGGAGAGAATTCAAGGGAGTTCGTTAACTACATCGCACCATGTTTACCCACCTAAGAGTTTCCTTTTTCTTTAATGCTTTATTTATTAAGCCTGATGTTTAACTTGTGATACTGTGTTTTAAAATTATTTGTATTTTTAATTATTCTGCTAACCATTGTTGTCTACAATAATGAAAACAGTTATGTTATTTTACAATGTTGTTTATCCATGACAATAGTGAGTTGTATTATGATGACATTAATCTAACTAATAAATCAGTTGATTATTTATTATCTATTTTGTGTTGGGTCATCCCTTATTTGACAAATTGCAGCCCATTGTTTATGTTTGGGTAAAAGGGTGCTTGACCACTTATATCTTAAGTGCTGACACTACCTTTAACAGTCCTATATTGCTAGGACCCTATTTATGGAGAATATGGGACTAGCTTTGCACAGCAGAAGTGTCACAATTAAGTTTTAGCCTATAGAGTTCCCTTCTCAGTGCTGGAAATACTCTCCTGTTTGGGTTAAGTTGGGAAATAGTTGCTGGGACAGGCTTGCTGGTACCTGTAGTCCCACTGTGAAGAACAATATTATTAAAATAATTTTTGACACCATCAACCCCTTACCCACCATCACCAGGGGTGCAGAGAATAGTTCAGGGCTTTGGGGTCCTGACTTTCCAAAGAATTCCAAGCCTGGGCTGGTTTGGGGCTGGTTTACATTATGGCAGGGGGACCCCATCCTGCTATAGTTTAGGCCCCCTGGCTTGTTAAGCCTGGTGCTGGTTATTAGAAAATCAGAGGGACCCCTCACTGGTTTTCTCCCCAATTTTTCATTACCAGATCAGGCTGAGAGGTCTGGGGTTGGTTAGGTTTTATTTGGGGGCCCCATGTATTTTTTTATTTTTTTCAACTATTTACTTTTTAAAAAAAAAAACAAAGCTTTCAATGGATCATACTGATCTGTGCAGTGTTTTTTTTATAATAAACAATAGGTTTTAATCCACAATACTCTTTAGTATACTTTTTATGCTAAATAATAACTAGTACATATACTAAAATTAAATTAAATATTTTCTAATTATTAGTACATTTTGAAGAACAAATTTAGACATGCAAACAGACAACTTCAGGTAAAGTGACTAGTAAATACAGATTTTATTTAAAAAAAAATGTCAAAATATTTAAAATTAAAGACTTTAGATATTTTTATTATAATATTTTCTTATTTTTTAAATGGGTTTACAAAAATATCTAAAGTAGTCATGAATAAATATATTATTAAAAATAGTAAAAAAATGTTTAAAATACAAAATCTTGTAGTATATATTATTATATTCTTTTTGTCGGACAAAAATCAAAAAAACAGAATCATACAGTATTATGTGAGGTCATTATTAATCAATGTGTATTATGTTTTTTATATATCAATATCAGTATATATTTAATATAAATATGAATATTGAAATTTATTGGGATCATAAAAACTATCGTATCTGACTCTCTTCTTATGTAGGACTTTAGATTAAGTGGTCAATATTTGTCTATTGCAAAGTTGCCCTCTTATGTCCATCATGCCATACTTGTAGTAATACTCATGTGTAAGTCTTAATCCAAATCAGATGGGCAATCTGAACATTATAAATTTAAAATTGATGATATTAAACATTCTGTGTTTAACACATGTATCATAAATTCTCTTTATTTTGTATGTAATTGATAAGGAATGCCACCTTTTATTTATTGACATTTAGGAGTGTGACGGTTAGTGACATAACCAGGAACCTGTGTATAAAATCAAAGAAGTAAATGTATGTGAAGACCATGCTACTAAATGCTTAACACTGTATGTATGTATATTATTATTGTAGAGTAACAATAATAATTTCCAGTATGATTGTTGAGGTGATAACTATGTTTGAATTGATAGTCAAGATAAATATAAAAAAAATTATTACATAGGATAAGCATATTAGAATAATGTAAGATTGCTACTATTATATTGAAGACATTATATTTTTGATGTTTGTGATTTTTCAAATGATAGCAAATATGTTTTCATTTATAAGCGTAATATGTTAAAATCACAGTTTTCTATTACAGTATATACATGCGGTGTGCATGGCAATATAAGTCAAGCTCTTTCTGACACAACATATTAATGCCAAAGGAATTCTGGTTAGATATCAGCATGGGTGATCTCCACAATCAGAGGCATATTTATAAATCAGACATAATGCCTATTTAAATCCTTTTAAGAGGAAATGGTTACAGTCAATGCATTTTGTCAATTTTTAAATGGCCCATTAAAGAGAAATATTTCACATGTATTTCTCTTAAAAATTAAATGTTTTGCATCCCTATGCTTATCTCATGATAATGTCAAAATTAAATAACTTAAAGAAGAGATGAGTAGTTGACTTATGACTCTGCACATGATATTATAATAATATAATATATCTTTTTTTATTCTAAGCAAATTTTATGTAGCATATAATATCCAGTTAAGTTTTCTCAGACTTTTGTTGAAATGTATTGCAGAGCACCTCTTGACTTTCAAATACCTAAAGCGACTTATAAGTATTCCAAATGTGTGCTCCATAGCACAGCAGGGTACTATGTATGCCCAGTTATATAAAAGTTCATCTACTTTATGTGGCCTAGATATTTGTGTGATCAGCCATAATTTGAACCATAACTGGAATTACCTGTTGCAAAAATAAAAATAAAGTTTGATTGCAACATAAGGAAATTATAATTAATAACTATTAACATATAGATATATTTGCTTATCAACAATCCTCCATGAAGTTTGGATTCCTGAAAGCCTCTGAAAACTGGTGAGATTCATAAGACATAGGACCCGTGTGTTGCTCCTGGATATGCAGCAATACAACATACAGTATTGAATTACAAATAACTTGCAAATTCCTTGATATAAAATATTTTATATTACAAGAAAATGTATCCATATCATGTCTATACACTATGTGTATACAGTTAATAGCTGCCATGATGTTTGGAAACTCTGCTACAGCATTGAAAACACGATTAACATCCTGTCAATCATACTGGTTAATTATGGACATGTCTAAGGGTGGCTTTAATAACCTTCTGGAAAAAATGGGAAAATGTTGCTTGAGTAAATATTATAAATACTGACAACATAGACTGAAAGTATTTCAAGGCTAGAAAGTGAAAAGATGCTAGCAGTTCTGAAATACATGGAACAGCATTCCTTGTTTAACCAAATGGCAAAGAGATCATATTGCAATAGGTGGCATACGATAGAGAAGGATGTCTTCCTCTTTTAGCCTTTCAAGTATTTAATGTAGTCTGTAGTCTTATTGCTCTCCATTATCTATGCTAATTCAATTAAAGATTTGATAGAGCAGGGGAAGAGGCAAACTGAATATACTGTAAATATACACATTAATAAAACTCTAGAAATGTAAAAAAAAATCATATTTACTAAGAATATTAAATATATTATACATCACAGGACAGGGCTACAGCATAGCCAACAAACAGGACTTACGCTTGGGGGTTCAGAATTACAAAACACTAAACATGTGCGGAATCTTGGTATTGTCCTGGATAGTGGCTTGACACTTAAACATCAGGTATCAGCCACAATCAAATCCTCATTCTTTCATCTGAGGAACATAGCCAGAATCAAGCACTTAATTCCCTCAGAAGATCTGCCTAAAGTCATACATGCATTTATATCATCACGCCTAGACTACTGCAACGCCCTCTACCTCGGTCTCCCAGCAAAAGAATTACATCGCTTGCAGATGGTACAAAATGCAGCTGCCAGGCTATTAACCAACCAGCCCCGTTCCAGCCACATAACACCCCTTCACTGGCTGCCTGTCAGATGGCGAATTGCTTTCAAGATTGGAGTAATAACTTACAAAGCCCTTCATGACCATGGCCCAGGGTACCTGAAGCAGCTTCTGATTCCCTACTGTCCCACTCGATTACTGCGATCCGTTGACGAAGGACTATTAACAGTACCTAGAATCTCACGGAATTCGTCTGGGGGTCGAGTTTTCAGTTTTGTGGCTCCAACCTTATGGAACTCACTTCCCCGCTCAGTTCGAGAGGCCTCCACTCTAGAATCCTTCAAAAATAGACTCAAGACTCACCTATTCACCCAAGCATTTCACTAATATCCCTTGTTTAAGTTTGTTTTGTATTTTGTACTGTAAATGTAAAGCACTTTGAGTCCTTTAGGAGAAAAGCACTATATAAATAAAATTATTATTATTATTATTAAATGACATTAACATGAAAATTATTAAATAAAATGTATTTAATTTAGTAATCTATATAAAATTATTTTTAATGCAGTATTCAAAGTATACTAGTACGCTTATAACTATATACATAAGAATATATCACATTCAACATTTATAAAAGATATTTTTTCTTTAAAGCTCATTTTGACAATTATTTTAGTATTGGTGCTATTTAACAAGCTCATAACTTATTATATATCAGATATATCTTCTGTATTAGGCTTAATAATGCTTCAGACTGGAATGACCCTGATTCGCATTACAAAGTATGCTGTAGATTGAACATATTACCTAGAATAGATTAAAAATATTAGCTTTTGCTAGCTTGGCCCCAATTAGCTAAAGGGATGATTAGATGGTGTTAGCCATTGTAGCCTATGAGACACACTAAAACATAATATTTCAAAGAGGCATCCAAAGTAAGCAGCATCAATAGTAGTGACTAGAAATGCATGGCCCAGTGTATGCACATGCTCGCAATCGAAGAACTTCTCGCTGCCATCATTAAGGTGACGATGTGAATATGAAAACTATCCTTTGAATTAAGAATGGATGGGGGCCATGTACAGCATCCATATTCTTTCCCCACTCTGTCGCCGGCACATGTGCAGAGCAGACTCCGGCACCGTGATAGAGTGTACTGTGCGCGGGCTAATCTCTGGGAACACAGCGTCTGCATTATTTTCTCAGTGATCTCTATGGTGCAGACAAACAGGTAAGTGTCGTCTATGGGTGTCCCTCCTGGACCCAAGCTCTCTATTGTGGGGAGTTTGCTGGTACCCAAAACAGATTACTTCAGGGTGAAATTCCATATGAATTTTCCAATACAAGTAGAATGTGAGGACTTAGGTAAAGTTAGTATTTCCAATAAAAGATTTAAACATGCTATTTTGTCTTTTTTTCTGTTAGATACGTTTTAGGCGCAAGCAGCAATGGATACAGAGCCTGCTGGTGCTTATAGTTCCACAAGTTTGTTGATAGTTATAGGTTCTCCAAGCGCTAGCATGTACAAGCAGTTAATGACTGTCAGAACTTGCTGGGCCTTGTAGTACCACAATCTTAATGTTTTAAACACTGTAACACATTACTCTGCCACTTACTGCCTTTATACAGATCAGTTGTGACATGGCCAGCAGACACTCTGCTCTATAGCGTCATAAGCGGACATACAGATAAGGCTACAGCTGGGATGTATCAAAGTGATTTTTTTTCTTTCAAACCTAATTTTAGCAGACAACAGACCATCATGCCAATTTTAAAGTTTTGGATCCATACAAACATTTTTTGATAGAATGCATGAAAGCCACAAGAACACACACCAATTTGTTAATTGGCAGGACTGCTCAAACTACATGCATTTTAAGTATGTTGCCTATACAAAGGTGCCTGATTTATAGGTGGTCAAAAAAAGGCAGCCCAAACATAGCTGCAAAATTATTACTGGACTTGTATCTTAAGCAGAAGCAGCTGCATTTCTCAAAAGTTAAAACTACCACACTTTAGATCAGACTTTTTTTTCTATAATTCTTTATTTTTAGTGGGTCAGGCATAGTAGAAATAAACACAAAAACAAGGGGCAACAAAAGCCCAATGCTCAATTCATACCAAATTTCAAATACAGTAATAAGCAAAATAAAAATGACAATAAGAAAATTGCGTGATTGGGTTCATGTCGAGCGAATGTGGTAGCCACCATCATTCGTCGGAATCTCCAGAATGCTCCTCAAACTAATTCGGGACAATTTGGGACCGATGACACTGTGCATTATCCTGCTGGAATATTCCATCATTGTGGGGATACATGAAGTCCTGCTAATGGTTTTCATAACAGTTACTAGTCGATGACATGTTCAGGCATACCAGCGGACCAAACCTATGCCACATGTACACACCCCACATCATTATGCGTTATGGAACCAGCACCAGCCTGCACGGTTCCTGGTTAACAATTGAGGTCCATGGTCTCATGGGGTCTGTGCCACTCCCGAACCCTACAATCAGCCCAAAACAACAGGAACTGTGACTCTTCGGACCATACCACATGTTGCCAGTCCTCCAGGGTCCAATTAATGACATCACAAGCCCAGGTGAGGTGCTGTGTCTGGTGTCATAGTGGTAACAAGGGCACTCAGGGGGATCTTCTGCTCTTGTATCCCATGGAAGCTAAAGAATGCTGTACTGACCTGCTAGATATTTGTCTGGTACCTACTGCATTGAATGTGGATGTAATTTGAGCTAGTGTTGCTTGTCTGTTACCACGGACATTTCTGGCCAGACGCCACTGGTGAGGATCATTAAGAACCCGTGATCAGCCATTGTGCTGTCCACGGTGGATGGTAATGCCTTCCAAGAGGTATTCCTGGTAAACACATGACACCGTAGATTGAGGAATGTTGAATGTCCGCACAATTTTGAAATGAAATGTCCCATCCTTCGGCAATATGTGCCGTTTCTACATATTGTAGTTACCGGAAACATTGCTGGTTATTTCCTGATGCTTTAACACCTTGGTGTTTAATCACATTGTGGAGTGCCGTATTCGCTACCTACTACAATTAATATATCTTAGCATTCTAAACAAAGAATTTGGATTTTGGAATGCCCATTTCCTCTTTAACTATATATACTGATGTGCTCTCTCTGCGCTGCAGGTACTGGGCAACTTGGCCGTGCCAAGCATATTTTTTGCTCAAAATGTACTTCTTATTTGCATGAATAAAACAACTGGGATTGACAAACTACATTGCTTGCACTGATCAATTTGATGCACAACATTTGTATATCTGTGTGTGACTGAGTAGGAATCTGTGTACGAAGTGCTACGATGCAGCGACAGAGGCTTTTTTTAGCACTCCAAATTTTGTTGTGCATCATTTGCTACTTTGAATATGTTTAAATTTAATTTGTGTGTGGCTAAAGTCGCAGTCCACCATCTCCAGTACACTTTGAGTGGTGATTCACTGTGTCTGTGATGTGAATAAGATACAAAATGTAAAGAAATAGAAGGCTTGCTACGCCTCTCAGAGCGGCTCAGTCACGATGGGCATTTCTCGCTATATGGACACTAGTTGTATGAGGACACATACACACCACTGGGTAGGGGTGACACTTTACTGTCCATTTACTGTGGCTAACAGTGATCGGGACACATTGGGGGCAGAGCCGTGGCTGTTGTATCTAGTGCAGATTCGGCTGCACTAAAGCTGGAAGGAGGGGGTGCCACCAGGCTGCCCGATCATTGTGGTCAGCAGTGATTGGGACACAATGGGGGTGGAGTTGTGGGTGAATGGGGCTGGGAGGTCCCTCTAAGATTGGTGGCAGCTGGAAGATTATCTTTTGGCAGCCACCCAGTGGGCATTTCTGACTGGTCACATCAGATGCTATCATGTCAGTGAAAGCCCAGCTTGTCGTGGTTGAACATGCCAGGTAAGTGGTCAATTGGTTACTTATGATATCAGTTTCTTCTGATGAAGTTGGTGTCCAGTGGCCAATGCCATATTTGAGTATATGCTAATGATCATATAATTTAATAAATGTAATATTAGAATATATTATTACGAATACTATTATTTTATATTTATTATTTTATTTATAATTTATATTTATAATATTACTATTATTATTTGTAATATTATTTCAAAGTTAATATTATATTTTAGAATTTCAATTCAGTGCAGAAAGCACATAACATCCATCCACATAACAAGTTTTACCTTGCATGCCATAGCGGTACACAGGAAAACTTTCAATGTTGGAGGCACAGTGTTTGGCTAATATGTGCGCAGCAGTGCAGTGCGGCGGCGCATTCATCCAAAATTTAATTTTTATTGTTATTATTATGATTATTATTATTATATACCAGTTTCCATTTTAACCTGTGAGGGGTTTGTACAACACTTGTTAATAAAGTTGTTGTGGCTGGTGGCTGATGGTCCCTGTCCCTTTGCCCTAGAAGTTACCTGATGCCCACTTTGTCCTTTGTTAGTTTGCTGCCAGTAAAGATAGGTTTCATGGAGCTTGTTGTCCTGTCCCCTCTTCATGAGCCAGCAGTATCTACAGGGCTATTGCAGAAATGTTCTGCAATGCTGTCTAAGAAGTTGTAGTTTAAATAATATCACGTCATGTGATACATGTATACATGTCCCTGAATCATTTGTTGACTTGATAACTTTACAGTTAATAGGTTGCTTATGAGGCTTAACAATAGGTCTTTAGAGATTGATCATTTGAACTCTGTTGGAAGGTGTTTTATTTTTCATCCTACTACTCTTTCTATTCTGTTTTCCTTACAAATATTAAAAACAAAATCCATACATTTCCTATATCACGAACAGATAAGAAATGATTGATGTTCAACCCATCGGTGGCTAGACAATTTAGATATAAAGTTTGATTTTTCTTAACATATATAATTTGAGCATAAAATCTGTTCTACTGCAAGACATCAACCCAAAGACAACTACAGTACTGTAGCTTGTAAAAAAGCTACATTACTCAAAGAAGGTACAAAGGACTTGAAATAAAAACCATGAGGTAGCTCTTTTATGAGTCACTTCTCTTAGCTTTTGAACTGTTATGGAATGCTAATAAAGTCTCTATATGACTTTATGAGAACCCACTGTAATGACGTTCTGTCTTGCATGTACATGCTAAACCCATGAAATGCAAACAAATGTAACTCTGTCCAACGTAAATGCTGCAGTATCATAAATGATCTTAGGAACTAGCAGATATACAGATGTGACCTCATACAAGTATTTTTTGGGGGCCTTATGGCACAAAACACAGAGCGTGGCTTAAACACGCACGCTATAGCATGACTCAGCATACTGAGAATTGAGTCACTGTAAAAAGTTGCACTGTAGTGTACATGCCAGTCACATTAGCATTAGATGCAACCTAAGGAATATAGGCCTTCCCAGACATGGTTGCATATTATTTAGTGATCGTGTCCTTGACACAATCACATAGGAAGCATCCATGTTACTCACTGCAGGAAACTTGGCAGGCAACATATCACTGCTTGACATGGCCTTGTCGTATACTTGTGTCACACCAAATATGAATATTTAGTGCAACATGAGGATAGGTGTATGAGGATATTTCTGTACCAATGTCTCTTTCTATACATTTACATAAATGGTGATCTTGGATACTGCTAAGTACTACTTGTATCTTAAATGTGTCACCATACCTGTTACTTAAGAAGTCATAAATGAGGTCATAAACTCATTCCACATTTCTGATAGACCACACAACCACAGCAGATATCTGTAAGGTCTGCATCTCCAAGAGTAATGATTTTCCTGGGGATGAATTCCTGAGTCTGGAAACATAATTGGTTACTTTCTACTTTATAACTGTCTAACAGCACCCCTCTCAAATGGATGGACAACAGCATGTACTTCTGGTAAGGACCCTGGTGACTCTTGACTATCTTATTCTGTGTGTGCATAACCAGGAGGCTTTCAAAGCTTCTAAATAGTTGAGAAGCTGCCCAAAGTAACCAATCAGCTTCTATTTATCATTTTAAAGAATATACTTGATGAATGCTAGCTAGATGTGGATTGGTTGTTATTCACTCTGTAGAAGCTTTAATGCATCGACTGCTTAATTTCTATCGGTTCTGAACCTTTACTGGCAACCCCTTCCTAGAACTGTTTATTTATCTGCTTATTCTATTCCTCAACAATTCACTGCTTTCTCTGTTCCTTTTACAGCTTTAGTGCAGTGAGACTACAGAAGGTGCCTCCCTGTGGTGACAGCGCTGAGTTGGGTGGAGTGAAGGAAACTAGGCTGGTTGTATGTTTTGCATGTAATGTTGGGAAGGAATTGAGGTAGCTTTTATTGTACAGTGGGAAAGTACCATTAGTTCCATGTGCTTTGAGAGGCTGTGGTACACATCTGTTAATTTGTTAAAGTTTTAGCTAACTCCCAGTATTTTTCATCTAGGTATACGTGTTCTGGTCCTGTCTGTGTTCAAATCAGCTGATTTGTCAGGTGTGCCTTATAAAAGTAGATGCCAGGTGCATCCTTTCCATTATGAAGATGCTAAAACATCAAATTAGTACAACCATCTGTCCTCTGCCCTAGCACAATGGGGTGGTTGAAAGTGTCATGGGCTTCCTGGCAGATGTAGTTTTACAGTAAGTTTTTTATAAGTGTGAACACAGGTGATGTCACGTGGTTTTGCAGTACAATACAATCTTGGGGGTCAGACCATCTCTACATTGAAAACTAGAACTCTTGATATACCATACAAAACAATATATAAATTAAAAATATACAGTTTCTGTCTACTCCGGCTCAAATATTTGTTACAAACATAAAAAAGTACCTTAATGCATCCTTATTTCTCTCAAAAGTTCTTTGCCCCCAATCAGCCAGAAAGACTTTCCCTATGGACCACCATGATTCATCACAGTTTTCACAAAATACAGATACTCTCTCTTCATAATTCTGTCTCTCTTTGGAATCGGTATGATTTACCGCCGGACCCCCGCCCGGTGGTTGGAATCCCGACAGCGGCATCCCGGCAGAGGAGGAAATCCTGATCGTCGAAGGTAAGTATTCACTAACCTATTTCTAACCCCTTAACCCTAACCCTCCCTTAGGGGTGCCTAACCCTAACCTCCTCCCCAAGTGCCTAACCCTAATCCCCCCTCTAAGTGCCTAAACCTAACCCCCCCTTCCCAGCCACCTAAACCTAAGTCCCCCGGGGGGGTGCCTAACCCTAATCCTCCCTCACCCTAGCTTAACACTAAGCTCCCGGGGGGGTGCCTAACCCTAAATCCCCCCCGGGAGCCCTAAACCTAACCCTCCCCCCCGCGGCTGTCCGCACTCGGCGCCCGGCTTCACTTCGAACGGGATGCTGCGCGCCTGTCTCCCAGCATCGGTAAAATGACAGGCGTCTAGATTTAGATGGCTATCATTTAACCCTTGCCAGGATAAAGCAGTCGGAAAGCCGGCTGTTGGGATTAGGTCCGCTGGCTTCCCAACTGCATACCCTCTCTTTTGCTCCTCCATTGATTTACTGGGCCAGCATTATTCAGACTCTGGGCCTCATTCAGAGGCGGTCGGAGGATGCAAGCGGTCGCTCAGAAACTGGGCGGCCGCTTGCATCCTGACCGCCCGCCTCTGTTTCGGTCGTTAGGCTGTGGGTTTACACCCACAGCTCTAATGACCGCTCGGTTGATGGTCGCGATGGTCAGAGACCATCGCGACCATCGGGGCTTACAACGAGACCCTAGGGTAGGGTCTCACTTGTCGTAAACCCCAGAGAGCTTCTGGCTCTGTCAGAGCCGGAAGCTCTCCACTGACATCACTAGTGATGTCAGTGGGTGACATCACTAGTGATGTCAGTGGGGCCTCCCCCAAACGGTAGGCGTTCCCATGGGAATGCCTCCGTTTGGGCTGCCACCCCCCCGGCCCGCCTTCCAAACGGGGCGAGCTGTCAATCAACATCGACAGCTCACCCCCTTTGGAAAGAGACCCGCTACGACTGGCGCCGGCGGTCGTAGCGGGTCTCACGCATGCGCACGAGGGAGCTGGCACCCTCGTGCGCATGCGCACTGGCCAAACATCGAGCCGCCTCTGAATAAGGTCCTCTCGCTCTTCATATGTCTGCCTCTTTTTTGCTTCTCCATTCAGTCACAGGGCCAGCATTATAAAAACTCTCTCTTACCATAGCCCTGCCTCTCTTCTATTACCCCATTAATTTGCAGTGCCAGCAATTTGCAGACTTCATGTTTACATGGCTGCTGAGGGTGGGTGGAAATTCTTCCCTCACTCTGGCTTAAGGTTGTCCATTGATAGTCTAAGGCTTTGCAACCATATGGTTTTGCATCCGATGTGGATGGGTTTTCCATTCGATGACAAGGACCAAATGGTCCTTCTTCAGGTCTCTTATCATTTGTACATGGCAGCCACAGTCTCCTTGTCTTTGCACAGTCATGATCTATCGATGGTTGAACCATCAATGTTATCCTGAGAATGTCTGTCAGCCATTAACCATTGATGGCCAGCCCTTTGATGAACAATTTTATTCTGCTTAATATGGGGCTCCTAGCTCTCATCACAATGGACAATACATCCTCTCAGTTTACATGGAGTTTATATTATGGGGACTCTCTCCTGACTTCAAGAGTTATCCTGGTCTCCTGGCCCCTCATAATGAGCCACTCACCCCTTTGCATGCCCCCTTTTTATGGATGACTCTCCCTTCTTCATATATAGGCTTTTTGCCCCTGCTTGTGGGCTGCTTCCCCTTTACAACACATTGGTGATTACTCCTCCACTCATCAGAGGCATTAAAGGCTAATAAGGGGAGAAGGGGTTATCATACAATGCAGGCTGTACACATAAGGGCATATTAATTAAAGATTACTTGCAGGATATCCCTGAAAACACAGATACCCATGAGGTTTCTACGGGGACTGCTAAACTGTCACATTAACAAAGCTTCAGAATGCGCCATCTTCAATGCCATCTATCACTGGTTCTTTCAGATGGAGTTCCCTCCAATCCTTTTCCATTCTGGCCCACTGAGACATGCTCGGGCCAATACCGAACCTGGAAACATAATAATAGTGTAACCTGTCACTATGCTTCCAATTCTTCACAAGGAAAGGGTCTTATTGGAGCCTGTGTGCAAATTTAGGCAAATATAATTTATCACATCTGATGGACTCTTACAGTCTTTTCAGCCTAGCAGTCCTTTTCCTATCACTGTGAGGATGCTTAGCTGCCTCATCCCTCTAACTTCCTGTCAGTAGTGACTCCCTTTCTGGCAGCTGGAGAGCTTCATATGAGGACTCCCTTTTGTTTTATTATTGTGATCTTACACCAGGGTAATATGAGGGTGCTCTCTCTCTCTATTTAAACTCTTTTTTCTGAAAGGATAAATCATATTGAGCTGAGCTGTACCCTTCCACCTCTCTCTGCGATGAAAGATCACACCCAGAGCACTGTACAGATTCCTATAGACAATACAGCATCGCCTAGAAGAAGACCCCACGTGGGTTGAAATGCGTTGGCGCTATCATACAAACACCCATTGTGAGTACTCTGGAGATCATCCCCGAGACCTGACACATCGGCGGCACTTGACGAGCCACGAACACGGGACACGACACGGAAGCTAACTACCGAGGAGAAGAATCCAGGACAGCCACGAGCCGGCAAGGGGTAAGAGCGGATCCCTGTCGAGTCCAGTTC
This sequence comes from Taudactylus pleione, assembly GCA_031769625.1. Lineage (NCBI taxonomy): Eukaryota > Metazoa > Chordata > Amphibia > Anura > Myobatrachidae > Taudactylus > Taudactylus pleione. Next base: position 6,319,021 of record JAUIMM010000516.1, on the reverse strand, counting down.
TTAGGTAGGAGGGGGAAAACGGCAACTGGTTCTCCTGAGCCATAACCATTTATCCCCCCCTCACACACTTAGCGGTCTGGTTTGACAGGGTACGTTGGGGACTGTCAGGTGGCCCGAGCGCTCTCCGGTGAATCCTTCAGAAATAGACACTGTGTTTCAGAGCTATACCTCCCGGTGCACTCCAGTGTCACTCCGTACTCCTTACCCCAAGAAATACATACAGAACACCTCTGCAGCACCATTAATCACTCACAACACTGGTACATCTTGGACACACTCCCATATCAGATTGAAGGGTCTCCATACCTCACTATTTCTCACTATTTGGAACCTACACGTTGAGTCATACACTGGACTTAACCTCTTTGCAGCAATCTTCCAAATGTATTATATTTTTTCCCCATTACAGTCTATTCTCCAAAATTGATTGTATACCCCTGACCGTATTCATTTAAATAGACTGTCATTTCCTAGTGTTACTGTACATATGTATACGTGCATGACACTATTTTGTAAAGATTTGTATTTTTAAGCATTTACAAGTTTGTTTCCTCTATATACTGTATATCCTACTAGAACATCGGCAAAGACACCGTAACCAGCATTTTTGCTATCCATTTGACATTTATTAGGAGCAATCAACAACCACTGCTTTCACTACCCTTACTGATATTTTGCACACACCATCAAAAAAGGGGTTATAGAACGCATTTATTGGTTTACATTATCATCCTATAGACATAGGATGAGGGGAATTTATCAAATGAATGATGAAGATAAAGTGGAGGTTTTGCCCATAGCTTCCAATCAGCTTTTAAACTGTAATTTTATAGATTAGCTAGGAACTGATCGGTTGCTACAGGGAACTTCTCAACTGTATCTCTCTTGAAGGTTTGATTAATCTCCCCCATAATATGGCCATTTAAAACCAGAGTTGCATTATATAAGTAAATGGACTTATATTTGCATTAAAACGATTACTCCCCCTGGTCTTCTCCAGTTTGCAGGTGCTAGAGTTTCATCTAATGATTTGGTATATGACTCTTTTTGGGGCATGTTTATGAATAGTTTTGTTTTCACACAGTTTTCATATTATTTTAGTTTTACCCAAATGTATCGAAGAGCTTTTGGATGAGATTTTTTGTAAATAACTACTCCAAGCCCTATAAATATTGTAGATTTTTCAGATCGCATTTCCCATACTTGTAATAGGAAATGTGATCTGCTCAAATTTATTAATGTTAAAATGTAAAATATTTTCAGAGCGAGCCCTGCAATAATAACGCCATCTTCACATGGCATTATGCAGGTTTCCATCCATTTCCCCTACTCCTGCTCTGGTCTGCCTGCATGTTGACAGGCAGAGCAGAGCTGGAAGATGGCTTCTGTGATCATTCTGTGTGTCTAAATAGACCCCAGACTGATCACAAAGAAAATAGTTATAATAGAAAATAAATAAAATTTAGCTTACCGGCACCAGGATCGGTGACTGGTGGTCTTGTTCTCTGTGACCCGGAAACCTGATCTGTGCATTTAGCTGAAGTACCAGCTGGCATATCACCTGCAGTGGCGTAACTAGGGGGGGGTCGGGCAGGGAAAGTGCCCTGGGACCAGCGGTGCGGGGGGCGCCACCGGCCACGGTCCGGCCTGCCCTAGTTAGCCACCAGTGTAGCGCCGACTGCAGTGAGTGCGGTCAGCGATACACATTTACACAGGACCGGCGCTAGGCTTCCAGTGCCGGTCCTGTGCTGCACACCTGAGCCCGTTCCCTCCCCCTGAGCGCTTGCCCAATAGCGCCAGGAGGCGGGCTCAGGCTGTGCATAACACACGCATCGCCGCCAGCGCTGGCAGCGATGCGTGTGTTGAACAGCAGCCAATGAGAGTCAGCTAGACTCTCATTGACTGCTGCAGCACCCACTGCAAGAGCCGGGCTTCCGTCCTGCTCCTGCAGTGGGTAATGAGACAGACGTCATGACATCATGACGTCTCTCCCATAATGCTGAGCGCGCCAGCCCGGGAGGACTGGCGGGTGGTGGCGGGAGTGGTGTCGCGGACCGGAGCAGCAGCAGCGTGGATTCAGGTAAGTATATTTTTATATATGTTTTTTTAAAGCCTGCCTGCACTACTGGGGGCACAACGGGGGAGGGGGGTGGCTACTACTGGGGGGACCTCTCTTGGGGGTGGGGGCACAATGGGGGGGTGGTGGCTACTACTGGGGGCACCATTATTGGGAGGTCCTCTACTGGGGGGGGCTATTACTGGGGGCACCATTATTGGGAGGACCTCTACTGGGGGGGGCTATTACTGGGGGCACTTAATCAGGAGGGGAAACCTCAACTGGGGACCACTACTTGGGGGGGGGACTACTACTGGGGGCATTATAAAAGGGGCCTACTACTAGGGGCACTGCACTGGGGGGACCACAACTGGGGGCAATAATAGGAAGGACCACTACAGGGGTAACTGGATAGGGGGGATCACTACTGGGGGCCTGCATCAGGGGGCCCACTACTGGGGGAACTGCATGGGAGGGGGGGGAACTACTACTGGGGGCATTATAAAAGGGGCCTACTACTAGGGGCACTGCAATGGGGGGACCACTACTGGGGGCAATAACAGGAAGGAACACTACAGGGACCACTGGATAGGGGGGGTCACTACTGGGGGCCTGCATCAGGGGGACCACTACTGGGGGCACTGCATGGGAGGGGGGGTACTACTGCTGGGGGCCCCTCTATAAGGGGCTTACTGCTAGGGGCACTGCATGGGGGGACCACTACAGGGGGCACTAGATAGGGGGGATCACTACTGGGTGCCTGCATAAGAGGGACCACTACTGGGAAAACTGCATGGGTGGGACTACTGCTGGGAGCACTATATAAAGGGCACTGCATAGGGGGGGACTACTGCTGGGGGCACTATATAAAGGGCACCACTACTGGGCGCACTGCATTGTGGGGACTGCAACTGGGGGCACTGCATAAGGGGGAACACTACATAGGGCACTGCATTTGGGGGGACCACTACTGGGGGCACTGAGTAAGGGGAACTAATTCGGGGCTGTATAAGGGGGACTACTACTGGGGATACTGTATAAGGGGCACTACTATGGGCCTGCATAAGAGGGACCACAACTGCATACTGGGGGTAGAGTATAAGGGGTACTACTGGGGTTAAGGTGCATATGGATAGGAATGTTCAGCGTGAAAATAAAGGGGTGTGTCATGTTGACACGCCCCATTTTGAAGTGACCACATCTATTTTTTTCCGCGCCCGCCTTCGGCGCACGCACATATCGGGGTGATGAGGGGGGGCTCCCTTTTCAAATTTGCCCTGGGCTCCAAATACCCTAGTTACGCTACTGCTCACCTGACTTACAGATCAGCTGACTGGGGTCACAGAAGGAGTCCACCAATCCCTGGGCGTAACATGCGAGTTTTATTTTATTATTTTCTTTTCTAAATTATTTATTTTCTCTGTGATCAGCCTGTAGTCTATTGAGACACACAGGCTGATCACAGAAGCTGGCTCCGGTTGCAGAGACATTGAGGCTGGTGCATGCGCAGTCACATTCACACTGTATTTTGAGAAGTGCGGATAGGGGATTCACCGTGACAGAGCTTTCTAGCAGGAATGTATTTTTAATACATTCCTGCAAATATATTAAATATCGCATTGCAAATTCAGTTGGTAATTTTGCATCACAACTGTAATTAAATGGCGAATTGTGATAAATATGTCACATTGAACCTTCTAACACATCAGAGAATCATAATCAAAATCATTCATATATTTGTAGACTAAGGGGAATAAGAACATGGAATATGCATAAATCTGTATTGTAGGATTGGTAGATCCGAGGAGCTCATTCAAACCCTCTTGCTAGATGCGAATACTCGCTCAATGCATATGCAAATCCAGCGCATGCCCAGCAAGGCAGGCAATCACACGGCAAGGCATTAGCACGCCCACTATGTCTTGGCGTGCGATCACTATGTGTATGCAGACGCCCACCAGCCATTCATAAGACACCCTCTTGCGCACGTCTTCTCCTGGAAGTGCATGGAAACACTGATACATCGATCACCATCGGATGCGATTGCAGCGCTTGAGGTTGACCATACCCTGCCACTAGCACTGCGATCACTTCAGTGTGTATTTCAACCAGGTGACGTGTACAACGACGCTGCCTGTTAATTATGCACGCCTCTGCAATGGCGTTGGGACACTCAGGCATGCCTGCATTCGGACCTCCACTCCCCCATTTCTAGTGGCCTGCCCCTGTCACCACCCACAAACGGCCTCTCCTGTCACTCATTCTGCTGGGCTGTCTATGCTGGGCGAGTGTACGCTTCCCGATCTCTCGCTGTGGTTCGCGCATGCGCATTGCGATGCGTACGCATGCGCAGAAAGCGACAATCAGCCAGCTACGAGCAAAAAAATCCTAGCGAGAGGCAGGCGCGGAACTAACGGCGGTGCAGCTGGTGCCTTGGCAGCCTGCATCCGCCAGCGCCGCTGCCGCCGACCCGGTCCCCATTAAGTAAATGGTGGGAACCGGAGTGGGCCCGCTTCAGCCGCTCCGGCTCCAACATGACAGTCTGATACCCACCGCAGCCCGGCCCCTTGGAATGAAACGGCGCACGTGACATCATGACGTCACACACGCTGTGTCATAACAAGGGGCCGGGCTGCTTTAGGGAGAGGATGAAGAGGAGCCGCGGTTCGAGAGGAGCAGCGACAAAGAGAAGCGGCCAAGGAAACAAGGTAAGTAAGCTGGCTGCAGTGGTATGGACTGGGGCGAGCAAGGCTGAGACACACACTGAGGGGAGAGGAGCAAGGCTGAGACACACTAGGGAGGGAGCTGAGATACGCTGGGGGGGAGGCTGAGGCACGCTGCGGGGGAAGGCTAGGACACGCTGGGGGGGAAGGCTGAGACACGTTGGGGGGGAGGCTGAGACACGTTGGGGGGGGAGGCTGGGACACGTTGGGGGGGGAGGCTGAGACAGGTTGGGGGGGGAAGGCTGAGACCCTGGGGGGGGGAAACATGCTGGGGGAGGGGGAAGGCTGAGACATGCTGGAGGAAGGGGAAGGTTGAGACACGCTGGGGGGGAGGAAGACTGAGACACGCTGGGGGGGAGGAAGGCTGAGACACGCTGGGGGGAGGAAGGCTGAGACACACACTGGGGCTGGGGGGGAAAGAGGATGACATGCTGGGGGGAAAGAGGATGACATGCTGGGGGGAAAGAGGATGACACGCTGGGGGGGAGAGGCTGACACACGGGGGGGAGAGGCTGACATGCTGGGGGAGAGAATGAGGCTGACATGCTGGGGCTGGGGGAGAGAATGAGGCTGACACGCTGGGGGCTGGGGAGGAGAATGAGGCTGACATGCTGAGGGCTGGGGGGGAGAATGAGGCTGACATGCTGAGGGCTGGGGGGGGAGAATGAGGCTGACACGCTGGGGCTGGAGGGGGAGAATGAGGCTGACACGTTGGGGCTGGGGGAGGGAATGAGGCTGACACATTGGGGCTGGGGGGGAGAATAAGGCTGACACATTGGGGGGGGAATGAGGCTGACATGCTGGGGCTGGGGGGGAGAATTAGGCTGACACGCTGGGGCTGGGGGGGAGAATGAGGCTGAAATGCTGGGGCTGGGGGGGGAGAATGAGGCTGACATTCTGGGGGGGAAAATGAGGCTGACATGCTGGGGCTGGGGGGGGAGAATGAGGCTGACACGCTAGGGCTGGGGGGCGAGAATGAGGCTGACACTCTGGGGCTGGAGGGGGAGAGTGAGGCTGACACACTGGGGCTGGGGGGGAGAATGAGGCTGACACACGGGCTGGATGGACAGGATTTAATGACTGGGGGGGACAGTGAGGGGTGGTGAAAAAATGTTGGGGTGCCAGGAATGGATGGGGGGGCCCAAAGCATATTCTTGCACCTGGGCCCACCACTCTCTAGTTCCACCACTGGCGAGAGGGTCTAAATCAGCTCCTGAGATCCATGAACAATGAGATAGCAGCAGGGGCGGACTGGGAACTAAAAGTGGCCCTGGAAAAATTTCTGGCAGTGGCCTTAATGTGGGTAGCACCAAATCAACTGTAGGCGGGACCAACATCAAAGTAGGCGGGATTTGTATATCACTGTATATTACCTGGAGACATTGGTTATAAAAGAGGTGAGGGTAAGAAAAGAGAGAAATGTTTTTTTGGTGGTACTCTTATTTGTACGATGTCAGATAATGAAAAAGTTAGTCATAGATGAAATACTGAGCAGTATAATGTAAAATTGTGTTTTGTGGGTCCCCATGACTGTCTCACACATCTAAGGCAGAGGGAAAATAATAGATATAACATCAAGTTATAATGTAGTCAGTGTATATACAATAATCACATATCAAAGTCCTGAAACAGTCAAATATATTCAGGTAACAGCAGTGTTATAATACTCAAAATTAAGTTGTCCTGCAAGGCATAATTCTGAACAATATCTGTATATAATGCATGTAAATTATACATTCATGCAGCTCATGTAAATATAAATGAATTGAGACGATAATAAAATATGCAGGGCAGGAGAGTCAAAAAGTAAACAGTCCAGTGAAGAAACTATTGCATTAATAAAAGTGAATATTCAGACATCATAACACTCCTTTAGTAGTTCATATACTGAAGTCCCAGGAATAAAGAGACCAACTTATTAGTGTGTAACACAACAGGAGTGTAATCATGGCATTAATCATATACAGTACATCTGTCAGTTTGTATATTCAGGTGCCAGCAGCCAGCTGAGTAATGTATAATATGCAGATAGCTCTGCTCGTGATTATGGCCCTCATTCAGACCCGGACGCAAGTGGCCGTTCGTACGTTGGGCGAACGTAAAAAAATATTTAAATTCAGGCACTCGCTCGTATTTTCGTTCGCATCAAAACAACCTCCCCAAACTCAGGCGACCCCTCCTCTAACTAACGAGCGTGCCAAATAGCGAGCGTACATCCCCGAAGTGGTTTGAAGGGAACGCACGCACTAGTACTACCCGGAAGTTGGACTGTCACATTTCGATTAACTGCTCATTTTTTCTGCCTACCTCCCTCAATCGTAACATGCCAATCAATATATCAATTAGCTTAATTGTTTTTTTTTTTTTTTTTACACAATGCAATAAACTTTATTTATGTCCGTGTTTGTGTTTACCCGCAGAATACGTACGGCTTAAACATTCGCTTTTAATTGTCAAAATACATGTTATCCCCTATTAAATAATTGTTCTATTTGTTTTTATACCCGCATATTTCCTGGAGTTCATTTCTTTATGTAAATTTGCTTACGCATGTCACTGCATCAAGCCTATCATAAGTCTCCACAGATTTCAGGCCCTGTCGAACACATGACTCATACACTAACCAATAGAATTGCTCCTGTTAATTTCCTAAATACATTAGCCAATCATAAAATTTGGGAGCACTTTATCAAAAATGATTTTTAGGAAAAACTCCATTGCCATCATGAGAGCCTCCGCATTCACCAGGCGCGAGCTGCTGGTGCTTACGGAGGTGATGGATAGGCGGATCACCAGCCAGCCTCCACCCATCACCAACCGCGAGAAGCGATCCGCATATGCGGAGGTTCGGGCCCGCCTGCGCTCCTTCGGCTCACGCCGCCATATCGGGCAGCTGGAGCGCAGGTGGTCGGACCTGCAACGGCGGACGCCCCGCTTGCTGGCATGCTTTCACATGCAGATCGCTGAAAGTAAGTTTAATGGATTGTGGTTTTCATGTTTGTCTTTGTGGCCCTAACTGCATGGCCCTGTTTTCCCTGTATTTCATATTTATTCATTCTCCTCATATCTGCATGGCCCTGTTTTCCCTGTATTTCATATTTATTCATTCTCATATCTGCACGGCCCTGTTTTCCCTGTATTTCATATTTATTCATTCTCCTCATATCATTTTTTTTTTTTTTTTGGGGGTGCATTTGAAATTGTTTTTGGGCGCGGATTTGTGTGGGAACTAACCCCAATTTTTTCCCCATCTTTTAGGGGCCCAGCGAAGACTACGCCGTCAGCTTCTGGCCAGACGACGATCACGGCCACTCTCCCCAACCCCCAGCCAACACTCCAACTCCACTCCTTCCCCTATTCCCCACTCCTCCCCAGCCTTCTTACACCCTCAGCCAGATTTTCTGGCCTCCTTCCCCTCCGTCCCAATTCCCCCTCTCCTCCAACAACCCCTCTTAGAATGACCCCCTCCCCGGAGTCGGTCATAACCCCGCCCCGATCTTTGGGGAATGGACCCACCTCCGAGGAGGACGATGGAGGGCCTTCTGTAGCTGGCGTTGGGTCTTCCGGTATGTTTTTTTTTTGTGGTTTTGGGCGATTAACGTAACCTGTTACTGCTGTTTTCAACATACACATAGCACACCTGTCAGAATTTGGACATAGGCTTTGTATTTTTGCCCTACACCATTTTAGTTTAATGAGTTTTAATGCAGTTTTTTTAAAATGTTTTTTGTTGAGTTTTTTTTTTTATTTTTTTTTTATGTGGTTTCACTATTGTTGTATTAATCCCCACACTTTTCTCACCCACAGAGGAACAGAGGCTTCGGGCCAATTTATCCGCCTGTGTGGCCCAGATGCACACCAATATCATCAGGGTGCTGGTGGTCCTTGACCGTATGTCGGTCCTCCTTAGGGAGTAGTTTTTTTTTTTTGGCCCATTCTGTAAATAAATTGTTATGTTTGAAGTTACGTTCTGGCTCATTCGTTTTTTCAAAACCACATATTGTTTACCCTGACATAAGTAGAGTGTTCCTGCAAGGATTTCAAAATTTTGTCAATAAGAGTGTGTGTTGTAATTTTATGTCAAACAGCCACAAGAAACACCTAACAGTACCAATCTGATTTCCCTTTTTTGGTGTAGTCACAATTAGATATTTCTACATTTTACAGGTTCCTAGTTGGTGTGCAAGCAGCTTAGGGCAATATTACGAAGCAAAAGGATTGTACAGGCTTCCTTTTGGTGTTGGTTTGGACCCTGAATAAAGAAAACATTTTTGCTCAAATGGCGTCAGTACTGGATTACCCCTTAGTCAAATGTAACGTGTGTGAACCTGGTTACACTTGGTGGTATCGTTCCAAAAAAGGGACAACATTTCACTCTCAAAACATTTATTATCAACATAACTGAAAAATCAAAGTGGTCACTCACAAACAAAACACACAGTGATAATCTCAAATACAACACATACCAAAAAAACCACATCACCAAAAAAAATCAAGAACTGGTTGACGAAGGACCATGCCAACATGATTCCACATATATGGCATTGCAATAAGGGTTCCAGAATATATCCCCAAAATATCCACATACAGGTTTTGTAAGGGTAGCAGGAAGTAGTCATCGTTGGAGTGCCAAAGATTATGTAAAAAAACAGAAGATGGAGAAAAAAATTAGCCAAAAATTAGATGTTCTCAAACAAACCCAACCACATTAGGTATCAACACTGTTTTTTTTCAAACAATTACCTAAAAAATCTGGCCACCACATCATCGCGCATGGCCCCCCCACATACTGACCTCCGACCAACCTCGGGGGGGGCATCCTCAGGTAAGGCATCCTCTGGCTGCATTGGGACCCCACTCCTTATGGCGATGTTGTGAAATATCCCACACAGGACCACAATTTTCGAAACCATATCCGGCAAATACATGAGTTCGCCACCAGAGCGGTGGAGGCATCTGAATCGGCCTTTTAAAAGGCCAATACAGCACTCCACCACTTGCCTGGTGGCTGTAAGTGCGGAATTATACTCACTTTGTGGCCCTGGTGTGGGAGCCAAATAAGGAGTGAGCAGCCAGGGCATGCAAGGGTAGCCACTGTCTCCTGTGAAAATGAAAAGACAACATCAGGCTCACTCTGTATGAAGCTTAACATTGTTATGTACTAAAGGTCTCCACTTACCCAGAAGCCACGCATCACCAGCTTGTAGGTTGGATAATTTGTGCCATATCCCTGATTGCCGGATGACGAAGGAGTCATGTGCACTTCCTGGTAATTTTGCATTCAGGGACAGGATCTGGAGGGAGGCATCACATACCACCATTACATTGAGGGAGTGATAGTGTTTCCTGTTTCTAAATATTGCCTCCAGCCGTGCTGGAGGCTGAAGTGGTATGTGAGTACCATCCACAACCCCTATGATGTGTGGGAAGCCAGCTATTTGGTAAAAATTGGCCTTGGCCACACTAAGGGCACCAATATCCAAAGGCATTTGAATAAAATGATGGAGGTGCTTGAAAAGTGCCTCCATCACTGCCCTCAGGATCCGGGAAAAGGAGGATTGTGAGATGCCCACCACTATTCCCACCGTTGTTTGGAACGATCCTGAGGCACAGAAATGTAACACCGCCATAAATTGCGTAAGTGGTGGAATTGCTGTAGGACTGTCAATTTGCCGCTCAAGATCACTCTCTATTAATGAGAGAATGTCTATGATGATTTTTGGAGGAAGACGGTATCGTCTTAAAACCTCATCATCTGGCATTCCAAAAAGGGTGACACATGTCATAATATCTGGGGGCCTTGCACGCCTACGATGCCTACGCCTGGGACGAGATTGAGGTTGGTCGGCTTCCGGGAGCAGGGCCAGAACAATCCGACCCATATCAACCTGAAATGACAACATTGGAATGTCAGCCTTTTTACCCAAACCATTAAAAATACATGTAACTTTGCTTGAAAATACCATCCATTGATGCTTACATGCCGGGGTATTGTCATGATATGTTGTAACTGCAAATAATAACATCAAAAATATACATCATTTTATGCTGGCCATGTCATTATCACAAATTTAAGCAAGACAAAACATAAAAGGGGACACACACACATTTGGGCAAACAGCAAAATGACGTTGCGCACACTACATCAAATTGAGGCCAAATGTAAGCAACCAATGCTCCAGCCAAAAAAAAACATTTTTAAGGGATGAATACACATTTCACAAAGCGCTAATTATTTCGCAAATACAAGGCACAATAGGAAGTAGTAAAAATGCGCTAATTATTTCGCAAATACAAGGCACAATAGGAAGTAGTAAAAATGCGCTAATTATTTCGCAAATACAAGGCACAATAGGAAGTAGTAAAAATGCGCAAATTAGTTCGCAAATACAAGGCACAATAGGAAGTAGTAAAAATGCACAAATTAGTTCGCAAATACATGGCACAATAGGAAGCAGTAAAAATGCGCAAATTAGTTCGCAAATACAAGGCACAATAGGAAGTAGTAAAAATGTGCTAATTAGTTCGCAAATACATGGCACAATAACGCCGCATAAATAATGTAAAAAAAACACAGAGTACGAATTTGCTAAAAACAACGTTACATGTGGAAGGCCAACCAAAGTTGCGGACAGACAAACAAGAACATTTCCTAAACAGTTTAACAAATGAACTTACCAAGAGATAATATATAAGAAACCGGACCAAAATGTCTTTGGGGCAGAGCCAAAATAAAACCTAAGAGAGATGAAATGACGGGAAAAACTTATTAGAAAAATCGGCACCAGAATGAGAGACAAATTGACCCAAAGTTAGACTTCCCCAAACTTACCAAAACTGGAAACGACCAAAAAATTAAAAATGGAAAAAAAACTAACGGAAAACAAAGAAAACCAAATTCGTTTCCCGCACAAATTAAGGAAGGATCAGAGGAACGCACAATCAATGATGCGGCCGCAAAATAAGGACGCATGTATAAATACGTCACGAGACAAAAACACAATTCTAGTGTATTTCTAGTTTGAACATCACACATGGCTGCAGACCAGGGAAACAATGGACAACAGTCAGGCGGTAAGTATTTCATGCATTTTGACTCAATGATTAATTAGAAACATAATATTGTGCAAGTTGTGAAGTTGAGAATTCTGCAAATTTACCCAAATAGGTGAGGAGGATGACATGGAAGAGGCTGCTGGGCCCAGTATTCCGGGCAAAGCTGCCAAAAAGAAAAGGCAGCCACAATTCACAAGAAAGGAGATGGAGGTTTTGATTCAGAAGTGTGTGGACATCCTGCCACAGGCAGACAGGAATATGAGTGCAAGCCAGAAGTGGAGAATGTGGGAAGAGGTAGCCGTGGATGTCAATAGGGTGGATGATTATGTCTGTCTAGCCCGGGATATCAAACGGCGGTAAGTAAACACTTGTCCACCCTAAAACCAAAAACAAAACAAAAAAAAAAATAATGGTTCCAATTTCATCCCACAGATGGGCCGACTTCAAATATCGCCTGAAGCAAAAACTGGCGGACAGGGCTAGGCATGCAAGGGGGACAGGTGGGGGTCCCACCCCTGTGTCATTGGAGTTGACTGATTTAGAAGAGCTGGCACAGGGGTGTGTGCAGCCTGTGGAGGTGTTTGGCGTATCCAACATGGATACGGACATGCCAGACTTTGCGGCTCCTCATGTTGTCCCAGGTAAATGTTGTGATGTCACCAACTCTGAAATGTTATTGTGCCAATATGTAGATTCTAATGTGAGTCTTTTCTCATTTTTCCAACAGAGACACAGGCGGATGAGTCTGCTCCAGAGGGGAGCCTTGGCCGCAGAATTTCTGCTAGCTCTGCAGGGGAGGAACCAGTACATCCGGCTGAGGACCCTGCAGAAGCCAGTCCAGGGCAATCCCCCTCGCAGGCAGTGTCCCTCCTCACAGAACTCAATTTTAAATCGGATTCCCATACGGAGATTCTGCAGAGGATGGACGCCAGTCTGGCACGGGTGGCTGAGGCCCTGGAGCAAAATGCTGCGGCCAACGTGACCATTGGTCAGGCCCTGGCGGAAAATACCAGGGCCAACATCCGCATCGCCACTGCCCTGGAGCAGCTCGTTCGCCAGCACATGGTGGAGCCGACCTCCCTGCCTGCCGGAACATCAGGATCCTCCACCTCTGGCACAACATCAGCCATCCCTCCAAATGTGCCTAGCCCTGTGCCTAGTCCAGAGGCCACAACATCTGCCTCTGGACGGGCCAGCCCGATGACATCCCGGACCCGGTCTGGTGCCCTCCCTCCCCCAGCCAAAGGGGCGAAAAAACGGTGACACCATTGGCTACTTTTCCCACACTCCTTCTGTGCTTGCCTCATATTCCTTTCTGGCCAAAACTTCCCTCTCCTTTCTTGTGAATTGTTTTTAATTTTTGCATTTACGTTTACCAAAAAATTATTGTTTGCACAATTAATAAATATTGTGGAACACTGGCAAAAATGTTGGAGTTCAATATGTGTATTTTTTTTTGGGTGGATAACAATAAATTTAGCACAAATGTACGACTTTGTATTCTGTCATTATTTAAAAAATTGGTTACTTTTAATCCGGGCCCACAAGCCAACAACGTTCAAAATAAAAAATTACACATTGAAAAAAAAATGCTCGTTTAAAACATTACCTAAGGAGGAAAAAACACCTTGCAAACACAAAATGAGGGACCAAACCTAAACATGATGACATTATTGTTACAATAGTCCAAAAACGAACACATTGCGGCCAAAATACACCCCCACAAATGTACGCTAATTGATTGTGTAATCCAGACATTAGCAGCTATGATTTCCACCTGCGTTCGGTTTTGTGCTATCCAAAAAAACAGCTTTCAAAACACATACCAAGCCGGTTACCAATCCAACACTAATTGAGTTTCTGACAAGCCGTGATTAATCGATGCAACATCGTGGAGTGCCGGGACGGAGGAGAAGGCCATCGCCACTGTGGTCGAGTTATCCAGCCCCTAAGCTGTGCGAGCATTTTGAAGGGAAAGAGGATCATCCAGTGACGTATGAGTTGGTACGAACACATTTGACGTTCGCATTTGTTAATGTATGTACGCCCAAAAAACGCCTCGCCACGCCTGCGTTTTTCCATCTCCACCCCTGTCAACGCCCAAAAACGGCCTGTTCTGTCAATCACATTTGACATGTCACTTCCTGTACGCTATTTGACGAACGAGACAAAAAAAACTCGCAATTTGCCGTACGCACATGCGCAGTGTAACACCGACGCATGCGCGGTTACTCAACATCGGAACGCAACGAGCGTACTGCCTCTAACGAACGGCTCTGAATCAGGGCCTATATGGTGTGAGTTGAGAGGGAGATAAATAAAACAATAATGTACAATAGTGTCCCTCTGACATCTCTTACCTTCAACACTGTGTGCAAAGCACTAAGCAGTGATCAGCAGCAGCATGGAAGGGGCTGTCACAAGACGCTGCCCTGGAGGAGGAAAATCACACTTCTGCCGGTCGTGTGTGTTAGCCAGTGAGGTCTCTGTACTGTGCATTGCAGGGGATCTGCATTTGAACAAATGTAATACCAGGTATTAAGAATTACCTGAAAGGTAAGAATTACATTAAGTTGGGATAAGAATCCTGTAGTTAATATTATCATTAAGTCCCCCAGGGCTTTTGTGAGTTGTGTGTTGCTTATGGGTGTCGCTTCAATGCCAAAAGTACCAGTGACAGGGGTATGGCTTAAAATGGTGTTTAAGAAGGGGAACAAGGGGTATGTGTGTGGGGGGGGAGAGGGTATTTGGGACAGCCAGGAGCTGCTCATGAGGGATAGAGAGAATCAGAGGGTCTCCCCAACTGTGGAGGCACTACAAGTCCCAGCACATTTAGCTAACAAGATACAAAATGCTGGGACTTGATATCACTGCTGGAGAAACACAGGTATCATTTTGGTTAAGTAGCAGACCCCAGAATTTTGGATCCCCAGTCTGCTAAACCTCTTGGTGTACAGTACAGCTTCTGTAAGGCAGAGATGCCGCAGCACTGGAGGGCCTGTCAGTGGCAACTTGGAACACTCATTATAAATTACAGATCTGAGCTACCTCCCTGTTGGCTGCCACTTGTTTCAGGAAGGGAAGGGGAGCAAATGTCACCATGCTGGGCCATTTTGGAGGCAGTGGCAGAGGAGGTGGGGGACAAATAGTCTGGATCAGCCATGAGCTGATTTGTGTGACTGCAGCAGTAAGTTGGTTGGTACCTGGGGAGGGGCCAGGCACCAGGAAAACATTTCTCTCGGGCCGGCTATTGATAAGCTAGAGCCGCCCCAGCTCACACCATGCTGCCAGGCTTAATAGAAGATCAGCCCCCTGAGCCCTGGCTTGGAGGCTGCGATCACAGAGGCCCGACTGATGCCTTGGACAGTTATGTGTGTGGAAGAGAGGAGAGGTCCGCGGTGAGGGAGGTAGGAGCCGGCTTACCTGTAGCGTGTACCATCTGTGTCCCCCGCTGGGAAGTTAATCACACTGCACGGCATGGTGTAGTAAGACTGTGGGCGTGGCTAGTTCCTTAGGTGGGAGGGGCCAGCCAACAGAAAGCAGCTTATGTTGGGGATCGGGACTAGCTACTAATAAACAAGTGACGTGACGGCCCCAATCTGCACTGGCCGGGACAAACAGCCCCATGAGCCATCGGCCCACCGGGAATATTCCCGCAAAAGTCTATGGCCAATCCGCCCCTGGATAGCAGTCACCACCAATGCATCTAAATAATTGTTTCTTAGCTTTAACCCATCTAGAAGAATTAGATAAAATGTTCCTAAGCTATAAACGTAGAAGTCTGATGACCACAATATCCTACATGAATACTGCTTTTTATTTAATAACATATAAAGAAATTGAATTTTGACGTTTTATTGGCATCTTTTGCCTTTATATAGTGATAAAATAAAACTGGTCAATGTCAATGACATTGTTAATTATAATTTACATTTTGGAATGTGTCCATTTACGTATAGCTAGTAAATAGTACCTTTATCTTTATGGGCAATTACAGGTGCAGAATCGGATTTGATAACACTGAATGCTGTATTGATTTATACTAAATCTTTCCTTGTAATTTTTTTGATTATGATATACTGTATTACACTTTTTCCTTTTCATAGTACAAAGCTAATTTGTCACAGTCACATGCTTTACGTTTCTGAGTTATCAGATGTAATAATGAGCTAGCAGTGATACTCTTTATGTGACTATTATTGATTTGGAAATAGCTGTACTGCATTGTTCAAAGAGAATAATTATCACACATGTCATTTTCATTTAATTGGCCTAATGTATAGTGTAGAAGAGATAACTGAAGAGATCTGGAATCACCTTCTAGACCAGAATTATTAAAAAGTATATATTACTAAAGGATATAAATGGGGTTAATTTTATTTTGTCGATATTCATTATGTTGACATTCATAGTGAGAATGAATGGTCATAATGTTGACATCAGGGGAGGATTGGACCACCGGGACATCGGGAGATATCCCGCTGGGCCGGACCCGATCTCACTAAATTAAAGGAGAGAAACCTTGCTGGCAGTGCTGCCCGCCGCCGATTAGACTGTCAGTGCCCTTTCTATCAGAGCCGCGGCTACGTCATTGCATCACTGTGGCCGGCGGATGTGGCGCAGGTATGCACAGCTTGCCTCAATCAGTGACAACAAGCAGTCTGGTGCGGCAGTATTAAAAGACACACTGAGTGCCTGCACCTGCACAGGCTGCAGGGAAAGATGGGGCAGGCCACGAGCAAAGAACTGTTAGTGAGGAGCAGAAGCTCAAACACTGTGGGCAAGCTGAAGCGCGTGTCCCTACCTTTTCTGTCAGCTCCTCCACCGGCAGGGCCCGCTTCCTCTGGTCTGGATGGAGAGGTGGATGCAGTGACCAGTGAGCACCAGGGAGCAGGCTAGCAGCACAGCCAGATGACCTCAATTCAGCAACAGATGGTGAGTGGTGGTGAAAGGGGCTGGATGTCTGGGTATTGATAATGTATGAGGGAGTGTCTGGGTGTTACTAGTGTAGGAGGGGGGTGCCTGGGTGTTACTGGTGTAGAAGGGGGGTGCCTGGGTGTTACTGGTGTAGGAGGGGGGTGCTTGGGTGTTAGTGGTGTAGGAGGGGGGTGCCTGGGTGTTAGTTGTGTAGGAGGGGGGTGCCAGGGTGTTAGTAGTATAGGAGGGGATTCCTGGGTGTTAGTAGTGTAGGAGGGGGGTGCCTGGGTGTTAGTAGTGTAGGAGGAGGGTGCCTGGGTGTTAGTATAGTAGGAGGGGGGTGCCTTGGTGTTAGTAGTGTAGGAGGGGGGTGCCTGGGTATTGATTTTGTATGAGGGGGTACCTGGGTGTTAGTAGTGTAGGAAGGGGGTGTATGGGTGTTAGTAGTGTAGGAGGGGGTGCCTGGGTGTTAGTAGTGTATGAGGGGGTGCCTGGGTGTTAGTAGTGTAGGAGGGGGGTGCCTGGGTGTTACTGGTGTAGGAGGGGGTACCTGGGTGTTAGTGGTGTAGGAGGGGGGTGCCAGGGTGTTAGTAGTGTAGGATGGGGTGCCTGGGTGTTAGTAATGTAGGAGGGGGGTGCTTGGGTGTTAGTAGTGTAGGAGGGAGGTGCCTGGGTGTTAGTAGTGTAGGAGGGGGGGTGCCTTGTGTGTTAGTAGTTTAGGAGGGGGGTGCCTGGGTATTGATTGTGTATGAGGGGGTGCCTGGGTGTTAGTAGTGTAGGAAGGGGGTATACGGGTGTTAGTAGTGTAGGATGGGGGTGCCTGGGTGTTAGTAGTGAAGGAGAAGGTGCCTGGGTGTTGATAGTTTAGGAGGGGGTGTCTGGGTGTTGGTAGTGTATGAGAGGGAGTCTGGATGTTGGTAGTGTAGGAGGGGGTGTCTGGGTGTTGGTAGTGTAGGTGGGTGGGTCTGGGTGTTGGTAGTGTAGGAGGGGGGTGTCTGGGTGCTGGTAGTGTAGGAGGGGGATGTCTGGGTTCTGGTAATGTGGGAGGGGGTGCCTGGGTGTTGGTAGTGTAGGAGGGGGAGTCTGGGTGTTGGTAGTGTAGGAGGGGGTGTCTGGGTGTTGGTAGTGTAGGAGGGGGTGTCTGGGTGTTGGTAGTGTAGGAGGGGATGTCTGGGTGCTGGTAGTGTAGGAGGGGGATGTCTGGGTGCTGGTATTGTAGAAGGGGGATGTCTGGGTGCTGATAGTGTAGGAGGGGGATGTCTGGGTGCTGGTAGTGTAGGAGGGGGATGTCTGGGTGCTTCTAGTGTAGGAGGGGGTGTTGTTGGTGTAGGAGGGGGATGTCTGGATGCTGGTAGTGTAAGAGGGGGGTGTCTGGGTGTTGGTAGTGTGGGAGTGGGATGCCTGGGCGTTGGTAGTGTGGGAGGGGGGTGTCTGGGTGTTAGTAGCGTAGGAGGGGGGTGCCTGGGTGTTGGTAGTGTATGAGAGGGAGTCTGGGTGTTGGTACTGTAGGAGGGGGGTATCTGGGTGCTGGTAGTGTAGGAGGGGGCTGTCTGGGTTCTGATAGTGTGGGAGGGGGGTGCCTGGGTGTTGATAGTTTAGGAGGGGGAGTCTGGGTGCTGGTAGTGTAGGAGGGGGATGTTTGGGTTCTGATAGTGTGGGAGGGGGGTGCCTGGGTGTTGATAGTTTAGGAGGGGGAGTCTGGGTGTTGGTAGTGTAGGAGGGGGTGTCTGGGTGTTGGTAGTATAGGAGGGGGGTGTCTGGGTGTTGGTAGTGTAGGAGGGGGGTCTGGGTGCTGGTAGTGTAGGAGGGGGATGTCTGGGAGCTGTTAGTGTAGGAGGGGGGTGTCTGGTTGTTGGTAGTGTAGGAGGGGGTGTTGTTGGTGTAGGAGGGGGATGTCTGGGTGTTGGTAGCGTAGGATGGGGATGTCTTGGTGCTGGTAGTGTAGGAAAAGGGTGTCTGGGTGCTGGTAGTGTAGGAGGGGGGTGTCTGGGTGTTGGTAGTGTAGGAGGGGGTGTCAGGGTGTTGGTAGTGTAGGAGGGGGTGTCTGGGTGTTGGTAGTGTAGGAGGGGGGTGTCTGAGTTCTGGCAGTGTAGGAGGGGAGTGTCTGGGTTCTGGTAGTTAGGAGAGGGGTGTCTGGGTGTTGGTAGTTAGGAGAGGGGTGTCTGGGTGTTGGTAGTGTAGGAGGGGGGTGTCTGAGTTCTGGTTGTGTAGGAGGGGGATGTCTGGGTTCTGTTAGTGTAGAAGAGGGGTGTCTGGGTGTTGGCAGTGTAGAAGGGGGGTGTCTGGGTGTTGGTAGTGGAGGAGAGGGGTGTCTGGGTTCTGGTAGTGTAGGAGGGGATGTCTGGGTGTTGGTCTTGTGGGGGGGTGTCTGGGTGCTGGTAGTGTAAGTGGGGAATGTCTGGGTGCTGGTACTGTAGGAGAGGTGTGTCTGGGTGCTGGTAGTGTAGGAGGGGGTAGTCTGGGTGCTGGTAGTGTAGGAGAGGATGTCAGGGTGTTGGTAGTGTAGGAGGGGGTTGTCTGGGTGCTGGTACTGTAGAAGGGGGGCGTCTGGGTGCTGGTACTGTAGGAGGGGATGTCTGGGTGCTGGTACTGTAGGAGGGGGGTGTTGGTAGTGTAGGAGGAGGGTGTCTGGGTGCTGGTTTTGTAGGATGGGGGTGCCTGGGTGTTGGTGGTGTGGGAGGGGGATGTCTGGGTGCTGCTGGTGTAGGAGGAGGGTGTCTGGGTGTTGGTGGTGTATGAGAGGTTGTCTGGGTGTTGGTACTGTAAGCGGGGGTGTCTGAATGCTTCGGAGGTTTTGAATGTAAATGAAGGAGTGCGTCTGGTGCTGCAGTGCTAGGGTGTCGGTTATAATTAAAGGGGGCTTCCGAGTGCAACAGAGATATTAGTAGTGTATGACGGTGGATGCTGCAGGAGTGTTGGTAGTGAATGAGGAGGGTTATGCATTGGAGGTGAACATGGGAGGGTGATTGGATCCTTCTGGGGTGTCATTGGTGAGTGATGGAGGATGGGAGTCATTGGTGACTGAGGGAAGTGTCTGGGTGCTGGTAATGAACAAATTAATGAATTAATGCGTGTGAGTACAGACTGGGAGGCACCAGCCACTATTTTGCCTCTGGATGCCTCTGACGAAATTACGCCTCTGACACTAGTCATCTCCTATTCAATCAGGAACAGAATATCACCTCAGTGCATTGGTTGCATTTCTTCTAATTGCTGCAACTGACCGTTAGATTACTATGTAAGTACAGGTTGAGTCTCCGATATCCAAAATGCTTGGGACCAGGGGTATTTTGGATATTGGAATATTCCGTATTTTGGAATATTTGCATATCATAATGAAATATCTTTGGAATAGGACCCAAATATACACACATAATGCATTTATGTATTATATACACCTTATACACACAGCCTGCAGGTAATTTTATACAATATTTTCAATAATTTTGTGGCTCAAACAAAGTTTGTGTACACAAATGAAATTCATTTATGTTTCATATACACCTTATACACACAGCCTGAAGGTAATTTTATACAATATTTGTAATACTTTGTGTCTTAGACAAAGTTTGTCTACATTTAACCATCAAAAATCAAAAGGTATCATTATCTTAGTCATGCCCCAAAAAATCTGAAATATTTGGATATGGGAGACTCAACCTTTACAGGCTTTCTTTATACTTTGTGACAATCACAAATATACTGCATGTTACACTGTCGTGTTAGTGTTGCAACATGTTAATCATATGCACATTTTACTGCTGAAGTTTAACATGTTGAAGGTGACTGTGACCACCAGCCACTCTCAACGTGGCGACATGGTTTGGGACATTTTATAAAAGGTTTGTGATGTCAAAATAGCATGTGCTATGTACTATAAACTAATAGAAAAGCAAGAAATAGGAAATGTTTGTTAGTCTTTTGGTCAGATTTCATCTGTTGTCCATCGGTTTCCAACAAATTACAATTTAATGTGATGACGGTCTTTATTGGAAATGCCAAATCTAACTGACTTTTAGGCGTCAATCCAATTATTTGCGAATTGTGAGTAGCGAGTTTGTTTCTTGAAACTCGAAGACTTCACACTAATGCGCGCTCCCGAGAACTCTCCAAACCAATTAAAAATGCCTATTTGCAGTAATGACTGCCAAATGAGATGTGAGAGAAGTGCATAAAAAAATTTTGAGACCATCCTGGACCCACCAAAATTGATCATTTTGTTAGCAGGAACATATAGAAGGATGTTTGTGGGCATTAGGAAGGTACTGCAGATTTTTAAATGGTGATAAATGGGTGATTTGTGCTCATTTAAAATGCAAAAAAATGATAAATAGCTAATTTTTGTTCATTTAATATCAACTGAATTAAACAAAAAATGCAGAAAAAGTAGGAAAAATTTGGGATGCCTAAACTAACAAAAAAGCAGAGTTTGGGGTAATTTTCTTTTTACCCCCAAAAATGACATGTAATTATTGGACTAATTAAGCTAACTGGAAACTTCCAATTGCCTAATTAGCATACTTAGTCATTAGGGGGGCAGGGGGGGGGTGTCCAAGGGGTTGAGCACAGTATCCTGACATTTTAACCTTAAAATAAAGATTTTGCTTTTTATCGCTCATCCCCAGGGAGTTGTGAATGGAAAAATGCGAATTCAGTCTCACTGGTTCAGTGCGAGTTGCTAATTGGATTACAAAATGAATTCGCTGTGCGAATTCTAAGAGAAAACAGCACCTCGCAATTTGCAGCAAATTTATTTGACCCCATAGACAGGAAAATACAATGGACATCCCTGACAGATATCTATTGACGCTGAAATCTGATGCTTAATAAATACTGCATTTTTAAACTGCAATCAGACAGCGGTTACAGCAAAATTGGTGCTTCATAAATATATCCCTTAGTACTTTTTTTCCCAGGGAATGCAAATGTTGTTGTTTTATTTGTAAATGACATGTACTCTTATGTGAAATAGAGTTTTACATATTTCACAAATTCATTTTTGAAATACATAAAGGTCTCTGGAGCTTCATGAGGCATTTTCTTAATTATGATGGGTGCTATATAAATTGCAATCCCTTTACTTCTTCATTGCTGCATAGCTTTACAGCATTGGTGTTTGGAGAAAACTTTATAAAAATATAAATTAAAATATCACTATTGAAAATCCTGAAAACTCCCCTCTTCAGGCAAGCTTATCAGATCCCAGAACCGCCCAGATAACCTTCATAGCTTCCATATCTAATTACATCCCCTTTCACAGTCCACACATAACCTCACACATAGTCTTTCTCTCACATCCTAATGATATTTGGCCGACATTCCGGTGTGAATGCATCATGCAGCCCACCAAGAAACTGTGCATTCTGGCTAGCACTTATCCTTGTGTATCAATGCCTATTTCCCTATAGATTGTAAGCTTGCGAGCAGGGCCTTCCTACCTATATATGTGTCTGTTATTACTAGGGGTGAGCGGGTTCGGCGGGAAAAGTCGAGCCCCCCCGATCCGAGTCAGGCTCGACTTTTCCCGCCTGACTCGGATCTGAAATCGAGGCAAAACGTCATCATCCCGCCTTCCGAGTCTCGCGGGTTTTGGATCCTATATAAGGTACCCGAGTCGGCGCCATTTTCTCACTCGGCTGTGGACAGTGAAGAGGGAGGGTGGGCATTAGGGCTGGCTGGGCTGTGTAGTGTAGTGTAGTGTAGTGCTGCTGTTGTCCACTACTTCAAAGTCCATAGGGGCTGGCTGTGTTGTGCTGTGCTACTGTTGTTAATAGGGGCTGTGTCCACTACTTCAAAGTCCATAGGGGCTGGCTGGACTGTGTTGTGCAGTCAGTTCTCCATAGGGGCTGTGTCCACTCCAAAGTCCTGTGCAGTGTCCCAGTCCTAAAGGGGTGCTGTAGTGTTGTCCAGGGGGTGCTCTGTCCATCAGGGGTGCTCCCCCCAAGTGCTAAAAAATAATATATTTTCTGTGTTTGTGAATTGTGTGCGCAGTAGCCGCACGTGCATCAACAAAGTAGTGCCAAGCATGCGCCTGTGTCATAAGTAAAGGGCCGGCTGGCTTGACCGTTAAAGGGTGCTGTAACCCCCAAAGTACACTCCAGTCCAAACCAAAAAAAAAATTATTTTCTGTGTTTGTGACTTGTGTGCACAGTAGCCGCACGTGCATCAACAAAGTAGTGCCAAGCGTGCGCCTGTGTCATAAGTAAAGGGCCCGCTGGCTTGACCGTTAAAGGGTGCTGTAACCCCCAAAGTACACTCCAGTCCAAACCAAAAAAAAAATTATTTTCTGTGTTTGTGAATTGTGTGCGCAGTAGCCACACGTGCATCAACAAAGTAGTGCCAAGCGTGCGCCTGTGTCATAAGTAAAGGGCCGGCTTGCTTGACCGTTAAAGGGTGCTGTAACCCCCAAAGTACACTCCAGTCCAAACCAAAAAAAAAATTATTTTCTCTGTTTGTGAATTGTGTGCGCTGTAGCCGCACATGCATCAACAAAGTAGTGCCAAGCGTGCGCCTGTGTCATAAGTAAAGGGCCGGCTGGCTTGACCGTTAAAGGGTGCTGTAACCCCCAAAGAACACTCCAGTCCAAACCAAAAAAAAAATTATTTTCTGTGTTTGTGAATTGTGTGCGCAGTAGCCACACGTGCATCAACAAAGTAGTGCCAAGCGTGTGCCTGTGTCATAAGTAAAGGGCCGGCTGGCTTGACCGTTAAAGGGTGCTGTAACCCCCAAAGTACACTCCAGTCCAAACCAAAAAAAATATATTTTCTGTGTTTGTGAATTGTGTGCGCAGTAGCCGCACGTGCATCAACAAAGTAGTGCCAAGCGTGCGCCTGTGTCATAAGTAAAGGGCCGGCTGGCTTGACCGTTAAAGGGTGCTGTAACCCCCAAAGTACACTCCAGTCCAAACCAAAAAAAAATATATTTTCTGTGTTTGTGAATTGTGTGCGCAGTAGCCGCACGTGCATCAACAAAGTAGTGCCAAGCGTGCGCCTGTGTCATAAGTAAAGGGCCGGCTGGCTTGACCGTTAAAGGGTGCTGTAACCCCCAAAGTACACTCCAGTCCAAACCAAAAAAATGTATATTTTCTGTGTTTGTCAATTGTGTGCGCAGTACCGCACGTGCATCAACAAAGTAGTGCCAAGCGTGCGCCTGTGTCATAAGTAAAGGGCCGGCTGGCTTGACCGTTAAAGGGTGCTGTAACCCCCAAAGTACACTCCAGTCCAAACCAAGAAAAAAATTATTTTCTGTGTTTGTGAATTGTGTGCGCAGTAGCCGCACGTGCATCAACAAAGTAGTGCCAAGCGTGCGCCTGTGTCATAAGTAATGGGCTGGCTGGCTTGACCGTTAAAGGGTGCTGTAAGCCCCAAAGTACACTCCAGTCCAAACCAAAAAAATATATATTTTCTGTGTTTGTGAATTGTGTGCGCAGTAGCCGCACGTGCATCAACAAAGTAGTGCCAAGCGTGCGCCTGTGTCATAAGTAAAGGGCCGGCTGGCTTGACCGTTAAAGGGTGCTGTAACCCCCAAAGTACACTCCAGTCCAAACCAAAAAAATATATATTTTCTGTGTTTGTGAATTGTGTGCGCAGTAGCCGCACGTGCATCAACAAAGTAGTGCCAAGCGTGCGCCTGTGTCATAAGTAAAGGGCCGGCTGGCTTGACCGTTAAAGGGTGCTGTAACCCCCAAAGTACACTCCAGTCCAAACCAAAAAAATATATATTTTCTGTGTTTGTGAATTGTGTGCGCAGTAGCCGCACGTGCATCAACAAAGTAGTGCCAAGCGTGCGCCTGTGTCATAAGTAAAGGGCCGGCTGGCTTGACCGTTAAAGGGTGCTGTAACCCCCAAAGTACACTCCAGTCCAAACCAAAAAAATTTATATTTTCTGTGTTTGTCAATTGTGTGCGCAGTAGCCGCACGTGCATCAACAAAGTAGTGCCAAGCGTGCGCCTGTGTCATAAGTAAAGGGCCGGCTGGCTTGACCGTTAAAGGGTGCTGTAACCCCCAAAGTACACTCCAGTCCAAACCAAGAAAAAAATTATTTTCTGTGTTTGTGAATTGTGTGCGCAGTAGCCGCACGTGCATCAACAAAGTAGTGCCAAGCGTGCGCCTGTGTCATAAGTAAAGGGCTGGCTGGCTTGACCGTTAAAGGGTGCTGTAAGCCCCAAAGTACACTCCAGTCCAAACCAAAAAAATATATATTTTCTGTGTTTGTGAATTGTGTGCGCAGTAGCCGCACGTGCATCAACAAAGTAGTGCCAAGCGTGCGCCTGTGTCATAAGTAAAGGGCCGGCTGGCTTGACCGTTAAAGGGTGCTGTAACCCCCAAAGTACACTCCAGTCCAAACCAAAAAAATATATATTTTCTGTGTTTGTGAATTGTGTGCGCAGTAGCCGCACGTGCATCAACAAAGTAGTGCCAAGCGTGCGCCTGTGTCATAAGTAAAGGGCCGGCTGGCTTGACCATTAAAGGGTGCTGTAACCCCCAAAGTACACTCCAGTCCAAACCAAAAAAATATATATTTTCTGTGTTTGTGAATTGTGTGCACAGTAGCCGCACGTGCATCAACAAAGTAGTGCCAAGCGTGCGCCTGTGTCATAAGTAAAGGGCCGGCTGGCTTGACCATTAAAGGGTGCTGTAAGCCCCAAAGTACACTCCAGTCCAAACCAAAAAAAAAATTATTTTCTGTGTTTGTGAATTGTGTGCACAGTAGCCGCACGTGCATCAACAAAGTAGTGCCAAGCGTGCGCCTGTGTCATAAGTAAAGGGCCAGCTGGCTTGACCATTAAAGGGTGCTGTAACCCCCAAAGTACACTCCAGTCCAAACCAAAAAAAAAATTATTTTCTGTGTTTGTGAATTGTGTGCGCAGTAGCCGCACGTGCATCAACAAAGTAGTGCCAAGCGTGCTCCTGTGTCATAAGTAAAGGGCCGGCTGGCTTGACCGTTAAAGGGTGCTGTAACCCCCAAAGTACACTCCAGTCCAAACCAAAAAAATATATATTTTCTGTGTTTGTGAATTGTGTGCACAGTAGCCGCACGTGCATCAACAAAGGAGCAGCGCCAAGCATGCGCCTGTGTCCCATAAGTAAAGAGCCGGCTGGCTCATTCCTTAAAGGCTGGTGTAACCCACAAAGTACACTACTCTCCAGCAAAAATAAAAAAATATTTTCTGTGTTTAGCCGCACGTATATATCAAACCGATATAACATAAATGGAGGACCAAACTTTCTCCGATAAAAATAAAATAGAGAAAGATCAAGAACCACTTCCTCCTAGTGCTGAAGCTGCTGCCACTAGTCATGACATAGACGATAACATGCCATCAACGTCGTCTGCCAAGGCCGATGCCCAATGTCATAATAGAGGGCACATACAATCCCAAATGACAAAGTTCAGGAAAATGACCTTGAAAAAAACATTTAAATCAGCTGAAGAGAAACGTAAACTTGCCAATATGCCATTTACGACACGGAGTGGCAAGGAACGGCTAAGGTCGATCCCTAGTATGTTCATGACTAGTGGTTCAGCTTCACATGACGATGGAAGCCCTCCTCCCACTAAAAAAATCAAAAGAGTTAAGCTGGCAAAAGCACAGCGAAGAACTGTGCTTTCTAAGAAGATATCACAAATCCCCAAGGAGAGTCCAAGTGTGGTGGTGGTTGCGATGCCTGACCTTCCCAGCACTGGACGGGAAGAGGTGGCTCTTTCCACCATTTGCACGCCCCCTGCAATGCTGAAAGGAGCACCCACAGTCCACTTGCTGATATGCAAATTGAAGATGTCACTGTTGAAGTACAACAGGATGAGGATACTGGTGTAGCTGGCGCTGAGGAGGAAGTTGGCGAGGAGGATTCTGATGGTGATGTGGTTTGTTTAAATCAGGCTCCAGGAGAGACAGTTGTTGTCCGTGGGTTGAAAAAGCCCATCACGGTCATGCCTGGGCAGAAGACCAAACATTCCACCTCTTTGGTCTGGCAATATTTCTATCCAAATCCGGACAACAACTGTCTTGCCATATGTACCTTATGTAAAGGTGGAATAAGTAGGGGTAGGGACGTTAACCACCTAGGAACATCCTCCCTTATACGGCACCTGCAGCGCGTTCATAATAAGTTACTGTCAAGTTCAGAAACTTTGGCTAAGACCGTAAGCAGTCCAGGGACACCTAAATCCCGTTGTCCTGTTGTATCCAAGCGCCTGCAAACCACACCGTCAACTCCCTCCTCGTCAATTTCCTCCTTAGTCAGGATCAGAAGTAGTCCTGCAGGCCATGTCACTGGCATGACTGACTCTCCTATCCGGGATTCCTCCGGAGGATCCTGCATTGCTACGCCTCCTGCTTCCGCTGCTGCTGTTGCTGCTGCTGGGAGTCGTTCATCATCCCAGAGAGGAAGTAGGAACACCACTACTTTTACTAAACAATTGACCCTCCAACAGTCCTTAGCGAGGAGGATGAAGTACGACAGCAGTCATCCTGAAGCAAAACGTATAACTGAGGCCTTGACTGCTATGTTGGTGTTAGATGTGCGTCCGGTATCCGCCATTAGTGCAGTGGGATTTAGACAATTGCTGGAGGTAGTGTGTCCCCGGTTCCAAATCCCGTCTAGATTCCACTTCACTAGGCAGGCGATACCGATACTGTACAGAAACATCAGAAAAAGTGTCCTCAGTGTCCTGAAAAATGCCGTTGTACCCAATGTCCACTTAACCACGGACATGTGGACAAGTGGAACAGGGCAGACTAAGGACTATATGACTGTGACAGCCCACTGGGTAGATGTATCACCTTACGCAGCAACAGCAGCAGCGTCACCAGTCGCAGCATCTCAGAAACGCCAGCTTGTTCCAAGGCAGGCTACACTGTGTATCACCGGTTTCAGTAAGAGGCACACCGCCGACAACCTCTTAGAGAAACTGAGGGAAATCATCGCCCAGTGGCTTACCCCACTTAGACTCTCCTGGGGATTTGTGATATCTGACAACGCCACCAATATTGTGCGGGCATTACATCTGGGCAAAATCCAGCACGTCCCATGTTTTGCTCACACAATAAACTTGGTGGTGCAGAATTTTCTGAAAAGCGACAGGGGCGTGCAGGAGACGCTTTGGGTGGCCCGAAAAATTTCAGGCCACTTTCGCCATTCAGCGACTGCGTGCCGAAGACTGGAGCGCCAGCAAACACTCTTGAACCTGCCCCGCCATCACCTGAAGCAAGAGGTTGTGATGCGGTGGAACTCAACCCTCTATATGCTTCAGAGGATGGAGGAGCAGCAAAAGGCCATTCAAGCCTATACATCCACCTATGACATAGGCAAAGGAGGGGGTATGCACCTGACTCAAGCGCAGTGGAGAATGATTTCCATGTTGTGCAAGGTTCTCCAGCCCTTCGAACTTGCCACACGTGAAGTTAGTTCAGACACTGCCAGCTTGAGTCAGGTCAATCCCCTCATCAGGCTTTTGCAGAAGCAGCTGGAGAAAGTGAAGGAGGAGCTAAGATGGAGCGATTCCGCTCGGCATGTGGGACTTGTGGATGAAGCCCTTCATTCGCTTTGCCAGGATTCCAGGGTGGTCAATCTGTTGAAATCAGACCACTACATTTTGGCCACCGTGCTCGATCCTAGGTTTAAAGCCTATGTGGTGTCTCTCTTTCCGGCCGACACAAGCCTGCAGAGGTGCAAAGACCTGCTGGTGAACACACTGTCAGCTGAAGCGGAACGTGACACGTCAACAGCTCCTTCTTCATTTTCTCCCGCAACTGGGGCTGCCAGGAAAAAACTTAGGTATCCTAAGCAACCCGCTGGCGGTGATGCAGGGCAGGCAGGACCAAGTTTGGACATCTGGTCCGGACTGAAGGACCTGGCAACAATTTCTGACATGTCTACTGTCACTGCATATGATACTGTCACCATTGACAGAATGGTGGAGGATTACATTGGTGACTGCATCCAAGTAGGCATGTCAGACAGTCCATACCTGTACTGGCAGGAAAAAGAGGCAATTTGGAGGCCCCTGTACAAACTGGCTCTATTTTACCTGAGTTGCCCCCCCTCCAGTGTGTACTCAGAAAGAGTGTTTAGTGCAGCCGGGAACCTTGTCAGCGAAAGGCGAAGGAGGTTGCTTCCACAGAATGTGGAGAAGATGATGTTCATCAAAATGAATTATCAGCTCTTCCAGGGAGACCGGCCTCCAGAACGTACAGAGGGACCTGTGGTGGTGGATTCAAGTGGGGACAAGTTAATACTTTGTGAGGATGAGGATGTACACACTGAAGAGGGTGAGGAATCGGTGGATGAGGAGGATGAGGATGACATCTTGCCTCCGTAGAGCCAGTTTGTGCAGGGACACATTAATTGCCAGCTTGTCTTGTGGGGGCCCAAATGAACCAATCATTTCAGCCACAGTTGTGTGGCAGACCCTGGCGCTGAAATTATTGGTTTGTTAAAGTGTGCATGTCCTGTTTATACAACATAAGGGTGGGTGGGAGGGCCCAAGGACAATTCCATCTTGCACCTCTTTTTTTTCTTTGCATTATGTACAGTTTGGGGCCTAGTTTTTCAAACTGCCATCCTGTCTACCACTGCAGTATCATGCCTAGATGGGTCACGTGTTTGTGCCGCCCACTCGTGTCGCTTAGCATAGTCATCCAGCTACCTCGGAGCAACCTTTTGGACATAAAAACACTATTGTGAGGTGTGAGGTGTTCAGAATAGACTGGAAATGAGTGGAAATTAAGGTTATTGAGGTTAATAATAGCATAGGAGCAGAAAAAACTAAAAATTCTGTGATTTTAGCTGTTTTTATGCTTTTTTTTCAAAAAAATACAGATCCAAAACACAAAACCCAGAACCCAAAACACGGAAGGGTGGTTTTGGCAAAACCAATCCAGATCCAAAACACGAAGAAAGATCCAGATCCAAAACCAAAACACAAAACACGAAAAGTGGCCGGTGCACACCCCTAGTTATTACCCATTTTTGTTCTGTTAATGTTTACAATTGTAAAGTGCAACGGAATATGCTGCGCTATATAAGAAACTGTTAATAAATAAATAAATAAATAAATGGATATATTCCTCAAATCTGTTCTAAAAATGTCAGAAAGGGTGTAATTCTTTCTAAAAAACATATTTCATATGTATCCTATGCTCTGGATATTCCCCAAAAAGTACAAGCAATAAGATCACAGAAATAGTTTCCCATCGCTGGACACTGATGGTCTTCTGGAAATCAGACAAATAAAATCAGAACAGACATAAGTTATTGCAGAGCCGTAACTAGAATTTTTGGTACCCTGTGCCAGAAAGAGAATTGGCGCCCCCCAAATTTTTCAAAGGGACATAATGCACCCAAAAAAGGGGAATGGCATCATGGGGAAGGGCCAGGGAAAAGATAGGGGAGGCAGGAGATGCTGGGGATGAAATAAGAGGAAGCTACAAATGAGAATGATAATAAACAGAAATTTTACAGGCTAAAACAGCGCCCCCTGACCTGTGGTGCCCTGTGCGATGGCACCGGCCGCACAACCCTAGCTACTGTCCTGAGTTATTGTGCCATTTCAAGCTTCAACTGTAACAAATTTCATGAGTGTTTCTCCTAGGGCTTGTGTATGATTTGCAGCTTACGGAAATTTGCACTTGATAAATAGCTTGGGGTGTGATATATTTTATAATGGTGGACAAGCTTGGCAGTAACTCAAGCAATACTCCACTGGCAAAAATAATTCAAAGCTTACTTAATGTGCTAATCTGGATTTAACAAATGGTACACATGATTGAATCTACTGTAACCATGTTACCATAGTGATTATTTGTGGATTGATTGTTTTGTAAGATAATTTTAGTATTTTTTGTAGAAAAGAATTACAATCTGCCATTTTTAAACAAATTTATATTAGTGGTTCATACGCACAAAAACACTATTATAGAATATGTGATTTTGTTTCTATTAGACCTATTTACTAAAGTAAATTTGCAGGATTCTCAAAAACACCCTTTTTCAGGTATATACAGCTATGCGTTAGTCACAGATAAGATAGTGACCTGTATAGTGCAATTAGCATGAGGCTCAGAGCCCTCCTGATGGAGACGAAAGCCATCTGATGTGGATGGGGACCCTTTCTGATACCCCAGATAGAAAGGAAAACCACCTGATGTGGGGGCTTTGAGGAATGAGTTTGAGTCAAGATACTGTAAGACTGCTACTGTGATGAGACTGCAAATCACAAAATGCCCAGTCTACTGCCGACTGCTTCACATGCCGGAAGTTGCTTCACCAAAGATCTGCCCCTAGACTCAGTCACTGGTGCCCCAGGCCCCTGACTCCCATGCCCTCTTACTCGCAGCACCACCTCCTTTTTGACATCCAGCTCCTGGAAGATCTGCAGCTGCGCTTATGCTCGGGCCCGCAGCACAGGTCCATGGCAGAGCTGCCGCCAGAAAGGAGTGGGACTGGGAGTTATGGGTGAGGGTGGGCGTCAGAGTCACACCGGCATGAGAAGCTGCTGAGGATCAGTGACATCAATGAGCGGGGACAGGCTATAGATAGACGAAGGCAGCAGCTGATGGTCTGAGATGGAGCTCTCCACTAGTGTGTGGTGGCTTCTCAGGTGCTGAGAAGAGGTGCCATGTATTAGGCAGCCGTGACGGTACACTCCGGGTACATAGCTACAGCCCTAAGTGGGATGAATATATTGTGGGCAGTGGAGATGTTGCCCCTTCAGTGCTGGCGCCCGGCGGTAGGTGTCTCCATTGTCTCCCATAGTTCTTTCCCTGCTCCTACTTATCAAACCACTACTAGAAGGATACATAGGACCTCATTCAGAGTTGGTCGTAAGCGGCCGCTCGGTCGTACACCTAATGATTGTGTAACTGAAAAAAAAGCAATCGCACGGCCGGTCGGTTGCAACCAAAGTGACGTCCATACATGAACAAAGCACCTCCTCTAGCTAACGAGTGATAGCAGCTAGCGATTGAGTCGATCGTTGTCAGTCATTGTCTGTCGCTGTATGTTCATTTTCTTCTGATGGTTGCGGCCGCTTGATGCCCACATGTCATGTTTGCATGCGCTATCGATCAGCTTGTTAATAGCTTGTTGTCAATTATGTAATTAGTGTTCTAAAGTGTTGTTGTTTTTTTTTACTCCCTTTCAATTGCTTATAAAACTTTATTGTTCAAATGTCATTTCGTTCATGCTGATGTATTTCTGGTATTGCGTTTGTTAAATAAAAATATTTTAAACCCGGTTTTTGGATTAATAATGTTGTGTTGTTGTTAAATGCATGTTAAATTAACATTATGAATGTTAGATTGTGTAATTTTGCATATTTTTTGTGCCATTTGCACATGAAGGGCTAGAGCCAATCCGAGTTGCTATTATTAATTTTGATTTTTGGTCACATGAATAATGCTTTGTGCAATCGAAATTAGTATATGTAAATTAATTATTTTTTTTAACCAATCATGTTTCATGTTACCCATTTATATTTGTGGTTTACTGTAAAACCTGCCATTGCCATCATGAGAGCTGCGGCATTTACTCGCGCTGAACTGTTAGTTCTTGTTGAAGGGAAGGACAGGTGCCCGGGCAATCTTGCTCACCCGATACCTAATGCTGTTAAAAGGCAGGCCTACGCGGTGGTACGACGGCGGCTGCAGTTGCTTGGATTTCGGCGCAATATTGCGCAGTTAGAAAAACGGTGGTCGGACCTCCGGGGGCGTTCACCCCTGGTCTTGAGGAGTCTGCGGGCGCAAATGCGCCAGAGTAAGTATGCATTTGCGTTTTTTTGCTAGTATATTTGTTCCTTCTTTTTTTGTTTATTTTATTTTTCAAGCAAGCTGTAGTGTTATGTTGTACCTATTGTTTAGTTTGTGGAAACTACTTTCCATAAATGTCAGTTTTTTTGGGGGGGTATAAACTGTTATCTATATATGTTTGGTTTGTATTGTTATTGCTTACAAATAATTTTGAACTGTCATTTTTCACTTCTTAGGACATCAGCATAGACGGAGAAGGACATGGCATAGCGGTCGCAATGCCATGGCAAATACCCCTCCTAACCCCTCCCCTTCCCAACCCATGTCTCCCTCCCCACCCCCATACTCCCCAAGTAACCCTCCCTCCCTGGGTCAAAACTATGAAAATGGTCCTCCCTCCCCTGCCCACTCATCCCCAATTTCCCCTCCCGAGCCAGAATCTTCAGGCGAAATTATGCCCCCCGCAGAAGAATTTGGAACCCCACCCCTTATGGAGGAGCAGGCATTTCCTTACTAATGATGGATATATGGTAATTTTGGTTTTTAATCTTTTTTGTAAATATATTTCTCTTCATATATACAGGTTTTTTTTGTGTAGTTCTACATGTGTTTGTTTTTGTTTTTACCTTTTTTTTTATTTTTGAAAGGCCTTGTTGCGTGTGGTTTTTTTTTCCTATATGTTTTGGTGGTGTATATTCTAGGTAACGTTTATTTGTCAAAAATGTCAAAATGAAAAAAAAAGACCAACATCATAGGTTCAACAGGTTCAACATTAATCCCTGTGGTTTCCTCTAAATAGTAGTCTGTACTTTATGTCGGACAATGTTTATGTAAATTTTTAAACATTTTGCCTAAAAAAATCATCTTGAAAATATATAGACATTCAGTTACACATTTTTATAAAGCTAGTTTCATGTTGTTGTATTTTTTTTTTTCATTTTACAAATCATTTGTGTTAACTAAATTGTAGCAGAAAAGACATTAGGGTCATAATAAACAAAAATTTCACATGCCACACAAATGTTTCACTAACATGGTGAATGTGTAGAGCCTAATATTGCCTTTTTAAAATAAGAATAATTAGATTTATTAAAATACAAATTTTTCTTTATTGTTTCTCAAAACAGCAAGAAACATCATTACGAAGTTACATTGAAACACAAACACTTGGTGTACACAATGTCAAAGTGTTTTCAAAACAAAATCATGAACTGTACAAAAAGGAAAATGACATGGTTGATCAATCCAGCAAAAGGGTTGTTGTTTTGTTCAAACACAGACAAGGGCATTTCCAATGTGTTGTTTTTATTTGTTCGTTGTTTTAAGTAAAAATGGTGTGTTGCGCTTGTATTTCCGCAGCTCAATAAATAGTGGTCAGATTAAAAATATGGGTATATGAGCACTGGTATGGATTAGAATTGGTGGACCGCACAAATAAAAATCTAGGAATGTAATGAATAAACAGTAATCAATAATAAAACATAAAAAAATAAAAAAATAAATAAAAAAAATAAAAATAGATAAAGAACAAAGCTGAAAATAGAAAGAAAAAACAGCAAAGGAGAGAAAAGACATAAACAGTATTCTGGAATTAATGTTTATAGTCTTTATAGACTAGTTGAGGGTGTGCCAGTTGCTATTGCCACCTAACTCACCCTAACTATTTCGGCGTTGACTGCTGACTTCAGCTGCAGATTCCCATCTGAGCCGTGATCACGGGTCCCACAAGGCTGGCACCGCTTGATGAGAGAGGGCGCCGGGGGATGTTCAGTGGGTTTGTAGCGGCAGCAGCAGTTGTTCTTTTCCTGTGCACTCCTTCCAATCTCCAATGCGTTTCGGACCTTCCACGGGTCTTTTGTCAAGGATGAAAGGGGTGGGCCTTGGTATGGCTTTATTTATAGTGTGACTAATTAGTAAAAAGAGTTAAAACCCGGATATCCAGTGTCGGAAGTTGCGGGAGGGTTGGAGGTAAGCCTGACTCCATTTTGGTTTATGCCAGAATGGTGTAGATTGAGGAAAGTTAAAGGAAAATAAAAATGAAAGATAAGCAATGATATGAAACTAACAAAATAAGAATAAATATAAAGATAAATAAAGGTAAGAATAACATAAAAAATAAATAAAAATAAAATTAAAATAAAGTGAAATAAAATCAAAAATAAAAATAATAATAATTGCTATTGAATATTGAGTCTAAAAATTCTTTTGATTTTAAAATACTTATAAAAATGCTTATAATTCTATATCAATGTTCAGTCCACACGGTTCCAATGTGTGGAAGTTATAGATCCATTCTGTTTCTTTTTTCTTTAATGCTTTCATCAGATCCGCACCTCACCAGTTTTGTGTTACTCTATCGATACCCATAAACTTCAATCCTCTTGGGTCCTTATTGTGGTTATTTAAACAATGGGCTGATCCACTGTGAGTAGTGAGGCCTTTCTTGATGTTGTATATATGTTCTGATATTCGTACTTTTATTTTTATTTTTGTTTGGCCGATATATTGAATGCCATATGGGCACTCTAATAGGTATATCGCTCCTTCGGTCTCACACGAGATGGAATCCTTAACTGGATACTTTTGTCCTGTTTGGTTTGAATTGAATTCCGTTTTCTTGTTGGTGTCCTTAATCTGGTTCTTACAGCCAGTGCAACTTTTGCAAAAATGGAAGCCCTTTGAAGCTTTATTTATTTTCTCTTTGTTGTTCTGGGTCCTGTAGAAGCTTTTCGTTAGTTGTTGTTTGAGGTTTGACGCCTTCCTATATATAATACGTGGTTGTGCTGGCAGTATCTTCTTCACTTCTTCATCTAGCCTCAATATATTCCAGTTTTTCATAAGGATGTTTTTGATCTGTTTGTAATTGCTATTAAACTGTGTTATGAATGAGACTGGTCTTTCTTCTTCTTTTTTTGTGTTTTTGTATTGAATGAGTGTGCCTCTGTCTAATTTGCCAATTTTTTCTATTTCTTCTGATAGTCTTTTTTCTTTATAACCCTTCTTGATGAAATTTGACTTCATTTCTGTTGCCTGTACCCTAAAGGTATCATCTTTGGTACAGTTCCTTCTTAGGCAGCAAAATTGGCCCCCTGGTATGTTGTTTTTCCATTTTGTATGATGGTTACTTTGAATAGGCAGAATGCTTTTGCCACTGACATCTTTAACATGATTTCTGGTCATTATTCCACCGTCTTCTATAAATATTTCCAAATCCAGAAAAATAATCATTTGTTTGCTATAATTAGATGAGAATTCTAAATTTAGGTTGTTCTGATTCAGAGAAATAAGGAATCATAGATATAATCGTCAAAATACCTGCACCATAATTTGATGTTTCCAATATACGGGTTATTCTGCCAGATATGAGTATCCTCCCACCATGCTACAAACAAGTTTGTGTAGCAAGGGTTAAAGGATGTGCCCATTGCAGTTCCTCTTGTTTGTAGAAAAAAGTCGCCATTGTGCCAAAAATAATTTTTCCTTAGGATGAAATCTATTGAATCCATTATGAAGTTTATCTGTTCATTTGGAATTGTTGATTGAGATGATAGGTAATGTCTAGTTGCATTACATCCTTTTTTGTGATTGATGACTGTATATAATGACTTTATATCACTTGAACATAAGAGGTAAGTCTCTTTCCAGACAAAGGTATCTAAAATTTGTAATACCTGCATCATATCTTTAAGGTAACTTTATTGTTTAGATACAAGGGGTTGTAAGAAGAACTCTACATATTTGGAGAGGTTTGCTGTGAGGGAACCAATTTCCGAGACTATCGGTCTTCCAGGTGTTTTAATTGGGGCGGGGTGTAGGGGAAAAAAAAAAAAACCCATTAGAAACATGTCTAAAAATACAAACTCATCAAAGACAAAACAGAGAATGTATGTGGCATGTGACAGTTAATTTATATTTGAACAAATAATTTAATGCAATACATACCTAAAAAAGTGAGCAACAACATCATTGCGTCTGGCCCCCCCAGACAGTCTCACAACACCTACCTCATGGGGGCAATCCTCAGGCAAGGCATCCTCTGGCTGCATGGGTACTTGACTCCTTATGGCGATGTTATGGAATATCCCACACAGGACCACGATATGCAAAACCATAACTGGTGAATACATTCGGTTGCCACCAGAGTGGTGGAGACATCTGAACCGACCCTTCAAAAGACCAATACAGTGCTCCACCACCAAAAAAGGAGTCAGCAGCTGGGCATGCAAGGATATCCACTGTCACCTGTACTGAAGGAGAAAAATTTCAGAAATTTTTATTTGAATAAAAAACAATCACTTTTAAAAATTAAAAAAAAACAAAGTTTCACTTACCCAGAAGCCATGCATCACCAGCTTGCAGTGTAGCTAATTTTGGCCAAATCCCAGAATGTTGTATCACATATGCATCATGTGAGCTGCCTGGAAATTTTGTATTCAGGGAGAGAATCTGGAGGCAGGCATCACATAGCACCATCACATTCATGGAATGGAAATGTTTATGGTTGCAATATATGTGTTCCTTTCATGCAGAAGGCTGAAGTGCTATGCGAGCACCATCCACTACCCCTCTGACATGTGGAAAGCCAGCGATATCCAAAAACTGCTGCTTTACCACAACAAGGGCTTCCTGATCCAAAGGAATACTAATAAATTGAGTAATATGCTTAAAAAAGCATTCATCATACGCTTCAGGATCCTGGAGAATGATGGCTGGGAGATGCCAGCCACCAGACCCACAGTGGTCTGGAAGGACCCTGAGGCACAGAAATTTAACACTGCCAGCAACTATGTGAGTGGTAATATTGATGTAGGAATGTGAATTTGACTTTCTAGATCACTCTTTATTATTGAAAGAGTGTCTAAGATAATGGTGGGTGGTAGGCGGTAAGTCATTAAAACCTCATCATCAGGCATTCCAAAAATGGTGACCCATGTTCGACATATCTGGGGCCTTGCATGCCTCCTATGCCTACGACGAGGAGGAGGACCAGGTAAGGTAGGGTGTAGAAGCATGGCGAGGATAAGCTTACCAACATCTCTCTGAAATGTGTATTCATAGAAATTAGTAGGAATGATGAGACAAACAAACACAAAAATAACTTAACTTAGTCAGAATCTTGCTGATTCTTACAGGGTTGGGTAGGGCCATCTTTCCCCAAACCTACATGTGTTTTATGTAAGACAACAAATAAATAAAAACCGTCAGTCTTTTCTTGAAATGCATTAAATGATATAGGTGCAAAAAACAATGGTAAAATATTAATTGAAACAATAACAACTTTTTATTACATTCTTTTAGGGGGGTTTTAAAACAAAAAAAATAGTAATTACACATAAAAATTTACAAAACTGACCTCGGACCACAATAAAGTGGGCTGGAACAATCAACAAACTCCAAACACCAAAATCCAACACTACATTAAGGAAAGAAAGTAAAATAAATTGTACTAAAATAAAAAAACAATGGACTGATGGCAGCAGGACTCTGAGCGCTTGCAACCGGGTCAATGGTGACCTACAGCGCATGCGCATGATGGAGCCAGCTCCGTCATGTGCATGTACAAGACCCGGCTAGCAACAGGCACTCCATCGCTCCAGGTCTTGCACCAAAGGGGGCGATCTGTCAATGTTGAGTGACAGCTCGCTCCATTTGGTGAGCGGGCCGGGGGGTGGCTGCCCAAATGGAGGCATTCCCATGAGAACGCTTGCCATTTGGGGGCGGCCCCACTGACATCACAAGTGATGTCAGTGGAGAGCTTCTGGAAAGGGTAGGGTCTCATTCATCGCAAGCCGAAAGCTCTCTGGGGCTTGCGATGAATGAGACCCTACCACAAGGGTCTCGTCACAAGCCTGATGGTCACGATGGTCTTGACCATCGCGACCATCATCATGCTCGCTCCCTATAGCTGTGGGTGGTCACCCACAGC
Organism: Taudactylus pleione; assembly: GCA_031769625.1. Taxonomy (NCBI): domain Eukaryota; kingdom Metazoa; phylum Chordata; class Amphibia; order Anura; family Myobatrachidae; genus Taudactylus; species Taudactylus pleione. Next base: position 6,280,592 of record JAUIMM010000516.1, on the reverse strand, counting down.
TATGCGAGCGGCCAAAAGGCCGCTCAAAAAATAAAAGCCTGGCCCTGATTCAGAGCGAGTGCTCTGTCAGAGTGAGCGGCTCTGAATCAGGCCCCCAGACCACAATAAAGTAGGCAGGAATATTCCTTTTTTTTTAAAAAAAACATTAACATTTGCCATTAAAATAAAAAGATTTTTACTTGAAAAAAATGTATAAAAAAAAAAATAAAAATTAACATTTGCCATTAAAATAAAAATATTTATTCTTTAAAATATTTTTTAGAAAATAAAGCAAAAAAAAAAACCTGTTGTTTGCATGACTCGGATACACTTACATGACTCTCAAGCCTAAGATGTTTTGTGCCAAAAAACCACCAAAGGCCAAACTCCAAAAAACCAACAACCACCAAACACCAACAATGCACAAGTAATGGCCCATTTAGGAGGGCCTTAAATAGGGATGTTAAACACATGAAAATTGATTAATGAAGGAAAGATGTGCAATTTGCGCAGGGAAACATGGATGGACGCAACATGGATGCACGCTCAACCAATCCAATGATGCGCTCATATCTCATTAAAGACCACAATTAAGGTTAGGTGTGCAATTTGCGCAGGGAAACATGGATGGACGCAACATGGATGCACGCTCAACCAATCCAATGATGCGCTCATATCTCATTAAAGACCACAATTAAGGTTAGGTGTGCAATTTGCGCAGGGAAACATGGACGGACACAACATGGATGCACGCTCAACCAATCCAATGATGCACTCACATCTATACAAATGTCTACAAATCACACTAGTACTCATGCTTTCTCGAACTTTAACATGGAGACAGAGGAGCTTGGAAGCCAGAGTCCGCCATTACCAAGTAAGTTTTTAAGCAAAACATCCCCCAAAAAATGTAACAATTTTAACTAACAAAATAACATGTTGTAAGTGGACAACAGCAAGAAAGGAGGACTGAGGAGGAACTAGGCCCAAGTCGCCGAAGGACCAGAAAGCGTCCCTTTTCGAGGGTGGAGATGGAGGCCTTTTTGACTATGTGCATGGACAATATTGTCCATGCACCCAGAAATATGGGGGCTGGACAAAAAGACAGAATCTGGGAGGAGATAGCCAGGGCTGTTAATTGTGTTGGGACGATGCACAGATCCACTGATGTTATGCGTTAAAGGTACATATTTGCTATTGTGAATGTTGGTTTAGAAATGTTTTAAAAATGTTGCAGGAAAGACAATACTAACTTAACTCTAAACATTGACAGATGGACGGACTTCAAATATCGGCTGAAGAGGAAGCTAGGAAATAGGGCGGACCATGCCAGGGGGACAGGTGGTGGTCCCGTCCCTGTCACCTTAACAGCTTTGGAGGAGCAGGCTCTGGGGTGTGTGGATGAAGAGGAGTTAGTCAGCGTGTCCAACATGGACCCTGACATGGCCGACTTTAATGCTCCACATGGCAGAGAAGGTACATTTTGGAAAATAACCAAACACGCCCAAAGCAAATACTACTTTAAAACAAATATCTCATAAAAAAATGCTTGATAATTCTGTTTGTTTACAGAACCCAAGGAGGAAGTGCCTGCTCCTGAGGTCATGGCTGGGCCCAGCACATATGGAGGCTCTGCAGGGGATGAGCCAATTTCTCCATCTGGAGAGCCTGTGGAACACACTCCAGGGTCACCACCCGCCCCAGCATTGTCTCTCCTCACCGAGTTGGTCGAGAATAATTCAGCTCTCCTCAGGATGGAGACCACTCTGGTGAGGATAGATGGCAGATTGCTGAGGGAGGCAGAGTCCCTGAGACATGTGCTGCAGCCCTGATTCGGATGGCCGATTGCCAGGAGCAGGCAAACAGAATTGCCATGATGGAGCGAGTTTCCTTTCCTCCAAGGACCACCACCTCTGGCAGCCCAACAGCCCCCCCCAAAGTATGGCGAGCCCTATGCCTAGGCCAGGGCCAATACCATCCGGCTCTGGCCAGGCCAGTCGGCGTGTTACACACCAGTTGACAGTTCCACAAAAGCCTCTTCAGCCGAGCCATCCCAAACACAGAAAATAGCCCTGGCTATCTGACCATTGCCCTGTTGATGTCCAATCCCCATATTTCTAGTCACCAATGCCTCCATCTCCGTCTTTTTTTTTTTTAACTTTATTTTATTTGTTTGTGTTTTTTTTAAAACATTTCTGTAATTTTTCCATGCTGCCAAATGCAGAAAAATTTATTTGCTATATTCATGATAAAAAAAAAATAAAAAAATACTGAAATCGTGTCTGATTTAATAATGAAAAATATACATGGTTAATCAAGGTATTGAAACAGCATAGGATTTGCAAAGACTGGTGCAGGCTAAATAAAGCAAATTACCCCCCCCAAAAAACACAAAACCGCATAGAATAAGCCATCCCCCTGACATTTATTTCATTTTATTATTCGCTAATGCTAACGCAGCTGAATCAATTACAAGCCAATTAGCAGTTTTATTAGCTTCAAAAAATGATTATTAGCTGCTTGCATTGTGTGGCTCAAAATAGAAACATCAAACCTAACATCAATAACATTCAATAGTATCGATTGTACACTAGGGCTTGCGGGAGCTCCTACCCTACCTTAAGCTCTATGATCAGCCAGGCCTCCAACCTGCTCGCAGAGTGACATTTTACTATTTCCGGCCTTCTATGTCAGTCGTAGCAGGTAATTTATGTATGCCCCTAAAATGCCCTGAAAACAGTGAATGCCTGCGTTTTCAGATCACAACCCCCATCAACACCCACAAATGGCCTTTCATGTCAATCAACTCCTGGAAGCCACTTCCTGCTCGTAAGCCGTACGATCTACAGCATTTTGGATCGCAAAGCCTTGTACGCACATGCGCACAACTAACCATGCACATGCGTGGTTTGGAAACATTGGATGCGTATGACCGAGCGGTCGCTTACGACCGACTCTGAATGAGGTCCATAGTCTTTAGGAAAATAAGAGTGCCAGAAGCAAAACAGGTATAGTCTCTCACTAATACTTTACTCAGAACTGTAGTAAGCTGAGACAGGCAGCAAATGACCACAGCAAAGTGCCAGTAAGACTGGTGTCAGCCTGCAGTAGATGATGATACTAAAGTGCTGCAAAGTACTGATAGATGATGCACCAGCATGTAGTAGGACACCAGCTGGAATAATAATAATAATAATAATAATGATAATAATAATAATAATAATAATAATAATAACCAGCAGGGTCCACCAAATCCATATTTTAAGATTCTGAATCTAAATACTGAATCTTTTTTAACATTTTACTAAATGCTAAATGGATTGCTTCATATGAATTCAGATTCATACATTGGATGGCCAACACCTAAATCTTTTTAAACTCTTTAGGATTTAGTGACATATCCATCCTAATCCTGGATTCTGTGATAAATTAAAGAAATATATATTTTTTTCGCCTTGCACATTTCCTCAATCCTGCAAGCGATAACCACCCAGCATAGATTGACGAGAGCTGCTGCCAAAAATGTAATGTAGACATACGCCTAGGTCTGTGCTCGTCAGACAAATAGGAACCCTTGTGTCAAATTAAATGTGCTGACCGCCTGCATATATGTCAGCTATTTAATTACCCGTACTAAAATACAAATTTTAAACATATACCTTTTTCAGATATAAATTCCTGACTTCAACCTGGCTCGGACCTGGGACACCGAGCACAGGTTGAAGCCGGGCTAGCTCTTTTACACATGGGTGACAACCTGGGTTATTCCTAGGTCTACACCCTTCACACTGGACCTGGGCCTTCCGTTAGGCAGAAATGGACGCTTGGAGATGATGTAATCTCCAATAGCCACTGAACCAGCCAATCAGAGCCTTTTAGGCATGACCCAGGTCATTGCAACCCGTGTTATGCCATTTATACTAGAGGCAACCCGGGTCAGATCTGGGAAAAACCTTGCTACCGAGCAAGATCTAGGACCCGGGACTTCGACCCGGGTCGGCCCCTTTCACACATAGCCTAGACTGGGGTCGGTGTGTGTGCACCAGTAAAAACCTGGGTATTTAGGCTATGTGTGAAAGGGATATTAGTCAGAGCATATTAATGAATTTTACCTGTTTATACAGTAGATTTGGTTATTCTTTCAGGAAATGTTTGATTAATTGTTACAATGTAGTAATATCCAGAAGATTCTTTATCTACAAATCTGAAACATTTGTAAGTTGAAACCTTTTGCAACTTTACCATCATGCAAATTGTTAGTTTTCTAGCTTGTGAGGACTGTTTTAATGATCTAAGACTAAGATCTTAAAATTTATTAAAGTCACCTTTACTGTCACTGTCTTAACTGCTATAATAGTTTATGATTTTTAGTTTTAAAACACTTACCTTTTGGCAGTCTCTCCAACCTCAATAAGTAGCTTCGGTTCCAAAGGCTGACGTATTCGTTGATTAAGCCAACAAATGCATGACACTAATCAAATGACTATGACTACTAGTTTTAAAGAGGCAGAACTAGATATAATATTAACAGTTGCTCTTTTAAATACAAGCTTGGATTAGTGTACATGCGAATACTACAGCTATTATTTTTTTTATTTTATGCCTAAAGCCACAGGTTAAATGGAATTTAATATTTTAATTGCAAATGTAAAATAGATATATTGGCCATAAATTAACAGCTTCTGAATTGCAGTCACAGGTGCAATCTTTTACAAGTTTCCATTCAGGTCATGCTTGCCATCAAGGCATCACTGATTGTGTGTTAGCAGGAAATGTAACTATGGTAGCAAAGGCTTGGTGCACTTTTGGTGACAAAGTTCATACCTGTGCCTCCTCATCAGGGGCTCATGTTCAGTCATCGCGCGCCCTTCTCTCTCGCTGTCGCATGTTTCCAGTAGACTCTGGCACTCTATCAGGGTCTCCGGGAAACCAGTGAATGGAGCCATTTTCCGAGGGATTTTCTGCAATGCTTATGCACAGATCTACAGAAACATGGAGCCCACATCATGTTCTTGATGATATATACAGCTCTGAGGTAAGGATAATGAATAGGTGCAGGGTGTGATACCAAGACCCCAGGAGCCCGTGTGCACCACACACCTTGCACCCATTACAGATACGGTCATGCTCCTCATATACATCTCACATTCATGCTTTTGCAGCTGCACTGACACACTACCTTGTTGACTATATTTTGAAGTTCCTTGTACACCAGTTTTGAGGACTGGATCAGAAGTACACCATATAATACCATACAATCTATTTCCTGTACTACAGGCCATTACACTAAGTGCAATAACTGTATGGTCACTACTAGCACACAACAGAGTAAATGTACTTGCCACCTTGCCCCCACTCAGATATCATAATATTCACAATCATACCCTCCCTTAAAAATTGATCTTTTTATCCCCCCCCAGCCCACATTATAATATGGGAGGCAAAAGTGGGATTGGGGATTTCCAGTTCCACCTCTGTAATGAAGAGTCAGAAAACCCTATGAGAAATAAGGAAGATGATAATGATAATACTTTATGGCTTTATCTCTGATGTTATTCCCGATGCTGCCTGGAGTTTTTTCTTCTCTTTCCTTCTCTCTCTCTCTTTAGCACTCCCTCCGCTATTTTTGCCTCCTCTTTCTCCTACTCTTACTCTATCTCCCTCTTCTCCCTCCCCTATTTCTCTTAAAGCATTTGATTTTATAATATAGATTATCTGTAACATTACCTTTTTTCTTTTCATCTATACTATTGTACTATTTGGGACATTCCCTCCTTTACTCCTCTACAGAATGTGTTTTCTTCTCTGTATGTGGCCTATGCATCTTTCTGTGCCTTTTTCCTTTCTTCCATACTATTATACTTTTTTTGGTTGTGGATAATGGCCCTTATTCAGAGATGTTTGCAAACCTCAGCTCCAAAGACTCAGCTGCTGTGTGAGCTGCGTCCATCTCTGTATTAGGCCCATTGTTGTGATGTTGTAAGGAGCATCTGTGTTTTATTCATGAGGTAGTATATCTTCAGTAAGTATAGGACATAAGAGAAGTGTTTGGAGACTGTAGATGTGTGTTATGCCAGGACCAGGGGCACCGAGAGGGGAGGGCAGCGGGTACAAATTACCCGGGCTTGCTGCAGGGGCCTGGTGGGGGCCCGCGTCCGGCACTACTCTCCCTCCCTCTTAAGTCGCAGCAGCCCAGCACGCGCTGCTGTGTGCTGGGCTGCACTGGGAGACTGCTCGAGGCTGCTAATGCTGCTCATGCTGATCGCGCCCTCCATTGACTGTGTGCTAGGCTGAGGCACACAGCACCCCCCTCCCCAACGCACAGCGCTGAAAAATATTTTTTTATTTTTTTGTAAGGGGGCGTGGCCATGCCTACCGCGATTAGATGACGCCCCCTGTCACCTGGGCCCGGCACGGCTCTCGTCGGTCCTGGCCAGAACTGCTAGGAAGTAACATCAGTGACACTGATGGGAGAGTTCAGAGTTCATACCAACTGTCACTAAATTCCAGCAGTTTATTATATCTGCTTTTTTAGACACATCATAACCTCTAGCAGCATTTTAGCACATGGTGTTGCAGAAAACATTGAATAGAATTTATGCTCTGACTAAGCTTTTGGTCACTTCACGAAATGGGTGTGAATGCTGAAATGAAAAAGAAGTACCATAAGTACCATAAACAAAGAACTAAAAACAAAACATTTTTCTGGTGATTCAATTAATTATTTTTGCTCCAGCCAATGTGCGTTGCTCTGTTCATACCGCTCTCACCATGCATGACAAGGGGCGGCAGCGGCACAGGGTACACTGAAGCCCTGTTACGTGGCTGAAAGGAATAAAAATAAACTAATAAGATTTTTTTTGTGATGCTGCTCAATGGTACTGAGTGCTGGGATCTTTTTTTCTTCTGTAAACATGAAGTTATTTTACCTTTACTGCTAATGAATTTTAATTTTTAACGCTCATGCCTGGAACTTGCATCAGCAAACTAGTCCAGTGCAGCTCCTTAATAGGCCAGTGAGACACTTACCTGGGCCTGGACCTTTAGCCGTTATGCAAAGTCCTAACCTTGAATACATCTGTGCATCCAAATGTGCAAGGACTGAGATGCTCATTGTCAACATGCATACACACAGTAATACCAACTGGAGCGTCATTAGATGCGCCATCAAAACTAGCACCAGTCCTATGGCAGGTGTAGTTTCTCCCTCTGAAGATGGCCTCCTATGTTAGCGGTCGAGCTCTGTGTGCGCAACAACTTTCATGACATGCCGGCGACAGTCCCATAACACCCTCATAAGATGGTTCATCTCCATTCGTGCGCTGGCACCCTTGATTGCCCACTACATTTTCAATGCATTTCTCGCTGTGTGTGCCTGAAACAACTGCTATTCTGTTTGGACACAATCGGGGTGCATGGTACGACTTAAGGTGCATATCCAACATCGTAATCGTTCATTCGTTCATCATACTGTGCAGTGCAGTGGATTATGTGCCCACACTGAACGATATGTTGTTCAGTGCAGACACCCTCCCTCATCCCCGAACATGCACAACCCGACGATCTCGTCAGATTGGCATGCATGTTCAGGTGATGACAGATGCCGACAACGACCAGCGGGAACGCGCATCGCTGGTCGTTGCCGGCATAATTACTGCACAATTATTGAACGATTGAACAATAACGATGTCATTATCATTCTATTGTTCATTTTAATCTTGTAGTGGATATGCACCTATAGACTCATGCGCTGTAGAAAAAGATCGTTCTACTGCACCTGACATCGGCAGTGTGTTCACCTGAATCAGGCCATTTTCCGAGTACTGATAGTGCTCAGGGCCTGATTCAGAGTCGCTCACTAGATGCGATTGTTCGCAAGATGTGTATGCAAATTGCGTAGGCAGTGCTATTGCACAGCAATGGATTAGCACGCCCTGTATTTCTTTAAGAGCGATCACATAGTGTATGCAAAATACAGAAAAATAGACAACTTTACCGAGGTGCAACTAGATCTGGCTGCATAGAATTGTCACAGAAAATAAGTCACCCTAACTTGTCAAATACATATACAAAACCTTTTTTAAGACGCCCACTTGTGCACATCATGTCCAGGAAGTGTATGCAATGTCGAAGCTGAATAATTGGCTGAGACAAGTTCAGTTTAAAATTTAATCGCGACGACGCCATTTTGCGACTGGCCTCAAGACACCATCTTGTGAATGGCAGCAAGACTCCATTTTAGAAAAGAAAGCTTACACAAGCGCCATTTTGGCAAAAATACATAGTACACAATCCACAGTGCAAAATTGCTAAAAGTAGCAATTTTGCTACTCACAGTGCAAAATTGCTAAAAAGTAGCACGAACAGCTTTTTCACAATCTTCCCCAAACACCTACCGACGGTGTTTAGCAGACATAAAATAACTTTCCAACACATTAAAATCACCACAAACATATTTGAGCAGTAGCAAAGTAGTGGTGTATTCCCCTGCATTCACATTAACACATACGCAATGTAGCAAAAAGTAGCAAATTAGTGGTGTTTTCCCTGCACTTCATGTTAAACATAGGACAACGCAAAATAGCTATTTAGACACACAGCCAGCTTTTTAGTGATCTTTCCAAAACCCATATTGGCATGCTCACACACATACACAGAAGCCTTTCCAACTTAGTGCTGGTCGCTAAGTGCCCCACAGACCCTTAAACGCACAACACAATTTAATGTCATTTCTCCCCGCATACACATTTAAAAGCAATGGTCCCGCAGCACGAAAGGAATGATTATTATTTGGTTTAATCGCAATGTCAGCATATAAAGAAATGAATGTTTTCTGTAACTATGGTTTAGTAAATGGCAATTGGACCGTGATTGGTGCCGTACTGATCTACTCTATTCCCACAGCGTTCCGGTGGCATCGGTGAAAAGACCAGAACATGCGGCTATGAAATATGAATGATAGAGAGAATAACTCCTTGAAATGTTGTATGCCATAGTTTAGACTAGATTTATTATGCAGCGGGAAAGTGGACACAATCAGGCTGTTAGAGGCTGGTTTGAGTCTTTGCACTGACATATGAATTGTACCGTAACGGAAGAAGCAAGAAGAGGAACCAATGAGAACCTGCCAACGTATTCTATTGTATTGCTTATCCCAGTACGGGTATATATGTGGGTGCTCTGAAACGAGATGCCAGTCTGCGGTGGTCCTGTTATGCTGTTTGACAAAGGTTTCATTACTGATGCCGGTATCTGGTCCCAGAGCGCACGCGTATGTATTGACTGTACCTTATGACCTAAATGTTTGTACAATTTAGTTTGCACTCATTGTTAGATCATAGCGTGGTAACAGCTGTACTTTTACCTGAATAATAATCTTTAGCGCGTTGGACCGCTATTCCATTGTCTTAGAGTCTTATTAATGGTATATTTAAACACAGCGCTAATTAGCGACACCTTATGGTTTTAGGAGGTATAGGCAGGTTTTGTCTTAGAGGTTCTAGGCAGGTGAATCTTAGAGGTTTATAGGCAGGAATGTACTAAAGGTTCAGTTGCACGATTCAACAGTTGGGGGCTCGTAGGTTTATCACGTTATCTGATACACGGTAACACTCGGTCAGTTCCCTCTCAGCAAAAGGGTGGAGGTGCCTTTTGAGAGACGCATTAGTCTTTCATTACCACAGTGTTGCTGAGAGCGTACTGCCGGTTATTGTGTAGAGGAAGCGCTGATCAGAATCCAGGGACAAGGAGAGAAAAGTTATTTTCTCTCGTTGATAAAAGTTTAGAGGGAGTAGCATAATAGCGTTAAGGTAATAACACGTGGGTCTGGTCGCATCACTGTGTATGCGACTAGTCACACAATTGTGTACACGTACTTCCGGTTGTGCTGCCACGTGTTTGAACAAAGCCATTGAGGTTTACATTTTTTTTCTATTACCAATATCTGGGTTAAACGTGTATTTTTCTGCACAGGAAAAAAGTGTGTAACAGTGAATATTTGTTGAACAAAGTTAAGGGTATCGTATGATCCTTAAGGGCTAGGTGCAAGGGTTAGCCTAGTTGCTCGGTAAGCAGCTTTACCATTCTATACACAGTACACAGTAGCAGGTGTACATGTTGTCTTTTGTTGTATAGAGGTGCGTGAGAGTGGCCGACATATAAACTCTCATAGGCTTGAAAGTTGCCTTACTAAATCTTATCCGGGTGTGGAAGTTGCCTTTTTCAAATCTTATCCAGGTGTGGAAGTTGCCTTACTAAATTTTATCCAGGTGTGTGGGCGCTGCCGACTTAAATCGTCCGCAGGTAAGTGAAAGTATTGATTGTCTTTCACCGGTTTACATTTTTATTGGAAAGTGTAGGAGTTGTCCCAGAATGGGAGCCATGCAAACAGTAGAAATGTTAGGCAATGATGTGCTGCTAATGGAGGCGCCGATCGGATCGGCCCGTCGTATCATGCATACCAAATATGGTACTTATGCAATAAGGTATTGTGATTTATGGTTTAATATGATGAGGAAGAGTGTCAGACCGTTTCCCAGAATTGGTAGTTTTGATAAAAATGTGTTAGATAATGTCCGGGATCACATCAGTTTGATGCGATCCCGAGAGAAAAAGATTAAATATTTTGAATGTTTTAAACTGTGGCAGCACGAGGGGGAAATGTGGCTGAAGGAGGTACCCGCGATGCAAGCAGGCGTCGCGGGCACAGTCTCGGGCAATGCGCCGGTGACGCTAAATAGCGCCACAGATGCATTACTTGATAGCGCGCACGCACTGCAAGGTAGCGTCGCAGAAGGTAGTACAGATGGTTCACGCGCACCACCACCACCCTATGCGGATGGGGGTGTAGGTGCAGTCAATGAATAAAACCCCCCATAAAAATGTAACAAACAAATTGTACCCTCTCTTAAGCAACCTTAAAGAAAATGTTTATTATGTGGATGATGAGCCTATTGTAATGTCTGCCATTTCCCATGCTGTGCAAATGATAGATGCTGTATCACCACAATCACGGGTGGTGCCGCCATCTCCATCGGTAACAGCAAGGGAAGTGTTAACACACTCTGCACCCATAGAGGAAGTTGTTAATACCATATGTAGCAGCAGCAGATTAAACCCCCAGCCAGGTAACCAGGTCAAAGGTAGCAGCGCTACCGGTCTGCATCCCATTCGGACAATAACCGTTCCAAATGGAAATGCAGATGCAAACGGTATAGTGCCCATGAGGGAAGTAGTAATGCATTGTCCTTGGACAAGAGCAGAACTAAATTCCATCATAAATGATTTCCCCGATCCCAAAAAGGAATTAGCCAAATGTCAAAGATTTTTGAGAAATTTGGGTAGTTCACATGAGCCCACTAATAAAGATTGGCGTGTGGTGTTAAGGGCCTGTCTGCCACGCAATACCGACGTGACAAAATTTATCACGGATTGTGTATTGGATGGTGACGTCCCCTTAACAGATCAAGTAAACCAAGGTAACATTTCCCGCATAGTAACTCAATTGGGTATATATTTTCCAGTAGTAGTTAACTGGAACAAAATTTTCACAATTAAACAGAAAGAGAGTGAGACTGCAGAAGATTACTGCGATCGGGCTCTGCAGGCTATCACCCAGTACACTGGGATAGAGGATATTAAAGATAGCACTCACCACCGGGGAATGATAGTCACAGTACTTGTGGACGGTCTGAAAGAGAGTTTATAAACTCGGGTACAGACCTCACAGCCTGGCTGGCGGGGACTTACAATAGATACCCTCATAGAAACCTCCATTGAACATGATAAGAACATCTCCAAAAAGAGAGAAGCCCAGAGCGAGAAACTGAAGGCTGTCAGTATACAAGCTCTGGAGGGAATGACGGTAACATCACAGCCAACAGACACGCTTGCACTTCCACACACACCCACTCTCACTAACCCCACTCAACAACAAACGCAACTCTATCCCACTAACCCGATGCAACCACAGGTCCCAGGCTATCCACCAACTTCTTATCCCCCACAATACCCTTACCCTCCCTATCCTTACCCATATCCACCACCTTTACCCTCTGCGCAAACCTCACAACACCACATGTCTACACCCGAAACACGAACATGCTTTAACTGTAAACAAACAGGACACTTAAGTAGAAACTGCACAGTAAAAGGAGTAGGAATCCCTCATCAGGGAAAATTTAGATATCCCCATAAAGGATATGCACAAAGGCCAGCAAATGTTCAACAGGCACCAGCTCCAATTGTAGCCGTAAATGCTTTATTAGAGAACGGTAGCCAACGCTAGGGGTCAGGTCATACTTGTAGTCTACAGATAGTCAGGTTAACGGGAAGTACTAGGGAAGAACCGGTCATGATGGTTGATGTAGCTGGTACTGAATATCCTTTTCTTGTAGACACAGGGGTGACCAGGTCAGTGATGAAATCTCCCATTAATTTACAGGTGACCAATGAGACAGTACCAACAATGGGTGTAACAGGTAAAGTGGAACGTTATCCTTTAACAAAGTCCACAGAGGTTACTATTGGGCCGTTGCATACCAGACATTCGTTCCTTCTGGCTGCTGCGGCTCCTACTAACCTACTGGGCAGAGACTTGTTATGTAAGATGGGATGTGTTATATATTGCACCCCTGATGGGGTATATTTAGATATCCCAGAGAGAATGGTATACGAGGTGCGGGATATGTTAGACACTCCTCAAAGGATAATGTATCACTCTACAGTTGTAAATGAAACCCCATCACAAGTAGACGAAATGTTGTCCCTAATTCCAGATTCCCTTTGGACTAAGGATGGACAGGACACTGGATTAATGGCAAATGTAAGCCCTGTAATGGTAAACTTAAAAAACGGTAGGAAAGCTCCAAAAATTCCCCAGTACCCACTAAAACAGGAGGTAGAATTAGGGGTGTTTCCAATAATTGAGCGATTGTTAGAACAAGGAATTTTATTCCGTACAGCTAGTGTAGCCAACAGTCCCATCTTTCCAGTGAAGAAGAGTGGTGGGAGGGGCTATAGGCTGGTACAAGACCTTAGAGGTGTTAATAAGGTAGTAGAGAGCCAATTCCCCGTGGTGCCTAATCCAGCTGTCATTTTGATGCAGATCCCACCAAATGCAACCCATTTCACTGTCATTGACCTCTGTTCTGCTTTCTTCTCTGTGCCTCTCCATCCTGACTGTCAGTATCTATTCGCATTTACATACAGATGTTTATAATACACATGGACACGATTACCCCAAGGTTTCATAGACAGCCCCAGTATCTTCTCCCAGGCATTGCACGACTGTTTACAATCTTTTCAACCTGCCAATGGATCTGTTCTAATTCAATATGTGGACGATTTATTGCTATGTTCTGACTCATTTATGTCATGTTTGAATGATACTAAACTTTTATTACTTCATCTCTCACAAACAGGACACAAGGTGGCTAAGGACAAACTACAGCCGTGCCAATCCAGAGTAAAATATTTGGGACACTGCCTAACCCAGGGGTTACGACACCTTACAACAGATAGAATACAAGCCATAAAAAACATGACACTGCCGCAGAATCAACAGCAAATTCGTACCTTCTTAGGAATGTGTGGATATTGCCGAATGTGGATCCCAGGTTTTTCTATTTTGGCCTTACCTTTACAGGAATTAGTCTCTTCCTCAAAGCCCGATCGTTTCATACACACAGAGGAATCAGAACAGGCTTTCCTTAATCTTAAGGATAGTCTGACAAGAGCTCCTGCATTGGGAATACCTGATTATGAAAAACCTTTTGATTTGTATTGTACGGAAGCCGATGGTTGTGCTGCAGGTGTCCTTACACAAAAACATGGTGATGCCAGTAGGCCCGTAGCATACTACAGTGCCCAATTGGACATGGTAGCAAGATCACTCCCCACTTGTTTGAGAAGTGTAGCAGCTACCGCTCTATTGGTGAGTAAAAGTGAGGACGTAGTATTGAGCCATGATATGATTGTCTACACTCCCCATGCTGTATCTGCTCTGTTGAACTCTGCTCAAACCAGACACGTCTCCTCAGCTAGGTTCACCAAATGGGAACTAGCCCTAATCGCTCCTGCAAATGTTACTGTTAAACGTTGCAGTACGCTGAATCCAGCAACATACCTACCATATGTACAACATGATGTACAAAGGGTGGAAGGAGAAGAGTTGCTGGTGGGAGGTGAGTTCGGCAGACATAATGATACGCACAATTGTATGACATATCTGAATCAGACCTTTACTGCTAGACCTGACATACATGACACACCTTTAGAGAATGTGGATGTAACTTTTTATACGGATGGGAGTTGTCATAGACAAACAGACACAGGTGAGTTATGTACAGGTTATGCTGTTGTTAATGACACAGACATCATGGAAGCTAAACCTCTCGGTCCTCCTAACTCGGCCCAGGTGGCAGAGTTAGTAGCACTGACTAGAGCATGTGAACTGGCAGCAGGCAAATCTGCTAACATTTACACTGATTCGAGGTACGCGTTCGGGGTAGTGCATGATTTTGGGGCTCTATGGCGTCTGAGAAATTTTATGACAGCAGCAGGCACACCAGTTGCACACTCCCGACACATAAAACATCTCTTAGAAGCAATCCAACTGCCCAAGGCAGTGGCAGTAATTAAATGTAAAGCACACACATGTGAGGATGACCCGGTGTCACTGGGCAACAACAGAGCCGATGAAGCTGCAAAATGGGCAGCAGGATTAAAAATGTTTTCTCCAACTGAAACAATTATGTAATTCCAAACCGTTGACATGCTAAAATTAATTGAGATGCAAAATTTGTGTTCAATTCAGGAAAAATCCATTTGGAAGTCCAAGGGGTGTGGGCAAGAGTCCCCTGGGCTCTGGAGGGACGGACATGGTAAACCAGTAGCCCCCAAGGCATATTACCCCAGCATGGCTGAGGCAGCACATGGTCTGACTCACCTGGGTAAACAGGGTATGTGCAAGTTGGTGAGGGCATACTGGTGCGCACCAGGTTTTTCTTCACAAGCAGAGAAGATAGCAATGTCCTGTCTGACCTGCTTGAGAAAGAACATAGGGAAAGCGATCCCTACCGAACCGTCCCACATTCCACCGACTGATGGACCTTTCCAGGTGATACAAATTGATTTCATCCAATTACCACCCTGCAGGAACCTTAAGTATGTATTAGTGTGCACAGACGTATTTTCTAACTGGGTTGAGGCCTACCCAGCGGCCACTAATACTGCTGCATTTACTGCCAAGAAAATAGTTCAGGAATTTGTATGCAGGTATGGTATCCCTAGAATCATCGAGAGTGATAGGGGTACCCATTTCACAGGTGATGTTTTCCAAAATATGTGTAAGCTGATGGGTATTAATAGCCAACTTCACATCCCCTACCGACCGCAAGCCAGTGCCAAGGTAGAGAGGATGAACGGGACTATTAAAAATAAGCTAAGTAAAATCATGGCAGAGACTGGACTAGGATGGCCAGAAGCATTACCCTTGGTCCTACATAGCATAAGGACCACTCCTAGACCTCCTCTGAATCTGTCCCCATTTGAAATATTGTTCGGTAGACAACCTCATTTGATTATAAGTCCACAGGAAGATCTAAAGGGTAACAACGAGGTAACTGTAAAGTATCTTATATCAATGAGTAGGCAGTTAAAGCAACAGCAGCAGAAACTGAAATTGTTGTCTAATGATATGCCTGAAACTAACTGTCATGATGTTGAACCAGGAGAATATGTAATGATCAGAAATTTCTTGCGTTCAGGTTGTTTGACTGACCGGTGGGAAGGTCCATACCAGGTGCTGCTGATGAGTACTACATCTTTGAAGGTGGCTGAGAGAGATACCTGGGTCCATTCGACTCACTGCAAAAAGGTCAATCAACCGGTGGAGAAACAAGTCGGAAACAAGGCTGATAGTGTGGACCTGTCACTCGCGAGCTTGTTCCGGGAGGATTGAAAAGGTCGTAGTGAGATACTTGAACCGAGATAAATTTTGCAGGACTTGTTGTTAAAATGGACAGGCCTGCTGTGTTCATTTTCATATTCTCTTTTAGAGTGTTCACCATTCTGGTCAGTCCAGGGATATCCAGTGTCTGTGATGGGGGACCGATTGAGGAAACGGGAGCTGATGGCAGTGCCGATGGAGTGGAGACAGGAGGAGTGCAATGCCAATCAGGGGAGTGTCTTTCCAATCTTAGTACTGTTATTGTTAAAAGAGCTATCATTCCGGATACTCGGGGAAGGTGTGGAGGGTTATCGTCTGAGGATTCCTGTATTTGTGAGCTTTGTGGGTCCCTAGTTGATGAGAACTGTATCCAACGGTGCCAACCAAAATATAATCCTTACTGGGGAGGGTATCCTTTAGAGGATTATCACAGCATGGTAGGCAAAGTGTTAAATCAAACCGATTGCTGGGTGTGTTCACATGTGCCACAGGGACAGCATAATGTAGGGTTGGTGCCATTTCCGCTGAATATCATGGAAATTTTAGAATTGCAAAAAGGGAAAACATTGGATGGAAAATTCCTCTCATCCAAACCACCTCATTTCAAACTCTATCAATTCCAAGTAGATAGATCACTTTTGTGTTTGAACATAACCAACCCCAATAAACCCGGAGGTTGGGAAGTGACGGGGAATAATCAGACGATGACCTTCTCACAAAGAGCTGATAATGAGTCCATAAACTATGATCTGCTACGCTCAATTAAATCAAGTGGGAAATATTTTAGGTACCGGTATACATTGAGTTCCACCAAAGAAATGATTGGTAAAGTACCAGATGGTTATTGTGCTAAAATAATACAACCAGAAACTTGCATATACCAGATGGAAGAGCCTGAGATAGGATTGTTTGCAAGAGAAATGTGTTTAATGATAATGATGCATACCATTCCTTATGTTCTCCCTGATAATGTATATTTTATATGTGGAAGAAAAGCATATAAATGGCTGTCCCCGAGTTCCGATGGTTTGTGTTACCTGGGAAGAGTAGTCCCAGAAGTTATGACCCTCACACATGTTGAAATACTGAGTATACATAAAAACACACCGTCACCATATCTTCACACTCAATATGAACACAGAGGCAAGAGAAATATGATACCTGGTGATATGCATAAAGCCGCTCAGTTAATCAGTGAAACAACTGGCTTCCAAGTTTTAGTCGCCCTGGATCCTACCAGAATTGTGAGGGGTACATAAAATTTTAGATATATACAAGAACTTGCTAAATTAATAGATAATATCACCGAGATGTACGATGACACATTCAGGTACACAGGGAGAGAATTGCAAGCGTACAAGAAAGAACTGGTGCAATACAGGCTAGTGTTGAATTATTTAACAGCTGTTACTGGAGGGTATTGCATAACATTGGCCACTCAATTTGGAGTAAAATGTTGCACCTATGTCACCAATGATACCAGCGACCCTAAGGAGGTGATAGACCGGAAGATGGATGAAATTCTGCAGCTAAAGTGGGAATTTCGCAAGAAGCATAACGCTTCAGTGGCTGAAGTAGGGGAAAAGATAGAAGGATGGGTGTCATGGCTGAACCCAGTGAAATGGTTCTCGGGTCTAGGGGAATGGGTCCAGGAAGTGATCGCCAGCATAGGCAAATTCTTGATCCTTATACTGATTGTCATCATAGTAATTGGCATATGCGTCCGGTGTGTTCCTATAGTGTTGAAGTGTGGAAAATGTAAAAACAGAGTGAAACGAAGGAATGAAACTGTGATGGTGGTTAGAAATGATAATATGTATACCGAGGTAGATACAGAACTGCATTACAACCCTGAGCTAGGAAGTACCATCATTTAAATGTGTAATATTTAGACATGCATAGAGGATATTATTGAAATGTTATTTATAGAACACCCAGAAAATGTAAAGTCTCAAATTCCCCTTCAAGACTGCTGTTATAAGACTGGTGTATTCCCACACCTGTCACATGATCTCCCAAGATCCGCGGTGTGCGTATAATAGTAGTTTTATGTCCCCACCCAGAGACACATTATTGATGGATTAAGAACCACCTTGTGCCATCCCATAATAACACTAAATAATATATAAATGTAAGCCTAAATTAAATCCTAATAGCAGATTGTGATAGCATGTTGTTTGCTATCAAAGGGTGGACTGTCGAAGCTGAATAATTGGCTGAGACAAGTTCAGTTTAAAATTTAATCGCGACGACGCCATTTTGCGACTGGCCTCAAGACACCATCTTGTGAATGGCAGCAAGACTCCATTTTAGAAAAGAAAGCTTACACAAGCGCCATTTTGTCAAAAATACATAGTACACAATCCACAGTGCAAAATTGCTAAAAGTAGCAATTTTGCTTCTCACAGTGCAAAATTGCTAAAAGTAGCAATTTTGCTACTCACAACGCAAAGTTGCTAAAAAGTAGCATGAACAGCTTTTTCACAATCTTCCCCAAACACCTACCGACGGTGTTTAGCAGACATAAAATAACTTTCCAACACATTAAAATCACCACAAACATATTTGAGCAGTAGCAAAGTAGTGGTGTTTTCCCCTGCATTCACATTAACACATACGCGATGTAGCAAAAAGTAGCAAATTAGTGGTGTTTTCCCTGCACTTTATGTTAAACATAGGACAACGCAAAATAGCTATTTAGACGCACAGCCAGCTTTTTAGTGATCTTTCCAAAACCCATACTGGCATGCTCACACACATACACAGAAGCCTTTCCAACTTAGTGCTGGTCGCTAAGTGCCCCACAGACCCTTAAACGCACAACACAATTTAATGTCATTTCTCCCCGCATACACATTTAAAAGCAATAGTCCCGCAGCACGAAAGGAATGATTATTATTTGGTTTAATCGCAATGTCAGCATATAAAGAAATGAATGTTTTCTGTAACTATGGTTTAGTAAATGGCAATTGGACCGTGATTGGTGCCGTACTGATCTACTCTATTCCCACAGCGTTCCGGTTGCATCGGTGAAAAGACCAGAACATGTGGCTATGAAATATGAATGATAGAGAGAATAACTCCTTGAAATGTTGTATGCCATAGTTTAGACTAGATTTATTATGCAGCGGGAAAGTGGACACAATCAGGCTGTTAGAGGCTGGTTTGAGTCTTTGCACTGACCTATGAATTGTACCGTAATGGAAGAAGCAAGAAGAGGAACCAATGAGAACCTGCCAACGTATTGTATTGTATTGCTTATCCCAGTACGGGTATATATGTGGGTGCTCTGAAATGAGATGCCAGTCTGCGGTGGTCCTGTTATGCTGTTTCGACGAAGGTTTCATTACTGATGCCGGTATCTGGTCCCAGAGCGCACGCGTATGTATTGACTGTACCTTATGACCTAAATGTTTGTACAATTTAGTTTGCGCTCATTGTTAGATCATAGCGTGGTAACATCTGTACTTTTACCTGAATAATAATCTTTAGCGCGTTGGACCGCTATTCCACTGTCTTAGAGTCTTATTAATGGTATATTTAAAACACAGCGCTAATTAGCGACACCTTATGGTTTTAGGAGGTATAGGCAGGTTTTGTCTTAGAGGTTCTAGGCAGGTGAATCTTAGAGGTTTATAGGCAGGAATGTACTAAAGGTTCAGTTGCACGATTCAACAGTAACCATCGGTACATCAGGTAGCATCGGATGCTATCGCAGCGCTTGAGGTTGACCATACCCTGCTGCAAGCACTGTGAGCACTTCAGTGTAAAAACAAGCCAGGTGACGTGTACTATGATGCTGTCTTTTAATTATGCACATCTCTTAAACGCCGCTGAGATGCTCAGGCACGCCTGTTTGCACCTCCACTCCCCCGTTTTTAATGGCCAGCCCCGTTACCACCTACAAACGGCTTCCCCTGTCACTCACTCTGCTGGGCTGTGTATGTGCAGCGAGCGAATGCATTGTGAACTTTCGCTAAGGTATGCACATGAGCACAATGCATACGTACTGCATACCATCGGGGTCAGCGGTGTCAGGTTCCCTGGAGCACGTCTGGGTATCCAGTAGTGACACTGGCACACTGCGCTTAGGGGGTGAATGCTGTCATTAGAGCTCTCCTCGTATTAGCGGAGTTCAAAAGCCGTACTCCTGCCCTGAGAAGATTAACAGCCCCCGGGGAAGGTGCCTACATCGAACCATTTTTTTTCCAGACCAGCGGGACACCGCATGTCTGAGAATATTAACTGCTCCCACTCAACTACCCTCCTGATACAACAATCACCTAAATTCATTCCCGCACACCATCAGATGTGACCACAGTCATAGATTATATTATCAGCACTGCTTGCCACATCAAGCTTGTTTTTCATTCCGTCTGAGAGGACAAAGGGGCCCATTTATTAAGGATCGCATTTTGCAATGCGATCAGGGCATGCAGTATCGCCCATGATCGCATTGCAAAATGCGATCATACTGGCCGAATGTATAACCCGGCACATGCACGGAGACGGGCTCCGAAAAGAGCCCGTCCCTGCGATGTGGCCGGAGCGCATTCCGGGCTGCTGCGCATGCGCAGTCCCGTGGACTGCACATGAGCGGCGCCCATTGCCGGCGGAGGGATCTGGAAGATCCCTCCGCCGGCTCAAATGCGGTAAGTGCCCATAGGACACAGCGGCTAACGCTATCTGCAGATGGCGTTAGCTGCTGGGGTCAATATCGGGAATGTGAAGCATTCCCGATATTGATACATTTGGAAGCATCGCATCCCCCATAGAAACCTATGGGGGAGGCGGCTGCCGGCGGCAAAGGAGGGATCGCAGCAGGTATCGGAGATACCTGCTGCGGTCCCTCCTTCATACATTCGGGGGATACTAAGTATTTGAGGTAAACCCCCGAAAACAGGTGTTTTCGGGGAATTTACCTCAAATGATCTTTGATAAATGTGCCCCAAAGTTTGTTACCTTGTTTGGCTCACTGTGGAATATTGACTATAGAACCCAGCTACCTAGGAGAATTAATCAACATTGCTGAGGCTCGTATATTTAGGTTTCTGTTTATGATTTTTTTGTCATGCATATCTATCGTGTATAGGAAGTGACCTATCACGATTACATTGTTTTAGTGTGTGTCTTAGGGCCATCTTTTGACACTCTATTTTGTGACATGTTGCTATCCTTATAGTAACTTTTACATATTTTTTCAATAAAAGATATTTTTGATTTAAAACACTAGACTGTATGGTTATTCATATCACTTTATTTCTGATATATTTACCACACCACAAACACCACACAAGGTGTAGCGCTCTAATACCATTTATTGATCATCGGCAGCAGCGAGAGTATGCATCTTAGCGAGCGGGTCTGAATGAGCTCCTCAGTCTTTTGTAATAGGCTGTTAAACAGCAATATACAAGAGAATACAGTATAATACATTGATTTGTCTTGAATAATCAGCAGATAACAGAACATTCTATAGTGGACCACTTCTAGATTCTGTGATTTTTTTTTTTAATTTACACTACAACACAACATTTGTTTTAGTAACTTTACCAGTTTTAATGTTTAACAATTTTTTTAATTTTTCTCTTTTGTGTAATGTCCTATGTAAATGCAACATTTGTTTTATTTCTTGAGAAAAATAGATCATGTGTGAATGCACAATACAATTATGTTTCACATATGAGAGCCTCTAATAAATAATTTACACTACTTACACGACTCCTGATCTTTAAGTGGAGTCTGTCATCTACTCCAGGGGGTATATTTACTAAAGTGAGAGTTTTTAGAAATGGAGATGTTGCCCTAAGCAACCTATCAGTTTAAAAGAGTAGCAAGTTTAAGAAACAGTGGAAATTATTTGCTGCATGTAGTGGAATCAGGCTAGGTCAGAGATTCCTAAACATTTTTGAACCACGGCGCCCTAGAATATCAGAATTGTTTTCACGGCACCCCTAAGCCAAAGGTTTGTTATTGAGAAATTCAGAAAAAAATGTAATAAAGTAGTAAAGTGAAGTAAATTGTGTTTACCTGTCTTCCTTAGGCTCAGTTATGTGGTGGTGGACAGGTTTGTGCTTCTGTTTGTCTACATATTTACATTACATTGACCATAAAGAATTTGATTTGGTGTTGGACCACCAACCTGAGGCACCCCTACAAGTGTCCTGAGGCCAGGCCCCGCCAAGAGCCGTGGTGGGCCCCGGTAACAGGGGGCGTGGCCTAATCACGGGAGGCGTGGCCACGCCCCCTTGCCGAAAAAAAAAAAAAAAGATTTGCAGCGCCACTTGTGCGCTGGGGGGGGCGCGATCAGTGTGATCGCTCCCCCGCACAGGCATAGGAGACTGCTGTGGCTGCTGCTCAGCAGCCACGAGCAGTCTCCAACTGCAGCTCACCACTTGCTGTGTGCTGGGCTGCTGTGAGGGGGGGGAGTGGCGTCAGACCCGGGCCCCCACCGGGCCCCTCAGGAAGCCCAGGCCCGGGTAATCTGTACCTGCTCCCCCCCCCTTGCGCCCCTGCCTGAGGCACCCCAGAGTGCCGCTGCGCACAGTTTGGGAACCACTGGGCTAGGTGGAGAAGCACGTTAGCAACCTTTTGTCACTAAAGTATGTGATATTGCAGCTTTCAATAAAGCCATTTGTACAACTTGCATATAACATTATTTATTTTAAGTATGTAACAGTGGTGGAATATAGAGGCAGCTTGCAGATACATGGGGGCAAATTAATCTGTAAATAATATTTGTATTCATGATGTGCTCATTTCACGTGCCATTCAGTCTCCCTTAGAATGCCTCATGAATAGGCAAAAGCTTTTCTGCATGTACATGATAGAATGCATGAACACAATAGCAAGTTTATCTTTCCACAATCTGTAATACAATATAATTAGCAATCAATATTATAGTAAACATATATATTCATTTAATTTAGTATTGTCATTGTAAAATATCTTACATAACACTATTTACGAATGATAGATCTCAGTATCCACTAAAATACGTGTTATGTTTATTTTCTGTCTGTGAAAACAATAGGATATTATGAATGAAGTATAATTACTATGTCTCTGAAAATTACTGTTAACATACTGAAGAAATAGAGTGTAAATTAACCATATCCTGTTTTGCTCAGACTGGTGGGAACTGCACTGTGAGTACAGTAAGGGACATTATTATGATATAGACAGATATAAAACTATACACATATTTAAGTCTGTCTGCTTGTTCTACCATTCATTCATTATGTAATTCACTGTCTTAGGTCTAGATTTATTTTGATGATACTTTATAACATTATTACAAGAAACCAACGAAATGTTTTTTTTTTCTTTCAGCAGACACCTAATTTCCGATTTTAGATGCTATAATTTGCCTGGGAAGATAATGAATGGTGTTAATGTATTCATTTTGTATTGTTTCCTAATCTGTAATTATAATTGCTCATCTCAGTAAAGAAATAAACTGAAAAAGTAAATCAAAGAAAAAACGTAGAAGATGAAACAATTTCCAAGAAGAATTTCACAATTTATTTTTTAACTTAGTGCATTTAAGTAAGAACAACAACAGTAAATTGCTATAAAAACTTGGCAGAAATATAAAGTAATACATTTATTTAAAGATGTCACATATTCACAGAAACATATCAAGTAACTTTTCACACATTAAAAATATTAGTGCTTTGCTACTATTGTTCAGTCATTAATGGTGAAATGCATGCTATTTTCTATTTTTAATTTTCTTAATAAATTCTCTTTATTTTTTATAAATGTCTATAAAATATGTCGTAGAGACATTGGGCCTGATTCAGACCCACTCGCGAGCGGCTGTCCGCTCGCAAGTGGGTCGATGTTATGGACTGAGCATGCGCACGACGGAGGGAGCTCCGTCGTGCGCATGCGCCAGACGCGACGAGCGAAGGAAAGTCCTTCGCTCGTTGTGTCCGATCAAAGGGGGCGTGCTGTCAATGTTGATTGACAGCACGCCCCCTTTGGTGGGCGTGCTGGGGGCGTGCCTCCCTGACGGGGCGTTCCCACGGGAACGCCTCCCGTCAGAAGCCGGCCCACTGACATCACTAGTGATGTCAGTGGGAGTGATTTTGGCTCTGATAGAGCCAAAATCACTCCGGAGCTTGCGGTTGAGAAACTCAACCGCAGGCTCCGGCTCGCAAATTCGATGGTCGCGATGGTCTCGACCATCGCGACCATCACAATGCACGCTCGTATAGCCTGTGGGTGGTGACCCACAGCTATACGAGCGTCCAGGAGGACGCTCCATGAAAATGGAGCCCGGCCCTCATTCAGAGCGTGCGCTCTGCTCAGAGCGTACGGCTCTGAATGAGGGCCATAGTTTGTATTTCTGCTCTGATGTAGCAGTGTCTTAGTTGTTTGTATTTCTGCTCTGATGTAGCAGTGTCTTACTAGACAATAGACCCTAAATGAGAGAGGTCTTTCTGACTCACTCTCTCTATCGCCTAAATCCAAACTCCAATCTTGGCACACCAAACAGACCCACCATTGGCATAAGTTCTGCCAAGCCACAACATCAAATTCCTCCACTACAAATTTTATTTACTAGTGTCCTCTCTTTCATTAAGTAAACCTACTTTATTTTCCGATAAACCCAGTCTACAGACACATCTCTTTACTAGAGATGTGCACCGGACCCCATGTTTTAGCTTTGGATCCGGATTCATCTGCGTGTTTTGGTTTTGCAAAACCACCCTCATGTGTTTTGGTTTTGGATCTGTATTGAAAATAATACATAATAAAAAAAAACAGCTAAAATGACGTCATTTTGATCTGTTAGCCTGCAATCCAAAACTTGAGTTCCGTTTTAAAATCCAAATAACGAACCACAGGAAGATCCAAACTGGGACTCGGTTCGACTCGGTACCCCAAAGTGATTCCAAACTCGACTGGGTTCAAGTCAGAACCCCTAAATTCAGTTGTTGTCGATTCTCTGAGAACCGGACCTGCACATCTCTACTCTTTACCATTTAATATACAGATATATAGCAGCAGTCTCCCTATAAAGTTTATACTCACCCTCATTTGGATTACTTGGATTAGATTTATTCATTCCGATATTAAATTTGGGACAGCGCAAAACCTCTCATTGTTTGAATGACACACCTGATCATTCAGCTGAAATTAACTGCCTGTAAATGGTAATTCAATGAAGACATTCATTCTTAAATAATGAGTGTTTGGGACTCTGGTTCTATATTAACATAATAATATCCATCTCCTACATGACACAAAATAGTACCACAGTGAACTGTGAAGTGTTCTATTAATGTAAAGCTACCCTTACCTATATGAACTATATATATAAAATAATATATATATATATATATATATAAATGTATATATGTGAATACCGGCAGTCGGGATTCCAGCTGTCAAAAGACCGACAGTGGCATTCCGATGCTCGGTATCCTGACAGGCAGGGCCGGACTGCCCTGGCAAAGGCTAGAAGGGCCGATAGCCAGATGGGCCGCTCCGGCCAGTGCTATCGAGGTCCCCGCCATCAGTTCACCCGCACACCCCCACCGCCAGGATCATACCAGCCGCGGCATCCCCCACCCCCGCCTCCAGTATCATAGAAGGCACACACCCCTGCTGTCAGAATACAGAGCATGCACCTCCACCATTAGAATACAGGGCGCGCTCCCCTGCCGTCAGAATACAGGGCGCGACGTCATCACGTCTGCCGAGTGCCGCCCGGCATTCTGGGAGGAGCACTGCTGCAGATAGGGAGAGTGGAGCTCTGCTGCGCACCTTGGGCCTGGCTTGGATCTGGTTAGTTTGGTGAGCTGACTTAGACTCTTTAGTGCTTTGTTCTTCAGGCAGCAGCTGCCACTTTGAGACAGTGGAGAGGGGAGTGGAGAGTCTGTGCCTGCCCCTGTGGTCTCTGTGGACTAAAGTTAGTAATAATTATTATATATAAATGCTACACTACCTATTCTGACTGTAATACTGGAAATGATTCACAAATTTTGCTTTGGCAAAGCTGCATAGTGTAATAATAACAAACAAATGGCAATTTCAATACCATCCACTTTTAGTTCAGAAAAAAAATACAAATTGCAAAAATAAACTGTGTGGCCTAAAGGTAGTAATGGTAATGGTAGTAAGGGAATTACTGTGTGTAGCATTACATATAAGGGGTGTTACTGTGTGGCATACTGTGCTATAAGGGGCATTACTATGTGGTATAATGTATAGGGGCAATACTGTATGGCATAATGAATAAGGGGCACTAGTACTGCATGGCATAATGTCTAAGGGCACTTCTACTGTGTGGCACAATGTGTTATAAGGTTCACTACTACTACGTGGCATAATGTTTTTAAGGAGTACTACTGTGTAGCATAACATGAATGGGCTCTGTGTGGCATAACGTGAATGGGCCCTGTGTGGCATAATGTGAATGGGCTCTGTATGGGATAACGTGAATGGACTCTACTGTGTGGCGTAATGTGAATTAGGAGCACTACTGTATGACGTAACTTGAATAAGGGATACTACTGTGCAGTACGATGTGACTAAGGGACACTACTTTGCGGTGTAATGTGACTAAGGGCCACTACTGTGTGGCATAATTTGAATTGGGGGTACTATTATGTAGTCACATCCCTTCCCAGCGAAACCCCACCTGTTTTTTCGGTGCACGCTCTGCCTGCTTCACTTGTGGATGGCGACACAAATGCTCTTTTCTCCAAATGTGTAGTTACGTCTCTGCTTTGGTGTGCACAGATGGGTCCATGTGTCCTACTCTTTGTTCAGCATCCCTGCCCTAAACAATTCTTACAGTGATCACTATTTTATCCTCTACAACTGCTAATCTAGGGCTTGGTCAATTGGGAAAATGCCTTCCCTTTTCTTTGTGTGTGACCTACTCCAATGAAATGCCAGTTTTACCTAACAGAACCAACCAAATACCAATTGTCTGACTATGACACATGTTTGAGTCCCCTGCAGGATGTTCTCTGTTGTGTGTATTTTAATACAGAGACTGTTGTGCACTTGTATGTTCTTCTCATATGAATTATATTTGTAAGAGCATAGACTAAGAAATGTGAGGAGTCAGGAATAGTAAGGGGAGGAGTCCATGCCAGGAGCCAAGTGCTGATGCCAGGTGGGCCTGTGTGCCTTAAATGCCAGGGCAAATTTTTAGTCCCAATCCGGCCCTGCTGACAGGGGATAGGTAAGTATATTAACCCACCATCTAACTCTAACCCTCCTTTTCTGCATCCTAACCCTCTAACCCTCCCTACCTTGCCCCCTAACAATAACCCTTTCGGTTAGTACCTAAATCTAACCCTCCCCCCTTAGTGCCTAAATCTAACACTCAACCCAGGTGGTGCCTAACTCCCCCCCCCAGTCTGTAGCATAACCCTAAAATCCCCCTTCCTGCAGTCTAACCCTAACCCCCCGGGGATACCTAAACTTAACCCCCCCTGCCGCTAACAGCTAATGGCGCCCGCTATACTTATGATCAGGATGCCGGCTGTCGGGATTCCAGTGTTGGCATCTCCACTGATGTTGGGATTCCGGCGCCAGTCTTCTGTCCGTGGTTTGGGATTCCGGCACCAGGATTTCGGAAGCTGGCATCCCAATGGTAGGTAAAATAACTACATCCCATATATACACATATATACTGTATATATAAAAAAATAAGCAAAAATTCTGCACTCACATCACCATCAGTAAGAAGACTGGGGTGCTCTTCATGGACGGTAATCCATATATCCAAAATAGAGTAGAAACCACACACAAAGAGTAGTTGCGAGGGCACTCACCACATTTGAAAAATCAGCACATTTATTTCTTCACAAGAGAAAAAGTAAATTTAAGGTTGCAATAAATCCACAAACGTTTCAGTCTGAGCATAGACCATTTTCAAGGTATGCACGCTGGAAGGCGGACAATTCTGTGTTCCACACAGGTCACGGGTGCATTGGCAGCGCCCGACCCCAATGTCACACTACTGGAACACAGAGGTCTGCGCATGTTGATGTGCACCCTCATGTGAAGCGCCTCCATGGCGCCTACCAAGGAAGTTGAGTGCTCCACAAGTGCAATGCACTCTGATGTTCTTAATTCGTGACTAATGCATTCCTGGTGTGTTTGCACTAATGATTAGTGTTTGAGGAGGGGTTTAAATATCCAGGTATACTCGCTGATGGTTGTCCATTTGATGTGCACTTATTCTGATGCTGGTTGAGTCTATAGCACTCATTGACTGTATGGTAGTGGATTGCATATGCTCATGCCGAAATGTTGGTGGATTTATTGCAACCTTAAATTGACTTCTTCTCTTGTGAAGAAATAAATGTGCTGATGTGGTGAGTGCCCTCGCAGCTACTCTTTGTGTGTGGTTTCTACTCTGATATATACATATATATATATATATATATATATAAATCACAGGGGCTCTGCACTCACCATAATAACTAATAATAATAATAATAAAAAACATAATAAACAGTGGGGTTTTGGTTCATGAATTGATCAATGCATTTAAGCTTGCAGCCCATTGTCATGGGACCCCACTTTACTGCAAGTCCCTACTCTATTGCTCACAATTATAACATGACATTAGTGTTAAACTCAGGGTATGGTATCAAGGTTTAAAGCTCACAGCAACTTTGCTTTTAAATGTGAGACAGTTACCAAGCACACCTGTTGCAAAGCACCTAGGAAAACAGCAGACACAAGTTAGATAACTAGTTAATAGGGGTGCATGAGAAAATGTGATCACAAAAATGATTCATTATAAAAATTAATCATAATAAACAAAAAGCACTAATCCACGGCACTCACCATTCCTAGTTTTGGGGTGCAACATGGTATGTGACCACATTGTTTAAATAGAAATCACAGGGGCTCTGCACTCACCATAATAACTAATAATAATAATAATAATAATAATAATAATAAACATAATACAGTGGGGTTTTGGTTCATGAATTGATCAATGCATTTAAGCTTGCAGCCCATCGTCACGGGACCCCACTTTACTGCAAGTCCCTACTCTATTGCTCAGAATTATAACATGGACATAGCCATCACATTAGTGTTAAACTCAGGGTATGCTATCAAGGTTTAAAGCTCACAGCAACTTTGCTTTTAAATGTGAGACAGTTACCAAGCACACCTGTTGCAAAGCACCTAGGAAAACAGCTGACACACGTTAGATAACTAGTTAATAGGGGTGCATGAGAAAATGTGATCACAAAAATGAAAGTGTTTCCCCGATAATAAGACCATACCGAAAATAAGCCAAACCCTTACTTTTGAAAAAGGATACAAAGTAAGCCCTACCCCGAAAATATACCCTAACAAGTCAGACTCCAAAACAAGCTTTCAATAAAGCTTATTTTGGAGTCACGGCGCAACTCTGAAGGGTGAAGTCGACGTTGGAGGAGCCACAGATCAAGAGGAGCTGTGAACCATGGAGGAAGGAGCCGCCGCCAGATTCTGCTTATCGTAAAGGTAAGTGGAGACATGGCGCGCTGCGCACAGACTGCATTCTACAGGGAAAGGGAGATGATTAAAAAAAAAAAGGCAGGAGCCGGGGGGTCCATGGGGGGGAGGGAAAGGAGGTGCACAGGCTGCATTCAACAACGTCAATGTTAATTAAAATAAGCCCTACCCCAAAAATAAGCCCTATGGCGTTTTTTTGACCAAAAAAATAAATAAGACAGAGTCTTATTATAGGGGAAACCTGGCATATATATATATATATATATATATATATATATATATATATATCAATCCAACGGGGAATAGACAGGCACTCAGAGGCACGATTGAAGATGCTCAAAATAGTGTATTAACGTCTACGTTTCAGGGCACCAGCCCCTTCGTCAGGACACACTTAACAACATACATAAGTTGTTAAGTGTGTCCTGACGAAGGGGCTGGTGCCCTGAAACGTAGACGTTAATATACTATTTTGAGCATCTTCAATCGTGCCTCTGAGTGCTTGTCTATTCCCCGTTGGATTGATATATATTTCTTGACATTGGACACCGAGGCCAGATGATTTAACCCCCTGAGTGCCGGCAGTTTGGGGATTCTATATATATATATATATATATATATATATATATACAGTGCTCAAAGTGGGAATTTAGAGGTGGAGGTATGGAAATTTGAATCAACTCTCACTCCAGTGGCTGTCCTGCACAGGGTGACACCCAGTGCGGTCACCACAGAATAGTGAGCGCGGCTACCCTTTTAGCCTTTGTTTCTATCTCACTCACTGTACCTCTCACTTATTGCACCTCTCCCTGCCTACTTCCCCCTCTGTCACCCCCTGTCCCTTTCTCTAACTGGTTCCCCCTCTCTCACCCCCTCTACACAACTAACTGCCTATTCATCTCTCACCCTCTGCCCCTCTTATTAACATATTCATTCCTACATCCTCCCCTCTTACCTCTAGCTACACTGCAGCTTGAACGGAGCCAGGGCCCGGAGCATTGGGTCCCTGCTGAACAGCAGTTTATTGTCTGTACCGGCTGCCAGCCAATCCAGGCTCGTGGACCGGCTTACAGGCTGGCCGGATCTGTGAGCCAATGAGAAGCTGCTTCTTGGCTGCTTCTCATTGGGTAGCAATATACAAAGAAATGAGTAACAGCGCTATCCCTTTTGAACTTTTATATATTCTGCTGGGTTAAGGCTAATGCCTAATTCATGTGTCTTGATACTGTAATTGGCTATACAAAGTGGAATTGACAATGCGGCATATTCAAAATAAATCCTATTATTTATTGGTTAAAATAATATGTGAAATTATACATATATAATCACAATCATCTGCAATGCAAAGAAACTGCTGTGTGGTGTAAATGCTATTAGGTGGCGATTGTGTACACTGTCTGTGAACACTAGATAGGAATTTGGGGGATGGTAGAGTGCTTGGGGTGGATGTGTATAGGGCTAGCGGCGTCCCGCTTTTTCACCCATAAAAGTCCAGATATGATTGTCCAAATGATGTGTTCCAATAGATGGTGGCCCGGGCTTTCTTCTTTGCAGAAGAGAGGAGAACCACCTGGGTGGCAGTGCAGGATCTCCGGACCTGGTTCATGCAGGGTACAGTGAAGTGAGTGATACGTCTAATTAAAGACTGTATCCTGCACTTCAACTGAGTAGCCTGTCACTCGCCTGTCTGGGGAGGGGAATCGTCGGATGCGATCACTCCTGACCTGATCCGGCTTCCCCCTCCTGTGTCAGAGACTTACCTGTCTGTCTGTCCTCCCGTGTGGCCGGATCCCTCCTCCTTCTGCTCGGGTGTCCTGTCTTCCGTTCGGCGATGGCGGAGGCGGGCGCCCGTCTGCGTCGTCCTGGTCCGTCCTTCCTTCTCCGCTTCTGTTACTTCCTGGTCACGTGTAATTTGCCGATCACGTGACTCGGCCGTGAGTGGATGGGAGTAGCAGTATTCTTTGCACGTATAGTTCTGCTTTGGCATTCAGGAGATTTGTGATGGTTGGTTTATCTGATAAGGTCTTCCTCTGGGAGTAGTGAAAGGTGATTGATAAGGAGGTGGTTAAGTGTCCTTATGTTGCCTGCCTTCAAATCTGATTGGTCCTTGTTAACATATGCGGATTGGTGGACTGTTCAGTCACTCAAAGGATGTCTGCCTGTTGTCTATCTCAGATCGTAGGTTTCTATTTGATCCTGGATACAGTTTGTTCCATATATAATCCTGCTGATCGATATACATTCTATAGGTGTCTGTGTGAACCTGAATACAGTTCGTTCCATATAAAATTCCACTATTTGATAGATAGTCCACAATATATACATAATTCGCATTATGCATGATAGGTTGCCAAACCTCTTTATTCCAAACATGGTAAGTATAAAATAAATTTTATGGGATACCTGTCCCACCTGTACGTGCTCATACTGTAATGGACTATACATTAACCGGCTAAGCTTGCTACAACTTGTGCTAACTAACGGGATTATACTTTAGCTAGCTGGTGTTGTATACATTGGAGATCTGACTGATCACTTTGACTCATGGTGCAGCATGCATCACTATTCTTTTGCACTACATAAAAAGGCTGATCTACATGTCACCCACAAATGATGGATCTCATCTCGTTGTCTATATTTAGACCTTTGGGTGCAAGTGTATCCATGGTGATTATGGCCCTCAGTTCTTCCGTATTAATGTGCCTAATGTAGTCCCCTCCCCTCCAGTTTGGTGTCACTGATCGTATTGCTGCAAATTCTAGTCCCCTAGGATCAGAACCATGGAATGTTTTAAAGTGGACGGAAATTGGATGCTCTTCACAACCCGAAATAATGTTGCGTAAATGTTCTGCTAACCTCTTTTTGAGGGGGCGGATGGTGCGACCTATGTATTGCCTGCTACAAGGACATGTTAGTATGTAAATTACCCCTTTGCTGTTACAGGTCATATTGTCTCTGATCCTCCATATAAATTGATTGGATGTGGATGTAATTGTGTGTACTGGTTTTGTGTTCTTTTTGTTCGTTTTCTTATAGGCTCAAGTTCGCCCCAGCCACAAAAATGGACAAATTTAACACATATTTGGACATTCATAGATTCTCTAGAAAACTGACATTGAAAAAATACTTTCAAAAAACACCCATGGCACAACATGTACCTGTCAACAGTAATTATCAACACACGGAACACAAACCAAACTCAAAGTTTTATCCCACATATGTAGCAGGGCAGTACATAAATACATTCACAAGCTTACTTGAAAAGGATCTATGCAAACTGAGTGAACAAAAACTCAGACATCAACAACTAAATACGACAAAAAAAGAGATCAAAGCCATGGAGGATTTGAAAAGCAATAGGGCAATCATAATCAAACCTGCGGACAAAGGGGGGGAAAGTGATCATGGATATAGACCAATACATCAAAGAAGCCAATAGAATACTTCAGGATAGAAATACATATGAAAAGCTAAACTGTAACCCGACAAAACAATTTCAAGAAGAATTAAGACAACATTTGAGAGTGGGACTAAATGAGGGGATTTTGACCAGTAAAGAGTTTGAATTTCTAGATACAAATCACCCAGTTATTCCGGTTTTTTACCATCTGCCGAAAATACACAAATACCCAGTAAATCCACCAGGTAGACAATCACTAACATCCAACTTATCCCAGTACGTAGACACATTTCTACAACCTTACATAAAGTCACAGAAATCATACTTAAGGGATACAATTGACATTCTATGTAAACTAAGGAACATCACCTGGCAAGATAATTACTGGCTAGGGACTAGTGATGTCACCTCACTATACTCAGTCATCCAACATACATTAGGAATTGAAAGTGCAATACATTTTTTGGACCAAGATACGTTAATGACATCAAAACAAAGTGGTTTCCTAGTTGACAGCATTAAGTATATTTTGACACACAACTATGTATGGTTTAACAATGATTATTACTTGCAAGTAACCGGGACAGCTATGGGGACGAGGTTTGCGCCAAGCTACGCAAATTTGTTTATGAGCCACTGGGAAGATCAGTACATATGGGCCAACAGCGAGCTTGACGCAAACCTCGTCCTATGGACCAGGTTCATAGATGATGTCTTTTTTATATGGCAGGGAGACGAGACATCTGTACAAAATTTTATTGATTACATTAACAACAATAAACACAACTTACAATTTACTAGTCAGTATAGTAAAACAAATGTGACATTTCTAGATCTTAATATCTTTATCACAGATAACCAGATACACACCAACACTCACAGTAAACCTGTTGATGTCAACAGTTTCATTTTTGCAAACAGCGGTCATCATCCAGACTGGCTAAATAGTATTCCCACAAGTCAGTTTCAAAGAATCAAAAGGAACTGTTCTAGAGAGAGTGACTACCTAGAACAAGGGAACAAATTGAAAATGCAATTACAAGGGAAGAAATATGAGGGCACTAGAGTCGAGCAAGCCTATGACAGATTTAGAAAGGTGGATAGGGAATCCTTGCTGCAATATAAGAACAAAACAAAGACAGTGGACAATCTTGAAAATAAAGAGATCTACTTTGTAACATACTACAGCAGCCAAGCCTCCCGGGTAAAACAGATCATAAAAAAACATTGGCCAATATTAATGCAAGATGATACACTAGCAGAAGCACTCCCTAATGTCTCCAAGATAGTGTTCCATAAAGCACCGGACATCAAAACTAAACTAGTCAAAAACCATATAGCCCCCAAAACAACTAGACAAACAACAATAACCGAATCATGGAAAAATACAAGGGACAGCAATAAAGGAGGTTTCTACTTTTGCGGAACATGTGTAGCCTGTAAGAAAACGAACAAAAAGAACACAAAACCAGTACATACAATTACATCCACATCCAATCAATTTATATGGAGGATCAGAGGCAATATGACCTGTAACAGCAAAGGGGTCATTTACATACTAACATGTCCTTGTAGCAGGCAATACATAGGTCGCACCATCTGCCCCCTCAAAAAGAGGTTAGCAGAACATTTAAGCAACATTATTTCGGGTTGTGAAGAGCATCCAATTTCTGTCCATTTTAAAACATTCCATGATTCTGATCCTAGGGGACTAGAATTTGCAGCAATACGATCAGTGACACCAAACTGGAGGGGAGGGGACTACAATAGGCACATTAATACGGAAGAACTGAGGGCCTTTATCACCATGGATACACTTGCACCCAAAGGTCTAAATATAGACAATGAGGTGAGATCCATCATTTGTGGGTGACATGTAGATCAGCTTTTTTATGTAGTGCAAAAGAATAGTGATGCATGCTACACCATGAGTCAAAG
Organism: Taudactylus pleione; assembly: GCA_031769625.1. Taxonomy (NCBI): domain Eukaryota; kingdom Metazoa; phylum Chordata; class Amphibia; order Anura; family Myobatrachidae; genus Taudactylus; species Taudactylus pleione. The sequence goes on along the minus strand of JAUIMM010000516.1, from coordinate 6,245,838 downwards.
TGATCAGTCAGATCTCCAATGTATACAACACCAGCTAGCTAAAGTATAATCCCGTTAGTTAGCACAAGTTGTAGCAAGCTTAGCCGGTTAATGTATAGTCCATTACAGTATGAGCACGTACAGGTGGGACAGGTATCCCATAAAATTTATTTTATACTTACCATGTTTGGAATAAAGAGGTTTGGCAACCTATCATGCATAATGTGAATGATGTATATATTGTGGACTATCTATCAAATAGTGGAATTTTATATGGAACGAACTGTATTCAGGTTCACACAGACACCCACCTATAGAATATATATCGATCAGCAGGGTTATATATGGAACAAACTGTATCCAGGATCAAATAGAAACCTACGATCTGAGATAGACAACAGGCAGACATCCTTTGAGTGACTGAACAGTCCACCGATCCGCATATGTTAACAAGGACCAATCAGATTTGAAGGCGAGCAACATAAGGACACATTACCACCTCCTTATCAATCACCTTTCACTACTCCCAGAGGAAGACCTTAATGGTTGAAACGCGTTGGAGACATATCAGATAAACCAACCATCACAAATCTCCTGCATGCCAAAGCAGAACTATACGTGCAAAGAATACTGCTACTCCCATCCACTCACGGCCGAGTCACGTGATCGGCAAATTACACGTGACCAGGAAGTAACAGAAGCGGAGAAGGAAGGACGGACCAGGACGACGCAGATGGGCGCCCGCCTCCGCCATCGCCGAACGGAAGACAGGACACCCGAGCAGAAGGAAGAGGGATCCGGCCACACGGGAGGACAGACAGACAGGTAAGTCTCTGACACAGGAGGGGGAAGCCGGATCAGGTCAGGAGTGATCGCGTCCGATGATTCCCCTCCCCAGACAGGCGAGTGACAGGCTACTCAGTTGAAGTGTAGGATACAGTCTTTAATTAGACGTATCACTCACTTCACTATACCCTGCATGAACCAGGTCCGGAGATCCTGCACTGCCACCCAGGTGGTTCTCCTCTCTTCTGCAAAGAAGAAAGCCCGGGCCACCATCTATTGGAACACATCATTTGGACAATCCTATCTGGACTTTTATGGGTGAAAAAGCGGGACGCCGCTAGCCCTAAACGCATCCACCCCAAGGACTCTACCATCCCCCAAATTCCTATCTAGTGTTCACAGACAGTGTACACAATCGCCACCTAATAGCATTTACACCACACAGCAGTTTCTTTGCATTGCAGACGATTGTGATTATATATTTATTATTTCACATATTATTTTAACCAATAAATAACAGGATTTATTTTGAATATGCCGCATTGTCAATTCCACTTTGTATAGCCAATTACAGTATCAAGACACATGAATTAGGCATTAGCCTTAACCGAGCAGAATATATAAAAGTTCAAAAGGGATAGCGCTGTTACTCATTTCTTTGTATATTGCATCCTAGTGAAAGGTGAGAACACCCTTTTGTACACAGCAGCTCCCGAAACAAAGAATAGGTAGGTTGCTCAGTGCTCAGTACTACTTTTTTGTATTCTCATTGGGTAGCGCTCTGTGAGCCGCAATTGGCTGGCTGTCAGTGCCGCTGCTTACTACTGCAGCGCAGCAGTTACCCGAGGCTCCAGCTCCATGCCAGCGCCAATAGAAAGATGTGTCCCCAGTGGGACACATCTCCACAAGCTGCTGTTCCGGCGCTGGGATCCCATACTCGATCCCAGTGCTGGTACATCCGCTGCAGCAAAAACGAAGTGACCGTAGGAAGTGGCGGTATGTCACTTCGACCACTATATATATTGTGACACAGTTAGGTTAGGGGGTCCCTCTCCTGGGTAGAGGACTCCTTCCTTACACACACACACAGCAGCAAGGAAGCAGCACACCAGTCTGGATGCAAGTACAAGCTGGTCGGCGCCAGTCTTTATTGTACAATGTCAGAAACATAAAGAAAACATAAATATAAATCCTAGCCCTGTCGGGGCACTAACTTCACAGGTAGTTCCCTCACTACCAGAACCTGGCAGGGCCTAATGCCCTCGCCAGCAACAAAAGCACAGCACAACACTCACAGTTAGGTATCCAAGTGTCTCTGAGCAAACTCCCTGTCTGCTCTCCCAGGTGAGACAATCAGCCCTAAACACACTAGCCTTATATTGGCCACTCTCAGGTGGAAAACTCTAACAAGCCTATTACCAGGCTAAGAGAACCAAAACCTGGAGTGGCCGTGGGTGGAGCCCTCCCTCTCCTCTCACCCACAACCCCCAGGTCCCAAACCGGCTTTTCAAAAAGCCGAAACTCAAGCCTGCTACACTGCAGACTTTCTCCTGGGGATTTTAAAACACATAAGACAGGAATCTGGGATAAATGTCCCTGTCACAGACCACTTTACCAGTGATCCTATCACATATCCCTCCCTTTGTTTCGACCTATGGGGCGGAACAACTGAAGCCCCCAAAAAATGAACGCGTGACAACGCGTCTGCTTTAAACAACAGGCCCCCTGGCCTGTGTTCCACCGAAAATTTAAAAGTTTGTAACGCCCACTTTATGGCCAACGCCTCCTTCTCCACTGTGGCACCGGGTAGGCATCGAATTTTGAAACACTGTTCAACTTTCGGAAGTCATTGCAGAAACGCACACTCCCATCGGGCTTTGGAATCAACACAATGGGATTTGACCATTCACTATGTGATACTTCAATAACCCCTAACTTTAGCATATTTTTAATTTCTTTCGACACCAATGCTCTTGGTGCTTCTGGTAACCTATAGGGCTTTAGATTAACTTTAACCCCTGGGTCAGTGATGATGTCATGTTTAACGACCGAGGTTTTCCCAGGTACGTCAGAGAACAGCACCCTATTTCTAACCAGAAACTCCTTGACCTCTCGTTGTTGAATTGCCGACAGGGTTTTTGCCACCGTCACTTCGGGAACTAAGGGCCCTGGACTTACTGGAGGGGCTCGGATGGCCGACAGTACCGTTCTATCTTTCCAGGGCTTTAACAGATTTATATGGTATATCTGTTCCGGCTTTCTTTTCCCCAGCTGGTAAACTTTGTAATTGATCTGTCCCACTCTGTCTAAGATTTCAAAGGGCCCTTGCCATTTAGCCAAAAGTTTATTTTCCACAGTGGGAACCAACACTAACACTCTGTCCCCAGGAGCAAAGCTGCGTAACCGAGCATTGCGGTTGTATACCCTCTGCTGTGCCTGTTGAGCCTGTTTCAGGTGCTCTCTCACTATTGGCACCTCTACAATAGGCAATGGAACTAGTGGACCCTTAAAACGTGGTCTGGGAGCATGATACTGACACTCAGGGCAGGATAAATCCTGACACATTGCCATGTGGGGATAGGACAAAGGACTATCAGGGTCTACGGGTTTACCATCAACTACCTTTACATTCTTCCTGGCTTTTACCAAAGTAGGGTCTTTCAACTGCTCCACGGCAAAGACCTCTCTTCTGACCTCTAAATCAGGCAGACGATCAACTGGCCCAACAACACTTCCCACCTCAATGGGAGGCACATCAGTTGGCGGGCCACCGTCACGCTCCGCATTCTCTAGTTCGCCAACCATAATAGAACAAGGGAATAACTCTGACTCAGAAGAAACTCCCTCCTCCACTATATCGACAACCTTCTCAAATGGATCGGGGTTGTTCACCTCTGGAACAAAACGGCTTTCCCACAACTTAGAGAAGTGAGCAAAGTCTCTCCCCAATATTGCATCGTACACCAGACCATGCACCAAACCCACAGAAACTATAGCAGAGCCACATGGTGTCTCGATGTTCACCTTGGCCGTAACATAATATCGAGTATCCCCATGTATGCAGGTCACACCAACAGTTTTCCCTGTATGCCTCAAGGGGTTCACCAGCTCAGCTTTTATAAGTGTCACCAAGCTACCAGAGTCTAACAGTGCCTCTACTCGGTTGCCATCTACAGTGAGTACACACATGTGCTTATCAGTCTCAGCCTGCCGGTCAACCGTACAGGCTATCTGTGCAAAGAAAGACCCCCTGCGGTAGACATGAGCAGTATCACATTGCATAGGTTCAGTTGTAAGTGCACAATTAGCGGCAATATGGCCGAAGCCACCACATCGGAAACACTGAGTCATATTAATGTCTAGTTGTTTACAGGGCAAGAACCTTCCTGGCCTGACAGACCTGTCTCCAGGTTCTACACCCTCAGTCTTAGGTACATTCCACCGCCCAGCACCCTTCTCCCCTGGAACAGTCTTACCAGTGTCTCTGGGAGTTCGCCGGTGCGCCATCAGGGCTCGGTGGGGCATACTCATCAGCTCCTCAGCCGCCACGTACCTCTCCACCAGCTCGACCAACTGGTCCACGGACTTAGGGTCTGCATAGCTCACCCACTTGCGCTGAGTCACAGGTAATGATCGCAGGTACCGGTCCATCACGACCCTTTCCACGATCTGTGGTCCCGCCAGCGTCTCGGGCTGTAGCCATTTTGAGGACAGATGGACGAGGTCATGCATCTGTGAACGTGGAGGCTTGTCCTTATGGAACTCCCAGCGGTGGACCCGTTGGGCACGAACAAAGGTGGTGACTCCCAAGTGAGTTAGGATCTCCTGTTTTAGTTTTTTTATAGTCCTTGGCATCAGCCAGGCATAAGTGGAAATATGCTTTTTGTGGCTCCCCAGACAAAAAAGGTGAGTCCAGACTTGCCCACTGCTCCTGGGGCCAACTCTCCCTTTCGGTCGTTCTTTCAAATGCGGCGAGATAGGCCTCCACATCATCGCCCGAAGTCATCTTTTGGAGGAAGTGACTGGCTCGTACGGAGTGAGTGGTGGTGGGAGGACCAGTAATAACATCTCTGGGCCGGGCGACCAGGTGCTGTACCACCTCTCTTATGGCCTGGCTGTTTTCCGCTAAGGCCTGGCGGGTTTCCTCAATGGTGACCTGTTGAAGTCTGTTAGTCTCCTGCTGAGCTCTGGTAGATTCCTGCTGAAGTTTGTTTGTCTCCTGCTGAGCTGCTGTAGCTTGAAGCAAGGCCTTAATAATGTCCTCCATTTTGTCCTGGGGTGTAGGTTGGAAGCTGAACCTTGCCTCTCTGAGCATTGGATGACCCCTCCTCTATGGGACTCCAAGGACAGGACACAGGGTTATTTCCACACTCACAAATTGGGTGTCTGTCCCTTTAATTTTTAAACGGAAAGTTTTCCTCTCGCTGCAACTTCAGTGTGTGTGGGTGCCCGCATTCTCCACCATATTGTGACACAGTTAGGTTAGGGGGTCCCTCTCCTGGGTAGAGGACTCCTTCCTTACACACACACACAGCAGCAGGGAAGCAGCACACCAGTCTGGATGCAAGTACAAGCTGGTCGGCGCCAGTCTTTATTGTACAATGTCAGAAACATAAAGAAAACATAAATATAAATCCTAGCCCTTTCGGGGCACTAACTTCACAGGTAGTTCCCTCACTACCAGAACCTGGCAGGGCCTAATGCCCTCGCCAGCAACAAAAGCACAGCACAACACTCACAGTTAGGTATCCAAGTGTCTCAGAGCAAACTCCCTGTCTGCTCTCCCAGGTGAGACAATCAGCCCTAAACACACTAGGCTTATATTGGCCACTCTCAGGTGGAAAACACTAACAAGCCTGTTACCAGGCTAAGAGAACCAAAACCTGGAGTGGCCGTGGGTGGAGCCCTCCCTCTCCTCTCACCCACAACCCCCAGGTCCCAAACCTGGTTTTTCAAAAAGCAGAAACTCAAGCCTGCTACACTGCAGACTTTCTCCTGGTGATTTTAAAACACATAAGACAGGAATCTGGGATAAATGTCCCTGTCACAGACCACTTTACCAGTGATCCTATCACAATATATATATATATATACGTGTGACATATGTATTTTGCATTACAGCTGCCTCTATCGTAATTTAAATATGTGTTTTTATATATTGTTTTCAATAAAATAAAAAATTTTTTTACTGTTACAAGTATCTGGAATTGTGGGATTATAAACATTTAGCTTTTGATTTATTAATTATTATGGCAATTAGCACGCCCCTTTTTTCAGCTGCACTATCTTATGTATAGTGCCATAGGCAAATATTTTTTTCCGTAATAAAGTACTAGCAAAGAATTTCATTGCAAAGAATTTCATTTTTTTACACCACCCCCTTTTTCATAGGGGTGTGCAATAAAGCATTTCAACTACCACCCCTGCTGCAGTTATAGCCGCTCAGACCAGGGTCTATTCTGAGCAAAGCACAAAACTACAGATGGAGCAAATATTATGACATGTGACAAACAATCAGACATCTTCAACATTTCAGAACATGTGTCTACTTACCCCATATGTCAAGCTCGGTCACTAACATTAACTGAGCACGTTATTTTTTTAGGTCGGTATCACACTTTTAGAGGGAAATAATGTGGGTGACATGCTAAATGACAGGCGCTCAAGCACACTGTGTTTTTCACTTAACTGTGCTCCATTTGTTTGTAAGGGCATGTGTTATGGAGCAAAATGAAATAAATTATTCAGAATTCTGAATGAGTTTTCACAAGCCCCCTGTCGGTTGAGGATTTTACCTTTGGCGATAAAATCTTAACCTTACATAAAATGTTTAGCGTAATGTAACAAATAAACTCACAGAAACTTGTATTTGCCAGTAAAGTTTATCAATTTATTGAAAAAATTATTGTAAAATAGGAATAAGATATCGACAAAAGCATTCATCCATCAGCTTTACTGAACACAAGACACATTACATAGCCAGTGTTGAGCATGTATATCCATCCCTCTCTTGTGTTGTGACACTAGCCTAACCCTCATCAAAAGTCTGCAACCACATCCTGCGCCAGATGTATCTGACAATAACATTTTTCCAACACAGCAAGGTAACTAGCAATTAAGCGTAGCCTGCCACCAACAACAACACAACCCACAACAACCGAAATCGCTCTAAGAATACTTATACATACCCGCCAAACTCAGGTGCAATCCACACTGTTCTAAACCTACTGTACCCAATCAACATGCAGAAATCCATGCTGCAGCACTTGGTCACCATTCAGCAAAAACTTCAAGACAAGAAGCATTCACATCCTCCAGACCCTGACCATGATCGCACCGGTGCACTGGAAATTCCAAAACCATCCAGGCCCCAGCTCAGACCATGCAGACTCTGTCCTACAGTAACCCAACCAACTCACAAAGGTGAAAAATCTGTTCTGAGTGAAATCCAATCACTGATCATCAGCCTTATTCTTAGCCTCCCAAATGCACCACAATCCAATCTGGATTCAACAAACCATTAAACATATCACAAATCAGACCACAAAAGTTAGACATACATAAAAACACATAGAAAGAACATAAAAAATCCCCAAATCTCTGGGAATCTATCAGAAACTACTATGAGTGAAACATGGTTATATAAGCCCTTCAAACTCCTCCCAAAGTGGCAAACAGTGTGTGCCATGTGTTACCTGCACCCAAGAAGCACTTTCCCTAAATAGGTGCAAACTCTGGACACACCCTGTAAATGCAGCAAACTGCAGATCTCCCAAGTTCCCCTTTTGGGCATTCTGTGAATACTTAGTGGCTTTAACCCCCCACATTTTGGAACAAGAGCAACCAGGAAATCACCTAGTGAAAATCCAGCACAGCCAAGAAAATACTGAAACAATGCCACAAATAAAAACAGGGAAGGGAGCAAACTGGCCACAAGTGCTAAGTGACCCCCCTCAGCAGGACTCAACCCCAGGAACTGCTCCCACCAAGCATTTGAAAATTAAAGTAAAGGCCCTCTGGGATATCTGTTTCTGATACTATATGTATGAGACTCAGCCAATCAACCAGGCATTTATGTAATCCTAAATGGGATTAACCAACATGACTCGTCAGTTATTAAGCCTCTAAAATGTAAGTAAAACAGGAAAACTTTGATTGAATAGTCCCCACATGTCAAGGTACAATGTGCCTTGTCAGACTATTTATGGAGACCACCCAGCCCACAAGCTGGCTCCCATGTAAGACAAAAGGGGTGCAAATCAATGGGGGGCACCACCTGGCTCAACCTGCCGACCCCTTGGGAGCCAGTCTGCTAACCAGACGACCCACTGTAAACATTTTTATTATTCATTACATTGAGCTTCATTTGCTCTGTTCAGTTGTATCTTTATTCTTGATTTTCAGAGGGAGGAAACAGATCATCCCATATCTTGTGCCAGGCTATATCTTATTGGGCAGATCTAGCGGCTGTATTCAGAGTGCACATTGCAGGGACATTGGGCTCTGTCAGTGATGATGAAAGCGACATTGGCACTGAAGATTTAGATATGAGGAGTCCGCTGCTTGATTTATGGGACTTTTTCACAACTAGAACTGGACAATGGGCACAAGGAGCTGTGTCTGATCACCAGAGTGGAGGGGGCACTTCCTTACTGACCTTTTATGACTGGTATCGCTATTATAGATGTGTTTCCCCAGGTGTTGTAGTGAGCACATATAAGTTAGGTGTAGATGATAGCACCAGCGGATCTTCCTTCTTCTTTGGCAATGACTACATGAGCTTTACCCACCTCAGGCTGTAGCAGAGAAGCTAGCCACAAATTACATGATGTGACAGCCTTGGTAAATAGAACAATCAAGTAAATTTATTAAAGGGGGGTAGGAGGAAGTAGGTTCAGGGCAGGTCACTGTATGAGATTAAGGATTACAATGCAGATGACAGGAGATTGCAGCAAAAGGGATTTAACAATTTTAACACAGTAGTTAGCATTACAGTAGTGAATACACAATAACTCTTTCTAATAGTTAAATGGACTTCTTTATCTTTGCTGCTGCAGTATCTCTTTGGCTATAACTAAGGAAAATGCAATTTCCCAATTGTTTCAATATACTGTACTATTCTTTAAACACACAATTAACCATTGCAAAACATGGATATACAGTAATAGCAACAGAGAGTATTACTCAGCAAATTCAGCAAAAACCTCAAAACTGTTCAGTATTAACTCTAAAGTACACACAAAGTTCTGTCGTTGGAGTACTCTGTTGCTGGAAGATCACTAACCCATAACATGCATGTATTTGTAATCCACAATGAGCAATAGCAATAAGTTTAGCATCTAATGTTATTCTTTCCTGATTTCAGGGAGCAATTGTTTTGATTCCAATGACAAGTTATAATAGACACAGTTCCACTTGCAATATATCACAATAATCTTCAGCACTTCACAGTTGCAATAAATCAGTCTCCGAGTGCTCTATAACTCAGCTCAGTATTCACACACAATGGCTCCTGCTCTTTACAATGGTAAACTCTGTTTCTCTAGTAGCTCAAACAAGATGAATATTACGCTGTTTACTCAAACAGTCTCTTGCACAACTCACGATTAAACAATACTTGAAATATAGCAGATCTTAGTATCTTTCATCAATTTTCAGTATCTGTCAATAATTCTCAGTATCTCTCATACACTTTCGCAATAGCTCTGTAACAGTTCTCAATAGCTCCTAAGCAATTCTCAGTAGCACTGCAGCTCAGTAGGGACATCTCCCTTTTAAAGCTTTTATTCCCTTACCAACTCTCAGTCTCATTCTCTGCTGGTGCTACTGCAGCCATCATTCAGCACACCATCAGCAGGTACTTAGTGGCTTCTGTCACCTCTTGGCCCAGTCTCTTGTTTCTCCCAGCAGACCTGCAGCAGCTCACCCCACTCCTCTGCATCTTCTGGTCTCAACTGTGCATGTGCAACCACAAAAAACATTGTCCCGTTGCTGGCTTGTCTCAGTTTTGGTAAGTAATGGCTCCACCAGGTGGCAGCCTCCTGTATTGCTTTGTTCATTGGCTTCTGCCAGAGCCAGGGACATCACATAGAGAAAGCTCATATCTTTCTGACTATAACCTGCAAAACATTGTTCAAGGGGAGTCTAATATTTGTTTTCCTAGGTAGAGAGGGCATAACCTGTTCATAGAGGGATGTGACTAGTGCTCTAGAAGTACTCATCTTCCGCTCAAGCAATACTGTGCATAGGATTGCTTACTGCAGCAGTGCTTTCATGTTGCTTGGAGCTGATGGACTCCAAAAAGTAATTCCCTCTTTTTAATTCTGTTTCACGTCATGCCCCCTTTCACAGTCTCATCCTCCTCCTCATTTTCTCCTGAACTAAGGGCCTGATTCAGACCCGCTCATAAGGGCTGGCTGCTCGCAGGTAATGTTGGCATTTTTTATTTTTTTTTGCTTCTTGCCACTCGCAAAGCTGTGGGAGCCCACCCACAACTTGTGTGAGCGGCAAGGAGCCCGTCGCGATAATCGCGACCATCGGCCTTGTGACAAGACCCTGTGGTAGAGTCTCAGCTTCCGCAAGGCCGAATGGACTTCCTGCTCCAACAGAGCAGGAAGTCCTCTACTGACATCAGTTGTGATGTCAATAGGTCCTCCCTCAATCGCAAGGCATTCCTAAGGGAACGCCTGCGTTTGGCCAACCACCCCCCCTACCCACCTACAAAATGGGACGAGCTGTCACTCACCATCGACAGCCAACTCATCTTGTAGCGAGCCCCATTGCGGCTGAAATTCAGTCTCTCGGCAGGGCTTGCACATGCGCACGCCGGATGCGGTGCATTCGCAGATCACAAACATCGAACCGCTTGTGAGCTCTGTGCGCTCATGAGCGGCTCTGAATCAGGCCTTAAATCCACTGTCCCACCTCCCCCTAATATATCTTACCCCTCCTTCTACAGGCAGGGTCTTCAGTAAAATGTGCTATATAGTACAAGTCAAGTTATAAGCAAAAATTATCTTGTGGATGATTGGACGAAGAGGAGACAAGTCCTTCACTTTGCCAGGGGCACTCCAGACCCCTAAGTAAGGCCCTGGAATATAGCATTAATTTGGCATACACAGCACAACGAACAACCCATCATAGCGGCGTGCCGAAGAATGCAAGAATTTAAATGGCCCTACTAGTACCAATGAAAGACCCATACACTAGTATGCCAGGGTGTTGGCAGAGGCACAGCCAACTACAAAAGACCAACAGAAAATTCAGTGCAGGACTGAAGGTCTTGCTCAAGTAATGGCTAGGACTCAGCGATGCATAACCACATTAAAGTGAATGTGCTCAGCCCCAGCAATACTGTTACAATGTAACCTCATGCAATGCAAAAGTAACTGCACCACTAAATGATTTATTGTGTTACAATATACGCAACCTACAGTACTTTGTAAGTCATTAATCAAACTACAGTCCCTGTCAGTAGGAATCATAAAAAATTACCGCATTTTGTATCACCCACATGGTGGGCAAGATGTACTAAGCTGAAAAATGCAGTATTCAGGGGTGTTACTGAAAATCCCATATGTACTAAGCACACTTAGTCTTGGTGGGTAACGCCTATGGGCTTCTTTTTGGGATGCCCCCTGAGAGGGATTTAATCGGATCCCTCCCAGCCACCACTATACCTTAACACTATACCTTAACATTGTCAGATTTCCCTGATTTCCTCTTAATTAATGCCACAAACAAGACTGAGGGGGTCATTCAGACCCGGTCGCAAGTGCTGAGCGCTCGCAACCGGGTCGATGTTTCCCCACTGGGCATGCGCACATAGGAGCACTCCGTCGCTACGGGTCTCACACCAAAGGGGGCGAGCTGTCTATGGTGAGTGACAGCTCGCCCCATTTGGGAGGTGGGCAGGAGGCGTGGCCGGCCAAACGGAGGCGTTCCCGATGGAATGCTTGCCGTTTGGGGGCGGCCCCTCAGACATCATCAATGATGTCAGTGGGGAGCTTCCTGCTCGATCAGAGCAGGAAGCTCCCTGGGGCTTGCGGTTGACGAGACCCAACCTTAGGGTCTCGTTGCAAGCCCCGATGGTCGCGATGGTCTTGACCATCGCGACCATCACCCTGGTCGATCGCAAGAGCTGTGGGTGGTAACCCAGAGCCTAGCGATCGACCAGGAGGCGGCACTTAAAAAAGTAAGCGGCCGCCCTCATTCAGAGCTATCACTTGCAGCAAGCGATCGACTCTGAATGAGGTCCTGAATGCTTCTGGACCTCTTTTTGATATTTCGTGGTACTGCCCATATAATTCTTAGCACAGTCACATTCTAATAAGTACACCACATATATACTATTACAAGTAATAAACACTTTAATAGGGCATCTGTAAACATTAACTAAAGTGTGTGTAATTGTACTTACTATATTAAAGAGATCTAAACAGTATTGGAGAGAATTGATCTTTAGTAATAACCTTCCAGTGTATTTTTTCTACAAGTAAAGGTGCATATCCACTACACGAGAGACTGTACGATTACAACATTGTAATTGTTCAATCGTTCTCCATCCTGTGCAGTGGATAATGTACACACACTGAACGATATGTCGTTCAGTGCAGGCACCCTCCCTCATCCCCGAACATGCACAACCTGGCGATATCAGCAGATTGACCTGCATGTTCAGGTGATGACAATGCCGACAACGACCAGCTGGTCATTTTGCTGCACGATTACTGAACGCTTGAACAATAACGATGTCGTAATTGTTCGATCGCTCATTTTTCTCGTCTAGTGGATACGCGCCTTAACTTATATTGTGCATTATATTTCATAATCAAGGCTAAGCTAATATTTTTATTCACTTACCTTCTCTTGTTTAGAGAAAACAGAGCCTTTCCAATATTTTTTTCCCTAGCTTTTTCATGGCCTTATTAATCACATCCTTTATTTAAAAAATATTCCCTTTATCTACTCTGCTTGCACAATAAACTGTCTATTATCCATTCAATTTATTTTTAACATTTTCAGTTGACCTAAAGCAGAAGTTCCCAAATGCAGTCCTCAAGGCACCTCAACAGTACAGGTTTTAGATATATCCATGGTTGAGTACAGGGGACTTAGGGCCTGAATCAGAGCCGGACGCTATTTGCGCTCGCTCGTTCAGAAAAAAGGGGTGGCTATTCAAATGAACCGTTCGCTCTTTGCGGTCTGTTCACGCCTCTAGGTCTGAACGAGCGAACCAAACATGCGGTCGTTTTTTGGAAAACTACGCCCCCTGGCCGCTCGCATCCTACGTCATGTCCGCTATTTATTAGATTAATCGAGTACATCGACCAGCGTATGAACTGCTCGCTATTCTTGTGGTTGGTTTTTCATACCGCAATCATGCGAGCAGTTCTGACTATAAAATAAAATAACCCAGTGACGTGGTCAATGACACTGCTGTATTAATTATGCACACCCATAAAACGCCCGTTTTGACCTTTAAGCACGCCTGCGTTCGGATCTCCACTCCCCGTTTTCAAGCACCTTCCCCTGTTACCACCCACATATGCCTCCTCATGTCACTCAAAATAGCAGGCATTCGCCATTTAGCGAACAATCGATTTTCGGCCGCACTGACTGGTTCGAGCATGCGTATTATGATCCGTACGCATGCGCAGTTGTGCAAACATCGCTCGGAACGAGAGGCTCTGAATCAGGCCCTTAATTAGTACACCAGCCAATTTGATTTAACCACCTGTGCTCAACCATGGATATCTCTAAAACCTGACGTGTTGGGGTGTCTTGAGGGCCGCGTTTGGGAACCTCTGACCTAAAGGATTGTTATATTTAACCAGTTAGTGTTATAAAAGCCTGAATAATATAGATGCTGTCACTAAGGGGACCTTTTATTAGAGACACCTGCTCATTAATGCAGGTATTTAATCAGGCAATTATATGGGAGCAACTGAATGCATAAAAGCATACAGGTAAGGGCAAGAGGTTCAGACCAGATGTAGAATGATTGTTGGTGCCAGATGGGTTGATTTGAGTATCTTAGAAATGGCAGATCTCCTGGGATTTTCATGCACAACAGTTTCTACGGTTTCAGAGAAAAATGCACAAAAAATGACCAGTGAGTAAAAATGCCTTATCATACCCCTTTCACACATAGCCTAAATACCCGGGTTTTTGCCAGTGCTCGTGCCCTGACCCAGTTCCAGACTATGGGCAAAATTTACTAAGCGGCAGGTTCTAAAACCCAGCGGTATGGTGGCAGTTTGTCGGCTGGTTCTATTCTGTTCTAAACTTCGGGGGTTTGGTGTCGGTTTTTCAGCGGTTTCTAAATGACAGCCCTGTTCTCTTATATTCTAAAATGTGTTTTGATGGCGGTTTTGCGGTGGTTTTGCAGCGGTTTTGGCCTTAGTAAATCTGCAAATAGCAAAACCGCTGCCAAACCCCTGGGGTTTAGAACCGAATAGAACCCGCCGTCAAACCACCGCTTAGTAAATTTTGCCCTATGGGTTGAATGTAATAGCCTCCGAGTTTCCGATGCTGCAGGGATTTATGCAAGTGGTTTAGCATTTTTAATGATTGCCACTTTAAAAAAATAGGTAGACTCTCATAAATCCTTGCAGCATTGGAAGCTTGGAGGCTATTACATTTAGCCCAATGTGTGAAAGGGAATGACACAAATCAGTCCCAGGTCCGTGACCCAGCTCTGTACCAGGGTCGGGATCTGAGACCTGGAAAATTCACGGGTTCATAGAACTGTATATTTCTTGGGTCTTCAGTCTGAAAGGGGTATGAATGAGCAGGGTGGCCAACAGCTTTGCCGGGCCCAGGTACGAGAGCGAATTGACTGCTTCTGCAGCAGCCTCTCATCCTAGCCCGGCCAGCAGACAGCGTGATGGTAGCCTGTGTGTTGTGCTGGGGAGAAAGTCTGCTGCAGCAGTCAGCTGTCTCTCTACCTGTCCTAAGTAGCGGTGGTGAGTGGAGGGGATGGGGGTCGAGATCTAGGACCCGGGCCCGTCCAACAGGCCCGGGCTCGGGTAAATAGTACCCGCCCCCCTCTCGGCACCCCTGTGAATGAGTCAGGTTAGAGGAAAACTATGAGATTGGTAGAAGCTGATAAAAAGGTGAGAGTAGCTCAAATAACCATGTGTTATAACAGTGGGAGAGCAACTCTGAATGCATAGCATGTCACAACATGGAGAGAATAGGCTACAGCAGCAGAAGATCACACTGCATTCCATTTTGTAATAAGCTAAGAACAGGTAACTGCAGCTACAGTGGGCCCCCGTTTCCTGGAATTGCCGAGGCCAGAGTTTGTGTCTTCCAATGCAGATTTATTTGACTCAGCTGTGAATGTGAGACGGAAAGTCTGAGTAACCTTAGGGTTGCTCAGATGGCTGATGTTCTCGCAAGTGATCCGATGCAGCGGAACAAAAAGGGATAGTTTGCTTTAGACCAGTGGCAAATGGAATGGGTATGTAATGCCGATGGTTGGTATCCCGATGGGCCGGGTAAGTATACTTAACCTCCCCCCTTCTCCCTCCAATTCTCCCTTTTTGTAATTTAACCCTAACCCTTCCCACTTGGCATCCTAACCCTCCCCGTTAGTGCCGAAACCTAAGTTTCCCCCCCCCTTGTGCCTAACCCTAACCCCCCAATTGGTGCCTAACCCTAACCCTCCCCCCTAGGGATGCCTAATTATAACCCCCCCCAAAACCTAACGCTAACCCCGCTATGCAATCTAATGGTCACCCTCCCCCCCACGGCTAACACTAAGGGCACCCCGGCCTAAACTCGTTCGGGCTGGCGTCCTTCTGGATTCCAGCATCGGGATTAAGATAGGCGTTGGTATTTCAACGCCTATCTTAAGTCCCTTGTCTGGCTTCCCCCGTCGGGATTTAGACCGGCGGCATCGTGGCCGCTGGTCTCATAACTACATCCCGTGGCAAACAAATGGGCATTTCATAAATGGAATAATTTCTTATTCATATGAATTTATCAAGTGCTATTTATTAATACTTTTGATTTACATTTATTTGTTGTGGTGTGGTGCCAATTGTGTGTATATATATAAGTCAGCAAGCATTGGTGCATTTGGTAAGTATTCCAATTTTATTCATATTTTCTTAAATAGCCCAGTGCTACATTTCACTGCCCATTGATTAGGAGCTCATATAGTAATGGGAAATACCTGAGAAGAATCTCTTAAGAACTGCAGTTCACATTATTACTGTCTCAGTGTCAGACATGCAAGGCAATGAAATACACATTAATCTATATTAAATTTAATCTGGCATTTTACAGCCTAGTTTGTTTTAGTAAGTTACTAAGCTGCTCAATTTTAATACTGATATATTTCTTAGTGTCATCAACAAATATGGATCCTCACTATCTAAGCCATTGAGAAGATCATCAATAAAAAAGATTGGCACTGTCAGAACCCAATGATGAACCCTGAGGTACCAGTCTGAATATATTCCAATTATATCTTCCCTTTGTCTTGCAGACATTTCCTTAGCTATGTACATGATCTTCCAGATTTAGTAATATTAATGAGATCCAGTTTGAAATCTAGATGCTCATAAAAACCAATCACATTTATTATATGATTTTGCGCAGACTCTGCTATCATACAATTTTTAAATATATTGTAGAAAATAATGTCTCAGAATCCTGTCAAATAATTTACCCATAATTGAAAAAATATAAAAGTTCCCGTTTCTGATTTCCCTTTTTAATGATGGGAACCACACGTTTTGTCTGACAAGCTTGTGACTCTGTGGTTATGATCTATAAATGTAAGAAATAGCGATCTATAGATTACCGATCTGTTCCTTTAGAACCAGTGAGTTGGTAAACATCTGGTCCAGGGGATGTATCTGCCTGGCTTAAACATAACTGAGCATTCTTATGACCCAGTGACAGTGTAATGTGCACACGCAGACTGGCCGTTTTGCATGTGCATGACACAGACACCTACAGTAGATGGCAGCAATAGGCTGCCAGCAACAGAGCAGAGAATGTTGCTGACGAGGGGGGGCATCACTTGACCTCGCCAGAGGTGTAAGTAATGTTAAATACAAGTGACATGTTTATTATATCACTGTGATACTAAACGAAATATGCAGCTGTTATTGAGGTTTGTTGGGAAATGGGGCCCCAACTTTCCTGGTTTCATTTAGTGGGCACAGTGGCGGAATTAGCGGCAGTGTAGCCGGTACCTTGCACTGGGGCCTGCTGTTGTGCAGGGGCCCGTAGCCACCTGCATCCAACAGTGCCTCTGCTCCCTCCGCCAGTGTCCCCCGGGCCCCACAGTAGCACAGTATCTAATGGGCCAGCTCCTCCCCCAGCCTTAGCACTGCAGTCAGAGTCTTGTTGTCTTGAACGGCCCAGCCGGAGGGGGAGAAGGCCCTCAGGAGGGGCCACTCTCTCAGCCCCTCCCTTCTCCTGCTTAAATTCCGGCCCTCCCCTCCCGGCTTCTTTCCATTCATACCAACCATAGTGCAGCTGTGCTGACTGATGTTCTTGGCGCCTACTGTGGGTGGATGGAGCTGGAGGATCAGAGGAGCAGAGGCAGCCATTTCTCTGCGCAGTGGCAGGACTAGGTAGGCAAAAAAAAAAAGTTTAGCAAAGCCATTTTTTTGCATACTATATGTGCTTTATTTCGGATGCTGCTGCAGCAGCAGTGACCAGTGACCATTGCTGCATGATATAGAGACTGTCTAGTCACTGCACCCTGGGGTTTCAGAATATTTTTCATAGCACCCCTAGGCCAAAATTTTCTTATTGAAAAATTCAGAGAAATATTAAGTAGACTGTACTTATGTCATTGTTTAGGGTCAGTTATGTGGTGAGACATCACTTTCGTTTGTCCACAGATTTTCTGATTGTAAGCCACAAGCACTGGTATTGCCTATTACATTTACCATAAATAATTTGATTTATTTATTTTACCGATGTCACCATGCAGAATTTACAGCAGCACAGAGTATATCAGGAGAAGAGCGATGTGTTAGTGAAAACAGTGCTGCATGTGACAGGGGTAGTGACAGGGTCGGACTGGCCCACAGGGTTACAAGGGAAAGCCCCATTGTGCCCCACTGCTTAGGGGCCTACCCCCCTCCTCTAGGGATCAGTATCCAGACTGTGCCCTTTAATTATACATATCTGACATTATACTGCACAGGACTATGGTATGTATTCTACAGTGTATTGCTGTTATTATTCTGGTACTTCATTATGCACTAGCAGTATTTATTTGATATATTTATCAAGAGGCCTAGACAGGGGCGTTTCTAGAGAGGAGTGGGCTCGTGTGCATGCTTTGACATGGGTACCCTCCTCCCCGTACGGCGGACGCCTGTGCACTGAGCGGTGTGCGCCCAGCGCCACACTTATAGACTCTGGGCACTAGAGTGTGCCCAGAGTCTATAGTACATACACAGGACACCGGGAAAATGGTGGTGGCCATTTTCCCTGTACTGCGCATGCGTAAACGATGGGAAAATGGCCGCAGACACCGGAGTCAACGTGGGACTCTGGAGAGGTAAGTTTTATGGGTGTAGGGTGTGCGGTGCGGGCCCCCCTGGACCCATTATAAATACGTCCCTTAACCCAGACCATGCACTAGGTAATGGTTAGCCAAGCTCCTAAGCATGCGCCCCTACCACTACATTCCCCCTCTGGGCCCTTCATGCCCCAGTCCAACACTGGGCAGTGACATGATGTGAGGAGGGGAAATTCCCCTCCTCACATCATGTCACTGCCCAGTGTCATTAATCTTTTTGTAGTAGTGTTACTGCCAGTCTCTGAGTTGGAGAGACACAGTATCAGTAGGTGATAGGTATATCTCAGAAACCTGGGTCCCTCTTGAAATTGTGATATGCCTATCACTTATTGCCATTTGGTAGGAAGCGAAGCAGACGTGTTTATTTATGCGTATGAGAAATGCCAGCAAGGAAAACAGACTCTGTGCTAAAATTTTATATACTATTTATTGATTTTAATGTTATGTTTAATATTTATATGTGGCATTGTATGTGTAATACCCCAAAAGTTTGTGCATGTGATGTGGTATGGTGTCTCGACTCTTACCGGATCCTGGGTCTCTTAGTTCTTTCGCTTTGTTTAGAGAGGTAAGAAGCAGTATGCAGGCATGTATAGTCACCCATTAGGTTTCAAACACATGGTGCAATTTATATGAACAGATGATATTACAAAATAGAAAATCACTGGTAAAAGCCAATTTATAATATATTGTTAACACCCCTGCTAGGGTATCACACTTTAAAATGAACAAAAGTTTTATTCAACAGGAATATTTGTAGGATCAACTACCCTCTTTCTCAGGAACACAGTCCAGGTAGGCACCTGTCAGACTAAAGGGATAACTCAACAAAGAAAAGAAACACATAACATATTTGTGACAGTATCACATAACAATGATTCACCAAACACTTTGTTAATTACCATAAAAATATATATCAACCCCTGTTTGTCTTGGCTACTCAATTAACTTCCCTACATGCATGCAAGTTCCCTTGAATAAGTCTAGCGCTTACTGTAGAGTTGGTGCACTTTCGCTGGGTTGCCCAGGTTAACTAGTTGAGAGATTGTCTAGTCCACGGTATTATGTTTTTATAGCTACACTTGAGTCCTGACTCTCTCTCTCTCTCTCATCTGCCACAATATGACACTGTCTACCTCTGAGCAGCCTGACAGTTGGAGTGCAGTGTTATGTTATGCAGAATTGTGCTTGATGTGACTAACTGCAGTTCCTGTGCTGAATAGATATGTATATTTTATGCTAATATTTGCAGCTAGTGATGTAATAGCACTGTCCATAAGAGGTAACTGAGGTGCAGGTCTGTGGGGAATATGGTGCTACAGACCTCTCTCACGTACGGGATCCGGAGGTCCTGAGATGAGAAGTTTGTCTATGGGATATTGCTATTCCCTCTCCTATTTATGTATGTGAAAAACATTTTGGGATTAGACCTAAGCAATCAATTTTTAGCTTTAATCTTTGTAAATTTCTTTTTTATTTTTTTTCCTATATTTCTTATACTTTCAGAGTAAATTTTCAGTCCCTTCTAGTATTAATATTTGACATTTTCTCTTTCTTGCCTATTACCTCATATACTTTTTAGCTTAACCAGATTAGTTGCTTGTGTACTTTCTCAGCCCACAATATTCGATGAAGAACTGATTAAATGTGAAATAAATCTGTGTAGCTCTCTAACAAAGCATTTGATCAAATCTTTATTCAAATGTTACGCTCATGCCCACTAACCTGTACAGTAAGATGCAATATCTGCCAAATCTAGCAGAGTTAGCCCTGTACTTGGTTCTTCAACAACTTGTGAAATGTAGCTGTCTTTTAGGGCTTTGTTTATCAACCTTTTTTTTCTGTCTTTGAGCCTGATTCAGAGTTGTATTCAGATTGTTGGAGATCTGCGCTGTATCTGCACTGCGCACGTGTACATCTATTTCTGCGACTATGGTCTCAATGCCACTAAGACGCAGCATGATTAACATGCTGTGGTGGTTTGGGGGCGGGGTATGGGCAGCGAAGGCCAGTGTTCCCGACAATGGGGATGTGTCAGATTTACTAGACTCAGCTACTGAGCATCCTTTGTCCCCAGACTCCTTCTGCGGCATTAGCATATTTTAGCATCCTGCTGCATCCAAAGACACAGCAGCAATCCTAATAGTGTACAAGCCTGAATCAGACCCATTGTTAGCAGAATAAACGGTTATCTATACTTCCTGCTATTTAACAATAAGTTACAGCAGAGAAATCATTGGTACTCTGTTGCCCCTAAGACTTAAATAGTACAAATGTATGACAAGCTGGTGTGGGTAACAAAGATATCATGAGGCACATTAGCAATACCACTACTTTACATATGGCAGAATGGAATATACTAAGATGGAAGTTTGTCCAGTGAAACAAAAACAGCACAACGGATAGTCTGATATAGATTAGAGTTATAGGTGGCTAACAACAAGGTAAAACAAGCAATGGTCAGGGCTGGTAGCTAACCAGGAAAAAGGTAAACTAGCAAGGTTCAGGATTGGTGACTATAGAAAGTAGTCATAACAATCCAGATCAAAAGAATAACAGACATACTGTAATAGCCATAAACAAGCTGGGGAGCTTGGCTAGAACATGGGCTGTAAGAGACTGGCCTGACCACTATAATCGGCAACCTGTGAGTACCGCAGAGCAGTAGATAAAGCATATATGACTAAACAGACTTCAGTTGCCACAGTGAGAGACAGACAGTTGCATCTGGGAATGGGTACATGATGATTGTACCCTGGCATAAAATTATCTGAAGAAATGTGTTTTCCGAGGAGCCATTTACAAACTTTGAAGGCTGATTGCAGACTGATAGAGCAGGATAGAGTTCCATATCCTTAGAGTTGTGTGGGTAAAATCTTTCAGAGATGCATGGTATGAGATTATAAGATAGTAAGGAGTAAGGGGAAGACCCCTGGAACAGTGTGGAGTATGAATTGCATATTAAATATGAGTTTGGTAAGAAAGATACAATACAGGTGTCTCCTGCTACATCTTTGCTGCGTATGAAGCGAATCGGACCACATGCACCTTTGAGTGGCTGTGCGCACTGTGTTCGCACAGACGCCTCCATAGGAATACATTGTGCGATCGCAGTGCACGCCTTAGTGTATCGTAGCGTATGCTGCTGTGGGTAATTACACAGCGTGATGCTTGCGCACATTTGTAGCGCGATCGGCAAAGATTTAGCAGGACACATCTGTTGGTGGCACAGGAGTTGTGTAGGTATTTACAGGCAAAGTCAACACTTTAAATTTTAATTTGTAAGTTATGGGAGGTCTATGTAGATGTTGACAGAAGTGATCTATGAGGAAGGGCAGGACCTGTAAAAGAGTTGAGCAGCTGCATTCCTGGTTGGTTGCACAAGGTTAGTCTTGAGAGGTGGACAGATTTATATTGTCATTGAGTCTTAGTGTGTGTATTAAAATACAATATTTTCATTTATAATGAAGGAAACAAAACCAGTTCTTTTTTTCTATATTTAACCTTTGATGCCTTCAATGTACAAAGGAGGTGAAATGCAATTACATATGTTTCATAATACAGAGTGAGTTCAGGATGGAGATGTATATCTGGGTGCCATGTGTATAATAGTGATAATTGTGTCTTAGGAAGATATTCATTTACCTAGATAGATAGAACCAAGGACTTTGCAAATTCTCCATTACAGAAAGAATGGGGAATAATGAGGTTCTAGTGAAGGAAACTATAAATAATCAGGCAGATAAAAAATGATGTAAATAAGAAGAGGGCAATAGAAGAGATGCCAAGTTACAGTAATAGAGAGTTTGTAGGAGTGATCAATGGTCAACTGGTGGGACGAGATTCAGAAGAAAAATACAATATTTCCATTTTGGTTTAGAGATCATTGATTGAGAACAGTTGCTGTGGACTGTGCTGGTCAAAAGCCTGATTGAAGTCTAGCCACTGGGGACTGAAGCTAGTTATGTACACACCTGAAAAATTAGAGAAATGATCCATGATATGGGCCTGATTCAGAGGTGGATGCATTCAAAACATCGGTGCAAACCCCCCATGTTTTAAATATGCACATGCACATGAGACACACTGTGCATGCCCCCCTGATGGTTACCACTGGGGGCCGCAGATCAGAAATGTATGGAGATCTATGCAATTCTTATAGATATTCCTGGGTGGTGACTGGAGGGTGGAATTTGTCAGGTGTGGTATAAGATATAGATATGTATTATGTCAACAATGTATAGCTCAACACCAAATGGTCGACAGACAATAGGTCGACAGGGTCAAAAGATCATCCGGTACAAAAAGGGTGAATAACATATGGTCGACAGTGGAGAAGGTTGACAGGAACATATGGTCAACACATATTAAGGCTAATCCTAAGCCTCCTCCTGTGCTTAGCTCTAACCCGCCCCCTGGTGCCTAACCCTAACCCTCCCCCAAGTGCCCCACCCTAACCATAGCCTCACCCTAACCCTCCCCCTAGTGCCTAACCCTAACCATCCTCTCCGGCAGCCTAACCCTAACCCTCCCCCCTAGTGCCTAACCCTAACCGCCCCCTCTGGCAGCCTCACCCTAACCCCCCCCTAGTGCCTAACCCTATCCCTAACCTTAAAAATCATGACATTTTTTTAAAATTGTGTTGACCAATTGTCACTGTCGACCTTGTGTCCATGTCGACCTTTTGAATTATCGACCTTTTGTCAGTCAAACTTTTGTCGACCATTTGGTTTTGACCTATTCATTGTCGACCTTTTTACTGTCGACCTGTCATCTTTTATACTGCTTTTGTCAGCAGGCATGTCGGGACCTTCCTGAAAAAGGGACTGTGGGCCTGATTCAGAGCCGGACGCTCTGACCAGAGCGCTCGCTCTGAATCAGGGCCCTCCTACCTAAACTTGGAGCGGCCACCCACAGCTTATGCGAGCGTCCATGATGATGGTCACGATGGTCAAGACCATCGTGACCATCGGGCTTGTGACGAGACCCTGCAGTAGGGTCTCGCTGCCGCAAGCCCTGGAGTGATTTTGGCTCTATCAGAGCCAAAATCACTCCCACTGACATCACTAGTGATGTCACTAGTGATGTCAGTGGGGCCGGACCCAGACGGTAGGCGTTCCCATGGGAACGCCTCCGTCTGGCAGCCACGCCCCTGGCACGCCCACCAAAAGGGCGTGCTGTCAATCAACATCGACAGCACGCCCCCTTTTTTTGCGAGACCTGGAGCAACGGCTTCCCTGTCGCTCCCCGGGTCTCGCTCATGCGCACGACGGAGCTCCCTCCATCGTGCGCATGCGCACTAGGGCACCATCGACCCGCTTGCGAGCGCTCAGTGCTCGCGAGCGGGTCTGAATCAGGCCCTGTGTCGGAAGATGTAGTTCCACTGGCACTGGCTGAAGATAGTTGGAGATAAGTGCAGGATAGTGAGATAAGTGCAGGGTAGTAATGAATGTAGGATTTATGGTGCGTTCTAAGGGCCATACGCACGCAATCGGCCAATTGTTGTTTTCTGTGTATGCATTTGCATCGCAGTGTGTGTGTGCAAAAAGATCACTGTGATCGCAGTGACCACGCTGACCCATCGCAGAGTGATTGACAAGTGCCATTTGTGGGTGGTGACGGGAGGATGGTCTGATGAATGCAGGTGTACCAGTGCGTTTTAACCCCATTGCATTGGCGTGCACAAATTAGCCACTGCGATACCATATGTAGCCTGAGGTCTCATAGCGTGCGCTGAAGTAAGCAATTCCTAAATGAGGTCTGACCTGCCTTATCTGTGCGTAAGGGTCTGATGTTACTCGAAGTTACCGATTTTTTCGCTATGTTGCCAAAGTATACAGATGTGGGCATTCTTATGTTAGGCTGCGATCGCAATGCAAATGCAAACATTTGCATATCACCGCTGATATTAGCAACTGCATTTCATGCGTATAACCAGAATAGCGATCCTTGCTGAATCAGGTACTAAGTACACGTGATTGTGTGGATTTTCCTAAATGTAAGTTTCTATATTTAATGTTGTCTTCAATATCTTGGGTACTTACTATCTTTTTACCTACATAAAAAAACTTCTGATTTGCTTCTGTGTTTTTTTTTATTTTATGAAGGCCTTTACATCATCCTGTCACATTTATTATTTCCATTGCTATTGTCTATAAACTACAATTTTTGTGTAGATAAATAATTAGTCAATAATAATCAATATAACACTGACTGAACCCAATTCCCACATTATTAAAGACAGTAAAATCACTGCATAACATGATCAAATAATAAATGTCACTTGAATATCTTGGTTACAAACTATGGTCCTGATTCAGACCCGCTCGCGAGCGCACATCGCTCACAAGCGGGTCGATGGTGGGGTACTGCGCAGAGCATGTGCAAGCCCCATAGCGAGAGAGAAATTCTCTCACTCCGGGACTCACTACAAAAGGGGCGGCTGTCGATGTTGATCGACAGCTCACCGCGTTTTGTAGGCGGGGAGGGGGGTGGCTACACAAACGGTAGGGAGGCACCACTGATATCACCAGTGATGTCAATGGAGAGCTTCCTGCTCTGTTAGAGCAGGAAGCTCTCTGAGACTTGCGATGGACGAGACCCTACCACAAGGGTCTCGTCGCAAGCCCCGATGGTCGCGATGGTTGCGACCATCGCAACCATCACCTGGCCGCTCGCAAAAGCTGTGGGTGGTCAAAAACTACAACAAAAAAAAACGCCCTGATTCAGAGTGAGTGCTCTTAAAGAGCGTCCGGCTCTGAATCAGGCCCTATATACTCAGAGTTTTAATATACAGTAGTATAAAAAATTGCATTGAGTCTTGGAATAATTATAACTACTTCAGTAATAGCCATAAAGCACTGCAGCTGTCAATATATATGTATTGTTAAAATAAAAAAGTGAGGTTGGATGTGAGACAGTAATTTCCTTATGTACATTTTTCGGAAGATCAGAAAACATCTTTGAAGCGTGACTGATCACAGTGTTATGTGAAAGTACTTTTGTGACAAGATGACTCCACAATAACAAATCATCACGTTTCACTTTTAAACTTCCAATCCCACTGAATTATGGTTCCATTTCCAAATTAACTATCTCCTGGGACACAAAGAACTCATGTTTACGTTTGTCACCACTATTAGACAAAGATGACATCTCCTTTAGCCTTTGTTTGCTTATGTGGGGCTTAAGGCTTATGTTAAAATTGGCACATAAGTATAGAATAGTTTCCTGCACAGGAAAAATGAGGTTTGGAAGAGAGGTCAGCTTTAAGGCTTTATTTTAATTGTTGCTCCTGTAATCCCAAGGCTCGGAATGCTTTCTTTTTACAGACAACGGCTGGTGCATGGTAGACAATTGCAGGAATAATTCTAAGCTCTGAAATTTCTAGTGATAAACATTAAGAAATCCATCTCACTTAGGGGAAGATAGTGCAGAAAGGTGTTAAATGAACAAGGGGAAATATGTTTTAGAGCACTAGTACTTTGAAACACTTAAAAAGTATTTGGCAACCTAATACTTCCCAGCTGTTGTAGAACTACAAGTCCCAAAGGCTGGTATGTGCAAGTTGCACTTGTAGTTTTACAAACTCCAGGAGAGAAACAGGTTAGGTTGGCCGCCTCTGCTCTATAATGACAAACGTTTAGCAACACATCAACTTTATATGAATAATTGTTTATTTTTTGATTCCTGCTACATCTGACTGTAATGCAGAGAAGTGTGAATCTACAGTGATACTTTTATTTATTATTTATATAGCAAATTCTGTCCCACATGTACACACATGCACACGCACACTAAAATAAATTTTTGTCAGAAACCAATTGACTTACCAGTATGTTTTTGGGTTGTGGGAGAAAACAAGAGCACACCTGACAAAGCCCAGACAAACACGCAGAGAACAAACCAACTGCACACAGGGCCTGATTCCCGCTCACAAGCGCATATTGCTCGCAAGCGGGTCGATGGTGGGTGAGTGCGCTTGCGCGTGCGCGAGCCCCGGTGCGAGCACTAAAATCACTCACTCCGGTGCTCGCAACAAACGGGGCGGCTGTCGATGTTGATCGACAGCTCACCTGTTTTGTAGGTGGGGAGGGGGGTGGCTGGGCAAACGGAGGCGTTCCTGCAGGAATGCCTGCCGTTTGCGGGCAGCCCTACTGACATCACGAGTGATGTCAGTAGGTGGACTGCCTCCTCTATTAGAGCAGGAAGTCCACTGGGGCTTGTTGCCACGAGACCCTACCGTAAGGGTCTCGTCGCAAGCCCGATGGTCATGATGGTCTTGACCATCGCGACCATCACCTGGCTGCTCGCATAAGCTGTGGATGGTCAGCCACAGATATGCGAGCGGCCAGGAGGCCGCAACTTAAAAAACAAGAGCCCGCCCTAATTCATAGCGAGCGGCTCTGAATCAGGCTCACAGTGTCTTGGTGGAAATTGAACTCAAGACCTCAATGCTGTGAGGCAGTAATGTTAACCACTACGCCATTTGTGTACAGTATTTTGTATTTTATGACCAATGAAGGGATCTGCCAGCCTACTGTACATATGTTTGTATTTAGTGCTCTACTGGAGTCTACTGCTGCCTATCATTTTAATACAGTAACCCCTGTACAGTACATTGATTTTCCCTACATATTTTTTCTCCCTACATATTTTGTTGACTGTATATTTGCCTCACATAGTTATCTAAACCTATCAGCCATTTTATAAAGTTATTTGCTGTTACTCTAACCCCTGTTTATTTTGTATGCCACATAAATAACTGCAATACATTTTTATATCTCTAAACTACCTGTACTACCACATCTAAGAAATATATTACAAAGTGTTATAACCCATTATTTCCATAAAATACCAGCTAGTAGGTTAACAAAGTGTATATTTTCTACACGTTTAAATTATATTAGGGCAATTTACCAAGTATTTAGATTTACACCCATTCTTGCTCTGCATTCATAACCTGCAGTAGCGTTGCATCCATTAATGGTATTTATTAACTGTTATATAAAATACAGTGTAAAGAAATGTAAACTGAGTAGGCAGCTGCAAAAGATATTGGGTATATATTAAAAGCAAATACATGGACTAAACCATCGCCCGGAGAATCAGCCCGGTAGGAAAATATGAGTTCAATTCCGCAATTGATTTAATAAATATTATTTAATGCAGAAAAACACAGACAAAAAATATCAAATAATAAATAAAAACAAAAATAGTATATGTAATAGTATATGTATATGTATGCAGTTTTCGGGGGTTTTACCGCATTCCCCGTATGTATTAAGCAGCAGAATGCGCTGCATTCTGCTGCTTCGCATCTCTAGGTAACGCCACCTTCAGGTGGCGTTACCCAATAGAAGCCTATGGGCTTCTTAGCGCGATGCTCGGGGCTGGGAGGGATCCGATCGGATCCCTCCCATGAGCCCCTGCGGCCCGCGTTCTTCTGCGCATGCGCAGAAGGACTTCTGGGTGTTCAACCCGGAAGTCCCTCTGCCCGGCAGCATCGCAAAGGACAGCTCTCATCAAGAGAGCTGTCCTTTGTGAAATCCTTGGTACATACCGCGGTAATGAACCGCGGTATGTACGCGAAGTTGGGGGGGATGTTTATCAATTGTCAAACACTTCAGTGATCTTAATTACTTGCTAGAATTTTACAAAAGCTGGGTACACACTGTGCAGATCACTTTGCAGATCAGATAAATGCTCCGACCTCAGAATATTTATCTGATCAGTGTGCACCCCATACACGATGAGCTATAATTAGCTCAGTGTGTAGTTTCTTCATTGGGATCGAGAGGTAGGGCATCTCAATTGTTAAGCATCTCATAAGGTCTGTCAAAGCTGGATGATTGACTGAGACCAGATCTTAAATTGATATCGGGCGACGCCATTTTGTGTCGCCCCTGATGACGCCATCTTGCGTTTTCAGCATGAAACCATTGTGTGCGATGCTATATGCTATTATTAGCATTGTGCGTCTGCATTGCTACCGCAAATTGTTAAAAGTCCTACCATACCCCATACGCACATTAAATAAAACATAAAATATACAAGACGCACAGTACACAGTTGCGCTGTTTATCAAAGCACTCTATACATAAACGCACCACGCATATTAGCGACTTTACACAATATTCTCACACTTACACATACCAAAACTTATAAAAAGGTTCCTCCACATTAAAAGCTAAATATTAGAGGTTTTATTAGCAAATACTTATGTTGTGAAATATAAGGTATACGATATTTAAGGTATATAAGCTAGTAGACATATCATGTTTGGTACCACTCTAAACCACTGTTTATTTGCAGATTTCCGGTTCGACCCACAAGGAAATCGCATCATACGTTCGCAAGATGTGAACTATATGAAAATAGTGGTTATAATGTGAAATTGTATGAAGTTTTTTTTACTAGTTTAAACCAGTTCTTCGGCGGGAAAACCATAAAAAGCAACATCTGAGGAACAAGGATATACCCCTAGTGATGCTATATGAACTGTCCAATGACCTGCATCGTACCAGATTGTCCAGGAGCCAGACCCAATGGAAATCCGTTAACTAGTTTCTTTGTTCTGGGAGGGTATATAGCTTGCATACTGGTTCTAGTATACAGCCATTCTCTTTGGATGACCACAGGCTTCTGGACTGATGACTGTATGCTGGGACCAGTGCATGCGTATGTATTGGGCTGTATCGTATATTCTGAATTTAATTGTCTTTGCGCTAATTGTGCTAGATGAAAGCATGTAACTTTCTTTTATTGCAATAAGAACTTTTTGTGCTTTGGAACCACAATTATTGTCTGCACAGCGATTATTTCTCTCTAGCAATTTAAGGGTATCCATAAGTGCAACCTCCCAATCCGATCATTGTAGGATCATTTGAAGCCATTTATTGCCTAAAGGCTAAAGCTCCTGCATACACACCTATGCAGTTATTGGACCCATCAGCTGATATCGGGCGATTGGCCCGAAAATTGAGCAGTTGTGTTCCCAGCTTTAGTCTTATGTAGAGCCTAATGTTAAAGTCACTCTAGCTTAACCAAGAGATGCTTGTCATTATAACGGTCTGAGTTACCCACTTGATATTCTTCTCAGCTGTAGTCTGCTAACTGTTAAGCTGTGTACACACTTGTCCAATACGCGGGAGATCCGACTCCCAACCGACGGGGCTAACCAACATTGGACAAGTGTGTATAAGCTGCCGACCATTCCGCAGACCCGATCCTGGTTGCCTGTCGGGTTTCCTAGTTTTTAAACATGCTTAAAAATTAGGAGACCCAACTGCCAGCCAGGTGACCGATATTGTAGTGTGTAGGCTGCGGA
The DNA here is from genome assembly GCA_031769625.1 of Taudactylus pleione. NCBI lineage: Eukaryota > Metazoa > Chordata > Amphibia > Anura > Myobatrachidae > Taudactylus > Taudactylus pleione. Next base: position 6,216,184 of record JAUIMM010000516.1, on the reverse strand, counting down.
GACCAGAGCTGGCAACCAATCTCTGGTCCCGGCTGCCTAACACACCATCAGCTTGGTGGTGGTGAAGGATCTGGTGGTATCCTGCACCATCTGCCAATGCTGCGGGAAGTGACAGGCATGGCGGAGGTGGTGGTGGGAGGCGGCCAGGTACTTGCCTATGCCAAGTTCCTCAGTTGGCGTGGCTCCACATCTTAAAAATGGCGTTGCAGCGCCATTTTTTAAATTTAAGATTGGCCGTGGTGAGCCAATAATGGCTTGCCACAGTCACCCTGCCCTCTTTATGCCAGTTTATAAGCCAGCGTGAAGCAGCGGGTGTCAGCCCAACAGGAGGAGGAAAAAATGAAGAGCTCCTGAAGATAGAAGATACCGGAGAAGTCCTGGGTGGGCTACGCCCATGCAAAAGTGCTTAAAGTACACCGCCCTCCAGGTGGAGATGCCGTGGAAGTCCTGGGAGAGGAGGCAGCCATGCAAAAGAGCTTAAAGGCCACTGTCCCCCAGGTGAAGGTGCAGTGAAATAAACTATTAAAACATTAAGTGTTTTGTTTTTATTTTAATATTTCTTTTACAGGGATACTATAGGTACTAGCGGGCCCTTGTGGTTCTCCATGCACCAGCATGTGGGGGAGGCTTGCTGGGACCTGTAGTTTCACCTGTAAAAGACAATATTAAACTTTTACTAATGGACTATCAACTCGGCACCCCCAGCCCAGGAGTGCCACAGATAGCCCAGGGCTTCAGCCTGGCCTTGGGTGCCCTGGAGAGGGGGGAAATCTTTATTGGGGGGTCCCCACCTACCCAGGAATCCCTTCCCTGGGATGACTAGTTAGGGGGGATGAATGCTTTGGCCAGGGGACCCTGTCAAGTGTGTCCCCTGGCTGTGGAATTACCCCCCCTGCTACTGGAGCCCGGTGCTGGTTATGAAAATATGGGGGACCTCTATTTGTTATGTTCCTCATATTTTTAGAACCAGTGCCAGCTCCAAGAGCCTTGTGCTGGTTCACCAAATATGGGAGACCCCTACACGTTTTATTCCTTGTATATTTTGAACCAGGGTCAGCTCATTGAGCCCGGGGCTGGTAATGCACTCCGTTCTATTTTGTTTTGTTTGGAAACCTGAAATCCTATCCCCATCCAATAATCAGGTTATTAATTCTCAACCTCTCCCTCTTCACCCTTATAATTAAATTCCTCATTAATAAATCCTTTTTCCTGCACAGCTGAATTTATGTTTTGAGCAGACTGTTTCAGCAAACTGATAGGAGGTCTCCTGAATAATTGAACAAGTGGGTAGCGTGGATTGCATGTAGAATCTGCGAGCAGATCTGCAGTAGGATTGTATAAACAGTCTGATCTTCCATGGATTGAACAAATGTGTATCCAGCTTTAGTGTTCAGTGGCATGATGCAAGCTGGGTGCAGGGTGGAGGCGAGCCCTCAAAACACTCATAGCAATCACAATCCCTGAACCCATGGTTGTAACTTATCTGAAGCAATTGTCTGCCCTCAACCTCCTTAATAATGCAAAGAGCCTGAGCAACTTCCTCTAGTGGTACTAAGTGACCCATTTATTAATGATCGCATTTTGCAATGCGATCAGGGCATGCAGTACCGTCCATGATCGCATTACGATCATACTGGCTGAATGTATGTACTGGCACATGCAGGGAGATGGGCTCTGAAAGGAGCATGTCCCTGCGATGTGGCCGGAGTGCATGCGGGACTGCTGCGCATGCGCAGTCCCGCGGTCTGCACATGAACGGCACCCATTGCTTCACATTTCCGATATTGATACATTTGGCAGCATCGCATCCCCCATAGAAACCTATGAGGGCGGCTGCCGGCGGCAATGAAGGGATCGCAGCAGGTATCCGGGGGATACTTAGTATTTGAGGTAAACCCCCGAAAACAGGTGTTTTCGGGGAATTTACCTCAAATTAACTTCGATAAATGGGCCCCTATAATACATATACATAAAAATAATCACACAAGCAGATATGTAACTGAATAATAGCTTTATTAAAAAAAATTGTGATATTAGTGCAGCCCTCACCTGTTACTCAGTTTGACTGTGGTCACTCCTGACAAAATTGAACATTGTGCACATTAGTAGTGCTCCACTGGCTATAGGCCACTCATTACTCATAACTGTGTTATACTGTAGTTAGCTGGAATCCTCTGCATTATGCCTTTGTCTCACTTTAAGCTGACTTTTTCGTGGAGAATGCTCCTGATGCAGTTAGTACCCTGATATTCAGCTCGGGCAGAGTTTAGTCTCTGTACTGATGTGGCTCACAGAGAACAATCATAATAAACTTATATAAAGGAATTATTTTTACTATATTCATTACAGGACACTTGCCACACTGTATGTAATCAAGCCTTTGTACTGCTGCCCTCCTCCTTTCCTCCCAAGTGCAAAGAGACAGTCATTTTCATACATAGAAACTGCTCAGATTAAGCCACTTTTAAAGCTATTGGTTTTTAAACTCTTTCTTAAAAGGTCCCTGCTAAATCCTCCCTCAGGGCTACGACAGAACTTCAATAAACTATTGGAGGTCTACCTTGCTTCCACTCATAACATTGGTATATTGGCTATATAGCATAACCATACCACTACTTGCTATTAGAGATAAGTGGTTTGGTTCTTCTCGGTTATGTTCATATCTGAAAAATAGCATAATTTTGGCTATCCAGCTGTCATGTGTTTTTTGGATAGCCAACAAGATAAATCCAAACTGCTCATCTGTACTTGTTATGTGACATTCTCATTGTTGTAATTAAAAGCAAATTTATGTTCCAACCACCTCAAATAAATATTGGTATAGATGGGTGCACATATGGCACCCTTTGCCATGCTGTAGGTTTGCAGAAAATACTGGTTAGAGAAAGAAAAATCGTTTTTAACTAAGACAAAATCAAATAAGTCAAGGGAAATCATTTTTACCCTCCATGTTTAGGCAATGTTCCACTGCTTCCCAAACTTCCATATGACCAATGCTGTTATAAAGGGACTCAATAATTATAAAGTGATTGTCATTGATTTTGATTCCATTCAGTTTGTGCAAGGCAAGTATCTTGCAGGTACTGTACAGTGTGAAGGGAGACTGGTCACATGCTCCCTGAGGTGTAGATCAAGTAATGTACTAGCCTTTTCAAGAAGGCCTTCCATCCCAGAAACAATGGGTCTATATGGTATTTAATCCTTACTTTTATGTACTTTGGGTAACATACAGAAGGTGAGATTTTTGACAGTGAGATAATCCAATTCCTATTTGGTTATAAAGCATCTACCTTTCCCAATCATCCTAGTGTAAAAATGAAGATAATTGTAATTAGGTTTGAAAAGAAAGTATTTTTTCTCAGATATCATTATTAGTATTGTGACCAATTAGGATAATTTACTCAGTAAAATGGTCAATGGTGCAGTGTCTAGGTACTCAAAATAAGGGTCCCCATGCAGCTTGTCTGGGTTAAAACAAACATAAGGGTACTTTAATTTTGTCATCACACAGCAATATAAAATAACAAATGACCTAGACCTTATTCAGGGCATTATCTTACTTCTTCAACCCTATCTAACAGGGCATAGTCTGCGTACTTCACACAGTCTCCCTGCCTCCTTCAGGTACGGAAACCACCCTTCTGGCCACTTGGCTCACTGGCTTCAAGGTTCACTGGACTGCTTGGCTGTCACAGCCCCATCTGGGCTATATCCCCTGGGCCAGTACTAAGGTGTGGACACCCCCTTTTTCTTCATGTGTGGATGGGTCCCTCCAGCCCAACACAGACTCAGTGGCTCACCACCACCAACTAGCTTCATTCTTCCCAGTATACATACTTGAACATTCTAGTGGTTAAACTAATCACACTATATTATGTGTCATCTCATTAGTATCTAACTAATACCACACAGGAGGGTGTGGAATGAAAAATTTACATTATTTAGATAGACAGTCAATAGGTTGATACATAATTGTCGACAGACAATTGGTATACAGGGTCAAATGGTTGACAGGGTTAAAAGGTCTACTGTTAAGTTGTCGACAGGGTCAAATGGTCGACAGGTTGACACACAAATGGTCAACACAAAAAAGGTTGACACATGTTTTTATATTTTAACCCTAATCCTTTCCCTAACTCTCCCTCTAGGACCTAACCCTAATCCTCCTCCTCGTGCCTACTCCTATCCTTCCCCCTAGTGCCTAAACGCAACCATTCCCTTCTGCAGCCTAGCCCTAACCCAACCATTCCCTTCTGCAGCCTAACCCTAACCCTCCTTCAAGTGCTTAACCCTAAACCTAAAAATGATGAAAAACCAAGTATCGACCTTTTCATTTTGACTTGTCGGCCTAAGTCCATGACGACCATTTAACTGTCGACCTTTTTCATGTTGACCATTTAGTGTTGAACTGTTGACTATCTATCTAGACACTGTAGATCTTCCATTCCTGTACCCAAGTTATCCTTAGTAAGGAAGTTATCCTTAGTTACTTTGTGCTCCTTCTCATATCAGATAATTGCATCTGTTATGGTTCTTATGCAAATACAGAGACAATTTTACACACCACTTTTTTCATACCTGGCTCTCATTGGGAGAACTCCATATCAATTATTACTCATTCTACCACTGCATTGCTACACTCTTAAATCCTCTTTCAGTATACAGCCGATTGTTGACATGGCCCCAATATTACAATCTACATGCATAATTTTTATCCAGAGTGTTAGATCATATAATATCTCTCTCGTATTTTCTATTTTATTACATCCTTTTAGATCACTAATACACAAAGGATACTACACTCTAATACCTATGCTGGGACATTAGTGTCTCACACATCAATGAATAAGAAGAATAGATTTTATTGAATTAAAGCTGAAAGTCAGCACAATATATGCATAAGGATATATATATATAAAAATAATAATGAACCTAATATACAGTACATATAAAAAGGAGTTGATCAGACTCTCATTAAACATTAAATAAAAACAGCAGGGGTCTAAAAAATGAATATAAACAATGAAAATAAATAACAATAATGTATATATATATATATATATATATATATATATATATATAAAACAGCTACAAAGTCTTGAAATAGATTTGTATCCAAGTGTGATTGATACACTGAAATGTAACAGTTGTGGTATCCCCGGAGATCCTTTCAAATAAATTGTATGTGACAATTCTCCTAAAAATAGTTTTAAAGATGGTATCAATAGCCCAACAAGGTAGCAGTAATGGATGTTTTTGTTATCTGTAATGGATCACAAGATGATTGGCAATCCCTTATTATCATACCTGCTGTAACAAAAGTCCCGTGTATATATTCAGCAAAAACGGGGTGGTGTCAGGGATAAATCACTGACTCCCCGTGATAAGTGTTACACCATGAAATAGCCAGGGCACTGAAAATTATAGGTGATGTCCCGTATATCCAATCAGTGAGTGGGATCTTGTCAGGCAACAGTCACTGACGTCCTGTAATAGATGCTGTACCATGGGAAGAAGGCTGATTGCAGTAGTGCTAGCAATGTGCTAGCTTACTGCCATCTCAGGATCACAGCGGTGTAAATGGTATAATAGAGAGGTCTGTAGCTCAGACTGTGTGTGCCAGCACTGTAGTTGAAGTTAGCTCTCGTTTTAAAGCAGTCTGGCAGTGATAAGCTTGCGGCAGGTGTACATGAAAAAGCATCAGCTTGCCAATAGTCGGGTGAAGTAGGTAAGGGCACTAATTCCAAAAGGGATCTCCGGTTTTCTTTCCAGGGAGCAGCAATGCTTTTCGGATGCACTCACCTCCATCCATTGACCAGTTTAAATAATGCTAGAGCAGGGTCAGTTGGTTAATTTGATTTCATTTAACCCACAGTGGATCATTAGAGGTTCAGTTCAACAGGCTCATAGACATTTTCATTCAGCCAAAAGCCACAGACATAACCTGCTACAGGATGTTTTAAACACACTATATCTGTATTGCCAAATATAAGCAATACACAGTACCCAAAAAAATATATAAATATATATATTATTGTATTTAAAAATAATATAATATAATATAATATAGTCAATCTAAAGTCCCAGCAAAAATAAAATTATGAAAATTCCTCTGATGATCAACTGGAGTTTCTGGTGAAAAGTATTCATTTTATTTTGACATATAATAATTTTGTTTTGACTCCACCCACTAATTACGAATTCACGGAACGGCCATGGAACCAGATTTGCTCCGAGTTTTGCCAACATTTATATGGGCACATTTGAAGATTTATATATATGGGATGGACCAGCTGGAGTGAATCTAGTGTTCTATGGCCATTATATATAATAATTCTGTTTTGACTCCACCCACTAATTACAAATTCACAGAACGGCCATGGGAACCAGATTTGCTCCAAGTTTTGCCAACATTTATATGGGCACATTTGAAGATTTACACATATGGGATGGACCAGCTGGAGCGAATCTGGTGTTCTATGGCCATTATATAGATAATTTATTTTCACTGAATTTTTAAACACTAACACCATGAATCTACGGTTCACTTCGCACTTTAGACACGTTTCTATTGATTTTTTAGATGTCACTTTGTCAATTACATATTATTAAAATTGTCTCGAGTCTTTTTACCTATGTGGATTGTAGTTTATATCTCCACTATCAGAGTGGACATCATCGCCCTTGGATTGACAACATCCCAAAGAGCAAAAAGGGAAGGGTTAGGCATAATTGTACAAGAGATGAAGACCTTCATCTGCATGCTGACAAACTGAAGGATATTTTTTGACCAGAGGTTATCCCCTAGGACTAGTGGAGAGAGCTAGAACTCATGCTGAATTGGCACATAAATCCAAGTTCAGTGACACTGATCTTTGCGTGAATGCCAATACTGAATTAGTTGGTACTCCAGAATGTATAGATAATACGACTATTAATTCTATAAGAACAATTAATTATTAAACCTAGGAAAAAAGATACCTCTTTACTATTCGTTTCTCAATTTAATAATGAATCAGAAAGAATCAAGTCGATCATCAATAAAAACTATAAAATTTTATTTTGTGATCCAGTACTTTCAGATAACAAATCCCCCTAAAACGAGCATTGTCTTCAAGAACAGGAATCTAAAAGGTTTCTTAGCCCCAAGTACCTTTACTAGTACCAATTAAAAAGAGATAACAAATAACAAAACTTGGCTCCCTATGAAAGTTAAAGGATGCTTACCATGCAATCGAACAAGATGTCTTACGTGCAAACATATTACTAAATGCAAGCAAGTTACATCAGATAAAACAGGCGCCAATTTTGATATTAATAGTTATATGAATTGTGAATCTACCTATGTTGTGTATGTGGGCCACACAACTAGGACCTTTAAAGAACATTTTCACGAACATAGACTCAATGTCCTTAAAGGCCTGGTAACACATAGTGTCTCTAGTCACTTTTCTGAGATCCTCCAAAACAATCCTGCTTGTCTGAGGGTCATGAGGATAGAACACAACCAAATAGGGGTGGTGATAGATACAAAAAATTATGTGAAGCCGAATCCAAATGGATTTTCAAGCTCCAAATGTTATCTTCCGATGGTCTTAATGAAGCACTTGAATTTTACAATTAGTTTGATGGTTGGGGATGTGGGGTGGGCTGTCACCGCTCCCTATGTACTTTGCAGTCCTTTGAGCGGTCATGACCCATCCCTCATCCTTTCACCTTTCTCGATTACCAGTTTTCAACTTCTCATCTCTGGAGTCATTCCTCTATCATTTGGGTTTCCCTCTCCTTTAGTACCAACTACCCGTATTTCCGCTATTGTTGTTGGTGTTGTTGTTTTGTATCTGTTCCATTCATAAACCCAGTATTTATTTTAGGCTTATATTTGGAATTAATTATTGGTACCTAATAAAAGATTTGTTTGCTATTATGGGGCTTGAATTATAATTATATTATATACTCTAGTCATTTTAAAGTAATGTAATCTACTGGAGAAACCATCTTTAAGGTGTACATGTTAACCCCTGCGCATGTTAAAAAGAGCAGAGCGAGGTCTTCCATAGGGTAAATCTGCATTGCTGAGCCCTCTTTTATCTCATGGTCCCACAGCAGCCACATAACCTGCAGTGGTGGCAGTTCTGATACTAATTACAAATCCAAATGCTGAAATACCGCTTGATGCATCTTTAGATGCACCATCGGTTGCACCATCAAAACTTTCACCAACCCTATGACCAGGTCAGATTACCTGTCTGAATATGGCCGCTATGCAGGGCCGGACTGGCTATCTGGAACTAATGGCAAATCCCAGAAGGGCCAATGGCTTGATAGGCCAGTCGCAATTGAAACCCTGGCTGAGCAGCTCTGCATCCCGGCTCACTGCTCTGCTGGCATACTGAGAGATGGGGGCGTGTGGCCAAACCACACCCCCATCTGATGAGGCCACACCCACTTTTTGGGTTTCCAATTGCTTGACTTTAGAGCAAGTGTGGCCTATCCATGAAGATGGCATAATTAGTACTTAACCAGCTATAATATATGTCATGCAAACTATAGTGTATGTAATAATCTGACATACTCATATATAGCACCAGTGATCACAGTAAGCCATTATGTACGGAAGTAGGGCCATTCTGCCTGAGCTGAATGTTTTTATTTCAGATGTGGGCACAATTCCAGGTCATTTGAATAAGTCCGGGAGTCTGGGGGAGCAGCAGAAGAATCTTGCAGTGCAGATTGGTCTCCTTATGCACTGAATAGTATATTATTATACAGTATTAATAACTGACCCTATAGATGGTCTATATCAGTGCATTGCTAGCGGTGCATGTTTTCCAAATATCCTAGTTGGTGCACAAATGTACTCTTCACTGGCTCAAACATTACACTGAGGGAATCTTAAAAACATACAGCTTTAGTATTATTTGCTATTTCCTGTTCAGGTCCTCATGGTGTGGGCAACCAGAACCCCCCTTGTTCGCTAAGTCACCTACCTGTCATCACCCAGGAATGCCCAATACATCAGAGACTGAGCATCTATCATGTGCTTCAATCGCAACTCTGACTATACATATGTGATCTTGACACATACACAGTGTGACTAGATGCATGCTCCACTGCGTCTGACATGGGTGCTGCATCCGACTCAGGCCCATTATGTGTGGGTGGTTAGGAGCAGGTGCAAATCTTGGAAGATGATGGTCACCATCACTAGCGAATTGCTTGTCATTCACTGGTTGCTGAACCCTTCATTGCTTTTTGTATATAATTAATCATTTTTTAAATTTTATTTTATTTCATGGGCAGTATTTCATATTTTATTGTTGCCTTATAGTGAATGTGTAACTGAACAGTAAACAAGTGGCTATAAACATGGGTACATGCTGTACATGTGATGTATGTCTTGTTTGAACTGGGTGAATATGCCCCTGGTGCACATAGCTTTGCATATACACAAAATTGTGGCTTTTGTGGGAACAACTTCAACTAACTCAGCGTCAGCCCCACTATGGGCCTGATTCAGTGCTGAACGCTATTCCGATGTTCACACAGTTGAGCGATTATCTGCGCATGCGTCACAGCCACATTGCGCACGCGCTGTGAATTAATTGCGTTTGTGGTCGCTATGAGGATTCACTTGCAATTGATTGACAGGAAGAGACCATTTTGTGGGTGGTTTACGGGGAGTTCCGGCCAAAATGCGGGCGTGTCATGGCCGTTTCATGGACGTGTACTAGCCCGCGTCTGTGATCGTGCACGCAGAGAACAAAGCTCCAACGTCTCAATTGCGACAGCTATTCTGGGTGACCATAGACTTACTCAAGCTGTTGATGTTTGCAGATTTGCGTACAAGGCTGCGTTTGTGTACGCAGTTGCGGGCAGCTGCGAGGGCTCCGGTGAACGTCTCAATACAAAATCTTCCACCTGCTGCATTAGCATATTTTAGCAATTGCGATCCGTGATAGTATGCAGTCGCATATGCATTACCATCTGTCTGGTGACCTAAAACTGAGAACTATCAATTCCTTCCAAGAAATGCTACCTAGCGCCTTTAAAATCACATGATTACAATTATTGGAAGAGAGGAACATGATCTCTGAAAAAGAAAGTCTGACTTGAAAATGATGGAACATCTTTTTATTTTACTGCAATTCTGAATATCCCTCATAATTGTTGATAGTTCAACTGAACTTGAAGCTCTGATTGTAAATATTTGAACAATGGAATTTAAAAGGTATTTTATTATTCTATATTTATGGTAGATCTTTTCAACTCAACTTCAACTGCAGTACATTGTGTCTTTAAAAAATTATGTAGGTTTTGCTTATCACTATTTATGAAAAAAGTTCTGAATTTCCTGTTCGAAACACTGTTATACAGACTCTGTTGCTTTTAAATGTGGTTATGGAAGCTGATACATGTGGTGTCTACTGGATACATCTATTTGACATACAGATTTAAAATTCTTTTGAGCATAATTGTATTTAGATGGACAGGAATGCAGGAGGACACTAAAGACATACTAAGCCAGTGGCGTAACTACTGCCCCTGCAGCCCCAGCGGTGGCTTGGAGGCGCCGGGTAGCTTGGGGGCCAGTGGTTACGCCACTGCAACTGTGAGCGCTGGCCTCTGAAGTGATCGGAGGCTAAGGAAGCCTCCGATCACTTCAGAGGCCAGCGTTCCCAGTAATGCATTGCAGTGAGGAACCTGAGCAGCCGTGTCTGCTGGATCAATTGATCCAGTCAACGCGGGAGTCGGGAGAGACAGCCCGGATGACAGCTGCAGCCTGCACGGAGTCAGGTAAGTAGGGGGGGAACAACTACAGGGCGCACTAACTGAAGGGGCACAACTACAGGGGGCAGTGGGCACTACTTGAAGGGGCACAACTACTGGGGCACTACTTGAAGGGGCACTAATTGAAGGGGCACAACTACAAGGGGCAATACTTTAAGGGACACAGCTACAGGGGGCACAACTACAGGGGGCACAGCTACAGGGGCACTACTTGAAGGGGCACAATTACAGGGGCCACTACTTGCAGGGGCACAATTACATGGGGCACTACTTGAAGGGGCACAACTACAGGGGCCCTACTTGAAGGGGCACAACTACAGGGGCACAGCTACAGAGAGGGCACAACCTATGGGCACAACTACAGGGGGCCTTGGATAATGGGTACTACTACAGGGGGGTATTGCATAAGGGGCACTATTACAGGGGGCATTGCATACGAGGCACAATTAAAGAGGGCACAACTTGAAGAGGCACAGCTACAGGGGCACTACTTGAAGGGGCACAACTACAGGGGCAATACTTTAAGGGGCACAGTTACGGGGGCACTGCATATGGGCACAGCTACAGGGGGCACTACTTTAAGGGGCACAATTACAGGGGGCCCTGGGTAATGGATACTGTTACAGGGGGCATTGCATATGGGGCACAACTACAGGGGGCACTGTATAAGGGGCACTAATTTAATAGGTTATAAACTATGTTCCCAATAATCTGGTTCTACATGGACATAAAAACTGTGCAACCTGTCTTGAGCTGAGGTGACAGACTGACAGGAGCGGAGAGGAGGGTTGATGAAGTAGATCTGTCAGGGTGGAATGTAATGGGCATTATTGTGTGGCATAAAGTGTAAAGGGCATTACTGTGTGCACAATGTGCTATTAGGGGCATTACTGTGTGGCATTATGTGTTATAAGGGGAATAATGTATAAGGGGCATTACTGTGTGGCATAATGTGTTATGTGGCATAATGTGAAATAGAGGCATTACGGCATGGTATAATTTGTTATAAGGGCATTACTGTGTGGCATGTGTAAGGTGCATTGCTGTGTGGCATAATGTGTTGTAAGGGGTATTACGGTGTGGCATAATGTGTTATTGGGGCATTCCGGTGTGGCATAATGTGATATAAGTGGCATTACTTGGTGTGTCATAATGTGTAACTGCACACCTTAAACTTCGTCTTTGGGTGTGTTTGTTTTTTGGACGGGAGGGGGCGCCTGAAACTTCTTTGGCATGGGGGAGCAAAATTTATAGTTACGCCACTGTACTAAGCACACTATCAAACATTTGTTTATTATACTCTAATATTGATATGCAATATAGTATCTGAAATAAACATTAGGTTTTTTATTACATGTCATTTTGATCTTATATATATGTGCCAGTGATATTTAACATATTGGGGTCAATCCAATTAGGTGCAAATTGCAAGGTGCGAGTTGCTATTTTCTCTTTGAATTCACATAGCATATTAATTTTGCAATCCAATTAGCAACTCGCACTGAATCAGTCAGACTGAATTCAAATCTTTCCATTCGCACCTCCCTGAGGGTGAGAGGTGGAAAGGAAAATCTTTATTTTAAGGTTAAAATGTCGGGACCCTGTGCTGAACCCCTTGGACAACCCCCCAATTACTAATTAGGAAATTGGAAGTTTCCAATTAGCTTAATTAGTCCAAAAATTACGTTATTTTTTGAGGTAAAAAAAATTGTCCTAAAATTATTCCCAAATCAACTTTTACATTAGTTTAGACACCACAAATTTAATTACAATATTTTTTTAATTGAAAAATAATTGTTTTTTATAAAAATTTTTTTATTTTTTAAGGTGCCCTCAAAGTACCCCAAAATCACCTTTTTTCCTATTTTTTTGCATTTTTCATTTAATTCGTTTGAGATTAAATGAAAAAAGTTAGTTTTTTTAATCCTTTTCTTGCATTTAAAAAAAAAACACTAATCAGCCATTTGACACCATTTAAAGACCTACAGTACCTTCCTAATGCCCACAAACAGCCTTCTATACGGTTCTGCTAACAAAATTATCCATTTTGGGGGGTCCAGGATGATCTCTCCACTTTTTCATGCACTTCTCTCAAATCTTTGGCAGTCAATTTGCACACCTCCGCTGCGAGTAGTGCGAACAGGCATTTATAACTGGATTGGAGAATTCTCAGGACCATGCTTCAATGCAAAGTCTGCGACTTTTAAGAAACAAACTCGCTACTCACAATTCGCACCTAATTGGATTGACCCCGTTATGTCTTCTGCAATGTTTTCTTCAATAATCCTAATCTTGCTTACACAGAGAATATGTTATAAATAATGAGTTTACTGTGCCCATTTTTAAAAATAGATGTTAGAATATTTAAATAATAATGATAATAACTGCTCTGGAATTTTTATACCTGGCTCCCGTAGTAGTACTTTATTTCTTACTTATAGAAAAATCTAACCTTTGATTGTTAAATGTTTCCTCATATTGTTCTTCCCTTTTCAACATGTTGTTTTTCTATTTTATTTTACAGCTGTCAGTATTTCCATTGTTGATCATTATGGTACTTACATATATGAATATATAAAAAAAGCTTTTATAAAAGAAAAAAATTGCAATGTTCAAATACAGCAGTATCAATCTTGCATAAATAATTAACATGTTATTTATTATTTTCTTTTAGGGATATTTAAATATAAATAAATCAGCAATTTAAATTGTTTAATAAATCAATAAATTAATTAAAAATAAAATAAATTATCTTAAAAAAACAAACAAAAGAACTCCACAAATTTTGGTGTGAAACACTATCGCCCGTATTCAATTTGAGCCGAAAAGTCCGGATCCGCAATACTTTTTCGCCGATGATGTCATTTTCGCCTGTTTTGGTTTTACCCCGTATTCAATTTGAAAGACTTTCCGCCTAGGTGCAAAGTCAATGCAATGTACCAGGCGAAAAAGTTTCGCCTATGAATAGCAGGCGGGAAAAAGTGCAGAATTGGGGTTTTGGGGTGCAACGTTGCGGCAATCCCCGTGCAGCCTTCAGACAGTCCCCCAAAGGTAAACTGTGTCAAAAAAAAAAAAAAAAAACACTTTAAGACACCCCAAAAAAATCACTTTGAAAAAGTGGGTGAAAAAAAAAAGTTGGGGTACAAAGTTAAAAACTAGCGAACTTGACTCTGGGGGGTCCCCAAATATGGCCCAGGTGTTTTTTGATTGCAGGTGTTTGCGGCAGGTGGATTTTTCATGATTTTTTCAACTTCACTTTAGCAACTTTTAAATATGCTGACCCCCATTTTCAAGTACCCCAAATTTGCTGGGATAACTTATTTTCTGGAAAAAACCTCCTGAATACTACTCTGCACCACGTATAGAAAAACGCTATTTAGCAGCTATTTAGCCCGTTTTAAAAACCCCAAAAGCCAAATCGGGGGGTACCATAGTGAACCCCCATGTCGGATAATTTTTTGGGGGGTGTCAGGCTGATTTCTCCAAATCTGACTGCACTTTCCGCCTGTATCAGTTTCGCCGGGTGCCGTTTTCACGTACTTTCAAATTAAATACGGGGTAAAGTGTGCACGCGTGCGATACTTTTCCACCTGCCAAATAGGCGAAGTAGGTGGAAAGTCCGGGCCGCAAAAAGTATCGCGGCTCGGCTCATATTGAATACGACTCTTAGTCTTTTAGATTAATTTTCAGTGCTGAAGAAGGCACAGAACATTTCTTCATTACTAAGAAGAAATCCAACTTAATATAAACCCTGATATATTTAGTGTGATAGATTAAATTATGCTGAAAGTTTTATTATGCCACTATTCTGCCTACAGACATATTAGAAATATTATGAATTAAAAAATGGATGTCTTCAGCAAATTAGAACTAAAAAAAACTTGGAACACTGAGTAAGTTAATTTGAAGTCCACGTGTGCTATTCATTTCTTTAATTATATTTGATAGCTTATCAAATATTCAGCAATCTTATCTATGTTGCTATACTTATAGCATGCAATATGCTTATTTTATCTATTGTGTTTGGCTTTTTTTGTGGGATATATTTTCCCATGCTATCACAGAACTGACTGCAAAAGATTATAATAATTTTTATTATTTTATTTATTTTATTAATAATTATTGAGCCAATGTATCACTGCTCATATTTTTCCCTGATAAACATAATTTATTTTTTTGCCACATATCGCAGTAATAAATTATTTTATCGGGGTATGTATCAGTGATGTCTTGCAGGAACATTGGCTCTTACAAGGAGAAATAAGGTGATACCATGACTTTCCCAATGTGCATCTGCGATCACCTTGCATGTGCAAAAGTTAATGCAGAGTAAACAAGGAGTGGATTTAAAGCAGTTACAAACAGTACTGTAGGAACTTCTGCTTCTGTTTCTTTGCACAGTTTAGAAAATGGTACACTGAGCGATCACATATTATATTAAACGTGGGACCCTATAAATAATTATCGAAACATTATGTATACTCTGATATCAATTAAATTGAACTAAATTATTTTATATTCCTATTTCTGTGTCTGGAGTCAAGACAATTAGCTCAGTTAGCAGCATTTTGGTGATGGCTTTCATATTCTGTAGAACAAAATGGTTCTTACACTAGAATCCATGTTTAAACATAAATGAGCTTTTATTTTATCAGCAACATAGTAGTACTAATGGCTTTATTGACAAAAAAAGCATATAAGGGTTGATGTAGCAAGCAGTGAAAAGAGTGGAAAAGTGGATCAGTGCAGCAGTTGTCCAACAATCAGCTTTGAGGTAGCATCTATCAAGTACTTTCTATAAAATGGTAGGTCAAAGCTGATTGGTTGCTATTGGCAACTTCTCCACTGGTCCATTTCACTCTTTTCACCTCTTGATACATCAATAAAATAGTCCCAATTCCAGGGACTGCATAAATTCTCAGGTTGTATCTATCCAATCAATGGCCTGCTAAGATGCTTGCTACTCTGTCTCTGCAGATTCACTTTCTGCAGATCCTCTCTACTATAGCTTCTCTCTTTGCAGTTTCTCTATTCTCTCTCCAGATGTACAGTGTACTCATTAGGCCCTTCTCATCTCTGATCCCAGATTTCAAAAGGTGTAGTCACGCCTCTTTTTAGTCTTGTGTTAAAAATCCTGAACTCCAGCGCCTGAACCGGTGACCGTCTGATGCAATTAACCTGTAATCACCACAATTTTTACTAACTTTAAATTTTATTTGTACAGCTTACTTCCTCTTTTAATGCTATGTCACACAAAATGCAATTCAAGGAGTCCACAGCCCTAATTTCATTATTTTAATAATTTACAGTATATTATTATTATTATTATTAATATTATTATAATTATTATATCTTTATTGATTATTTCTTATTGTGATTGTCTTCTTTCCTCACCAAAGAAAAATCTAAATTACACAAAGTTTCTCATTTTTAGTATAGGGACAGAGACAAATATGGGACAGATGTGACAAGATAGGACAATTTAGAAGTAGCAGTCTAAATATACTGCCATAGTACTGTATTGTACAGAAAACTATACAGAATTTTGAGCAAACTCTTATGTGATTTAAGATATAAAAAGCAAGCACATTCTCTACTCTCCCTGTCACCTTCCAAAGACCAAAATATTTCTCAAACTTTTGTTTATATTCCTAAATTATATTCAATGTGACACTTCACAGATATTCGTTGAAGGACAAGAAAATTCAGTTAGTGAATAAAGTAGCCATTTCATATGATAAATATATGCATAATACTCTTAAAAACAAATCAAAGATTTATACCAGAGAAGAAAAGAGAACGTCTATGGCTATCTTCCAAAATTTAGTTTAGAAGGACAGTCAAAAATGGAAAAGAGGACATGACTGTATGAATCTAATTTGACATTGTTGGAAAGACAAGTGCTGTAAAGTCTGCAAAATGATAATAAAAAAAAAGATAATTTTAAACAGAAAATCAAATATGGGGAATATGTCTTATAAATAGTAAATCTGTGAAGTTATTTAAATCGTTTAATGTCCATCACAGGGTTTGGATATGGGATCCCGACGGTCGGGATGCCGTGGTCAGAATACCGACAATGGCATCCCAACAGTCAGAATCCCAACACAACCTCATAAGTACACTAATACTAACCCTTAACACTCCCCCCACAGACTAACTCTAACTCTCCCCCCTGCAGACTATCTCTAACCCTTACCCTAGTGCCTAACCCCTGAACCTAACCCTTCCACTAATCATATTATTTACCATCGGGATGTCGGCGATCAGGATCCTGGAGCTGGGATTCTAACTGCTGTCCAGATTCCGGCACCAGTATTCTGAGCACCGGCATTGCGATAGCTGGGATGCCAACTACATCCCCATTACAGACATTTGCTTTTATCCACCTGCAAAAGGTTCTGTGCACAGGAGAAACTTCCTGGAATTATCACATGAGTTTCCTTGCTGGATGTACTGTGTAAACTTTTGTGCTGCATCGCGATCAAGAGGAAATATTGGTGCTGTGTGCCTAAAGTGGACTAGCTATGCAATGATGTAGTGTAAACATATTTAAAACCTGCAGCTAACTGTGGCACCAAAACAGTGACCGCTGCACTAAAGGAGTTATGTCCCATTGATGGGCGATGGGACTGGTAAAACATTATTTTAAAAAATAATACAAATATTTTACTCTTTTTTAGTATTTTATATTTAATAGTTGGGATTGCAGCGCTGGAATGGTCAGGGCCGCAACTAGGGGGGGGGGCTGGAGGTGCACGTGTACCAGGTGCGGCGTTGTACCCGGTGCCAGTGACCTCCAGCCCGGCGCTGCAGAGAGGCTCCAAGCCGGACGTCCGCTGGTAATATTTATTACCAGTGGGCGCCCGGCTCCTTCTCTGCAGCGACGCGTTGTAGCCGGAGCCGGAGGCTGGAGTTCTCTCCCGAACTCAAGCTTCCGGCTCTCCCCACGGGCACTATGGGAGAGATTTCATGACGTTTCCCCCATAGTTCCGAGAAGCAGCCGGCGGACCGGATGTGATGCTGGATGCAGGAGCAAGGTTCAAGCTAAGTATTTTTTTTTAATAAGCTGCACTACAGGGGCATTATTATGGGGGCATGGGCATTACCATGTGGGCATGGGCAATAATGGGCATTGGTAATGGGGCATGAGCACTACAGGGACATTACTATTGGGGCATGGGCACTACAGAGGCAATACCACAGGGGCATTACTGTGGGGGCATGAGCACTACAGGGGCACTACTGTAAGGGCACTACATGGATATTACTATGGGGCATGGGCACTACAGGGGCATTACTATGAGAGCAAGGACACTACAGGGGTATTACTATGAAAGCATAGGCACTACAGGGGCATTACCACAAGGGCATTAATATGGGAGCATGGGCACTACAGGGGCATTACTATGAAAGCATGGGCACTACAGGGGCATTACCACAAGGGCATTAATATGGGAACATGGGCACTACAGGGGCATTACTATTGGGGTATTAACATATGGGCATTACTATGGGGCATTACAATATGGGCACTACTACAGGGGCATTGCTATGGGGGCATTATCATATGGGCACTACTACAGGGGCATTTTATATGGGCACTACTACAGGGGCATTACCTCAGGGGGAATTACTATAGGGGCACTGCTGCAGAGGGAATTACCAGGGGGGGTGCCAAATTACTGTCTTGCCCCTGTTGACAAAAATCCTAGTTTCGGCCCTGGAATATTTAATGTTCAGCTCTGCAGCTCTGATGTGGATTTGGTTTTGGTGCTGTGTAAACTTGTAGAAAAGTATTCTTAATGCATTGTATTATCATTTTGAGATCTAGTTTGTTTGTGACATTCTGAAAAAGGCAATAATATGTAAAGTAAGCATTTTATGGAAGGTTTGTCTAAGGAAGAAAGAAGGCTTGAATAACTTTTTGCTTGAAAACACAGCAGGAGGTCATGTCTCCTTTTATCCTTTCTGTGTTAGTATGGGAGAGTTGTCTGAACTAAAGACATCAGTGCAAAATCAGCTTGTGATTTAATCCAAATAGATAATTGTATTCAGTGTGGCAAATATTGGAGATGAACTCAATTGACAGATTCCTGTCAATTGAAGTAATTTAAATTTGAAAGTCATCATTTCCAGACACTAATTTTAAATGCCAGATCTGTGAACTAAGGGCCTGATTCAGACCTGCTCGCGAGGGCTGAGCGCTCGCTAGCGGGTCGATGGTGCCCTAATGCGCATGCGCACGATGGAGGGAGCTCCGTCGTGCGCATGTGCGAGACCCGCATAGCGACAGCCAAGCTGTCGCTATGGGTCTCGCACCAAAGGGGGCGTGCTGTCGATGGTGAGTGACAGCACGCCCCCTTTGGTGGGCGTGCTGTGGTCGTGGCTGCCCAGACGGAGGCGTTCCCATGGGAACGCCTACCGTCTGGGTCCGGCCCCACTGACATCACTAGTGATGTCAGTGGGAGTGCTTTTGGCTCTGATAGAGCCAAAAGCACTACTGGGCTTGCGGCAGCGAGACCCTACCGCAGGGTCTCGTCGCAAGCCCGATGGTCACGATGGTCTTGACCATCGCGACCATCTTTTTCGCCGCTCGCATAAGCTGTGGGTGGTCACCCACAGCTATGCGAGCGGCCAGGAGGCCGCTCCATTTTTAGGTAGGAGGGCCCTGATTCAGAGCGAGCGCTCTGGTCAGAGCGTTCGGCTCTGAATCAGGCCCTAAATCTTAGTTGGTTTAAATATGCTGGAGAATGGTTTATCCCCGGTCCACATGTGTGTTGTAATTGGATAAAAATGGCAGCTGTGGCTTCTCTTTAAGAAGAAGAATATTAGTAAAAGGGAGAAAGGGAGTCTCCATAATTATTAATTCTTCCTTGCATAGAAACTCATCAGTAAAGGCTTTGGTAGAATGCAAGGAAGTGCAGACAAGCTGGAGGACAGAAGAGGTACTAAACAAAAAGAAGAATCGGCAAGGTTTGCTTTGTTATTGTTGATTAACAAGAGTAGTGCTGTTTGACCAGTGTGAGAGCAAACTTAAAGTAAGTAAGAAGAAATGTATAGTACATAAAAGTTTACAGGAAAGCAAGCTTTCACCAGAGGCATTATAAATAGCACAAGTACAAGTGTAGAGGAAAAATAATTGTGAATTCAGTCATGTTCTTCAGTTTAATGGACAGGTACACCTGAGCTGTGAGGGACATGTCAATCAAGTGTAACAGAAAGGGCTGAGTTCTCTGCTTAAACCAGTTGAAGGGTTCAGAGAGAGGAAAAATAGTTCTTAGTCTGGGGTAGATTAGAATATGGACCCAAAGAAAAAAGTAAGTGAAATAAGAAGTAAGGTTCATAATACAGATTGATCATGAATATGACAATAGAAGTGATCTACTATGAAAGTGGAAGACCAATGAGTAAAAACTCTGATGGGAAAGCAGTGGTAGAACATGAAGGACTAGTAGTTGACAGCAACATATGCATTGAGATAGCTGAAAGACAAACATATCAAAAGAACAGAAAGGAACAGAGACAATCCACCAGGAAGAACGTACTGTTAGCATCTGAAGGAGACCTACCCCTCCACCATGATCCCAATTACATGGAAATCCACAGTAAGCAATGGCAGACATGCTGCTACAGCAGGTTTCATATAAAATAAGGAGGTAGAGCAAAGGCCAGAATAAATCATGTACTGTAACTTGAAGCTGAAAAGAAGGGATTACATGGAATGGATATGAGATCAATAGAGGTAGCACCCCGAACAAAGAGAGAAGAGATGGCCTAGAACAGGTGGTCATGTAGCAGAGCCCAAACTTTGGGAGATATCCCACAGCTGCCAGTAGGAGAATGGATGGAAACTAGATGTGAAAATTAATTGTGACAATAATACTTAAGGAAGTGTTGCTATAGATGCGAGCATTTTATCTTATGGGCACCTGAAAATGTGACTGGGAGGAGAATTGAAGAGCTGTGAATGTGTAGAGAGATGGGAATAGTGAATACAGGAAAACAATAAGCAATGCATGGCAAACTGCAGCTGTCTTAAATGAACAACAAAATCCAGTACAAGTGTCCAAGTAATATGCCATAGTGGCGATTAAGAAGTTCCAAAATCAGTCCTAATACAGTTTATACCCCAGTTTTAAATCTGAGTTTAAAAGTGGGACTTTACAGAAAGTGTGCTAAAAGACCAACAAATAAAATGACCAGCAATACAGAATAACCAGCATCTCATAGGATGTAGCTGATTTATACCCCTTCTTCAGTCTGTAAAATGTGTGATATGTCATAGGCAACTTTGAAAGTATGGGACCAAGTGCAGCTGCAACAACTACACATCTGAATCTTCTGGGTAGTTCATTTACTCTGTGGATATCTCTACTTGAGGGTTACAGCAATAGAAGCATTTTCATTTCAGCGGACCTATAAGCATCTCACCATGATTCTGACGGATAATTGCACAAGAACCAGCATAGTTATCCCCTTTACACATCATTCAAGTACACCTGCACACTATATAAGGAAAGAGTTCTAATCCTCTTAATTAAATATAATCTCATGGAAAACCCCACTGATTTGGGTTTTGCATCTCATGTAAATAAAAGTCCCACCTTTAGAATTGAAGCTTGGAGAACAATATTACCACACTAAAAAAATAAATGTATGGAACTTTCATAGAAGAAACATTTATGGTGTAAATAATAGCAGTCCTTAACATGTCTAAGCACTGTTTGTTGCCATACTCAATAATTCTTTGTTTCTTCTAGTGTTTGAGCCGGTTTTCTGTGCTACTGCTGGAATCATGTTCTATTATTTTCTCTGGACGGCAGGAGAAGCTCTTTACCACTAACAATTTACTTTGGAATGTCCCCATCACCACAGAATTACAGGAGAGTTTACTTATGATTTATAGCTCCTATTATAGAAAAGATGTGACACTGATGCTGGTTGTCATACAGTAAATAAATTAAAAAAGGTCACAGCGATAATAGTAAATACAAAGTTAATAGTCATTTTTTTGTCAAATGTAAATGGGTGTATATAAATATATACACCCAACAGCCATAGCATTAAAACCACTGACAGGTGTACTGCATAACTTTGATTATCTCATTAGAATGGCACCTGTCAAGGGATGGGATATATTAGGCAGCAAGTGAACACTCAGTTCTTGAATTTGATGTGTTAGAAGCAATAAAAATGGACAAGCTTAGGATCTGAGTGATTGACAAGGGCCAATTTGTGATGGCTAGATGACTGGGTCAGAGGATCTATAAAAATGTCTGGTCTTATGGGGTGTTCCCAGTATGCAGTGTTTAGTACCTACCAAAAGCAGTCAAAGGAAGGTGAGCCCGTGACAGGGTCATGGGTGCCAAAGCTCATTTGTGGGAAGGGTCGGCTAGTCCATCTGGTCCAATCCCACAGAAGAGCTACTGTAGCACAGATTGCTCAAATAGTTAATACTGGCTCTCAACTTATACATGTACTGTTATTATGCAGTACATTCATTTGGAATTATATGACCCAGAGTGGGTGCTACTATTAGGTAGCAACAATTATTTTGGGGTGATCGTTTGGGCGTGGGGCCCCCGGAGTTGCTCTGGCTGGGCCTTTTTTCAGAGCATCACCACTTAATTCACATAGATTTTTTTTTATACCTTTCTATTTGTTTGTCTATTATTTATGTAATTTTAACCCCTTACCATTATATTAACACTTATTGATTTATCTTTACACAACTATACTTTACACTTCACTTTCACCTTTTTTCCCTTTTTCGTGTGATGCCCTGGGGATAGTCCTTGGCTGGATTCTTTTGGGGTTCCCTGCATCTCAGACGTGAACCCCATAATGTTAGGGACGCTGGTATAGAGGAGCCTTGACATTGGCCCAGCGCTTGTTCATATATTTGCAAATGTATGTAACCAATACCTCTGAATTTCTAATATTATGTAGGATTGAAGTATTTTTGTTGATTTTGCTGCAGTGTGCTGGAGGGAAAATCCCTTTTTTCTGTAGTTCAGTGTAAACCCCGCCCTTTTAATAGCACCTGTGCAATGTCATTAAGTTGATGTGAGCGACCACCATACTCTTTGTTTATGATAGAAAGGTGTCAGAACACAGAGGGCATAACAGTTTGCTGCATATGGGGCTGTGTAGCCACAGACTGGTCAGTTGCCCATGTGCTGACCCCTGTCCACTGCCAAAAGCATTTACAATGTGCACGTGAGCATCAGAACTAGACCACACAGCAATTGGAATAAGGTGGCCTGGTCTTATTAGTCATGTTTTCTTTTACATCCTGTGAATAGTTGGGTTCTTGTGCGTCATTTACCTGGGAAAGAGAAGGTACCAGGATACACTATGTGAAGAAGGCAAGCCAGCAGAGGCAATCTTCTGCTTGAAAACTTTGGGTCCTGACATTCATTGGATGTTACTTTGACATATACCAGATACCTAAACAATGTTGAAGACAAATGAAACCCCTTCATGGCAATTGTATTTCCTGATGGTAGTGGCCTTTTTCAGCAGGATAATGCGCCCTGCCACACTACAAAATTTGTTCAGGAATGGTTTGAGGAACATGACAAAGAGTTCAAGGTGTTGGCCTTCAAATTCCCCAGATCTCATTCTGATTGAGCATCTGTGAGATGTGCTGGAAAATAAGTCAGAGCCATGGAGGTGCCAACTAAGGATAACACAGGACAACTTCATAAGTCTTCCGGAGTCCATGCCTCAATGGGTAAGAGATGTTTTGGTGTAATGAGGGGGACCTAAACAATATTAGGTAGGTGGTTTTAATGTTATAGCTGATGGGTATATATATGACAGTCAAGCAAATATATGGCCAAGCCTTTACACAACATAGCTCCAAGACAAATGAATGCAGTACTATCAGCTGTAGACTTCATTACTCAAGTAGTCAGTTAGAGGCCACAGCCCTCCTGTATTCACCAGAGATACCTAGAGATGTGTCCACATCTAATTACATCACTTCTCATGTGAACACGCCGTTACTGTATTAAATTTATGATTTCCTACCCCCATTCTGCCTCTTTTTAGTTTAATTATTGTGATACATATTTATGTCATCCAATTGATAATGAAACTATGTAAATATGCATCTCCTGTAACTTAGTATTAATTTATATAATACATGGTCAAATCAAATTTATATGTTTTTTGTATTCTTTGACTTAAGTGCCATGCATTTTCTTTTTTGGTGTAATTAGATCTAAAGCCTAAATAGAGAGGAGTGACCAACAGCACTTACTACCTGGTATGTATAAAGAGCAGATAAATAATGCATGGAGTTTAATAATATATATCAATAAATCAATTATTCTTAAACAATAATAAACCACAACACCCTCAAAAGATATGTAATGAATGAAAAAACATTCATACAAGAATATACTCAGAAAATCATCTGAGAATCACTTCTATCACTCATATAAGAATAATTAAATTCTCTTACCGCCTCAACCACTGCAGGTATATGTATTATAGTACTAGTCTGAGAGGAGCACGATTTCCTGTTACTCCTAGTTAATCTGTATGTCTTTGAGTTTATATGCTCCTTAGGATAAGACTTTATATATATGTTATATACATTGATATTCATAAAAAGTAAAGAATATTGCCACAACCGCAAAATAATATGTATTTGAAACACAAATTGGGAAATAATTTATTTTTGATTCTGACAATTCTAATTATATACATTTACATATCTTACATAATAAACAAATGAACACTAATTTACAGACAGCAGTCCAACAGTCAGCGATAGGTTGGTAAATTTTGACTTGTAATATAATTAAAATAATCAACTGTTAAATTGACCTGCTGGATTATTTGGAAACAATAATAAAAATTTTAACTAATAAATTAGAAAATTACAAGCACTGAATAATATTACAATAATGTTATACAACATACAACACTATTTCATTTGTCTATAGACTCATTTACATTTTTGTAATATGTCTTTTAAACAATTTTTTAAATAAAACTATTAACACCATATTCAAAACAGCTGAGCATGCATAAAACTTTGTGCTTAAAATACACATATACTGTTATTTATTTAACCATAATGTACTTAAATGTAATAGAAATAGAGAATATTAAACAATATAAGTGTATTTAGAAAATTGGTTAATTCAGTGAATGTGCAAAACCTGAAATTAATGTCACAAGAGTTATGTAATGGGTATAGAATATATAATTTACTCATTAACTTTGTGAATTATATTTATTGCTAATATTTGGTCTTGTGTTTTAGTGGCAGAAGAGGCGATATAATTTGCGTGCATAGTTTTACGGGTGGTGCTTAAATATTGTAATTTGTAATTGCCAGGTACGTGTTAAAAGCAACAAAAAAGGATATGTACAGTAGATAGATAATACTAATGAAAATGCAGTAATATCACTGAGTTCTAGTCAAATGACTGGTATTGTCCACAAAACGATTGGTTCTACTGTGTGTATTGAGCAATGTTGCCAAGTTTTGCCAAAGTTTTTACTAAACATGTTATAAAATAAATTCCTGGCAGGCAACTGGATTACATTGTAAGTAACATCTAAAGGAAAATGAGGATTATGGAGAATTTACAAACTGGCGCTGTTTCAAATTAATTGGTTTGAACATTTACATTAAGTTTAATAGTATCTTACTAAAGGATGAAATTGACACTTTCATTTTAGCAAATTTCAGTAAATTTGCTGATGGTCAGTAATGAAGATAACAAATCAATAAATATAAATAAAACCAGACGTTTTTTTTTCACCAAAGTAATTACCAGATATCAATTATATACAATGTTATAACTCATCTTAAAACTATTTTTGTTATTTAATTTTTATTTAACATGTTTATACTTAAATATGTTTACTAATATGTAATCATAACTGGTACTATGGGTGGTTAAGTTGCCCTCAATACAATCTTTGTTGTACCGCTCCTTTGACACACTTGCTTTTTGATTTAAAGTATATCTAACTGTTACTTTTCTTTCTGTCCTGTCTATTGATGTCTCAGAGGCAGCAAACATTCTACATTGATCTTTGTATTTCACTTTTAACAAAAGAAAAAGAAAGTAGGTCTACGCTAACGATTTTTCTTCTTCCGATATACGGCCATTAAATGAAGTAAAAAAAAAAAAGTGTCCACACTTTTGCCTTTTAATTGGGGCATTTAGAAGGACAAAGTTGGAAAGCAATTAAGGGGAAAAACATTTTTGTCCTGTCGATCAATGTAGTTTCCAAGTAAATGGCGCAGAGGTAATGATTATGTCCATGCCAGCAAATTATTGTCTTTTTTTAAGCAATTTATACATTTAATTCAGTCCTTCAAAAAAAAAAAAAAACTGCTGCCCTGCCAATTATCTCTGTGTGAAGAGAACTAGTTTGGTCTACTTCAGATTTTCCTTCATCTGTTGCCTACTTTCTGCTTTTCTTTAATGATAGACTAATGTGCTATGTGAAAAAAGGGAGGATCTTCCGAAATATGTGAAGTGTCTATAGTAGCTTTTTGGTACCTGTGAAGAGGCCCCTTGAAGAAGCTTAAAGGACAATAGAATATTGCGGCTGTCTGTGGTTTATTTTGTCCACACGATTCATTTCACACGCACCCAGGCAACTGATGAATGGGGGATTAACACAAGTCTTCACCTTATTGAAATGAGTGATTCATAGCAAACAAATAGGACAGGCTGGTTTGGAATATGAAATTAAAGATTTTCCCAGTTCCTTTGTGTTCCTGAGGTCAGATTCAAACTGAGTCTAAAAATGAGAACATCAGATGGTTGTGTTAAGGTTTCATTTGCTGTTTAGAAGTAACTATGTTGCATTAA
Source organism: Taudactylus pleione (assembly GCA_031769625.1). NCBI lineage: Eukaryota > Metazoa > Chordata > Amphibia > Anura > Myobatrachidae > Taudactylus > Taudactylus pleione. The sequence continues at coordinate 6,189,539 of JAUIMM010000516.1, read as the reverse complement.
TTCACATGCACCATAGGCTGGATAATAGTGATATCCTCCTTTTTTTGTAGTACACCCTGGAAAGAAATACAGTATAAAATGGGTTTAAGAATTTGGCTTAATATCAATCTTTACAAGGCAATTACACTCAATGGGTAAAGTCACTGAAATGATATGAGAATGAGGCATTTCCATCGTCTAAGGAAATTTTATTATCATAATAACTATATACATTAAAAAAATAAAGATATGAATAAAAAATAAAAAATAATTTACATTATGTGCGAGTAATCTACTAAAAAAGTGCAATTGTGTGTTAACCCAGAGCAACCTAATAAACATTTATTGTTATTCTTTGACTTTGATCAAATTTCCCTGAAAATAAGCTAAATAAGATCTTAAAGGTCAGCATTGTTAAGTTATCACACTAAGGCCCGTATTCAATTTTAGGCAAAAAGCCAGAATCCGCGGAAAAGACTCGCCAATGACCTCATTTCCCCAGGCGGAAAAGTATCGCCGTAGTCAATTTGAAAGACTTTCTGCCTAGGCGGAAAGTCAATGCAATATAATAGGCGAAAAATTTTGCCTATGAATAGCAGGCAGAAAAAAGTGCAGATTTGGGGTTTTGGGTTGCAATGTTGTGGGAACCCCCGTGCAGCCTTCAGACAGTCCCCCAAAGGTAAACTGTCGCAAAAAATGTTTCAAAAACACTTAAGAACACCCAAAAAAAATCACTTTGAATTTGGGGGCGAAAAAAAAAATGTTGGGGGACAAAGTTAAAAACTAGCGAACTAGATACTGGGGGGGGTCCCCAAGTATGCCTCATGTGTTTTTTTCATTGCAGGGGCTTGCGGCAGGTGGATTTTTCATGTTTTTTTAAACATAACTTTAGCAACTTTAAAATATGCTGCCCCCCATTTTCAAGTACCCCAAATTTGCTGGGATAAGTTATTTTCTGCAAAAAAAGCTCCTGATTACTATTCTGCACCACTTTTGTTATTGAGCCCGTTTAAAAACTCCAAATACCTTCAGCAAGCCAAATCGGGGTAACCATAGCTAACCCCCATGTCAGAGCATCTTTTGGGGGGTGTCAGGCTGATTTCCCCAAATCTGACAGCACTTTCCGCTTGTTTAAGTTTCGCCGGTTCCCGTTTCCACGTACTTTCAAATTGAATACTTGGATAAGCGGGCACGCGTGCGATACTTTTCCGCCTGCAAAACACGCAATGTAGGCGAAAAGTCCGGGAGGCGGAAAAGTATCGCGGGTCCGCTCAAATTGAATACGGCTCTATGTTTTTGTCTACACATGTTTGGATAGATTTATTGATTTGGGGTTTAGGCCTAATGTGTGTACCCCATTAGTGTGGTCAACTGAGCTCCATGGACACATAGCAATAGTAATCTCAGGTGCCTGCATTTTCATTGAGGAACAATTGAAATATTCTTGTAGATTCTATTAAACTTCAACATATGCTGCAATTTTCTGTATTTCAAGAATATATTAAACAATTCACCAACAATTCCAAATGTTGTAAAAATACATATAGGGTAAATTTGTAAAGCGACAACTTTGCAAAATGAATGCTTATAAGTGTCTTTGCATGGATGAGATACTACTCCTGCTTCACTAACCATTCTATTATGAAGGCGGTCACCTGGACATTAAATATTTTTTGTGTTGGGGAGCTGATGAATGGTCCATCTTGTTTTTTTTTTTACCCATAGATTACATCTGCTCAAGACAAAAAAGAAGGCTGTAGATAATTATATACTTCAACAGCTACATTACAGGAAATATTGGGGCAATAAGTGCTTTTTGGCAATATTATAATATGAATATTTCAGATATATTCTGGATCATAGTAAATATTTTAAAAATAACCTTGGCCACTATAAATAATATAAAGGTGGCCATTATAATTATTAATAATTGAAAGGGGCATATATTATTAAATTTAGCAAATACCAGAGACACACATTTTATTATAAGAAATATATCAAAGGTACACACTGGCACAATAAAGGGGTTATATCAGATACCTGATCAGAACCAGGTTCTACACTCTAACCTCTAATAACTGGAAGAAGATGCAGTAAAGCAAAAATAGATAGTATGTCTCATTCCTTAATTGAGCAATCAAGAGTCTGGACCCCTTGACAGTCTTAAGCACAAATGATCATAACAACAGTCACACCTTGTCCTTTAGAATTAATGAAAACAACTAAAGCAGTGCTGAGATTAAAAGGTAAAAACACATTTAATAATACAAATCAAGTTAAAGCTTATTACATAATCCACTAAACAATATAAATGATTGGATATTCAATTATAGACATGCATGTCTCAATAAAAAGCTCTTAAGCCAAATAAGACACCCTTTTATAGGCACAGTCTGTTGTGCACCAGACCAAGTTCAATAGATGTTTGGAACTCCAGTGCGAAAATTAAATATATATTACTGGTTCATCGTATTCACCAGCATACGGTTTTGCTTGTGATGATTTTAAATGCAAGAAGTCCCAGACGTCCAGAGGTATTCTCTAGTGCGCTGTTGTCAGTGACCACAGATGGCCAATTTCAAAGATGGACCAAGTCCCACACAGTAACTTCACGCCTTGAGGCGGTCCTTGGTGACGCAAGAAGTCCCAGACATCCAGAGGTATTCTCTAGTGCGCTGTTGTCAGTGACCACAGATGGCCAATTTCAAAGATGGACCAAGTCCCACACAGTAACTTCATGCCTTGAGGCGGTCCTTGGTGACGCTATTCCCAGTACACACTGCTGGATGATTTCAATAATGGACCAAGTCCCACTGTGTGAATCCACAGGTCCCAGACTTGGAGAGATGACTTAAAGATTCAAGCTGTAACCGGTATTCACAACTGGATGGTTTCAATCCCAGTTGTCGCACAAAGGTCAGCGGTGCTGCAATAGATGAGGTGCTAGTGCCTAAGTAGGGTGTCACACCAACGCGTTTCCCTACCGGAAATTTGCTCCTACAAATTTTTATAGACTAAATGAAAGAACTGCCTAATGCATTATGCTTATAAGCAATATTTAATGGCACACATAAAATTCACCTAAAGATTATGAACATAAACAGCAATAAAATGATCGACCATAGTAAGCATTGTAAATGTACAAAAGCAGGTAGTTCAAAGAAGTGATGGTATAAAGTTGGGAGGTTCTGGATCCTCCTTCCTTAAATCCTTGGAAAAGTCCTGCAATAACTGGTTAGGAATCCTCCTGTTTAACAGTGTAGTCCAATAACGCCAATGCATTTGAAGTAATAAACTGATTTTGAAGGCAGTATGACTTCAAGCCAATGTGGTGCTCCTTATAACCCTTATACAAAATTACTTCCGGTTCAGATGTACCTGGAAGTATGAAACATACAGTATGCATCATAAGAAAAACAATTGCCAGACTGCCTAGGAAGTTCAGTAGATAACCATTTTTGTTTCAAGAGACTATAGTCAGCAAGTATGAGAAACTGTATTCTATTCATCAACTGCATTAGCCTATACCCCACAATCTCCTGTTCATTTGTAACTAAACTGAAGCAACAGATGGAGGCACTGACCACTATGCTTCCACATTTTGCTTGGTGTTTGGGCTAATTCTCTTGCCACAAAGCCCTGCTTAGTTTTTACCTACAAAACCATTGCTGGCCTCCACCTTCCTTAGTTCTGTCTTATCCATTCTTGTATAAATGGTACAGTTCATTGTTCTTTTTCCAAAGTCCTTTGGATCACCATTGAACAGCTGTGTGGAGCTGTGTGGTATTGCTTGTACTGAGAAGGAAAAGAGGTGTTGAGACGGACTCCTACATCCTCAATGTTCAAACCAGGCGGAGGCCCTCTCTAAGTGTTCTGACTTTGTTAAGTCAGTTGAAGTTTTTATTAACCTATTTTGGAGAAATGGGATACATACTGTATGTTATGTTGGCAGTGAATATGGCCACATAACGTATATCAACTACATAATGTACTGTATATGTATATTGTATATGTCTGCATGCAAAATTTTGACTTGTAACATGTCAGCATTGCATTTATGTCAACATTTTTACAATGTCAACATCTAACCCTAACACTAATGTCAACATTTTAATTATGTCGACATATATGTTGAAATGTTGTCTATGTAGACATTTCCCAGATGTCGACATGTTAGATATGTTGACATTTTAACCATGCCAACATAAAAACATTCAACAATCTGGAGTCGACATAGTGATTTGGTAAATGCATTTCAGGGAAAGGTATAGAACTCTGTCTATGAATAAAGACCATGGGGTAAATTTACTAAGATGAGAGTTTTTAGTAGAGATGTTGTCCATAGCAACCAATCAGATTCTAACTATTACCTTCTAGAAGGTGCAAGTTAAATGTTAAGCAGAATCTGATTGGTTTCTATAGGCAACATCTCCACTTCTAAAAACTGTCATCTGAGTAAATTTACCCCCATGAGTTTTGGCTTCTTCTACTGCTAAAATGTGGGATTAGGATCATGTTTTCCAAATACATAGAGTTTATATCTTTCTAGACCACAAATTAAGGAAATTCAGATGTCTATCATGACACTCAATTTGTGTGATATGTCAGTGGCATCTAATGGAGAGTGGGCTACTTAAGTTTGGCACACAGGTTTCCATGTTTGGTTCCCTAAAGAAATATGAAGTATGCTTATCACTTCATCATCACATAAATGAAAAAAGAGTATTCATGGGCCCCATTTATTAATGAAGCATAACACCTTTAGTGCTCGCTAAAGGGGTTATGTAATTCTTCCTGTATTTAACAAACAGCAGTAATCTAATATGTCCACTGTTTGTCACAGCTTCGTTCTCGCTATCTTTAGATGGCGAGAGCAATGTGGTCCCTATTGATGGCGCTGCCCTTCCGGCTTCAGCAAAGTTTTCCAGGCACTGCCATGTCCCCGCTAGTTGAATGTGTCATGCACATGTGCAGACGGGCTTTCGCGCATTACACAGGAGCCCGTTAGGGTGCCAGCAGGTATGAGGAGGACTTCGCTGGACCTCACCAGAGGCGTAAGTATTGATAAATACCACTGGCATTTTCATTTGTATCACAGTGATACTAAACGAAAAATGCCACTGGTGTTTACCTTCATTAATAAATGGGTACCATAGTTGGTATATTATTCACATATTCTTCATGTGGTTTCTGGACTGTATTATTGTTGCTCCCACAAAATTATTATTTTTTGCTATAATTTTGTTTATCACAGTTGTGTCCTGCTCTCACCTATGACTAAAATGGATGCCCTTTATTCTATGTGAATAGCTTCCAAATTTAGTCATTCTCATTTAGCACATTCATTTGGCAATCTCTGCTAGCATGAGTTGAGCCAACCAGCATCTGTAACTGTTGACGGTGCACATTATAAATCTGTGATTCCATCCTATGCCATTTAGGTTTATGATACCCCATTCATCTGTGTCTACATCATTTATTTTAATAGTAACACTGAACAGAACTGGGGACTAATGCCATGCACACTTTAATTTTACAAGAAATAATGAATTCATGATAATCAAAATGTCAATTTGAAAATATTAAATACTTTTCTTTCCCACTAGGCAACTGTAAGGAAAAGTTGTACTGTGTGCAGCTTAGTTGAGAGTCTGTTTCTATTGGGATATATGGGGGCATCTACTGTATACAAGGTTTATTGTGTTTATTGTTACGAATCAGTAGCTGCATATTTATTGAGCAAATTAATATTTGATATATTTAGGTCCTGATTCAGAGTTGTATGCAAAGCTGATGGTTTACATACTGTACAACTGTGATGGTGGCCAATTGGCACATGTGCAGGATGTATACTGCGCATGTGTGGGTCGGTGTCTGCAACAACGGTCGCAGTGCCCTCTATGTTGCAGCATGATTGAAATATATTTTTGGAGCTTGATGAATTTAGGTCCCCATAGTATGGGGACAGCGGGCTGGATCGGGCTGAAACCTAAGCAGGAGATATCAGTGACATCTCCTTCAATACCTTTATAATTCATTTCCTCGATCCTTAATTTCTTCAAAAGTAGGTGAAAATGTTAATAATAGTGGAAAATAATAGCGGAAAAAGACAGATATATGTTTTTAATTTAGTTTGTATATCGCATATAATTACACTTTATATTGAAAAGGCAAGTAGCCCTTAGTAATAATACTCTCTAGGCAATGTTACTTTTTGTGTATGTGAGACATCATTATATTATTATATTATGTACAATTAGGGCAATGTGACTAACATTTATTGCTAACATTATCAAGCAACAGCTCTATACTGGCTTACGCTGTTGTGTATTGTAAGTATGCACACTTGTTTCACCTATAGTATACCTGGTGCTAATGCTATTCATTTTGATGTATGTCTTTCCCTACATATGCTCTGTGTGCATATACAGTGGTGCTTGAAAGTTTGTGAACCCTTCAGAATATTCTATATTTCTCCTGAAATTTGGCCTAACACTACCTCGGATTTTCTCACAAGTCCTAAAAGTAGATAAAGAGAACCAAATCAAACAAATTAGACAAAAAAGCAGATGTGCTAATTTTTTATTGAGGAAAATGATCCAATATCACATATCTGTGAGTGGCAAAAATATGTGAACATTTAGGCTTAGCAGATATTTTGAAGGTGAAATTAGAGTAAGGTATTTTCAATCTATGGGATGACAATCAGGTATGAGTGGACAACCTGTCTTTTTAAAAAAACAAGGATCTATCAAAGTCTGAGGTTCACAACACATGTTTGTGGAAGTGTATGATGCCACGAACAAAGGAGATTTCTGAGAACCTCAGAAGAAGAGTTGTTGATGCTCCTCAGGCTGGAACAGGTTACAAAACCATCTCTAAAGAGTTTGGATTCCATCAATCAACAGTCAGAGAGATTGTGTACAAATGGAGGAAGTTCCAGACCATTATTACCCTGCCCAGGAGTGGTCGACCAACCAAGATCACGCCAAGAACAAGGCATCTAATAGTTTGCAAGGTCACAAAGGAACCCAAGGTAACCTCTAAAACACAGAATATTCTGAAGGGTTCACAAACTTTCAAGCATCACTGTATGTCCATCTGTAGATGAGCCATATATGGGAGATTTATCAAAGCTTGTAGAGAGAGAAAGTGGAAAGAGGCAAAGTACCAACCAATCAGCTTCTAACTGTCATTTGACACCCTGTGCTTGAAAAATGACAGTTGGTTGTCACTTTATCTCTCCACTTTATTTCTCTCCAAGACATGGTACACCAGGGGCAACAAGAGGGGAGTGGAGCGGGTACTGTTTATCCGGCCCTGGGCTTGCTGAAGGGGCACGATGGGGGCCCAGATCTGTCACTCCTGTCAGTGACAGCAGTGCAGGACTGCAATGAGTGGGGAGATACTGCTGCTGCAGCTGAGCACAGCAACATTCTCCTCTGCATGCACAAGATAGGAGGGGGAAGAGCAATAGCACCCCCCACTGGATCTGACCCTGGCTGAGGGGCAAAAAGGCACCCTCCCCATGCCGCAGATATTACTTTAAAAAATGTTTTAAAATTTGCAGGGGGTGTGGCCATGTCTCCTTAAATTAGATGAGCTAGTCTGGACAAACTTCAAGAAGGTTTATCACCATCAGCTTTCAGCCCCTGTTGACAGCGAGAGGATGCGTCAGTGTTTCTAGTCAACGTGTGTGTTAGAATCTAACAAAGATGGTTTCAATCCCATGTTTCCAACAATTGGGCAGAACCTATTACAGCATTTGTCAACAAGAGTTCTCCTGGCTCGTAGAAATACCTAGCATCAGACCCCCACAGTTTTCCTAATCGGATAACGTTAATTAAAAATTAAAGTATTCTTTAGTGGTAGCATTGCACATTAGTAGTCATTTTACACCCTGTGTTTACAACAGTAGTATTTGTTTTTCATGTTATTTATAGTGTTACAGACATCTATATTTGCAATCATCTAATTCATTTTTACTTTATCACTACATCTAGGATGCCATGAGCTTAACATCTACTCAGTGTCACTTATTTGTCAATATGTATATATTGTAGTATTCCTGGAAGAATACAATTATGATGAATTAAATGAATATACCCAATATTTTTTAAGCTCAGTCTGTCCTCCTTACCCTAATTCTGCTTAATTCAGCATAATATGATCATTGTAAGAAAGCAATTTTATGTGACCTGGCAAAAATTTAACATGTTCTGTAGCTGGAAACAGTTATAAAGTAGCTTGTTTCATTAACTTTAAAAGCCGATTTGCAATTTCTTTCTGTAAAGTTCTAATCTTAAAACTCGACAAAACATAATGGATATGATAGCGATCTCAGATAAATTTGCAGACCCTACTCATATTGATCATTATTTCAAGCTGATTCTATTAATACAGTTTAAGGCACACAATGTTTTGGGGTATATGTGTGCTGTTATTTATACAAAGTAATATGTGATATTTTAAATCCCTACCATATACCTATAGGTATACCTAAACCTGTATAGCAGGGGTTCCCAACCACGGTCCTCAAGGCACACTAACAGTCCAGGTTTTAAGGATAGCCGTACTTGAGCACAGGTGACTTAATTAGTACCTCAGCTATTTTGATTTAACCATCTGTGCTTTAGGATGGATATCACTAAAACCAGAACTGTTAGTGTGCCTTGAGGACCGAGGTTGGGAATCACTGCTGTATAGTTAAACACATTATACAGTACTCAGGTCCAGATTTACCATTAATCACAGTCAGTCTGTACCTAGGGGTAGCAGAGGTAGCTCTTTCCCTGCTTAGTCAGACTTCTTCCTTTCAATGAAGCTGAAAAATAAACCATACTTGCCTACTCTCCTGGAGCCTGTGGGAGGCTCCTGATTTTTCTGGTAGCCTTCCCACACCCCTGGAAAAGTAGGTACTTCTCCAGCATCCCGCCCACTTCCAAGTGAAGTTCACAGAATGGGTAGAATAATACCAGCAATTTGCGAATTTGTGAAGAGGGGCGGGGCCTAATGGCTAATTCCTATGATAATCACATAATTTTGCCCCACCCCTATTCAAATATGTGCGATTCAAGGCATTTTGTCACAAGGGGGTGAGGCCTAATGACGTTAATAGTCTGGCCCCACCTCCGTCACTGCCCACCTGCATCGCCTCTCCGGGCTTCTTTTGGAGAGGAAATTACTAAAATAGGCAAGTATGGAATAAAGTTATCAAATGAGATCCAAAATAACTTATGTAGGTTTAACCTAAGTGGGGAAAATTTGTATAGTGTATATCTTCATATTCGGCTCCATAACACAATGTCACACGTAATAGTACAGAAAGATAAAGTACCAACCTATCAGCTCATAACTGTAATTTTTTCAAATACAACTTGTGAAATTATAATTTGAAGCTGATTGGTTGGTACTTTATCTTTCTCCAAACTTTAATAAATGTTCCCCATAGTGAGTTGAGTGTTAGTGATTTTGGCTGCAATTCTAGTGGTCATCTTAGGGGAAATTTTCCTGGTGCCCAGAAACCTCCTGGGTGTTAAAAAACGATTGTACATCTTGTCTGTCACTGGGTGCTAAAAAAAGATTGTGCAACCTGTCACTGGGTGCTGAAAAGGAGTGTACAGCTTTTCTGTGCATTACACTGGTGTGCTACCACAGTGCTGAAACTTGGATTTTGGTCACCTGTGACACGGCATTAACTAGACGCCCCCCACCCCCCCAAAAAAAGAAACACTATAATAAAAAATAAAAAAACAAAGAGGGCGCTCTTCTGAATAGGGTGTGTGGTTTGAGACACAGTAGTGCCCCTTACACATTATGCTACACAGTAATGCCCAATACACATTATGCCACACAGTAGTACCCGTTATACACGTTTCGCCACACATTAATGCCCTTTATACACTTTACACCACAGTAGAGTCACTTAGCTTTATACAATAGCTGATTACACTAAACGTGACTTTGATACATTTGTTGGATTATTTCAGTGAGGGGCCAATAGCACCCAGGTCCACTCACAAATAGGGAGAGTTGCATTGTTATCAGGTTCCCAATGCTATAATCTGGTTTCCAGTACACAACCATAATTTAGCATTGGTTCTCCAGTTATTTAATTGGTTTTAATTGGAATCGATTTTTCACAGGTGCTATTGGAATTCAATATTGGAGCCTGATCAACTCCTTCTTTTGTCCCCTTCCTGTGAATTTATGTTTTATGTTTTTTTTTATCCCTCTATGTTTAGTTTTCATGTTTAACAATCTATTAGTGGAGTTTATTGTAACATCCACTCATTTATGGTAATATACATTGGTATTGTGTTTGTTATAGCTTATACAATTAAATTTTTGAATACTCACGTGGTTTGTATTCTCCCTGTGTCCCTGCATTACTATTGGAGCGCAGTAAAAACAATTCTCCCTTATGGAAATTTTCCTGGTGCCCAGAAACCTCCTGGGTGTTAAAAAATGATTGTACATCTTGTCTGTCACTGGGTGCTAAAAAAGATTGTGCAACCTGTCACTGGGTGCTGAAAAGGAGTGTACAGCTTATCTGTGCATTACACTGGTGTGCCACCACAGTGCTGAAACTAGGATTTTGGTCACCTGTGACACGGCATTGACTAGATGCCCCCCACCCCCCAAAAAAAGAAAAACTATAAGAAAAAATAAAAAAACAAAGAGGGCGCTCTTCTGAATAGGGTGTGTGGGTTGAGACACAGTAGTGCCCCTTACACATTATGCTACACTGTAATGCCCAATACACATTATGCCACACAGTAGTACCCATTATACACGTTACGCCACACATTAATGCCCCTTATACACTTTACACCACAGTAGAGCCACTTATACATGTTACACCACAGTAGCGCCACTCATACATGTTATGCCACAGTAGAGCCCCTTATACACGTTACACCACAGTAGAGCCCCTTATACATTTTACACCACAGTAGAGCCCATTTTACACATTATGCCATGGTAGAGTCCCTTATACATGTTATGCCTGTTACACATTATGCCATGGTAGAGCACCTTATACACATATACCATGGTAAATCCTCATTCTCATCATTCTTCCTTCTCATCATTCCTTGTTCTCATCCCTCCTCATCATTCCTTGTTCTCATCCCTCCTTCGCATCATTCCTCCTCCTCATCTCTCCTTCTCCACATTTCTCCTCCTCCTCATTCCTCTTCCGCATCATTCCTCCTCATCCCTCCTTCTCCTCATTCCTCCTCCTCATTCCTCCTCCTCCTCATCCCTCCTTCTCTTTATTCCTCCTCCTCCTCATTCCTACTCCTCATAGATCCTTCTCCTAATACCTCCTTCTCCTTATTCCTCCTTCTCCTCATACCTCCTTCTCTTTCTTCTTCCTCATTCCTCCTCCCCCATTCTATCCTCCTCCGCATCCTTCCTTCTCCTTATTCCTCCTCCTCCTCATTCCTACTCTTCATAATTCCTTCTCCTAATTCCTCCTTCTCCTCATTCCTCCTTCTCCTTATCCCTCCTTCTCCTCATACCTCCTTCTCATCACTCCTCCTCCCCCCTCCCTTGAGCAGCTATGCTGATTACCTTTGTCATTGTGGGGCATTGCCCAGCAGCAGCCATGGAAAGACTCCTGTACCCTAAAGACTGGAGCACACAGGCAAGGCAGCTGCAGTGCTGTCCGCAGAGCTGTCCACTTTAATGTATATTAGCAGAAGTACATCTGGCAAAGAAAAAGCCAGACGCACCACTACTTTTATACATAGCTACGGACAGCGGATGGTTAGTGGTGGCCGCGCATACATGGATGGAGGTGGCCGATTTAGCCGGCCACACCACTCTATTTACGGACGTGCTCCCAGCGCGCCCCTCCCCCCAAATCCAGAACCTGGGGCACATGCCCCCCAGTCACCCCTAGTGGCAGCCCTGCCTACCCGAGGGAAGGTGTGGACTTAATTGAGGAGGCAAGAGACCAGTACAATCATCAGGAGGAGGAGAATCTCTAGCTTCCTGATCTGCAGGGGAAAGAGGAAGAGCACTATCATTGCATCTGTCTTGTGAGCCTATCTTCCAGCACTGGGCCTGATTCAGAGATGGATGGAATTGCAGAGCTGGCTCCTGTGCTCACCTGCAGAAGAAAAAATCCGGCCAGAGAAGGTTAGTGTAGTGTAGTGTAGTGTGTGCAGGGAGGGTTGTGCAGTGTAGCGGGGGTAGTGTGGAGGGGATGCAGGATCGTGGTGGAAGGGGTAGTGTAGGATTTTTGCAATTATCTACTTGAATTTGCTCCAGTGCAGTGCAGAGTGGCAATCAACCACAAAGCATGGGCATGTGTGTAATACTGATTGTGATTTTACTGTAAGTTTACACTTTTGTGTTTGGGGCTCAAAAGCCATAAAGCCATAAAAATATGAACCAATTGCATTTTAGTTGCAGTACTGTTAGCGGACTCAGGGCCTGATTCAGCACCATGCAAGTGCACTGCTGATTGCAGATTCCCAATCTGTGCATGTGCAGGACCCGTTCTGTGCTTGCACAAGCCCCCGTGTGCTTCTGTCTAATTGACAGACAGAGACGTTTATGGAGCAGTCAGGGCCGGTTCTAGACATTGTGGAGCTCAGGGCGAAACCAGTTGCACCCCTCCCCCCCCCCCCAAAAAAATGTTTTTGTAGATGGCGTTCCTCTGCACGTGCTGAAAGCGCGAGTGCTTCTGGAAAGGGGGCGTGTCCTTGTGGAACACCCAATTCATCACACTGTGGGGCATGCCCAGCACTTACGAAGGTGCTGGGCTTCCCCCAAGCTCTCCCCTCATGGCGAATAATTGCCATGTGCAGTAATGCACCTTACACAGTATGTCTTACACAGTAATGCCCTTTATAACACATTATGCCACGTGTAGTAATGCTCTGTATAACACATTATGCCACACGCAGTAATGCCCTTTATAACACATTATGCCACACACAGTAATGCCCTTTATAACACATTATGCCACACACAGTAATGGCCTTTATAACACATTATGCCACATGCAGTAATGCCCCCTATAGCCATGCCCCCAGTGCTGGTTCTTCTGAAATAAACAAAAAAACAATTAAAATACAAACACAATACTTACCTTAAGCCCCACTCCTGAGACCGCTGCTGTCCGGTCCGACCGCGGCTCCACCATGTATCTATGGGAGAAACGTCATTACGTCATGACGTCCCTCCCATAGTGCTCTCTGCCGGAAACCAGAGCTCAGGAGTCAGCTCCGGCTTTCGGCAGCCGCTGCAGAGAAGGAGCCGGGTGCCTGCTGATAACAAATATCAGTGGGTGCCCGGCAAATGCAGCCTCCTTGCGGCGGCGGCTAGCGGGGGGGAAAGCGGCACTTTTTTTTTTCAGAGATTTTTTTTAGCCTCTCTCCTGGGGACTCAGTGGTGCCCTCTAGGGGCCAGTGCTCCAGGCAATGGCCCTGTTAGCCCGCCCCTAGAACCGCCACTTGGAGCAGTGCGGGGACGGCCTGCATTCCCGGAAACAAAGGCATCGCCTCCATTTTCCGAGAGCGGCAAGGCCACGATCTGTATCCATGGACACAGATTCCTGGCCTCGTAACCCTGGCCAGTCTGCATATGCTGAGGCTCACTCAAAGCCAAAGGTCGCGATGGTGATCCCAGGCTGCAACCTCTGTTATAGCGCTGGAAACGCAGATGCAGCAAGGAGGTGTCAGACACTTCCTACTGCATTTGCATTTTAGCAAGAATTGCAAAGCTGTGTGCGGCTTTTCAATCTGTCCTCTGTTGAATCAGGCCCTCAATCACATTATGGAAACAGCAAGACCCCCGTCACTTATAGGTAAACGCTAAACGTACCTGAAACACTGTATTGCTGGCCTGACACTTGTTGATCTGCGCATGTGAATGAGTCACATTGCGCATGCCTCAAATTTCATTACCAATGGTTTATGGCAGCTAGGATTTGTACGCAGAGTGGGTGACAGTCAGGGAGCATTTGGGCAAGGTTGCAGGAGAGTAATGATGAAAACGCAAGCGTCACGTGACCAGAATGCGATTGTGGTCCCATACGCAGTAAAAGGGTTAGGTATGGATTTGCGGCGGTCGGGATGCCGCCAGTCAGAATATTGACAGCATCTAGTAAATATCCTAACACTAACCCTTACCCCTACCCCTGACCCTAACCCTCCCTCCCCGGTGCCTGACCCTAACCTCCCCCCTTGTGCCTAAACCTAAACTCCCCCTCTCCGCACCCTAAACCTAACCCTCCCTCCTTAGTGCCTAACCCTCCTCTTAATGCCTAAACCTAACCCTCCCCTAACCCCCGATACTTACCTTTAGGATGCCGGCGATCAGGATTCTGGAGCCGGGATCCCGACTCTGTCGGATTCCGGAGCCAGAATTTAGACGATCGGCATCCCGCACGCCGAGATGCTAACTACATCCCGCAGTAAAAATTACTCCGGCATCTCAGTTTCGGCAGCGATTCCAAATAACCATAAGGTTAATAAGTTCGACGCTCGACCCCTCCAAACAATGCAGCATGTCAATCATCCTGCAGCTAAGGGGGAACTGCAAGCTATCACGCAGGTCCTGTTACGCACATGCGCAGATCCCAAACATCGGATTTGTATGTAAACCATCGCGCTTGCGTTCAAATCCGGATCGGGCCCTATTGTATGCAATTGCTTGAATTTGCAAAGCTGGCGGTGGATGCCTGATTACAAATCACAGTGGCTGTGGTATTTCCATATGTTCGCACAGCTGCTGCATACAAATTTGCAGCGGCAGCATCAGCGTACATCCCTGAATCAGGCCCTCAGCTCACATCACTGCAAGGTAAATGTTATTTTATAGTATGTAAAAACTATTTCACCCCTGTGAATATTCTGTACTGCTAAGACTTTGTGAAATACTTTGGGACTCATCTGCCCTTAATATGTATTTAAAAGAGTTAACTACAAAAAAGTTTCTGTTTTAGGCAGTTTTTCATTAGCATTCGGAATCCTCCATTAGAAATCTTGTGTTTGCCCCTGATTGAGTGATGTTTGAAGCATATATGTGAGCGTAGGGGGACAACCTTTGACACTGGGTTGCATACTTGTTTTTAAAACAGGTTTTAATTAAAATATATCATACTATGCAATATCTCATACTGTTAGGATAATGTTCTAACAACAACTTTGTTCTTTATTGCCCCCAATACTGAGCCTGATTTACATGTGGACATGCCATTGCAGCAGCGATTTTCCACCGATCGCAATTGTGTACATATGCTAATGACCCATTCACCGTTCAGTATATAGAGATGGCCACTGACAGCATCTCACATCCGCCTCTTATGTACAAAACCGAAAGCAGCGCAGTCCAAAATTCAAATAGGGGAACCACAACAACTGCCAGTGAGCAGTTGGTGTGTTTCCCCTGTTTGAATTTTGGACTGCACTGCAGTCCCACCTCTGGAGCCGCCCCTGATCTAAAACATGAAACACAGATCAGGCAGCCATCAGCATTCTGTGCTAAGGTGCCTCCACACTAGGCGATGTGGTCACGATGCGATATCGTGTCCGATTTCCCCTTGAACTCTCCCCAGCAGCTCCCTGGCAGTCCTGGGCACGATTTGGTGTTAAAAACTGTCTAATGAGACAAACGATCTATCGTGCCTCCTAACTATTCCAGTGCATCGTGACTGAGATTGTCAGATCTTGCCTGCTGCAGGCAAGATCTGAAGATGTGATGTAAGACCAGTGGGTACAAGCATCGGCATCGTGACCGTGAGTAGACACGATTAGCACATACTTCACATGATCTCTCATACCGATGCGTCGGAATCGGGCGGATCGTGTAAAAAAATCGCCTAGTGTGTAAGCACCTTTAGTCTAAGCTGTCGCAGACATAGCGGGTCTCCAGAGATGCCCAGAAAACAGTGTTTAAATGGTCTAACACACCTGCGCTTTTATAATCCCCCATTACCTACCCCAAATACTGACTACCTGTCACTCACTCATCTATGTAATCGCAAAACAATCGCTCCGAGTACGCAGTTCAGCTTTCATGCATGCGCAATGGATAATAAACACTTAATCGGTGTAAATATTGGCATTGCATTTACATCTGAATCAAGCCCACTGTGCATTAATACTGCCCATGCATGCAGCAATTTTAACAGCCACTTTGATCAGCTGATAACCGCAATATGTCATTATATATGACCATTGGCTGAGCACACTACCTGGTTACCATGTAATCCATGTGTACACCGATGCGTTTGGTTGCCATTCAAGCTTCACTTTTTCACATATCAGCAGTTTAAGTTAACAGAGAAACAGCTTAAATTTAGCTTGAATATAACTTTGCATCTTTATCATTGCTCCGCAAGCAGACTAGACAACAGTGTAATTCCAGAGTACACTGTTTCTTTACTATGGTTTGCACTCGTCCATACTGTATATAAGGTCTTTTAAAGTGACTATCAAAGGAGCACAAATGGACATCTTTGTATTACAGATCCTGTTATTATTAGCCACACTAATGGAACACGTTAGAATTTCAATTGATGTTTGAAGGTAGACATTATAATGGGCACATCCAAAAGGTATTGTTCCCACAGGAAATTCTTTTTTCTTGCCTTCTTGGCAAACATTTTAATAAATAGATTTTATCATCACTCATTGCATGTTTCTAAAACAAACATTCAAATGGAGACATTTATATAATCTGCTTGTAATGTCATTTAATAACAGTCTTCCAACCTTTCATTTGTATGAGAAAGCTGTCTGTAAACACTGGAGGTGTAACATTATCAATCCAGCTGCTTCCTTTACCATTAGACTTATCTCAGCACAGACTGTAGAGTAATTCATAATTTCTCCAACCCTTTTCAAAAATATATATATTATATGCGTATTATATGAGCTAACTTAGTGATTACACTGTTCTAAAGATATAAAAAATATAGTAACTACAGTATGTTTTTTAAATTTCATATTGTTTACCAAAGACCTGATTAAGACATTGTTCTTGCTGATAAATCTGTTTTTTTCCGACTAGTATAAGAATATAGAATCCTTAAAGCCAATCACTAGTGACTGTCATTTGGGCAAAGGTGGAACATTGCATCTCAGGACCCAATGGCAAATAGAAGGTCCCACTGATGTCCCTGCTACCTTCCAGGCCCCCACTCTGTCAGGGTCATAACTAGGTGTGTGCGACCGGTGCTGCACGCAAAGAGCACAGGGTTTTGTGGGCAGCACTGTCGCCGACCCACTCCCTTTGCTTCTGGCTAGCAGGGTGTCTGGAACGGCAGCCAAGATCACTGCTGTGGCGCTGCTGGAGCATCCTTTAGTATGTCCTCAGGACGCTCCAGACAGCACTGCACTTACTGGTGCTGCTGTCCCTGCCCCTTCTGCACCAATGACGTGCAGTGAGGTTAATGGCTTGGGAGGCACACATGGAGATGAGTCTGAGTGCTGGGAGCCTGTCTCACCCCCTACTCACTGTAACTCTCCCCTAACTACACTAAGCTTCAGTGTCCTTTGATTCTACTACCTGCAATCTCTAAACACTGCAATGCACTTCCTGGTCACATGACACATCCAAGGTGTCCATCAGGGCCTAAGGCATGCCCACCATACTCAGAGGCATCCCTCTATTAGCTCTCTTTCTGTACAGCTTACTGGCTGTGGTGTGGCCCCGCCCCCAGCTTTGCAAGCCGTGTTTGACTATACAGAAGCGGGGCTGAGCTGTTGCTGCCTCATCTCTTGTCTCCCTGCAGAGCTGGTAAGTGTTAACTATAAAAATGATTACAATAAACGAAATAAATAAAAGAAAATGTTTATAAATTATAAATATCTTCTGTGTATTATTCTAATCATTTTTACATCAAATCTCAGGAGTATGACAGGGTAGGCAAATCCTCTACCCTGACTGCATGTCCCTGCTCTGCACAACATAATGACGTCTTGCATCTGACATCTTGCCTTTGGTCGCTAAGGTGATGGGTCGGCACAGGGCACTATTTAGCCCTGTTACGGCTCTACACTCAGTGGCTTAGGAAGATGATATGATATTGCTGGATCCCTCATACCTCCATGCCTCATAGCAGCTGCTCTGACTTTTAACCACTTGCCTAGTGCGGTTGGATCGATTGCAACCATGCCAGGATGTGCATTCCCTGACATGATCGCAAACAATGCAACCAGTAAGAAACGCCCATTGGACGGCTGCCGGAAGACAGGCTTCCAGCAGCCACCAATCACAGAGGGACCTCCCGGCCCCACTGCATCCTTGCACCCTCCTCCAGTCTCTACAGTGCAGCGGATCATTGCTAAAGTCTAAATGATGCAGTTCTCAACCCCCAGTGTATACCTGCCAACTCCTCAGAGGAGCAACCACCAGGGACATGCAAAGTCACAATCATCAATGGTACTATATACTGTACCATTGATAGATATTAAAATCAATATTAATTTAATTTGTTTAAAAAAAAAATCTTCTTGGATAAGTTATAAATGGATGTTCTCTGTACAAATGAAAAGCATCAGCATCCTATTTCCCTAAAGCAAAGTGATTTTGCATTTTATCTTTTATCGTCTATTAACAACCACCTCTGAGGAAACGGCCAGTTTAATAAGAGCCGAGCTTTCAAGGACTCTCCCATTGTTAAGAAGAATCTATAGCACTTGTTATTTTGGACATCAACATCGCAATCTGTCCCTTGAGTCAGTACGGCACTGCAGGAGCAGGTATTTACTTATCTGGACATTACTTACAAGCTGATCAGCTGCAGCTTGTATCGCTGGATTTTAACCTGTGAGTCGGAGGCTGTATGTCAATATGTGGCCGCCCAGTAAGAGGGGAACGACAATCTGGACACTGCCCCTGACTGAAGCGGCTAATGATCCATATAAGGATCAATTTTCATCAAAACGTAAGCTGGGATCTCTATCTGTGAGCATTTTTTCATCAACATCAAGGTACTATCTTAATTTTACAGCTTCATTTTATGTCACAGGATTTAAGTGTCTAGCCAACATATAGACTTGACAAACTTGCCTCATATATATGTACATATCAATATTGATACTTTTTCTATCCTTTTTTTGGGACAATTTTTGCTAATCACCTCCAAAGTGCACAGACGGAGATTTCATTACTTATGTACTTACCCTACTAGCAAAGACCTCTGTTATATTGGTATCTAATTTTTTAAATGTATAGGAGACTGAACTAATTGCTTTGCACCAAGAGTACATACATTACTGATTCTGATTTTTGGATATCAAAGCTATACAGTGTTTTATTAGACGCATGACATTCTCTATATATGTATTTATTAATATTCTGATAAGTGTATCTCTATCGATTGTTGTTTTTCACATGAGGATATTTTGTGGTACTTACAATGAAGTATTAGTCAACAATTGATTTTTTATTATAAAAAGTATATCTAACTCTTATTGCGCTCTCGGCCTTTTATTTTTTCAGTTTTTTCCACCTTGTGGGGCTTGCCACCCCTTCTCTGGTGAGCTGCATACAAGAGTTCTTAGGCTGACCCATACTGAAGCACTCTATGCAATTTTTATTACTTAACTAGCTGAAGTACCCAGCGTTGCCCAGGTTTAAATCTTCAAGCTATTAAGTCAGGCATCCTAGCCCAATTGCCACCCCTCTGTGAAGTTTTTAACCAAATCCATCCAGTGGAAGACCCAGAACAGGCTCCCGGGTCAAAGTTCTGCCCAGCGTACACAAACTTGAGATCAGACCGGGATTCTAACCACCATAAAACCTGGCTAGGATCCAACTGGACCTTCTTGCATTGGTTTAATTTCATCCCATTTGGTGCAGGGGTGTCCGAATGCATAACCAGACAGACAAACAAGCCGACCAATTAATTTTATATATAAGATTACATTACGGCTAATTTGAGGTTTCTGAATTTTAGCTTCTGAAGTTTTTAGGAGTTTCTGTAGTTTTATTACTATTTTATAAATGAATATGATGAGAATAGTTCAATTCTATAGAGATTAACTGAAATTTTCACTTATCTTACTTTTTCAGATATAGCTATTACCGATTTTGTTATTTGTGTGTATCTACTAAATGTGACGTGATAGAGAAAATCAGATTTTTCCACTGAATTCAGCATCCCTAAATTAAGTGAAAACACAGTCACATGCCAGATGTAGAGGATTTTTAAACTTTTGTTGAGTAGTGTTATTAAAGTATGCATATTTGAAGCTATAGTTATCACTAAAATGTACCGAATGAACTAATTAAATGCTTGCTAAGTGCTGTCTTCTCTTTCTTCAATTGTCATTGTTTCAGAAAAGACTGCACATAGTTGCAGAACATAATTTATGGTAATACTGGACATTTGTGTCACATTGAGGGTGGAGCCGGGGGCAGGGCTGCGCGATCGTGTCATTGTGGCCCGCCCCCTCTTCGCAATGCCGTTATTTTCGGCATTGTGAAGCAGGGGGCGGGACCACGATGGAGCTTTTCAGCGCGAATTGTGTCACTGCCCCCCCGCTGCAAGGGTTTCTAGTTTATTCTCGGTGGAGGTCGGGAGGGTTGATGGCTTCCGGGAAGCTTGCCTGCCTTTCAGGGGGGCGGGAGTGGCACCTGAAAATCGTGAGGCTCCCGGCCAAATCGGGAGGGTAGACACGCCTGCTGTATATATTCTACTAAACATCATTTAAAATATTATAAATTCTCATTAAAAGATTCCATATGCACAAACAACTCCATAAATACCCCATAAAGTATAAAAGTATAAAGTATAAAAACACAGCACAACTATCAGTATTCCAAGTTCCATTTACAAACTCCATATGGCTCACATCAAAAACCATATGCTCTTATATATCATTTCACAAGTCTCCAGGTACCAGCAGATAAATATGGTAAACTAGTTGGTGACATCATGGTGAGAGATGACTGAGCTTTCTTTACTTCTATGCCATCTGACCAGAATATACAGGGTAGTACAGATATTAATACTGAACACAGAAAAAAGGGATTTGCCCTCCAGCACACTGTAGCAAAATCAACAAAAAATACTTAAATCCTATATGATAATAGAGATTCAGAGGTATTAGTTACATACATTTGCAAATATATGAATAAGCGCCAGGCCATTCGTCAAGGCTCCTCTATACTGGCGTCCCTAACATTAAGGGGTTCACATCCGAGAAGCAAGGTACCCAAAAAAATTCCTGCCAAGGACGTGGTCCTGTCTCTTTAAGCCAAGACATGTTTAAATTAATTCATGTTTAAAATGTATGCAAGCTTGAGCCAAAGGTGGCAGACCAAGATCATTTATCTGAGAATCAGTGTAGGGACTGGCCAGATGGAAATGACCGTGAAGCGGTGGTGAGCTTAACAAATTATTGCAATATTTTGGATCCTACATTCCCTGTATTCAAAGGAGTTGCAGTTTGAAAAGCACGTGAGTGCTGAGTTTGAATGATATTTTGTATATATATATATATATATATATTGTATATATAGTAGAGATGAGCAGGTTCGGTTCCCTGAGAACAGAACCCACCCGCACTTAGCATATACGAGGCAGATCCGAGTCGGCTCAAGTTTTCCCGCCTGTCTCGGATCTCAAAACGAGGCAAGATGTCAACATTCCGCTGTCGGATTCCTGCGGGTTTTGGATTGTATAAAGGTCCCGCGATCACTGCCATTTTTCATTCCGGCTGTAGAGAGTGAAGAGGGAGCTGGGAGCTGTGCTGCACTGCTGTTGCATAAGATGAGACGCAAGCTGAATAAGCGTAAGGATGTATAAGAGTCCTTAGTTTTTTGTAATTGGCTAGAATTTTGGTCAACTGTTGCTAGGTAGATTAGTTTGGGGGTTTTGATTGGTTGGTTGGTTTCTGACCAGGTGTCATATATTGGGAGTGGCTATATGTGGGCTTTATAAGGCTGGTGTACGTGCAGCAACTTCCTTTCTGGACAGTTTGTCACACAGTGCACATCTGGACAGTAACTGGTGACAGTTATTTTCCTTTCACCTTGTTTGTGTGTTACCTGTCACTTTTCTTTCTAACCTTTGCCTCACTGTGTTTTTCATTTTATCCTCTCCTCCTTATTGTTTATTGTTCCATCGCCCCCCTCTTCTCTCTTTACCCTCTTTCTACATGCCTCACCCTAAGCTCTCTCCCCCCTTCCCCTCCTTTTCATGTACACCCCCTGCCTCCCCTTCCTGCCTGCACCACTTCAGCCCCCAACGCTGCCTTTCCAGCCCGGATCCTCTCCCAGCCTTGAGCCGGCCATGCCCCCAAACGTATAACCCTGCATCCCCATGCTGAGCCTCCCTTACCAGGTGAGTGGACCCCATCTTCCGTGTGTCCGCCGCTCGCCTTAGCGCACCCTCACCTTACTCCTCTCATGTGCGCCACTGCCCGTTGCAGCAGGTGACTCCCGCGTAGCTCCAGCAGCAGTGCCCCAGGCCAGAATGTGGCCTCCTCCTTTATTACCCTGCCAAGTACCTCCCCTTCCCACACAGTGCGGTATCAAGCCGCGGGGGGTCCTGGCGCCATGCCCACCTGCCGCTCGCTCTCCCTTTGGGGGCTACATTGCTACGGTGGCCATTTTGTTTTTCTGGCCCTGCCCCCCCTACACACAGCGCCAACCATTTTCCTCCTTGGAGGGGAGAACTTTTGCTGTGGGGGTCCCTTTTCCACATGGGGGGTGGTTTAGCCTCCTGCTTCCTCTTTCCAAGCCCCCCCCCATTGCCTGCCAGCATGCATTCCCAGCCCCTCCATTTTTTTTTGTCCTTTGCCTCCAGTCCTTCCACCTATCACTGCCCTGTTTTTTCCTCCTGCTCCCCCGCCTGGCCCCCCCCCAATTTTTCCCCCCTTCCCAAAACCCCCCTTGTTTCCCACCTTACCCTGTCCCAGACCCCCCCTCCTTTTCATATTCCATTAATTTTTCACATTATTTTTCTGGTTTCTTTACCCCCCCTGCCCTCTCATAGCCAGAGCTTTTCGATTCACCACATGTTGCAGCCCACCTTCACCTTCCCACAATATGTGTTTTCACCACCTCTCCTCCATTACCTCCTTCTCCCTCTGCCCCTTCTCCTTCTGTCCCTGCACTGCACCCGTCTCTGGTTCCAGGTCCCCCTGCTGTGGTGCCCGGTAATGTAACATAGTCTGTGTCTCACCATAGTGTTTCACCTGGGGGTCCCACGATGAATTCTGCTGATGATGGCATCTCGATCGGAAGTGCGGTGGCAGGCATTTCCACAGGTGTAGTGATCATTGCCCCTGATGGTGCGGTGCCTGTGGCTGGTGGTGACGGAATGCTGGGGTCGGCTAGTGGTGAGTCTGCTGTCCCTCCTTTGCTGTTTATACCGATCCTCAGTGTCTAGCAATAGTAGCTCTTCGCAGGGTCACCTGCTCGCCCATGTAAGTTGTTGAACATGGTTGCGTGGCGTTTAGTTACGAAGGCAGCTAAGTGCCTGTTGCTATTTTGGCATCAGGAGGCTGAGGCGCCTGCAGAGCGGTTCAAAGGGCACAGTTGACAAATAAGGTTTTATTTCTCTGTGGTAGTAGATGAGTTGTCTAAGTGGTTGAGCTATTAAATCCTTTGCGGGAAGATCCGCAAGTTCGCTGGAGGGTTTTTAGTCAGGTTTATGGTTACCTATAGCTAGCGCGTTTCATGTGGTTGCCCCTCCCCAGGCATTTGCATTTGGCCAGAGTGCTTCCCCATGTGGTATGACAGAAAGTGCTTGCTGAAGTGGCTTTGGGCCGTATGTCTGGGCCTTTTACTGTCCCCCCTTGGCCGGACCTGTGCATTTCCCCTCTCGGTTTCGTGCTTCAGTAGATCCAGAGTAAATATCGTTTGATTCAGCATTCGTCATGTTCGCATGGGGGGCCTGTGAACGATGCAATCCCTCACTTGCTTTGCCAGGTTCAGTACCAGTTATTCAATGTGGTGCTTGCATTGATATAGAGCAATGGTTCCCGGACTCTGTCCTCGGGATCCTGGGCAGCTCATGTTTCCCAGGTCTCCTCCAAGAATTGTAATTTAAATAATTGGCTCCACCTGTGGACATTTTTTATGTGTCGGTGAGTGATGAAACGCCTGTGTTCCTGCTGCATGACCTGGGGGGCATGGCCTGTGTGGGGTCCGGGTGGCTGAGTTTGAGAGCCACTGACATAGGGTTTTGGTCCTGGGACTTTGCTGGTGAAAGGGGATCTTCAATCTGTTTATTTCCTGCTGCCATTGCACCTTTAGTCCCTATGTTTTATGGGTTTTGATTTGTATGGTCCATTTTTGTTGACAGGTGCCTTCCCATGGGCTGCGCTATCTCGTGTGCATAAATTTGAAAAGTTTGGTACAGGCCATGTGGGAATAGCGCATTATTTGGATGATTTTTGTTCGCCTGCACATCAGATAGCGCAATTTCTGGGAGGTTTTTGTTTTTCTGTGCAGACCCCTTTTTACGGGTGCTTGGTGTTGCAGTTACCTTGGACAAGGCGGAATGCCCGATTTCCTGCTTCTTACTTTGAAATTGGAGTGGATACGTTTGCTGTGCACTGCAGGTTTCTGGCTGATAAGGTGCAGCGGTCGCTAGTGCAGATTCAGTGTTGTTTTACTTCTCGGCAGGTTAAATTGGGTCAGACGCAGTCGGTCCTTGGTTAATTTTGTTTTGCTTGCCGTATTATACCAATGGGGTGGGTTTTTGCAGTAAGCTAGAGCATGATATTGCGGGGGTCTACAATCCGCAGTTCTGTGTCCACCTTTCCAGGGTAATCCTGAATGACCGCAGGGTGTGGGCTTCATTTTGGAGGATTTAAATTTTGGAGTTTATTTGGCCCTAGCAGCCGGTTGACAATGCTGAGTTACATTTGTTCACTGATGCTGCTGGTTCAACTGACTTCGGAGCGTTCTTTTGAGGGGACTGGTGCGCTGCTCCATGGCCTGCATCATTGATATCACGTGGCATTCGGTCCTACCTGCTGTTGTTGGAAATTTTCCAGTTGTAGTGGCTGTGGATTTGTGGGATGATAAATTGTATAAACGGAATATAATTTTTGGTGTGGCAAGCTGAGAGTGGTGCACGCTATTAATAATCAGCGTTTTTCTTTTCCTATTATGCTGCATCTATGGAGGTTTTTGGTTTTGAAGTGTTTGCAGACCATTATTGTGTTTTAGGGCGCGACGTGTGCCGGTCATTGAGAATGGGATAGCGGGTTCCCTGCCCCATTTTCACTTTGATTAGTTTCAGAAGTTGGCCCCTGAGGCTAATCCGATTGGGAAGACTTGTCCGTCTTCTGCCTGGCTGGTTGTCTAACCGGGTTAGTTGGCCGGGCCTGGAGGTCCCTGGCTCCGCCTGCTTTGTGGGTTTGTGAGGCAGCATGGTGTGAATGGGAGACTTATCAGGTAGATATCCTTCTGCTGGTAAGTCTTAGATCAGCACTTGGTTTGTTTGTGTGGGGTCATTATCAGATGGGCCGATCTGAGATGGCCATGGCTTCCACCCTAGTGGGTATTGCTTTTTCTCTCGCTTTCATGGCAGTCATGACCCCACAAAGCAGTTTGCGCTGTCTAGGGTCCTTAAGGGTTGGGCTAAAGAAAGCCCCATGGTGGGTGTTTCTCGACGCCCAATTGATGTGGCACTGCTGCAGCGTCTGGTATGGGTGATTTTCATTGATTGGTTCTTCTGACTTTGAATCTGTTTTGTTCCAATTAGCATTTGCGCTGGCATACTTTGGCTCACTGTGGATTAGTGAGCCTGTTGCGTCTAGTAAGAGGTTTGCAGACTCTGAGCTATTGTTTAAGCATGTGATACTTCAAGCTGGGGCTGTCCTGTGCAAAATCCCCCAGTCTGAAACTGATCAGTTGGGGTGTGGGCATTGGGTTACCATCAGGCCTCATCCTATTACTAAGATTTGCGCTTTGCTGGTTTATATGCGGGTCTGCGCCGTCAGCCAGCTCGCAATGATTATTACATGCTGGTTCCTCCCCTTTGATTAAGTTCTAGTTTGCTGCTGTGTGTAAGCGCTGTTTGGGTCAGTTGGGTTTGAATGTTGCATAATGTGGTACTATTTTCGCATTGGCACAACTACTCGCGCAGCGGCCAGCAGGTTGCCTCACTCTGCCATTCAATATATTGGTAGCTAGAGGTCATCCATGTTTACGTCATATGTTAGATGTTATAAGCTTTAAGTTGTGTTTTTTTCCTACTCAGAAACATTGTTCACCCACCAGTTTTTGAATGACTAGCATTCAAAAATTGAGGGTGTGAAGGGATTTTTTAATTTTTCCTCCAAAAGGGCCGCAATTCAATTGGCTTATTATTCACAGCTCACGGGAGGTTTTTTAGATTTTCTCCTTTGCTTGGGTATTGCTACTAACATTCTCCTTCTAGGTTACCACTCTATCCTTTTTCTTATAAATGTTCTATTACTGCAACGTTTTATTCCTTTACAGCTTTCCTTGTGTCTTCTGAGCAAGTGTGGCTTGCGGGTCATTCATTTCTTTATTGGGCTGAGGAGCAGGGGATGGCAAGAAGGGTGGCCCTGTTAGGTGGCCATCTGGTTCGGTGGTCTTGGGGTCCAAGTTATGCATAGGTTGGCTCTTTTGTACCTTCTGTTTTATCATGAGAAGCGCCCATCATAGTTGGCGATTCATCTTGGTGGCAATGTTATTGGACAGTCAAGGGTATTGAGCTGAGCTTGTGGATGAAGGCTGACTTGGCCGCCATACGGTCATGGTGGCCTGAGGTGTGCTTGGTGTGGTCGGATATTGTCCCTCACCATGTATGAATGGTTTCTAGAGACCTTTTGGCCTTGGATACGGCTCACCAGAAGATTACTAGGGCTGTTTCTCATTTTGCCTCAGTGTCTGGTGTTTTGTTGGTATGGCACTCAAGTTTGTGGCTGGAACCGGCTCAAGGTTTCTGCTCTGATGGGGTGCATTTGTCAGAGTTATGGTAGGTGTGTATTTGGATGCTGTATTTTCTTTTTGGATACGGGCTAGTGTTTTGGTTTGGGTGGCAGGCTGCGGTTCTTTGAACCTGGCGTTGGCGGGAAGCTACAAACCAGCAGCCACGTAAGGTGTAAGAAAATGCTGTGGAGCACATTTCCTTTGAAGGGTCATAGTATGGCCTACCTCTGTGGGAGGACTTTGGGCATCCGTCTCTGCGGACACGCTCATACTGTGCAGTGTTATAGGGGATTGTGAGTCTTCACAGCTCAGCTTACAATGACCACAGGGGGGCATTTTAGTTGCTCCCTAATATTGGTTAAGTAATGATCAGCTTACAATGACCACAGGGGGAGCATTTCAGTCACTCCCTAATATTGGTTAAGTAATGCTCAGTTTACAATGACCACAGGGGGGCGTTTCAGTCGCTCCCTAATATTGGTTAAGTAACGCTCAGTTTACAATGACCACAGGGAGAGCATTTCAGTCGCTCCCTAATATTGGTTAAGTAACATATGGCTGGAGCTGAGTGTTTGTAGCATCCTTCTTTGCCTCCCAAAAGTAAATTAAAAGCTCAGGGTCATACCCTCAATAAAAGCAAGTTATGACCATTTAACCAAAGCAGTCTGTGTCCGTGTCTTTATTTTAGTATAAGTTAGTTGTAAGTTGTTATATTGTTTTTAATTGCAATAAAGTTAAGGATGCCTTAGATGTGATGCAAGCTGAATAAGTGTAAGGCTATATAAGAGTCCTTAGTTTTTTGTAATTGGCTAGAATATTGGTCTAGTGTTGCTAGGTAGATTAGTTTGGGGGGTTTGTTTGGTTGGTTGGTTTCTGACCATGGACCTCATTCAGACCCACAAGCGGGTCGATGGTGAGGCCCTGCGCACGCACAGCGGCCGCAGTGCGCGTGCGCAGGCCCCAGAGCGAGTGACAAATTCACTCGCTCCGTGGCTCGCTACAAAAGGG
Organism: Taudactylus pleione; assembly: GCA_031769625.1. Taxonomy (NCBI): domain Eukaryota; kingdom Metazoa; phylum Chordata; class Amphibia; order Anura; family Myobatrachidae; genus Taudactylus; species Taudactylus pleione. The sequence goes on along the minus strand of JAUIMM010000516.1, from coordinate 6,161,663 downwards.
GCGGCTGTTGATGTTGATCGACCGCTCGCCCCATTTTGTAGGCGGGGAGGGGGGGTGGCCGGACAAACTGAGACATTCCTGAAGGAACGCCTGTCATTTGTAGGCGGCCCTACTGACATCAGAAGTGATGTCAGTAGGTAGCTTCCTGCTCTGTTAGAGCAGGAAGCTACCTGGGGCTTGTGGGGGATGAGACCCGACCCCAAGGGTCTCGTCGTAAGCCCTGATGGTCATGATGGTCTCGACTATCGCGACCATCACCTGGTCACTCGCTAAAGCTGTGGGTGGTCACCCACAGCTTAGTGAGCGGCCAGGAGGCCAGCTTTTAAAGAAGAAGCGGCCGCCCTCATTCAGAGCGACCGCTTGCATTTTGCAAGCGGCTCTGAATGAGGTCCCATGTGTGATATATTGGGAGTGGCTATATGTGGGCTTTATAAGGCTGGCGTACGCCCAGCAACTTCCATTCTGGACAGTGTTTGTCCCTCCCTCCCCTATCTCTTTCTATGCTCTTTATATGTTGTGTTCTTATTAACACTATGTTATATTACCATGTTGGGCTACAAACCAGCAGCCATGTAAGGTGTAAGAAAATGCTGTGGAGCATATTTCCTTTGAAGGGTCATAGTATGTCATAGTATGGCCTACCTCTGCGGGAGGACTTTGGGCATCCGTCTCTGTGGATGCGCTCATACTGTGCAGTATTTTAGGGGATTGTGAGTCTTCACAGCTCAACTTACAATGACCACAGGGGGGGCATTTCAGTTGCTCCCTAATATTGGTTAAGTAACACTCAGCTTACAATGACCACAGGGGGAGTGTTTCAGTCGCTCCCTAATATTGGTTAAGTAACGCTCAGCTTACAGTGACCACAGGGGGAGCATTTCAGTCACTCCCTAATATTGGTTAAGTAACATATGGCTAGAGCTGAGTGTTTGTAGCATCCTTCTTTGCCTCCCAAAAGTAAATTAAAAGCTCAATAAAACCTTCAATAAAAGCAAGTTATGACCATTTAACCAAAGCAGTCTGTGTCCATGTCTTTATTTTAGTATAAGTTAGTTGTAAGTTGTTATATTGTTTTTAATAGCAATAAAGTAATGGACACCTTATTGTGACTTGTGAGGTTGTGCTGGGAGCTGTGCTGCGCAGCTGCTGTGCATAATAATTGTGGGGCTGGCTGGCTGTTGTCCATAGGGGCTGGCTGTTGTCCAATCCATACCATATAGGGGCTGGCTGTAATCCTGTCCATAGGGGCTGGCTGGCTGTAGTCCATAGGGGCTGGCTGGCTGTTGTCCATAGGGGTTGGCTGTTGTCCATATGGGCTGGCTGGCTGTTGTCCATAGGGGCTGGCTTGCTGTTGTCCATAGGGGCTGGCTGGCTGTTCTGCTGTGTTGTCCAGGGGGTGCTCTGTCCATCAGGGGTGCTCTTCACCCCCAGTGTAATAAAAATAAAAACGATTTTTTTGTGTGTGCGTGTTAGCCATACCACCAGTGTAAAAATAAAAACAATTTTTTATGTGTGCGTGTTAGCCATACCACCAGTGAAAAAATAAAAACTATTTTTTGGTGTGTGCGTGTTAGCCTGCCACACCACCAGTGTAAAAATGAAAACTATTTGTTTGTGTGTGCGCGTTAGCCACATTTATCAGCAACGTAGGTACACAGGGGTGCTGTGCTGCCTGTGTTGTTTATCAAGAGGCTGCTGCCTCATTCGGGTGCTAACTAACTATGTTTTTTTTATGTCCCTGTACAGGTTGGGAAATGTTCAGTGTGGAAGCTTTGGAAAGGATTATTTTACAGTCAATTGTTTTGGAAAGCAGTCTTTTTGGTCCCCTTCTGGGATGAAAATCCAATCCTAGCAGCAGAAGTTGGCGTAGGATTCTCAAGAAAGACACAACTTAAGATCTTAAGGGGTTAATTTACTAAAGTGAGAGTTTTTAGAAGTGATGTTGCTTGCCCATAGAAAATAATCAGATTCTAGCTATTATCTTCTAGAAAGTGATGTTAAGTAGAATCTGATTGGTTGCTATGGGCATCATCACTTCTAAAACGCACTTCTAAAAACTCTAACTTTAGTAAATTAAATTTACCCATTAATATCTTTGTGCTGGTTAAGTGTCAGTTTGGGGGCCACTAACTAACTATGTTGTTTTAATGTCCCTGTACAGGTTGTGAAATGCTTTTTCATGTGGAAAGCACTACTAGAAGTCTTCCTGGTTCCCTTCTGGGATGAGAAAATCCACTCCCAGCAGCAGGCATGATGCTCAAGGATTCTTCTGGGGCAAGGACTGATGTGAATGAGTAAAATATTTTTTTTAAATGCCTCCTCCCCTCCCTTTCTCACTCATAAGTAAACTTCAGAATAAAAAAATGAAATTAAATATACTACCAAACCATTCCTGTCCCAGCCTTCAACTACATACATACTCCAGCTCCCTGAAGCCTCTTTTGAATAATAAAAACATTTGTTTCTTGATGTGTCATATGGGAAGTTGAACTGCTACATTTTTGTGCAGCCCACTACTGCCGATAGTTTTCATCTTAGTTTTCATGCATTCATCTTAGTCAGCCAGCTAGCTTGGTGCAAATTTTGGGCCTAAACTGGATGAAAACAATATCGTGAGCTGTGTGGTGGTCAAAATTGACTGGAACCGAGTGGAAATAAATGTTATTGAGGTTAATAATATGGTAGGAACAAAAACAGGCCCATTTTATGTGATTTTAGCTGTTTTTATGATTTTTTAAGAAAAAAATCCAAATACAAAACCGAAAAACAAAACGCGGAGGTGAGGTTTTGGCAAAACCAAACCAGATCCAAAACCAGGGGGGATCCAGATCCAAAACCAAAACCAAAACATGGTGGTTGGCACACATCTCTAATATATATATATATATATATATATATATATATATATATACACATATATATATATATACACTGTATTATCAATACATAAACTGATGGGAGCACAAGATAACTGGAAATAAACAGAAGTATACTGCATTCAACCAGTGCCGGATTAAGGGCCACATGGGCCTGGGGCTGAAAATGTTCAAGGACCTATACTGGGAAGGGGAGGAGCTGTAATCAGTGCCATATGGGTGTGACCAGAGTCAAGTGTGGGTGTACACTGTCAGCCCCACTTTCCCTATATACATAATTTTGTGCGAATACTAGAGAATTCATATCTGACTGTGTGACCAGCTAGGCAGCTGGTGGTCATCATAATGCTGATGATGGGCTTATTTTTATATGGAGGCCTGGAGCTGTAGCTCCACCCCCCCATTGTTAATCGGACCCTGCATTCAATATGCAACACCCCAACATATACAGTACAGTGCTAAAACTGCAATGGGTATCACTTACCTAAAAGTTACACATAAACATGTACAAGCGTAGTAAGGTAACAAGACCTCTCATTTCATAAATTTACTCAACTCGTATATCCACTGTACATATAGTCAAGAGTATGGCTTTGGTACAGATTATTTTTCCACATAGTCCCCATACTTGTCTAAGCATTTGTTCCAATGGTACACAAAAGCATTGATTCTGGCATAGAAAAAATCAGTGTCAAGCGCCTGAAGCCAGGGCATGACAGCTTGCTTCACTTCTCCATCGGTTTTGAATTGCCTTCCACCCAGGTGCTTCTTCAATAGTCCAAAGAGAAGGAAATCATTTGGTGCCAGGTCAGTTCTGTAGGTAGGATGGTCCAGTACCACCCAATGGCAGCGCCATAAACAACTCATGTGTGTGGTTAGCTGAGTGTGGCCTGGCATTATCGTGCATCAATAAGATGCCTGTTTACAGCAACCCAGGTCATTTTCGATTACTTGCCCTCCGCAACCGGCTCAATGTGTCACAATAGCAGACAGCATTCACAGTATCTCCCTTGGTGAGTATATCAACAAGAAGTACGCCCTTGTGGTCCCAAAACATGGTCGCCATGACCATCTTTACTGAAGGAGTTGTTTTGAATTTCTTTGAAGATGGGGATGATGTGTGTCTCCATGTCATGTATGATTGCTTCATCTCGGTGTCACATGATGCACCCATGTTTCATCGCCTGTAACAATAAACTGCAGGAACTGCTCTCCCTCTTCATGGTATTGCGTCAAATGTACAAGAGACAATCCCATCCTCTTGGTTTTGTGAACTTCTGTGAGTTTCTTCGGTACCCTTTTTGAACACCTTTTTGTTTACCTCAGTTTCTCATGAACGATGTTGTGCACAGTACCCACTGAGGTGTTCAGTTCGTCAGCAATATTAATAACTCAAATGTGTCTGTCCTCCTAAAATCAGATTTTTAATGCGCACAAATTGTCATCTGTAGTGGACATGCATGGCTGCCTAGATCGTTGCTCATCTTGACAGCCTGTCCTGCCGTTATCAAAGGCAGTGCACCAAACCCAAAATGTGTTTCCGTGACATGACGTTATCACTTTACACCTTGACAAGTTGGCGATGAATTTCAGCTACTAATGTGCCCTTTAGATGCATAAATCTGATCACACTACACACCTCAATGTTTGACCATGTTTCTGCCAGCCCCGTCAATTCACATGTGATGTTGGAACAGTATGACTTATATTAGGTGCAATCTAATGTCCGTGAGGGAAAGCAGTGGTCTCCCTGCCCTGGCTTGGTGGGAACTTAGAATGAAATATAGAACATTACAAATATGAGAGGTCTATAGAACCACCCTCGTACAAAAACACATGGTCATTCTGGCAACCAATGGTGGTCAAGTTATCAAAACGATGGAGAATACCAGTATTGAATTTGTGAAAATCTTCTATTTCACATTGTGCAATGTTAAGTCCAACTACTGCTGGGTCTTCCTTACAGACATTCAAAGATCTATTTAACCTTTTGCTTGCTGTGGTTTCAGCACACATTAATTCCACAATTATATTTATGGCCACCATATTACTGTGGAGACAAACCACCCTTCACTCGTCATGAAGATCTGCATAGCTTCCTTATGCATTCTGAGGATGATGCACAAGCTTCAGCGATACAACCTTGAGGTCCTATATAAACATAGCAAAGAATTGTACATTGCAGTTACCCTCTTAAGTGATTACCTGCCTCCAGGGGCAGATTGGGGACTAAAAGTTGCCCCTGAAAAATTTATAGATGTGGCCTCACATTGGTGGCACCAAAATAAACTGTTGGCGGAACCAACATAAAATTAGACAGGATTAGTACATCACTATACCTGGAGACATTGGTGAAAGGCAAGGCTAAACAACAAGTAATGGTAGGTGAAATTATACCAACATCATTATCATAATAACTTACCAGGAAGCCGGACATGGACCACTCTGCCTCTGAGATGTGTGGCGCAGTTCTGTTTTGGAAAACCATCTTGTAGGGCAACCTAGATTGCCAAAAATATGGTTCAGTAAATTGCTCATTTAGATTGTGCAGCAAAAGCCCTGAATCAGTACTCTGCAATTATACATTGATGCAGGATCTGTAGAAACTTCATAAAACATTATTGACAAAAAGACAAACTAGTGTTAATAGCAAAAACCACACAAAATAATCTCACTGAACTGCATATAGAATAAATCAGATTAATCCAAAAAGCTAATGAAAATAAATGGAGGTAGAATTCTTCTGCGCCAATCTTGTCCAATGGTGTGATTGTGTTTTATTTGGAAGTTCTCCATCATATAGGGAATTTCCTCAGTGATCTAACCCAAGAAAATGAACACAAAAAGATGGTATGAGTATGAGAACCACACTGAAATCCAATAGCTCAGCTATATATGTATCACCAACATTTTATGGATGGTAACACCATGTCTCACACCCAGTGTTCACATGCAAAAAAAAATAATTTATATTTTGCTCACATCTTACATATGCATATGTGATCATCCTCATATAAAGGTATCTTTATCCCATAAGAGTGATATAGCGAAACTCTCAGAAATGTGACCAAACTTGAACCACAATGCTTGCACAGTGTCTTACATCAATGAGTGTAGTAATACTCATATAAAGGTATCTTTAAGTCCTTAATGTGTAGAAGAGACTATTTCATACGTGATGAAAAATTTGATAAATGGCAAATTAAATGCTCACATTAATCCTTACATTGATACAGCTAAATACACTCTCATCCAGGTATCTTTGAGTCCTGGGTAATAGTTCAGCTCACCGATGAATCATTTAATTAAACATAAAAAATGCCTCATAGTGCAGTATGATAACACAAAGTTTATTAAAACAATATATTACAAAATTAAAAAAGGGGGGTTAGCCTCGTGCCAGATGATGTATGCAGATCACACAAAAACAATAAGCCATTACAGAGCCCGGGTACTTCAAAAGCCCAATCAAATTATTACGAAAGGACTCAAAATTTTGAATTATCTACAGATGCCTTTAAAAAGGAATGGGAAAATATTGTTAACAAATGTTCCTTTTCCCTTATGGAACTTATTATTAATGAAAGACGAAGGGAATTAAAATCATTAGAGGAACAAATTGCGCAGTCTGAATTATTGGTTAGTCCATTTTCAGATATGGAAGATTACAAACGTCTAGAGGAACGGATCATTAATAGAATTAAAAAGAATGTAAGTGAAATTATTTTCAAAAAAACAAAGAATTTCCAAAGAGACAAAAATATAGCATTAGGAGTTCATGTACAAGAATATCATAAAAAAACGAGTGATAGCATACCAGTTCAACATACTGATTCATTAGAATATGATTATAATATTCCCATTGTGGATCCAAATCATAATAAGAAAAAATACCAAGCTCCTTCCTGTAATATTAATCATTTTGATCCTTATATAGATGTCCAGAAATGTATCCGTAAGATGTCTCTAAAAAGGTTTTTTGCTCTGAAAGAAGAAGATGAAGGAGCAATAAATGAGAAATCTTTCAATATGTTCAAAAAGAAATCAACATTTAGCCCCTCATATGCAAAAGGATGCTATATAGAAGCATTCCATAAGAGTGTTATCAAGGAAATTAATAATATGAGAAATGATAACATGAGATATATTAGGAATTTGACTAAGGAGGAAAATACAGCATTGAAGGCCTTGCAGGAAAATGATCAGCTGATTATAAAACAGGTTGATAAAGGAGGTGGTGTGGTTATTTTAAATAAAATCGACTACATCAATGAGGGATATAGACAGCTCTATGATGGAGCAACTTATCAGAAATTAAAATCAGACCCCTCCCAGAGTATCTTGAAGTCTTTTAAAAGTCTCATTTTGAAATATTTTGAGCTAGGTGTCGTTACAAAGGATGTTCAGGATTTTCTTATAAACGATGAATATACAATCCCAGTATTGTATCTGTTGCCTAAGATACATAAAAGTATAATTAATCCTCCTGGTCACCCAATCGTGGCAGGTACTAACTCCATTACTGCTAATTTATCGGCTTATATAGATCACCAACTACAACCATTGGTGCTCAAAGAGAAATCACATTTAAAGGACACCAAAGATATTTTTAATAAATTAGACACAGTAGTATGGAATGATGATATGTTTTTAATTACGGCTGACGTATCATCATTGTATACTATCATATCACATCTTGATGGGATTGGAGCGATTAAGAAAACTTTACAGGACAATAATATCGATGGTAATCTTAGTCAGTTTATTTTGGATGGAATATCCTTCATATTACAAAACAATTATTTTAATTTTTATGGCCATTTTTTTAAACAGGATGTCAGTACTGATATGGGCACCAGGTTCGCGCCCAGCTACGCCAATCTGTTCATGTCGAGATGGGAGGAGTCTCATGTCTGGAGTGGACATGATTGGGGCGCGAACCTGGTGCATTGGTGGTGTTACATAGACGACATAGACGACATCCTTTTTATTTGGAAGGGTGAGAAATCCATTTTAGATAGGTTTTGTGATTATTTGAATCTTAATAAATTGAACATCAAACTTACTTTTGACATCAGTTCTGTATCGGTCAATTTTCTTGATCTTACCATTGATATAATTAATGGCATGATAACCACCAGTAATTATAATAAACCCACTGATTCTAATATGTATATCCCTAAAGATAGTAATCATTTACCACAATGGCTGAATGGAGTTCCGAAAGGACAATTGTTAAGACTACATCACAATTGTTCTAATATTACTACATTCACTAATCAAGCCAATTTAATGGTCGATAAATTTATACACAAGGGGTATAAAAGAGAAACGTTATTGGATACAGTTGCAGAAGTAAAAGAAATGGATAGAACCACATTGTTGCAAAATAAATATAAGGACTCTTCACAATCTGACTATAGTCTTGCATTTTGCACTAGATAAAACAACCAATATAAAAAGGTGGAAACTATTATTAAAAATAATTGGAAATTATTATTAAAAGATGAAGTTTTAGAAGGTATTATCCCCCAAAAAACTAAATTCATTTACAGACACGCTCCTACTATTAAAGACACCTTAGTTAGTAGTGCTCTGATTATGGATGGTAATAGATTTTTGCCGAGGAACAAGGGTTTTTATAGGTGTGGAGATTGTAAACTTTGCAAAGCTTGTCCAGGAAATACATCAAAAGCAGTAGAATTTAATGTTATGGATAGAAGTTTCAGAATCACCGACTTTATAACGTGCAATACTAGATATGCGACTTACGCCATTGAATGTATTTACAATTTGGTATATGTTGGAAAGACCAAAAGACAATTAAAAATCACATGGGCTGAACATGTTTATAAAAGTCATCCTTTTTCAGCCCATTTTAAAAATAAACATAATAAATCTGTGAAGGGCATTAAAAGGTTTTGCGGTTTATCAGCTATTAAGACCAATTGGAAAAATAATAATATTGATACCCGTTTGGCCCAAAAAGAGATGCAGTGCATCTATGACCTAAATACCCTTAAACTTAATGGATTAAACCATAAATTCGAGATTAAATGGTTTCTTTAGCATGTCTTTTGCTTTTTCATGCTATATGTGTGAATAGGCTCACTTTTATCACATCATATTTTTATTCTGTAAAATATTGATATTTATTGTATTATGCAGTCATTTTCATGCTAATCACTATGTTAGTTATTATGTTATAATGTATTGTTTATTTTATTTCATTTATGCAGTCACACCATATATTTAATGTGTTATTATATATGGTCATTTCAACTGTTTTAATGTATATTCTGTGAAATACAGAGGCTGGGTACTGAAAAAGAGGAGCCTTGTTTGGCTACCATGCAAACTTTCTTGCTGTTCCCAGCGTTTTGGCTACCATGGTAACTCTCCTGCTGATTCCAGCAGTTTATCATCTTACGATCGCCTTGTTCACAACATGAGTGTGATCACGTGACTTCAACCAACTTTATTGAGACAAGATGGCCCCCGTTTGTTTACATCTCGCGCTGCACACATTTGGGTTTTATGCTTCCGTTAGGATACATGGCCTTATTGGGGCAGCCGGATACTCCATGATCGCTTCAGGTTATAAACTTGAATGCGATCATGTGATTTTAAACAACTTTATGGAGATGTGAACAGATGGACAAGATGGCGTCCGTTTGTTTACATCTCGTTCCGCTCACATTAAAGGCTAATATCTGTTTTGGGCTGCATGATTGATAATACTAATTATTTCATGGTGAATATTAAGCTTTTATATATATTGTAATTTAGCACTGGCTCATTTGATGATGCTGGTGTACTTCGGGTTTTTCACTTCCGGTTTAGAGGTATTTAAACCCCAGTTCCACTTAGTAATACTCCACCTTAAAAAAGACACACACTTGTGTCGAAACATGTTGCAGGAGTGTTAAGGGGACGCCTATTCCATCTTATGACCAGATGATCCAGGACCATTGCGACTTTTGAAGTACCCGGGCTCTGTAGCTGCTTATTGTTTCTGTATGATCTGCATACATCATCTGGTACAAGGCTAACCCCCCTTTTTTAAAAATTTTTATTATATTGTTTTAATAAAATTCTTGTGTTATCATACTGAACTATGAGGGTTTTTTTATGTTTAATTATATGATTCATCGGTGAGCTGGACTATTACCCAGGACTCAAAGATACCTTGATGAGAGTGTATTTAGCTGTATCAATGTAAGGATTAATGTGAGCATTTAATTTGCCATTTATCACATATTTCATCACGTATGAAATAGTCCCTTCTACACATTAAGGACTTAAAGATACCTTTATATGAGTATTACTACACTCATTGATGTAAGACACTGCGTAAGCATTGTGGTTCAAGTTTGGTCACATTTCTGAGAGTTTCGCTATACCGCGCTTATGGGATAAAGATACCTTTATATGAGGATGATCACATATGCATATGTAAGAGGATGTGAGCAAAATATAAATTAAATTTTTTTTGCATGTGAACACTGGGTGTAAGACACGGTGTTACCATCCATAAAATTTTGGTGATACATATATAGCTGAGCTATTGGATTTCAGTGTAGATCTCAAACTCATACCATCTTTTTGTGTTCATTTTCTTGGGTTACATCACTGAGGAAATTCCCTATATGAAGGAGAACTTCCAAAAAACACACAATCACACCATTGAACAAGATTGGCGCAGAAGAATTCTACCTTCATTTATTTTCATTATATTGTTGCAAGATTAGATGACTTGTTTGAGGTATTACTTTTGCTGACAATTGTGTAGCGCCTAGGAACCATATTTTGTTTGACATCTTTTTTGTAATCCAAAAAGCTGCCAAAAGCACGCTACTTCTGAGGTAGGAATCGGTAACGCTGGCTGTCGGGATGCCTCCTGTCAAAATACCGACAGCGGCATCCCAATGGTTGGTATCCCGACAGGGGTATGACAAGTATACTTACCCTCTCCCTTCTCCCCCTAAACTTCCATTCTTGTAGCCTAACCCTCCCCACCCAGCACCCTAACCCTCTCCATTAGTGCCTAAACCTAAGTCTCCCCCCTTTGCACCTAAACCTAACCCTTCCCCCTTAGTGCCTAACCCTACCCCCCCAGTGGTTCCTAACCCTAACCCTCCCACCTAGGGGTGCCTAACTTTAACCTCCCCCCAAAATCTAACACTAACCCCACTATGCTACCTAAATCTAACCATCCCCCCCCCCACGGCTACCAACTAAGGGTACCCCCGGACTTCTGGATTACGGCATCGGGATTAAGATAGGCATCAGTATTTCGACTTCTATTTTAAATCCCTTGTCGGGCTTCCCATGTCAGGATTTAGTCCTCATAAATTTATGAGAACGGCAATGCATCCAAGAATAAATCAGGCTATTTAAAGATATTTAGTAAAGGGTCTCATGCATCTGCCTGCCTTTTCCCCGATGTAACTGTAATCGCTGATTGGCGGCCATTGATGTTTGCCAATCCATCGGAGAATCCGAGAAATTTTTCATGTTAACAATCCCAGATTTGATGATCCCCGATTTGGGATAGACCAGAGGTAGCCAACCCTAGCCCTGGAGAGCTACCAACAGTGCATGTTTTCCAGGTCTCCTCACAGAATCACTAGTGAAATAATTAGCTCCACCTGTGGATCTTTTAAAATGTGTGCGTAATGAATACACCAGGGCACCAGCTAGGTGGTCTGGAAAACGTGAACTGTTAGTAGCTCTCAAGGACCAGGTTAGCTATCCATGGGATAAGCAAATCACGGAAATCCAACATGTTGGATTTCACCAATGCTCCAACCACGATGTCTGGGGATTAGGGAATTGCCCTAATTTATTGCAGAGTTATGGGGGCTTATGGGGGCCTATAGAGAGGATATGAAACATATGAAACAAATGCATCCTACTATGAACTATCTACAAAATTCTGACCAGGAAAACACTCCTCTGGTTCCCTACAAATTAGCATAATTCCAGGTTATAAACAGGCAAAAGCAATTTAAATTGATCTGCAAACGTGATAAGGAAAACAGCATTTCAGATTAGAAACAATGCACATAATCAGTGGGGTTCGTGATTGTATTTTACAAAACTAAACATAAAACTAAAACAGCGATCACCGGCCTGGCAATGTCCTGCCCTGTAACTGCTCACATTCTTAGATTGTAAACTTAGCTGGGTAGGGTCATGTTTTCCTTCTGTTTTATGTCATTATATATCATTTGTTTGCATCATGATCCATGTGTTGTACAGCACTGCGAAATATTTAAGCACTCTCTGTCTGTCATTACCCATTCTCATTTTATTACTGTGCACCAGTATAGCTAGTTATATATAAATGTTAATAAAAATATAAATAAAAGCTAATAATAATGCTCATTTTACCTCTCTTGTGCAAACCAACTAAGTGCTGAGCTAAATGGGGAAATGTGGAAAGTAGAAGCAGTGATGAATAATGTTGATCATATAACTCACAAAGGGGGGACAAATTATGGGGTGCACATAAATCACAGGGGTGTGAATAATGGAGTGCACCTAAATCAGCGGGGGATGAATAATGGGATGCACCTAAATCAGTGGGGGATGACTAATGGGATGCACCTAAATTTCAGAGGGGGGATGAATGTTGGGATGCACCAAAATTACAGAGGGGGGTTAATGGTATATACCTGCATCACCTTGGGAGATGAATAATGGGGTCCACAAATCACTGGGGGAGAGAGCAAATAAAATGGTGCACCAAATTCAGAGGGAGCAAATAATGGGGTGCACATAAATCACGGGGGGGAGACCCAAATAATGGGGTGCACATGAGTCAGACTGCAGCACTGCTTTAGGTGGGCTGCTGGGGGCTATGGGGCCCCAGGACTGCCATTGAAATAGGACACTGCGGGGATATGCCCTGTAATGGAGGCACCTGAACCACCATTTACAGCAGGGAAGCTTAGGCCCAGCTCAGTATCACAGCAGCTCCAGCCCCCAATGGACATCCACGGAGCCCCGTACTTTGAGACCTCCATCTATACAATTTATCTGCTTCTCAAAGTCTTTTGCACACTTTGACATACTGCTTCCCCATTCTGGTCTACTATATGTACTATATATGCCATTTAATGTTATGCTAGTATGATTTATTGTCCATTTCTACTATCCGATTCTTCTTTTCTCATTACTTTATAGTTTGCTGTAATATAACTGATCTCTTGTTCATATTCAACTATCCCTTTTGTGTATGTGGTGGATGCCCTATATACTGTCACTTCAATGGTGGAGGTATTTACACTTCAAGGCAGCCGTACAGCGTCTGGGTTACCGTGGCAATGGAGCACAGATGGAGCCTTGACGTCACTTTCAGTGGACACTACGGAGGTCAGGACTCCTATTCTTTCGATGCATTCCACACACGGCAGGCTTCTTCTATCTGTTTAAGGTTGGTTTGTTTGTTATATTTATTATATGCCTTGACAAAGGGACAAGAGGGTCCCGAAACATTGGTGTCACTTATGTATTGGATTTAAATACACCGATTTTGATACTTTGAAAAAGTCTCTGAGTGCCGACGTTTGTGCTGTTTAGGTGGATTTATTGATCTGGAGGGCACCGGAGCCGTTGAAATATAAGGGGTGAGTGCCGGTCCAATCTGGATTTATAGTATTTGGGTGCTAGTGTGTTTATAGCACCCTAAGTGGGAAAAGACACCCCTGATTAAAAACTAATGTTTGCCAAGGTGGATTAAGACACACGGAGAACTACACAAGTGACAGTGTTCGATATTGCACACAGATACTTGACAACATGGATCAGAGCACTATTATGCAGTCCGGGATGAAGTACCTGGATATAGTAATGCAAGATCCAGATTGGGGGATATATACCGTTTAACCGACGACGATGCTGACCGAGTTTTATTTAAAGAGAAATTAACAACTTTTGACAGAGCCAGTGGGATGGAGGACATTTACAACCAATTACTAAAACTTAAACATCGAGAATTGATCTCATGCATGGTATTTCTTTCTTATCGGATTATTTTAGAAATAAGTTGATACCTAGGGGCTTCAGGGTACACAATGTGCCCATGAACAGACGATATAATACAGAATTTTGTAAAAAGTGGGTTGGCATTTAAATAAGTGCAGTATGGACCTCATATTACTGGTCACAGAGGAGGCTGGACGCAAACTCAAAATTACTAGAGATAAGATCAACATTGTGGAAACTGAATACAGATCCACCATACAACAAGAGTCTAGTGTGGAATGGTTATCCAAGTTGCAAAAACAGTGCGACAACTGCTGAAGAGAACTCATTCAATTTAAAAGCAATAAACAGCAAAAAACCAGGGAACCACAAACCCTACAATGTCAGATGTAAACATCACTGGCGCAAACGGAGGTAGACTCAAGCTAGAGAAATAATCACTTCTAATAGTGATAGCGAATTCGCATGCATTGATTTGGAGGGGTCCGTGGACAATACAAGTGTCCCTTTAGGAACAACTTCAGGTAATCCCAAGGGGCAAAGAATAAAAGGTTGCCCACCCGCAGGGGCGGGCAGAACACAAGACTTAATGGAAACACCATCAAGGAGAAAACTCTGATCTATAACTTATCAATCAGGAATCTTAGTGAGACAGAATTGAGGGTGTTAGTGAAGGGTCTCTCTTTTGTGCCCACCAATTCCACCAACTAATTAATTTGGCAAACTGATTTGCATAAATTTGCCCGTAAACTGAGATTACAGGAACATTTTCAAACACAAGAAGTCAATCTCAAGCCCTCAACTCATCAAGATTTCCTTAAGAAGAGACAAATTTCCAGCTTTGACCCACAATCTACAAATGCTTTGATCAAATCATTTTTGCACCTCTTAGATGAGTCCATTATTAAATATTCTTCTGCGGCCACGAATAGGAACTATAATTTGTCCAGATCTGAATTGAATGCTTTCAAGAAATTGGGTTCATCATTATCCGCCCCTCCAATAAGGGGGGCAGTGTAGTGATCTTGAACCTCTCTGATTACAGGGATGAGATCGACAATCAACTAGATGATATACAGAAAAGGTCAGAAAAGAAGTTGATACTTTGCTTGATAAAGCTGCAATGGATGGCCTAATAACTAAGAAAATATGTCAAGCCCTTAAACAGGACTTTCCAGTAGTTCCTGTCCTTTTTACGGTCCTTAGGATTCACAAAGAGGTGACCATACCACCTGGGAGGCCTACCATCTCAGCACAGAACTTCATCTTTCAGGCAACAACCATGTTTTTAGACAATATTATACAACCATTAATCTTAAGACAAAAAGATCACATTAAGGATACAACCAATTTCCTTCATGGCATTGACTCCATTGATAAAGTGCCAGATAGCACTATTATATGTACAATGGACAAACGTAGTCTATATACAAGTATCCCACATATACAGGGTATGAAGGCCATGAAGGAGTATTTGATTAAGGAAAACATGAATTCGTTAGACTTGGAGTTATTTCTCAAATTATTGGAGTTAACCCTGACTAGGAATTTTTTCTTATTCAATGGTAAATTTTACCGCAGTTAGTGGATGTGCCATGGGCAGCAATGTGTCACCTCTTTTGCCAATGTATTTATGTTCCCGTGAGGAGCAGGAGATGTTTTTCTTGGATCCTGAAGTTGCCAAATACATCTTTACATACTCGAGATATATAGACGATGTGTTCATCCTTTGGACAGGAGGAATGGAGAGATTAGAAGAACTGGGAAGCTATGTCAATACCAGGGACTCTCTCATTAAAATCACATGTCAAACAAGTGTAACTTCTTTAAATTATTTAGGTGGTCTGGTGACAATACAAAATAACCAATTACATACAGGGGTAAACACCGAACCCATGGACAAAAACACATTGCTAAGGGCTAACAGCCACCATCCTGTTGCACTCAAGAAAAGCTTATCTAGGTCACAAATTATTAGAGTGGCCAGAATAACCAGTAACCACTCAGAGTTAGAATTGTCCTTGGATAATGTGGTGAAAAAATTCTTGGAAAGGGCATACGAACCTAAACTTCTAGCTAAACATAAAAACTAAGTACTGTACTAAAACTTCCCAGGTGTACTAGTGCCCATCACCTTCATCCCAACCCTTGCATCTGGTAGTGTCCATCACCTGCATCCTCCACATTCCTGTTAGTACTGTATCAATCTTTTGCACCCCTCCATCCTAGTGTTTTCCATCTCCTGCACCTCCCACCATACTCCTGGTAGTATCCATCTTCCGCCCATCCCCCCGCACTTTTGGTAGTGTTCATCTCCTGTACCCCTCATCATTTCTGGTGGTGCATTATAGAATATCAGTCTGATTATTAAAACCAAAAGGGACCTTTCAGGCTGGATGTATGGGTTCTGCTAAATTTTGATGCAGTTTGATGCAATTGGATCTTCTGTTCTTTTTGGAGGCGGTGCTGGGGGGTGGAGTTCTTATTTTGAACAAATTGAGAGGCTGCCGTTTATAGCCCAATTGTTTTCTTTTATGTGTCAGAAGATATGCTACCCTTATATAGCAAGTCCTTTCTGTGTCCTAGGCACTGACTGTTATGTCTAACCCCTTCTCTATTATTCCTTTTAAACCTGTGATTGGATGGTTTAAATTTACTGCTAGCTAATAAAGGAGTATATTACTCTTAATGTTTTATTTTATGGCAATATTTTTATGCAGTTAAATGAAAACAGTAAATAAATTAAGTCAGAGTAAGTAATTTGCACTTACAAAGCATCATGCTGTAGAGATCTATTGCTTTTTCACTAAACAAAGGGCAAAGAGCACATCGTACTATGAATTTGGATGCCATCAGTTGCATATTGCAGTTATTTAATCATGCCTGTGCTTTGATTATTATCCGCATTGGTCCAAGCCAGCAAGAGGTTAAAGCTTATTGCTAGTATAGAAACGCAGCACTGACATATGGATCATTTTGACATAGTACATATGAAACTTCTAAAAACTGAATCAAATTCTTAGCATCACAGGGTTAAAGGCAGCCATACACTGTAAATAAATGATGAATGCATTTTTAGAGCACTTTGCCGAGAACTGGTATTGCAGAAAATATCACGCTGTCAACTCACATTAAAGGCGATTTGCTCTGAGTGATCTTTTGGGAAATCTAACAACGTTTATTTTTGTCACATATTAAAAATATATTTTATTAAATCCTTCATTGCCAGTATATATATATAGATTTAACAAACAGGGCACTTATCACAAAAGCATATATACATATTTAAAATACATGTATACTGCAGCATAAATAAATATATACAGGGAGTTTGGAAAGTCCCTCTGCAGTGACTAAGGGAAGATGTACTAAGACTTGGACAGTGAAAAAGTGGAGAGTGATAAAGTACCAACCAATCAGCTCCTAACTGTCACTTTACAGGCTGTGTTTGAAAAATGACAGTTAGGAGCTGATTAGATGGTAGTTTATCACTCTCCACTTTATCACTCGCCAAGGCTTAGTACATCTCTCCTATATGTGTCTTAAGTGTATGTCTGGAAGTGGCGGCTCCAGAGGATGGGAGCCACACCAACTGCCACCTCAAACGCCGCCAAACAATGCATAACTGTAATATGTAACTGATGGTATTCAAATTAATAGCACAATGTGCTCTTTGTCATTTGTTTAGTGAAAAGCAATAGATTTGTACAGCATGATGCTTTACTGAAAATACAGTAGATAATCCATATGGGTGTAAACCCAATACTACAATTTAAAATATCTTTTTTAAAAATGTATTTGTATAAAACACAATTTGAACAATACAAATTACATCACAGTTAGTTGCCGACATTCCACTCTCAAGGTATAAGATTTTTCCACAGAAAATAACTAAAAACAGCGCTCTAATGATAACTGATACATAAATCACATCTAAATATAAAATTGTATCTCATGAAATAACAAGCATAATCACAACAGTATATTACACATATATATAAAGTGTTCTCAAGATCACCCAATCCACAAAGTATATTCATTCATAAGTAAGTCCAAAATAAAGCACAGTCTCCTGGTATTAGATGAGAAGCTGTGGCTAGCACAGGATAATAGTTACCAGTTCCAGTGTCCAAGAATGTGGGGTCCCTTTAGCAATGCTAGCAAAGCTTTTGCAATTGTAGTAGTCCCGTGACACAAGTCCGGTGTGCTGGTAGCAGAGATCGTGCATAGACACCAAGTAGGCAGATACCAGATGGGCTCCCACTGGGCTTTGAGTGGTGGAGGGTGAAATTAGCCAGTTCCTTATTCTAGGGTTCAGAGTTTGATTGTGTATCCTTATATATATATTAGAGATGAGCGAATTCAGAACTCAGAGATCCGAACCCACACGAATTTAGCAGATCGGAGTCGGATCCAAGCAGGCTCGGGGTTTCCCGCCTGACTCCGATCTCAAAACCGAGGCAAAACCATAGAGTCGGAAATGTCGCGGTTCGTGAGCCTACATCTCTATGATCACTGCAGTATATAGGGACTATGCGGCCGACGCCATTTCACTCTGGCTGTGGAGAGTGAACAGGGAGGGTGGGTAGTGTAGGGCTGGGAGAGGTGCTGGTGCTCCTGCTCCTGCCTGTGTGCTGTGCTGTTTGCTGTTTCCCGGGCAGGTGTACTGATCCATTCTGGGCTGGTGCTGTCTGCTGTGCTGTCTGCTGTGTCCTGGGCTGGTGCTGCTAATCCATTCTGGTTGGGTGCTGTGCTGTCTGCTGTGTCCATCTGGGCTGGTGCAGATAAATCTGGGCTGGTGCTGCGTCCATCTGGGCCCAATTTCTGGACTCAAAAAAAAAAAAAAAAAAATTATATATATATATATATATATATATATATATATATATTGTCAAAAAAAAAACCTAAAAGTGTATTTTTTTGTGTAATATTTTTCTGTGTGTATGCGTGTTAGGCTTAACCGCACAAGATCCAGCCAGCAACGCAAGTTGCAACCTAGTGCTGCCCGACTCCAGTTGTCATCAATCGGTGCTCTGGGCCCAAGGTCTGGACCTGTAAAAAAAAATGCTAAAAGTGTATTTTTTGTGTAATAGTTCTCTCTGTGTGTGTGCATATTAGGCTTAACCGCACAAGATCCAGCCAGCAATGCAAGTTGCAACCTAGTGCTGCCCGACTCCAGTTGTCATCAATTGGTGTTCTGGGCCCAAGTTCTGGAGCTGAATTTTTTTTTAAATAAATTGTCTTTTTTTTATCTTTGTCTGTGTGTGTGTGTTAGGCTTAACCACACAAGACCCAGCCAGCAATGCAAGTTGCAACCTAGTGCTGCCCGACTCCAATCATCATCAATCAGTGTTCTGGGCCCAAGGTCTGGACATGTAAAAGAAAGACTAAAAGTGTATTTTTTTGTGTAATATTTTTCTGTGTGTATGCGTGTTAGGCTTAACCGCACAAGATCCAGCCAGAAACGCAAGTTGCAACCTAATGCTGCCTGAATTTTTTTTGTCTAATATTTGTTTGTGTACACACGGCTGCACGTGTGTAAAATTTGTAACCGCACCTTGGCTACACTATTGGTGCTTTAAGACCGCAGAAATTATGGAGGGCTGTCACATGACAGGAGAGCCAGTTCAAGAACCACATGTTATAGCTGTCGCCAGCAGTGCAAGCCCGTCAACTTCCTTGTCCTCTATGAAGGCCCATGCCACAGGGCTTAAGTCACGCCATCGATATGGTAAAGCAAGTTTTACTGAAGTTAAGAAAAAAAAACCTGAAAGGAAATTTGCCTTTAGATAAACAAAAAATGGCAATATGCCATTCACTACACAAAGTGGCAAGGAAAGGATAATGCCTTGGCCTTTATTTATGAAGATTGCTGATTCTGATAGCCCTTCTGCTTGTAGTAGTAGTGGTGGTGGTCCAATTAAAAATTTGAAAGTTGTTAAGACAGCTCCGGAAAAACCAACTGTGTGCCCTGAGAAATCTAAATCACAAATCCCCGAGGAGAGTGCAAGTGTGTCCGTGGTTGCAATGTGTGTGCCCGACCTAAATACTGGTGTACTGGAGGATCCTCCAAGTTCCAACATTTGCGTGCCCTCTGTAAATGTGGGGAAGGGCAGTCAACATCTTGCAGACATAGTCATTGAAGATGCTTCTGTGGAATTGCACAAGAAGGAGGAGGATATTTTGGTAGTTAAAGGCGCTAAGGATGATGAGGATGTTGATGATGAAGATGTTGGTGATGAGGATGTTGATGCTGAGGATGTCCTTTGTGTAAGTAAGGCAACAGCTGTTGCCCATGGATTGAAAAAGCCAAAGCCCATTGTTGTCATGCCGGGACAAAAGACAAAAAAATCTACTTCTCACGAGTGGAGTGGAATTATTTCTACCCCGAACCCGACAACAGTTGTCAAGCCATATGTGACCATTGCCATGCAAGAGTGAGTAGAGGGAGGGACATAAAACACCTAGGAACCTCTTCTTTGTTACGTCACTTGGAGTGCATTCGTCAAATATCAAAGTGTACGTCGCCAAGTTTCAAAACTCAAAACGGAACAAGTCCAGTGTCACCTACCTGCTCCCTCTCTGTGAGATCCAAGCACCTTTGATCTCCAACACCAACACCTGCATCATCAACATCCTCACTCGTCATCGGAAGTAGTCCTGCTGCATCCAATGTTGGTATTTGATGCATGATTGACTCCTCTCCTATCCGTGATTCCTCAGAAGGATCCTTGATGACTACGCCTGTTGCTGCTGATGTTGCTGTGAGTGGATCTTCATCCCAGAAGGGGACCAGGAGGAAGACTACTTGTAGCATATCCTCCAAAAAATAATTAACTGGTAAATAATCGTTTGCAAGGGCAAACACGTATGACAGCAATCACCCATTTGCACAGCAGATTACTGACGCCATAACAGCTATGCTGGTATTAGATGTGCTTCCAGTATCCGCCATTACTGTACTAGGATTTCAACAGTTAATTAAGGTCCTGTGTCCTCACTACCAGATCCCTTCTAGATTCCACTTCGCTAGAACAGCAATTCCAATTCTGTACAAGGACATTAAAAGAAAACTTATTAATGTCCTCAGAAATGCCATGGTACTCAATGTCCACTTGACCACTGATATGTAGACAAGTGGGACAGGGCAAACTAAGGATTACATGACCGTGACAGCCCACTGGGTAGGTGTATTGCCTACAACAGCAACAGTAGCAGCAACATCTCCCAAAAGACAGCTGATACAGAGGCAGGCTACTCTTTGTATAACTGGTTTCACTAAGAGGCATAACGCTGAGAACCTCTTAGAAAAACTCAGGGAAATCATTGCTAAATGGCTTACCCCACTTGGACTCTCCTCGGGATTTGTGATTCGGACAATGCCACCAATATTGTGAGAGCATTACATATGGGCGAATTCCAATACGTCCCATGTTTTGCTCACACAATTAATTTGGTGGTGCAATGTTTTTTAAAAACTGACACGGTCATGCAGGAGATGCTCTCGGTGGCCCGCAAAATATACGGACATTTTAGACATTCGGCGACCGCTTGTCAAAGATTGCATGACCAGCAGGTACTGTTAAATTTTCCCTGCCATCAGCTGAAGCAAGAGGTAGTAACTCGGTGGTATTCTACCCACTATATGCTTCAGCAGATGGAGGAACAGCAAATGGCCATCCAGGGCTATACAATGGACTATGACATAGGCCGTGGATGGTGAATGCACCTTACTCAAGCGCATTGGAGAATAACTTCCGTGTTGTGCAAGGTTCTCAAACCCTTTGAACTTGCCACATGTGAAGTTAGTTCAGACACTGCCAGCTTGAGTCAGGTCATTCCCCTCATCAGACCTTTGCAAAAACAGCTGGAGAAACTGAAGCAGGAGGTGAAACGGAGTGATTGCGCAAAGTATGTCGGACTGGTGGACCAAGCCCTTGATTCACTTCACCAGGATCCAAGAGTTGTCAATCTATTGAAATCTGAAAAATACATTTTGGCGACCATTCTGGATCCTAGGTTTAAGTCCTACCTTGTGAGTTTTTTCCAACAGACCCAAATCTAAAACTGTGCAAACAACTGTTGGTATAAAAATTGTCAGCTGCAGCCGCACGGGAAATGCTATCATCTCCTCCTTCAGTTTCTGCAGCTGCCAGGAAAAAACTCAATTTCCCTTACAGAATGCCTGCTGGTCATGCAGATCGTTCACCAAAATATGACATCTGGTCGGGCCTGAGAGAACCTACTAGTGACATGTCTTCTACAGTGACAAAGGGTGATATTGTCTCCATTCACAGAATGGTGGAGGGCTATTTCAGAGATAACATCCTAATAGGCATGTCAGACAGTCCCTTTCAGTACTGACAGGAAAAAGAGGCAATTTGGAGTCCCATACATAAACTGGCTTTGCATTACTGAAGTTGACCACCCTCCAGTGTGTACTGCAAAAGAGTTATCAGTCCAGCTGGTAACTTTGTCAGTGATCAACGTAGGAGGTTACTTCCTCAAAATGTGGAAAAGATGATGTTCATTAAAATGAATTACAAATTCCATGAGGAAGACCTCTACCAACAATTACATAAAAAAATTATAGAGGCGCCTATGGTGGAGTCCAGCGGGGATGAATTAATATTGTGTGAAGGAGAGGATGTACACACTGATGGGGATGACGAGGACGAGGATGACTACATCTTGTAATGTAAAGCCAGTTTGCGTATGGGATCATTTTCATTTCCATGTCCAATGCATTTTGGCAGCTTGTTTTATGGGGGTCCAAACAAACCAATCATTTCAGCCACAATTGGCAGTCCTTGTCACTGAAATGATTGGTTTGTTAAACTGTCCTGTTTTGTATACAACATAAGGGTCGGTGGGAGGGCCAAAGGACTATTCCGTCGTGCACCTTTTTCCATTTCATTATGTGCTGGTTGGGGCATTGCTGCCTGACATTTTATGGTTGGTTTAGGAACCAATGATTTATTTTTAAATTAATTTATTATCAATTTTACAGCCAAGTGCTGTACCAATGAATTTCTTTTTATTAATTATTCAGCCAGGGGCTACATCCAATGAATTGTTTTTTAATTAATTTATTATCAATTTAACAACCTGGGGCTGTACCAATGAATTGCTTTTTATTAATTATTCAGCCAGGGGCTGTACCCAATTAATTATTTTTAATTATTTTTTTTATCAATTTAACAGCCAGGGGCTGCACCAATTAATTTATTTTTATTAATTATTCAGCCAGGAGCTGCACCCAATGAATTGTTTTTTACTTTTTTAATTAAATTATTATTAATTATTCAGCCCAGGGCTGCAACAATGAATTGTTTTTTAATTTATTATCAATTTTACAGCCAATTCTTCAATTCTCAAGGGTATCCCAACCATCATCTTTACACAGTTCTCAACCCTATTAATAATTTTGGCCCTATAACTAGATGAAAGAATCAATATTGTGAGCTGTGAGGTGGTCAAAATTGACTGGAAATGAGTGGCAATAAATGTTATTGAGGTTATCAATACTGTAGGAACAAAAAAAGGCCCATTTTATGTGATTTTAGCTGTTTTTTTTATTTTTTAAGAAAAAATCCAGATCCAAAACCAAAACACGAAAACAAAACACGGAGGTGAGGTTTTGGCAAAACCAATCCAGATCCAAAACCAGGGGAGATCCAGATCCAAAACCAAAACCAAAACACGGGGGTCGGTTCACATCTCTAATATATATATACACACAGCATTCCCGACAGGTCAAATATCCTAAAGAAATTTAGGAATTGCACTTTTTTTCTGAATCTGATTTAAGAATAGTCCTGAGATTTTAATTGGGGAACTGAATTTTACAACAAGGTCTATTTACTCTCCTGCCTACTACTTATCCTGCCCATGATAACAGCTATATATTGTATGTGTTTTATAGTAAGGCTTGCTCTATAATTCCTGGAGGACTGATAATATTAATATGGGCAATTTATAACTAATAGTTATGCTAGACTATACTCATGCTGAGATCATTGATGGCTGAATGTTTTTTTAGACTTCCTAGTTTGTTTGTCTTACTAAATAACTACATACGTCTAGAGTAATTTTAAAACTATAATTAATAAAGCTTAAAGATTAAATAGACTGTGTGAGTTATTGCAGTATCAGGTCTACTTTAATAACAATGAAATTACTACTTTAAAACCTCCAGGGGCTGTATATAAGACTAATCTTGGTTGAGTTATATTACAGTGGATTAAAAACTTTACCCTTCATGGGGTTCTATATCATCCAGTGGATGTTCCTTATAGTGACTAAGTAGAACAGATGTAGCCACGCTCATCTTTGCTGCAATCACACCATAAAGGCAGCCTAGTCGTGCCATAAAAATAGTGCAGGTTGGCACATTAAGGCATACTAAGGCGCAAGTGAATCCACAGCATCAGGGGCGTATCCATAATGGGTGCAGGGTGTGCGGGGCACATGGGCCCCTGGGTCGAGGGGGCCCCGCACCGCACACCCTTCACCCATACTATTACTTACCTCTACGGAGTCCCACGTCGGCGTGGGGGTCCGATGCTGTAAAAACGACTGGAAAATGGCTGCCGCGAACATTTTCCCATCGTTTGCGCATGCGCAGTACAGGGAAAATGGCTGCCGTGGCCATTTTCTTGGTGACCTGTGCATACTCTATAGACTCTGGGCGCACTCTACTGCCCAGAGTTTATAACTCCGGCGCTGGCCGCGCACAGCTCAGTGAGCTGCAGGCCGCAGGACAGAGAGGAGGGGGCCCGTGTCGGAGACTGCACACTGGCCCCCTCCTCTCTAGAAACGCCCCTGCACAGCATACAATTACATAGCTTCACAACTGTGTAGCGATTGCTCCACTAATGAAAACTACAGTACAGTGCTGAGTAGCAGCGGATGGATATGGCAATACAGGTGCTAAGCATCATTTTCCACAGTGCGCTCACACAATGCTTCATATGCCTTACAGATGCATCCCGGGTCCCAGGATTGCTTTATAAACTCCTCAGTACCCAAACTAAGAATGTCAAATTACAAAAATAACTGCTTGCTTTGAGCTGTCTCTGCTAGGAAGACGCACGCAGTTGGGAGACACCAGAAAAGAAAAAAGAAAAAACCTTGGCATTCACTGACATCACCATGTCACTGCAGGTGATTAGCACCTGCCTCAATAACTAACTTGGCCTAGTGGTATTGCCGATGATTACCATGCCCTTTCCCTAGGGTTTTGTTTCCGCAAAGGAAGCAAGGTGTACACTTTTGAAAAACCATGCAGAGTTCTTCTGTGATATTAATTTTACTCTGGACACTCTTTACTGTATGTTTTACACCTCAAATCTAATGTTATTACACATAGTTCTATAGGCGCCGAGCATCAGTGCGCTCACACAATGCTTGAGATGCCTTACAGATGTATGCTAAGCCCCAGGATCACTTTATAAACTAGCTAAAAATGTAAAATTACAAAAATAACTGCTTGCATTGAGCTGTCTCTGCTTGGAAGACGCACGCAATTTCAAACACTATGCACAGTTGGGGGACCCCAGAAGCACTATTAAGACAAAAAACATATTTTTACAAATACATGCGCCTTGTGTGCCTTATGGTTTCCCTTCTCCTAACTAAAGCATCATGATCCAGTCACTTACATACAGTACAAAAGGCTTTATAGCAATACATTAGATGCATATATATTAATACAGATAAAAGAGATAGCATAATATATAATACAGTAGCATAATAAGAGCATGGTAATGAAGCAATTGGAAAACACCTTGGGGCTGATTTTAAGTTGGACGCATTTGCAGCTGCGTTTCTATATGTCTGCAGCATCCTGCTTTCTACCTTATGCTAATGCCAGTATCCAGCTGTGTCTGTGTCTCTGCATGCGGATGGCCAGTCCATCCACTGTTTTTTCATTCACAGCCATCATAATTAGTGTAGCAACTTGCACCCACTCCATGCTGTGTGAAACATGTGTCCTCCCTCCATCTGCATGCTATGAATGAGCACAGAAGTCACCTTACACACCCACAACACTACTATGGCACTCCCATGATGTCACTGCCTGAAATATAGTTGATAGTCCGCATTGTCTCTTACGTCCGACTCGGATTTAGGCCCCATACCATAAATGTCAACCACAGTTAGCAAAGATTAGTAAAACTAATCTTCACTAGTAATACAAAGTGGACATTGCTCATCACCATGTTTGGCAGACTTCATCATGATGCCTATGATGAAGTCTCTCTGCTAGACGAAACGCGTCGGGTTGCACAGCTGTACCTGAGATTATCCCATGGACAGATAAGCACTTATTTTTATGTTTCTTGTATATGTCCTCATTTGTTTTAATGTTTACTCTGTAAAATAAATATTAAGCCTTTTTTAAAAACTTAACATACCTCTGTTAGTGATACCTGTTTGGGAAATTAATATCCCTAAAGGGTGGTTATGTAATTTTAAAGGTTTTTAATGGTTCTTAATACAGTGCAATTTACCAGTGCACGCTGTTTTATTTATTTTTATCCTCTATATGCTTAAAATCTATGTTGGTCATGTGATCGAAGAAACTGGCAAAAAGAACTGGCAAAAAGAATAGCAAAAACATTTCCTTATTTTATTTCACATTATTATGCATTATTATTGATAAATAATATACACGTGTGAACTACTATCACACACCAGCAACTCACATATAGGGTGAGAAGCTTACTAATATGTTCAGATTGGACATTGGAATTGGATGTTTACTAACCATCAATGTTTTTGTTCCGATGGTAGTGTATTTACCATTTGATGGTTGTGTTCCGATATTTGTAACCATCAAATGGAAATCATTTGATGGTGCTATGATAGTTGTTTTTCTTTTTTTAATTCCTGATAGCTATGCCTCCCCTGGCTCCTTCCTGGCTACTGTGTCTGCATCAGCGCATCTTAATGGGTTCATTGGAGGCTGTCTCTCACCCTCTGTCTGCTTCAGACATGACCCTGCTCAGTCCCTTACTCCATTCCCTCTCTAGGCTGCTGCTAAGCGCAACAGGACACATTGCTAGCTCTGATTGGCAATCAGAGAACAGACCTCGCCACTGCAGCAGCAGTCAGTCACTCACACAGTATAACAGATTCTGTGACTTGCTTCAGTAAAATAATCATTGCTTGCCTCCATTTTTTCACATATGATTAATTTATACACCTAAACCTTCCTCTGCTGTATAGAATAGTGAAAGCCCCATCAAAATCTGTTCAGTGGTTCAAGAGATTATCTTGAACGAACAGACAGTTGCCTAAACTGGGGACTTTAATTTATATATATAGATATGCTGAAATCTATGGTTGGTCATGTGACCGAAGAAACTGGCGAAAAGATAAGCAAGAAAAAAATCCTTATTTTATTTCACATTATTGTGCACTTGCACATTACACTCACTAACTTAGGAGTGTGGTATGATATATATCCTGATCTAAGCTATTAGGTGCTCATCTTTCCTCTGTTATTAATAAATATATACATATATTTATATACACACACATATATATATTATATACTGTGTGTATATATATATATATATATTTAGAAAATGGTGAGGTATAATGATATAAATACCACCATGACTGTGCATTATTTCCCAATGACCGCACACCTCACGTCTAATCTACTTCGCACTGTCATCAAGACAAGGTTTTCTGTTCTTTCCATATTGTCTATTATTTTGAATAGCACCTAGCTAGCGCTTAATCCACGAGCAGCAGGCTAGATTATCACTATCCTAATTAGCGCAAGGAATTCAAGCATAGTGATCTACACTATTCTTATAATTGACTTTTCTTTAAGATCAATTACGCCCATTCTGTATCAGCGCCAAAGAGTATATCAATCAATACAGTGGCACAATTGCCTATTTCTTTTTTTATTTACTTTAGTCAGTTAATTCAGCCCCGGGTTACTGCAAATGTACAAAAAAAAAAAAAAAAATTGGAGAACCAGAAATGTTAAATGGTCCATGTTTGAAGAAATGCAACGATCCATGAATACAGTGTGTAAGTATTAAGTAATGAGGGAAGAAGGCTTAGAGAAGTATTAAAAACTTATTTTCTTTATCCCCTTAAGGGAAGCTTTACCTGTTACTAGAAGTGACAGCTGGGGAAACCCTGTTACCAGTCAATCTGGTTTATTATTCCACATCACTGTTTTTAATTCAATTTTTACCATTTTTTTTCTATTATCACTGGTGTGTTGTAAAATAAAAGCTATTTCCACCTTTCTTTGACTGTGATGAGTGTTTAGCAATACCGTAATATGTATTTATTTTTTACTTTGTTCTTTTGTTCACAATCCAGGCATAAACCTCAGTCAATAGCATAAAACAGTTCAATTCTTGTTTTCTTTTAGTACTCTTTCACCACTCATTCTGTAACTAATATCAAGTGGGTTTACTTTGCTTCGTATGCTATGTTAGTTAATAAATAAATCACTTAGGTAACAAGTGATATTTTTCAATACTATACTTTATCCCTCATTTCCTTTGACTTCCTGGGATATATTTACTAAAGGTCGATTTGTGACTCGATTTTTAATGCAGATTTTAATCGACTCAAAATCGACTATATAAATCACTGGCCAAATCCCTTATTTACTAACATTCGATGTTGAAATCAATTGTAAAATCACATGCGATGTGGGTCGATTTTCAAGAGTGTAAAAATGTTTGATTTGGAATATGCACTACGACATCACCTACAAAATCAACAAACACTTCTTTCCTGTATTTTCTCCTATTGGCCAAAACATACCACATGCAATTTAAGCCACAGAAACTCATCATAAAAAGGCTTGCACACACCAAAGCAAATTGAAAGGGAGTTTTGTGGAGAGAGAGGAGGGAGGAGTGTTTAGCAGCAGAGCAGTGATTTTTTATATAGGTGATTTCTGAAGGTTTTGTCATGTCAGTTTCTGAATTGTTACTGTCATTTTGAAATTTGTCTTATTTTTTGTATTATCTAATTCTTCTATTTAGTTTTTGTCAATGTTTCTGTGTGTGTGCCTGGGGCAGGGGTAGTGGTGTATCTATAATGGGTGCAGTGTGTGCGGGGCACACAGGTCCCTGGGTCCAGGAGGGACCCGCACCGCACACCCTGTTCCCATATTATTTTGAACTTACCTGTCCGTGGTCCTGCGTCGGTTATCAGCGCTGCTCAGAACACCGGAAAATGGCCGCCGCGGCCATTTTTCCCGTGTTCTGTGCATGCGCAGTAGACTCCGGGCACACTGTAGTGCCCAGTCTACTGCGCATGCACAGAATGCCAGAAAATGGCCACCATGGCCATTTTTCTGGCATTCTGCCCATGTGCAGTAGACTCCGGGTACATTCTAGTGCCCGGAGTCTACTAAGGCTCCGGTGGCTGGCCAGCTGCGTCAGTCAGCTGCTGGCCACCGGGGAGAGAGAAGGGGGCCCCGCACGGGGAATGCACACGGGCCCCTCCTCTCTTAAGACGCCCCTGGGCAGGGGCGTATCTATAATGGGTGCTGGGTGTGCAGGGCACATGGGCCCACACAGCACACCCTGCACCCATACTTCTTAATACTTACCTCTCCGAAGACCCACGTTGGCTGGAGAGGACGCCTAGAAAATGGTCACAGCGGCCACTTTCCCAGTGTTCTGCATATACACAGACTAGTGCCCGGGGTTTACTGAAGCTGTCAGTACGCTGCGGCTGCCAGAGAGGGAGTAGGGGGCCCCGGATGGTGAGTGAACACGGGCCCCCTCCTTTCTTAATATGCCCCTGGCCTGGGGAGTGTGTGTGTGTGTTTAATTTTTGTGTTAGTTTTTGAAAAATAAATACAATTTGTTTTGGAGGATAGGCCCATAACCTTGGCAATGATTATGCTAAAAAAAAACCTCTATTTATTTATTGCAAAATTTTATTGCAAAATGTATTTTTATATATAATTACTATTAATTAGTAATTGGAGTTGAGCACCTGTGATTTGTCTTTTTCTGTGCCTCCATTAATAGTCTCAACAGGTAGCACCTCCCATAATATACTGTATATTCAGGGTGTGCAGTCTAGGACCTTTTCCTATACATCTTTTTTTTCTCATTTAGGGCTCTATTTATTAACATTATTTTTACTAAAATAAAGTGAAAAAGGGTGTTTTCACACCATTTTCACATTATTTTAGTTTCACCTGTAGTTATTACAGGGCAATTGGAGTAGAATTAGTAAAATTCTACTCCAACCCCTAAGTATCACTTATTTTTAGTAAAGCAGATCGCATTTCCCATAATTGTAATGGGAAATGTGATCCGACCATAGTTACTAAAAATAAATTGTAAAAAAATACCGGGGGAAGCCCTGTGATAATAACGTCACCTGGAGGTGGCGTTATCCAGGGTCTCCCCCGGTTACCGGGCTCCCACTCTGCTCTTACGGGGAGAGCAGAGGCGGGAGCCGGTACCAGTAATCAGCTATGTGGTCTAAACAGACCGCAAGCTGATTGCTGTAAAAAAAAGAAAAAAAAATTGAAACATTTTTTTTTTACTTACCTGAATCCAGGGACCAGTGATCGGGCCTCCGGTGATGGCTCCTCTCTGGTCAGCTGGTCTCCCACAGTGCACTGCTGCCCGGTCATCAGGTGATCGGGCCCCAGTGCAGTATGGGAGATCACCTGATCGGGAAGCCCGGAGAAGATCCCAGGAGGCCAGGAGGATGCAGGTAAGTGTAATGAAGGGAGGGGGGGTCACGGGGGTCCGCGATCACGGGGGGTGGGGCTTAGCGTCGGTGGGGGGTAGCAGCGATGGTGAGTCGGCGCATGCACGGGCTCTTAGTCGCGGTATTTTTTCCGAAAATACCACGACTAGAGTGCGGATGGGATCCGCAGGGACAGAGCTTTATCGCAAGCTCTGTCCCTGCAAGGGATTTATAGTAAATCCCTGTGATATTGCCTGAATTCACAATGCGAATTCACTCGGTAATATCACACTACAATCCGCATTCAATATGCGGATTGTAGTAAATAGAGCCCATATTCTTTTTTCCTTGATAGTACATTTCCTGTGTTCAAGCATGCGGACTGCCAAAGCAGTTCAGGGAAACCAACGGATCCTTCTTCACAATCTGGACCTCCTTCCCATAGAAAGATGACTTAGGTCCCCATAGTCAAACTCCAAAATCTTTCAGTTTATGGAGTTGATGAATGAAGGTCTACATACTAGTGAATTGGGACTGTTTACTGCATCGGAACTGTAAGGTAAGCAGAAGATATCAGTGAAATATCCTGCATTACAGTAGGTGAAAATTAATATTTTCACTTACTTTAAGAAATGATAAATGAGCCCCTAAGAGGATTAAATGTTGTTGTAATAAAGTCACTGCAGTTGGCAAAAAAAAGGAAGCATTGATATAAAATATAGACCGAGAAATATTTATGTCATATACGTGCCCTAGTTCTCAGCCCAAAAATAATAACCCACTAGAGGATGTCAATATAGCGTGTACTTAATCACAGTTGACAATGGCAACATAACAAGTAAATCCCAAGAAACATAGGTTACTACCCTCCACTGCCAAGAGATAGTTGCTTTGACTCCATGTCATACTTGCCTACTTTTGAAAAAGCTTTTCAGGGAGATTGTGAAAGCAGCACCTATGAGTGCGACGGTAAAGTGGGCATGTACTGCTACATCTGAGAGGCGTGTGATAAAAATTGACTTACATCCACATGTAAATGAGCCCCAAAGCAGTTAGTGAGATCTACTTGTTGATGAAAACACACTGACACTTCTCAGAAAATACGTGTAACCATAGGGATCATTGTGCCTTATAACCAATGCAGGGAAATTATACTAATGATCCCATTTGAATGTATATATCTCTGTTTTTCTTTTATATAACAGTGTCATAATGGGGGTAAGGTGAAATGAGGGAGATTGGTAGACTCTTCAGGGAGACAGGGAGATTGCTGCTATTTCAGGGAGTCTCCCTGACAATGAGGGAGAGTTGGCAAGTATGCTCCATGTTGTTGAAAAAGAAGCGCTCTGCATTGCCTCAGATCCACAGAGCAGCAGATCCGGCAGTCTCTAGGACCTCTGATATTGTGCTACTGTGCATGCACGCCCTGTTGGTGCGTTTTTCCTCCTCAGCATTTCAGGTGACAGGACGCTCTCTCTGAGACTCCCAGCATAAGAGCCATACAGAACCCTACAGAGGACAGGTAGTATTCTATACTACCACCATTATTACTAAGGGCATAGCGCCACTAACCCCCAGGGCATATACTATCCTGCCACCAGGCACACCACACGTAAGTTTCATGCTGTACCAGCATTGTTATTGCACCTGTACATCCCTGTGTCTTTATGCCACCTTGTTATTCTATCTGGTTAAATAAACCTGAAACCTGGTTAAACTGTACCACGTGTGGACTAACTGTCACCAGCACATATATAAGCACCCATCAACCATAACATTAATATCACTGACCGGTGGTTCAGAGCGGTTCCATTCATTTCAATGGAGAGGGACTGGGAGTGACCAGATCATTGTTGTTGCGGCTCTCTGCTGAGCTAGTTTGTATGTTTTTTTTGTTTGCAAAGAATCATTTATGCTACATGGACTGAAGAAGACCTCATGTTTAGATTTGTGAGTACTGTATTAAAAGTGGAGAACGAGGGATGTGTAGGAGAGTGATTATTTATTAAAGGTATACCACAGTTGGTGTCCATGTACTATCTTTATTCTAATTTTTCTTTACAGGTAAACTACTGGTGCATGCTGGCACTTGTGGTTCGACATGCGGGCATGCTGGCACTAATGGTTCGACAAGTGCTGTCATGCTGGGGCAGGCTGGTTGGAACTTGTAAGCAGTCTGTAAAAGAACAATATTATTTAACTATTTAATTATCATTTCCTTTACACCCACAGCCACCAGGAGTCTGGAAAAGAGCCCTCATTGTCCTTTGGGAGGGGGGCCCCATTTTTTTGGAAGGTGGCAGTTCCAACTCTCCAAGGGATTACAGTCCTGGGCTAACCAGTTTAGGGCTAGTTAACGTTATTGCAGATTGACCCCACGCTGTATGTCTCCCTACTACAGCATTTTCCCCCCGCTGCTTCAATCCAAGCTGAGATGTCCAGGGCTGGTTGTGGATGTGGGGTGGAGACCCTACGCAATGTTTTTTCAAAATGTAACCACTTATTGACTTTTAAACATAACAACGCCTGCCAAACATACCTTTTTCGATTTTCTGTTGGATTTGTCTTTAGTAAATCTCTGGATTGGATAATCGATGAAAAATCGACCAACCCCTTTCCCAAATAGCTGCTTATAAAATGTACCCCTTGATGCCAGATACCACAGGACATCTTCAGACGTCTTGTGGAGTCCATGCCTTGAAAAATCAAATAGAAAAGAAAATGGGGTGGCGCTGCACACACAGGAATCAATACACAATGAACATTTTTCGAAATGTAAATTTATTGAAAATACTGTTTACCCTTGATAATATAGCAATAATTACATATTATATACAGTAAGTACATGAAATCTGAACTATGAAAGGATACGGAGCTCTGACTCATGGAATTATCGTTACCACAACCAGTTCAAACCTTGAGTGTTACTCATCTTCTGGAGCTGTTCCACCTCTAACGAATTGCTCCCTGCTGTTAGCCGCAGACATCTCCATGCTCCGGATTGCGGTTGTGGGTCTCTACCATCTTACTCACCTGACCACGGTTCAGTTTCCATCTAAATCCATGGAAGTATTAAAGGAGAGTTGTTGCACACAGCTATTTGCATTCTGCCAGGAGCAGCAATCCCATTGCACTGCCAGTGCGTAACCCTATTGAGCCTTGGAGTCGATTACAGCAGAGGACAGATACAGCTATAGATCCAGGCTAGTTTCCACTCCAAACACTACTGGAGTTATACATAATTGTAGAATATATTTGAATGATCTCACAGTTCCTTGCGGGATTAACCCACAGGGGGTCTAGTATGGACTAACCGCCTATCCTCTCTTTAATTGCATTAGATACAACAGGCTACGATCGATTTTCTAGATTGTGTGCAATCCATTTACAAGATTTCATAATTATACCTTTATCTAAGCACTCTGGTTACGGGATCAAGTTGTTCAAGGAAGATATACAATTTACAGCATTTCTAACAAGTACATTGAACAGTATCTAGCAGATTTAAGTTTCTATTTCCAGAGATGTTGGGGGTAATTCAGCATCAGATGGAATTGCAAAGCTGCACGCATGCTATAGATATATAATGTATGCACGCAGGCAGCTTTGCAATTCCGTCCTTGCTAATATTCAAATGCAGCAGCAGGTGTATGACACCCCCTGCTGCATTTGCAATTCCAGTATTGCAACTGAGGTCGCAGGCTGAGTTCACCATCGCAATCATCGGTGGTCAATGGTCGCGATGGTGGACGGCGCCGGGCCGCCGGCCAGCTGAGTAAGCCTCAGTTTACTCAGGCTGGCTGGCTTGTGAGGCCAGGAAACTGCATCGGTCGACGCTGTCCCTGGCCTTACCACTCCTGGAAAATGGGGTGGACACGCCCATGTTTCCAGGAACGCCAGCCTACCCAACCCCTGCACCGCCCCTTAAATGCCACTGCCTATCAATCAGGCAGAGGTACAGAAGGGGCTGCATGCGATTACGCAGGACCCATTCTGCACACTCGCAGAATGGGTCCTGCACATGTGCAGATTCCCGATAATCGAGAATCTGCGTTCAGCATTGCACTTGCGTGCAATATTGAATCCGCCTCTTTGTATCTATGTATTGGATCTGTGGACTCAAATTCCTTTATATTTTATATGGTGAGCACATTTGTGTTTTTTTAGATGTATTCATTAATTTTTTTATTACATGTATTAGTTCAGATTTCGTGTACTTATCTAATATGTAATTATTTCTATATTATCAAGAGTAAACATTAATAATTTACATTTCGGAATACGTTCATTGTGTATTGATACCTGCATGTGCACCGACAGCCCATTTTCTTTCTACTACGTGTTTCCTTTGAGTATTAGGCAATCTCTCAGGTGGTGTTCGGCAGCATACACAACAGGTATTGGGACTTTCAGTGTGAGCTTGGTGCTTGGTATTGTTTTTCCTCTTGATGAAACAGAGCATGAGGGTGGCCTACACAATATTAGGCAGGTAGTGTTAATGTTATGGCTGATGGATATATGTGTGTGTGTGTGTGTGTGTGTGTGTGTGTGTGTGTGTGTGTGTGTGTGTGTGTGTGTGTGTGTGTGTGTGTGAGTGATATGAGGATATATTATCTATAGAGTGTAGGAAATAAGTCAGTTAACCTAAAAAAAGCAAGGAAAAAAAAGAAGAATTTGATGGTGTTTTGTTGTAGCACAAATGGTATGCAGTTGGGATGCCGATGGTCTAAATGCTGACCGTCAGCATCCTGACAGTCTAATCCCGGCAAGGGTCTAATGACAGGCGTCGAAATCCCGCCGCCTGTCATTTTAACTATGCCGGGAGCCCGACGCCCGGCATTCCGATCGAAGGTAAGCCAGGTGCCGGGCGCGGACAGCCACGGCGGGGGGAGACTTAGGTTTAGGTTGCGGGGAAGGGGGGGTTAGGATTAGGCATTTGGAGGGGAGGTTAGGGTTAGGCACCCCTAAGGGAGAGTTAGGGTTAGGGGGGGTTAGGTTGGTCAATGGCACAAATACCAATGACCAAATTCCACCATCACAGATCTGCATTGAAAAATATGGGGGAAAAGCTCTGGTCGTCAGAGCATGTACTTGGACTGGACTGTGTACTGTGAAGCTGCTGTTGGGCTTTCAGTAGTAGCCTACACTCTGTGTGTAAAAAACTAACCCCCATCTATGACCTCTTCATTTCTAACAACCAGTGGTGGCTCCAGAAATGAGGCTGCAGGGCAGTCCAAAATTGAAATCGGGGAGCCACACCAGCTGCCAGTGAATCCCAGCCGACAATGTTTGATAGAGTTTGGAAGGGAAGTTCGTGTGGCTCCTCCACCTCTAGAGCTGCCACTGTTAACAACCTCAATCTTCTGGCAATAACAGAAACATGGCTTAAACAATTAGATGAGTCTTCTCCTGCAGCCCTTTCTCACGGGGGTCTCCACTTCAACCACAGCCCCAAACCTTTGAGGCAAACAAGGAGATGGGTTTGGATTACTCCTTTCCCTATAATGCACTCTCACAATTCTACCTAATATCTCATTACTCACATTCACATCTTTTGAAGTACAAGCAATAAGGATTGCGTGTTGCAGGGCTCTATCATCCCCCTGCACCACACCAACTATTTCTTGAACATTTCCTATCATTTGTCATGAGGGATTTAACATTTCTATTGACAATCCACATTCTCCCTCTGCCTCCAAACTACTATTGTGAGGTTCTGAATTTGTTGTGGACCTGGGGTGGTGATAGGAGCAGACACAGAAGCAGACTTAAATGAAAAAGTGGAGTTTTTAATAAGTGACTTAGAAGACATGGGAATGGCAAATAAAATGTCCAGGTATAGCACTAAAGTGCACTTGATAACTGTAGTGGGGGTTAATGGGAAATGTCCAGACAGTGACAGGCAGGAACAGTCCAGTAAACAAATATGGTGAGCTATAACAGAAAGCAGATATGATGAGCTGTACTGAATGCAGGAATGATGAGCTGTAACAGAATGCAGATATGATGAGCTGTAACAAATGCAGGTATGGTGAGCTGTAACAAATGCAGGCTGAGGTAATGAAGCCCAGCTGGGAGTGAAGGGAGGCAAGGTGCAGGGAACAGCAGGTTCAGGTACTCAGGCAGGTGAAAAGGTATGTGGAGGGTGCAGGGTAAGTCCAGCTAGTTGGAGCAGGCAAGGTTCAGGCTAGAGGCGTATAACAAGCAGGCAGGTAAGGTACAGATACTCTCTCTCAGCTGCAGCTGAGAAACACATTGCACTGGCAAAGGAAGGAAGGCTCTGGACCTTCCTAAATACTCAGTGCCACGCTGTGATTGGCTGGAATGAGAACATGACCTACCAGGATTGGACAGCTGGGATCACATGGCCGCAGGCAAGATCGCGGCGCCCATGCCAACAGAACGGAAACACCACCAGACCTCACCAGGCATAGTGACAATGTGCCCGCACAGAACCACGTGCAGCCAATGCCCCTCGCTGAACACCAGCAACGCTGCCAGAGACTCCCCGCCATAACGACCTCACAGGTAACTACCATGCCGAGAAACCCTGGCCGTGACAACTATCTCTAACATCATCTCTCTGCGTTCCCAATGGATTAACTCCACTACGCATTAGGATGGCCACTGCATTGATTTGGTATTCCTTCAACTATGCTCCATATTTTATCTTATCATCACTTTATCATCTGCAATCTCTCCTCCATTACTTAAAGCTTACTGCTGAAATACTCCACCAAACTGCCTCATACTCAGAGAAATCCATAGCAACAGCCCTTTATCAAGCGGCACCAATTACTGTTCATACTCCACGTTGGCCTTGACGTCAGCCATGTCACGCTTAAGAACACAACATCTCAAAAATCAGAATGCCATTAGCATAAAAGCCATGCTTTGCATGCCTTCCTCATATATTCTGCTATCTACCACTCCTATAAATTTGTTCTAGAAACTGCTAAACAAACATACTTCCAATCTATTATCTCTGCTAAGGTTTCAAACCCCAAACAAATTTTTAATACATATAAAGCTCTTCTTACCCCTTCAACATCAAACCCACATACCACTCTCAGTGCCCAAAATCTTGCTTCCTACTTTAAGGACAAAATTACTAAGATCATATATTAAATTATATCTTCTTCCTCAGCATTCTGCATGCTCAATCCCTTCCCTGATCCCTCTGGCATTTTCTCTATATTTGTACCCACAAATAAAAATGATGTATCCAATCTCTTCAATTCTTCCTACTCTACAACCTCTCCTTTTGATCCTATATCCTCACAAATCTGTCAATCCCTGTCTGCTCTACATATCCAAACCTTAACTAAAATCTGTAATCTATCTCTCTCTATTGGTATATTTCCATCTTCTTAAGCATGCCGTGATTACTCCTATTCTGAAAAAAACAAGCTTCTTGAGAGATTTGCCTACACCCTCCTCATATGCTTTCTTTACTCACACAACCTTCTATTCTCTTCAGTCAGGCTTTTATTCCCAAGACTTAACTGAGACTGCACTGACAAAGGTGGTCAATGATTTTATCACTGCTAAATTTAAAGGCCATTACTAACTTCAAACACTCCTGTATCTCTCTGCTGCATTTGACATATAGGGACCACTCTCTCCTCATACAAACACAACTATCCCTAGGCCTTCAGGACACCGTCCTATTCTGGTTCTGATCCAACTTATCAAATTACACTTTCAGTGTTCACTTCTTTAGATCCACCTGCTCTGCTATTCTATATCAATACCACATCTCTTGGAAAACTAATAAGCTCTTTTAACTAACTTGCAGATGACACCCAAATTGACTTATCCTCTCCAGATCTTTCACTATCCATGTTGGCCTGTGTCACATGTTGGATGTCCTCTCGCCACTCAAACTTTACCTCTCAAAAATGGAGCTAATAAAATTCCCACCAGTCAACATGAGTTACCTTCCTGATTTATCTCTGTTGAAAACACATGAATCATTCCTAGGTCAAGGTGTCACCCTTGACTCTTAACCTTCCTTTGATCCCCACATCCAATCTGGTTCCAAATTCTGTTACATACATCTACATACAATAAGATACTGCAAAAACTTTATCACATGCATTGACTACTGGTCTCCTTACTTGACGACTCATAAAAATACTTACACCCTTACAATCTATTTTGAATGCAGCAGACTGACTCTGTCAGTCCTTACATTGGCTACGTGTGTCTTATCAAATCCTATATAAAATATTTTTGCTAACACCAAGGCCATAAACAAAACTACTCCAACATACATCTCTTTTCTCATCTCAACTCGACCCCTCCTCTCTGCCTAAGATCTGCTCCTTTGTGGAATGCTTTCCCATGCAGAAAAAGTCTGACTTCTA
Source organism: Taudactylus pleione (assembly GCA_031769625.1). Taxonomy (NCBI): domain Eukaryota; kingdom Metazoa; phylum Chordata; class Amphibia; order Anura; family Myobatrachidae; genus Taudactylus; species Taudactylus pleione. Next base: position 6,122,719 of record JAUIMM010000516.1, on the reverse strand, counting down.
GCCTCCACACCTTCAAATGTTCTCTAAAAACTCACCTCTTAAGGCAGGCTTATCAAATTCCAGTACCACATACATAACCTTCCTAGACTATTTTATCCATCTAGCTTCTCTTATACCAGAAGTTCCCAAACTTTTTGGAATCACGGCACCCTAGAGTATCAGCATTGTCCTAATGGCACCCACAAGCCAAAAGGTTGTTATTGAGAAATTTTGAAAAAAATGTAGTAAAGTAGCAAAGTGCAGGAAATTGTGCTTACCTGTCATTCTTTGGTTCAGTTATGTGGTGGTGGACAGGTTTGCGCTTATGTTTGTCCACATATTTATTTGATTTGGTGGTGGACTACCAACCTGAGGCACCCCTGCAAGTGTCCCGAGGCACCCCAGGGTGCCGCAGTACACAGTTTGGGAACCACTGTCTTATACAGTCCATGCATAGCAGACAGTATGTTCTCTGTTTGCACTCACACAACAAACTGACCCCAGGCCAACATTCCTGTGTGACTGGATCATACAGCTCATCAAGAAACACAGCAATCTGACTGGACCATTATTATGCAATATGTTTTCATATGTTTCGAATTCCTATTTCTTCCATATCTATTGTACGTTTGTGAGCAGGGCCTTCCTACCTCTTTGTCTGCCTGTTATTACCCAGTTTTATCTTATTAATATTTTGATCTCAATTGCAAAGCGCAGTGGAATATGCTGACACTATATAATTAAGCGTTAATAAATAACAGTAATTAATCCCAGCCTTGGGTATGTCCCTGTTTGCCATGATGACCAAAGTGTGCAGCAGTTCAAAACTATTTATGGGAAAGTAGTAGAACAGGGTAGGTTGCGGAATGGCATTACCCTTGAAGAGATATGCATGCTGCCAGGTGTCAGGCTATGCCCCCAATGGGGCATAAAACACGTCTCCTTTTATTTTATGGATGTGAGCTATGTATGGTCCCTTTAACTCCAAGACAAAGTTGGGAGGTATGCTCAAACACATCAACTGTGACTGAATGGGCATGACATGGCATCATGGCTAGGCAAAGTGCATATAGATGGAACTGACAACATATTAAGAATTTAATTAATCACTTGGCCCTCAGAAGTCAGACTGACCAGACCAGAGAAAATGGATGAGAAAAAGATATAGTTATGTGTTTCATGATATTTGAAACCATATGAAGAGATTACAGTGCATCGGAAAAGTATTCACAGCTTCACTTTTTCCACAGTTTGTTATGTTACAGACTTATTCCAAAATGGAATAAATAAATTTTTGTCCTCAAAATTCTACACACAATACCCCATAATGACAACATGTAAAATGTTTTTTTGAGATTTTTGCAAAATTAATAATAACCTTTGGCAGCAATTACAGCCTCAAGTCTCTTTGAATATGATGCCACAAGCTTGGCACACCTATCTTTGGGCAGTTTCAGCCATTCCTCTTTGCTGCACCTCTCAAGCTCTATCAAGTTGGAGTGTCGGTGCACTGCCATTTTCAGATCTCTCCAGAGATGTTCAATTGGATTCAAGTCTGAGCTCTGGCTGGGCCACTCAAGGACATTCAGAGTTGTCCTGAAGCCACTCCTTTGATATCTTGGCTGTATGCTAAGGGTCGTTGTCCTCCTGGAAGATGAACCGTCACCCCAGTCTGAGGTCAAGAGCGCTCTGGAGCAGGTTTTCATCCAGGATGTCTCTGTACATTGCTGCATTCATCTTTCCCTCTTTCCTGACTAGTCTCCCAGTTCCTGCCACTGAAAAACATCCCCACAGCATGATGCTGCCACCACCATGCTTCACTGTAGGGATGGTATTGGCCTGGTGATGAGCGGTGCCTGGTTTCCCCAAACATAACGCCTGGCATTGGAACCAAAGAGTTCAATCTTTCTCTCATCAGACCAGAGAATTTTGTTTCTCATATTCTGAGAGTCTTTCAGGTGCATTTTGGCAAACTCCAAGCGGGCTGCCATGTGCTTTTTATTAAGGAGTGGCTTCCATCTGGCCACTCTTCCATACAGGTCTGATTGGTGGATTGCTGCAGAGATTGTTGTCCTTCTGGAAGGTTCTTCTCTCTCCACAGAGGAATGCTGTAGCTCTGACAGAGTGACCATCGGGTTCTTGGTCACCTCCCTGACTAGGGCCCTTCTCCCATGATCGCTCAGTTTAGATGGCCGGCCAACTCTAGGAAGAGTTATGGTGGTTCCGAACTTCTTCCATTTACGGATGATGGAGGCCACTGTGCTCATTGGGACCTTCAAAGCAGCAGATATTTTTCTGTACCCTTCCCCAGATTTGTGCCTCGAGACAATCCTGTTTCGGAGGTCTACAGACAATTCCTTGTACTTCATGCTTGGTTTGTGCTCTGACATGCACTGTCAAGTGTGGGACCTTATATAGACAGGTGTATGCCTTTCAAAATCATGCCCAAACAACTGAATTTACCACAGGTAGACTCCAATTAAGCTGTAGGAACATCTCAAGGATGAAACAGGATGCACCTGAGCTCAATTTTTGAGCTTCATGGCAAAGGCTGTGAATACTTATGCACATGTGATTTCTTAGGTTTTTTTTAAATAAAATTTGCAATAATCTCAAAAAAACTTTTTACAAGTTGTTATTAGGAGTATTATGTGTAGAATTTTGAGGACAAAAATTAATTTATTCAATTTTGGAATAAGACTGTGACATAACATAGAAAAAGTGAAGCATTGTGAATACTTTCCAGATGCACTGTAAGCACAGCACCCCATTAATATATTTAAATCATAATACTTGCTAAAAAACGCAAATCAAATGACTGTATGATATTTAAGAGTTCTTTAACACATGTGAGCAATGTATCTTTCCGGTGTGTTTCAGTGGTATATAGACATTGCTTAGGAAATGTTTATTAAATCTCCCAGCATTCCCATGCAGCCTCTGAATATCAGAGCATTATGGGAGATACAGTTGCTTAACAGCTGGAGTTCAATGGTTGCTTATCTCTGGCTTATTCTCTAGTATGTATTTTTTCCAATATAATGATTCAACAATAACATGTCACTTGTCACAACTGCACAATTTAGTAGTGTGTGAGCAATCCCTTCATTTATTGTTTGGAATAGAATATAACTGTCCTGAAAAAACATTTACTGGGATACTCAGCAATTGGATTGGTTAAAATGGAGATAATGAATTATAATTGTGTATTTGAAGTTTAGTAATGCAAATTGAACATTATTATCATTTGGATATGTTAATCTTAATTTATGTGACATTTGTTGATTGAATTCTCCAGCTGTGATGATGAGCGAAAGAAAAACTATTTTAAAATGATTTTCCTTATTTTGTGCCTATAGAAAGTGTAATTTATTACATTGCTACAGTTAAAACCATTGGAAATGAACATAGTTTACAAGCATATGGTGCACAAATAAAAGTATATTAACAAAGATCTTTATTATTACTGTTGAATTAATATATGTAATGACTCTCACTAGTATTGTGTCTGCATTACAAAATACAAAGTGCAAACCGCATGGGAAAATTCATATAAATGTTATTTATTTATTTGTGTTCAGTAAGCGATGGATATGTGGATTATATGTGATTGATATGTGTGATATGCTTTTGTGATGTTTTCAGAACAGTCAGTATATCAGGTTTTCTTTTAATATTCCATTTATTTTATTGGGTTTTCAAGCATGCTGGATGTAGAAACTCCATGGAAATAAACAAATTCAGTGCATAAAACCTATTCCTCAACCAGCCTCAGCACTAGGCAGCCTGAGAAATGTGGCAACCAGTGTGGAGTTCACTGTTATAGTAAACCCAACCCCTGGGACTGCCAGTCCAGCCCACTATTAACAGAGAGAACGCTTCCAATAGGAATAGAACTTCTAGGGGCTGCAGCCAAAGCATGCGCCGATCACACCGTTGTTATGCACAGCACCAGAGCCTGTCAGATATATTGCACAGGCACCGGGACTGTGGATGCTGCTTGTGCTCATGCGCAGGTCCCGGAGCCTACCAGATTCATTGTGCAGGTGCCGGGACTGTGGATGCTGCTTGTGCTCATACACCGGTACCGGAGCCTGCCAGATCCATTGCGCAGGCTCCAGGATTGTGGAAGCTGCTTGTGCGCATGCAACAGAAACATGTCATAAGGAGCCTGCCAGATCCGTTATGCAGGCACCGGGACTGTGGATTATAGCACGTGCAGCCCCCCATCGTCCAAGAGGATAGGAGCTGCAGCTGTATGTGTGTTACTGTATCACAAACTGAGATTGTTATACTATGTATTCAGAATTACATCTTGAGAGATCTGATAATACATTATTGATACACTACTTCCCAAACCGTGATTTCCCATTAATAATGCCTGTACTATTTATTTATTTTTTTTAAATATCTTTAATGTATTCTGTATGTTGTTTATTTGTTAAGATAGTTTTTTATGTATACCTTAATAAACGTTATGCTGGGTACACACTTTCCGATGTGTACCAAGCACAATGTCCTCCATGGTGGGTCCCGGCTGGGGTGCCGGCATCAGCAACTGCATACACACTTGCCGATGCCAGCAGCGATGAAGCAACAGACAGGGCCATGCTACATTCAGCAGCATGGCCCCTGCTGCCGATATTGCCCATCGGACCTGCATGCTGAGGACGCATGGGAGCTGGCACCGTCAGCGACATAGCAAGTACACACTGGCCGATGTGGACGATATGTCATCTGATCCGCCGAATTGGATGACATATCGTCTGGTGTGTACCCGGCTTTAGGTCTTAAAATATTGACTATAGAGTGCCGCAAAAAAAGAGTACTCTTCACTCTCCTTATAATTGACTCCCTGCTTTGATCATACATCAATAGAGATTACTTGACTCTATATTGATGTGGGAAAAATAAATGAAATATTATATGGTTACTTATGTCATTGGCCCATTCATTTCAATTGTCAAATCATTTCAGTGGGGTTTCTACATGTTGCAGATGAAGGAAACAATGGAATGAATATGCCAAGGATGGGTGAAAAAAACAGTTCAACACTTGTGTGTGATCATGTTTCTTAAACCCTAGTGGGTATATGCACAAAGTGTACCCAAGGAGATGAACAAACTGGTATGTTATATGCTTTCTACAGTATATGGACAGATAAAGTAGAGTAGGTTTTATTTTTGTTTGCAGGTGCATGCTTTTTCCTTACGTTAAACATTTAAGCCTTTAAACTCCCATGAGTATGACCCCTAAAAATAAATATTTGGTTATCTAGAATAAATGTATAGCCACATTACATATACCATGTAAATTGACATGTTTCTTTTCACCAAAATTCAACATCCCATTCATTAGGTGCAAGTTATTTCATTTTACCTTGTACCTAGATAACCAAATATTTATTTTTAGGGGTCATACTCATGGGAGTTTAAAGGCAGCACAGATGTTGTAATGGTTAGCGTTACTGCCTCACAGCAATGAGGTCATGGGTTCAATTCCCACCATGTCCCTAACTGTGTGGAGTTTGTATATTCTCCCTGTGCTTTCCTCCGGGTACCCCGGTTTCCTCCCACGCAACAAAAATATACTGATAGGTTAATTGGTTCCCCACAAAAATTAACCTGTGTGTGTGTGTGAGCATGTGGTAGGGAATATAGAGTGTAAGCTCCACTGGGGCAGGGACTGATTTGAATGGCCAAATAGTCTCCCTGTAAAGGGCTGCAGATATAAATAACTGGTAATAAATAAATAATAATAATTTTAGTTTTATTTTCCAACTTTAGATCTGTCGTTACCATCTCTAAGTTCACCAAAGCAGTCTACAGCATTTACAGTAACATCAACATCATATTTAAAGACAAACTGCCTAATTTAGAGTCAGGAGTAGATCTCTCTATAAGGTAGAAATTTGGACTTTGACAAAACCAAATTGTGTTGCGGGTGAGAAGCAATTTAAAATGCGTGGACAGTTTCACAGTTGGGCGGAAGATACATCCTTGCACAACTGTAAGTCACAGTATAATAAAAAAGCTACTCTACCCAGTGTTTGTTTGCTGCATGCAAATGCCAGCAATATTTTCCCTGCAAGATCGCATTTTATTTGTTCCCCTTGCATGGCTGACCAGGTGTAAATTTCTACCTTGTGGCTGGATTTACTTTTAACTCTAAATAAGGCAGAAATTGAGCACTGTTTCTTGTAATTGTTGTCCATTAATTCAAACAATAAGGATTCATAAATCTGGGATATTGTAATTTTAAACCTCTACCCTCCATATGAACAATCAATTCACAATATTGGGGGAATAAAGTTTGTGATGATTGTTATAAATTTCCACCTCAAAGCCTTCAAAGCAATCATATCCTGGTCCAATAAAGAACAACTGATACTCAGGTTGTTATCAGTAATTCCAGTTAATATATCACCAACTAAATGCTGATTCACATAGTTTCTTCCAGTAGAGAGCTCTAGGTTAAATCCACAAATATAAATTAACCATTATAATACATTTATGCAGTTAGTAGATGGATTATGATTTAGGACATTTTTACAGCTGTCGTGTTAACAACAGAGTAACTAGTCACTCTGTATAATAACCCTCTAGTAAGAGGTGAACTGTTGAATCACTGTAGATCCAGCTTTAAGTTTTGATGGTGAAAATATTATAGGCTCTAATTCTAATGCAGTTTGCATATGTGCACTTAGATTTCCATTGAAGTGCATAATGTAATGGCGCAAGGTCTTGCCATTGGCTGTGGAGCAGAAGTTTACACAGGCTGGGTTGGGTGGAGCGATGGGATTCCTTGCAGAGTATATGGAGTAGGTGTAACGGTGCACCACGTTTTCCATAGCAATATAGAAACAAAATGTCCTTATTGTGGCGCAAGATTATTTTTTGAGGTGAAAATGCATTTTTAGGTATGCTCTTTGCTGTGGGGAGGACTATTTCAACTCTGCAAAATGAACAGGACCTGTGTGCAACAATAGACTAAAATTCTTCAGGTACATACAAGTAACAAATAAGGAAAAACCAATTAGTATTTTAGTTCAAACATGTGTTTTACTGAAAGGAATGAAGTTACACCTTGTTATGACATTTACACTTTTGCACAGTGCTCCATCTAGAGGCACCTGAACTTACAATTATTAATGTGCAACATGGGGACCTTCCTGGTGAAGAGGGGCAAACCTGCTGTGAGCATTGGGTGTACTCCAGCATGTATAAAGATCACAAGTTGTGGAGTGTGGAAGTGTTATGGGGTAACGATTTATAATTCATGTGCAATCAGTGAGAGTTATTTCAGGCAGTAATACACATGGGACATGTTTGCTTCTTTTTTATATCAAGTTGGTTGCGTACTGTGTTCTGTGTTACTTTTCTCACATTAGTGATCCCTTTAAATGTTGTATAAAGAGCGCTCTGGTGCTGCCTCCATCCAAGCTGCAGACAGGTAACTGAGCTGGAGGTCTTATGGACCAGCCAAAGCTCAGCAAGAGTTCCGACCACTGACACGTGCTACTGACACCATGGCGTTTCTTGTGGACAGACATAATCCTAAGATTCTTCATCTGTTTGCTGTGTGCAGTGCCTGTAAAACTTCCACAAGTATACTACACCACCACTGCTATAGTGAGGGGGGCATAATGCTAACATCAGCTGGTGCTTTCACCACCCAAACACCCAGCGCACTACAACACTATGCACTACAACACCCAGCAATACCCATAAGCTCCAGGTTGCTTCTACACTGCTGTTATACCCGTTATAACCTGTGTCTTATGCTATTTGTTGTTCTACCTGGTTCATTAAACCTAAGAACTGATTAAACTGTATTACATGTAGCCTAACCACCACCAGCACCAAACAACTGCACAAACACATCTAACATCACATAAACTCTGGCCACCAGTATTTCATCCTAGTTTGCAATCTGTCTGGATAATAAATATATCTAATATCATTCTATTGCAACGCTATTCTGCCAATAGATTATGAGATCAGGAAGCAGTCCAAGCAGCCTTAAATTAATAGGTTATGGTCCCCATACACGGACTCTACTTTAAATACCATCATCACTTTAATTTAGCAAAAGCCCACCCATTTTATCTTTTTTTGTGCCTTTAAATAAAGTATAATGAATGTGTATTTCCAATGTAGGTACCGGTCTATTCCAATATAGGTACCGGTCTAAGACAACTCGTGTCAAGGAGCAGCATATAAACATTTTTATGTTAACATTATTTAGTTGTCTTTGCTATATTTTCTCTCCTCCCCAATCACCTATTTTCCTATAATAGAGAAGGGAGTGTTAAGAAATGAAATGAGTATATTTTGTACATAACCACTAATTTAGGGAGTATTCCCTCTCAATGCCTTGGGCAGCATCAGTTCCTAGTAAGGCGCAGTGTACAATGGCTACAGTATATGAATGTTTCTGCACACAAAATCTTTAAAATGACATCTATTAAAATACAGTAGGTTCACAGATTTTGAGCTGGTAAATCAAAAAAGGGTGATGTTAATTCAGAAGTTCTCACACCCCCTGTATGACCTAGGTGAGCCGCACCAGTAACTTGAAATGCGAAAAACATCCACGTGTAATGCTTCCTTTTTGATCTTTTGAACCTCGTATTTTCAAAGAACTATGTTGCAAGTTTGACTCTGATTGTGTGGTAACTGTGGCATGCACTGCCAGGCCTGCAGGGGAAGCAATCCTGATTGTTTTCCATCATACCTTTTAACTCAAGCCATCTTTGTATATAATAAAGAGGAATATATGAATCCAATATTTTATCATTTAGTAATGTTTACTTTTTGTTAAGTAAAAAGCCTGTGTACATCAAATGAAAAGAATTTAATTCTGGTTCAAATACAGCTGCACTAATTCTTATGTTCCACACAGCTGTTTGGAGTTTTGGCAGACGTCCATCTTTATACGTTCAGTCATGCCTTTTTTTTCTTTTACTTTTTTTTTTTAATTGTCTTTCTGACACATTACGAAAAAAATTTGTATCCACCTAGCGAAGGCTATATTAATTTTCAGATGTATTTACACTACAAAGAAAGCCATACAAATAACTTCTGTCTGCATACACACCAAGTAATACCTGATATGAGCATACGATTTCTTAACATCATGCCTTGCCTGAAACACCACTGCTGTGTAAACATGGTCTTGCTTGAACGAGATCAGAGCAATTTTCTAGGACGTGGTTCAGAATTCCGATGTTGCGTAAAATTGGTCTAAAACATAATTTAACACTTTTTTGCAAACCATTATAAAACACCATTATTTTTAACCTTCATGAACCAACAAGAGATACTGTACTTGACACCAGCTGTTTATTGATAGAATTTGTAAAATGAAATGACTTTATAATCGCATGATATATTAGATAAATTGGTTTGCATATAAAAACTTAAGACCCCAAAAGTACAGCGGTCCCCAGATTTTTTTTCAGTATGTGTCACATGCTTATTGCCTATGCAACCAAGCCTAATCTATATTCACACAGTTACACGTTTATACAAAATGTGTGAGTAGCCTGTATAGATGCCATTCAAAGGTTATCACATGAATGATTTGACCCTAATATTTAGGGATAAGCAACCTGATTGATTTCAAAAGCCACGTGTGAAGCCCTCCTACATTTAAAAGGGTCAAACATTACCATTAACCTCAGTAATCAATTCAAATAATAAACTGCACTTGCACCATACAATGTTCATCGACCCAAAAAGGTTCTTACTCTTGCTACTTGGTCTAAAACACTCCTGGGTCTCCCACTCACCCATTGAACCCCAAGACGCAATCTCCAGAAAAATCTCCATGAACCCCCTACAAAGTGTGAAAGCAACATATCTACAAAATGTAAATAAGAGGTTAAATAACTTTTAATATACATTATTGATATAACTTATGTTGAAGATGATTCATTTTAAGTCTACACCAGTGATTTTCGACCTTTTTCAACTTGAGGCACACTACACAAGATTTTAAAATTGCCAAGGCACCCTATTCGGTGATGCAGTGTGCGTGATCAATGAAAAAACATACACATTGGATCCCACATAACAAAATACACACACCTTGGCCTCCACAGGAATGAAACACAATACATTGGCCTCCACAGGAATAAAACACAATACATTGGTCTCCACAGCAATAAAACGCTACAGTACAAGTGCACTGAGCTGACAGCTGTGGCACAGTTGACAACCGCTCGCGGCACACTAGTGTGCCGTGGCACAGTGGTTTAAAAAACGCTGCTCTAGACTGTAAGTTCCAATGGAGCAGGGACAAATGGGAATGATTACATAATCTCTGATTGGCACTATATAAATAATATAATAATAATAATAATAATAATGTTGAATGACTGTTGTGAATGGATGCCTTCATCTATCATTTAATGTATCACATTATGCCCGTTTTTAAACCCCTCATTACCAAGGACCAAATGTGCAACATTGTAAAATATAGATAATGACTTGTTTCTTTGTAATCATATGTCACATCTCCTATACTAAACAGTAGAATTATGAATGTTGATTTAAAGTAAGTTTAAATTCCAAATGGGCATCAGTATACTTTAGATTGTGTACAATGTAGGCCAAACTGTATCTGTATTATTGCTGTTCAATATTATTCTTGTAGTGCAGAAGGTTTGTCATCATAACTACATGTCCACTGTCCAGATACTATTAAAAATTATATTTTTATTGCGCCACCAAAATTATGTAGTGCCATATAGGGAAAAATTACAATGATACATAAACAAACAGAGGCCCTCATTCAGAGCCGTACGCTCTGAGCAGAGCGCACGCTCTGAATGAGGGCCGGCCTCCATGAAAATGGAGCGTCCTCCTGGACGCTCGTATAGCTGTGGGTCACCACCCACAGGCTATACGAGCGTGCAGTTTGATGGCCGCGATGGTCGTGACCATCGCGACCATCGAAACTGCGAGCCGGAGCCTGCGGTTGAGGTTTTCAACCGCAAGCTCCGGAGTGATTTTGGCTCTATCAGAGCCAAAATCACTCCCACTGACATCACTAGTGATGTCAGTGGGCCGGCTTCTGATGGGAGGCGTTCCCGTGGGAACGCCCCCGTCAGGGAGGCACGCCCCCGGCACGCCTACCAAAGGGGGCGTGCTGTCAATCAACATCGACAGCACGCCCCCTTTGATCAGACACAATGAGCGAAGGACTTTCCTTCGCTCGTCGCGTCTGGCGCATGCGCACGACGGAGCTCCCTCCGTCGTGCGCATGCTCAGTCCAGAACATCGACCCACTTGCGAGCGGACAGCCGCTCGCGAGTGGGTCTGAATCAGGCCCAGAGATCACAAGGGGGGGAGGAATCAAACAATATAAAGTATTGTAACAACTAAATGAGTGACAGTTAAAACAGTAACACTCAATGACCCTGTGCTCTTGGAACTTCAAAGAAGGAAGTATCTTTGAAGGTTGCCTTGGTAAGTTGTTGGACACAACGGAGACATAGGGTTACATCCCAAAAGTCATTTGGCAGCATACCTTAATAGTCATTCTTTGATGATAGATGAAACCTCTCTCACTACCAAAGTTTTCCTAATAGACGTACCCATTGCCCGGACATTCAACTGTGTCATTCTCTTTCCTGACTGCATGAATGAATGAATTAATTAATTACTTTATCATCATTAAGCAAAAACAGATGTTTTACCAACTAAATACATTTCCCAAAAATTCCACAGCCCGATACAAGCAGAGTAGAGAATTCACAATACACCTAAGCACACGTGTTCAAATTCACCCTAACAGTTATTGCTGAGAAAAAAAAAAGTTTTTTAACCTCGTTGTTTTCAGTTTAATACATCTGAACCGTCTTTTTGATGGCAATAAGGAAAACACATACTGGGCAGGGTGATTACAATCTTTAACAATGCTCTTTCCTTTCATCAGGCTACTTAAAGTAGATTTCCTCAAAAGAGGGCAGTTTAGTGCCAATAACATATACTTACAACCCACTCTAAAAGCTTATGGTTGGCCCTAGAATTTATCCCATAACACACTGGGATACAACAGGTTAAAACACTTTCACTTACACAGCTATAAAAGTTCACCACGTTACTTATCGACATACGGTATTAACAGTCTGCAGTTTCCTAATGAAATTACTTACCCTCTCTTGCAATGCCTTGGCCAGCATTAGTTCCTAGTAAGGCGCAGTGTACATTGGGTACAGTATATGAAAATATCTCCACATAAAATTAGTAAAATAGCATCTAATAAAATACAGTAGATTCACAGAATATGAGCTGGTAAATCAGAAAAGGGTGATGTTAATTTAGAAGTTCTTACACTTCCTGTGTGACCTAGGTGAGCCGCACCAGTAACTTGAACCACAGTTATTGGTTGAAAATTTGACTTCACTGATTGTACAGTTGAACAGTGGGACACAATTGTAGAAAACAAGAGAAAATAAAATAGGGCCTTATGGTGGACCAGTGCTAATCGTAAATTTAGTGGATATAGAGTTCCTAAATTTTATTTCTTGAGGCCTGTCAATTAAATAAAAAAATCTAAGATCCAATTGCACATAGGCACATTAAGGGGTCTATTTAATAAGCAGTGTTAGGAGACAGAGTGAAAAGTGATAAGGTGCCAGCCAAACAACTGTCATTTTTCAAACACAGCCTGTGAGATGGCAGTTAGGAGTTGATTGGCTGGTACCTTATCACTTTTCACTCTGTCCCCTTTAGTAAATAGACCCCCAAATCTCAGCTTGCGTAGTTTGTGTACTAAAGGCGCTGGGAAAATTGTGTTAAATGCCGAGCTGTAGTCTACAAAAAGTAATCCCACATAGATATTAGGCAGTTCTAAATGACTGAGGGAAGAACGGACCCCCATGAGCAATGCATCCTCAGTCGACTTATTCTCTCTATACCTGAAATGATGTTTATCAAAGTCAGCTGGCAGACTGCTATTAATTTGTGCTAGTATAAGATTTTCAAAACATTTCATTATAAGTGGTGGGGAGTGCAGTTGCTCGGTAGTTTTTATGACCAGTGACCTGGGAGCTTTCTAGGACTGGAACAATCATAGTAGACGTAAAATATTCTGGGACAATATATTACACCAATGATAAATAAATAAATAAATAAAAATGTAAGTAAAAACTCCCATAACCTGGACAGCGCACTCCCTAAAATCTCTCCCAGGTGTCTCATCAAGGCTGGGTGTCTTCCTGGTGTATATTGTATTGTCCCCCCCCTTTATGTCTTATATTGTCCTCCCCATGTTTCAATTGTCTTCTCCCCCACCATACCTTGTATTGTAGCTCCCATGCATGTTATTGTTCTCTCCCCATCTGTTTTATATTGTCCTCCCCCCCATCCATGCCTTGTATTGTGTCCTCCCGTACCATGTATTGCTCTTGCCTCCCTCTGTCTTATATTGTCCTTCCCCATATCTTATATTGCACTCTGTCCCCTTCATACATTGTATTGTCCTTCCCTCCTAATGTCTTTCCCTCTCTCCCTCACCCTAGATAAGTTACCGCTGCCTTCAAACCCCTCATGCTGCTCTTTCTCAAACACCGCTCTTCAAGGTAATGGCACATACTGCAGAGCCGCCGCAGCATCATGTCATGTGCTGCTGCCTGGGTAGTGTCTGACGGGGGCATATCTGCGTACAGTGGGAGGACCTGGAGAAGGAGGGCATCAGTCCCAGCCATGGCCCGCCACCTAGTGCTTTCACTCACTAGACAGCACAGCTCGATGCGGCACATGTTTGCCCTCAGGGCACTCATCGGGACTTGTGAATAACTCGCTGTCTGTGACTGCTGCCCCTCCTCTCTGCAGCCGCGTACCCGACGTATTGGTCGGGCCGGCCCTGGCCAACTGCAATGTAATCCAAAAGCCATCCCCTTTCACTGCAAATCAAACATGCCTGGAAATAGAATGCAATATACTTTCTATAGAAAAATATTCATCCTCGTGGTGTTTAGAAGTGGCTAGCTTCATTAAAAAACCATCTCAAAAATACCATGGGATATTAAACTGATTATATTATGTCTGTAGTATTAAATGTGTAATCATTTTCAGTTTCATTGTATCTCAGCCAAAGACTGATACATGTAAATGAATGAGGCGCAATGCCAAGTCTAGCTTTTTCTTCCTAAACTATTCCTCTATTTGCAATTTAAACAGCTGAACAAAATGACTCCAGACTGGTAGTGTTTGCTGCGATTGGCAAGTGTAGCATACACATCACACAAATAGACAACACTAGCTGGTGCAGCTTCTGTACAATTGTATATCGATCGTATATTTATTTCAAGTAGACTTTCATTTTTATTTAGTGGCTACTCTATGTAAAAAGTCCAAATAAACATTATTTTCACATGCATTTATTAGCTTAATGAAGACAGCAAATATTTGCAAGACAGATGCATAATGGCACATGTTGCCGGGGATTATAGAAGTCTTAAAAAGCTCAATAATTGATAAACTGTCCACTTGTGATTAAAATTGACCTGTCCTATATTTCATTTGTCTTTCTTTGGATCACTGATGATAGAATTTATAATAGGATGACCTTAATAGACTTTTGTAAATTTTCAACCTAAACTATGTTTATGTTTCAGGGAAAATAATATGAATTAGAAGAGTAGGCATATATGTAATATTTAGCTAGAACAATTTATAGTTGTTTTTATATACTGTGAAATAATAATATATAGCCTAGTGAAACATATGGGATACTAATAAGCAGGGCCGGATTATAAGCGGGGCGGACGGGGCGGTCGTCCAGGGGCCCCCACACATTAGGGGCCTCCACATTCCCACAAGCATTACCTGCCACTTATACCCTATCTGGCCGCCTCCTGAGAGCAGTGACAGACAGCACACTCTGAGTACAGTCACTGATGGGCCGGTCCGTGGCTGATGAAGCCCCGCCCCCTTACTGACACAATGCCGCGATTCGTGGGTTTATCAGTAGGGGACCGGAGCCTAATGCCGCAAATTGCCCGCCCCCTTCAGAAGCCGAATGATGCTGCAGCTGCAAGTCTTCAACAGGTAGTGTGTGTGGCAGTGCGCGCTCTCCCTACCTCCCTCTCTTTCCCGCCCTTTACTTCTCTGTCCCTTTCTCTCTTCCCTCCCTCTCTCTCATTTGCTATATCTCCCTCATGACTTCTATCTCTAAGGTGGACACTATAATTTTCTTTTTTTTTACTTGTTTTTATTGAAATGTAAAACCTTACAGAAAATGTCATATAGTAGCTACAGAAAAAAAATCAATGCAAAGCTTTATAATAAAAAATTCAACATAACAAAGTTAATTAAGTGGGCATGTTTTCCCTTAGAGAAGAGGAAAACAACTGGTAGAAGTGAGAAAAGATAAAAGGCAGAAATGAGAAGTAGGGAGGAGGGAAAAAGGACGGGGGGAGCCCCCACAACTTAGTTGCCCCAGGGCCCCCACAAGCCTTAATCCGGCCCTGCTAATAAACTTCACAACTTGGAATAAAATACTTTTGAGCCTAGCACACTCACAACCTCTACCCCTCCTGGGCCAGTTGAGGATATATGGGTAAACAGGACCCCTTTGTCATATCTCTGGCAGGTGGGCACTGCAACCTAATGGTCTGAAAATCATAATCAATTATAATAAATTTGCTATTTGCAGCCTCTATACAAAAGTTAATGTTACTCCAGAAGCTGATTGTAACTGCAAACATTCTGATACTGCAATATCTATTACAGTATTAATATTATTTATTAAAATTTAATTTATTGATATAGTATTATTAGTTATTAATTCAGTTACAGCTACTGATGACATTGACTGGAAATGGAGATCCAACATGTTATCAATATATATTAGCTTACTCATATCTTACAGCATCTATGGGATAATATCGCCTTTCTTGTAAATTATATTACTATTAGAACTGAAGTCACCCTGCTATTTAATGACCATATAAAGTTATTCAACTCCAATGTGGCTAGTAATTGTGAGAAAGTACAGTTTAATTAATGTAAATGTATTTTTGTTGTTTTACTATTGTTTTACAACCATTTAGGTGTTTGTTGCTCCATCACCAGTTCTTTAATGGTCTGTTCAACTTACTGCTCGTGTAAATTGGTAGTTACTGTTACTAATCACGTGACCTGTTGGTGGTTGTTGGAATTTGCCATTTCCCATAAGCTTATTTCTGATTTAAGTAGCATACATATGGGTGTCAATTCAATTAGGTGTGAGTCGGGTCCTGCGAGCCGCTCTCAAGACGAACTTTTTTATGCGCACACCTTGAGTAGATGAGAAGATAGGGCTTTTTATTTGACGATAAAAATAAGGGGACACAGTGCAAAACATTTGGTACACCCCTCCGAATGAATAATCATGCACTTGGAGGAGTTTAGCATGATATAGGCAATAAAGAAAGAAACGTCAATCTTCAGGTGAACTGGTATGTGGAGGCGTAAATGATGTAGGACAGGTTGTATTGATAGGAAAGGGATTCTGTAACTTGCACATGAGACGTAAAAGTGTTCATTCCAACTTTTTACAAACTTGTATAAAAACATTGAAAACCTAATAACCTACTATACTGACATTTTTCTGTTCCCCAAAATGCTGGAAAGACTTTAATTTGCTGAAAAACGCTTGCTGGCTATAAGTTTTTCACCATTAATAAAAAGTGAGAAAAACAGCCACTTGAAGTTTTGAACCTCCACTACTTTCCTTATGGTCACTAACAACCTTTTATATGGTCCTGCTATCTCAGTTGCCACTTTTTTGGGGTCCAGGATGGTTTCCCCACTTTTTCATGGACTTCTCCCAGGTCGCATTTTGTAGAAAAGTTGCGGCTAACATTCATGCGATGTCTGCGAGTTTCATGATACAAACTCGTTATCACAAACTCGCTCCTAAGTGAATTGACCCCATAAAAAGATGAATCAAACTTTCTAAAAAGAAAAAGGGTAGAAGCTGCCTCGAGCAGCCAATCAGTCAGCTTCTATGTATTATTTATCTAACAACCGCTGTATAATGACAGTTAGAAGCTGATTGGGTGCTTAATTTCTACAAAAGCAGGTGAAAATTAACATTAAGTCATCAGGCCATTTATCAAGAAGGTAAAGCAGGAGATATCACAGATATCTCCTGCTTACCTTCCTCTGGCGGAATGGCCCGCTGTCCCCATACACTGCTATCTATAAATGGGGGAGAGGTACAGGTATTCTGGGTATTCCGTGTGTACATTAGTGCTGAGATTATGGGACTTTGCCTCACTGACTGACTTCTTCCAATTCTTTTGTTTTCTTTGTTTTTATTTTTTTAGCCTTGAGCATGAGCAGTACATGTTAGGTCCCATTGGCGCACGCCAGAATGATGATGTAAGTTTTATCAATCAAGAGAAGTATTAAATAGATTATTTACAGAATAATCCATGAACATTGATACATGTTATATATTGATATGTTATATTAATTTAAAAAAAATCTATTAGAAGTGTTGCTTTTCATACATTTAACCAAATCTTAATCATCATAACCATGTATAGCTTGTAATGCTAGCAAGGCAGCCAATATGGTAACTGCAGCCCAGTATTCCACCATGATGTGTATGCATATGATTATGTACTAATGCAAATATTTGTAAAATACATACACACAGTAATATCCTTCATGGAGATAAGAAACAAACACAACTGGTTCTGTTCTTCCCTCTTTTCCATTGTTCATGTCACTGTAATTAAACTGTACTACCCTTATGATATTAGATTTTTGACTCAAACATTTGTGTTATTGTGTATTTATTATATTTTATATTGTACGGAATTGTAATTTAAAATAGCAAATGAGTACACTGTATTATATTGAATATCAACTCATAACATTGCTATTAGGTAACACCAATCAACTCACATTCACTGATTTCAATTGGAAGTTAATGATAATGATAAGTATATTAATGATGAGCCAGATAACCATGGATATCGTGAAAAGGCTGTTTCCATGGAAATTTTGAATTTCAGAATAAATTAAGAAGAAAATTTGCCATTTCTGTTGTTTTAGGTAAATGGCTCCGTTCACTTTCCTTTGCGTCTACATGCAGCTTAATGAAGTCGGTTATAGAAAATGCTGATTTCTTTTTCTATAGATACATTTAATTTATTAAATAGTTCTTTGTTTCCATCAAAAGCCCAATATACAAGGTCTCTGCACATGGGAGCAATAAGCTACTGAAAGGTAGTGTGATGGGATGGTGCAGAAACTTTGTAATCACCAGTAATATATCAACTATTAGTCATGTTATAGGACAGATGCAGCACAGTCAGTAAACAATGTACATATGTTAATTTGTGGAAGTAAATATGAATATTTTATAACTGGAAATATTTGCTTCTTAGAAGAGGTATTTATAATAAGCTTACACAAACCAGATCAAATCTTTTCACCGTACTGGAACTCAGCTCTGATATTGCAGTCAATTTAAAATTTGAGGACCTATGAACTTTAGAGTTAATGCAATTAATACATTTTTTTGTCCTTAACACTAAGCATGCTCAGGGTCTTAGAAAGGGATGTAGTCAGGAAAGCGGTGGTCGGCATTTCCTGACTACATCCCGACAGTGAAAGCCTGGCGTGGGACTAATGATAGGCATCTAAATACCGACAAACCAAATAAGACTGCGTTAATAAGATAATAAACTACTGGAACGTGAGATGGCAGAAAAAGAACAACAGTCAGGGCTTCTTGTTTATCAAAAATTCATTTTAGATTAAATATATTCGATAAAATTGACCATATATCACATTTAAAAGGTAACACAATTAATGACAGTAACCGCAGTTATATGAATAACTCAATATTAAAAACTAAATCTCAATACTTTGTAAAAGCCTTCTTAAAGCAGAAATTGGTGTTACTCCAATAGACTTGGTATTAAGGGTCTGATTCAGAGCCCCTCGTAAGCGGCCGCTCGTTCGCTCCGAGCGATGTTTGCCCAACTGCGCATGCGTACGGATCGTTATACGCATGCGCGAACCAGTAAGTGCGGTCGAAATTCATGTGCTCGCAAAATAGCGAATGTATGATAATATGAATGACAGGAGTAGGCGTATGTGGGTGGTAACGGGGGAAGGTGCTTGAAAACGGGGAGTGGAGATCCGAACGCAGGCGTGCTTAAAGGTCAAAACGGGCGTTTTATGAGTGTGCATAATTAAAACATCAGCGTCATTGACCACGTCACTGGGTTATTTTATAGCCAGAACTGCTCGCAAATTTGTGGTAGCAAAAATCAACCCCAAGAATAGCGAGCAGTTCATACCCTGGTCGATGTACTCGATAAATCTAATAAATAGCGGACATGACGTAGGATGCGAGCGGCCAGGGGGCGTAGTTTCCCAAAAAATGACCGCAAGTTTTGTACGCTCGTTCAGACCTAGAGGCGTGAACAGACCGCAAAGAGCGAACGGTTCATTTGAATAGCCACCCCTATTTTGTGGACGAGTGAGCGCTAATTGTGTCCGGCTCTGAATCAGGCCCTAAATCCATAGGAATGGACCAAGAGGTAGGAAGGATGGAAAATCCGTGTGGAATGGAATGCCAAAAATGTAACATATAGTTCCTATGTAACAGGACTAGCAAGCGGGCAGAGAGTTTTATCCCAAGTCTTGCATAATTACCACACTGGTCCATCTGTCTTATCCGGAATAGTGTAAGCGGTGTCCTTAGTCGGGGTACACTGCACCAGCAGTTTCTCAGTCTCCCGTTCCTGGACAGCTGATCAAGCCGCGTGTGTATCTCCTGAGTCAATGACAGCCCAGCAGGATTAAGGTAATAGCTTGTCGTATCACCTCCGTATAGATCCAAAAGTACTCCAATGCTATAGTGCACTTGACACACTTTTAGATGCTAGTATTTGGGGGTCCTTCTTATGCGTTTCACCTCTTAGCATAGGGGCTTTTTCACTCTTTGTTTTTCTGCCATCTCACAGTCCAGTAGTTTATTATCTTATTAGCGCAGTCTTATTTGGTTTCTCGTATTTAGCTGAGTACCCGGTAATCACAATCCCTGGAATTTAGACGTGCAGCTACCAGCTATTTTGTTTACACATTCAATAAAGTGGGAGGATGATGAATTAAATACACAATTGATTTAGATTTTTTTGTGCTTTATTAGCGCCGAGGTCACTGGTTTGGTCTAAATACCAACGACTATCATTAGCCTCACGCCGAAATCCCAACGCCCGGCATACCGAACGTAGGTAAGCCTGGCATTGGGAGCTCATAGCCGTAGGGAGGGTTAGGTTGAGGGTGCAGGGAGGGGGGGTTAGGTATAGGCACCCCTGTGGGCGGTTAGGGTTAGGCACTAGGACGGGAGGTTAAGGTTAGACACCCCTAAGGGTGGGTTAGGGTTAGAGGGGGGAGAGGGCAGGGTTAGGGTACTCACTTACCTTAGTCGGGATCTTCATCTGTCGGCCTTCCGGCATCAGGATTTCATCCGCCGAGCTTAGGTCTGGCGCTTATACATACCGATTCCCTTAGAACTCCTCCAACACACAAGTACTGCTGAACATAACCAGAAACTGTGGGGTTTTCTAGATACAGAATATCATAACTGAGCATACTACTAATTGCAAAGTAATATTTTATGTTTAGTTGTCCCTTGTATAAGTGTACAATGGAGGCAGGCAATTTGTGTGTTGAACCACTATTGTTCAGAATGTAATTTCTTAAGTAGTGAATGACTCACTGACACAATGGGTGGGATACATTATTTTGAAAATGCTGTCAAACCTGCAAAAATGCCATTTTCGGAGGTTTGGCTGCAATCAATGTATGCACCAAGCTTCGGAAAGCTAAGCTTTCCAGAGCTTGGACCCAAAATGCAATGGCACCTATAGATGATGTTGCCTAATAAAAGCCTATGGACGTCTTATCGGAATTTTCCTAAACGCAGGTATGCATGCGCTCATGCGGGATGCATCCAAAATAAGATGCTTGATGCATCCTGCCCGATATGTAATATGCATCTGCAATAATATTGATTAATTGGTAGGAAATATTCACATGAATACTGGTTCAGTCCAAAATATAATATGATAAATGCTCTGAAATGAACCAGAGCTTACTTACATACTCTACAGGAACATACAGGAGACTCACAGGGAGCATTATGCTGGGTCCATGGGGATTGGGTATGGCTAATATTACTGAAATCTATGAAAATCGCATAATTTTAGCACTGGACAGGACCTAAAGACCAGAAGCACACTGCCTCTCTGTGGTCAGAGGCCCTCTAGGCTTGTTCCGGAGGTGAGAAATTAAAGGTAGGCGAGTATGAACCAGAGACATGGAAAAAATATGTCATATATGATGGCTATTCTTATATACAGTGATTTATGGCAGTTCATATTTTAGTATTTCAATTTAAAGATGTTTGAGATAATTTTTAATCAGATTTTTTTTTACTTTATTAGTTTGGGTCTATTTTGTCTGTCACATTGTTAGTTTTCACTTTGTATTTTACTGATATATTTGTCACTTTCATAATTGCTTTGGCATAGTACCAACCTGTCTCTTACTAAAAAAGCTCTTTCCATTAGTATGAGATCAATTCTGTTGTTCGTGTTTCAGGGCTCCTCTAAGTCGACCTTTTGGAAAGATTCTAATGGCATTCTGTTGTTTTCTACTGTGCTTAGTATTACATTTTTCCATA
Organism: Taudactylus pleione; assembly: GCA_031769625.1. Lineage (NCBI taxonomy): Eukaryota > Metazoa > Chordata > Amphibia > Anura > Myobatrachidae > Taudactylus > Taudactylus pleione. The sequence goes on along the minus strand of JAUIMM010000516.1, from coordinate 6,101,029 downwards.
GATTTTGTGGTCAGTTTTTTAGTGTGAATTATATTAGTTTGATAACTAATAGCCAATTAGCATATTTATTGCCCTTTGCTTATAAACATCTATTGTTTTAAAAAATGAAACCAATTATTTGTTAAGGTGAACAAGAAATAAGTCTCCAGAATCCAAAAAGCATAGAAAGAACCAAAAATACAATAAAAAAATACTAACTGTTTTGTTCTGATTTTTTATTATATAAACATAGAGCTCAGAACAGAGATAGTAAATGCTTAGCTTTGTGGTATGATAACTTATATACTTATCATAGTACAGCAGGCACTACAGCAAAAGAGTAAATACTTACAATGAATTGTAAGGTACAATAAGTAAATATTATAATATAAAATCTGATATGTACGCAAAATATGCTAATGCCTGCAGGAGGCATCAGAAGAGAAAAGACACCTCCAGCAGGCATGGAAAATGCAGGATCAGATCAATATCGCGACTATCGGTGCAACAACGTAGGCTCCATTCTGCACATGTGCAGAACGAGTCATTCACATGCGCAGTATCTTGTCATTGGAGATATAAGCAAACCATCGGGTTTGCATCCATCCCTGAATCAGGCCCTATGCTTGCACAGACTAACAGATCAATGCACAGGCCCAATACTTTCATATACATAAATCTAGGTATCCGATGCATTATTTGCTCTACTGAAATGTTTAGGAACAAATTTGCTAAACTTCGGACCCGCTGTCAATTTGAAACCGATGGGCATCGATGGTGTATTGCAGTCTAAAAAAAAACAGTGTTTACTAAGCATCGGTTTTGACTGTCATTTTTCATCCGCTGACGATACCTGTCAGATTTCAACCCTCTATTCCAACGCAAATCTGCTGTAAATCTAAGGTGGATAAAGGACTACACAGATTACTATGATTGTAATAAGCTTTAAAAGTATATTTTTTTAAATGATGTAGAGGTCCTTCCCCCAAATCATTACCCAGCCCTCTGCTTCTGAGCCTAGACTGGTATTGAAAATGAGGGGGAGGACAGATTTCTAAACCCACCACATAGTATATCCAGAGTTTCTATTCTTCTAACTAAAAAAATTATATATTTTTCTGAGCCGAGGGTCTGTAAAGTTCTAATTTGCGTTTTCAGTGGATTGCAAACACAGCGGGAATCCGACAAAAAGCTCATGTCTGACTCTTAGTAAATTTACCACCGAGACACACTTTCACTAACTAATCTCATCAAACTATATAAAGCAAAAGAAAGCATTGCAAAAACGGCATATACAAACTAAATGAAGGACTGAGGAAACGTGTATTTCTAGATATATATAAAATCAACTGTCCAGAATGACTGATTGAGAGAGGAAAATGTGTTACTATACCAGTGAGGGAGTGGAAAGTCAAATGTGTTACTACTGGGTGAAGGAAGGGAATGTGTCACAACACGGGGACAAGGGAGGGGAATGTGTTACTACTGGGGTGAGTGGGTGCAATGTGTTACTACAGAGGTGAGTGAGGGTAATGTGTTACTACAGGGGTGAGCGGGGGTAATGTGCTACTACAGAGGTGAGGAAGGGGAATGTGTTACTCCAGAGGTGAGGGAGGGGAATAAGTTACTACAGGTGTGAGTGAGGATAATGTGTTACTGCAGGTGTGAGGGAGGTTGTATTTCTACACAGTTGAGGGAGGGGAATGTCAAATGTTTTACAACATAAATAAAAGATTTGGATGTTGATATAAGGATTAAATAAAGGCTTATAAAACATGAATCTAATAAATTTCTGAGTGAAACAAGAAACCAAATAAAAGGCAAGAGTCTGAGGAAATGGGTATATAATGGAATAATAATTGTGGAAATTGGTTTATAAAAAAAATTGAAGACTGGGGACTCTGAAATACAATTTACAAGTCACATAAAGGACTATTGAGACAGATACACAATCTAAATAAGGTACTGATAAATGGGTATATTTATTGAAGAAAAGATTAGGGTATATGAATGATATAATGGACTGGGGACATTGATTGGCAATCCAAAAATTTGAGAAAAAGTAATATACTGAATAAGAACTTTGGGAAATGGATATGTGTTAGAGCGGTAGGGGTAACAGTAACAGTATACAGATTGAATGAGGGGACTGAGGAAACTAATTGGAAATGTATTGTGAAAGTGATGGAATTACTGCAGATACAAGGGTGAAGTGAGGGGATAGGCAATGCTGGGTCGCCATTTTGCATCTCTAATTCTGCTCTTTTAAAGATAGAATCTAATACAGTAGGTGCTCACTGTGTCCAGGAGAGCAAGGCAATGGAATCTTCAGGGCACGTGCGGGTACAAGAGTTTACTGGACATGTACTGGAGATAAGAGTAAGGGGCAACGGACAGTGGACGGGCATCACTAGGGCTACTCTCAAAGTTTACAACTGCTATGCCTTGCCAAGAAGTAGTAAGCTGTATATGGCTCTTTCAGGGGCATATAAAACTGATATTGATTATAAAAAAAACAGATATATTGGACAAATAAGCAGGAAACAGATGTATGAATCATATGGAGGAGAGGGGAAAAAAGTATAAAAATTGAGAGTAGGATCTAGAAAAACCCTTAAAGTGGACGTGACTCATATAAATAGCAGACACATCCATTTCATGGACTGGACTAATATTCATAGTGTAATCCATTAATTCTCTAAGAGCCGATACCTCATGAGTATAAGACAGGCCTCATGAATATTAGTCATGTAGCAACTCAATTATACCTCTAATTCTTATAATGTAATGTTTCAGTCCACAAAAAAAGATGCTTCCACAGTGGGTTCTGATGGCAGGTCCACCGTAAAAAGAATTAAAATAAAGGACAATATAAATAGGTAAACAAATTGAAATACTGGGGAAATGTGTATAACACTGAATGAAAGGCTGGGGAAACAGAGGTGAAGTTAATGGGACTTAATGTAAATATTTATGTTTGAGGATCACAAAAAGTACTAGGAAAAATAATGTATTTGAATGAAAAGTTAAGGGGGCTGAATTGGATGGGTCTCTGTGGATGACGGCAATGCAAGCCACAAAACCTACATGACTTGTGGGAGAATGGATATAAAATACCGGCAGCTGAACAGGTTCAAATATAGACAACCGGAAACCCGAAGACTAAACATCCCGACTGGGGCTGGTAAGTATGCTAACCCTCTCCTGTCCCCCCCCTAACCCCAACCCTCCCTTAGTGGTGCCTAACCTTAACCTCCCCTCAGTGGTGCCTAACCGTAACCCTCTTTTCCCGCACCCTAAACCTAACTCTCTTAGGGGGGTGCCTAAACCTAACCTCCCCCCAATGGTGTCTAACACTAACCCCCCTCCCAGTAGCCTAAGCCTAACCCTCACCTCCCCATCCATGGGGATTTTGGCGATTCTGGATGCCGACACCAGTATACTGATATCCTTTGGGATATCGGCGTCAGCCAGGCGGCGGGATACTGGTGTCAGTATATCGGCGGCCAGCATCCCATCTGCCGGCAATGTAACTGTTTCCCCTAGCAGTAGTGTCCCAGAAAGGAAAGCCTGTTTCTGCATGAGGCTGGTGCAAGTGCCAATACTAATGATGCAGTGGCTGGTATAATATCCATGGGCAGTATGGCTCCCGCTTGTAGATACAGGGACCCCTGCATTCGCTGAATGGAATCTTGCATTAGCATAAGGTAGTAAATCTGGCTTCTGTTGCTACCCACAAATACAGCCACTTGTGTCCGATTCATAATTAGTCCCCAGATGTACTGTACAGTTTAAAACAATGGTTCGAGAGCAACGTTAAACTTCTATGTGATCTAGGACAAGGTAGTGCATGAAATTAATATAGTTTAAGGGATGCAATGGGGAAATAAATTATAATAACAGTGATGACTTAAAGATAATGGCAGGTAAAATCATGAGGAGAGTGGTTCCATAGGAGGTTGATCACTACCTCTAGCAGGGGCATGCTGGCTGGCTGCCTGAGGCTGCAACTGCATAGATGAGCTTGGTAGTTGAGCGGCAGGCTTTGGATTCTGCCTGGCTGCTCTGACAAGTGTTTCAGCACAATCACAGCAGCACCCTCTGCCCACTTCTCTGCTGCCAGCCACAGCCATGAAGCGTGTAGATGTACAGTTACGGAATATAACAGTAGCAAAGTGATTGGTGAATGGCTGCAACTATCCACCAGAGTGCAGGAAGCTGTCTCATGGCCTGTAGCCATGTGTCTGATCGAGAGACAGCAAGCTACTGCAGGAGGGATGTCATTTAATTGGCTCATTCCCACAGATCTTTGGTCTTATTTCTTTATTAGTACAGAGATTAAGGATTTGGAAGGCACTGTAAAAGAAAAAAGTCTCTATATGCCTCACCCAGGTCCAAAGCTAGACATTTTAGTGCCTTAGGCAAAAGAGAGCACTGGTGCCCCCTCTCCCTTGTTTTATTCTTGCCTACTCTCCCGGAAGGTGTGTGGACCTCCCACATCCCTAGTGAAGTGGGCAAGATGGGGAAACAATGCAGGAAATTGAGGGTCATAATGCAGGAAATTGAGGGTCCGGTATGGAGGGGCAGGGCTAACATTATGCAATTTGCATCATTTTAGCTCTACCTATTTCAAGCAAAACTTACTATTCACAGCATTTTACTGTGACAGGGCAGGGCCTAATGACGGAAAGAGCACGGCCTCGAAATTGCTAACTGCATCTCTTCTCCAGGGGTCTACCAGAGAGGAGCAACTGGAGGAGATGTGGCCAAACTACAATGAATCCCTGTTTGTAAAAGATATAGGGCCTGATTCAGACCCACTCGCGAGCGGCTGTCCGCTCGCAAGTGGGTCGATGTTATGCACTGAGCATGCGCACGACGGAGGGAGCTCCGTCGTGCGCATGCGCCAGACGCGACGAGCGAAGGAAAGTCCTTCGCTCGTTGTGTCCGATCAAAGGGGGCGTGCTGTCAATGTTGATTGACAGCACGCCCCCTTTGGTGGGCGTGCCGGGGGCGTGCCTCCCTGACGGGGGCGTTCCCACGGGAACGCCTCCCGTCAGAAGCCGGCCCACTGACATCACTAGTGATGTCAGTGGGAGTGATTTTGGCTCTGATAGACCCAAAATCACTCCGGAGCTTGCGGTTGAAAACCTCAACTGCAGGCTCCGGCTCGCAAATTCGATGGTCGCGATGGTCTCGACCATCGCGACCATCACAATGCACGCTCGTATAGCCTGTGGGTGGTGACCCACAGCTATACGAGCGTCCAGGAGGACGCTCCATGAAAATGGAGCCCGGCCCTCATTCAGAGCGTGCGCTCTGCTCAGAGCGTACGGCTCTGAATGAGGGCCATAGGTTTTAGTTATCCTGGAAAACAGAGCAATTAGGGCTCCTTCCTTCCCCCTAACCAACTTGACATGAAATAACAAACACCTACTTTTATGCTTCCTTCCCCACTGCGAGTACTGCATGAAATTAATAATTTTATTTTTTGTTTCATTTATAGGCATCCTTTTCCCATCATGCCCTAAAATTAATTGCATGCACATTTAATAAAAGTACACATTTTCCCTGATCTGAGAGTGGAGTTTTCAGTACAGTATATGCAGGAGAATAATACATATTTGTATAACAATGGTTGCTAAACTATGGTAGATACTTATTTCTGTCTACAGGTGATGAGGGTTATCACTAAGGTGCAAATCTGTATTACATTAATGAATATAATGTAGTGCGCTCTGGGGCACCTAATGTTATCTGATGATTTACCTATGTGCTGTATCTTTAATTAATTTATCAGTGTGTCTTTGTTTCACAAGGTCTGTTGGATGGGTGTTCTTATTAAGGCTCAGCCCTCCTTCACCTTTCCTCTCCACCTGAAATGTAATATTATGCACAGTATCAGGGACTTATAAGGACATTATTGATGCAGTTTAGGTAAGTGAAAATGTACTTACCCAGATATTATGATATCCTCCTGCTGGTCCACTCTGTCCTGGTGTTTCAGGTGATGGTGTATGGGGTTTACAGACTATACCACAATGTGTACCACTATAACACTAAGGGGTCTATTTACTAAGCAGTGTTAGGAGGCAGAGTGAAAAGTGGTAAGGTGCTAGCTAAGGATTCTGTCTTTGAACCTTATAAATACCCCTGCCTAAACCTTCTAATATCCTTCCTATAAGGATGACGCTAATTTGCGTACGCAGTCATACAGTAAATAAAGACTCCAGACCTAGAACCTGTGGTTCCAAAGCACAAAGTATTATTCAAGTAAAAGTACAGCAGTTACACGCTATGATCCTCATATAATCTTAGCGCAAAGAGATTATGCAGACCCAAGTACAATTATACATACGCAGTGCTCTCTGGTCCAGATGTTAGGCATCAGCAAGAAACCCCTTGTCAATCAGCATTCAGCACGAAGACTAGGAACCTAGGGTCAGAGCACACATATTTATACCCCCCAGGAATAAACAACACAATAGAGAAGTTTGTTGCTAATACCATTGGTCCTAAAGGAGAGGGCATATGTTACAAGGCATTTAACAGGTTGGTTCAGATAGACACAATCCAGCCTCTAACAACTGGTGGTCTCTGGTTTCCTGCCTCATGCAAATCCTAACAGTTCATATAATGTACATTTTGTTGGTTGAAGTCTCTGCGGTCCATAAGTTGAGAATGCATGTTGCGATCTCTCCATCGATATTACCGGAATACTGTTGAGAGAGTATGCATCTGTACAATACCAAACATGGCTTACTTATCACGTATAAAACCTTAGTTACGAAATAACCTTTATTTCCTAGCAATTATAATAAATGTGCATACTCGAATCTTATACCTTAAATCTTATGGAACCTTGTATGTGAATATGTAATGTGTGAGTATGTGGGGTTTGATGTAAAGACGCTAGTTAACTTGGGGCAGATGCGTGTGCATGGAGCTAATATTCAGTGTTTTCATATCGCTAATATGCGACTAGTTAACAGCGCAATTGTGAGTATTAATGTGTGTATGAGAACACCTAGCAGTGTGGAATGCTAAGCATTATAGTTCCACATGCCCCCCTCTCTCAGCAGCCCCCACTCTTCCCAGGCTCAAAAGTACAGTCCTTTGCTCTCCCAGGTTCTTGTGTAAATGCAAATTAGCACAGCTACAAGACCCAAACCTCAGATAACACTCTTGGCTTTGAAGGTATTTTATTGTAGGAAGCCTCCTAATGTAAGGTGCTACAAATGACCCTCTTGCTGTATTCGAGCAGGGCCACCTGGAGTGAGAGCAGACGTTATGTCCATGAAGCTTGTCTTCACAGTCTAGTTGTCACGTGGCCATTTGCTCTGTTTAGCTAATGTAATCCAATTTTGACATACTGTACAGCCATTTCTGAAATATATCCTTTAGGGGAATTATAATAATACACACACTTTATCCAGAGCACCCAAACTACGTAAAGTCATGAAATGGGCTTCTGATGAATCGCCGTAACTTATGGTGACGGTCACAGATGCAATCGCATGATGCTAATAGTAATATCGCCACATGTACTAAAGTGTGAGTTTATCTAAAATGGTGCTTAGGCGGCCATTCGCAAAATGGCATCTTGCGATCTCATTTCCAAGATGGCGTCTTGCGGCCAGTCGCAAGATGGTGTGGCTGCGATCCACTTTTAAACTGATCTTGTCTCAGCCAATTATCCAGCTTCGACACAGCCAATCACCAATCAGCTCCTAACTGCCATCTCACAGGCTGTGTTTGAAAAATTACAGTTGGGAGCTGATTGGCTGCCACCTTATAACTTTTCACTCTGTCTCCTAACACTGCTTAGTAAATAGACCCCTAAGTATTCATCCAACTGCGGGGGATACTAAAGATGTAGCTGCATTACTTACCTCTCCCCGTCGGCGTGTCTTAGCATGCATGACCCAAGGTCATGCATCTGCAATGACGTCGGGGAGGCAGGGGGGAGGCGGTGGAGGGATTCGCTTGGATCCCTCTTTGCATCCCCGGAACTCCTTCCCATAGGAAGGAGAACAAGCGCATCTGAAGATAGCGGTTCTTTCCGCAAGCAAACTCCGAAAACTTTCAGTTTTTGGAGTTTGCTGAATATCAGGTGGTCCTATTCAGACCCCTGATGATGAATGGCCCGGTAACCTAAATATGCAGAAACTAATGTTTCCACATGGTTACCAGACCATTTATCGTATGATGAATAGGCCCCAGTGTCCCCAGTTTGCAGTATGCCACGGTGCCCTCATTTCACATTATGCCACAGTGGCCCCAGGACACAATATGCCACAGTGCCCCCAGGTCACATTATTCCACAGTGCCCCAGGTCACATTATGCCACAGTGCCCCCAGGTCACATTATGCCACAGTGCCCCCAGGTCACATTATGCCACAGTGCCCCCAGGTCACATTATGCCACAGTGCCCCCAGGTCACATTATGTCACAGTGACCCCTTTCACTTCTTTCTTAATTACTTTATACTCTGCTTATAGCATCTTGTTTTTCTTTTCTAAAATGTAATAATCCTCTTCCCAGTTATGCTACTCCTCGTCATGGTCTCACCTTCTTGAGGCATTGCAATGTCATGACGTCTTGTGAGCTGCAAGTGAGGAAAGTAGACAAATTCTACATGCTGGGCACCATTGCATCCAGGGCAGAGGCCGGCAGTACCACCTCCAGGGCATTGAACCAACTACATTGCCTTCATTGCTGCCCAGCTCCCACCCAACACAAAAATGGCAGCCAAAATGAGGAAGGAGTAGTGCATACAGTATATATAAACACTGTTAAAACTCAAGAGAATCCAACATCATAGTATGGTGAAGTTTTTTTTTTTTTTTTATAATTTAAGGCAGTTAGAAATCTTGAATCAATCCAAGTTCCCACACAGGTTGTTAAAACTTATAATGGTCAAATTCATCAGAATCCAAACTCATCTAATTAAAGTCTATGGGCTTCTTTCTGTATAAATTCCCAAGAGAGATCTGATAGGATCCCTCCCAGTGTACTCCGTGGCTCGTGTCTGGGCAGGCCAATGGCCGCGCATGCACAGCACGACTCCCGTGTCACAAACTCAGAAATCTTCATATCGCAACAGACAGCTCTTATTGGAAAAGCTGGATTTTACATAAATAATCACAAATCTCTATGCAAATGGCATTAATAAACATCAATATGCATGCGTGCTGTTCGCGGCAATAAGTAATGATATAACGCAGGGATGTATGAGGAATCACATGCAGGGACACAGGCTCCGAAAGGAGCCATCCCTGCATTGTGTAAGAAGTGAATGGATCACTAATGTGATCCCGTCACTCCTCCTATCCATACACTGTGGATCTCTTTCCGGTACTTTTTGTGAAAAGTAGCCCATAGGCTACAATGGCTAACACTATCTGGAGATGGCATTATCTACTGGCTAAGCCATTCCAGGCACCCTGCTAGCCAGAAGCAAGGGCCATGGAGCAGCGATTTACAGCCCTGCCCTAACTCTCCCATCCCACAGCCTAACCCTAATGCCGACATTCTGAGAATGTCAGCATGTTGTCTGTCAACATTTTAACAATGTCGACATCATAACTGACTGTATTGTGGCATCAATATTGTTAATGTTGACCTAGTGACTACATAGTAATACCAGATTTTCTTAATCCTGGACTGTCCAGATAAAGGTTCAGGAATGCTATTGCAGATTATGGGGTCTATGTACTAAGCCTTGGAGAGAGATAAAGTTGATGAAGATAAAGTACCAACCAATCAGCTCCTAACTGTCACTTTACAGACTGTGGGCCATATTCAATTAGAAGCGAAAAGCCGAGAATTGCGAAAAAGTATCGTTAATTGCAACTTTTCGCCAGTCGGAAACTTATCTCCGTATTCAATTCCAAATACTTTTCGCGTATGTGGAAAGTCAATGCAATGTAATACGCGAAAAAGATTCGCCTCTGAATAACAGGAGAAAATAATTGCATTTTTTAATTTTAGGGTGCAGATTTGGGGGATAGCCCCCCAAAGGATAACTGCATCAAACAAAACCTAAAAAAAAGTGAGAAACACCATTAAAAAGTAGTTTGAATTTGGGGGCGAAAAAGTACAAACTGGGGGTACAAACATAAAAAGTAACGAAATAGATGTTTTGGGGGTCTGCAAGTATGGGTGAGGTGTTTTTTTGTTTCCAGGTGCAACTTTAAAACATGCTAGCACCCATTTCAGGTACCCCAAATTTGATAGGACTACTTATTTTCTCCAAAAAATACTGCTTTATGCCATTCTTCACCACTTGTGCAAAGACGCTAATTAGAGGCAATTCTGCAAACTTAAGTACCCCAAACAGTTTTATTAGGACTAATCGGGCACTACTACTTTGTTCCCCAATGTTTTTGCACCTTTTTGGGGGGTACAGGCTTAGTCCCCCGATTCTGACAACCTCTTTCCACCTGTTCTGACTTCGCGTGTCGCCGTTTTCGCGTCTTTTGGAATTGAATACTGAGAATAGCGGGGACGCGCACAATAAGTTTCCATGGCCAAATGATGAGATGTAGGTGAAAAGTCCGGCAGGCGAAATTAATTGAATAACGCCCTGTGTTTGAAAAAGTGACAGTTAGGAACGGATTGGTTGGTACTTTATCTCCATCCATTTTATCTCTCTCCAAGGGGTAAATTTACTAAGGGTCGAGTTTGTGTGTACTAAAGACAAACTCGAGTGAGTTTGAAGTGAGTTCTCTTTTTCTCACTGTTAAAACTCATGTGAGTTTGCAAACTCGAAAAAAACTCACCAGTGGCAAAATTAGGAAATACTTTAGATGAAAAAGATGCAACTCGCAAATTTACTAAGATTCGAGTTTCCAATCTTGTGTGAGATTATAGCAAACTCACTGTGAAATAGAAGTTTTAAACACTCACCTCCTGAGCTGCAAGTTTGGCTGAACCATACACAAATCATTGTGATTTGTGTATGTTTTTTTTTAACTTGTTTAAGTAGGGTTAATTATTTTAAAAAAATGACGTGAGATCCCCCCCCCAAAAGACTAACCAGCGCCAAACTTGCCAGCCAGTCCTGGTACCTAAAATTATGAGGAACAAAACGAGTAGGGTTCCACCATAAATTAGGTACCAGCACCAGGCTGCAGGGCCAGCCCTGGTTTTAATTATAGGGGTAAAAAATTTGCGTAGGGGTACCCATATAATTAAAACCAGCACTGGACCCTTTTTAGCTGGGGGCTGATGCCACAGCCACGGGTGCCCATTCACCTGGCCCCCCAGCCGCAGCATCAGCCCTGACCGCTAGTCAGTCCAGGCCAGGGATCCCAGACCCATCCAATAAAGGGGTCCCCCTCTCCAGGGCACCCCTGGCCTAGGCTGATAGCCCGGGGCTATCCCCGCCACCCCTGGGCAGTGGGTGCCGGGTTGATAGTGTAGGGGTAGTGTTAAAAATATAATTAATAGCATTGTCTTTACAGTAGAACTGCAGGTCCCAACAAGCCTCCCCGCATGCTGGTACTTGGAGAACCACAAGTACCAGCATGCAGGGCATTAAGGGGCCACTGGTACCTGTAGTTCACCTTTAACGAAATGTGTAAAAAAAAGACACACACACTGAAAATAAAGTTTTATTACATCCATACACACTCACATACTCACCTTCTTCCAGATGTTCACGTCCCTTTCTCAACGTAAAGTATCCAATGGAAGTACCTCTAAAAAAAGATCCAATACTCACCTTTTGTCCCACTATGTTCTCCGCAGTAATCCAAATAGGGCATCAGACACACTGTAACAAGACACTACAGCATATTGTTACAGTAATACTAATGACAGCTCTGGGCTTGAGCTATAATTAGTGCCGGGCGGCCATCCAATCAGCGGCGGCTTAACATTAGCAGGCGCTCATTGGCTTGAACCCACTTGGAGGAGTCGCTCATTGGCTAAGCACACGTGGGTCCCAGCCAATCACCGTTAAAGGTGAACTACAGGTACCAGTGGCCCCTTAATGCCCCGCATGCTGGTACTTGTGGTTCTCCAAGTACCAGCATCCCGGGGAGCCTTGTTGGGACCTGCGGTTGTACTGTAAAGACAATGTTGTTAATTATATTTTTAACACTACACCTATACTATTAACCCGGCACCCACTGCCCAGGGGTGGCAGGGATAGCCCCGGGCTATCAGCCTAGGCCAGGGGTGTCCTGGAGAGGGGAACCCCTTTATTGGCCTGGGCTTACTAGCGGTCAGGGTTGATGCTGGGTTGATGCTGTGGCTGGGAGGCCCAGTGAATGGGCTCCCCTGGCTGTGGCAACCCCCCTGCTGGAAAGGGTCCAGTGCTGGATTTAATTATAGGGGTACCCCTACACAAATTTTTTACCCCTATAATTGAAACCATGAAACCAGGACTGGCCCTGCAGCCTGTGCTGTTGCCTATATTATGGTGGAACCCTACTCGTTTTGTTCCCCGTAATTTTAGGCACAGGACAGGCTGGCAAGTCCGGGGCTGGTTAAGCTTTAGGGGGGGGGGGACCTATGTCATTTTTTTTTATTATTTAACCTGTTTTTTTACAGGTCTTAACACAGAAGCAGCTTACACATGTCTCCCTGATATGTGCAGGCTGCTTGCTTGGGTGAGTTTTGCATAGAGAAAACACTGCAATCTCGAGTAAGTAATCTCATCTAAACTCTCTCTAAACTCTCTCTAAACTCTCTCTAAACTCTCCTTAAACTCTCCCTAAACTCTCCCTAAACACGCAATTTGGGGGAAAAAACTCGATCTGCTTCACCATTGAAAAACTCACTTTCAGCTAAACTCAGATCTTAGTAAATTTGCGAGTTTAATAAGGGAAAACTCACCCGAGTTTTGGTGAAGCAAAGTAAGTTTAAAAACTAAAAAACTTGACCAAACTCGAATATTAGTAAATTTACCCCCTTAGTACTTAGACCCCTTTGTCATTGTTAAAGTAAACTTCTAGAACAGGATTCCTGTGCATTCCCCCTTGAAAAACTAGCACTGCGGGTCTTGCCTACCATTGACTAAACATCCCAACAGTAAGCAGACATTTTGTCTAGTCACTGAACTTGTGCATCCATAAAATACTACATAATAATCTCAAGAGAAACAAGAAAACAGGGACAGGAGAAAGCCTTTTTGAAAAAAAATAACATCTGGGAGATAGCAAGTATTCATTATATTGTACAAGAGGATAGAAAAACGGATTAGAAGACTAATTGAATAGTGACACATAGTAGCAGATATTACATATGTATTTTGGCTTATAATGCGAAGACATTTTGCTGTGCATAATGGAAAGGATTAGAGGGCAATTATGTGTAAATGCTACAAGACCTCTAGGCTAAATTAAAATTGTGCACCATGAAAAGCTATAAATATTTTTCTATTTGGCTTAAAACTGCAATGCAGTTACAGAAGAACAGTACATATTACATAAATTGTTTAGAACAGACAATGTTTTTACATTGTCCTAGGAAAGGAGCCAGGTATAAATAAGTTAGTAGCTGGTAAATGTCCAGGGTTTGAGAATTTTTCATGAAATCTTCTGTTTGGCATTGGTGAGTATAAAGACTGCAGCAACAACACGTAAATAGTCATTGCAGGGTGTGCAAATACTAATGAGCATAATGATCTTTCTATGTAAGTGCAACTAAAATCAATAACATTTCATTAAACTTTATTAAAATTTGGTATGTGCTAGTGTTGGCTAAAACTGAGTGATGCTGAGTAGCAGATGCACTGAAATATTGTCAGGTGTTTCAGACTGAACTCTGGGTCTCATTCAGACCCGCTCGTGAGTGCAGGATGCTCGCAAGCGGGTTCGATGGTACCCAAATGCGCATGCGCACGACGGAGGGAGCTCCGTCGTGCGCATGCACGAGACCCGGATAACGACAGCTAAGCTGTCGCTCCGGGTCTCGCACCAAAGGGGGCGTACTGTCGATGGTGAGTGACGGCACGCCCACCAAAGGGGGCGTGGCTGCCAGACGGAGGCGTTCCCATGGGAACATGTCCCACCAAATGACAGCCTGGTGCTAATAAACTACAATTAACGAATAGACCACAGCTGCAAACTCCTATGGGTCTGTGTAAACCCAATAAAAGATCACCTGCTGATGATCCCAAACATAAATATTACACTGGTGGAGTTGCGCTAATTGGACTTGTAATTACAATTAAATACTTAACGTGGCAGAAATTAATTCAAGACACCAAATAAATCTAACATATATTTAATAAACACACAATAAGCATGTCAATAGTGGTATACAAATGACATATAACAATCACCTTAATATTGTAAAAGTCTATACAGACTATCATGCATTACCATGGAACTTCTTAGTTCCTAATAAAAACCTGCATAACTGGCAAGTTTACTAAAGGAAGCAAAAAACATAAAAAATTTATATATAAAAATTGTATATTTCATATACAGTCAGGTCCATAAATATTGGGACATTGACAGAATTTTCATATTTTGGCCTCTATTCACCACCACAATGGCTTTGAAATGAAACAAACAAGATGTGCTTTAACTGCAGACTTTTAGATTTAATTTGAGGGTAATTACATCCAAATCAGGTTAACGGTGTAGGAATTACAACGGTTTCTATATGTGCCTCCCACTTTTTAAGGGGCCAAAAGTAATGGGACAAACTAAACAATCCTAAATCTAACTTTCACTTTTTAATACTTTGTTGCAAATCCTTTGCAGGCAATTACAGCCTGAAGTCTGGAACGCATAGACATCACCAGATGCTGGGTTTCATCCCTGGTGATGCTCTGCCAGGCCTCTACTGCAAATGTCTTCAGTTCCTGCTTGTTCTTGGGGCATTTTCCCTTCAGTTTTGTCTTCATCAAGTGAAATGCATGCTCAGTTGGATTCAGGTCAGGGGATTGACTTGGCCATTGCATAACATTCCACTTTTTAGCCTTAAAAAACTCTTTAGTTGCTTTTGCAGTATGCTTCGGGTCATTGTCCATCTGCACTGTGAAGCGCCGTCCAATGAGTTCTGAAGCATTTGACTGAATATGAGCATATAATATTGCCCGAAACACTTCATAATTCATTCTGCTGCTTGTGTCAGCAGTCACATCATCAATAAATACAAGGGAACCAGTTCCATTGGCAGCCATACATGCCCACGCCATGACACTACCACCACCATGCTTCACTGATGAGGTG
Source organism: Taudactylus pleione (assembly GCA_031769625.1). Lineage (NCBI taxonomy): Eukaryota > Metazoa > Chordata > Amphibia > Anura > Myobatrachidae > Taudactylus > Taudactylus pleione. The sequence continues at coordinate 6,085,855 of JAUIMM010000516.1, read as the reverse complement.
GTATGTTTTGGATCATGAGCAGTTCCATTCCTTCTCCATACTCTTCTCTTCCCATCACTGTGGTACAAGTTGATCTTTGTCTCATCTGTCCATAGGATGTTGTTCCAGAATTGTAATGGCTTTTTTAGATGTTGTTTGGCAAACTCTAATCTGGTCTTTCTGTTTTTGTGGCTCACCAATGGTTTACATCTTGTGGTGAACCCTCTATATTCACTCTTGTGAAGTCTTCTCTTGATTGTTGACTTTGACACATATACACCTACCTCCTGGAGAGTGTTCTTGATTTGGCCAACTGTTGTGAAGGGGTTTTTCTTCACCAGGGAAATAATTCTTCTGTCAACCACAACAGTTGTTTTCCGTGGTCTTCCGGGTCTTTTGGTGTTGCTGAGCTCTCCGGTACGTTCTTTCTTTTTAAGAATGTTCCAAACAGTTGATTTGGCCACACCTAATGTTTTTGCTATCTCTCTGATGGGTTTGTTTTGATTTTTCAGCCTAATGATGGCTTGCTTCACTGATAGTGACAGCTCTTTGGATCTCATATTGAGAGTCGACAGCAACTGATTCCAAATGCAAATGTCACACCTGGAATCAACTCCAGACCTTTTACCTGCTTAATTGATAATGAAATAACAATGGAATAGCCCACACCTGTCCATGAAATAGCTTTTGAGTTGATAGTCCCATTACTTTTGGCCCCTTAAAAAGTGGGAGGCACATATAGAAACCGTTGTAATTCCTACACCGTTCACCTGATTTGGATGTAATTACCCTCAAATTAAATCTGAAAGTCTGCAGTTAAAGCACATCTTGTTTGTTTCATTTCAAAGCCATTGTGGTGGTGAATAGAGGCCAAAATATGAAAATTCTGTCAATGTCCCAATATTTATGGACCTGACTGTATAATGTGACCAATCTTGATCTGACAGTTCTCACCCGATCAAAGTCCACATGTGAGAGTCCTAATATGCCCTTGATTCTACCTCCGGGTTTTAAACAAGGGGTACCGCTGAAATGATTTCCAAAGATGTAAACAGTATAATGTTATTTAGGAAACATGGACTTCACGCTAATTTGAAGCGTATGTATAATCCACCTGTATATCCTGAAGAGGTGTAGCGGTTATTGGTATCTCCTACCGCCTGGCCAATGGACAAGGTTATCCTCTGACGAGGAAATCCTGAGGCTGTAATATGGTCAACACATGACCGCCTGATTTTCTCTCACCGTCCTGAATCCAACCAGCGGGCACCGTCACCGCAATATATATAGCGCTTATGGCTCTCCGTGGAAATAAGCGGGTGTCCAGGGTCAGCAAAACGACTGTGTCACTTGATGAAAATCCTCTAACTAGTTTCGCTTCCACTACATGAAGCTTTATCAAAGAGCATGAATGGGAAGTATATTCTCCCCCCTTATATACAGCTTCCTTTTTCCTGATAGGATGCAATGTTATTTAATCAGTCTCCACATGATGCCAATGTTCTGATTGTCATTCTTAACACATGTAAAACCATTTTGAAACAAAAAAATAAAATCAACTGTTCACTTGGTGTCTTGAAAACTCAAATGCACATAAATAAATAATCACAATATATCTTTAAATCATTGAAGCAACATATCAATTAAAAAAGAATAAATATATATATAAAAGAATATAATATCAAGAGGTCATATAATATAATAAAAATTAACCATTGTTAAACATTAATTAAACCAGATTCCCTGTTTTTAATTTTATCCTGTTCACATATGGGATTCGAACTTATACCCTCCTATGTTGTTAGCTCCCAAACCATTTCTCATGCTCCATACCACTGGAGCTCTCAATCAGAGTGCAGTCATTGTAAATACAAGACTAGTAGATAGCCACATTAACTCCTACTGCAAGGATAGATGTGATATACCTATATCTCTTCTAACCGATTGTAATAACATGTATATAAGTATACCTAATCTCATAATCTATACAACCATACCTGATGGACCACTTCCCCACTAAACCTCTAAAAGTACATAGGAAAGAGAATCTGAATGTTATTAATCTATATTAACAATGAGCCCCACATAGAACATTAAATAACATACCGAATATAACAAATATAAAAAAAAGTTGTTGTTTTTGAAAACCATATACTACATTTTGCAAGATGTATAATATAAACCCCAGTCCCTATTTGTACTGAGCCTATATGATTCGAACTTGCATTGATCTTATTTGCTATTTCTCAAACCATTTCTCATGCTCAGTAACACTGTAGCTCTCAAGCTGACTGCAATATTTAAACAATACAAGAATAGAAGAATGGTGATCAATTACGACCTTCTCTCTTCCTAAAAGGGTTGAGACAGAATATACCTATCTCACTCTAGCAACTATAAGTGGAGGTGACTAATCACATGTACTACACTACTCTAGATGCCCAAAATGCCCCTCTAGTAAACCTCTAAAGCAATGTTTCCCAACCTCGGTCCTCAAGGCACACCAACAGTCCACGTTTTAGTGATATCCATGGCTGAGCACAGATTGTTCAATCAAAATAACTGAAGTACTAATTAAGACACCTGTGCTCAAGTATGGCTATCCTTAAAACCTGGACTGTTAGTGTGCCTTGAGGACCGTGGTTGGGAATCCCTGCTCTAAAGTAAGTGAATCGGGGATTCTAAGAATTGATAATCGATTCAAAATCGATGTTGTCATTGAGACCAGCTGGAAATAGTGTCTGTAATTTGAACATCCACAAGGCTTCCTTGTTACAAAGGGTTCTATAACGATCCCCACCTCTATTCGTACACTTGATATGCTGGACCCCCGTTATAGTTAACCCCGTGGGACTACCATTGTGGGCAACGCTGAAATGCTGAGAAACACTATGATTCCCATACTTTTTTATAATGTTAAGTCTGTGTTCCCTGAATCTGGTTTTTAATGATCTTGTAGTCCTTCCTACGTATTGCAGGCCACAAGGACACTGCAATACGTAAATGCAGTACGTAGTATTACAATTGATAAATTCTTGTATGACAAATTCTTCTTTAGTGACAGAGGATATTATTCCAGTAGTCTTGTTTATAAACCCACACGTTAAACACCTAGTACCTCCACACCTAAAACACCCTCTAGGTGCACTTGGGAGCCAATTGGAATGTGATCCAATGGTATTATTTTGTTCTCGCCTCAGGGAACTAGGGGCCAATATACTTTTCAAGTTCCTATTCTTCCTAAAAATTACTTTTAATCCAAGATCAGCCGTTTGATTAAGGATGGGATCCTGTCTAAGAATATCAAAATTTCTAATTAAAGTCTTCTTAATATCACTAGATTGATTATTAAATTTAGAAATATAATATAATTTTCCATCATTACTATATTGAGAATTAAACGTATCTTTAAAATATTTATTTTTATTTTTATTTTTAGGGATCAAGAGGTTATTTCTATCTATCTTTAAAGTTTTAGTATATGCAGATTCAAGAAGGGTTTTTGGGTATCCCCTACTCAGGAAATCCTCAAACAATTGATCAGCTTGTTTCCGAAAACTGTCCATATTGGAACAGTTACGACGGAAACGATTAAACTGACCCTGACCATGGGAACGCCTACCGTCTGGGGCCGGCCCCACTGACATCACTAGTGATGTCAGTGGGAGTGATTTTGGCTCTGATAGAGCCAAAATCACTCCAGGGCTTGCGGCAGCGAGACCCTACCGCAGGGTCTCATCGCAAGCCCGATGGTCGCGATGGTCTTGACCATCGCGACCATCATCATGGACGCTCGCATAAGCTGTGGGTGGTAACCCACAGCTATGCGAGCGTCCAAAAGGCTGCTCCAAATTTAAATAGGACGGCCCTGATTCAAAGCGAGCGCTCTGGTCAGAGCGTTCGGCTCTGAATCAGGGCCACTGTTCTCCTCAGTCAGAGATCAGGTCAAAGGTCACAGTCACAAGTGAACAAGCAAATTTAGGACAAGCCAGTCACTACGGAAAGTAACAGGCAGTAACAGGCAGTCACTAAGGAAAGTAACAGGCTTAACATCTATTGTCCATTCAAAGAACATTTTAAATTAGCTGGCTTATTAGGCATAATTAATGGATCGAACAACTAATGCAAATACCTTATTGATATCAAATGCCTGAGATGCAGGTATCTAAGATGAAACTTTGGTAGGTATGAGGTAGGTGACATGCAGGGACGGTTTTACATATATGCTGGAGGGGGGGCGCACTGATCTGGCCGCAGCCAGTGAAATGGAAAATAGAAAGTGGCCTCTGAGCAGACTATGTCACTGTAACACAGCTTCCTGCGCAGGTGTGCAGCAGCACTCAGGAGGGCACCCAATGCCGCCATCATCGCCAGACCAGTCCCCCACCATCAGTCCTCTACTGCTGCTGTTCAGGACAGGAACTGTGTGAGTGAGGGGCTGTTTATGGAGGTGGCTGTGATGGAGGGAGCTTTGATGGAGGGGGCAGTGATGAAGGGCTGTGATGAGGGGGATGAGAGGGTCTGTGATGAAGGGTGCTATGATGGTAGAGGCTGTGATGAAAGGGGCTGTGATGGAGGGGATGTGATGATGGGGATGAGAGGGTCTGTGATGAGGGTCTGCGATGGAGGGGCTGTGATGAGGGGGATGAGAGGGGCTGTGATGAGGGTCTGCGATGGAGTGGCTGTGATGAGAGGGGCTGTAATGAGGGGGGTGGGAGGGGCTGTGGGGAGGGGAATGAGAGGGGCTGTGATGATGGACTGTGATGGAGGAGCTGTGATGAGGGGGATGAGAGGGGCTGTGATGAGGGGTGCTGGACTGTGAGGGGCTCCATGTAGGGGGGAAATTAGTGAGCTGAGATGGAGGTCCACTAAGGGGGTGCCAAAATCTATATCCACTTACCAAAATAAATTGTCTCAGGCCAGCCCTGGTGACATGTGATAATATTCTTCTTTTACACTTGTCATAGACAGACTTTCAAAGGTTTAAGGGAAAATGTTACAATTAACAGGTCTTACCAGATAGAGAGCATTAGATGTTATCTAAACAAGAATACATGTTGGGTATCTTTGAACCAAAAGGAGGGAGCTACTGAAAACTTTGAAAGAAACAAGGTTTACAATATATGATGAAGAATATGATATAGATAGGTAAAGCAAGAAGTCAATACAGTTGGAGATGTTCTGAGCTTAAATTTTGATATGAAGAACCAAGGTTTATTACATGACCATAAAATATAGACAGGTATTTGATGTGATCTTTAAACAGTTTATGTAGATTTTAGGCAATGGATATGGAACACCAGGTTTCTGACCAAAATGTGTGAAAGAAAAATCATAATTCTAATACTCAACTGCAGGTACAGGACAAAGTCATATGTTTTGATGGTCTCCAAAACACCAAGAACAATATTTTTCCTTAGTGTAATTCTGAATGTAACTGGTAAAGCCAATGAGCAAGCTATGTATTCAGTCATTTACTCTGAAGTTGATAAGTCGATTTACAATATGAACTGAGTGATAGGTTGAAGAGGTTGACTTTCTCTCAAAATTGTGGTGCAAATGCAATTTCTTGGGAAATATTTCTTCCACAACCAATCATTAGGATCACTTTTCACAGGAACAAAAAGAACATTGTATAAAGCTTGCCCAAATGGCAACAGAACAATTAGAAAGTGGAAAATCTATAATGATGGCCATCGATAAATGAGTATAATGGAAGGAAGAAATTAATAGGGAAGGGACAATATTTTGGACATGAAATTGAAAGGCAAGTACAAAAATTCAGTCATCCTTTTTCATGTTTGACAACCAAATATGACTGAATTAAATGCACAAAAATAAAAACTTTGACAAATTGTTTTCAGCGGTGTAGATAGCTAGTGGATCAGGTAAATGATTCCATACATGAGCCCAGATTTTTTTTCAAGCATTCAAATCATTAATGACCTTAGGTGTCCAATTCTGAGTACTAGCCAAGGCAACGTTAGAAGCATAATCCTTAATCAAATGACCATAATCATATGTAAATATGTAAAAAAAAAATTGGGTAGCGTTAAATCCCACAAGTTGAATGATTTTTTTGAACAGCAGGCAAAAGAAATGATACAACCAAAGAAAGGCTTTTGTAACTACTAAAAGACAAACTTCTCCAACCTGGCAATCAGCCCATTTTCATGAAGACAATTCGAACATGATAAAGATGAAAAGAATAGTTGGCAAAAAAGATCAAAATGACATCCAGGCATATGAATGCAGGCTTATTGTAAAGTTCTGTCTGGGATTGAGCCCATAACCTCTGCACTTCAGTGCCTGAAGCTACTGAAGCAGGTTATGTGCTCTAACCCTCTCCTTGTTCTCTTGTTATTTGTGTTTCTTCTTTCTATGTCTGTTTTCTCTGCCCACATGAGCTCAGCTGTTGTGTGTTCCCAGTAACTTCCAGTTGTATATAATGCCCATTAGTACATTGGAAGTTGTTGGTGCACTTTGGGGCTTTTCCCTCTGTCTAACCATACTTTGTATTTTTCAATCTGTGATTGTTCCATTATTATCTGGTCCAAGCCTATGGCCCTGTGTTTTATATTCTTTTTTAGTCTATGGGTTTGTTAATCTAGTCTCTGTTTCCATCTTGTTTCTCTTAGTCCTGTCACTGTGTGTGCCCTGTTAACTTATTGATGATAACCTTCAAGTGTCTCCATTATCCTCATTCCATCCCCAGTTTTCCCTGCTGTAGTTCCAAATATACTCATGCTATAGTCCTGGAAACATTGGTGAAAGGGTATTTCTATAAGAACAAGAGCAGTTGAGACTGGAGCCTCAGTTCTCCAATACTGGGGTGTTAAGTCTGTTCTCCTCCTTGTGTTATTAATGCCTTATTCTTGTCTGGTATCCTTTATCATGTCTGTTTCCTGCTGGCTTCTCATTTTTATTTTGACTCTATGCTGTATGATTGCCGTCATCGGACATCTGATGCTGGTCCCTCTGATTATTTAATTGTCATGTACTTGTTTGTTATGTCTGTCATTACTATGACTCTAAGTGAATAGGTCATAAGGCCCAATTTAGACTCGTTCGCTAAGCTGCGAATGCACGCTATGGGCGATTATCGCACGTTTGCGCATGCATATGCGTCAAAGCACGAATGGGCGAACCAGTCACTGCGTCCAGGAATTGTGCGCTCGTAGTACACAGACTGGACGCTACTTTGAGAGACAGAATTGTGGGTGGTAACAGGGGAAGGTGCTTGTGAATGGGGGAGTAGTGCTGCGAATGCAGGCGTGTCCGGGCGTCAAAATGGAGTTTTATGGGTGTGCATAATTAGCAAAGAAGCGTCATTGCACGCGTCACTTGGTTGTATTGCAACCAGCAGTGATCGCAGTGTTTACGACAGGGTAGGGTCTACCTCAAGTGCTGCGTGCAGCTACGATATCTTTCGATGTTACCGATTAATCATACACTTCCTGGAGATGACGTGTACTAAGAAAGATAGGTGGGTGTCTTTATACTGGCGTGCGTTCGCTCACTGCCGTCGCTCTCTTAGGCATCCTTCCACCAGACAGTGTGATCACTGCATTTGCATACCCGGCCCCTTTTAGCTGCATGAGAGCGCAGCTTAGCGTCCAGGTCTGAAAGTGCTCCATAGTCCCTTCCTAAATATGTACCGTCCTATAGTATCCATTCCAGCTTATACATACATTCTTTATTTTAGCTGTGTGGGAGCATTACCTAGAATAAAAAGCATAATGAGATATTTGTAATGACCATAATAGATGCTTTAGATGTCTTCCTATTGTAACTACTTTCACTATGTATAAGTGTACAGTATATATTATGGTTTTACATTACCATGTGTGCCTCCCTAAAAGTTTGTATACCTAGATTTTGTCACAACTGCAGTGTGCAATTATAATATTAACCAGGATATGAAGTAGTTCTTGACTACTACACTGTAATTGTGCAAATAAGCAAACTGTTAAATACCAAGGCATGGTGGTCATGCAAAGACGCTGGGTGTAAGAGTTGAGGTGAGGGACAGACACTCTGAGGCTGATGCAGAGTAGGAACATAATGTATTTTCACACATATGCACAGTTGTATGCATCTCAAGATACATGTCGCCCCTGAGCATATGTGCCGTACTAGTGTGTACTTGCATCTGCCCTATACTAGGTAGAAAATATACATCTGTTAATAGGCGTGTATACGATTATATGCTGGGTCTTTTGGACTGCATATTCATGAACACATTCCCTCACCGGTAGAAGGTGTAGATGTGTTTACAATGTGCTTAACTCTACATTGTTGTATTTGCTTGCAGTCATTTTCTGAGCATGAGCAGTGCAAATTCTCACAATATATATACAAACCCGCGTCAGCCCATCTGTGTGTTACTAAATATTACAGCCGTGTGCAAATTATTACACTCAAACAATGAATTGAAAACAAAGTCACACTTTTTCTTTAAAACTGTTATTGACACACTGTTTACAACTATTAATACTTTGTTTAATATCCTATTAACACTGCCAGGTCTGACCCGCCAGCATTAGCACGCATTGGTGAACTGACGTCACACATGTGCATGGAGAGCACCGTCATGAGCTGAGAGATCCGATTGGATCCCCCCTCGCAACCCTGGATTCCGGACTGTAGATAGACAGTAATTAGATAGACAATGTCTGCACAGACACCAGATGTTAGACAGTCAATAGGTCGACAGGGACAAAAGGTTTACACAGTAAAGGTCGATATGTAAGAAGGTCGACAGGTACAAATGGTCGACAGGGTCAAATGGTCGATACAAAAATGGTTGACACAAAAATGGTCGATATGTAAGAAGGTCGACATGTGCAAATGGTCGACATGATCAAAATTTCAGCACAAGATGGTCGACACAAAAATGGTTGACACATGATTTGTTATTTTGTTTATAGGGTTAGGTTTAGGGTTAGACACTTACCGGAGTGTTAGGGTTAGGCACTAGAAGGGCCGATTAGGGTCAGACACCTACCCCGATGGTTAGGGTTAGGTACCAGGTGGGAGGGTTAGGGTTAGGCACCAAGGAGAGGGTTAGGGTTAGGCACTAGAAGGGACAGTTAGGGTCAGGCACCTACTCCGATGGTTAGAGTTAGGCACCAGGTGTGAGGGTTAGGGTTAGGCACCAAGGGGAGGGTTAGGGTGAAGATTATGGATAGAAAACAAAAAAATTCATGTGTCGATCATTATTGTGTAGACCATTTTTGGGTCGACCTTTCGACCCTGTTGACCATTTGTATCTGTCGACCTTCTTACATGTCAACCTTTAGTGTGTTGACCTTTTATCATGTCGACCTTTTGTCTGTCTAACATCTGGTGTCTACCTAGACGTTGAAGTAAGGGGAAGGGGAACTTGGTACAGCAATTTAGGTAGAATTTGTGCCCCATACAAAAGAGAGTACTTTTCTTTCCTCTTTATCCTTGTCTACCTAGACATTGTCTATCTAATTACTGTCTATCTCTTATACCACACCCCACAACCCTGACCACCTTCCCATAGAAAGGAGCTGGACTCCTGGAACAAATGCCATCTGAAGATGGCTTAGTTCATACAGTTTGCTTAATGAAGGTGCCCATACTAGTGTATGGGGACTGCAGACCGTTTCGGGGCTGCCAGGTAAGCAGAAGATATCAGTGATATCTCCTCCACCTGTATAATAAATTGCCCTGCTACTTGGACTTTACAAATGTAAGTGAAAATGAATACCTCATACAACTAGTGTCTATAAGCCATACGGCGCGAGACACCAAACTGACTGATTCGTTCCAAGAGGCATAGCGTATCGTCTTTTTCTTTACATTTTGCATCTTATTTGCATTGTAGATGCAGCAAAACTCCACTCCAAGTGTACTAGAAATGCTGGGCTGCGTCTTTAACCGCACTGGAATTAGTTTTTTAATGGGCAGCACAGACCGTATAATGGTTAGCATTACTGCCTCATAGCACTGAGGTCGTGGGTTTGATTCCCACTACGGCCCTAACTGTGTGGAGTTTGTATATTCTCCCTGTGCTTGCGTGGGTTTTCTGTGGGTACTCCGGTTTCCTCCCACACTCCAAATATATACTGGTAGGTTAAATGGGTCCCAACAAAAATTAACCCTAGTGTGTAAGTGTGTGTGAGCATGTGGTAGGGACTGAGGCGAATGGACCAATATTCTCTGTAAAGCACTGCGGAATATGGACCTCATTCAGAGTCTCTCTCTAGCGCTGTGTGCTTGCAAGCGTCCCGATGGTTTGCGTGGGCGCATGCGCACGCTTTGTTCTGCACGTGCACAAACTACTCTGTGCGATCGCAGCAAAGACAGCCCAGTGAAATGAGTGATAGGAGAGGCCATTTGTGGATGGTAACAGGGGCAGGACACTAATAACGGGGGAGTGGAGGTGTGAACACAGGCGTGCCTGAGTGTTTCAACGCCATTTTAGAGGCGTGCATAATTAACATGCATCGTCATAGTACACGTCACATGCCTGTTTTTTACACTGAAGTCCTCGCAGTGTTTGCAGTAGGGTAAGGCAACCACAAGCGCTGCGATCGCTTCCGATTGTCCTCGATGCACCAGTGTTTTAATACACTTCCTGGAGATGACATGTGCTGGTGAGCGGCTCTGCCTGTGCGATTGGGCATGCGCTGGCCGCTCGCTAAGACATGGTGGGCGTGCTTATGCCTTGGCGAGCGATCGCTTCCCGTGGTGTCACTCTGACAAATTTGTATACGCTGGGGGCGAGTGATCGCATCTAGCGAGAGACTCTGAATGAGGTCCTATCTGTACGCTATATAAATAACTGGTAACAAATAATAAATAAATAATAATAATAATACGTATAAAGTTGGAGATGAAGCACAATGGAACTTGGCATAAGAAAAAGTCGCTGTTGTTGCATTGCAACATTTTGTACATGGATTCAGATTTGTTCACACTCAGATATAGAAATGTCGCACATCATAGGCCCCTGCAGATGCGTCACTTACCTGGGTGACACCCGATGCGGCTGGACTGAGATCTTTTGTGCGCTGTTGGCGTCTGCTCTCGAAAGGGGGCGTGGCTTCACGGAAGGGACATGGCAGTGGCCTGTAAAGCCAAGCCCCCTTGTGTATGCCGATCTTGGGGGCGTAACCACCTCCTGTTCTCGATACACAGTGGGCTTCCCCAGCACTCCTGCAGCTGCTAGGGGAGCCCTCAGTCTCTCCCCTGCCTCTCTCCGTGTCCTGGCTTCACGGTGACACCATCCGACAGGGTGACACCAAATTAGCAGAGCAGCTCTGCTATTTTGGTGTCACCCCCTTGGATAGTGTCACCCAGTGCGGCCCACTCCCCCCTAGTGACGCCAGTGGGCCCTTGGATGTGTGCAGGTGATAATGACTTTGTGATACATAATGAACAAATGTTTCATAATGTTATTCTTTTTATGTCACGTTGTCTGCATTACATCATCACATCTTTTTTAAATATTTATTTTATTGTCTTACTAATGGCTCATCACCTTCAGTCATGTAATTACAGCTATCATTTAGTGACTTGTGCTTGAAGCTACATAAAAATGAATTATGCCTATAATAAATTAGCATGTGATTTATTTTCTGAGTAACATAGCCGCTGCTGACATACATTATCAATTATTGGCTCAATAAAGACAGAAGCACAATGACAACCAAGGTATTACTTTATTTTCACCTCTTTTTTTATTTTCATTAAATGAATCAAGAATGTAGTAACATGGCTGGAAAGAATGTCTATAAGTATTTATCTTAAAGGCAAATAGGGTAATTAGATTGTTTTTTGTTAGATCTTATTTTGTTGAGAGAGTAGCGCTCTGCGCTGTCTCTGTTTGTCTGCCAGGTGCCGACGGGCACTAGAATCAGCCGTGAATCTCACAGCAGGTCTGTCCTGCATCACGCGCTACTCTGCATGCATGGCTATGCCGAATGTATGCGTCCATGAGACACGGACACAGTCCCAATGCTTGGGACCCTGCAACAGCCCAAACAGGGCAGTCTTAACAGCATTATAGGCCATGGGAATAGCAATGCACTGGGGCACCTACGATCAGACACCCACTGCACCCACCCCCCCATTAATAAAATCATACCCATGGGCAGATACCGAAATGCTACCCCCCAAATAATAAAAGCAGACCCCAGATCTGACAATCCCCCTCACCCCAACCACCCAACAGTTCAGGTTTTAGAGCTATCCATGGTTAGTTCCTCAGTCAACTTGATTTAACCACCTGTGCAAACCTGAACTGTTGGGGAGCCTTGAGGACCGCGTTTGGGAACCTCTGGTTTAACCTCTGCATTGCCACCACTGTGGTCTTGCAATGTACCGCTGTTAACACTGTTCCCACTTATACTGTACCAATAAACCCAGTTTCCTGGACTCTCTGGGCCTGATTCAGAGCCGGACGCTCTGACCAGAGCGCTCACTCTGAATCAGGGCCCTCCTACCTAAAAATGGAGCGGCCTCCTGGCTGCTCGCATAGCTGTGGGTGACCACCCACAGCTTATGCGAGCGGCCAAAAAGATGGTCGCGATGGTCAAGACCATCGCGACCATCGGGCTTGCGACGAGACCCTGCGGTAGGGTCTCGCTGCCGCAAGCCCAGGAGTGCTTTTTTGCATAAGCAAAATTTCCCTGGCCACATCTCGTGATGTATTAGCCTGCAAAGTCCTGAGGCAACCGAGTGACTAATAGAATCACCCCCCTTCATGTGTTTGTTCATTCATATTAAAATGAAAAGCGCGACTGAGTACTATATTTTTCTCTAAAATTTGCCTCTTAGTCATACTTATCTACTCTCCCGATTTGGCCGGGAGCCTCTCAAAAATCGGTTTGCGCTCCCAGCCCCCCGGAAAAATATGGAAGCCTCCTGGTCGGCCACCGACCCTAATGACCCCCCCGACATTTTCCTGGGGGGGGCGTTGATGTGATTCATGCTCAATCGCATCATCATGACCCTGACCCCTGCTTCACAATGCAGATAATCTCTGCATTGTGTAACCGGGGCGGGGCCAAAATGAAGCGATTCCGTGACCACACTACCTGCCCGCCCTCATTGCCCTCATTGCCCTCATATCCCCGGCTACGCCCACCTATTCCGCACCTCGCCTCCCTGCTTGGTCGCCCTGGCTACCCCCTCCCGGAGGAGGCTGCCAGAATGTCAGCAGGCATGCTCATAGTCATATAGCAGACACAGCAAAGAGCCGTTCAGTATTAGAGATGCTGGGCTGCAACTACATTTTACACATATACAAAGTCGCAAGTGAAACATAATGGAATTTTGCGTAAGGAAAAGCCGCATTAGAGCCCTTTTTACACAGATTCAGACTCAGTTGCACACAGATGTACAAATGTCACACACCAGTGGTCAGAGAGCCTGATTCAGAGCCGCTCGCTCTGACAGAGAGCTTGCTCTGAATCAGGGCAGGGCTTTTTCACTCGCATAGCTGTGGGTGACCACCCACAGCTATAGCGAGCGGCCATGATGATGGTCACGATGGTCAAGACCATCGCAACCATCGGGCTTGCGACGAGACCCTTGTGGTAGGGTCTCGTTCATCACAAGCCCCAGAGAGCTTTCGGCTCTAACAGAGCCGGAAGCTCTCCACTGACATCACTTGTGATGTCAGTGGGGCCGCCCCCTGATGGCAGGCGTTCTCATGGGAACGCCTCCATTTGGGCAGCCACCCCCCTGGCCCGCCCACCAAAGGTGGCGAGCTGTCACTCAACATCGACAGCTCGCCCCCTTTGGTGCGAGACCCGGAGCGACGGAGTGCCCGTCGCTAGCCGGGTCTCGAGCATGCGCACGATGGGGCCAGCTCCATCATGCGCATGCGCTGTTTGCCACCATCGTCCCAGTTGCGAGCACTCAGCGCTCACGACAGGGTCTGAATCAGGCCCAGTGTACGCTAGCGATGTAGTAGATGTTGTCTTCAGGGGCGTAGAGAGCCACGCGGGGCCCCGGCAAAGAGGGGGCATGGCCTAATTTCAGAAGGCGTGGCCACGCCCCCTTGAAAAAAAGAAGTGTTTTGCAGCGCCCGGCGCAAAGCCAGTGGGGGGCGCGATCAGTGTGATCGCTCCCCACTTCAGGCATAGGAGATTGCTGTGGCTGCTACTTAGCAGCCGCAAGCAATCTCCCGCTGCAGCCCAGCACACGCTGTGTGCTGGGCTGCTGCAGAGAGAGGGAGGAAGTGAGGGGGGGGGTGGCGCCAGACCTGGGCCCCCGCCGGGCCCCTCTGGAAGCCCGGGCCCAGGTAAACTGTACCCGCTCCCCCCCCCTCTCGGCGCCCCTGGTTGTATTTATGCAAATAAGATGAACATTTTGAGGAAAAACATACACTCGGTGTGGCTGACTCACACGGGACCTGGCACGCTGAGAAGGGCTATTTGGCGTGACTGAAGCCACAGTAAAAGAGGACACAACTGTAGTATTACAAAATCAGTGGGTTACGGCCTGATTCAGCATGGATTGCTATTCTGCAGATGCTCATGCACCGCAGTTACTAATATCAGTGGTGAAATGTAAATGTTTGCATTCGCATTGAGATTGCAGCTTGACATAAGGACGCCCACTTCCCCCTTACTCACATCCGTATACTAGTGCAACATAGTGAAACAATCGGTAACATTGAGTAACATCGGACCCATACCCACAGTTAAGGCAGGTCAGACCTCACTCAGGAATTGCTAACTTCAGCGCACGCTATGAGGCCTCAGGCTGCATCTGATATCGCAGTGGCTAATTTATGCACGCCCATGCCATGCCGTCCCAAAGCACTGGCACGCCTGCGTTTGACCGACCACCCCCCGTCACCACCCGCAAACGGCACTTCCTGTCAATCATGGGTCTGCGTAGCCTCTGCGATCGCAGTCCCGATCGCAATGGCTATTTTGCGCACTGCGATGCAAACACATGCGCAGAACACAACAATCCGCACGCCGATTGCGCGCGTATAAGCAACTGCGTTCCTTGCTGAATCGGGCCCTAAGTTTATAATTAATGTTATACTAATATTTATTTAAAATAATTTTAGTTTCCTTTTAACCCATTTTCATTGGAAAAGCCTGCAATCAACTGTTCAAAGTGATAAATGTCATATAAATAATGTGTGGCATTGAGAACCTCAGTGTGTAATCTGCTGGCATATCGGGATGCAAAGAGAAAGAGAGATAGAGCGAGGAGATGAGGTGGATGAGAGGAGAAAGCATAGTTAATTCTGGAAAGACAGCATTAAGGACTGCAGAGGATGAGATCATTGCAAAGGACAACACATCAGACTACCTAATAGGAGAAAAGCAAGCGATGCATTACTGGGATCCTTTTGGCTTAAAGGACGGCAATGACATAGTGTAATAAAAAAAAAGAAAAGGAAACGTTTACTGCAAACTGCCATTTACTTTCTTACAGGAGCATGCCGTAGTGAGGGTACACATCACTGTACCATTACAGCACGCTGCAGTAAGAAATGTGCTGATCAATTCTTTTTTTATATATATAAATACAGTTAATTTTTAATGTAAACTATATAATAGTACTCATTATTGCTCAGCATTATTTGTGGTTTTAGCAAAGTCATAACATAAAGAGTGTCACCTAAGGTTACGTATCAGGTGTGTCTTTGAGACGTGGATCACCTGTTACTCTCTCATCCATCTGCCTGTCTGTACGTTGATATTTATTTTATCTGTAGCCTCTGGATTTAAGGTGATGGACATCAAACTTGAGGTTTTCTGGATAAAGTTTTTAAGGCCAATTTATTATTGTACTCAGTCTTCTACTATTGCTTGTCTGCTTGTCTAAGATGAATTCAAGTGGTCGGAACATAATATACTAGGGGTGAGCGGGTTCGGATTTATGAAATCCGAACCCCCCCGAGCCCCCCGATCCGGGGCCGATCCGAGTCAGGCTCGACTTTTCCCGCCTGACTCGGATCTGAAATCGAGGCAAAACATCATCATCCCGCCTTCCGGGTCTCGCGGGTTTTGGATCCTATATAAGGTACCCGCGTCGGCGCCATTTTCTCACTCGGCAACGGACAGTGAAGAGGGAGGGTGGGAGTTAGGGCTGTGTAGTGTAGTGTAGTGTAGTGCTGCTGTTGTCCACTACTTCAAAGTCCATAGGGGCTGGCTGTGTTGTGCTGTGCTGCTGTTGTCAATAGGGGCTGTGTCCACTACTTCAAAGTCCATAGTGGCTGGCTGGACTGTGTTGTGCAGTCAGTTGTCCATAGGGGCTGTGTCCACTCCAAAGTCCTGTGCAGTGTCCCAGTCCTAAAGGGGTGCTGTAGTGTTGTCCAGGGGGTGCTCTGTCCGTCAGGGGTGCTCCCCCCAAGTGCTAAAAAAAAAAAATATTTTTTCTGTGTTTGTGAATTGTGTGCGCAGTAGCCGCACGTGCATCAACAAAGTAGTGCCAAGCGTGCGCCTGTGTCATAAGTAAAGGGCCGGCTGGCTTGACCGTTAAAGGGTGCCGTAACCCCCAAAGTACACTCCAAACCAAATAAAAAAATATTTTCTGTGTTTGTGAATTTTGTGCGCAGTAGCCGCACGTGCATCAACAAAGTAGTGCCAAGCGTGCGCCTGTGTCATAAGTAAAGGGCCGGCTGGCTTGACCGTTAAAGGGTGCTGTAACCCAAAAAGTACACTCCAGTCCAAACCAAATAAAAAAATATTTTCTGTGTTTGTGAATTGTGTGCGCAGTAGCCGCACGTGCATCAACAAAGTAGTGCCAAGCGTGCGCCTGTGTCATAAGTAAAGGGCCGGCTGGCTTGACCGTTAAAGGGTGCTGTAACCCCAAAAGTACACTCCAAACCAAATAAAAAAATATTTTCTGTGTTTGTGAATTGTGGCCCTCATTCAGAGCCGCTCGTTAGCGGCAGTACGCTCGTTCCGAGCGATGTTTGCACATCTGCGCATGCGTACGGTTTTTAGTACGCATGCGCGAACCAGTCAGTGCGGCCGAAAATCGTTGGTACGCAATATAGCGAGGGCCTGCTATTTTGAGTGACAGAATGAGGCGTATGTGGGTGGTAACAGGAGAAGGTGTTTGAAAATGGGGAGTGGAGATCCGAACGCAGGCGTGCTTAAAGGTCAAAACGGGCGTTTTATGGGTGTGCATATTTAAAACAGCAGCGTCATTGACCACGTCACTGGGTTATTTTATAGCCAGAACTGCTCGCAAATTTGTGGTAGCAAACACCAACCACAAGAATAGCGAGCAGTTCATACGCTGGTCGATGTACTCGATTAATCTAATAAATAGCGGACATGACGTAGGATGCGAGCGGCCAGGGGGCGTTTTTAACAAATAAACGAGCGTATGTTTTGCTCGCTCGTTCAGACTTAGAGGTGTGAACAGACTGCAATGTGCGTACGGATCATTTGAATAGCCACCCCTTGTTTTTAAACGAGCGACCACAAATAGCGAACGGCTCTGAATCAGGCCCTGTGTGCGCAGTAGCCGCACGTGCATCAACAAAGCAGTGCCAAGCGTGCACCTGTGTCATAAGTAAAGGGCCGGCTGGCTTGACCGTTAAAGGGTGCTGTTACCCCCAAAGTACACTCCAAACCAAATAAAAAAATATTTTCTGTGTTTGTGAATTGTGTGCGCAGTAGCCGCACGTGCATCAACAAAGTAGTGCCAAGCGTGCGCATGTGTCATAAGTAAAGGGCCGGCTGGCTTGACCTTTAAAGGGTGCTGTAACCCCCAAAGTACACTCCAAACCAAATAAAAAAATATTTTCTGTGTTTGTGAATTGTGTGCGCAGTAGCCGCACGTGCATCAACAAAGTAGTGCCAAGCGTGCGCATGTGTCATAAGTAAAGGGCCGGCTGGCTTGACCTTTAAAGGGTGCTGTAACCCCCAAAGTACACTCCAAACCAAATAAAAAAATATTTTCTGTGTTTGTGAATTGTGTGCACTGTGGCTGCACGTGCATCAACAAAGGAGCAGCGCCAAGCGTGCGCCTGTGTCCCTTAAGTAAAGAGCCGGCTGGCTCATTTCTTAAAGGGTGGTGTAACCCACAAAGTGCACTACTCTCCAGCAAAAATAAAAAAATATTTTCTGTGTTTGTGTGCGCTTTAGCCGCACGTATATATCAATATAACATAAATGGAGGACCAAACTTTCTCTGATAAAAATAAAATAGGGAAAGATCAAGAACCACTTCCTCCTAGTGCTGTTGCTGCTGCTGGGAGTTGTTCATCATCCCAGAGAGGAAGTAGGAACACCACTACTTTTACTAAACAATTGACCCTCCAACAGTCCCTAGCGATGAGGATGAAGTACGACAGCAGTCATCCTGAAGCAAAACGTATAACTGAGGCCTTGACTGCTATGTTGGTGTTAGACGTGGGTCCGGTATCCGCCATTAGTGCAGTGGGATTTAGACAATTGATGGAGGTAGTGTGTCCCCGGTTCCAAATCCCGTCTAAATTCCACCTGCATCCTCAAAGCAGCAGCGACAAGCGTGCGTCTGTCTGTTAAAGGGTGGTGTAACCCTCAAAGTGCGCTCCACAAACAATAAAAAAATTCTTCTTTTTTTTTCTGTCTTTGTGAAATGTGTGGGCTGTAGCCGCACCTGCATCCTTAAAGCAGCAGCGACAAGCGTGCGTCTGTCTGTTAAAGGGTGGTGTAACCCTCAAAGTGCGCTCCACAAACAATAAAAATATTCTTCTTTTTTTTCTGTCTTTGTGAATTGTGTGGGCTGTAGCCGCACCTGCATCCTCAAAGCAGCAGCGACAAGCGTGCGTCTGTCTGTTAAAGGGTGGTGTAACCCTCAAAGTGCGCTCCACAAACAATAAAAATATTCTTCTTTTTTTTTCTGTCTTTGTGAATTGTTTGGGCTGTAGCCGCACCTGCATCCTCAAAGCAGCAGCGACAAGCGTGCGTCTGTCTGTTAAAGGGTGGTGTAACCCTCAAAGTGCGCTCCACAAACAATAAAAATATTCTTTTTTTTTCTGTCTTTGTGAATTGTGTGGGCTGTAGCCGCACTTGCATCCCGAAGCAGCAGCGAGAAGGGTGGTGTAATCCTCAAAGTGCTCCAAAAAATAAAAACGATTTTTTTAATGTGTTTGTGACTTGTGTGCGATGTAGCCGCACGTGCATCAACACAGTAGCAGCGCCAAGCGTGCGCCTGTGTCATAAGTCAAGGGCCGGTTTGGACATCTGTTCTTGACTGAAGGACGTGCCAACAATTTCTGACAAGTCTACTGTCACTGCATATGATACTGTCGTCAAAGCAGCAGCGACAAGCGTGCGTCTGTCTGTTAAAGGGTGGTGTAACCCTCAAAGTGCGCTCCACAAACAATAAAAATATTCTTCTTTTTTTTTCTGTCTTTCTGAAATGTGTGGGCTGTAGCCGCACCTGCATCCTTAAAGCAGCAGCGACAAGCGTGCGTCTGTCTGTGAAAGGATTACATCGGTGACAACATCCAAGTAGGCATGTCAGACAGTCCGTACCTGTACTGGCAGGAAAAAGAAGCAATTTGGAGGTCCCTGTACAAACTGGCTCTATTTTACCTGAGTTGCCCCCCCCACCAGTGTGTACTCCGAAAGAGTGTTTAGTGCAGCCGGGAACCTTGTCAGCGAAAGGCGTAGGAGGTTGCTTCCACAAAATGTGGAGAAGATGATGTTCATAAAATGAATTGTCAACTCTTCCAGGGAGACCAGCCTCCTGAACGTATAGAGGGACCTGTGGTTGTGGATTCCAGCGGGGACGAATTAATACTCTGTGAGGATGAGGATGTACACAACACTGAAGAGGGTTAGGAATCGGTGGATGAGGAGGATGAGGACGACATCTTGCCTCCGTAGAGCCAGTTTGTGCAGGGACAGATTAATTGCCAGCTTGTTTTGTGGGGGCCCAAACGAACCAATCATTTCAGCCACAGTCATGTGGCAGACCCTGGTGCTGAAATGATTGGTTTGTTAAAGTGTGCATGTCCTATTTATACAACATAAGGGTGAGTGGGAGGGCCCAAGGACAATTCCATCTTGCACCTCTTTTTTTTCTTTGCAGTATGTACTGTTTGGGGCCTAGTTTTTCAAACTGCCATCCTGTCTGCCACTGCAGTGTCACTCCTAGATGGGCCACGTGTTTGTGCCGCCCACTCGTGTCGCTTAGCATAGTCATCCAGCTACCTCGGTGCAACCTTTTGGACATAAAAACACTATTGTGAGGTGTTCAGTGTTCAGAATAGACTGGAAATGAGTGGAAATTAAGGTTATTGAGGTTAATAATTGCATAGGAGCAGAAAAACCCACAAATTCTGTGATTTTACCTGTTTTTATGCTTTTTAAAAAAAAAATACAGATCCAAAATACAAAACCCAGAACCCAAAACACGGAAGGGTGGTTTTGGCAAAACCAATCCAGATCCAAAACACGAAGAAAGATCCAGATCCAAAACCAAAACACGAAAAGTGGCCGGTGCACACCCCTATAATATACTGTATACAACCTGTAGGCAGACTATCGCAATGCTCACAGTAGCAGTACGGAAGCATGCTGATCTTGTGGGTGGTAGTGACTTGCCCACTTGTGTGATTATAAGCTAGGGAGGACAGAGTTATTAGCATATTTTAGGATGACATCAGATAGTAATAGCAGAGTATACTGTCACAAATATACATATATATTGTGCTTGGTGCAGTAGTCCTCCAGATATAGAGTTAAGCCCAGGGACACTTGTATTGGCCAATATGCTGATGTTACTCTCTGTGTAATGCAGGAGTAGGTGCTGGTGCTGTTAGTCCGTACGTGGTATGCTTAACAAGTTCTTAGCTTTATTGTAATCTAGCAGAAGAGCAAGTAACATAAGACACAGGGGGCCTGATTCAGAGCCGCTCGTTAGCGGCAGTACACTCGTTCCCCGAACGAGCGAGAAAATGTTAATTCCTGTGCTCGCTCGAAAGTTCGCTCGTAGCTATTCTTCCACCCCAAAGTCTCCCAACCCCTCCTCTAGCTAACGAGCGAGCAAAATTGCGACTGGCCATCTCCCAATTTGGTTGCAGGGAACGCTCGCACAAGTACAAACCGAAAGTGGGCCTTTCAGATTTCGATTACCTGCTCGTTCATTCTGCATACATACTTTAATCGTATCATGCCAATCAATATATTAATTAGCTTAATTGCTCTTCACATGTTTTCAATCCGTTTTTTTTCTTTTTTCAATCAACTTTATTGTTGTCCGTGTGTGTAATTTTTCCCGCAGAATATGTACGGTTTCCCCAATGGTTTACTTTTTCATAAAAACATGAAGTAACCAATTATCCTTTTGTTTTCGTGTGTTTAGGATATTCCTAATTTCTGATCAAAATTTCTTTATTTAAATTAGCTTACGCATGTCACTGCATGAAGCCTATCATAATTCACATTAGATTTTGGAGCCTGAAGGACCCATGACTCATCCAAGAACCAATACAATGGTTCCTGTTAATTTCCAAAGTACATTAGCCAATCAAAAGTTTTCGCTGCCCTTTATTAAAACTGTTTTTTGCATAAAAAATCATTGCCATCATGAGAGCCTCCGCATTCACAAGACGGGAGCTGTTGGTCCTCACAGAGGTCATGGACCGGAGGATCACCAGCCAGCCTCTCCCCATCACCAACCTGGCCAAGCGATCGGCCTATGCGGAGGTTCGCCACCACCTGCGCTCCTTCGGCTCACGCCGTAATATAGGCCAATTAGAGCGCAGGTGGTCGGATCTGCGGTGCCGCACCCCCCGCTTGCTGGCATGTTTTCGGCAGCGGATCGCTGCAAGTAAGTTTTTTTTTTGTTTTATGGATTTGTTTTATGCCCTATCTGCGTGTGCTTGTTTACAGTATAGCCCTGTTTGTTTTTTGCGGCCCTATCTGCGTGTGCATGTTTGTTTTCAGTATAGCCCTGTTTTAGCTTTTTTGACATGTCTGTGTGTGCATGTTTGCCTGTTTTATAATGTTTTTTTTGGGGGGGGTGTGGCAAATTTGGCTTCCACACCCCCCCTTCCCTAAAAAAAAGTCTAATTTTGTCATTAATCATTTAGGGGCTGAACGCAGAATCCTGGCTCGCTGCAGAGTTCGGTGCCGGGCTCGGCCCATCTCCCCAACCTTCCCCCAATTCCCCCTCCACCCCTGCCCAGCCAATAGGTGAGGCCCCTCCCTCTCCCAATTTGCCCCACCCCCAAAATTCATCCTCCCCTCCAACCCCCCCTCTCTTTTCTTCACCCTCCCCTCCTCCACCCCCTCGATTTTCAGGACCCTCCACAATTTCAGCCCTCTCCCCTCCCTCAACCCACCAGTACTGGCCCACCTCCGAGGAGGAGGAGGAGGATGGACTTCAACCCAGACCATCCAGCCCAATGACCGGTATGTTTACCTTTCTTTTGTTGTAATAAATCGTTTGGAATTGTATATACAATGTCTGGGATATTTTCCACTGATACATCTCACCCATGTGCAAACACTCATTCTTTGTGTTTTGTGCTTTACCCTAACAAGGCTACTGTGTCCTTTTTGTTTTGCATTTGTGTGTGTTCATTTCGAAATTATTATTGATACCATCTTAGCATTTGCCTTGTTATTTGTTTGGATCACCAAACTGGATCTTGTTTGCAACTAGATTTATTTGTTTATTTTGTTGTTTACACTTATAATGTAAGGTGTCATTTCCTTAAGGATCCCTTTTATTTATACCAACAGTGGACCAGAGGCGGATGCATGCTATGCAGGAGGGCTTGGCCGCCTTGCGAGGCCACGTTATTTCAATGCTCGTGGTCCTCGACCACATGTCGGTGCTCCTTCGGAGCTGATTTTTTTGGGGGGGTTTTTTGGATTGGGTTTGTTTTGCAAAATAAAATTGCGGTGGATGTTAACGAGTCTCATTTCTTGACTGAAAATATTTCATTGTTTAACCTTCCATAAGTCCACTATTTGTTCATGTTATTTAAAGTAAGGTAAATTAGATTGTACAAAGCGCTAGAAAGTATGTAAGCTGCCACATTAAACACCTCACCATACCAATAGGTTTGTGGCTAAACCAACAGTTTGTGGTTTTTCGTGTGGTGGGTAATGTAAATAGAAACTGAAACCTGCTTAGGCCTCTTTTTTTTAGCAAACTACTGATTGACCCTAAGACCTTTGTTGTTTTTTTTAAGCCACAAAGCATGTTCAAAGACTTTACAATTTCACACATTACAGGATACAGCATTCTGCAAGATGGCATTTTGGGAGACAGGTTACACGTGCTTGTAAAGTGTAAATAAACAGTCTTTTGAATGGAAAACAAAACTTTAATACACAGCAAACACAAACAGAAAGTGAATTGTGACAAACAATTCACACAGTGAAAACACACGTCAAAAATCAAACTACACCAAAATCCAAAAAAACAAACAACACTCAAGAACTGTTGAAATAAGTAGCAGGCCAACAGGAATCCACAAATGAGGCGATGACAAAATATGGCAACAAGTTATTTCCAATGTGGCCACATGTAGACAATTTAGTGGATCAGGTAGTAGGCATCGTTTTTACATGGTTGGAAAAGGAAGACAAGACCAAAAAAGGAAAACCAAGATTAAAAAGGCACATTCCAATCATACATGTAGACATTGGGTCAATTAAGTAAAGGTTTGACAATAATTACCTGAAAAAGCGGGCCACCACATCATCGCGTATGGCCCCCCCACATACTGACCTCCGACCAACCTCGGGGGGGCCATCCTCAGGTAAGGTATCTTCTGGCTGCATTGGGACACTGCTCCTTATGGCGATGTTGTGAATGATCCCACACAGGACCACAATTTTCGAAACCATAGCCGGCAAATACATGAGTTCGCCACCAGAGCGGTGGAGGCATCTGAATCGGCCTTTTAAAAGGCCGATACAGCACTCCACCACCTGCCTGGTGGCTGTAAGTGCGGAATTATACTCACTTTGTGGCCCTGGTGTGGGAGCCAAATAAGGAGTGAGCAGCCAGGGCGTGCAAGGGTAGCCACTGTCTCCTGTGAACAAAAAAAAAACCAGTCAGGATCACTGTGTATCAAGCTTGGCAATGGTTACAACTAAAGATCTCCACTTACCCAGAAGCCATGCATCACCAGCTTGTAGGTTGCTTAATTTATGCCAAATCCCTGATTGCCGGATGACGAATGAGTCATGTGCACTCCCAGGTAATTTTGCATTCAGGGACAGGATCTGGAGGGAGGCATCACATACCACCATTACATTAAGGGAGTGATAGTGCTTTTGGTTGCGAAAAATGGCCTCCAGCCGTGCTGGAGGCTGCAGTGGTATGTGAGTACCATCCACAACCCCTATGATGTGTGGGAAGCCAGCTATTTGGTAAAAATTGGCCTTCGCCACACTAAGGGAACCCATATCCAATGGCATGTTAATAAAATGATGGAGGTGCTTGAAAAGGGCCTCCATCACTGCCCTCAGGATCCTTGAAAATGAGGATTGGGAGATTCCAGCCACTATTCCCACCGTGGTTTGAAAGGATCCTGAGGCACAGAAATGTAACACCGCCATTAATTGCATAAGTGGTGGTATTGCTGTAGAACTGTCAATTTGCCACTCAAGATCACTCTCTATTAATGAGAGAGTGTCTATGATGATTTTTGGAGGAAGACGGTATCGTCGTAAAACCTCATCATCGGGCATTCCAAAAAGGGTGACACGTGTTCTAAATATCTTGGGCCTTGCACGCCTACGATGCCAACGCCTGGGACGAGATTGAGGTTGGTCGGGTTCTGGAAGCATGGCCAAAACAATATGACCAACATCAACCTGAAATGGGAAGCCAGGTAGTTATTTTGGGATAAAAAGGTAAATTCAAAAATATACTTATCTTAGGTTAAAATTCCAAAGATGCTTACATGCCGGGGTATGGTCATGAGTGCAAAAACCTACATTTCCAAATTTGAAATTCCGGTTAGTATTTTTGGTGGACATATTTGATTCTTTAACCAAAAACAAAATGCGTAAAAAGATAGGGGGGAGCACACATTATTTCGAACATCAAACCTACTTTGAGAGGCCAAAAAAGAATGTGCAAATTTCTACCCTAAAAAGCATTAGTGCGCTAAATAGTTTGCATTTGGCGAAGGAGAATAAGGAAACATTAGTGCGCTAAATAGTTTGCATTTGGCGAAGGAGAATAAGGAAACATTAGTGCGCTAAATAGTTTGCATTTGGCGAAGGAGAATAAGTAAACATTAGTGCGCTAAATAGTTCGCATTTGGCGAAGGAGAATAAGGAAACATTAGTGCGCTAAATAGTTCACATTTGTCCCTTCAAAAATCCCGATTCAAAAAATGCAAATAACGGACGCTAGATTTAGTGTTAATACATGATATGCCCCCCAAAAAAAGACATGAATGTGCCAAATATATGCGAAGACCCACACATCAAATTCGTCAAATAATGTTAAAAACAAACTTACCAAAAGTCGAACAATAAGTCACAGTCCAAAAACTTCTCTGGGGCAAAGCCAAAATAACTGTCCAAAAAAAAAAAAAATTATTAAACTGCAGAAATTCGGGTTGTCGAACCCTTATTTTTTAAAGGACATGAAAAAAATACTTACTCACAAAAAAACCAACAAAGAAATTATTTGCACTTCAAAAAAATGAACGCAAAATATCCAAAACCAAAAAAAAACCAACTACACCTCCCAAAAAATGCCTCTCAACCACTAATCCCGCCAACAATCCACGACTACACATGATACCTCCAACAATCAACACCCACCACCTCGACTCGAGTCGCCCATATCCATAAATAGTTTTTTTTTTCCCGCTCAAATTAAGGAGGGATCATAGGAGCGCACAATCAATGATGCGAACCAAAAAAAATGCCGTATGTATAAATACGTCACGGAAAAGCCAAAACGGTCTGGTGTAGTTCAAGTGTTTTTGAAAAAAATGTCTACAGACCAGCAAAACGATGGCCAAGAGGCGCCCGGTAAGTACTTCTCTCTTTCTGTTTAAAGGATTTGTTAGTCCCCAAATGTATAGACAGTTGGACATGTAAATTATATTTATTTTTAAATTGAAAGGTGTGGAGGATGCCATGGAAGAGGCTGCTGGGCCGAGTATGCCAACCAAAGAAAGCAAAAAAAAAAGGCAGCCACAATTCACAAGAAAGGAGATGGAGGTTTTGGTTCAAAGGTGTGTTGACACCCTGCCACAGGCAGATCGGAATATGGGTTCAAGCCAGAAGTGGAAAATGTGGGAGGAGATAGCCAGTGCTGTCAATAGGGTTGATGAGTTTGAACGTCTAGCCCAGGATGTCAAACGGCGGTACGTAAAAACTAAATTTTTAAGAAAAGTGGTTACAGGGCCAAATACTGCAGGAATAATGCTTTTGTTTTGTTCCACAGATGGACCGATTACAAATATTGTCTAAAACAAAAACTGGCAGAGAGGGCTAGGCATGCAAGGGGGACAGGTGGGGGTCCCACCCCTGTGTCATTGGAGCTGAATGACTTGGAAGAGCTGGCACAGGGGTGTGTGCAGTATGAGGAGGTGTTTGGCGTGTCCAACATGGATACGGACATGCCAGACTTTGTGGCTCCTCATGTTGTCCCAGGTAAATGTTGTTATGTTACCAACTCTGAAATGTGTTTGTGACAATATGTAGATTGTAATGTTCCTCTTTTCTCTTTTTTCTCACAGAGACACAGGCGGATGAGTCTGCTCCAGAGGGGAGCCGTGGCCGCAGAATTTCTGCTGGCTCTGCAGGGGAGGAAGCAGTAGATCCGGCTGGGGACCCTGCAGAAGCCAGTCCAGGGCAATCCCCCTCGCAGGCAGTGGCCCTCCTCACGGATCTCAATTTTAAATTGGATCACCACACGGATATTCTGCTGAGGATGGACGCCAGTCTGCTACGGGTGGCGGAGGCCATGGAGCAAAATGCTGCGGCCAACGTGACCATTGGTCAGGCCCTGGCGGAAAATACCAGGGCCAACATCCGAATTGCCAATGCCCTGGAGCAGCTCGTTCGCCAGCACATGGTGGAGCCGGCCTCCCTTCCTGCCGGAACATCAGGATCCTCCACCTCTGGCACAACAACAGCCATCCCTCCAAATGTGCCTAGCCCAATGCCTAGTCCAGAGGCCACAACATCTGCCTCTGGAGAGGCCAGCCAAAGGACATCCCGGACCCGGTCAGGCTCTCACCCTACCCCAGCCAAACAGGGAAAAAAGCGATGACAGCACTGGCGAATTTTCCCACAATCCTTCTGTGCTTGACCCATATTCCTTAAGGGCCAAAACTGCCCTCTCCTTTCTTGTGAATTGTTTTTAATGTGTGTTCTTTTAATTTGGCCAAATGCCATTCTTCTTTTTTATTTAATTATGTAATTTTTTGTGACGTTATCCAGACCTGCAAAGTGGCCAATGGCCTGGAAAAACAAAAAAATTGATTATAAAAAATAAAACAATTAAATAATTCTGCATTGTATTGTGACATTATTCCAAAAATGTATTTTCGGTAATCCCGGCACCCCAAATATTTTAATTTTAAAACATTTCGACAAAAAATGGGTTAAAAACCATTTGGGAGTTTAAAGGCACACTTTTCCATTTAAAAATGTTGGTGAAATTTCTGTGAACATTAAAAATGTGGCAAAAACACAAACATGATGACAATATTGTTGCAATAACAGAAACCCATAAACCTAAATAATGTAATTTTTTGGACAACAAAAATGGTACGCTAATTGATTGTCTAATCCTGAAATTAGCAGCTGAGTATTTCACCTGCGTACGGTTTTGGGGCTTCCACCCAAAAAATAGTGGCTAAACACATTACAAGCAAGTTTGGTAATCAAAGTTGATTGCTTGTCTGTTTAAATTTAAAACATCGATGAAACATCGAGGAGGCTCGGGGAGGGGGACGAGACCATCGCCATTGTGGTAGAGTATACCAGACCCCAAGCTGTGCGAGCAGTTTGAACGGAAAGTGGATCAGACAGTGACGTATGACACGTTCCGACCACATTTGACGTTCGCATGAGATAATTTAAGGACGCCCACAAAATGCCTCGACACGCCTGCGTTTTCCCATCTCCACCCCCGTCACCGCCCAAAAATGGCCTGTTCTGTCAATCACATTTGACAGGTCACTTCCTGTTCACTATTTGACTAACGACTTAAAAGAAAATGGCAATCAGCCGTACGCACATGCGCTGTGTAACACCGGCGCATGCATGGTTTCACAACATCGGGACGCTACGAGCGTACTGCTGCTTACGAGCGGCTCTGAATGAGGGCCAGGAATATCACAGATGTAATAGTTATAGGCTATCTGTGTGGAATATAGCAGCCTGGGGCTTAGCGTAATGTGCCTGGCAAATGCACCGACGAATGTTAGTCCCAAGGTCCCTCTGTATATCACTGGTGGTATAGGGTACTTGCGGTTATTGTTACTGGCTGTACTGCCATGTATTCTGGTGGGAGTCTCTTTAGTCCGACCTGTTTTAGGACACAGAGGCTTAGGAGTATTCCTCTCCTGCCCCATCTACTTTCACTGTGTTAGTCATCAATCCTGCAGTGAGTTGTCACTGACCAGAATTACTTTAGGATTTCAGATATTTGTTTAGATGCTGTTTGATATTACAAGAACGCAAGTTTTAGTCTCTCCATTTGTCTTCTTTGAATTAATTTTCTCAGAAGCCCTAAAGGCAAATTCTTAGCTACTTACTGTAAAATAATAATAGTAATTCTGTTCTCAACTTGTTTGGCAATCTCCATACACTTGTTTGGCAATAACCAGAGTCTTTGATCATGAATTTCAAGTATTCAATAAAACAATACAAATATATGTTTTATAGTTATCAGACCATCAGCACTCTGGTGCAGGCAGGCATTTAGTGTTGGCATGACTTTTTTTCTCTTGGTGTTGTAACTTTACATTTTATTTTACATTTACAGTATGTGCCAGATTAAGCACGTGCAGAAGAAGACCACGAGGGTTGTAAACTAGAAATGAGAGGAGCAGTAATAATGGAGCACACAGAGCTATAATGGGCATAAGGCACCACAAAGGCAGTGAATTAAACATCTGTGGGGTTAATACAATCAGGTGCAAGATGAGTCCTGCCAGCCATTCTAACTGCAAACTTGCACAGTGAATTACATTTACAATTCAATTCCAAACTCACATTTGTGCCCCCCTCCTCCCATCTTGAGCAGGTGAAAAGATAGGGAAGAATTATTATTTTAAGGTAAGTGGTTTAAATAGCATAATTCAGCCAATAAAAACCTCATTTTTCAGGTGAGTTTCTCCAAAAAGCTCTATAATGGGTTAAATAATGTGGGACAGGTATGTGGAGGTGTAAATGATGTGGGACAGGTATGTGGAGGTGTAAATGATGTGGGACAGGTATCTGGAGTTGTAAATAATGTGGGACAGGTATGTGGAGGTGTAAATGATGTGGGACAGGTATCTGGAGGTGTAAATAATGTGGGACACATATCTGGAGGTGTAAATAATGTGGGACAGGTATGTGGAGATGTAAATGATGTGGGACAGGTATCTGGAGGTTTAAATAATGTGGGACAGATATGTGGAGGTGTAAATGATGTGGGACAGGTATGTGGAGGTGTAAATGATGTGGGACAGGTATGTGGAGGTGTAAATGATGTGGGACAGGTATTTGGAGGTGTAATTGATGTGGGACAGGTATGTGGAGGTGTAATTGATGTGGGACAAGTATCTGGAGGTGTAAATAATGTGGGACAGATATGTGGAAGTGTAAATAATGTGGGACAGGTATGTGGAGGTAAAAATGATGTGGAACAGGTATGTGGAGGTGTAAATGATGTGGGACACGTATGTGGAGGTGTAATTGATGTGGGACAAGTTTCTGGAGGTGTAAATAATGTGGGACAGATATGTGGAGGTGTAAATAATGTGGGACAGGTATGTGGAGGTGAAAATGATGTGGGACAGGTATGTGGAGGTGTAAATGATGTGGGTCAGGTATGTGGAGGTGTAAGTGATTTGGGACAGGTATGTGGAGGCGTAAATGATGTGGCACAGGTATGTGGAGGTGTAAGTGATTTGGGACAGGTATGTGGAGGCGTAAATGATGTGGCACAGGTATGTGGAGGTGTAAATGATGTGGGACAGGTATGTGGAGGTGTAAATGATTTGGGACAGGTATGTGGAGGCGTAAATGATTTGGGACAGGTGTATGGAGGTGTACATGATGTGGGACAGGTATGTAGAAGTGTAAATTATTTGGGACAAGTATGTAGAGGTGTAAATGATGAGGGACAGGTATGTGGAGGCGTAAGTGATTTGGGACAGGTATGTGGAGGCGTAAATGATGTGGGACAGGTATGTGGAGGTGTAAATTATGTGGGACATTTATGTGGAGGTGTAAATGATGTGGGACAGGTATATGGAAGTGTAAATGATATGGGACAGGCATGTGGAGGTGTAAATGCTGTGGGACAGGTATGTGGAGGTGTAAATAATGTGGCACAGGCATGTGGAGGTGTAACTGATGCGGAACAGTTACGTGGAGGTGTAAATGATTTGGGACAGGTATGTGAAGGCGTAAATGATGTGGCACAGGCATGTGGAGGCGTAAATGATGCAGGACAAGTACGTGGAGGTGTAAATGATGTGGGACAGGTATGTGGAGGCGCAAATGATGTGGCACAGGCATGTGGAGGTGTAAATGATGCGGGACAAGTACGTGGAGGTGTAAATGATTTAGGACAGGTATGTGGAAGTGTAAATCATTTGGGACAGGTATGTGGAGGTGTAAATTATTTGGTGCAGGTATGTGGAGGTGTAAATGATGTGGGACAGGTATGTGGAGGTGTAAATGATTTGGTACAGGTATGTGGAGGTGTAAATGATTTGGGACAGGTATGTAGAGGTGTAAGTGATTTGGTACAGATATGTGGAGGTGTAAATTATTTGGGACAGGTATGTGGAGGTGTAAATTATTTGGTACACATATATTGAGGTGTAAATGATTTGGGACAGGTATGTGGAGGTGTAAATGATTTGGGAAAGGTATGTGGAGATTTTGTATTGATGAGAAAGGGATTTTTGAACTATCAGATGACAGTAAAAGTGTTTATTCCAACTTTTT
This sequence comes from Taudactylus pleione, assembly GCA_031769625.1. Taxonomy (NCBI): domain Eukaryota; kingdom Metazoa; phylum Chordata; class Amphibia; order Anura; family Myobatrachidae; genus Taudactylus; species Taudactylus pleione. The sequence goes on along the minus strand of JAUIMM010000516.1, from coordinate 6,054,755 downwards.
TCAAAATGGTATTTCAACACTGAAAAATCACTTTACATACATTTTCCTTTACTCCAAAATGGTGTAAGGACTTTAATTTGATGAAAAATACTTGCTTTCATTTTTCCACCATTAAAAGAAAAGCACAAATATCAGCCATTTGATACCTTTTGAAAACCTCTACTACATTCCTTAGGGCCACTAACAGCCTTCTATATAAGGTACCGATATCTCAGTTGTCACTTTTTGGGGGGTCCAGGATGGTTTCCCCACTTTTTCATACACTTCTCCCATGTTGCTTTTTGTAGAAACGTCATGCAACCTCGCCGCGAGTTCCGCAAATTGGAATTTCTAATTGAATCTTTGATTTCTCTAATTGAATTGCCCCTTATATGTGTGGCATATAGCTCTTGTGTCAGTATATGTTCAGGATATCATCACCTCTCATCTGTGAAGGCTGACGGTCTATGATGATAGTTTCTGACAGTGTACATTCTATAACCAGGCACATCGCCAGGGGCTCACAGAACCCATACTTAATTCCTTGTAGCCACAAATGCATGGCTCCTATTTACCAGCACACGCTGGACCAGACCACTTTGCAGCCAGACTACTTGTAAGGAGATGGAACAGGGTTCAGCGACTCTTCCTTTTTCAAATTATAGGTAACATCTTTACTATTTGGGGAACGCTAGCCAGAAACAGTCCTTACTTTAAGTGTCTGTGATTCCAATATCGGAAGTCCCTGTGGTACACATGGTGAGTTATATGACTCTTTGAGGGGAAATATATATACAATTCTATATGAAATTCTATTACCTGGATACTCACTGGATTTTTGTATTTGTCTTTAGTTACCACTTAAAGTAAGCATTCTATTTGGTTTCATTATTGATACAAGTCCATTTAACTATTGCAGACAATCTGAGACAGTGTTGCTTTTGAGTATTTAACATCTACTGGAGACCAATGATATTTAAACTAACTGAAGCTGCTAGTTCCATTTTATGTACCTAAGAATTTTCTATGCAACTAATTTTTATTTAATTATACAATTTACATTTAGGGGCATATCTAATTAGGCGTGGGGTTCACCGGACGTGGAAAAACTGTGAGCTGTACAATTATTCGGGATTTCACCCATATGGTAAACCCTCGTGCAATGTGCGGTAAATTTTGAATCTTCGGGTTTCCCCATGTATTAAATCCAAGAGGGTGCATTTTAAAGCGAACCCTCTGGGAATAGATGAACTGTACGGTCCGAGCCAACAATCAGGCTAATTGGATACGTTCATGAATGTTTCATTATTATTTTTGCTATGTTGTTCAATAAATGGTGTTAATTTATCAGGTCTTACTTTATTTATCCACTGAGAGCAAATATCATATTAATTTATTGTAAATGTGTGTGGTTGTTGATGGTGGATCTATGGGCCTGATTCAGAGCCGGTCGCTATTTGCGCTCGCTCGTCCTGAAAATAGGGGTGGCTATTCAAATGAACCGTTCGCTGTTTGCGGTCTGTTCACGCCTCTAGGTCTGAACGAGTGAACAAAACTTGCGGTCGTTTTTTGGGAAACTACGCCACCTGTCCGCTCGCATCCTACGTCATGTCCGCTATTTATTAGATTAATCGAGTACATCGAACAGGGTATGAGCTGCTCGCTATTCTTGTGGTTGGTTTTTGCTACCACAATTTTGCGAGCAGTTCTGGCTATAAAATAACCCAGTGACATGGTCAATGATGCTGCTGTTTTAAATATGCACACCCATAAAACGCCCGTTTTGACCTTTAAGCACGTCTGCGATCGGATCTCCACTCCCCGTTTTCAAGCACCTTCCCCTGTTACCACCCACATACGCCTCATCCTGTCACTCAAATTATCAGGCATTCGCTATTTTGCGAGCACATGAATTTTGGCTGCACTGACTGGTTCGCGCATGCGTATAACGATCCGTACGCATGCGCAGTTGGGCAAACATCACTCGGAGCGAACGAGCTGCCACTTACGAGTGGCTCTGAATCAGGCCCTATATTCCTAACAGGGTCTGGCTTCATCGCCTTCAAGTGCTCAGTTTTGTATTTATTCAGAATGGTGACACCAGAATGTTGACATGATCTAAATGTCATCATTCAGAATTTTGACATTCTATATGTCAACAGTCACAATGTTGACAATGACAGAATGTTGACATGACATAATGTCAGCATTGCGAATATCAACATATAGAATGCCAATAGCCCATTTTTTTCTCTGATTTTAGGGTTAGGACTAGGTTGCAGTTAGGGTTAGGACTAAGTTGCAGTTAGGGTTAGGACTATATTGCGGTTAGGGTTAGGACTATGTTTCAATTAGGTTTAGGACTAGGTTGCAGTTAGGGATAGGACTAGGCTGTAGTACGGTTAGGGTTAGGACTAGGTTGTAGTAAGGTTAGGGTTAGGACTACCTTGCAGTTAGGGTTAGGAATAGGTTGCACTTAGGGTTAGGACTAGGCTGCAGTTAGGGTTAGGACTAGGTTGCAGTTAGGGTTAGGACTAAGTTGAAGTTAGGGTTAGGACAAGGTTGCAGTTAGGGTTAGGACTAGGCTGCAGTTAGGGTTAGGACTAGGTTGTAGTTAGGGTTAGGACTAAGTTGAAGTTAGGGTTAGGACTAGGCTGTAGTACGGTTAGGGTTAGGACTAGGTTGTAGTAAGGTTATGGTTAGGACTACCTTGCAGTTAGGGTTAGGACTAGGTTGCACTTAGGGTTAGGACAATTTTGCAGTTACAGTTAGGGTTAGGACTAGGCTGCAGTTAGGGTTAGGACTAGGTTGTAGTTAGGGTTAGGACTAGGTTGCAGTTAGGGTTAGGACTAAGTTGAAGTTAGGGTTAGGACAAGGTTGCAGTTAGGGTTAGGACTAGGCTGCAGTTAGGGTTAGGACTAGGTTGTAGTTAGGGTTAGGACTAAGTTGAAGTTAGGGTTAGGACAAGGTTGCAGTTAGGGTTAGGACTAGGCTGCAGTTAGGGTTAGGACTAGGTTGTAGTTAGGGTTAGGACTAGTTGCAGTTAGGGTTAGGACAAGGTTGCAGTTAGGGTTAGGACAAGGTTGCAGTTAGGGTTAGGACTAAGTTGCAGTTAGGGTTAGGACTAGGTTGCAGTTAGGGTTAGGACTAAGTTGCAGTTAGGGTTAGGACTAGGTTGCAGTTAGGGTTAGGACTAGGTTGCAGTTATGGTTAGGACTAAGTTGCAGTTAGGGTTAGGACTAGGTTGCAGTTAGGGTTAGGACTAGGCTGCAGTTAGGGTTAGGACTAGGTTGTAGTTAGGGTTAGGACTAGGTTGCAGTTAGGGTTAGGACTAGTTGCAGTTAGGGTTAGGACTAGGTTGCAGTTAGGGTTAGGACTAGGCTGCAGTTAGGGTTAGGACTATGTTGCAGTTAGGGTTAGGCTACAGTTAGGTATGCCTTGAAGAAGGCACCTGTGCCGAAAACGCGTTGGAGACCCTCACATCAAACCCGACACCGATCCAGGCTGACCTCCGCTAAAGATCCCCATCACCACCAGGGACCACCAGTGCAGAAAGCTCTCAGCCCACCCGCCTGCTGGTCCGCACCGCTCACACATCCAGTGACCGGCTCCACCCCGGACCAGCCCCTCTCCCCCCCTGCTCCCAGGTGTGCTCAGCAACTCACTCCTGGCCAGGGGTGTCTCCACCCTCGATCCCCATTTCCACGAGGGACCATCAGTGATAAGAGCATCCCGCACATCCGGCCGCAAATCCGCCAAGCCAACATTGCCAGTGACCAGCTCCATCCCGGTCACACTTTCCACATCCCCCCTCCTCCCTGGCTTTTTTTGAATCAGTATCCCGGGCAGACCACCCCCCAGGGGTGGTCCCAGCAGCACACACGCTGCAACCCAGCCTCCCAGCAGCTCACCCATCCACACCTCTGGCTCCGCACCACCAGCGGCACGACCAAGAGCCAATTTCAGCTGCATACTACGGTCGCTGACCTCCGCAGACCAATCAGAACAGCCGTGCACTTGCAGCACACCAGCAACACGCTGATCCAGCTCACCAACTAACCTGCAGCTTCCAACCTATCTGCAACGGCCGCAACGTCGACCTACATCACCATAACAAAAAACCTACCGGTAGGTAAGTACTTCCAAGACTCACACCAACATGCGGGACGCCGCACAGGTGTTCCAACCCACTCTGCAATTCCCCCCACCCCCCGAGACTTCCTAGACTGTCGACCATAGGTCCAGCAGGGGTGACGTGCAAGGTCACTGAACCGCACGGGAAGGAGCCCCCTAAAAGGGTCCACCTACCTCCCCAGTCTCATCACCACTCATCACTGAACCCCACCCACCTGCCCGGGATCTTAACAGAGCAGCATTGTGACTACACAATAAAAGATTTTGCCCAAAATTACTGTGTCTCGCTGGCCTCATTTTGATCCTATTCCATTCCCCTTTTCACATTACTCCAAACTACACTCCATACCCAATCACACCCTCCTCACTCCCAAAACATCACCACCACCAGAAGAAACATTCTAATTAACACCACTCACAAACACACACAAGTCATCACCATTACTAGCAGGAAGAGCGCACCTTACCCCCCCTACCCCCATACAGTTAGGTATGGACTAGTATATATGGCGGGTTTTGTTCTAATCAAAGCAAATAGTTATACACGTGACCAATGGAGTGAGTACAAATCATTTACATTTTATTATAAGTAATGAACATAGCAACAGAGTATATACTCAGCTTTTATCTGTGTATTCAAACACCAGAACTCATCTTTTTCATAAGATGTAGTTCCTGGGGAGCCCTCATTTCTCAACACCCAGATCTTTCAATTTCTCAGGTCCTGACATGAGCTGAGGGCTAATATGTATGTACCCTGCATATATATTAGAATCTGGGTATTGGCTTATGGAAGTTAATACCATATTAGTTATGTACTGGGTAGCAATCCCTGGCTGGTACAACAAAGCATGAACCATTCTTATCTCTAACACATGCACAGTAAGCACTAACATATATACGTATGTAACCAGGGCACAGATATACAGTGATGATGTGTCCTAGAATGTCTAGAGTTACACTATCTTCCAAAGCCCCTTTGTATAGAGAATTTTGGAGATCACTGCCAGTAACCCATAATGCTTAACGTCTCTACATCTTTTACCAGGATTATGCTTTATGGAGTGTAGCTGCTCATTATACATCTAATGCCAGTGTTAGGTACAAGCAAACACAGGGCAGTAACCCCCTCAATTAATAACTTGTCTGACCCTATAGGTTGACCTGACCATTCTCTGAAAATATGCATAGAATAGAACTGCATGAATACAATCTCCTTATCAAACCTCAATGGGGCCCAACACAGGTTCTAATATGTTTATGTTATGTATAAATTAAATCATTAACAGACTTGGCTGCAGTTAGGTTTAGAACTAAGCTGCAGTTAGGGTTAGGACCAGGCTGCAGTTAGGGTTAGGAATACAGTATGTTGCATTTAGGGTTAGGACATACTGGTATCAACATTCTGAACACATTTTGTACCACACCCGTTTATGTCTGTGGTGGGTGTTAGTAGTGGTTGAGGGATATGAGGGTGACCACCAGATATCAAGTGCATTTAGCTATGATACTGCCTTGGGCCATTATACACTGTATATAATAACTATTGACTAAATTACAATTTGCGGAAATACATTTTTAAAATACAATGTACATTTATTATGGTGGATTGCTCAATTCAGTGTGTGCTACCAGAGATCTGTATTGAATACACTATACACATGTCTGTCCAGCAGCAAGTGGACCCTGCAAAATGCATTCATATTTGTGCCAATTACTGTATGATTTTACTCCTGATGACTGAAGTTTAATCACATACCATGATGGGTTTGCCAAGAGGCCACCCAAAACAATTGTGATTGCCAATTCCTATTGCACACTAACCTAAACACAAGGATGATTAGGAAGCCTTCATCACATTTTTGTTTGTGTGCACCTAATCAACATTGGAACACATTAGTGAAAGGGCGAGCTCACAGATGCATTGAAAATATAGATGTCAGACCCAAGCTCATTCAGTATAAAGGCATCATCCTTCATACAGGTTCCTTCTCTGGGGAAATACACCTACAGGTCAGCATAATGTTTCTTCAGAAGCATCTACTGTGTAAATATCACGATCACTATACAGACAAGAAAGAGAGTCACCACATGAGCAGCCCTCATTGCTGTCTTGATCATTGACAGGATCTCAAGATTATCTGCATTTCTGCTATGATATGGTACAGTCATGTCCCAATGAGTCCATCAGCCCAAATTTAGTGTCTGCTTTCAGCAGAACATACACAGTTCCCTGCATCCGTATTTGCCACCAAGCACCAGAGCCACCATTTGTAACATAAGTAGTACTTTGTGTACTGTAAATGGATAATTAAATACATTCTCAACATGTATAGCCATAGTATTAAATATTATTAAAAACACAGATTTCTTTCTAGTATAAAGTCCATAGAGGATAATTTTGATCAGCATTTATTTTGCTTTTACTCTCTCAATACTAATCTTTCTTTTTATATAGATAGTTTTTACAAAGTCATATGAGGTTTTGAAGATTACAGATTCAATTACACAGAAAGACAATGTGACACGGACACCTTCAAGATAACACTCACAAATATTACACAATGTGTCTTTGATTTAACAATCTGTTTTATTTATTAGGATGGCAGACAACTTTCATATAACAAAACAAATTTTTCTTGGCAATCCCTAGCATTAAGCTACCACAGCCCAACTGCTATCAGATCAGCCAGCTGGTCCATCACTTCTTCCTCAGGAACAAGCACATATTTAAAGGCTAAACTCCACATAAGCTGTATCCTAATTGGCTGGTATTAAACACATGTTTTTCTTTCCCTAAGCTAATAGTTCCCTTCATAGCTATGTAAAGCTGATTAGCACAGATTCTTTGTGGGTGTGTGTGACTACAGCTCCACCCTGCAGCCGCCAGCTGTATTTAGAGATCAAGACCTGATTCAGACCCGGACGCTAAGCTGCACTCGCTCACATCAAAAAGGATCCGGGTATTCTAATAGCACGATCGTGCGGCAAGGCATAAGGACGCCCTCTCAATGCCGCCCCCTTGCCGCCTGCAGCTAACGTCATCTCCAGGAAGTGTTTAAAACCATCAGGAACATCGAGAGCCATCGGAAGCACTCGCAGTGCTTGTGGGAGCTCTACCCTACTGCAAGCAATGCGAGTACTTCAAGTAATATTACACCTGCTGCCTCGTCAAATGATGCACTCATGACGCACCTTTGCTAATTATGGATGCCCATTAAATGCCATTTTGACGGTCAGACATGCCTGCGTTCGCAGCACCACTCCCCTGTTCACAAGCACCTTCCCCTGTTACCACCCACAAATGGCACTATCTGTCACTCAAAGTAGCGTAAAGTCTGTGTACTATGAGTGCACGATGCCCGATCGCAGAGACGGGCTTGCGCACGCGCATTGCACATTATATGCATGCGCAGATGGGCAAATATCGGTCAGTACAAGTGGCCGCAGCTGAATGAGCTCCTCAGTTCACTCCAAAGGCATGCGGTAAGATATTCACAACACTTCCTTGTACTTAAATATAGGCAGTAAAACCGTAATTCTACCCAGACAACATTTTTTTTATCAGGATGAGACTTTGTGTGAGGCCACACGCAAAAATATAATTTCTTCCATATGCTTAATGTTAGAGCAAAATAATTATGTTGGAGAAAAAATATTTTTTACTCTATTTACTTTCAACAATGATGGGGCATTGCCATGGGAACCATGTTCACTCCATGTTATGTCAAATGCTGTATGGAGCAGTTTGTAACAGTGGCACAAATGAGGTGGCACATTCAGGTAAAAACCTGGATCTCTATGACAGAGATATAGAAGATTTGTTTTGTTTTTAGCATGGGGATATTGCTTCTATTAATTTATTTTCACCAAAATTAGTGACAAACCTATTTTAAAGGGGTTGATTTAGCTTTTTGAATTATGGCATCAGCCATTAAAACTGTGGAAGAAAAATATTTTGACGTGGCAGTTCCTTATGATCAGTCAAAAAGCAGGGATATCTGAACAACGTCTAAACAAGCCTCTAAAGGAAATGGAGAAATATGAGATTCTTAGAAATCTGTGAAACCTATGAAATAATAGACAATTAAATGCAGCCAAAGACAGGTCTATTGCCTTTTTATTACACAATATAATACTCATGCTTCCAATATAAGGGAAAAGATAAAATCTTAATAAAAACTCTATGATCTTAATATTGAAATAATTTTATGTGTGACTTTATAGAAAATGAATAACATGTAGTATTTAAAAAGCCAGATCATTTATAACAGACATGTTATGTTGGGTTTTTAGATCCAAGTCAGGACCTGTGGACTGGGCTGATGGGCTGTAGCAGAATAGTGGTGGTAGGATCAGAGGTCTACACATGGGTGAGACCCATGTGTTAAATGCCTGGGGCCTTCAGAGAGGTTACCTGCAAGGCTTCCAGGCTGCCTCTGCAACCAATTGAGTTGAAATCAGCCCCTTACCCTTAATATAGGGATAAGGGGCTGGAACCAGTGTTTGAGAACTCAGGGGATAGCATAGAGAGTAAGATAATCAGTAGCCCACCTGGAATTTGCTAACAGATGCTGAAGACCAATTATCAGAGCTAGGTCACTGGTACATAAATCCCCAAAGAGGAACCTAGATCCAGCACCCAGTCACCAACAACCGGAATGAACACTGTTCCAGAGTACTGTAGGTCAGGAGCTGCAATACTGAGTAAAAGCAATATAATGCAGGTCTGGATTAAACTGAAGTACAGTGAAGTTAAAGTTCACTTGAACCTGCAATAAGCAGGAAATATATACACATAGGACTAGCTAGTAGATGAAGTCACTGTGGCAAAAGACTTGGCACAGAGGCTTGAACCAGACTTGGACTGGAGATAATTTCAGAGTAGCCGGAGAGAGCAACAGCCAGACAGGCTGGAACTGCAAGATTGAGCAAGAGTGGGACAGAGAGAGCAGCAGCCAGTCAGTGTGTAACTGCAGGCTTGGACCAGAATGAGACCGGTGAGAGTAAAAGTAGCTGAGCTGGACTGGAACTGGTGTGTGAACACAGGCTGGAAGGTGCAGGCTTGGAAACAGCATACAGTACTGCAGAGTGGATGGAATACTCAGGGCAGCATCTTGCAGGAATCCAGCAGCACATGTTCAGGCAGTGGATTGGAGGTAACACTTACTAGTGAGTGAGATCACTGAAAGGAAAAAAACCTTATTGTTCCAACAAGGTGCTAGTGTCAGGTGCAGGCGCTTTTTTTCAGAGATAGGCTGAAGTGGTCATGTGAGTGTAGGAGACCGGTAGAGACTGGTTACTGGTACTCCATTGATCAGAGACAACATGGCTGCACCCATGAATCTCAGGAAATGAATCTGCAGCACACTGGGATAGAATAGCCCACCATGGTAAAGCACAGCCGGACAGGGTAGGAGTGACTAAGTTCCAGTTTTTGTGACAATAAATTAACCCCTTGCATGTATATGAAAAACAAATAGTTATAAAAGATGTTATGTCGTCATGTTTACCAAACAGACCAAACTGATTTCTTTTTAAATATGGAAGGGATAAATGTGTCACCGGTAAATATACAGAACATATATTGGTCACATGTGTCCAAACAAAAATGTAATATAAAAAGTTTTATCATTTTTTTTCCACAAATATTATATTTAGAATCCAGAGTAGCTGCTGGTTGCAGTAAAATTGCTGCTCTAGTAGTTGTCTAAATTAGTATTTTTTTTAAAACGAAAAAATGTGATGAATTGTACGAAAAACCAGTTACCCTATGAGTTAGGCTAGGTTGTTTATTTCACCATGACTACAGGAAACCGAAAAAGTCACGTTTCGTCTTAGGTATCAGATTTCTTCAAGGGAAAAAGTCTGATACCTAAGACAAAATGCGTTGCAAAGCTCCTGCATTCCCCCTTTCATGAACTTACCTTTATTTACCATCAGATAAGCTGTGTTTATTTACAATATATATATATATATATATATATATATACTATGCTTTTTATGAATTTTCTGTCTTCTTAAAAACTACCCTGATTATGTGTATATTTGTTTATTGGCTCTGCATATATGTTGCCCTACATGTTAAGGGTCTATTTTTTGTCTTAAATAAAACTGTTTTTATATATTTAAAATTTAGACCATGGGAATTTATTCATTTTTTCTATATTTATAGTTGTTAATATATACTTTAATGTACTTATATGTTTGCACTTTGGATTGCACTTTTTTAACACATGACATATTTATTTATTACTATAGACCTTAAGAGGTTTTTTATCATCATTATTTTCATACTGTACATGCTGCACGTTACACTTTAAATAGATAAGTTATTGTGGTCTTTTACAGATGTACATTCACAAGGTTGTATAAGCACTGCGGGCGCTCTACCTCAGTTCTAATATATCCAAAGAAACACAAATGTTAAATTATGCAGTCCAAAGGTTCCCAGAATTCAAGAAGAGATTTTGAGGAGTCATGACGGAGGCTTGTGATGTATTCCATTTGATGTACCAAAAAATAATAATAACTGCTTGCAAAATGGGAGAGGAAGATTGCAACCAGTTTGCAGCAATTTGGCACGTAGCTGCCAAAACATCATGGTGAATAATTTATATTGGTGTTTTGTTATAGTGCCACAACCCGGGCTTATTACCCCTGCCACTGGGTCACTTATCGATCCTGTGGCCAGCCGGCTTGCTCCCTGAGCTCAGTTTGTGCGGCCACTGTCATCCATGTGAAATGCAGGCTTTATTGTTTTCCACAGCACACATCCAGCCAGCCCCGGAGTACTGCTGTCAGGATCACCTGATCGTGATCCAGCCAATCGCTAGCCAGCCTGAGCCAGCCGGTATCATCTGACACTGCTCATCCAAACCTGGCAAACCCCAGGGTATATATTCCAGTCTCTGACTCTCAGTCATTGCCAGTACAATGTCTAGCTCAGTCCCTACTGAATGAAGCTCAACTGTGCTCCGGTTACATTCATTTGTTATCCTGCTGGTGCAGTTCTGATTGTATTTTCTGCACTAACTTGCTGTACCATTCTACTCCTGTGTAATCAGCATCTCAAGCTGCACAAGTTATTCCAGCCTGTTCCAGTGTGCTGGTTCCATGCCACACCTGTGCAAAGCATAAAACTGTCTGCTCAGGTATTATCAGCTGTTCCTGGTTCCTGATTATTCTACAGCTACCATCCATTCCGGTGGTCGGTCTGTGTCCGGTCCTGTCATCATTAGAGTGCTCCCAGACTACAGAGAAAACCCAGTCCAAGCCTGGTAAATACTTCTGCCAAGATCTGCCATTCAATTGTCCTGGATTTTAGAACCAAGTAAGAAGAGTGCTTTTATTATTGTCAAGTAAGAACCTGGTTAATCTACTGCTACACTCTTCTGTGCTACATACATCATACCATCATCAACACCGGCATCCCTAGTGGTCTAGTGGGTACGATCCGGCATCTCTCTGCCGAGACCTGTGTTCGATTTCTGGTCAGGGGAAGCATTTACTTCACATGTCTATAGGTCTCCTCAGGCCAGCCAGATTTGCTTACACACCACCTACTTCTCAAACAGACATCTACCAGACCCCGGTTCCACAAACAAACACAAGTGTGACAGATAGATGGTATGTTTATCGGGAAGAGGAGGAATCTGGAAAAGAAGGGGATTTCTAGATTCAGGAGGGAGGACAAGTATCACTTGAACAAAATGTAGACATTTTAAGAAAATGCCAGTAGATGTTGCTAAACAAGCCATCTTCAGAGCAGCCTCCCCAACAACTAGGTGGCACGCTCAAAGATAATATATGCAGTATAGTGGATACTAGGTACCACCTGCAAAGGAGCTTGTAGCCATTTTCTTTAATTTTTATACAAATAAAGCTATATTTGATGAAAATTCCTCCTAGTTGTCAGGACTGTGACTATCTCAGTACGTAAAGATAAACTACATTTGCCAAAGTTCCATTGTGCTCGTTGGAGGAGCTATCCTGGTTGCTGGCGTTCCCCACATACAGGGGATAGAGAGTTAAAATGTTCATCTGTCTCAAAGGTGTTGTCAGGTTGTGGGATTTCTGATTACTTATTATTTCAAACCTGATTCCATTTGTGCCACATGTTCTGAACTTCCTATTGATCACCGACCCATAGTATAATGCCTGTTACTAACTGTGTCTCAGTGTCTGTGCAACGTTACTTTCAGGACTTTATTGGACTCCTGCCAGATCCCTGCTGTGCCTGTGGTTTGCTGTAGACTTTGCTATATCTCTGCCCGTGTACTGGTTAAACCTCTGATACTGGTTACTAGCCGTACTACATAGCTCAGCATTGCCATTGCCTAAGTATTGTTATTCTGCTCCATCACTGTGGTTGCATCCCCTGCTGGATTATTTACTCTGCCTGTTGTCTTCTACTTCCGTGGACATTGAACTCACTTCTACTACAGTTGTCAACTGCACCGTTACAGTTATCGTCGCCGGTCCCTTTGTGCATTGCAGGGCTCAACCCTGCTCCAGATCTTTACTACATCACAGGGCTCAACCCTGTCACGGATCTTTGCTGCATCACAGGGCTCAACCCTGTCCCGGTTTTTCACCACGTCTCAGGGCTCAACCCTGTTCCGGATCTTCACTACTTTGCAGGGCTCAACCCTGTTCTGGATTTTCATCACACTACAGGGCTCAACTATAGTAACATCCTTTATATCTTCTTGAGGTGTTAGCCTCATATTGGACTCAGGGTTCCCCACCACATTAGTATCAGAGACTTTATTTACATATGGGTGTTTACTCCTATATTGACTACTGCATATCTGAACTTCTGTGTAGTTAAGACATTATGTGAAACGTTGCTATATATTTTGCCTGAGAATAAATTCTATTTACTTTTATTGCGTGTTACTGAGATTCCATGAACAGGTCATTCCTAAAAATCACCTCAGTTTATAGTGCCTAGTAGGCCTGACTCCTTCCAGGAGTCTCAAGTGTCGGCAGCCGTTAAACTAGTCTTAAGAGGCCTATCCATTAGACAACTTTTTTAATGATCCGACCAAAACCAGGAGGTTTTGGTCGGATTGTTCAGAAAGTCATCTAATGGACAGCCAGCAAGGACCAGCAATGTGCGTGCACGCTGGGTCCTTGCCGACCCCGACTATCTGAGGAACATGCTCATCAACCTGATGACGAGCGTCAGGTTCACATGTTCACAGATAGGAGGTCGGTCTCCTGCACTGAATGACGTTCAGTGAATGCTGTTCAGTGCGGGCACTGCACCCGGAGACCTGAAGGACTGAACATTAGATGTTCAGTTTTTCAGGTCGCCTATTGAATAGGCCCCTTTACTTGCCCAAGCTCTCTCCCAAGTTTGTTCATGAGGGTCCAATGGGTCGGATCCTGCAATTTAAGTTTAGCATAGAGTGCAAAAAGAAAACTTTTGGTAGAGGATTGTTGAAGACTGAAATATTCAAATGTTGTGATGGATCATTATCATCATAATCGATGTCTAATAAAAGCATGAAAGTTCCAGAGTTCTAAATATTGATAGTTTGTGTGGAAAATTGTATTTTTCAGAAAAAGGATAAAATAAGGTGTCTCTTTAGTATTTAATTGATCCCATGAGCAATGGTCAAAGGCAATGATATGTTTTCCAGGTGAAAGTCAGGGCTATTAGATATATGTGAGCAGAGGGCCAGGTGTTGGAGACAAATTAAACTGTCAGTACTGTCCCAAAGATTAAGCGTGACATCTTTGGGTGGTTTAAGACCAGTTTGGGATACTCAGCCCTTGGGAGCCAGAGAAAAGAATAGACCAATGCCACTCCTCCACTCAGATTTTATCAAGGGTCAGACTCTCATAGAAGCCTGTCAGTTACAAAACAGCTAGATAATAATGATTCAAATCTTGAAAAAAAAGAGTCTACCACCCTGAGTTGATCATTGTAACATGCAGACTTGGATTCAAGGGTGCTTCTTTTGCTAAATAAATTGTGACATCTAATGGTGTAAAATGTGTTTTTATTAATGTATGGAGAGCATAGACTGGAGATTAGTTACTTTGTGACATATTAAATTTAGATATAGAAACTATACTTCAATGAGGAGGCTGCTTGTTAACAATAGGAGCAGCTACAGAAGTTAGTGTTAAAACTAACTTATATAATACACTGTGACAAATGGAAGACTGACTACAGACACTGAAACACCTTTTATCAGCTTCTCACAGGAGGTAAAGCTGCTAATCAGTTACTGTCTACCAGACAGAAGCTAAAAACCTGGGGCATATACAGTACATGTATATCTCCCCTTGACAACCTTTCCAGTGTTTTTGTCACAGTTATTCATTTGTGGGATGCCCACTCATACCCATTTATGTACCATATCCTGCATGAATTTACACTGCACAAACTCAGAAAATGAGAGTATGCAAATACGAGAATGGTGGGTCACACACAATCTGACTGCATCTACACTCATGACCAGAGAGGTGGATCGGGGGTTGTGACAGGGTGTTTGCAGGTAGGCAATGTTAAGTAAAAGTGTTTCCATTAAAATGTGGCCTATGCAGCAAAGCACTTAAGAGTATATATGACTTTGAGGGGAATATATTTTGCACCGAGTACAGGGTAGATGCAAATACTGAACACACTAATGATGATGACTTGAAGGAAACCATGCACATATGCTGCCACTAGAGAGGCACTTGCATCCCTAGATACAGTACATACAGCTCTGCATAGTACATTTTTTTCCCACGTGCAGTCCTTTTATCGTCCAGCTAACTTCCAAATCTGCATTGACCTCTTGGAATCTATGCCCCAAAATTAAAATTATTCAGAAAGACTACTCTGAAGTCTACATGGATCACACTAAAAGAGACTTGCCAAAATATTTAGCATTTGAAGGCAGGAATCTATGATCTGATGTCACTACTAGAGCGGCGCTGTGTTATCAGATATCAGATGTGTTATCAGATATAGGGTCCAGGAGGCTGGAAGAAGAGTTGAAGACAGGTGGTTGAGTACATGTTATAGGGTATTACTGCTGCTGATGGGTAGCAAACTGGACATTACAGTAGATATACTAAATGCTGATTAATGGCCATTAATGCTACTAATGATCATCTTAATAGTGCAGTTTGGTTCTCCAGAAATCCAAATCCACCCGAATTTCGTGAAGCTGGAAAGATCCGAGTCGCAGGATGGCCGCCCATTCTTGTCTAATCAATGCTTGGAGTTTGTCACAATTTGTGGGTGTTTGTTTGTCCACTTGCCTCATGAGGATTGACCACAAGTTCTCAATGGGGTTAAGGTCTTGGGAGTTCCTGGCCATAGACTAAAAATTTCGATGTTTTGTTCCCTGAGCCATTTAGTTATCACTTTTGCCTTATGGCAAGGTGCTCCATCATGCTGGAAAAGGCATTGTTCATCACCAAACTGTTCTTGGATGGTTGGGAGAAGTTGCTCTTGGAGTATGTTTTGGTACCATTCTTTATTCATGGCTGTGTTCTTAGGCAAAATTGTGAGTGATCCCACTCCCTTGGCTGAGAAGTAACCCCACATATGAATTGTCTCAGGATGCTTTACTGTTGGCATGACAAAGGAGGAAGACTTTTGGAGGATGGTCTGGTGTCAAGAAGGGCAGCAAAGAAGCCACTTCTCTCCAGGAAAAACATGGGACAGGGACAGACTGATATTCTGCAAAAGGTACAGGGATTGGACTGCAGAGGACTGGGGTAAAGTTATTTTCTCTGATGAATCCTCTTTCAGATTGTTTGAGGCATCTGGAAAACTGCTTGTCTGGAGAAGGAAAGGTAAGTGCTACCATCAGTCCTGTGTCATGGCAACAGTAAAACATCCTGAGACCATTCATCTGTGAGGTTGCTTCTCAGCCAAGGGAGTGGGATCACTGACAATTTTTCCTAAGAACACAGCCATGTATAAAGAATGGTACCAAAACATCCTTCAAGAGCAACTTCTCCCAACCATCCAAGAACAGTTTAGTGATGAACAATGCCTTTTCCAGCATGATGGGGCACCTTGCCATAGGCAAAAGTGATAATAAGTGGCTCGGGTAACAAAACATCAAAATTTTGAGTCCATGGCCAGGAAACTCCCCAGACCTTAATCCCAATTAGAACTTGTGGTCAATCCTCAAGAGGCGGGTTGACAAACAAAAACCCACAAATTCTGACAAACTCCAAGCATTGAATAGGCAAGAATGGGTGTCCAGCAGTCGGTATGTGGCCCAGAAGTTGATTGACAGCATGCCAGGGCGAATTGCAGAGGTCTTGAAAAAATAGGGTCAACACTGCAAATATTGATTCTTTGCATAAACTTAATGTAATTGTCAATAAAAGCCTTTGACACTTATGAAATGCTTGTAATTTTACTTCAGTATACCATAGTAACATCTGACAAAAAACACTGAAGCAGCAAACTTTGTGAAAACCAATACTTGTGTCATTCTCAAAACTTTTGGCCACAACTGTAGTCCACATCTCATCTGATGTGCTGCACGTCACATGGGAAGATGCCGTGAATGATGTGGTGCACATCATTCAGTGTGAACACTCAACCTGAAGACCACAAGATTTATTGGTGCAATCATTCCTCTGAAGACATCACCTTGACTGCCAGTGATTTACACGATGATTGCATAGTGTGTACAAGAGAAAGATTATTTGGATACAATTCTCCGACATGATATATTGGGCCGTCATTTAGAGGATTGCATAGTGCATACACACATCTTTTGTTCTGGGATGAAGGGAAATAGGGATGACCATTGCGTCTTTTCAACATCGTTCTCATGTGTACCTGGCCTAACTTGAACTCAGATGTAGACTGGCTATAACCCCCATGAGCATTGTTAGTAAACACGTCCTGAACCAAAACCACTCAGAAATCAAAGCAGGTTTTAGAAAACCTATAAACCTCGACCCCTCAAGACCCAAGAATTTACACCTTCCATCATCCGGGACTTCATTCATACTGTACGCCTGCATATAAAAAGGCATTACACATAAAAATGGAAACAGCCTTATAATCCGTCCTTAAACATATAATAGTAACAAGGAATAGTTCTGACATTAGTAGCCATAGATTTAATAATGCTTTTCACATTAACAATATTCTTAAAATAAACTAGAAATGTGTCAAGTAATACAATGTATCATTTATTACAAATATTGCTATTTATAACTATAATACAGTGTATAAGCTTTTATTTTAAAGGTCAGTTTGTATCTGAAAAAATAATTAAAAAGTAAAAACTAAAACTCATTGATCGAATGCAAAACTGGGAAACTATTTTTCGAAATGTAAACCCTGACTTGACCTTTTTGAATTGCATAAATAAGATAATAATACTAATCAGAATTCTTTATCTAGAAAACATCATTTATATTCACTATATGCAGATAATAACAAATCGATTAGAATATAATATATATGTATATATTTACAATATATATAGTGTACTGTACATAAAGCAGAACGCACCCTAGATTCACTATATTTTATATTTCTACCCATACATTAATACAATTCTTACTTTATCCTTAATAATTTGTGCATGTTAACGCGTGTCAACTTGTAGCACACCAAGTCAGACACTGGCAATTTGACTTGTTCCATTAGTTGAAATAGGGCCCCATTTAACAATTATCCTTATTACTGACAGCATGTTTAGTTTAATATAGCAGTGATGCTAACAAATATACATCACTTACCCCTCTTGCGAGGTCTAGCGATGTTCCCCTCCTTTGCGGCATCCTCCTTGGAGAGAGATAAAGTACCAATCGATCAGCTTCTAGCTGTCAGTTTACAGTCTGTGTTTGAAAAATGACAGGAGCTAATTGGTTGGTACTGTATCTTTCTCCGAGCTTTGATAAAAATCTCCCATGTTTTTTATGTGTGTGTTTTTTGTTTTTTTAAACAAAGTGGAAATTGGTTCCAAACCAGTATCTTGTTTATGGTCATAATCAGGCTCTATCCAAAAGATTGCAGAAATACCTGAACAGAGCAGGTGACAGTTTAGAAGCTGAGAGGCTTTATCTCTCTCCACTTTCCCTATCTCCAAGCTTTGATATATCTCACCTTTGGTATTTACTGGCAGAATGCTGTTCTTGTCCTCATGTCTGTTTCCGGATTACTTAGTCCTTCATTTCATTATAAATTAGGTTGTTCAAATCCTTGTAAGTTCCTTGTAAGTGTGGATGCCCTTTGACAGTTTTTTCCTTAGAGGAGCAATGGGAACAAGGCTTTAAATCACAGCAAGAATGCATTTATGATTATGTTTTGCCGAAGTCTGTTTTTACCTCTTGTTCAACTAAAATGCTGCAATAATCCCTTTAGAATTTCCCTGGGCTTAAATCTTAGAGATCTATGAAAGGCTCTCTCTTAATGTCTCAAGTGCACTTCAGCATTCAGTCATAAGCCGTATATTCATCCTGTAAAACCCACTTTGTTCAATAGAGATGGGTGTAAATTTGGTAAAATTAAGTTTAATCTTCTAAGGTTTTACAGAAGATCCAAGTTTTACACAATGTAACTAAAGCTCTATTAGTTTTTTTAATAGGGATATTGAGAGTATTATTCTAGTGATCCTGCCTGTCTGACAAAGTATGTAATCTCCTTTCACTGATTAAATTTTATTAGCGACATATTTTGATGTGATAGGTTAGTGATATACAATGTTAATAATCCTCATATAAATGTAAACATTTGTTAACTCTCATTTGTTTTTTAGTTTTTTTATATTTTTCTATTGCGGTAATTGGGCAATTGTTTGTTTCCTCAAAATATTTTTGTTTTGAATTTCTTAATATTATTCTTTTATTTGTAAAGATCCAACATACAGTATTATGCAGAGTGTAAGTAAATTGAAAATTAAAAACTCTATAGCGGCACAGTATACTTATGGCAATAATAAAGTATATGTGCTAATATTTGTCTCCATCCTCCCCTATGTTCCTATTACCTATTTCTCTTGCACATCAGCTTCACTCTACACCAGAGATTCTAAACGTGGTCCTCAAGACTACCCAACAGTTCAGGTTTTCGAGATATCCATTGTTGAGCACAGGTGATTTAATTAGTACCTCAGTCAATTTTATTTAACCACCTGTGCTTAGCCATGGATATCTCTAAAACTTGAACTGTTGGGGAGCCTTGAGCACAGCATTTGGGAACCTCTGCTCTAGACCAGTGACGTGTGGTGAGGTCAGTGGCTGGGGAGGTGGCACACATGTATAAAAACACAGTTTTTATATCAAAACTCTGGAGCATGACAGGGAGTATTATAGGGGAAAGAGTATGATGGGGAGGCTCTGTCTGTTATAGTGCTATTTGTTACTTGTCTACTGTATTGTACTGTACAGTTTTACTCTGTGCTGTCTTATTGTTTGCCCTCTGTACGGCACTGTGAACCACTAATGGGGCCTTATGAATAAAGTTTAATTAAATATATAGATATATATGGGAGTGATGGGGCAGTATGAGTAGTAAGGGGGCAGTAAGCTGTGGGGGGGCAGTGAGGTGTGATGGGGCAGTGTTATCAGCAGGGGGGCAAAGAGCTGCCAGGGAGCAGAGAGATGTGATGGGACAATGAGCTGTGGGTGTGGGAGCAGTGAAGTGTGAGGGGGCAGTGAGCTGTGCCCCCCTCACATATACACACACATATATATATATATATATATATATATATATTATGCATATAGGTAACTAGCTTATTATTTACTGAATCCTTTTGCTATTGTTTCTAATGCCTTATGATCTGTAATAGTTAAATTGTTATAAGGATTCTCAGTCTATTGACTGAAGTGAAGGCATGATTTATTTCTAGCCTTAGATCTTTGGTATATGTTCCTTGTTGACTTAAGCCATCTTTATTGCTAGCTTTCTTTGGTTGGCCAATTGAGGGTTTTCATTAATTAGTGTCCACACTTGCCTGCATCCTTGTATAAGTGTCAGTAGTTTGGCTGGGAAGCCTTGGCTGGGTGGTGCAGTTTTTCAAAGTGCAGTGTTTTTAAAGTGCAAAACTAGCGTTAGACCTGCGTTAAACCGAGGATAAACAGAAAGAGAAAAAGTTCCATCCAGCAACAAACCTCAACGGTCTAAAGATTCAGGCTACAACTGGACTCCCTGTACAGCCACGGCAAGAACACTTCTACTGCTATTAATTAGGGGTGAGCGGGTTCGGATTTCTGAAATCCGAACCCCCCCGAGCCCCCCCGATCCGAGTCCGATCCGAATCAGGCTCGACTTTTCCCGCCTGACTCGGATCTGAAATCGAGGCAAAACGTCATCATCCCGCCTTCCGAGTCTCGCGGGTTTTGGATCCTATATAAGGTACCCACGTCGGCGCCATTTTCTCACTCGGCTGTGGACAGTGAAGAGGGAGGGTGGGAGTTAGGGCTGTGTAGTGTAGTGTAGTGTAGTGCTGCTGTTGTCCACTACTTCAAAGTCCATAGGGGCTGGCTGTGTTGTGCTGTGCTGCTGTTGTTAATAGGGGCTGTGTCCACTACTTCAAAGTCCATAGGGGCTGGCTGGACTGTGTTGTGCAGTCAGTTCTCCATAGGGGCTGTGTCCACTCCAAAGTCCTGTGCAGTGTCCCAGTCCTAAAGAGGTGCTGTAGTGTTGTCCAGGGGGTGCTCTGTCCATCAGGGGTGCTCCCCCCCAAGTGCTAAAAAAATAATATATTTTCTGTGTTTGTGAATTGTGTGCGCAGTAGCCGCACGTGCATCAACAAAGTAGTGCCAAGCGTGCGCCTGTGTCATAAGTAAAGGGCCGGCTGGCTTGACCGTTAAAGGGTGCTGTAACCCCCGAAAGTACACTCCAGTCCAAACCAAAAAAAAATTATTTTCTGTGTTTGTGAATTGTGTGCGCAGTAGCCGCACGTGCATCAACAAAGTAGTGCCAAGCGTGCGCCTGTGTCATAAGTAAAGGGCCGGCTGGCTTGACCGTTAAGGGTGCTGTAACCCCCGAAAGTACACTCCAGTCCAAACCAAAAAAAAAATTATTTTCTGTGTTTGTGAATTGTGTGCGCAGTAGCCGCACGTGCATCAACAAAGTAGTGCCAAGAGTGCGCCTGTGTCATAAGTAAAGGGCCGGCTGGCTTGACCGTTAAGGGTGCTGTAACCCCCGAAAGTACACTCCAGTCCAAACCAAAAAAAAAATTATTTTCTGTGTTTGTGAATTGTGTGCGCAGTAGCCGCACGTGCATCAACAAAGTAGTGCCAAGCGTGCGCCTGTGTCATAAGTAAAGGGCCGGCTGGCTTGACCGTTAAGGGTGCTGTAACCCCCGAAAGTACACTCCAGTCCAAACCAAAAAAAAAATTATTTTCTGTGTTTGTGAATTGTGTGCGCAGTAGCCGCACGTGCATCAACAAAGTAGTGCCAAGCGTGCGCCTGTGTCATAAGTAAAGGGCCGGCTGGCTTGACCGTTAAAGGGTGCTGTAACCCCCAAAGTACACTCCAGTCCAAACCAAAAAAAAAATTATTTTCTGTGTTTGTGAATTGTGTGCGCAGTAGCCGCACGTGCATCAACAAAGTAGTGCCAAGCGTGCGCCTGTGTCATAAGTAAAGGGCCGGCTGGCTTGACCGTTAAAGGGTGCTGTAACCCCCGAAAGTACACTCCAGTCCAAACCAAAAAAAAAATTATTTTCTGTGTTTGTGAATTGTGTGCGCAGTAGCCGCACGTGCATCAACAAAGTAGTGCCAAGCGTGCGCCTGTGTCATAAGTAAAGGGCCGGCTGGCTTGACCGTTAAAGGGTGCTGTAACCCCCAAAGTACACTCCAGTCCAAACCGAAAAAAAATTATTTTCTGTGTTTGTGAATTGTGTGCGCAGTAGCCGCACGTGCATCAACAAAGTAGTGCCAAGTGTGCGCCTGTGTCATAAGTAAAGGGCCGGCTGGCTTGACCGTTAAAGGGTGCTGTAACCCCCAAAAGTACACTCCAGTCCAAACCAAAAAAAAAATTATTTTCTGTATTTGTGAATTGTGTGCGCAGTAGCCGCACGTGCATCAACAAAGTAGTGCCAAGTGTGCGCCTGTGTCATAAGTAAAGGGCCGGCTGGCTTGACCGTTAAAGGGTGCTGTAACCCCCGAAAGTACACTCCAGTCCAAACCAAAAAAAAAATTATTTTCTGTGTTTGTGAATTGTGTGCGCAGTAGCCGCACGTGCATCAACAAAGTAGTGCCAAGCGTGCGCCTGTGTCATAAGTAAAGGGCCGGCTGGCTTGACCGTTAAAGGGTTCTGTAACCCCCAAAGTACACTCCAAACCAAAAAAATATATATTTTCTGTGTTTGTGACTTGTGTGCACTGTGGCTGCACGTGCATCAACAAAGGAGCAGCGCCAAGCGTGCGCCTGTGTCCCATAAGTAAAGAGCCGGCTGGCTCATTTCTTAAAGGGTGGTGTAACCCACAAAGTGCACTACTCTCCAGCAAAAATAAAAAAATATTTTCTGTGTTTGTGTGCGCTTTAGCCGCACGTATATATATCAATATAACATAAATGGAGGACCAAACTTTCTCTGATAAAAATAAAATAGGGAAAGATCAAGAACCACTTCCTACTAGTGCTGTTGCTGCTGCTGGGAGTTGTTCATCATCCCAGAGAGGAAGTAGGAACATCACTACTTTTACTAAACAATTGACCCTCCAACAGTCCCTAGCGATGAGGATGAAGTACGACAGCAGTCATCCTGAAGCAAAACGTATAACTGAGGCCTTGACTGCTATGTTGGTGTTAGACGTGCGTCCGGTATCCGACATTAGTGCAGTGGGATTTAGACAATTGATGGAGGTAGTGTGTCCTCGGTTCCAAATCCCGTCTAGATTCCACCTGCATCCTCAAAGCAGCAGCGACAAGCGTGCGTCTGTCTGTTAAAGGGTGGTGACACCCTCAAAGTGTGCTACACAAACAATTAAAATATTGTTCTTTTTTTTTCTGTCTTTGTGAAATGTGTGGGCTGTAGCCACACCTGCATCCTTAAAGCAGCAGCGACAAGCGTGCGTCTGTCTGTTAAAGGGTGGTGACACCCTCAAAGTGTGCTACACAAACAATTAAAATATTGTTCTTTTTTTTTCTGTCTTTGTGAATTGTGTGGGCTGTAGCCGCACTTGCATCCTCAAAGCAGCAGCGACAAGCGTGCGTCTGTCTGTTAAAGGGTGTTGTAACTCTCAAAGTGCTCCAAAAAATCAAAAAAATTTTTTTAATGTGTTTGTGATTTGTGTGCGATGTAGCCACACTTGCATCCTCAAAGCAGCAGCGACAAGCGTGCGTCTGTCTGTTAAAGGGTGGTGACACCCTCAAAGTGTGCTACACAAACAATAAAAATATTCGTCTTCTTTTTTCTGTCTTTGTGAATTGTGTGGGCTGTAGCCGCACCTGCATCCTTAAAGCAGCAGCGACAAGCGTGCGTCTGTCTGTTAAAGGGTGGTGTAACTCACGAAGTGCTCCAAAAAATAAAAAACTATTTTTTTAATGTGTTTGTGACTTGTGTGCGATGTAGCCGCACTTGCATCCTCAAAGCAGCAGCGACAAGCGTGCGTCTGTCTGTTAAAGGGTGGTGACACCCTCAAAGTGTGCTACACAAACAATAAAAATATTCTTCTTTTTTCTGTCTTTGTGAATTGTGTGGGCTGTAGCCGCACCTGCATCCTTAAAGCAGCAGCGACAAGCGTGCGTCTGTCTGTTAAAGGGTGGTGACACCCTCAAAGTGTGCTACACAAACAATTAAAATATTGTTCTTTTTTCTGTCTTTGTGAATTGTGTGGGCTGTAGCTGCACCTGCATCCTTAAAGCAGCTGCGACAAGCGTGCGTCTGTCTGTTAGAGGGTGGTGACACCCTCAAAGTGTGCTACACAAAGAATAAAAATATTCTTCTTTTTTCTGTCTTTGTGAATTGTGTGGGCTGTAGCCGCACTTGCATCCTCAAAGCAGCAGCGACAAGCGTGCGTCTGTCTGTTAGAGGGTGGTGTAACCCTCAAAGTGTGCTCCACAAACAATAAAAATATTCTTTTTTTTTTTCTGTCTTTGTGAATTGTGTGGGCTGTAGCCGCACTTGAATCCTCAAAGCAGCAGCGACAAGCGTGCGTCTGTCTGTTAAAGGATTACATCGGTGACAGCATCCAAGTAGGCATGTCAGACAGTCTGTACCTGTACTGGCAGGAAAAAGAAGCAATTTGGAGGTCCCTGTACAAACTGGCTCTATTTTACCTGAGTTGCCCCCCCTCCAGTGTGTACTCCGAAAGAGTGTTTAGTGCAGCCGGGAACCTTGTTAGCGAAAGGCGTAGGAGGTTGCTTCCACAAAATGTGGAGAAGATGATGTTCATAAAATGAATGATCAACTCTTCCAGGGAGACCAGCCTCCAGAACGTACAGAGGGACCTGTGGTTCCAGCAGGGACGAATTAATACTCTGTGAGGATGAGGATGTACATAACACTGAAGAGGGTGAGGAATCTGTGGATGAGGAGGATGAGGACGACTTCTTGCCTCCATAGAGCCAGTTTGTGCAGGGACAGATTAATTGCCAGCTTGTTTTGTGGGGGCCCAAACGAACCAATCATTTCAGCCACAGTTGTGTGGCAGACCCTGGCGCTGAAATGATTGGTTTGTTAAAGTGTGCATGTCCTGTTTATACAACATAAGGGTGGGTGGGAGGGCCCAAGGACAATTCCATCTTGCACCTCTTTTTTTTCTTTGCATTATGTACAGTTTGGGGCCTAGTTTTTCAATGCCATCCTGTCTGCCACTGCAGTTTCACGCCTAGATGGGTCACGTGTTTGTGCCGCCCACTCGTGTCGCTTAGCATAGTCATCCAGCTACCTCGGTGCAACCTTTTGGACATAAAAACACTATTGTGAGGTGTGAGGTATTCAGAATAGACTGGAAATGAGTGGAAATTAAGGTTATTGAGGTTAATAATAGCATAGGAGCAGAAAAACCTACAAATTCTGTGATTTTAGCTGTTTTTATGCTTTTTTTCAAAAAAATACAGATCCAAAACACAAAACCCAGAACCCAAAACACGGAAGGGTGGTTTTGGCAAAACCAATCCAGATCCAAAACACGAAGAAAGATCCAGATCCAAAACCAAAACACAAAACACGAAAAGTGGCCGGTGCACACCCCTACTATTAATAATGCTGGCCTTCTGATTCTCGCATATATCTCAATGCTTATCGTACTTGTTCCCATGTCAGTTTACATCTTTCCACTTTGAAACACTGTCCTTTATCTTAGCTCTCCTGTCTAGCCTCACATCTTCTATCTGCTTACAATCTGCATTATTTATCAAATTCTGCACACATTAGATCCCACTTTTAATCCTCCCTATAACATACTTGTTAATCTCCATACATATTTACCATCACTATTATTTCTCTTGCATTTCTACAAATCTATTGCATTCAGATGTCATTTACATTTCCAAATTTCATTCCTCTTGTTTACTTATAAACATCATGACAAGGTTTTCTTCAACTCCCTCCTTCACTCAGTCTCTACCTAATCCTCTGTTCTGCCCCCTGCTTCCACCTTTATCCTTTCTCCCTTATCTCTTCCACCTCCTCCCCCCTCCTCTGTCTGCCTACTCTTCCCTCCTCACCCATTACTCCACTTTCTTCCTGTTCTACCCCCCTCTGTCCTACTACCCCACCACCAAACCCTCCTCCTACACAGGGCCAGATTAACAATGGGGCGGTTGGAGCTACAGCTCCAGGCCTCCACATAAAAATAGGCCCATTGTCATGACAACATGATATTGACTGGCCATCTGCTCTCCACACGGTCTGCCATAAATCTTAAGTAGTAAAATTGTATTTCTATTTAACTCACAAAATGAAGGATTTTTTTTCTTTTATATATTGAGGGAGAAATTGGGGCTGAGAGTATAGGGGGTTCACGCCCACATGGCACTGGCCACACCCACACAGCACTGGTCACGCCTCCTCTGCTTCTCATAATAGGCCCTTTGGTCATTTTCAGCTCCAGGCCCATGTGGCCATCAATCCGGCCCTGCTCCTACACTCCTCTACTTGTCACTTCACCCCACTGTCATCCACATCTCACTCCATGGTAAATATAATGCGTGTCAGGCGCAAATAGGAATATTAGTATTTATTAATAAAATAGTAAAAGTATAAGGTAATATATGTTCAGCAATAAATAATGCAACACTGAATAAACAAATAGATATAAAATAGATATAAAATGGACTGTTGTCATAAACAGGTGCCTTCATACATGACAATAATTTTCAATTTCATAAATGCATTAAAACGATGTAGACAAATATTAAAAAACAATTGTTATGCAGAATGTAAACTTTTTGTTAAAAATGGCAGTCCTGTAAAAATATCCTTTAGCATAACAGGTGATCAAGTCTTGGAATAAATTAAAGTTTGCATCATAAGTTGTGAATAGAGGAAAGTGTGGTGATAAATGGCTTGAGTCTTTTTTCTCGTTCTCCCTCTGAGTAGATGCAATGTGAACTTAGAGAAAAGTCTGTAGAAAGCGTGAGTTGGTGCGCACACCTCCTACCTCGGTGTTCAGTGTTGCCATCTGCTGGGTATGTTGCTGCCTCCGTCACGCTGCTTCCCGGGTCTTGGTTGTAAAGTAGGAGACCCGTCCTAGGTGGGTCCCGTGATGGCAGCCAGATCGTCACTCTCTTCGACTGTTTAGAAGAAGCACTGCCATAGCTTCCTGTTAAAGAGCGTGCTGAACCAATATCTTTATATAACATCTCACTCCCTGCCCACCTCCTACAGGTTCCCTTTCTAGCTCAGGTGCACATACCATCACTAAACTCTATTCATATCGGTCCCCCAAATTAATCTTACCTCCATGTTACAGCAACCCGGATAATCTTATTCACATCTCTCCCACAAATGCTATCTCTCTATCCTGTGCCCTCTGGAATGCCAGGTCAGTATGTAATAAACTGGTCCCCACCCATGACCTTTTCATCTCCAATTCCCTGAATCTCCTATCCACTACTGAAACCTGGATTTCACCCTCTGACACCACTTCTCTTGCTGCTCTATCCTCTGGGGGCCTTGCCTTCTCCCACACCCCCTGGCCTGGGGGTCGCCATGGTGGTGGTGTTGGGGTCCTTCTATCCACCAGTTATTCCTACCAGCTAATACCCTCTGAACCATCCCTTACATTCCCCACATTTGAGGTTCATGCTATACACCTCTTCCAACCAATAAACCTCAGAGTAGCTATCATTTACCATCCCCCTGGCTCTCCCTCCAAATTCCTTGACAACTTCGCTTACTGGCTCCCTCACTTTCTCTCCTCAGATCTTCCCTCCATTATTCCAGGTGATTGTAATATTCCTATTGACATTCCCACAGAATCCTCAGCAGTTAAACTCCTTACCCTCACCTCTTCATTTGGTCTCGCCCAATGGACATCATCACCCTCCCATGTGAGTGGGCACTCACTTGACCTGGTCTTTACTCACCGTTGTGATATTTCTGATTACTCCAATTCCCCATTCCCCCTCTCTGACCATCACCTTCTCTCTTTTAACCTATCCCTCTCTCCTTATCCTCCTTTACCTCCTAAGGCTACCATTACTAAGTGTAATATTGAGGCCATTGACACTGTTGCTTTTTCCTCCCTGCTGGACTCTCTTCTCTCCCCTATCCTTTCTCACTCTTGTCCTGAACAAGCTACTTCCCTGTACAATTCTTCCCTTACTTCTGCTCTTGACTCTGTTGCACCAGCAATAACTACTCACCCTCGCAGATCCACACCACAACCCTGGCACTCCAAATGCACCAGATACCTACAAAAGTGTTCAAGAATTGCCGAGCGTCAGTGGAGAAAATCATGCTTTAAGGCTAACTTCCTCCATTTCAAATTTATTCTCTCTTCCTACAGTGCTGCCCTGTCTCTCTCCAAACAAACTTCAAGAACCTCATCTCCTCCCAGTCCTCAATCCCCCGGCATCTCATTGCCACTTTCAACTCCCTCCTCTGCCCATCCCCTCCTCACCTCCCTCTCCTCGCTCTCTGCCCTTGACTTTGCCACCTACTTTACATCTAAAATTGACTCCATACGTGAGGACATCATATCCCATCAGACCCTCAGCAATCCTCCCCTCCTTGCCCTGACCACCCCTCCCCTTCTGTCTAAACAACTCTGACATCCTTCTCCCCTGCTTCTGGAGAGGAAGTCATGGCCCTCATCCGGTCCTCCCCTCCTTCCACCTCCCCTATTGACCACATCCCTTCCCATCTCCTCTCCTACCTATCTCCTTCTGCCTGTTCCCATCTGGCTCACCTCCTTAAGCTCTCCCTATCATATGGCACTGTCCCTTCTGCATTCAAACATGCCCTTGTCTCCCCCATTCTTAAAAAACCTATCCTTGATCCTAACATACTTTCCAACTATCGACTCATCTCTCTTCTCCCTTTTGCTTCCAAACTCCTTGAGCGTATTGTCTACAACTGCCTTACCACCTTTCTTTCCTCTCACTCCCTCCTTGACTCATTTCAATCTGGCTTCCATTCTCTCCACTCCACTGAAACTGCCCTCACGAAAGTCAGCAAAAACCTCCTTGCTGCCAAATCCAAGGGCTACTACTCTCTGCTCATTCTCCTTGACCTCTCTGCTGCATTTGACACTGTAGACCACCCTCTCCTCCTGCAAATTCTTTACTCTCTCGGTTTACGTGGCACTGCCCTCTCCTGGCTTTCTCCCTACCTCTCTGATCGTTCCTTCTCTGTGTACTCTCATGACTCCTCCACCCCCCACTTGTGTTCTTAGGCCTCTCCTTTTCTCCCTACAGTATATACATCCTCTTTAGGTGAACTCATTAACTCCTTTGACCTCCAATATTATCTCTATGTTGATGACACTCAAATTTACCTTTCCACCCCTGAGCTCTCCCCCTCGCTCCTTACCAGTATCTCCAACTGTCTCTCTGCTGTCTCTTCATGGATGTCCCAGCGCTTTCTTAAACTTAACATGTCTAAGACTGAGCTGATCATCTTCCCACCCTCTTCCACTACATCACTTCCCACAATTTCAGTATCCATTGATGGAACAACTATCTCCTCTAGCCCCAATAGTGCGCTGTCTTGGAGTTATCCTAGACTCATCCCTCTCCTTTAAACCACACATTCAGCACCTCTCGCTGTCCTGCCTTTTCCACATAAAAATTATCTCCAGGATTAGACCTTTCCTCACCCAGGATGCCACTAAAACCCTCATCCACTCTCTGGTCATCTCCATATTGGACTACCGTAACCTTCTCCTAGCTGGCCTCCCAGTCTCTCACCTCTCTCCACTACAGTCAGTTCTCAATGCTGCTGCTCGGCTCATCTTCCTCTCCAGATGTTCTACATCTGCTTCCCCTCTCCTTCAAGCCCTACACTGGCTCCCCTTCCCTTTCAGATGCCAATTCAAGGTTCTTACACTCACCTACAAAGCCCTCACCAAATCCTCTCCAGCATACATTTCTGACCTTCTCTCCCTTCACACTCCCGCCCGTCCACTTCACTCAACAAATGCATGCCGCCTCTCTTGCCAATTGATTACTTCCTCCCACTCCCGCATCCAAGATTTTGCCCGTGCTGCTCCCTACCTTTGGAATGCTCTTCCTCTCCCCATCAGACTCTCCACCACTCTACAAATCTTCAAACAGGCTCTCAAGACCCCTCCCTTTAGAATGTAAGCTCTCATGAGCAGGGACGTCTTCCCTCATGTGCTTCTCTTTACATTTTCTTCTACTCCTTACTCCCCATAAGGGCACCTAACACGTGACTGCCAACTCCCGGCTGCTTATTGTGAGTGCTTTAATTGCTATTGCAGCAATGTACATAAATCATGTCCTTGTCCTGCACTGTAATGTACTGTAAGTTACTTGTTTCTTGTTCACCTATTAGTTCTATATACAATGTAAGGCGCTGCGGAACACTTGTGGTGCCATATAAATAAAGGATAATAATAATAATAATAATAATAATAATAATAATAATAATATACGTATTATACTCCAGATCATTAAGACCATTACATTCAACTATTTATTTATCAGTTACAAACGTGAACTGAATTGTTTTATCTATTTTATACCTATTACATTTTGTTGTAAATATATTTATATGTTATTTTATTTTTGGTTATATTAAGTTATCCTAATTGATTATGCTCCTTGTAATTCATGACACAAGGTAATTTATTATATTAATTTAAATTGTTACTATTTTTCACCAGAGCAGTGATGAAGTGTGTGTGTTGTTTACCTCATCAGCTATGCCATCATCAAAATTAGATGAAAGGAAATTAGGAAATTAGGTGAAAGGAATCGTAAAATGGCATTTGTGCTATTGGGCTGCAGTATGCAAGTAACCCTCAGAGATTTGAATAGTAAGCAGTGTTCTTACCCATATCCAGGGTAAATATGATGCAGGTAAATACTGATGCAGAAAAATAAATAGGTTTAATCTAAACAGATAAAAATATAATATGAAATAAGTTTTCAACTTTCCCTATACTGTATATTATACAAACTAAATGTTACCACTAGGTGCACCATTGTGTACAGTGGCTTAACTGGGTTTGATAGCAGGGTTGCCATCAGAAATTGTGTGGCCCAGTACTGACAGAACAGGCAGCCTCCCTCGGATGGGGCAGAGTTGGACAGAACTGTGGATCCTGTGGGTGGAGCTACACTGGGGAGTGGGAACCATTTTAAAGATTCTCAAAGTTTGGGCAGGGGAAGGAAGGGTGGATATGGGGGCACAGGGCTTGGAAGGCTGGACTGGGAGGGCACAGGGAAGGTTGGACCTTAATTGGAGTGAACAGGGCAGGGAAGGCTGGCTGGACTTGGGGGGGTCAGGTCAGGGAAGTCTAGGTGTACTAGGGGGAGGCAGGGAAAACTGGACTGGGGAGGTGGACAGGGCAGCAAAGGCTGGCTGGCTTGGGGGGCACAGGGCAGGCAATGCTGGTTGGATTAGGAGGGGCACAGTGAAGGCTGGCTGGATTTGGAGGGGCACAGGGCAGGGAAGGATAGCTGGACTAGGAGGGGCACAGGACAGGGAATGCTGGCTGGACTAGGGGGGGCACAGGGAAGGGAAGGCTGGCTGGACTGGGGGAGGCACAGGGCAGGGAAGGCTGGCTGGAGTAGGGTTGAAGGGCAGGGAAGGGTAACTGGAGTGGGGGGAGAGCATGGAAGGCTTGCTGCACTAGGTGGAGGGGCACAGGGCAGGGGTTATGTACCTATCTTGTTTCTTCAGTAGGCCAGGAGAGAGTGGGGGCACGGGTGGCAGGGCTGCCAACATGCACCGCAGCCAGGGTGAAACTGCGTCGCCTGTGGTATTTCATATATGGGGCTAGCTGCGAGGAAATCACAGCTCACATAACGGCAGCCAATCAGGAGTGGCCATCCCTGATTGGCTCACAGTGAAATACCACCAGCGGTGCTGTTTCTCCCCGGCTGCCGGTGCATTTCTGCTGCCACCAGGGCCTACCGCTCTCTCCAGGTTTCGGCAATCCCCCCTGATGGTGGCCCTGGTTGATGGTACCCAGGGCAATAAATGAAAATAAGAAAACTTGTTTACAATTATGGCAGGATTTTATTATTGAGCCACAAACTAAATACACTCTGGAAACACATGTTAGCAAAAAGCGAGAGCAAGGTGAAACATCAGTAGGGCAGTGCTGAACAGCGACATAACTACATTTCCTGGCACCCTGTACAGGCCATGCAACCTCTGAAAGTCATCACGGGGCCACAATCGCCGGTAATCACAGCAATGCCCGGAGCATTCTCAGGGCCCCCTGCTAGCCTTATGCACTTGCCATAGGTGAGCAGCAGTGCCGCTCACAGGACTCTGCGCTCTGTGCGGACGCACCACTCACACACCCCAAGTTACGGCCCTGGCAATGAATACCAAGCACACACACAATGGGCCTGATTATGAGTCCCATGCAAAGTAGTGGTAACTCCATGAAGCCATAGAAGCAAGATTTACTACTTTATGATTATGTGAGTATCCTTATGGCTAATGCCAGTACTCTTACGGCTTCAAGCGGGAAGCCACATCGCTCACTGCTTTTCCATCCCACAGCTGCAACATCATCATTAGTATTGGCCCTTGCACCAGCCTCATGCTGAGTGCAAGAGTTCCATTTGAAACAGTCGCCCCTTCCTGTACCCGCACCTTAGAATAGCATAGATGCCTAGCTACATGCCTGCGACCCTCCCATGACATTCCGAAAAGATGGATCTTTTGCGTATAACCACAAAGAAATCCAGAAATACAGAAATGTACTTTTCGTTTAAGAGATTCAGCCAACATACGTCCAACTCATAATCAACAGGAAATATGCAAAAATATGTACATTTGCTTCTGAGTAGATTGCTTAACTATTTGCAGCCATATAAAAAGCTATATCCAACTCAGAATTGAGCCCAATGTTGGGGAATGAACTTCGACAAAATCGTACACAGAACTTAATAGTGCTAATAGTAGGTGTCACCTAATCTTAAAGTCACAAGAATATACAACTTTCTCCTAGTCCTCATTCCAATGGCGTATCTATAATGGGTGCAGGGTGCGTGCTGCAGAGCAGCAAAAATCACATGGAAAATGGCAGCGGCCCCATGTCCCCAGGAATAAGGAGCGGTGCCATTTTCCCGGAGACCTGGAGATTCTGGGACCAAGTCAGGGTCTATTGCGCTGCCAGAGAGAAGAAGTCCCACACTGAGGACCTCATTCAGAGGTGGTCGTTAGTTGCAAGCAGTCGCACTGAATCAGGCCGGCCGCTTGCATCCAGAACGACCGCCTCCTTGTCGATCACTAAACTGTGGGTTAACACCCACAGCTCTAGCGACCGACATGGGTGATGGTCACGATGGTCAAGACCATCGCGACCATCGGGGCTTATGACCAGACCCTAAGGTTGGGTCTGGGCACTCGTAAGCCCCAGGGAGCTTCCTGCTCTGATCGAGTAGGAAGCTCCCCACTGACATCAGCAATGATGTCAGTGGGGCCGCCCCCAAATGGCAAGCGTTCCGGCGGGAACGCCTCTGTTTGGGCAGGCACACCCCCTGCCCAAACTCACCATCGACAGCTCGCCCCGTCTGCTGCGAGATCCCTAGTGACGGAGCTAGTGACGGGTCTTGCGCATGCGCACGACGGAGCCTGCTCCATCGTGCGCATGCCCAGTGGGGCAACATCGAGTCGGTTGAGAGCACTCAGCGCTTGCGACCGACTCTGAATGACCCCCTGAGTCTGCACACGGGCTCTCCCCTCTCTTAAAATGCCCCTACCTCATTCCCAATGCCCTGCACTTCCAAAGATCTTTCAGTGCTCCCTGAAACTTCATCCCTACATCTTATCTGAACCTCAGATTTATTTCCATTCCTCCTTTTACTGCCACATGATTCAACCCTACTTGAACCTACACAGTTCCACCAACCTCACCTTGCAAACAACGTCTCATCTGGGCTGTGGCCCTTCTTTGCAGCGCACCATCACCTGACTCTTTCCTACAGTTACACACACCTACACATAATTGTGATGTGGGATAAATGTCATTGGGCACGATTCTATTCAACGCGATGTAAATAGCTCCGGGAGTGAGTTCCCGGAGCTATTCAATACACCGTGCTGCCAAGTCCGACAAAAGTCCCGGCGCGAGGCTGTTTCTGCCCTTCGCGCCTGGAAAACAGCCTTGCGCCAGGAAGTTAGGTCGGGGAATGCCCGTTATCGAGCCTAAAAACCCTGTTTAAGGCGCGAGAACGAGCCTTCCCCGAACTAACATCGCGATGAATTGAATAGCTGTGGGAGCTATGTCCCGGCGCTATTTACATCGCGTTGAATAGAATCGTGCCCATTGTCATGAATGAGAAGTGGAATTTTTGCATTTGTAACCATAAAAATGGTGCAGCCAATTTGTGGCGCTCTGGGCACCGAGAGGGAGGAACAAGTACTAATTACATGGGCCCAGACTTTTTGTAGGACACATGTGAAATGTTACTCTGCAGTGTGCAGCCCCGGGAAGCATAGTATAATCCACTATTTGTTTCCGCCTCATGGATTTGGCCACACCCCCTTCAGTACCCTGGCCTGCGACTGTCTCAACGGCCCTGTCTCACTTCCACCCTAGTTAGGCCTCTGCTTGTAAGTAGTCAGGGAAGGTCTTGTGTGTCATATATATTGCATGCAGCCTCCTGACAAACTCACATATCTTAAAATTGGCATTGTCATTAAATGGTAAAAACAATTATTACATAAACAAAAAAATGGAGAATCAAAGTATGTAAATGATTCTGCATTTTTAATTTGCCATACAATGTAGGTAGTACAGAAATCACTGCCTCACTTCTTGTAGTGAAACAGCTTATTCTAGTATTCCGTAGCTTTGCTGGAACCTTTGCAATAGTGTGATGACTTCTGGCGCCATTCACATCCAGTAGTTGCCAGATTAGTTCATCAGAAGCTGATTCATCCAAAGTGTATGAGTAATGTTAAATTAGCATAGATTTTTGGATGAGGTTCTATTACAGACACTTTACAGATTTCAAAAGTGAAATACACAAATATTAAACCATCCATGTAAACTAATTTGGCTCTACTTTCATAACCCTTCATTTCTCTGTGTCGGTGTCGTAAAGGTCAGCTCATAGTATGGGAGATGATTTCCTCCTGTTAGGGACTACACAATGTAAATGACCCCTAGCTGCAGCTTCGATTACACAAAATGACAAAGTGAATTTAAATTAAATATATCTGCTTAATGTTTTTGGTGGATTTTTACTAACATCATTATAAATCCACAAATACAATAACAATTCTAAAATATTCCTGTCATTTAAAGTGAATTTGAAAAAAAGACTATAAACCTAGTAATGGCTGATGTGTGCCCAGTGTGTGTGATCATTATACCATAACAATATAAACACTTCAAACTTATCTAAGAATAAACATACGGAGACAGTAATGGATTTTAAAACAGGTCGGCTATTTATTTAACAAAATTAATTTAACTATTTTAAATATTTTAAATATTGTATGGTGGCTGGAAGGACGGCACTTACACAGAGCAGCCCAACAATGCAAACTCAACAACAAAACACAGCATTGAGGGCAGAGTCCGCCCTGTGGATGTCAAAGCCTGCACTTGGAAATTAAGCCTAGACCTTCTACCGAACACAATTCCATCCTTAGATGGCTGTACTGCCCCCATAGAGGTGGTACAATACTTTTCTACACTTAATAAAAGGTGAGCACACCCAATGCACACACACTACACCCGGGCTGATGATAAGCCGCACTTCCCGCCACACAAGATTTTAGCTAACAAACAATGAACAATGAAGGGTAAGGGATGGCAGGCAAATGATTCCCAGGAAAGAGGCCTCAGGCTTGTAAGCCTGGCCTTAAATAAGCTCTGTCCCTACTCCTCCCACTAAGGATTTCATAGGTCGGCCCAAACACAATGATCACCACCCTGGCCAAAGCCCAGCCTCCTGGTTTAAGTCACTACTGGCTCATTTGAGCCCTCCATTACTCTAAACCTAGTAACGGCTGATGTGTGCCCAGTTTGTGTAATCATTATACCATAACAATATAAACACTTCAAAATTATCTAAGACTAAACACATGGAGACAGTAATGGATTTTAAAACAGGTCGGCTATTTATTTAAATATTTTAAATATTGTATGGTGGCTGGAAGGACGGCACTTAAACAGAGCAGCCCAACAATGCTAACTCAACAACAAAACACAGCACTGTGGGCAAAGTCCACCCTGTGGATGTCAAACCCTGCAATTAAGCCTAGACCTTCTACCGAACACAATAGACGGCTGTACTGCCCTCGTAGAGGTGGTACAGTACTTCTCCACACTTAATAGAAGGTGAGCACACCCAATGTACACACACTACACCCGGGCTGATGATAAGCCGTACTTCCCACCAATGCAAGAGTCTACCTCAGAGAATCACAGCCCCCCACCATACACACTAAACACTTGCTCTGTGCTTGCGAACAAACTCCCCACAAACAAGACCAAACCCGCCTCCATCAAATGCAACCCATCAGGCCTATAGAGATGCTTATCCCGGTACCGTATTAAAGGATGTATAATTTCAAAACCTCTATGAGACAGCATAAATTTTGTCACTGCAGGATTGATCTTCTTACGAGCCTCGTCCAAAGCCTTAGGAGAATGAGCGCCACGCCACTGTTGCCTAGGGGTAATGCAGGACCACATAACAGTACAGAAAGGCCACGCGCCCATAATGATGAGGAGGTCTGACACAATGTTAAGCCATAGATCAAGGGCAATCCTGGAACCAATATCGTTCCCGCCGAGATGTATTACCAGCACTTTGGGGACACCAAATTGCCGTACTGTAGCCAACAATCTGGGCTTGAGAGACTCCCAATGCAGACCCCTAAAACCTAGCCAGCGAATCCTCGCAGACACAGGCCATAACAGTTGGTCCTTGGCATGGGTGGACCTATCTGCCCAAAATACAAATGAGTGGCCCACGATCCAAAAATCCTTAACATCAAATATCAGACCTGTAATGGCCGGGGAAGGAATGTAAAAGAAAAACTAGTAATTTAAGATAGAGTAATTAACAGGAAAGAAACAGACAGGAGCGTACCACAAACTGTTTTAGCAGTTAGTGAGAAACTGAGTATAACTAGATTCTAAACTAAGTAGCAATTAATGTTTAGTTTGAATAGACTTATCAAAAATAACAAACTTTAAACTATAATAGTAAATTTTCATTATTATATTTTATAACCATTTTAATTTTAGCTGCCTAATGAAACATTGAACAAACAAATTTTAAGTTTAAATTTTGAATCTAAACTAGCTTGGACAACAGTAGAGAACGATAAGGAAAAACCAAGGAGGGTAGGGGGGGGATGGTTAGGTGGAGAGAGGAAAAAAACTAAAACAACTCGGCAAGAGGTAAACCAAAAACCTGCTGAGGGACTGTATGTTTGGCCGAATTAGTCCGTCTAGACAGCTAAAATAAAATCCCTCAAGACCCCCACTTGTTTCAAGCGACAAGTGGCAAGTATTACCCGAGTAGGATGGACAGGGGAGACACAACAAGACAAATGACAAACATATAGAGCAAGAAGAACCAGATGAACAAACACATGACACATAGGCAGACAGAACATGAAGAAAAATGCAACAGCAGTTTCAGCCAGTGGCCACCGGCCTAACATAACGCTTATAGCAAGATGATTTCCAACGCCCCAAAGCCATGATCTGCGGAACCGACAGCCCAGCCGCAGCGGCAGAAGTAGCTGCGCCGATTCTAAAAGAATGGGTACCGAAATCCCCTGGGGAGAGGCCAATGTGAAGCAAACAGCGTCTAAAAATGAATTAAAACTGATATTTGGTAAGAGGCAAACTGTCAGCAAGAAGCAACCATGCGCGCCAACTACGGGCCGCAATGCTAGGTAAAGTTTTGCCAGATGGACTGGGCAAACACGGTCATCTTTGCAAGCCGTTAGGGACACCCAACGGCCGTGGCCCATTTGATCAGTTTTAGAATGCCGTATTTTGCACAACACAAACATAGGGGGGTAAGGCTCACCAACTAAACAAGCCTCAGGAGCAAGCGACCTAAACCTGTCCCACTGAAAATGGGAGAGCGTGTCAGCAATGTTATTGTCCGAGCCCGGAATGTGAATCACCTTGAACAAGATGTTACATTGTAAGCAATGCAGCACTAACTGCGCGAGCAAGCATAAGGCCGGCAAGGAAGAGGCGCGCTGTCCATTAACAGCGTGCACAACTCCCAGGTTGTCGCATCTAAAAACAACACTCCTATCGCGCAACTCAGGGGCCCACAGTTCCAGGGAAACCATAATGGGAAACAATTGCAGGAGTAGCAGGTCTTTAGTTAAACCCCTGGAAAACAACTCCGCAGGCCAGGGGGAGCACACCATGACCCTCGGATAGATGTGAACCGGAGGGGGCAGCCACAAGAGAACACCATTAAAGTTGGCTAGAAAAGAGAGCCAAATATATAGATCCCTTTTTATTTCAGCAGAGCCGAATAAAATGGTGAGCCCTGCGAACCCCCGCGGTGGCTCGCTGGAGCTTCCTGGAAATCACTCTACCCATGGGGATCACCCTGCATGAGAAATTGAGCAAACCCAGGAGAGATTGCGCTGTCGCATTGTCACCTTACCCGCAGCCAGGCAATCCTGAATGGCATGTTTCAATTTGAGGATTTTCTCAGCTGGAAGACTGCAGCTGCCATCCGAGGTATCAATGTCAATACCCAAATAGGACAGCCGGGAGACGGGGCCCAAGGTTTTCTCGCGGACAATCAGAACCCCAAAAAAGGAAAAAAGGGCCTGAATGGATTCTAACAAAACCCCGCAACGTGGGGAATCAGCAGTGCCGACACACAGTAAGTCGTCTAGGTAATGGGCCATGCCGTGCCCCCCGGTACCAGCTTCGACGCACCTTTTGAAATAAGCACAGGACACGGGGCACCCCATAGGCAAGCACTTGTCTATGCAATATCCATCATCTAAGCAAAAACCCATGTACCTGAACGAGTCAGGGTGCAAGGGCAACAAACGGAAAGCTGATTCAACATCTACCTTGCTCATCAATGCGCTGGGTCCGTGAGCCCTGACTAGCTCCAGCGCTTCATCAAAGGACTGATAAGACACCGAGCAAAGCTCCTGCGGAATGGCATCATTAACTGAACGGCCAGATGGGCAAGACAGATGCTGAATGAAAGATAAAAACTAGACAGCGCTCACAGATTAGTAATTTAACAATTGCATGACTGTGGTAAATATAATAAATACATATATAGTACATAAAAAATTATTAATTTATTAAAAAACAATTCATATAAGAAAATCACCAACCGGCCTGTATATAAAAAAAAATTTATATATAAAAAAAGACCCAAGGAAAACACATTAATGGAGCTCAAAATAGATATCGGTAGTGTAATTTAGCAGGGAGTGCAAAAAGTATTTAATGTCCTTTGCATCCGTAAATTATTATATCCCTTCCGTTTTTCAAAAGAATTTTAAGACTCCAACAACAGTGTTTATAATGCTTTGAGATGTCAGTCAAGCATAAAAAAAGGGGAAAGACGTTTGGCTTAATTAAAGAATGCTTATGTTAGTGGTAAGATAAGCAAGCAGTTAAGTCAGGCAAGAACAGCAGTCTTATTACATGCAAACAGGGATCCAGGAGAAAGGTAAGAAGCTCAGATTTATTAGCTGAAGGCAAATGCAGTCATTGGCTCGTCATATGTTAGTCTGTGTCCGCATGGTTAAATAGAAACATTTTTTTTTAGCCACATGCAGCAAGAAACCTTGATCCACAACAGGTGGATCTACGAGCTCCGACAGAAATTGATCCACTGTATATTTGAAGCCTGTACTCATGATGCTCCCGGGAGATTGAATAGACCAATTCAGGCCGGTTGATTGACTTGTTATATAGTCCCTTAACGCGTTTCTCCGCCTTCTTATCCCTCAGCGGCTTCCTCAGAAGTAGACTATAATCTCTGACATACCCGGTATTTAACCTGGGGATCGGCATGACGCACATGCACCCTTGGAGTAAATTCAAGCCTCATTTTGGAAAGGCGTTTCGTGGTCAATTTCACCAAACTTTATTGATATCTTGCATTCTAACAACACTGATCCGCTGAACATATATAAATTTTGCTCAGTGTGTTGCAAACGGACATTTCAGATTAACCCTCTAATTTCAACAGGTTAAAAATTAATAAATGTAATAATATTAGTATTTCAATCTGAATATCATATATCCGGATATGATGGGCAATGTAAAAATCATTATGTGGTGGGTGTATAGACCCATATACTCTTCAAATAAAAAATATATACACACATAACAAAAAAAATTTTTGTCAAACTTTTGTCAAACCAGTTGACCAGAGCAGGTATTTGAATTATAAAAGCTCACATAATAAAGGATGGAAAAACAACATCCCAAAGAGTAAATTTTTGCGTATTAGGCGCAATTGTTCATCGTTGATGGATTTTAAAACACAGACTGCTCAGTTTATGACATCATTTTTGGAGCAGGGCTATCCTCAAACTATCCTGGAACAAGCTTATGATAAAGCAATTAATGTGGATAGGAACACACTACTTGTAGAAGGTAATGAAAAGACTAGTGAAATCACTGAAGCAAGTGGATACTTTATGTCCTTTCTTACACAATTTAATAGCCATGCTTGGGAAATTAAGAAGATAATTAAGAAAAATACCTCACTTCTTTTATTGGATGAGTTTCTTAAATTGATATTAACCCGATGGGGCAGGTTATTTTTCGGAGATCTGAGAATTTGAAATCTAGACTGGTCTCTAGTCATTTTAAGAGAGCACCCATACATAAATTAGGTGATAATACATGGCTTCCGAATAGACCAGTAGGTTTCCATAGATGTGCTAAATCTAATTGTGGTACATGCCTTCAAGCTGAAAGAAAAAGCACTGAATTTATTTCAAGCACTAATAAAGAGTGTTTTAAAGTAAAATTATTTTTGAATTGTTCCTCATCTTTTGTTATCTACCTCATCACTTGTGGATGCGGTAGACAATATGTGGGCAGAACCACTAGTTCCCTACACATGCGTTTTATGGAACATCGTCGGAACATTCCTAAAGGTGTAAAAACTCATCCTCTTTCCAAACATGTTGCTCTATGTCAACAATTAAATTTGAAGGATCTAAGAGTGCAAGCCATAGAACAAATAATACCTACATGCCGTGGAAGGGATAGATTCCAAACTCTCTGCAAGCGAGAAGGCTATTGGATCTACAGGTTAGGCACACTAGTACCAGGTGGTCTTAATGACATTGTAGAATTGAATAATATATGAATAAATCAATTTTGGTGATATCATGTTTGGTTGTTGACATGGGTTTTTTTTGGCTCATTTGGTTTTTAGGTCAGGACACCAAAGTTCTCTTTGGGGCAGGGCCTTTATGCCTTTTAGATTAATTTTGTTTATGTCAGTAAGAGTATATTGATTTCATTTGTTTCTTCCTTCGCTATTTGACATATATTCTCTCATAAATTTGATATGGGTTCTTTTTGTATATCTTTAAAAGTATTTTTCTGTTATATTTTCTCTCTTCTTCGCTTTCCGACATAACTTCATGATATATATACTTTTTCATAAGCTTATTATGATTGCAGATGTGCATGTCAATCGGTATAAATAATTTTTTTTAGTATTTCTATAGTTATATAGTCACGGAGGCACACATTTTTTAGTTGGGGTGGGTTCAAGAGTTAATCAAGTTTCTTACTCTGAGCTTCAATATGATGCTAACTATATCCAAGATTATGTATGTATGTTATAGTCATATGTACATATGAATAAAAATGGGTTTTTGCTCTTTATCACTTATATATTTCTATTGAGATATATATATATATATATATATATATATTAGAGATGAGCGGTTCGGATTCTGTGGAATCCGAACCGCTCCAAACATTGGGGATCCGAGTCCACCCGAACCCTGTTCGGGTGTTCACCGCCTAACTCGGATCCCCGTTCGGGGCCGAACGGCGGCCGCCTGATGTCGGCTTCTCACTAGAGAATCCGACATCAGGGCTCCTATTGTGTAGGGCAGAGCGCTGTGATAGCGCTCTGCCCTCCACAGACACAAACACACAGCCGCCAGCGGCAGCTGTGTGTTTGTTACAGCAGCCAATGAGAGTCATACAGACTCTCATTGGCTGCTGCACGGAGGGAGCCGGCTGGAGCTCACACATGAGCTCCGTCTTCTGGCTCCCTCCTCAGCGTGTGACAGCAGAGCGGACGGCGCGGGAGCGGGGATTCAGGTAAGTTTTTTTTTTTTTTTACTTGTGCAAGGGCCGGGGGCGCCACTGGGGGGGGTCTGCTACTGGGGGGGTCTGCTACTAGTGTGCGGGGGGGCCATACTACTGGGGGGGCCTGCTACTGGGGCGGCTATACTACTGGGGGCATCTGCTACTGGGGGGCTATACTACTGGGGGGGGTCTGCTACTGGGGGGGTCTGCTACTGGGGGGGCCATACTACTGAGGGGCCTGCTACTGGGGGGGGCTATACTACTGGGGGGTCTGCTACTGGGGGGTCTGCTACTGGGGGGGCCATACTACTGAGGGGCCTGCTACTGGGTGGGCCATACTACTGGGGGGGCATACTACTGGGGGTGCCTACTACTGGGGGGGCCTGCTACTGGGGCAGCCTACTACTGGGGGGGCCATACTACAGGGGGGTCCATACTACAGGGGGGCTACTACTGGGGCAGCCTACTACTGGGGGGGCCTGCTACT
Source organism: Taudactylus pleione (assembly GCA_031769625.1). NCBI lineage: Eukaryota > Metazoa > Chordata > Amphibia > Anura > Myobatrachidae > Taudactylus > Taudactylus pleione. Next base: position 6,012,295 of record JAUIMM010000516.1, on the reverse strand, counting down.
GGGGCAGCCTACTACTGGGGTGGCATACTACTGGGGGGGCCATACTACTGGGGGGGCTGCTAATTCGGGGCATACTACTGGGGGGGCCTGCTAATGGGGGGCATACTACTGGGTGGCATGCTAATGGGGGCATACTACTGGGGGGGCCTGCTAATGGGGGGCATACTACTGGGGGGCATTCTACTGGGGGCACTGCATAGGGGACCCTACTACTAAAGGGACTGCATAGGGGGCACCACTGCTGGGGGCACTGTGTAAGGGACACCGCTACTGTGGGCATTGTGTAAAAGGGGCACTACTGTGGGCATTGTGTAAAAGGGTCACTACTGTGGGCATTGTGTAAAAGGGGCACTACTGTGTGTCGTAACATAAATAAGAGACACTACTTTATGGTGTAATGTGAATCAGGCCCTATGTGCGGTGTAATGTGAATAAGATTGTGCACTGTGACTCCTTGGGCTGTAGCCCACTATGTAAACAAGTACTGTGATTCTGCTGGCCGTACCCCACTGGGTGGGTGCACTACTTTTCATTTCTGCCACTGCTGTATGGCAATGTGTCATAGATGTGCTTTATACTGTGGTGTCTGTGTCGTTGTGCCGCTGCTTTGTCGCTTAGTAACCAGTCAGCTCACTGCCACCTTTGGCCAATAATGTTGAAAACAATATTATAAGCTGTCATATGGTCTAAATTGACTGGAAATTAATGTTATTGAGGTTAATAATACTCTAGGAAGAAAAAAAAGACCAATTTATGTGATTTTAGCTTTTTTTGTCAATTTTTGTAAAAAAATCCAAATCCAAATCCAAAGCCAGTCACCACAGTTTGGCAAATCCAAATCCAAAGCCGGACGACGAATCCAAATCCGGCAAAAATGGTCCGGCACACATCCCTAATATATATATATATATATATATATATATATATATATATATATATATATATATATATATATTGTATAATTCACTCTATGTATTTGTTCTTTTATATGACTCCCAACCATAGATTATTAATTGTCCGATTTAATTTAGGTTAGGTATTATTAATTTTGTAATAGTAATTTGTTTATATACAGTAAAAATGTTTCTTATTTATATTTATATTCTTTCTTTTTATGTACTATGACAGTTTTTGTTATTCCTTTTCATCTTTCTCTCTTTCCTTTTCTTTTTATAAATAATTTTTTGTTATGTGTCTATATATTTTTTATTTAAAGAGTATATGGGTCTATATACCCACCACGTAATGATTTTTACATTGCTCATCATATCCGGATATATGATATTCGTATTGAAATACTAATATTATAACATTTATTCATTTTTAACCTGTTGAAATTAGAGGGTTAATCTGAAATGTCCGTTTGTAACACACTGAGCAAAATGTATATATGTTCAGCGGATCAGTGTTGTTAGAATGCAAGATATCAATAAAGTTTGGTGAAATTGACCATGAAACGCCTTTCCAAAATGAGGCTTGAATTTACTCCTAGGGCGCATGCGTGTCATGCCGATCCCCTGGTTAAATACCGGGTATGTCAGAGATTATAGTCTACTTCTGAGGAAGCCGCTGAGGGATAAGAAGGCGGAGAAATGCGTTAAGAGACTATATAACAAGTCAATCAACCGGCCTGAATTGGTCTATTCAATCTCCTGGGAGCATCATGAGTACAGGCTTTAAATATACAGTGGATCAATTTCTGTCGGAGCTCGTAGATCCACCTGTTGTGGATCAAGGTTTCTTGCTGCATGTGGCTAAAAAAAAAAAAAAAAATTCTATTTAACCATTCGGACACAGACTAACATATGACGAGCCAATGACTGCATTTGCCTTCAGCTAATAAATCTGAGCTTCTTACCTTTCTCCTGGATCCCTGTTTGCATGTAATAAGACTGCTGTTCCTGCCTGACTTAATTGCTTGCTTATCTTACCACTAACATAAGCATTCTTTAATTAAGCCAAACGTGTTTGTCCTTTTTTTATGCTTGATTGACATCTCAAAGCATTATAAACAATGTTGTTGGAGTCCTAAAATTCTTTTGAAAAACGGAAGGGATATAATAATTTATGGATGCAAAGGACATTAAATACTTTTTGCACTCCCTGCTGAATTACACTACCGATATCCATTTTGAGCTCCATTAATGTGTTTTCCTTGGGACTTTTTTTTATATATTAAATTTTTTTTATATACCGGCCGGTTGTTGATTTTCTTATATGAATTGTTTTTTAATAAATTAATAATTTTTTATGTACTATATATGTATTTATTATATTTACCACAGTCATGCAATTGTTAAATTACTAATCTGTGAGCGCTGTCTAGTTTTTATCTTTCTTCTATAGGTTCTAGAGCATATACCTCCTATTCTTGACAGTTGCTATAGATTACGAATTTATTTATTTATTTCCAATTGTTTATGATATTATATTGGGTATTGTGCGCTTAATCTCCTTTTTTTCTTTTGGTTGTCCAGATGCTGAATGAGCCTAAAAGAACCGGGCGTCTTCTTAGGGACCACGCCAACGGGGGACAATACCAAGTCTGCTATTGGTGGTTCGAGAAAGGGGCCGACGATGCGACCGAGCTGTACCTCCTTAAGGACTTTGTCCCTAACGATATGCGGAAACTCTATTGTGGAGAACCCACAGGCACGGCTGACGTTATCGGCAAACTAAAACCAAACTTAAAACCGTCACTCAAAAACTGTGCCGCAACTGTGTCAGGGTACCATGCGAGCCATTTAGCCATGGCCTCCAGTTTAACAGGGGAGAAAGCAGTAACTAGCAAGCCCGGGGCTGGCAGTCTTTCTGGAGGCCAGGGAAGCAAAAGGTTTTGCGCAACCGGAAGCTGGGTGGACATCGCCGCATTTGCTACAGAGGTGGCAAAAACTACACCGCTGGCCAAATGAACACTGAGACGAGTTGAAAGCGAAGCACTTACCCTTACTACCGTTGGACGGGCCAGGTAGGCTAGCGCCTAATTTTCATCGCTGATTAACCGCAGCAGGGGAAAATTTGGGGCCCTGAGTGACGTTGAGCCAGACTTCAACATCCTTACACCCAAAATCAATAATGGGGAGCCTATCCTGCTTCTGACTAAATTCTTCGTCATAAACACGCCATACAACCCCTCGGCCGGACCTTTGCATACTATGGATAAGGTGAAAGTACCGAATGATATTGGGGTGTTCTGTGGGGCAAGTTTCCAAGTAGCAGGCCGAGAAGACAAATATCCCATCCTACCAATTAGAATAAGTCTGGAAAGCTTCCAAACCAATACCGCCTTTGCGCTTAGCAGCTTGCAATTCCTATTATCTGTAAGAGAGAATGCATCCACATAACATCCCTTCCGTATTTTGTCTTTAATGCTAGGGCACAGACCCCTCAGTACTGCGGTGTTTGTGCAATGTACCACCCCTGCATCAGCACTGTCAGCGGGCGCCTTGTCATCTCTGGGGGTGAGGCGATTACGCCAGGGCCTCCTCGAGCGCCTGTCAGCCTCAATCCTAGCAAACTTAGCTGCCCGCTTTTGCACCTTGCGAGCCTTCTGGGAGGGGCTAGTGTCACCTGAGCCATCAGAGGAGGAATAACTGGCGTTACTAAACATAGAATAAGAACCGGACGAACACTCACCAACCGCCTCCGCCGAGGGATCAGTGTGGCTACCGGATTGATGAGCACCAGAAGACGCCTTGTTGCCAGCATTCCATGAGGGATCATCGGAACCTGCAAAAGATGGAGAAAGGCCCTCTAGGGCCGGGGCAGGTTGTAGGACCCCAACAGCAAGAGACCCACCAGGCGGACCATCCCCTGAAATGCGGTCATACGCGCGGACAGCTGTGGCATAATTTGTCAGCAATGACACAGCCTGTGACGTGGAGGTAGCAACCGGGAAAGCGACTGGGATGCCTGACGCTGCTTGCGCAGTTGAAGGCAGGATCGCCGCAAACATGGGGGCCAAGGTAGTGGCCATGTTAACAAAAAGCCCCATTATCGCAGTGAGGTCAAAGACTGGGGACACATTTTGGCCAGCAATTGGTGAGGGAGCTGCTAAGCCAGCTACAGGAGGCAGAGGCATAGGGACAGTGGCAGGCAAGGGGGGCCCAGCAAAATAAGATGCAGCCCCTGGCAGCACAGGAGGGGTTAAAATCACAGGAGTCATGGCCCCGCCCCCCACTCCTAGGGACATAGGAGCCAGCAGAGGTGGCAACATCCCTGCGACCCACATTGAGACCACCTGCATCGGGCTGAGAGGCAGCCAATGAGGTGGCCCTGTTACTAGAGCGCCGGGTCCGGCGCCGTGCGCACTCAGAGCCCAGCTATGTGACACCCGCAATGCGCGACCATCGGCGGGAGCAGCCGCAGGCTCACCACTGATGACAGGCCCTGCGGCAATACACTGGGAACCGCACTAGCAGCCACAGGAGCCGGTAAAAAATGGGCGGGGGGAGGTGCAGGCACTGAAAAGGCAAGGTAGTTTCAGGGGGAAGCTAGCTCAGACCTGGGGCACAATGATATAATAGCAGAATAGGAAGGTAGGTAAAAGGGGGAGAGAAAGAGAAGTAGAGGAAAATAAAGAGTAAGAAACAGCAGGAATGAAAAAAAAAGGAGTATAAGGATATGCTTACTGTGCACACAGTACCTGACAAATGATTCCCAGGAAAGAGGCCTCAGACTTGTAAGCCTGGCCTTAAATAAGCTCTGTCCCTACTCCTCCCACTAAGGATTCCTTAGGTTGGCCCAAACACAATGATCACCACCCTGACCAAAGCCCAACCTCCTGGTTTAAGTCACTATTGGCTCATTCGAGCTCTCCATTATTCTTTTTAGAAAAGAAAAACTACTGTTCGTCTCCTAAATAACTGCTCTGTGAAGCCTCATTCAGGGCCCCCGGGAGATGTTCGGGCCCTGTACCAGGAGTGGTGTGGGCAAGCATGTGGGGGACATATCCAGGATCATTGGCGCTGGAGAAAATAAAGGTACAGTAAGCAAGTCTGGGCTAACTGGGCGAGGTGCAGTGCAGCATCTTTACCATTTCTTCCACCCACTCCACTACTTTTCCTCTTTTCTTCCTTCCCCGGCTTCCTCTCCATTGGCCGGACAGATCTCTTGTGCATGCAGGGCACATGTAGTGGCCATGAAGAACTGAAGGCAGCAATGTAAGTTAATCTCTCCTCCTGTGTCTACAACTATATATGCCCTCATCCCACCCTCTGTGTCTGTATCTCCCCCTACTGTATGTCTTTGTGTAGTGTTTTATGTGTGTCACTGCCACCTCCCTCCAATTAAGTGACTCTGCTCCCACTCCACAAAAGTGCAATTTCCACATTCCACATGAATATCACTGCCCCCCTCTACTTGAGTGTCACTGTCCCCCTCCCTACACATGAGTGTCACTGCCTCTCTTTTTCATATGTGGCGCTGCCCCTCCCCTCCATATGTGCATCTGCCCCCTCTTCTTTATGTGTGTGTACTTCTACCCCCACTTCTCCATTTGTTCATCTGCCCCAACTCCATGTGTTCCTGTCCCCAGGGCTTCCAAGAGAAATCCTGTGCCTTGATACAGCAATTTCTCAAGTCCCCCCTGGAGGGGGTGTTATATTGCACATATATTAAATATATCAGGTTCCCTCAACAGCAGCAGTAGGTCATACCACAGCTAACACATAGATCCAGGGTCCGCACATAGCATTTCAGGTTATAAATAAAAGAAATGTGCTTTAAAGTCAGCAAAAATCTGGAAACAAAAATAACAAACGCCTATCCCCACTTGGGCACTGACTGACTTCTTCGCCCCTGACTAACCTTGGGCAGCTAGTCTGTAAATAAAAGTCCAAAGACTTACTCTGCTTCCTGCAGAGTCTATCACAGGCTCCGGCCTGGCTTTCACTCAAAGTTTCACTTGATATTCCTGTTTTAATTTTTTTACACCTCTTCTAGAGTGAGACGCTCTTGCATCATCGTGTGAGGCAGAAGCAGATGCCTGACTGACAGCAGTTGCAGAACCACCACTCAGAAATAAAGGACAAGGCCTAAGCCTTTCCTTGCCACTGTGTGTGGTTTACATTTTTCAGCCTGAAACTTTCCCTTTTTTAATCTGTTTTTTTCTTTAGCAATGTAGTCAAATATATTTTTTTGGATTATAGATGCCCTTGACTGAAAGCTTCTATACCTTTGAGCATTACCTTTAGTAGATGACGTTGAAGCGATATCATCTTGATGACTGATGGTGGTTGCTGCTCGTGCTGTTCTATTGATGGCTCGTTGTGTTCCATATCAACACCTGAGTTTTGTATCACAAGAAAAATGTAACAAAAAAATAACATGCCCACCAACTCGACACTGAACTTTTTATCACAAAAATACATATATATATATATATATATTTTTTTTGCAAATGAAAATGTGCACCCGAGTGCGACACACTGCACAGTAGCCTTTGACATACTGATCATTACTGACTGTTATATGCTGTATATCATAGACACAGTATCACGTCCTGAAGTTACTTTTTTGCACATAATAAAATCTTTTTTAAGCCACGCAAAGCAATATTAATTATATTAAATGATGATCTTGCACTATAAAAAACAAACAATGAGTTGCTGACTGACTATTGAACAAACTAGCTTGGTTAGTTTTACATAGGGGACTGTCACTGTGGGTGGCACTGCCCATCAAAGACAGTGGGGTAGATGTATGAAGTGCGCCAGTGGAGAAGTTGCCCATGGCAACCAATCAGCTTTGAGGTAGCAATTAATTTTATTAAATGATAGGTAGAAGCTGATTGGTTGCCATGGATAACTTGTCCACTGGCTCACTTCTCCACTTACATCTACCACAGTATCACTAATCCTGTCCTGCTCCTGACTCTCACTGTCTGTCACTAACTGTAACTGTCAATAACTGTAACTAGCTAAGCTAACTAGCCTACCCTCCTTCCCCTCCCGTGGTCCTATGACAAATGACATTGAATCACCGTTGGAGGGACTTATATCGGATCCAAAACACAAGAGATCTGATGTAGGGAAGATAACGTCCTGCCTTGTTTTCAAATATGAAAATGGTGCGGAGATCACAGCAGCGGCTCAGATCTCCTCGGTTTAGGTAAGTTCGGGCGAGTTCGGTTTCCAGGAAACCGAACCCGATCATCTCTAATTTTAAATTTGCTTTTCTTGTGATGCTGCCATCATTAAACAGTACTTCATTAGAAGTTAGAACCAAAGGCAAACATCACAACATCTAATCTACTGTAGTTTGCCTTGAAATGTACTGATGGAGCTTGTAGATTAATATACCTCCAGGTCCTGTTCGCATAGCCGGAAAAATATATATTTTATAACAACCTCAATTACTGTACTGCAATAATTTTATGAATATTTTTTAATATTAATGACATGTCTATTAAATCATAGTCATTACCCTCAAGTCTGTGTATTATATGCTGTCCTTTATGTGGACTACAAGACACCTTTCTGATATTGTATTATATATACGTCACTGGTAATGCTGCTGTGCAGTTGCTAATTTCATTTAGCGACACCGTTTGATAAGCTTTACAGTCACATTCCCATGTTGTCGAAGTCCAGTACGTTAGTGTTGATTCAATGGAGCATGGTACTAACATTATTATTAGTAATTCTCAAGTGTGTGTCTGCCAACTCCCTGTTGCTTATTGTGAGTGCTTTAATCGCTATTGAAGAAATGTATATAAATCGTGTCCTTGTCCTGCACTGTAATGTACTGTAAGTTACTTGTTTCTTGTTCACATATTAGTTCTATGTACTATGTAAGGCGCTGCGGAACACTTGTGGCGCCATATAAATAAAGGGTAATAATAATAAAGTGTGGTACTAACATTATTATTAGTAATACTTAAGATTATATTCATTGAAGGGAATATATGCTTTGTAACCAGGATGTCTTACTAAACCAAAATCTTATGACAATGTAAAAAATAGGTGCTTATTGCTTAGGTCAAATACTTTAATTAAATAAATATAATTCATAATATTATTTAACACAATCACAAGGGTCAGTTTTCTGCTGCACTAGTGTCATACACAACTATTAATACAAAAATGTGTAACTTGCAAGGACAAATATGCTTTTAAAATCTGTGACGATTCCCAACAAGGGGGATACATTGAGTATTCATTTGCTGAAAGAAGAATATACAATACGCTGTGCAGAGAAAAGAAGGCTGGCAGTTTCCCTCTTTCACTGAGTTTCTTCAAGTTGTCCAATTCTCACACTGAGAGATCACTTTATCAGGCAGGTTTTGATTGTGTTTGGAGAGTAGAACTTGACTATTGTAGAGCAGATTATTCTGTTCTAGGGTCACTTAAGATGTTACAAATTGCAAAGTCATGCACTTAAACTACAGAATCCCCAATGGCAGAATGCTGGATTAATGGCTCTATAACTGCAGCCACTGCAGTGGAAAGGGACCTGTGAGTTATTATTTCAGCTTCAGTACATAAATGCTAGAAATCAATGTAACAGAGCAATGGAGAAAACCTGTCCAAAACTGGGCTGTGTTAAAGAGAAAGCACCATTTCATAAAAGATGGATCTGGATGAAAATGACTATTTAATGATTTGGGCCACATCAGAGGATCACAGCCATAATAACGCAGGCAAGTGCTAGTGGGAAAATGACAGCCACACAACTTACTAAGCCAGGGGTGGGGAACCTTTTTTTTGCCGAGGGCCATTTTGATATATATAACATTATTCGTGGGCCTGGTGTAGGCCACACCCCCTCCATGTGACATCACACGGGGCAGGCTTACGATCGCTGATGATTACAGAAATGCCCGGAGCATCCTCAGGGCAGCGGTGTGACCATCTGAAGTGCCCTTAGGACGCTCCAGACGGCCCTGCTGCATAGATTCTGGCTGCAGGGTGCCATTCTAGGCACCCTGCTAGCCAGATGAGACTAGCAGAAAAAGCTCAGAGGGCCAGTCCAAATGATTACGTGGGCCTTATACAGCCCCCGGGCCTGAGGTTCCCCATCCCTGTACTAAGCAATGACAAACACTTTTTAATGTGTTGTGCTTGTGTAGCTATAAGATGATTATCAGTGGTGTGTGCAGCACACTGCTACCTGAGGTCAGGTGGCCCGGTCACCAGGCTATGAGACCAGAAAGGCTTCCATGTACAGCTATAGTCGGGGCGTATGTGTGTCTGCACCATCACATTTATTACTGATTTACTTTTTAAGTAAGTTTAGATACCAATTTTCAGGATTGCAAATTAATAAGTAAGCTATCTTGGGCAAGGAAATCTTTCCTCTGTTGGATAAGGAGTGCTCCTGCGCTGCCTCCATCCTCAGTGCAATCCTGACGCCGGAGGACCGGCAAGAGAAGATCCCAACAGGTGAGTTTTTTAAGTATTACTAACCCTATTCTCTCCCCTAACCCTCCCTTAGGGGTGCCTAACCCTAACCTCCCCCCCAAGTGCCTAACTCTAACTCCCCCTGTAAGTGCCTAAATCTAACCCCCCCTTCCCTGCAGCCTAAACCTAAGTCTCCCCGGGGGGGCTGCCTAACCCTAACCTCCCCCCGTGGATGCCTAACCCTAACCCCTCTTCCCCTAGCCTGACCCTAATCCTCCCGGGGGGGTGCCTAACCCTAAGTCCCCCCCAGGAGCCCTTAACCTAACCCGCCCCCCCCACGGCTGTCCGCACCCGGCGCCTGGCTCACCTTCGTTCGGTATGTCAGGCATCAGGCTCCCGGCGTAGGTATAATGACAGGCGTCAGGATTTCGATGCCTATCATTAGTCCCCTGACGGTATTGCACAGTCGGGAAGCCGGCGGTCGGCATTTCGACTGTCAGCTTCCTGACTGCATACCATCTCTAGGACCTGCCGGTGGTCTCTAGAACCTGCTGAAGCTCAGCAGGAGGCCTATCATCTGACATACGCTACCGTGCATGTGCGCCATGTTTGTGTGTCTTCCCTGTGGAAGCAGTTGCTCTGCCTTTCATACAGCCCTACACGGCTTCTAGAGGCTGCAGCCAATGCAGTCCCTAGATGCCGGTGTTATGCGCATGCACCGGTCCCTGCATCTGCCAAATCCATTGTTCACATGCGGGGACCCAGCTGGCTGGACTAGCAGCAGCAGCAGCAGCCCCCTCATGCAAGAGGGTAGGAGCCACTGCTGGTCTCATAAAACTCACTATGAAACAGCAAAGTAAATTCCAAAATGATAAGAAAAGTCCCACAGAAACATTTAATTCTTTGGATAACAGCTCAGAGCTCCCAAATGAGTGTCTCACGGAAGATAAAAGGTGTCCCAAAATTAAATTATTTGAATCCACAAAATGCAATCTATAGCAGACATCACAAATGATAGGGAGTATTATAGCTGCTTTCTCAGCTGTAACACTGTGTCCTGTAACACTATTCAATGAAGTGTAGCAGTTGAAAATCAGTCAGCAGTACATTAGCAGCATCGAAGCACCGCAAGTAGTAGACTGCTTCACTTGTCACAATGATTAACGTCCTCTCATAGATCGATAGTAGCACTGTCTATAGCCACAGGTAGAAGGGATAACTGAGACCTGGGTCTTAGTTATAATTACCCAATGCTACTTCTCTCCGGTAGCAGTTGTGTGATGATGAGAATATGCTGATTTAGCAATTAAAACCTTCTTTATGTATTTTTTACATGTTTTGTGGTTTCATCCTCTCCTCTGATGAAATTGCCATGGCTTTATAATTGTATTTTATTTATTAAGTGTCTGAATACTGTGTTATTGTGTGTTTACTTCACCATACAAAGAGCAGCAACCATCCAGCAATAGATGCAGAAAAGGGAAAGAAACTACCTCTGTATTGAGTATAAACTTGTTGTGACTCTTATTGACTCAGTAGTACACACATACAGTAAATATAAATAAATGGGCTAGAGAAACAATTTTTTGCATCATTGGGACATTTTGTTCTGAGTCATGTTTAATCTGGAAATGGGATGTAGATGACATCCTGGCAGTCGGGATGCCTGCTCAGAATGCCGGCACCAGAATCCCGACACCAGGCAGAATCCCGGTACCAGCATCACGACCATTGACATCCTGATGGTAAATACTGGGGTTAGGGGTAGGGTCAGGGTTATACTGCAGGGGGAGGGTTAGTGTTTGGCTGTGGGGAGGGTTAGGTTTAGGGGTAGGGTACTAGGGCACATAACAGCAGGTGTCAATATTCTAACCTAGTCAGGATGACGGCATCGGGATTCTGACCGCCGTGATCCTGAGCGTCGGCATCCTGTACCCAACCCCATGGAAACCATGATGTATGGGTAATGTGCTTGCAGGGATAATCAATTAATCATTTTAATCTCATCCGGGACCCTCCAGATGATCAGTGCAGTGACAGGCGTCTTGCACCCAAGTTAATAATATACTTATCTGTTTGCAGATTCCGATGTGCTGCTCCGCAGTACCGGACTGGCGTCCGGAGCGGTGTCCATTTTCCTAGTGATCTGCGCAAAAAGATGTCCCCAAGAAAATAGAGGCAGGCGCCATTTTCCCAGATTCCGTTGGTCGGTATGCTAACCTTTCCCCTCTCCCTACCCTAACCCTAACCCTCCCTCCCTGGTGCCGGAACCTAATCTCCCCCCTAGTGCCTAAACCTAACCTCACCCTCCCCGCACCCTAAACCTAACCTTTCCCCTAGTGCCTAACTCTAACCCCTAACTGCTACTTACCTTTGGGATCCAGTGGTCGGGATTCCAGCGCCGGCATTCTGACCGCCGGAATTTTGATAGATGTCAGGATTCCAGCGCCGGCATTCTGATTGCCAGAATCCCTGTGGTCGGAATATTGACCACATCCCCTTTTAACTGTAAGTTAGGAACGGGCACCTTTTTTCAGAGAAAAAACACATATTTACAGGCTATATTAATCTGGCGCACAATATTTTCATGTTTGCAGCATGATCTTACTAAGAAATATCTGTGTATATACAAGAGTTTCTTAGAACAAACAAATACCCTTTACCAGTCACAACAAATTCTGATGCCAATGTGCTACTTTGCATGCGCTGCTTTACCACACGTCTTCAGCGCCATCCTCCATAGAAGAAGGAAGTGCCCCTGAGAGTCTTCCCAGTGAGATCTCCCCTTCGTCTATGTACAGATATTATGTTGCTTTACGTATCTAGCTGTAAATAAACTTTGTAAGGCTACTCAATATTGGCCCAATAAGGACTGTAACATATCAAAATAATCCCCTACCAAATTCCTTTGGTCCATAGGTGACCACAGAAGAAATATATATTGTTGTTTATTATTTACTATAACTCATCTAAGAGGATACATACTCATCTCCTCTTCCTCTATCGGAATGGCACAATGCTCAGTTTTAGGTCCACTCTCTATCTAGGGATGCGTTTGGCATCCCACTGGTCGGGATGCCGATGCTTACATTTTTGGCACCAGCATCCTGACCGCCGGGATGCTGAAGATAAGTAGCAAGGTTGGAGGGAGGAATAGGTTTATGGGGTAGGATTAGGCACTAGGGGGAAAATTAGGGTTAGGCACTAAGGGGGGAGGGTTAGGTTTAGGGTGCGGGGAGGTTAAGTTCAGGCACTAGTGGGGTGGTTAGGGTTAGGCACCAAAAAGGGAGTGTTAGGGTAGGGAGAGGGGGAGGGTTAGCATACCGACCAGTTTGCTAACCCTGTAGGGATCCTGGCGTCGGGATTCTGACCGCCAGAATCCCGACTGTCTGTATTTCATACCGATCCCCTCTATCTATACCACGTCTCTTAGAAAATGAATTAGTTTCTTAGGGTTTCAATATAATATCCATATCTCTCACCATCTTTTTTGGCCTGAATGTCTTTCAGCTACTGTATTTCATCTTGGACATCCTCTCACCAAAAACTGAGGTAATAATTTTCCCACAGCTGTTTCATTCCTGATCCTGTGATTTACAACTGACTGTGAGTCTGACACATCACCACTCACATGACCAGTAATTATTGAACTTGTAGTGCACCTTGTTGAGGATTTTAATATGAAAAACTATTTAATTAATGCAATAACTTTATTTTTCTAAATTCCTATTATACCACTGTGAGAAGCTTATAAACTTATAGCATGTGATTGTTCCCTTCTCTTAGTATTTACTTTATAGCAGTCAAACAAGTATTCCATTATGGTTTCAGTAGAGATAATGTAATTTATCAATCTTAAATGTTGCCTGCTTTGTAAACTAATGAGATGTATTGTCTTTAGAATATTCATGTCATTTCTTATTATATTTATAACGCACATCATCATACTATTATGCTCATACTGCACATAGATGCAGCTCTATAATTGTAATAAAGTGGATATACATAGAAGTAATACATTTAAAATAGATTAATTCCTGTTAGATACAGAATTACTACAATACATTTGATTTACATAAAACACTAAGAGACCTATTCATCATACGTTAAATGGCCCTATAACCATGCTGAAATGCAAGATTCCACATATTTAATTTACCAGGCCATTCATAATCGGGGGTCCGAATAGGACCACCTGATATTCAGCAAGCTCCAAAAACTGAACATTTTCAGAGTTTGCCTGCGCGAACAAGCGCCATTTTCTCATGGCATTTTTTCACATAGCCCCACTCCTTCCTATGGGAGCCGAACCCTCTGCTGCCTCCTCACTGACTCCCTGGCGGCTTTGCGCATGTGTGACCTCAGGTCACGCATGAGCAGAAGCCAGCTGTGGGGACAGTTAAGTAGCACAGCTACAGAAGTAGCTGCATTAATAATCACAGGGTAATGATAAATTTCTACGGTGTTAAGTATCCCCCGTGGCAAGGTGAATACTTCATCATCAGGGGCCATATGGCCCCCAGTGATGAATAGGCCCCTAAATGAGTTTACATGTATACGTACCAACAGAGAGAGTAGTACAAAATCTTAGATTTGATTAAATTGGAAAAAATTGCAATAAAGCATTTGCAAGGTGATTGCTCAATTGTTATAAATATTACTAATAAAAGAATTGTAGTGGTAATATTACTTTGAGTTTTTTGTCAAGGAGGAATTACATCAATTATTTGACTCCAATGTTTATTAGAAACTTAAATTGAATCCAATTGTAGCATATCAGATGGCTTTTGAGAGCTTATTGGATTGAGGACAGGATATGAAGGAATGAGTTTAAGTTTATTTTGCAAAAATACCTCATCACTCCAATCTTTTATCACTTACCTAAAATTCACTTCCTGTGCATATTAAGATGTTAACCTCTAATCTGTTATGTGGAATATTTTTTACAAAGTCACATTGTACCCCTGAGATCTTACACAGGAACATCAAGCATATGTATGATGTTAAAATATTTTATGCTCATTATTTTTACTTTTAGAGATTTAAGAATTTACTAGCAGATCATTCTGAGAGAACATAAATTCATACTTGATTTTATCACTTTTATTTTAGAACATAAATATTTTTTTTGTTTGACACTCAGGACTATCTTTGGATATTTGGGACAGCCATGGGCACTAAGTTTGTCCTTATCTATGCTAATTTTAATATGGCAATATTGGAACAATTTTGTGGGAAGGCTTGTATTGGGTCCAACCTTTTGTTCTATGGTCATTTATATTGAAATGTTTTCATTTTTTTGGGATGGGCACACTTATTTAACATTGTGATTGTGTGTATTTGAAAACAAATTAATTTTATTTCAAATTTACACATTATGTTCACAGTACATCAATGGAGTTCCTTGACATTGACATCATTTTATATCATTGATTAACTTTTCAAATTTCTGTAAAGCAATATTTCAAAAATATATATTCACATCATGAAAACTTTATAAGCCAAAGGGGAGGAATATCCCTAACATACAGTTGAGTCATCATAGATGCTGCTGGATGTTGGATGAAACATTTGAGAAACAAGCATCTGAGATGCTGGAAGCGCTGAATTCCTCCACACAATTTGTTAGAACCATTGTTAGAACCATTCTGCTGAAGACAGAAGTTGCATAGAGAAACAAAGACCATAATAGGTCCAAGATGCCTTTTGTCAGTATATTTTACATTGTCACAGCAAATGAAAAAATAAAAAGATTGTTTCCAATATTTTTTTGCATTTTGTGACAGATAAGTTTTTATAAAATTGTAATTCCAGAACAACCAACTATTATTTTTGACAAAAATAAAAAAACTCAAGAGCTATATAGCCCCAGGTACTTTGAGATCTATCAATTCCACTATTGAAAATCCTTCTTGGCAGGCTTTGAAACCTGCAGGCTGTTTTAAAATGCTAAATATAATATAAATATATATATAAAAAAATTAAAACAGGTGAAATTGTCTCTTGAGTAAATACATTTTGCAACACATTTTTTAAATTGCGACTCATGTTATATAATATGATACAGTATGTTCTTGTAACATACAGTACATCAGGAGAGTGACCACATAATTGAAGATGAGGTTATCCTAACATAGGTTAAACATCATTAAAAGGTGGGGTCTCAGAAGGGGGGTGATCAATTTACCAAATTGTACTCCAAGAAAGCATTGTGTATGTTGATACTTCAATTCTATTTACCAGATGGTCTTTTAAAATGGAATTAAAACATATGCTGCACTTAATTTAGAAATGGGGATCTGATTACTTTATATTTTCTCTCTATCCATCCCCTCCACTCACTCTTATTTTTTATATATATATATAATAATTTGGGACTTGAAATGATTGGATCCCAATTATTGTGGTTACATGTCCTAAGCTGAACTTTGGCTATTTATTTTCTTATCTATAGAAATGTTATCATGCTTCATTTAAGCATTGATATGGGTTTGATAGATTCTTAAAATATATGTTTCTTCTATGCACAATTGAGATAACACATGAATACCACATGTATTTTTTTCATTTATAAATTAATTTGGTGAATGTATTGTTTGTAGGAAATTACTGTATGTATTAACTACAAAGTATTTTTGTTGTTTAGTTTTATTTCTTATATACATTTATTAAAATATTTTTTTACTGTACGTTTACTGTACGTTTAATCTGTTTTTAATTGTATGCATATTAATGACTATGGACCTGATTCAGAGCCGGACGCTATTTGCGCTCGCTCGTTCAGAAAAAGGGGTCGGCTATTTAAATTGAGCACTCGCTCTTTGCGGTCTGTTGACGCCTCTATGTCTGAGCGAGCGAACAAAACATGCGCTCGCTATTTTTTAAAAAACGCCCCCTGGCCGCTCGCATCCTACGTCATCTCCGCTATTTATTTGATTAATCGAGTACATCGAAAGGCATCTGAACTGCTCGCAGTGCTTGTGGTTGGATTTTCCTACCGCAATCATGCGAACAGTTCAGGCTAAGAAACAACCAAGTGACGTGGCCGATGACGCTGCTTTGTTAATTATGCACACCCTTAAAACGCCCGTTTTGACCTTTTGGCACGCCTGCATTCGGATCTCCACTCCCCGTTTTCAAGCACCTTCCCCTGTTACCACCCACAAACACCTCATTCTGTCACTCAAATTAGCAGGCATTCGCTATTTTGCAAGCACACAATTCCTGACCGCAATGACTGGTTCATGCATGCGTATTACAACCCATACGCATGCGCAGTTGTGCGAACATCGCTCGGAGCAAGCGAGTGGCCGCTTTCGAGCGTCTCTGAATCAGGCCCTATGTATTGATTTGAACCCATATAAGAAAAATAATTTTGTCAGATGTGAGAATTATAATTAATTACAGAGGTGTGCTAAAAAGACATTTTGTTCTGATAGTTGCATCCTTTGAGAAAGTTCTATGACAAACTATTTTTTTGAGCAGGCTTGTGCAAAATTATTATTTGAGTTATCACCTCTGCATATAGGGGACACTAAATAAAGCTCTCCATACACAATTACAGTAAGTTTAAAGTATATTAGTGGGAAACGTCCATGTAGACTCTATTTTAGGAATGAAAAGGAGTATCCTTTTTGCTCACATTACCCTGCACAATTTATTTGAAATTTTGAATGAGTTTATTAAATGTGTATTTATTTGAGTTTAAGAGTGGTTTGTGTATATGTGTTGCAAACTCACGGATTGATTGTGGAAGCTTGTCTGTACTTTAGGATTGACGAAGACCCAGTACAGGAGTCTAATGTGTCAGTGGTATTCAATAGGGACCCTGGCAAGGAGGTTTGATCTTAGCTGCACCCAACATGCAGGTTCCCTAGTACAGATGCTGGTGTACACTGGATTATCGTAGGAAGTACATAAAAGGTGTACAAAGTGTAGTCGACAAGCCGGGTCAGAACCAAAAAGACGATAAGGTACCAGGGATCAGATGGAAACAGGTTGCTGAGAATAACCAAGGTCAATCTGGAATACCAAGTGCAGTACCAGGGAGGAGACGGAATCAGGTCAGAAGCAAGTCAAGGTCAGGAACAAGCAGTAGGGATCACAAGTGGCCATGAACGCTGGAGTATGGTTTGGGAGCCTATACTATGGCAAATGACAAGTGGCCAGGCTTCTCCTTACATAGAGATAATTAAAATTTGCACGCCTGTCCCTTTAATTTTATCTCTGATCGGTGTATGCAGCCCTATGGATGCCAAAGCCATGGGTAGGAGCTGCAGCTGGCAACAGAGGGTAAACTGGGGATTTCAGCAACGGGCGCTGTGGACTCCCCGCGCGCTGCCGAGATGCTGCCCAGTGCCGCTGGACCTGGTAAGTCTACAGTAAGACCTGGTACTCACAGTGCACCGGGATCTGGGATGTTTATTTATAAATAATATCAGTTCTGACAATTTTTTGCTTAGGTGTTGTTTTTCGCTTTTGCCATTTGAGATATTCCTGATTGTATTTCTAGTATCATTATTGCTCTTGCATTATATTAGACTGACACGCTGTGATCTTTCAAGCTTCCTTTCAAATTCATATGAAAGGCTAGTGTCCAGAAAGTCCTTTTACTGACATCCATGTTCATTGATACAGGGCTTTCACACAACAGATAAGCCATATTCACATACAGTTGCCATGACTATGGAAGAGTTGGTAATTCACCTTAAATCACTGAAGTATTTTGCTGTTATCAGGCTTTTAATAAGGAGAAAGGATAAACCTTGAGAATTCTCATTCTTCAGTCCCTGAAACTTTCAATGATGTGTCCTTGTTGTTTTATCCCATAAGCAGGGCTGCGGAGAAGTTACACCAAACCTTTGACTCTGACTTCTCTTTTTTACTACAGTTCAACTGTGACTCCTTCAAACATGGCAAATGTATATTTATGTATACAAATTAGTAATAACTTTTTTATATTCTCCAGTAACTAATGCCCAATTTTGCTACTATTTCTCACCCCTGTTTTAACTTCCAATGTTATCAGTAGTAGCATCAAGTTATCATGGCTGTAAGGAGGGTGGTGTGGCCAGTGCCGTCACACAGGTTGGGATGCCCTGGGGGGAACCTGCCATGCTCACCCACCAAAACAATTCACCTCCAGGCTCCAGAGCTGTGTGGGGAGAGACGTCATGACATTTCCAACTGTGAAATGTGTCCCCAGCACCGGAAGAGCAACAGTGGCATAATGTAGGGATGTGTCCCTCTACGGACACATTGGGTGCTGGCATAGTTTGTAAGGTCCCAGCACTGGAGAAGCAGCTGCAGCATTTTATATTTGGCACTGGCCACCAGTAAATCAAGGCTTGTGGAACAACAGCCAATCAGGAACAGCCAGAAGAGCAGCAGCAGCATAATGTAGGGATGAGTCCCCCTCCATGGGGAGCCATCGGGCGCTAGAACAGATTGTTGGATCCCAGTGCTGGAGCAGCATGTGCAGCATTTTGAGTTTGGCACTTGCCACAAGCCAGTCGTGGCTCGGGGCATCATCACTCCATCCACTAGCATCAGCTGTATTCAACTGGCACGAGTGACGTGACTTCTGAACACCGGTAGAGTGGGAGGAAATAAGACCTCCTGAGGAAACAAAGAAAAAATAGCCATCAAGGTAGGATACCTGGTGCAAGAACGAAGATAAGTGATACCAACTGGATGAAGAAAAGAAGAGACGGCGCTGCTGGCCAGGATCAGCAGCAGTGACTGAAGCTGAGGACTGGAGAAGCTTGTAGTGGGGGAAAGCAAAAGAGCTATACAAAGGTTCTCGCTGCAGTCTCTCCCTGCGATACCAGTAGGTATTTTCTTTCAGGGCACTGTAAAAAGTCAAAGTGACAAGGAAAGTTTCAGTGAGAACCTCCTTGTTTGTGCTGTTCCTTTTTTATCCTCTTCTCTTCTGGGCAATAGTGGACCTTACACTCCAGTGTAAGGTCAAGTTTCCATCTAGTGCACAAGCACCCATAGATGAAACTTGTAATCTGAGGTGAAATGTGCCAATCATGATCTTCCACTCAACTCCAAGGAGAGATACCGGTTAATGCAGGGTGTTCCCATTGTATCAATCAGGACCCTTACTGATCTTTTGTTTTTTACTATTTCTTTTGAGATCCATCCCACGGGTTATGCTGAACCGAAAGATCAAAATTGCTCTTGACTACACAGTCATGCCAATAAGCGGGACTTAGTTTTCAATTTTCCTCTCTTTCAAATACACTAGTTCCTGAATGTGCAAGGACTGAGACTCCCACTTTTAATGCCCATACAGCAGTGGTTCCCAAATTTTTTTTAATCACAGCGCCCTAGAGTATCAGCATTTTTTCCAAAGCACCCCTGAGCCAAAAGTTTCTTATTGAGAAAGTCAGAAAAAATTAAATGAAGTAAATTGTGCTTCTGTGTCAACCTTAGGTTCAGTTATGTGGTGGTTGACAGGGCTGCACTTCTTTTTGTCCACATATTCTTTGATTGGCAGCCATTAGCACTGGTTTTGCCTATCACACTAAATAAAATTAATTTTATTTGGTACTGGACCACCAACCCAAGACACCCCTGCAAGTGCCCTGAGGCACCCCAGGGTGCCACGGCACAGTTTGGGAACCACTGGTATATGCTCTAACACCGATTGGTGCATCCTTATTCTCCACCATCAGTCACACCATCGAAAATTGCAACAGTTCTATAATATGCTATAGGACCATTTTTGCAATCACTACTAGCCACCAAGCAATAACTATTATTATACAATAATAAGGAGTGCAAAAAATATGTCAAGATATCAAAAAGATATTTAATAAGCAAAACATATATCTATAAACAAATTCATAAAATAACAATTTACACAATGAATATTAGTATACATTAAAAGACATAATAGTAATATCCTCAGAAGTAATTAATAAAATGTGCAGAAAAATTAATGAACTCCGTCTAATGAGAGCTCAATTTTAGGAGCAGTCAACTAATGTGCTTTTTAGACAAAATGATGTTCAATTGCCTTTATATGGATAGTCTTATCCTTCTCTCCAGAGAAAATAATTCCACTTAGCTAGCTTCTGGTCAGGAGACCTGGTAATCCGGCAATAGATCGTCTTATGCAGCTGCTCTAAAACGGAGAGTCCCTGTACCTTAACGCGTTTCTCCGCTGTTTAGGGTAGCAGTTTCCTCAGAAGGCAAGAAAATAGGTGTAGTCACTGTGATATTCCTATAAGGTATTTAAAGGACTCATATCCAATCCAAGTGTACCAGTGATTAAACACACCTGTGATCAGGTAATTAGCACATACAAATGATATTCATTTGCTTTAAAACTCAAAATAAAAATAATTATAATTAAAACACATTTGTATTAGTACTCTTATAGAGCAAAAAGTATCCACATATAATAAACAATAAACAGTAAAATATCTCTGACCAATGGCATCTAAGAAAAATAATAAAATATTTTACTTCAATTGAATTTCTTTTTTAACATTAAATCATAAGTATGCCAAAATATCTCTCTTGTAATCACTGAGCTTCTATGGCTCAGCAGACTAAGGCAGCATGCTAACTCATATGAGGTTCCTGGTTCTAATCCAGGTAGGGAAGGAATTTCTTATTTTTATCCAAATATTATTTTAAATAGATCATATTATTATTTTCAATTTAATGTTAATCATAACAATATTAAACACTTAAGTGATCGTTTAATAGCCTAAAAAAAACAATTAGAACACATTTATATTGATATTCTTATGGAGCAAGAAGTATACATATATAATGAACAGTAAATATCTCTGATCAGTTGTATCTAAAGAAATTAGTTTTTCACTACAATTAAATGCTTTACTACTAGCCACCACCCTGCCACTGCCCAGGAATGCCCATCACTTTTACACCACTTTTCTAATAACATCTGTCCCAATCACAACAGCCTCTTTTTTGCGTACACTCTGCATAATGCATTGCATTGTAGGGGTTTCCAGAAATTTTCGAGCATGCACAGTTGCAAATACTCACTCACCTACGTGAACAACGACATTGTGTGTGGATTGTCTGTGACTCAGAGTCAGACCATCTAGAAACATTGAAACATAGAATTTGATGGCAGATAAGAACTACTTGGCTCATCTAGTCTGCCACTTTTAATTTATAATTTTGGCAACTTCAACCCTATTTGCTCCTTACGTCTCTCTTAAGGATATTCTTATGCCTATCCCAAATGTGTTTAAATTGTTCCACCATCTTTGCTTCAACCACCTCTGATGGGAGGGTATTCCACTTATCCACTTCCCTTTCTGTGAAGTAATTTTTCCTCAAATTTTCTCTGAGCCTACCTCCCTCCAGTCTCATTGTATGTCCTCATGTTCTTGTACATCTCTTCCTTTGAAGAATGCTTCCCTGTACCTTGTTAAAACCCTTGATGTATTTGAAAGTTTCTATCATGACCCCCCTTTCTCTTCTCTGTTCCAAACTAAATATATTAATATCTTTTAGTCTTTCCAGGTAAGTTCTGTACTGTAGGCCATGCATCATTTTAGTTGCCCTTCTTTGTACCATCTCTAATGTATCTACAGTATATCCTTATGGAGATATGGCCTCCAGAACTGAACACAGTATTCTAGATGAGGCCGTACCAAAGACCTATACAGTGGAATTATCACTTATTTTTTTCCTGCTACTGATTCCTCTCCCTATGCAACCAGGCAACTGACTTGCCTTTGCAAATTTCACCTAACCTCTGTAAGACGTAATAGACAAGGTACAGAACATACATAAAGCATAGTAAGGAACTTTCAAGTTTTCTAATAGATGCATTAGCGGATGTGGTAGGAGCAGACAAGAAGACACCTGAAGAGAAGGCTTCCTTGTGAGAGCTTACAGGTTAATGGGTTATCCTTTGTTTTTGTTTTGTTTTTACTAGGAAGTTCCACATTGTGGGATAGTTTTGAATAACTTCACTTTGCTCCAGACTATTATCACTATTATATCCTCCTTGGGACCCCCAAATGTACAGTGCTATCCAGTACTCCTTTATACTAAAACTGTAAACTTGTTTGTGCTGTGGCAACACTGCATTGTTAATTTTTTTCTGCCCAGACTTTCCAAATCCAAACTCAAATATGACCTTGGCAAGAAAGAAAGTAAACTTCAGTTGAGGGGTTTATTGTATGTTTCTTTATGGCATGTCATCCAGGTTAAAAAGTCAATGCAGCAGGCATTACAGTTATTGTGAGAGAACCGGCTCTGAATGTTCCAACCCATTTACTGCATTTTGGCACAGAAAAACCACAAAGCTAGCACTAAAACCTTGGGGAAAATGTATCAAGCCTGGCGACAGATAAAGTGGAGAGAGATAAAGTAAAGTACCAACCATTCAGCTACTAAGTACAGCCTGTAAAATGACAGTTAGAAGCTGATTGGTTGGTACTTTATGGGGCGCATTCAATTAGCCGCTGAGTTTACCCCGTGACTAATTGCCATCCAAAATCCCTGCGGTGCTAGGAAATGCTATTCAATTAAATAGCCTTTTTCCCAAGCTGAAAAATCATGTCTCGCGCTCGGAAACACACTGATTCCACGTAAACTGCGGGTAAACCCCACCGCTAATTGAATACCCCCCAATCTCTCTCCACTTTATCTCTCTCCAAGGCTTTATACATCTCTCCCTTTGTCTGCTCATTTATCGAAACTTCTTCCTCCTAAAATGCGTATCTGCTACAGAACAGAAGAGATCATGGTGGACATATTTGGTTAAGAATAAACAATCCAGTTATTTCATGCATATTATTCAACTAATCAGTAATAACCAGTTTAACAATGGCTTTACTTGCTCATTGTGTATATCAAGAAGTGATTTGGGACAAAAGAGGGACTGGGGGCACTGGATTGAGCATCACTGAATGTATTGTGGACTGTGCATTTCACTAATGATCCCAAGGTTCCAAAGAAATGACTGCTGCTGACACAAAAACCCCTTACTCCTTTTTTTGTATTTTATACTTAATAACTCAATAACTCAACCCCAAAATGTTTTTAATTATTTCATTTACAATATATATGACATATCAAAGTGTTTTGAAAGTAACTGAATGAAGTCATTTGCAACTTAGTAGGCTCGAAGTAAGACATATATACTAATTAGAAAAACTGCTATGCAATAATGTATCATTCACCATCTTAATAATACACACATTATTCTTCATGCATGCTTTGTAATTAATACAATAGCCCTTGAGGTTATTTAACTTTTGGACTAATTTTAAAAGCTTTATGCCAAAAGAAAATACAAACATATTGCAAATCTTACATACTTGTCTTTAATTTGGTTATATAGATAAATATACAAACAAAGAAAAACATGCTCTTAAATGAAGAATCATTAATTTGCCTTGCAGGCAGTGTCAGGTGTAGAACTACGCCTTTTCCATGGCTTGTGTTGATCTCAAGTGTATAATTTATTCAAGGCATGCAACTAATAAAAGAAGTATAAAGAATGTCTAAATCATGCGAAGATATAAGATCATGATCTACAGTCCTATGAAAAGGGGACTAAATGACGAGTTACCCTGGGTAAAAAAAAACTATTAATAACATTCAGAAATGTATACAGTGAAGTTCTTGTACCTTGGTAGAACCTTGTATATTTACTTTGCAGTTGAAGACAACTTACTGTTTGTTAAATCAGGTCGGCTTTGGAAGTGTACATCTCCAACATCTGTAGTCTTTAGTTCTAACAAATTCTTAAACTTTTACATATATTTCTGGAGAGTAAAAGCAACTCATATATATTAGGGATGTGCACCAACCCCTGTGTTTTGGTTTTAGATCTGTATCTCCTTCAAGGTTTTGGATCTGGATTTGGTTTTGCAAAACCACCCTCAAGTGTTTTGGTTTTGCATCTGGATTTAAAAAATTTTTTTTATAAAAAGTATGAAAAACAGCTAAAATCATGTAATTTATGCAATCCAAAACCCGAAATTCGGATTTAAAATCCGAATTCCGAACGGCAAAAAGGTCAGAACCATGACTCGGACTTATCCGGATCTCCTCTGGAGATCAGAACCGCGACTTGGATTTACCCGGATTCACGAAATGCGGGTGGATTCGGATTTCTGGAGAACCAAACCGCACATCTCTAATATATATATATATATATATATATATATATATATAGATATCTATATATATATATATATATTTATATATATATATATAGATATCTATATGTATATACTGTAATAGGAACAGACAGCACTCACAGGATAATTTGTGCAATTATGCTCCCATGTGATTCCAACATTTCAGTTTTGTACAAGCTTTAGTCAGGGGACAACTAATGCATATGAAACTTCTTATCTTTATAGAGCGACTTTACCAAAGTGCACTGCACACTCATACAGCGTGCTGCCACCTGCGACAAGGTGACGTCACTGAACAGCAACGCACGCATGGTGATGCTAACCAGAATCCCAGCCGTTACCTAGCAACAATGTGATATACAAACCGTCACCATCATACATAGAAACTAGAGTAAAACAAATCAGTACACATATGGGAACAGAATCTGGAACATAACACTAGCTTAGCAATCAAAAATACATTATTATTATTATTATTATTATTATTATCCTTTATTTATATGGCACCGCAAGTGTTCTGCAGTGCCTTACAGAGTACATAAACTAATAAGTGAACAAGAAACGAGTAACTCACAGTACATTACAGTGCAGGACAAGGACATGGTTTATATACATTGCTGCCATAGCGATTAAAACACTCACAACAAGCAGTAGGGAGTTAGCAGTCAAGTGTTAGGTACCCTTGTGGGGAGTAAGGAGTAGAAGAAAATGTAAAGAGAAGCACATGAGGGAAGAGGTCCCTGCTCGTGAGAGCTTACATTCTAAAGGAGAGGGGCAGACAGACAGGCGTGATACAAAAGGAGTAGATAGGGAGGAAAGCATGAAGTGGGTTAGGATGAGAGCTGGAAGGCCTTGAAGAAGTAGTGGGTCTTGAGAGCTCGTTTGAAGATTTGTAGAGAGGTGGAGAGTCTGATAGGGAGAGAGTTCCAAAGGTAGGGAGCAGCATGGGCAAAATCTTGGATGCGGGAGTGGGAGGAAGTAATCAGTTGGCAAGAGAGGTGGCATGCATTTGTTGAGCGAAGTGGACGGGTGGGAGTGTGAATGGAGATGAGGTCAGAAATGTAAGTGGAAGAGGATTTGGTGAGGGCTTTATAGGTGAGTGTAAGAACCTTGAATTGGCATCTGAAGGGGAGCCAGTGTAGGGCTTGAAAGAGAGGGGAAGCAGATGTAGAATGTCTGTAGATGAAGATGAGCCGAGCAGCAGCATTGAGGAACGATTGTACTGGGACAGGAGGGAGACTAGGAGGCCAGCTAGGAGAAGGTTGCAGTAGTCAATCTGGAGATGACCAGCGAGTGGATGAGAGTTTTATTAGCATCCATGGTGAGGAAGGGTCTAATCCTGGAAATATTTTTAGGTGGAAATGGCAGGACTGCGAGAGGTGCTAAATGTGTGCTGCAAAGGAGAGAGAGGAGTCTATGATTACTCCAAGACAGCACACTTTGGGGCTAGAGGAGATAGTTGTGCCATCAATAGATAATGAAATTGTGGGAAGTGAGGTAATGGAGGATTGTGGGAAGATGATCAGCTCAGTCCTAGACATGTTAAGTTTAAGAAAGCACTGGGACATCCAGGAAGAGATAGCAGAGAGACAGTTGGAGATACTGGTAAGGAGCGAGGTGGTGAGGTCAGGGGTGGAAAGGTAAATTTGAGTATCAGAGATGATATTGGAGGTAAAAAGAGTTGATGAGTTCACCTAAAGAGGCCGTATATAGGGAGAATAGGAGAGGTCCAAGAACAGAACCTCGAGGAACTCTTACTGTTAGTGGAAGAGGGGGGAAAGAGGAGTAATGAGAGGAGACAGAGAAGGAACGATCAGAGAGGTAGGAGGACAGCCAGGAGAGGGCAGTGCCACATTGACCAAGAGAGTGAAAGATTAGGAGGAGAGGGTGGTCTACAGTGTCAAATGCAGCAGAGAGATTAAGGAGAATGAGCAGAGAGTAGTGGCCCTTGGATTTGGCAGCAAGTAGGTCATTGCATACTTTCGTGAGGGCAATTTCAGTGGAGTGGAGAGAATGGAAGCCAGATTGAAATGAGTGAAGGAGGGAGTGGGAGGAAAGAAAGGTGGTAAGGCGGTTGTAAACAATACGCTCAAGGACAAGGGGGAAAGGATAAAGGTGGAAGCAGGGGGCAGAACAGAGGATTAGGTAGTGACTGAGTGAAGGAGGGAGTTGAAGAAAACCTTGTCATGGTGTTGATAAGTAAACTAGAGGGATGAAAATTGGAAATATAAATGAAGTATGAATGAAAGAGATCTGTAGAAAAGCAAGTGAAACAGTGTTGGTAAATATGTATGCACAATAACACAAGTTTGTTATTGAGTGGATTAAAAGTAGGGATCTAATGTGTGCAGAAATTGAATAATAACATTGACTGTAAGCAGATAAAGGATGTGAGGCTAGGCAAGAGAGCTAAGATAAAATATAGTATTTCCAAGTGGAAAGAGGCAAACTGACATGGGCACAAGTACAGTATGCATTGAGATGTATGTGAAAATCAGAAGGTCTGCATTACTAATAGCAATAGAAGTGTTGAGTTCTTGCCGTGTCCGCGCAGGGAGTCCAGTTGTAACAGTCCTTTATTTGTAGACAGCAGAGGTTTGTTGTGATGAGTTTTTGAATTACAAATCTTTGCTGCAAGTTCGTCCTAATATTGAGTGGTTTGTTGATAGATGGAACTTAGAGTATTCTCCTTCTGTCTATCTTCGGTTTAACGCAGGTACTGTATAACTCTACAGTTTAGCACTTTACAAAACTGCACTTTGAAAAATGCACCCTCCAGCCTAGGTAATGATACTTATACAGAGATGCAGGCAAGTGTGGATAATAATTAATGAACCCCCCCCCATTGGCCGTCCAAAAGAAAGCTAGCAATAAAGTGGCTTAAGTAAACAGGCAACACATACCAAACATCTAGGACTAGAAATAAATCATGCCTTCACTTCAGTCAATAGACTGGAGAGATTCCTTATAACAAATTAATTACTATTACAAATCATAAGGCAATAGAAACAATAGCATATGGATTCAGTATAAAATTAGCTGGTTACCTATTAGAATAATTAATAAACCAGGCACAAAAGGTGGAATACTCTGCTGTAAAATTCAGTATAGAATTAGCTGGTTACCTATTAGAATAATTAGTAAACCAGGCACACTACATACATCTACCTAACAATATTACATACTAGAAATACACCCCCCTTATTAAGGAAAGTACTTAGATGGTGAATCCACCTGACTTCCAATTTGAAAACCTATTGCCCCTCTCAGAGATTTAAGTACATGATCTATGATCTTGTATTTGAACATGGCCAAACTGTGTTTAGCATTTTTAAAGTGTCTGGCAACTGGCTGGACATTGCCCATCCCCTCTAGAGCCAATCTGATAACTGATCTATATAAGATAAGACCATCCTCTCTGTGAGCTGTCTTGTGGTCTTCCCCACATAGAGGAGACCACAATGACAATGAATTAAGTAAATTACAAATTTAGACGTGTAAGTAAGAACATGTTTAATCTGTATCCATTTATCGGAATGTGGATGGGCAAAGAACTACCACCTTCTAGGTACTGTATCTGCACTTAATGCCCCTGGTGCATTGGTAACAACCTGGCTTTCTGGTGAGAATATTGCTAACTATAGGTGACTGAAAGTCAAATATATAGTTGTGGACTAACGCTGGTCCTGATTACATCATTTTTTAAAAAGAGCTTCAGGAACGGCATTCCGGACCTTTCCGGCTCAAAAATAGCCCTGCTGATAGGTGAAGTGGATAACATTGATTATCTTATTACAATGGGACCTGTCCAGGTTTGGGATATATTAGGCAGCAAGCGAACAGTCAGTTCTTGAAGTTGATGTGTTGGAGGCAGGAAAAATGGGCAATCATAAGGATCTGAGCAACTTTGACAAGGGCCAACTTGTGATGACCAGGTGGCTGGGTTAGAGCATCTCCAAAACGGCAGGTCTTGTGGGGTGTTTCTAGTATGCAGTGGTTAGTACCTACCAAAAGTGGTCCAAAGAAGTACAAGGAATGACCCGACAACAGGGTAATGGGCACCTAAAGCTCATTGATTTCCGTGGGGAAAAAAGACTAGCCAATCTGGCCCAATCCCACAGAAGAGATACTGTAGCGCAAATTGCTGATACAATTAGTGCTGGCTATGATGATAGAAAGGTGTCAGAGCACACAGTGCATTGCAGCTTGCTGAGTATGGGACTGCACAGAGTGACTGACAGAGTGACTGACTGCACAGAGTCACTGACCCCTACCCAACACTGAAAGTGCCTATAGTGAGCATCAGAACTGGACCATGCACAAAGGTGTATCATAGGCAAATCCAGAAGGCAGCGCCTCTTGTGTTATGAAATCGGGAGTTAAATGTATCAGTTATATACATGTTATATACATTTAATTTATTCAATATTCAATTTGTTAACTAAAATCTCACAAAATGAATTATAAAGCATATAAATATATAAAAAACAAACATACAGATTTGATGTGCTGTCATAAATGAATCAAATATAGATCTGTCTATGGATTCAAATGGTATAATTTCGCAACTATAATTACCGGTATGGAAATCCAGATGGTCAAATCCTCACTCTCAGCCCAATTCTAGGTTAAAGTAGTGTTTAGTAAATTGGATGGCAGCCATATAAATCCAGAGGGAGCTGTAAGTGTCGTCGGAGCTCACACCGACATATAACATCCACAGAAACCAACCTTCGATCTCCTGCTGACTTCAGTAAACTACCAGCAGTATTGTATATTCCATCGCCCGGCAAATGAAAGGTCCACCGGCCGGCTAGAAGAGCAGCAGTCAGCACAGTGTTGGATCCTGTTCCAGGCAAACAGATAAGTGAGACGCTGGATGTGCTTGTGCATCGTTTACTTGGGAAAGAGATGGAACCAGGATGCACTATGGGAAAAAGGCAAGCCTGCGAAGGCAGTGTGATGTTCTGGCCAATGTTCTGCTGGGAAACCTTGGCATTAATGTGGATATTACTGTGACTCATACCACCTACCTAAATATTATTGCTGACCAAGTACAACCCTTTATGGCAACAGTATTCATGGTCTCCAAATTCCTCAGATCTCAATCCGATCGAGCATCTGTGGGATGGCCTGGAAATACAAGTCCGAGCCATGGAGGCCCCACATCACAACTTACAGTACCTTAAGGATCTGCTGCTAAAGTCTTGGTGCCAGATACCATAGGACACCTTCAGAGTGTATTGATATGGCATATTGAGGTGGTGGTTACAATACTGTATATATATATATATATATATATATATATACTGTATATATGCGTGTGTGTGTGTGTGTATAGTACTGTGCAAAAGGTTTAGGCAGTTGTGGAAAAAATGCTGCAAGGTCATAACCTTAGGGACATTTTGGTTAAATCCAGAATTACCACACCTCCTACTATTCCTAAGGGACTATTTCCTATTCAAACTAAAAGAACCCGGGTGTTATAGATGTGCCTCCTGCATTACCTGTGGTTATTTAGAACCATGTAGCTATTTCAAGCACCCCCACATGGGCCCTAAGTTTGACATTAGACACATTTTGACGTGTCAAACGCAATTCGTGGTGTACATCATAATGTGCCCTTGTGGACTCTATTATGTGGGTGAAACAATCCGTACATTTAAGGAAAGGATGGCACTTCATCGTTCCGCCATATTATATATTTACTCTAGAAAATATAAAAACTAAAATATAAATACCGGTGCAAATTCAAACACAAACTAAATAATTATAAAAAAAAAACATCTGTTGTTTTCTACTTTATAATCAAATGGCAATCTCCTTTTCTTTTTCAAAGTCAAAATGTAACTATAAATTAAGTCATGCGAGTAGATGGCAGAGTCTTCATATAATATAGGAGGCACACTAATTAAGTATTATGTAGGTAGATGAATATGTAACCATAATATGCATAACTATCTGCAAAAGGACGTACATTTGTGTATTACTGCGCACTATTTATACATAAGCAAATTAAGAAAACACCTATTTTTTTCAAAATGAAACAGTGGTGTGTTTCACTCTGCAGGAGCCAATCTGACCTTCAAATTTATGTGATAAAATAAATGTAACATTTAATGTATCTCTTATAAATAAAATAATATCCCACAGTAAATAGAGAACTCTTCTATATAATTAATATCTGAATATTGATTAACAGTGCATCAGACGCCGGACATAGTGAGAAGAACAACTAACTACTCTAAGTTGTGCCAAATAATCTATATTTGTATTATAGATCAAAGCACTGGCCAGGTTCCACACGGCTCTGTGACAGCATTAGGTAATTCTACAGTGAACATCCTCAAAAAAGTCTTGTTGTAAGCTTACAGTAGCCATATCTTCTGTTCCAGAGATGATACTATTTATGTCTTATTAGTATCACAGAACTAATGCATTACATTTATCATTAAAGGTATTTGATTAAGTTTATAATAGTATTTTATGAATTAAAGGTGCACCCATCCCCTTTAATAAAGAAGGTTGTTTCTTTCACATAAATCACTCTAGTTATAGGTATGAAGACTCAGTAGACGATTTACTAAGCAGCAGTTTGGTATGTCGTTTGCAAACCGCCATGTGCAGTTTTTAGAGCCAAACAACATTACTAACCAACTGAAGACTCAAATCATACCTAATGTGTGGCAGTTTGCAAACTACATGCGGAGTACAATAAACTACATGCGGAGTACAATAAACTGCATGTGGAGTACTATAAACTGCATGTGGAGTACAATAAACTTCATGCAGAGTACAGGAGTACAATAAACTGAGGACCTGATTCAGACCCGGACGCTATTTGCGGACGGACGGTCGTTCCAATAAAGGGGCCGGCTATTTAAATTGAGCGCTCGTTCTTTGCGGTCTGTTGACGCTTCTATGTCTGAGCGAGCAAACAAAAAATGTGCTTGCTATTTTGTAAAGACGCCCCTTTGCCGTTAGCATCACACATCATCTCTGGTATTTATTAGATTAATCGGATACATCAAAAGGCATCTGAACTGCTTGCAGTGCTTGTGGTAGGTTTTTCTTACCACTAGCACTGCGAGCAGTTCAGGCTAAAAGACAACCAAGTGACGTGGTCGATGACGCTCCTTTACTAATTATGCACTCCCATTAAACGCCCTTTTGCCCATTTGGCACGCCTGCGTTCGGATCTCCACTCCCCCGTTTTCAAGCACCCTCCCCTGTTACCACCCACAAATGGTACATTCTGTCAATCACATTAGCAGCCCCTCACTGTTTTGCGAGCGCACGATTTCCAACCGCAATGACTGGTTTGCGCATTACAACTAGGGGTGTGCACCGGCCACTTTTCGTGTTTTGTGTTTTGGTTTTGGATCTGGATCTTTCTTCGTGTTTTGGATCTGGATTGGTTTTGCCAAAACCACCCTTCCGTGTTTTGGGTTCTGGGTTTTGTGTTTTGGATCTGTATTTTTTTTTTTAAAAAGCATAAAAACAGCTAAAATCACAGAATTTGTGTGTTTTTCTGCTCCTATGCTATTATTAACCTCAATAACCTTAATTTCCACTCATTTCCAGTCTATTCTGAACACCTCACACCTCACAATAGTGTTTTTATATCCAAAAGGTTGCACCGAGGTAGCTGGATGACTATGCTAAGAGATACGAGTGGGCGGCACAAACACGTGGTCCATCTAGGAGTGACACTGCAGTGGCAGACAGGATGGCAGTTTGAAAAACTAGGCCCCAAACAGTACATAATTCAAAGAAAAAAAAGAGGTGCAAGATGGAATTGTCCTTGGGCCCTCCCACCCACCCTTATGTTGTATAAACAGGACATGCACACTTTAACAAACCAAACATTTCAGCGCCAGGGTCTGCCACACGACTGTGGCTGAAATGATTGGTTCGTTTGGGCCCCCACAAAACAAGCTGGCAATTAATCTGTCCCTGCACAAACTGGCTCTACAGAGGCAAGATGTCGTCCTCATCCTCCTCATCCACCGATTCCTCACCCTCTTCAGTGTTGTGTACATCCTCATCCTCACAGAGTATTAATTCGTCCCCGCTGGAATCCACAACCACAGCTCCCTCTGTACGTTCAGGAGGCTGGTCTCCCTGGAAGAGTTGATAATTCATTTTATGAACATCATCTTCTCCACATTTTGTGGAAGCAACCTCCTACGCCTTTCGCTGACAAGGTTCCCGGCTGCACTAAACACTTTATCGGAGTACACACTGGAGGGGGGGCAACTCAGGTAAAATAGAGCCAGTTTGTACAGGGACCTCCAAATTTCTTCTTTTTCCTGTCAGTACAGGTACGGACTGTCTGACATGCCTACTTGGATGTTGTCACCGATGTAATCCTTTAACAGACAGACGCACGCTTGTCGCTGCTGCTTTAAGGATGCAGGTGCGGCTACAGCCCACACATTTCACAAAGACAGAAAAAAAAACATTTTTTTATTGTTTGTGGAGCGCACTTTGAGGGTTACACCACCCTTTAACAGACAGACGCACGCTTGTCGCTGCTGCTTTGAGGATGCAAGTGCGGCTACAGCCCACACATTTCACAAAGACAGAAAAAAAAAGAAGAATATTTTTATTGTTTGTGGAGCGCACTTTGAGGGTTACACCACCCTTTAACAGACAGACGCACGCTTGTCGCTGCTGCTTTAAGGACGCAGGTGCGGCTACAGCCCACACATTTCACAAAGACAGAAAAAAAAATAAGAATTTTTTTATTGTTTGTGGAGCACACTTTGAGGGTTACACCACCCTTTAACAGACAGACGCACGCTTGTCGCTGCTGCTTTGAGGATGCAGGTGGAATGTAGACGGGATTTGGAACCGGGGACACACTACCTCCATCAATTGTCTAAATCCCACTGCACTAATGGCGGATACCGGACGCACGTCTAACACCAACATAGCAGTCAAGGCCTCAGTTATACGTTTTGCTTCAGGATGACTGCTGTCGTACTTCATCCTCATCGCTAGGGACTGTTGGAGGGTCAATTGTTTAGTAAAAGTAGTGGTGTTCCTACTTCCTCTCTGGGATGATGAACAACTCCCAGCAGCAGCAACAGCACTAGGAGGAAGTGGTTCTTGATCTTTCCCTATTTTATTTTTATCGGAGAAAGTTTGGTCCTCCATTTATGTTATATTGATATATACGTGCGGCTAAGGTGCACACAAACACAGAAAATATTTTTTTATTTTTGCTGGAGAGTAGTGCACTTTGTGGGTTACACCACCCTTTAAGAAATGAGCCAGCCGGCTCTTTACTTATGGGACACAGGCGCACGCTTGGCGCTGCTCCTTTATTGATGCACGTGCAGCCACAGTGCACGCAATTCACAAACACAGAAAAAATTTTTTTTATTTGGTTTGGAGTGTACTTTGGGGGTTACAACACCCTTTAACGGTCAAGCCAGCCGGCCCTTTACTTATGACACAGGCGCACGCTTGGCACTACTTTGTTGATGCACGTGCGGCTACTGCGCACACAATTCACAAACACAGAAAATATTTTTTTATTTGGTTTGGAGTGTACTTTGGGGGTTACAGCACCCTTTAATGGTCAAGCCAGCCGGCCCTTTACTTATGACACAGGCGCACGCTTGGCGCTGCTCCTTTGTTGATGCACGTGCGGCTACTGCGCACACAATTCACAAACACAGAAAATATTTTTTTATTTGGTTTGGACTGGAGTGTACTTTGGGGGTTACAGCACCCTTTAACGGTCAAGCCAGCCGACCCTTTACTTATGACACAGGCGCACGCTTGGCACTACTTTGTTGATGCATGTGCGGCTACTGCGCACACAATTCACAAACACAGAAAATATTTTTTTATTTGGTTTGGAGTGTACTTTGGGGGTTACAGCACCCTTTAACGGTCAAGCCAGCCGGCCCTTTACTTATGACACACGCGCATGCTTGGCACTACTTTGTTGATGCACGTGCGGCTACTGCGCACACAATTCACAAACACAGAAAATATTTTTTTATTTGGTTTCGACTGGAGTGTACTTTGGGGGTTACAGCACCCTTTAACGGTCAAGCCAGCCGGCCCTTTACTTATGACACAGGCGCACGCTTGGCACTACTTTGTTGATGCACGTGCGGCTACTGCACACACAATTCACAAACACAGAAAATATTTTTTTATTTGGTTTGGAGTGTACTTTGGGGGTTACACCACCCTTTAACGTTCAAGCCAGCCGGCCCTTTACTTATGACACAGGCGCACGCTTGGCACTACTTTGTTGATGCACGTGCGGCTACTGCGCACACAGTTCACAAACACAGAAAATATTTTTTTATTTGGTTTGGAGTGTACTTTGGGGGTTACAGCACCCTTTAACGGTCAAGCCAGCCGGCCCTTTACTTTTGACACAGGCGCACGCTTGGCACTACTTTGTTGATGCACGTGCGGCTACTGCGCACACAATTCACAAACACAGAAAATATTTTTTTATTTGGTTTGGAGTGTACTTTCCGGGTTACAGCACCATTTAACGGTCAAGCCAGCCGGCCCTTTACTTATGACACAGGCGCACGCTTGGCACTACTTTGTTGATGCACGTGTGGCTACTGCGCACACAATTCACAAACACAGAAAAAATATAATTTTTTAGCACTTGGGGGGAGCACCCCTGATGGACAGAGCACCCCCTAGACAACACTACAGCACCCTTTTAGGACTGGGACACTGCACAGGACTTTGGAGTGGACACAGCCCCTATGGAGAACTGACTGCACAACACAGTCCAGCCAGCCCCTATGGACTTTGAAGTAGTGGACACAGTCCCTATGGACAACAGCAGCACAGCGCAGCACAGCACAGCACAGCACAGCACAGCACAACACTACTCTGCACTACACTACACTACACTACACAGCCCAGCCAGCCCTAACTCCCACCCTCCCTCTTCACTGTCCACAGCCGAGTGAGAAAATGGCATCGACGCGGGTACCTTATATAGGATCCAAAACCCGCGAGACCCGGAAGGCGGGATTGAGACGTTTTGCCTCGATTTCAGATCCGAGTCAGGCGGGAAAAGTCGAGCCTGACTCGGATCTGCCTCGGATCGGGGGGGCTCGGGGGGGTTTGGATTTCAGAAATCTGAACCTGCTCACCCCTATTTACAACCCATATGCATGCGCAGTTGTGCAAACATCGCTCAGAGTGAACGAGGGGCCGCTTACGAGTGGCTCTGAATCAGGCCCTGAATATGGAGTACAATAAATTACATGTGAAGTACAATAAACTGCATATGGAGTACAAAAAACTGCATGTGGATTGTGGAGTACAATAAACTGCATGTGAAGTACAATAAACTATATACGGAGTACAATAAACTACATGCGGAGTACAATAAACTGCATGTGGAGTACAATAAACTGCATGCAGAGTACAATAAACTGTATGTGGAGTACAGAATTACAATATACTGTATATGGTGTACAATAAACTGCATGTGGAGTATAATAAACTGCATGTGAAGTACAATAAACTGCATACGGAGTACAATAAACTGCATGTGGAGTATAATAAACTGCATTCGGATTACAATAAACTGCATGTGGAGTATAATAAACTGCATGTGGAGTATAATAAACTGCATGTGGAGTACAATAAACTACATGCGAAGTACAATAAACTACATGCTGAGTACAATAAACAGCATGCAGAGTACAATAAACTGCATGTGGAGTACAATAAACTGCATGTGGAGTACAATAAACTGCATTTGGACTGAAGTACAATAAACTACATATAAAGTACAATAAACTGCATGCAGAGTACAATAAACTGCATGCGTAGTGCAATAAACTGCATGTGAAGTACAATAAACTGCATGCACAGTACAATAAACTGCATGTGGAGTACAATAAACTGCTTACGAAGTACAATAAACTGCATGCGGAGTACAATAAACTCCATGTGGAGTACAATAAACTGCATGTGAAGTACAATAAACTGCATGCAGAGTACAATAAACTGCATGTGGAGTACAATAACTGCATTTGGACTGGAGTACAATAAACTACATGCAGAGTACAATAAACTGCATGTGAAGTACAATAAACTACATGCAGAGTACAATAAACTGCATGTGAAGTACAATAAACTACATGCAGAGTACAATAAACTGCATGTGAAGTACAATAATCTGCATGTGGAGTGCGATAAACTGCATGTGGAGTACAATAAACTGCATGTGCAGTACAGTAAACTACATGCAGAGTAGAGATGAGCGGGTTCGGATTCGAGAGATCGGAACCCACCCAAACTTAGGGGATCCGAGCCAGATTGGAGCTGGCTCGGGTTTTCCCGCCTGACTCGGATCTCAATACGAGGCAAAACTTCATCATTCCACTGTCGAATTCTCGCGGATTTTGGATTGTATAAAAGGTCCATTGATCATCGCCATTTTTCATTCCGGCTGTTGAGAACGAAGAGGGAGGGAGCTGGGAGCTGTACTGTGCTGCTATGCATAGGGGCTGGCTACAGTTGTGTTGTCGCTCAGAGGCTGGCTGCTGAATGTCCATAGGGGCTGGCTGTTGTCCATATAGGGGTTGGCTGGCTGTTGTGAGGTTGTCATGTCCATAGGGGCTGGCTGGCTGTTGTCAATAATCCATATAGGGGCTGGCTGGTTGTTGTGCTGTCCATAGTGGCTGGCTGTTGCCAATAGGGGCTGGCTGGCTGTTCTGCTGTGTTGTCCAGGGGGTGTTCTGTCCATCAGGGGTGCTCTTCACCCCCAGTGTGAAAAAAATAAAAATATATTTTTTTATTTCTGTGTGTGTTTTAGCCACACTTATTATCAGCAATGTAGGTGTGCAGGTGTGCTACCCGTGTCTAATTCAGGGGTCCTCTCCCCCCCAAGTGTCCCCAAAAAATGTAAATAAAAAGATTTTTTTTCATGTGTGTGCGTGTTAACAATCCACAATGTAGCTGCACTAGGGTTGTTGCCTGTGTCATTTATCAAGGGGCTGCTGCCTCTTTCAGGGGGTGATCTTCACCCCCAGTGTGAAAATAATAAAAAAACATATTTTGTGTGTGCGTGTTAGCCACACCCCCAGTGTGAAAAAATAAAAACTTTTTTTGTGTGTGCATTTTAGCACAAGTGCCATAAAAATTTAATTTAATCAATCAATCAATCTGTTTTTTTTTGTGTGTGCCTTAGCCACATTTATCAGCAACATAGGTGCGCAGGGGTGCTGTGCTGCGTGTGTCGTTTATCAAGAGGCTGCTGCCTCATTCGGGTGCTCTCCCCTCCCAAGTGCCTCAAAAATGTAATTCAATTGATCAATCAATCAATGATTTTTGTGATAGCCACATTTGCTGATAGCCACATTTATCAGCAACGTAGGTGCGCAGGGGTGCTGTGCTGCCTGTGTTGTTTATCAAGAGGCTGCTGCCTCGTTCGGGTGCTCTCCCCTCCAAAGTGCTCTCAAAAAATTAATTTAATCGATCAATCAATTAATCTTTTTTGTGTGTGTGCACGTTAACCACATTTATCAGCAACAAAGGTGCGCAGGGGTGCTGTGCTGTCTGTGTCATTTATCAAGAGACTGCTGCCTCGTTTGGGTGCTCTCCCTCCCAAGTGCCCCCAAAAATTAATTCAATCAATCTGTTTTTTTTTGTGTGTGTGTGTGTGTGCGTTAGCCACATTTATCAGCAACGTAGGTGCGCAGGGGTGCTGTGCTGCCTGTGTCATTTATCAAGAGGCTGCTGCCTCATTTGGGTGCTCTCCCTCCCAAGTGCCCCCCCCAAATTATTTCAATCAATCTGGTTTTTGTTGTGTGTGTGTGCGCGTTAGCCACATTTATCAGCAACGTAGATGCGCAGGTGTGCTGTGCTGCCTGTATCATTTATCAAGAGGTTGCTGCCTTGTTCGGGTGCTCTCCCTCCCAAGTGCCCAAAAAAATAATTAAATCAATCAATCAATCTGTTTTTTTTTGTGTGTGTGTGTGCGTTAGCCGTGGCACCACAAAATGCCTCTGCTGAGATTTGCGTAAATATTTTCAAGGGTGAAAATAGAGGATATGGTTTAAAAAAATTTAATAAAGCAGCTAAAACTGCATTCTCTGATTATAGTGTCCCTACTCCCAGTCCTTACCCATGGCACCTCTACCTGAATTTCAGCAAGGCAGACGGGCAACTCCATGCAACCGCATTGCAGAGTGCAGCTGCTCCTCCTGTAGCCCAGGTCAGAAGATGTGTAGGGGGTGTGGTGATGATATGGACTAAAATGGAGCTCAAATCCACTAAAGTGGACAATGAATCCCCAATCTAACAAGGAGGGCAGCTGTAATTTATACACAATACAGGATGGGATGACGATATAGGCTTGGGTGATGGTATAATCTGGGGTGATGTATTTATCATCCTCTTCACACAATATTAATGTGTCCCCACTGGAATCCACCATTAAAGGTACCTCTGTAATTTTTGCACATAATTGATGGTAAAGGTCTTTCTCGTAGAATTTGTAGTTCATTTGGATGGACATCATCTTTTCTGCATTTTGGGGAAGTAGTCGCCGATCACTGACAAGGTTCCCGGCTATGCTGAAAACTCTTTCTGAGTACACACTGGAAGGTGGGCATCTCAAGTAAAGCAAAAGCAGTTTGTGTAAGGGTATATTTACTAAAGTTTCTAAATATGAAAAGTATTTATGTTGCCCATAGCAACCAATCAGATCCTGTCTATAATTTTCCAGAATGCAATAGAGAAATTATAACTACAAGCTGATTGGTTGCTATGGGCAACATGAACACTTTTCATTTTTAGAAACTTTAGTGAATATATTAAAATACCCCCAAATTGCCTCTTTTACCTGCCAGTAGTTATTTACATGTTTCTCTTTCTCTTCAGATCTGTGTCCATTCGGAAGAAAAAACAATGTCTTCATCCCTTCTGGGATGAAAATCCACTCCCAGCAAGCAGGCATGGAACTCAAAAATTCCCATGAAAGACACAGCGTAAGGCTTAAACGTTAGATCTGAAATGCAGCATTTAATGCTCTGTTCCGCTTGTTCACATATCTGATATGGTTAAGTGGACAGTGGGAACAACGGCAGTTTGAAAGCCATTAACTATCTATGTTTTTTTAATGTCCCTGTACAGGTTGGGAAATGCCTTTATGGAAGGTTTGCAAAGGATTATTTAAGTCAATTGTTTTTGGAAAGCACTCTTCCTGGTCCCCTTCTGGGATGAAAATCCACTCCTAGCTGCAGAAACAGGTTCAGGATTCTCAAGAAAGAAACAATGTAAGGCCTTAAATCAGGGGTAGCCAACCTCAGTCCTCGAGAGCTACTAACAGTTCACATTTTTCAGAGCACCTAGCTGGTGCACAGGTGTATTCATTACTCACCAACACATTTGGAAAGATCCACAGGTAGAGTTAATTATTTATTATAACACTTGTGATTCTGTATGGAGACCTCGAAAACATGCACTATTGGTAGCTCTCGAGGACCAGGGTTGGCTACCCCTGCCTTAAATCATAGATCTTATGCTTGTCCATATATCTGTGCTGGTGAAGTGGCACTTTGGGGCCACTAACTAGCTATGTTTCTTTTATGTCCCTGTACAGGTTGGGAAATGCTTTTTCATGTGGAAAGCACTTCTAGAAGTCTTCCTGGTCTCCTTCTGGGATGAGAAAATCCTCTCCCAGTAGCAGCAGGCATGGCGCTCAAGGATTCTTCTTGGGCAAGGACTGATGTGAATGTGTCAAATATTTCTTTGTAAATGCCTCCTCCCCTCCCCTTCTTCCTCATAAATTTTCTTCAGATTCAAAAAATTAAATTAAATTTACTACCAATCAATCCTTCCTGTCCCTGCCCTGCCTTCAACTACATACATACGCCAACTCCCTCAGGCCTCTCTTGAATACTAAAAACAATTGTTTCCTGATGTGCCATGTTGGAAGTTGAGCTGCCACGTGTTTGTGCCGCCCACTGCTGCTGCTTAGCTTAGTCAGCCAGCTATCTTGGTGCAAATTGTGGGCCTAAACTGGATGAAAACAACATAGTAAGCTGTGAGGTGGTCAAAATTGACTGGAAATTAGTGGAAATAAATGTTATTGAGGTTAATAATTCTGTAGGAACAAAAACAGGCCCATTTTATGTGATTTTAGCTGTTTTTATATTTTTTAAGAAAAAATCCAGATCCAAAACATGGAGGTGAGGTTTTGGCAAAACCAATCCAGATCAAAACCAGGGGAGATCCAGATCCAAAACCAAAACCAAAACATGGGGGTGGGTGCACATCTCTAATGTGGAGCACAATAAACTGCATGCGCAGTACAATAAACTACATGCGGAGTACAATAAACTGCATGCAGAGAACAATAAACTGCATGCAGAGTACAATAAACTGTTTGTGCAGTACAATAATCTGCATGCAGAGAACAATAAACTGTTGGCGCAGTACAATAAACTGCATGTGGAGTGCAATAAACTGCATGCATAGTATGTTAAACTACATGAGCAGTACAATAAACTGCATGTGGAGTACAATAAATTACATGTGAAGTACAATAAACTGCATATGAAGTACAATAAACTACATGCGGAGTACAATAAACTGCATGCAGAGTACAATAAACTGCATGTGCAGTACAATAAACTACATGCGGAGTACAATAAACTGCATGCAGAGTACAATAAACTACATGCAGAGTACAATAAACTGTTTGTGCAGTACAATAATCTGCATGCAGAGTACAATAAACTGTTTGCGCAGTACAATAAACTTCATGTGGAGTGCAATAAATTACATGTGAAGTACAATAAACTGCATGTGAAGTACAATAAACTATGTGCGGAGTACAATAAACTGCATGCAGAGTACAATAAACTGAATGTGCAGTACAATAAACTACATGCGGAGTACAATAAACTGCATGCAGAGTACAATAAACTGCATACGAAGTACAATAAACTGCATGCGGAGTACAATAAACTGCATGTGGAGTACAATAAACTGCATGCAGAGTGCAATAAACTGCATGTGAAGAACAATAACTGCATGTGAAGTACAATAAACTACATGCGGAGTACAATAAACTGCATGTGAAGTACAATAAACTGCATGTGGAGTGCAATAAACTGCATGTGAATTGTGAAGCACAATAAACTGCATGCAGAGTACAATAAACTGCATGCACAGTACAATAAACTGCATGCGGAATACAATAAACTGCATGTGGAGTACAATCAACTGCATGCGGAGTACAATAAACTGCATGTGGAGTACAATAACTGCATTTGGACTGGAGTACAATAAACTACATGTGAAGTACAATAATCTGCATGTGGAGTACAATAATCTGCATGTGGAGTGTAATAAACTGCATGTGAAGTACAATAAACTGCATGTGAAGTACAATAATCTGCATGTGGAGTGTAATAAACTGCATGTGGAGTACAATAAACTGCATGTGGAGTACAATAATCTGCATGTGGAGTACAATAAACCGCATGCAGAGTACAATAAACTGCATGTGGAGTACAATAAACTGCATGCAGATTACAATAAACTGCATGTGGAGTACAATAACTGCATTTGGACTGGAGTACAATAAACTACATGCAGAGTACAATAAACTGCATGTGAAGTACAATAATCTGCATGTGGAATGCGATAAACTGCATGTGGAGTACAATAAACTGCAGGTGGTTTATAGTACCAAACTGCAGGTTCTCAGCCCCCCAAAATACTTGCGTTTAAACATATTTTTTACTGTGTTTGTGCTAACTTGCTCTCAAAATAGGATTATGGCCCCACAACATCTATACAAATGTTGACGATCCCTCATCTTTATTAGGGGCTGGAGTGGATTGCGGATAAAAGGTGAGAGTTGCAATTGGAGATACTTTAGTAAGTACTTGTTAGCTAGCGATTTCTGAAAGTTGTCTTGTGCTTTTTTGTTGGCTCCTTACCTACTTGTGTGTTATATTTACTTTTTTTTGTGATTCATGCTTTAAGGGTCTGATTTAGAGTCCGACGCAGTCGTGACCATCCTTGTGTCTTTTACGGCAGTTGCATCTGTGACTTTAAGTTACAAAGCTCTTCTCTGCTGTACGGCCATGCACCTGAATGTACAAGGACTGAGACCCCCACTGTCAGCATAGACACTGAAATACCACTTGGTGAGTCTTTAGATGCACCATTAGTCGCACCAGCAAAACTTGCACATGCCCTATGGCAGGTGCAATTTCTCCTATCTATGTGAGCGGTTGGGCATCTCTGTAAGCAATTGCTTGTGTTTTGTGAATGTTATGGAGAGAGGAAGGAAATGAAGGAGAGGGAGTGTTGGCAGGGAAAGGAAGAAAATGTAAATATGTCAGGAAGGGCTGGAGAAGGTGCATGAAGTAGAGAGGAGGCAAGGGTTAATGATATTGAACATGTGGCCAAAACCAAGTCTGACCACAGACTTGATTTTGACCGCAGTTCTCCCTTGAGAACTGTGTTCTAACTAGGGGTGAGCGGGTTCGGATTTCTGAAATCCGAACCCCACCGAGCCCCCCCGATCCGAGTCCGATCCGAGTCAGGCTCGACTTTTCCCGCCTGACTCGGATCTGAAATCGAGGCAAAACGTCATCATCCCGCCTTCCGAGTCTCGCGGGTTTTGGATCCCATATAAGGTACCCGCGTCGGCGCCATTTTCTCACTCGGCTGTGGACAGTGAAGAGGGAGGGTGGGAGTTAGGGCTGGCTGGGCTGTGTAGTGTAGTGTAGTGTAGTGCTGCTGTTGTCCACTACTTCAAAGTCCATAGGGGCTGGCTGTGTTGTGCTGTGCTGCTGTTGTTAATAGGGGCTGTGTCCACTACTTCAAAGTCCATAGGGGCTGGCTGGACTGTGTTGTGCAGTCAGTTCTCCATAGGGGCTGTGTCCACTCCAAAGTCCTGTGCAGTGTCCCAGTCCTAAAGGGGTGCTGTAGTGTTGTCCACGGGGTGCTCTGTCCATCAGGGGTGCTCCCCCCAAGTGCTAAAAAAATTATATATTTTCTGTGTTTGTGAATTGTGTGCGCAGTAGCCGCACGTGCATCAACAAAGTAGTGCAA
This sequence comes from Taudactylus pleione, assembly GCA_031769625.1. Taxonomy (NCBI): domain Eukaryota; kingdom Metazoa; phylum Chordata; class Amphibia; order Anura; family Myobatrachidae; genus Taudactylus; species Taudactylus pleione. Next base: position 5,968,713 of record JAUIMM010000516.1, on the reverse strand, counting down.
AGCGTGCGCCTGTGTCATAAGTAAAGGGCCGGCTGGCTTGACCGTTAAAGGGTGCTGTAACCCCCAAAGTACACTCCAGTCCAAACCAAAAAAATATATATTTTCTGTGTTTGTGAATTGTGTGCGCAGTAGCCGCACGTGCATCAACAAAGTAGTGCCAAGCGTGTGCCTGTGTCATAAGTAAAGGGCCGGCTGGCTTGACTGTTAAAGGGTGCTGTAACCCCCAAAGTACACTCCAGTCCAAACCAAAAAATAAATTATTTTCTGTGTTTGTGAATTGTGTGCGCAGTAGCCGCACGTGCATCAACAAAGTAGTGCCAAGCGTGCGCCTGTGTCATAAGTAAAGGGCCGGCTGGCTTGACCGTTAAAGGGTGCTGTAACCCGGAAAGTACACTCCAGTCCAAACCAAAAAAAAAATTATTTTCTGTGTTTGTGAATTGTGTGCGCAGTAGCCGCACGTGCATCAACAAAGTAGTGCCAAGCGTGCGCCTGTGTCATAAGTAAAAGGCCGGCTGGCTTGACCGTTAAAGGGTGCTGTAACCCGGAAAGTACACTCCAGTCCAAACCAAAAAAAAAATTGTTTTCTGTGTTTGTGAATTGTGTGCGCAGTAGCCGCACGTGCATCAACAAAGTAGTGCCAAGCCTGCGCCTGTGTCATAAGTAAAGGGCCGGCTGGCTTGACTGTTAAAGGGTGCTGTAACCCCCAAAGTACACTCCAGTCCAAACCAAAAAAATATATATTTTCTGTGTTTGTGAATTGTGTGCGCAGTAGCAGCACGTGCATCAACAAAGTAGTGCCAAGCGTGCGCCTGTGTCATAAGTAAAGGGCCGGCTGGCTTGACCGTTAAAGGGTGCCGTAACCCCCAAAGTACACTCCAGTCCAAACCAAAAAAAAAAATATTTTCTGTGTTTGTGAATTGTGTGCGCAGTAGCCGCACGTGCATCAACAAAGTAGTGCCAAGCGTGCGCCTGTGTCATAAGTAAAGGGCCGGCTGGCTTGACCGTTAAAGGGTGCTGTAACCCCCAAAGTACACTCCAGTCCAAACCAAAAAAAAAATTATTTTCTGTGTTTGTGAATTGTGTGCGCAGTAGCCGCACGTGCATCAACAAAGTAGTGCCAAGCGTGCGCCTGTGTCATAAGTAAAGGGTAAGCTGGCTTGACCGTTAAAGGGTGCTGTAACCCCCAAAGTACCCTCCAGTCCAAACCAAAAAGAAAATTATTTTCTGTGTTTGTGAATTGTGTGCGCAGTAGCCGCACGTGCATCAACAAAGTAGTGCCAAGCGTGCGCCTGTGTCATAAGTAAAGGGCCGGCTGGCTTGACCGTTAAAGGGTGCTGTAACCCCCAAAGTACACTCCAGTCCAAAAAAATATATATTTTCTGTGTTTGTGAATTGTGTGCGCAGTAGCCGCACGTGCATCAACAAAGTAGTGCCAAACGTGCGCCTGTGTCATAAGTAAAGGGCCGGCTGGCTTGACCGTTAAAGGGTGCTGTAACCCCCAAAGTACACTCCAGTCCAAACCAAAAAAATATATATTTTCTGTGTTTGTGACTTGTGTGCACTGTGGCTGCACGTGCATCAACAAAGGAGCAGCGCGAAGCGTGCGCCTGTGTCCCATAAGTAAAGAGCAGGCTGGCTCATTTCTTAAAGGGTGGTGTAACCCACAAAGTGCACTACTCTCCAGCAAAAATAAAAAAATATTTTCTGTGTTTGTGTGCGCTTTAGCCGCACGTATATATCAATATAACATAAATGGAGGACCAAACTTTCTCCGATAAAAATAAAATAGGGAAAGATCAAGAACCACTTCCTCCTAGTGCTGTTGCTGCTGCTGGGAGTTGTTCATCATCCCAGAGAGGAAGTAGGAACATCACTACTTTTACTAAACAATTGACCCTCCAACAGTCCCTAGCGATGAGGATGAAGTATGACAGCAGTCATCCTGAAGCAAAACGTATAACTGAGGCCTTGACTGCTATGTTGGTGTTAGACGTGCGTCCGGTATCCGCCATTAGTGCAGTGGGATTTAGACAATTGATGAAGGTAGTGTGTCCCCGGTTCCAAATCCCGTCTAGATTCCACCTGCATCCTCAAAGCAGCAGCGACAAGCATGCGTCTGTCTGTTAAAGGGTGGTGACACCCTCAAAGTGTGCTACACAAACAATAAAAATATTGTTCTTTTTTTTCTGTCTTTGTGAAATGTGTGGGCTGTAGCCGCACCTGCATCCTTAAAGCAGCAGCGACAAGCGTGCGTCTGTCTGTTAAAGGGTGGTGACACCCTCAAAGTGTGCTACACAAACAATAAAAATATTGTTCTTTTTTTTCTGTCTTTGTGAAATGTGTGGGCTGTAGCCGCACCTGCATCCATAAAGCAGCAGTGACAAGCGTGCGTCTGTCTGTTAAAGGGTGGTGACACCCTCAAAGTGTGCTACACAAACAATAAAAATATTGTTCTTTTTTTTCTGTCTTTGTGAAATGTGTGGGCTGTAGCCGCACCTGCATCCTTAAAGCAGCAGCGACAAGCGTGCGTCTGTCTGTTAAAGGGTGGTGACACCCTCAAAGTGTGCTACACAAACAATAAAAATATTGTTCTTTTTTTTTCTGTCTTTGTGAAATGTGTGGGCTGTAGCCGCACCTGCATCCTTAAAGCAGCAGCGACAAGCGTGCGTCTGTCTGTTAAAGGGTGGTGACACCCTCAAAGTGTGCTACACAAACAATAAAAATATTGTTCTTTTTTTTTCTGTCTTTGTGAAATGTGTGGGCTGTAGCTGCACCTGCATCCTTAAAGCAGCAGTGACAAGCGTGCGTCTGTCTTTTAAAGGGTGGTGACACCCTCAAAGTGTGCTACACAAACAATAAAAATATTGTTCTTTTTTTTCTGTCTTTGTGAAATGTGTGGGCTGTAGCCGCACTTGCATCATCAAAGCAGCAGCGACAAGCGTGCGTCTGTCTGTTAAAGGGTGGTGACACCCTCAAAGTGTGCTACACAAACAATAAAAATATTGTTCTTTTTTTTCTGTCTTTGTGAAATGTGTGGGCTGTAGCCGCACCTGTATCCTTAAAGCAGCAGCGACAAGCGTGCGTCTGTCTGTTAAAGGGTGGTGACACCCTCAAAGTGTGCTACACAAACAATAAAAATATTGTTCTTTTTTTTTCTGTCTTTGTGAATTGTGTGGGCTGTAGCCGCACTTGCATCCTCAAAGCAGCAGCGACAAGCGTGCGTCTGTCTGTTAAAGGGTGGTGACACCCTCAAAGTGTGCTACACAAACAATAAAAACATTCTTCTTTTTTCTGTCTTTGTGAATTGTGTGGGCTGTAGCCGCACTTGCATCCTCAAAGCAGCAGCGACAAGCGTGCGTCTGTCTGTTAAAGGGTGGTGACACCCTCAAAGTGTGCTACACAAACAATAAAAATATTCTTCTTTTTTCTGTCTTTGTGAATTGTGTGGGCTGTAGCCGCACTTGCATCCTCAAAGCAGCAGCGACAAGCGTGCGTCTGTCTGTTAAAGGGTGGTGTATCCCTCAAAGTGCTCCAAAAAATAAAAAACTATTTTTTTAATGTGTTTGTGACTTGTGTGCGATGTAGCCGCTTGTGCATCAACATAGTTGCAGCGCCAAGCGTGCGCCTGTGTCATAAGTCAAGGGCTGGTTTGGACATCTGGTCCGGACTGAAGGACGTGCCAACAATTTCTGACAAGTCTACTGTCACTGCATATGATACTGTCCTCAAAGCAGCAGCGACAAGCGTGCGTCTGTCTGTTAAAGGATGGTGACACCCTCAAAGTGTGCTACACAAACAATAAAAATATTGTTCTTTTTTTTCTGTCTTTGTGAATTGTGTGGGCTGTAGCCGCACTTGCATCCTCAAAGCAGCAGCGACAAGCATGCGTCTGTCTGTTAAAGGGGGGTGTAACTCTCAAAGTGCTCCAAAAAATAAAAAACTATTTTTTTAATGTGTTTGTGACTTGTGTGCGATGTAGCCGCATGTGCATCAACATAGTAGCAGTGCCAAGCGTGCGCCTGTGTCATAAGACAAGGGCTGGTTTGGACATCTGGTCCGGACTGAAGGACGTGCCAACAATTTCTGACAAGTCTACTGTCACTGCATATGATACTGTCCTCAAAGCAGCAGCGACAAGCGTGCATCTGTCTGTTAAAGGGTGGTGACACCCTCAAAGTGTGCTACACAAACAATAAAAATATTGTTCTTTTTTTTTCGGTCTTTGTGAAATGTGTGGGCTGTAGCCGCACCTGCATCCTTAAAGCAGCAGCGACAAGCGTGCGTCTGTCTGTTAAAGGGTGGTGACACCCTCAAAGTGTGCTACACAAACAATAAAAATAGTTCTTTTTTTTTCTGTCTTTGTGAAATGTGTGGGCTGTAGCCGCACTTGCATCCTCAAAGCAGCAGTGACAAGCGTGCGTCTGTCTGTTAAAGGATTACATCGGTGACAGCATCCAAGTAGGCATGTCAGACAGTCCGTACCTGTACTGGCAGGAAAAAGAAGCAATTTGGAGGTCCCTGTACAAACTGGCTCTATTTTACCTGAGTTGCCCCCCCTCCAGTGTGTACTCCGAAAGAGTGTTTAGTGCAGCCGGGAACCTTGTCAGCGAAAGGCGTAGGAGGTTGCTTCCACAAAATGTGGAGAAGATGATGTTCATAAAATGAATTATCAACTCTTCCAGGGAGACCAGCCTCCAGAACATACAGAGGGACCTGTGGTTCCAGCGGGGATGAATTAATACTCTGTGAGGATGTACACTGAAGAGGGTGAGGAATCGGTGGATGAGGAGGATGAGGATGACATCTTGCCTCCGTATAGCCAGTTTGTGCAGGGACAGATTAATTGCCAGCTTGTTTTGTGGGGGCCCAAACGAACCAATCATTTCAGCCACAGTTGTGTGGCAGACCCTGGCGCTGAAATGATTGGTTTGTTAAAGTGTGCATGTCCTGTTTATACAACATAGGGGTGGGTGGGAGGGCCCAAATACAATTCCATCTTGCACCTCTTTTTTTTCTTTGCATTATGTACAGTTTGGGGCCTAGTTTTTCAAACTGCCATCCTGTCTGCCACTGCAGTTTCACGCCTAGATGGGTCACGTGTTTGTGCCGCCCACTCGTGTCGCTTAGCATAGTCATCCAGCTACCTCGGTGCAACCTTTTGGACATAAAAACACTATTGTGAGGTGTGACATGTTCAGAATAGACTGGAAATGAGTGGAAATTAAGGTTATTGAGGTTAATAATAGCATAGGAGCAGAAAAACCTACAAATTCTGTGATTTTAGCTGTTTTTATGCTTTTTTTCAAAAAAATACAGATCCAAAACACAAAACCCAGAACCCAAAACACGGAAGGGTGGTTTTGGCAAAACCAATCCAGATCCAAAACACGAAGAAAGATCCAGATCCAAAACCAAAACACAAAACACGAAAAGTGGCCGGTGCACACCCCTAGTTCTAACTAATATCATAAAACAGTGAGATGCAATCACCAGTTGTTGTCTAGTGTGTGCCATGCAGTCAATGTAGCAGTGCTATTATTACAGCACACTGCACAAAACACTCAGACATCAAGAGACATCTAAAAGAAAAAATAATCTGAGTAAAGAAAGGCTCTAGCAGTGACAGGAGGTGGCTCTCCCCTGGTAGTAGAAAACCTGTTGTACAAGACTGAAATTTGGTGCATCTTGCATTGGAGTTTCTTACAGGTATAGTGGTTGATTTATCAAGCAGTGAAAACAGTGGAGAAGTGGACCAGTGGAAAGTTGCCCATAGCAAACAAAGAGCTTTGGCATTTTTCAAGTACACTATACATGTATAGGGTTCTAGACTGACCAGAGTCTGGGGGATATATTTACTAAAGTGAGAGTTTTTAGAAGTGGAGATGTTGCCCATAGCAACCAATAGATAAATGTTAAGTAAAAGCTGATTGGTTGCCATGGGCAACATCTCCACTTCTAAAAACTCTCACTTTAGTAAATATACCCCTAGATGTCAAATTAATTATTATTGTTACCTAATTTTTAGGTTTTATTGTTATATATTGTTTCATTTTTAATGATTGTTGTTTTATTAATATATATATATATATATATATATATATAGTGTCTTTTAGTTTCATTGATATTCATTATTCAATAATAGAAAACATTGTAGAAATACTATATACACAACTCACAAAATATACAGAACTAGTCACTGATGATAAATAAGACTCACAACATTCAAATATTATTCATTTCTATTGAGTCGTTGAAGCCTTGTGGTGACAGAGCATCAAAGGAAAAAATCCAAAAGACCTCTTTCTTACGCAGCATATTAAATCTATCCCCTTGTCTTGCTAATACACTTGCATCATTAATATGTTTGAGCACAACATGTTGGGAGTGACTATGGGCCTGATTCAGAGCCGGATGCAATTAGCGCTCGCTCGTCCAGAAAATAGGGGTGGATATTCAAATGAACCGTTCGCTGTTTGCGGTCTGTTCACGCCTCTAGGTCTGAACGAGCGTACCAAACATTGCGGTCGTTTTTTGGGAAACTACGCCCCCTGGCCGCTCGCATCCTACGTCATGTCCGCTATTTATTAGATTAATCGAGTACATCGACCAGGGTATGAACTGCTCGCTATTCTTGTGGTCGGTTTTTGCTACCACAATTTTGCGAGCAGTTCTGGCTATAAAATAACCCAGTGACGTGGTCAATGACACTACTGTTTTAATTATGCACACCCATAAAATGCCCGTTTTGACCTTTAAGCACGCCTGTGCTCTGATTTCCACACCCCGTTTTCAAGAACCTTCCCCTGTTACCACCCACATACGCCTCATTCTGTCACTCAAATTATCAGGCATTCGCTATTTTGCGAGCACATGAATTTCGAACGCACTGACTGGTTCGCGCATGCGTATAACGATCTGTACGTATGCGCAGTTGGGCAAACATCGCTCAGAGCGAACGAGCTGCCGCGTACGAGTGGCTCTGAATCAGGCCCTATGTCATTTAATACCCCTTATAACATTCCATCGATGTTCCAAAGCTCTTACATTGAGCGTAGGGGTTGTTCTCCAAACATATTGCTCCCCATAAATACATGTGATTAAATAGATTACAAAGGAAGATTGACAGTTTATTAAACTTTGGATAGCAAACGTAGAATCCAATAAAGTGTATCTAAATGAATGACTCTTATATTTAATGTATCTACATGTAATGTATCTACATGTAACCAACATCCAGTTGGTTTCTCTGGCAGCTAGCTGTTCACATTAATTTTTGAGTCACTAGTAGTGGAGTAAGGCTTGAAAAGAATAGGTGCAGATCTATATTTCAAATGATTAGCTTTCTTAAAAATCTATTTAGTCTGATTACCCAAACAAGTCCACAATAGTTTCAAAAGGGATTTTCTTTCTTAAATATATCCTTTATTTGTTTTGAACAAGAGTTATATTGAGATAATTTTTTTTTAACAGACTCAGTGCACATTGGGTGTGGCATGATTTTTTGGGACCAACAGAGTTTTCTTATCCCTTTCAAAAGCATCACCTAGGGCCTTCCTAATAATTTCTTCCAGATAGCCCTGTTCTCTAAAGGCTATGGTAAGTTATTGAGCCTGTCTGAGGTACTGAAAGTCATCAGTACAGTTAGGTTTAAGCCTAAGGTATTGGCTGTTAGGAATATACTTCCAGGGTTTGTAATGACATCTAGAATAATTAAGAAACCCATTAAAATGTATTTTTCTAGGTCAAGTCATAGAAATTAATAAATTATACTGTACTGAGAGAGCAATGTCTAGGAATGTGAGATGAGAAGGGTAAAAGATGAAGAATAAGAAGCAGAATCCCCATACCAAATAATAAAAAGATCATCTATGTATCAACAAGTTGCCCCATAAGGACCTCTCCAAATGTATTGATCCTCAAAGAGGCCCATATACCAGAGGTTACCAAACTATGCCATTACAGTCCAGGTTTTAAGGCTATCCATACTTAAGTCCAAATGGCTAAATCAAATTGACGGAGGTACTAATTAAGTAACCTGTGCTCAAGCATGAATAACCTTAAAACATAGACTGCAATGGCAAAGTTTGTGAACCTCTGCCATATACAGATTGGCAAACCCAGGGGCAAACATGGTGCCCATGGCAGTCCCATGAACCTATAGATAAAACTGTGCATCAAATAAAAAATAGTTATGAGAGAGAATAAAGGAAATAGAGTTCAGAATAAACTCATGTCATCTACTGTCAAGCCCCATATCAGAGTCTAAAAAAATTACAAATTGCTATACCACCAGCATGAGGGAGATTGGTATATAGTGACTCAACATCACAAGTTAATAGTATAGAAGATAAATAGCTTTGACTTGAGTTATCATCCCTCCCCTTGTCTGCAGCCTTTATGATGATGGACCCATCCATCATAAGGCTGTTAAAGGCTTTCCTCTCATTAGCATGTCAGTTATCCCTATAGATCTTGTAGTTCTTATCTGTGCAAAATTTATTGCATAGCCCTCAAAAATCTTCCAAATTGGCTGCATAGAATGCTTCAATGAAGGCACGTAAATAAATGGGAATTGTAGAATTTTTAATTCTTAACAAATCTCCTAGACAAGTGTGTTTTTATGTTATAAATCAATCTGTTTTCAGGCTGAGAACTACCGCATTTATTAGTAAGTTCATCAACAGCTTCCTGATCTGTTTCATCCAACTCAATAAGAGAACCTATCTCTCCCTTTATCCATTTATATATCTGTAAAGTTCAATAGATACTGTAATTCAAACAAACAAGGATTTCTAGCTGGTGCAAACTTAAGTCCCTTCATGATTAAAACTTTCTCACTCTCTGTTAGAATTCTGGAGTATGTTGAAAATCCCCCCATTCCTTAGGTGTACCTTACATTTTAGGATGGAATTTTAGTACCTCCTTGAAATTCCTTGTGTCTTCTTCCCTGTATCATTTGGGAGAATCTTTACCTAAAACGTAGAACCTGTTTTGGTTTCTACCTAGTTGATTCATAGCCCTCCCTATTATTAATTTTAGGTCTTGCCCTCTTCAATTCAAAAGTATTCTGTGGTAAGAAGGTCAGTGTATTTCTGAATTCAGTGCAGAATAGGTGCAGATCTATATTTCAAATGATTAGCTTTCTTTAAAATCTATTTAGTCTGATTACCCAAACAAGTCCACAATAGTTTCAAAAGGGATTTTCTTTCTTAAATATATCCTTTATTTGTTTTGAACAAGAGTTATATTGAGATAAAAAAATTTTAACAGACTCAGTGCACATTGGGTGTGGCATGATTTTTTGGGACCAACAGAGTTTTCTTATCCCTTTCAAAAGCATCACCTAGGGCCTTCCTAATAATTTCTTCCAGATAGCCCTGTTCTCTAAAGGCTATGGTAAGTTATTGAGCCTGTCTGAGGTACTGAAAGTCCTCAGTATAGTTAGGTTTAAGCCTAAGGTATTGGCTGTTAGGAATATACTTCCACGGTTTGTAATGACATCTAGAATAATTAAGAAACCCATTAAAATGTATTTTTCTAGGTCAAGTCATAGTAATTAATAAATTATACCGTACTGAGAGAGCAATGTCTAGGAATGTGAGATGAGAAGGGTAAAAGATGGAGAATAAGAAGCAGAATCCCCATACCAAATAATAAAAAGATCATCTATGTATCAACAAGTTGCCCCATAAGGACCTCTCCAAATGTATTGATCCTCAAAGAGGCCCATATACCAGAGGTTACCAAACTATGCCATTACAGTCCAGGTTTTAAGGCTATCCATACGTAAGTCCAAATGGCTAAATCAAATTGACGGAGGTACTAATTAAGTAACCTGTGCTCAAGCATGAATAACCTTAAAACATAGACTGCAATGGCAAAGTTTGTGAACCTCTGCCATATACAGATTGGCAAACCCAGGGGCAAACATGGTGCCCATGGCAGTCCCATGAACCTATAGATAAAACTGTGCATCAAATAAAAAATAGTTATGAGAGAGAATAAAGGAAATAGAGTTCAGAATAAACTCATGTCATCTACTGTCAAGCCCCATATCAGAGTCTAAAAAAATTACAAATTGCTATACCACCAGCATGAGGGAGATTGGTATATAGTGACTCAACATCACAAGTTAATAGTATAGAAGATAAATAGCTTTGACTTGAGTTATCATCCCTCCCCTTGTCTGCAGCCTTTATGATGATGGACCCATCCATCATAAGGCTGTTAAAGGCTTTCCTCTCATTAGCATGTCAGTTATCCCTATAGATCTTGTAGTTCTTATCTGTGCAAAATTTATTGCATAGCCCTCAAAAATCTTCCAAATTGGCTGCATAGAATGCTTCAATGAAGGCACGTAAATAAATGGGAATTGTAGAATTTTTAATTCTTAACAAATCTCCTAGACAAGTGTGTTTTTATATTATAAATCAATCTGTTTTCAGGCTGAGAACTACCGCATTTATTAGTAAGTTCATCAACAGCTTCCTGATAGGTTCTCTTATTGAGTTGGATGAAACATATCTCTCCCTTTATCCATTTATATATCTGTAAAGTTCAATAGATACTGTAATTCAAACAAACAAGGATTTCTAGCTGGTGCAAACTTAAGTCCCTTCATGATTAAAACTTTCTCACTCTCTGTTAGAATTCTGGAGTATGTTGAAAATCCCCCCATTCCTTAGGTGTACCTTACATTTTAGGATGGAATTTTAGTACCTCCTTGAAATTCCTTGTGTCTTCTTCCCTGTATCATTTGGGAGAATCTTTACCTAAAACGTAGAACCTGTTTTGGTTTCTACCTAGTTGATTCATAGCCCTCCCTATTATTAATTTTAGGTCTTGCCCTCTTCAATTCAAAAGTATTCTGTGGTAAGAAGGTCAGTGTATTTCTGAATTCAGTGCAGAATAGGTGCAGATCTATATTTCAAATGATTAGCTTTCTTTAAAATCTATTTAGTCTGATTACCCAAACAAGTCCACAATAGTTTCAAAAGGGATTTTCTTTCTTAAATATATCCTTTATTTGTTTTGAACAAGAGTTATATTGAGATAAAAAATTTTTAACAGACTCAGTGCACATTGGGTGTGGCATGATTTTTTGGGACCAACAGAGTTTTCTTATCCCTTTCAAAAGCATCACCTAGGGCCTTCCTAATAATTTCTTCCAGATAGCCCTGTTCTCTAAAGGCTATGGTAAGTTATTGAGCCTGTCTGAGGTACTGAAAGTCCTCAGTATAGTTAGGTTTAAGCCTAAGGTATTGGCTGTTAGGAATATACTTCCAGGGTTTGTAATGACATCTAGAATAATTAAGAAACCCATTAAAATGTATTTTTCTAGGTCAAGTCATAGTAATTAATAAATTATACCGTACTGAGAGAGCAATGTCTAGGAATGTGAGATGAGAAGGGTAAAAGATGGAGAATAAGAAGCAGAATCCCCATACCAAATAATAAAAAGATCATCTATGTATCAACAAGTTGCCCCATAAGGACCTCTCCAAATGTATTGATCCTCAAAGAGGCCCATATACCAGAGGTTACCAAACTATGCCATTACAGTCCAGGTTTTAAGGCTATCCATACGTAAGTCCAAATGGCTAAATCAAATTGACGGAGGTACTAATTAAGTAACCTGTGCTCAAGCATGAATAACCTTAAAACATAGACTGCAATGGCAAAGTTTGTGAACCTCTGCCATATACAGATTGGCAAACCCAGGGGCAAACATGGTGCCCATGGCAGTCCCATGAACCTATAGATAAAACTGTGCATCAAATAAAAAATAGTTATGAGAGAGAATAAAGGAAATAGAGTTCAGAATAAACTCATGTCATCTACTGTCAAGCCCCATATCAGAGTCTAAAAAAATTACAAATTGCTATACCACCAGCATGAGGGAGATTGGTATATAGTGACTCAACATCACAAGTTAATAGTATAGAAGATAAATAGCTTTGACTTGAGTTATCATCCCTCCCCTTGTCTGCAGCCTTTATGATGATGGACCCATCCATCATAAGGCTGTTAAAGGCTTTCCTCTCATTAGCATGTCAGTTATCCCTATAGATCTTGTAGTTCTTATCTGTGCAAAATTTATTGCATAGCCCTCAAAAATCTTCCAAATTGGCTGCATAGAATGCTTCAATGAAGGCACGTAAATAAATGGGAATTGTAGAATTTTTAATTCTTAACAAATCTCCTAGACAAGTGTGTTTTTATATTATAAATCAATCTGTTTTCAGGCTGAGAACTACCGCATTTATTAGTAAGTTCATCAACAGCTTCCTGATAGGTTCTCTTATTGAGTTGGATGAAACATATCTCTCCCTTTATCCATTTATATATCTGTAAAGTTCAATAGATACTGTAATTCAAACAAACAAGGATTTCTAGCTGGTGCAAACTTAAGTCCCTTCAAGATTAAAACTTTCTCACTCTCTGTTAGAATTCTGGAGTATGTTGAAAATCCCCCCATTCCTTAGGTGTACCTTACATTTTAGGATGGAATTTTAGTACCTCCTTGAAATTCCTTGTGTCTTCTTCCCTGTATCATTTGGGAGAATCTTTACCTAAAACGTAGAACCTGTTTTGGTTTCTACCTAGTTGATTCGTAGCCCTCCCTATTATTAATTTTAGGTCTTGCCCTCTTCAATTCAAAAGTATTCTGTGGTAAGAAGGTCAGTGTATTTCTGAATTCAGTCTACCATACCCTTTTTAAGCTCTGTACATGCTCAGTAGCCAAGCTTTCTTCAACTACTGAGATGAGGAGACAACTGGTGAGTTGGCCCAGAGGAGAAGCTGCATGGAGCAGGTTCCTGCAGTTCTCACACATTCTGGGGTCAATTCAGTTAGATGCATGTTTGCAAAAACAAATTTGCATCTGGAAACTCACATACATGATGGCAATGCATGCACCTGCAAATTGTGAGATTCAATTAGAAATGCAGATTCGCGAGACACATGGCAAGGTCGCACAACTTTTCTACAAAAAGTGACCAGGGTGAAGTGTAATAAAAAGTGGGGAACTCATGATGGACCTCAAAAACTTGGTAACTAAGAAGTCAGGACCACATAGAAGACTGTTTCTGACCTTAATTAGGTTCTTAAAAGGTGTCAAATGGCTGATTTTTGTAATTTATATTAATGGTAAATGATAACAAGTGTTTTTCAACAAAATAAAGTCTTTGTATTTTTTGGTACAGATAAATCTTTACAAAGTGATTTTCCAGTGTTTTTATACAAGTTTGTAAAAAGTTAGAAAAACACCATTAGCTCCCAGCTGCAAGTTCTAATAACCCCTTTCCCTTCAATACAAAACTTCATTGTTAACAATATTGAGCATCTTAGAGAAAATCATCAGAAAACTGACATGGCCAAATTACACTATATTTACCCCCCATGAGCACTCATTTGACAGTGTGCACCAGAGTTTCTGTGTTTCTGTACTGTGGCCTGATTCAGATTTGAGAATAGAATAAGAAAGAGCAAGTAATTGTGCATCTTGGTAAAACCATACTGCACTAAAGGTGATGCAGATTTAGATTTGGGAGGAGTGTAACCAAACAGAAATCTAAGTTGCAGTGTATGAATAAAGCTGCCCAGCATTTGTAGGCTACATGCAAAAGCAGCCAGTATTTACCCTGCATGCAAAGAAAATATGTATTTGCACCCCTTGCATTGCAACATGGTTTGTCCAGGTGCACAGTTACTTGCTCTATTTTACTCTATTCCCAAATGTGAATCAGGCCCTGTGTCCTGACATTTTACCTTAGCATAACAATTTTCCCTACCTTTTTACTGGCCCAGGTGGGTGTGCATAAAAAAAGTGAATTTACTGGGAAAATACCACGGAGCTTGGAAATTAATAAAAATCAATTTGCTGTGCAATTTCACAGTGAAATGGCTCACAGGATCAAACTCACTCCTAACTGACTCCTCTCACTTCTATGGGACATGCAGCAGGGGTGAGCTCCAACTGGATGTGATAAGCACATGCGTCTCTGACTCCTCGAGAACAATAGCCTTATTGGAATGATCTCATCAGGGGTTGGTTGCTCTTCTGCAGATTGACAGCTACGGAACCCATGGAACTTCTATGAGTCCTGCAAACCCTAGAAAGATTGAAGATATTGAAAGGTATGATCAAATGCTGATGGAATGTGCAGGAGGTTTGATGGCATTTGGAGGGGTTCTGGTGGCAAGTGGGGGCATCTGAATGCATATGAAGGGTGCCTGAAGGCGTGGAGGGGGGTCTGATAGTATGTGGGTAAAATTGCATGTGTGGGGGTCTGCTGTGCTGATCCTTTGAGTCCACATGTACAAGCAAAGCAATATGTGACCATAAATAATTCTTACACGTGGACATGAATTCTGTATCACCTGCTGCTGCTGACAGCGAGTCCACTTAGCAGGTTCAGTCTGAAGCCACTATTCTGCCAACACCCAATCCAGTTGTTGAAGTTACAGCTGCTATGGATGATTTACAACATTCCAAAGGGAATTCATAAATGACCAAAATCAAGTCCAGCATATTAATGACCATTACAAAGGGGCTTAGATACCAGAGCTTTCCAACAAAATTACACAATCATACAGCAAATGACTTGGAGAGCCTGGATATACATTTAGCACAAATCACTGGGGCAGTACAAGGATTGTTTTACTGCTGTATCACAGTTATATCATGAATTATTAGTAAGCTTGCCGTTTGTGTCTTCTTTAACTAAGTATAGTGCTAGCAGCACATCAGCAACATCTATATCAGCTACTCGTCCAAGATGCTGTTCCCACCAGGGGAGGCAGAGGTACCAGGCAAATTAGGGACATTCCTAGGGAACCATCCCACTAAAACAGGGATGGGGAACCTCAGGCCCGGGGGCTGTATAAGGCCCCCTGAATCATTTGGTCTGGCCCTTTGAGATTTTTCTGCTAGCCTCATCTGGCTAGCAGGGTGCCCAGAATGGAACCCTGCAGCCAGAATCTAAGCAGCAGTGCCACCTGGAGCGTCCTTAGGACGCTTCAGATGGTCACACCGCTGCCCTTACAGCTCCCCGGAGCATCCTCAAGATACTCCGGGCATTCTTGTAATCACCGGTGATTGTGGCCTCTGACATCACTCGGAGGTGGCGTGGTCTGCACCAGGCCCACGAATAATGCTATATATATCAAAATGGCCCTCAGCATAAAAAAGGTTCCCCACCCCTGCTCTAATATAAGGAAAAACAGTACTGGTAATAAGTAAAGACCTTTTTGCAAACTTACATGTGAGGTATTGTTCAATTATTATCTGTCTGTCCTGTTTTCCCCCTCTGTATCCTTCACATTTCTTGCTGAAAACAGGCCCCCTGCTTCCTGACTATGTGCTGGAATAGACCGGTTTTAATTTTAATTCATAATGTGCAATAGGCTATAAGCAACAAATATATCAGTTACCTTTGCAGGGGCATAAAGAGACACATAAATCAATTTATCAAGGGATCTAAACTTTGTCTTCAATAGTTCAAACTAGAGATGTGCGCCGACATTCGTGTTTTGGTTTTGGTTCTGGATCTCCTTTGGTTTTGGATTTTTTTTCTTGGTGTTTTGTTTTCATGTTTTGGTTTTGGATCTGGATTTTTTTCTTAAAAAATAAAAAAACTGCTAAAATCGCATAAAATGTGCCTTTTTTTGTTCCTACAGTATTAATAACTTCAGTAACATTTATTTCCACTCGTTTCCAGTCAATTTTGGTTACCTTACAGCTCACAATATTGATTTTTTTCATCTAGTTAAAGGGCCAAAAGGTTGCATCAGCTTGCTGGCTCAAAACTGATTGATACAATTATTAATAGAGTTGAGGACTGTGCAAAGATAATGGTCGGGATACCCTTGAGGATTGAAGGCATGGGCCTTCATAGAGGACAAGGAAGTTGACGGTCTTGCATTATCATGATGACTGCTGGCGGCAGCTACAACATGTGGTTCTTGGCCTTTCTCTCCTGTCATGTGACAGCCCTCCATATTTTCTGTGGTCTTAAAGCAGTGTCACAAGCACCAATAGTGTAGCCAAGGTGCGGTTACAAAATTCACACACGTGCACTCGTGCGCACACAGAAATATAATATACAAAAGACACTATTTTTTTTCGTGCGCACACAGAAATATAATATACAAAAGACACTATTTTTTTTTGAGGGGGGGGTCCAGAACTTGGGCCCAGAGCACAGATTGATGACGTTTGGAGTCGGGCAGCACTAGGTTGCAACTTGCGTTTCTGGCTGGATCTTGTGCGGTACTGCGGTTAAGCCTAACACGCATGTGCACACACACAGAAAAATATAAAAGACACTTTGATTTCTTTGGTTTTTAGCACGACTGGAGTTGGGCTGGATCTTGTGTGGTACCGCGGTTAAGCCTAACACGCACGCGCACACACACACACACACAGCAAAAATATAAAAGACACTTTGAATGATTTTTTTTTTTGACTATATATATTTTTTTTTTTGGAGTCCAGAACTGGGGCCCAGATGGACACAGCAAAAGCCCCGATGTATCTGCAGATCCGCACCAGCCCAGATGGACATAGCAGACATGAAAAACACCAGCCCAGAATGGATCAGCAGCACCAGCCCAGGACACAGCAGACAGCCCAGATGGATCAGAAGACAGCACAGTGACAGTGACAGCACCGTGACCAGAGACCAGAATGGATCAGCAGACAGCACAGTGACACTGACAGCACCATGTCCAGAGTCCAGAATGGATCAGCAGTCACCAGCCCAGGACACAGCAGATAGCACCAGCACCTCTCCCAGCCCTACACTACCCACCCTCCCTGTTCAGTCTCCACAGCTGGAGTGAAATGGCGTCCATCGCATGGTCCCTTATATACTACATTGATCATAGAGGCGAAAGCTCACGAACTGTGAGATTTTGTCTCTATGGTTTTGCCTCGATTTGAGAGATCCAAGTAAGGCGGGAACATCCGAGTCTGCTTGGATCCGACTCGGTTATGCTAAATTCGGGTGGGTTCGGATCTCTGTAAACCGAACCTGCTCATCTCTAGTTCAAACATAGGTCCTATCACACCCCTAGTGGTAATATACAGGGCCGTAACTAATGTGGTCGGCCGCCAACTGCAATCACTAGATGCCGGGCGCCCTCTGCTATATTTATTAGTAATGGTGTGGTGCGTGGCATCCCGCTCTTACACTGAAGTAAACCCTCTCACCCCAGCCCCGCAGCTCTGAGTCTCCACACCCTAGGAACTGTGGGAGGAGAGATGTCATGACGTCTCTCCTCCCACAGTTCCTAGGGTTAGGACTCGGAGCTGCAGGGTACGGTGCGCACTGTACAGTAAGCGGCGCAGCATCCGGCATAAAGTCACAGTGACAGGTCCCCCAACGATGTCCAGCACAGCAGCAGCAGCAGGTCCCCATTTACTACCAGGCCCGGCGTCCAGCAGCAGGTGTGTGCATATAAAATACATGTTCATTTACAGTAAGGAGCCTGGGGAGGGTTCAAAATGACAGACTACATTTTATTTATATATATATATATATGTATGTATATATATATATATAAAAAAATGAGAAGAATTGGCACTCACCAGGTAGCTGACAAGAAAATTGGTTTTTAATTACCCATCTTGAGGGAGAAAGTGCATAGAGCCATAAAGTGCAATAGTCATAGTCTACGTTTCGGTCCTATGTAGGACCTTCTTCAGGACATCACAGCAGACATGTTTCAGCTTGAAAACCAAAGACAGACTAAATACCACCACCACTAGCTGACATATATACCCACTTCCATTAGGTGGAGCTCCACCCACGCAAAACACAATGTATGCTGGGACATAGTCACTGCATATTATAAACAACTAAACAAACATATCCCAGTCGACACTAAGATGATTTCCTTATTAGCAATGAGTCCCACCGCCCATAGAGCGTCGAGAACAACTTCCACATGGAATTAAACAACAGATATAAGAGAAAGAAAACGGCGCTATTACCGGAAGTTCCATGCGTTCCACAGCAGTGGGACGCATACCTACAACCGGAAATCGCGCACAAATCATTGTCGGGAGTTAGTCAGCGCTATAGTTACAAATAGCGCTGACATTCTCATGGGGCTGTCATTATAATAGTGTCAGAGTGCCCAAAATGGGATCAACGTCATCTGCACATTCAGCAGCAAAAGTTTATTGCTCTAATGCCTTCAATGGCACATAAGGACCCAAACAATAGAGGGCATGCAGCACAACATATCTCAATAACACCCCCTGCTGGTCTGGAGGATAATACAACTACACACCACAGGGAATAAATGTTCAAAAGTGGGTTCTCATTTAAAAAAATATTATTAGCAATGCGTTGGTGTAGGTATATATGTCAGCATAAAACCAAACATTGAAAAAAATATATATTACAAAAATAATAATCAACAATAAAAAGTCATGTATAAAGAAATGACCCTAAACAACATTAAATAAGGAAAAGGAAAAATAGGGACTCCCATAAATATATAGAAGCCCTCATTACAAAATACCATCATTACAAAACATCATTTCAAAAAAACATTAAGTGGATTGGATTCATTAAGTCCCTTTGGAACTAGAGTGTCTAACTCAAAAATCCATCTTGCTTCACGTTTACGTAAGGCAACATCCCGGTCACCACCTCTTCTCAAAGCAGGGATATGATCTATCATCATGCATTTCATACTAGACACTGAGTGCCCAAGTTGTAGAAAATGTAGTGCCACAGGTTTATCTGTTCTCTGTGTCTCTATCGCCATTCTGATGGATGAGCGATGATTCGCCATCCGTTCTCTGAAGGGTCTCTTCGTCATCCCGACATAATACAACCCACATGGGCAAACTAGGATGTAAATAATAAAGTCCATAAGACAATGTAATTTGTGTTTTATTTTTATCCTTCTGCCATTGTGCGGATGAACGAAAGTAGCTCCAGTCAATAAAGACCGACAAGTTGTACAGTCTGGACATCTGAAACATCCCATCTTCCGATTGTGCAGCCAAGTGTTCGTTTTTACTTCTGGTGTCATAGTTGGTCGCATTAAAAGATTACGAAGATTGGGACCACGTCGATAGGCACAAACCGGCGGCTTCTTGCCCAATGCTCCTAATTCACGATCTGACGTGATTATGGGCCAATGTTTACAAATAACTTTATTGGCATGATTAGAAGTTGCATCAAAGGTGCTTGTAAATAGCATCCTTGTCGGGTCCAATCTGGAATTTTCTGTCAGACCTGTCTGTGAGTGCCGTGTTCTTGCCTTAGATAAACATCTACGTAAAGTCATGTCTGAATAACCTCGTTCCAAAAATCGCTGGGTCATCCCCGCAATTTGTGTTTCTGCTTGGGAAACTGAGGAATTGTTCCTAAAGATACGTAAGTATTGAGAAATTGGTAGACTTTCTTTTAATTGACTTGGATGTTGACTCGTAGAGTAAAGTAAGGTATTGCGATCAGTGTCCTTCCTATAAAGGGTGGTGCCGAGAGTGTTGCCATCACGATATATCGTGACATCCAGAAAATTGATCTCACAATGATGTACTTGACTAGTAAATTTTATAGGGGAATCCAATTCATTCAACAAATTGACCATGTCCATAAATTGAGCCTCAGAGTCCAACCAAATCAAAAACAAATCATCAATGTAACGCTTGTAAAATAAAATTTTTGACCCAAATACAGGTAGGATATGCATCTGTTCAAATTGTGCCATATATAGGTTGGCATACGCCGGCGCCAAATTTGACCCCATGGCGGTGCCTTTACGTTGTATAAAATAACTATTACCATATTGAAAATAATTATTAGTCAGAACTAATTCAATAAGTTCCAGCATAAATTCAACTGGAGGACCATGATAATCATTGTTTGTGAGAGCTTGTTTAACAGCCTGTAGGCCGCCATCATGAGGGATCACAGTGTATAGCGAGGATACATCTAACGTAGCCAACAGTATATTGTCAGGAAGATATGTCAATGATTTAAGGCTAGTGAGAAAATCATTAGTATCCTTCACATAACTAGGCATCTTAACAACAATAGATTGCAAAAAAGAATCGACAAATTGAGCTAATGGTTGTAGAGTAGAATTGCGTGCCGATATTATCGGTCTCCCTGGGGGATCAACCAATTGTTTATGTATTTTAGGTAACGTGTACAATATCGGACACACTGGATATTCCACTCTTAACCACCCAGCAACCTTTTCATCAATCCAACCATGCTGGCATGCCAACTCAATGGCAGAGTCGACTTTACGTTTCACTTTAATCATAGGACTAGTATCAACCTTGGTGTAAGTGTTTATATCAGATAACTGTCGTTTAATCTCTCTGTCATAGGCATGCCAATCCTGCACCACTGTAGCTCCGCCTTTATCAGCTTGTCTAATCACAATTTGATCATTTTGTATTAGAGATTTAAGGGCAATTCTTTGAGCTCTAGACAGATTATCATATCTCGGCTTGGAGTTGACCATCCTCATATCATAATCCAAAAGCCGTAAGAAGGTTTTAATGCTTGCGTTGTTACTTTGGGGATCAAAGATACTAGGTGATCTAAACGATGAATCTGGTATAGAATTGTTGGAGTTACCAAAAAATTCTCTAAGTCTCATCTTCCTACCAAGTTTATAATGGTCGACAGACCAACCAAAACTATTATGTAAACTGGTAGGAACAAACGATAAACCACGAGATAAAACTTCCAACTCTGCTGTAGATAATTCATAGCTAGACACAAATTACATTGTCTTATGGACTTTATTATTTACATCCTAGTTTGCCCATGTGGGTTGTATTATGTCGGGATGACGAAGAGACCCTTCAGAGAACGGATGGCGAATCATCGCTCATCCATCAGAATGGCGATAGAGACACAGAGAACAGATAAACCTGTGGCACTACATTTTCTACAACTTGGGCACTCAGTGTCTAGTATGAAATGCATGATGATAGATCATATCCCTGCTTTGAGAAGAGGTGGTGACCGGGATGTTGCCTTACGTAAACGTGAAGCAAGATGGATTTTTGAGTTAGACACTCTAGTTCCAAAGGGACTTAATGAATCCAATCCACTTAATGTTTTTTTGAAATGATGTTTTGTAATGATGGTATTTTGTAATGAGGGCTTCTATATATTTATGGGAGTCCCTATTTTTCCTTTTCCTTATTTAATGTTGTTTAGGGTCATTTCTTTATACATGACTTTTTATTGTTGATTATTATTTTTGTAATATATATTTTTTTCAATGTTTGGTTTTATGCTGACATATATACCTACACCAACGCATTGCTAATAATATTTTTTTAAATGAGAACCCACTTTTGAACATTTATTCCCTGTGGTGTGTAGTTGTATTATCCTCCAGACCAGCAGGGGGTGTTATTGAGATATGTTGTGCTGCATGCCCTCTATTGTTTGGGTCCTTATGTGCCATTGAAGGCATTAGAGCAATAAACTTTTGCTGCTGAATGTGCAGATGACGTTGATCCCATTTTGGGCACTCTGACACTATTATAATGACAGCCCCATGAGAATGTCAGCGCTATTTGTAACTATAGCGCTGACTAACTCCCGACAATGATTTGTGCGCGATTTCCGGTTGTAGGTATGCGTCCCACTGCTGTGGAACGCATGGAACTTCCGGTAATAGCGCCGTTTTCTTTCTCTTATATCTGTTGTTTAATTCCATGTGGAAGTTGTTCTCGACGCTCTATGGGCGGTGGGACTCATTGCTAATAAGGAAATCATCTTAGTGTCGACTGGGATATGTTTGTTTAGTTGTTTATAATATGCAGTGACTATGTCCCAGCATACATTGTGTTTTGCGTGGGTGGAGCTCCACCTAATGGAAGTGGGTATATATGTCAGCTAGTGGTGGTGGTATTTAGTCTGTCTTTGGTTTTCAAGCTGAAACATGTCTGCTGTGATGTCCTGAAGAAGGTCCTACATAGGACCGAAACGTAGACTATGACTATTGCACTTTATGGCTCTATGCACTTTCTCCCTCAAGATGGGTAATTAAAAACCAATTTTCTTGTCAGCTACCTGGTGAGTGCCAATTCTTCTCATTTTTTTATATTTCATGGGCTGTTTTGTCCTTAATTGAGCACCCCCAAGTTGATTCTGGTGCTGCAAGTGCGGACACTCTGTATGGTTATATATATATATATATATATATATATATATATATATATATATATATTAGGGGTGAGCGGGTTCGGATTTCTGAAATCCGAACCCCACCGAGCCCCCCTGATCCGAATCAGATCCGAGTCAGGCTCGACTTTTCCCGCCTGACTCGGATCTGAAATCGAGGCAAAACGTCATCATCCCGCCTTCCGGGTCTCGCGGGTTTTGGATCCTATATAAGGTACCCGAGTCGGCGCCATTTTCTCACTCGGCTGTGGACAGTGAAGAGGGAGGGTGGGAGTTAGGGCTGGCTGGGCTGTGTAGTGTAGTGCAGAGTAGTGTTGTGCTGTGCTGTGCTGCGCTGTGCTGCTGTTGTCCACTACTTCAAAGTCCATAGGGGCTGGCTGTGTTGTGCTGTGCTGCTGTTGTTAATAGGGGCTGTGTCCACTACTTCAAAGTCCATAGGGGCTGGCTGGACTGTGTTGTGCAGTCAGTTCTCCATAGGGGCTGTATCCACTCCAAAGTCCTGTGCAGTGTCCCAGTCCTAAAGGGGTGCTGTAGTGTTGTCCAGGGGGTGCTCTGTCCATCAGGGGTGCTCCCCCCAAGTGCTAAAAAAATATTTTTTCTGTGTTTGTGAATTGTGTGCGCAGTAGCCGCACGTGCATCAACAAAGTAGTGCCAAGCGTGCGCCTGTGTCATAAGTAAAGGGCCGGCTGGCTTGACCGTTAAAGGGTGCTGTAACCCCCAAAGTACACTGCAGTCCAAACCAAAAAAAAAAATATTTTCTGTGTTTGTGAATTGTGTGCGCAGTAGCCGCACGTGCATCAACAAAGTAGAGCCAAGCGTGCGCCTGTGTCATAAGTAAAGGGCCAGCTGGCTTGACCATCAAAGGGTGCGGTAACCCCCAAAGTACACTCCAAACCAAATAACAAAATATTTTTTCTGTGTTTGTGAATTGTGTGCGCAGTAACCGCACGTGCATCAACAAAGTAGTGCCAAGCGTGCGCCTGTGTCATAAGTAAAGGGCCGGCTGGCTTGACCGTTAAAGGATGCTGTAACCCAGAAAGTACACTCCAGTCCAAACCAAAAAAAAAATATTTTCTGTTTTTGTGAATTGTGTGCGCAGTAGCCGCACGTGCATCAACAAAGTAGTGCCAAGCGTGCGCCTGTGTCATAAGTAAAGGGCAGGCTGGCTTGACCGTTAAAGGGTGCTATAACCCCCAAAGTACACTCCAAACCAAATAAAAAAATATTTTCTGTGTTTGTGAATTGTGTGCGCAGTAGCCGCACGTGCATCAACAAAGTGGTGCCAAGCGTGCGCCTGTGTCATAAGTAAAGGGCCGGCTGGCTTGTCCATTAAAGGGTGCTGTAACCCCAAAAGTACACTCCAAAAAAAAATAATTTTTTTTTCTGTGTTTGTGAATTGTGTGCGCAGTAGCCGCAAGTGCATCAACAAAGTAGTGCCAAGCGTGCGCCTGTGTCCCATAAATAAAGAGCCAGCTGGATTGACCGCTAAAGGGTGCTGTAACCCCCAAAGGGCACTCCAAACAAAATAAAAAAATATTTTCTGTGTTTGTGAATTGTGTGGGCTGTAGCTGCACGTGCATCAACAAAGGAGCAGCGCCAAGCGTGCGCCTGTGTCCCATAAGTAAAGGGCCGGCTGGCTCATTTCTTAAAGGGTGGTGTAACCCACAAAGTGCACTAGTCTCCAACAAAAATAAAAAAATATTTTCTGTGTTTGCGTGTGCCTTAGCCGAACGTATATATCAATATAACATAAATGGAGGACCAAACTTTCTCCGATAAAAATAAAATAGAGAAAGATCAAGAACCACTTCCTCCTAGTGCTGAAGCTGCTACAACTAGTCAAGACATAGACGATAACATTCCATCAACGTCGTCTGCCAAGGCCGATGCCCAATGTCATAGTAGAGGGCATATACAATCCCAAATGACAAAGTTCAGGAAAATGACCTTGAAAAAAACATTTAAATCATCTGAAGAGAAACGTAAACTTGCCAATATGCCATTTACGACACTGAGTGGCAAGGAACGGCTAAGGTCTTTCCCTATGTTCATGACTAGTGGTTCAGCTTCACATGACGATGGAAGCCCTCCTCCCGCTAAAAAAATCAAACGAGTTAAGCTGGCAAAAGCACAGCGAAGAACTGTGCGTTCTAAGAAGATATCACAAATCCCCAAAGAGAGTCCAAGTGTGGTGGCGGTTGCGATGCCTGACCTTCCCAGCACTGGACGGGAAGAGGTGGCTCTTTCCACCATTTGCACGCCCCCTGCAAGTGCTGAAAGGAGCACCCACAGTCCACTTGCTGATATGCAAATTGAAGATGTCACTGTTGAAGTACAACAGGATGAGGATACTGGTGTAGCTGGCACTGAGGAGGAAGTTGGCGAGGAGGATTCTGATGGTGATGTGGTTTGTTTAAATCAGGCTCCGGGGGAGACAGTTGTTGTCCGTGGGATGAAAAAGCCCATCACGGTCATGCCTGGGCAGAAGACCAAACATTCCACCTCTTTGGTCTGGCAATATTTCTATCCAAATCCGGACAACTGTCTTGCCATATGTACCATATGTAAAGGTGAAATAAGTAGGGGTAGGGACGTTAACCACCTAGGAACATCCTCCCTTATACGGCACCTGCAGTGCGTTCATAAAAAGTTACTGTCAAGTTCAGAAACTTTGGCTAAGACCGTAAGCAGTCCAGGGACACCTAAATCCCTTTTTCCTGTTTTATCCAAGGAATCGGTGGATGAGGAGGATGAGGACGACATCTTGCCTCCGTAGAGCCAGTTTGTGCAGGGACACATTAATTGCCAGCTTGTTTTGTGGGGGCCCAAACGAACCAATCATTTCAGCCACAGTCATGTGGCAGACCCTGGCGCTGAAATGATTGGTTTGTTAAAGTGTGCATGTCCTATTTATACAACATAAGGGTGGGTGGGAGGGCCCAAGGACAATTCCATCTTGCACCTCTTTTTTTTCTTTGCAGTATGTACTGTTTGGGGCCTAGTTTTTCAAACTGCCATCCTGTCTGCCACTGCAGTGTCACTCCTAGATGGGCCACGTGTTTGTGCCGCCCACTCGTGTCGCTTAGCATAGTCATCCAGCTACCTCGGTGCAATCTGTTGGCCATAAAAACAATATTGTGAGGTGTGAGGTGTTCAGAATAGACTGGAAATGAGTGGAAATGAAGGTTATTGAGGTTAATAATTGCATAGGAGCAGAAAAACCCACAAATTCTGTGATTTAAGCTGTTTTTATGCTTTTTTAAAAAAAAAATACAGATCCAAAACACAAAACCCAGAACCCAAAACACGGAAGGGTGTTTTGGCAAAACCAATCCAGATCCAAAACACGAAGAAAGATCCAGATCCAAAACCAAAACACAAAACACGAAAAGTGGCCGGTGCACACCCCTAATATATATATATATAGTTATGAATATCTTTTCTCCAGGGATGAGGTACTAATGATGAAGAAGATGACCATTAGGCAGTAATGTCCTTGCCAGAGTAAAGATAATTCTAATTTACTGGCCAGGTGACAGCTGCATGATCTGAGAGAGGCAGGGTGGGGAGAGCAATATCCTTAATCATATCAGCCTTTTTCTTTGTGGGTGCGGGCACCGATGCTATTTCTCGCACAGGGCACCAAAATGTCTAGTTATAGCTCTGGTAATAAGCGTCTCATTATTTTTGTGCAGAGCAGAAATGTGGATTTAACAGAGGTGTAATTTACCAGACACGACACCTATATCGTTAATCACCTCAAATGACACAGACAATACATATAACAGTCAGTAAATATAGTTTGCATTTAGCAAAACACTATCATATAGGGATGACCGGTGAAAGATATAGAAATCAGAACCAGGTTATTTATGTATTAACAGGCATTTATATAGAGCCAGCATCAATTGTGAACACAGTAATAAAACAAGACCGGGTATTAACAGAGAGATAAGAGGACCTGCTTGCAATCTATAGGATAGCCTGCTACTATACTTTTGATGTGCATGTTTGCATCACATACCACCTGCACATTTAGGGGGAATTCAATTAGGTGCAGGGTTACCCATGTGGGAATAGCTTTGAGTTTCACTCCCGAAGCTGTGCAAATAATTTGCATTTTCCCAGCGCAGTAAACCACAAAGTACTGAAATCTATGGTTTCCCCAGGCGTTAAAAACTTAAAATGCAGAATCTGCATCTTAATGCAGATCTTTCCTGGCAGTTCCAGAGGGATGCAGTCAGGAAGCCGACAGTCAAAATGCCGACCGCTTGCTTCCTGACTGTCTAATCCTGGCAGGGGTCTAATGACAGGCGTCGATATCCCGACGCCTGTCATTTTACCTATGCCGGGAGCCCGGCACCCGGGGTACCGATCGAAGGTAAGCCGGGTGCAGACAGCCGCAGGGGGGAGGGTTAGGTTAGGGGCTCCCGTGGGGGACCTTTGGCTAGGTACCCCCCGGGAGGGTTAGAGTTAGGCTAGGGGATGGTGGGGGGTTAGGGTTAAGCACCCCCGGGGGGAGGTTAGGGTCAGGCACCCCCGGGGGGAGGTTAGGGTCAGGCACCCCCCCGGGAGGGTTAGGTTCAGGCTGCGGGGAAGGGGGCGTTAGGTTTAGGCACTTAGAGGGGGGTTAGGGTTAGGCATCCCTAAAGGAGGGTTGGGGGGGTTAGGTTAGTTAGTACTTACCTTTAGAGTGGTCAAGATTTTCACTGGTGCCGGGCTTTCGACATCAGGATTTGTACCACCAGACATAGGTCCGGCGGTATTTCATACCGCTCCTGTTCCAGAGGCTGCAAGGAAAATCCACCCTCTGGGGCTTAGTGCGTTTGGCTCCAGCAGCTAACTGAATCGGGCAGCATGTTCAATTAGCTGCAGAGTATACCCCATACCTAATTGAATCTCTTCTTTACAGACTGGTAATGATGGTGATTTATATACTGTATACAGTAGCTTGTAAAACTATGCAACCCCTAAAAAGTCAACAGATTTGTCTGAATTACAAATTACACTTGCACAGATTGTTCCAGACAGTGGGCTTGATTCAGCAAGGATCGCAACTGCGATTACGCATGCAATCGGCCAATTGTTGCGTTCTGCGCATGCGTATGTATTGCATGTATTGCATGAACCAGCCATTGCGATTGGCAGGGGCATTTTAAGAGAGGAGGGGGCCCGTGTGCACTCCTCGTGCGGGGCCCCCTCCTCTCTCCCTGGTGGCTGGCCGGAGCATTAGTAGACTCCGGGCACTAGGCACTTTCCGGATGCGCAGAACACCGGAAAGTGGCCGCGGCGGCCATTTTTCCAGTGTTCTGAGCAGAGACACCCGACGCGGGACCTTGGACAGGTAAGTTTAAAAAAATATGGGTGCAGTGTGTGCTTGGACTCGGGGGCCCGTGTGCTCCGCACACACTGCACCCATTATAGACACGCCACTGGCGATCGGGACTGTGATCACAGTGACTATGCAGACCCATCACAGAGTGATTGACAGGAAATGCCATTTGTGGGAGGTTACGGTGGGTTTGGTCAGCGAAACACAGGCATGACAGTGCATTCGAACGCTGTTGCAGGGGCGTCCATAAATCACCCACTGCGATTTCCTACGCAACATGGCCTTTCACTGCATGCAATGAGGTTAGCAATTTCTGGGTAAGGTCTGACCTTGTGCAAGTGTGCATGAGGCTCCGATTGTACCCGATGTTACTGATGGTTTTGTAGTCTTGCTAAACATCACGGATGTGTGTAAGGTAAGGTGGGAGTCCTTATGTTGTGCTGCAATGGCATAGCGGTCACAATGGATTAGCAGATCATCGCATTGTCTGCATGCGTAATCGCAGCCGTGGTAGCCGTTGCAATCCATACTGAATCAGGCCCAGTATATTTATAGGCTCTTAAAGTAAATTTCAAACTCATCATTCATTATTTGTTTGCAGATAAATAAAAAATAAAAAAATTGTATAAGTATTCAACCCTTGCAGACTAGTACTTGTAGAACCACTGTTTTCTGCAATAACAGCTTTAAGTATGTTATGGTAAAATTCTACCAGGTTTGCGCAATGTTTGGGAGTGATATTTGCCCATTCTTCTTTGCAGATTGGCTCCCTGATGTTCAGTTTGGCTAAATGATGGTCATGGACTGAAATGTTTAAATAGTTCCAAAGATTCTCAATTGGATCGAGATCTAGACTTTGACTTGGTCATTGTAGAACTAACAGTCCTCTCACATGCTACTGCTAATTTAATTGTGGTGAGTCACTTATCCTTTGCACCATCAGCATCATTGAAGTTAGGACACACAAAGGAGTAGAGCAATAAGAGAACCCAAAGTTAGATTCTCATCACAACCTAGCTATAACCATAGATAGATGTAGCTATAACCATAGATAGATGTGGCTATAACCATAGATAGAAGTGCAGTAGCTATAACCATAGATAGATGTAGCTATAACCATAGATAGATGTTGCTATAACCATAGATAGATGTAGCTATAACCATACAGTAGATAGATGTACAGTAGCTATAACCATAGATAGATGTAGCTATAACCATACAGTAGATAGATGTACAGTAGCATATAACCATAGATAGATGTAGCTATAACCATACAGTAGATAGATGTATAGTAGCTATAACCATAGATAGATGTAGCTATAACCATAGATAGATGTAGCTATAACCATACAGTAGATAGATGTTTAGTAGCTATAACCATAGATAGATGTAGCTGTAACCATACAGTAGATAGATGTTTAGTAGCTATAACCATAGATAGATGTAGCTATAACTATAGATAGATGTAGCTATAACCATACAGTAGATAGATGTACAGTAGCTATAACCACAGATAGATGTAGCTGTAACCATACAGTAGATAGATGTACAGTAACTATAACCATAGATAGATGTAGCTATAACCATACAGTAGATAGATGTACAGTAGCTATAACCATAAATAGATGTAGCTATAACCATACAGTAGATAGATGTACAGTAGCCATAACCATAGATAGATGTAGCTATAACCATACAGTAGATAGATAACCATAGATAGATGTAGCTATCACCATAGATAGATGTTGCTATAACCGTAAAGCAGCTAAACCCGACCAAAGTGCTGGGCGCGATCGCGAAAAGTGATGTTTGGGCGCCCAAACATGTCACTTTTTGCACATTTCAGCTCTCATCCCCCAGGGGCTGCGAGCTGAAATGTAGCGCTTGGCAGCTGATCGCGCCCGACAGGAGCAAGAATAGAATAGCTCCGTCGGGCGCGATAGGGGATGAAAAGAATTGAATTCCGCCCAATGTATGTGTATATGGGATGAGTACAAGATGCCGGCTCTCTGTCTATAGGTGTCAAAATCCAGACGTCGGCATCCTGACAAGGTTAGGCAGAGCCGACATAGGCAAATGCCTAGGGGCATTCCAAGCCTAGAGCAGGCGGAGATTTGGGGCACCTGGACGGCGGCTCCGGTGACAGCAACTAAAATCGGCTCTGGTCCGGCGGAGCTATCGGCGATTCAGCCAGTGCATGGCACCAGGGCCCACCGCTATGAAGGGGCCACAGCCGGCCGCACCAGACAGGTCCTAATAATGAGTCAGACTGACTCATTATAGTACACTGCCAGCCGTGGGCCGTAATGAAGAGGGAGAAGGAGGCGGTCCGTTGCCGTCGTGAAAAAAGAAAACAGAAGAGAAACCCTGCCAGCACTGAGCCCAGCACAGCTAAACCAGCCCTGTGACCTGTCTGCGTGTCCTGCCTTACCTGCTCCTGGTAAATTATATAATTATATTGTATCTGTGTGTGTCTCTCTCATACTGCAATGTCCTGTGGGCAAGGGGAATAGGGGGTACTCTCAACGGATAATGTGTTTGAATATTTTCCTGTGTGGGGCAATGCATTTTTTTCTATGGGGGAAATGTATATGATTTTTTTTTTTCCTATATGAGGCTAATGTGTTTTTTTTCCAGTGGGGACAATGTATTCGATTTTTTTCCAGTGTCGGGCAATGTGCGTACATTGTGTTCTGTGTGGGGCAAGGCAATGTATTTGTATTGTTTCCTGTGGGGGCAATGTATTTGAATTTTTCCCTGTGTGGGGCAGTGTGTTTTTTCCTGTGGGGGCAATGTATTTGCCAGCCACCAAGCACAGGAATGACTAGGAGCTGGGAAACACTGCAGGGGTTTACCCACGGCAGCTGCATTCTCATATTGTGCTTCAGCAATCAACTTCACAGGTAGCCTGGCAGCTCTTTACAGTGAGTTTTAGGTGCAGGATTTTGGTGCACCTAAATTAGGTGCAGGATTTTGACTTATGCCGAGTACACACTACTAGATGATATGTTGTCCGATCCAGCAGATCGAATGACATATCGAGCACATCGGCCAGTGTGTTCCCAATATGTCACTGACGATGCGCACTCCCACACGTCGTCAGCGACATCGCCCGTCTAACCTGCATGCAAGTATGACAGGCAATATCGTCAGTGGGGGCCATCCTGCCAAATGCAGCATGGCCCCCGCTGTCGCTGCCGGCATCGGCAAGTGTGTATGCATGCAACATCAGCGCTGGGTACACAAGTGTGTACCCGGGTTAAGTCAGCTCAGCATAAGTGAGGGGTGCTGTGTGCTGGCCAGGTGAGGGGTGATAGGTGCTGCTGCTCTGCTGGGTGAGGGGCGCTGTGCTGGATGAGGATTGCTGTGGGCGAATGTTTCTGGCTGCTGCTGTGATCTGCGCTGCTTGAAGAGGGGTGCTGGGATAGAACTACTGCTAGGGGGCACCAGCCAAACTTTTGCCTAGGGCATCAAATTGGTTAGGGCCGGCTCTGAGGTTAGGATACCGACACCTGTCGGTAGGTGTCCCAATCCTCCGCTCTGGGGTTAGGATACCGACACATGTCGGTAGGTGTTCCTAACCCTCATCCTCTCTCTACCCCTAACCCTCCCTCCCTGGTGCCTGAACCTAAGTTTCTCCCTAGTACCTAAACTTCCTGCACCCTAACCCTCCCCTTAGTGCCTAACCCTCCCCCCAACCCCGCTACTTACCTTCGGGATGATGGCCGAGGATTCTGACAGGTGTCGGTATTCCGGCGTGGGTATTCTAAGCGCCGGCATCCCCTGCGC
This sequence comes from Taudactylus pleione, assembly GCA_031769625.1. NCBI lineage: Eukaryota > Metazoa > Chordata > Amphibia > Anura > Myobatrachidae > Taudactylus > Taudactylus pleione. The sequence goes on along the minus strand of JAUIMM010000516.1, from coordinate 5,937,408 downwards.
CGGGATACTGAACGTATCCCTGTGTATAGTACTATGTACATGTGTGTATGTGTATTCTAGGTATATGTATGCATGTATTTATGCTCTGTATGTGTATACTATATATACGTACACTATATACAAGTATTTTTTCTATGTTTATGTACACTGTGTATGTGGGTGTGTGTATATGTGTGTGTAAGTATATATATATATATATATATATATATATGTGTATATATATATATAAAACACACAGGATCCGGCGCTCAAGATAACATTATTGGTAAACACCATGCTTCGATTCGCTCTTCTCACCCCAACATCCGCAATAGCCAGGAAGGCGGCACTCAGAGATTTGTAATCCAGTATTAAAAAGGGTGCTTTAATTCAACATTTCTGGGATGGGCTTCCCTTCTTCAAGATTTGAATTAAAAGCACTTTTTTTTTTTTTTTACTGTATTCAACTGGGTGGCGAGAAAAATCCTGCACATGCGAGGTTTTTCCTGCAGGTGCAGGATTTTCTCATTTTTGAACGTCAGGAGGTTTATATTCTCGCACCTCCAGAGCAAGTCTGATTTTTTCTAAAATCGTTAATTTTTGGAAAAATCAGTGGGACTTGCTCTGGGACCCCGGCAGCACTCCCCTGAGGACTAATTAAGCAATTTGAAGTTTCCAATTAGCTTAATTAGTCCTTAATTACTTACCTTCTGCGGCGCTGTCTTCTGCATCCAGCATCGGAAGCCGGGTCTTCTGCAGCAGGGTCAGTATGTCAGTGTGTGTGAGTGCTTGTTAGTGTTCTTCTATTTTTCACCGGATTCTAAGTCTCTGAGTGCCATCTTCTTGGTTGTTGTATGCATGATTATATATATATATATATATATATATATATATGTAGCTAACCTAATGGGTTCACCGATTGTTGATATTTTAATTAAAGAGGGGCATGGATTATTGCTAATCTAATAAAAGGGTAATTGAATATTGAATTAGAATAATGTGGGATGACCACACCCCTCCAATTGATGGCCACACCTACCAAAGTCTGGCCACGCCCCTTCACCGGGCCCCTGCCATTAAGTTCCCCTGTGGGCCCTTCATGCCCCAGTCCGACACTGGCTATAACCATAGATAGATGTAGCTATAACCATAGATAGATGTACATAGCTATAACCATAGATAGATGTAGCTATAACCATAGATAGATGTAGCTATAACCATACATAGATGTACAGTAGCTATAACCATAGATAGATGTAGCTATAACCATAGATAGATGTACAGTAGCTATAACCATAGATAGATGTAGCTATAACCATAGATAGATGTAGCTATAACCATAGATAGATGTACAGTAGCTATAACCATAGATAGATGTAGCTATAACCATAGATAGATGTAGCTATAACTATAACCATAGATAGATGTACAGTAGCTATAACCATAGATAGATGTAGCTATAACAATAGATAGATGTACAGTAGCTATAACCATAGATAGATGTACAGTAGCTACTAGCTATAACCATAGATAGATGTAGCTATAACCATAGATAGATGTAGCTATAACAATAGATAGATGTACAGTAGCTATAACCATAGATAGATGAACAGTAGCTATAACCATAGATAGATGTAGCTATAACTATAGATGGATGTACAGTAGCTATAACTATAGATAGATGTAGCTATAACCATAGATAGATGTACAGTAGCTATAACCATAGATAGATGTAGCTATAACCATAGATAGATGTAGCGCCAATCATATTCATGCTTGTACTATTGTGTCAGTGACCCAAAGGAGTGAAAAATATATATCGAAGGAGAAAATGGCAAGTTAGGGTTCTGAAAACAAACAAATATGATATGCGCTCCAAAATTGGGAGTGCAGACACTAGACTCAAAATATGGAGGTCACTTTCTCCAAAAATAACTAAGATAGATAAATAAACAACAAGTCAGGCGCTCTCCACTAAGTTACAATCAAAGGGCCTGATTCAGACCCACTCGCGAGCGGCTGTCCGCTCGCAAGTGGGTCGATGTTCTGGACTGAGCATGCGCACGACGGAGGGAGCTCCGTCGTGCGCATGCGCCAGACGCGACGAGCGAAGGAAATTCCTTCGCTCGTTGTGTACGATCAAAGGGGGCGTGCTGTCAATGTTGATTGACAGCACGCCCCCTTTGGTGGGCGTGCCGGGGGCGTGCCTCCCTGATGGGGGCGTTCCCACGGGAACGCCTCACGTCAGAAGCCGGCCCACTGACATCACTAGTGATGTCAGTGGGAGTGATTTTGGCTCTGATAGAGCCAAAATCACTCCGGAGCTTGCGGTTGAAAACCTCAACCGCAGGCTCCGGCTCGCAAATTCGATGGTCGCGATGGTCTCGACCATCGCGGCCATCACAAAGCACGCTCGTATAGCCTGTGGGTGGTGACCCACAGCTATACGAGCGTCCAGGAGGACGCTCCATGAAAATGGAGCCCGGCCCTCATTCAGAGCGTGCGCTCTGCTCAGAGCGTACGGCTCTGAATGAGGGCCAAAGTCTCTTAGTTAATGTCCCATGTTCGTTCATATGTAAAAATTCCAATTGTCATCCATCGATGTAAGTAAAAGGAATGTTTATTCAAACATAAGACTCACAGGAACCGCACATAAAACAGAAGAAAATGAAAAACATATAGTGAAGTACAGTAAATATAAATTGTAAAAATAATAATCGCCACGATTAGTGGGAATGCAAATGCGTATCAGAGGTAAAGGTGTAATCAGTACACCAGCATGCGTGTAATATAACAGATTTAAATCCGGACTAAAAACCTGTTCCAACACAAGCAGGTGCAGATATTCCTCCAAGCTGTTCCCCTCTGGTATAATAGCTCCCTCCTTTCACCAATGCGTTTCGACCGCCAGGGTCTTTGTCAAGGTGTATACTCTAGAGTGAACACTGTTCTTATATACCCCCTCCCTTCCTGTCATTGGTTAATCAGTGGGGGGATGAGGTATCCTAATTTTTCCAAATATTCGTTAAACCACACACGTGATCACTATACCCCGATCACGGGTCAGCAGCGGTGTGTTACTGTAAGGGAAACCTCCCTTAGCTACGTCACGTGGATGGGATTCCCCGGCCACCTGACCCGCATCTCCGAGTATGTGGGAGATGCGGATCGGGGTATAGTGATCACGTGGTGGGGAAGTCAGCTTAATACCCAGCGTCCTTTGAGTGCGTGCCAGCGGCCATCAGAGCATGGAAGTAATACATTTCATTTAATTAAATAAGTTGATGCACCTTACAAAAAATAACTTTTCAAGTAAGGTTCATGTTTATTATGGTTTTGTTTATTTATTGATTGTGTGGTTTAACGAATATGTGGAAAAATTAGGATACCTCATCCCCCCACTGATTAACCAATGACAGGAAGGGAGGGGGTATATAAGAACAGTGTTCACTCTAGAGTATACACCTTGACAAAGACCCTGGAGGTCGAAACGCGTTGGTGAAAGGAGGGAGCTATTATACCAGAGGGGAACAGCTTGGAGGATTATCTGCACCTGCTTGTGTTGGAACAGGTTTTTAGTCCGGATTTAAATCTGTTATATTACACGCATGCTGGTGTACTGATTACACCTTTACCTCTGGTACGCATTTGCATTCCCACTAATCGTGGTGATTATTATTCTTACAATTTATATTTACTGTACTTCACTATATGTTTTTCATTTTCTTCTGTTTTATGTGCGGTTCCTGTGAGCCTTATGTTTGAATAAACATTCCTTTTACTTACATCGATGGATGACAATTGGAATTTTTACATATGAACGAACAAGACGTTCCACATAAGTTAGGGTTCTGTTTGTGACCTACTCAACTTACATTTTATATTGAAATACATCTTTTGTATCAATTAGTAATAATGTAAATAAATTATTCTCACTTGTGGTTATGACACTTTACTAATATATAATTTATACAAATAGAGTAACAGAATATAAGCATTGTTCTACTATCACTGTCCAGTCACATCTCTACGCTTTCTCTCTGCTTTCTCTCTGCTCTCTGCTTTCACAGGGGCGCAGAGAGTGGGGGGGAGCGGGTACTAATTACCCGGGCCCGGGCTTGCTGGAAGGGCCTGGCGGGGGCCTGGGTCTGAGGAGACCCTACCTCCCTCTTACCTGTTAGCAGCCCAGCACATGCTGCTGTATACTGGACTGCAGTGGGAGACTAGGGAGGCTGCTGAGCAGCAGCAGTAGACTCCCCTCCTCTGCCTTTGGGGAGGAGCGATCACCCTGATCATGCCCCCCCTTGATTTGCGCCGGGGTGAGGATCAGACAGCGCCCCCCTCCCCAGTGCACAATACAGCAGGTTTTGTCTGTACACTTTCAACAATACTGTACACCAGACACAAATGTTACTGTTTTTATGCAGTCCTACACATGCATTTATAAATCCTTTTTGCACCTTCTGTGCACATATCCTGGCACCACCAGGTGAGCCTCATTGTGATATTGGATGATATCAAATGTTTTCTCATGTTACCTGCCAGAAAAGATTACACAAGCACTTCATATTATAGCCAACTGGTACAGATTAGGATTTATCTTGATATCATTGTTAGTTCATAAATGATTGGGGTCATCCTGATAATATTTGCATTGTTGCATGAGGTGTCTGTTTAAGTGTTTCAGAAGCTATAAGTAAGATGCAGTAAAGCCAAATTCTTCTAACTATAGTACTTCCAGTAAGTATGACATTTTTATTATGTCCTCTCTTCTTTTATTACAACAGTGTGAATGATATCTGAAGGGTTTTTACATTGTGTTCTTTTTAAGACTGAAATATAGGATGAAATATGCAGATGTTGGTTTCATAAGGTACACTGAGATAGACACAAATGCAAATATTACATTATTGTGATATTAACACACATCTAGATAACAAAAAATCCTAAAGATGACCTTGAAGAGTTAACGCCAATATCATTTCTTTATGAATGGTAGTAAGTAACCGTCACTCAACTAGTGCTGACAAATGGTTCTGTTAAATGTTCATTGTTTTTGGGTTTTCTTTGATGTCCTTGCTCTTGTATCTCAGACACTACTATGGAATCACTTTACCAAAGATTCACACTCAGAAGAGTATCAGAAAGCACATTCTTGCATTACTCCACTAGAGTGTCACTTATTGGGTATTATGCAGCTCTGAAGACACTGGGGTTGTATACCAGCATGGTGTAATTGTGCACCAACTCATTGCAATCTCTCAGATATTTGCTTCCATTTGACTAACTTTTACTGGAGGGATAACGTTTATTGTTGGTTGCTATTAGATAATCCAATGATCCAATGCAATGATGTCCTCAGGTGACTGATTGCAGCAATGTTACTGAGCAATTACCTATTTCTCCACCAATAGATGAACACAGGTTTCATCATTGTGTACTAGTTTGTCTGAAGTATGATAAGTGTCTGTGGATTTGAAACGCTACCATCTTTTCAATAGTTTTTCCAAAATGTATACAATTGAATAGATAGCAATACAATCTGGATTTATTCATGATTTTCTCAAAAGGAGTTTCCCATCTTCAGACCAATGTAACTGATCTTTATAATTATAAAAAGGAAATGAACCCTGTATTTTGTACTGTATATCCTCTATATTCAAGAGCTTATTTTCATTGCTCTAGGTTATGAAGTAAGTCAGCTTTGCTCTGTACTTTGTCTCCGAGGTCACCAAAAATAACCATCTGTGCCCAGCAAGTATAAGGGATTTGGTTTAGACTACATATATAAAATAATGTATACAGTAGTAAAGGCTGCAGTAAGGCATATACAGTTACACCATACAGAGTCATCATAAGGTGGAAACCGTATTTCCATGAAAAGTCATCTGGTGTAAACATTACGTCCTGCTTAGACGTTCTAGTGTTATGCTGAAGATGTATTAAATATCTCAATTAATAAACTCTATGAAAGAACAAGACAATACACTGATTTACAGTATATAGGTTACATCTTGGAGCTCATTCAGACCCGCTCGCAAGATGCCATCGCTTGCTGGCAAAAAGGGGACAGATATTTAAATTAAACGCTCGAACTGGGTTGTGTAATGACGCCCACTGTGTATTAGCGAGCTACGGCAAAGTGCGCTCGCAAGTGTCTGAAGACGCCCCCTTGCCACTCGCAACACACGTCATCTCCGGGATATGTAGGATTAATCGGCACAATCGTGAGCCATTGGAGCTGCTCGCAGCCCTTGGGGTTGCCTTTCCCCGCCGCAAGCACTGCGATCAGTGCGGTCTTAAATACACGCAGGTGACGTGTACAATGACGCTACTTTGGTAATTATGCACGCCCTTTAAACAGCATTTTGGCAGCCTGACACATCTGCGTTCGCACATCCACTCCCCCGTTCACAAGCGCCTTCCCCTGTTACCTCCCACAAACGACAATATCTGTCACTCAAAACAGCGACCTGATAGTGGCTTATGAGCAACCAAAATCAGATCACAATGAATGGCTTGCGCACCCGCACTGCGAATTATATGCATGCGCAGATGGGCAAAAATCGCTCAGAGCGGGCGATCGCGCCTTAGCGAGCGGGTCTGAATTAGGTCCCTAGTTTGGTCACTATTACAATACACCATTGGACTGCAATAGCAGTGCTCAAAATGAATACATTGCAAATATGAAAATATAACCCCTTGGTGGGAATGGACTTTGCTTTGAAATGTAAATTTAACAAATGATTATGAAATGTTAAATTAATCTGGCAATCTTTGTTGAGAGGTGATAATGTAAGAATTTAGAACGCTGCTAGGAAATAATAGTATTATGTGGGGAAATGGGGGTATAGCCTGATCTGTATTTTTTATACCACTCCGTTTCCCAAAAAACAAATATAATTTCCAATGAAATATGTGTTAAAAGTTAATATTGAAGAAGAATGCTACATTTATAATCTATATGCATAAACCACTCATACAGTAACTAGATAAGCAACTGTACCTGGCTGGCAGATCTTTACCTATGAAGCAATCATTGTGGCACAACGTTATGTTATGTCTCTCAAAATCAACTCAAATACATGTATACTGTAAATCCTTTAATCAAGACAACTTCTAGAACCTATTACTATATTAATAATAGCATCCGTGAAGAGCACCTGTGCTAAAGAGTTCACCACTTACTGCCAAGAAGAGAGGGTAATACTACTGTTTAATCATAACTCCAGTTAATAAATTGTTCAGCATATGAAGGTCCAGGCACAAAAATCATTTTTCATCTCCTAGAGACCAACTGAAAAGTGTAAGTTGTTTTGAAGTGGTGCACAAAGAATTGTCTTGGTATTAAAACATAATTTTTATCGTTATACAATAAAATAGTAATAGCAAAATATATTTAAGAACAAAGTAAACACAATCAAATTGTCTAGAACTGATGAATGAATGTGACTGAAAACAAATGTCTTGATGTGTATTCTTCACATGCTATTGCTATATTAATTTATTGCAAATATATTATTAATGAGCAACGTTTGCTCGTAATCCTAATGTATGTTTCTATGACAAATTGACAACACTCGTTGTCACTTATCAACAATGAGACCACTGACACAATATATCAGGTAGTGCCACTGAATAATAATTTTGTTTGCAGCTCTAAATAAGATCAGAATTGGGTCTAAATATATATTAAGCAGTCAGTATCCTAATAACTTGTGATCTTTCAACACATATTTGAGAATTGGCCTTTTGTCTGTAATTTAGCCATCTAATTAAAATAGCACAAGATGATATAAACAGACAGGCTATCATACAAATAATTCATGCAAAGTATACTGGATTCCATTTAAGGTATTCTGATATAATTAGCTATATACCTGTTAGCTGAAAGTAAGCTGGAGATGAAAGAAAATGCTGCACTAATTAGAAGTTCGGTTTTCCTGGAATATGAACACATGTGAGCTTAGGGGTTCCGAGTGGAACCAAGTACTGGTTTGGGTCGGCTGTCAGTATAAAACTTGGATTAACAAATTGAACTTGCATGTTTAAGTCCCTCCCTGGGCACCATGGCTTGGGAGGAGCAGTTAAATAATTAAAATAAAATAAAAATAAAAACATTTTCCCCACTTTCCAAGGATTACCAGCCCTGGGCTGACCAATTTGAGGCTGGTTTAATGCTTTGGCAGGAGGACCCACTCTGTGAGTCCTCCTGATGTGACATTACCAACCTAGCTTTAGCCTGGTGCTGGTAAATGGAAAATAGGGGGAACTCCACACCAGTTTTCCCCTGATTTTCCATGACCAGACCAGGCTAAAAGGTCCAGGGCAATTATGGAATTATGGGAGAACCCACACCATTTTTTACATTTTTTTATTTAACTTTACTGCTTTAATACTCCACATTTATTTACCTGTCCTGGTTCGGGCCTCTGCTCTAGTTCATGATTAATGAAAACATTCTATAGCAGGGGTCAGGGAACTTTTTTACCTTTTACCCCAAAATATATTTAGATACGCCGAAGTAACCCCCTTGATTTGAAAAGAAGGACATCATATAGTAGTGCCCCCATATAATGGCCCTGTAGTAGTGCCCCCATATAATGCCCCTGTAGTAGTGCCCCCATATAGTGCCCTGTAGTGGTGCCTCCATATAGTGCCCCTGTAGTAGTGCCTCCATATAGTGCCCCTGTAGTAGTGCCCCCATATAATAGTGCCCCCATATAATGCCCCTGTAGTGCCGCTTGTACAAAAAAAAAATATTTTCCTTAATACCCCCATATAGTGCCCTGTAGTGGTGCCTCCATATAGTGCCCCTGTAGTAGTGCCCCCATATAGTGCCCTGTAGTGGTGCCTCCATATAGTGCCCTTGTAGTAGTGCCTCCATATAGTGCCCCTGTAGTAGTGCCCCCATATAGTGCCCCTGTAGTAGTACCCCCATATAATGCCCATGTAGTAGTGCCCCCATATAGTGCCCCTGTAGTAATGCCGCCATATAATGCCCCTGTAGTAGTGCCCCCATATAATGCTTGTACAAAAAAAAAAATACTTTCCTTAATCCCCGATCCTGCATCCGCCGCTGTCCTGTCCGCCCGCTGGTAATAACATCTCAGCGGGCGTCCGGCTTAGAGCCTCCCTGCGGCACAGCTGGGCATGCATATGATTGATAGAATGATTCATATGCATTCCCGGCTGGCTGTCCATTACCCCCAGGATTTAAATTTTTACCCCATGTGGGGTAATTTTGTTCCCCGACCACTGTTCTATAGCATTGTATAGTTTATATTATACTGCCATCCTGTCTGCCACTGCTGTGCCACTCTGTTTCCTGGATGTGCTATATTTTATTTTTAAACTGCCATGTGTTTGTGCCGCTGCTCCAGGGCCAGTTTATAGGGAGGGCGACAGGGGCGGTCGTCCCGGGGCCCCTACACATAGGGGGCCCCCACACAGTGTCCCCGGCCCCAATCCCCAAGATGAACATTGTCCCCGGCCCGCGATTAAGCCCCGCCCCTGATATTTGGCTCCGCCCCCTTCTGTTGCTGCTGGTCAATATGCCTTTCCCTACCTCTGAAGCAGTAAGTAATGTGTATATGTGTACTGTGTCTATGTCTCTGTGTGTGTGTATGTATGTATGTATATATATATATATATCTGTGCATGTGTCTATATATATATGTGCATGTGTCTGTGTATATATATATATATATAAATATAGGCCCCCACACGTGTGTTGCCCAGGGGCCCCCACAGACCTTAATCCAGCCCTGCGCTGCTCTGTTGCTTAGTTTATCCAGTAAGCTCACTGTAGCCTTTGGCCAATATGGATGAAAACCATTTTGTGGAAATGAGTGTTATTGAGGTTATTAATACTGTAGGGATAAAAATAGGCCCAAATTATAGGATTTTAGCTGTTTTTATAAAATTAAAACTTAAAAATCCAGATTCATAACCAAAAGACTTGAGAGTGGGTTTAGTAACACCAAAACATGATGATGGATTAGAACCAAAACTGAAACATGGGGGTCCGTGCACATCTCTAGCACTAATGATACTCAACATCACAGCTCATGCCCAGCTGATTCAGTTGGACCTGCCAAGTCCTATATCTTAATGAACCAATAAGTGATAAAAAAAACTTACCTTCTAATGTAGGCAGCATTGGGTCCCTATTATATCTCTGTTACTTATTTTCTGGGCCTTCTTCTGGATGCTGTGGTATCTGGATAATGTTTTTGCTTGGTGCATAAGTACTATATTATGCATTTGGTGTTTCAGTAATCATAATATCAACATTAAGCAGCAATAATTTGGCTCAGTGCAGAGTGTTGTCTGCCTAGCTATTTAGATCTTTATAAATATTCTATCATGTTTGTTGGTGGTGCTAGTGGTAGCAGTGAAGATTGAAGCTCTTTGCGGTGTACAAATGCACACACAGCCATATGGTCTAACCCCATCACCCAAATGGCTCTCCAATCCTTACACTGATCTCAAACAAACAAGGCTAAGATTGCAATCACTGATGACTCCATCGGCTAGACCAGACCCCAGGCCAGTTTTTCTAATTTAATTTGGGGGCCAATTATTAAAATTGCAATAACTAAGATAGGAGGGTGTGGGAAAGGGAGCACGGAGAGTTGGAAGGAAAGGAGTTTATGGTCGAAGAGCGGGAAGGATACATTAGAGAAGTCAGAAGTATCACAGTGGTGAGAAAACTTGCAGGCTATGGAGTGGCCATTATACAATGTTGGAACAGAGGTCCACTGAGAGAGACAATGGGCGGAGGTAAGGAAAGGAATTTAAAGGCAGAAATGCAGTTGACATCATCAATGGTGTTGTTGAAGTCCTCATGGATAAAATGTAACAATGAACAATATTGTATCTAGAGAGGTTGTATCTATTCTCAATTTGGCCAAACACCTATTTGATCTTCTGTGATCCAATGGGACAAAATTAGTGACAAGACACATAAAAATCTCATACCAAACAACCTGACCACGGTTGTTGCTCATAAAGGCTGTGATTGGCAGCCAGTTGGGCCTAAAATGTATGACCACCTTTTAAATGACTTTAAGTCATATTTAGTTGTTGTAATACTGTATGGTTTTTTTTTTATCTGCTGAAGCTAGCGAGGTAAGTAGGTCAGTAGACAAGTGCGAAGGTAACTTCAAGAAGTTTTAAGTCCAGCCAATTTTTTACGTCACTGTTTTATTTTGTTTCCTTTTCTAGTAGTCCTTTATTTTACCTAGTTCTAGACATTTGCTAGTTCAGTAAGTAAATAATGATTTTGCACAGACACTGATGTAATACATTCTTGCTATTTTCTATCAGGAAAAGTCCAGTCTCTCTCGCTCTTATTTTTTCAAGCTCCAACACAACAATCCACATTGTGCACCTGAAGTAAGTAAAAGCAAATCTTTTATGAGCTTACCCGGAAGATGTTTGCTTTGTGGGATTCATGGAAAAAAGAAGCCAGTGAATGCGTTGCAGCACTGTCTACAAGTGAAAAGCTTCAGAGATGAAAGAAAGTGGAGAAGTGAATTGAATGTTGTTTTTGTCTTGATGAAAAAAAGATAGGATTCTAGCTTCTTTGTAAATCTCAGCACAGGTGATCGGCATTCGTTCTGTCAAAAAAGCTTTTTCCACCACATGACCTGAACAATGCACGTGTGATTGCAAGGATCAGGCTTGATTGAAGGCTACACAGGTTATTTATCAAAAGATATTTTAGTGCTATTCACTTTTTAAATGACATTATGTTACCAGACCTGTTTTGTTTTACTCCATGTATTAATACATGCTGATGCAGTAGCGGATTATAGGGACATTGAAATATAAATCCCAAGCAATGCTTATTTATGTTGTAGAGCTCTTTCTGTTGAATATAGCAAAAATGTGTCGTTAAGTTAATGTTTAATAAAGCTACACATGAAAGCAGCTGTTGTCTATGATTCAGTATTTGGCTAATCGGCTGCTACTTAGATGGAGTCGCAAAGGTATGTCATGTTAAAGAGCAAGCTGTTGTATTGAGAGTGGAGCCAATATTTATGATCATGCAGCCTATCAATTTACTAGCTGCTACTGAAATCACCAAGGCACTTCCTTCTTAACAATTTTCATCCAGCACCGGAAATTGTCAGGTTTGACGACCATGGTTCAATTTTATTTTTTGCTATGTTTGAAACTGACCCATTAGTCTGGAATTGGGTAAAAACATTAATGTCCGTGACCTACACTTAGTTTTAAAACACCCCCATTTTTAATTTTTTTTAAATTGAAATTTACTCAGTTTAATGTCTCAGTGTACTCCGAAATGAAAGTATAGAACAAATAAACAGTCAGAAAAAATCACGCTGCATGGCCGTGCAACAGCAGCGTGCAGGCAAAGGCTGAGGGCGGAGCATCTATGCGGCAGCATCAGCACATAATTTCCCTACCCCCATGGGATGGATGGATTCCTGGCTGCCATAAAGGTTGGATTTGTAGGCTAGAGTGACAGGAGTCTGGAGTGACAGGGGACAGTAGAGAGGCACAGAGGTAAGGAAGCTGGAGAGCCACAGGGGGCAGGAAGCTGGAAGACTGGGTCCTGGAGAGATACAAAGGGAAGGAGACTGGAGAGACATGGTGCAGGAGGCTGGAGAGACACAGGAGGCTGGAGAGATGCAGGACAAGAGGTTTGAAAGCAAGAGAGCAGGAGGCTGGAGAGACAGGCGCAGGAGGCTGGACGGAACACAGGAAGCACAAGTCTGGTTGAACCTTTGCCATATGATAATGACAATGGTTATATTCCTACACAAACAGGCATCTTCCAAACCATGGAATCTCCTACATGAATAGTGAATACCAACTGAAGTCACCTTCTGCTCAGGGAGGACCGAATTCTTCAGAGGTTCCCCATGGCAGAGAAACCACCGTATAGGTAAGGTGTATACCCAGCCTATTCGTAAATGAAAGCAACTGCATCAATGGACTCCACTTATTCTACAGGCAGCTGGGGGAACAGGGAAGGCAAGTATTAACTCACTGCCCTCAGCCTAGTGTGTCTTGAATACAGTAATGCCGGGGGATTTAATTATTATAATCCCGGTATTTTTGGGGCTAAAAAAAGTCTGGGATCCCAGGATCAGGAATCCTGGGATTGGCTTCCCTATTTTTGACTCATCAAAATAGTCACTTTTTGCAAATATAACTGCCGAACACACTGATAGATATGCAGTCTTTATACCGACATTCAGAATGTTGACACCAGTATATCAACATGGTCTGAACGTCAACATTCAGAATGTTAACATGGACAAAATGACAACAGGCAGAATACTGACAGTCAATTTTGGGGTTAGGGTAAGGCTGTGGTTAGAGTTAGGCTGCAGTTAGGGTTAGGGTAAGGCTGCGGTTAGAGTTAGGCTACAGTTAGGGTTAGGCTAAAGCTGCAGTTAGAGCTGCAATTAGTCAGGGTAAGGCTGCGGTTAGAGTTAGGCTGCAGTTAGGGTTAGGGTAAGGCTGCGGTTAGAGTTAGGCTGCAGTTAGGGTTAGGGTAAGGCTGCGGTTAGAGTTAGGCTGCAGGTAGGGTTAGGCTAAGGCTGCAGTTAGAGCTGCAGTTAGAGTCAGGGTAAGGCTGCGTTTAGAGCATACTTGCCGACAATCAGTTCCCTCCTTCCGGGAGGGAGCTGATTGTTGGCTAACAGCGGGAGGCGTGCCCAGCCATGACATCACATTTGGAGGCGGAGCCGCTGATCGCATCATCGTGGCCTCGCCCCCTCTTCACAATCCCATTATTTTCGGCATTGTGAAGCAGGGGATGGGGTCAAGATGATGTGATTCTGCACGAATCTCGTCACCAGGCCCCCCCGCTGCGGGGGTTTTGATGTTAACTCTGCGGGGGGTAGGGAGGGATACCGGCTTCCAGGATTTTTGCCTGCCTTTCCGGGGGGCCAGGAGTGGCACCCGAAAATCGGGAGGCTCCCGGCCAAATCGGGAGGATAGGCAAGCCTGGTTTAGAGTTAGGCTGCAGTTAGGATTAGGCTAAAGCTACAGTTAGGGTCAGGGTAAGGCTGCGGTTAGAGTTAGGCTGCAGTTAGGGTTAGGGTAAGGCTGCGCTTAGAGTTAGGCTGCAGTTAGGGTTAGGCTATGGTTAGGGTAGATTAAGGCTACAACCACCTGAAAACGCTATGTAAACATGCCGAATGGTAACTCAACATTCACAATGTTCACATTATGTCAATGTCAACATTGTGAATGTCTACTAGTTTACTGTTTACCTTTGTACCATTTCTGGTTTTCACTGGACTTTAATTCCTTCAATTTCTATAAAACTGGAAAAATGGGGGGTGTTCTAAAACTATCAGCAGTATCCAATTATACATAAAGCAATACATAACGCCGGGTAAAGTAAATAGACATTGAGATATATTCCTAACCCTCTCTACACAAAGGGCCTGATTCAAGAATGTACGCTGACCCGATGGTTAGCATACATCTCCGATGTTTATGGGCCTGCACAGTTTTCCCCTTATGGGGGGCATCTACTAGACGATTTTATCCCTGTCCAACCTCTTAACGATTTTCCCTTGAAGTTTCCCTTGAAATATGATCTTCCACTCTGAACAATTTGCAAAAGATTTGCAAAAGATTTGCAAACGATTTGCAAAAGATCTAACAATAAACTATGTTGTTTTAATCTGTGATTGAGAGCTTTCAGCTATAGTGGGCAGATAGTGGTTCATCGTTTGATCGTTCAGCGTAAACGATGTGTAAACGATTTGTAAGCAATCAAGTGAAATTGACCTGCATGTTCAGTCGATGGAGGAGACGATCAAACGACCAACGGGAGCGCGCATCGTACATCGTTAGAAACAATTACTGCACGATTTGCAAACGATGTTCAAACGATGTTCGAACGATTATCGAACGATTTTATCATTATCGTTCAATCGTTCAACTTTATCGTCTAGTGGATACCCCCCTGTAGATTGACATGCTGTGGCATTTGAGGGGTGGAGCAGGGGCATCGCTGGCCACTGTTCCCGGAAATGGGGGCTTGTCGTCCCTGCTTTCCGGAAGGCATGAGGCCTGGGTCTGCATCAGTGGATGCAGATTCTCTGGCCTCGCAAGTGACCAGGCACTGGTCAGGCTGAGGTTATCGTTAGCTTATGCGATGGTGAACTGAGGCAGCACCTACGCAGCTGCACTTGGATCGCAGATGCAATGCAGTAGGTGTTTATTTCCTATAGACACCTCCTGTTGCATTTGCATTTTGTTGGACGGTATTGCATAGCCGCTTCTGTGCAATACCGTACATCTCTGCACAATACGCACATACAAAAGTGTAAGATTGTTAGCTAGCATGAAACAGGAAATGTATTTTAGTTCTAGTTATTTGGGGGTAGATGTACTAAGCCTTGGAAAGAGATAAAGTGGAGAAAGATAAAGTACCATGTAATCAGCTCCTAACTGCCATTTTACAGGCTGCGTTCGAGAAATGACTTAATAGTTGATTGGTTGGTACTTTTGGAATATTTACTAAGCGACGGTTTTGGTGTAATTTAGAAACAGCCAGAAACCGCCATCAATTAACAGCGGTTTCTATTTCTAATTGACATAATTTACTAAAGGTCGGTTTTGATGTCTAAACTGAAACCCCCGTCGATCCCTGGCGTTTTCTAAACGATAACCCACTGTGGCGTGTTTTATATGGCAGTGGTGTCTATTCTATTTCACTGTGGTTTCTATTGAAACCACTGCAGATTAGAATCTATTCTGTTCTATTCAATTTCATTTAATAGTGCTTTTACAGAAAGAACATGCAATTGACACCATAGAGACAGACCACTGAGAAATAGTATTCTATTCATAGGGCAAAATTTACTAACCGGTGGGTTCTAAATCCCCGGGGTTTGGTGGCAGTTTGGCGGCAGTTTCCAAATGACAACTCTGTTCTATTCTATTCTAAAATTTGTTTTGATGGCGGTTTTGCAGCAGTTTTGGCCTTAGTAAATCTGCGGATAGCAAAACGTGCTGCCAAACCACCCAGGTTTAGAACCCGCCGCTTAGTAAATTTGCCCATCATCTGTCTCCACTTTATCTCTCTGCAAGGCTTAGTACATCTTCTTGGTCTGATAACTGACAACATTAATTGTAAAAGGTTGCCATTCAAATGTACACAAATTGCCTGCAGAGCTGTTTTTTTTAGCTTTACATAGAGTTGAAAGGATAAAGGAAATTTACTTCATATTTATTAAGTAATTTATACAACATATAATATTACGCCGTGCTTTGCAGTGAATAGTTAGTCATTCTGAAGCCAATAAACCCATTATTCACACAAACATGGGGAGAACATACAAACTGCACACAAAAGCACCCTAGTTGGAATCTAACCCATGACCTCAGTGCTGTAAGGCACTGCTAACCACCCCATTAACACAATGGTGTCTTTCAAAAGGAATGGAAAAGCTTAAATGAAAATGCATTCTTTTAATTAATGATAAATGGCTTTCCCAAATGCATCTTACAGTCCAGTTCTGTTCTCTTCTAAGCTGCTAAGGTCTGGTAGAAGGGGAAGGGTCTTCAACACCACCTCCGTCTGCCTGAAACAGGTAATCCTAAGGGAGAGCCGCATTAGATGCATGATTCCACCAGATCCGAGGAACGTTGGCTGCCTTTAAATAACACTCTGGGGGAGATGTATCAAGCCTTGGAGAGAGATCAAGTGGAGAAGTGCCCAAAGCAACCAATCAGCTTCTGTCATTCATCTAGCACATTCTTTTAATTGACAATTAGATGCTGATTGGCTGCTTTTTGGAAACTACTTTACTTTATCTTTCTCCAAGGCTTGATACGTCTCCCCTTCTGTATTTTAGCATAACATAAAGAAACCCACCCAAAACTAAACATTAAGGGGTAGATTTACTAAAGTGAGAGTTTTTAGAAGTGGAGATGTTGCCCATAGCAACCAATCAGATTCTAGATATTATCTTCTAGATCTAGAAGGTGCTAGTTAAATGTTAAGTAGAATCTGATTGGTTGCTATGGGTAACATCTCCACTTCTAAAAATTCTCACTTTAGTAAATACACCCTTAAGTCTTTAGTGGTGGTTTTCTTTGATAACAATGTTCCTACATACAGTATCTTTCTCTATTGCATTCTTTTTTTTCTCCAGAGCTATGTTCACATTTCATTTCACTATTCAGATCAGAAGTATTTGTGTGTACATATATGGACAGCAATGCATGGAAAAGCCTCACCTAGTGCTTCAATGTGAGAGATCATTTATGTGACTTTAATATGTGTTCACCAAGAGGGCTGATTGTATGACCCAGACATGGCCCAGCTCTGTGTTTCTTCCGAGGAGAGTCTCTGGACACCTTGTTTTTTTTCTAATATGTAGAATAAGGGCATGGCCACACATTTATCCTAATTGTAGGATGGGTGGATAAAGTGTGCTTTTGATAAGGATATAATGTGTTATGATGTTTGCAGTTGAAAAACAAAGACAAATGGGCTGATACTTCACTTGGCACTTCCTTACCACTCAATGCTTTGTGTGACCCAGTGTTACCCCTCGCAGCCATTATTCACTAATCCTATAATGCAGTTGGAGATAGAAGAGGCAATTTAACAGTAGAATAATGGATTGCATAGGTTATATTCTAATGTTTAACAAGCAGGCACGATACATGAGAAGGTTGCGACAGCTATCCTTTTATTCCTTGGCCTCAAGATCACAGATGAGAAACACCTGGGTCTTCCCTACAATTACAAAGTACATTAGTAAAAGAAAGTATTTCTTAATACATTTATGAAACTTTATTTTTTATCTTATACAGAATATCTATGGATTGGACCTATGAGGAGTGAGACAGGCAGGGACACTGAGCCCCAAGGACACCTCACAAATTAGATCACATTTGTGAAGCTCTGTATGAGATCCCGGAGGTCGGGATGTCGCAGGTCAGAATACCGACAGAGGCATCCCGACAGTGAAGATCCAGACAGCGTAAATATACTACAACTAACCCTAACCCCTACTCTAAACCTTCCTCCTTGGTGCCTAACCTTAACCTCCCCCCCTAGTGCCTAAACCTAACCTCCCCCTCCCCACACCCTAACCCTCCCGACCCGGTGCCTAACCCTAACCTCCCCCCTAGTGCCTAAGCCTAACCTCCCCCTCCCCGCACTCTAAACCAAACCCTGCCCCCTTAGTGCCTAAGCTTAGCCCTCCCTCTAGTGCTTACCCATAGCCCCTAACCCTCCTCTAACCCTCAATACTTACCTTCAGGATGCCAGCGGTCGCCGGAATTTAGGCTGTCAGCATCCCGCATTCCGGGATGCTGTCTATATCCTGTGAAGCTATATTAACCTTTATACAGCACCCAAGTTAACTTGCAGCAGGGTCCCAGAAAGTCCAACGTAGCAAGTCTTCTCATTTCTTTTATAGGATTTCCGAGAGGCACGATCACAGGTGGGATGTAGCCAAGATGTCTACAATCATAATGTCAAATGGTCACCATAATGTGTAATGTCTGAATGTTAATATAGTTAAAATGTTGACACCTACAAAATGTGTACACATGATATGTCGACACAGTCAAAATGTCGACAGGAGAAATATTAGGGTTAGCATTTGGGATAGGGTTAGCATTAGGGTTAGAGTTAGGGTTAAAAATGCTTATTGACATTTTGAACGTGTGGATATTTTGTCATTGTCGCCATGCTGCAAGTCGACGTTGTGGTTGTCGACATGTCGACATGTTAATCTTGCCGACATTATGCTGTCTAGATTATAAATGTGGACATGGTGAATATAAACATAACATTAGAGGTATGTAAAGAAAATTTTAGATCTTGAACCACGTTTATGGTTCGGTACTAGGCTTGGCATAGAGGGCCTGATTCAGAGCCGAATCAGGGCCCTCCTACCTAATATTGGAGCAGCCTCCTGGCCACTCACATAGCTGTGGGTGACCACCCACAGCTTATGCGAGCGGCCAAAAAGATGGTCGCCATCGGGCTTGCGACGAGACCCTGCGGTAGGGTCTCGCTGCCGCAAGCCCAGGAGTGCTTTTGGCTCTATCATGGGAACGCCTCCGTCTAGGCAGCCACACCCCTGGCATGCCCACCACAGGGGGCGTGCTGTCACTCACCATCGACAGCACGCCCCCTTTGGTGCGAGACCCATAGCGATGGCTTGGCCGTCGCTATTCGGGTCTCGCGCATGCGCATGACGGAGCTCCCTCCCCTCCCGAGTGGGTCTGAATCAGGCCCAGAGTTTCCGCCAAGGTTAGTTTGTGGTTGAAGCTACGGCACGTTCAGATATTAGGATAATGTTAAGACTATCTTTGAGGATTTAGGTTGCTATCTTGGTTACATTTACCCTTATGTGTGAATAAGACCTTTGCCCACAATAAAGAAAATATATATCTTGTCTTCCTAAGATGCAAGAGGCTTAGGGGGCGATTCAGACCCGGACGCAAAGCAGTGCACTTTCGCAGCCATCAGGGGCAGGGTATGTCTCTATGTCTTAGAGAGCGACAGCAGAGCGAACGTACACCAGTCTAAAGATGCCCCCTTTTCCTTCGCAGCACACATCATCTCCAGGAAGTGTATGTAATATCAGTAACATCGAGAGCCATCGGAGCTGCTCGTAGCCCTTGAGGTATACCTACCCTGCCGCAAGCAATGCGATCATGCGGCTGAAATACAACAAGGTGACATGTACAATGACGCCTCCATGCTAATATGCACGCCCATGAAATGCCGTTAGAACACACAGGCATGCCTGCATTCACACATCCACACCCCCCGTTTTCATAGTCCTTCCCCTGACACCACCCACAAACAGCACTATCTGTCACTCAAAGTAGCGCTCAGTCTGTGTATTACCAGTGCATGATTCCCGATCGCAGTGACTGGCTTGTGCAGGTGCACTGCGACGCATACGCATGCACAGACGGGCCACTATCAGCCATAGCGTGCCATCGCGGCTTAGCGTCCGGGTCTGAATCAGGCCCTTAGATCTCAGCTTTCCTATCCATGCTTTATAAAGGCAAATATATAATGATGGGTTTCATGTCCTTCTGAACACAGGGAAAATGAAACTGATCCCTCTTTATTAAAATGCTTCTGGCAGCATGTAAGATATTTAGGAGGCTATAACACAACATTTTGCATAGCTATTAATTACACAAACTTTCATCTAGTGCGGTTCGGTACTCCAGAAATCCGAGTCGTGGTTCTGATCTCTTGAGAAGATCCGAATAAATCAGAGTTGTGGTTCTGATTTTTTTGCAATTTGAAATCTGAATTTAGGGGTTTTGGATTGCATAAATTATATGATTTTAACTATTTTTGAAAACTTTTTATCAACTTTTTAAAAAACAATCCAGGTCCAAAACCAAAACACTGGTGTCAGCGCACATCTTTACTTTCATCATATTAGAGACCAAAACTAAAGAGAAGCATAGTGGTGAGCCAGATATGTCAGAGAGAACCAGGCTCCCTATTGGTGTTAATAGTTGAGATAATGGGGCTGATTCTGATTAGGACGCAACTAGCGACTCTGCGTGATGCTACGGAAGCCTGATTACTACCTTATGCTGATGCAAGTTTATGTAGGAATAATGCCGGGATCTCTGTAGCTTCAAGTGACAAGCTGCACCGCCCACTGTTTTCCTCTCTATGGCCTGGTCATCATCGGTATTGCCACTTGCACCAGCCCAATGCTAGGTGCAAGAGCTCCACAGCTCACAGATGCTCACAGATACTATTCTCTATGTACACACCGCTGCTGCTGATGAAATATGTATAATATATTACAGCAAATCTCAAGGCTTTAAAAAGCAGCGCACAGGCGAAATGCGCGTCGGTGTTTCTTAACATACCGCTGCTCACCTCGACCAAGATTCATATGGCTTCTATATAATCAGTCCGGCAGTGAGATTTGCTGCAGTACATTGTTCCTTTGTCAGCAGTCAGGAGACCCATATTAGGGACAATATACATAACTCTCCATTCAAGCTGACAAATATTGCATTGCAACAGTTATTCACACAAAATAAAGAGGCTCTAACCACATTTTGGGAATATAAATTTGTGACTACTCAATCTATAGATGTCACATTGTAACTGTTTAAGAAAACAGTGACCATTGAATTATTGTAACATTTTGCTTTGCAACTTTGACTACATTATAAATTGCAACTTAGTAACCTATGTAACTGAAGCTGTAGAGCAGGGGTCTTCTACCTTTAAGACAGTGTGGGCCACATGAAAAAATTAAATGAAGCTGAACTGTATTTAGACTGCCCTCTCCTCACACAATTATGTCCAATTACTGCCCCTCCTGCAATTTTAATTAGGTCCCCATAACTGTCCCTCCTCCTCCATTAATTATGTCAGATAGTTGTCCCCATCTACAAACAATTATGGCCCATAACTGCCCCCTCTATAGTGCCCCCAGTACTCCCCCTTATATATAGTGCCCCCAGTAGTAGTCCCCCTATGCAGTGCCCCAGTAGTGGTCCTCCCTATGCAGTGCTCCAATTAGTAGTCCCCCCTATGCAGTGCCGCTTATATAGTGCCCCCAGTAGTAGTCCCGCCATGCAGTGTCCCCAGTAGTAGTCCCCATTATACACTGCCCGCGGTAGTGGTCCCCCTATGCAGTGCCCCTTATACAGTGCCCCCAGTAGTAATCCCCCTATGCAGTCTCCCCAGTAGTGGTCCCCCCTAAGCAGTGCAGTGCCCCCAGTAGTGCCCCTTATATAGTGCCCCCAGTAGTAGTCCCGCCATGCAGTGTCCCCAGTAGTAGTCCCCATTATACAGTGCCCACAGTAGTGGTCCCCCCTATGCAGTGCCCCTTATACAGTGCCCCCAGTAGTAATCCCCCTATGCAGTCTCCCCAGTAGTGGTCCCCCCTATGCAGTGCAGTGCCCCCAGTAGTGCCCCTTATATAGTGCCCCCAGTAGTAGTCCCGCCATGCAGTGTCCCCAGTAGTAGCCCCCATTATACAGTGCCCGCGGTAGTGGTCCCCCCTATGCAGTGCCCCTTATACAGTGCCCCCAGTAGTAATCCCCCTATGCAGTCTCCCCAGTAGTGGTCCCCCCTATGCAGTGCAGTGCCCCCAGTAGTGCCCGTTACATAGTGCCCCCAGTAGTAGTCCGCCCTATGCAGTGCCCCTTACATATATAGGACAATGACACACACAAAGAAAATTTACCTGAATCCCCGCGTATGCTGCTGTCTGCTCCTACGTCCTTCCGGCCCACTCTGCACCATGGCAGAGACATCATGACGTCTCTCCCATCAGCCACTGCAGGAGCCGGAAGGTGGAGCTCATGAGTGAGCTCCAGACCGGCTCCAGCTGTGGGTGCAGCAGCCAGTGAGAGTCTGTCTGACTCTCATTAGCTGCTAAAACAAACACACCACCGCCGGGTAATACGAATGTACTACCCGGCGCCGGTGATGGTGTTTGTTTCTGTGTAATGCGGACCGCACTCACTGCGGTCCGCACTACACTAACTATTGGCGGGCCACGGGGAACAGCTCCATGGGTTGAAGACCCCTGCTGTAGAGGATTTACCCTTTCACAAAAACACACTGGCTCTATAAAGGAAAGCATAAGGCTTTATAAATATTCCTTGCGTGATAAAGGTAAATATACTTGTCCATTATAACTGTGGGGCAGTGATTAAGAACTTTCTGAGAGGGTAACTATTAATTTCCCTTGTTAAAAATCAGGAAATCATCATGCTACTGAAAACCAAGCCCTATTATATATGTGACTAGGCAGGCTAATTATTTTATTTGACTGCTGAAAATCACAATTACTTGGGTAAGTATAATAATAGAGAGTGTCACATAGAAGGACAAATAAATATTACATTTATATCAGACTCCTAACAAGCCAAGTTTATAAATATATATATCTGACCAGCGGTATAATAAACATTTTTTTAACACACAATTTTCATTTATTTATTTTTTGCACATATATCTGTCACTGATTTTAAAATATTTTGCCTAAATCCTGGAAACTCTGAATAATTTATTTTAAGAAATACCAATAAAAATGATAGAAGTTTTCATTTTCATTATATGTAATATTTAAATGTGGGATTTGTAATCGAAATAAGGGGGTCATTCAGACCCACTCGCAAGTGCAGGACGTTCACAAGTGGGTCGATGTTACCCCAATGCGCATGCGCCCGACGGAGGGAGCTCCGTCGTGCACATGCGCGAGGCCCGGACAGCGACAGCCAAGCTGTCGCTCCGGGTCTCGCACTAAAGGGAGCGTGCTGTCGATGGTGACTGACAGCACGCCCCCTTTGGTGGGCATGCCGGGGGCATGGCTGCCAGATGGAGGCGTTCCCATGGGAACGCCTACCGTCTGGGTCCGGCCCCACTGACATCACTAGTGATGTCAGTGGGAGTGATTTTGGCTCTGATAGAGCCAAAATCACTCCAGGGCTTGCGGTCACCGAGACCCTACCGCAGAGTCTCGTCGCAAGCCCGATGGTCGCGATGGTCTTGACCATCGCGACCATCTTTTTGGCCACTCGCATATGCTGTGTGTGGTCACCCACAGCTATGCGAGCGGCCAGGAGGCCGCTCCATTTTTAGGTAGGAGGGCACTGATTCAGAGCGAGCGCTCTGGTCAGAGCGTCCAGCTCTGAATCAGGCCCTAAGTGCACTGCATCAAACACTCTACTTTTTTCTCTTCTTTTTTTGTATATATTTCCCATACTTTATAAATCCTATTGCTTACAATATGTAACATACAAGAAAGAGACATGTGTTAGCAAGTTATTTTATTGTAAGCCACCTAATGGTTGATGGTTTCCTCTTTGCATTAAACCTCTTCACACTTCAATAAACTTAAAATAAAAATCAGTGTTTGTAGATACAAAGGCTAAGGCTTTATTTATAATTGCATATATAAAAAGGAGGTTGGCCCAGAAATACGTTTTCCACAATTAGCTACAGCAAGTAAACCAATAGGGCGACCCTATGACCCCGATGGAACTTCTCTTCCCTGGCACAGTATTGGAGACTCCTGCAAGGAAGGTTGTGACACACTTGCACCATCCTTGACTAGTGTGCCACATCTACCTCTTGTGCCACCTGTGGCCACTGAAGGCAATGCTTTCACAGCAAGGCTGCAGAAGAAATCCATATGGAAATAGACAACAAAATGTGGCTGGGTGGGAGGAAATGCACAAAGCCAAATAGAACTATATTTTATTAAATTATTTAATCTGCATGAATGGGCAAAACAAATATTCTCAGATTTTCCTGGCATATATATTATATGGTCAGTCTTGCAGGATTCTAATTTCCTATTAGTTGCTGTGTAAAAGTCAGTGAATAACTAAGACCTCCGCATAGAAAATAGGCCCATCAATATGGCAGGTTGATGATGGCAAGCTTGCCACACTGATGCCAAAATTATAAGTATTACAATTGTATTTTTAGTTTTCTCACAAAATTCTGCAACTTTTGTTTTAAATTTTTATGTAATTAGGGAGATATTGGGACTGATAGTATTGGGAGTGTATACACCCACATGACACTGGCCACACCCACACAGCACCTCTCCAGCTCAGTATAGAGCGTTGAACGCTTTCAGCCCCAGGCCCATGTGGCCCTTAATCCGGCCCTGACTAGTTTACATCTAAGGATTGGGGGTCAGTAGAGAACACTACATTGGCTACATGTGTTCCCTTATAGAGAACCAAGTGAACAGAGCAGGCAGTGACCATTGACACTGCCATGATTCTGCTGCTCTAAGTGGGTACAAAACTCATGCTTTTACTGGTGCTAACAATAACATGCTTTAAACACCAGTAGTTAATAACATTATATCAGTCATGCCACTTTAAGGACCATGAAAACTTCAGGCCACTTCCTAAAAAGTGTTCACACCCAACTTTTACTTTAAGTTTTTACTGCAGGAAAAATGTTATATTGATAGTTTTCTAAAATTAAGTTTTTACTCTGCCTAATTAAATATTTTCAAACTTTGTTGAATAATTTGTTTTTAAATATTAAATTTGTTTTTACATTCATAAACAATGGTGTTGTTAAAATTACTAAATGAATGGCAATATTGCAGCCACAGACATTGAAATCTCAGATTTCCCAGTGATAAGCCAGACTGACCATCTGGAATCTCAGGCAAATGCCAGAAAGGCTAAAGGACCGGTTCGGGCATCTGGAAGCCTAGTGGAGCCTTGGGTCCCAGTGCGAACAGTTAAAAATGTGGCCCCCTACCGATAGACAGTTTACATTATTTGTCATTTTTCCTCCTTATAGTAATGCCCCTTACACATTATGCCACACACCATAATGCCCATTACACACTATGCCACACACCGTAATGCCCATCACACAATATGCCATACACAGTAATGCTCATTACATATTATGCCACACACCATAATGTCCATTACAAAGTATGCCACACACCTTCGTGTCCATTACACATTATTTCACACACCATAATGCCCATTACACATTATGCCACACACTGTAATGTTTATTACACATTATGCCACACACCATAATGCCCATTAGACAATATGCCACACACTGTAATGCCCATTACACATTATGCCACACACTGTAATTCCCATTACACATTATTCCACATACAGTTATGCCCTTGACACCATTTTATGCCCCACAGTAAGGCTTCTAATTAGTTTTAAATTACCTGCTCTTTGTCAGGGCTTTCATGCTCATTGCCAGGGGTCTCATGCTTGTTGTCAGGGGTTTTATGCTCTGGGTTCCATGCTCGTTGGCAGGGGTTTCATGCTCATTGTCAGGGGTCTCATGCTCGTTGTCAGGGGTTTCATGGCAGAAGATGCAGCTTTCTGCATCTTCTCCCAGCAGCACCAGCATTCCCGGCACTTACGGGTAACGCTATGCACGCTGTGCTTCCCTGATAGATGGTAGTGGTCAAACGGGACCTCTAGCATCTGTCTCCTCCTAGGCGGCGGTCATTTTTTGAGGGACATTTTCAGCAAATTCTGTAAGTCCTGACACCTTGCTACTTCTGTTAGATGTATGAAAGTTGTAGATGTAAAGTCTGGTTTACTATAAAATGCACCACAGTCACATTTGCCTATTACATCAAACAAAGTGGAATTTCTCTCATTACCTATCCAAAGACTTATATTTTGGACTATTTTTTCAGATTCAGTGGAATGCTATTAACATCTTTTATGCATAGGATATAACTGATCCATATCTATACATTCCATTTCATCTAAAGAGGATTGCAGCTTGGGCGATTTAACAGAGGAGTGAGCCCTTTTACAGTCTCTGTGCGCCCCTACCCCCCCCCCCCCCCACACTCTCACTGGTACATGCCCCATTCAGACTCTGGCACTGGCACTGTGTCAGAGTCTACTGCACATGCGCCAATCTGCGAGATCATTCCGTCTGTTCCATTTTCCCTGTGATTTCATTACTGTGCATGTGCACATCTTTAGAAAAATGGCGCTTTTTCTGGCGCCGAATGGATACAGGATTGTGAATGGGCATAGGATGTGCGGTGCCCCCTGGCCCGTTTGCAGAACACATTCTCCACTCATTACTATAGATATGCCCAAGTAAATCTAGTATCCGCAGAAACAAACAGGATCCATGATCATAATTTCCACAGATTGAAAAAAAATATTTCCCTTTCAAATGTGCTATGTGTAGTAAAAAGAGAGTAGTATAAGAGAGTAGTTAAAACTGTTGTTGGTTTGATTTAAGTAACTACTTTTGAGCAACTGTTTAATACACAGCTGCCTGTCATCAAATACAGACCTATCTGATGGATTGTGCACTTAACTGTTACATTTTTCTTCATTTGTTCTTCTTGTAAAATAACAAGATTGTAGATACCTTAAAGGCACAGTCATGCACCGCACAGAACATATCAATTTACCATTTCCACTTCGCTGACACCCTTCAGTAAAGACTTCATAACTGCTAAATGATAACTATTAGAAATACAGTAGTGTAGACATCTATAATATTAATTTTTTAATTCAAAAGCAGCAACAAGAAACATGTTATAAACTTGTTATTCCGCAACATAAAGAATTTGTGTACACACAGCTTCAGCAAAAGTACAGTAGGCTGCTCTTTAGATTGTATTATTTGAACAAAGTATAAAAGTAAATAAATAAAAGGACATTACCAGACAAAGTAGCATCATAGTTGTACTGTTAGGCCTTTTTACTCCATGGAAAAATGTTATGCATAAAATTGTCGAACTGCACACGACTAATAACAGTATTTTCAGGTTAAAGTTTCTAAAATGTGCGCCATCTTGCATTTGGAGGGAGAGTTTGGGGATGTTCGCATATAAATTCAGTGCAGTATGAACGTGGCGACACAGTGGTGTATCTATAACTTACCTTTCCGGAGTCCCACATGAGCGCTACACAAATCTCCGGGAAAATGGTGCAGACGCCATGTTACTGGAGACTTTCGCATGTGCAGTAGACTCTACTTGCAACTGTGCCGCAGAGAGAGGAGGGGGCCTGCATGGAGGCAGCTCATGGGCCCATTCTCTCTTAATCCACACCTGTCCAGGACACAGGTCATTTTCACCTTATAGGGACCTGTCTGATTTTGGCTTATACCATTTAGAAGGCATATCATTTTATGTGCCATATGCCTGGTGCAAGTTTCCTACCTAACTGTGATGACAGCTGCATTTTTGTGCTGGATGTATCTATCTGTTACTTATAAGGATATATGCAAATCAAAATACAGTCTCAGAAGTGATCAGATACATTGTTGTATTTCACTTTATGTCAGGGGCATATTAAGAGAGGAGGGGGCCGTGTTCACTCCCCATCGGGGGCCCCCTCCTCTCTCCCCAGCTGCCATCAGTGAACTGACAGCAGCAGTAGACTTCGGGCACTAGTCTGCAGGTATCTTCCTGGTGATTTCCTACTGCGCATGCGCAAAATACCGGGAAAATGGCCGCGGCGGCCATTTTCCAGGCACTTTGTGTAGTGCTACGCCGTGGGACTGTGGAGAGGTAAGTATAAAAAAAAAAGTATTGAAGCAGAGTGTGTGGTACTGGCCCCCCTGGACCCAGGAGCCCATGTGCACCGCACAACTTGAACCCATTATAAATATGCCCCTGCTTTAAATCAAGACCATGAAATGCAGCAATTTAGCTAACAAGATCCTTCCACTTCATCTAGGGCAAAAGTAAAATTAGCAGCCAACAATAGCTGTATTATGCCTACAGTACAGTGGTGTAACTAGGGCAGGGCCGCCAGGGCTCATGCCCTGGGGGCCGTGGGACTGGCGGCCATGGTGCCGTCCCGGCCTGGTTAGCCTGTGTAGTGCAGACTGTAGTGAGTGCCGTCACACTACACATTTACACACACATTGCCACCAGTGCAATGTGTATATTTCAGGAACCAATGAGAGTCAGACAGACTCTCATTGGCTGCTGCTGCTGCGCCCACTGCAAGAGCCGGGCTGGAGCTCAATCATATGCTTCGCCTTCCGGCTCCTGCAGTGGTTGATGGGAGAGACATCATGACGTCTTTCCCATAATGCAGAGCGTGCCAGCCCGGGAGGACTGCTGTGCGGACGGCAGCGGCAGCAAGAGCCGGGATTCAGGCAAGTGGGGTTTTTTTACTCGTGTGTTTGTTTGCACTACTGGGGGCTCTGCATCATGGGGGGACCTCTACTGGGGGGGCTACTACTGGGGGCACTGCATCAGGGGGGGACCACTACTGGGGGGGACTACTACTGGGGGCACTGCATCAGGGGTGACCTTTACTGGGGGTTACTATTGGGGGGGCTCCAACAGGGGGCACTGCATTGGAGGGGGGACCACTGCTGGGGGAACAATTGGGGGGGACTATTATTGGGGCCACTGCATCGGGGAACCACTACTGGGGTCACTGCATAGGGGGGGACTACTACTGGGGGCACTATATAAAGGGCACTGCATTGGGGGACCACTACTGGGGGCACTGCATGGGGGGACTACAACTGGGAGCACTATTTAAAGGGCACTTCATAGGGGTGACCACTACTGGGGCACTGCATAGGGGGGGCTACTACTGGGCGGCACTATATAAGGGACTTACTACTGGGGGCACAAGGGGCACTGCACTTTACCACTACTGGGGTACTGAATAGGAAGGACCACTACAGGGGGCACTGTTTAAGGGGCACTGGATAGTGGCGATCACTACAGGGGTTACTGTATAAGGGGCACTGGATAGGGGGGATAACTACCGGGGGCCTGCATAAGAGGGAGCACTACTGGGGGCACTGTATAAGGGGCACTGCATAGGAAGGACCACTACATGGGGCACTGCATAAGGGGAATCACTACTGGGGACCTCCATAAGGGGGACCAATACTGGGGGCACTGTATAAGGGGAACTAATGGGGGGCTGCATAAGGGGGACCACTATTGGGGGCACTGTATAAGGGGAACTAATGGGGGGCTGCATAAGGGGGACCACTATTGGGGGCACTGTATAAGGGGAACTAATGGGGGGCTGCATAAGGGGGGCCACTACTGGGGATACTGTATAAGGGGCACTACTGGGGGCCTGCATAAGAGGGACCATTACTACTGGGGACTTTGCATACTAGGGGTACTGTATAAGGGGCACTACTAGGGGCCTGCATAAGGGGGACCACTACTGGGGGCACTGCATAGAGGGACTGTATAAGGGGCATTGCATTAAGGTGTATATGGAATGGAAAGGAATGTTCAGAGTGACGAGAAAGGGGTGTGTGTCATGTTTACACGCCCCATTTTTAAGTGACAACTCCCTTTGTGACCACACCCATTTTTCGCCTATGGCGTGCACACATAGGGGAGAGAGCTCCATTTTTAGATGTACCCTGGGCTCCAAATACCCTAGTTACTGCTACAGTATCTGCTAACATCAGGTGGCTCTACCTGCTCTTCCCTTCCCCTCCATTCTTCTTTATTACTACAGAGTATAAGCTCAATGTTTGTGTGATTGCTGAGGAACCACAAAAGTATACTTTCAGTATCACCTTGTCATGCATTGATCCAAATTCCAACCTGGGAGGTGGGTAAACATCTTTGGCCATATATGTACTACGGGCCTGATTCAGCAGTACACCGCTGAACGCAGATTCCCGATGAATCTGCACAGGCACATAGCCCGTTCTCTGCATATGCAGAACAGGTCTGCGATCCCGCTCGCAGACTGTCAGTGATTGCCAGTCTGCTGTAGTTTGTGGACGGGGAGGGGGCGGCGATGTCACCGTTGGGGGGAAGGAAGAAGCCAGGATCTCCTTCGGCTGACGGAGATTTCCTGGCTTCTTCATCTCAACTGCGGCGGCTGGCTGCGTGACCTAATGGGTCACCTAAGCCGGCCGATGTCCCACAAAGTATCCGATGCTGCGTTGGACAACGCAGCTCGGATACGTAATGCAGCAGGAGGTGTGATGCCTCCTGCTGCATTACCATATCAGCACAAATGGAATTGCAAAGCTGCTTGCGAGCAGCTTTGCAATTCCATCTGAAGCTGAATCAGACCCTAAGGCAGGGTACACACCTGAACGATTTGTAATCGTTCCGATTTCCTATCCAATTCCCTTGAAGGCAGAATTTCCTAAATTGAGCGTACACACTGTCCAATTTCACATAAGATTTGACGATTTGTTGAATCGTCAAATCGAATGCGCTGTACAGTGTACAGTGGGCTGATCGTCCGGTTGTCCGTACACACTGTGCGATTGGCACCTTATCGTATGCGTTATCTTATGATTGTCTGTGCTGCACAGACAATCATAAGACGTCGCATACGACCAGTGGGAGCACGCAATTGTGCGTACACACTATGCGATTTACACGATTCATCGTTCCAATTACCTTAATTGTGCCGATATCGTCCTGGTGTGTATGCACCCTTAGAACCTTACTTAAAAACCATGTTAATTGTTGGAGTTTATTATAAATATTTTGATCATTAGAATTCTTAGTGCTTATAGTGTGCACCTTTTTTTCTGCTGTAGAACTACAGGTCTCCGCATGCTAGCACCTATTATGTTTAAGATCAGGATGTGCAGCCCAGACCATCTTTTTTCCTCTCTATAATGAACAGTGGGGGTCATTCAGACCCGCTCGTGAGCGGCAGTACGCTCACAAGCGGGTCGATGTTCCCCCACTGCACATGCGCACGATGGAGGGAGCTCCGTCGTGCGCATGCGCGAGACCCGGCGAGCGACGGGCTCTCCATCGCTCCGGGTCTCGCACCAATCAACATCGACAGCACGCCCACCCATGGGAACGCCTACCGTCTCAAGCCGGCCCCACTGAAATCAGTAGTGATGTCAGTGGGAGTGATTTTGGCTCTGATAGAGCCAAAATCACTCCAGGGCTTGCAGCAGCGAGACCCCACCGCAGGGTCTCCGTCGCAAGCCCGATGGTCTTGACCATCGCGACTATCATCATGGACGCTCGCTATAGCTGTGGGTGGTAACCCACAGCTATGCGAGCGCCCATGAGGACGCTCCAAAAAAAGGTAGGAGGGCCTTGATTCAGAGCAAACGCTCTGGTCAGAGCGTTCAGCTCTGAATCAGGCCCAGTGTTTCAGATTGTGATATCAGTCTGACCTTTGTATAGAAATTAGTGTACAGTACAGTATTTCAGATATATGGCATTGGTGTGTTCTGGGTATATTGATCAGTGTTTATCAGGTATGTGATATCAGTTTGACCTTTGTATAGTGATCAGGGGAAACCAGGTATGTGATATCAGTTTGACCTTTGTATAGTGATCAGGGGAAACCAGGTGTGTGATATTAGTTTAACCTATGTATATTAATCAGTGTGTATTAGTTGCATGATATCAATGTGACCTATGTATAGTGATCAGTGTGTACCAGGTGTGTGATGTTGCCTGAACTGTATATAGTGCTTAGAGAGTATCAGGTGTGTGATATCAGTGTGACCTATGCATAGAGATCATTGCGTATCAAGTATGTGATGTTGTGTGACCTGTGTTAACTGATCAGTGGGTATCAGGTGTGTGATATCAGTATAACTGTGACCTATGAATAGTGATAATTGTGTATCAAGTATGTGATGTATGTGTATAGTGGTCAGTGAGTATCATATATGTACAAGGAAAGTAAATAGAGTGCTGTGTATGGCTCAGAGAAGGGAGGCCCCTGACCAGTATCTTGCTTAGGGCCCCATAGGGTTTAATCCGACTCTGAAAGTAAAGGCTCCTACACACTAGACAATATCTTGAGCGATTTGGCCAATCCTTATGCATCGCAACGACAAATCGTTCATATCGTCCAGTGTGTACGCACGATGCTGATGCCGATGTGTGCTCCCGAGGGTTGTCCGTCGTATCCTCAGATCTTTTGTACATGCAGAAAGATCTGAGGATGTAGCTAGCGATGCCATGCTGCCAAATGCATGCGATGCCATGCTGCCATGATACCCCCGCCGTCGCCATGATACCCCCGCCGTCGCTTCGTCACTGCCGGGATTGGCAAGTGTTTATGCACTTGCCGAAGCCGGCACCCCTACCGGACCCGTCGAGCACGATATATCAGCTTGGTACACATCGTCCAATGTTTACCCAGCTTTACAGTAATGCAGTGGCGGCTTGCCAGGCGCGCCAGCCCCTAGAGGGCACCACTGAGTCCCCAAAAGGAAAAATAAAATCCTACAATAAAAAAAAAAAACAGCGCTGGTCACCCCCCCCCCCACTAGCCGCCACAGGGAGGCTCCATTTGCCGGGCGCCTGCTGAGATTTGTTACCAGCGGGCACCCGGTACACCCCTTGCAGCGGCAGCTGAAAGCCGGAGCTCACTCCTGAGCTCCGGCTTCTGGCTCCCACAGAGAGCACTATGGGATGGACGTCATGATGTCATGACGTCTCTCCCATAGATCCGAGAAACCAGATCTCACTCCTGAGCTCCGGTTCCTGCATAGAGCACTATGGGAGGGGCATCATCACGTCTCTCCCATAGATCCATGGAGCCGCGGTCGGACAGGAAAGCAGCGGACACAGGAGTGGGGCTTAAGGTAAGTATTCTATTTGTATTTTAATTGTATTTTTTTTTTCAGAAGCACCAGCACTGGGGGCACGACGATAGGGGGCATTACTACTGGGGGGATTACTATAGGGGGCATTACTACTGGGGGTACGACTATAGGGGGGCATTACTACTGGGGGAACTACTAATTTGGGCATTACAACTGTGGGCACTACTAATGGGGGCAATACTAATGGGGACACTACTATAGAGGGCATCACTATTATAGGAGGCACTACTAATGAGGGCATTACAACTGTGGGCACTACTGGTGGGGGCATTACTATAGGGGACATTACTACTGGGGGATTACTATAGGAGGTATTACTACTGGGGGCACGACTACAGGGGGGCATTACTACTGGGGGCACTACTTATGGGGGCATTACACTGTGGACACTACTAATGGAGGCATTACTAATGGGGACATTGCTAATGGGGGCACTGCTTTAGAGGGAATTACTACTGGAGGCACTACTATAGGGGGCATTACTACTGGGGGCACTACTAATGTGGGCATTACAACTGTGGGCACTACTTTAGGGGGCATTGCTACTGTGGGCACTGCTATAGGGGCATTACTACTGGGGGCACTACTAATGGGAGCATTACAACTGTGGGCACTACTATAGGGGACATTACTACTGTGGACACTATTGGGGACATTACCAATGGGGCACTACTATAGGGGACATTATCAAAGGGGGCACTACTAATGGGGGCACTACTAATGGGGGCATTACTACTGTGGGCATTACCACTGCGTGCACTACTAATGAAGACACTGCATGGGGGGCACCACTACCGGGGCCATTGTGTAAGGGGCATTGTATAAGGGGCACTACTACTGTGGGCCTTGTGTATAAGGGGCACTAATTTGGGCATTGTGTAAAAGGGGCACCACTGTGTGTCATAACATGAATAAGGAACTACTGTGTGGCGTAATTTGAATTGGGGATAATGTATTATAAAGGGAATTACTGTGTGCGGCACAATGTATTATACAGGGCATTACTGCATGTGGCATAATGTGTTATACAGGTTATTACTGTGTATAGCATAATGTGTTATACAGGGCATTACTGCATGTGGCATAACGTGTTATAAAGGCCATTACTGTGTGTCGCATAATGTGTTATAAAGGGCAATACTGCGTATGGCATAATGTGTTATACGGGACATTACTGCATGTGGCATAATGTATTATACAGGGGATTGCTGCATGTGGCATAATGTTCATACAGGTCATTACTGCATGTGGCATAATGTGTTATAAAGGGCATTACTGTGTGTCGCATAATGTGTTATAAAGGGCATTACTGTGTGTGGCATAATGTGTTCTAAAGGCCAATACTGTGTGTGCCATAATGTGTTATAAAGGGCATTACTGCGTGTGGCATAATGTGTCATACAGGTCATTACTGCATGTGGCATAATGTGTTATAAAGGGCATTACTGTGTAAGACATACTGTGTAAGGCGCATTACTGGACATGGCAATTATTTGCCATGAGGGGAGAGCTTGGGGGAAGCCCAGCACCTCGTAAGTGCTTGGCACGCCCCACAGTGTGATGAATTGGGGGTGTTCCACAAGGACACGCCCCCTTTCCGGAAGCGCGCGCAGAGGAACGCCATCTAAAAAAAGTTCTTTCTTTATTATTATTATTTTTTTTGGGGGGGTGCAGCTGGGAACCCTCGCCCTGAGCTCCACAATGTCTAGAACCGGCCCTTCGGTAACTGCACACAATGAGATAGTGACCAGCTTGATTAATAGTGTATGCCAGAATGGAATGAAGGACATTTTACAAGAAGGCTAAGAAAGTGTTGAAACGCTGGAATACGTAATATGCCACTGAAATAATGAAAGGTGGCAAAGATTATTCTTTTGATGAATTTACAAATTCTTTGATAAGATACTGAATTTTTTTGGCAGCATCAAAGGAAATCTGTTAGGACAGACTCATTTTAGTGTAAAAGATGTAAACATAGATAAAACTTTCCAGGTATGCAGGGAAGTAGTAGTAAACATGCTCTACCAATAATAACTTATTTTTAAAATAGCAATCATAAATAAATTCATATTACATAAATGGGATATTCTTATAATCATACAGTACAGTATTACACATTAGGGATGGGACTCGAATGATGAAACATTGGAGCCATCAATGTTTTGGCTACGATGTCCGAAGATCAGCACCTAGTGGTGAAGGAAGAGGTGCTGCATTTTGAGATTTGTGCCTGCTGTGAGCCAATCACAGCTTGCAGACAAGCAGCCAATCAGAGAAAGTGACAATGAGGGAGCGGAGTAGAGCTTCTGAAGATCTCAAGTAAGTAGAGGCCCCTTAGAGGAGAGAAAACCTGGCCGAAAGAAGAAAGAAGATGCTGGGAGACAGAAGAGGGAAAAGGTGCCAGGAGGAAGGAAGAAGATGTCTATGTATATTTGTGTAGTGTATTTGCTTGTGTACTTGCCAGTTGTGCTATAGTCTATTAATTGTATTCTGTAAAGTATCATGTGTGTTAGTAGTAGAGATGGGCGGTTCGGGTTTGCTGAAAACCGAACAACCCAAAATATTTGCGATTCTTAGTCAAAATGGCTCCCGGCCCGGATTACTTTGGGGTTCCGAGTCGCAACATGGGTCTTCTAACCAAGTTCGGAACATGGATCTAAAAAATGGATCTCGGATTTTGGATTGCATTTAAGTCCCTCTATCGTGATTTCAGGTCCTGTGAGGAAGTCAAAATTGACTGGAAATGTTTTTGATATTAATAATACAATAGGAACAAAAATAGGTCTAAGTTACATGATTTTAGCTTTTTTATCAAATTTTAAAGAATTCCAAAACAAAAACCGAACCAAAACACTTGATGGTGTTTTTGCCTAAACATTAACATTTGGGGGTGGTTTTGCCAAAACCAAAAAAGGGGGTCTGCGCACATCTCTAGTTAGTAGTAATAACTATAACATCTGCATACTATTAAGTAGATAGGGCAGTGCAAACGCGATGCGTTCAGCATCCCGGCGGTCAGAATGCCGGCACTCACATTACCGGTGCCGGAATCCCGACACTGGTCAGAATCCTGGTGTCGGCATCATGACCCCTGTGTGCCTTCCCCTTGTAAGCAAAGTCTATCTGACACACTTGAGTGCTAATACAGATTGAGGGCATTCTTTGCTGGTTGGTCAGGTTGTCAGGTGTGCACTACTGGAAACCTCAGCATGCAAACATAACTAGGTGATTGCTGAGACCTTAGCGCTGAGGATGATGAGAACCCAATCAATCTACTGAATAGGCGGTTTCTTTTCTTTGTTGTCCATGTCATACCATCGTGTGGCTTCTTGGTCGTCTTTCTCTTGCCTAGAGAGAGTTGCCTGACCTGTGCACAAGGACCATTGGCAACAACTCAGTGACCTGGAGGACAGAGCTGGTGGAGAGATGTCAGTGTATGGTTACACCACACCCTCCTCCACCACTCACACCATTGATAGTGGAGAAGTGGACAAGGGAGTCCATCTACAACTGTGTCACTCTTTGAGACCTGGCATATTACCTCTATTACTACTGTTCTAGCATCATTCACTGCAATCCACTAGAAATGTACACTCACCGGCTAGGGAGCTGTATCACACCCCGCTCCACTCAAGCTCTGTTTCATTACATCCAGTGTATCACAGTGAGTACAGCTGTACATCACCTATCACATAATAAACCATCACACTGGTTAAGCAACTAGGCTGTTTGAAGTGATATGGCATTTGCTGGTGTAGACATAACTCTGCTATATAACCGCAATTGTACACACAAATTTCCAACAAGGGTGAGATGGGACCATGCACAGACAAGGGAGACACCTACATAGCATGGGAGGTGATAACTGTAGGCTGACCACCTCTTCTCTGCTCTCCCTGATTTCCAATAATGCAGGTGAGGTAGCTGTAACTCCAGATCGCCTGATGGTGCCCCCTCCCTCTTTCATCTGGGGCACATGGGCCGCTAAGGCACGATTGGAACAATTCAACATTCTAACACAGTTGGCACACAGAAACTGACACTAATTACTATAATTCCCAATACTCCGGAGCGCTTGGACACATATTTTATTTTGAACTATCTGAACTAACCTCAGTCCCAATTCATTTGTATAGTCTGTGTTCTAATGTATTTAGTTAGCTTTTAATGTGAGCAACATGTTTATATCTTAGTTTAATTGAAGAAAATTAGAGTAGACGGGGGTTAGTGGACGTTAGTGGTGGCGGTGTGGTCGGTGGTGAGGGCTGCAGGACCCAGTGGCGGTAGACAGATGCAGCATGCACGGTTCAGGGAGATCCGTGATGCCTGAATCTGTGTGTGAAAAAAAAAAAAAAACAGATGCATGGACAGGATCAGTGAGATCCGTCTGTGCTGCTATGTTTAAAAAAAATTAAAGTGATAAAATGAAAAACTGATGCTCCACCCCAAAAATGAACAACCAGCACTGGGCTTTGCAGACCCAGTCCTGGTGGTGCTAAATACAAGTGACAAACGATGTAGGGGTCCCCCATATTAAGCACACTGGGCTATTGAGAACCAGTCCTGGTTGCAAAAATATGGGGGACAAATGACGTAGGGGTCCCCCGTATTCAGCACAACCTGCCCTGGGCTCTGAGCCAGTCCTGGTTCTGGAAATACAGGGGAAAAAATGTGTAGGGTCCAGTACCAGACTTTTTCTAGCAGGGGGCTAATGCCACAGCCAGGGGAACCCTTTCACCGGGTCCCCCAGCCGAAGCATCAACCCTGACCGCTAGAAAGCCCAGGCCAAAGATCCCTCAGGAGCTGAGGACTCCCCCAATAAAGGGGTCCCCCCTCCAGGGCACCCCAGGCCTAAGCTGATAGTCCGGGTCTTTCCCCGACACCACTGGGCGGTGGGTACCAGGTTGATTATGTAGTGTAGTGGATTTGAAAGTGTTGAAAATATTGTCCTTTGTTGTGGAACTGCAGGTCCCAGCAAGTATGCTAGTACTTGGAGAACTACAAGTACCAGCATGAGGGGCCCGCTGGTACCTGTAGTTCCACTGCAAAATCACGGCTCGTGATGTCATCACCCCACCCCCTTGGCTGGCTGATATAAGCCAACGTGAGGAGGTGGCTTGGCAGTCCGACGGCCAGGAGGGAGAGTGGAAGATCTCCTGAAAGAAGACGCCTGGAAGTCCTGGGGCGGCGGCAGCCCCGTAAAAGAGTTTAAAGTTTGCCGCACCCCAGGTGAAGGTGCAGCTAAATAAATTACTTTAATAAATCAGTGTAGTGTGTTTATTTTAATATATATGTTGCTGTGGAGCTACAGGTACCAGCGGACCCGTAATGCTCCACATGCTGGTACTTGTGATTCTCCACAAGTGGAGGCTTGCTGGGGCCTGTAGTTCCACAGCAAAAACCAATATTTTTAACTCTTTTATTTGCACCACACACTACACAATCAACCCGACACCAACCACTCCAGGGGTGCCGGGGATAGCCTTGGGCTATTAGCCTAGGCCTGGGGAGCCCTGGAGAGGGGGACCCCTTTATTGGGTGGGTCCCCAGCTCCCCAGGGATCCCCAGCCTGCCTAACTAGCAGTCAGGGGTAATGTTTTGACTGGGGAACCCTGTGAAAGAGCTCCCCTGGCTGTGGCATTACACCCCCTCCCAGCTAGAAAGGGTCAAGCGCCGGTTATGGTAAATACAGGGGAAGCCTACTCATTTTTTTCCCCCTGTATTTCCAGAACCAGGACCGGCTAACAGCCCAGTGCTGGTTGCGCTAAATACAAGGGACTTCTATGTCATTTGTCCCCTTTATTTTGGCAACCAAGATTGGCTCTGATTAGCCTGAAGCTGGTTGTGCTTAATACAGGGAACCCCTACGTCATTTGTTGTTTGGCACAACCAGCACTGGGGCTTCAAAGCCCGTTGCTGTGGGGGCACATATTTTTTTTTATATTACACATATTCATTTTTTAACAGATTAATGGATGGATCTCACTGATACATCCATGCACCTGTGTCCTATTGATTTGGTTTTCTCAGGTGCAAGCCCAGTGCCAGTGAGTCTCTCTGTTGACCGCCGGTGCTCCTGTGCATGGCTCCATTGCTGCCAAACCATGCCACTCTGTCTCCCCTTTATCTGCACCACTGTTTTCCACCCATCTGCATCACTTCCCTCCCATCTGCACCACTGTTTTCCACCCATCTGCATCACTTTGGCTCCTTCCCATCTGTGCTGCTTAATCTCCCCCCACCCTCTCCACACCTATCTGTCCCCATCCACACCGCTCTGTCTCTTCCCCTATCCACTCCACTCTTATTACATCTGTGCAGCTCTATCTCTGCTCATACCTCAGTTGCATAGACTGCATGTGTGTATTCCAATGAACACACAATTTTGTAAATTAGCAGCTCCACCATTTTGTGAGTGACAGCAATCTCACTCTGTGAGAGTTCTGAATCTGCAGTTAACCACAGGGTGTGATGGCATACCATATCTGTATTGTGCAAGGAGCACGTCCATTAAGGTGTCAGCCTTAATGATCGGAATTTCACTGTTTTTTTAAGTTTGAGTGGCACAAATTCAGTAGGTTTTGTGAAATTTCAGATCACGTCTAAGAAGCCTTCAAGGAACATGTGAATCCATAATGTTTTTTGTCTATGGCACATATATATATATATATATATATAATATTATATATATATGCTCTTTTTCCCAATTTAGTGGAGGTGCAGCATTGGCGAGACAGAGCTGCATCTCAGTGGCTTTCTGTGGCGCAAGAAAGCATTGTGGCGCACTTGCCCTCTGTTATATGCTGAGTTTCTACTACTTAGTGTTGGAGGACCCGGGCACTTCTAGTATAGAGGTGTTCGGACTGTGCCCATGAAGGGAATCTTCCACAGTTCCAGTACGTCTGTAGGGGGGATGTTCCCCTATAAAGGTTACATCTGAAGAGACTAGAAGATTGCAAAGCTTAATTAATTAAATAAAAGCTGTGACCTTTTAGCCAAGCTGTTTTTGTGTCCATGTCTTTGTTTCATTGAGTTAAGCTTACTTTATACAGTATGTTAAGCGGTTTTAATGTGGTAATTAGCAGTGGCAAACGCAGGATTTCTAGAGAGGGGTTTCCAAATTCTTGATTTTAGAGTGAGTGTGGCCTGTCCATGAAGAGGGCATAATTAGCACTTATCCAGCTTTAATATGTTACATACAAAGTATATTGTGTTGCATAATTCCAGCATATGCAATACCAGCAATCACAGTAAACCATTAGATGCGGCAGTAGGTCCATCCTGTCTGAGCAGAATGCTTTTCTTCAGATGTGGGCTCCATTCCAGAGCATTGGAGCAAGTCCGGGAGTCTGAGTGAGCAGCAGAAGAACCTAGCACTGCCCTGGACATATATGTACATATCGGTCTCCTTATGTACTGGATAGTGTATTATTATACAGTATTAATTATTAACCCTATTGATGGTTTATAGCAGTGCACCCCTAACAGTGCATGTTTTCCACATCTCCTAGTTGGTGCACAGGTATATTTATTACTGGCTGACACATTTTAAAAGATCCACAGGTGGTGCTAATCATTTCATTTGTGATACTGAGAAGAACACGCAGCGCTAGTAACATTCTATTATATTACTATTTCTATTGTGGTCATGGTATGTGCTGGGGAGGGGGGTTTCCAGGCAGACGGAAACCCCCCCTGCGTTTGCCTATGATTAGCAATAAACGAATGGAGGTCTTATGAAAATCGTCTACCACACAGGATATAAAATAAAAGAATATAAAAGGTATTTTCCCTACCCCTTTATTCTTAATTTTTCACAGATATTATTGAGCACCAGGATTTCAGTAACATGAAAAGACTATGTACATCTAAAGAAGCAGAAAACTTAGCTTACCTTTAAGGTTTTTTTTTCAGACAGAATAAAGCATTTTGGCAGGTAAAGCACACAGAAATACCTTCTCTGCGCTGTTTGCTGATTTTCACATAAAGGCAGATAGTGAAAGGAGTGGTCATCACAGCCGAAAGTGCATTTTTCTGATTCATATATTTGCAGTAACTATTTACACAGGATTTAAATGTTTAAAGGGAAACTTGATTTGCTGTGCGTTATGTGTTGTGGCGTGTTCTTTTAGTACACCTTGGCCGTGCTTTTTATGCAAAAACAAAGCAAAGAAATGATACAAGGAAGTAGGATGTTATTTTATTTGTGATCGCATACAGAGCAATTTATTATCTAACTCAAATATTAATGGTAAACTGTAGAATATTTTTATAAGGGGCAGAACTATGGGAGACAACTGAGGCGCCTGCCGCCAGGCTCCAGCACTGAAGGGGCATCTCCTCCATTACCCACAATATATTCACCCCACTTAGGGCTGTTGCTATGTACCCGGAGTGTACCGTCACGGCCGCCCAATAATGGCACCTCTTCCCAGCACCTGAGAAGCCACTATACACTAGTGGAGAGCTATGTGTCAGACTATCAGCTGCCGCCTTCGTCTATCTATAGCCTGTACCTGCTCATTAGTGTCGCCATTCCTCATTAGCTTATTTTGTCAGTGTGACACGTCCGGTGCCCTCTTCACCCACAAATCTCTGTCTCACTCCTCCCTGGCAGCTGTATCTGCATGCAAAATGCTATATTACAGTGTCAGCGGGCACCAAATTATAACTTGCCTCCGGG
This sequence comes from Taudactylus pleione, assembly GCA_031769625.1. NCBI lineage: Eukaryota > Metazoa > Chordata > Amphibia > Anura > Myobatrachidae > Taudactylus > Taudactylus pleione. The sequence continues at coordinate 5,895,667 of JAUIMM010000516.1, read as the reverse complement.
CGTCTGGGATGAATTTACGCCACTGATTCTTATCATTAGGTCTCTGTTCAATTATAATCACATTATCATTGGCATTATAGATCTCTACCTAAATGGCTATTTTCCCAATTTAGAGGACCCTTTGTGGTCAGTTGCGAAACATGCATAATACGACTAATTAGTAATGATCTAGTGAAAAAGCAGTTCACTTCATATTAAATGAAATTATTTAAATTAATAACACCAGTGAAATTTTGTAAAGTATATTAAAAACTATATAATTATTATGCTATACATTTGTTCCAGATATGCTTGCCACTTAGATTAATCGTATGTTTTCTCACACTCATTTTGGTGTTGTCCTGCAATGTGGGTGACACTTAAACATCAGGTCACATCCTTATTCTATCAGCTGAGGAACACAGCCAGAAGCAAGCTCTCAATCCCCTCATTGGATCTGCCTACACTCATACATGCATTTCTATAATCATCATGTGTGCTAAAGCTAGCATAGGGGGTGCCATAAAGGGACCTCCCCCACTGCTGGGTCATGGACTACTTCTTCCCTTCCTTCCAGAACATAGACTACTCACCTGAGTGGTCCAGATGAGTAGTATATACCCCAGGGGTGAGGGGGAGGAATAGTCCATGACCAAGCAGCCCCCCTTGTGTTGGTTCCTAAGAATACCTATGATCATCACTCTTGGTCTACCAGCAAAAGAATTGCACTACTTGTACAAAATGCAGCTGCCAGGCTGTTGGCTATCCAGTCCTGTTCCTGCCATATATCACCCATACTTTACACTGGCTGGCTGTAAGATGGCAAATGATTGGCTTACAGACTTGCAATACCCTAAATAACCAGTGTCCAAGGTACCTGAAGCAGCTTCTGATTCCTTACTGTCCCGCTCGCTTACTTGATCTTCAGATAAAGGACTTAGCAGTACCTAGAATCTCCCTTCAATCATTTGGGGGTCAAGCTTTTAGCTTTGTGGCCCTGACTCTATGGAACTCGCTTCCTTGCACAGTTGTCTGAAGACTTACCTGTTTACTCACGCATTTCACTAATTTTCCTTTAGTTCCTAAAGATATACAACCAAAATGCTTATATCTCTTTTCTGTTAAGTTTATTGTGTACATGAATCTTGTGTTTTTAAAATGCAAATATAAAGCACTGAGAGTCCTATTGAGAGAAATGTGCTATATAAATAACATTATTATTATTATTATTATTATTATTATTATTATTATTTCCACTGGCCACTAACTTTTTCTTTCTTTGAAAAGAAAGATGGCCCCAACTCTTGTTTTGGATGGAGAATTCAAGAGCTTTGAGTTTTTTTTCCATACGTTTAAAAAGCCAAATTCTTATTTTGATGTTTTATGCTGAGATTATTATCTTATTGCTCTTTATTTATATACTGTTATAATATTCCATAGCACTGTGCAATCAATCAGATAAGTGAAACATAATACAATTAGCGTAACATAAAATATTCCCTAAAGTGGGAGATATTTCGTTTCTGTGAAGTGAAGAATATAGGGTGACAGAGAGTAGGGCACCCTATTAATAATATATGGGGACATTGTGATGTGTGTGCAGGTAATGCCTTAAACTTTAAAACAGCGATGAGCAACAGAAAGCCTGAGGGCCGCGTACACATCTCCTAAATACTTTACTCCGTCAGCACCAGCTAGTCAGTGTCTCACAAAGCTTTGCCAGTGCAACTTATTATTGAATAAGATCTGGATGAAGCTTTATGGGTCATAAACTAGAGAAAATTCAATTGGATTTTAACATTTATACATGAAGCAGCGAGGGGTGTAGGAACCTGGGGTGGGGGGGGGCAGAGGGGGCAGTTGTCCCCCATGATTTCTGTTGGGTGGGTAAAGACCTTGTTTTGCCCCCCCATGACCTTCTACACATAAGTGAATGGGGATGAGTGAAAAGAAAATGGGGATGAAGCGATAAAAGCTGTATTTGAACTCGCCAACTGTTGTCATTTCTGTTTACCAAAAATGAAGTAATCTTCATGTTTGTTCTGTGTACATTTTCTTCTTGCAAATGCCTTTTTTTTTCTTTCTTCTTGCCCAACTCTTTTGGCTATCACAATTTGCAGTAAGCATTAGCAGACATACGCTTCCCATTGACTGTTCTTGTAAGTTGTACAACAATAGTACAGACACCGTGAATGATTGCGGTTTGCGGACACTTTAAAACGTTACCAGCAGTCTTATTGTCGCCAGATCGTAGCACATACCAGATATTATAGCGCATACCATAACCAGTGAGGCAGTGACTATAGATTTAAAAATACTCCCAATCAAATGAGATTAGGCAAATCTGAATAAAAACTAGGTTAATGACTATGAAAAATGTACATTTTTAAGATAAACAATTGAATTTATCTATATTTCTAACAGCTATTGTAATAGTTGGTAGTTAATATTAATAATATTTATTTAATAATGTATAAATAAATTTTTATAGTAAAAATGGCCAACCCCAGTAACACTGACGAAAATTAACATAGGATTGGGAGTCTTTGTATAAGTAGAGTCACTGTTACAACTGTCATAAAACGGGCCCTATAGTAGTCCTTGGCCTCCCCCCATAAAAATTTTCGTTCCTACGCCCCTGGAAGCAGCCAAGTGATCCGCTCTGCATAATGTAGGTCAGGTGCTTTAGCAAGGGTTTATTAGTCATGATATTAGTAATTTGTCACTGGTAAGTGGAGGTTGGGAAGTAAAAACCACAAAAAGGCAAGTATGAGATGTATTTTTGGGTAAATGGGGTGGTACAGTGCATATGGAGGTATTTTAGCTGAATTGATTTTGTATGTAAGTGTACAGGGTGTTTTAGAGGGACCGGGAATTTGATCGGCCTATGGGGGAATCTGACGTGTGAGCTCGAGATCATGTGGGATCTATTCTAAGGGCATGTGAGGCCTCAACTTAAATTATTGACATTTATTGCTGAGATTAAAGGTTATGAGTGTACCTTTGGGATGTCAGAGGGTGCAACATGTGGCCACCTGTTGCCCATCATCACTTTAAGGTATGTTAATGAAATAGTGTGATGTAGTGGATTGCAGTTCATAAGCGCAGCTTGGGAGACGTTACGGGATGCAGTTTATAGACCGGCAGATTAAATGCTGCCGGTCTATATCCCGACAGGCGAAGCCCAACGGGGGACTTCAGATAGGCGTCAAAATACCGATGCCCGAACGAGGTAAGTCCCGGGCGTCCTTAGCATTAGCCCCGGGGAGGGGAAGGTTAGGTATAGGGAGTGTAACGGGGTTAGGGTAGGTTTTGGGGGGGAAGGTTAGGGTTAGACACCACTAGGGGGGAGGGTTATGGTTAGGGTTAGGCACCACTGTGGGTAGGTTAGGTTTATGCACACCCCCGGGAGGGTTAGGTTTAGGGTGCGGGAAGGGGGAGTGAGGTTTAATTACCCCCGCGGGATACTTATAGTTAGACACCCCATCGGGAGTTTTAGGTTTAGGCACCCCTAAGGGAGTTAGGGGTGGGAGAGGGGAGGGTTAGGGTGCTTACCAGCCGGTGTCAGGATCTCCTGCTGTTGGGCTTCTGATGTCGGGATTTGATCCGCCGGTATTACATACTGATTCCAGACGTTACATAGAAGAGAGGCAAGTAGTGCTAGCAGAAGATAGCAATAAATCATTGGCTTAATGAAGAGAACAATTGGATAGGGGTACATATATAAATGGAGAGAAGTAAAAGGGTTCCATACCATGGATAGCTTTGCAGGTCATAACAGATCATTTTTAAATTGTATCTTGGATGTAATAAGAAACTAGTTCAATGGGAGGGATGCATCTGCATTAAGCTGCAGTGTTAATAAACTGGGAAATCCTGGCAGTCACATTCATAGCAGATTGAAGCAGTGCTAGTCTGGCTTAGGACCGGCCCTTAACTGAATATTGCAGTAAATGAGATTTGAAGTAATTTGTGCAAAAAATGTGTCATTGGTGATGAAAGGACAGATGAGTTTTCAGATTTTGAGGTGAAGTGAAAATAATTTTTACCAGAAAGTTCATGACAGAAACAAAAAGTTGTCCAAGACAGCCAGCTTGTGAATTGGGAGTTATGGTAGATCCCCTTCATTTCACGAAAACAGATCTGCCCCGTCAAGGCATGGACTCCACAAGAACAAGACCTCTGAAGGTGTTCTGTGGTATCTGGCACCAACACATTAGCAACAGATCATTTAAGTCCTGTAGGTTTCGAGGTTGGGCCTCCATGGCTCTGAAATTGTTTTCCCAGCACATCAGATTGAGACCTGAGGATTTGGAGGCCAAGTCAACACTTTGAACTCTTTGTCATGTTCCTCAAAGCATTCCTGAAATTTTTTTTTGTGGTGTGGCAGAACGCATTATCCTGCTGAAAGAGACCACAGCCATCAGAGAATAATGTTTCTGTAAAAGGGTGTACTTGGTCTGCAACAATATTTAGGTAGGTGGTATGTGCCAAAGTAACATCCATATGAATACCAGGACCCAAGGTTTCCCAGCAGAACATTGCCCAAAACATCACACTACCTCTGCTGGCTTACCTTCTTCCTATAGTGCATCCTAGTGCTATCTCTTCCCTGTTCCCCATGTAAATGACACACGCGCACCCTGTCATCCATGTGATGTAAATGAAAATGTGATTAATCAAATCAGGTAACCTTCTTCCCTTGCTTCAAGGTCCAGTTGTGTGCCCAATGTTTGTGTCTTCAGTGGTAGACAGGGGTCAGCATGGGCACTCTGTCTGGTCTGCGGCTTTGCAGCCCAATACGCAGCAAGCTGCTATGCACTGTGAGTTCTGACACCTTTCTATCACAGCCAGCATCAATTTTTTGGCATTCTGTGGGATAGGACCAGATGGACTAGCATTTGCTCCCCACTTGGGTGCCCAAGACCCTGTCGCCTGGTCACCAGTGGTCCTTCCTTGGACCACTTTTGGTAGGTACTTTTAACACCTGCATACAGGGAACACCCCACAAGACCTGCCGTTTTAGAGATACCCTTGTCAAAGTTGCTCAGATCCTTACACTTGCCCATTTTTCCTGCTTCCAACTTCAAGAACTGAGTGTTCACTAGCACACTTATATCTCACCCCTTAAAAGGTGCCATTGTAACGAGATTATAAATGTTATTCTCTTTACCTGTCATATATGTGACTCATATACTACATTAAATGTGTCTACTGCCTTAAGATATGTTTAACCCCTTCACTGCTGAGGGTTTTGTAACCCTTGTGCTGAGGTCATTTTTTTACATTTGTGCCCGTCACATGCCAATATTAATATCAATAACTTTTATATGCGGTACTAAAAGCAAACATGATTTTTTTTCAGCCTAAACACCACAATATAGAAGTACTTTGTGCTACTTGGGGCCTGATTCAGCAAGGATCACTATTGCGTACGCAGCTGCGAATTCGTACGGAATGCAGCTGCGAATGTATGCTAAAGCCTGCCATAGCTCATCCAGCATAGAGGGCCTGATTCAGCAAGGACCACAATTGCAAAGCTGCACGCAGGCTATAGATATATGATGTATGCACGCAGGCAGCTTTGCAATTGCGATCCTTGCAATTATGGTAATGCAGCAGGACGCATCATGCCTCCTGCTGAATTACGCATCCGAGCTGCATTGCCCAACGCAGCATCGGATACTCTGCGGACCATCCGCCTGCTGCGTGACCCATGGGGTCCCGCTGCCGGCCGCCACATATTAAAGTAAAAGACCAGGAAATCTCTGTCAGCAGGCCATCGCCGCCCCCTCCCTGCCAACAAACACCAGCAGACTGTCAATCACTGACAGTTGCTGGCAGTCTGCGTGTGGGAACGCAGACCCATTCTGCATATGCGCAGAACGGGTCATGCGCCTGCGCAAATTCCCGATCATCAGGAATCTGTGTTCAGGAGTGCACTTGCGTGCACTGCTGAATTAGGCCCACAGTTGCTTATATGCACACACCACATATTGCTTATACGCACGCAATCTGCCGATTGTTGCGTTTTGCGTATGCGTATACATTGCGGTTGCATGCGCGAACTAGCCACTGTGATCGGTACTATGAATGCAGAGGATACTCAAACCCACAGCTGTAACGAGACTTTTTGGTGCCCTGTGCCAGAGAGATCATTGGCGCCACCCCCCTCCATTTTTAAAATAAGGACATGTTAGTGCACCTGAAAAAGGGCCATGGCTTCATGAGGAAGGGCCAGGGAAGAGATAGGGGAGGCCAGGAGATGCTGGGGATAGAAGAAGAGGAAGCTACAAGTGAGAATGATAGAAACAGGATTATTGACAGGCCCGAACAGCGCCCCCTGCCCTGCGATGCCCTGTGCCGTGGCACTGGTCATACTACCCTAGTTACGGCCCTGTGCAAACCCATGGCAGAGTGATTGACAGGAAGTGACATTTGTGAGTGGTGACAGGGGGGTGGTCGGGGGTGTGTATTGGGATGTCATTGCATGGACGTGCATAAATTATCCACTGTGATACCATACGCAGCCTGAGGCCTCATAGCGTGCGCTGAAGTAAGCAATTCCTGAGTGAGGTCTGACCTGCCTTTACTGTGCATATGGGCCCGATTATTTCACTATATTGGCCAAGAATACAGATGTGAGTAAGGGGAAGTGGGCATCCTCATGTTAGGCTGCAATCGCAATGCGAATGCAAACATTTACATATCACCGCTGATATAAGCAACTGCGTTGCATGCGTATAAGCAGAATAGCGATCCGTAGTGAATCAGGCACTACGTCGCTTACCTGCATAAACATCGGTACCATCGATGCACATTGGCCAGTCGCGCACATTTACAGCAGGTCTGACCTGCCACAGAAACTACAAGTCTCGTTGCATGCAGTGAGTACTCCAGCTGCATATGCAATTGCAGAGGCTAATCTATGCACGCCCATGCAACGGCATTCAAACGGACAGGCACGCCTGCGTTTTTATGGCCACTCCCCTGTCACCACCCCCAAATGCTCACAGCCTGTCACTCACTCTGCGTTCGCTTCCTCTGTGTGTCCGTAATCGCAGTGCGATTGCAGCACACATGCAGTGTTGCTTATGCGCAATGGCTAACAATCGCTCGATCTGCGTAACGCAGTTGCTTTAGCTATCCTTGCTAAATCAGGCCCTTGGTTCACCAGTAATCCACCTTTTCAAAATAGTAAATGCAAGATTCTATATGTAGATTTTGACAAACAAAATCTGCATTTGAAATTAAAATGAATGAAATTAAAATGCATTTTGTTTAAAATTTTTACTGTTGCAATAACTTTTTCCAATATGAGAAACATGACATGAATTCTTAAGGCTATTGCTGGAAATCCCCTGCAGAAACTATGTACCCCCAGGTATTAAGCAGTGGGCACTGAATGGGTTCCTCCACAGTGGCAAGCGCAGAATTTCTAAAGGAGGGTTTCCAAATGTGTGATTTTAGAGTGAGTGTGGCCGTCCATGAAGAGGGCATAATTACCACTTATCCAGCATTAATATGCGTCATACAAAGTGTATTGTATGTCATAATTCCAGCATATACAGGACCAGCGATCAAAGTAAGCCATTAAATGCAGCAGTAGGTATTTCATACCCATTCCATCCTGCCTGAGCTGAATGTTTTTATTTTAGATGTGAGCACAATTCCAGGGCATGGGAACAAGTCCGGGAGTCTGGGGGAGCAGCAGCACTGCCTTGAACATATATGTAAATATTGGGCTCTATGGCAGTGTAACCCTAACAGTGCATGTTTTCCAAATCCCCTAATTGGTGCACAGGTTATTTATTACTGGCTGATACATGTTAAAAGATCCACAGGTGGTGCTATTTATTTAATTTATGATACTGAGAAGAACATGCAGCACTAGTAAAATTCCATTATATTACTATTTCTATTGTGATCATGGTGTGGGCTGGGGAGAGGGGTTTCCAGGCAGACGGAAACCCCCCTGCGTTTGCCTATGAGTCCATTTTAAATCACGAAAAAGGTGTCTCTATAAGTTTCTGTGGGACTGCTATATTGTAACATTTATCAAGTTCCGGAAAGCTTAGCCTTTCGGAACTTGGCCCCTAAAGACATGTCCTTTATATTTTAGCCAATGGGTTTTTATTTAGTCCTGGGTGACGGCACCACTTGCACACCCTTAGTTATACCTCTTTTCCACCAAAAACCCAGGTCCGACCTGGGTTTTTGGACATGGTTCCAACCCTGGTCAGACCCAGGTCAGACCCATTTACACTGCACCTTTGATCTGGGTTACTCCCAGGTCAGCCCTGTTCACACTGAACTCAGGTCTGCCCTGCTAAACCTGTGAGGTCATAAAAAGTGGGAGGTGAATGCTCCACAACCACCAATCAGCTCATTTTAGGCATGACCAAGGTCGGATAACCCGGGTTGCACCGTTTACACTGCACCATTACCTGGGTCCATCCTGGGTCCAACCCTGGTAGCTACCTGGGTTGGATTGCAGGGTCACTTGACCCAGGTTATTTTTCAGGGACCCTTTTACACTGAGCTGCGACCCGGGTAGACCCAGCAAAAACCCAGGTTTTTGCTCTGGTGTAAAAGGGGTATAACAGACCTGCCAGGATCTGATCCCGGAAGTAAAGTGATCACCTTATTTTTTGCACATTGCAGGGACAGGCCCCTATCAGAGCCCCCGTTCCTGCATGTGTTTCTTTGTAAATTTAGGCAATACTTTATTCATTATTTCCACAATATGCGGAGATAAGAAGTTACAGTTATCAGGACCCATTCCTGATAAATGGTAAATACGGGGATATTACTCACTGAGGTTAGACACACTTCAGCAGGGAACACAAGGGTTTTCTTTGGTCTTTGAGTAGGATAATTGTTTCAGGCCTACATATTTGTTTGCATGTTGATCTGGACTTCTAAGGAAACTGCAGGTGCAAAGTACTTGATGACTCAGATATGTTGGAATGATCACAACGGACAGTTGCAGCAGACTGAAAACATTTACAGCTCTGACCATGGTACCTATACATTAGGGGTGTGCACCGGCCACTTTTCGTGTTTTGTGTTTTGGTTTTGGATCTGGATCTTTCTTCGTGTTTTGGATCTGGATTGGTTTTGCCAAAACCACCCTTCCGTGTTTTGGGTTCTGGGTTTTGTGTTTTGGATCTGTATTTTTTTGAAAAAAAGCATAAAAACAGCTAAAATCACAGAATTTGTAGGTTTTTCTGCTCCTATGCTATTATTAACCTCAATAACCTTAATTTCCACTCATTTCCAGTCTATTCTGAACACCTCACACCTCACAATAGTGTTTTTATGTCCAAAAGGTTGCACCGAGGTAGCTGGATGACTATGCTAAGCGACACGAGTGGGCGGCACAAACACGTGACCCATCTAGGAGTGACACTGCAGTGGCAGGCAGGATGGCAGTTAGAAAAACTAGGCCCCAAACTGTACATAATGCAAAGAAAAAAAGAGGTGCAAGATGGAATTGTCCTTGGGCCCTCCCACCCACCCTTATGTTGTATAAACAGGACATGCACACTTTAACAAATCAATCATTTCAGCGCCAGGGTCTGCCACACAACTGTGGCTGAAATGATTGGTTCGTTTGGGCCCCCACAAAACAAGCTGGCAATTAATGTGTCCCTGCACAAACTGGCTCTACGGAGGCAAGATGTCATCCTCATCCTCCTCATCCACCGATTCCTCACCCTCTTCAGTGTGTACATCCTCATCCTCACAAAGTATTAACTCGTCCCCACTTGAATCCACCACCACAGGTCCCTCTGTACCTTCTGGAGGCTGGTCTCCCTGGAAGAGCTGATAATTCATTTTGATGAACATCATCTTCTCCACATTCTGTGGAAGCAACCTCCTACGCCTTTCGCTGACAAGGTTCCCGGCTGCACTAAACACTCTTTCGGAGTACACACTGGAGGGGGGGCAACTCAGGTAAAATAGAGCCAGTTTGTACAGGGGCCTCCAAATTGCCTCTTTTTCCTGCCAGTACAGGTATGGACTGTCTGACATGCCTACTTGGATGCTGTCACCGATGTAATCCTCCACCATTCTGTCAATGGTGACAGTATCATATGCAGTGACAGTAGACATGTCAGAAATTGTTGCCAGGTCCTTCAGTCCGGACCAGATGTCCAAACTTGGTCCTGCCTGCCCTGCATCACCGCCAGCGGGTTGCTTAGGATACCTAAGTTTTTTCCTGGCAGCCCCAGTTGCGGGAGAAAATGAAGAAGGAGCCGTTGACGTGTCACGTTCCGCTTCAGCTGACAGTGTGTTCACCAGCAGGTCTTTGCACCTCTGCAGGCTTGTGTCGGCCGGAAAGAGAGACACCACATAGGCTTTAAACCTAGGATCGAGCACGGTGGCCAAAATGTAGTGGTCTGATTTCAACAGATTGACCACCCTGGAATCCTGGCAAAGCGAATGAAGGGCTTCATCCACAAGTCCCACATGCCGAGCGGAATCGCTCCGTCTTAGCTCCTCCTTCACTTTCTCCAGCTGCTTCTGCAAAAGCCTGATGAGGGGAATGACCTGACTCAAGCTGGCAGTGTCTGAACTGACTTCACGTGTGGCAAGTTCGAAGGGCTGAAGAACCTTGCACAACACGGAAATCATTCTCCACTGCGCTTGAGTCAGGTGCATACCCCCTCCTTTGCCTATGTCATAGGTGGATGTATAGGCTTGTATGGCCTTTTGCTGCTCCTCCATCCTCTGAAGCATATAGAGGGTTGAGTTCCACCGCGTCACAACCTCTTGCTTCAGGTGATGGCGGGGCAGGTTCAAGAGTGTTTGCTGGCGCTCCAGTCTTCGGCACGCAGTCGCTGAATGGCGAAAGTGGCCAGAAATTTTTCGGGCCACCCAAAGCGTCTCCTGCACGCCCCTGTCGCTTTTCAGAAAATTCTGCACCACCAAGTTTATTGTGTGAGCAAAACATGGGACGTGCTGGAATTTGCCCAGATGTAATGCCCGCACAATATTGGTGGCGTTGTCAGATATCACAAATCCCCAGGAGAGTCTAAGTGGGGTAAGCCACTGGGCGATGATTTCCCTCAGTTTCTCTAAGAGGTTGTCGGCGGTGTGCCTCTTACTGAAACCGGTGATACACAGCGTAGCCTGCCTTGTAACGAGCTGGCGTTTCTGAGATGCTGCTACTGGTGACGCTGCTGCTGTTGCTGCGTAAGGTGATACATCTACCCAGTGGGCTGTCACAGTCATATAGTCCTTAGTCTGCCCTGTTCCACTTGTCCACATGTCCGTGGTTAAGTGGACATTGTGTACAACGGCATTTTTCAGGACACTGAGGACACTTTTTCTGACGTTTCTGTACAGTCTCGGTATCGCCTGCCTAGTGAAGTGGAATCTAGACGGGATTTGGAACCGGGGACACACTACCTCCATCAATTGTCTAAATCCCACTGCACTAATGGCGGATACCGGACGCACGTCTAACACCAACATAGCAGTCAAGGCCTCAGTTATACGTTTTGCTTCAGGATGACTGCTGTCGTACTTCATCCTCCTCGCTAAGGACTGTTGGAGGGTCAATTGTTTAGTAAAAGTAGTGGTGTTCCTACTTCCTCTCTGGGATGATGAACGACTCCCAGCAGCAGCAGCAACAGCAGCAGCGGCAGCAGTAGGCGTAGCAATGCAGGATCCTCCGGAGGAATCCCGGATAGGAGAGTCAGTCATGCCAGTGATATGGCCTGCAGGACTACTTCCGATCCTGACTAAGGAGGAAATTGACGAGGAGGGAGTTGACGGTGTGGTTTGCAGGCGCTTGGATACAACAGGACAACGGGATTTAGGTGTCCCTGGACTGCTTACGGTCTGAGCCAAAGTTTCTGAACTTGACAGTAACTTTTTATGAACGCGCTGCAGGTGCCGTATAAGGGAGGATGTTCCTAGGTGGTTGACGTCCCTACCCCTACTTATTTCACCTTTACATATGGTACATATGGCAAGACAGTTGTTGTCCGGATTTGGATAGAAATATTGCCAGACCAAAGAGGTGGAATGTTTGGTCTTCTGCCCAGGCATGACCGTGATGGGCTTTTTCATCCCACGGACAACAACTGTCTCCCCCGGAGCCTGATTTAAACAAACCACATCACCATCAGAATCCTCCTCGCCAACTTCCTCCTCAGCGCCAGCTACACCAGTATCCTCATCCTGTTGTACTTCAACAGTGACATCTTCAATTTGCATATCAGCAAGTGGACTGTGGGTGCTCCTTTCAGCACTTGCAGGGGGCGTGCAAATGGTGGAAAGAGCCACCTCTTCCCGTCCAGTGCTGGGAAGGTCAGGCATCGCAACCACCACCACACTTGGACTCTCTTTGGGGATTTGTGATATCTTCTTAGAAAGCACAGTTCTTCGCTGTGCTTTTGCCAGCTTAACTCTTTTGATTTTTTTAGTGGGAGGAGGGCTTCCATCGTCATGTGAAGCTGAACCACTAGTCATGAACATACTAGGGATCGACCTTAGCCGTTCCTTGCCACTCCGTGTCGTAAATGGCATATTGGCAAGTTTACGTTTCTCTTCAGCTGATTTAAATGTCTTTTTCAAGGTCATTTTCCTGAACTTTGCCATTTGGGATTGTATGTGCCCTCTACTATGACATTGGGCATCGGCCTTGGCAGACGACGTTGATGGCATGTTATCGTCTATGTCATGACTAGTGGCAGCAGCTTCAGCACTAGGAGGAAGTGGTTCTTGATCTTTCTCTATTTTATTTTTATCGGAGAAAGTTTGGTCCTCCATTTATGTTATATCGATTTGATATATACGTGCGGCTAAACACAGAAAATAAATTTTTTTTTGGTTCGGACTGGAGTGTACTTTGTGGGTTACAGCACCCTTTAACGGTCAAGCCAGCCGGCCCTTTACTTATGACACAGGCGCACTCTTGGCACTACTTTGTTGATGCACGTGCGGCTACTGCGCACACAATTCACAAACACAGAAAATAATTTTTTTTTGGTTTGGCTTTGGACTGGAGTGTACTTTCGGGGGTTACAGCACCCTTTAACGGTCAAGCCAGCCGGCCCTTTACTTATGACACAGGCGCACTCTTGGCACTACTTTGTTGATGCACGTGCGGCTACTGCGCACACAATTCACAAACACAGAAAATAATTTTTTTTTAGGTTTGGACTGGAGTGTACTTTCGGGGGTTACAGCACCCTTAACGGTCAAGCCAGCCGGCCCTTTACTTATGACACAGGCGCACGCTTGGCACTACTTTGTTGATGCACGTGCGGCTACTGCGCACACAATTCACAAACACAGAAAATAATTTTTTTTTTGGTTTGGACTGGAGTGTACTTTCGGGGGTTACAGCACCCTTAACGGTCAAGCCAGCCGGCCCTTTACTTATGACACAGGCGCACGCTTGGCACTACTTTGTTGATGCACGTGCGGCTACTGCGCACACAATTCACAAACACAGAAAATAATTTTTTTTTTGGTTTGGACTGGAGTGTACTTTCGGGGGTTACAGCACCCTTAACGGTCAAGCCAGCCGGCCCTTTACTTATGACACAGGCGAACGCTTGACACTACTTTGTTGATGCACGTGCGGCTACTGCGCACACAATTCACAAACACAGAAAATAATTTTTTTTTGGTTTGGACTGGAGTGTACTTTCAGGGGTTACAGCACCCTTTAACGGTCAAGCCAGCCGGCCCTTTACTTATGACACAGGCGCACGCTTGGCACTACTTTGTTGATGCACGTGCGGCTACTGCGCACACAATTCACAAACACAGAAAATAATTTTTTTTTGGTTTGGACTGGAGTGTACTTTGGGGGTTACAGCACCCTTTAACGGTCAAGCCAGCCGGCCCTTTACTTATGACACAGGCGCACGCTTGGCACTACTTTGTTGATGCACGTGCGGCTACTGCGCACACAATTCACAAACACAGAAAATAATTTTTTTTTTGGTTTGGACTGGAGTGTACTTTCGGGGGTTACAGCACCCTTAACGGTCAAGCCAGCCGGCCCTTTACTTATGACACAGGCGCACGCTTGGCACTACTTTGTTGATGCACGTGCGGCTACTGCGCACACAATTCACAAACACAGAAAATAATTTTTTTTTTGGTTTGGACTGGAGTGTACTTTCGGGGGTTACAGCACCCTTAACGGTCAAGCCAGCCGGCCCTTTACTTATGACACAGGCGCACGCTTGGCACTACTTTGTTGATGCACGTGCGGCTACTGCGCACACAATTCACAAACACAGAAAATAATTTTTTTTTTGGTTTGGACTGGAGTGTACTTTCGGGGGTTACAGCACCCTTAACGGTCAAGCCAGCCGGCCCTTTACTTATGACACAGGCGCACGCTTGGCACTACTTTGTTGATGCACGTGCGGCTACTGCGCACACAATTCACAAACACAGAAAATAATTTTTTTTTTGGTTTGGACTGGAGTGTACTTTCGGGGGTTACAGCACCCTTAACGGTCAAGCCAGCCGGCCCTTTACTTATGACACAGGCGCACGCTTGGCACTACTTTGTTGATGCACGTGCGGCTACTGCGCACACAATTCACAAACACAGAAAATAATTTTTTTTTGGTTTGGACTGGAGTGTACTTTCGGGGGTTACAGCACCCTTAACGGTCAAGCCAGCCGGCCCTTTACTTATGACACAGGCGCACGCTTGGCACTACTTTGTTGATGCACGTGCGGCTACTGCGCACACAATTCACAAACACAGAAAATATATTATTTTTTTAGCACTTGGGGGGAGCACCCCTGATGGACAGAGCACCCCCTGGACAACACTACAGCACTCCTTTAGGACTGGGACACTGCACAGGACTTTGGAGTGGACACAGCCCCTATGGAGAACTGACTGCACAACACAGTCCAGCCAGCCCCTATGGACTTTGAAGTAGTGGACACAGCCCCTATTAACAACAGCAGCACAGCACAACACAGCCAGCCCCTATGGACTTTGAAGTAGTGGACAACAGCAGCACTACACTACACTACACTACACAGCCCTAACTCCCACCCTCCCTCTTCACTGTCCACAGCCGAGTGAGAAAATGGCGCCGACGTGTGTACCTTATATAGGATCCAAAACCCGCGAGACTCGGAAGGCGGGAAGATGACGTTTTGCCTCGATTTCAGATCCGAGTCAGGCGGGAAAAGTCGAGCCTGACTCGGATCGGACTCGGATCGGGGGGGCTCGGGGGGGTTCGGATTTCAGAAATCCGAACCCGCTCACCCCTACTATACATATAAAGCAAACTGAACAAAGTTGTTTCTCCAAAGCGATAGCTCATTGCTCCGGCGCGGTGACAGCTGATGCGCAATCAGCTGTCCTCGCGAGCGGCTTCACTGCTCCTTTTCAGAGCATACGTACAAGATCCACGAAGTTTGGTGGAAGGAGCTGGACAGGAGCGGAGGGATCCAAAAAGATCCCTCATCGCAACCTGGACCTCCTTCCCATAGGGAAGGAGCGGGTTGCGAGGCCGAAGCAAGAGCATTCGCCAACTGAAGATGGCGAATGCTCCCGCAGTCAAGCTCCGAAAATATTATATTTTTGGAGCTTGTTGAATTCTGTCCCCATACTAGTGTATGGGGACAGCGGGTTATTCCACAAAAGGAAGGTTAGTAGGAGATATCTGTGATATCTCCTGCTTTACCTTCTTGATGAATGGCCCTTAGTTTTTACAATTGCAGGTGAAAATGTGCTTTTTCATCTGCTTTTCTGAAAATTAAGTGATGATGAATAGGCCCCATAGAGAGAACAAACCAGACTATAGAGAACAGATTCCAAAAAGTAACTGAGGGAATGGAAACATTCTTCACACAGGGCCTCATTATTTAAGCACACAGGATGCGCTCTGCTGCTCCCTAGAGGGTCTGCAATGGGAATGCAGTCATTAGGTCGACAATAACAATGTCAACACCACAATGTTGACATTCTTAGATAGATAGATAGATAGATAGATAGATAGATAGATAGATAGATAGATAGATAGATAGATAGATAGATTTGATGTGGGACTGCCTCCAAAGACTATCCTCAGCTCCCAATCAAGGAGGAGGAGCTGACATTTTGGTGTCAACCCCCCAGAGGCTTGTGTGCAGATTAGTCTCTCAACCTTTATATAAATTATACTTTTTAAATATATAACATAATTTTTAAAATCTGTGTGATATATAATGAAGAAAAAAGCATTTCTCACAACATTTGGTAGTACAGAAACAAGATGGGGGCGTGGCTGTGTCACGCAGGGGTGTGGCTGAATCATAGCAGCCACATCCTTTTTCAACTTATTTTACAAAAAAAAAAAACACCAGCCATTGGGGAGTAGCTCCCCACGCCCCCCTCCCCCTCCCTGCTCACATATATATAAAGCGGTGGGTTTTTAAATTCAGTGATCTTCTGCAATTTTCGTGACAGCTTTTATGGCAATTTGGGTTTATATAATTTCCAACCCACCACGCCAAACTTTGTCATTTAATTAGACTGCCAGGAAAATTGCAGAAAATCATTATGATTAAAATCAGGCCAAAAAAAAAAGAGATTATGGGGGTCATCCAGACCCACTTGCGAGCGGCAGTACGCTCGCAAGTGGGTCAATGTTCCCCACTGCGCATGTGCACGACGGAGGGAGCTCCGTCGTGCGCATGCGCGAGACCCGGCGAGCGAAGGACTTTCCTTCGCTCGGAGTGTCTCATCAAAGGGGGCGTGCTGTCGATGGTGACTGACAGCACGCCCCCTTTGGTGGGCGTGCCGGGGGCGTGCCTGCCAGACAGAGGCGTTCCCAAGGGAATGCCTACCGTCTGAAGCCGGCCCCACTGACATCACTAGTGATGTCAGTGGGAGTGATTTTGGCTCTGATAGAGCCAAAATCACTCCTGGCCTTGCGGTTGAGAAACCCAACCGCAGGCTTTCACTCGCAGTTCCAATGGTCGCGATGGTCTTGACTTTCCTTCGCTCGGAGTGTCTCATCAAAGGGGGCGTGCTGTCAATGGTGACTGACAGCACGCCCCCTTTGTTGGGCATGCCGGGGGCGTGCCTGCCTGACGGAGGCGTTCCCAAGGGAACGCCTACCGTCTGAAGCCGGCCCCACTGACATCACTAGTGATGTCAGTGGGAGTGATTTTGGCTCTGATAGAGCCAAAATCACTCCTGGCCTTGCGGTTGAGAAACCCAACCGCAGGCTTTCACTCGCAGTTCCGATGGTCGCGATGGTCAAGACCATCGCGACCATCTTTTTGCACGCTCGTATATGCTGTGAGTGGTGACCCACAGCTATACGAGCGTCCAGGAGGACGCTCCATATTAATGGAGGTGGGCCCTGATTCAGAGCGAGCGCTTTGGTCAGAGCGTCCGGCTCTGAATCAGGGCCTATATACTGTAGGTAATCAGTCAATCACAAGCGATTTACTAATGATGGCAAACGTCATCAGTATAAAACAATACAGCTTACCAAAGCCGTAACCAGCCTTTTTGGTGCCCTGCGCCAGAGAGAGCATTGGCACCCCCCCCATCCTCCTTTTTTAAAATATGGACATAAGATAGTTCATCTGAAAAAAAGGGCCATGGCCTCACGGGGAAGGGCCAGGGAAGAGACAGAGGAGGCCAGGAGATGCTGGGGATAACAGAAGAGGAAGCTACAAGAAAGGATGATAATAAACAGGAAAATTGATCAACCCAAACAGCGGCCCCTGCCCTGCTATGCCCTGTGCCAGGGCACTGGTCGCACCACCCTAGTTATGGCCCTGCAGCTTACATAGACGTATGCATCTGTATGCCAGTCTGCATGTGTTTGCAATTGCTTGTACATGCCCTTACTATACTTAGCATATGGTAGTATTCTTCATCACAGCCCCAGACATACATACATACATACATACATGCTAGTGCCAGAATCACACAAATCTGTGTAGACACATATGTGTGCAGATTCTTCTCTATTCATTCAAAGAGAGATTCTACACCATTTCCGCTAAGCAACCTGCACAGTTCGCCCCAATCCCATAGTATAGACTCTAGTGTTTCAGACAATATATATCCCTCTGAATGTGTTATATTTTATATACTATAAAACATGTCATGTAATAACTATAACTTTAAGATCGCATTTTAGAAATGGTAACATAACAATCTGAGTAATTGCAGCACCTCTAAACAAGTGACATGGAATCAAATTGCAGAAGTCAGCGAAAATATATGAAGCATATTATCAAGTCATCTTCATTTCCAGTGACGCAATCTGTTTTCGGCCAAACTCTTGCAGTCTTTTCAAGATCTGCATTGGTAACAGCGAGTATGTGACCTTTCTAGACAATCCGAGGAATATCAAAGGGAGTAGGTAGCTCAGACTGACATTATTACATGAGCAGCAACATTTTGATATTTAAGCTCACACATTCCAGCTCTCAATCAAAATTCTTGGCAATGTCATCCCAAAGTAATACACTTGCTGAAAGCGTTTATCATTCAACACTAGGACTAGCTTTTCTGAACATCTGTACAAAACTCTCACCTGTATAGTTCAAGGAGTTAGATTTCCTCCATTCTTTTTTCCCTGAGCCTTCCTAAAAGAGTGTCTTCAAAATAACAGACATAAAAAGGAGTAGACAGCGGCATAGTCCTGGTGTTATGTTTGACAGAGAGAGCTGTTACCTGTTTGTAGTTGTATATACGTATTGTATATGACATCCTGGCAGAAGTACAAAAGTTATCGGTCTAACTTACATATACAGTAGAGAAAATAGCATAACTTCTAATATGTGTTATCACAGACTGTCATAAAGTCCAAGATCATGCACATGGTTGTATAGAATATGAACACTGGTTCATATCGGTATGTGTCAATGAAGCCATTTAAATGACTCCTGACCTTAATTGGGACACATAAGCATTTGTGGTCAGTTGCAGATGGAGCACATTTCCTTTAGACTGGCTGCACACGGCTCAGTTCAAGCCTTACTGCAAATATAGAGGTTTATGTATCAAGCAGTGAAAAGCGTGGAGAAGTGAACCACTAATATCTGCTGCTGTCCCTCCTTCATACATTCAGGGGATACTAAGGGGCATATTCAATAGGATGGGAGAATAGCAAAAATCCCGCACCTGCAAGGTTTTTCCTGCAGCTGCAGGTTTTTGCTATTCTATTAGGTGCGTGGTTTTTTTAAACCACGCGCCGGAAGGTTTTTTATCACGCACCTCCTGAGCAAGCGTGATTTTTTCCTAAAATCAATGATTTTAGTTAAAATCACCGGGACTTGCTCTGACACCCCTCCTGAAGACTAATTAAGCAATTAGTATCTAATTAGCTTAATTAGTTCTTAATTGCTCACCTCATGCAGCGCTGTCTTCTTCATCCTGCATAGGGACCCGACTCTTCTGCAGCAGTGGTGAGTATGTCGGTGTATGTGGTGTGTATGAGTGTGTGTGTGTCCCACTGTAAGTGTGCCCCCGCAGTGTTTGTGTGGCCTCCCGGAATGGGCGCTGGGAGAACTACATATCCCAGCAGCCCTTGCCCCTCCCACCAGCCTCTGGAGCCTCCCAGGAACCACTGGGACTCCCAGCAGCCCCCTCTCCAGTAAGAAGAGAGAAGGGAGGCCACCAGGAGCCACGGAAACCACTGGAGACCCCCGGCCAGGTAAGTGTTTTTTTTTGTGCAGGGTTTTCAGAACTGAAAACCCTGCGACCAGTATTTTTGGAATTGAATACCGCGGATACCGGGAGCGCGCATACCCACGGTACTTCTAAACTGGGCATGAGGGGCGTGAGGTTTTTACCTCGCTAAACCTCGCGCCCAATTGTATATGCCCCTAAGATATATATTTACTAAAGTGAGAGTTTTAGAAGTGGAGATGTTGCCCATAGCAACCAGATTCTACTTAACATTTAATCTGATTGGTTGCTATGGACAACATCTCCACTTCTAAAAACTCTCACTTTTGTAAATTTACCCCTAAATATTTGCGGGTATACCCCGGAAATGGGTGTTTTCTGAGAATACACTGCAAATGTTAAATTATAAATGGGCCCTCATATGTCATGAAAGTGGGGACAATTACCGAGAGGGGGGGGAGCGGGTCCAATTTACCCGGGCCCGGACATGCTGGAGGGACCCGACACCACTCCCCCCCCTCTTACATCACACAGCAGCCCAGCACACGCTGCTGTGTACTGGGCTGCCCTGGAGACTGCTCGCGGCTGCTAAGAAGCAGCCACAGCAGTCTTTTACAGTATGCCCGTGGGGGGAGCGATCAAGCTGATCGTGCCCCCCACTGTTTATGCGCCAGGCTGAGGGGGCTCACTGCCCCCCCCCCTTGGAAGCGGCGCTGCAAATTGTTTTTTTATGTACCTACAGGGGCGTGGCCACATCTCCCGCAATTAGGCCACGGCCACTTTTTTACCGGGGCCCGACGTGGCTCTTGACGGGCCTGACTGTATGCTTGAAGATTCTGGGCAAAACAATTGTCACAAACATAGAAGATGTGTTGTTTGCACCTGAACTAGGAACCAATCTTATTTTCAACAGTGTACTGAAAAAGAAGCAAGGTTCAATGCACAGAGATACAGTAGGCCTGAATAAGAGACGTATGCTAATGCAATCGCAGATTTCGCACAGAATGCAGCTGCGAAAATATGCTAATGTCTCCAAAGCTTACCTGAGCATAGGGATGCCCACTGCTGCCTTCTCATATTTGTCCGATGTCACACACCATCATAAACATCGGTAATATCGACACAGATCGGGCAGCCATTCAGCATATTCGTCAGGTCTTACCTGTCTCAAACACAGCATCTCTCCTAACACGCAAAGAGCTCCCATGCTGCAATGAACATCGCAGTGGCTTATTTATGCACGCCTATGAAATGACGTTTAAATGGTCAGACACACCTGCGTTTGCCTAGCCACCCCTGTTACTGCCCCCAAAATGCCGACTCCCTGTGACTCACTTTGTGATTGATTGCTTCGTTCAGTCGCAGTGGCAAAGCAATAACTGCGGCTTTACACACATGCGCAATGGCTAGCAATCGCTCGATCTGTGTAAAAATCTGCATTGCGCACATCTCTGAATCAGACCCAGTGTGTTGTGTACAATAAAAGAGGGACTGTGATTGCAACTGCAACCTGGTGCCATCAACTGTATATCCTATACACTGAGGAGTGTTGTGCGATGACGGCTTCATTTTCCAAGCAGTCTATGGAACGGTGGCATAGGAGTGAGTCAACTAGGATATGACAAGGGAATGGAAATTTCTAGATAGCATGGTGACAGGGATGTCAGTAAATAACCCGGAAGGACTAGAATGTGAAAATTGTGTGAAACAAACACGTTGCACCTTTCCACTGTCAGTGTCCAGTGCAAGAGCACCACTGGACATGTGCAGACCGATGGAGGTGGAGGCAATGAGCATTGACCACTACTTAGATGATTCTACAAGGATGACGCACATATATTCCTGAAAGCCAAAAGTGAAGTAACCAATAGGATTAAATAATACATGAATTTAGTAGAAACTCAAATAGGGCTTAAAATAAAAGTGCTGAGGATTACAGTGAATAATATGAGAACATCTTTCTGAAAAGAAATAGCATACAACACCCATATCCCCAAGGCGAAGAGGAGAAAACTAGATTCCAAATCTATCTCATGTATTATACTAGGATATTGTCAAGAAAGCAAATGCTACAGATCCTGGGACCCCGTGTTTTCTCACATCCTGCTGTTCTACCTGGTTAATAAACCAATCCTTGGTTAAGCTATTCAATCATCATGGGGACTGACCTCCATCACACACCACTGACACCAATCAACATAGGTTCTGCCAATAATATTAAAACAACTTATGAGGTCCACATTTTATGCGTACATTTAGGGAATGGGCGATTCCCGTCAGCGGCAGCCCGACAGGAGCAGAGTGCGACGCAGCGGAAGCCCGACAGCGCTGGAAATCCCGATCGTGGATAGGTAAGTATGCACTAACCTAACCCCCCTAACCCTAACCCTCCTTAGTGGGGCCTAACCCTAACTTCCCCCCCAAGTGCCTAACCCTAATCCCCCCTCTAAGTGCCTAACCCTAACCACCCCATTCCCCGCTGCCTAAACCTGTCCCCCGGGGGGGTGCCTAAACCTAAGTCACCCCCGGGGGTGCCTAACCCTAACCCTCCCTCCCCCTAGCCTAACCCTAACCCTCCCGGGGGGGTGCCTAAACCTAAGTCCCCCCGGGAGCCCTAAACCTAACCCTCCCCCCCCGTGGCTGTCCGCTCGCGGCACCTGGCATCACTACGATCGTGATGCCGGGCGCAGGTCTCCCGGCGTCGGGAAAATGCGGGCGTCTACATCTAGACGCCCGGCATTTCACTCTTGCCGGGATAAGACAGTCAGGAAGCCGGCTGCCAGTATATAGGCAGTCGGCTTCCCGATTGCTTCCCACATTTAGAGCACACTGTAAATCACACTTAATGGTACATTAGCCCCACTGTGCATCAAATCACTTGGCATAAAGTCCAAACTGCCATATCTGTGTAATTGGGCCAGCCGAAGTTTCTTCACAGTTGATAGGAAACTTTCTAGAGGAGGGATATTGATAAAAACTTGTTTCAAATTGGCTGAATAGGAAGACAAGAATGCAATATAGAAACATTAGAGCAAACAAGGCTTCCTGCAGATGGGGATTGTGGAAGGTGAGTAAACCTACTTGTTTGTGTCACCTCTTACAACTGCCATCCTTACGACTGAAGAAGCAGGTTGGGGAAGGAATTGGGTGATCTAACGTAAGGGGTGAGTACGGGATGTAGTTATGAGACTGGCAGCCACGATGCCGTCGGTCTAAATCCCAACGGGGGAAGCCCGACAAGGGACTTAAGATAGGCACTTGAAATACTGATGCCTATCTTAATTCCGATGCTGGAATCCAGAAGGACGGCTGCCTGAACAAGGTAAGTCCAAGGCGTCCTTGGCGTTAGTCACGGGGGGGAGAGTTAAGTTTAGGTAGTACAACGGTGCTAGCGTTAGTTTTTTTGGGGGGAGGTTATGGTTAGGCACCCCTAGGGGGAGGGTTAGTCACTACTTTGGGGGTTAGGGATAGGCACTAAGAAGGGAGGGTTAGGCCTAGGCACGAAGGGAGAGACTTAGGTTTAGGCACTAAAGGGGAGGGTTAGGGTGCAGGGTGGGGAGGTTTAGGGTTAGGTTACAAGAAGGGAGGGCTAGGAGGAGAAGGGTAAGTATCCTGTCGGAATACCAACCATCAGGATGCCGCTGTCGGTATTTTTACAGTAGGCATCCCGACAACCTGCATTACATACCGATTCCGTGAGTACAATAAGGGCAGCTTTGTGTACTTGCAGGTCTACAGTTGGATGTGTTTCAGTCTTTCAGTAGCCATATCAATTGTGGGTGCGTGAGGGATGAAACAAATACACGCTAGTGATGATGATGATGGCTGCTAGCACTAATGATCTTCTGATTGGCTGTTTCTAAATTTACCTCTCTCCTAGCAGATGGTTTCTTAAACCCATGAGGGGTTGAAATGTGTTGGTGGGTGATTATTGTGAAGGGATTCTTGCCCCACGCCATAGAAGCATTAAATATTGACAGTACAAACAGCAATATCCCAGGATTTCCTTCTCTAACATTTGTTTTTTTTATACTCACTGTATGCCAATCAGACCAATAAACAAGGAATGTTGCTGACATACTGTACTATTTTTATTGATGTATGTTTTTTTTAACTATACTAATATAATAAGAACGTTGTATCTGTCTGTTTGTTCCAAATTTGCATAAAAACTTCTGAACCGATTTCATGAAAACTGCACCATTTTGTAGTGGAAGCTTCTAAAAATATCCTGCACTTTGGATAGGCTACATGGCAGTCTGTGCATAGGACACACAGTGACATAGGTGTGAGTGGTGGGTGAATAGGATAGGCTACATGGCAGTCTGTGCACAGGACACACAGTGACATTGGTGTGAGGGGTGGGTGAATAGGATAGGCTACATAGCAGTCTGTGCACAGGGCACACAGTGACATTGGTGTGAGTGGGGGGTGAATAGGATAGGCTACATGGCAGTCTATGCACAGGACACACAGTGACATTGGTGTGAGTGGTGGGTGAATAGGATAGGCTACATAGCAGTCTGTGCACAGGGCACACAGTGACATTGGTGTGAGTGGGGGGTGAATAGGATAGGCTACATGGCAGTCTGTGCACAGGACACACAGTGACATTGGTGTAAGTGGTGGGTGAATAGGATAGGCTACATGGCAGTTTGTGCACAGGACACACAGTGACATTGGTGTGAGTGGTGGGTGAATAGGATAGGCTACATAGCAGTCTGTGCACAGGACACACAGTGACATTGGTGTGAGTGGGGGGTGAATAGGATAGGCTACATAGCAGTCTGTGCACAGGGCACACAGTGACATTGGTGTGAGTGGTGGGTGAATAGGATAGGCTACATAGCAGTCTGTGCACAGGGCACACAGTGACATTTGTTGTGAGTGGGGGGTGAATAGGATAGGCTACATGGCAGTCTGTGCACAGGGCACATAGTGACATTGGTGTGAGTGGTGGGTGAATAGGATAGGCTACATAGCAGTCTGTGCATAGGTCACACAGTGACATTGGTGTGAGTGGGGGGTGAATAGGATAGGCTACATGGCAGTCTGTGCACAGGGCACATAGTGACATTGGTGTGAGTGTTGGGTGAATAGGATAGGCTACATAGCAGTCTGTGCACAGGGCACACAGTGACATTGGTGTGAGTGGGGGGTGAATAGGATAGGCTACATAGCAGTCTGTGCACAGGACACACAGTGACATTGGTGTGAGTGTTGGGTGAATAGGATAGGCTACATAGCAGTCTGTGCACAGGGCACACGGTGACATTGGTGTGAGTGGTGGGTGAAGGCGCTGCTGCCACCAGTCTGTATAGCGCTATTGGCCACGTGGGCCATTCTCGGGACAGGGTCCGTATGCAATGCAATACAACTAGAACACCTCAAAAAGTGACTTAATAGTGGGCAGGGCCGCAGGCAACAGCTAGTGTGTAATAAATGTAATACACTAGAAACAGATTTAGAGGAGTGCAGGCATTTTCATATCAGGCCCCATCAAATAAACACTTTCAATGCTACCAATATGATACAATGTCTTCCATTTACACATATCTTTTGAATACACTACAATAGGTGTATTCCTTAAAATTGGAATAAATAGACGTGGCATATGACATCATGAAATCACATAAAAAGTGCCAGGGAAGCAGGAAGGTGGGAGCCGGGTGACCGTACCATCCCCTCTGCATTGCGCCCTCATTATAGCTTAACTTTATTAATTTGTATTGGTAGGTTGAGATTTGGTGCAACCTTGTTTGTGATTAGGCAATGCTCAATTTGGGGAGTGATTCAAAAATGTTTATCTTACATATCCTGCTTTCATCATTGCTTGTACTTATATTATATAATTTTGTGAGAGTATTTTGTTTTTTCTTTTATGCAGAGGAAAATTATGCCTGCTGTATTAGAAAGGGTTTTTATTTATTTTATTCAAATATTTAGTGAATGTGTATTTCTCTGCCAAAACAAATGTTTAAAACATAAGTGTATCTGATGCACGTCTGACATATTACTGGTCTATGTGCTACTGGTGCAAAGCTGCACACAACTTTCAGTTCGCCCACCTTAGCAATTATCCACAATGTTATTGTTTATGAACATTTTACAGCTGCATTTCCGATGCAAATACATTCAACTGCACTAAACTCATTATAACCACCCAAAAGAAATGTTGGAGTTTTTCTACAAGATATTGAAGGGACTGAGGTGAATGATTACATTTTCTCTGTAAAGCATTGCACTATATGCAAAACATCTGTCATAAGCGAAGGGGAGAGTGGTGGGAGAGGCAGTCACATGTGGAGGAAAGGAAAGTAAGCTGAGGGTTAGAAGATCATGGGGTCTATTTACTAAGCAGTGTTAGGAGAAGTGAAAAGTGAAGAGTGATAAGGTGTCAGCCAATCAGCTCCTAACAGCCATCTAACAGTCTGTGTTTGAAAAATGACAGTTGGGAGCTGATTGGCTGGCACCTTATCACTTTTCACTCTTCACTTTTCACTTCTCCTAACACTACTTAGTAAATAACTTGAGGAGCAGACAGCGATAAGGGCTATTGAGTAGTTTGGTTGTGGGGCAGGTGGGCAAGGCATCTTGAGTTGTGTGCTCTTCATTGTCCCAGGAAGTCCACAACTTCGAAAAATGTACAAGTTTGTTGGTGTGCTGGCCCAACATTATAAGCAAAGCTGGAGGGTACCCTGTTCTGGTCATTTTAACTTAGATCCCCCTCTAATGGTGAGGCTGGTAAATGATTATGCCAGCAGGCACAGCACCTGAGAAGCATGGTGTCCTCCCACAGTGATTACCACGCTTATCACCATTCTGCCAATTCTGTTCAGTTTCCCAGGTAATTACATTTTTAATATGTGTTGCAATGATTATTATGGCTGAAACCTGCTCTTGAGGTCATGACATGAAAAACTTGGCTGTACAGAAATGTTCTCTAGATATCAGAATTCTGGATTGTATCCTTCATTTTATTTACAAACCACCTCCTGCATTGTAAATAATAAAATCTACCAAAATAAACTATGATAAGACGGTCGAAAAATGGATCAGCAAAGCTCCTTTCATGGGGAAATCTACTGCACATATTATACATTTTTAGCAACAAATAGAAATTATTGAAATAGCGACACTGAGAACAAAATGAGTTTTGTCGCAGAATAGGCAGAGTCTCACTATTCTTCCAGAATAGTCCTTTCACACTCTGGGTCTGTTCATCGTCACTTCATTTCTACAAAAGCAGGTGAAAATTAACATTTTATCCCCCCCTTTTTGTATAAATTGTCAGGGCCATTCATTATAAAGGTAACGCATAAGATATCACGGATATCTCCTGCTCACTTTTCAGTCGATGCACTAAGCCTTGGAGAGTGATAAAGTGGAGAGTGATATAGTACCAACCAATCAGCTCCTAACTGTCATTTTTCAAACACAGCCTGTAAAGTGACAGTTAGGATCTGATTGGTTGGTATTTTGTCACTCTCCACTTTATCTCTCTCCAAGGCTTAGTGCATCTTCAATCATACCTGGCATCTCCATACACTAGTATGGGAACCTAAATTTATCAAGCTCCATGGCATGCATAGGTGTGTTCAGGGGTTGTGCTGTGTGTGCACCACCAACCCAACCTAAGAATTCAGTGAATAGCCAAGGATCAGCAGACACTGATCCTGGTCGTATACCAGGAGCGGGGTAGTGACATCGGTGGGTACTTCAATCCAGCGTCACCACATCATCAGCCGGCCACCAGGAAGAGGTGAGTGGGCCAAGTTGAGGGATGTGGCTGTCGGGGAAGTGGGTGTCTTAATCTAGCTGGGGGCATGGCTATATCATGCACACCCCTCACACCTATGATGGCCGTTAATTAGACATGGGCACAGCCCCATATGAACTTCTTAGAAGGCATATTTTTTGAGGGCACCAGAGGCGCAATTATAGGTTCTACTACTGCTGATGATGATGATGATGATGATAACAGCAACAATAGTACTTTATTCATTAGTAGTATGATTATATTATATCAAGTTCCAGTCATCAATTTGGATTTCTTATTTGTCAATTCCATTCAGACTACTGCAGGAATGAAGATTCCCAATGGAATTATAAAGTAATAAATAGGGGCCTGAGACAGAGGTGCATGCTACCTGCATGCAATACTGCGCATGAGCAAAATATTCTAAAAGCCCCTACGACGCATGTTTTACCCTGTTTGCACGCACAAATGCACTGATGTGAATGGGGCCGATGGTATCAGAAATGGAGAGAGAAAACCATGGGCATTCCCAAGGTGGTGACTGGGAGGTGGCCTGAAGTGAACGCAAAAAAAAAATATCTCGTGGGCGTGTCATGGGAGTGTCACGGGAGAGTCAGTGAAGGTGACTCTGATGCAGAGCCGCAGCCACAGAGACCATGTTCAGATGCAGACACTGCACCTGCTATGGTGTGCCATTGGTAGATTGTTAAGAATCACCAGCGGTGTTAAAGCGCCCAGGGATGCTGAAAGTTGGTATTTCAGTGGCTGCACATTCAAGTGCACACTAGCAGGGCCGTAGAGAGCTGGCACAGGCCTCATTACTATCGGGGGGTGGCCTAATCACAGGAGGCATGGCCACTATGCCTTAGCCCCTCTGCATGTGCAGGGCTGCTGACAGGTAAGAGGGAGGGGGCGGCATCGGACCAGGATCCCCGCAGGGCCCCTCCATCGAGCCCTGGTAATTAGTATCCGCTCCCTTCCCCTCTCGGCGCCCCTGCATACTAGAACACGGAAAGACTGACATAAGCATTTGTTATGTTATCACCAGCGCGACTCCGCAAACATAAGCACCTCTGAATCAGGCCCTAGGTGTGTAGGTGATTATGCCTCTTTAAGTTCTATATGGAAATTGAGATTTTTTTTCTAGAAATTATATGATTTGTTTTAATAGTGAAATACTTAGGCTTGAAGTAAATATTTAAAAAATAAAACTTTCTAGTACAGCAGGTTCTACACATACTTCGCAATCATTGTTCCAACATCACTAGGTGATTCAAACGGGATTTATTCAGCATCCCGGCTTGCGGGATACCGACAATGGAAATACCGGCACCAGAATCCCGACCGCTGGCATCCCAAAGGTAAGTATCGGAGTATCGGGGGTTAGCGTAGGATTAAGTTTAGGGGTTAGGGTTAGACACTAGAGGGGGGGGGTAGGGTTAGGCACTAAGGGTGGAGGATTAGGTTTAGGCCATGGGGAGGGGGGGGGGTTGGGTTCAGGCACTAGGGGGGGGGGTTTAGGATTAGGCACCAAAAAGGGAGGGTTACGGTAGGGAGAGGGGGAGGGTTAGGCTACTTACTTTAAAGGAGTTGGGATTCTCATGTCGGCTGTAAGTATTATTTAAATATACTACATTCACTGCCTACCATCTATCTAATATTCTATTCAAGATTTGCCATAAATCCATGCTGCTGTTTCCGATGAGATTTTTTTTTTTTTTAATTTTATGTATTGACTTAACATCCATTGAAATATTTTTCCCACTATGTATGTTACTGGACTCCATCCCTTTAAAGAGAACACATTTGCTTCTTGCTAGTTCATTGGTACCACATATGTTTATTGAGAGTCTAAACATTAGAAAGCTGTCTCTGAAGGGCAACAGTACATTTGCGCATGTTACATTTACTTTCACATCAAGAAGGTTTAAACGTTTTTTCTTAATAAAAAGGCAGAAGAAAAACAAATGTTTGTAGATTTCTGACCATTAATTGGATACATTTTATATAGTGTCACCTTTAGACATATTTTTCCTAACACTTTGCACATTGATATATTTGTGGCTTTAATGGATGGAAGCTATTTCATATTTCTAACATTTAAGTATATGATTCAGAGATATTTAAAAAAAAATCCCTTGATACCACCATGATTTATGTCACCACCAGGGCTATCCCAGTCATTTATTAGCCACAGCAATGTCAGAGACACTTAACGGATTCAATTAAGCCCAGTTCTCCTGTTATGATAGCAATGGATTAACTAATGTGTCAGATCTATTTTTTTTAATGTAACATACAAAAATAGATTTTGGCCATAGTCTTTTATTTTTAAAACTGTTAAAAGCTAGTTAAGTCTTGGAATCAATCTATTTACATAGTATAATAAGGTAAAGAATAGCAAAAAAAGGTAAAATAATAGTAAAATATAAATTTTAAAGAACTTTGTTTAAATGGAGAGACATGGGGCCTGATTCATAGGTGGGCGAAGAAGCTCCAGCAGCAGGATCCTTGCGCGGTGCGACTTAGATGCATGCGCATTAACAAAAATCGCTCCACTAGGTCTGACATTGGCAGTGCATACACCTCTGATTCAGGCCCAAGGGGAGCAAAGTCACCAGGAAATGTAAAATAAAAACAAACCAATTTATCCCAGTGGCCCACCCAGACCACTCCTGATTGACTGGCCATCTATTTAGTAGACGGGCTTACCTCCCTTCAACTCATTTGGCATCGGGTCCTCATCCCTATTGGACTGTTTCCCTTCAGGAAGATGTTTTATTCCTTCGCTTCAAGCAAGACAAGTGTAGGTAAGTGTATCAGGCAAACCACTGCACTACCAGTAAATGTCATTTTGTTAAGGGCAAAATATATTTTGAAATTATTATGGGCACCAGATTGGTTATGAATGGCGATAGATAGATAGATAGATAGATAGATAGATAGATAGATAGACAAAATGTGCCACCAATTGGTTTGTTTATGTGTTCGTTTGTTGGATAGATAGATAGATAGATAGATAGATAGATAGATAGATAGATAGATAGATAGATAGATAGATAGACAAAATGTGCCACCAACTGGTTTGTTTATGTTTTTGTTTGTTTGTTGGATAGATAGATAGATAGATAGATAGATAGATAGATAGATAGATAGATAGATAGACAGACAGACAGACAGACAGATAGATAGATAGATAGATAGATAGATAGATCAGGGGCATAACTAGGGGTGTGCGAGCGGTGCAACCATAAAGAGTGCAGAGCCCATTTCCTGCAGCTAGAATCTCCACAGCAGTGCTGCCAGCATTACTGTCATTCCCAGCAATTATATGCCCGTCCCCTGCACGACATCATGCAAAGGGGCGTGGTCGGCACTGGGAGCCACAGTTACGGCGCTGAGATAGATCGATAGATAGATCGATAGATAGATCGATAGATAAATAGATACTAGATTGATAGACATATGGATACTATATAGATATCTAGACAGATAGATAGATAGATAGATAGATAGTATCTTTCTATCTATCTGTCTATCTATCTATCTAGATAAATAGACAGATAGATAAATAGATAGATGTTAGATAGATTGTTAGGTACTAGATAGATAGATAGATAGTAGATAATAGATAGATAGATTGAAAGATACTATCTAGATAAATAGACAGATAAATAGATAGATGTTAGATAGATTGTTAGGTACTAGATAGATAGATAGATAGATAGATAGATAGATAGATAGATCCTAGATAGATATATAGATAGTAGATAGATAGATAGATAGATAGATAATAGATATATAGATAATTCCTAGATAGATAGATAGATAGATAGATAGATAGATAGATAGATAATGTGTTTTTTATTCCAATTTGCCACATTGGAGCCACAATGACCTCAGAATAGCTGTAATACTGTAGGTCACATAGTGCACATTAGAGTCATTGTCACATAAATACATTACCTCGATTGTCCTTTGTTCGATCCCACTAAGACATTTTTCTGTCTAATTACTTAATGCTGTTTTATTTAACCCTATTGTTAGTTATGATGCGATATTATCATGGCACACGCAATAATATAGCTGACTTTTGCCACATTATATTGGAAAAGCACAAAAACAGTACATTACTCACCCACTGTCTTTTTTATTACCCAGCACCAGGGGATTTGAAAGCCATTATGGATTATATAGAGACTAAGTCAACTGCAATCAATTTCATTTACTCGATTGTAAGACTTTTCTGCTCATGTAGAATAATTTTCTTACTTAGTTGTGTCTTATCAACTGCATGCTATGATCTTTTCCACAAATAGTAATAGGCTGTAACAAAATAGTTGAAGAAAATTATTTAATAATATATAGACATTTATAGAAAATTAATAAATGAAACATGTTTTTACTGCCTTATATAAGAAAGAGTTATTATGGGGTGATTCTACTATGTCACTAAAATGTAGACCATTGTATAAACTGCATACTTAATAATTAGATTAAAATCTTGGATACTTTCTTTACTGCTTTCGCCTCTTACATCCCGCCACAAAAAGACAACAGTGCAACAAAACCTAAGAGTGATAGACACATTCCCCAGTAACATTAAACTTACAATGTTCTTTAGAACACTCCCAAATAGGCGCTGAGCACAGAATACTAAAAAGATTAACACATGCTGGAGCGCAATATTATATGCCATGTATCCGGCACACCTAGGTTATATTTACTAAACAGCGGATTTTCAACACCACAGATCATCAGTGACTTTGACGCCTAGATTTAAAACGACAATGGCAATATATACAAAACAAGCCTGATTTAGCATTTATTATCATTACCATTTTAGTGGTCAAGTACCCAGAGAATCAATGGCTTTGAAAACTCTGGGTCTGATTCAGACCCATTTGCTATCTGCATAAGCTCGCTAGATGCGCATGCAAATTTGTCAAAGTGACGACACGGGAAGCGATCGCTCGCCAAGGCATAAGCACGCCCACCATGTCTTAGCGAGCGGCCACTTTGTGTGTGTGTACGCCCAATCGCACAGGCATTGCCGCCCACCAGCACCACGTCATCTCCAGGAAGTGTATTAAAACATTGGCACATCGAGCACCATCGGATGTGAACGCAGTGCTTGAGGTAGCTTTATCCTACAGCAAGCATTGCAAGGAAATCAGTGTAAAAAAAAGGAAAGTGACGTGTACTATGACGCTGCCTGTTAATTATGCACGCCTCTAAAACGGCGTTGAAACACTCTGGCACGCCTGCGTTCGCATCTCCAACCCACCGTTATTAGTGTCCTGCCCCTGTTACCACCCACAAACGGCCTCTTCTGTCACTCATTACACTGGGCTGTCTTTGCAGGGCAAGCGAGCGGTATGCGATCGCAGTGAGTAGTTCGCGCACGGCAAGAACGAAAGATGCGCATGCGCATACGCAGAACATCGGGCCGCTTGCAAGCACATGCATATAGCGAACGAGTCTGACTCAGGCCCTCTGTGTTTAGGAATAAAATACCCCTAGTGTTATCTACCAGGTAATTGCAGAATATTGGTAAATATGCCCCTTAATATGAGGAATTACAAATCTGTCAATCATAACCGTGACAATAATGATAAAATGTTTGAAATGTTCATGACTTAAGCCTGTTATTTGTTTGTAATTTAGAACATTCCAGTGTTTTTGATTTTTTTTAAAAAAAAGGTTATAAAATACTTAGAAATCTTTATAGAAACTTTATAAAGAGATTTAGTACTTCAGGTTAAATACTGTACAGTTTAATCTCAAACATGTTAGGAGCTGAAGCATAATTGTACGCAAGTCAGTCTTAATTGCTCCTGCACTGCGTACATGGCACTAAGGGCCTGATTCAGACCCACTCGCGAGCGGCTGTCCGCTCGCAAGTGGGTCGATGGTGTGCACTGCGCATGCGCATGACGGAGGGAGCTCCGTCGTGCGCATGCGCGAGACGCGATGAGCGAAGGACTTTCCTTCGCTCGTTGTGTCTGATCAAAGGGGGTGTGCTGTCGATGTTGATTGATAGCACGCCCCCTTTGGTGGGCGTGCCAGGGGCGTGCCTCCCAGACGGGGCGTTCCCAAGGGAACGCCTACCGTCAGAAGCCAGCCCACTGATGTAACCCTGGTTAGAGTTACGGAGATAATTCATATATACAATTGAAACAGGTATATATTTTCATTCATCTATTTACAGCAAAATGCCATTTATGAAGTAAATGTTAAATATACTGTAGGGATAGATGTGATGTGTAAATATAAGTAAATATGTGGAAATGTATGTACCCTGTGCATGTTAGATATCTATGATGTCAGTGGACTTTGGTGCTTCATGCTGCAGATATACATTTCACAGACATTGGTGATAGTTGCAGAAGGGGGCGGAGTAATATAGAGGGGAGTGAATTGGTTCCTGTCAGGAAAATAGGATCCGGTGAGCGGGAGGACATATAACAGCTGTTAGCAGCAGTTGAGAGGCAGTCTCCTGATCCCTCCCTCCAGTGCCTGCCCTCCTGTGACCCGGGCAGCCAGTGAGCAGCTATGAGCTGCCGGGCGCAGGGGGGCAGAGCCGGAGAAGGAGCCCAGCCGGAGCTGGGGAAGAAGGTGGGACAGCGGCACCCACCTTGTCATGTCAATGATGCCAGAGAGGCGGCGTCGCGGTAGGTGGACCCGCACCGATCTGGGTGATCCCTGGTGAGAGGAGGCGGCTGGCTCAGACAGCAGGCCAATGGTCGCAGTGGGACTGCCGGCGTCATTGAGCAGGCGCCGGCTACAGTTGGCCAGGAGGTGGCTGTCGGGAGTCCCCCTGTGATGGAGGTCTGAGAGGCGGGTCCTGGGCAGGCAAATCAGCCTGAATTCAGGCTGACTGCAGAGGCTGAAGCAGCTCCCACTACAAAGGACAGCCCGGAGGCTGTATCTCTATACCGCAGGGGTGTGAGTACAAATACAAGCACCACACTCACAGTAATCACCAGCTGCCCTTCATACATTACTCAAAGGCTTAATTTCTGCCTAATCATATAACCCACTTACTAGCAAGCTGAGGCAGCAAAGAGGAGGGACCAAAAGGGATAGATAACTCAACATCTATAATAGACTGGTGGGACTTAGGAAAAAAAAAGCTATTCCCTCAGGGAATACAGGAAGAATTTGCAGCCTGATGCAGATATAAGTCAGGGGGAGTTGGTGTATGCATCTACTGTACTGTCTATAATAGTGCCAGTTACACTTATAATCCACAGCACACAGCACCAAACTCTGGTTGTTGCATTGGCAGGACTGCTGTATAAATATCATTATTTTGGAGTATGAATAGTTATGTTCATTGTGACTGTAATGGAATAACCCCACAGGACTATATTTGTTGATATTGCAAGGCTTATATACTTACCAAGGTACCGGCATAAGCACATTATATGGACTTAGATATATTGTGGAGGGGAGTCCAGTTATACTAATCTATGGCATGACAAAGTCTATAATACGACCAAGGAAAAGTGAAGGCTTGCTAGAGGAAAAGCCCCATAAGGATAATTAACAAAGACAATATCTACACTTCAGAAACTGAACCGGGACTATAAACTCTGGATTGGAACTATTTATAAATATAGTCTCCTAACTAATGTTATAACATTGTTTAAGTTTAAGGGTTTTGTATATTAAGCAATGTATTGATGTAATAGATGGAGTTGTGTTTATCCTCTGTATATTAACAGCAGTTTATATGCAAAGTACAAGTGAAGATCCTTTACTTATATTCCTTATAAAAGTAACTTTAATGTTTTTTAACTACTGTGTGTTTACCTACCTGGAGTGATTACGGTGGGAGTTCCATTACTGCAGAATCCGTGGAAGCAGAAGACATTGG
The DNA here is from genome assembly GCA_031769625.1 of Taudactylus pleione. Taxonomy (NCBI): domain Eukaryota; kingdom Metazoa; phylum Chordata; class Amphibia; order Anura; family Myobatrachidae; genus Taudactylus; species Taudactylus pleione. Next base: position 5,860,405 of record JAUIMM010000516.1, on the reverse strand, counting down.
TGGTAAATGTGAAGTGAAATGATGCAGTATTGTATGTGATTACACATTATCTATACACCACACTATATATTCTATCACTGGGTTTTCCCAGGTGAGCCCTTTTGACATTCAAAATAATTAACCTGGGTGGAGGCACTGACAATGGGAACGTACACCACCAATAGAGGGTAAGGGTGGGTACATTAGGAGTAACAAAGGTGGTAGTAACCTGGTGACCCTTTAGTGGTAAAAAGGGGGGTTACACTGACATCACTAGTGATGTCAGTGGGAGTGATTTTGGCTCTGATAGAGCCAAAATCACTCCGGGCCTTGCGGTTGAGAAACTCAACCGCAGGCTCCGGCTCGCAGTGGCGATGGTCGCGATGGTCAAGACCATCGCGACCATCAACCTGCACGCTCGTATAGGCTGTGGGTGGTGACCCACAGCTATACGAGCGTCCAGAAGGACGCTCCATAATTATGGAGGTGGGCCCTGATTCAGAGCGAGCGCTCTGGTCAGAGCGTCCGGCTCTGAATCAGGGCCTAAATGCCTATATTATTCACCCACATGCAGCGTTGTACGAATCTCTGTGGCCGGACCAGCCTTATAAGTATGCTTGATTTAATAACTGTCAATAACTGTCGTTAATATCAGTGCATCAGCCCTATAACTGGTGCTGTGACATCTGAAAACATGATTGATGTAAAAAATTAGTGATTAAACTAGTATAATATGTGTCAATAGTACCAAGTCTGGTATCTGAGTGTTTGGAAAGCATAAAAAAGCATCATGTAGGTAATTGTTAGTGTATTTTTGTTTATTCACATTCTGCAACAAAGTTTTCTGCTTTGATTCAAGTGCACATTATTAATGAAGGTATTTTTAGCTAGCTAGTAAATGTTAAAGGCTTTTAAACCTATGTGTTTGTACTTCCACTTTGTATTTGTATAATCTAATGTAAATATAAAGGAATGTATGTGTAAAAACACTAATATTACATTATTTTTCTAGGTTCCATGATTGTGCTTGTAAATCTCCATTCACCATCACCTTTCAGATGAGATGCCATTGTTTCTCTTCTCTTCCTCATAAAGGACCTCATTCAGAGTCGGTCGCACGCCTAACAACCGCAAAACTGAAAAAGGAAGCAATCGCACGGCCGGTCGGTCACAATCAAAGTGACGCCCATACATGAACAATGCACCTCCTCTAGCTAACGAGTGATAGCAGCTAGCAATCGTGTCAATCGTTGTCAGTCGCTGTATGTTAATTTTCTTCTGATGGTTGCGGCCGCTTGTGTTGTGTTGATGCCTACAAAACAAAAAAAAAAACGCATAGAAAAAGCCATCCCCATGAAATTTATTTATTCTTATTATTCGCTAATGCAAACGCAGCTGAATCAATTACAAGCCAATTAGCAGTGTTATTAGTTTCATCAATCAATTATTAGCTGCTTGCATTGTGTGGCTCAAAATAGAAACATCAATCCTAACATCAATAACATTCGATAGTTTTGATTGCACTGTGTGGCTTGCAGGAGCTCCTACCCAACCTCAAGCTGTACGATCAGCCAGGCCTCGAACCTGCTCGCAGAGTGACATTTTACTACTTCCGGCCTTCTATGTTGGTCGTAGCAGGTAATTTATGTACGCCCCTAAAACGCCCTGAAAACGGTGAGGAACGCCTGCGTTTTCAGACCACCACCCCCGTCAACACCCACAAACGACCTTTCATGTCAATCAACTCTCGGAAGTCACTTCCTGCTCGTGTGCATGTGTGGTTTGGAAACATTGGATGCGCACGACCGAGCGGCCACTTGCGACCAACTCTGAATGAGGTCCAATGTCTTTAGCTCCTCTCAGTGCTGCCCTATAAGTTTTTTGAGATGTGATAAATTGTTTGAGATCATGGTCTGATTGCATGGGATGTGCAGGGGCGCAGAGAGGGGGTTCCAATTACCTGGGCTTGCTAGAGGGGCCCAGCGGGGCCCGGGTCCACCGCCGCCACCTCCCTCCTCCCTGTCAGCTGAGCAGCCTAGCACATGCTCCTGTGTGCTGGGCTGCAAAGGGAGACTGCTTGCTGCTGGGCTGAGGGGCTCACAATGCCCCCCTTTCCAACGTGCAGCGCCACACAACAATGTTTTTTTTCTTTTACTCTTAAGGGGCGTGGCCACGCCTCCTACAATTTGGCCACACCCCTTCATCCGTGCCTGGCCCGGCTCTTGGCAGCCCTGGTGGTGTGGATAACATCAAAGTAGGTATGGTAAGGTCCGGATTCAACCAAAAATGTTACAATCATGAGCAAAGACTTAAGATACAGGGGGCCTTATTCAGCAGTTTGGGAATCTGCGTAGACAGCGGACCCATTCAGTGTGCAGTATGGGTCCTGTATGTCCGCACACAGAGCAGCAGCAGTCTGTCAGTGATTAACAATCTGCTGCCGTTTGGGGGGGGTGTGATGACCTCCGTTTCACAAAACTGTCGGCACCATTGAGGGGGGAAGGAAGAGACTCAGTCATTTGCGATGGCCGGACTCCGTGACCCCATGGTCACTCAGCCGGCCATGGATCACGCAGATGATCCGATGCTGCGTCCATGAACGCAGGTTGGATCATTAATGCATGCAGGAGACATGACGCCTCCTGCTGCATTACCATAATGCTTGCGTGGGTTTCCCCCGGGTACTCCGGTTTCCTCCCACACTCCAAATATATACTGGTAGGTTAATTGGCTCCTAACAAAATTACCCATAGTGTGTATGTGTGTGCACATGCGGTAGGCAATATAGAGTGTAAGCTCCACTGGGGCAGGGACTGATGTGAATGGCCAAATATTCTCTGTAAAGCGCTGCGGAATATGTGTGCGCTATATAAATAACTGGTAATAATAATAATAATAATAATTGCAAGGACGAAATTGCAAAGCTGCTTGCATCCATTACTGAATTCATAACACAAACTTGTGTGTAACACATATATACAGTATATATTCACTAATGATAGGTACAATTCAGCAAATACATTAGAGTAAGTCATTTACGTAATTCACTTTCAAAACACATATTTAGGCACAAACAACTATTCTTTTGGAGCAGTACTGTGACATAACTATGCTGTCTAAGAAAAGGTTTACTGCAAAACGTTCTAGGGGAGCCTTGTTTCAGTGTTTGTAATGTGCATATCTATTGACCTAGGGCACTTTTAAAAGTTTTAGAACCCTAAGTGTAGAAACATTTCATATTCAACTCCAATCTAACCTGAATTTTCCAGATCTGTTCCATTTTTTGTTAATTATCATTTTCAAATAATTGAGACTCCTAATACATCTAAGTCAAATATTTTTGATGAACAAAAGGTATGTAGATGATTTCCAAGTCTGAGCAAAGAACCTGTCAGAGAGATTTTCCAGCTTTACATGTTCTAATAATTGTATCTTATATCAAGCTATATTATGCTACAGGAATATTAATATTGCTGCTTAATTAAAAAATATGAATAAAATGGCAAATGAAATGTATATTTCCTTTACAGTTCAAACATGATTATTGCAATCATTTAAGGAAGTGCAGCAATAGCTTGTTAATATTGGCCTCATAATTGCTTGTGACATGATTACATTTTATTCAATTGTGTGACAGCTGCCAAAAAAGCTCATTCTTCATAGATCCAAGATAATTGGAGCCCTCCATCTGCTCTAGGGCCACTCTCAACTGCCGCACTTGTCTTAAGGATTACAGGACCTCTCAGATCCAAGACTGCTACTAATTGTCAGATACCCTCCCATACGATATAAATAACTCGTTATAAATTGACTTTACAGATATACTGTATATTTCTGCTGTTATGACCATCTAAAGATGGAGATTGATTCAATTTTAAAATGCACTAATTTATTTTTCTGTATAACATTTCCGGCAATACAGAGTTTGATTTGTGTGCATCACTGTATTATGGGCACAACAGACCACTGCAGTAATATGAATCTTGTTGGGCAAGACTGCAAATAAAAGTAAACATGATCAGGGTCTGGCTGGCAAATGTTAGCCCGGAGGGCAAGCACACAAGCAGCGGCCCATCCTTTAGAAGTGGTTTACCGTATAGAGCAGTGATTCCCAACCTCGGTCCTCAAGGCACACTAACAGTCCTGCTTTTAGTGATATCCATGGTTGAGCACAGATGGTTAAATCAAAATAACTGAGGTACTAAAGTGCCTTGAGGACCGTAGTTGGGAACCCCTGGTATAGAGACATGGGATTCCTCTGCTAATAAGGATAAATTGTTTATTGCCACTTATTGTAGCAATAAAATACCCTTGCCACTACAATTTATTAATGAAATATTACTAGGGCAACTAAAGCATACTTGCCTACATTTGTTGTCTCCTCTCCTGGAGAACCCCAAAGGGGAGATTGAGATGACGCATGATGCGGGCAAGGGAGCAGAGAAGGAGCAGGTACTAATAACCCAGCGGGGGGCCCGGGTCTGGTGCCGCCCTCCCTCCATTTTAAATCGCAGCACCACAGCACACACTAATCCTAAGGGGACATGGCCATGCCTTATGTGATTTGGCCATGCCCCCTTCACCCGGGCCCGGAGTGCCTCGATACGCCCATGGATGATTGCATGGCCAGGTGCATTGTCATTACGCCCCTTGTGGCATTAAATGTTGTTAATCACGGGTCCACAGGGAGGGGCCAATATGATGCAATTCTATGATATCCTATTGATCCCACCCCCTGCCCATTGACCACTTCACTAGGAAGTGGGTGGGATGCAGGAGGAACATCTACTGTTCAGGGAGTCCGAGGGACTCCCCAAAAATTCAAAAGTCTCCCGGTAGTTGAAAGGAAAGTAGGTAAGTATGCTTTAAAGATTAAACAAAAAATACGTTGTCTGAACAGTATGTTTTCATTATTACTGCTATTCAGAGGTGTAGTAGTACTAGTGGGGACACATGACAGGTGGGTTAGGGTAGTAGTAGGGATGCATGGTAGATGGGTGGGTGTAGTAGTACTAGTGGGGACACATGACAGGTGGGTTAGGGTAGTAGTAGGGACACATGGTAGATGGGTGGGTGTAGTAAGAGTAGTGGGGACACATGACAGGTGGGTTAGGGTAGTAGTAGGGACGCATGGTAGATGGGTGGGTGTAGTAGTAGTAGTGGGGACACATGACAGGTTGATTAGGGTAGTAGTAGGGATGCATGGTAGATGGGTGAGCGTAGTAGTAGTAGTGGGGACACATGACAGGTGGGTTAGGGTAGTAGTAGGGACGCATGGTAGATGGGTGGGCAGAGTAGTAGTGGGGACACATGACAGGTGGGTTAGGGTAGTAGTAGGGATGCATGGTAGATGGGTGGGTGTAGTAGTAGTGGGGACACTAGACAGGTCGGTTAGGGTAGGAGTAGGGATGCATGGTAGATGGGTGGGTGTAGTTGTAGTGGGGACACATGACAGGTGGGTTAGGGTAGTAGTAGGGATACATGGTAGATGGGTGGGTGTAGTAGTAGGGACACAAGACAGGTAGGAGTAGGAGATGGGATAATAAGTTGGCTGGGGTAGCAGTAGTAGTACACAGGTCAGGTGGATGGAGGTATTAGTAATAGGCACACAGATGATGCTGGGTGTAGTAGTAGGAGGGACAGAGATGACAGGTGGTGTGTTGGAAGCAATAGTAGTAGTAGGGACTAGATGGGGATGATAGGAACATACATGACAATGGAAGTAGCAGTAGAGACTGGGTGGGTTAGTAGAAGGGACACAAATGATAAATTAGTAAAAGTAATAGGGACACACAGGATGACAAATGGAATGTACTTGAAACAGTCCATGCTAGCAGTTCTCCTGGAGCCCGGATATGCTTTGAGACCACTCCTGACTTAGGGGTCTATTTACTAAGCAGTATTAGGAGACAGAGTGAAAAGTGATAAAGTGCCAGCCAATCAGCTCCTAACTGCCATCTCACAGACTGTGTTTGAAAAATGACAGTTGGGAGCTGATTGTCTGGCACCTTATCACTTTTCACTCTGTCTCCTAACATTGCTTAGTAAATAGACCCCTTAGCCTCCCAGGATCCCTCTGCAGTTTCTCACCTTGAACGTACTGCTGGGCTCCAGTGGAATCTGGTATAGTCAATTCACTTCTGTGTCATCTCACCCCAATGTCCCGCCGCCGGGTCTTGATTCTGAGAGGATAAAACAATGTATGTCACTCTCCAAGACCCCATCCCTTGACACAGTAGATTCCACCTCATCCAGGCTATGGGAGCCTTGTAGAGTCAATTCTCACCTGCAACCGTTTCACATTCAGCAGGTAAATGACATGCAGCATGGGCTGCACATAGAGCCTGATTCAAATATGTTCGTAACCTAATGGTTTACGTTTATAGCCAATTTTTGTGGATCTGAGCATGCGCATGTGCAGAACGAATCCTGCGTGGTAACAAGCAGTGTCCCCAAGCCGCAATATGATTGACATGCTGCGGCTGTTTGGAAGCGGGGAGGGGGTGTTGCCGGCCTGTATTCCTAGAAACGGGAACGTGTAAGAGAATTCAGATGTCCGGGTCTTGCAAGCAACACGAGGGAGCAATTCTGAGTAAGTACCCTACAGATTATAGTATACCACATTACAGTGCCCCCAGTTCAGATTAGAGATGTGCGTCTGGCCAATTTTGCTGATTTCGGTTTTGGTTCTAATTCATCGTCCGGTTTTGGTTTTGCCAAAAACTCTGTGGGGTATATTTACTAAAGTGAGAGTTTTTAGAAGTGGGATGTTGCCCATAACAACCAATCAGATTGTATTTATTTATTTCTAGTTATTTATATAGCGCACACATATTCCGCAGCACTTATACAGAGAGAATATTCGGCCATTCAAATCAGTCCCTGCCCCAGTGGAGCTTACAATCTATATTCCCTATCACATGCTCACACACTAGTGTTAATTTATGTTTGTAGCCAATTAACCTACCTGTATATTTTTGGAGTGTGGGACGAAACCCATGCAAGCACAGGGAGAATATGCAAACTCCACACAGTTAGGGCCATGTTGGGAATCGAAACCACGCCCTCAGTGCTGTGAGGCAGTAACGCTAACCATTACACCGTCTGTGCTGCACTAGCTTAGATTCTAGCTATTATCTTCTAGAAGGTGCTAGATAAATGTTAAATAGAATCTGATTGGTTGCTATGGGCAACATCTCCACTTCTAAAAAACTCTCACTTTAGCATATATACCCCTGTAACTGGTTTTGGTTTTGGATTTTTTACCAAAAATTGACAAAAAAAAGCTACAATTATTATTATTATTATTATTATCCTTTATTTATATGGCGCCACAAAGGTTCCGCAGCGCCTTACACAGTACATAAATGAGCACACAAGAAAAACAGTTAATAGTAATACAAAACAATGCAGGACAAGGACAAGGTTATAAACTCAGCTGCAAAACACAAGCAGCAGGACATGAGCAACCAGGTGGTAGGTGCCATTGTAGGGAGTTAGGAGTAAATTATACTATAAGTAGGGGGAGGAGAAGCACGTGAGGATGAGGGCCCTGCTCGTGAGAGCTTACATTCTAAAGGGGAAGGGCAGACAGACAGGGGCGACACAGAGGGGTAGATAGTGAAGAAGGAGCATGGAGCAGTGGGTTAGGATATGTGCTGCGGAATGTGTGTGTATAAGACGACCTGATGTTATGTAAAAATTAAGTCCTTCATACATCTATCTCTATGATAGAAAATAGATTGTTTGTGTTATTTACATGAGAGATGTACAAAGTAAAGTAGAAGCACTTTAATTTGTGTGTTACATTTTAGCATCTATATACAGCCTGACAAGAAATGCAGCTATTATGGGACTGTCCCGCCATCCTAATACAGTAGTGACTACTTTAGTTCCAGCTGCTGGGTGCTATGCCATGCTCCTGTGAGTGGGTGCATCTCACATGCTAGACCCACTCACAAATGGGTGCAGCCATACATGATGTGGTCCCACAGGATGTTGCAGTACCCGGGCCCAGAATTTCTCTTGGCAGCCCTGGAGGTGACAGACAGAACGAGGAGGGAATGGGGCTTAGTAGTGGGGTAACAAGACCATGGAGGGAGGTGGTTGAGAGTGGAGGTATAGGAGAAGTGGGGGAAAGAAGCAGAGGGTTGGAAGCAGACTGATGAGAGAAAAAAAGGAAGAACAGCAAGTGGAGGAAACAGGAGGGGGAAGAGAGGGACGGATAAAGTAGAGGATTATGTGGACATAGAATATGGGGGTTGTGTGAAGTAAGGGTGTTCATGCTGTGGACAAGGTAATAATTGAGATGTAAACTGGAGTGGAGGCTGTGAGATATAGAGTCAGTGTGATATAGAGACAGTGTAATGTGGAGGCTGTGTGATGTAGAGACAGTGAGATATAGAGTCAGTGTGGATTAAAGTTGTTAAATGTTCAAAAATACATGTAAAGAACAGTGCTGCTAATGTATGAGCGCAGCTCCAAAAGTGATATATAAAGGAGAGGTATGTGAGTAGTGGGTGCAGGAATTAGTTTATAAACAAATGATTAATGTGGATAGATGTGACACAATTGGAAAAGGCAATACAAAATGAATGAGGACAAAATTACAATGTCCCCGAGCTGATCCAGTCCAAAGTGTTCTGATCAACAAAGATCAATCAACAAGAGCAGCACACAGACAGGGGAGCACTTGCAGTGTCCAAGCAGTGAGTGCAGTAAGTAGTTGCCTGGATACAGCAGAAGATGTTGATTTTGTTCATTCACATAATTATGTTGCTTCTTGTTGTTCAGAAAGTGTTCTGGTTTTGAGTTTCGTTTTCCTCCAGTTTAACTCCAGCGTAACTCCGACTTAGTTATCAAATTGTATTTAAACTTATAATCAGAACACTTTGAATCTTAACACAGACTATGGCAGCCTCCGGCTATGCAGCCTGTGGGAGCAGTAATATCTAAAGTTACAAACATGTGTCTCTGTGCTCACTGATTGGGACCCCACCCCAAAAGCTCTAACACACACTAAATTGGGATGCAATAAAGTCTAAGATAAACAATTTGTGAGAAGGGGGAGGCCAACACAGATTCACAATACATTCCTAACTTCCTTTAGATAAATTGCTCTTAGTATAGCAGTAGTTGTAATTTACCCAGTATAAATTTTCAAAACTGTGCTGAGGCAATCACTAAAACAGCATCTGATGGGAGCAGTAGTTGTAATTTACCCAGTATAAATTTTCAAAACTGTGCTGAGGCAATCACTAAAACAGCATCTGATGGGAGCAGTAGTTGTAATTTACCCAGTATAAATTTTCAAAACTGTGCTGAGGCAATCACTAAAACAGCATCTGATGGGAGCAGTAGTTGTAATTTACCCAGTATAAATTTTCAAAACAATCACATAAGTTTGGCATTTTTTTGTTCCTAGAGTATTATTAGCCTCAATGACATTAATTTCCAACCAATTCTACTCAATTTTGACCACTTCACAGCTCACAATATTATTGTTCACCAATATAAGCCAAAGGCTGGCTGGCTAAACTAAGAAACAGAGCAGCGGCACAAATTCATGGCAGTTATTTCTGTTTAAAAATGTTTTACAATGTAGTAATGTGATCATTCAGCCTTTTTGTTGAGTAGTGCCCCAAAATCTCCCCAACCAAAAAAACAGCTTTCCGTACCTACGGGTTGGATACAGTGCAGGTTACAGTGCGGGTTGGATACAGTGTGGGTTGGATATAGTTTGGGTCGCATACAGTGTGGTTTGGATACAGTTTGGGTCACATACGGTGCGGGACACAGTGTGGGTTGGATACATTGTGGGTTGGATACAGTGTGGGTTGGATACAGCATGGGTCGTAAACAGTGTGGATCGGACACAGGCCCTGATTCAGAGCCGGACGCTCTGACAGAGCACTCGCCCTGAATCAGGGCCAGCCTTCTTGTTTTTTAGAGCGGCCTCCTGGCTGCTCGCATAGCTGTGGGTGACCACCCACAGCTATAGCGAGTGGCCAGAAAGATGGTCGTGATGGTCAAGACCATCGTGATCATCGGGCTTGCGACGAGACCCTTGTGGTAGGGTCTCGTTGCCGCAAGCCCCAGAGAGATTTTGGCTCTCACAGAGTCGAAATCTCTCCCACTGACATCACTCATGATGTCAGTGGGGCCGGCCCCAAATGGAGGCGTTCACAAGGGAACGCCTCCGTTTGGGCAGCCACTCCCCCGGCACGCCCACCAAAGGGGGCGTGCTGTCACTCAACATCGACAGCATGCCCCCTTTGATACGAGACCCGGAGCGACAGTTTGCCCGTCGCAATCCAGGTCTCACGCATGCGCACGACGAATCAGGCCCACAGTGCAGGATACAGTGAGGGTTGGATACAGTGCGGGATACAGTGTGGGTTGGATACAGTGTGAGTCGTATACAGTGTGGATCGGACACAGTGCAGGATACAGTGAGGGTTGGATACAGTGCGGGATACAGTGTGGGTTGGATACAGTGTGAGTCGTATACAGTGTGGATCGGACACAGTGCAGGATACAGTGCGGGTCGGACACAGGACCTGATTCTGCAAGGATCGCAATTGCAAAGCTGCACGCAAGCAGCTTTGCAATTGCGATCCTTGCAGACATGGTAATGCACAGGAGGCATCCAGCACACCATCGGATACTCCGCAGGAACATCGACCAGCTAAGGTGACCCATGGGGTCACGCATGCCGGCCGTCGCAGATGAAAGGAAGCGGCCAGGAAATCTTCGGCAGCCGACGGAGATCCTGGTCTCTTCCCTCTCCCCCAACAGAGGCGACACGCCTCTGTTTCTGCTAACAGAGGCCATCGCCGCCCCCTCCCCGTCCACAAAAGGTAGCAAACTGTCCATCAATGATAGTCTGCTGCCAGTATGTGTGTGGGATCGCAAACCCATTCTGCACATGCGCAGCCCGGGCAGATGCCTGCGCAGATTCCCAATCATCGTGAATTTGCGTGCATAAGGCCCACAATGCGGGTCAGATACATCGTGGGTTGAATACAGTGTAGGATGCATACTCTGCGGGTCGCATACAGGGCCTGATTCATTACCGATCGCAACTGCGATTATGCACGCAATTGGCCAATTGTTGTGTACTGCGCATGTGTATGCATCACAGTGTGCAAACCAGCCACTGCGATAGGGATAGGGACTATGCAGACCTATTGCAGCGTGAATTACAGGAAGTGCCATTTGTGGGAGGTGTCGGTGGGGTGGTTGGGGAAACACATGTGCCAGTAGGTTTGAACGCTGTTGCTTGGGCGTGCATAACTTATCCACTGGAATGCCATACGCAGCCTGAGCGCTCATAGCATGCGATGAAATTAACAATTTCTGAGTAAGACCCATTGCAGCGTGAATTACAGGAAGTGCCATTTGTGGGAGGTGTCGGTGGGGTGGTCGGGGAAACACATGTGCCAGTAGGTTTGAACGCTGTTGCTTGGGCGTGCATAACTTATCCACTGGAATGCCATACGCAGCCTGAGCGCTCATAGCGTGCGATGAAATGAACAATTTCTGAGTAAAGTCAGAGCTTGTGTGTGTGATGCTGCGATGGTACTCAATTGTACCGATGGTTTTGCAGTCTTCCTAAGGATTACGGATGTATGTAAGGTAGAGTGGGCGTCCTTATGTTGCGACTGCATAGCGATTACAATGGTTTAGCATTCTATCGCAGTTGAACTGTGTGCGTAATCACTATTGCAATTGCAGTTGTGATTGATAGTGAATCAGGTCCACAGTGCAGGATACTGAGTGGGTTGGATACAGTGCGGGTCGCATACAGTTCTGATCACATACAGTGCAGGGTACAGTGTGGGTTGGATACAGTTTGAGTCGGATACAGTGTGGATCAGATACAGTGTGGGTCAGAAACAGCATGGGTCAGATACAGCAAGGGTCGGATACAGTGCGGGTCAGATACAGTGTGGGTTGGATACAGCATGGGTCAGATACAGTGCGGGTCAAATACAGTGTGATTTGGATACAGTGCAGGTTGGATACACCAATGGTGCACTTACCGTGACAGAGGGTGCCGGGGTTGTCCTCAGTGCGGGAGTGCTGGTGGTGTCGGCAGTGTGGGGGTGGTAGTGGTGCCCTCAGTGCAGGAGTGCTGGCGGTATCTGCAGTGCAGGTGTGCCAGCAGTGTTCTCAGTTCAGGAATGCCAGTAGAGTAGGCAGTACAGGAGTGCCGGCAGTGTTCTAAGTGTGAACATGTCGGCAGTGTCCTCAGTGCGGGGTTGCTGGTGGTGTTGGCAGTTCAGGGATGCCGGCGGTGTCCTCAGTGTGGGGTTGCTGGCAGTGTCAGCAGTGCTGGGGTGAGGCAGTGTTGGCACTGTGGGGGGAGCTGGAGGTGTTGACACTGGGGGTTGTGGTGTCCTCTCTGTGTATTACGAGTCTGCTCAATGGAAAACCCCTAGAAACCAGGCTAGCGAGGTCTTCCATCACTAACAGCCACCTGTTGTCCCCATAGAAGTAGACATGTTCACCGGTACTTAGATGGCCGCCTGGTCTTAATACTCGGGGTAGTATCGGTTTGCATGAATAATCAATGGGATCTAGTGATGACGTGAGGAACAGAAAGCAAAGAGTCAATGGCACAGAAAAGGAGCCGATGGTGTGGCTTGAAAACCGATACACAAGTTTGTGTACTTGAGTTGCGGCTTTGAGAGCCAATGGTGCGGTTTGAGAGCAGTTACACAAGTTGGTGTACTTGAGTTGCGGCTTTGAGAGCCTGATGGTGTGGCTTGCGAGCCGGTACACAAGTTGGTGTACTTGAGTTGCGGATTTGACAGCCGATGGTGTGGCTTGAGAGCTGGTACACAAGTTGGTGTACTTGAGTTGCGGCTTTGGCAGCCGATGGTGCGGCATAGAGGTGGTAGCAGAAGTTAATGAAATAGTAGTGGCTTTGTGAGCTGATGGTGCAGCTTGAGAGCCGGTACACAAGTTGGTGTACTTGAGTTGTGGCTTGGGAGCCGGTGGCAGCACGGAAGATACTGGTGTGGCCCTGTCCTCTGGACTGGATAGCAAATACAACCGGCCTTACGAAGTTTGGTTCCTTGAACTAAATTAATGGCACAGTGGTATGGCCAATGTGGAGGAAGGACATCCACTAGCTGTTTGGATAAAACATCAACATAATCATGGTACTGAGCTGGGATGAACTGACCGAATAGGAATTACAAGATAGCGAGTGTGACAGGCATGGCTCCATATGATTTTTTCCCCAGAGGACCAATCAATAGTGGGGTTATGATCCCTGAGCCACGGAAGACCGAGAACAATAGGAGCTAATGGACACCGGAAAAGATAAAAAGAAATTGTTTCTGAATGAAGAACTCTGTCTGACATATGAAGAAGAGGTGTTTTTAAATCCAATGTAACCACTGGAAACCAATCCACCATCCAGTCTGCAAATAGGGATTTCTTGATGGAATGGCAGGTACCCCCAGCGACTGAAATAAAAGAAAATCCATAAAATTGCCAGCTGCCCTGCTATCCAGGAAAGCCAAGTAGTCAGAATACAGTTACGGAGTTGGATGGCTACAGAGACTAATACTGAATTCTTGGAGGAAATTGGAGCCACGCCTAAATGCAGTTCCTCCTGAACATTTTGGCCATGCCTTTTACTGGCCTGAGCGGACAACTACTCACTGTATGCCCTTTGTCACCGCAATGCATACAAAAGCCTTGGGAACATCTCCTGTGTCTCTCTTCTGGCGATAACCGAGAAGCACAGATTTGCATTGGTTCCACTGGGTCAGAAGTAGGAAGCCAAGCGGGAGAGTGAGGTGGTCTTGTGGGAAGATTTTGTTCCCATCTTCGCTCTCGGAGATGTTGGTCAATCCTGATGGCCTTGTGCATGAGGTCATCCAGGGACTCAGAAAGAGGATACTGGATGAGGATATCCTTGATGGCCTCAGAAAGCCCAAGATGGAACTGGCTGCGTAGGGCCGGATCATTCCAACCAGAATCAGTTGCCCATCTGCAGAATTCTGTAGAATATTCTTTCACTGCCTTTTGACCCTGCCTGAGGGAGCGCAACTTGGACTCGGCCAGGGCAATTCTATCCTGGGTGATCATACAATAAGCCCATGGCAGTAAAGAAGGCATTGACAGACTGCAGTGCAGCTTGGGTTGAGGGCAATCCAAAGGGCCAAGTCTGAGGTTCCCACTGGAGAAGGGAAATGACCAGACCCAATCATTGCAATTCTGACCTTGAGGAGATGTGACGTAGCCTGAAGTACAGCTTACAACTTTCCTTGAAGTTAGTGAACTGTCAGCGATCCCAAGAAAATTGATCCGGCAGGTTCATTTTAGGCTCTTTAAGAGTGACTGGAGCCACAGAAGACCGGACCTCCTCAACATGCAGGAAAAGCTCTTGGACCTTCTGTGTGAGTACTTGAATTTGTGCAGCAAGCACCTGGGCAGGATTCTGTGCCTGTTCCATATTATCTTCCTAAATCTCTTTTGGCCAACTATAATGTTACAAGTCGCACCATCGGCACTCAAAGCCATTTCTATTTCACTAACTTCTGCTACCGACTCCAAGCCACACCATTGGCTTCCAAAGCTGCATCTCCAGCACACCAACTTGTAAACTGGCTCTCAAGCCACACCATCAGCTCTCAAAGCCACAACTCAAGTTATCAAACATGTGTATTGGCTCTCAAGCCACATCATAAGCTCCGAAGCCACATCATCAGCTCCGAAGCTGCACCGTCAGTTCTCAAGCCACACCACTGGCTCCTTTTCCATGCCATTGACTCTTTGCTTCCTGTTCCTCACGACATCACTAGATCCCATTGATTATTCATGCAAACTGCTACTACCCAGAGTATTAAGACCAGGTGGCCATCTAAGTACTGGTGAACATGCCTAGTTCTATGGGAACAATGGGTGGCTGTTAGTGGCGGAAGACCTCATTAGCCTGGGTTCTAGGGGTTTTACACAGAGCAGTCCTTGGTACACAAGTTGGTGTACTTGAGTTGTGGCAGCACGGAAGCTGCTGGTGTGGCTGGGAAGCTGATAACTAGTGGCTAGGCAATACCACTGGAGAACCAGGTCACAATATAGTGAGAAGGCACAGAATGCTGACCATGCAGCAGAGCCGAGAGAACCAAAAGGAATGCTATAGTCGGCGAGGCAACAAAAGGCCAGCGTGCACAAATAGGAGAAGGAACCAATCACACCGTGCTGTGAATAACACGTGACCTCTTGTGGCGCAGATTGCCTAGCAACTGAGGGAAATGGAACAACAGCATCACGAGAAGGTAAACTGCCAGATGTAGACAAGTCGTGACCGCGACTTGCAACAGTGTGGTGGAGGCCACCATCCTGCCTCCGTTTACCCATTGAAGTCTATGGGGAATCACTGATTGGCTGAGAGGCAGCCAATCAGCGGTCAGCCCATTGATTTCAATGGGACTTTTGAAAATTGCACCTGGGCCAAAACAGCATGATCCGACAGCTGGATCTCAAGGTTTTGGCTCGGGTAGGGATCCAAGGCAGACAGGGAGATCCAAGCTGTGGCTCAGATTGCCTCGGATCCCTGAAGTTCCAAGGAATCTGAACCGCTCATCTCTAGTTCAGATTATGCCACAGTACATTATAGCATACACTACACACACTACCCTTATCAGTATAACATACATACACACACCCCTTACCATTATAGCATCCGCTACACACACAAGCTCATGACATAGGTGTTTGTAAAGTGAAAGTGTAGTTTCTAGTCTAACACCAAGAACTTTTCAAAAAGGGCTGTTTCTCCAAAAATACATTAGGTATTACTTTAAAATGACTTCAGGGAGAGACTGCCAAAAACAGAGTGTAACAGATCCAAGGCCAGTTTGGCTTCACACCACTCAGCATTAGCCTTATTTTGAAAGAGTCCAAAGAGGGAGAGATGTTTATTCCAAGTCCCAGGTTATGCAGCACGGCGTCCACACTTGGACTTGGACTGAACATCTCTCCCTCTTTGGACTCTTTTGAAAAAAAACTAATGGTTAGAAAACTTAGTACTAGTTATTTTGGGCCAGGATCTCAGACTGGAGTTTCCAGGTCTCACGATTAGATTCTTCAATCACAAGAAGCACCAAATCTATCAAACATTTATTAATAATAGAGGATGAATAATACAAGCAGATGACAAATTCGACAAAACATTTCTTCAGCCATAGTAAATTATTGGAAAGGATCTTGAAACCAACTAGTTGGCCAGAATCACTTAAGTTTTCAAGACGGAATCAGCCCAGGATGAGGCAAAAGAGAATGTCTTAGCACAATCCGGCTGGTAGAAATTCATCTATGCCTACCAATTGGTAAAAACAGATGGTGAGGAAATAGCAAAGGGGAATCCAAGCAATCCAAGAAAGAAATTCATCTATGCCTACCAATTGGTAAAAACAGATGGTGAGGAAATAGCAAAGGGGAATCCAAGCAATCCAAGAAATTGCAAAGAAATGTTTAGCTTGTAGTCACTTTAAGTTACCAAAGATGGTAGGTGCTCCAATAGTATGATATGGATAATAATGCAGAAGTTTAGCACTCCATGAAATGAATAATCCAAGCCGGGTGCCAGAGAAGAAATACATCATACCGGATATGAAAACAGGGCACCCCGTAGTAGAAAAACACATCAAAGTTTTTATTAGGCTTATAACATCATTGCCAAGAATTCAGCAAAGTTTTTGGCGTTATTCAGCCTTTTATCAAGATAACCATACAATGAATGCAATGAGTTTAACATACATTTTGAAAAATGGAGCCAAAAAAGGTTAAAGTTATGTCATAATAATGTACTAATAAACACACACCACTTAAAACCAGCGAATAAACAAAATAGAAGTAGCAAAGCAAACGGCATATTAAAAAACATTAAAATGGGTGCTGAAAACATCACTACATAATTACTAAATACATATGCAATTTCATGAACGCCATAGTAATTATATGCTCAAAAAATGTATTTATCAATATCATTAACACACACATATAAATTAATATATACTATTAAATCAATCCGCAAATACACCTATATTCAGGGGCAGGCTGATTAGGGATGCAGGAGTCACATGCCCCCTGGGCTGGTGCCTTTTTAAATACATTATTACTTTGTTGCTGGTGCCCTGCTATTAATTAAGCAGGGCCGGATTAAGTCTTGCGGGGGTCTCGGGTCAATTAAGTTTTGGGCGCCCTTGTCCCCCTCCAATAAAGCCACAGTGCCCCTCTCTGGTGACCCTCTCACAGACCCCGCTTGTCTCTTTGGCACACTGCGTCTCCATCCCCAGCGCCCAGCCCACACACTTACCTTATTTGTTTTCCGGCTGCTCACTGTAGCACAACTCCTCAGCTGCCTGCTCTCTTTCAATGGGTGCAGCGCTGCATGACGTCATGCACGCTGCACCAATTAAACAAAAGAAACTTTATTGCACAGGCCACAGGCACTGCCGGTTCAATAAAGTTACTGAGCGCCGCAGATCCCTGGATTGTCCCCTTACAGGCATCAACCTGTGCCCTGCTGATCATACAGCAGCGCAGGTAGCAGTCCACCTGTGCCCCTAGTCCCCTCGTTGCCGGGTATGTGTGTGGGGGCCCACCTGTGTGTAGGGGCCCCGGGATGACTGCCCCTGTCACCCCCCCCCTTAATCCGGCCCTGTATTTAAGTGTTATGATTGCTAATGCAGTCAAGTTTATAAACCATGTCCTTGTCCTGCACTGTTTGGTACTGTTAATTACTGTACTCTTGTTTGCTCATTTGCTTAGGTACTTTGTAAGGTGCTGTGGAACCCTTGTGGTGCCATATAATAAAGGATAATAATAATAATAATACTAATACAATATAAATAAAGGATAATAATAATAATAATAATAATAATAATAATAATAATACTAATAATACTGTCAGTAGGTGCCCAATTTTTGTGAAGGCCATCAAGCATTTCTTTTCTAAGCACCTCCTTACTCCTTCCTCTGTGCCATATAAGTTTAGGAACTTTTTGAACCCACTAAGAGTTTCCAGATTTTAGATGCAACTGGATGGATAAAAAAAGAGAGTAAGAAGGTTGGCCCAAAATTGATTCACTCCCTGGTGGATGGCCCTTCCCAGGGACCAGTCACCATATTACTTGTTCTGCATGGACCTGGCCTCGGCTCATCCGTTCCTCACTTTTCTCACCATCTACCAACTATCTCGAACTGCCCCCCCAAATTCCAAATATGATGTCCAAATTAAAGTGTTTACAAAGGAAATTAAACTCTATGCCATACTTTTTTCAATTCTCAGTAAATACTCTGTGTAGTATGGCAGTCACTAGAAGGATGCTCTAGTCACTCGGAATCTCTCTGTGTTGTATAGCCGAAACTTGGATGCGCTCCAGGTGGTCACTTGGATGCTTTCTGCATTGCCTGACACTAGAATTCTCTCTGTATTGTGGGACAACCTAAAGCCTTTGGTACAGGTAGTCAGAAGCAATGTAATTAATGTCTTTCTTTTACATGGCTAGCAAAAATCTGTTTTAAACCTCCTTCCCCCATGCTTTTGTGTTGGCACTACCTACACTTGATTTAGTCCTGCCTACATGTGGCAACTTTTAGAATTTTATACACATATTTTATGGGCACCCTATTGCCTCCCAGTAGGTATGTGCATCACCTGTGTCTCTCAAGCCTCATCCCCAACTGTTTCTTCCAGCCTTATCCTCACCTGTATTGCACCAACCTCAACCCTGGTCTAAAGCTTTATCCTCGCCTGTGTCACTCCAGCACCATTCCTTTCTTCAGCCTCATCCTCCTGTGTCTCTCCATCTCCGGCTATTCTCTTCTGTTTCTCTTCAGCATCAGTATCCCTTCATCCATTTCTCAGAGCCTTGTCCCCCCACCCCATGTCTCTCCGCTTCATCTGCTTCACTGTGTCTCTCCTTATTCCTCACCCTGTCTTTCATCTTCAGTCCCCAACCCATGTCTCTCATCTTCTTACCCCAGCCCCTGTGTCTCTAAGTTTTATTCCCTACCCCTGTGTCTCTCAGCTTCATTCCCCACCCTGTGTCTTAAATCTTCATTCCCCAGCCCGTGTCTCTCATCTTCATTCCCAAGCCCCTGTGTCTCTCAGCTCTATTCATTGCCCTGTGTCTCTATGCCTCATTCCCCACCCTGTGCTTCTCATCTGCATTCCCCAGCCCCTTTGTCTCTCAGCTTCAATCCCTACCCTGTGTCTTTCATCTTCAAACCAACCCCTGTATCTCCCCAGCCCCTGTGTCTCCCATCTTCATTCCCCAGGCTCTGTCTCTCAGCCTCAACCCAGCCCCTGTGTATTACCAGCCATGTGTCTTCAGCTTCATCACCCCCCTACCTCCTCCTCCTCTCCTTCATCTTCCTCCCCTCCCTCCACCTCACCCCTTCACCTGCAGCCCCCCCACTTCCTGACCCATGTCTCTTTAGCCCAGCCTACCAATACTTACCTGTTTCCTGCTGTTCCTCTTCCCTGACGGTTCGACCTGGCTCTTCTTGGATCCATCGCACTGTCGCCTCCCTCACTCTGCCTGTTCCTTGTTTACAGCAGCTGCAGAGGCAAGGGGGACACATGAACTGGGCTCTCGAGATTCCTGAGGGGCCAGGGTCCCTTGGAATCTCGGGGCCTAGTACAAGTGTCCCCTCTGTACCCCAAATGTATACGGCACTATTGAGGAAGTAAGCATGTGTAGAGGAGGACGATCCACCTTATAACAAAATGCATTCAGATGTATCTCTTGCACCAGGGATAGGGCTGATAATGATGAGGGTTATGAACCAAGAATAGTTATAAGGGTAGTGTGATAGCATAAATGTGTACAACTCTGCACATGAGTGAATAAATTAATTTATTTGTGCACACAAAGCAAGTGCATTCATCTCTGCATTGGGCTTTCTGTAGCCCCTTTGTCAGGTACACCTGTACACATGTTTGTTAAAGAAAATGTCTAATCAGCCAATGATGTAGCAGCAACTCAATGCATAAAGACATGTTCAAGAGGTTCAATTGTTATTCAGATCAAACCCCAAAATAGAGAAAGAAAAAGTGAATTAAATGACTTTAACAGTTTAATCATTGTTGGTGTCAGACGGTGGTTTGAGCATCTCAGAAACTGCTGCTGTCCTGGTATTTTCTAAAACTGACAGAGAATGGCACGTGAAACATAAAATATCCAGTGAATGCCAATTATGTGGCTTCAAGCTGACAGGAAGACGACAGTAACTGAAATAACCAATCACTGCAACAGAGGTATGTACAAGTACACGTCTGAATAAGGGATGTGCACAGACCCCATGTTTTGGTATTTGTTTTGGATCTGTATCTCCATGTATTTTGGATCTGGATTTGGTTTTGCCAAAAGCGCCCTTGCATGTTTTGGTTTTGGATTTGGATCTGTATTATTTCTAAAAAAAATCATAAAAACAGCTAAAATCACATAATTTGGGCCTGTTTTTGTTCCTACAGTATTATTAACCACTATAACATTTATTTCCAGTCATTTCCAGTCAATTTTGACCACCTTACGGCTTACAATATTGATTTAATCTAGGTTAGGCCAAAAGCTTGCATCCAGCTAGCTGGCTGACTAAGCTAAGCGACAGCAGTTGGCGGCACTAACATGTGGCAGTTCAGCTTCCAACATGGTACAGAGTGGCATTGCAGTGGTAGACAGGATGTCAGTTTAATAAACTATATGACCCCTAGGAAGTTTAAAAACCAAGAATGTTTTCCTTAACTAGGTCAGAGGCCTAACGGAGTTGGAATATGTTTATGGACTGAAGACAGGGAAAGGACGGAAGGATTGATTAGATTTTAATTTATTTATTTTAATGATTTGATTCTTTAAAAAATGTATGAGGGAAGATCAATCTAGGATCAAGTTCTTCAGTTCCTAAAAGACATCTTTGATCTGGAGAAGGTTTTTAATTTTTATACATCTAATAGAAATGAGGCGGCCTTGCTTGTGGAGGTGCTGCTAGAACATACTGTAAACAGATGTTTACTTTGTACTCAAGAAGGTTGTTAGGGATAATGGGACCAAGACTTGCAGTTTACATCAGAGGAAAGCAGCTTGTAGTTCTCCGGGCTGAACTAGAACTCCCAGCCAGGGGCATATCTTCCTATTGGCCTAAATTTTTATATTTTTTTTCCTAATATATCTCTTCCTCCACAATACCCACCATATACCAATCACCACTCACTGATTCCCATATGTCAATCATGCAGGAAAAGAGTGCCACATCAATCACAAGGCTCTATTCGCAAGTTAATTTGCATATATGCAAATTGTCTTGCCCACAATGCATCTTGCTTGTTATTGATGCCCTCTTTTCCTGTGTTGTTGATTAATTAATAAACAGTGCATTGCATGTAAGTGTTATAACTGAAAAAAATATAAAAATATATTTATTAAACACAAATTAACCCTAGTGTGTATGTGTGTGCGTGTACATGTGGTAGGGAATATCGACTGTAAGCTCCACTTGGACAGGGACTGATGTGAATGGCCATATATTCTCTGTAAAGTGCTGCGGAATATGTGTGCGCTATATAAATAACTGGTAATAAAAAATAAATAAATGTTGGGGAATAGGACATGATACTTATGGACAGTGTTTATTCTTATGTGGGTTTTTTAGAAAAGGACCATTGTGGGCTGTCATCCTAGTGAATTATAAGGTGGAGTTGTTAAAAGGTATAACTTAGTATAGACAGCCCTATTTGATTATATGTAAATTACTTTACCCATAATGCATTTTGTTTATTTTTGACGCAATGTTTTCAATCTGCTCCTGTGTTTTTTTGCATAAATAAATTAATAAATAGTGAGTTGGAATAGATTAAGTTCTATAAAAGATATATATATATATTAAAAGGAGAAATAAAAAAAATATTCTCCCTATTTCTACAGGTGTGTGAATTAAACTACCCCCAGTGTGTGTGTTTTTTTTCCAGTAGAAGCAGTCATTGTAGGGGGGCACCAGTCCCTTGGTTTGCCAGGGGCGCTTTTAACCCTAGATACACCCCTGCTCCCAGCATCTGTGATGTTTGCTGGACCTACTTGAAGTTATTTGTCAACAACAGGTAGCGTGCTTCAGGTTACCTCAGCCTGCTTTACACACTGTATGTACCATGTAAATATATATGTATGGAATCAATATACACAACTAATTTTTGTATTAAACGTATTTGCACTTTATTGCACACATCCTGGAAGGAAGATGCTCTCTGCTGCTGCTCATATTTGCCCACTCCATCAACTTGGTGGTTCAGATTTTTTTTTTTTTAAATGAAAGGAGCATACAGGAGATGCTGTCTATGGCCATTACAATTTATAGACATTCATAAGCTATAAAATTAAAAATGTCAGGCAGCAATGCCCTAAACAGCACATAATACAAAGAAAAGAGGTGCAAGATGGAATTGTGCTTGGGCCCTCCCACCCACCCACCCTTATGTTGTATATATGAAACAGGACAATCACAGTTTAAAAACCAATCATCTCAGCGACAGGGACTGCCACTTGTAGCTGAAAAGATTGGTTTGTTTGTGCCCCCACAAATCAAGCTGCCAATTCGCAGTGGACATTGGTGGCAATGATCCCATACACAAACTGGCTTTACAACTTAGGTAAGATCAGATGTTGTCATCGTCATTGTCATCTTCATCCCCATCAGTGGGTACAGCCTCTTCACACAATATTAGTTTGTACCCGCTGGAAACTACCATCACAGGCGCCTCTGTATTTTTTTGACTTAATTGCTGGTAAAGATTTTCCTCATGGAATTTGTAATTCATTTTGATGAACATCATCTTTTCCACATATTGGGGAAGTAACCACCTATGCCGATCACTGACAAGTTCCCAGCTCTGCTGAAAACTCTTTCAGAGTACACACTGGAGGGTGGGCAACTTAAGTAAAGCAAAGCCAGTTTGTGTAAGGGACTCCAAATTGCCTCTTTTTCCTGCCAGTAGTGCTAACGGACTGTCTGACATGCCTATTTGGATGCTATCCCTAACATAATCATCCACCATTGTCTGAATGGAGACCATATCAGACAAAGTCACGGTAGACATGTCACTAAATGTAGGCAGTTCTTTCAGATCCAACCAGATGTCATTAAGTTTTGCTGACTGATCTGCATCACCAGCAGTGGGTCTCTTAGGAAAATTTAGTTTTTTCCTGGCAGCTGCAGAAACTGAAGGAGGAAATGCTGCCATGTTACATGCCGCTTGTGCTGAAAATTTTTTGCATCTCATCAGATTTGTGTCCATCAGAAAGAAAGACACAATGTATGACTTAAACCTAGGATCAAGTATGGTTGACAAAATATAGTGATCTGATTTCAAGAGATTGACGACCCTTGGATCCTGGCAAAGCGAATGAAGGGCTTGAACTAGAAGTCTGACGTAGTTAACGGAATCACTCTATTTCAGCTCCTCCTTCAGTTTCTCCAGCTGCTTTTGCAAAAGTCTGATTAGGGGAATGACCTGACTCAAGCTGGCAGTGTCTGAACTAACTTCACATGTGGCAAGTTCAAAGGGTTTGAGAATCTTGCACAACATAGAAGTTTTCTCCACTGCGCTTGACTAAGGTGCATGCCTGCTCCTTTTCCAATGTCATAGGCCATTGTGTAGCCTTGGATGGTCTTTTGCTGCTCCTTCATCCGCTGAAGCATATAGAGGGTAGAATTACACCTAGTTACTGCCTCTTGCCTCAGCTGATGGCAGGGCAAATTCAACAGTACTTGCTGGTTCTGCAATCTTCGTCATGCAGTTGCTGAATGATGAAAATGTCCTGAAATCTTTTGGGCTACCGAGAGTATCTCCTGCATGCCCCTCTCATTTTTAAAAAATGTTGCATCACCTAATTAACTGTGTGAGCAAAACATGGGACGTGTTCGAATTCACCCAAATGTAATGCTCTCACAATATTGCTGGCATTGTTAGAAATCACAAATCCCGAGGAGAGTCCAAGTGGGGTAAGCCATTTTGCAATGATTTCCCTGAGTTTTTCTAAGAGGTTCTTAGCGATATGCCTCTTAGTGAAACCATGATACACAGAGTAGCCTGCCTCTAAATGAGCTGGCATTTGTTAGATGCTGCTACTACTGTTGCTGTTTGCACTGTTGGAGCTATACACCTACTCAGTGGGCTGTCACAGTCATCTTTAGTTTGCCCTGTCTCTCTTGTCCACATATCTGTGGTTAAGTGGACAGTGGGTACAGTGGCATTTCAGAGGATACTAATAAGTTTTTTTTTATGTCCTTGTACAGACTGGGAATTGCTGTTCTAGTGAAGTGGAAACTAGACATGGGACATGGTAGCGGGGGAAACAGGACCTCAATTAACTGTCTAAAACCCACTGCATTATTGGCGGATACTGGACGCACATCTAATACCAGCATAGCTGTTATGGCGACAGTAATTCACTGTGCAACTGGTGACTGCTGTCATACTTGTTCCCCCATGCAAAGGATTCAGTCTTCATCACCTAACTGACCCTTCGTACAATGGTAACATGGTTGTTGTCAGCTGACGCTGTCCTCCAGTGGACTGCTACCTTGGGGTATATTGCTGGGCTCTAGACAACAGGAAGTTGTTTCTACTAGTGTTTGCTTGCCGTCACTTCATTCAAGGTTCCCTTGCTATTCTACTCTTGAGTCATTTCTAGTTACTCTACTGTGCCAGCAGTGCATCTGAAACCTTGTCCGTGTACTCAGTACAACATCCAAGTACAACTACAGTGTCACTCTCCTGTGCCAGCGGTTCATCTGATACCTTGCCTGCACACTCAGTACAATATCAAAGTACAGAATCCTCGCTAGTGCTTCTTCCAGAAGTACACTATCCTGGGCCTCATCGGTGTTATCTCCCTGCATTTCCCACCTGTATCGGATACCTGACCAAAGGGCTGTGACCTGCTTTCTGGGCGCAACTTAAAGCCATATCCCGCTTGGAGGGGTCACTGGTGAACACCTCCCTAAAGGGTAAACTCTGTGCCTTTGGTCAGGTCTCGCTAACGTCCGATACTTGTGGATGAGGAGGACATACTTCTAGGCACCACGCCTCCGATTCCTTACACAACCCAGGACCTCAGCTTTAAGCTCCTCAGTAGGAGAACCTCTTGAGCCAGTTGTGACAATCAGCATGTTGACTTGTGCTGCTCATCTCCACATTTGCAGAGGGCACACAAATGGTGGAAGGAGTATCCTTTTCAAGTACAGTATTAGACAGGTCAGGCTCACACATGGCAAACGCAGACACACTTGGACTCTCTTCGAGGATCTGTGACTTTTCTGAGCACACAGTTGGTTCATGTGCCTTAGCGATTTAAATTTTTTGACACCTCTACAGGGAGAAGGGCTCACAATATCATAAGATGCAGAACCACCAGTCATAAATAAAGGCTAAGACCTTAACCTTTCCTTGCCACTTCGTGTAGTAAATGGCATATTGCCAACTTAGCTTTTAATTTTGTTTTCTTTAACATTGTAAAACATTGCTTGCTTGATTTTAAATGCCCTGAGTTAAGCCCTTGGTCATCAGCCTTCATAGATGATGTTGACGGCCTTGTATCATCATCATGACTGCTGGCAGCAGCTGCAAGACTGATATGTGGTTCCTGCTCTCCTCTCATTTGATTGTCCTCCATATCAACAAACTTACACTGCAGTCTGACTGGCAGTGTCACCGAACAATATTTTTTTTAACACTGGGGAAGAGCACCACTAAATGAGACAGCAGCCCCTTGATGAACAACACAGACAGCACCCCTTCTTTATGGACAACAAAGCACCCCTGCCGAGTGCTGACAGACCACCTGCAGTGAAGAGTCACAAATACATGGATGATAAACTTGCGGTCTGGCCGGCAGTGTCACCAAACAATAATAGTGCAGCTAAGTTGCTGACGCACACACACTTAAAAAAATAATCTTTTTTTTGTGGTTTGATAATATTAATTTTATTTCACTTATATTTTTTTACACTGGGGAAGAGTACCCCTGAATGAGGCAGCAGCCCCTTGATGAACAACACAGCCAGCAACTCTTCTTTATGGACAACATAAAGAAGTGCAGAGTCACAAATATGTGGACAATAAACTGCGGTCTGGCTGGCAGTGTCACCAAGCAATAATAGTGCGGCTAAGTTGCTAATGCACACACCAAAAAAACAGCATTTAAAATTTTTTTACACTGGGGAAGAGCACCCCTGAATGAAGCAGCAGCCCCTTGATGAACAACACAGACAGGACCCCTTTTTATGGACAACAAAGCACCCCTACCAAGTGCGGACTGACCACCTGTAGAGCCACAAATACGTGGAAGATAAACTGTGGTCTGGCCAACAGTGTCACCAAACAATAATAGCGCAACTAAGTTGCTAACGCACACAAACAAATAAAAAAATCTTTTTTTATTAATTTTTGGGGATTGATAATATTAATTTTATTTCACTTTATTTTTTTACACTGGGGAAGAGCACCCCTTCTTTATGAACAACAAAGCACCCCTGCTGAGTGCGGACAGTCCACCTGCAATGCAGAGTCACAAATATGTGGACGATAAACTGGGGTCTGGCCGGCAGTGTCACCAAACAATAATAGTGTAACAACTACTACCTAACACACACACACACACACACACACACAAAAGCACTTTTTTTTCACTGGGAAGAGCACCCCTGATTGACAGAGCACCCCCCTGGAAAACACAGCACCCCTTTATGGACTGCAGCCCTAGCCCCTTGATGGACAGGACAACAACACAGCAGCAGCCCTTATGTATAAACCAGTAGCAGCCCCTTGATTGACAGGACAAGTGACACAGCAGCTGCAGCACCCACTGAAGCCCCCCTTTATATACTGCAGCCCCAGCCCCTTTATGGACAACACAACAGCAGCCTTCAGCCCCAGACCCCGACAGGACAAGTTGGGCAACACACTGACACAGACAGTGAGAGCAACACCTCTATTCAGTTCACCATCCACACCCTGAGTGAAAATGGTGCCTATCACCGGGACCTTTATAGAATCCAAAACCTGCGAGAATCTGACAGCGGGAGGATGATGTTTTGTCACATTTTGAGATCTGAGGCAGGTGGAAAAACCCGAGCCGAGCTTGGTTCTCGCCTTGGATCTAGAAAATCAGGTGGGTCCGGTTCTCTGAGAACTGGACCCGCTCATCTCTAGACTGAATGCACAGCATGTTGTTTGTTAAAGTAGATGGGCTACAGCAGCAGAACACCACACAAGAATACACTACTGTTAGCTAAGAAAAAGAGGCTGAGGCTGCAGTGGGCAAAGGATCACCAAAAATGGACAGCTGAATTTTGGAACAACATTGACTGTTCTGACACATATGTATACCTGCTTGATCTTCATATGGTAGGATGTGTATTGTTATGAATCCATGGATCCATCTTGTCATGGTCAAGCTGTTGTTGGGGTGTAGATGTAATGGTTTAGACAATGATCCCTTTGGAACACATTAGGTCCCTTAATGTCAAATGAGCATTGATTAAATGCCACAGTCATGATTGTATGTGCCTTTGCATGCATGTATTGTGAATCTTGTTAAGAAATGTTTCTTAAGTTTGTGATTCTTGCTAGGAAAAGGATTAATTGCAGCAAGGTCCAAGATTCACACCATACATAACCAACCTTAGAAGTGGCACAAAAAAGAGAAGCTTAGGTCCCAAACAAGAGTCTCTTAAGGTGACTGATACTATGCTCCTGAGCAATATTCATTTAATGTGAAGTAAACACAACATGAAAGGGCTGAAACTATATATATATATATATATATATATATATATTGTGGCAAAGACGGTACTTTGCCATGTTCTGATGTCCAATACAGAACTCATTCCACAGGAAAAAGGGGAGATAGTGTTAAGAGTCCACCTGATTACTACAGGACACACAGCTGCACGGGATGTAGTATAAATCCTGACTGTTGGGATGCCGGTGTCCAGAATCCCGGTGCCAGCATCCTGACTGCTGGCATCCTGATGGTAAATAGTAGGGTTAGGGGGAGGGTTAGGGGTTAGGGTTAGGCATTAGGGGGAGGGTTAGGGTCCGGCACTAGGAGGGATGGATAGGTTTAGGCTGTGGGTGGAGATTTAGGTTTAGGCTGTGGAAGGGGAGGGTTAGGTTTAGGGGTATAGGTAGGGTTAGGATACTTACCATCAGGTGTCAGTATCCTAATCCTTTCAGGATGCCGGCATTGGGATTCTGACCACCGGAATCCCAAGCACTGGCAACCCGTACCTACCTGGGTGTGACTGATTTGGTATGTGAAGGTATAGGAAGCTCTAGTGGGCGGGGCTTCTGATGCTGATTAGCAGCCAGATGATAGAGTAGGGCTGGTGTGTATAGCTAGTGTTAGGAAGCTATCGCAGATGTACAAGTGTGATGTGATAACATTTGGAGGAAGTAAAATAAGTCACGAAAACGGTGTCGAGTTGTTCTTTAGTAGCAGATTTCTTACAAATTGGGATACTTCTGCCAGCCGCATCCCACATGGCAGAGACCAGATGCTGCCTTGCTGGGTCAATGAGTGAGAATAACCGAACTGTAAAAATCTATTTATTTGCACATGTGGAATAGTTACACAAAGTGCAAATGTGTAATGTGTATGCTGTGTCATTGAAGAGAAATAAGTGTTTGCATACTGTGAATATTTGCAAGCAAAAACAACTATTTGTGACTTTGTACCAGCAGAGAAAGGGTTATTTAAAAATTGTGTTTATCTGGCTGTAATCACCAAATGTGTTTCTCTGGCTCATTAAATTCAAGTGTGTTTCTGCTGAAGAGAGAAAGAAAAACAAGAGTTTGAATCTGCCTCATCAAGGTGGAGTATGGCAAATTCCTATTGCAAAAACAATTAAAGGGACGTTTGCTGTGATACATGCTGGTAATTGTAGTTCTACAGCTGCAGTACCAAGTAAAGTATTTTGCTGTATTAAAAATATTTTCAAAAACACAATGTGGTATGAATGAAAACAAAAGCTGCTTCCTATGTCTAGGCTGTATAACTATAAACCCAATTAAAAGGGAAGTTGTTTTTTTTTCTGTTGTTTGTTATTGTTACTCCCCAGGAGGTAAAACACAACAGCCACTGGCAGCTAAACCTATTTGAGTTTCAGAAACATTGCCTTGTTGGTGTATGTTACAGGAGGCCCAATTTCACTACTCTGTTAGCTCAGATAGCAAGATGGAGGAAATTCTCTGCCTTAACTAATGTGGCAACTATGTAGCATGCTCAGCAGGCACAGTTGTTGGCTGTTGCTGAGGCCCAGGTGGTGAGCAACAAATTGTTGTGGGCAGAGCTCAGTCAGCTCTGACTAGGTGAACATAGCCTGCCCTAGTGCAGAAAATTACTCCCTCAGACAATGTTGAGGCCTTTCTGTTGTCCTTTGAGAGGACGTCAACTCAACTGAAATGGCCAAAAGAGGAGTGGGTGGCACTATTGGCACCTTATTTGACAGGTAAAGTAAAGAGGGCCTATGTGGATATGCCTGAATCCCTGGCAGCAAATTATCGGCAACTAAAGGCCGCTATTCTCGCATGGGATAATGGTGACTGGACTCGGGAAGGCTCAACCTTTTGATGACTGGCTATATAGGCCAGGGTCCGCAATGTGTCCTCAGCTAGCGGATCTGGCAAAATTAACAAAAAGCTTGTTAGAGTCTGAGCAAAATCCGCCTGTCAGAATTTTGGAAATTCTAACCATTGACCATTGCATGCGGAACCTAAAGCAGGAGCCGCAAAGTGGGGTTCTGCAGAGCAATCCACAGTCATTTGAAGAGCTGGGGATAGCCATTGACCATTATTATGCCCTAGTAAATATGGCCCAGACAGCGGGAAAGGTTGTCAGGCTGGTCGTCAGGCCAAAACCAGCACAAGATGTTGGCACAAACCGCAAGGTGACTCCAGCAGGGTGCTAGAAGTGTGGTGCACCTGGGCAGTTTAGGAGGAATTGTCCAAGTCGACTGGAACTGATGGACTGTTCAGCAGGATGACTAGGCCCCATGTACCCTGTTTGTTAGACTATGTTCTCATCCATGGGTATTCCACTGCTGTTCTGGGTGCGTGTCATGATACAGCAACAGGAGATGTTGGCAGTGATGGATTCAGGCAGTGTAATTACCTTGGTGTCCAGCACTCTAGTTTTGGAGAACCTAACGGTCCAGCTACCACCAGTAAAAGTACTATGTGTCCATGGAGGCACAGAGGAATATGACCATGTTTGTCTTCCTGTGATGGTGAGAGGACAAACGGTGCAAGTAGTGGAAGCAATAGCTCCAACGCTGCCATACTCTCTTATTCTGGGATGAGACTTTTCCCTGTTCCAGGAAGTACTGCTTGACCAGATTGGTCCGGACATGCCAGCAACTGAATTACCGACTGGATGTCTGACCCTACATGATCCTGTTACTCACACCCCAGAACCAAAGGAGGAATTTCTGAGGCAGCAATATTTGGAACATGGGTACCAGGCTGTTGGCGAAAACAGACAAGCATCGTTTTCCAGAAGACGTGAGGAAGAAGGCCTGGTCAAAGAAGGTTAGAAGAAAACAAGAACCTTACCAGTTAGCAGAGAAAATTGGCCTTCTGTGTTCAGGACTGTAAAATTCCAGGACTTTGCTTGAAATTAATTAAATTACTGTGAATGGAGTATGGAAGGCTGAGACACCAGCTGAGAAAGAACCATACTTTATTATACATAGGGACCTGCTGTTTATAGAGAGGATAGTTAAACAGCTCTTGGTGCCACAGGTACACATTCCATTGGTATTGGCAGTGGCCCACATACATCTTAAGGAAGGGCATTTGGGAGAGGGGAAAACTCTCAAATGGATGCTCCAGAGGTTTTTCTGGCTGGGCATCCGCATGGCGGTCAAGAGATACTGCTAATCCCACACAGGGCTGCCATGGGACTGTCCCGTAACCTGATTACCGAGGTGCCCGGGTATCTCTTCTTATAATCCCAGGTACATTATTAACACAGCCCTTAAAGAAAGCACAGGGGTGGCAAAAGAGGGTTTATGATACCCAAGCCACTGCACACACCCTTAATTCAGGTGATAAGGTACTTGTCCAGGTACCCACAAAAGGGGGAAAATTTAGTGCACATAGACAAGGCTCTTATAAGGTAATAGAGGCCATAGGACTGGTAAATTCTCAAGTATGGCAGTTGTGTAGATAGCAAATAGAGCAGGTCTACCATGTCAACTGGTCAAGCGCATGGGTGAAGGAAGCATTTCCTTCTGATGTCCAGTACAGAACTCATTCTCCAGGAAAAGGGGCAAATAGGGTTAAGAATTTTGCAGATTACTACAGGAAAGGTTTCACACACAGCTGCATTACCTGGGTATGACTGATTTGGTGTGTGTGAAGGTATAAAGGATTGTGGGATCCAGTGGGCAGGGCTTCTGATGCTGATTACCAGCCAGACAACAGAGTAGGCTGGCATGTATAGCTAGTGTTAGGAATCCATTTGAGGTATCTAAATGTGATGTGATAACATTTGGAAGAAGTTAAATAAGTCACCTGACTGTGATAACGGTGTCAAGAGTCGTTCTTTTTAAGCAGATTTCCTACAATATATACATACAGTCTCTAGAATACGGCATTCACTGCTTGTTGTTATCATCTACCTTGGTGTCAGTCACCAGTAATACACAAGAAGTCTATGGATGTATTAGGTGACAGTTAGAATTGTACAATATTCACATATAAATCAATAAACAACTTTGTTCCTCATTATTTAACACAATTTTCGGTTTATTCAGAATATTGTATCGGGTCCTCCCTAAGGAGCAACCGAGTTTCGAACCATTGCGTTGACAGAAAACATTTACGAATTTGTATTCTTATGTTTGGTGACAAAATTCCAATAAAGCTTTCCCTCGTAACGAACAATTGATTTATTTGTTTTTCTTTTTGTATTGATGCCTCCACCTATTCCATTCGAAAGATATAAATAATTTTGCCATAAATAGGGACATCGTTGGGGGGGAGTTAATTATTCACATACTATGTAACACACTCTTGCGAGCTGCTAAGGACACAGCTAGTAATAAATTTGTTGGGCATTTATGAATGCGAGATCCTTCCAGCAGAATCCCAAGAATGGCCCATTCCTGGGAAAAGGAAAAGGGGCTAACTAGATGTTGAATTGTAAACTGCCACACCTCATAAAATATTTTTTTAGTATGAGAGCATTGCCGAAGACAATGATATAAGCCGACCATAGGGGCCTTACATTTCGGACACTTATGATCCTCTGATAAATCAATAAAAAAAATGCCTTTTGTGGGATATATATGTTCTATGGAATAAAGTATAAAACATTTCTGTATATGTAATTGCTGGAATTACATGTGAACAATTTGCCAAAGAGTTTAATAATATTTCAATTGTAAGATTAGGGGGTCTATTTACTAAGCAGTGTTAGGAGACATAGTAAATAGTGATAAGAAAGTGATAAGGTGCCAGCCAATCAGCTCACAACTGTTATCTCACAGGCTGTGTTTGCAAAATGACAGTTGGGAGCTGATTGGCTGGCCCCATATCACTTTCTTTTCACTTTTCACTCTGTCTCCTAACACTGCTTAGTAAATAGACCCCTAGGAAAAGTATCCAACCACTTCATAATACTTGTAGACTATAATGAATAGAAATAACCTTTTGAGAGGGAAGCGGCCTCTGCAGACTCTGGTTCAGCGGGTTAGTCAGATGCTCCGTCGTTAACCGATGTGCTATAGAACTAACATAATGTTGGGCCTGCATAAATGCCAGGTTATGTGAGGTAATAATTCTATAGGTTGTGCTTGCCTGTGCATAGGTAAATGGTTTGCCAGTGGACCTGTCCAGCAGCTGCCCCAAACTTCAAATTCCTTCTGTGTGCCACTGAATAAAAGGGTAACCTGCCATTTTGAAAATATGGATTTTGTAATAAGGGCAAAAATTGAGATATATGAGGATTCACATTAAACCTTTTACATGGAATAAACCATCATTTCCTAGTTGACATAAGTATTGGGTTACTAAGTGTAACTAAATCAAGTTCCGCATCTGGTTGATGTAAAAATGCAAGAAGATGTGTTTCTGCCAAAAAGCCCTGTTGTGTTTGTATAAATGTGAGAATGTTGAAACCAGTCCCTTAAGTGTCTAAGAAGAGCTGCCTGGTTGTACCACACCATATTGGGAAAATGAATTCCCCCTTGTGCCCTCTGTTGCTGTAATGTAATCATGCTAATTCAGGGCTTTTTATTATGCCAAATTAAAATTTGTAAAAGCTTATTAATTTCCAAGATATCTTTGCTAGACAGCAACAAAGGGAGAGTGAGTAATCTTGGAAAGGACGCCATTCGTGTTAAATTAGCTCTACTCATATATGATAGTTTAAGATGTTTCCAACTTTTCAATTCTATGCTGAGACAATGAATTGCTGAAGAGATGTTATATTTATACATATGTGTTATATCTTTTGGTAACTGTATACCTAAATATGGTATTGAATGTTTAGCCCATGGCAGGTCCATTTCGCGAGCCCATGAAGGTCTTATACACCCCTTGTTGAGTAATAGGGCAGCAGAGGTTTCAAAATTGACTTCAAAGCCTGATGCCTTACCAAATTGTTCAATTATTTGCATAAAAGGACATAAGTTATTAGTTGGATTAGATAGATATAACAGTATGTCGTCGGCAAATGCCGAGATTTTAATGGTCTGATTGCTGCTTCGAATCCCTTTAACTTCTGTCTCTGATTGTATAACAAGTAACATCGGGTCTAAAATAAGTTACAAAGAAGCGGAGACAAGGGACATCCCTGCCTTGTTCAGCGATGCATTTCAATCACTTCACCATGTAGTCCATTAACCAATAATGTAGTAATCGGAGAGTTATAAAGAAAGTGATCATTGCCTTAAAATGCTCCCCAAAATCTCGCCTACACAGAACTTTGTATAGTTATTGCCAAGATACTGTATCGAACACTTTTTGAGCATCTAAACTAAGGAGCATAATTGTTTGGTTCAGAGGGGGCACTAAAGATGACGCTATCGTGGATCTTATGCTCTTTACGGATTGGTGACCCCTAGCAAACCCTAGTTGATGTTCAGTCAACAATGTAGACATAATACTCTAATAATATTTTATTGAAAAGCCGTCGGGACCCAGGGAATTATGTGGGGGCATCTCTGTAATGGCCTGATTTATCTCCTCCTCTGTTATATCTGCCTCTAACTATTCACACTATGAGGAAGATAATTTCGGAAGTCGAGCCTCATTCAATAGACTAGATATTAAGTCTGGATTGTTCGGCTGGGCCTTATATATATCCACAAAATAAGACTGGAATTTTTTGAAGATAGAAGGTATGAGTCCACACTAGTGGTAGAGTTTGAGTAGCTGAAAAATCACTATTTACATGATTAAATTACCAACATAATGGTTTATCACAACAAAATATCCTGGATGACTTTAGGTTGGTGGTGCGCTCTTAGGAATTGTGCTAAACACATTTATGAGTACTTTTTGCAAAGAGCAAAAAATGAAAAAGACAAATATGCTTTTATAGGGGCACTCATTTATAATGAGCTTAGAAATAGATAGTAATTAAATGATTAATGTAAAATAAAGCTTAACATTTAATATACAACTTTTTTTAAAAGAAATTCTCCCCAAGGGGTGAAGTACACATTATATAATACATATATATATATATATATATATATATCAGGGACAAAAAGGTAAATCCAATGGGATTAAAAGTATTGATGACTAATCTGCTCCTATCTAGGGTGAGAAAAAATATATATTTACCCCTAGCACAATCTATAAAGAAGCGTATTAGATTACACTAAAGCAAATGTGTCGGGTGAAAATAATTATAATATGTTGGATCTCTGTTAACGATCAACATTTTATAAATAACAGTCGGCCAAAGTGAAAAACCCACACCTTGATCAAATGAAAAGAATAAACCAATAGGATAACATTCGTGAATGTCTGTTATTAGTATACACAATCAGAAATGGAATACCTATATAAATTGGGTCAATAAATGGCAACTTTGAAACCTATGTCCCTATTTAGAAATTAGCAAGTGGAGATATATGCTGGACCAATATAGCTACTATGTATCCATTAATTTTTAGTTACAATAGCGAGGGCTATGTTCCAATGTTACAAATGTGAGCATAACAATTTCTAGATTGTTGGATTTAATCCAAACGTAATAGACAAATAGAATTGAAGTGCTAATAAGATTTTAGAAACATTGTAATAAATAAATGTGATTGTTTTTAGTATCAGTGCAATATGGTTCACCGGGCGTAATTAAAACATTTGCCAATCATTGGGTTGATTACCTTAGCTACTTAAATCCTAGCTCAGCCCAGTGGATATTACCTTCTGAGGAAACTGAGATGCCTGAATCCGGAGAAATGTGTCAAGGATTATTTACATAAGTGCTTTACCCAACTCTTGGTTTGCAACTTGATTTGCCATTTATCCACTGCTAATTCTTGGCAAGTTTGTAGCTGCTGAATGAGTTTGCATTGGCATGTCCTGGACGTGGACGTGGATCCAGGCTGCACTCACCCTTCTGCAAAGCACACACATTTGCCCAGTTGACACGCTGTTGGACACCGCTTCCCGCTACCTCACCTTTCGTAGCCGGCACACTGTACAGTTGTATCCACAGAAGCTGGAGCATCAGCTCGCTTCTCATGAATATAGGTCTCCCGGCAGCCGCATGGATATTGAGATCTGTCCACAGAAGTTGGAGGTTCACTATTTGCTTTGTTTGACTGGAAACATCTCAGCGACTGGTTGACAGACTCCCGCTGACGAGCGGTGAGTGTCTACACAATCTAAGTGGTGAGCGTCCCAGCATAATTAAAGATCCACAGGTCTTTTACTTGATTAATTTGTGTGAGCAAACACATCGCTTATAGCAGCATTTCAATATCTATAAAAGTAATGGGTACTATTTGGCTATTCTTTATAAAGGACATTACATTATATTGCTCTGGATAATCTATTTAGATTTATACTTTATCCATGTGAGCTAACCTTGTGACATCTACACGAGAACAGGTGTCAATATACGGGACTCTCAGTGAACTATCTTTATTTATAGGAATATGGTGTATGTAATCCTATTCATTTGAGTGAGTATTTATGTGATATTTCAGCACTGAAAATTTATATGTTTAATATATCGTTGTTTTAAAATGAAAGTATTTTTTATTTTAATTTCCTGTCCCCATCTTCTTTCCCTCCCTTTCGTATATCAATTTCCCTTTCATATGGAAATCCTATGTGTTATGTGCAATCAGTTAACTGTGACAGTAATGATGTATAAGCCATGTGATGGTATTATCATTCTTTCTAAACAGTCTATTTATTTATCTGTATATTGCCTAATATATATATATATATATATATATATATATGTATATATATGGAGAAAATAGTGGATAAAGCGCCAAGACTTGTGGGAAAGTGAGTTAGAAAAAAGGAGTTAGTGTGGTGTACTAGTACAGTAACTAAGCCTCAGATTTATAGGCATCAGCTCTGGGTCAATAATATAATACTAGTGTAAGTATTTAAGAAATCATAGTCAAAGTGTAAATTGACAGTAGAGCGACAAGTTTACTGTTAAAAAATAAGTGTGACTGCAGTGTGATAAAAAACTTATACATAAAAATTATTTGTATCCAGTGAGTACCACGTATTATTACATCAACATAATAAAATGATGTATGAGGTTTTGAGCAATAAACAATACTTATTCAGAATAATAGAGCTATCCTATTAGACAGATACTAAATATATATTGAAAGCTGAAAGTGCTAGTGCAATAAATAATAATGTAAGAAAATATATATAAAAATAACAATTTATTATAAACAATTATAGGATTTCACCTAAAAGGCTAATAAAATCCCTTAAAATACATGATATAATGAAACAAAAATGCAGTAAAAAAGGCAGTGAAAAATATTTTAAAAATAGTAGCAGATTAAAAAATAGCAGCTTATCTGAATGAGAAAGAGAAGTAGTAGTCCAAAGTGCATGAAGTAGCAGCAAACACTCCCAACGCGTTTCGTCTATGACTTCATCCCCTTGATGAAGTCATAGACGAAACGCATTGGAAGTGTGTTTTTTATCACACTTCAGTCACACTTATTTTGTAACAGTAAACTTGTCGCTCTACTGTCAATTTACACTGTCTATATATATATATATATATATATATAATCAGTGGTCCATGTACAGCCTACATAAATCTTTGCTGTTAAAACAAAGTTTTTGTGTACCTTTCGATAGCGCTACTCTCCAATGGTCCCACGCTGTCAGAGACATAAATATCTCAGTTTGTTTACATATGCTAATTTTCTAACTTGGGGATATCCCTTTATCTAAACCACTAATATGATTCTTCCTGGTCATTGGCCAGCTGTACAGCCAATCTAGAACACAGCCCCATGATTTGGCAGACGTCATGTAGAAGACAGGAAGCTAGAGCAAACTCCGGTGATAAGGTGACCAAGCCTCCCGGCAAAACGTGCATCCTCCTGCTATTTCCACACAGCATGTTGATCTCTGACACATCGCACCTGCAGCTTTGACCTACGGACTGTCCCTGTGGGGTATCTTTCTATTGGTCCCATGCGTTCTCTCATCTAAGTCCTAGCCTGTGACTCCCCCTGCAATGCTGGAGGGTAACAAGGGAGAGACTCAGATCTATTCTCAGACAACAGAAGCACTGTCTGTTGTTTCCACTGGGATCAACGTTGCACTCACTCTCTCATCCCCTGTTTGATATAGACAGGGGAAATCAGAGGTGACTCCACATTATCACATCCCAGGCCTTACTTCTTTCAGCAGTCTTTCTACCACACATTTGCTTGTCTATATATGTAATTTCATCACATGTTATGTATAATAATAATCTATGTGATATCCAGCACATGCATTATTGCTCTTTTCCATTAATTCATTAATGTTGTTTGGATAATAAGAATTAATTTTTATATCCAACTCATGCTTTGATCAATTTGTTCATTTATGCATATCTGCTTTTTGGTATACAACCATGCTTTATTGTGTAATTCTGCTGAATCTATGTTGAGATCCAGCACATGTATTGATTCATCTGTCTGTTTAATCCATAACTGTTGTTTGGATAATAACAATTAATTTTTGTATCCAACACATACATTGATCAATTTATTGATGAATCCATAGCTGCTTCTTGGTATACAACATTACTTACTTTGTAATTCTGCTGAATCAAATGTGAACTATTAATTTTGGATTAAATACAACAATCTAGAAATGTTTAAGCTCACATTTGTAACATGGGGACATAGACCTCGCTATTGTAACTAAAAATTAATGGATACATAGTAGCTATATTAGTCCAGCATATATCTCCACTTGCTAATTGATAAATAGGGACATAGATTTCGAAGTTACCATTCATTTATATAGGTATTCCATGTCTGATTGTATGTACTAATACCAGACATTCATTAATCTTATCCTATTGGTTTATTCTTTTCATTTGCTCAAGGTGTGGGTTTTTCACTTTGACCAACTGTTATTTATAAAATGTTGATCGTTAACAGAGATCCAACATATTATAATTATTTTCGCCTAACACATTTGCTTTAGTTTAATCTAATACGCTTCTTTATAGATTGTGCTAGGGGTATATATATATATTTTTTTTCTCACCCTAGATAGAAGCAGATTATTCATCAATACGTTTAATCCAATTGGACGTACCTATTTGTCCCTGATATATATTTGTATTATATAATGTGTACTTCACCCCTTGGGGAGAATTTCTTTTAAAAAAAGTTGTATATTAAATGTTAAGTTTTATTTTACATTAATCATTTCATTACTATCTATTTCTAAGTTAATTATATATAAGAGTGCCCCTATAAAGGCATTTTTGTATTTTTCCTATTTTGCTCTTTGCAAAAAGTACTCCTACATTTTTGAAGATATCAGAGGACTTTGTCAAAAGTAAGTCTGAGCTGTCTTCTCTAATAGCAAGAATATGATTTTTCCACCTAACTGGCTTATATATTTTAGCCAAGAGTGGACCCATGCAGTTTCCCCATCTAAAAAATTTGTTCTTGCCAAAATCCAAGTTTACTTTGGCTTGTGATAATAAATAACTCTCTAACAATTGACGGGTTTGTTGATAGTTTTCATATAGTCCATATATATATATTTTAGTGATGATCTTTGGGGTTCTGAGTCCAGATTTGGATAACTTTTGGGGTTCCAAGAAGAACTGAGTCCCGGTTCTGGTCGTCATGCAAGCAATATCTCTGATCTAAAAAATGGATCTTGCGTGTTTTTGGTTGCATGCAAGTCCCTCACTCATGATTTTAGGTGCCAAAGTTGGTTAAAATTTACCAACAACAAAGAACAACAACAGGACTAAGTTGTTTTTATCCATTTTTTTTAAGAAATCCAAAAACAAAGCCAAGTCCGAGACTGAACCAAAACACTTTCTGGGTAGTTTTCCCAAAACCATAATATTTGAGGGCAGTTTAGCCAAAACCAAAACACAGAGGTAAGCGCACATATCTAAAATATACATATGTACATATATATATATATATTTATTGAAAAACAGGGAAATTGACCTTGGGCAACAATTCCACTTGCTATATACAGAGTGTTTTATATAAGGTATATTCCAAAGATATCTATATAAAGAAAGTTTATATAAAACCATGTGCAAAGTGCACAGTGCTACTGTGTAAAGTACATAGTTGTACAAAGAAGTCTATTTGTGAATTTAGCAGAGTAAGACCAGTGCAAACAATTTTAATACCAATAAATAAAGTTAAAAAGTGTACAGTTTATTTCAAAGATTAAAACAATAAAGAGAAAAAACATGTATGTATATGTATATATATATATATATATATATATATATATATATATAGTTGAACCTCTATATTGAAGAGAGTTCCTTCAATCAAACATAGCCAAAAACAGTATATAGGTAGCCTAAACAGTGAGGTAAATACACATGGATAAAATAAATGTTTTTAAAAAAGGGAGAATAAAATAATAGCTTATCTGAGTTAAGATATAAAGGAATATGCATTTTCCTAGGACAAGAAGTACAGGTACCAATGCGTTTCATCTGCTGACTTCTTCATGGGGATGAGGTTTAAGGTGTAATGTCCACCTATTTATACCCATTCAAATTTCATTAGGTATTAATTACTTCCAGGTCGAAGTTGAGCTATGTGCCAAGCAAACACAAGCTACAATGCGCATTCTCCTATAAAAATACTAGATTGATAAATGGTACAATACACATGAACATTGGACCATAATTAGTATATTAGGAAAGTTCATAAGTCAAGGTTAATTCCATCCTCGAGTGTAAGTACTTCCGCCCAATGGTCCAGAGTGATACGCCACTTCCGCCCTCATGTTCAGCACTGGATGTTGTGTGTGTGCTTCCGCCATACATCCAGGTCATTGCGTCACTTCCATCCATGTGCCCCGCCCTGGGTACTTTTGTTATCTGTGTCTTCCGCCCTGGCTTGATGTTTAGGTGTGTACTCCAGTGATGCGTACTCTAGTGACTTCCACTCTCAGTGATTCTGTGTGGCATGGACTTCCACCCTTTGTATTTGGCTCAATGTCAAATATATTTGGATGCCCTCTATGTAGATTTTGCAGGTGCCTATAATTAAGCAGAATCAATCATACATTTGTGAACTAAAGATTCTAATAAAACGGAGTTGGTCATTGATGTATCATATTTGTTAATACAATAGGTTATACATTTTTGAGCAAATACTACAAATGAAATTTATACAGAACTATAAATAATTAGAAAGAAAGGAATACACAGTTCTTTAAAAAAGGGGAATAATTTCCTATAAAGTAGTAAAATTCAGAGTTCCCAAATTTACTTAATATCACTGTCCATCAACTGGTCCATCAACTGGTCCTATTAGTTGATTAATCTTTGGTAACAACTCTTTCATTTCCATACAGTAATTAAGGTAGGTGGTAATGTTTATATAAGAGAGGATAAAGATGAGAAATGATGATCCAGAGAATTTTAGAGCCACTTCTTCTGGGATGCACTTGGTAGGTTCTTCAGGTGATGCAATTCTAGAATAATGAAATCAACATTTGGACTCAATGATAACTGCAACACCAGGTATTCCCAGGAGTTCTCCCATCCCGGTACTGATGGGGCCCAGTCATGTATAGCTTCCAAGATCGGATGAGATTGAGCACACACACACTGGTATGGATGTACATACTTCTGAGTCTCCTCATGTCATCATCCTCATCACCACTTTCTTCCACAGCTTTAGAGCTAGTAGGATTAAGATGATAGCTTCTTATAGAATGGTCAGGGTTTGGCTACTACACCTGGAATTCAAACAAATTTGTTAAGAGTCTAACTCTAAAAAGAATTTTTTTGAGAAAAGAGGATGCACCAATAAGAAACTATAATGGTAACGTATCCAAATCTGGTCTTAAAGGAAAATCCACATATTACCCCTTAGAGCCCAAAGGGAGCCATATTAATGTATTTTATGAGATGATGACAAAAGATTTATGTGATAAAGAGTTAGAGAAAATCAAGAAACAAAATTTGAATCGCCAAGAGAAAGAGGCCCTAAAGAAATTGAAAAACAATCAAGATATTGTTATAAAACCGGCTGATAAATGGGGTGGGCTGGTAATTATGGACCATTCTTATTACCCAAAGGAAGCCACAGACTCCTCAGTGATTTACTTTACCTAAGGTTCATAAATCTTTAGAAACACCGCCAGGTAGACCCATTATAGCCAGAATAGACTCATTTACCTCTCATCTCTCTAAGTACATGGATATTTTCTTACAAAAGTATGTAAATGAGTTGGATTCATATCTAAAATACACTACAAATGTTTTACAATGTCTAGATTAGATTCATTGGGGGAGAAAGATATAATTGGGTCACCATTGATGTACAGTCTTTGTACACCTGCATCAAACACATGAAAGGTATTAATGCCACAAGAGAATTCCTAGAGATGGATGAAAATTTGGATCTTTTGCACAAGAAGTTTTTATGTAATCTTTTTTTAGACCAATTTTATCGACAAATCTGTGGAACAGCCATGGGGACAATCTTTGCTCCCAGTTTTGCAAACTTATTTATTTGATGCTGCCAGAAGAATTACATCTACAAAAACAACCCTTTTAAAAGATAATATAATTTTTTACAAAAGATATATAGATGATATTTTAATTACTTGCCAAGGACAAGAGGAAGTCTTTAACCAGTTTTTTATCAATTGTCTCAAATAACAATATGAATTTGAAGTTTACATCAAATTTTAATAATGTGACCGTTGAATTTTTAGACTTGGTTTTAATTGGAGAAGGGGGAAAGGTCTCTATAAAAAATGTTCATGCTAACAGTTATCTGCATTTTTGAAGTTGTCATAAATAAATGGAAAGAGAATATTCCTTACTCCCAATTCTATAGGATTAAATGCAATTGCAGTGATCAGAAAATATGTAATGAACAACTGGTTAAATACGCTGACAGATTCAGAGAGAAAGAATATCCAGAAGAGATCCTGAAGAAAGCCCTGACTCTGGACAGAAATAACCTATTGAAGTATAAGAGTAATAGGGACCAGAAGAAAGACATTGTTCCCTTTGTTACTATGTTTAACGGTCATGAAAATAAAATAAAAAAATCTCTAAATAAAAACTGGAATATTCTTCTCATGGACCCAGTCCTTAAGGAAATATTACCATCCAAACCACAGATTGTCTTTAGAAAAACCAGATACTTGAAAGACATGTTAGCACCTAGTTTGCTGAGGAAAGAAAACAAGGGAGACACTGGCAGAACCTTAAGTTGTAAGGGTAGCTATAAATGTGGGTGCTGCACCATCTGTAAACATCTGCATCCCATACGAAAAACTTTCACAAACTCAGAAGAGTCAAAGGAATTTGCAATTAAAATTTTTATGAACTGTAATTCTACTTCAGTCATATTTGTTGGAATGCACATGTGGAACCAAATAAGTTGGCAAAACCAAGAGAATATTGAAGCTACATATCCAGGAACACATCAGAAACATTAAGAACAAAACAGAAGGCCACGCAGTGTCTAAACACTTTATCACCAAATACAACTCCAATCCTGAGGATCTAGCATTCAAGGCTATCGAACATTATTATTGTTATCTTTTATTTATATGGCACCACAAGGGTTCTGCAGCACCTTACAAAGTACATAAACAGTTGAACAAAACAAGAAAACAATGACATTCAGTACAAGACATTGCAGGTCAAGTACATGGTATATAAACATTTGGAGTTAAGAGTAGATAACAATGTAAGTAAAGTAAGTAAAAACACATGAGGGAAGAGGGCCCTGCTCATGAGAGCTTACATTCTAAAGGGGAGGGGCAGACAGACAGGGATGACACAGATGGGGTAGACAATGAGCATGGGACAGAGGGTTAGGATGACAGATGGGTGGATTCCTATTTTACAGTATGTGAGGAAGTAATTTATAATAAGGTGAGGCAGCCATTTTGGGTGCACTAAATAGGATTACCCTGGGTGGAATAGGTTATGCCTAGAAGAGATGACACAAAATGGGTGGTTGCAGTGTCCTGATGCTAGGAGTAGGATCCCACCATAATCATCAGGTCCATGTATTTTTCATCCCATCCACGAGTGTACCAGG
Source organism: Taudactylus pleione (assembly GCA_031769625.1). Classification (NCBI taxonomy): domain Eukaryota; kingdom Metazoa; phylum Chordata; class Amphibia; order Anura; family Myobatrachidae; genus Taudactylus; species Taudactylus pleione. Next base: position 5,816,599 of record JAUIMM010000516.1, on the reverse strand, counting down.
TGAGGCAGCCATGTTGGGTGCACTACAAAGGTTACAATGTGGGAGATAAGCCATACAAGGACCCAAGGCATATATGGGAAGACTGACATGTGTGTGTCAGTATTATATACCCAGTATGAATAGATCCATGTGAAGTACATACTGCCTATGGAGGATGCACTTCATTGGAGGTATAGCACGCAGGCATATCATACAGTGGGGTGGAAGTACATGGTTCAAAATAGAGTAGCAAATACAGGAAATTCTCTGGATCATCATTTCTCATCTTTATCCTCTCTTATATAAACATTATCACCTACCTCAATTACTGTATGGAAATGAGTTGTTACCAAGGATTAACTAACTAATAGTACCAGTAAATGGACAGTGATATTAAGAATCACAAATTTGGGAACTCTTCATTTTACTACTTTATAGGAAATTATTCCCCTTTTTTAAAGAACATGTATTCCTTATTCCTTTCTAATTATTTATAGTTCTGTATAAATTTCATCTCTAGTATTGGCTCAAAAATGTATAACCTATTGTATTACAAATATGATACATCAATGACCAACTCCGTTTTATTAGAATCTTTAGTTCACAAATTTATGATTGCTTCTGCTTAATTATAGGCACCTGCAAAATTTACATAGAGGGCATCCAAATTTATTTGACATAGATCATGAGCCGAATACAAAGGGCAGAAGCCCATGCCACACAGAATCACTGAGGGTGGAAGTCACTAGAATACGCATCACTGGAGTACACAACCAGACATCAAGCAGGGCAGACAGATAATGAAAGTACCCAGGGCGGGGCACGTAGACGGAAGTGACGCAATGACCTGGACGTAGGGCGGAAGCACACATACATCGAGGGCTGAACACAAGGGAGGAAGTGACATATCGATCGGGACCATTGGGCGGAAGTACTTACAATCGAGGACGATATTAACCTTGACTTATGAACTTTCCTAATATACAAATTATGGTCCAATGTTCATGTGTATTGTACCATTTTGTAGCTTGTGTTTGTTTGGCGCATAGCTTAACTTTGACACAGAAGTAATTAATCCCTAATGAAATTTGAAGGGGTCTAAATACTTGGACATTACACCTTAAACCTCATGAAGATGTCAGCAGACGAAACGCGTTGGTAACTGTACCTCTTGTACTAGGAAAATGCATATTCCTTTATATCTTGACTCAGATAAGCTATTATTTTATTTTCCCTGTTTTAAAAAATGTTTATTTTATCCATGTGTATTTACTTCACTGTTTAGGCTACCTACAGTATATACTGTTTTTGGCTATGTTTTATTGAAGGAACTCTCTTAAATATAGGGGTTCTACTATATATGTACATACATGTTTTTTCTCTTTATTGTTTTAATCCCTGAAATAAGCTGTACACATTTAACTTTATTTCTTGGTATTAAAAATGTTTGCACTGATCTTACTCTGTTATTCACAAATAGACTTCTTTGTACAACTATGCACTTTACACAGTAGCACTTTGCACTTAACACATGGTTTTATATAAACTTTCTTTATATAGATTTCTTTGGAATATACCTTATATAAAAAAAACACTCTGTATATAGCAAGCGGAATTGTCACCTAAGGTCAATTTCCCTTTTTTTCAATTGCAAGGTAGTATATCACCAATACTACATACTATTGACATGGAGCTGATGCCCACCAATCCCACGATTTCTGGGCTTATCCACATTTTTTATTTACCAAAGTTGGAGAACACTTACCTTTTATCAAATGTAAACCTTTACTGGCATTGAATCCATATAAATCTTCACACATATATATGTGTATACAAATATATATACATACACACATATAAATATATGTAATGCACAATTTACCTACAACATTCCACATGAATTCTATGAAAAGTTTTACATACCACAACACAAACTACTATATGTTCATGGCTTGGCTGGAACTAGTTAATAGCTGTCTCTTTGGTCACATTTCTGGATAGTTTACTGTATTCAATCCATTCACATGGGATATATCATTCTGCACGTGGGTGCAGTTTTAGACACTTACTTGCTATTTCTATGAAAGGAGTGCAAGAATTAACTGGTCAAGAGTCACTGAGTGGTAATTCCAGACATTTTAACTGCCAGGAATTGGCCAAGAGCCATAAAATCCTTCCACATCATTTTGTACATAATTATTTATAGCAAAAAAATTAAACAATGGTGAGAAATTTAGCTAAAAAAGTCAAGTTAAGTTCATTTTAAACCTTTAACACTGCCCACAATGACTCTAGTCAATCATCATACTCCTAAATGGTTTGCTTTATAAAATGCTATCTAATGGAAAAATATGAAGTCAAAATATGTTGCTAAAGGTCTCCCTGATGCAAAATATAACATTTCAAAACTCCTTCCAGACCTAATATTATGAGTTGAATTTATAAACATGGAAAAGTACATTAACCCCACAGGTTTCCAATAGGATGGGATTGAAATGCCTGCGGCTGTGTAGCCGCCGGTTCAAATCCCGACAGCGCTATCCCGACGTGGAGAAAATTCTGACAGGGGAGGCAAGTAATCTAATCCTCCCTTCTTTCCCCCCTAACCCTAACCCTCCTTTAGGGGTGCCTAACCCTAACCTCCCCCTAGTGCCTAACCCTAACTTCCCCCTGTTAGACATGTATCAAGCCTTGGAGAGAGATAGTGGAGTAGTTGCCAAAGCAACAAATCAGTGTTTAAGTAGCACAGCAAGTAGCTGTGCTACTTAGTCAATGTGTATAGGGGGTGCAAATTGCTGTATGCTGTGCTGTACTCTGCTGTATTGGCTGTGCTGTGTCCAGACTCCATCAGTAAGACATGCACGTGCATATATAAGTCCTGTGACTCCTCTCCATGCTGTTTGAATAGAGTTGCGCCTCCTACATCAAAATTCGAAAATGTAATAAAATAATTGTATTGTACTGTTTTGTGTGCTTTGTTTTGCTCACAAGCATATAAAAGCCCTGTGGCTCCAGTCCACGCAGGTATACAGCTACGCCATCAAATAAAAAAATAATTGCTTTGTTTGTACTGTTTTGTGCACTTTGTTTTGTTCATGTGCATATATAAGCCCTGTGGCTCCAGTCCATGCAGGAATACAGCTGCGCCATAAAAATCTTTTAAAAATTGTATTGTTTGTACAGTTTCATGCACTTTGTTTTGCTCTTGTGCATATACAATATAAGCCATGTGGCTCCAGGCAATGCAGGAATACAGCTGCGCTATAAATATATATAATTGTATTGTTTGTACTGTTTGATGTGCTTTGTTTTGTTCACGTGTATATATAAGCCATGCAATGATCTGCAAATTGAATAATGGATAATGTTCCATTTAGAGAAGACAAGCAAGCAAATACTGTCGCTGCAGCTCCTGCCACCAGTAATGATGATGACGCTAATCCTTCAACATCATCTACCTAAACTGATGCTCAAGGACATAGAGGGTCTAAGTCAGGGCATCTATAATCAAATAAAACAAAACAATATATAGTGATAAAGAAAAAAAAATCGAATAAAGGGAAAGTGCGGTGCAGAAAAACATAAAATTGCCAACATGCCATTCACCACATGCAGTGGCAAGGAAAGACTGAGGCCTTGGCCTTTATTTATGACTCATGGTGGTTCTGCAAGTGTCAGTGAGGCATCTCCCTCTGCCTATCATGACATGCAAGACCTTATCACTCAGAGTGCAGGAGAGGTGTAAAAAAAATGAAAACCACTAAGGCAATAGAACAAACTGTGCATTCAGAAACAGAAATGTCACAAATCCCTTAGGAGAGTCTAAGTGGATCCATGAGTGCGATGTGTGAGCCAGACCTTTCTGATACTGTTGTACTCACAGAGATGCCACCTTCCACCATTTCTGCTCCCTCTGCAAATGTGGGGATGAGCAGCACAAATATAGCTGATAACATAGAAATTGAAGATGCCACTGAGGAAGTGCAAGAAGATGAGGGGGATATTTGTGGAGCTAAGGATGAGGATGTTGTTGTTTGTGTAAGTCAAGCACCAGTGGAAGCAGCTCTTGGCCATAAGAGGAAGGGCATTGTCATGCCTGGGCATATCTTATGTGTGGAATTATTTTTACGCAAATCTTGACTATTATTAAGCCATCTGTAGCATTTGTAAAACAACAATAAGCAGACGTAGTGACATTAACCATTTAGGAACCTCCTCCCTGTTACATAATTTGCAATGAACTCATGAACATTTTTTGACAATATCAGAAACTGGTACTAAAAAAATAACAAGCAGTCCAGCATCAGCTAGCTCACTTATCACCAGTTCAACTAGATCCCAGCACCTGCAATCTCTACCACCAACACCTTCATCCTCAATATCCACTATAATTATTGGCGGTAGTCCTGCATCTAATTTGTTAAGGGTAGATGACGCCTTCTCTATCCAGGATTTCTCAGAAGAATCCTTCAGAGCTATGCCTGCTGTTGCTGCTGCTGGGGATGGATCTTCATCCTAGAAGGACACCAAGAAGACTACTATTTAAAAAAAACAACTGACTGTGAACCAATCCTTTGCAAGGGGAAACAAGTATGACAGCTCTCACCAAGTCACAAAATTGAGTATTGAAAACAATATTGTGAGCTGTGAGGTTGTCAAAATTGACTGGAAATGAGTGGAAATTAATGTTATTGAGGTTAATAATACACTATGAACAAAAAAAAGCTAAAATTATGTGATTTTAGCTTTATTTGCAAATTTTTGGAAAAAATATCCAAAACCAGTCACGGCGGTTTGGCAAAACCAAAACCAGACGACGAATTAGAACCAAAACCAGCAAAAATGGTCCGGCTTACATCTCTATTGGAAATATAATGAAGTTAATGTTAATAATAGTGCAGCTAATAAGTAAGCAAGTGTCTTGGAGTATCTGGATTGCTCATGCAAGCATATACAATAAATTAATTTTAATTTCACCACTTAAAAATATACATACAGAATTGTGCATAAATCATTCTTTACTTCAGAAAAACAAGGCTTCCTTGCTGTGTAAAATTACTTCATAAACTCTGCTTCTGCTGTTCTATTAAATTTGAATAAATGGGTGTGTTTTCACAGCTGTGACCAATCAGACAAAGCCATCATCGGCAACTTTACACTTACACCAGGGTCAGTCAGACCTCTTAAGGAGACGTTTCTGCGACCGTGTTAGTCTCAATTTCCTATTACATGTCCACAACCTGCATTTACTGTCATTTCATTGCAACTGCACGGCCATTACAGTCCGCCCAGTCCAAAGTCACAAGTCAGACTTGAGACAAAAAAAAATATAGGTTACAAAAGCTTTCACATGCACGTTGAGGCAAAAAATAATTCTCAAATTGCATTTAAGACTGATTCTGAATAGGCCATGCATGTGGATATACTGCAATGCGGAGGTTTGGTGATGGGTGGCACTGCACTATTAACACTGGGACCTGCAGCATCATCTCCTTACACAACAAAGGGGTGTAGTATATTTTGTTGACATTCAGAATATCAACAGTCAAAATGTCAACATGGTCTAAATGTCGGCATGTTTTGAATGTCGAGATTTAATATGTCTACATTCAGAATGCCAATGATGGAATTTTTAACATAACCCAGACCCTAATCTAACGGTAACCCTAAAGTCCTGTGCCGACATTCTCGCTGTCAACACTTACAATGTCAACATTCTGACAATGTAGATATTATGTCAGTTCCGACACTGTGAATGTTGACATGTTGTATGTCAACATTCTGAACATGTCAACATTTAGACTATGTCTACCTTATGTTGTCGACATTCTGAGTTGGACAGGACTCGGATAGGTCTTTGGGCGCATCAGGGTGGCAACAAAGTAAGTGCACAAAACTTCCCTGACTTGTGGAGGTTCTATGGAAGTGTTGTCGGTGTGTTTCAAAAGCTCCTTGAGATTCTGAGTCATACGTATGGGGATGGAAAACCTGCTTCTGACCGATCTACTGCACCTAGCATAGGACTGGTGGAAGTGCCGATAGTAATGATGACAGTTGCGGCAGTTAGCGTAAAATCAATGAGTGGCATTGGTTTCCACTTGCAGGCGCACAAACCCCGGCATTAGCCCTTCAGATTCTTGCATTAGCCTAAGGTAATAAATCAGGCTACTAGAGCTGCCGCAACTACAACGACTTTGCGCGCGCCTCAGAATCAGCCCCTTAATGTTTGTATCATGCCACAGTAGAATTCCAAACCAGCCATGGCTATTGCTGTCAAACATTCCTGCTGGAATTATGAGGCACACGGTTGTAGGTGCAGCAGGATACATTCAGAAGTATTTTCTCTAAACACACATTTACCAATCTATCATTTGAAGACAAATACTTATGCTGGGCATACACTATACAATTATCTGTCAGATATCTGTCCAATCTGGCTGGTTGGAATGAAAACCTGGTAATGTATGGGAGCAAATGACAATCGACCATTTGCTCACAAACACTGGAAAACAGACAAAAATGGTCGTTCAGACAAATTGGTTAAAACACACGAATTTAACCAATTTGAACAATTGTTTTTTGTCTGTTTTCCAGTGTTTAAAACCATATGATCGACTGTCATTTGCTCCCATACATTACCAGGTTTTCATTCCAACCAGACAGTTTGGACAGATATCTGACAAATAATTGTATAGTGTACTGTAAGTTCAGCATTAGATGCTATTATTTGTGAAATCCTAAAGAGGGAATCCAATTGCGGACGGGCTTTTTTTTTTTTAAACACTTTATGGAGATATTTCAAAACCATACAAAATCATCACAGTAAGATGCAAAATTAATCCAATTACATCATAACAGGATAAGTGAGATGTACTGTAACAATACAATGATAAGAGTGATGTACTATGACAATTCAATAAATAACAATTGAATAAACAATTAAATGTCTTTTTTATTTTTAGAAATGTAATGATGGTTGAAGGGAATGGAAAGCAAAAGAAGGGAGAGACAAAAAGTGGGGGAGTGGGGGGGGGTTAATCCTGCATAGAAAAAAACTCACAAACCTATAATAACATAGGTCTAAATAAAGACTAATATTGCAATAAATTCTTCTCAGTATCAAAATTAGTCAGAAATTATCAAGGGGGCAAAATTTCCACAACAATGTAAAATGTATATAAATATACACATGTACACATAAACGTATACACATACATACACATCTATATAAAAGGTGAGGATACAATAGAATATTGTCGTATAAACAAGAATAGGAGAAATCCCAAATCAAGAGATTTGGCACAACAAATACCATGTAGTCGATTCAAAAGCTTGAGTGATCTGAGATTGAGAAGATACTGGGAGTGTAATAATATATGGTTCCCATTTTTTGTAAAAAAAAGGTTTACCACCCTGCTGTATATCTGAAAAAGTGTCTCTGCGGTCTAAATAGATAAGATATAGAAGGGCTGAATGTAATTCAACAATTAGTGGTACAGTGTTTTTAACCCATTTGTGAAAAAGATTCTTTAATATCAAATGTTGATCTCCATATATCAAAATTGGCAAATAGTAATGGAAGAGGATGGAGAAGTAGGCGAAGCTGGAACCTTTGGTTAATAAAATTTAAGGCCTTGTTCCAGTAGTGGCGGATTTTTGAACATGACCATATGCTATGAATAAAGTCTGCTTGTGAAGCATTGCACTTTGGGCAAAGACCAGGATGTTCAGGGACCATATGGTTGAGTTGGAGTGTTGAAACATAAGCTCTATGTATGGTTTTTAGATGAACCTCCTGTAGTTATGAGGAGCCCAGAGGAGGGACTTTCAAGATTTTATTTGAGGGGTGGATAGCGACTGGGAAGTCTGTTAGCACAGTCAGGTCCAGGGGAGTAGCGAGGGTGGCTCCGGTTGTGCATGAGCTCCGGGCGCCAAAATGGACAGAGGGCGCCATCCAGGGTTCCGGAATTCATGAGCGCTACTCAGTATGACGGGCGCCTGTTAGTTTTATCTTTGTTTGTTTGCTCTATATCCTAAATAAGTTACGGATCTGATATCCGTTTCTACATTTCATGCTCCCTCAAGCTTCCCAGATTGTATCATATCCCTCGCTCCTCTGTGATCATCTTCTGTCACTTCCCTTTTCCTGTCAGATTGATTACATTCACTTCTCACCTCTTTAATTCCCTCCCCTCTCTACCCTGTGTTTGGCTCTTTGCCCCTGTCCACTCCTTTCTTATTGGATCCTGTCACCATCCCTCTCCTTTTCTTATTGGTTTCTGTAACCTCCCCTCTCTGAACGGCACTTTCCTCTCTCCTCTCCTCTTTGATCCCCTCCCTCCTTCTCTCCTCATTGTGCTTCAATGGACTTAAAAGTGACACATCTGAGGTAAAATCCTAAACTTCAATTATAAGGTATTAGATTACACAATTCACTGCTTTGCTATTTAAAGTAATGAGGTGACCCCAGGCATGACCACAAAGTGTTATTTGAAAGGTCTTTTAAAAAATATTGGGAGACCTGAAATAATAATAAAGGTGGCAGACAGAACATGATTAGTAGTAAAAATAGTTATTAAGCTCTTGTGAATTTTATTGTCTAATGAGCAGACGAACACACAAACAAACAAATAACATATATGTGTTTATAGTCTTTTAAGACTAAGGGCCGTATTCAATTTGAGGCGAAAAGTCCGGATCCGTGATTCTTTTCCTCGATGACGTCATTTTCGCCTGTTTTGAGTTTCCTCCGTATTCAATTTGGAAGACTTTTCGCCTAGGCAGAAAGTCAATGCAATGTAATAGGCGAAAAAGTTTTGCCTATGAATAGCAGGCGGGAAAAAGGGCAAAATTGCGGTTTTGGGGTACAACATTGTGGGAACCCTCGTGCAGCCTAAAGACAGTCCCCAAAAGGTAAACTGCGTCCAAAAAAGTTTATAAATATTCGGGACGCCCCAAAAAAATTCTGTTTAATTTTGGGGGCAATAAAAAAAAAATTCGGGGAACAAAGTGCCAAACTATCTAAATTAATTCTGGTCGGGTCCCCATGTATGCGGCAGGTGTTTTCTTCATTGCGGGGACAAGCGGCAGGTGCAATTTTGCAGATTTTTAAAAATAACTTTAGGGACTTAAAAAAATGCTTACCCCATTTTCATGTACCCCAAATTTGATAGGAATAGTTATTTTACCCCCCAAAAAATCTAAGTGCTATTCTTTACCACTTCTTCATAGTCACAAAATTGCACCTTGTGCGGCTATTACAAACCCCGACTTCCTTCAGCAGGCAAAAATGGGGGTACCCATAGTGATCCCCCATGTCTGGACATCTTTAGTGGGGTCCCAGGCATATTTCCCGAAAGTTCCCATTTTTTTTTCGTAAATGGGGTGAAGGGTCATTTTAAAAAAACAGGGATAATTTTTCAATTACCTATAGCAGGTGAAAAAAGGTGCAGATTTGGGGTTTAGAGGTGCAGGCTTAAAAAAAATAGCCTGCACCCCTGGGAATGCCCCCTTAAAATGAAATGTGCAAAAAAAAATAAAAAAATAAAAACTAACAAAATTAATTCTGGTGGGGTCCCCAAGTATGTGGCAGCTGTTTTTTTCATTGCGCAGAGTAGCAGCAGCTGTATTTTTGAAGAATTTTTAAAATTTCCTTTTGGGACTTAAAAATATGCTTACCTACATTTTCATGGAGCCCAAATTTGTTTGGACCACTTTTAAAAATGAAAAAAAAAAAACCTAAGTGCTCTTCTGCATCACTTCTTCAATTTTCGGGAAAAATAAGCACCTGCCGCATCTATTTAAAAAGCCGACTTTCTTCTGCAGGCAAAAACAGGGGTACCCATAGTGATCCCTGGGGTCTGGACATCTTTAGAGGGGTCCTACAATTATTTCCCAAAAATTCCCGTATTTTTTTGCCGATCCAAGTTTCATCTGTTCCCGATTTCGCCTACTTTGGAATTGAATATGGGGAATAGCAGGCACGCACGCAATACTTTTCCACCTGGAAAACATACGAAGGAGGCGAAAAGTCCAGCAGGTGAAAAGTGTGGACTTTTCACCTCAAATTGAATAAGGACCCTAATGTAAGAGTGGAGGTTTGATGGTGGTTCCCAGTGTACTCCGCAAATAATAGTCCGTGTACACGCTCCTATCCTATCTGTCCCTTACTATACCTGAGGATCTCCGGAGGTAGTGATCTTCTCCCTGTTCCACAGGGTGCTTTTTCCTTCCAGATCTCAGCTTTACCTGCGGCGCTTAAGATGTTGTGTCACATTAATGTAGGTGCAGTGTATATTTGCAAAGTAGGAGATAGCTGAGAAGGGAGCTTCCCATAGGTGTTCCCACTCCAGTGAAAGCTGCTCGTGGCAGTTACTGCAGTAATAAACTGTGCACCCTGTGGCATTTCACTCTTGCACATATATTTTGTCAATTTAAGTTAAATGATCAGAATATATCATACAATCTCCTCTATTGACTAATAACAATGATTCAAAGGAACAAAAGTCAGATCCTAGGAGCTATACATAAACAAAGCAGTGCCAAAGGAGCTGACCCTTAATGTCAGACAGTGCCTCACCGAAGCATTCTACTCCCCCAATGGTACCTCAAGGCCAAGTGTCATACTGCCACTGTTTGCTCTTTTTCTCTCCACTTCAGTATTCCCCCGCGGCTGCCCATACACCGCTGGCACAGTTCAGTACAGGGAGGAGGAGAGGATGGGGGGCGGGCGGTATGACATGCACTTTCTCTGGGTGCCATGGTTCCACGCTACTCTTCTGGTCAGGTCTTTATACCAAGCTGAGAAAAGAGACCTCCAAAGATGTATAGGGTTTTGTGCTATCAAATCAGGATATAGATATCTAATACGAAATGAAATAGAGGACAAGGAACATAATAATGATTGAAGTACGTCAGTGTGAGAAGGACTCTGAGTGTTGAGTTGAGAGAATTTACTAGATATAAATTGTCGTAATTGAAGATACATAAAAAAATGGGAATTGGGGTTCTGAAATTTAACACGCAGTTGTTGAAATGAAAACAAATGACCTCCTGGGTTGAAAACATCTGATATGGCTTTAATTCCTTTACATTTCCATTGTAAAAATCAAGCATTGTGTATAGACGGCAAGAAATCAGGATTACCCCAATAGGAATATATTTGGAGCTAGTATGGTCCCCCCCCCAAGTTTTCTATTGGCCGCCACCCAAGCTGAATAGGTGCTTTGAAGAAGATGTGATTCTGTATGTGTGGGGGAATGGATATCCTACGGAGATGAAGAAGGGCTGCAGGGGCAAAGGGAGCAAAAAGGGTTTTGTCTAATGAGCGAATTGTAAAATGTTCACAAATTAGAAGCCAATCAGACACATAATGGAAAAAAGCTGCTTGTGAAAATGCACGGATGTCAGGAAGACCCAGGCCACCAGTTTTCTGTGTTTGAATCAAGCGAAGCAGGGAAATCGTAGGTTTTTTAGATTGCCAGATAAATTTTGTGAATGCTTTGGAGCATATATTAATGTCTGCCTTAGACAAAGCTAGTGGTAGCATCTGAATACAGTAAAAGAGTTTGAGAAATATTACACTTTTAATCAGAGCAATTCTCCCAAGTAGTGAAAGAGGTAAATGTAGCCAGTTATCCAATTGGGTTAATATCTTCCTGGCAGCTGGTGAAAAATTTAGATCATAAAGGTTATGAAAAGAGGTGGAGATATGGATTCTCAAATATTCGATAGATTGACGTGCAATATGAAATTGTGATAGGACAGATAGTGACAAGAACGGTTTACAATAGGGGGATAGAGGGAGTATCTCAGCTTTGTGTACATTAATATGGTACCCAGAAAGAGAGCTAAATACATCTCTATTTGGCATCTCAGACCAATATTATGTCTTCTGGGATCCAATGTTACCACTCTGTGGAGTGTTCGTCCAAATTATGTGATGTTGTCCAAATACACCGAGTAAAAGCCCGAGAACAGTCTCCCTGGGTCAAAGTTCTGCCCGGCATACTTTGCTGTGAGGTCCGACGAGGATTCCAACCACTCCATTAAGCATCCCAGATTAATTGCCACCCTTCTGTGAAGTTTTCATCCAACCATCCAGTGGAAAGCCCAGAACAGGCTCCCCGGGTCAAAGTTCTGCCCAGCATCTCTGGGTCAATGTTCTGCCCAGAGTATACCAACAGGAAAACTGACTGGGGCCTCAACCCCCTAATATGTCTTCTGGGATCCAATGTTGCCACTCTGTGAAGTCTTCGTCCAAATCCATCCAGTGGGAGGCTCAGAAAGGCTCCCCGGGTCACAGTTCTGCCCAGCGTACACCAACAGGAGGTCCGACCAGGACACTAACCCCCTAAAACCTGGCTAGGATCCAATTGGACCACCTCACTTTGGTTTCATCCCAATCGGTGAAGGGGTGTCCGAATGCATAACCAGTCAAACAAACAAATTGCCACCACTATTATGTCTTCTGGGATCCAATGTTACCACTCTGTAAAGTTTTTGTCCAAAACTATCCAGTGGAAGGCTCAGAACAGGCTCCCCGGGTCAAATTTCTGCCCAGCGTACACAAACAGGAGGTCCGACCAAGACCTTAACCCCCCTAAAGCCTGACCAGAATCCAACTGGACCACCACACATTGGTTTCATCCCAAACGGTACAGGAGTGTTTGAATGCATAACCAGACAAACAAACAGACAGACCAATTAATTTTATATATAAGATTTTGGCATTGGGCGCTATGATCGCATATTGCAATGCGACCAATATCGTACCCAGATAGCATTGAGTATGTGATTATCGATAAATGGGCCCCTAAGAGCAGATTGCAATTGTTGATTAACTTAAAATGTATCTAGCAGCCGACATCAGGGGATTTTTTTCAAGCTTTATGCTACATAAAAGGTAATTACATTTAATGAAAGTTGGAACATGTTTAAATGTATTTAGTTCAAATGCAAAACTACAGCAGTACAACTATAGAGCTATGGATCTCTTGAAGATGTATTGTCATTGATTCAGCTACATGTATAAATTATCTGTAGATATGTTTTCATACAAATATAAGACTAGCCATGTATAACCACGAAAGATACAGCAATTTGCATAAATACTTTTTGTTTTTCCTCTCTGTCTTTCAATTAAATTCATTAGTAAATGCACCAGGCTAACAATTGGCATCAAAATGCACAATGTCTGTACAGTGAGAATATCACTGCCAAACTCATCCCGGAATCTTTACTTAAACTCTCTTTATCTGATATCAAATTCTTGTCACTCAGCAGGTGATTGGTATAAAAGGAGAAGCCAAATATGCCTTTCAGATGAAATTAAATAATGTCAATAGTAGGAATAAACCGGGTCTGTATTTTATGTGTCTGCCAAATATGACATAATTCTCAAAAGATCACAACAAATTCTAAAATGAAACACTAATCTTCACTGTGTCAGTACTGAATTACTAAAGGTCAGTTGGCATTCAAGAAATTGGGGAATATTTGTGAAGCACTATGGCCAAACACCTATAACTATGATGTTCGTACTGTGGGCCTGATTCAGCAAGGATCGCTATGCTGCTAGAAACCACGCACCGCAGTTGCTAATATTAGCGGGGAAATGCAAATGTTTGCAATCGCATTGCGATCACAGCTTACTATACGGGACGCCCACTTCCCCTTACACACATCCGTATACTTGGGCAACATAGCGAAATAATCGGTAACATCGAGTAAAATCAGACCCATACGCACAGTTAAGGCAGGTCAGACCTCACTCAGGAATTACTAACTTCAGGTCACACTATGAGGCCTCAGGCTGCATATGGTATTGCAGTAGATAATTGTTGTACGCCCCTGCAATGGCGTTGCAACGCACTGGCACGCCTGCGTTCATCCGACCACCCCCCTGTCACCACCCACAAATGGCACTTCCAGACAATCAATGTCCTAGGGGGTCTGTGTAGTCACTGCAAACACATTTCCCATAGCATTTGCTAGTTCGCGCATTGTGATGCATACACATGCATAATACGAATTAATGGACCGATTGCATGCGTTTTTGCTACTGTGATCCTTGCTGAATCAGGCCCAGTATCTCTACAGAAGATTTCCTTACCTTAGAACACTTTGGGGGAGATACATCAAACCTTGGAAACAGATAAAGTAGAGAGAAATAAAATACCAACTAATAAGCTCTAAACTGTGACTTTACAGGCTGTGTTTGAAAGATGACAGTTAGGAGCTGATTGGCTGGTACTTTATCTCTCTCCACTTTAGGCTTGATACATCTCCTCCCCACACACACTTCCCACACCGCAAATGATCACTGGCACTCCATTGTCCCCAGGGCATACTTACATACATTTTACTTTATCCCTCTGGGAAAACCCAGAAGCAAAAGACCAGTTGGGATGATGATGTGATTCACAGGACTGCCCCCCAATGTACACAGCTGAGATTCCTGGCATTGTGGGGAGGAGCCATAAAGATCTGATTCATCATGAATGAAGTCATCAAGCTCCCACACTACTTCCGTGGGGAAGTGGGCACAAGTCAGGAGGCTTGTCTACTTTTCTAGGATTATGCCTTATGGCCAATGTCAAATTGAATGTGGCAGGTAACTTAGTAATATCATGTTCCTATTTTTGCTCAAATACCCATTTTTACAGGTATGAGCATGGATTTGCAGGCCAAGATAACGACGCCATCTGAGGTGCAAAGCTTTCCACCGCGTCATGAAAAATTATTTTGTGAGACAGGATTATTTATAAGAGCTGGCTGGGATGCAATGGACGCACATCATTTTCCTCTCAGCAAGAAGCAACCTAACTTCATCCTTATTTGTTTTGAATGGAACAAATTTTGCATGGTTCAGTGGCCTTTTTGCAGGAAAGCGCATTTCTAGATGCTCTTCAAGCTTGTATAGTGGTGGGTGCAATAGCGGGAATGCAGGAACAAATTACCCGGGTGTCTCTAACAGCAAACCCCCCTCCGCGCGATGCCACTATCACGCCCTCCATAGGATATACACCAATACACAGAGTAGCCGCACCCTCTCTGTTGGCCACACCCTGGACCTGTCTGATGTCCTATGTTCTGGTTTCATATGTTCCTTGTCTTTTTACAGATGTTGCAAAGTTCAAACTCTAGTGATGCCGCATGTCAGACATGACCATGTTTTTACATGTGGTGGTTAATAAGCACTTGTACTTCCATTAAAGTAAATGAAGTACATTCACTTAACTTCAGTCCATTGACTTGTGTTAAACACAGCAAATGTTAGCAGGAAGCATCCAATTCACTGTGACGCTACACAATGTAAATGCAAAGCTCCCGACAGCAAATACGAGTGTGAGCAGATTTGGTGATATTGGAAACAATCCAATGACACCCCCACTTTTTAATAAATGCTAGTAATTTTGACACAAGTGGGCATGTACAAATCAGGGGCATAGCTAGAGATATGACTGCCCCATAGCAAAATTTCCATGGGGTGCTCATTAGTCTAGCTATGGCCCCTGCACTACTCCCCTCCTGAGCCTGGTGATCGTCTCTCCAAACTGATGCTGGGAGGTGGTGTGGCCGGGGTACAGGGACGCCCTAGCAGGCTGAGCACAGCCATGACTCCTCCCAGCGTCAGTGAGGAGGGTCGTATCCAGTGGCGGTTCCAGAGGTGGGGCTGCAGCGCAGACCATGATTCAAATAGGGGGAGCCACACCAACTGACCTTCCAAACGCTGGCAAACATCGCCAGCCGGACTCACAGGCAGTTGGTTCTGCTCCCTTTTTGAATTTTGGAATGTATCAGAGGAGGGACGGTGGACAGGGGAGTTGCTGTCAGTCAGTCTGACAGGGGGCCTGCTGTGCTATTGATCCTTGCAGCAAACTGCTTCCTAGTCACAGACTGAAGTGTCCCTGTGACTAAGAAGCAGGTTGCAGGAGAGATCAGCAGCCACTTGTCTTCTCTCATTGTGTAATGCCGCTGAGGTAAACTGGATGCAGGGGGAGGCGGGCCCCATAGCAATCACACCCCCTGCACCCACGGTAGCTACGCCCCAGGTACAAGGCCTAAACCAAATGCATAGTAAATAGAGAAAATAGAGGAATGGACTACAGTGTGAAATCTTAGCAGGTACCTCATACCTGAGGTGTCCCCTAAAATAGAACTCCTGGAATCCCTCTCACCTCCGGTGATTAATTATAAATTAAAATAGCATCCCCCTCATACCAACAGTATGCAAAGTAATGGATTTGTTGTCATATTTTATACCTGAGGCAGCAATTGACATGATATTATTCTATTCCCTTATACCTGTGGTTCCAACTGAAATAGAGACCTTTGCCTCACTCATACCTGAGGTAACTGCTGTGTTGCAATTGTGTCTTCTCATCCTTTATACACTGTATCTGAGGCAGCAATTGCAATGTGCTCTTCTTATCTCTCATGCCTGTGGTAGCAATTGAATGGAGAATACCAATGGTAGCATCTCAATGCAGACTGTCTCATCCCTCAGATGAGAAAGCTGGGCCATTCATTCCTTAAAAACCGCTGAAATGTTACCCTTCTCAAACCTTATACCAGAGGTTGCAATTGAAATAAATTATACTATCAGTCATTAATCTTCAGTGAGTAATAGAAATTGAGCATTTCTAGTCCTTCAAACGTAAGGAAGTACCTGAAAAGTAATATATTCTCATCCGCTTAACCTGGATCAGCCATTAAAATGGTGCCTTTCCGTTCCTTCCTACTTGTCAATGTTATCCATTAAATCAAAGGCAGCAAATGACATGAAGGGGTATATTTACTCAAGTGCAGGTTTTTAGAAGTGGAAGTGTTGCCAATAGCAACCGATAGCGACCTCAGTGCTGTGAGGCAGTAATGCTAACCATTACACCATCTGGGCTGACCATTTGCTAAGAGTATTTAAATTGTTAACTGGCATGATGAGGCACTGGTATAACTGGCACAAGTTGAAAGAGTCAGGAGAATACATAAGAATAATGGATTAAAAAGAAGGGAGAGCAGGATGGAGGAGGAGGAGGAGGAGGAAGTATGAGGATAGAGAAGGATGAATTAAAATTAGGAAATTAGAAGCAAATTAAAGATAGATAAAGAGAATGAAGAAAGAGGAAGAGTATAACCTCGTATCTCCATACCCATTTTATGACGGAGCACCGTCCATAGTGTAAAAAAAGGAATTCTACAGACTGATCTATTTGATTGGGGGTTAAGAAGCAGGAGATGAAATGCAAGTGATGCAGTGAGAAAAGGAGGCTAGATTCAGTTACCTCGGCATGTAACCAGCTGTGTGGATATGTAACCACGATGATCTCTATATTGTAGGGTGGTCTGTATGATGCTCTCTTTATTTTAAGGGGGGCACGCAGATACTCTCTATATTGTAGAGTGGGCCTGATTCAGACCCACTCGTAAGCGTCCGCACGCTCGCTCTGAGCAATGGTCGCACAACTGTGCATGCGTATGGTTCGCAATGCGCATGCGCAAACCAGTCATTGCGGTTGGAAATTGTGCACTCATAAAACACAGAGGGGCTGCTATTTTAAGTGACAGAATGTGCCGTTTGTGGGTGGTAACGGGGGAAGGTGCTTGAAAATGGGGGAGTGGTTGTGCAAACGCAGGTATGTCCAACGGTCAAAAGGGCGTTTAATGGGAGTGCTTGATTAGCAAAGGAGTGTCATCGATCATGTCACTTGGTTATCTTTTAGCCTGAACTGCTCGCAGTGATTACGGGAAGTAATTCCTACCTCTAGCGCTGCGAGCAGTTCAGATGCCGTTCAATGTTCCCGATTAATCTAATAAAAACAGGAGATGACGTGATTTGCGAACGGCAAAGGGGTGTCTTGAAAAAATAGCGAGCGCATTTAGCGGACGCTCGCACGGACATAGAGGCGTCCTCATACTGCAAAGAGCGAGCGCTCAATTTACATATCCGGACCCTTTTTAAAAGCGAGCGGCCGCAAATAGCGTCCGGGTCTGAATCAAGCCCAGTGTTCACATGGACACTATCTGTATTGTATGGTGGTCCCTGAAATGTTCTCTGTATTGTATAGCAGTCGGTAAAATGGTGAGCAGTGTCTAAAATGGTGGTGAGCACTATCTAACATGATGTCCATGCCCACTCTGGTGGTTTTGCTTGGAAATCCTTGTCTAGCCATTGGTGCTAGGGGGGACACTACAAATACATTACCCTAGGGCAGTGGTTCCCAAACTTTTTTGAATCATGGCACCCTAAAATATCAGCATTATTTTGATGGCACCCCTAAGTTTAAGTTTGTTCTTCAGGAATTCAGAAAAAATGTAGTAAAATAGTAAAGCAAAGTAAATTGTGCTGACCTGTCATCCTTATGCTTAGGTTATGTTGTGGTGGACAGGTTTGCACTTCAGTTTGTTCACATATTTATAGAACATTGACAATAAAAAAATTGATTTGGTGCTGGACCACCAACCTGAGGCACCCCTGCAAGTGTCCTGAGGCACCCCAGGGTGCCACGGCACACTGTTTGGGAACCACTGCCTAGGGCAACCAGAACCTTTAATCATGCCCTGACTGTACACCAGAAAAGTTACATTATTACATCTAATTCCTAAGATTATGTGATTGTTGCCTTCATATGCATCAGCAGCTTTATTTTGCCTCTGGCTATGCAGCTAAAACCTGGCCTGTACATACCAAATGGCAACTCTTAAATAGGGATTACAGATCTACTAGATGACAAAGTTATTAATTAATACCAGTTGGATATGAAAGCTATACTCAGATTAGAATTTTGTTCTGCAGTAATGAAAAAATGATTTGCTTATCTGTATCCTGGGTTCAGCAGGACTTGCAGCATGTAATTCACCTTGCAATACAGAGAGACATATTTCTGAGAGCCTTGAATATAGCTGTCATGTTGAATATGCTCATAATTACTTTATAACTCAGACCTTCTCAACTCAATTTTGGATTCATTATGGCAAATCTAGTAATAGAATTTAAAAGTCTATAGTATGATATATTATAAATACAAAGTACTCATCATTCAAATAATTAACACGTTACTATAAATTAATATATTTTTTCCAAAATCTATGTTTTTAATCCTTTTTTATAAGTTTTGACCGTGATCTCATTCACTGTAACACAGTCTCCTATTTCTTTGGACCAGTTTTACATGATTTCCCAGAACTAGTTTTTTGGATGACTGATAAGCTATTTGACTTTGACATAGGATATTTAACAATTTAATTGTGTAAAGAGGTTCAGTTGTGGTAATGGTGGTATTCTCTGTCAATGGTGGTATTCTCTGTCTAACAGTACTAGTATTCTCTAGATTTGTTGCATTTAATCTCTAGATTCGTACCATTCAGTCTCAAAACTCATACCGGTCAATATCTAAACTCATACTATTCCATCATCAGACCCATGCCATACAATCTCTACACTCATACTATTGATTCCTATAAGTCGCTATTTAGCGCTGCAAGACGCTTAAGAAAGAATTGCTTTCCAGTCCAATCGTGTGGTTCCAAAGCACAAAAGTTATTTATGTAAAAAGGGGTAACACGATGTAAGAGTTAACAATTAGAGTAGAAAGCAATGAAACAGTACAGCTCAATACATATGCGTGCGCACTGGTCCCAGTATACAGTCATCAATCCAGAAGCCTGCGGTCGCTAGAAGATGTCCCTACACTGAGGTCAGGACACAGCTTATATACCTTACAGGTTTCAGAGTTAACAAAGGGACAAATTGACAGGTTCTCATTGATTCTTGTTTCTGGTCAATCTGGTCATTGGTCAGTTCATACGGTGTCATCAGGGGTATAGCTCAGTCTTTCAATGATCACATTGTGTAGCTTCCCGCCAAACAACTGGTTAAAACTGGCTACAACACTGCATACTAGTAATAACATTCTATTCAATAACTCCCTATCATCCATAACTAACGGACGCATGATGCGACTTCTTTGCCGATAGAAACGGATGTCTGCAAATAAACAGGGATTTAGTATGATACCAAACATGACATGTCCACTGTATTCTGAACCTTAGATCTCCTCTAAGTACATATTACATCATAATTATTAGCTAACAAATACCTTTAATAACTCTGGTTATTAACTATAATGTGTGGGAACCATTTTATAGGTATGTGTTCGCATATGTGCGTCTGTGTATTGAAATAGCAAATATGTCTGTATGTATGTGAATATACATACGAACGTCTATGTGTAAGTATATATATATATATATATGTGTGCGTTAGGTGCGTCAGTGTGTGTATTGTGGATTTGCGTTTTAGCGCATCGGATTGCACCGACGCAAGGTAGCTTCCTGGTAATACTTCATCAGACCATAGACGACTATATAGTCAGATAATAATTGTACAGCGATCATATCCAATTATTTGACTTTGACAATACCAAGCACAGCACATACAATATTTTGTATTTAAAATATATATCATTAAAATTGGTGGAACAAATGGAGAGGCATAAAACCAGGTAAAGCTCAAACAAAGAAACAAATAGACAAAGAATTATATAGAGAATGAGTCCCAAGACGCAAAAATCCCTCTTGCAGCCACCTGTAAAAAAAGGACCACTTAATCCTATATGGCAAGACTAAACAAGTAAAAAACAGGTGTGGTGCTGAGTTACGTTCCAGATAAATATTCACCAACTGTAGAAACCAATGGCGATACCTGTATCCTCCTTCACACCAGAAGTCTTTCAGATTCCCAGGATGTTCACAGTACAAATGTTTTTTCAGACCAAGAATGAACAGGATCTGTAGTTGCTAAATAAACAATCAAAATATACGCATCATAGTATAGTCTGTAAATAAATGATATCACCTTAAAAGTACATAAACTTCATCTGGCCATGTATATAGAAAACTAGCTGAAGTACCCGCGTTGCCAGGGTTTAAATCTTCAAATTACTAGATTTTATTCTGTGATGTCGTCCAAATCTAGCCAGTGGAAGGCCCAGAACAGGCACCTTGGATCAAAGTTCTTCCCTGCGCACTCCGCCATGAGGTCTGAACGGGACCCCAACCACTCCATTAGGCATCCCAGACCAATTGCCACCCTTCTGTGAAGTTTTTCATCCAAATCCATCCAGTGGAAGACTCAGAACAGGCTCCCCGGGTCAAAGTTCTGACAAGCGTACACCAATGGGAGGTCCGACAAGGATTCTAACCCCCCTAAAACCTGGCCAGGATCCAACTGGGCCACCTTGCACTGGTGTCATCCCAATTGGTGCAGGGGTGTCCGAATGTTTAACCAGACAGACAAACAAACACACAAACACACCAATTAATTTTATATATAAGATAATGAGTAGGTAAAAAAATCAAAAGCCTATAGAATGAGTAATTGGATCTCAGAAGACCCAGTGATGAAACACAATGTGCATGAATAAATAATGGTAGATAGGGACCCCGTCCTTCTTGGTCATCTGCTTACTATAAATATACTTGATGTACTGCTCCTGCATGTATTGGTTTCTTTTCCACCAGAGTCTGTATTAAGTTACGCACCTTGAAAAATACTATTAATTAGTCGAAACATGTTGGCTGAGTGGGTGAAGTATTCCTTGTCCATCTATACCAACACCATACTTGCAACCAACACATAGTAACTTATACCCGAGTTTACCTAGAGTCTGCTCTGTCATTTGTTAATAATGCGCATGTGCAGAACTGGTCCTGCAATCTCGCTAACAGACCCCCCAAGCCGCAGCGTGATTGACATGCTGCAGCGATTTGGGGGCGGAGCGGGTCATGCCTGGTCGCCATTCCTGGAATCGGGGGCATGTCACCTGCGTTTCCGGGAGGGACAAGGCCAGGGTCTGTGTCGGCATCAAATCACCTAACATAGGGACTGGAAGTGTTGTAACATTTAACAGCTTGATGTAGTGGTGTTGTATTGAAAATTTGACTAAAGCAAACTACTGCAGGTAATAGAGCAGAGTTACTGGGGAGTCACCTATTTGCTACATTGGGGGTCTTGTCTGAAAGAGGACAACAACTTAAGGTGAGACCCTGCTTAAAGGAAACTGTTTATCATAGATTAATGCAGAGGTTCCCAAACGCGGTCCTCAAGGCTCCCCAACAGTTCAGGTTTTAGTGATGTCCCTGGTTAATCACAGGTGGTTAAATCAAATTGACTGAGGTACTAATTAAGTCACCTGTGCTCAACCATGGATATCTCTAAAACATGAACTGTAGGGGAGCCTTGAGGACCGTGATTGGGAACCTCTGAATTAATGGTAAATTAGTGACCCGTCCCGGCTTCACACGGAAGCAATTCCATCTCGCCAAAGACCCCTGCATCTCATAACAGCCAACGCCATTTCACCACAGTCCCCTGCATCTCACAACAACCCCTTGCTTTTCACGACTGCACCTTGCATCTCACCTGTGTCACCACAACCCTTTGCAAAACAACAGAAATATGGCAAATGCTCAGAAGATATCAAGGACTGGGCAGCGCAGTTAGCGTACTGGTTAGCATTACTGCCTTATACTGTAGTCCTGAGGTTATGAGTTAAATTCCTGACCAAGGCACTATCTGAATGAAGTTTGTATGTTCTCCTCATGTCCGTGCAGGGTTTTCCCCTGGTGCTTCAGTTTCCTCCCACACCCTGAAAATATAATGGTAACCTAATTAATTTCTGACAAAAAATAATCCTAGCATTTATATATGTTAATGTGATCGGGAATATAGATTGCAAGCTCTACTGGGGTAGGGGTCGATGTGAATTACATATTGACTTTAAAGTGCTGAAGAATATGTGTATGTTACATATATAATGTTAATAAATAACAAATAAATAAGGTCTCTGGCACTGTGCCATAGTCATTGCAGTCTTCTATGCATCCACCAGAGCCAAATTTAGTAGCTTTTTGCAGTTATAATTAGGGGTGTGCACCGGACACTTTTCGTGTTTTGTGTTTTGGTTTTGGATCAGGATCTTTCTTCATGTTTTGGATCTGGATTGGTTTTGTCAAAACCACCCTTCCATGTTTTGGGTTCTGGGTTTTGTGTTTTGGATCTGTATTTTTTTTTAAAAAAGCATAAAAACAGCTTAAATCACAGAATTTGTGGGTTTTTCTGCTCCTATGCAATTATTAACCTCAATAACCTTAATTTCCACTCATTTCCAGTCTATTCTGAACACCTCACACCTCACAATATTGTTTTTATGGCCAAAAGATTGCACCGAGGTAGCTGGATGACTATGCTAAGCGACACGAGTGGGCGGCACAAACATGTGGCCCATCTAGGAGTGACACTGCAGTGGCAGTCAGGATGGCAGTTTGAAAAACTAGGCCCCAAACAGTACATACTGCAAAGAAAAAAAAGAGGTGCAAGATGGAATTGTCCTTGGGCCCTCCCACCCACCCTTATGTTGTATAAATAGGACATGCACACTTTAACAAACCAATCATTTCAGCGCCAGGGTCTGCCACATGACTGTGGCTGAAATGATTTGTTCGTTTGGGCCCCCACAAAACAAGCTGGCAATTAATGTGCACAAACTGGCTCTACGGAGGCAAGATGTCGTCCTCATCCTCCTCATCCACCGATTCCTTGGATAAAACAGGAAAAAGGGATTTAGGTGTCCCTGGACTGCTTATGGTCTTAGCCAAAGTTTCTGAACTTGACAGTAACTTTTTCTGAACGCGCTGCAGGTGCCGTATAAGGGAGGATGTTCCTAGGTGGTTAACGCCCCTACCCCTACTTATTTCACCTTTACATATGGTACATATGGCAAGACAGTTGTTGTCCGGATTTGGATAGAAATATTGCCAGACCAAAGAGGTGGAATGTTTGGTCTTCTGCCCAGGCATGACCGTGATGGGCTTTTTCATCCCACGGACAACAACTGTCTCCCCCGGAGCCTGATTTAAACAAACCACATCACCATCAGAATCCTCCTCGCCAACTTCCTCCTCAGTGCAAGCTACACCAGTATCCTCATCCTGTTGTACTTCAACAGTGACATCTTCAATTTGCATATCAGCAAGTGGACTGTGGGTGCTCCTTTCAGCACTTGCAGGGGGTGTGCAAATGGTGGAAAGAGCCACCTCTTCCCGTCCAGTGCTGGGAAGGTCAGGCATCACAACCGCCACCACACTTGGACTCTCCTTGGGGATTTGTGATATCTTCTTAGAACGCACAGTTCTTCGCTGTGCTTTTGCCAGCTTAACTCGTTTGATTTTTTTAGCGGGAGGAGGGCTTCCATCGTCATGTGAAGCTGAACCACTAGTCATGAACATAGGGAAAGACCTTAGCCGTTCCTTGCCACTCCGTGTCGTAAATGGCATATTGGCAAGTTTCTCTTCAGATGATTTAAATGTTTTTTTCAAGGTCATTTTCCTGAACTTTGTCATTTGGGATTGTATGTGCCCTCTACTATGACATTGGGCATCAGCCTTGGCAGACGACGTTGATGGCATGTTATCGTCTATGTCATGACTAGTGGCAGCAGCTTTAGCACTAGGAGGAAGTGGTTCTTGATCTTTCCCTATTTTATTTTTATCGGAGAAAGTTTGGTCCTCCATTTATGTTATATTGATATATACGTGCGGCTAAGGCGCACACAAACACAGAAAATTATTTTTTATTTTTGTTGGAGACTAGTGCACTTTGTGGGTTACACCACCCTTTAAGAAATGAGCCAGCCGGCCCTTTACTTATGGGACACAGGCGCACGCTTGGCGCTGCTCCTTTGTTGATGCACGTGTAGCTACAGCCCACACAATTCACAAACACAGAAAATATTTTTTTATTTTGTTTGGAGTGCCCTTTGGGGGTCACAGCACCCTTTAACGGACAAGCCAGCCGGCCTTTTACTTATGGGACACAGGCGCACGCTTGGCGCTGCTTCTTTGTTGATGCATGTGCAGCCACAGTGCACACAATTCACAAACACAGAAAAAAATAAATTATTTTCTTTGGAGTGCCCTTTGGGGGTTACAGCACCCTTTAGCGGTCAATCCAGCCGGCCCTTTATTTATGGGACACAGGCGCATGCTTGGCACTACTTTGTTGATGCACGTGCGGCTACTGTGCACACAATTCACAAACACAAAAAAATATATTTTTTTATTTTGTTTGGAGTGCCCTTTGGGGGTTACAGCACCCTTTAACGGACTAGCCAGCCGGCCTTTTACTTATGGGACACAGGCGCACGCTTGGCGCTGCTCCTTTGTTGATGCACATGCAGCCACAGTGCACACAATTCACAAACACAGAAAAAATATTATTTTTTTTGCACTTGGGGGGAGCACCCCTGATGGACAGAGCACCCCCTGGACAACACTACAGCACCCCTTTAGGACTGGGACACTGCACAGCCCCTATGGACAACTGACTGCACAACACAGTCCAGCCAGCCCCTATGGACTTTAAAGGAGTGGACACAGCCCCTATGGACAACAGCAGCACAGCGCAGCACAGCACAGCACAACACTACACTACACTACACAGCCCAGCCAGCCCTAACTCCCACCCTCCCTCTTCACTGTCCACAGCCGATTGAGAAAATGGCGCCGATGCGGGTACCTTATATAGGATCCAAAACCCGCGAGACCCGGAAGGCGGGATGATGACCTTTTGCCTCGATTTCAGATCCGAGTCAGGCGGGAAAAGTCGAGCCTGACTCGGATCGGCCTCGGATCGGGGGGGCTCGGGGGGGTTCGGATTTCAGAAATCCGAACCCGCTCACCCCTAGTTATAATCTGTGATTTTGCTCTTAAAACTATTAAAGCTTCATGTTTAGGGGTAAAGAAGAGTTCCTGCTGCCAGCTCCTTCTCTGTCTCCTGCTGCGGCTGCAAAGCGCAGGCGGCCGCGGTTCCCCTAGGGGTGTGCGTGCTGAACTGCAGGAAGACTTAAAGAGACAGGCGCACCAAACATGACATCACATTTGGTGCAAGATATGAACTACTCCATATAAGAGGGAGTCTCTGGGCACTAGACAGGTACCAGAGTATAGGCTCCATTACCTAACTCCAGCGTTCTAGTTCCTTCTGCTTTCTACAGATCATTCCTGACTTTGGCCTTGTTCCTGACCCGATATTGTTTGATCCCTGAGACCGTCTTGTCTGTTTGGTTCTGACTCGGCTTGTCGACCATGTTTGTACGCCTTCATTGTACTTCACTCCAGAGTAGACCGGCACCTGTACTAGGGAACCAAGTCTGAGAGCGACCTATGTTTCGGATACAGCTAAGTCCAAACCTCCTTGCGGGGGTTCCTGGTGAATACCACTGGCACACTAGACTCTGCGCCTCAGTATTGGGTCTCATCAATCCTGAAGTACACCCTTTAGCACTCGTTAAAGGGGTTATGTCCTCCTTCCAATATTTAACAAACAGCAGTAAACTAAGATTACCACTGTTTGTTACTGTATTTCTAACGCCATCTATAGATGGAAAGAGCGATATGGTCCCCATTGCCAGCAATGGGGACCCAGCAACAGCATGTCTGGCTTCAGCAAAGCTTTCCAGGCATTGCTGTGTCCCCACCAGGTGAAAGTGTTATGCACATGTGCAGACCGACCGTCGAGCATGCGAATGACAGGGTAGCCCATTGCTGGCAATAGTAGGCTGCCAGCAGCAGAGGTAAGGATGCCGCTGAGGGGTATGGATTGAAAGATCGACAGTATTAAGATAGATAGTTAATAGGTTGACACCAAAAGGTCGACAGGCAATAAGTTGACAGGATCAAATAGTCAGGGTCAAAATGTTGACTGCTAAATGGTCGACATGGACTAGGTCGACAGGGTCAAATGGTGAACATTGTCGAAAAGTCGACACAGAAAATGTTGTTGTTTTTTTTCATTTTATTTTAACCCTAATCCTCACCCAAAGCCTCCTCCTAATGCCTAACCCTAGCCCGTCCTCTGGTGCCTCTCCCTAACTCACCACCAAGTGCCTAACCCTAAACCTAACCCTAACCATAAACCTAAACCTTATCCCAACCCTAACCCTAAAAATCATTAAAAAAAATGTGTCAACCTTTTGTGAGTTGACCACTTGTGTGTTGACCTTTTGACAATGTCTGCCTTTTGACCCTGTCAACCTAAGTCCATGTTGACCTTTTAACTGTTAACCATTTGACCCCTGTTGACCTTTTGACCCTGTCGACCATTTGCATGTCGACCATCTGGTGTTGACCTATTGACTGTCTATCTACCAGGGGTGGGCAAAAAGCAGCCCTCCAGCTGTTGTTGAACTACAAATCCCAGCATGCCTTGCAACAGTCTTAGCATGGCTAAATAGCAAAACTGTGGCATGGCATGCCGGGATGTGTAGTTTTACAACAGCTGGGGGTCACTTATTGCCCACCCCTAATTCTAGACACGGTAGATCTTCCATCCCTGTACCTCCGCTGAGGAGGGGTGAGGTCTAAACATCGCCAGAGGGGTAAGTAATATTGAATACCAGTTGCATATTTGTTAGTATCACTTCGATACTAGATTGTTGTTAAATGGGGCCCCAATATATATGTGTGTGTGTGTGTGTGTGTGTTACAGCCAATAAAATGTGATTATTATTCATAGCCAATAAACTCTACACATATACTGTATGTGTTATGCGCTAACGTTACAACCATAGACAGGTATCTTTAGTGTTTACTATGCATGATTACTGCATTGCAGATTCTAGTGGTTACCTTTTAGTTGTTCTCAGAGACTTAATCCAAGTTAATTTTAATATAGAGAAAATTCCAACATGACTTTAATGATTAATGCAGTAAAGGTTTCAGTTGTGCATGTTGTATAGAACTGTGCTTCAAAAAGGTATTGAGGTATTGAGGCACGACTGTTTGATCATTCCCTGAAGACAATGTAGATGGAAAGCAAAGTTATTTTGAGCTGCACAGGAGGCTAAAAGGTCTTGGCTGGAGTTCACACCAGACAATAGAAAGAACACAGCAGAGAGATAACAAGTAGAACATGATTAAATCACGCAACTGACGTAAAATCAATCAAATGAGCTGCAAATCAATACGCTTTGCTCTAAGTAAGAGACAGGAGAGCCTGTGTTATTTTCAGATTTCTGCAAAATTATGTTTCATTGGCTTTTTATTGTACAATTTAATTTTCTGTTCAGAACCAAGTTTTTATATTATATATCTCGTTCACACTTGTTATTAGAATATTAAATTGTAGTAATTATTGTTAAGTGAGGCTCAGAGTCCAGCTAATCATACATAGCAATTGTACATACTGCATGGCCCAGTGGTTAATATGGAGATGTGAAAATGACTGTTTATTCGTAGGGTAGAAAGGATTCTCTCCATCAGGGACGCACTGGAGCTGTAGATCAGCCCTGGCAGTCCACCCTGGGCGCACACGTTTGCGAAGGGGATGTGGTAGTTTCAAGGGGGCGTGCCGTGAGTCTCGGGGGCTTGTCCTCCTGGCTCGTCCCCGACTCTTCCCGGCCAAGTACTGCGCTCCAGGCCCATCACTGTGCCACACCTTCCGTATCCCTGAGCTCACATAGTGAATCCAGAGGCGAGGGGTGGAGGGCAGGGACACTTCTGCCCATCATCGAGCCGACTATAAGGCCAAGTGCATGATGGCCAGTCCGGCCCTGCTCTCAATAGCATTGTTTTTATTGTACAGTATAGTCAATAAGCACCTTTAGACATTTCAGCAATTTTTAAACTAGAATACAAATTGTGCACCAGAAGAAAGTTAAGTACTGAAAGCATTTCCCAAATCAAAAGAATGCTTAGTATTTATATATTAAAAGTAGATTTGTATTGTTTATATATATATATATATATATATATATATATATATATATATATATATATATATATATGAACAGTAGTGATTGTGGCGCTAATACTTATGATCACCCCAAAGTGAACAAAACAACTGTGAATAAGAACAATAAATACGTCCTTTTATCTTTCGTTGTATTGCACTCCCCGTCTCTTTCCAGTGCCAGCTCTATGTTCAAATCCAATGGCTCATATTGGAAAACAAATCTAGAAGTAGTGATGATGACAAAAAAAGCACCTCCTAGTGCAACACATATGGAATCTTTCATGTGATGATTAAATCATTTACAGTGCACACGTACCATGTAACAAGGCAAAAAGTTTTAGTTTTTGCCAACAAAAACTTTTGATGTAGAAATCTCCCACCACAGATTCTTGTGATCTTGAACTCATGTTTTTCAAATAAGGACCAAAGAAAAACAGATGGTAGATAATTTTAGTAAGTATACAAATACAATTTATTAATTAAGCAAATATCCATACATACATTTCAGTAAAAGAAGTAAAGCTTATCTGGACAGTAGTACAAAGCCCTCAGGTCTGGAACAGTCCAACAGGAGGAATTCCTCAACGCGTTTCGTCCTATCACAAATATCAGGACTTCATCAGGAGGATGTTTTTACAGTGATTCTAAAACCTTTTTATACCTATTATACTTTTGAATAGATTACAGGTCTGGCTAACTCCACCAAACAGGGAATTTGTGCCAAATACAGAAAGAATTTGCCGCAAGTAAGATGGCTATATTAGTTAAAAACCGTAAATAGATAAAAAACCTCCTTTCTGTTGTAGCCCTTTACATCAAACATTATGCATCTATATAGGGAACCCCCGATTTAGTAGTTGGTTCATAGTATTGCACAGAAAAACCTTTTTCATATATGTAATTCCCTCGTTAAAAACGGCACTTCTAGATCGTGCCTCAACCAACATGGGCGCTATAAGGAAGTGTGGCATTTAACTGCTTGATCTTTATTAACTTCACGCCACATCAAAGATGGCTCCTGGCTGTCAGGCAAGGGCGTCGCATCCTCTTCAGTTCTTGCCACATGCAAGATGGCCACCGGACACAGAATATCAGAGTTAATATACTAAAAAACGGCAGTATCACATCCGGTTTGCTGGACCTTCTCAACATGGTCGTGGACAGGAAGTGGGGATTCCATTCCTTCACTACCTCTGATCTTCCTTTAAATGTCCTTATTTCCTATACGGATGTTTTTCACTCGATCTGCGTCATCCCAAGTATATGATACATTCTGTTTTTCGTGCAAAAATATTTAAGATCTTTTCTAATTCTTTTTCGATAAGTAAGGGCAAAACTCATTCAGGCACCATCTTTAATCAGGTATATGGAGTACCTCCAAAATAAAAACAATAATAAAATGACATATATTGATACATTTGGCATACAATCTAAAATAATTTAACATTATAAAAGTTTTATAAATACAGGTAAATATAATAAAATCTTTAGTTTTCAAAGAAATGGTGCAATTTCATGTTTCATTGAGACCACTTGGAGACAACGTATTCAACTGGAATATCCAGAATATTTCTCTTTGAGATAATCTGTTCTGGAGATCCACCCCCCCCCCCTTTCTCCCATTTTTACTAATTCAATAGCCCTAAACTTCAGATGTTTTGGATCTGCATTGTGCTCATTTTTAAAGTGTCTTGGATTTCTGACTTATTTTTTATAGCTCTAACATGCTCTTATATACGTAGTTTCAATTGGCATTTGGTTTTGCTGGGCAACAGATTCAGGTCATGCAAAAGGAAAGGAGAGCGCACATATAAGTAATTTGTAAAAGCACTTTACTTAAAGAATCAAGCTCACATACATTTAAGAGTAGAATAATCGGCATATACACTCAGCCTCCACAATTCGCCGGCGTCTCCACGACATACAGCGTCCACCATGGCGTGGCAATGGGCCCCCCCATGGTCAGTGGTTTAAAGCAAGCCCTTCTAATTAATGTGCCCTGTGCATACTGAATCCATGTATGCAGAGGCGTAGAGAGCCCTGCCGAGCCCAGGTGAAGAAGGGAGTGTGGCCTAATCACGGGAGCCATAGCCACACCCCCTTGAGCTTTAAAAACCCTGCTGCGCGCTGGGAAGGGGGGCTCTGTGAGCCCCTCAGCCTGGCGCAAAGTCATGGGGGACGCGATCAGTGTGATCGCTCCCCCCCACAGGCATAGGAGACTGCTGTGGCTACTGCTTACCAGCCGAGAGCAGTCTCCCACTGCAGCCCAGCTGTGTGCTGGGCTGCTGTGAGGAAGGGAGGGGGGGTGGCGCCAGACCCGGGCTCCCGCTAGGTCCCTCAGGAAGCCTGGGCTAGGGTAAATAATACCCGTCCACCCCCCCTCTCGACGCCCCTGCATGTATATGCCACTGACTTTATGCAACAAAAACAATGTAGCCTGTAATATGGGGAACTAAGCTGGCAAGTTGGAGGTATTATCTGAGCTAATTAAGGTAGGTCTTGTCCTGCTTGGGAGTTGGTCTAGAGCAGAGCTTCCCATCCTCTATCCTCGAGGCACCCTAACGGTCAAAGTTTTAATTATAACCATGCTTGGGCACAGGTGACTTAACTAGTACATCACTCAGTTTGAGTTAACCATCTGTGTTCAGCCATGGATATCCCTAAAACCTGGACTGTTAGAGTGTCCTGAGGACTGAGTTTGGGAACCACTGGTCTAGAGTAATCTGTTTGTTAAATTGAGGATGCTGAAAGTTACGCACATGAAGCTAAGATTACAGCATGGCAGGACAAGCGATAGCAGCTACAACTGATCTTTCATCAAATCTCTGGATAAAAATATATATAAAAAATTAGGTATTAAAAATGAACACACATCTTGCTATGGGTTACTCTCTTCCTTTTAAAAAAAAAGTGCTTCTCTTTAAAATACTATAGGTAGTACAAACCCTTACACATATCTGGTGTTGTGCATCTTATATTTTAGTCTAATATTTGTCCTATCACTTAATCTATTTCATGGCCTTAAATTATTATTTCAATCATAAAAGGCGCCAGGACATGGAATAAAAAATGCATTTAGCAGAAAAAGTGCAGGAAGTTGTAAAAATATGGTTAACCACTTTGGTGCTAGAAGACAATTAAAATGAGATAAATCCTGTGGCTTTATCTGTGTGTTATTTACCTGAAAACCACCTGATACGAGATGTTTGTGGAGTCAGGGCACATTTAAAAGTCTTATAATACAATGGATAGTCTTTGCATAACTCACAACGTTTTGCATGGCAAATACAGACATAAATATATAAAGATATAGCTGCTGTCTCTATTTGCCACTTTAATATGATTTTAATATATTTCCCATTTGAGCTCCTGGCATGCAGCCACAATTGATAATGACTCTACTGCTACTTTTGTAAAAAGATAAGAAAAATAAGTTCCTGTGTAAACTTGATTTTCAATTTATTTTAGATAATGACAAAAAAAGCACACTTTGAAAAAATGAAGGAAATAGACATGTAGCATTTCAACAAATATTTCATTAGAAAATAAGACAAACTATGTATATATTTTTATTATTAGGTACATAAGACAAGTACCAGGACAAAGGCACCACTGGAATCTAGAAAAACACACACAGTGGCAAGCACTGCAGAACTAAGGCAACGTCACTTCTGCCTGGGGTATCCGGTCAGGTAATCAACATTCAGAAGGTTGACAGTCAGAATGTTGACACCAGAATGTCGACAGTTTCTAAATGTCGATATGGACAATAGGTCGACATAATTAAAATGTCACGTTTAGAGTGTCAACATTTTCCATGTTGACACCAGAATGTCGACATATAGTTTTTGTTGATTTTTAAGGTAAGGTTTAGGGTTAGGTTTTGGGTTAGTTTTAGGGTTAGGCTAAAATAAGGGAAAAAAACATGTTGACGTTCCAGTGACGACATGTTAAATGTCGACACTCTGACCATGTTGACGGTTCAACCATGTCAACCTAATTGTATGTCGACATATTGGTTGTTGACCTATTGTCCATGTTGACATTCAGAACCTGTTGACATTCTGGTGTTGACATTCTGTCAACATTCTGAATGTTGACAAGTCATATTACATGCCTGCCTGAGATGCTGAACATAATTGTGGAGCAGCACTGAATCCACTGAACTTTATGCATACAAACAAGGGAATAGCAGAAGGCTGTTGTAAGCCTAGAGTGGCTTAACCCACAAGGCTGGAAACTAGCTTGAGTGGTGGTTACTGGTTATGCTTTTAGCAATACCTAGTGTTAGGGGTGTGATTTGTTAATGCTAATTAAGACTCTGGCTTCAGGGCTCAGGCCTCTTTCACTGAAGAAAATTCCCCACCCACTTCCTCCCTCCCTATCGCTGTTGTAGTTGTTAGCAATTTTGGCTGGAAAGTCTGGCTAATCATCAGCTAGGGTGCAGTTGGCATGTTGGGTGCACTTACCTTCATGGAGATTGTTCAGGAATTCTGAACCATTCTCATGGGGGCAGCAAATCCACCTTCCAGATGAAATAGTTATGGTGGAAGGTTTATTTGATCACCATTTTTTTTTATACGATTCAAGGCTACCCATATGGCAGACAGCACCCATAATGTATTTGTTATTGTTGGGTTTGCATCTTTGAGGTGCCCTGAGTAAGGGACTCCATTTTTCTACCACCATAAAGCTCTTGGTTAACAATAAGTAGCAAACCCAATTCTTGCCTCCGTGTCTTTATTTCTTAATTAAGTTAAGTTATAGGTGAAAACACACACACACAAGACACACCTCTGCCGTTAGTAGGTCTAGAAGATCTGCACACTCCATAACCCAGCACAGTTAAAATTCTTCTTTATTTTAGTAATTTGTTTTATTTAATTTGTTTATATAACTGGAGACAATTAAATTGATTTATTATTCATGAGAAACAATCTGTTATGCATGCAGTATTATGGTAGTTTTTGGATTAACGGTTATTTATCTAAACCTATAGGGAATAATATTTAAAAATAGAATGTTTTCCTTTAAACCATTTTTGACAATGTGTCCTGGCAGCAGCATAAACTAATAAAGTTATCAAGAAAAGGCAAAGGTCAGGTGGAGCATGGGGAGGGGTGGGAACATTTTGCACTCTGACAGGGAGTACCTCCAAAAGATTGGTTATGCCCCTTTTTCAAACAAACTAAATGGCACCATAAAACAATAAATTATTTTTTTCTATGCAATAGTTTCAATAACACACCTGGTATACACATCCCCAATAGCCTTCAAAATGCAAAAAACAGAAAATGGTGTAGGCTTTCTTAACGCTTTGAATTTTTATTGCCAATAAAATATGTGTTTTAATAAACAAAATACTCATATGTTGTTTTCAGTACTACTGTTTTTTTATGGGTCAGTGCACCTTTGTGCAGCCATTCTTTAGCTCCTCTTTACTTAATATAAAGTGAGCAGATAGAAAACAACATGCAGCATTATCAGAATGCTCACAGAAGCACAGAATATTTCAGGAGATGAGTCCCAAAATGTGGGGAGACTCTCCTTGTCTACAGACAGAGTTGGCCAGTCTGCCGGTGCCGCCCACTTCTTGACCTAGTAGTTATTCAGGAGGTTGGTTGGGGCAATTTGAAGTGAATCGCATCATCCCAGTCCCGCCCCCTCTGTAAAATACATCAAATCTCAGTTTTGAGCTGGGGGTGGGGCCACGATGATAAGGGTGTGGAACCAGCCTCTCCGACCATCAAGAAAGTGGGCAAGTATGGTCTGATAGTATGAAAGCAACCTCTAACATACATACATTTATCTACACATTGTGTACAGATATAATAGGGACCGACCGCTGCTGTCATAAGACCAAGCCAGATTTTCTGGATATATCCAGGGCTCAAAGTGAGGCGGTATACCATACCGCCACTTCAGCCTGTGTTCCAACTCCCGCTTTGCAGTTGGCGCTGGGAGTAAAGAACAGCTGCTGGAGATGTGTCCCATGGGGAAACATCTCTTAGAAGTGCTGGCTTGACTGAGCTGCAGGAGACGAGTCCCGACTCCCGAAGCCAGGACAGATGCGGCCACAGTACTGCACAAACATGGCGCCCGTCATGAACAAATCACAGACCGGCAGCCAACAAAAAAAAAAATCTATAAATTTGTTGCCAGCCGCTAGCCAATCACGGCTTATGGATCAGCAGCCAATCAGAAGCAGCTATGTGGCTGCATCTGATTGGCTGATGGTCCAAGCTGTGATTGCTTCACGGCCAACGTCAAATCCAAAAGCCTGGAGGGAGGATAGTGGATGCTGAGCTGCCCGCGGAGCCGCCCCACTGCCAGCCGGGAGGACAGGAGGAGGAGAAGCCGGACTCTGCCAGCGCCAACAGCACACATGGAATGAGAGGTACTGTGGGTGAGAGAGGTAGTAGCTGGTAGGTAGTGTAAGGTGCAGGGGGTGGGTGGACTGAAGTGGGCAGTGTTTTCTAATAAACTGAAATATAGAGCCATATTCAATTTGAGGCGAAAAGTCTGTTACTGCGAAAAAGTATCGATGGTGACGTCATTTCACCAGGCGGAAACTTTCGCCGTATTCAATTTCAGAGACTTTTTGCCTAGGTGTCAAGTCAATGCAATGTACCCGGCGGAAAAGTTTCGCCTATGAATTGCAAGTGGAAAAAAGTGCAGAGTTGTGCTTTTGGGGTGCAACTTTGCAGGAACCCCCGTGCAGCCTTAAAACACTTCCCCAAAGGTAAACTGCATTAAAAAAATTTAAAACAAGACTAAAGAACACCCCAAAAAATTACTTTCATTTTGGGCACAGAAAAAAATAAAGTTGGGGGACAAAGTTAAAAACTAGCAAAATAGACTCCAAGGGGTCCCCAAGTATGCCCCAGGTGTTTTTTTTTATTGCAGGTGCCTGCGGCAGGTGGATTTTTCACATTTTTTTAAACTATATTTTAGCAACTTTAAAATATGTTACCCTCCCCCCCCCCCCCTTTACTGGTGCCCAAAATTTGCTGGGGCTAGTTACTTTGTTAAAAAAATAAAACAAAATGCTATTCTTCACCACTTATGCAAATACGCAAAACAGAGACCATTAAAATACACCAAATACACCTTCAGCAGGTCAATTCAGGGGTATCCATAGTGAAAAAGTATCGCGGGTGCGAAACATATTGAATATGGGACATATTATGGCCATAGGTAGTAGACAGAATGGACTTACTGTATATGCACAGATTGTTGTATTAAGTAGAAGATATAGATAATGGGTTCGGATTGAGTTCTGTGAGGGTGTGATTGTAATTGGGAGTTGTTATATTATTATTTATTTATTTATTACCAGTTATTTATATAGCGCATATTTATTCCGCAGCGCTTAACAGAGAATATTTGGCCATTCACATCAGTCCCTGCCCCAGTGGAGCTTACACCCTATATTCCCTATCACATGCTCACACACATACACACTAGGGTTAATTTGTGTTGGGAGCCAATTAACCTACCAATATATTTTTGGAGTGTAGGAGGAAACCAGAGTACCCGAAGGAAACCCACGCAAGCACAGGGAGAATATACAAACTCCGCACAGGTAGGGCCGTGGTGGGAATCGAACCCATGATCTCAGTGCTGTGAGGCAATAATGCTAACCATTACACCGTCTGTGCTGCCCAAGGACAATATAGGGGCAACTAGGATAGATATATATATATATATATATATATATATATTGCTATCTGGTGATGGATTGATGTGTGCCATGATTAAGGTGCAAAGGGCTGTTGGAGGCTGGATTGTGACCATACGAACTGACTTATTATCTATACTGTAACAAAAAAACCAGGAAGAAGAATCCAATGGAATCATGCCAACCTGTTCTATTGTATTGCCTATCTCTGCTAGAGTATATATGCATGCTCTCTGAAACTGGATGCTAGTCTTCTTGCTTTGCTGTTGACGGAGGTTTCTTCTTTGATGCTGGGATTTGGGTCCAGAGCGCATGCGTATGTAATGACTGTACCTTGGGTCTGTATAATTTATTTGCGCTAATTGTATTTAGATCACAGCATGTAACTATCTGTTTTTATGTTGAATAATAACTTTTTGTGCTTTGGAACCACAATCAAAGTCTGAAACCAATTATTTCTTGTGCGACTCATAACGCTAAAAAGCGTCAATTATTTTTAGAGTCTATAGGTAGGTAGAAATCGATAGGTAGGAATTGATAGTTGGGGGCTCGCAGTGTGAAATCATGCTACCGGTCACTCGGTCAGCGATCTTTCAGCAAAAGGGTGGAGGCGCCATAGCAGGAAAGAACGCATTGTGCCGTAGAAAATCTGCTACCACTTTGTTACTGAGAGTCCGCTACCCATTATTGTGTGGTTCAAGGAGCGATGATTAGAATCCAGGGACAAGGCAGGAAAAAGTTTGTTTTCCTTCATTGATAGAATTTCATGTGAAAAAAGGGAAGTCGCACAATAGCGTAAGGGTAATACTTTTGGTGTGGTAGTCGCATTATTGTGTATGCAAACTAGTTGCACAATAGCGTATACGTATTTCCTGTAGTCCTGCCATGTGTTTCAAACAAAGCTGTTGAAATTGCATTATGATATTGATAGATAGCAGTGCTGTAAGTATCTTGATCAAGGTTGCCATAATCTGGGAAAACGTGTATTTTTCTGCGCAGGAAAAGAGTGTGTGACAGTGAACATTTGTTGGTAGGGGTAACATGTTCCCTAGTTAAGGGTATCGTAGGACCCTTAAGTGCTAGGCGCCTGTTGTCGGCCTAGTGGCTCTGTAGTAGATACCGCAGTCTATACACATAAGCAGGTGTAGTTGTTATCCTTGTTGTAGGTATCGTCTCTCAGTGTGATTGCAGTATTCAGTGATCAGTTAGGGTTATATGAACATTATAATTGAACCGCACAGTTGTAACAAATTGTGAATGTGAACTGAGTAGAGGTTGGACGAAATCACTGAAAAGGGTAAGTGTTATTGGAATGCTTACATGCTAGCAGTTGAAAGGTAGTCAAAAAGGGATTAGGTGCGTGGAAGCAGCCTGGTTATTCTTCCATAGGTGTGTGGGCACATCCTGTTAATATCGTCCACAGGTAAGTGGAAGTGTCCTTGACGTTCTTTCACCGGTCTAAATCTCTATTGAAAAGCTTAAGGTTATTCTCTCAGAAATGGGTGCCAAGCAAACGGTAGAGATGTTAGATGATGTGCTGCTGTTGGAAGCGTCGCTTGGGTCAGCACGGCATATTATGCATACAAGGTACGGTGCTTATGCAACTAGGTACTGTGATGTATGGTTTAAAATGACGAGGAAGAGTGTTAGACCATTCCCCAGAATTGGCAGCTTTGATATGGAGGTATTGAACAATGTCCGAGATAGCATCTGTATGGTGCACTCTCGAATGAAAAAGATAAAATATAACGAGTGTTTAAAGTTGTGGCAGCATGAGGGGTATGCGTGGCTTAAAAGTGCGGATGTGATGCAAACTAGCGTCACGAGCACAATACAGGAGAGCGCACACGCGGCGCTAAACTGCGGTGCGTGCACGCCTCAGAATAGAGCGCATGCACGGAAAGGTAGCATTGCGGAAGGTATTGGCAGTGGTTCACGCGCACCACCACCGCCCTATGCGGATGGAGGTGTAGGTACAGTCGATGTAAAAAAAAACAAAAATTGTAACAAGTAACTTGTAACCTCTCTTGAGTAATCACAAAGAAAATGTTTATGATGCGGATGATGAACCTGTTGTTATGTCTGCCATTTCCCATGCTGTACACATGTTAGATGCTCCATCACAACAAGCACGAGTGGTGGCCCCATCTTCATCAGTGATAGTACAGGAAGTGTTAACATCCACTGCACCCGTAGAGGAAGTTGTTAACTCTATACGTAGCCTTAGTAGCCAGGTAACAAGGTCAAAAGTAGCAGTGCGGCCGGTCTGCATCCCATCCGGATAATAACTGTTCCAAATGGAAATGCGGATGCGAACGGTGTAGTGCCCACAAGGGAGGTAGCAATGCATTGTCCTTGGACAAGAGCTGAGCTAAATTCCATAATGAATGATTTCCCTGACCCTAAAAAGGAATTATCGAAATGCCAAAGATATTTGAAAAATTTGGGTAATGCTCACGAGCCAACCAATAAGGATTGGCAAGTGGTGTTAACGGCTTGTCTTCCACACAATACCGACGTGAAAAAGTTTATCACGGATTGCGTATTGGATGGAGATGGTCCCTTAACAGACGAGGGTAATCAAGGTAACATTACCCACATAAAAACTCAATTGGGTGTATATTTTCCAGTAGTAGTTGACTAGAGTAAAATTTTCACC
Organism: Taudactylus pleione; assembly: GCA_031769625.1. Classification (NCBI taxonomy): domain Eukaryota; kingdom Metazoa; phylum Chordata; class Amphibia; order Anura; family Myobatrachidae; genus Taudactylus; species Taudactylus pleione. The sequence goes on along the minus strand of JAUIMM010000516.1, from coordinate 5,777,488 downwards.
ATAAAACAAAAAGAGAGTGAATCCACAGAAGATTACTGTAACTGAGCTCTGCAGGCTATCACCCAGTACACTGGGATAGAGGTTATTAAAGATAGCACTCATCACAGGGGAATGATCATCACGGTACTTATGGATGGTCTAAAAGACAATCTAAAGACCCAAGTTCAGACCTCACTACCTGGCTGGAGAGGAGATACTGTAGACACACTCATGGAATCTGCTATTGAATATGATAAAAAACATCCTAAAAAAGAGAGACCCAGAGCGAGAAGCTAATGGCTGTTAGTATTCAAGCTCTAGAAGGAATGAATGTAACATCACAGCCACCAGACACACATGCACCTGCACAGCTACATGCCCTCACCAATCCTGCACCACCACAAAGACAGCCCTACCCCACTTATCACACACAGCCACAAAACCCATACTATCCACAACCACCATATTACCCTCAAAATCCTTATCCACACCCACAAACTTACTCTACCACTCAACCCACACAGCAACCCTTTCACCCACCCCACTCACGAAGGTGCTTTAACTGCAACCAAGTGGGACATGTAAGTAGGAACTGTAAGGTGAAGAAGGTAGGACCCCCTAACAAGGGAGTACCTGGATATCCACATAAGGGATATACACAGAGTACAGGAAATTTCCAACAGTCACCAGCTCCAATTGTGGCCTTAAATGCTGTATTGGAGAGTGAAAGTCAACGCTAGGGATCAGGTCATACCTGTAGTCTACAGATAGTCAGGTTAACGGGAAGTACTAGGGAAGAACTGGTGATGATGGTTTATGTAGCTGGTACTAAACATCCTTTTCCAACAAGACAGTACCAGCAATGAGTGTAACGGGTAAAGTGAAACATTATCCTGTAACTAAATCCACAGAGGTTACTATCGGGCCGTTACATACCAGGCATTCTTTTCTCCTGGCAGCAGCAGCTCCTACTAACCTACTGGATTTGTTATGTAAGATGGGATGTGTCATATATTGTACCCCTGATGGTGTATTTCTAGATATCCCAGAGAGAGTTGCGCATGAGGTGAGGGATATGTTGGACACTCCCCAAAGGATAATGTATCACTCTACCAGTTCAGGTAAAAATCTACCTCAGGTAGATCAAATGTTATCCCAAATTCCAGATTCACTGTGGACCAAGGATGAATTAATGGCAAATGTAGCTTCCGTAATGGTAAATCTAAAAAGTGTTAGACAAGCTCCAAAAATTCCAGAGTACCCATTAAAACAGGAGGTGGAGTTAGGGGTTTATCCCATAATTGAGCAGTTATTACAGCAGGGAATTTTAGTCCGTACAGCAAGTGTAGCCAACAGTCCCATCTTTCCTGTGAAGAAGAGTGGTGGGAGGGGATATAGGCTGGTACAAGACCTTAGAGGGGTTAATAAGGTAGTAGAAAGCCAATTTCATGTAGTGCCAAATCCAGCTGTCATTCTTATGCAGATCCCACCAAATGCAACCCAGTTCACTGTCATTGACCTCTGTTCTGCTTTCTTCTCTGTCCCTCTTCATCCTGACTGTCAGTACCTATTCGCTTTTACATACAGGGGTGTACAATACACATGGACACGATTACCCCAGGGTTTCATAGACAGTCCCAGTATATTCTCCCAGGCCTTACACAACTGTTTACAATCTTTTCAACCTGCCAATGGATCTGTTCTAATACAATATGTGGACAATTTATTGTTATGTTCTGATTCATTTATGTCATGTTTAAATTATATTAAACTTTTATTACTTCATCTCTCACAAACAGGACACAAGGTTGCTAAGGACAAACTACAGCCATGCCAGTCCAGGGTTAAATACTTGGGACATTGCCTAACCCAGGGGTTATGACATCTGACAAATGACAGAATCCAAGCCATACAGATCATGACACTGCCACAGAACCAACAGCAAATTCGTACCTTCTTGGGAATGTGTGGATACTGCAGAATGTTGATCTCAGGTTTTTCTACTTTGGCCTTGCCATTACAGGACTTAGAACCTCATTCAGAGTCGGTCGTTGCAGCCGCACGGTCGTACGCCACCGATGTTCGCTAAACTGCGCATGCGTAAAGTTCGCAATGCGCGTGCGCAAACTAGCTGCTATGATCAGAAATTTCTCTCTCCTTGAACACAGCCAGGTTGGTAGTTTGAGTGACAGAATGAGGCATTTGTGGGTGGTAACAGGGGAAGCTGCTTGAAAACGGGGGAGTGGAGATCCGAACGCAGGCGTGCCTAATTATGCGAACTGCGTTTTATGGGAGTGCATAATTAACAAAGTAGTGTCATGGCACACGTGACATGGGTGGTTTGTACACTGACCTGATCGTAGTGCTTAAGAGAGGGTATGGTCAACCTTAAGCTCTACGACCAGACCCGATGGTTACCGATGGCCTCGATTAATCCTTATATGGCCAGAGATGATGTGTAATGCGTATGAGAAGGGGGCGTATTTTTTGTCTTATGGCCGCATCCTCCCCTTGGTCGGCCAGCTAACGATCCGATCTTAAGGACGCAACTTGCGAGTGCATCATTTGCACATCCGGCCCCTTTTCCCTTACGACCGTGCGGCCGCAACGACCGACTCTGAATGAGGTCCTTAGTTTATTCCTCAAAGCCCGATCGTGTCATACACACAGAGGAATCAGAGCAGGCTTTCCTTAATCTTAAGGATAGTCTGACAAGAGCACCTGCATTGGGAATACCTGATTATGAAAAACCTTTTGATTTATATTGTACAGAACCTAATGGTTGTGCAGCAGGTGTCCTCACACAAAAACTTGGTGAGGCCAGTAGGCTCGTAGCATACTACAGTGCACAATTGGACACTGTGGCAAGATCACTCCCAATGCTGTTTAAGAAGTGTAACAGCAACTGCTCTATTGGTCAATAAGAGTGAGGATGTGGTATTAGGCCATGATATGATTGTTTATACACCCCATGCTGTATATGCTTTGCTAAACTCTGCCCAAACCAGACATGTCTTCTCAGCTGGGTTCACAAAATGGGAACTAGCCCTAGTAGCACCGGCAAACATCACCATCAAAAGGTGCAGTACGTTAAATCCAGCTACGTATTTACCATATGTGCAACATGATGCACAAAGAGTGGAGAGAGGTGAGTCGCTGGTGAAAGGTGAGTTCTGCAGGTATATTGATGCACATGATTGTATGGAATATCTGAATCAAACCTTTACTGCAAGACCTGACATACGGGATACACCTTTAGAAAATGTAGATGTGACATTTTACACGGATGGGAGTTGTCATAGACAAACTGGCACTGGAGAGTTATGTACAGGTTATGCTGTGGTAAATGACGAGGACGTTATAGAAGCCAAACCTTTAGGCCCACCACACTCGACCCAAGTGGCAGAATTGGTGGCATTAAGGAGAGCGTGTGAGTTAGCAAAAGGAAAATCTGCTAATATCTACACTGACTCTAGGTATGCCTTCGGGTTGGTACATGATTTCGGCACTCTATGGCATCTGAGAAAGTTTATGACAATAAGAGTGAGGATGTGGTATTAGGCCATGATATGATTGTTTATACACCCCATGCTGTATATGCTTTGCTAAACTCTGCCCAAACCAGACATGTCTTCTCAGCTGGGTTCACAAAATGGGAACTAGCCCTAGTAGCACCTGCAAACATCACCATCAAAAGGTTCAGTACGTTAAATCCAGCTACGTATTTACCATATGTGCAACATGATGCACAAAGAGTGGAGAGAGGTGAGTTGCTGGTGAAAGGTGAGTTCTGCAGGTATATTGATGCACATGATTGTATGGAATATCTGAATCAAACCTTTACTGCAAGACCTGACATACGGGATACACCTTTAGAAAATGTAGATGTGACATTTTACACGGATGGGAGTTGTCATAGACAAACTGGCACTGGAGAGTTATGTACAGGTTATGCTGTGGTAAATGACGAGGACGTTATAGAAGCCAAACCTTTAGGCCCACCACACTCGACCCAAGTGGCAGAATTGGTGGCATTAAGGAGAGCGTGTGAGTTAGCAAAAGGAAAATCTGCTAATATCTACACTGACTCTAGGTATGCCTTCGGGTTGGTACATGATTTCGGCACTCTATGGCATCTGAGAAAGTTTATGACATCAGCAGGCACACCAATTGCACATTCCAGACATATAAAAGGACTACTGACAGCAATCCACTTGCCTAAGGCAGTGGCGGTAATTAAGTGTAAAGTCCATACATGTGAGGATGATCCTGTGTCACTGGGCAACAACAGGGCAGACGAAGCTGCAAAATGGGCAGCAGGGTTAAAAATGAATGTACCAACTGAACAAATGATGACTTTTCAAACAATTGACACGCTGAAATTAATTGAGATTCAAAATTTGTGTCCCATTCAGGAAAAGGCAGTCTGGAAGTCCAAGGGATGTGGGCAAGAGTCCTCTGGACTCTGGAGAGATGGACAAGGTAAGCTAGTGGCTCCCAAGGCATACTACCCAAGCCTGGCTGAGGCAGCGCACGGTCTGACTCACCTGGGAAAGCAAGGTATGTGCAAATTGGTGAGAGCATAGTAGTGTGCACCGGGTTTTTCTTCTCAAGTGGAAAAGAGAGCAATGTCCTGTCTAAAACATTGGGAAAATGATCCTTACCGAACCATCCCACATTCCTCCGACCGACGGACCTTTTCAGGTAATACAAATTGAGTTCATCCAATTACCACCCTGCAGGAATCTCAAATATGTATTCGTGTGCACTGATGTGTGTTCTAATTGGGTTGAGGCATACCCAGCTGCCACTGCTGCATTTACTGTCAAGAAAAGGGATAGGGGTACTCATTTCATAGGTGATGTTTTCCAAAATATGTGTAAGTTGATGGGTAATAATAGTCGTCTTCATACCCCCTACCGACTGCAAGCCAGTGCCAAGGTGGAGAGGATGAACAGAACTATTAAAAACAAATTAAGTATAATCATGTCGGAAACTGGATTGGGTTGGCCAGAAGCACTACCACTTGTCCTTCATAGTATCAGGACAACTCCTAGACCCCCTCTCAATCTGTCCCCCTTTGAAATAGTGTTTGGTATACAACTACATTTGATTATATGCCCACAGGAGGACTTGAAAAGTAACAACAAGGTAACTGTAAGGTATCTTATAACAATGAGTAAACAGTTAAAACAGCAACAGCAGAAACTGAAATTGTTGTCACATGATATGCCTGAAACAAAATGTCATGATGTTGAACCTGGAGAATTTGTTATGATCAGAAATTTCTTGCATTCAGGTTGTTTGACCGATTGGTGGGAAGGTCCATATCAGGTGTTACTGATGAGTGCAACTTCATTGAAGGTGGCGGAGAGAGATACCTGGGTCCATTCCACTCAGTGTAAGAAGGGTAACCAACCGGTGGAGAAACAAGGTGGAATCAAGATAGATAATGTAGACCTGTCAATTGCGAGTCTGTACTGGGAAGGTTAAAGGTTACAGTGAGATACCTGAGCTAAAGAAATTTGTAGATCAGTGTTTTCAGCAATGGATTGATCTGCTGTGGTTATCTTTGTGTTTTCTCTCAGAGTCCTCATTATCTTGGGTTGTTTCGGGATCTCTGGTTTCTGTGATGGAGGACAGAGGATGGAGAGGGGAACTGATGGTGATATCAATGGAGTAGAGTTGGGAGAAGGAGCAATACAGTCACAAGGGCAGTATCTGACCAAACCCAGTACAGTAATTGTTAAGAGAACTGCTATTGTGGAAACTTGGAGAAAGTGTGAAGGTCTATCGTCTGAAGATTATTGTATGTGCGAGTTTTGTGGGTCCTCAGCTGATGAGAATTGCATCCAGCAGTGCCAACCTAAGTATAACCAGTATTAGAGGATTATCATACCAAGGTGGGCAAAGTTTTAAACCAAACCGACTGTTGGGTGTGCTCCCACATGCCTCAAGGACAGCATAATGTAAGGTTAGTGCCATTCCCATTGAATGTCTCTGAAATTTTCGAATCGCAAAGAGGGCATGCACTGGATGGAAAATTTCTTAAGTCCAACCACCTCATTTTAAACTCCACCAGTACCAGGTAGATAAAACACTTTTATGTTTGAACATCACCAACTCCAATGAACCAGGAAGTTGGGAGGTGACTGGGAATAACCAGATGATGACCTTCTCACTAAGAGCTGATCATGAGCCTATGAATTATGAACTGTTATGCACAATTAGGTCGGGTGGAAGACACTTCCAGTATAAATATACACCAAGTAACACCAAAGAAATGGTTGGTAGGGTACCAAAAGGGTATTGTGCCAAGATATTACAACCACAAACTTGTATGAGTCAAATGGGAGAACCTGAAGTAGGATCACTTGCTAGGGAAATGTGTGGGTTACTGATGTTTACTATTATGTTCTCCCCGATTATGTATATTTTATATGTGGAAGGAAAGCGTATAAGTGGCTCTCTCTGAGTTCCGAAGGTTTGTGTTAGCTGGGAAGAGTAATCCCAGAGGTAATGATCCTTACACATGGTGAAATGCTTCATATTCATAAAAACACACCATCACCATATCTTCACACACAGTACGAACATAGAGACAAAAGAAATATGATACCTGGTGACGTACATAAAGCCACACAGTTAATTAGTGAAACAACTGGCTTTCAGGTTTTGGTAGCATTGGATCCCACCAGGATCGCTCGGGCTACACTAAATGTCAGATATATCTAAGATCTTGCTAAATTAATAGATAATATCACCGAGATGTATGATGATACGTTTAGATATACAGGTAGGGAGTTGCAAGCTTACAAGAAAGAACTTGTGCAACATAGACTAGTGTTAAAGTACTTAACAGCTGTCACTGGAGGGTTTTGCGTAACTTTGGCCACCCAATTTGGTGTAAAATGTTGCACTTACATTACAAACGATACCAGCAATCCCAAGGGGGTGATAGACTTGAAGATGGATGAAATTCTGCAGTTAAAATGGGAATTTCAAAAGAACTATAATGCTTCAGTGGCTGAAGTAGAGGAGAAGGTAGAGGAATGGGTTTCTTGGTTGAACCCAGTGAAATGGTTCTCAGGTCTAGGAGAGTGGGTCCAGGAAATGATTGCGAGTATAGGTAAACTCCTGATCCTTATATTGGTTGTCATCTTAGTAATTGTCATATGTGTCAGGTGTGTTTACACTGTGTTGAAATGTGGAAAATGTAAAGATAAGGTAAACCAAAAGAATGAAATTATGATGGCGACAGTAGTAACAATATGAATACTGAGGTAAATGTAGGACAGCATTACAACCCTGAACTAGAAGGTACCATCATATAATGTATAAGATTCAGACATGCATGAAATGTGTTATTAAAATGTTATTTTAAAACATCTTAAATAATGTAAGTCCCTATTCCCCCTCAAGACTTCCTTTATAGGATTGGTGCATCCCCACATCTTTCCCATGATCTTCCAAGATCCGCGGTGTACGTATAAGGGTAGTTTTATGTCCTCTCCTAGAGACCCATTATTGATGGTTTAAGAACCACCTTGTGCCATCCCATAATATAACATTAAATAATGTCATAATGTAAGCCTAAATTAATTTTAAAATCAGAGTATGATAGCATGTTGTTTGCTATCAATGGGTGGACTGTCGAAGCCAGATAATTGGCTGAGACAGAAACAGTTTAAAATTAAATCTGCATGATGCCATTTTGCGAATGGCAATGAGACGCCAATTTGCGACTGGTACATACGGTGATGCTATTATTTAGCATTGTGTGCTTCCCACGCAATAGAAAGATGTTAAAAGTCCTCATTATATAAATACAGACAGTCACTAAAACATATAAAAGGATCAGCCTTGCAAAACACGTACCATGGTGTACTCCACAAACACGTAGTCGCACAATGCTAACTAGTGTCTTTTCTCAATACCCCAATACTTACACACTGCACACTTACATAAAAAGGTTCCCTAGCATTAAAGTGTAATATTCAAGGTTTATTCAGTATTAGTAATGTTGTGAAATAAATGTTATTTGATATCACTGTTTCTTTGCAGATTTCCGGTATCATCGGTGAGGAGATCGCAACATGTGCATGCAAACTATGGACCATAGAGTGTTAAACATTAAAATGTACTCTGTAATGTAGCCAGCTTAGATTTATTATGCAGTGGGAAAATGGACACAAAGGGCTGTTGGAGGCTGGATTGTGACCATATGAACTGACCTATGAACTATACTGTAACAGAAGAAACAGGAAGAAGAACCAATGCATTCATGCCAACCTGTTCTATTGTATTGCCTATCTCTGCTAGAGTATATATGAAACTGGATGCTAGTCTTCTTCCTTTGCTGTTGACGGAGGTTTCTTCTTTGATGCCGGGATCTGGGTCCAGAGCGCATACGTATGTAACGACTGTACCTTGGGTATGTATAATTTATTTGCGCTAATTTTATTTAGATCACAGTGTGTAACTATCTGTTTTTATGTTGAATAATAACTTTTTGTGCTTTGGAACCACAATCAAAGTGTGAAACCAATTATTTCTTGTGCGACTCATAACGCTAAACAGCGACAATTATTTTTAGAGTGTATAGGTAGGTAGGAATCGATAAGTAGGAATCGATACTATCTATCTATTTATCATACTTCATTTAAAGTCTACATTATGTCTATTCACAAGGTATATCAGTGAGTCAGAATACCTCAAAGCTATACCCCAAATTTAAAAGCTCCTGTAAGTGCATTATATAGTGACATATTATTCCAATATTTTGAGTATTTTATTCTAGAGAGTATCATTTCTAAGATAAGCTTGTAGCTTATTCTAAAGTGTAAAGAGTTATTACTGCTATGCTGCTATGTAGAATTGCATACATGAAATGTATACTGTTGTATACCTAAAGAGTTATTCTGTGAAATTTTAAATTCCAAAAAGTGAAGATGTGACTAGTAAAATTGGTAATGGTGCATGTTGCTATTTCTGTCCAAGAGGAAACAGAACAGTTCCTGACAAAAAAAAGCATTCATTATTGTAAAAGAAGTGTATTTACTGTGTACTGTACTACAAGAGTGTCATTAGTAGACTGAAGCCATAAGACAAAGGTTAAATGAGATAATAATTTAAAAGTTAATACTAAATGAATAAATTAAACACCTTGAAGGTGTCCCCAGGTTCGGTTCAAGGTTATGCTGCATAACTAAAATATACTAGCAGATAGCAAGGAATAGAAACTATCCTAACAGATATAGAGGCAGCCGGTGCTTATCTAACATCAATTATCTTACACACTACAAACAGCCTTGCACCAGGCTACTAATTGGAGGTACCACTGGGATCTACGAAGAAGGAGTCTCTGGATATCTCCTATTTAGCAATTTCATATGGCACAATTATAGGGGCAGGATATTTTAGAGTGGTGCGAAAGGAATGTGGTTTTCCCATTAATCTACTTAGCACTAGCAGGAAATTTAAATGACACCCAGAGTGCATATATTGAGTTAGCAGTCTGGAAACGCTACAGAGTCAAAGAACAACATGTGGTAGACATTTAGAAAGGGGAACTAGGAATAATCTGTGTGGTTCTGGTAGTCACCAAAAGACCCTTGGAAAGGGATATGATCCCTTCTGTGATCCCTGCTCATGATGTTGAGGGGTTAAGGTGGAATATTATATGGCCAATTGGGGAGCAGGGGAAAAATACAGGAGCCTCTGGTGAGCCAGTTAATAGTCGCCATACATCACCAAATAAGGATGGGAATCAGTGTAGGATCGATATAGTTAACCAATAGCACAAATATAATACAAATCAAAGTCAGAATTTTACCATGCTGACCATCATGAAAATTATGCCAGATGAATTCAGGAGAAGTCACTATGAGGGGTTTATAGGCATAATTTTGCCCGGATCCACACAGTATTCATAATTGAAGATATCTATAAAGCCAGGAGGAGAAGGGTACATCAAATGTCAGAGGAAAGGCTTTGTCCTGATTTGGTAAAGATACAGCAGCTTGAGAAGAACCTAAGAGGGCCAGCGAGAGAAGTGATAAATGATCCTATAGTGAGCTTCTGAGACTGCCTTGCAGCCTTCAAGCTGGAGTTTGGGACAATGAAGAATGTGCTTGATCTAATGTAATGGCTGCAGCATATTTACCAATATTCAGGGGAGAAAATGATGTCCTACATTTACTTTGATGAGTTAATCTATCAGATAATGGACAAAGGAGGAATGATGACTGAGGAAATGGGTGAGAGAAGGATGCAGAAGCTAACAGAAAGGGCCCTTACCACGGATCCCATAGCCCAACATTTGAGCTATACAGTAGGCAGCCTCCGTTATCCATGCAACTAGTGAGGGAGGTTAGGCACTACTGTAGAAGGTATTAGTAGAAGGACCAGAAAAGAGCATAAAGAAAGTCAAGGTGGAGGCATCTAATGTCAATGAAAGCACAACTCCAACTGAGAACTTTACCAAAATGATAGAGGTGTTGCAAGGAGAGGTAGGACAACGAACTCTTCAACTAAGAGAAGAGATAAGGAAAAGAGAAGCTGCTGGCACCTCTGTGAGACTCATCCCATAAGTGATGCTAGGAGAGGAAGAAATTTTAATCAGTGTTTCTGTTGTGAAAGGACAGATGGCTCTTCAGTTCCTGTCACCATGCAGAGAAGGGGTCCATGCTGATTGGAGAACAGGGCATCCGGAGAGGTTGGTGCCACATAGAGCACAGTGCCCCTCTATGACACTGCACATTGTACCTGTCTGCCCAGATATTGAGACAGTCAACTCAGGAAGCATCCTAATTAGAGTGGGTTACATTAATCTGCCAGGTTCAGCAACTTACAAAAGGCTATACTGCATAGCACACACTTGGGTGGAAGCACAAATAACTAAAATATACTAACAAAGAGCATATGATTAGAAACTATCCTAATAGATATAGAGACAGCTGGTGCTTATCTAACATCAATTACTATACCCACCACCAACATCCTTGCACCAGGCTACACATTGAATTCCAATTGGATGCCAAAGCTCAGCAAAGAATAGGAAACCGAGATCTCTGGGACTCATACATACTCTGTCTCCCAACTAAAACCTCCCTTCACCTCTTTTGCTCCAGTGATCATCTGCATTTTATGTATCAGTTCTTTTTCCAGTATAACCACAGGAGTTCAACTCACCATAGTTTAAAAATGATTTACTACCATTAATTTATTGAGCAAACTGCACAGTTGAGAGATTTGTCTTGACAATGAGTGCATGCCTTTAGACTTCTCCTGGATGTGCTCTGTGACAACGTATAGGCTGGAATGAAATACTATACAATAAATTATTTATCTAATTCTACATAAAACCCCTAAATATACTGTAGGTTTCAAAACAAAGGCAAGACTGGGTGCTTATCCCAATCAAATCTTTCTGTAGCATGATACATAAATTGTGTATATATTTTTTTTAATTAATAGCTAACCATGCAATAATTGTGAAAATATGACAAGATGCTGACTAGATTCATAATATCTGAACACTGGGCCACTAATTTCCATTTTTTAATGGAGAGGGATCCTCCCCCTTCTCTGAGCTGATTAATTGTTGCCCTTAGAAAATTTCTAGTTTTTGTAGCTACTTTAGGAAACATTTTATTGAAGCTCAATTTAAATGTTACCATGTTGTGATGACGTGAAATGTCCCCTCACCATTACTGTATATAATAACTGTACTATTCAATAGCACAAAACCATCAGAGCTCTCACACTTTGGGGTTCATCTATAACAGTATCTGTTTTTTAAATAGATTAAAATTGGGTTATTTTAAAAAACAGTTTGTTCAATGGACCGATGTGGTGGACTAAATTTTCTTTACTGCCATAATTGAATTTTGGAACAATTGTTTATGCTACATGGCTTGTTACAAACCCCAATTAATACTTTAAGGCTTCATTGAACATGCAAAACCCACACTGATATTCAGAACACCAGGGCCCTTGAGTGTGTTATATTGCCAAACACCCTTCATTGCTGGACCACTTAGAGCATAAACTGTCCACAGAAGTGTCACTATGGCACCGTGATTGTTATTATGCTTGAAAAGCTCAAAAAGGAATGCATTATGTGTGTTTGATGATAAATAAAGATTGTAAGATGAGATCAACCAAAAATGTATCCACCAATCATTTAGTGCTAAGGCTTACTGAGATTGACCAAGTTATTATTGGGAGAACAGCCAGCCCAATAATAATCTACTACATAAGAGTTTTTTTGGCAAATGCTTGAAATACCAGATAGCCTATCCAGGCATCATTGAAGGTTACTCCAAGTTCTAGAACAGTCTTACAAAAGCTTTGTGTGCAACATGCAAAATGTGTGCAGCAGTACAGCATGTGCATACATCATAACTGGTTTAATGGACTTGATAGTGCAAGAAAGGAGGAGAGATCTTACTAATATAGAAGATAAAATTGAGAAAATAACTTCATTAATAGAACCATTTAGGGATCTAGGATATTATAAACTATTGGAAAAGGAGCTTGAATCTAAGATTACCAGAAAATAAAAATGAAACAGAAAATATATATGAGGGAAAAGATGGAAATGACTAAAGAATCCCAAGATTGACATAGGGGACATCCAAAATAGCATCTTCAGTAGTGATGGAAATGTGGAATATGAAACTCATAGGAAACATATCCAGAACCCTGATGAAATAGATTCTCCTTGTTCATGTGAAAATAATAGTTTTAGAACAAACAATAAGAGGAAGAAGGAAGATGGACAAGTAGGGATCACAATAAATAGATATATGATAAAGGAAGTTTCCCAGGGAAGGAAGCCCTCATAGAAAACCAATGAAAAAGAAAAGAAAGACAAGGGTCACAACCCCAAAATTCCCTACAGTGGCTACAGGACAGAAATAAAATATGGGAAATGGAATCAGAAAGACACATATGAACCACACTACAGAGCCAAAATGTTTCCTACACCTAAAAGGGAGTATAAAGAAGAGAGAAGTCGAATTGTGTCCAATATATAACCCTATACCATTAAGAAAAAGATTTTAACCACTTAACCAAAATACTTTTTTAGGATGGATAAGCTTCAGACCCTAAAAAAACTGGAATCACATTAACGTAAACACAAAATTAAAAGGGACAAAAGGAACACTAAAAACAAATAAATTAAAGTAATGAAGTGGAAACACTAAACTATACTAAGCCTGCAGGAAATAACAAAAATGTAATTTAGGTAATCATACTCTCACTAAGGATGAAAATTCTGTGTTGCCATAAATTCACCCAAAACAATAAATTAAACAAGTTTCAGACTTATATAGACATACAAAAGTTTACAAGAAACATATCCCTTAAGAAATATTTCTGAAATTAAAAAGGGAAATTATGGAGAATCAACTCGTTTAAAAAAAAAAAGTTTTAATACGACATCACTAAGGATGTTTAATTGCGAGCTTCAATAAATTAGTCTGTGCTGAAGTAGAAAAATTGGAACCCAGATGGGGAAAGAATAGCAATTTAAATAAAAAAAGAAAGGAATGTGCTCAATCCCATGGATAAGGGAGGAGCCGTGGTTATAATGGAGACTACGAAGTATGAAAAAGAAATTCATTGCTTACTAATACCTCTTTTCCACCAAAAACCTGGGTCTGACCTGGGTTTTTAAACATGGTTCCAACCCAGGTCAGACCCAGTTCAGACACAGTTTACACAGCACCATCGATCTGGGTTATTCTCAGGTCAGCCCCATTCACACTGAACCTGGGTCTGCCCTACTAGACTTGTGAGATCATAAAAAGTGGGAGGTGACTGCTGCACAGCCACCAATCAGCTCATTTTAGGCATGACCCAGGTTGGATAACCCAGGTTGCGCTGTTTACACTGCACCATTACCCAGGTCCATCCTGGGTCCAACCCTGGTAGCTACCTGTGTTGGATTGCAAGGTCACTTGACCTGGGTTATGTTTCAGGGACCCTTTTACACTGAGCTGCGACCTGGGTAGACCCAGCAATAACCCAGATTTTTTTCTCTGGTGTAAAAGGTATAAATGATCATGAAACAGATATTAAAATCTAATCCAGAGAAAAAAATAGAGAAAAGTCTAATGGAACTCATCAATAAACACAAAAACCTGGGTACTTAAAAAGGTAAACTAGATTTACCAGTATTTTATATATTACCCAAGGTGCCTATATACCTTAATAATCCTCCATTAGACCCATAGTAGCTGTTGCTGATTCTATTACTTCTAACCTCTCCCACTACATGGATCATGGATCATCATCTTCAACCAGAAGTATTAAATATAAAATTTTACTTAAAAGTTACTATAGATTTCCTCTTTAAATTAAAAGATATAGAATGGAATAAAAAATGTCACACTACTCTCAGCAGATGTAAGTTCCCTGTATACTGTATAATATAACTCATTGTAATTTGTAGAATATTTTTTATAGAATGGACATATGGAAAGAAGTAATAAAATCATATGAAAATTAATAAAAATCAATTTATTGTGTCATAGTATTCGGTTTATAATTGAAATTCATTATTTCACGTTTAAGAATAAATACTACATACACTGATGGGTATTTGATTTGCACCATCAAACACCAATTTATTCATGGCTTTTGGGGAGGACCAGATGACTTTCATGGAAATATTTTAAACTGTTATCAGTATATAGATGATATTTTATTCATTTGGGTGGGTAATGAAACTGATTTATATACCTACTGTACAGACTTAAGTGACAATAATTTCAATCCATCTGACACTAAATAAAAGGGAATCAATTTACTAGATTTGGTTCTGTATGTAGAAGACAACAAACTTTGTACAAAGAATTAAAGCAAACTGGCAGACAGTAATTCTTACATATAAAAAAAAGTAACTATCACCCATCATGACTAAATAATATTCCCAAGTGACAAATTAAACGAATAAGGAGTAATTGTTCTGACATAATGAACAAGCAGACGAGATGAAACATAAATTTCTGAGCAATTTAAATACCAATTGAGCATACAATAGAAGATATCTCTCAAATGGAAAGAGATGATCTTCTGAAGTATTAATACAAATCAGATAATAAGGAAGATTTTAAATTGCACATTCCACATACAATGGGCAGCACAAGAAGGTTGAACAAGTTTTTAAGCAACACTGGTATATTTTTTTAAAAAGACCCAGTACTTGAAACTTTGATCCCTAACTCACCGGAATTTATATATAGACGAGCACCTAGTTTGATGAACAAACTGGTCAAAAGTCCAATCCAACAAAAAGAGAAAGCAGAATAAAAACCATAGCCTTCCATAGGTGTAGACTATGCATGATGTGTAAGTCCCATACTAAACAACCTAGTAAAATGGAAAATTTTCTCTCAAATACCACCAAACAAATTTTTAAAATTCAAGAATTCGTAACCTATAACAGTAAGAACTGTATATATCTGATTGAATGATTCTGTGTCCTACAATAGGAAGGACCTCTAGATCTCTAAGAGAAAGGAACAAGTAATAAACAGCAAATTTGACATTTTTAAGGGATACATTATGATATGATATGCTTGTATGTTATTAGATAAGAGTATAATATATCTTTCATGTGTAATCAAGGGACCAACTAAGGAACTGCCACCCACATTAGCCCCTTCCAGGGATAAATAGGAAACTATTCAACCACAGTGTTACATCTTGAAAAAGACTGTTATAGTTGAAAAGGGATGTAGTTGGCATCTTGGCATGCGGGGTGCTGACAGTCTGAATACCGGCGCCGAAATCCCCACAGGTCGGGATCCTGGCACCAGTAACCCGACCACCTGCATCCCGAAGGTAAGTATCAGGGTGTTAGGGGAAGTTTATGGTTAGGTAGTGGAGTTAGGGTTAGGCATTAGGCGGAGGGTTTGGCAATGGGTAGGGAATGTTAGTATTAGGGTTCGGGAAGGGGGAGGTTAGGTTTAGGCACTAGGATGGAGGTTAGGTTTAGGCACCGGGGAAGGGGTGTTAGGTTTAGGGTGTGGGGAGGGGGAGGTTAGATATAGGCACTGGGGGAGTGGGTTAGGGTTAGGGTAGGGGCTAGAATAATACTTAACATTACTTCCTATGGGTGTTGGGATTCTGGCTGTCGGGATGCTACTGTCAGTATTCTGACCAGCGGTATCCCGACAACCGGGATTTCATACCCAACCTACTGATGGGAGCAGCTGGTAACCATGATATAGTGGACAGGAGCTGGAATCCATAGGCCACCCTGATCTTACCCAGAAAGGAGAGTCCATTTTATATCTGTGAGTTAGGGCCTCATTTATCAACATGTTTTATCATTCACAATGAGTGATAAAACTAGTTGCATATGATAAATAGTGCTCCAGCCAATCAGCTCCCAAATGTTATTTTTCAAACAGATGACAGTTAGGAGCTGCTTGGCTGGGATATGGTTAATATCCCAGCAAAGGAGATAGTGGCACATAGAATCTAATCGCCGGCATCCTAAAGGTAAGGGTTAGCATTAGGGTTAAGGGTAAGGCACTAGGGGGAGGGTAAGGGTTGGGCACTAAGGGGGATAGTTAGGTTTAGGGTGCGGGGAGAGGGAGGTTAGGTTTAAGCACTGGGGGGAGGTTAGGTTTAGACACCGGGAAGGGAGGGTTAGGAGTAAGGAGAGGGGGAAGGTTAGTATACCTGTCGGGATGCCGGTGTCGCAATTTTGACCACCGGGATCCTGAGTGCCGATATCCTATAACCAACCCAATTGGCTGAAGCACCATTATCATATGCAACAAGTTTTATCACTCATTGTGGATAAAACTTGTTGATAAATGAGCCCCTAAGGCCTGATTGTAACACACATCCGGCAAGTACACCAGCCAATGGTGGATGTTTATTAGTTATAGGTTTTGAATAAATTGAAATATACACTATGAGAAGAATTATCTTTTTTATTTGAGGCTGTCACATCTTGGGAGAAACCAGTGATACAATTAGTGATAATTTTGTGAGTAGGACAAATTACATCTCCTAAAGTCTTTTCAGTGATTACTACACATAAAGTGTGTTTTTCTCTTCTCATTTATCTAATTAAGGCCGTATAAGAAATTTTAACCATATATTGGACAGCAAATACCATATACGTTTTGTTTTCAAGGGGAAGGTGATTACCATAGTGGCATTAAGCTACAATTCATTGTAAGCGCAGAATTACACCTGTTGTTTTTTCATAACTGGAAAATTACTTTTTTCCAATGGGTTAATCTTGTTTTATGTTGACTTCACTCTCCCTCCAACACCACCATCTGCTTTCCCCCTCATAGCAATGGCGTATCTATAATGGGTGTGGGCCCCCCTAGACACAGGAGCCCGTGTGCACCGCACACCCTGCACCCTACATATAGTTATACTTACCTCTTTGCAGTCTGCGGAGTCCTGCATCTGCCGCCAGCTGGGCACTGCAGAGCAACGCAAAGCACAGGGAAATGGTAAGGCGGCCATTTTCCGGCGATCTGCGTATGCGCAGTAAAGATGTCTCCGGGAATAAGGCGCCATTTTCCTGGAGACCTGCACATGCACAGTAGATTCTGGCACCAAGGCAGAGTCTACTACCCTGCCAGAGAGGAGGGGTCCCACACAGAGGGCCTGATTCAGACCCGCTCATAAGCGCATAGCGCTTGCAAGCGGGTCGATGGTGGCCCAGTGCGCACGCGTGACGTGCACACTGCGCATGCGTGAGCCCCGGAGCAAGCGCAAAAAGCACTCGCTCTGTGGCTCACTACAAAAGGGGTGGCTGTAGATGTTGATCGACAGCTCGCCCCATTTTGTAGGCATGGCGGGGGGGTGGCTTCACAAACGGAGGCGTTCCCATGCAAACGCCTGCCATTTGTGGGTGGCACCACTGACATCACCAGTGATATCAGTGGGAGAGCTTCCGGCTCTATTAGAGCCAGAAGCTCTCCAGGGCTTGCGGCCACGAGACCCTACCACAAGGGTCTCGTCGCAAGCCCGATGGTCGCGATGGTCTTGACCATCGCGACCATCATCCTGGCCGCTCGCAATAGCTGTGGGTGGTAACCCACAGCTATGCGAGCAACCAGGAGGCCGCAACAAAAAAAAAGTGCCCGCCCTGATTCAGAGCGAGCGCCTCTGAATCAGGCCCAGAGTCTGCACTGCAGAAAGGCCTTCTCCTTTTTTTAATTGCCCCATCACATAATTGTGTGACTAGGAACTGGCTTAGTCACCTACAATTAAACTGTACTAACAGATACAACATTTTTGGTAGGTAGTAGAGGTAGAAATGCAGCTGATAAACTTTGCAAATAACTTTAAAAACAATGGGAGAAGGGTGAAAATATTTTGGGGTAAATTTACTTAGATGGGAGAAGTGATGTTGCCCATAGCAACCAATCAAATTCCAGGTATTATCTTCTAGAAGGTGCTAGATAAATAGTAGTAGAATTGGTTGCTATGGGCAACCTCACTTCTTAAATAGAACTCCCATCTTAGTAAATTTACCCCTTTGACTCAATTTTTTTTCTGTCATGAAAATGGGATAAATAAAACAGGTTTTTTAGATTAGACAGGGGAGGATGGCTTTTCATCACTAGAGGTCATCATTAAAATACCTTAAGTTAAGAACAATGATAGGGGCAATAATCAATACTTATATATCAAAAGTGAAAGGTTTATGCTTATCCTGGAACAATAGCACAACAAAGCAAATGTTTGCAGTCATTTGGAATTGCTATCTGGTATATAACGTATGACAAATAAAATCAATAGGGCATGTATGAAGCAATAGGTAAGGGTGGAACTTGTGCCTTGGACAGGATTTCTGATAAGAATGTCAGCTATTCTGAGTCCTCTTAACTAATAAAAAAAATTGCAGCTTGCATGTGTCTTTTAGGCACTGGGGAATGTGCAAATTGTCTTTGATGTCTCATTTTGATCATCATAATACAATGATATGGGCACCTTGGTATGTGAAGGGAAAGATCTTTAATGGCTGCACATTTGAGCACAGAAAATATTGTTCAAATACCTGAGCTGGCTTTGCAGTGGGTGATGTCATCCTACAAAATGTGCTCAGCATCAGTCATGCTTACCGAAGATAGCACTTAGAAAGTGACGATGTTAAATGTGTCTAAGCTATAGACTGTTTAAATGTAGAAGTCTGCTTCCAAAGGGGCTTTTATGCTAAATGAATCTGCTATTCCAAGCTCTGTGTCACTGTCAATAAGACTGCATATAACTGATGGTCTTTTAACCTGCTTTGACCGATTAGGAATAGTAACCAGCATAATTAAATTTAACTCTTTGCTCAAAGTGTTACATTAACTTCCTTATTTCTTATTTGGTTCAATCCGGAACTCGGATTGCTGCAAAGATAAACAGTCCCAAGTGATCATCATGCAGAAATAGCTTTAAACACTGTCAATTGTATCAAACCTATTATAAATTTCAATAGTGAAACTTAGCAAGCATCCATTTATAAGGATAACGATAAGACTTTGGGGACGTTTCAGACCTGGATGCTAAGCTGCGCTCTCTCGCAGCCAAAAGGGGCTTGGTATGCAAATTCCGCGATCACACTGTCTGGTGTATGGACGCCCCCTCTATGTCTTAGAGAGCAACGGCAGAGCGAACGCACGCCGGTATAAAGACGCCCACTTTTATTTCTTAACACACGTCATCTCCAGGAAGTGTGTGATTAATCAGAACCATCAAGAGCCATCGGAGCTTGAGGTAGACCCTACCCCACCACAAGCACTGCGATCACTGCAGGATGAAATACAACCAGGTGACGTATACAATGACGCATCTTTGCTAATTATGCACACCCATAAAACACCATTTAGACACCCAGACACGCCTGCATTCGCAGCACCACTCCCCCGTTCACAAGCACGTTCCCCTGTTACCACCCATAAACGGCGCTGTCACTCAAATTAGCGTCCAGTCTGTGTACTACGAGCGCACAATTCCCGAGCACAGTGGGTGACTCATGTATGCACATATTGACACAAATGCATTCGCAAACAGGCGATTATCGGCCATAGAGTGCTTCCGCGGCTTAGCGTCCGGGTCTGAATCGGGCCCTTTGTCTGCTAATGATCACTTTTCGGGGCAGTCATATTCATGGTACAAATGCTATCTGTTTTATGTATAAGGCAGAAATAGTATATGTAAATATGTAAGGAAATCAAACGAGTGTGTTTGTGTATGTGCTTGTATGTGTATATATATATATATATATATATATATATAATATATATACTGTATATATATATATATATTGTATATATCTACTATACCTCAGCCACCCACCCCCTCAGCATCTCCCCTGTCCCCACCCCCCTTCTCTTTCTTGACCACTCCCATCCTTCCCATCTCATTACACTTACCCCAAGTTCATATCCTCTTCTCTCCCAACCCGGCACATTATTAATTCCTAGTAGTCGCTAGTCGCTATTTAGCGCTGCAAGTCGCTTAAGAAAGAATTGCTTTCCAGTCCAATCGTGTGATTCCAAAGCACAAAAAGTTATTTATGTAAAGAAAAAGTAACACGGTGAAAGATTTAACAATTAGAGTAAAAAGCAATCAATAATAGTACAAGCCGATACATACGCATGCGCACTGGTCCCAGCATACAGTCATCAATCCAGAAGACTGTGATCATCAAAGAGTATGTCTGAACACTGGGATCGGGACACAGCTTATATACCCTACAGAGTTCAGAGTTAACAAAGGGACTAGTTGACAAGTTTCCATTGGTTCTTGCTTCTGGATAATCTGGTCATTGGTCGGTTCATACTGTGTCATCAGGGGTATGGCTCAGTTCTCCAACGGTCTCTTTGTGTAGTTTCCCGCCGAACAACTGGTTAATACTGGCTGCAACACTACATGCATGTTATAACATTTCTATCCAATAACTCCCTATCATCCATAACTAGCGGATGCATGATGCGACTTCCTTGCCGATAGAGATGGATGTCTGCAATTAAATAGGAATTTAGTATGATACCAAACATGACATGTCCACTATATTCTAAACTTTAGATCTCGTTTAAGTACATATTACATCATAATTATTAGCTAACAATACCGTTAATATCTCTGGGCCTGATTCAGACCCGGTCGCAAGCGCTGAGCACTCGCAACCGGGTC
Source organism: Taudactylus pleione (assembly GCA_031769625.1). Taxonomy (NCBI): domain Eukaryota; kingdom Metazoa; phylum Chordata; class Amphibia; order Anura; family Myobatrachidae; genus Taudactylus; species Taudactylus pleione. Next base: position 5,756,329 of record JAUIMM010000516.1, on the reverse strand, counting down.
GATGGTGGACCAGAGCGCATGCGCACGATGGAGCCGGCTCCATCGTGCACATGCACGAGACCCGGATAGCGACGGGCAATCCGCTGCTCCGGGTCTCACACCAAAGGGGGTGTGCTGTCGATGTTGAGTGACAGCACGCCCCCTTTGGCCGGGGGTGGCTGCCCAGACGGAGGCATTCCCATGAGAACACATACCGTCTGGGGCCGGCCCCACTGACATCACAAGTGATGTCAGTGGGAGAGCTTTCAGCTCTGTTAGAGCAGAAAGCTCTCTGGGGCTTGCGGCCACGAGACCCTACCACAAGGGTCTCGTTGCAAGCCCGATGGTCGCGATGGTCTTGACCATCGTGACCATCATCCAGGCCGCTCGTATTAGCTGTGGGTGGCAACCCACAGCAATGCAAGCGGCCAGGAGGCCGCTCCATAAAATAAAAAAAGATGCCCTGATTCAGGGCGAGCGCTCTGTCAGAGCGTCTGGCTCTGAATCAGGGCCTCTGGTTATTAACTATAATGTGTGGGAACCATCTTGCACATATGCGTCCGCATATGTGCTTCTGTGTGTTGGAATAGCAACTATATACAAATGAGCTTCCATGTGTAAGTAGGTGCATGCGCATATGAGCATCCGTGTATATATACATTTATAGGTGTGTGCGTTATGTGCATTAGTGTGTGTGCATTGTGAATACGCAGTTTAGTGCATTGGATTGCGCGACGCAAAGTAGCGTCATGGAAACACATCGTCAGACCATAGACGATTAAATCATCAGATAATAATTGCACAATGATCATAACCAATTATTTGACTTTGACAACATGCAGTGGTAGCTTGGGTGCGCACCGTGCACATTATGATTGACATGCATGTGGCCACAGTCGCAAATAGGGCATCATGCAAACGTATTAGATGACCTCATAGTGAGGATTTTCAACTGGTAAATCAGTATTCAGTATAGGGAAAATAGACAGATAACAAGCAGCCTATTATCCATTCCGGGCACTGCCAGCAGTCTCTGTCCTTAGCTCCTTATAGATATGGGATATTGGGCCCGATTATTGCACAGCCACTGCGACTTTGTACCCAGCGGGCCGTACCATAAAATGCAAATGCAAAGGCGGCTTGTGTAAATAGACGTCTCCTGACGGTTTTTCTGATCCGCTGCTGCACGCGAAGGTGCACATGCACAGTGTAGCATCTATGCATGCCCAGAGCTCCACCATCAGAGATTTACATAAACCATCGGGTTTGCGTACAGGAATCAGGCCCATTGACTGCTTACAATTGACATAAGGCCATCGGTATCATAAAACTACAACTACAAAATAAAAATGAGGTCTTAAAACTGATCTCTGCTCAAAAGTATAATATTGTCTTTAGCAGAAGAAAAATATCGACATCAATAGAAACCATAGTTGGAAGGCAAACATCAACCTCCCACAAATTACAGGGGGAAACGTTTGAACATCAAATTCAATATTCTAGACGTCGATATTCCATACCCATCCCTATCTTCTCACAGAGGGCTTGATTCTGAGTCACACGCAACCCACACACAAAGCCAATATTCAGGTAGTTGAGCAACTATTTGCGACTGCACATGAGCAAAAAGTTCTGAAAACCCCAACAACACTTGCGGTACAGGTGGTATCAGAGAGGTGGCAGAAACATGATGTCCATTCCAGGGTGGTGACTGGGAGTTTGCTAGTAGTGCACACAAAAATGTTATCAATGCAAGTGCATTCTCAGATGCAGAGCCGCGAGCATAGGAGGCCGTGGTCAGACGGAGGAACTTCACCTGCCACAAGGCTGGTTCAATTATCGATGGTGCGACCGATGGTGGCGTATAAGAATGCACCAATCAGTAGTGTGGGCACTAAAAGTGGCGTCTCAGTCTTTGCACATTCAGCCGCACTGATGTACACAAGGGAAGGAGATTAAAGGCAATTTGCATAAACGCTCAGACAGTCACACGCCAATATGTTGCTGCGTTCGCTTTTCTGCGCAACTCTGAATTTGGCCCAGAGTCTCTTCTCAAGTCTCTTGTTTGACATACAATTCAGAGGTGGACGCAATGTCGATGTTTGTAGTGGTGATTATTTTAGTACTGAGCCTGCATATAAGCCGCACTGCGCATGTCTCTAGTTTTATTACTGATGGTGGTCACGGTGAGGACTTGGACGCAGAATTATTTTCATAGAGTATTTGTGGGAGGGAACGGAGGTGGCGAATGAAATGCAGGCGTGTCGCGACCATTTTGGGGGCGTGTTCATGCCTGTTACTGAGAATGTGTATGCAGTGGTTAAGGCTCCGGCTGCTTACTTTCACGGACATTCTGAACCACCATAGGGTTGCTCAGAACATCAATGTTGTTACCAGTGTACGACCGATGGTGCATCTGTGTAAACAAGAGGTGGACTTAAGATGCAGCTAGTGGGCGTCTCAATACAAATCCGAGTGGTTGTGACATTTGCATATTTTCGCAGCCATGACTCCCGCCAGGGCCGGATTATAGGCAGCAGGGCGGATGGGGTGGATGTCCAGGGGCCCCCCACACATTGCCCCTACCCTGCCCACTCTGCCACCCCCTGGCTAGGCTGGCTCCTGTCAGCATCACTGACTCTACTACAACTGCAAAGCCCTCTCCCTTACTCACCTTCCAGTCCGGTGTCTGTTTCCCTCTGTCGGCGTGGATGTGCTCAGCGCTCTGCTCACTCGTCTGGTTTCCTACTTCCAGCACATGCTGCTGCTGCTGCTGCTCCTCGGTGAACAGCCACAGACAGCAGCTCCAGCAGAAGGAAGATAGTGGCCGAGGGCAGGATACTCACCAGTCACGGCTCCCGGGGTTTGGACAGGTAACACATCGGTGCCCAGTTCCTAGCCTTCTCCTCTGTGTGTGCACACTCTGCCTTTCCCCTACCCATTAATGACAGTGGCTGGCTGCCCAGAGTCCACCCTCCCTGCTAGCCGCACTGCCCCCCCAGTGTATTCCTCATGTGTCCTATCATGCAGGAGAATAGTAGTGGCGAAGAAGGTCAGTGTTAACTTTATTGGTTGGGGCCCCCACAAGTTATTTGCCCTGGGCCCCCACAAGTCTTGATACGGCCCTGACTCTGGCAACAGACACAAGAAAAGATGCAGCAGTCTCCACCTTTGAATCAGGCCCCGAGTCTCTTCTCAGCCCTCTTGCCTTACACACAAAGGGGTAAATTTACTAAGATTCAAGATGGTCCCGATATTCAATGAGATTAATCTCGCTGGAACTCGCCAAAATTCGGGTGATTTTATCCCTTGTTTTTTACCAAATTTACCAACAGGCAATTTGAGGCTAAACGAGTTGGCCGATGGTGAAGCAGAACGAGATATCTCTCCCGAGTATCTCATTTTGCAGGAGATTACTAACCCAAGATTGCAGTGTTTTCTCTCTGCAAATCTCTCCCGAGCTAGCAGCCTGCACATATCAGTGAGATATGTGTTCGCTGCTTGTGTGTTAAGACTTGTAAAAAAGGGTTAAATGTTTTTTAAAAAAATGACGTGAGGTCCCCCCCCCAAAAGACTAACCAGCCCCGGGCTTGCCAGCCTGTCCTGGTTCTTAAATTTACAGGAAAAAATATGTGTAGGGTTCCACTATAAATTTACAAACCAGCACCAGGCAGCAGGGACAGAGCTGGTTTTAAATATACTGAGAAAAAAAATGGTGTGAGGTTCCCCATATATTTAAAACCAGCCCTGGACCCTTTCTAGCGGGGGACTGATACCACAGCCAGGGGAGCCCTTTCACCGGGCCCCCCAGCCACAGCATCAGCCCTGACCGCTAGTCAGCCCAGGCCAGGGATCCCTGGGGAGTTGAGTACCCCTTCAATAAAGGGGTACCCCTCTCCAGGGCACCCCTGGCCTAGGCTGATAGCCCGGAGCTATCCCCGGCACCCTAGGGCAGTGGGTGCCAGATTGATAGTGTATGTGTAATGTAAAAGAAATGGTTAAATATTGTCTTTAGTTGTGGAACAACACGTCCCAGCTAGCCTCCCCCGCATGCTGGTATTTGGAGAACCACAAATACCAGCATGCGGGGCATTACGGGCCCGCTGGCACTTGTAGTTCCACAACCAAAGCAATACGTAAAAAACACAACCTCATGCCAATTTTTTTATCCCTATATTTAAAACCAGCTCTGTCCCTGCTGCCTGGTGCTGGTTCTTAAATTTACAGTGGAACCATACACATTTTTTTCCCTGTAATTTTAAGAATCAGGACAGATTGGCAAGCCCGGGCTGGTTAGTCTTTTGGGGGGGGGACCTCACATCATTTTTTCCCTAAAATTAACCCTATTTTAACCATTTACAGAAATAAACATACACAAATCACAATGATTTGTGTATGTTTCTGACCATCTCGCAGCTCAGGGGGTTGAGAGTTTGAAAAGTGATTTTGACAGAGAGTATGCTCCTATCTCTCCCGAGCTTGTCATCCCGATTATTGGTAAATTTGAGAGATGTATGTTTTAGGTGAAAAGTACTTCCGATTTGGCCCGATGGTGATTTGATTTTTTTACGAGTTTTACGAGTGAGATGAGAAAAATCTCTCTCTAACTCACGCGACTTTAGCTGTAGTAAATTTGCAAGCAGGAAAAAGTGAATAAATCATCTGAGATGGTCATCTCGACCTATCTCGATTCTTAGTAAATTTACCCCAAATAGTTTTGCTGTGCTCTCTTCTCAGCTGCCTGCTGAGTCTGGACCTCATTCAGAGTCGGTTGTAAGTGGCCGCTCGGTCATACGCATCCGATGTTTCCAAACCACGCATGCGTACGGTTAGTTGTGTGCATGTGCATATGAGACCTTGCGATCCAAAATGCTGTCGATCGTACGGCTTACGAGCAGGAAGTGGCTTCCGAGAGTTGATTGACATGAAAGGCCGTTTGTGGGTGTTGACGGGGGTGGTGGTCTAAAAACGCAGGCGTTCCTCACCGTTTTCAGGGCGTTTCCTGGGCATACATAAATTTCCTGCTACGACCGACATAGAAGGCCGGAGGTAGTAAAACGTCACTCTGCGAGCAGGTTAGAGGCCTGGCTTATCGTACAGCTTGAGTTTGGGTATGTGCTCTCTAAAGCCCCAGAGTACAATCGATCCAATCAAATGTGACTGATGTTATGTTTGATATTTCTATTTTGTGCCACACAATGCAAGCTGCTAATAATAGTTTGTTGTTGCTAATAACACTGCTAATTGGCTTGTAATTGATTCAGTTGCGTTTGCATTAGTGAATAATAAGAATAAATAAATTTCATGGGGATGGCTTATTCTATGCATTTTTTTGTTAAATTTTGGTGTAATTTGCACACAACACAAGCGGCCGCAACCATCAGAAGAAAATTAACATACAGCGACTGACAACAACTGACAACGATTGACTCGATTGCTAGCTGCTATCACTCAGCCTTTGGAGGTGCTTTGTTCATGTATGGGCGTCACTTTGGTTGCGATCGCCCAGCCGTGCGATTGTTTTTTTTTTGATTCTCGATCGTTAGGCGTACGACCAAGCGGCCACTTACAACCGACTTTGAATGAGGTCCTCTGTCTCTCTGGTGGATTCCAGTCCTCTGGAAAGATCTCCTGTTCTATATACAACTGGTTTACTTTCTGGTCTTTGTAGTGGGCTACCAAAGTCCCACCAGGGGTATATCCTGGGCTGCCCATATTTGTGGTCACACACTCTTTTTCAATCGTGTGTGAAGATCCAACAGTGTTTGCACTGAACTGAAATTATTACTTTGATCTTATTGCTATCATTGTAGATATGCTCCTGTGTTTAAATCCCCTTCACGTCAGCTGCCTAACGGGGCTCTGATGCAGGGGAGATCCGTGGCGTCCCTAAGCTTAGTTAGAAATTCACTACTGCAGGCTCATTAGTCACCATCCTAAGCACAGTAGAAATTGCTGAAGTTAGTTGACTCTTTTCTTTGCACCATATGTTAGAGTTGTCTGAGAAGCTGCACCTTCACTCCACTGGGTTGATCTTCTTTCTCTCTAGTTCCTCTTCACTGACAGTGGCATAACTACAGGATGGCTAGACTGGCAAATGTCCAGGAGCCCACAAGGTGAAGGGCGCCGCACACCCTGCAGGCTGTACAGCCATTCCGAGCAATCTAAGAATGCTTGGAGCGGTGCAGTAGTGATCCAGAGTCGGCGGTACCCAAACTCACCTGGGAGCACATACCAGATGCTTACAGTATGACACACCTGCTGCTGCAAATGGTCGGAATGCAACAGTGTGTGCTGGGAATGCAGGGGGACAATGAGCACAGAGAGAGGTGATTGGCCGCCCACCGCCCTAATGCTGGGCTGAGTGAGGAGGAGATGAGCTCAGGAATGTAGCTACTCCTGCTGTGGATGGAGATGATGAACAGTAAAGTTCAAGACAAATAGGCGATTACTAGAAGGAGGAGGATTATTATACCTGTAGATGCTGCTGGGTGTGAAGTGACGTTTTAGTGATTGGGGCATCTTCCAGTGAGGAGCGTTCTTTCTCCAAACTTCAAATCATAAAAACTTATCTGAGAAGCACCATGAGTCAGGAAAGATCGAGAGATTTAGCAGCTCTATCATAGAGCAGTACGTAGCTAGGAAGCTGGATCTAGAAGACGTTATAGATAACTTTGCCAAAGTCAAAGCCAGGAGGAAGGAAGTTTGACATATGAAAAAGCTATACAGTAGTAAAATTTAACAAGTAATCAATTCTGATTGTTATTTATTTTGCATACAGTATACAGTAAAACTCCAATTCTTTAGAATGTACTTGGCTGAACGGGTTTACATATATTGGGGGAGATGCACTAAGCCTTGGAGAGTGATAAAGCGCCGACCAATCACTTCCTAACTGTCATTTTTCAAACACAGCCTGTAAACTGACAGTTAGGAGCTGATTGGTTGGTACTTTATCACTCTCCACTTTCTCTCTCTCTCCAAGGCTTAGTACATCTCCCACATTGTGTTGTATGTGGTGGTCAATGAATTGGAGTTTCACTGTAAATTGTATTTAGAGTTGTTACGTTTTTCTTATGTGCATGATACAGAAATTATTTGGGTAGGATAAAACATGTAGACCTAAGGCTATATAGAAATCAAATAGGAGGCCCACCTTGAGAGTTTGCCAGGGGCCTCCAAGTCTCTAGTTATGCCCTTGAGTGTGGCAATATTGGAATGACAAAAAAGCAGGGGGATCAGGTACCAAGGACGGGTAACCTTGCCACACACTCCTCGGCCTTGCACCCTGGGCAGCAGCAATGGACACTGCCCTCGTTATGGCCTCAGCGCTCTGCACTGTACCATTCACACAGCTGATTTATTTGTACTGTTCCACATTAAAGAGAAACTGTCACCAAATTGGAAATGACTGTTTTATAAGCTTACATCAGTTTGGAGATGGTTTATGAAGGCATTTTATAGTGGATAGTGCTGTATACTTCTAGGAAAGAAAAGTGTTTGAGTCCTTCCCAATTCGCCAGGAAAATAACTGAAATACAGCACACGGTAGCTCAGCAGCTTCTATACACTAATTGCTTCCTATGCTGTAGACGAACAACATTTTCAAGACTGTTCAGGAAATAAATATAATATGATAATATGAAAAAATATCATAATCCCAAAGGATGCCGTCTGCATCCTTTGGGATTATGATATTTCTACATTACTTTGGTGGAATGTACGTAAAAGTTCTTTATAATATTGATATATATATATACTTGCCATACTTGAATACTATACTTGCCAGGGTGCCCTCTAATGGTCAAAAGCGGCCAAATATACAAAAGAAACACAGCGGCACTCGCAGGACTGATATAAATGAGATTCACAACTCCAGAGGGTCACTGAAACGTTGACCATTGACCCTCTGGAGTCGTGAGTCTCATTTATATCAGTCCTGCGAGTGCCGCTGTGTTTCTTTTATATATATATATATATATATATATATATATATATATTCATTAACACTCAGTAGCAAAAAAATGGATGAAACTGGTAGATAAGGAAAGTCTAAAAACTATATACTGCGTACAATATTAGCTTTGTGAAAAGAACACATAGGGGTATATTCATCGTCAAGCCCCATTTGGCCCACGTTAATTAGGTATCCAACTCACCCTGAGTTGCGGTGGCAGATACCAAACTACCAGAGCAATTCAGTATTGTTATGGTGCGGATGCAGCTGCTCTGACAATCAACGGTCCCTGCAAGCCCTACCACTCCTGCTTGTGCCGCTAATCCCCATTGAAAGGAGCAGGGAACCGAGAACTAATGCTATCTGAAGATGACATCAGTTGCTACATCAAACTCCAAAAACTACTGTTTACACATGTATAACGGACCTATTCAGCTTGATGAATAGGCCCCATAGTTCCAGGAAAAAAGCAGGGGCACACTTAAGCTGGGTATACAATAGGACGACGGATCGACCATGAGGCCGATCCACCGACCTATCTGATGATTGATAAGTACATACACACTTACCAATCGTCGGCCTGATGTGTCGTGACTGACAACATAGCTGGGCAGGCATTTACATGTGCCCATCCAGTTGAGCTGTCAGTCACCGGTGGCCTCTGCTCCAAGTGTACGCGTGGTCAGCTGCCCTCCTGTACACACAGCACAATGTGCCAACATATCGGCAGATATATCAGCCATCTTCTGTACTGCACAGCCAATGCTTTATGTCTGTGAATGACGTCATCTGTACACACTGGCGGAGGCACACACGATATATCGGCTGTTCAATTGAACGGCCATTATATATGCCAGTGTGTACCCAGCATTAGTCATATGCTTTCTTGATTTACCTTCATGTCTTATTATGTTGAGAGTGAGAAGTGCAATAAATGTTATAAGTTTCTTTTTTAATTACTAGTAGAATACAATAATTCAACACAAACCTGATATAAGGAACTAAGGGCCTGATTCAGAGCCGCTCGTAAGCGGCAGTACGCTCGTTCCGAGCGATGTTCACACTTCTGCGCATGCGTACGGTTTATAATACGCATGCGCGAACCAGTCAGTGCGGCCGAAAATCGTTTGTTCGCTATATAGCGAATGCCTGCTACTTTGAGTGACAGGATGAGGCGTATGTGGGTGGTAACAGGGGAAGGTGCTTGAAAACGGGGAGTGGAATTCAGAACGCAGGCGTGCTTAAAGGTCAAAACGGGCGTTTTATGGGTGTGCATAATTAATACAGCAGCGTCATTGACCACGTCACTTGGTTATTTTATAGTCAGAACTGCTCGCAAGATTGTGGTAGGAAAAACCAACCACAACAATAGCGAGCAGTTCATACGCTGGTCGATGTACTCGATTAATCTAATAAATAGCGGACATGACGTAGGATGCGAGCGGCCAGGGGGGCGTAGTTTCCCAAAAAACGACCGCAAGTTTTGTTCGCTCGTTCAGACCTAGAGGCGTGAACAGACCGCAAAGAGCGAACGGTTCATTTGAATAGCCACCCCTTTTTTCTGAACGAGCGAGCGCAAATAGTGTCCGGCTCTGAATCAGGCCCTAAGATTGTCTCATACAGAACTTGTTATCTATACTCTCATTCAAAAAATCTCAAAACATTATGGAAGAGAGGTGTAATATTCATTCAGCAGTGTTACCAAATGATTCATGATGTTTGTCTTTCATTGGCTTACTTCCTGATCATACATGTCCTCACTGAGTTCTGCCCTCAGTCACGCAAACTTTCTGCTTAGGTCACACCGGTGAGCAACCAAAAGCATTCCAATAGGGTGTCACCTCAGTGTATGCTTATCAGCCCACAGCAGATCAAAACACTTTCAGCCAAACTACCAGGAAGCTGTTTATGTAAATGAACTTTATCTTCCATATGGCTTTATTTACTTTTTTGTTCGCCATCATAATAAATGTAAAAAAAAAATCTCCTGGCATACCCTATGTTCTATTTATGGTATTTGTTTCTAATCTCACAAAAACGCACCTGGAACGAACTGGTGTCTTTAGAATGCCTGTAACCTCACTAATGTCTCAATATTATAAATGTACTATAAGCAATTATTAAAACAAAAATCACAAATCAGCGGGGATACAGTGAGAGAAGATAGCATTTATCAAGGGCGTAACCAGAGGTATGGGGCCCCCATAGCAAAATTTCCTTGGGGCCCCCCATAGGTCTACCTATACAGTGCCCCTGTAGTTGTTCTCACTATGCAATACCCCCTGTAGTTGTGCCCCTTATGCAGTGTCCATTATACAATGCTCACTGTACTCGTGCCCATTATGCAGTACACCCTGTACTTGTGCTCATTATGCAATGTGCTTTCCTTCATTTACTTATATCATCTACTCTATATTCCTTATAACAGCACCTAACCCTTGACTCTTGCCATCCTGCTACTGTTGCAGCAATGTTTATATACCATGTACTTGTCCTGCAATGTCTTATACTGTAGGTCACTGTTTTCTTGTTCTGTTCAACTGTTTATGTACTGTTTCTGTACTTTGTTTTTGTACTTGTTAGGTGCTGCGGAACCCTTGTGGCGCCATATAAATAAAGGATAATAATAATAATAATAATAATAATAATAATATGCCGCTGGTATTAGAGCCCCTTATGCAATACCCATTGTATTAAAGCCCCTTATCCAATGCCCCGAGTAGTGCCCATTATACAGTGCCCCCTGTAGTACCCCTTATGCAGTTCCCCCAGTAATGCCCATAGTATTGCCCCTTATGCTGCTGCCCCCCTTCCCTGTGCAGTACTTACCTCTCTTCACGCTGGTCGCTGGGCCATGCCGTCAGCTCTCCCACGTAGATGCTGACGTTGACTGGATCTAACTAGATCCAGCAGCAGGTGCATGCTCCTCTCATTGCGGGTGATGCCACCCACACACTCCATCGCTGGGAACGCTGGCCTCTGAAGTGATCAGAAGTGTCTTTGGTCTCTGATCGCTTCAGAGACCAGCGTTCCCAGTAGCACCAGCAAGTCTTGGTCGGCTGTGCTACAGAGGGGACAGTGGGATGCTTGCTGGGCTGGCAGGGCCCCTAAGCTGCTGGGCCCCATAGCAAGTGCACTCCTTGCACCCTCTATAGTTATGCCACTGGCATTTACAGAAGGACAGCACTCAGGGTCTTGCACTGATAATTTTATTGTCAAAACAGCAGCAGTACTTTGTTTGACATTCCAGTGGGATACAGCACACTTTCCTCAGGGTGCTGGATATGGAATAGACCCAAGTGTACTCTATATCCAGCACCCTGAGAAAAGTGGGTTTTCACATTAAAATTTCCAGTGCAAAACCCTGAGCCCTTTCTAATTTTTCTGTACCACTGGGTTCTTCTCCTGCATGACTAGGAAACCAGGACAACTTTATCTTTAAGAGGACGTGAGTGTCAAACTACATCTATATACTCTTAAGCCAGGCCCAGGCTTGTTGAAGGGGCCCGGCGGGAGCCCGTGTCAGTTGCACATAATGCAGGGAGAGATGAGACTGCGCTGCTGCTCAGCGCCAGCAGCCTATTTCCCCAGCCCCGAACATACTGCTGTGTGCAGGGATGTGGAGAGTCCAGGGAGGCTGCTGCCTCTGAGCAGCAGCAGTCTCCTCTCTTTCCCTGCATTATGTGGTACTGCCGTTGCATTGCAATACAGTAGCCAACGGTAATGGGTAGGTAAGAAGTGTTACAGGTGGGCAATTTCAATGATTCCTCCCATGGATCCACCCCTGGCTGAGATGGACAAATAGATAAAGACAAAAAAGTTGGATAACAGCTTTACCTACTACAACAGAAGAACAATGTAATTACTTATACTTCTATTTATGCATAAAAATTAGAGTCCTCGTTCGTTTTAAGATGACAGTCAATGACAAAAACAAATTAAGTTGCACGATACTGTCCAGACGTTAAATAGTGATAATTGTGAACAATGTTACCTGATGAGTCCTGATGCTGGAAGATTCCCAAAAATATATACGTTCATATAAGTTCATGTAGATTCCTATGCTGTATTCAACTCGATCCTGAAATGAATGTTGGCTTGTAGCCTCGAATGTAGTCAAGTTGTTTACAACTATTGGCATATGCAAAAAATATTAAATAAACTTCTTTAAAAAGGGAAACAAATTTATTATCCAATAATTGATTAAAACAGCACTTTCATCATGCAGAAAATCCGTAATCAATATAAATTGGTACCTATATGGTGTTTGGCTTCTAGTAAGGAGCGTTGAAGTGAGTATAAATGGGAGGTTCCGGATACTTTTCTTCCACCCTCCAGGGAAGTCACCGGGAACCAGACACGGGGGTTCTCATTGTAAATGGATGCAGGTAAGCACAACCAGTTACAAATGCCCTCCATTTGCAGCACACGCCACTGCGCATAGTCTTTTTCAAGTGTTTTTATGGAAAGGGCATGGGCATGCCTTCCTAATTTGGTACCATATGGGCACATCCCCACTCTTTATTTACAGGGGTATATACTGTGTACAATATCTATATATATATATATATATATATATATATTCATTAATTAATTCTGATATCACAAACATTTGACTGTTTTGATTTAATAGGAAGCTTTTCAGACTAATGAGAACATTTGTGATATAGGGGTTGCTGAAGAGTTGAACGTGCGTCTGTGTGTGCAGCATGTGTTCCAATATGATCTGCTTGATCTGGAAGCATATGCAATTATGGGCGATGCAGAGTAGTGTGCATGTCAATCGCATCTCCATATGTGACTGAAGTGACATTACTGGGCTGTAAGGGGACTTTCTTACATAGGTTATATAGACAGATTTGATTGTAAGAGGTAAATTTACTAAGAATTGTGTCTGGCTGAGATTGCATTTCCATGAAAGTTTCCCCTGAGTTTGCAACTCTGAGATTTACTAAAGGCAAACACACACATGCAAAAGCATGATCCTGCCAGAAATAGATGACCAAATGCACCAATAGAAGTCAATAGACCATCGAGCCAACCCGTGAGTACATTCCATAGACAGGAATACAACTTATAGATTTACTAAGAATCGAGTTTCAAAACATGATAGACCCAGGAGCAGGATAGAAGATTTCAATAGTGACTATGAGCTGCATGTTGTGCCACAGCACTGCACGGATCAGAAAAATGTGTATTTGCTGCGCCAGGGGAGCCGTGTGCCCCTCAGCCAGTGCAATCAGTGTGATCACCCCCACCTTCCCCCGTACAGCTAGAGGAGACTGCTGCTGGTGCTGATCAGCAGCAGCAGCCTCCATGGTCCCACCGGTGGAAACATGCTGCTGCTGCTGCTGACAGGTAAGGCATGGGGGTAGGCAATGGATAGGCCCCCGCCGGACCCCTTTGTCAAGCCTAGGCCTGGATAATTAGTACCCACTCCCCCCCTCTCTCGGCACCCCTGAGTTTGAGTGTATATTGCGGGTCACAAAATTGTGCTCTCACCTAGTAATTTAGCATTGCACATATTAGTAATCTACTGTAGCTGGAAGCTTAGTACCACTTCTTGGTGGGTTCGACCTCAAAATGTAAAGAAAAAAATTACTGCCTCTTTAAATTTTTAGGTCAAACCCACTAACTCTCAAATATACCTAATGGACTCTCTTGTATTAAAATAATGCAAACAATACCTGGATTAATAATATTAGGTATGATATAAGTAGAAAGTGATGCCTGATTTGCATAACTCATGAATTTTATATGAATAATTATATTAGATTAGAGTAATTAGATTTTTTTAAACTAACTAGGCAGGTCTGCTTGCTGGAAGACAGATATAACATATGTGATACATGCTTCCTTCTAGTGGACAGATTACACATATTACTCCTTGAGTGGACCACTGTAATAAAATATTGTACTTAAAAAAGACACTCCTAAAAAAGACCTTCACTTCTACAGTGAATGTGAACTCCGTACGTGATAGAGAACACGAGAAGTGCCACTGTGCATTGGATACAAGCTTATAGGGACATACAGGAACAGACTAATTCCACTATGTCCAGACATTAGTCCTGCATAGCTCTAACTGAGAGATTAAATGGAACTAAAATAACTTCCAGTCCTGATGACATGTTATCTAATAAGCATGTTTTATTACCTTCTTTTTTAGGTTAAACTGGCTTTAATACAGGTCAGGCCTAGGATAGCCTATGTATGCCCTCTGGTGCCCAGAATCTTTACTTACACTCATATAATACGGATACATTAGGGGGACGACACATTAATAGGGGTCTCTAGTAATAAAGATTTCATAGTCCTTAATCCAGTTGTTGTTTATAGTGCATCAACTGAGACATAATAACATATGCTGGTGCAGAACTAGCCTGTGACATATCCACACAGTGTGTCACAATCAGATTAGCACTATTACAGCTAACAGAATGCTGGGTGGAACACTCCTTCCTGGTTTATGAGAGAACAATTCCATATTTTGCAATTGCACTTCTTTTTCCCAGTGTAGAAGATAACTAGACAAACTGACATATTGCCCTTCGGCCGTTCACCTTATGAATAAGTAACAAATGTAATGTAATAGTAAGGATGGTGATAACACTAATATAAAAAAAATACATTAGGGGTTGGAAACAACACACCATATTGTTTGTGAAATGCACCATGTGCAAAATGTAGCATCTGACTTCAGATTCACAAACCTTCAAATCATTGGTGGTCCTGTGATTCCTAAATTGATTAATGTTTGAGCTTCATTTTTATCAATTTGATTTGTGTTTTTCTGAATTTTCTTCTGGCTTTTATTTTAAAAATAAATGCTTTAATACATATGTTATGTAAAATTCTATTTTTGGAACATAATGACTAAAACAGTGATGCAAAAATTGTGCTAAACATGACATGTTCAAAATGTGCAACTTTATTGACAGCTGACATGCGATCATGAATCTCCTTGTGTCAGGGTTGGTCAAGATTCCATTAATTCTTGGAATACCAATAGTCTACTTGTCACAGGACACAGGGTTCAGTATGATTTGTGGATGTTCATAATGTTGGCAAACATACTGTCAATTACATTATGTCGACAGGTATTGCATGACAACAAAGTACATGTCAACAGGTTCATTATATTGACATGTATCATGTCGACTTGCGACATGTTGACTTTGAGATAAAGTTGACATGTTCAAAATGTCAACACCAATTTTCAACCCTAATGCTAACCCTAACACTAATATTTGGATTGTATATATTATGACTATGTAGACATGTTATATGTTGACATTTTAAGTGTGTCGACTTGGTGTCAACATGTAGACTGTCTACATTTAACCAAATTCTTGTGTTGACAATATGACTGTCTACAGTTTTTTGTCATTGTGTACTTGCTGACTGCACACACTGGATAGGAGACAATTATAAGCTACATTTTTGTTCTACTATGTACAAAGTATCAATTATTTTTTTCAGATATTATTATTGCAACTTTGTATAAAAATAAACATTCAATGTGCAAACACTATTATTTGTAATTATTTGTAATTCGAAAATGAAAACGCAGACTGCAGCAAGTTTCTTCAGAACATTTTCACTTTTTCTTGAAGAAAATATGAATTTAAATTGCGTAATTGAAATTGTTTCAATGCATCAATGAAAGGATTGCAGGATTTTTTTTATTATTATTATTATAACAAGTTATTGGGAATACTGAGCTGTGTAATCCTATTTACACATGTGTTTATTGGCCAGTGGTCAAAGTCCAAGTCATAACTCTACCACAACTTTGACACTAGTTTAGTGATCATAGGAAATAAAACCTGTATAGGTAGTAGCATTTAGCTGCTAGCATGATAGCTGGAACAAAACTGAACATATTAGCAATATATATGATAAATTCACACTTGCAGGTTTAGAGCCATTTGTTACCGACAAGGTGTTGATTCAATTGACGGTGATGCCTGCGAGTAATACGAGCACATGCCACACTTGCAGTAGCCCCAAATTTGTACCCCTGTAGGGCTACGGACAAAATTCTGTGATTTCAGGGGAAATTGGGGTGATTAGAGGTGCAGTTGCTGACAATTCCTGTCCATTGCAATAGCACATCACAAGCAGCCCCTGCATTTTAATCAACCCCAACATGTTTGTCAGTGTGAGTGCAAGTGCTGGACATTTTGTATGCACTGTCCACCTGTTCCCGTTTGTCATCCTAATATTAATATGCTATTGGCATGGATGTTTTGTTAATGCTTTGCTCTTGACTGTAGTATAGTATTACACAGTAATATGTGGTGAGGTGAGGCAGAGCCTTTCCTATCATACTTAGGTATACTCCAGAGATTTGACTTTAAAAATTATAAGAAAAAATTAAAGAAAATATTATAAATATCTTCTTTGTATTATTCTAATCATTTCTATAGTCATAACTGTGTAGATAAAAAGTGCATGAGAAGTGAGGCACTGCCTCCCCTGTCTCCCCTGAGAAGTGAGGCACTGCCTCCCCTGCCTCCCCTGTTTTCCACACATCCCTGATCAAAACACACCAAATTTTCAGCACTATATAATGCTGCACCTTTGTATAATGCCCACATGTACCCTCTGGTTCCTATATGTATCTATAAATCTGGCTCTGATACTATCCAGGGCCTCCTCAGCCATTTACTCACCGAACGTCACTGGTATTACACACCTAATTCAGGCAAGGGGAGCAAGAGAAGTTTCATATATGTTTATTATTTATTTCTGATATAACTATTTCTATTACTACTACTACTACTGTTACCATTAATACTAACAATAATACAAATAATGTATAAAGCTTCAACACTTCCACCCAATCAGTGCTCTTCTGAGGAAATACTACAAACAGGGCAATAAAACAACTAACATTTTAGCAATTTAACCATATAGAAACACAGAGAGATTAAATAGGAATAAGAACCCTACTTGAGATGAGTTTACAATCTATAGGAAAAAGATATAAGCAAAAGAAGAGGGACTATGTAAGGTGACAGAGTAAGGGTGTATTTAATGGTTTGGAGAGTCTGCACTTATCTTGTGGCAGGGAGTTCGGGAGAAAAGTTCCAGAGAATAGAATCATAATGAGAGAAATCTTGGGAAATGAGTATGAAAAAGTGGTCAGGGAAGAAGAGAGAGTAAGGTCATCTATAGCGCACAGGTTCCATTTGGGAGAGTTTCTGGGGAAGAGCGAAGATATGGTAGATGTGTGATATTACTGAGGACTTTGTTAGGGGATGTAGTCAGCATCCCGGCATGCAGGATGCGATATTCCAATATTTTGAAATGTACCCTGTACATGTTAGGGATTGGCAGAGAGGAGCAGAAGTAGTAAAATGGAAAGAAAAGTATGATTCATCCAACATAATTCATGAATCATAACCCATTACAGAGGAGTCAATGTTTTCAGTGGTAGACCAGAGAGGACAGTATTGCAATACTCTAGCTGGCATATACACATTATTACTATGAGATATATTTTAAGGCTTTTCTGTGTCATTTATCCTTTTCTGACAAAGTATTTGATGAGCAAACACTTGTTCTAGATGGAAATCTGATTTACCAACACCATTGGCTCAGTAGGTAAAGATGACCATAACAGCACACCGAAAAAGCTCTGACTTCCTGAGGAGAAAGGCTCCCCCAAGTTTTAAAATCAATTCCTTTTTTTGTAAAGTAATTTAAATATGAGATGAGCTCATTTGCTTACACTGATACATTGAGTGTGCAATACAACTATGCCATAGCCAGCTCAAAGCTAAATACAGCTTAGCAAACCACCATAAGCCACAATTTGCACAGACTTTGTCTGTACACATTTGCAAAGTATTTCGCAAAGTCAGGTTAGGGGAAAAAATAAGAGAAGAGACTTTGTTTTAAATTGTCACCTAGGATGATTGGGTGCTACAAGCAAACACAGATCCAGCCAAGTACGGCAAATCTTCAGCTCTTAATAAATCACCTTTACAATAGATCACGGCATTTAAAATTTAAACTAATATTTAAGTCTTTTCATTTGATTCTACTAAAATAATACTATTGTCATGGTCATGTGTGATTTGTCATACAGTAAGATGCATCTGAGTTCTTTCATCATGTCCGAAAGCTACTGATATTTGTGCAGATAAATATGTTATTTATGAACGAGTTGGTGTGAATACAGAAGAATCTGCATACTAGATTGTCTTCCCTAGTGCACTTTATCCCAGGCACAAAGAGAGGGAAACACAAAGGATTGTGGGGATTGGTATGTAAAAGAGACCTGAAAAGGACCTATATTTGCTTCCGAAGTTTGTGTACAGGATCTTCCTGGATGTAGCCGTGATGCAAACATCAGCTTTAGAAAATAGAATTGAAAAAAGTAATTAGCCAAAGCAGATGTGCAACCCTGGGCATTTCTGGCTCAGTCTCTTAGCATGGAGGAAAATGACCCTTTGTACAGAAGCAAAGTACAAAGATTCTGTGCTGTAGGGAAGCCATGGGTAAAACTCACACCACTGTTTGCTCTGCACATTTTTGAATGGGGCAAGCAAACACAGTGGGTCTCTAAATAAAGCACTTGGTTGGAAATGGAAAGACCAAACCACACTCGAATTAGCTGCTTTAATTTGTTACATTTTGCCTTTCCTTTATTTATCCTGCCGTAGATAGTTTGTACATTTTTTCTATGTAACCAACACGCTAAATATATATATTTTGTTTTCACTTATTAACTCTGAAATAAAGTACCGCATTTGACTGCAGCAAAGATTCACTTGTATTATTTTCAACATAATTGGCTTTTAGATTGATAATAGCTTTTTGTATTCTTTTAGACCAGGGGTAGGATATCCCAGCATGCCTAGTAACCTGTGACTTCTGTCTGGCAGAACATGCTGGATACTTAATACAACTAAATGAATCAAGACAACACACCATAATGACAGGCAGAAATATAATCTTATACCCTCATCTGATTGGCTTTATTTCCACGTTTATGTGTTAGACAGAACAACATGACATCTCGGGATGGTTCCTGTTTGCATTCCACCTTTCTTCAGGCATGTGACTTTGTGGTCGATGTATCCAGCAGTGATAAGAGTGGAGAAGTGTGCCAGTGGAGAAGTTGCCCATAGCAACAATCAGCTTTGAGGTAGCATTTATCAAGTACATTCTATAAAATGATAGGTAGAAGCTGATTGGTTGCTATGGGCAACTTCTCCACTCTTTTCCCTGCTAACCCCCTATGTACCCGAAGAAAGAGGATAAGTGAGTGGGAGCCCCCCAAAATGTTGTTTTGTTCCGTCTAATATGTCAAAGTGGAAATGAATGCAACTCGTGAGTGTGTAATATTATACTTCTGTCTGTTTTTATGATGTGTTGCCTGGAGTTATTTAGAAAGTGAGTTACAGTGATAATGGGACAAGAGGAGACTGTGGGTTTAGGAGCACCACCTAGTGGTGTAACTCCCAGGCTGGAGGCAAACTTGTCACGTTTACCTCCAGGTGTGGGGGGACAGTGGCATAGCCAGCTTGTGACATGAGGGGGAGTAAACATGGATAAATAGGCTCACTAGGTGTTTCCTATGTGCTCCTTCTAAGGACCATCAGACCCCCCACATGCCCCCATCTGTAAGTTCAGTTTTGTGTGCCCCTCAACTGTATGCTAAATATTGTGCCCTCCACCCCAAAAGGTAGCATGCTCCCCCATCTGTATATCATGTGTTGTGCTCCTCCCTCTCGGTATATCCTGTATTGCACTCTCCAGCTTCACCGGTTTTATCTGTATTATGTTTATTACCTCCACAGTATGTCCTGTACTGTGCCCTTCCCCTCATGACATCTGTATATCCTGCGGTGTACATTACCCCACCATTTCCATGCTTTCAATGGTACCCCCACCAGTAGCATGTCTATAATGGATGCAGAGTGTGCAGTGCACATGGGTCCCACACTGCTCACCCCAGCACACATATATTATACTCACATCTCAGAGTCCCATGATGGCTCTGCAATAACCAGTGAGAAAATGAGGCAGTGACTATTTTCCCCAAAATTTGGGCATGAGCAGTAGAGAAGTTATCAGGAACCTGGCACTGGCAACATGTTCCCGGAGACCTGCACATGCACAGTAGACACAGGGCCAGGGTCTTCTGTACCACTACAGAGGATGGGGGCTGCACGAAGACAACGCACTGGCCCACTCCTATCTTAAACTGCTCCTTGGTCCCACACCTCCATCTGTATATCTTGTTCTGTGCTCCCCCCCATCATCTGTATGTCAGGTTCTGTGCTCTCCCCTGCCTTCATACTACACCCATACACACACTTACCTCATACATGACATAATCTTGTGTTCCTCCTGTCATGTCTACCTCCACTACACAGGCCCCACCAGTCCCCTTACTGGCAGAATTACATTGCATCCATGATGCTGCTGAAAGCTCTGGGATCCAAGCGCCAAATCTGGACTGCATTGCTGATCGGTAATTTCCAGAACACAAAAACCAATGTAGTGCACTGCTGACCAGCATAGCTGTTGATGGGGAGCTAATTTTCAACTGAGGGTGCAGTCATTCCCCCTCCACCCACCACCCATCTCTTTACTGGGGTGGTGCTATCAGGAGCATAGAGAGTGGAGCGGCAGGTACAGAATACCAAGGCACACAGACTAGGGCACCACTTGTTCTTAGGAGAGAGTGAGAGGAGGAGGAGATCTAGTGTCATGGCAATGGATTGAAGGTTAGTCACTGGCGGGACAGTATAACAATGGGATGGATGGGACTACAGCTACAGGCCTACACATAAAAATAGACCCATCATCATAACAGAATGAATTTGACCAACTGCCCAGCTGGCCACATTATGGGTCATAAATCATAAGCTTTAAATTGTATTTCTATTTTCCTCACAAACATTGGGATTGATAGTATAGGGTTTCACATGCCCAAATGGCACTTACCACATGCACACAACCCTGACCACACCCACACAGCACTGGCCACACCCACACAGCACTGGTCACACCCACACAGCACTGGTCACAGCTTCTTCTCACAAAAGGCCCATGTGGCCCTTAATCTGTCCCCGGCCACTGGCACCACCAACCCTTCAAGTAAAAGATGAATCATTTATTGCATCTGTGTATATGAAGTTTAGAACTTTCATTCAACAACAGTGAGAGACCCACATTGCTCACTTCTACATCTTATATCTCTTAAACACATATGTGCCTAGATTAAAGTAAATCTAATAGTAAATCACTTTACATTCTTCAGAACAGTAATACTACAGAAAAAGCTGTGTGATTGGCCTCATACTGTAGCTCTCCCATTACAATAGTCTGCTCCTTATAATCTGGAGAATGAGGTTGTAAGCAAAGGTTTGAAACGTAAAGGAAATAGAGTAAATATTAGGTACAAGGTCACTCCCTTCAAAAAAGTAAATATAACTTTTGTGTGTTGTTAAATTGCGTCTACTGCATTACTTCTATCAGAAAAACTTAATGACTTATTTATTGTACATTGTAAATACCATGAGGCAGCCCTTCTGTTTCAAAGTGAAACCTCATCGACATGCCCACCGGCAGCGGCGCAATTCCACCCATGTGCGTAAAAAGACCCACTATCGGCAGACGATCAGCTGCATCAACGGACATTGCACCTGGCAGATGCAGAATGTCCGAGGGACCATGGCCACCGATGTCAGTCAGTCTTTAGTCTTTAGAGTCTTTAGACGCAGTTGCCGACACTGGCACACGCCCAGTTACCACCTAGAAATGCCCATCAAAACTGCATGGATCTTCGGTAACCATCAGGATTCATGCATTAAGGGAAAACATTGATGTTTTCCTTGCGTCCAACACAGAATCACCCCCATAACCTTTTCTTAAAGGGGGCGAGATGCACTATACTGAATAATGTTGTCAAACCACTGAAAATGCAGTTTTTGGAGGATTGACCGCAATCACAGTATTCACCCTGGAGTTTGTTCCCATAAAGCAATGCTATCTATAGATAGCATTGTCTAATAGAAGCCTACAGGCTTCCTATCTGAGTTTTCCTTGAAAGGAATCCAATAGGGTCCCCGCAGCTCGCGCATGCGCTGGTCAACGGCCTCGCATGTGCAGAAGGACTCCCGGGTCATAAATCAGAAAGTCCCCACACCGTAAAGGACAGCTCTCATTGGGAGACCTGTCCTTTGCTCAAACCTTCATGCATACGGCATTACTATACACCGGTATGCATGCGATCAATGGCGAGATACATCGCATCCAAAATGCAATGCTTGATGCACCACACCCAGGTTCTTTAAAGCGACCCTCAGCTTCCCCTTATTTAACTCTAAATAGTCCATTAAAGTGTCTATTATTAAGTTCACTCATTGACTTATACAGTAATATGCAGTTATAGGCAAGAGATCATCTATATGACGAATATCTTGCACAACCTTTTCTAGAAACTCTTTTTTTAGAATGAGCCCTTTGGAGCTAAAACTTCAGCATGACCTATTTATGACCTTTTCAAATATTGCACAAACGGTCCTGTTAAAATATCCTTGGTAGAAACACACGGTAACAAAAAAAAATTATATATATATATATATATATATATATAATAATTACAGTTTGTTCACTTGCTGTTTGCATAACATTCACAAACAATATTAGGCTGACGTATAAGCCGTCAAACACACCTTTATTCTGGACTGCTGGAAAGTTGTATCCAGATAAAGTAAGGACATAAAAGTGTCAATATGCTAAGTTAGAATAGTCAGAAAATGTAAGGCAGCCAGTGAAATGTGGACAATCGTGTGCATACCACTCCTGCTACCATGGCCCAGTGAATACAGTGGTTACCATGGCTGGGCCTTACAATTTTGTAGACTTCAGAGGGCAGGCTTTGTCTCTAAACTCTCCCCAAATAGAAAGCTACGATCCAGTCTGACGCTTTGTGTACTTTGGGCAAGACGACCCCACATTTCAACAGTCACCAAGATGTTTTCAGAAGGATTTTTATCTCTTCTACAGGTTTCTTTTAGCATCTCTCAGATTAGGCTGTCATGTTGGACGTAGGCAAAGACGTATAGAAGCTGGAGCTCTCCTATAATAAGTAATGAATGTGACTTCTAACTCAACTCTAAGAAAGCACCAGGCCAAATTGTTCAACCAAATAAAGAAGTTCCCAGTGTATTCAAACAAGATTCCGATAACCAGGCCTTTAACTCTTTGCGGACTAGCTTTTATCCTGCTTCCATCACTTTGTGCCTCGAGAGATTTTATAAGATAAACATGATTTCGTTTTTAGTAAGATAAAAATAATCTGAAAAATATATTTAGCAAAAAAATATAAATATTTCTTGTTCCCTTGTAACAAAGACGGCTGAAATACTTTGTAAAATTTTATAAAATATTATTTTCATATATTTTACATTTATAATACTCATGTTATTCACATTATATTAATTTACAATACTCAAGTGGTATAATTAACTATTATATAACCTTCTGTGAATAATGTTTTTATAACCAGTGAGTTCCGATCTGACATGTGGTAGGGATGGACTTCGAAAGCCCACCATCAAATGATGGCTGGGCTTCCACCATCAAAACTTTCAATGCAATGGTAACTAACCATTGCATCAAAAGAATGATGGAAAACAAATATCAAAGTGATTAGCAAATGCGCAAAGAATTCCCTGTTTGCACATGCACAAAAGCACACCGCAGCCGTACTCGATATTAAACAGCTGAATTCAGCTGTATTTTAACATCGAATGGCCATAACTTCCACATCATCCGATGGTGGCTACCATCGGAAAGCTGACATCAAATGGTGAAAACACTACCATCGAAAGGGAAACATTGATAGTAGTGAAACATCAGGAGCCGGGACATTCTTGCGCCCGCGAAAAGTTCTGTTTGAGAGCTTAAACATGTGACTTTTCGGTAGGAGGCTGCAATAAGAAGTGTCAGTGCCTCTGGCTGTGCGCAGCCAAACGAAGCAACAATTGTATTGCTCCGCCAGGCGCTATCTAGTGACTGCAGGCATGCAAAACACTTGAATTCCCCCCATAGAGGTGAGGAGCAGTGTTAGCCTTTTAAATACATAGATATACACAGTGGTGTCCCTCCCCGCGGAGTCACCTGGTGCGGGGAGGCATGCTGTGCTCGCGGCATAGCCGTGCACCACCGACGAGGTAGACAGGGCGTGGCCATGTAGGAAGGGGGAGTGGCCTCGCATCCCGAATCCCGTAGACTCCCAAGCTTTTTACTGGTAGGGCTAGGAGGGTGCAGGAGATGCAGACTGCCCTGTGTGCAGTGTCGCCTCCCTCACAGTGTCAGGAGCCGAGTGCAGCACTTAATACTACCGTGCAGCACCCGGCTCCTGTCACTGAGCGGGAGTCTGCACCTTGGTGTCACCCCTTGACGGGTGACACCCGGGTGCATCCCGCACCCCCTTGTGAAGCCACTGGATATAGCTCTGTATAAAGCCTTAAGGTGCCCATCCACTAGCAGACCTCAAAACGACTGCACGATTACGACATTGTAATCATGCTGTCGTTTGTCAGTCTGTGATGAGCCTGCACTGAACGAGCAGTCGTTCAGTGTAGGAACATCAATCATCTGCAAATGCTGAACCTGACGTTATCATCAGGTTGTCCAGTATGTTTGCCCTATGATAGATGTCTAAACGACCAGTGGGAGCTCGCATCGCTCGTCATTTTTGAAATTTTTGCAAATGATTTACAAATGATTTGCAAACGATGTATGAACGATTGAACAATAATGATATCGTTATCGTTCAATCGCTCAATTAAATCGTCTAGTGGATGGGCACCATTACACACATTATTGGTCTCTGCCCCATACACAGAGAGGCCACAAAACATAATACAATACAATATAATATAATACACCATGGACCTCATTCAGAGCCGCTCGCAAAAAGCGAGCACTCGCACTGGATCAGGGCAGCCGCTTTTTTTTTTTTAGCCGGCTTCCTGGCCACTTGCTAAGCTGTGGGTGACCACACATAGCTTTTGCAAGCGGCCATGTGCGACGAGACCCTTGTAGTAGGGTCTCATATGCTGCAAGCCCCAGTGAGCTTCCTGCTCTAAATAGAGCAGGAAGCTCACTACTGACATCACTTGTGATGTCAGTAGGGCCGCCCACAAACGGCAGGCATTCCTTCAGGAATGCCTCAGTTTGTCCAGCCACCCCCCTCCCCGCCTACAAAACAGGGCGAGCTGTCGATCAACATCGACAGCCACCCCGTTTGTAGCGAGCCCCGAAGCGAGTGAATTTCTCACTCACTCCGGGGCTTGCACACACGCGCGGCACGTGTGCAGTGCCCCACCATCGACCCGCTTGGCTGATTACTGTTTACTGTTATGTTGGATACACACTATACGATATGTGTACCCAGCAGTACGGTGGGCGAACCCCTGCAGATGGGCCGACATATCGGGCGGCTAGTACACATCAGGTGATCCGGTGCCCTGCCACACCCCGCTGCATGGGGTCATCAGACGCATTGTCAGGTTAAGCTGCATGTAGGGATGCTGATGATGTGACTGACGACCAAACGGGAGCAACAGACAATTTTGTTGAATCAGGCATATCGTCCGAGAAATGGTATAGTGTGTACCAGGCTTTAGTGTGCACTTTGAAGTTCATCTCTATATATCACTGTGGGCTGGGAGCCAGCCGGCGCTGGATGGTTACTGTAGTGTTACATGGCACCAGTAATCAGCCAGCCCCGACTGGCACCCTGTCCCCAGTGATATATAGAGATGAACTTCAAAGTGTATACTAACAGTAAATAGGCAGAGCCAGCTGCCTCACTACACACAAAGCCTGCAGACAGCCACGGAAGGACGGGGGGAAGGGAGCCGCCTGTCAGTGTCACTGAGCAGCGATGCGGGAGTCCATGTCACCTCAGCACTGCTAAGAAATCTGGAACCTGGTACAAACCATTACAGTGCTGTTTGCCGGTACTGACCGTAAAAAAAACAGTACTGTACTGGCTAAAATGGTACAGTTGGAGGCTATGATTTCAGCGGCTGTGCGAGCCCGAACAGAGCAACAATTGAATTTCTCTGTTGAGCACCATCTAGTGGCCACCAGCGCGCAACACACTTGAATTTCCCCCAAAGAGGTGAGGAGCAGCGTTAGGGATTATTTTTTTATTGTGAACGGGACAACTTGAAAGCAAACAATTAACCTTCAAATGCAATTACAGTATTAGTCGCAGATCCATTTGAAACAATGTTAAAGTACTGATATATTACTTATAAGTAACAGTTTGATAATACTTAGAAATGTAAAAAAAATCTAAGCTTGGAGAGAGATAAAGTTAAGACAGATATAGAACCAATCAGCTCCTAATTGTCATTTTTCAAACAAAGCCTGTAAAATTACAGTTAGGAGCTGATTTGTTGCTACTTTATCTCTCTCCAAGCTTTGATACATCTCCCCCATAGTTGTTTATACTCCTGGAATGTCCAGAAGCCTACTAGATTAGACTGGCCTCCCAGATGTTGCCCACATACCTGAGAAGTGGGTGGTCTGGAGGCAAGATTTTTTTTATATATTTTATTGAAGCCAGAGGTTTGTGTTCCAATCAGCCAGTGCAGTGCAAAAACTGTGCTGGGGGTTTGGGACTTTAGACCCTCTCCAAAAGGAGAAGGGCCTCATTCTCCCCATTCCCTTAGAGCCAAAAGGCCCCATTGAGGGGACATAGAAATCTTCTTGTCCCCCTTTGTTGAAGCTAGGGGGACCCCTTAAATGCCCAACCCCCAGAGCCAAAAGGCCCCTTAGGGGGCAAGGGTCTTCGGGCTTCCCTCCATCACAAAGCTCAGGGTCACCACTTTCTCCCATGGGTTGGCTGAAGCTTCCCCCTGAGGAAAAGATTATGCAGCTCTCCCCAGAGGGAGAAAGCATCAGGCAACTTGGGGAGAAGGTGGCCCATAAGGGTCTCATCTAAAACCCCCACAAAAGAAACTAAAATGTGTGGTGAAAAAGTGCACAAAAAGTGCAATAAAGAAATAAATGGACCCTAGCCTTTTTGCCAAAAACATCCTTGCCTTGGCCAGAAGGCTAGGGCAATGGAAAAATAGTGCTGCCTGACAAAAATAGGTGATCAGTGCTGTGCCATACTAGTGCAAGGTGCTGTACTTCACTTGTGCATTTTCAGGCCCCTCTGGCTCAGACGGCACCAGGGGCACATAGCACCTTAGGCTTCAAGCAGCCAGTCTCTTGGCCAGAGCACCAGGTGACAGCCCATCCCCTACTGGGAGTACATAGATATCTACACCTGATCTGAGCAACCATTGAACATGTGGACTGTCTATTACAATAGAGAATTAATCCATTTTGTGAGAAAGATTGATTTAAGAGATATAAGTTTTTTTGGACTGAGCTACTGATACTATTGAGTGCTGAATATAGTTGTGCTACTAATGTGGAACTGTGTTCATTGTGCTTTATAATTGCAAAGTTGAAGCTATGCCCTGGAATCAAGAAAGACCAGTATTAGGTGCTAATTATGTTACCTTTGATTATTGTGGATTACAAGTACGTGCATGTAATAGGACAGTGACAACATAGCAAGAGAGTACTCCAACTAAAGAACTTTAAGTTCACTTTAAAGTAATTGACTGATCAGTCTGGGGTTTTGAATGAAAATTCTTTCCTCTCCTTCTTTGGTGCTTTTAATGGTCACCTAAATAGAAAGGGTTCGGTGTACAGATAAAAGGACACTACCAGGTCTATTTTTATTAAAAATTGCATTGTTTCATCCCGCTTCATAGGTCCCCATTTAAGGGTATAAGTTAATGCCATCTCAAGCTGGTGTAACCTAGAGTCACACAACAACAACAAGGAATTGAATCCGCACTAGAAAAAATATATTCAAGTAAAGTCTTGGTCTATACAGATGAGCCTATAATTGGCACATAAAAACTTGTTACACAAAAACCAACTCAAAGTATTCCGTATACAGAAAGCCTGTATTAAATCACAAATGTTGGTGGTGCTCCCCCGGAGTCAGAATACACAAGATTCGTACATAACGGAAAGAAAGAAGACTCTTTTTTTATGGGGCACTCTTATTGATTTGTATGATTCAGATAAAATATAACCTTTATTAATGTATTAGTTAAACTGAATGAGTCCAAAAATTATTTAAACAAACTATGGCCCTCATTCAGAGCCGTACGCTCTGAGCAGAGCGCACGCTCTGAATGAGGGCCGGGCTCCATTTTCATGGAGCGTCCTCCTGGACGCTCGTATAGCTGTGGGTCTCCACCCACAGGCTATACGAGCATGCATTGTGATGGTCGCGATGGTCGAGACCATCGCGACCATCGAATTTGCGAGCCGGAGCCTGCGGTTGAGGTTTTCAACCGCAAGCTCCGGAGTGATTTTGGCTCTATCAGAGCCAAAATCACTCCCACTGACATCACTAGTGATGTCAGTGGGCCGGCTTCTGACGGGAGGCGTTCCCGTGGGAACGCCCCCGTCAGGGAGGCACGCCCCCGGCATGCCCACCAAAGGGGGCGTGCTGTCAATCAACATTGACAGCACGCCCCCTTTGATCGGACACAACGAGCGAAGGACTTTCCTTCGCTCGCCGCGTCTGGCGCATGCTCAGTCCATAACATCGACCCACTTGCGAGCGGACAGCCGCTCGCGAGTGGGTCTGAATCAGGCCCAATGTTAATAATTATGCTCGGGGTATACACAGCAAAATTTTTTGTTTTTAAAACATAAGATCCAAAAATATCACTTGACGGGAGTTTATTTTCTCTCATAAATAATGTGGCTACCCAATTCTGCCACTCCTACTAGTCATCAAGTATATAGGTAGGACATGCAAGCAACAGCAAATTTGAGTTCCACATAAGTGCACCCACATGTAATAAATTGCGTATTAAATTCAAAAGAACAAATCTATAGTATACACTTTATTACAATACCCTTCAGTCCAGCAATAAATCGTATAGGCCGACAGAGCAAGCCTGATTTATATCATATCACAAAACCATGTAATGGACACACAGAACCTCATTCAGAGTCGGTCGTTGTGGCTGCACGGTCGTAAGGGAGAAGGGGCCGGATATGCAAATGATGCACTTGCAAGTTGCGTCCTTAAGATGGGATCGTTAGCTGGCCGACCAAGGGGAGGATGCGGGCGTAAAACAAAAAATACGCCCCCTTCTCGTACGCATTACACGTCATCTCCAGCCATATAAGGATTAATCGAGACCATCGGTAACCATCGGAACTGGTCGTAGAGCTTAAGGTTGACTATACCCTCTCTTAAGCACTACGATCAGGTCAGTGTACAAACCACCCATGTCACGTGTGCCATGACACTACTTTGTTAATTATGCACTCCCATAAAACGCCGTTCGCATAATTAGGCACGCCTGCGTTCGGATCTCCACTCCCCCGTTTTCAAGCACCTTCCCCTGTTACCACCCACAAACGCCTCATTCTGTCACTCAAACTACCGACCTGGCTGTGTTCAAGGAGAGAGAAATTTCTGATCGTAGCAGCTATTTTGCGCACGCGCATTGTGAACTTTACGCACGCGCAGTTTAGCAAACATCGGTGGCGTACGACCGTGTGGCCGCAACAACCGACTCTGAATGAGGTCCACAGTTCCAACCTGGGTTATCACATTCATTAAATTTACATTGTAACTTTTTATGCTTGTGACGTGTATCAGTTTTGCTGGTAAAGAAATAACAAGTGTTCCCAGTATATTATCATAGGATTTAATCCTGTTTATAGAAACACAATTACCACATCCATATGTCAATTATATACATGAACTGCGGTATTATGGTGCATACACACGGTCACATTTTTCTTCAGATCTGAACGATAACGATTTAAAAAATCGTTCAATCATTCACATCTGAAGGAAAATCTGACACATCTGACATGTCTGAACGATGAATGATGAACGATGCGCGTTCCCGATGGTCAGATAAAGATATCTGACATCTGATGTGTTTGCAGTCAGTTTTGGACAATTTCAGTCATTTTAATGCAGTCAAAAATCATTCATAGTTCAAATCGTTGGTCAAATCGTTCATCAAATCATTCAGATCGTTCAGATTGTTCAATCGTTCAATCGTTCATCTGACACATCTGACAAATCTGACCGTGTGTATGCTCCATTAGATCTCTGAACACCAGTGTCATATGTATCAATTTATACAGAGAAAGCATGTGTTTATGCATCAGTGTTAAATCATCCAACTCCTGTCCGTATATATCAATTGCCACAATATTATCAGTAAGTAAATAAAGGGAAAAGGAAATAACAACCTCCACTCTCATGGCATCTGATCTAATCTCAGCATGCCCGTAGATATAAACATAATGTCAGAATATAAAACATCAACCCACACATGCTAATGAGTGGTATCTGCAGTCACTGGTGAGGAAGTGAGCAAACCCCTCAGGCGAAATGATCGTCTTCCATTTACCTTAGCCGGGACCAGCCGATACGGGAACCAGCCCTGCAGATACCACTACTCATTAGACGGTGATATGCATTTGTTCAAATACCTACACCCACTAAATGAGCATTGATCTCATGTGATACAGGAACCGAGAGCTCTGAGAGTCTTATCTCAATCAGAGCACTCATTAGCATGTGTGGTTTGATGTTTTATATTCTCACATTATGTTTATATCTACGGGCATGCTGAGATTAGATCAGATGCCATGAGAGCAGAGGTTGTTAGTTCCCTTTCCCTTTGTTCACTTACTGATAATATTGTGGCAATTGATATACGGACAGTAGTCAAACGATTTAACACTGACGTACAAACACATGCTTTCTCTGCAACCTAGAGTCAGAAAGCTTCCCTAGTCATCGCTTGGCAAATTGGGCATACACGAATAAAAAACATATAATAGTGGCGCTATAAGTCTACACAATCCTGTTAAATAAATTAAACAAACCTTGTACAGACCTAAAAAGAGCTATACACACAAAAGTTACAGTATAACAACAGATTACACTAGGTACTTAAGAGCAGCCTCTAAGAAAAGTAGATTATAATGTATATATGTAAAATGGCATACACCACAGTCCCTGTAGCAGGATATGGGGACTTGGTAAATTGCTAAAATTGATGGGCTGCAGGTGTAATCAGTTATGTCTCTGTGGTAGTCCTCTCTTTAAAAAGAAGGTGACAACCCCTTTCTCTGTCAAAACAAACATTATCCAATTATTACTTTCTTGACTGTCATATTGTCATAAAATACCCACTATTTAACAAAGGGACAACTGATAGTGTTAGATGCCATAGAAGTCTGTATTCAACTATACTGTTAGAGAGTACACACCCCATATAATAGTTCATATCTTTTAGCAGCTGCAGCTCCTGCCTTTGCTGGTTGGGGGTCTGTAATTGTGCGTATGCACAGGATAGCGATCCACGCATGTGCCCAAATTTAAAAGCCGACTGGCTTCTAGGGACTTCATTTGCTGCAGCCCCTAGAAGCTGGTAAGGGCTGCCCTGATAGCAGGGCAGTGGATTCGTTATTGCAGTCCAGACTGGAGGTCCCAGGGCACGAAAACACCTTGTCCATTATGTGATTATCAGTGAGCGCTTCCAATGGGAAGTCACTGCCACTGCCAGGTGGTGGGTTTAACAGGATGTGCTGCCAATGTCTATTAGAGATACAATCTTGTTCTTTGTCATTTGAGATTCTTTGTTTAGGATATGAAATAATACTATGGAGTATTTGCATATAAATGTGAATAGCCGCCACAAGCCCACCTACACACTGATGGCAGTTATCCTATGTGTGAATGCCCAGTTGCTGCACAGTCACACCTACTGCAAATGGAGATTTGGCTGAAATGCATATAACTCTGAATCACTTATAGTTGTTCAAAGTTGCATATGCTCGGCTACAGCATGTACAGTCTGACAAACTGCAAGATCGGTCTGCAAAACGGACTTGTGGCCATATATTATGGTAAATAATTTGTATAGCTTGAAACACAGTGGGATATTTATAACGTGTGCAGAGTATGCAGTGTACACAAGCCCCTGTGTTCAGGAGATCCCTAGGCCACATATCCTGCACCCGGAATAGACCTCACTGAGTTCTGAGCAGCGACCCCCCCACACCTTGTAGCTGCTGCCAGCAGCCCTCCTTTAGGTGATATCTTCAGACATATGGCACCTGTGCAGGATACCACAAAGAATCTGTGCCAGAGTCCCTGCAAACTTCTGCGAATGTGCCATTTTCTGGAAAAATCACACGAAAGACAGCCACCAGCAGAAAGCATAGATGGAGCATACTGCATGTAGCAGTGGTGTGAGTGGAGGGGTGGCAGACTCAGGGGCAGAATATGGGAGACAATGGAGGTGCCTGCCGCCTGGCTCCAGCTCTGAAGGGGCACCTCCTCCATTGTCCACAACATATTCACCACACTTAGGGCTGTAAGTATGTACCCAGAGTGTACCATCACGGCCGCCCAATACATAGCACCCTTACCAGGCACCTGAGAAGCTACCATACACTAGCGGAGAGCTACATGTCAGACCATCAGCTGCTGCCTTTGTCTATCTACAGCCTGTCTGCATGTAAATTGCCACATTACAGTGTCAGCGGCTGTGACGGGGGGGCACCAAATTATAACTTGCCTCCTGGCGTCTGGGATGAATTTATGCCACTGGGCAGACTGCATAAAGGCAACCTTGTTAGTTAATACATTCTTGTTCAAACATCTGTTGTTGTGGTATAGCTCTAGATATTGAAAAGATTTGAGCAATAGATTGTTAGTAAATAACACCAGACAGCATAAAAGTGGTAAACTCACACTGGCTTTAGATGTATTAATGCTAGCTAACATAATGATGATTATAATAATAATAATAATAATAATAATAATAATAATAATCCTAATATATCAGAGACCACAGTGCATTTAATATCATACGCAGAGCTTATTATTGCTCTTATTATTGCTTCCCCTTCCCCAGGGCTGGCAAGTGATGCGTCTGGCTACAAAACATTTTCAGAGAGGATCATTATTTTATTTATTCATTTATTTTGTTTTATGCTGCATTCTGTTTCAAACACATGGGGGCAGGATTATATCTCACTGAGAAATATAATGTCTAAATGTAATGCTCAAATATCTGAAAACACACTTATTGTCACTGTGATCATCCATTATATTACTATCACATGTATACAGATGTGTAGTTGAAAAATGCTGCTCCACAGAATGGAATATATAATCATAAAAACAACAAAAAGGTCAAATAATTCCAAGAACACGATTCTGAAATGGGGACGCTCACTGGTTAGTTATTGTTACATAGCACTGATTAAAATCTCAAAATTAGGTTTCCATTAAAATTGCTAACTCTGTAAAAGTTACCTTGTAATCACATAGGATATAAAGTTATCTATTGTAATTGATTTGTGCTTAACTTTAGAACTAATGCTACTGAATTTTAAGCACATTTTCATCACTTTAGTCTTGAATTTAGATTGGCATCACCACAGTGAACTTGCTTCAAGCCCTGTCCATGGTGCTGAGACACTGACTGTTAAACATTTCATACAGCAAGAAGCCTTCCTAGAACAGAGGATATTCACATGATTATAGCAACTTTATAACAACCAGGATTATGCCACATAACCAGAATATGACGAAGGCAACCTCATATGGGAATTATAGGTAAAGAACATGCAAACCATCCCCCCTAATGTGCCTCTATAGACCAAATATGCAGATAGCATTGCTGATTAAATAACATAACTATAGACATAGAGAAATGTCCACAACTTCAACTTGAAAATTGCTGTTTCACTCTTGTTAGAGCTTATCACTGTAACATATGGCTCAAAAATTTTTTTTTTTTTTAATGATTCAAAATTATTTTAAAATATTAATTTTAAGCACATATGTAACACTTTAGCCTATGTGGCACTGTCGTTCAGTATTGACATAGTTGCGGAGATATATAGGACCCCATTTATATAGGAGCAAATTTAGTTAAGATAGAAATCTGCACCTTGATATCATTTGTTGAGATCCATGGTATAAAAATGGAATTTTGTGTTGCATGTACTTATAATATTGCTTGCTTTCATATGCAACACACCAATACATGGCAACCTTATTTGTACACTACAATTATAGTTAAGCTAGGATGCACCCTCTCCCTAATGCAAACCTGTCCACAAGTTTTAATTCCCACAATTTGCAGATCTTATGCATCGTAATACAACCAATACACAGTGTATACTCAGCTTTGCCATGATCCTTAGTTTGCCCAAGTGGGGCCATTTTTAAATACTTTGCACAGACAGGGATGAGAAGTTGGGCATGTGTTACATTAATCATGTATTGATCATATTAAGTAAGCTTCAATACAGGGACAGCAAGTGCACTTAAGTGTTATCTCTATAAAGATTGATATTTTCAGCATAGAAAACCTGCTTAGACAGATAGCCTAGGAATGTTTACAACAGTCCATAAAAGTTCATGGCTTCTTTGATAGTCAACTTGAGACTAAAGTTGTAATTGGTTAAATTGAATGCATATCAGATAATAGCCACACACCTTAAGTAATTCCACAAACTACTTATTGATTGCTACAATTGTAAAACAAAATGTTGTGTTAAGTGTGAAATGTAAAACTTATAAAAATACCATTAAGGGGCAAAGCTAAGGCAGAAGTAGGAGATGCAGCTGTTTTGGGAACCACTGTAGGGTGTACACATCTCTCCCTTCAAAATAGAAGGAACTAGGATGTAACTCACAACTATCCTGATTGTGCTACATTAAAAACCTATACTGCCCCACCAGAATCATGGCAGATAGTCTCTGTTCTTGCAGAATACCCTATCAGTTACTGCTGGGAGTGGTGTTTTAAGTTCAGCTGCTGTGTGTCTGTATCTTGGCATGTTTAGGCCTTGTTCAGTAAAGTGACAAGTACTATTCACTTAAGGAGCAGCTGAGCAGTAAATGTGAACACTCTAGGCCCCTTTACCCCAACCAATTCCAACATTAACTCAATAGCACCCACATTTTTACATTAAAAAAAACGTTGAGCTAATTCAGTGCAGTTTGACTGCTGCCAAATCAGCTCCAAGAACTTCCCTGGAGATCTAAAAGGGAAGTTGTCAGGATGAAGAGCAAGAGACACACAGGAGAAGGGGGGCAAATGCACCCATTTTCATGGTTGCACTACCATGCATGTGTCATGCCAAATTCAATTGGGTTTTTCATTGTGTAGAGCAGGGGTTCCCAACCACGGTCCTCAAGGCACACTAACAGTCCAGGTTTTAGGTATAGCCAAACTTGAGCACAAGTGACTTAATTAGTACCTCTAATTATTTTGATTTAACCATCTGTGCACAATCATGGTTATCACTAAAACCAGGACTGTTAGTGTGCCTTGAGGACCGAGGTTGGGAATCACTGGTGTAGAATAATCAAATTGATTCAATGTTATCTATCAGCCAAAGACTGCAGATACATCATTATTCCGCCATGAGTTGACAGGAGTTTGTGGTTTTCCATCTTGATCAATTAGCTAGAGTCCTGGGCACTATTACATTTATAACAGGGTTCTGTTTCTAATGTGTAATGAAGTGTAGAAATGAGAGGTACAGTATGTGCATACTATTTTATGAATATTTCTTATTTATAGAAACTGACAAAGGTAAAAGGCTTGGTTGTACATATTACACAGAAAATGACCATAATTGTAGATTGGGTATCCGGACAAACAGTAACCATGTCAGCATTCATAATGTCGAAACCAAAATGCCAACATTAGAATGTCGACATAGTTCAAACTGACGCCAAGCAGCATGTCAACATCCTTTAGAATGTTGACATGCTCACAGTGTTGACCGCAGGACTGTCGCCATTTGAAATGTCGACATGCTGAGGATGCCAACAGTTAGGGTACGGCACCGCTGGGAAGGTTAGGATTAGTTTTCAGGGGGAGGTTAGGATTAGGCTGCAGGGGGAGGTTAGGGTTAGGCTGCTGGAGGGGTTAGAGATAAGGGGAGAAATACTTTCCAGAATGTTGATGTTTTCGATGTCCCGACTGGAAGTCACTGTCACATGGCCACCAGAAGCTGGAAGAAGATGCTGGAGCTGCCGCTGCCACCGGGAGAAGGCAAGTGACCATTGGGCCAACAGGGATGATCTGTCGACAATTCGACCATGCTGCACGTCAACAGTTTGACCATGTGGACATTCTCATGTCAACCGTATGTCTGTCAACATGATAGTTGTCGGCACATCAAACCACACCCATAGTTTGATACTACTCACATTATATCAGCTATAGCTATAAGTGAAATTAGCATTTTAAATAGAATATTTCAAACTGTAATACAGTTGATAAGTAGTTATATGTTACTATTTGATTTTATACTGTTTTTATGTTTACCCCCCTTAAATGGCATTGGGGACATTTTATGATGCATTATAAATAAAAATGACTAATAATAATGTAATAATGAAAATAATAATAATAATAATAATAATAATAATAGTAGTAGTAATAATAGTACTAATAAGAATAATAATAAACCACCACACAGAAAAATTTGTTTGTTTTTTGCAGCAAAAAAAGGAAAAGGAAAAGGAATATAATCAAATTCAGAAGAATTATGCTTTCGGTGTAGCAATCAAAAAGAAAAAAATCTATCAATATTTTTTGCCTATAATATTATAATGCATAATGTAGTTCCCTTCACCCTATAAATAAATCTTTAGTATATGGATTGGTTGGATGTAGGCTTTGCTGGCAAATACATTTGGATAAGGTAATGAACTTTAATATGTTTTTCTAGGTAGTGTCCTGCAGAATGATCTCAACCACATATTTTTATATTTCAGAAAGTTGATGAAGAAAGAGGTTTTGCAAATGGGTTGGCTGGTATCCTCTAGATCATTTTGAATGTGATCAATATAATGGAAGGCCTTTAAAATGATTGAACACATAACGCCCGTTTGTCATTTTCTTTGCAGTTGCCGTTCTTAAAGTGGACTTAATACCTGCACATTTGAGGCAGCCAATTTGTGGACTGAACTAGTATTCAAGAGAAAGCAGTCTACCAATACACTGGAACAAATGACATCACTGAGGCAGGACGTAACATCACTAATTTATTGCGGGCTGATAGGCTGCATGCTCAAACTGACAAATGGACAACTGCATAGGATTGTAGGATATGTGTAAAGTGAAATCAGAGCAAAAATTGAGGTGGCACGTGTTATAGTTTTAGGAACATTGTAACTTTTGCACCATTTTGTGAAAAAAAGGAATAAAACAACCATTTTGCAGTAATGTTACATAACCAGATAACTCTGCCAAATGTAAAAGCTGACAATTTTTTATGCATCTCTCCAATGCTTTTAATTGTTGCCGAAAGCTATTAAAATGAAAAATACTTGAGCATCAATAAAAACAGCACTATATTAAAAACCCATACATAAAAAATGTAAAGTAATACTAAATATATTGAAATGTAGGGTGTGCATAGTAATTAGCTGCACTGCTCTACAAGGAATTATGTTGGCCTTTGGTATGAGTAGAAGATTGTGAAATTTCTGTAAGACAATGGAAGTGGTTTTGAAGCGCCTATATTTAGTACCCTGTCACATCCACTCATCAGTCCCTAAGTATAAAATGTTATTGAAAGAGACAAGTGAGTGCATACACTTCAGCTATCCCTGTATAGAGAGAGCCAGAGATAAGTCAGAAATTCATAGGAACATTTTCTAAAGTTTACAGACAATGGTTGCAAGTGTTAATGAGAATGTACAGATATACTTTTAAAGGCATTTAATTGTCATTTTTTTCTGATATGTTTCTGTTTGAAGTGAGCAGACAATTGTATCTTTTTTTAAGTGACTGAATAGAGTTCCTTAATTTTACAGTTTTTGAAGATAGGATCTCTCTATTTATTATGTTTTGTTTATTTCTATTTTTTTAGAGAAATATATGGCACTTCCCACATTTCATAGGCTAGCATCTTATGTATGTTAGCTCAGGCTACAAAACAGCTGCTATAACTGTGGGAAAGGAATACTTTAAATATCACTGAACACCACTGAATTGAGGCCTACTGATTCTTGATGATTGTCTCGTGATACTTATGAATCAGATTCAAAATTGAGTTTGAATTGCCTTATTGGACCATTACTTATGCCTAAAACATGAGACTTAAAATAGTATAATAAATAATATTTATTATATATATTTATTTAATATATATATATATTGGCAGAAGCTCCTACCCTCACTTTCATCTATATTTATATAGCCAATTTGTGTGTACTTCCAAGATATATATATATATATATATATATATATATATATATATATAAAAACACAGATCAGCCACAAAACCACTGGCAGGTGAAGTCATTCACATTGCTTATCCAGTTATAATGGCGCCTATCAATAGGTGAGATATGGTAGGCAGCAAGTGGACAGTTAGTTCTTGAAGTTATTGTGTTGGAAGCAGGAAAAATGTTCAAGCATAAGGATCTGAGCGACTTTAATAAGGACCATACTGTAGGCACTTTCGGCGGTGGACAGAGGTCAGCATGGGCACTCTGACGAGTTCTGACACCTTTCTATCATAGCCAGCATTAATTTTTTCAGCAATTTGTGCTACAGTAGTTCAGACGGGCTAGTCTTCACTTCCCAAGCGCATCAATGAGCATGAGCACCCATTACCTTGTCGTCAGTTTAACAGTTGTCCTTCCTTGCACCACTATTGGTAGGTACTCACCACTGCATACTGGGAACAACCCAAAAGACCTGCCAGTTTCAAGATGCTCTGACCCAGTCATCTAGACATCACAATTTGGCAACTTATCAAAGTCGCTCAGATCCTTACACTTTCCTATTTTTCCTGCTTCTAACACATCAACGAATTGACTGTTTACTTACTGCCATTACATTGGCACCCTTGACAGGTGCCAATGTAATGAGGGTATCCGGTCTAAAGATCTACAGTAAAAAGGTAGACATTGTCTAGATAGACACCAGATGCTAGACAGACAATAGGTCGACAGGGACAAAAGGTCGACACACTACAGGTCGACTTGTAAGAGAGTTGACATGTACAAATGGTCAACAGGGTCAAGAGGCAGACATGCAAATGGGCGACATGAAATTGGTCGACACATGATTTTTTTTGTTTTGTTTTTTAGGGTTAGGGTTAGGGTTAGACACTTACCGGAGTGTTAGGGTTAGGCACTTACCCCAACGGTTAGGGTTAGGCACCAGGAGGGTGGGTTAGGGTTAGGCACTTACCAGAGGGTTAGGGTTAGGCACCAGGAGGGTGGGTTAGGGTTAGGCACTTACCGGAGGGTTAGGGTTAGGCACTAGAAGGGACGGTTAGGGTCAGGCACCTACCCCGATGACTAGGGTTAGGCACCAGGAGGGAGGGTTAGGGTTAGGCACCAAGGGGAGGGTTCGTGTTAGGGTTAGACACTTACCGGAGTGTTAGGGTTAGGCACTTACCCCAACGGTTATGGTTAGGCACCAGGAGGGAGGGATAGGGTTAGGCACTTACCAAAGGGTTAGGGTTAGGCACTAGAAGGATTGGTTAGGGTCAGGCACCTACCCCGATGGTTAGGGTTAGGCACCAGGAGGGAGGGTTAGGGTTAGGCACCATGGGGAGGGTCAGGGTTAGGGTGAAGATTATGGTTAGAAAAAAAACATGTGTCAACCATTTTCATGTTGACCATATGTATGTCAACCTTTTGACCCTGTTGACCATTTGTACCTGTCGACCTTCTTACATGCAAACCTTAGTGTGTCGACCTTTTGTCCCTGTCGACCTATTGGTTGTCTAACATCTGGTGTCTATCTAGACATTGTCTACCTTTTTACTGTAGATCTTTCAATCCACATCCGTAATGAGATCATCATTAATGTTATTCACTTCACCTGTCAGTGGTTTTAATGTTATGGCTGATCATTGTATATTTTTATTTGGATTAACATAAAATAGCAACATCAATAACATCACATTATGTGACACAATAAATACCAAAATATAAATGTATGAACTAATAAAATAGCAACAATTTGTGTAAAGTAATACATATGCAAAAGTTAAGAAAATGTATAAAGTAAATTTATGGATGGTGCCACCAAATATTGTGAAGTTAGAAGAACACATTTGTTTTATTTATCTGCTGATTAAGAATATTTAGAGCCTCAATAAATAAACAAAAATTCACAATTTAGACAACAATATATATGGTGATCACATCCCAACAGTAAATGATTGAATTTGCCAGTAGGATAACAAATACTGCAAAATAGTCGCTTTGAGAGCCTGTTGTTTTTGAAAGTTTTGGAATTGTGGCTCTTCTTACTACGGAACGCCATGTGTGGCACCCGATTTCTAATTTTTGGGTCCGGAGGTGGCTGTTCTTTGCTCCCTCTCTCTGCTCTCTTTCTCTCATGCACACACAGAATTTGTGTCAGCACCATCCCCAGCTTCCTATAGGGACTGGCGGTCGGCATTTGTGTTGATTTGTACCATCGGTGACTGCTGACATCATGGGAGCAGGAGATTCAAATATCTTACGCTATTTAAGTATGAGTATTAGGATTCACTAATCTACAGGAGTCCATATCTACGAAATGGTGCTGTCTGTGTATGACCCAAATAGTTACATTAACCAATGCCGTCATTCAGTCCTCTAAGTTTGACCCCAGCTTGTGACTGTTCTTCTGTATTACCGTTTTGGTTCTGGTATACCTGCTTCATTACCAGACCCGGTTTGCTAACTACTCTAATCTATCATGCTAACAACCAACACACCGGGCCATGACCTGCATACTGGTGGGCACAGCAAAGTCAAAACCTCCTTATGTGGGTCCCTGGTGAAAACCAGTTTATTAGACTCCGCACTCCTGCTGTTGATGTGCAGTTCACAGCTGTTACAGTCAATTCACTAATGGAGACCAATAGTCATGACATATCTCATCTTACAAATTCCAGAGAATCTAGATAAGGATCTTCTTCAGAAATGTAGGCAAACGGGTGGTCTACAGACATCTTTGATGATGAGAGATCCGCACATGCACTGGTGCCACACTGCGCATGTGTAGATCTTCTTCTGCGACATTGCTCACACTACTCCCTAAAACGCAGCATGATTGACATGCTGCGGCCATTTGGGGGCAGGGCAGGAGCACTTTGGACCTGAATCATGCCCTAAGTGCACAAATATAGGGAAATCTGACCATGTACTGTCTGGTCAAACATGGTCAGGCAGTATATATATATCCTGTGCACTCAAATACATGCAGATACATTGCACGATTCAGTTTAGAGTGCCATGTCTCAGGTTTGACTGGCATTCATTAGATTTGGCAGGTGTGCCATAGCACTGCAGCAAGATATCATTGATCGTATCATAAATATATACCTTTCATTAAACCACCCCTGCCTTTGCATGAACTTTACTTGTTTAACCTAAGTTTACTTATTACTTATAGATGTGTAAATTTCTAACTATATTTGTGTATTTCTGTCTAACTATTACTAATTCATTTTTCTGCTGTACAAATGTGTGTGTAACAAGTGTTTAGGCTACATGGAGATCAACTGCACTTTCATACGGAAAACCAAAACAATTCAAGCATACAGGTTGTACAACTATGTACACAGCCTATAATTTTACTGTGTCACCCTCCATTAACTTTATTAAATATCAGATGCGTCTATTCACAATACTGAGTTGTACAGGGGTGAATCCAACTGAGTCCTACTGGCAGCACATGGAATGTATTATGTAAATAAGAGGAGTGGCACAAATGGGAAAATATTTAGCAAATATTAAAATGATCTACGATGGGAAATACAGAGCGACAAAGGTTAATGCATTCTTAGATGTGGTGATAGCCAGTACTATTCCACCAACTGGCAGCTACTTATTTTATCTATGTTATATAGAAGAGTAAAGGTGCATACTCTTATGCATATAAAGAAATATGTCTAAAAAATAAAAGTAAAAGGTTGAAGTGAAAAAGTGACTGATAGTCCCTAACTTTCAAGAGCTAGCTTTGTATTGTTTATGTAGATAAATGAGGGTCAAATGAGCAGATAAAGGAAAAGATGGAAGAAAACTTATGTTTCATTTATATACTGGTTTGATAACATTGTGGTTTCAAAATTACTGTTGTTAACATTTCTGCTACAGTCTGTTGAAAAAATCATTTACTAAAATTATTTCTAAACTATCTACTTGTGAATTTGTGATTTCAGCTGTCACTTTGTCTCAGTATCTATTGAATTGGACTGGAGCAATTAGAGAACATATTTAAATTGTTCCACAGGTAAATGCATAGAAAATCAGGTTGCTTATTAGCAGCCAATCAGATTCCAACTGTCACCTCTCTAGTATGGTTTAGAAAAGGAAACCATATATCTTGTTGCTATAGATTACAGCACCCTTTGCAAACAGTTATTTGCAGAACAGTTTATATAAATGTCCCAAATTGAAACATGATGTTCCACAACAGTTGGAGGACCACATATTGGAATCCCTTGCTGTAGGGACTGCTTTCAGATAAACTGGGAGGTACAGACTGTTGTTTCCAGAAATAGCTTAGGACCCTTAGGGCAATAACCACAACTCCTCACACATGACAATATAGTCAATTGCCTCACCCTCCCAGCATAACACTGATAAGAAGCTGTTGACTGCATCTCAGTCATGTCAACGTCCGGTACTCCATGTTGGGGTGCGAGGGGAACATTAAAATAACTGGATGAGTCACATTATCACTGTCAGTCAGTGTTTTAGCACCACCTAACGCTCTACAATGCTGGCGTATTTCTGCATGCGTCATCAATTGCATTATAAATGGATCTAAAATACTATAGTGCCATATGATCTGACTAATAAATATATGATCAGTATACAGCTCAATTGTGTTTTCAATACTGTCCTTGAATAAATATCAATTTATATTGTATTTACATAGTATGTATAATATGTTATGTTTGTATCACAAGTTGATCTTTACAGCTTGGGTTCCTGGCAGGAACTTCATATTCAGCACTAACAGGAAATAAAAGATATAAATATTTTCATTCCCCTTGATGGACAAATAACCAATAATCTAAGTCTACCAGATCTCTGATTACTCTTGGACACCTACTGTACTTGACACCTGAAACAAGTGGTATAGCGTGTTGTAGTTTTCGCACAAATTAGTTTTTATTAAATATATATACAACTAGCTACAGTACCCAACATTGCCCGAAAAGTCCATGACCAAACTCATGGCAGTGCTGAGGAGCTCAAAGTACCTGGACTTGTCAACAGTTTTTGTAAAACAGATTTCAACACCTCCTAAGGATTTCCTTTTAATAATGAACTACTTTGAAGTTATCTGCATTGTGAGGGCTGGTAGCTCTTATAAACAGCATTCTCAGACAATATCTCCACATTAATTTGTGGCTGCAGACTATCTAAACATTAACAGCAATCAGAAGACATAACATATTTATTGTAGCAGACTCCTACACTTTGTGACCGAAGACGCTGACATACTATAAGCTATAAACATTGTGGATCTTACTATGTGCAGCTTCTCCATTCCGAAGTTCTGTGGTAAGCAATTTCAGACTTACTTACTGCTGTGCAACACATTGCCTGAAACCTGTGTACTTATATATATTGGTTACTTGACCTTAGTATCTCTGTGATACAAACTAACTGTATCAGTTTGATTGTGCACAATATTTTTTTTTTTGGATGCCTTTAGTCATTGGAATGTATTTACTTTCCAATCCAGCATGATAAGGGTTCTGCAACCTCTTTTTGCATGCTGGTTTCCATTGTGTAGACTTTGTATCTTC
Source organism: Taudactylus pleione (assembly GCA_031769625.1). Classification (NCBI taxonomy): domain Eukaryota; kingdom Metazoa; phylum Chordata; class Amphibia; order Anura; family Myobatrachidae; genus Taudactylus; species Taudactylus pleione. The sequence continues at coordinate 5,712,462 of JAUIMM010000516.1, read as the reverse complement.
CCTCAAACCTTCTCCTACATGTCTACTCTACCTCTTTGTCTCCAAATTTGTCTTTTACTGCCTCATATGTACTACTTATTGTCTCTGTCAACACCTGCCACCGTGCATTGTAAAGTAGGTTTTTAAAATTAACCTACTCTTTTTGCATTTCACCAATCTGTGAGAAAAACATTATATCAATATGTGCCAAATACATTAAACCAGCCTATGTATTACTTGCCTGTTCCCAAGATCACATTATACTAGCCTTGGCTCCATCACAAAAGACTATACAAAAATCTATACAAGTGTTTGTCTTATCATTACAATACTTTGCTCAACAACAGCCGGTGTTGAAAACCTCTTTGTTATGTTACACAGGAGAGAACGACTGTGCTGGGGTAATTATCAGTGACACACCATGAACAGCTAAGCTGCTCAGTCCTCATAGGATGAATCATGGGGGACAAAGCTGAAGTGAATGGTATGAAGAATCTTGAGGGGCGAAGCGGAAAACTATAAACAGGTAACCAAAACATGAGACCTGAAGCACAGTGAAATAAATTGCTCATGCCATGATTGGTAGGAGTAACAGCCTTCTAAAGGCTGCATGCAGGTGCAGATGTCACAGTTATGTACTGCCACCTGGCCTCTGTAGCTGGTATTGCGGTGGATACTCACATTTGAGTTGTCAGTGTTCACAGTTCACTGCCACCTATCGACTGTAGTTTGTGTAGAAGCACATTTTCACATTTAATATACCAGTCTGTGCCCAACCTCATGTTATACTATCCTATGCCCACAACAAAATTGTAGCTGCCTGTCCCCAGATCAATTTAACACTCTATTTAATATTAAACTATCCTTATCATTAAACCAGTCATATCACATTATATCAGCATGTCTTTAAAAATATATTATACCAAGCTGTGCCTAATAGTATATCAGCCAGTGCCTACACATTATATTAGTCAAGACCCATTATTATACCAGTCTAGCTTCATATTTTTACCATACAATACCAGATCATGATTTCACCGGCATCCCATACCCAACCCTCTATGAGAAGGATTTTAAAATAATATCTAATACATATTCATGATAGGTGATATTGCCCAGCTCCATAATAGGCCGGCAGTGTTCCCTGTGCTGGCCCCAAACCCTAAGCCCATGATGTCATGATGTTGCACCAAGGGGGACAAGGTCACTAGCACCAGGAAGTATAGCAGTTTCCCATGGATGCTCCGTGCGACTCTGCAGTAGTCCAGTCACTCTGCAAGCCCCATTCAGTTGGTGTGGGGCAGCGGCGGTAACACCCCTAGGGCCCTGTACAACGGCAATGCTCACAATGCTTGAACCTGTTAGGTGAGATTTGAGTGTGCTTGCAAACAAGTTGGAGTCTTTTTGACTTTCATCACCCTTGTTCACCATTCACCAAACCCCTTTAATGTATGTTATAATTGTATTTTATGTCCTTCAACCAAATTCGATAAGACTCCAGTGACCACACACTTCTCATTGTATAGGCTAAAATGACTAAACACAAAAATCAGTACTGCTAACCAACAACACATGTCCTGACTCCTTAGTAATATCAAATTGATACAGGAAACCCCAAAGTGAGTTTGATGTATATAATTTGATATATTTTTTAGATTTATCATAACAAGAAAAATGCATGTTATTAGTCATAACAGCTACAGTATAATTCAATAAATACTCTATTACACATAGCACTGGGGTAGTTCTAATGGTAATAATAGTTGTATAGACAAATTACTATCTATTTTAAGTATGCAGCATATGCAGTAAGTGTATTTAAAAATATGACAAGCAATTGAGTCTTTCTTTCAGTCACGTAAGTTTGAAAGGCGGGAAAGAGACCAGCCAGGACATTCATTAGTCCAGACTGTTGCAGACTGTAGAGTTTCATGTTTATGCAGACAACGGGCTGAAATGGATTTTTTAATCCAAGACTGAGAGTAATCCTTTTAAAGAAGGCGTAGCTGTCCGGGTTTAGGCTATAATAATCCTCAAAATACAGTCATACCAGGTGAAATTTGACGGTGATTCTAGTGCCTGGGAGTTGTTTGTGAATGTGACTATAACACACTGCTAACCACGTGTAAACACTGATCTTCAATCTTGCAGCCACAACCTAAACCAGCAGCAACACACCCATTGCAGCAATCTTTGTATAGTTCCCATGCAAATTATTACTTACTAGTATATTGATCTTGTCATATAACAATAAAGTATATCCACACCTAATATACTGATCTTTGCAGCCTCCACACTCAATTCTATCACAGTGGCAAACGCAGGATTTCTACAGGGGGGTTTCCAAATGTTTGATTTTATAGTGAGTGTGAAGAGGGCATAATTAGCACTTATCAGTGGCGTATCTATAATGGGTGCAGTGTGTGCGGGGCACACGGGCCCCCTGGTCCAGCCATATTTTTTTAAACTTACCTGTCTGAGGTCCCGCATCAGGTGTCACTGCTGCTCAGAACACCGGAAAAATGGCCGCCGATGAAAATTTTTCAGTGTTCTGCTCATACGCAGTAGACTCCGGGCACTAGAGTGTGGCCGGACTCTACTAAGCATACAAAGAACGCTGGAAAATGGCTGCCGCGCCCATTTTTCTGGCGTTCTTCACATGCGCAGTAGACTTCAGGCGCACTCTGGTACCCGGAGTCTACTAATGCTCCGGTGGCTGGCCCGGCTGCCAGCCACCAGGGAGAGAAGAGGGGGCCCTGCACGAGGAGTGCACACGGGCCCCCTCCTGTCTTAAAACGCCCCTGGCACTTTTCCAACTTTAATATGTGTCATACAAAGTGTATTGTGTGTCATAATTCCAGCATATACAGGACCAGCCTTTAAATGTGGCAGTAGGGCCATCCTGCCTGAGATGAATGTTTTTATGTCAGATATGGGCATCACTCCAGAGCATATGAGCATGGGATTGGGAGTCTGGGGGAGCAGCAGAAGAACCTAGCACTGCCCTGGACATATATATATGTCCAGGGCAGTCTCCTTATGCACTTAATAGTGTATTGTTATACGGTATTAATAATTAACCCTATTGATGGTCTATAACAGTGCACCCCTAACAGTGCATGTTTTCCAGATCTCCTACTTGGTGCACAGGTGTATTTATTACTGGCTGACATATGTCAGCCACATTTCTGGCTGGCACAGGCACAAGTGGTGAAACTTATTTCATTTGTGATACTGAGAACATGCAGCACTAGAAAAATTCTATTATATTACTATTTCTATTGTGGTCATGGTGTGGGCTGGGGAGAGGGGTTTCCAGGCAACTAGAATCCCCCCCTGCATTTTCCTATGCTATCACACCATCATACAGCCTCCACACAGATAATATCCTACTAATGCTACAATGTCACATTGCACAAAGGGCCTGATTCAGTTTAGAATGGAATTGCAAAGCTGCACTGCACGCCTCCTGCATGCATTACTTATCTGAGCTGCGTTGTACAATGCAGCATCGAATCATCCGTGTGTCCATCAGTAGGCTAAGTGACCCATGGGGTCATGCAAGCTGGCCACCACAGATGAGAGAAAGAGGCCAGGAAATCTCCATCAGCCGACTGAGATCCTGGCCTCTACCCTCCCCCCACCACCAATTTGGGAAATGGAGGCCTTCGCTGCCCCTTCCCTGCCCACAAATGGCAATCATAATCCCTGCCCACAATCAATGACAGTCTGCATGCGGGATCGCAGACACTTTCTGCACATGCGCAGAATGGGTCAGGTGCCTGTGGAGATTCCCGACCATCGGGAATCTGCGTTCAGCAGTGCATTAGTGTACACTGTTGAATCAGGCCCAAAATGTACTGATCATTTCCCAACATCATACAGCCTCCACACAGACAATATACTACTAATGCTACAATGTCATCATACAGCTTCCAATCCATGCACTAAATATACTGATCCTGAAACACCATCCTACAGCCTCCACACAGACAATATACGACTAATGCTACAATGTCACCATACAGTCTCAATACACTAAATACTGATCCTGTCACAAAATCATACAGCCTCCACCAACAATATATGACTAATGCGAAAATGTCACCATACAGCCTCCATACACTAAATACTGATCCTGTCACACCATCCTACAGCCTCCACACAGCCAATATACTACTAATGCTACAATGTCATCATACAGTCTCCAATCTATACACTAAATATACTGATCCTATAACACCATCAAACCGTCTACAAAAACAATATACGACTAATGCTACCAATCCATGCACTAAATATACTGATCCTGAAACACCATCCTACAGCCTCCACACAGACAATATACGACTAATGCTACAATGTCACCATACAGTCTCAATACACTAAATACTGATCCTGTCACAAAATCATACAGCCTCCACTGACAATATACGACTAATGCTAAAATGTCACCATACAGTCTCCATACACTAAATATACTGATCCTGTCATACCATCCTACAACCTCCACACAGACAATATACTACTAATGCTACAATGTCACCACACAGCTTCCATACACTAAATATACAGAACCTGTAACACCATCATACAGCCTCCAAAGACAATATATTACTAAAGCTACAATGTCATCATACAGTCTCCATACATTAAATATACTGATCCTGTCACACCATTATACAGCCTCCACACAGACAATATACTAATGCTGCAATGTCACCATACAGTCTCCACTCACACACAATACACTGATCTTATCACACCATCATACAGCCTCCACACAGACAATAAACTACATTGGTAACAATGTCACCATAGAACCTTCATGCACTATATATACTGATCTTGTAACACCATCATACAGTCTCCACAGACAATATGCTAATGCAACTATGTCACCATACAGCCTCCATACACTAAATATACTGATCCTGTCACACCATCATACAGCCTCCACACAGACAATATACTAATGCAACAATGTCACCATTCAGCCTCTATACACTAAACACTAAATATACTGATGCTGTAACAACATCATACAGCCTCTACACAGATAATATACTAATGCAACAATGTCACCATACAGCCTCCATACACTAAATATACTGATCCTGTAGCACCATCATACAGTCTCCACAGACAATATACTACTAGTGCTATACTATCACCATACAGTCTCCATACACTAATTATACTGATCATGTAGCACCATCATACAGCCTCCACACAGACAATATACTAATGCAACAATGTCACCATACAGTCTCCATACACTAAATATACTGATCCTGTAACACCATCATACAGTCTCCACAGACAATATACTACTAGTGCTATACTATCACCATACAGTCTCTATACACTATATATACTGATCATGTAACACCATCATATAGCCTCCACAAACACTAGTGCTATAATGTCACCATACAGCCTCCACACACGCAATATACTGATCACACCATCATATATGGGAAGATTTATCAAACCTTTAGAGAGAGAAAGATAATGTGGAGAAGTGGCCAGTAGCAACCAGTCAGCTTATATCATTTATTTAGCACAGTCTTTAAAATGACAGAAGCTAATTGGTTGCCATGGACAACTCCTCTACTTTATCTCTCTAAGGTTTGATACATCTCCCACATAGGGGGGAATTCAATTACACATGATAATTTTTCATGCAATAAAAACAGGACTTTACTGCAATTTTTTTTTCGCTCAATTCATTTACCCTCTCTTTTTGCCGCATTAAAAATGTCCAGTTTTTGGGCGAAAACACATTGGATCTGGGATAAGTTACCGGATCCATGTATATTCTTGATCACAGGCGTGTAAAAATGGCACTTATCTGGGATTTCATTTTGCTTGCCTCGGGGCAGATGAAAAGAAAATCCCATAGTGCCAGCTATCGGGGACAATTGAATAACCCTATAACTTAGCCATGGTAAATTACCGTGAAGAATCCTGTAATATCACCATGCAGCCTCCAATAAGCCATTATACTGATCCTGAAACATCACTATACAGGCTCCAATAACTCCATATACTCATCCTGAAATATTATCATGCAGCCTCCACACACCATGTATACTGATCCATCCTGTTGATCACTATGCAGCCTCCATACATCCTGTTGACATGCAGCCTTCACATACTCTGCATTCATATCCTTCAACATCACCATGTGCCTCCTCACTCTATAGATACTGATCCTCTCACACCGACATTCAGCTTTCCCCAGTGGAAAAAGTTGCCGGCCCTCGCCTATAGTTACAAGTTGACGCATGATATATAGTAGCCTCCACATACTGGATAAGTGTGCAGATACTAATTTTCTTACTCTCTAAAATTATTTCACTGATATCTGGTACTAGTTATAAGAATTCAAAATTAGATAAGAAAATAGTGCAAAACTGTGCACCAGTTTTACCGCCACAAGAAAGCACTGGCTGCAAACTAACAATGTAATATGAATACATCCAGTATATTGATAATGTCATATCAGCAAGCAGCCTCCTCACACCCAATATACAGGCTGATTCACCATAGTACAGCCTCCACACCCAATACACTAATACTGCAACATGAGCTTGTAGCATCTAATGCACATTAAACGGTTACTCTCACATCTCCATGCATTCATCAGAAACCCAGTATGCTTTTTGTACAAAATGGTTGTTCCACATATCCTGGGACTGATTCTGTGACATCATCATGTGTCGTCTTCACATTCTGTATCACTCATTCAAGTAAGCAATAAATGAAGTACCAGTGTCCTAGTTTTGTATTTTGTACCAGCCTATACACCCAGAGCCTACAACTTGCATTGTGCAGAATCCACTCCTAGATCACAGAGCCTCAGGGCCTGATTCAGACCCGCTCGCGAGCGCTGAGCACTCGCAAGCGGGTCGATGGTGCCCTAGTGCACATGCGCACGACGGAGGGAGCTCCGTCGTGCGCATGCGCGAGACCCGGGGAGCGACGGGGAAGCCATCACTCCAGGTCTCACACCAAAGGGGGCGTGCTGTCGATGTTGATTGACAGCACGCCCCCTTTGGTGGGCGTGCCAGGGGCGTGGCTGCCAGACAGAGGCGTTCCCATGGGAACGCCTACCGTCTGGGTCCGGCCCCACTGACATCACTAGTGATGTCAGTGGGAGTTATTTTGGCTCTGATAGAGCCAAAAGCACTCCAGGGCTTACGGTCACCGAGACCCTACCGCAGGGTCTCGTCACAAGCCCGATGGTCGCGATGGTCTTGACCTTCGCGACCATCATCATGGACGCTCGCATAAGCTGTGGATGGTAACCCACAGCTATGCGAGCGTCCAAGAGGCCGCTCCAAGTTTAGGTAGGAGGACCCTGATTCAGAGAGAGCGCTCTGGTCAGAGCGTCCGGCTCTGAATCAAGCCCTCAGTACTCACTTTGATTCTCATACAGAATATAATGCAAGTCACTTTGCGGAAGCATCTTGCCTGTTTTCATGCTGCTCATGCTCTGGAGCTGATCATACTAAACAACTGGCAATAATGGGCCTGATTCAGCAGAGGACGCTAAACTGTTGTTGGATGGAGATTCATGATTATCGGTAATCTGTGCATGTGCAAAACGGGTCCTGCAAGGTCGCTCGCAAGGATGGAATTGCAAAGCTGCTTGTGTGCGGCTTTGCAATTCCGTCCTCTGCTGAATCAGGCCCAATAAGTCATATGCAACTCAGGGCTTGATTCGGCAAGAAACGCAGTTGCGTATATCCACGCAATTGGTTGATTAATTCGCACAGCGCATGCGTATGCATGATAGTGCGTGAACTAGCAATTGCGATGGTAACTGCATATACAGAGGCTACGCAGACCCACAGCAGAGTGATTGACAGAAAGTGCCGTTTGTGGGTGTTGACAGGGGGGGGGGTGATCGGGCGAATGCAGGCATGCCAGTGCATTTCAACGCCGTTGTATGGCTTGCATAAATTATCCACTGTGACACTAGACTCCTCCTGAGGTCTCATAGCGTGTGCAGAAGGTAGCAATTCCTGAGTGAGGTCTGACCTGCCTTACCTGTGCATCTGGATCCGATGTTACTCGATGTTACCGATTGTTTCACTATGTTGCCCTATTATACGGATGTGAGTAAGGGGAAGTGGGCATCTTTATGTCAGGCTGCGTACGCAATGTGAATGCAAAAACTTAAATAGCGCTGATATTAGAAAGCAGTTGCGTGCGTATAAGCAGAATAGCGATCCATGCTGAATCAGGCTCTCAGGCATATCTCCACTTACCTGATGGTAAGCTGAAGGAGTGTAACTGGGTGTTAAGTGGGTATTTGCATGTAGGCAAAGTAAAACAAGGGTATTTCAAGGGTGTGTTGATGGAATTGCGGCTATACGCTGGGTTGTGTGAACGTTAAATTATGCCTGTTTTCAGATGTATTGCACCAGGGACAGGACTGGTCCAAGTGTGCACTGATGATAATGAGTACATCTCTTTACCCGAGCTCACCGATAAGGGCAGTGTGGCCACAGAGATGCGTAGAATGATGTATACTGAATATGTGCATCTAGTTCCATGTGTGCAATGCGGAAGCAATTACCCTGAACCTGTGTAATAAATCACCATACTACCAGTGTATTCATCTTGTACCCAAGCCATGCCTACTCCACAGACTGGTCCTCCACAGGTGCCATGCTGCCTATACATCTACACTATATCATACTCACTCAATCCCAATATTTAGCTGTGCTGATATATCCTCTGCATTCTGCACCCTATTTCCATGAATGAAGCTGCATCTTGGCCCTTTAATTAGCTTATAAAGGGTTCACAGTCTAAATAAATGTTACTTTTGTGTATGGCCTACTTACTGTATATAAACTCCGTACCTTTCCCTCCCCTTCCTTAAAGGATAAGTGAATACATTGCTTCTTCCCACTACACCTAAAGCCACCTGCACAATTCATTTAGTAAAATAGTTCAAGCAGTGTGTGTGTGTGTGTGTGTGTGTGTGTGTGTGTGTGTGTGTGTGTGTGTGTGTGTGTGTGTGTGTGTGTGTGTGTGTATGCATGCATCCAAGTGTGTGTGCGGTACAATGGTTAGCATTATATAATAGATCAGATGGTTAGCATTACAACTTCACAGCACTAAGGTCTTAGGTTCAAGACTCACCAAGGCCCTATTGAGTTTGTATCTTCTCCCTGTGTTTGCACAGGTTTTCTTTAGTTGCTCCCGTTTCCTCCCACAATACAAAAATATAATGCAAGGTGAACAGAAAGAATGAACCCTTTGGGGGCCGGTGTGGGCCTTAGTCAGCTGCTAAGGGGGACATTGTCTTTTTTTGCCTTCTCTTTTGAGGTAGCATGGCCATGACTCCTGAGGTTTGGTCACACCCCCTCAGTACCCAGGACCAAGGCAGCTCTCTGCACCCCTGAGTATAGATTGTAAAGAACACTGGGACAGCCAGGGACTGATATGAATGTCCAAATATTCTCTGTAAAGAGCTGTGGGATATGTGTGTGCTGGTAATAAATAAAATGGATTTATTTATTTATGAAAAATAGAAAGACAGATAGATAGATAGATAGATAGATAGATAGATAGATAGATAGATAGATAGATAGATAGATAGATAGATAATCCTCTTCTGTTACAATGATGGGATTTGTGGTGCAAGGACAGCTCTGGAGCTACAGGTTACCTATCTGAGATACACTATTACTTAGATCCACCCTACTGCTGCTATTTTGCTGTAATCTACTGAGTACTCCGCGGTCTGCTGTATTGATCAACACTACAAGTAGTGTTCAAAGGTGGGAGTTAAGAACTGAAGCTAACCCACAACGCTACGAGTAGGTTTTATACTTTGGCACAGTTCAATCATTTGTTACATCAGCACTTGAGACCACATCAAACAGACAGACACTACTTTTTTTCCCCCAACTGGATCTATTTTTCTTTTATCTAAGTTTGAACAAACAGCCGATAGCTGACAAAAGCTACCTGGTAACTCTCATATATTAAAGAATGGCAACTTGTAGCAAGGAGCGATCACGCAATGGTGCCTTCAACAAAGAATGTGAACGGTGTAATGTTCTATACATGGCTGTAACAATACATATGAATAAAATAATATATCATAGCTCAATCGTGCAAGGTTTCCTCTGTCTGCCATGCCTGTAGTTCCACCACCGCTTACCTATGGTGCAAAGTATCACTTTAATGATTTATACTCAGTCTGACATAACCTCTGAGGTTGCCAACGTAATTTAAATACTTATAGTAATATTATTTTCATCAGTAATATATTGTAGTATTTAAATGTATACCACTGAAAATATTACTCTCGGTATCAATGAAAGCGATTAGAAATAGATGTTTTACTTCATTTGACATGCGGTAATTATTTCCGTTTCAGTATATCCTTCAATCCAGCTTCATCGCACATTTCCCGATGTTACCTGGCTAATCTGTGAGGGGGGGAGGGAATTGCATGCTTCTCAACACATTGGTGTGGCTAGGACAGGTCAGGACACACAGATATACGTCTGAGCGAATGAGATAACCAATAATGGGACATTAAAAAGTGCCACATTCCCCATTCATTTTTCCAGGACTAGGCTGCAGAGCTCCTGTTTGCGAATGTTTTAAGCGGTGTTTAAGGTTAAACTTTAATGGCTCCCAAAAGGGGGGTCGGGGGGGGGGAGCGGAGGCAGGGGGGGAGAGAGAGAGAAAGAGAGAGAGAGATTACATAGAGAAATCGAATATATATATATATATATATATATATTATATATATATATGCTATTTCTTGGTAGTACACACGATTTGGCTATAAGGAGTGCAATTCCCCAGAAATACTGTAGTAGATACAGATGATAGTGAGGGTAGGAGTTTCTGCCAATAAGCACATCCTTTCCTTAGAAATATAGATCAAGCTGAAGATAGTGGCGTATTATTGCTTTATGGGAGCATCTATGCTGAGACATTTTGTCAATCTGCCCAAACAAAAACAAAACAGCTCCACTGTAGAAAGAAGAGGTCCCTGAGATGACACGCCCATGCAACCGAGCTTTAAGATAAGAGAGTCCCATACTTACATCTGCTCCCAGTGCTTTTTGGAAGGGTTAATATATTCCCTGTCCAATCAGCTCCAGGCTCTTCCAGCTATAATATAGCACTAAGGGCAGGCTGCTCTCACAGGCTCGCCCTGCTTGTTCTCATCATTACTATCAAACCTTTTTTCCCCCTTTTTTTATTTTATTTTTTTATTATTTTTTATTTATTTATTTATTTTTAACTTCCCCCCCTCCCCTCCCCGTTGACTGTGATCCGTGTCTTACGTCTAAACTCCGATGTATAGCACGCTGCTATTTCAGCACCTACCTGGGAGGCTATCGGTGGATACTATCAAAGGCAGCAGCAGGAGAGAATCCATCTAGGCGGAGATCACTGCTGAGCTGCGGGAGTCACTGGCTGCACATGGACGAGATGCTGCTGCTGACACGGATCCTACTGCTGGGACTGATCAGTGCTCTGGTCGTTCCTCCTGGCCTCACCTGTGGACCAGGCAGGGGCATTGGCAAGAGAAGACCCCCCAAAAAGCTGACCCCCTTAGCCTATAAGCAATTCATCCCAAACGTCGCTGAGAAAACCCTGGGAGCTAGCGGGAGATATGAAGGAAAGATCACTAGGAACTCGGAGAGGTTTAAGGAGCTCACCCCAAATTATAACTCAGACATCATTTTTAAGGACGAGGAGAACACGGCAGCAGACAGACTCATGACCCAGGTACATGCACAAACCAGCTTAAATTTTATATATATATATATATATATATATATATATACTGAATATATATATATATATATATATCTGCCGTGTCCAGTGGACAGAGACTTTTTGCCTTTTGTCATCCTATTTTATTTAAATCAGGTGTAATTTCACCCAACCTGTTCCAGCCCAGACACCTGCATTACACCACATCTGACCCCAGCCCGGCACTGGCAGAGCCATGGACTGGTACAAGGTATCAGAGGCGGTCAATCATTGCTGACATAGAATGACAGGCACTCACCTCCCTGGTTAATCAGACAGGGGCTGCTCTCAGGGTTTAGTGCCTAGTTATCCTGCCACAATAGGCAGTTAAATCTCCTTCGACCGCCTCCACCTCCTCCTTATAAATCGCTTCTGAGGCTGTAGAAATATTTATTTCCAGCATTGCCCATCAGAGGATATATATATATATATATATATATATATACATACATACATATATATATATATATATATATATATATATCCTGTGTAGAATAACCGGGATCTTCGTTAGAAAGGGCTTCTTGCATCTTGGGTACATTACATCATTTCTTAGTAAATGAGATGCACACTTGGGTGTAAATGAATAGGTTCCCAGAGAAGAGGAGTAGGGCAATTAACCCCATCAGCATCATGCATTTGTATATTGGACTAGATATAAAGGATGGAGACAGATATATAGGTCAGGCTAGTGAGATATATACATGTCCCAGATGTGTGCAGATAGGTCAGGGTGTTACACCTCCCACTCAGGATCTATATTCCCCTCCTGTCTCTCGAGGATTTTTTCAGCTAAGTGACAGATTCCCCCATGGAACCTCAGAGCGGCCACGTTACATTGCCCTGTCCCTGAAGGAACTGGCTGCCAGATCAATTCCATGAGCAGAGATCAGACAGCCGGGCTGCAGGGTCACCCTTCCTGTGCCCTTCCATGCCATGGGGCTGCCCAGCATCATACTTATACTGCTATGTAGCACTGCTGCTTATATGGGCAGTTACAGGAGCAGGCAGTAAGATAAGTGATTTATCACATAAGCGGAATGATTAGAGCCTGAGTGCCTCTCTCTCCCACCAGACAGACACATCTTATATTTTCAGCTCCACTTACTCATCCCTTTTATTGATCGCAACGGCTAGTGTTTCTCAGTGTGTGCCTCTGTACAGCATGGGGATGGACATGTGTGGTGCCCAGGGGAAAGACGACTTATTAATGCCCCCTGCCAGTCAGAAGCTGCACGTACTTACGTACGTACGTACATAGATAGTTAGATAGGTAGATAGATAGATAGATAGATAGATAGATAGATAGATAGATAGATAGATAGATAGATAGATAGATAGATAGATAGATAGATAGATCTTTGAGGAGAGAGCGAGAGAGACAGACAGATAGACAGACATACTGCATAAATAGAGAAAACGTTTGTATATATATATATATATATATATATACACACACACACATTTCTTGGAAGGGAGAGAGAGAGAGAGAAACATGTACAGTTGAGGGAGGGCGCGATGGATACATTTATCATAGATAGATAGATAGATAGATAGATAGATAGATAGATAGATAGATAGATAGATAGATAGATAGATAGATTGTTTAAGGTGAAATAGAAAGGTAACTCTGCAGTATATATTCGTGTCTGTCTATGCCCAGGCCACGCTCTGCTCCGGTAATGCCCTTTCCAATGAGTAGGCGAACCCCTCTTGGATAGAAGCTGTACTTTGGGCGCAGTTTGATCACTATCACTGTATTTGTTGCAGCATCTGAACTTCTGACCCTCTGTAAAATTTTCTTAACTAAAACTAACACCAGCAAACAGAACACCCATGGTTGGGCAGCGAAATTTCAGACAGAGTCCCTGCCACCAGATGATGTACTAGCCCCTGTCTCTAGGTACATGCCAGCAGCTCCTTTCACGTCGTGATGTACATGCCAGCAGCCCCTGCCACAAGGTGATGTACATGCCAGCAGCTCCTCTCAACTGGTGATGTACATGCCAGCAGCCCCTGCCACAAGGTGGTGTACATACCAGCAGCTCCTCTCACCTGATGATGTACATGCCAGCAGCCACTGCCACCAGATGATATACATGCCAGTAGCTCCTCTCACCTGGTGGTGTACATGCCAGCAGCACATCACCTGGTGGTGTACATGCCAGCAACCGCTGCCACCAGGTGGTGTACATGCCAGTAGGGTAGCCCCTGTCACCTGGTGGTGTACATGCCAGTAGGGTAGCCCCTGTCACCTGGTGGTGTACATGCCAGCAGCCCCTGTAGACTCGTGGAGTACATGCCAGCAGCCCCTGCCACGAGCTGGTGCACAAGCCAGCAACCCCTACCATCAAGTGTTGTACATGCCAGCAGCCCCTGCCACCAGGTGGTGCACATGTCAGCAACCCCTACCACCAGGTGGTGTACATGCCAGCAGCCCCTGCCACCAGGTGGTGCACAAGCCAGCAACCCCTATCATCAGGTGTTGTACATGCCAGCAGCCCCTGCCACCAGGTGTTGCACATTCCAGCAACCCCTACCACCAGGTGATGTACATGCCGGCAGCCCCTGCCACCAGGTGGTATACATGCCGGTAGCCCCTGTCACCAGGTGGTGTACATGCCGGCAGCCCCTACGACCAGGTGGTGTGCATGCCGTTAGCCCCTGTCACCTGGTGGTGTGCATGCCGGCAGCCCCTGTCACCTGGTGGTGTGCATGCCGGCAGCCCCTGTCACCTGGTGGTGTGCATGCCAGCAGCCCCTGCCACCAGGTGGTCTACATGCCAGCAGCCTGCCCTGAGTCCAGGTGTAGTGGTTGCAGTGTAGAATAAGGGGAATGCCAGCAGTCTGCTGACTTACATAAACCAATGCAAAGTGGATATTGGGTGATGTTGATTTTTCTTTTCCTAATAATTTCTTGTTCACCTGAATTATTGGCAAGTGCACGGACCCGCCTTACAGGTCTATCTACTGTGTAAAGATTTCCACTCAATGAGAATCTTAAACTTTCAAAATATTTGTTTAATGTGTTAGTTACTAGTTAATATTAACTGAAGTGGGAGCTAGAGAGGGAGAGACAGATACTGCGAGACACTCACAGTCACTGAGTGACAGACTGAGTCAGGGGAAAGGAAGGTGTGTGGCTGGGGCCTGGGGGGTGGCAATAAAGAGGGGGAGAGGGCAAATATAGGATCCAAGATATGCAGTTAGCTTCAGTGTCTCTATAATTAAATGGAATTTATATTAGATGTCTTCTTGGACTTGTACGAACGAGAGAATTTTGAATTTCTGTGCATTAAGTAGCAGGCAAGTGCTATGCAGACACCTAGGTACATATAGAGTGTGGAATGTAGAGATTGGCCTGATATTTTGAAAACCCACCAGGTTGTTTACCCTGACAGGTAACTGCTAAGTGTTTCCATTTGTGAAGAGATTAGGGTCTGGCAGGGAGGGCTTGTTGGACAACTTCGCCTGAGCACAAAGCTGAGCTCTGGCTGCCCTGCTGGGCTTCATGTTGGCTGAGCAGAATTGGGGTTGATTTGTGGCACACGACCCAGTGAATTCATGAAAAGCCTAATCTTCACGGATGTGACTCTGACAATGCATCTGTAGCTGGCAGCAAAAGGCAGGGCCTTGCTGACTCCTGTGTAAAACGGACTATATACCTGTCATAAATCACATACTATGAATGTATCATCTACTTTATCGTGTAAATAATTTTGCTAAACAAATAGAGATAACACTGTAAAAGATTACAGCTATATAAGGCCCATTATAGACAAGGCCGTAGTTACAATCTCTAAAAACTGGAAAAAGTTTTTGAGGCTCTTAAAGTAATATACACACACTAATGTATATTTACATGTACATATACTCCTAAGCATAACAATGCGAACCTACTTCACAGTATAAGCTGGAGAGTTGATATAACTGTACGTGTCACATATATCTTTTCTAAAATGCCCCACTCAATATTAACATATAAAGTATACTTGTTTTGCTTTCAAAGCAGTCAGAAATGTCATATGCTATATATTTGTCAATGTTAGGGACTCTTTAATATGCCAATGTTAGGGATAGCCTCTAACCTTACACATGGGTGTATTTTAATCTATGACATATACTTTAATGGATTTAGCTAATAACCTGTATTGTTATATAATTATATACACGTACATATGTACATACATACACATAATATATATCTACAGTGTGTGTGTGTGTGTGTGTGTGTGTGTGTGTGTGTGTGTGTGTGTGTGTGTGTGTGTGTGTGTGTGTGTGTGTGTGTGTGTGTGTGTGTGTGTGTGTGTGTGTGTGTGTGTGTTTTAAGACACATAACCGCAGCCGTGTACTATTCCATTAGTAATTAATTAGACATTAAAGTTATAACATTGTGTCCTAAGCTCTGAAAATTGATACACTGAAAAGTGATAAACTGCCAGCCACTCAGCTCATAGCTGTCATACAGGCTGTGTTTGAAAAATGACAGTTAAGAACTGATTGGTTGGTAGTTTACCACTCTAATTTGTCACTTTCAAGAGCTTAGTACATCTGCCCCACAAGTGTCTCAGTTGAATGGATATCGCAGACATAGCCAATCTGTGGCTATTCACTTGCTGTGGAACTAGAAGCCTCAGCAAACCATGTTAGTCAGAGGTTCACATAATATGCTGGGATTTACAGTGCTTCACACTATCCTCATCTGAGATCTAACTCAAGTTTAGCCATCTCTATCACAGCTAGTGCCAGGATTACTGACAGTCATATACATTTGTAAGTATGCCGAAAACAAAGTTCAGTGTGTACTTCTGCCCTCAGAGTGTGTTTGCTGCCGTCACTCATGTCTACCATCTTTTCTTTTTGCCTAAATTCTTAAAAGAAAAGAAAAGCCTGACATATATAGATGGAAGATGGAAGTGAATAGGGGAAACAAATGTATTGATGTCATACAGACTGAAGGAGAATCGGTTTTTTTTTAAAGTGACATTCAAGATAAATAATGTTTGCTTACTCCCTGTCTTGAAGTACAACTCCCCTGTTATTTTAACATTGTTATCGTCTCAGTCCCTGTCCTATCTGGTTTACAATTCCCAGCATCTTCCCTTCAATGGTAGCAGTTGTGGAGATCTTGGAGGAGCTGCTCTCTATAGATGTTTGCAGCAGAGAGTGTCTCTGAGGCACTTTACAAGTTGCAAATACCTCCAGCGCTAAGGACCCTACTGAGTGATCTGCAAGGCGAGCTCTTGCCCAGCAGATAATGGTGTGTGAGTGTATTGAGAGACTTTTCAACAAGGAATTAAGGTGAAAAGGATCCACAGACTTTCCGGTGTAAAATCCTGGGTTCCCATTTAAAGGACTGACAGCATTTGTCTTCTAGAACAAGTTGTATATATTTAGAGTCCCTCGCATTAGTGTAAGGTAGCATGGGGAATGACTGACATCTTTAGATCGCAAGAGGTTATGCAGAACAGGTCGCTCATGCCTTTGCCATTCCCAGGCCTATTGGTAGCGGACTGTAGGCCGCACATGATGGGGTGCAACAGAAATAAAGTTTAAAATAGAAGTGTAGTGACTGAATTAAAAAGACAGGAAAAACGTAATTAACTTTGGATAATCACAGTTTAGTTTTCAGAAAATGGGGTCAGAAATAAGATAATTAATAATTTATTATTATTATTATTATTATTATTATTATTATTATTATTATTTAAAATGTGCCCTATAGATTCTAGACTACCATCAATAAAATTAGGAGATGGATATTGGGGGCAATATTTAAATCAGAACACTGGTTGGGGTATTTATTTGGTAATATGATAAATGACATGGAAGGTGATTTTTTTCTTTGAGGTGCAAAAACGATTGAGAAAAGTGTTAAACAATTTAATAAGAGAGCTGTATTCCCCATGGCACCATGCCTGCACTGGCCAAAGTTCCCGTTCCATTGTGATCCATTATTTAATAAAGTTACTCTCAGTTCAGAGCAGATAGTGGGCTTTTGGCTGCAGAACAGAGTAATAAGCGTATTAAAACATAAGAATATTGCAGCTGACTCTTTATCTACAGTAAGCACACATTTCTTATCATAAACCGAGGAATGTCCATACTACAAACCTGTCCGGCAGGTTCTTGCAACAGTTTGGAGTTTTGGATCCTGCAAATAATTATCTTCTCTCCCTTTTGTCTTATCCTACTCTAGAGATGCAAAGACAAACTCAATGCCTTGGCTATCTCAGTGATGAATCAGTGGCCCGGGGTGAAATTGCGTGTGACAGAAGGCTGGGATGAAGATGGCCACCACTCTGAAGAGTCACTACACTATGAAGGGCGAGCAGTGGACATCACGACCTCTGATAGGGAGCGTAGTAAATATGGCATGCTAGCCAGACTGGCGGTAGAAGCTGGATTTGACTGGGTCTATTATGAGTCCAAAGCTCACATTCACTGTTCTGTTAAAGCAGGTAAGATCCTCCACCTACAGTGATCTACTTCTGTCCATTTAGCGATAGTGCAGGCAGCCAATCATTAATGTCTTGTGGTAGCCACCAAGAGTTTCCTCCAACTTTAATAAGTTCTTGAGGTTATTTAAGAGACAAGTGAACTATTCCAGGTCTAAAAGAACTTAAAACCTGATCTAAACTGTAAAATCCTTTCAAAATGATCCATTAGGGGAACCCATTTAACTATAAAGAACCCAGGTAGCCTTTTATACTTCCCAACCAGTACTTAAAGTATGTTGAAAATATCCTTTTAAATTAAAACTCCTTAGTAGGTAAATTACATTAATCTGGTGACATTAATGAGAAACAAATTATTACACTTAGATTCAGAGTAAAATGTTAATGGTAGTAATGGCTGCATAGAAATGATTAAACTTTGATAACCATTATATAATGAAAGACTCATAACAAATAATAAAATTGCAGTTTAATGTTAATTTTATGACCAGTATTATCTGTATGTGGAGTAAGCAGTAACAAGCAGTATTATTTCCCCTTGTGCTCCGCTTTATGTCTGCCAGATATTGTTGTGCTTAGCTGTATAACGGTAGTAAATGATCAAACGTTGGGGCTTTTCATGATAAATAACAGATCCTTTACAAGTCCCCAATAGCTTATAAAGGAAATATGTTTTTAATTTAAAGTAGTCCCTTAGTATGTATATTTAGCACTCATATAGCAGTTAATTAAAATTTCACCGGCTCTGTTAAGTTCTATCAACAAAATTAGTTCTCAGAAGTACTGTGGTTTTTGGGATGAACAGAAACCAATAAATTTTAAGACTTCCTTGGCTAAGAATTGCATCAGGCTCTCTGCTTTACATTTACTAAAGTCTGCAAGCCGCTGGTAAACTTTTCCAGAGCTAGGTAACCTGTAGCTGACCAACTGTTGTATCACTATAAGTTCCAACATTCCCTTCCTAGCAAAGGATTACTAGCCTTCAGATTCAT
Source organism: Taudactylus pleione (assembly GCA_031769625.1). Classification (NCBI taxonomy): domain Eukaryota; kingdom Metazoa; phylum Chordata; class Amphibia; order Anura; family Myobatrachidae; genus Taudactylus; species Taudactylus pleione. The sequence goes on along the minus strand of JAUIMM010000516.1, from coordinate 5,693,226 downwards.
AAACCCTTTATTTAGGTACCCTGAACAGGCCAGGTCTTGTGGATATCCTTAACTTTGTACTGATGCATTTACCTAGTTGACAGAGCCAGCTCTGCCGCCTTCCTCCGGGACAATTCTCTAACTGAGGCACTCAAATGTATTTAAAATAAATGTTTATTTATGTATATATACAGAGTGCGTACAGTGCGTATATATATATATATATATATATATATATATACGCACTCTACATACTTACAGAAAACATTTGGTAACTTTAGAATATTGCCCTGATCATATGCCATAAATACAGTATGTCGGAATAAATCTCTAAACACTGCATTATGCCTTAGCTACAACTTTTCTATGTTATTGTGAACCTGAACTCATTATTAAAAATAGTTTGAAACAAGCTTATAAGCATGAACCAAGGACCACGTGACTTATTACATACCCGCAGTAAATATACTCTTACCCATTCAATCAGCACTGTTTTATTTCCGATGTGTAGTGTAGTGTGTACAGTATCGGCCAGTGCCTCCTGATGCTTGTACAATTATTGGTGCACTTGATGCATCAGAGTGCATTTTGGGGATATTGTCGAGGCTACTGCAATAATGATCTATCAGTTTTAATTGTCCGTGGGCTATTTCTTGTCAGTAAAGGTTAAATTACTATTGAGACTCGCCAAATCCTAGATGACTTACATTAATTAGAACTACATAAAGATGGTGGGTTCATTGCACATTATCACCCCTTATGCACACAGCGAGCTATAATTTCTATCCATGCGCTTAGTACGCCACACACTGTCACAGATCAGCAACAGCTGCCATAAACTCTATCAGCGTATAGTACATGGTCAGCTGCCAGACACAGCTTAGAGCCAGGTTACAGCACAATGATCTGCTACCAAGAGCTGTCTCTGGCCTGATATTTCAGCTGAGACTATTCATTTCATTATTCGGTAGTAAGGAAAATGTATATATATATATATATATATATATATATATATATGTGTGTATTATACACTCACACACATATATATATACATATATATATATATATATATATATATATATATATATATATACACATATATACATATATATAGACATATATATATATGTCTATATATATACACAAATACATACTATCTGCAGAAGTAGAGTGAATTGCCTTTCCTTGTATACGTTATGATATTGTAGATCTCCTTAGAATTACCCTGGTGAATTAATGTGCCATGTAAGGTCGTGTGACTGAACTGTCCTCAATTCATCAGCAAAGCTTGGACTCCTATAGCTAAAGCAGGGTTACCATTGTCCTAGCTCCATTTCATGTGGGGGAATTTGATGAGGAGATTAAAATCCACAGTTCAGGAGCTCTACGTTTCTTTATAGTCGAGATATCTTGTTTACTAAAGTATGATCCTGGACAATGGGCCCCAGAGATGAGAATTATTATTACCATGACAGAGAGGCAGGGAGGCAGAATGAAGCCCCCAGGTTATTTAGGACAAGACTATTCCATTTAAAATTCAATTTGAGTGTCTTGGAAAGTGTCTGTGCTGTGCAAATAGTTCCTCTCGGATTCTGGAGTGTATGTGTGTGAATTAGCACATGGAGTTCCTGCACCTGAGCAAATAGGGGCAAAGCTGGGAAGAAAATGAAGCATCCTCTTTTCCAAGAGTGACTCCATTTTGTTACATGAATCAGAATGACAATTGGATTTTAATTAGAGAACCCAAACAAGTGCTACTCAAAGCCCCCAGATCTTCACACCTCCGCCAAGTCACTGGTATGTTTGTAGAGTGGTTGTGTCGGATGAGATCTTTTCAACAGTCCCAAAATATGCAAACAAAGCTGTTCACTGCTTGATTCCAGCACCATGGGACCAGCCAGTAGCAAAGACACTACACAAAAGTGTTTGCTACCAACTTCTTCCCCAGACTTAAAAAAAAACAACCTCTGTTTAATTTGTTAACTAGGCGTGATAAAGTCGTTAGTAGATCAATAAAAAACTAATTTTCACCCCGCTAGTTCTTCCTGAGTGAGCCACTAGTGTTGTGGTAACGAAGTACAGGCTTGAGAGTATATTTAAGGAACAACTCTAACACTTCGGGTTGGTAAGGGAGGGCGCTACTTTCCAAGGTTATTGGATGAACCCAAGTTGACAGTCACCCCCTATCCATAACTGAACTTGCATAGGAATGTATAATGTTTCAATAAAGTATATGCGCTACCAATTGTTTGCCATATTATATATCTATATATATATATATATATATATATATATATATATATATATATAATTTCATTTTTTTTCCTTTAAATGTTATTTTTTTCCTGTAAGGATCAGATTTATCCACAAAAATGAAATGTAATTTTTTTCCCCTCATTTTTCCCCTCATTTAACGAGTTTAAGGTGTATCTGTCGTGAATATTAGTTTAAGATTCTTTTAGATAAATCGAAACTTTTATAAAGCTTTAATGCCAGCAATCATTGGCATATTGTTTGGTCTAATGGGCCATACATTATCCAATTGGGCAAAGTGTCACCCATCATCTGTTGCGGAATTACGAGTCTTTTTGTCAACGAAAGAGGTTCAGGACATATTGGAACTTTCAGTAACACAGTAGCAGTAAAGCTACAGGTAATCTATATGGTTATTATACCATTATTTGATACATGCACATTGCTGGATTTTTTTCTACAGACATTATAAAGTTTAGAATCAGTTTTATTGAATTTTTATGAGTTAAATATTTGTTAACTTACTCCAGTCACAGGCCCAAGTCTATGCAGTGACCTGTAGTTGTATATGTTCCAGTACAGGCATAAAGGTTTAATTGTGTGGACATACATTTAGGATATGTACTAAGATTGGGGGAGTCCAATAAAATTCCGAAGATTTGCCTCATGGGATAATGTTCCTGATAATAACAACTAATTCATTTGGCTTTTACAGAGAACTCGGTGGCTGCAAAATCCGGTGGTTGCTTTCCAGCCAATGCCACAGTGTCCTTGGAGGGTGGAGGCCTTAAGTCAGTGAAAGACCTCTGTCCAGGAGATCGGGTGCTGGCAGCAGATGATGGTGGGAACCTGGTCTACAGCGACTTCCTCACCTTCATAGATAAGCAGGAGAACCTGAAGATGTTGTTCTATGTCATCGAGACATCTGACCCCAAGGAGACCATCCGCCTGACAGCCGCTCACCTTCTCTTCTTGTCCCAGAGTCCCACCAATGCCACCAGGTCCATCAAGTCTGTCTTTGCCAGTAGCATACGCCCTGGAGACCAGGTGTTCATTGAGGATCAAGGGATAATGGGTCTGAAGGTAGTGACAGTGGAGAGAGTTTACCTTCAGGAAGACACTGGAGCATTTGCGCCCCTAACCTCTCACGGGACTGTTGTCATCAATGGTGTTCTTGCGTCTTGTTATGCAGTCATTGAAGAACATAGTTGGGCACATGAGGCATTTGCCCCACTCAGATTTGCCTTTAAACTTTCCTCCATCCTTTCCCCTAAAGACTATAGCAAACCATCTTCAACTTACCTTCAGGATGAAGGAATTAATTGGTATTCACAAATACTTTATCAGTTAGGAACCTGGATCTTGGATAACGAATCTCTTCACCCACTGGGAATGTCAACGGGGTCCAGTTGAAATCCCCCCTACCCATTACATTGAGAAAGACATTGATTTTTAATGTAGGACACTGCAAAGTAGACACTAAAGGAACGACCCCCCCCCCATTTTTTGTCGTCGTTGTTATTATTATTATTATTATTGTATTATTATTTGTGTTCTTGCATCACATTGTACTTTTCTTCATTTCGTATTGAATATTTATTTGTTTGTGTTCGATTAGATGTTTAATATGAACGAGACATTCGAAAAGCCTTAATTAGTTTCTTTGATAATTTATTCTCATGCGAAACCTTAATGGACTCACAAGAGTTCGCTTGGTTGAGTCCACGTTAACACAGCAGATGCTATTTTTCTACATGTGAATTCAGTCCTAACTTTTTAGTGCTATACATCACCCTTGTCTGTTCCTCACTATCCTGACAGGCCTCCATTGTAGGTGTCCATAAGGGTCTAGCTAGTTCTGGCTGTCACTGAAGTGTTAAATAATTGTAATCAAAGACTTGTCTCAGCGGGGGTCAGTAAATTATATTTTTATACACAGAATTGTAAATTAGATTTTTGTTCAGAGATCAATACTTAACTGAATTGCATTTCGTTTTTGAAATAGTGTACAATACGAGAATATATTATTTTAATTTAAATAGTTTCGCAACGTAACTTTATCGCTTGTCTATGTTTGTCATTTTTATGGTTTTTTTAGATTTTATTTTTTTTTTGTCATTTTGTATAAACCTGCATCCGGTCACATTCATGTAACTTACAGACTGTTACACGAACTTCCTATTATTTTTTTTTGGTTATTTTGTTTTTATTTTTCAAACTGTATACAGTAGGAATCTTGTAATTTTAACCTCAAAGAGTTTATTAGAAAGTGATATTTTTTAAGAAAATACTAGGCGCACATAAATTAGGACCTCCAGTGGATGAAGACTGTTGATGATTTGCGTTAATAAATTGAATAACCGCTGTAAATTTACTAAAATGTATTTTTTTGGAATACTTTGTAACGGCTTTAATAGTTTTATAGAAATAAAGTGTGCTATGCACAGCTTGCGTGGTATTTAATATCGATAATATGTTGTATTACATTTAATTTCTCTTCTCATATTGAGTAGAAAGGATCGCGCAACCTCCTGTCCTGCGTTTCCTGATAAATGCGGATCTTTTCTGTATGAATTAGCAGAATACGGAATATTTTAAAAAAACAAGTGATTTAAAAGAAAAACTTTTAATAAATGTCTATGCTGGATATTCTATGTATCCTTAACCGCTGTAACCAAGAGGAGTATACACTTGAGTTTATAATTATTTTACTTTTGATTTTGTGATCTATAAAAAGTGGCAACAACCTTTAGAATTTAGCCTGTACAAATAGTGTGTACCGTTACAATACAATGATATAATTACTGTGAATCACCGGTAATCCGTATTTAATCTATACCATTACATTGGATAGACATGTAATTATCATCATGTAGACACTTCGCTAAAGGTATCTAATGCTATTTGCTTCTATCGGTTCTGCTGCTAATATGATGTGTGTATAACATTTACACATACATATATTTTTGTTTTCTTTTTGCCCAAAAGCTGGCACTCTAATAGAGCAACGTCCCGACTCCCAACCAAGGCCAAAAAAGACCTTGACAAGATCTACAGTAACACGTCCACTTTGCTTTTTATCCTCTGACATCTCAGCCCATGTTCAATTATACGTCCCTGTTGGTACATGTAGTACCACCACACCTGCTTGCCTTAATTGAAGGTATAATTCGTTTGTGAATAGGCAATTAGAAGCGTTTCGGCACTCCTGAAGAGTCCTTATAATTAAGCCAGTGAGGATTCCAATGTCAGGTACAGTGCCAATGGGTACAGGTCAAACTTGTATTTAAGTAACAGAACACATCAGAAGTACTCGACAAATGCGATTCTAAATGCATTTAATTAACTTATTTTAATACAGTGTATATATATATATATATATATATATATATATATATATATATATATATATATTGTACTGAACTTGCCAGTGAAATGTAAAAGTTTAGACAGGAAAAAAAAACAGAGCTGGTAACAGGATGTGACCAATATCTTATCATTAGGAAAATAAATGCAAATCATTATATGACACCAGCACACAGGTTACTCCTGAGTACAAGGTGACAACATCAAAGGAAATGCAACAAGTTCCAGCGTGTGTCGCAAATGTTCTGTAAAATAAAGTCACCTACGCGCATTACTGCTAATGATTCATTTCCAGGTATGGCAGAAATGTGAAATGTCATGTACCCGCATAGGAATGCTCATACCCAGGAATAATACCTAGGCGGCATCCATCATATTTACATGTGAAATGCTGTGCCCGTGTGTAAGGCTGCAGCCTGGTCCTGAGCAATGCCACAGGGGGCTGAACTCTCTCTCACCCTGCACAGAATACACTCTAGGAGCAATGTTAAAGTTTTCATACGTTGACACAAGATAGTTCCCAAAAGACAAATAAATAAAGTAAGAAAGAGGTAATAGAGCCACAGATAGCAGGTAATGGCCTCTTCGGGGTCCAGGAGGGGGTGAGGTGGAGGGGGAAGGGGGTATTCTTGAAATCTTGGACAGAGATACAATTATGAAAGATAAAGTACCAACCAATTAGCTCCTGTCATTTTTCAAACGCTTGTAAAGTAACAGTTGGGAGCAGATTGGCTGATACTTTATTTCACAATTTTCTCTCTCTCCAAGCTTTCATGAATACCAATGGTTTGCCTTGGCAGGGACACTGTATAAATACATTTGCATACACACAGATACATTTTTGGCTTAAATAATGGCCGTGTACACTTGGCCAACGGGAACATCTTTTCACCAAATGTTCTACCATATCTGTTGGAAGATAATGTAATATAATTGGGATAGTGTAAAGTGAGCTGACACATACAGTAATTAGCCAATTTGATTAAATTAAAGATCAAGATGGCACCTATATATTTCGGTACAATGTGTTATGTACAGTTAAACAGAAGCTCAGGCTGTGAGACATTCTATGTTATTCTAGAGGACAGACAAGCAGACTTTAGTGATCCACAGAACAAGATCTATTTGAGATTATCAGACATAAAGGTTACATCAGTGATGCTCTCCAAAGACTGTAAGGATAGTTGAAGGAAATGACTTCTACTACACATAATGATTGGCTCTTAAAGGTTCTTATAAGGAACGCAACAAAGGCATAGCCATGCAACATCCTATTATAGCCAGTGTTTTCCTAAAAAGAGATTTTCATTGGCCCATAAAAAGATCTATCACAAGCATAGTTATATGTTTAGTGCATATTAGTGAAAATCTTAACTACTGGGCACATGGAGAATACCAGGAAGGAAATATACAGTATACATTTATTCAAGGAGAGAACTGCAATCTAACTAGCACCCCCTAGTGACCAAACTAATGTGTTACACCGGTGCCTCTGGAAATGTTGCTGGTAACAGTCCTAAGTAGAACACTAGGTAGAACGAAAAGGTTTCTAACGACTTTCCTCATGGGAGGATTTCCCCCACCAGGAAAGTTTAGACAGGAAAAAAAAAACAGAGCTGGTAACAGACTTGTCGACTTGTCAACATTCATAAGGTAGACATTCAGAATGTTGACACCAGATTGTCAACAGATTCTGAATGTAGACCTTCAGAAATTCAACATGATCATAAGGTTGACAATCAATATGTAGACATGCACTTAGCTCGACATGGTTACAAGTCTTGATGCGTTCAGAATGTTGAGATTTAACATGTTGACCCAAAAATGTTGAAATGTATTTTTGTTGATTTTTAGAGTTAGAGTTAAGTTTAGGGTTAGGTTAGTCTTAGGTTTAGGGCTAGGTTTATGGTTAGGTTTAGGCAAGGCTATTTTCTGGAAAAATAGGTTCAGGAACTGAACAGGATCTACTATGGATGGAGCTATAGAAAAACAATTATAAATATATTATACATACATAGTATTTAGAAAATAAGGCACCCAAAAGAGCCTTTAAAATAGAACTTATATTATTGAAAATACATTTTGCCCCAGTACATTACATCTTAGTTAACGATAGGTACAGGAAATGAGTTCCTGCTGGGTTTAGGGTTATGCTTAGGTTTAGGGTTAGGTTTAGGGATAGGTTTACTGTTAGGTTTAGGGTTAGGGTAAGGTTTAGGGATAGGTTTACTGTAAGGTTTAGGGATAGGGTTAGGATTAGGGATAGGTTTACTGCATACTTACCAATTTCCTATCAATCCCTTCCAAGAACAGCCTTCCTGCAGGCCGGTTCCGGGGTGGGGCCGGACTATTGACATAATTAGGCCTGCCTCTTTCCCTGGAAAATTCTGAAATTTGTGGGTCTGTGAGGAGGGGCGGAGCTAAATGACGCAATCGTGCCGTTTAGCCTTGCCCCCTACTCGCAGACACACAAATTCCCCATTAATTTTCTCCCATCCTGAACGCTTCACTAGGAAGTGGGCAGGATGCGGGAGATCTGCCTACACTTCTGGGGTTGTGGGGGGCTACCCAAAAAATTGGGAGCCTCCCGCTACTTCCAGGAGTGTAGGCAAGTATGGTTTACTGTTAGGTTTAGGATTATGCTTAGGTTAAGGGTTAGGATTAGGTTTAAGGATAGGTTTAGCATTAGGTTTATGGTTAGAGTTAAGTTTACTGTTAGGTTAGGGGTAGGTTTATGGTTAAGTTTAGTGTTAAGTTTAGGGTTAGGTTTATGGTTAGGTTAGAGTTAGGTTTACTGTAAGGTTTATGGTTAGGGATAGGTTAAGGGTTAGGGTAGGGTTTAGGGATATGGATAGGTTTAGGGATATAGTTTTAACGATAGGAATAGGTTTAGGGCAGGGGTGGGGAACCCTTTTTCTACCGAGGGCCATCTTGATATATATAACATTATTTGCGAGCCCAGTGCAGACCACACCCCTCCGCATGACATCACATGGTGGTGGGTCCACAATTGCCGGTGATTACAGCAATGCCTGGAGCATCCTGAGGATGTTCCATGGAGCTGTAAGGGCAGCGGTGTAACCGTCAATCATCCTGAGGGCGCTCCGGGTAGCACTGCTGAATAGATTCTGGCTGCGGGTTGCCATTCTAGGCACCCTGCTAGCCAGATGAGGCTAGCAGAAAAAAGCTCCAAGGGCCAGACCAAATGATTCCGAGCGCCTTATACGGCCCCCAAGCAGGAGGTTCCCCATCCCTGGTTTAGGGTAGGAATTAGGGATACGGATAGGTTTAGGGTAGAGATTAGGGATATGGATAGGTTTAGGGTTAGGGTATTAAGGTCAGGCTAAAATAACAAAAAAAATATGTAGATATTTAGGGGCAAACGCAGGATTTCTAGAGGGGGGGGGGCTCCAAATGCCTGATTTTAGAGCGTGGCCAGTCCATGAAAAGGGCATAATTTGCACTTATCCAGCCTTAATATACATCATATAAAGTGTATTGTGTGTCATAATTCTGGCATATACAAGGCCAGCAATCACAATAAGCCATTAAATGCGGCAGTAGGGCCATCTTGTCTGAGCTGAGTGTTTTATTTAAGTTGTGTGGGCACCATTCCAGATCATGGGAGCAAGTCCGAGATTCCGGGGGAGCAGCAGAAGAACCTAGCACTGCCCTGGACATATATATAGATATTGGTCTCCTTACAAACTGGATAGTGTATTATTATACAGTATTAATAATTTACTCTATTGATGGTCTATAGCAGTGGACCCCTAACAGTGCATGTTTTCCAGATCTCCTAGTTGGTGCACAGGTATATTTATTACAGGCTGGCACATGTTAAACGATCCACAGGTGGTGCTGATTATTTCACTTGTGATACTGCGAAGAACATGTAGCATTAGTAACATTCTATTATATTATTATCTCTATTGTGGTCATGGTGTGGGCTGGAAAGGGGGGTTTCTAGGCAACCAGAAACCCCCCTGCGTTTGCCTATGATATTTTAACTATGTCTACCTAAATACATGTGTACATATTGCTTGTTGATCAAATGACCTTGTCGACATTCTGACTGTTGGCATTCAGACTATCGACCTTCTGAATGAGGACAAGTCACACCACACCCCTCAACAGGACAACATATACAATATATCTAGTATTCAGAGCATGTGGTATCTTGGGCCTGAGTCAGAGTTGCAGAAAGTCCGTATTGCAAATGAATCATGCGATTCTTTGCAGCGCACGTTACATAGCATTTGCATCTGTGAACAACTACGGGCTAGTCGGAGTTGCACGCGTGTCAGCCGCATCTCCACTTGCAGCTAAGTGTGTGTAACTAGGCGGCAACTGGGCATTCGCACTTAGAATAAGTATTCCGTGGTAGTGCTGTGGGCGTGTAGACTGAATGATGAGCAAAGGTAAGTGTATAAAGAGATCTGGTTGATTTGAGATGGCTCTCTTGTGCCAAGGATAGGGTTGGCGCAACTGCGTGCTGAGCGCGATGACGGCTAGATCACAAGCAGATGGATGTTGGCAGTGTAGATGCGTCCTACTCTGTGCACGGGTGAAGATTTACATTAATATCTGGGCATGCAATGATGCCGACTGGTGCATGACTCTGAGTTGGCCCTATATCTGAGCAGCAATTCAATTGCTAACATTGCATGTACAGGAGAGATAAACACGACTTTAAATAAATAGGCTAAAATGAAGGTCGTGTTTGCTTCAGCTATTTTCCTGCTGGCCATGGACACTGAATGCAGCTTTTTAAAAGCTGTCAAACAAGAAATTTCCTCATTTAATGCTTCTGGGCATTTTTATTTCCATCAATGTCAGCTTCAGTGTTATGTGTGTGTATCCTCAATTAGCCCCTTTTCTCCTCATGTGGGTGAACGCAGCTCAACATTACATAGAGAAGAAAGCAAACATTTATATGATCTGTTAGAATAGGGAAAATATATATTGTCTGTCTTAAGTTTATGTTGTCCCATAAACTTAATATTTCCTGCACTTAAAGTACATAAACATCTGCGGTACTGCCCCAACATTGTGGCATTCACTGTTCCCATTAATATATTTCCTTACAATCAGTAGCATTTTTTTTCACCTGTACCTGCTGTTCATTTAACCAACATGAGGTGGCATAAAGCCGTGGGACCATAGATTCGATTCTGACAAGGGTGCTATCTAGTTTTTATTATCTACCTTAGGTTTCCTGAAATCGGCCAGAAGCACAGATAGGATAAGTGGTTTCTAACTAAATTGATTTTAGTTTGTGTGTGTTTTCATGGTATGGATCATCAGATTGTAAGCTTCATTGGTGTAGAGATTTATGTGACTGGAGAAACATTTTCTGTGTAGCGCTCAATAACATATTAGAGTTATGTACATGTAAAAATAAAAATAAAATGATAACCACTTTTTTGCCTAAATATAAGAGGGTGGTTAATAAGTAAGGTAACAAGACCTCTCACATGTGTAATATTCTCTCTTTTATTATAATTTCCCGCCAGGCCAGAGTAGGAAGATCACTGCTTTCCCTCACAGCCATTAGACTGCGCCTCATATCAGTCATACTGTCCCCTCCCAACATCAGTCATACTGACCCCTCCCAACATCAGTTATACTGTCCCCTCCCAACATCAGTCATACTGCCCCTCCCAACATCAGTCGTACTGTCCCCTCCCAACATCAGTCATACTATCCCCTCCCAACATCAGTCATACTGACCCCTCCCAACATCAGTCATACTGGCCCCTCCCAACATCAGTCAAACTAGCCCCTCCCAACATCAGTCATACTGTCCCCTCCCAACATCAGTCATACTAACCCCTCCCAACATCAGTCATACTGTCCCCTCCCAACATCAGTCGTACTGTCCCCTTCCAACATCAGTTGTAAAATGGCGGGGCTGCTGGAAACATGGACAAACACGTCCACCACAGATGGAAATTTGTGCCGTATTGAAGGTCTGATTCAGGTGGACAGATGTATTTGAGTTAGTGATAATGCTGACAAACTGAACAGAACACCTCAGTGGTTACTGTGCACAACATCGTTCTTGAGCAACTGGGGTACAGGAAAAGGTGTTCAAGCTTATACCGAAGCATCTGACAGAAGTTCACAAAACCAATAGGATGTAATGGTCTCTTCTGTACTTTACGCATGAGGAGGGAGTGCACATGTGGGGAGGAGCTTGCTCTGTGGAGCATATTATTATTGAGGAGAGGGAGGTCTGGTGCACATGTGGGGGGAGCTTGCTCTGTGGAGCATATTATTATTGGGGAGAGGGAGGTCTGGTGCACATGAGGGGGGAGCCTGCTCTGTGGAGCATATAATTATTATTGGGGAGAGGGGGGTCGGGTGCACATGTGGGGGGGCCTGCTCTGTGGAGCATATTATTGGGGGGTGGGGGTCCTGGTGCACATGTGGGGGGAGCCCTCTATATGGAGGATATTATTATTGGGGAGAGGGGGGTCTGGTGCACATGTTGGGGGAGCCTGCTCTGTGGAGCATATTATTATTGGGGGGGGGGTCTGGTGCACATGTGGTGGGAGCCTGCTCTGTGGAGCATATTATTATTGGGGAGAGGGGGGTCCTGGTGCACATGTGGGGGGAGCCTGCTCTGTGGAGCATATTATTGGGGGATGGGGGTCCTGGTGCACATGTGGGGGAGCCTGCTCTACAGAGCATATTATTGGGGAGAGGGGGGTCTGGTGCACATGTAGTGCTGGGGGAGCCTGAAAATGGGAGTGGCAGACCTGTAAGTGGGAGGAGTAATGAATAGAGATGAGTCAGTATTAATTCTTATACCATCCGCCCCCTAAATGTAAAGTCTAGATCCGCCACTGTCTGTACCAAGGCCATACTATTAATTATATGTACGAGCTGAATAAATTTATGCAATGATGCAATGACAGTTCTTGTTACCGTATTTATTGAACCATCCTCATATTTCATATTTAGACAACTTTCTTTACAAACTCATCCCTTTTTCTTAAAGTCTGACTACCGTGTTTCCCTGATAATAAGACCTACCCCGAAAATAAGCCTTACCCTTACTTTTGAAAAACGGTCCAAAATAAGCCCTACCCCGAAAATAAGCTCTAACAAAATCTCCATTTTGTCCAGTCTCTGCGCTACACTAAAATGCCCCCAGCTCCGCCCCCCGCATAAAATGGATGCTGCTGTTAAAGATTTAACAGTGGCATCCAATCACAGAGGCAACATCTCACTCTCTCACAGTGAGCGCGCGGCAGCTGACGTGCGTGGCAGCGTCATTTACAGCAGCGCCGCGGAGTAGAGTAGAGAAAAATAGGGAAAAAAAATAAAGGTAAGTAAAGAATTGTATTGAATTATTGAAATTGCTGTCAATGTTAATTAAAATAAGCCCTTCCCCCGAAAATAAGCCCTATGGAGTTTTTTGACCAAAAAAAAAAATAAGACAGTGTCTTATTATCGGGGAAACACAGTATGTATATGTTCTACTACCTTAGTGCAAAGTATGTCACTAATATGTTGTTCCCTCAGGACCTCTATAACTCAAAATTAAAATTTGTATGCCACAGCTTCTTCAAAAGTAACATGTAATATAGAATTACCTCTGCGCTTTTACAGATAGCTGAGGCAAACTTTCCTAATGTTTAGGACATTGTCTAATAAAGTTCTGATCTAAATATACTAAATAAATAATGATAGAAGCAGGTGGGTGGTGAAGGGGGCTGGGCCAGATTTTTCACATAATTAACCCCCACCCCCTCATAGTAAATTGGCACATATTTAAATAGAGGACGGGGCCAAATGATGTGATTCTTATAGATTCACATCATTAAGCTCTGCTCCATACTCATGGACCACAGATCCCTGGGAAAATTCTCCCCAGTCTGCCCACTCCACTAGGAAGTGGGCAGGACGCGGGAGAAGTGCCTGCTCTTCTGGCGGTGCGGTGGGTTACCAGAAAAATTGGGAGCCTCCCGCAGGTTTCTGGAGAGTAGGCAGTCAGTTAAGCTATCACTAGTCCACCACTTATCTCAAAATATCTCCCAGTTTGACCCCTTGGCTCTGCGCAGAGGTCTGCGTCTGTCCTTCACACACATTACCTGCTCCCATTTATGATTTCAGGACCTTTTTCAGGCTGCACCCACTCTGTGGAATGCCCTCCGTTGCAGTACAAGATTTTCTTCTAGCCTCCAAACCGTCACGCATTTCCTGAAAAATGACTTCTTCAGGCTGCTTATTCCAGAACCACCTATATAACCTCTGTAAGTTATTCTACCGAGTTACCTCCCTTCTATACAGCTCACACATAACTTTACTTATGTTCTCTTTCTACACTCACGCAACCCACATACCCCAGGACAACACTGCTATGTGACTGGATCACCATCATGTAGTCCACTAGAACCTTTGCAATCTGGCAGCTTGCTTGCACATTTATCACCAGTTACGGTTGCCTGATTCTGCCGCATCTCTATAGGCTACGAGCAGAATCTGCCTTCTGTGAGGTAACATGTAAAGCAGCTCCAGGGGCTGAATCTGCTTTCATCCAGTCTCATTTTATTATTGTTTTGTTCCCAATTGTTAGGTGCAACAGAATATGCTGACATTATATAAATAACTGTAAAATCCCTAATTTGTAAATCCCCTTATCTACATCCTCATTTTTCAAAGCAAGCCTGGCATTCATAGCTTGCTAACAGAAGAACATTTTCTCCTAACAAGGCAACCTGCTGCAAAGGAATGAAAGTAAGTATATTACATTTTAAGTATATTATCCAGCTTCCAATATATAGTCTTTTACGGGATGCAGTCAAAATGCAGGTGGCCTGGAAGCCGTCTGATTAAATCCCAGCATCTAAATCCCGACGCGGGACCAAAGACAGGTGTCGAAATCCCGCCGATGCCAGAATCTAGACAGATGGCTTCCCGAAAGAAGTTAGGCCGGGCACTGTTAGCGCTTAGCCGCGGGTGAGAGGGTTAGGGTTAGGCACCACTGGGGGGAGGTTAGGGTTAGGCACCACCCCGGCAGGGTTAGGATTATCGTGTGGGGAGGGGGAGTTATGTTTAGGCACCCACAGGGGGAGGTTAGGGGAGGGCATCACCGGGGGGAGGTTATGGTTAGGCACCACTAAGGGAGGGTTAGGGGGGGAGAGGGAAGGGTTAAGCTACTTACCAGCCCCAGTCAGGATTTTCAGCATCAGTGTTTAGTCAGACGGCTTCCCGGCCATCAGCATTTCATACCCAACCCGTCTTTTACATATATTAATGTCAAATAATGACTGTCAGGTCTGGACTATTTTTTTAACCGGGAGTGAATGCAGGAGTAAATACAGGAACGGGTTTGCAGTATTGAAATGCAGCAGGTTTAATTGGATTATTAATATTCATGAAATGGTAGTAAACCATCTGATCGCTCCCACAACGGGGAAACCCAGTCCAATGCGGATCCGGACAGCAGGGACACAATATAAGCCACTTTGGTTTTAGAAATAGGGAAGTTGGAGGGTTGAAGGGTAAAGTGAACATCACACTGATTAAGGAAACCACAACACATCTTGGGGTTGCCTTTGAATTACTGGGTGTAGGTAAGTGCAGACAAGGTGGAGTACTGGGAACCGGAACCGTCGGTGCGGGCTGATTGGTGGTCGCTGGAATGCTAACAGTAATGAGGGAAGCCTGTAAGGTATCTTGTCTGAGAGCCATCTCCTGGAGAAATTGTGCCAGTTGCTGCTGCAAGGCCTCCAGGCCTTCCAGCCGATTAGCAATACTCTGTAGCAAATCCATTCCAGGCTCCTGTCCAGTGGCCGAATCCATTTGGCCAGTGCAAACTGTCAGGTCTGGACTATTTTTTGAACCCGGGGTGGATGCAGGAGCAAATACAGGAACGGGTTTGCAGTATTGAAATGCAGCAGGTTTAATTGAATTATTAATATTCATGAAATGGTAGTAAACGAGTAACTGGCAGTAAATAAGTTTGAGTGATATGAGGTAAACAAAATGTCTTGACAGAAAAGCAAAGTCCAAATAGTGAGGCTGGAACAAATGTCTTGGCAGAAAAAACAAAATCCAAATAGTGCGGCTGAGAATCAATGACAGGCAGAGAAGCAGAAAGTCCAGTGGAGGGTTAACTGAGGAACAGAAGTCTGTATACTGGAGTGAGCTCTGAATCCGGAGAGCTGACAAAGTCACAACAGTGAGGTAAGTATCAGGGTATGGCAGGGTATATGCTTGTATCCGGGAACAGCATGAGGTGGAAACAGAGCAGGTAATGAGTCACAGCTGGAACTGCAAAAACAAACGAGCTAAGGAGCACAGAGAACTCTCACACAGCTATGCTGTGTATACATTGTACTGGCAACTAGAGGATGTGCTGAACACCTTTAAGTACCATGAGAAGGAGCATGATTGGTTGCTGAGCGTTCACAGCAGATGATCTGACCTAATTGGCCCATTCAGGTCACATGCCCAAAACCAAGATGGCGGCGCCCAGCAGTCCCCAGCGCGACAGCGCTGCCAGTCTTGTCTGTCTCCATATGGCCTGTACCTTTAGGACATTCACTCGCACCTCGCGCCAACCTCCAGACACCAGCACCCCCACCAGTAGGTCCGCACCAAAGCACTCGCACAGGCAGAGACCGCGACTCACCAGGTAAAACAGCTCTGGTCGTGACAATGACTTTACTTATGTGTAATGTGTAGATATTAACCAGGACCAGAGTTTGCCGACATATACAGATCTATATTTTTTGCCATGCAGCCAACCCCAATCCAAAAACCATCTCTATGGCCTGAATCTCCATCACATATATTCAGTTCTATAATAGAGTGGCAGTGCATCCTGCGCTGGTCCCACCCTCATGAGTGCATGATGTCCTGACGTGAAGCACAGCAGGCGGGGTTGCCAGCATCTTGAGCATGCTCCGAGCAGCTGCACAGATGGCATGGTGCATCCATGGAGCATCCAAAGGACATACCAGGTGGCACAGCCGGTGCGATAGTTGTTGTAGGGTGCCGTTCCAGAAGCAAGGGCCATGGGTCAGCAACAGTGCCGCAACCACTCTGTGCAGTGGCACCACTCGCACACCCCTAGTTGCCCTGCATATAACATAAATACATATATTTTACTCATAATAAAAACAGTTACACCCAGGAGTAGTGCAGATACATATCCATACCTCCCAACTGTCCCGCATTCAGCGGGATAGTCAGTTTTTTCTGGGACTGTCCCACCCACGGGCCACAGTGTTCCGCGGTGGGGGGCAAGGTTGGGGGAGCAGACACATAGCAGAGCAGCGGGTAAGCAGTGGGAGGACATAGGTAGAGGGAGCCTGGGGGCGTGCCCAGCATTTCGGAGAGTGCTGGGCGCACCCACACAGTGACATAAATGGGGATGGAGCAAGGCTCCACACTTTTTGTGCATATGCGCGCAATGGCCACAAGGCCAAGACAAGTTATGTCCTACCTGCACTTACCGCCTTGAAAACTTGCTGCAGCTGGGAACTGCTGTTCTAAGTTCTGTTGTGGCTTGTATAAATGACGTAAAGTTACAGGCGTGTTCGGAAAAGAGATAAGTAATGAAAAAAAACTTATAAAACCAAACAATGAATGAACATACTAACCCGCACAGGTTTTTCTCATTATCCTCTCCCTCCATATCTGTCTCATTGTTCCCTCCATATCTGTCACTGCCACCTTCATAGCTCTCTCTCTGCTTCCCCCTATGTTCACCCTCCATGTTGTCAACCACTCACCATATCTCACTGCCTCCCCTTCATAGCAGTCTCATTACATACCTGAGCCCTGCTCCATATCTGTCACTGTCCCTCCATAGTTCTCTCATTGCCACCTCCATAGCTCTCTGCTTCCCCCTCCATATCGTCTCTTCGCCCCCCGAGCCAACCTTTCTCCATGTCACTTCCTCCCCTTCATACCAGTCTCATCACCAGCCTGAGTCCCCCTAAATTCACATCTTGCTGCCTCCTCTATAACAGTCTCATTGCCCCAAGTCCCCATCTCTTCACATCTTGCTTCCCCCTTCATAGCAGTCTCATTGCCCCCTGAACCCCTCTCTCTCCAAATCTCCCATATCACTCAACATTACCTCCCATCCATAGCAGTGTTATTATCGCTTTCTCTCCATATGTTGCTGCCCCAACCTCTCCTCCCCTGTATAGCATTCCAGTATCATCCAGCAGCTCTTCCCTTCTGCTGTGGCTGTAGGTGCTGCAGCCGCTCTGCGCGTTCCCACTCCAACCACTCCAGTCTCCTCTCTCCTAGGCAGGAGCCAGCTGACAGGAAGAGGAAATGCAGGCTGATGCATATGGTACAAAATGGGGCTTGTGTAAGTGAGGCTGCCTTCTGAGTTCTGATGTCTCCTTGGATCGCGCAGGGAGCACTCCACAGAGACAGTTTAAAGGGAGAGTGGGGGGAAAATGCACCAAAAAATTACAGGGGAGAATGTGCCCTGGTCCGCCCCCCCAAACCCTCCTATTGTACAGGATTATAGGTGTTGTGCCTACCCCTTGCAACTCAACATTGCCTGTTCCTACAAGCTACAACCAGTTGCCCTGCGCTTCTTCCTGTATTTTTCACTCCCCTTTTGTGTGGTTTTACTGCTTTACTTGTATTCACTTATGCGATTTTCACTGTTGTGTGCTATTTACTGTATTTGAGGATTACCTCATGTATGACACTAATAAATAGAGATAATAAGGATAATATCATAGTTGAGTTATATATGAGACATCAGAATTCACCCATATGGAGGAAGAATCATTCAGTTTAAATGAAGTGAGTACACTTTATCTTAAGGAAGGTTTTTTCTTCTTCTATCAGAGTAAACTTGATTACCTTTTCATGAATACTTAAGGAGATACGATACGGATATAACTTACTGTGATTAAAGGGCCATCAAAAGATCTTCAAACAGGCTCAGAAAGGCAACTCAATGGCAAATTTAAACAAGCAATGGCCTGGAGTTGTGCTCAATCTGTGCATCTCCAGCCCTTATTCTCTGTATTCTTTTATTGGGTTTTATCATCTCAGATATCCAACTAGGGCCATTTTGAGTGTAGATTTACATGAGAACACTGCAAGCACAAGGGGTAAGCATGTGGTTTTGATAGTGGGGAGCCCAACTTTCCAAAGCAACACATACATATCAACCCATCTCTCTCCTCTCTTTTGCTTCCAAACTCCTTGAGAATTTTGTTTACAACCACCTTACCACCTTTCTTAGCTCCCACTCCCTCCTTGACTCATTTCAATATGGCTTCTGTTCTCTCCACTCCACTGAAACTGCCCTCACAAAAGTCAGCAATGACCTCCTTGCTGCCAAATCCAAGGGCCACTGCTCTCTGTTCTCCCTGACATCTCTGCTGCTTTTGACACTGTGGGCCACACTCTCCTCCTACAAATCCTTCACTCCCTTGGTCTATGTGACACTGCCCTATCCTGGCTATTCTCCTACCTATCTGACCATTCCTTCTCTGTCTTCTCTCATGGCTCCACTTCCCCTCACTTCCAAGATTTTGCCCTTGATGCTCCCTATCTTTGGAACTCTCTCCCTCTCCCTATCAGACTCTCCACCTCTACAAATCTTCAAACGGGCTCTCAAACCCACTACTTCATCAAGGCCTATCAGCTTTCATCCTAACCCACTACTACATGCTCTTTCCTCCCTGTCTACCCCATCTGTGTGTAATACCCTGCCAAACGGTATAGCGTGGTGTTGTGGTGTTGAGGTATCTCACCAGAAGGAGTAAATGGTCACACTCCGTGTCAGAGGTAAAGGAGTAATCCCGCTACAGTAAACAATGATGATTGTTGTCAAGTAAGTTTCTATTTATCAGAAGAGGTAAACCTTCAAACAAGTTGGAACAGTGTAATTTGTCTAAGTTTTAATTAAGTTCAACAGAATAATACATTCATAAACATTCTCAGGTTAGTAATATACACAAACAGATGGAATTATTTATTTTACTGGAACTCAGCAATATTTGCAGTTTTCTTCAATGAACACCTGTTAATTACATTACCAAATACAATATGGTTAACACTTAAATCAACAAGAACAATTTACATATCTGAATGCTTATAGTGGTTAAGACTATCAGGAATCATTTAAAATATACGGCCCTGTATTCAATGAGCGGCGAAAACTAAAGTTTTTTCGCCATTGGCGAAAACTGCAGTTTTTCACCAAAAAACGGTGATATTTTCGACAAAACACAGGCAAAAACACAAATGGTGAAAAATAACTGGAGAAAAGTTTTCCCCATCCCAGACCAGGCAGAAAAAAAATGCAAAATCACTATTTTTGGCTAAAAATGTGGGGATTTGTTTCAGAACCCTTTGGACACCCCACCTAATAATAAATGACCCCCCCAAAAAATGTGTAAGTTGCGCACTTTGGCGAAAAACGACCGTGCAATTTTGGGATTCTTACTAACTAAATGTTATGTTTTTAAACCGTTTATAGCTGCTCTTTTGCCACTGTATATATCTGTCTGCAGAGTATTGCAGCTGTCCGCTGGTCACTGCAGGGTAAGGGCTGAGTAACGGGAGATGGCTTTAGTGACTGTCACTTATTATGGGATGGCTGGCTGCTCTGTTACTGCAGTAGGTGTATGGAGGTGTGCAGCCATACTGAATAAGCAGGGACACTGTGGGGAGGTGCGAGGAGCGATTCCCTGCAGCTGTGTAATGCAGACTAATAGGACTGTATAAGGTGTAACTTTCAGACCTCTCCTGACGTTTTCACTGATGTACTAATGGGGGAGTCAATTAAGAAGAGTCTCAGCATCCTTCTTCCAACCAAATTCAATCACTAGGTCCCAGCTGCACCAACAGGGAGCTCTGGGAACATCTCTTACACACATTGCTCCCGTTGTGCAGTGCCCGGCTCTGGTCATGCAAGAGCTTCAGGAGAGTGGCACAGCGCAGGTCCTCTCCTCAGGGCTCCCTGTTACTGACTCTATGTAACTGACTCTGTGTAACTGTCCCCCTCAGTCACCTGCAGCTGGTTCCAGCAGGTTCTGAGTCATGTGATCTGCTTCTGACTCCCTGCTGACTCCCCACATACTACCTCACCAGCACTAATATGTATATGGTCATTTACAATATGGCTCCATATTACCCATTCTGTGCTATATACAAAGTGCACAATGTATTTCCATGTTCTAATTACAGTATTTACATATATACATTTACATACCTCCCAACTTTTGTTCTCTCCGAAGAGGGACACTTTGCGCACCGCCGGCGCGTGCCCAAAAAGGAGGTGGAGCTTCGATGAAAGGGGCGTGGCAACCCCCCTTTATGGCACTATAGGGGGCATGCCCAGCACTCTCCGAGATGCTGGGCAGCCCCCAGGCTCTCCTTACATAGGTGAACAGATGCCGTGTGCATATGTGCTGTATGTGCTCTCCCCAACTTCCCCCCCACCGTGGGACACTGCGGCCTGTGGGTGGGACAGCGGACAGTCCCAGAAAAATGGGATTGTCCCACTAAATGCGGGACAGTTGGGAGGTATGCATTTATAATACAGCTCCAGCTTTAGTGGGGTACCACATGTGTCACACCTGTTTGTCTACCCATCCCCTTTAGAATGTAAGCTCTCACAAGCAGTGCCCTCTTCCCTCATGTGCTTCTCCTTATACTTTTTTCTACTCCTTACTCCCCACAAAGGCATCTAACACTTGATTGCTGGCTCCCTGCTGCTTATTTTGAGTGCTATGATCCTAATCCAGCAATGTGTACAAACCATGTCGTATTGTACTGTATTTCACTTATTTGTTTATGTACTTTGGTGGGCGCTTCAGAACACTTGTGGCACCATATATATAAAGGATAATAATAATAATAATATTCTGTAAACCACCCAGGGTTTTATGGAGCAAGTTTTCAAGGGAGCAGCAGTTTTCACCTGGTCTTGGCAGAAGTTTAGAGGAGGATGGAGCTGCTGTTACTGGGACTGATTCTGAGGTGGGAGTAAAGCAAAAAAGAGCAAGTACTTGGCAAAACCATGTTGCACTGCAGGTGGAGCAGGTGTAAAATTTGCAGACAGATTTTGATTTGGGAGGGGTGTATTCAAACTGTAATCTAAATTGCAATGTAAAAATAAAGCTATTTGTGGGCTACATGCAAAAGCAGCCAGTATTTACCTTGCCTGCAAAAAAGAAAAAAAATGATTAAATGTATTTGCATCCGCTCAGTTACTTGCTCTTTTATTTTGCTTTTCTCCCACCACAGAATCAGGCACACAGTATGTTAGACACACTCTGTTGCCTTGTGTTTAATGGTCACCTTGGTTTAATATCTCCTCTCTATACATTTAAATTGAGTATGTGCTATACAGCTTTACATCCTCTGTAGCTTCTTCTAAAGGCTTTCTAGACTCTTTTTTTTTATTCTGACAAACCAAAGACTCTATCAATCTTCACTGGCTACAGTTTGGCAATATTTGAATTTCTTAATTGTGAATCAGTTGAGTATTAATTTGAACATTTATACATTATTATTACTAGCTATGGCTAGCGGCTTTGGCCAGGATAAAGTCACTGCTGTCAACATTTCTTTTAATTTGAGGTGTTCTAGTTGTATTGCTGACAGGGTTGCCGATATTCTGGCTGCCTCTTCCAGGAGGGAGCAGCCAATTTGGCATTGCAGGGGATGTGACCAGAATAGGGGGCATGGCCAGACAGGTTTGTGGGTGTAGCGTGGGGCATGGCCTCCGCTACACAATGCCGAAACTACCAGCCTCCCCCACTGTGGGGGTTTCTCTTAAAACTGCGGGGGGGGGGGCGGAGGAATATTCGGCAGCAGCCGGGAGGCTTGCCTGCCTTTCCGGTGGGCTGGGAGCGGCACCCGCTTTTTGTGAGGCTCCCGGCCGAATCAGGAGGGTAGGCATGATTGCTGTGCATAGGGGTCCTGTCGCTGGAGTGGCCCACTTGACAATCAGCACTATACAGAATGGTGGCAGCAGCGCCTTCACCCACCACTCACACCAATGTCACTGTGTGCCCTGTGCACAGACTGCTATGTAGCTAGGACCATAACTAGGGTGGTGAGGCTGGTGCCACTGCTCAGAGCGCAACTCCATGAGAGCGAAACACTGGCCACCCACCTCATTCCCCGCTCTCTGACAGCACTGGGCACCCGCTGCTTACAGTGTGATGCTCGGCGCCCAGCTCAGTAAAGCACAGCCACAGAAAGCAGCTGCAGCCTCCCCCCCTTCATGTGACACACACTCCCGAGTCCCGGCCTGCAAATTCAAAACCCAGGGAGCAACGTGCTGCACAGTGCACAGTAAGTGGCTCAGCGCTGTGTGTGCAGACAGTGAATGACTGTCTGTGTGCGACTGTGTCACTTGAACTATTGACTGAGGACCAGCTCCGCCCCTGTAGTGCACCCTGACTGCACAGCATCAGCACATCAGTCTGCTGTCGGGGACTGGACACTGGACAGGAGGAGTGAGCACTGGGGTGGGGAGCTGCCTGATGACTCCTCGGATCTCTGAACTACTGTAAGCTGAACTGCTTCAGTCATCAGGTAGCCCCGCCAGGGCTCAGGCTGTACACCGGGAATGGGGAACTTCCTGCCCAGGGGCCATATAAGGCCATCGGAATCATTTGGTCTGGCCCTGTGAGCTTTTTTCTGCTAGCCTCATCTGGCTAGCAGGGTGCCTAGAATGGCACACTGCAGCAAGAATCTATGCAGCAGTGCCGTCTTGAGCATCCTTAGGACACTTAGACGGTCACACCGCTGCCCTTACAGCTCCTCTGAGCATCCTCAGGATGCTCCGGACATTGCTGTAATCACTGGAAATTGTGGCAATGCCCCCGTGTGACTGCACCAGGCCCACAAATAATGTTATATATATGTCAAAATGGTCCTTGGCAGAAAAAAGGTTCCCCACCCCTGCTGTACACACTACACAGCCCCCGGGCAGCAGACATGACAGGACAGGAGGAAAAAAGGCATTGTGAAGCAGGGGGCGGAGCCACGATGACGCGATTCAGCGCGAATTGTGTCATCAGGCCCCCCGGCAGCGGGGTTTTTACTAGTAGTCTGGGGGGGTAGGCGGAAGCCGGGAGGCTTGCCTGCCTTTCCGGGGGGTCGGGAGCGGCACCAGATATTCGGGAGGCTCCCGACCAAATCGGGAGGGTAGGCAAGCCTGATAAATATATATGTGGCTTCTTGCAACATATATTTAATAAGAATTCTTTACTACATAGACAGATTAACACAATAACAATAATAAACAAATAAATCTCACATAATATGGAGCTGCTGTTCTCACCAAATTAATTAAGCTCAGATATGGGTACTGTAAAAATCATTTTGATAGCGATATTAAGGATGGACTGGATATGATTTCTATAGTGCCCGAATTTGTGCGTGTGCTTTTTTTTAATATAGGCTGTTTTGGGGGTTGTGGGCACCAATGCTCTCTCTTGCACAGGGCACCAAAATTTCTAGTTGTGGCTCTCTATGTAGCCTATCCTCTTCAAGTGAAAGCAGGTCCAAAGCCCCTCCCCCCCTACTTCACACCATCACCATCATCATCATCCTGTATTTGTGAAGCATTTGCTAAAGCTGGCAGCTAGCATTTGTGAACACTTTATTCTGGTGCATATTAGGAAAAATTATTTTCTACTTCAGCTATTATGTGCTTTCTATCAGTGCCACCTAGTGGCCATAATGTTGTCTGTTAAATTTGATTATTTTGCATGATTTAATTTATTATTTTCAGTCACAAAGCAGTATTAATTGCAGTTCTTTGGACTTTCTGTAATCCAAAAGCAATATAGGCCACATTGTCTGTTTCATCTGCATTTGCAAATAGTCAAAGCTGACACAGTATCATAGACCACATACCGATAACTTTTAGAGGAGATAACAGATCCAAATTACTGATGCAGTGTGAGACTAAGTTGATTTATCGATTGGGGACTATGGCACCTAGGGGGTTAAATGAATCCCTGGGACTGAATTGTTTTCTATAGGGCAATTATTATCTAACCTATCCTGAAAGTACTACTAGTATTTTTATGTAATGACATTTCCTATGTGTGCTTCATCTGCAGTATGTTATAAGTGCCAGCTATTATACCTTTCATGTATGTGTCATTAATCTCATGCTCTAAGTGCCGGCTATATATAAATCATGGATATAATGGTTACACAGTATCTGTATAGATACGGTATGTTTTATATCGAGCACTGTTACGCATGTTAATTGTCCGTTTTAAATATTTGCTACTGTTTCATTGGCATAATTACGTATTATGATGAAGTTTGCATATTTTGTATCTTTTTGATATTAATGTGATTCGGTATATATTTAGACCATAGATGCTGTGAGTGACATTACAATGGCGGTGGGTTCACGTGGTGATGTCACTCAATTTTGCTATCAGCTGTGGGAAACCAGAAGCTGTGTCATTTGCACAAGGTGTTTGGGGATATAAGGTGAGTAGTGAGGAAAATGCAGTAAAGCATTGAAATGTCAGAAATTTATACCTGCTGTTGATTGTCTTTATTTTGGAGTCTGAATGCCGCTTCTATGGACTATATGTTAACCTTATGTGAGAATTACTGAAGGCACCGGATAAAGTCAATTAGTGGAACCGTGAGTGCAAATACCATGACATACTTTGTGTATATATATTGTGATAGAAGCACTGGAGAAGTCTGGGATGGCATATATGTGTGTCCCAGATTCCTATCATATGTGGTTTAAAAACCCCAGGAAAAGTCTGTTATGCCAAATAGACCAGAAGTGTCGGCTTTTGTTAAAAGCCGGATAATGGGTCCTAGGGGTGTGGTTGTGAGAAGAGAAGGGAAGGCTCCATCCACAGGCCATTCCAGATGTTGGGCCTTTCAGTCTGAGAGCAGGCTGATTAATAGTTGCACCTGGAAGTGGCTCAGATAAGCTGTGTTAGGTTTTGGTGCAGTGTCTCACATACGCTGGGGAGAACGGACACTGAGGTTTGTTCAGAGACACTGTGATATATGAAAGTGCTGTGTTTGTGTTTGTGGTAAGGCAGTAGGTCCTGCCATTTGTAGAGAAGGAATAACCTGTCTAGTTAGTGCCCAGACGGGCTAGGATTTATTTTTATGTTTTGTTTATTTAGTGCTTTATATTGCACAATAAAAAAATGTTTTTTACCAGCTTGAATGAAAACCCTTTACTGATGTGCTGTTTTCTGGCTGCTGTGTGTAAGGAGGTGTTCATCTACCCCAGGAGAGGGACCCCTATCCCGACTATATCATAATATATATATATATATATATTAGGGGTGAGCGGGTTCGGATTTCTGAAATCCGAACCCCCCCGAGCCCCCCCGATCCGAGTCCGATCCGAATCAGGCTCGACTTTTCCCGCCTGACTCGGATCTGAAATCGAGGCAAAACGTCATCATCCCGCCTTCCGAGTCTCGCGGGTTTTGGATCCTATATAAGGTACCCACGTCGGCGCCATTTTCTCACTCGGCTGTGGACAGTGAAGAGGGAGGGTGGGAGTTAGGGCTGTGTAGTGTAGTGTAGTGTAGTGCTGCTGTTGTCCACTACTTCAAAGTCCATAGGGGCTGGCTGTGTTGTGCTGTGCTGCTGTTGTTAATAGGGGCTGTGTCCACTACTTCAAAGTCCATAGGGGCTGGCTGGACTGTGTTGTGCAGTCAGTTCTCCATAGGGGCTGTGTCCACTCCAAAGTCCTGTGCAGTGTCCCAGTCCTAAAGAGGTGCTGTAGTGTTGTCCAGGGGGTGCTCTGTCCATCAGGGGTGCTCCCCCCAAGTGCTAAAAAAATAATATATTTTCTGTGTTTGTGAATTGTGTGCGCAGTAGCCGCACGTGCATCAACAAAGTAGTGCCAAGCGTGCGCCTGTGTCATAAGTAAAGGGCCGGCTGGCTTGACCGTTAAAGGGTGCTGTAACCCCCGAAAGTACACTCCAGTCCAAACAAAAAAAAATTATTTTCTGTGTTTGTGAATTGTGTGCGCAGTAGCCGCACGTGCATCAACAAAGTAGTGCCAAGCGTGCGCCTGTGTCATAAGTAAAGGGCCGGCTGGCTTGACCGTTAAGGGTGCTGTAACCCCCGAAAGTACACTCCAGTCCAGACCAAAAAAAAAATTATTTTCTGTGTTTGTGAATTGTGTGCGCAGTAGCCGCACGTGCATCAACAAAGTAGTGCCAAGCGTGCGCCTGTGTCATAAGTAAAGGGCCAGCTGGCTTGACCGTTAAGGGTGCTGTAACCCCCGAAAGTACACTCCAGTCCAAACCAAAAAAAAAATTATTTTCTGTGTTTGTGAATTGTGTGCGCAGTAGCCGCACGTGCATCAACAAAGTAGTGCCAAGCGTGCGCCTGTGTCATAAGTAAAGGGCCAGCTGGCTTGACCGTTAAGGGTGCTGTAACCCCCGAAAGTACACTCCAGTCCAAACCAAAAAAAAAATTATTTTCTGTGTTTGTGAATTGTGTGCGCAGTAGCCGCACGTGCATCAACAAAGTAGTGCCAAGCGTGCGCCTGTGTCATAAGTAAAGGGCCGGCTGGCTTGACCGTTAAAGGGTGCTGTAACCCCCAAAGTACACTCCAGTCCAAACCAAAAAAAAAATTATTTTCTGTGTTTGTGAATTGTGTGCGCAGTAGCCGCATGTGCATCAACAAAGTAGTGCCAAGCGTGCGCCTGTGTCATAAGTAAAGGGCCAGCTGGCTTGACCGTTAAAGGGTGCTGTAACCCCCAAAGTACACTCCAGTCCAAACCAAAAAAAATTTATTTTCTGTGTTTGTGAATTGTGTGCGCAGTAGCCGCACGTGCATCAACAAAGTAGTGCCAAGCGTGCGCCTGTGTCATAAGTAAAGGGCCGGCTGGTTTGACCGTTAAAGGGTGCTGTAACCCCCGAAAGTACACTCCAGTCCAAACCAAAAAAAAAATTATTTTCTGTGTTTGTGAATTTTGTGCGCAGTAGCCGCACGTGCATCAACAAAGTAGTGCCAAGCGTGCGCCTGTGTCATAAGTAAAGGGCCGGCTGGCTTGACCGTTAAAGGGTGCTGTAACCCCCAAAGTACACTCCAGTCCAAACCGAAAAAAAATTATTTTCTGTGTTTGTGAATTGTGTGCGCAGTAGCCACACGTGCATCAACAAAGTAGTGCCAAGTGTGCGCCTGTGTCATAAGTAAAGGGCCGGCTGGCTTGACCGTTAAAGGGTGCTGTAACCCCCGAAAGTACACTCCAGTCCAAACCAAAAAAAAAATTATTTTCTGTGTTTGTGAATTGTGTGCGCAGTAGCCGCACGTGTATCAACAAAGTAGTGCCAAGCGTGCGCCTGTGTCATAAGTAAAGGGCCGGCTGGCTTGACCGTTAAAGGGTTCTGTAACCCCCAAAGTACACTCCAAACCAAAAAAATATATATTTTCTGTGTTTGTGACTTGTGTGCACTGTGGCTGCACGTGCATCAACAAAGGAGCAGCGCCAAGCGTGCGCCTGTGTCCCATAAGTAAAGAGCCGGCTGGCTCATTTCTTAAAGGGTGGTGTAACCCACAAAGTGCACTACTCTCCAGCAAAAATAAAAAAATATTTTCTGTGTTTGTGTGCGCTTTAGCCGCACGTATATATATCAATATAACATAAATGGAGGACCAAACTTTCTCTGATAAAAATAAAATAGGGAAAGATCAAGAACCACTTCCTACTAGTGCTGTTGCTGCTGCTGGGAGTTGTTCATCATCCCAGAGAGGAAGTAGGAACATCACTACTTTTACTAAACAATTGACCCTCCAACAGTCCCTAGCGATGAGGATGAAGTACGACAGCAGTCATCCTGAAGCAAAACGTATAACTGAGGCCTTGACTGCTATGTTGGTGTTAGACGTGCGTCCGGTATCCGACATTAGTGCAGTGGGATTTAGACAATTGATGGAGGTAGTGTGTCCTCGGTTCCAAATCCCGTCTAGAT
Source organism: Taudactylus pleione (assembly GCA_031769625.1). Taxonomy (NCBI): domain Eukaryota; kingdom Metazoa; phylum Chordata; class Amphibia; order Anura; family Myobatrachidae; genus Taudactylus; species Taudactylus pleione. The sequence continues at coordinate 5,664,672 of JAUIMM010000516.1, read as the reverse complement.
TCCACCTGCATCCTCAAAGCAGCAGCGACAAGCGTGCGTCTGTCTGTTAAAGGGTGGTGACACCCTCAAAGTGTGCTACACAAACAATTAAAATATTGTTCTTTTTTTTTCTGTCTTTGTGAAATGTGTGGGCTGTAGCCGCACCTGCATCCTTAAAGCAGCAGCGACAAGCGTGCGTCTGTCTGTTAAAGGGTGGTGACACCCTCAAAGTGTGCTACACAAACAATTAAAATATTGTTCTTTTTTTTCTGTCTTTGTGAATTGTGTGGGCTGTAGCCGCACTTGCATCCTCAAAGCAGCAGCGACAAGCGTGCGTCTGTCTGTTAAAGGGTGTTGTAACTCTCAAAGTGCTCCAAAAAATCAAAAAAAATGTTTTAATGTGTTTGTGACTTGTGTGCGATGTAGCCACACTTGCATCCTCAAAGCAGCAGCGACAAGCGTGCGTCTGTCTGTTAAAGGGTGGTGACACCCTCAAAGTGTGCTACACAAACAATAAAAATATTCTTCTTTTTTCTGTCTTTGTGAATTGTGTGGGCTGTAGCCGCACCTGCATCCTTAAAGCAGCAGCGACAAGCGTGCGTCTGTCTGTTAAAGGGTGGTGACACCCTCACAGTGTGCTACACAAACAATTAAAATATTGTTCTTTTTTTTTCGGTCTTTGTGAAATGTGTGGGCTGTAGCCGCACCTGCATCCTTAAAGCAGCAGCAACAAGCATGCGTCTGTCTGTTAAAGGGTGGTGTAACTCTCAAAGTGCTCCACAAAATAAAAAACTATTTTTTTAATGTGTTTGTGACTTGTGTGCGATGTAGCCGCACTTGCATCCTCAAAGCAGCAGCGACAAGCGTGCGTCTGTCTGTTAAAGGGTGGTGACACCCTCAAAGTGTGCTCCACAAACAATAAAAATATTCTTCTTCTTTTTTCTGTCTTTGTGAATTGTGTGGGCTGTAGCCGCACCTGCATCCTTAAAGCAGCAGCGACAAGCATGCGTCTGTCTGTTAAAGGGTGGTGTAACTCACGAAGTGCTCCAAAAAATAAGAAACTATTTTTTTAATGTGTTTGTGACTTGTGTGCGATGTAGCCGCACTTGCATCCTCAAAGCAGCAGCGACAAGCGTGCATCTGTCTGTTAAAGGGTGGTGACACCCTCAAAGTGTGCTACACAAACAATAAAAATATTCTTCTTTTTTCTGTCTTTGTGAATTGTGTGGGCTGTAGCCGCACCTGCATCCTTAAAGCAGCAGCGACAAGCGTGCGTCTGTCTGTTAAAGGGTGGTGTAACTCTCAAAGTGCTCCAAAAAATAAAAAACTATTTTTTTTATGTGTTTGTGACTTGTGTGCGATGTAGCCGCACTTGCATCCTCAAAGCAGCAGCGACAAGTGTGCGTCTGTCTGTTAAAGGGTGGTGACACCCTCAAAGTGTGTTACACAAACAATAAAAATATTCTTCTTTTTTCTGTCTTTGTGAATTGTGTGGGCTGTAGCCGCACCTGCATCCTTAAAGCAGCAGCGACAAGCGTGCGTCTGTCTGTTAAAGGGTGGTGACACCCTCAAAGTGTGCTACACAAACAATTAAAATATTGTTCTTTTTTTTTCGGTCTTTGTGAAATGTGTGGGCTGTAGCCGCACCTGCATCCTTAAAGCAGCAGCGACAAGCGTGCGTCTGTCTGTTAAAGGGTGGTGACACCCTCAAAGTGTGCTACACAAAGAATAAAAATATTCTTCTTCTTTTTTCTGTCTTTGTGAATTGTGTGGGCTGTAGCCGCACTTGCATCCTCAAAGCAGCAGCGACAAGCGTGCGTCTGTCTGTTAGAGGGTGGTGTAACCCTCAAAGTGTGCTCCACAAACAATAAAAATATTCTTTTTTTTTTTCTGTCTTTGTGAATTGTGTGGGCTGTAGCCGCACTTGAATCCTCAAAGCAGCAGCGACAAGCGTGCGTCTGTCTGTTAAAGGATTACATCAGTGACAGCATCCAAGTAGGCATGTCAGACAGTTCGTACCTGTACTGGCAGGAAAAAGAAGCAATTTGGAGGTCCCTGTACAAACTGGCTCTATTTTACCTGAGTTGCCCCCCCTCCAGTGTGTACTCCGAAAGAGTGTTTAGTGCAGCCGGGAACCTTGTTAGCGAAAGGCGTAGGAGGTTGCTTCCACAAAATGTGGAGAAGATGATGTTCATAAAATGAATGATCAACTCTTCCAGGGAGACCAGCCTCCAGAACGTACAGAGGGACCTGTGGTTCCAGCAGGGACGAATTAATACTCTGTGAGGATGAGGATGTACATAACACTGAAGAGGGTGAGGAATCTGTCGATGAGGAGGATGAGGACGACTTCTTGCCTCCGTAGAGCCAGTTTGTGCAGGGACAGATTAATTGCCAGCTTGTTTTGTGGGGGCCCAAACGAACCAATCATTTCAGCCACAGTTGTGTGGCAGACCCTGGCGCTGAAATGATTGGTTTGTTAAAGTGTGCATGTCCTGTTTATACAACATAAGGGTGGGTGGGAGGGCCCAAGGACAATTCCATCTTGCACCTCTTTTTTTTCTTTGCATTATGTACAGTTTGGGGCCTAGTTTTTCAATGCCATCCTGTCTGCCACTGCAGTTTCACGCCTAGATGGGTCACGTGTTTGTGCCGCCCACTCGTGTCGCTTAGCATAGTCATCCAGCTACCTCGGTGCAACCTTTTGGACATAAAAACACTATTGTGAGGTGTGAGGTATTCAGAATAGACTGGAAATGAGTGGAAATTAAGGTTATTGAGGTTAATAATAGCATAGGAGCAGAAAAACCTACAAATTCTGTGATTTTAGCTGTTTTTATGCTTTTTTTCAAAAAAATACAGATCCAAAACACAAAACCCAGAACCCAAAACACGGAAGGGTGGTTTTGGCAAAACCAATCCAGATCCAAAACACGAAGAAAGATCCAGATCCAAAACCAAAACACAAAACACGAAAAGTGGCCGGTGCACACCCCTAATATATATATATATATCTGAATGGGTGGCACTCACAGGACTTCTTACACGTACGTGTAAATCACAAACAGGTCATCTTTATTGCCAATGTTTAAATCTCTCCTCTGGAGATTTTCCTCAGGGACCATAACAGATAAACACAAACAACAGACATATAAGTACTCACCCGTGCACCACACTCCGGAACACAGACACTGGGCACTGCGCATCAGCGGGCCTCCCACCACCAGCCGCGTCTGTTATCCATAGTGGCAGCCCTGCACCAAATGCATAGTATACAATAGTAATGTATAAAAGACATGGACACAATTAAAAGCAAGCTAAAGGAACACAAGGTGTACATCTCTATTATGTACACCAATGACTATGAAATCTATACCTAACCTACACATACTAGGTAAGCACCATCATGTCTTATATCAACTCAAGTATAAAAAATGAAACTGCAGGAGTAGACAAATACATAATTAGCAAAGTAGAACCTCCTCTAGAGTGTACTGCAAAAACTACAGAAAGCATGATAAACCAAGGCTTTCATTAAGCCCAAAAGGGACCAAGCAGTTCATGCGATATATCCATTTAACTTCTAACTGAACTTCTCTATTTCCTCCTCTAATCGATAAAGTTATATGATCTAAAATTTTATAGCTTAAAGTAGCTAGTGAATGTTTCATATCCCTAAAATGGCGAGCAACGGGTTGATCGCAATCTCGTCCGTTTAGGGCCAATCTAATGGCCGAATGATGCTGGGCCATCCTCTCCCGAAACTGACAAGTTGTTTTACAAATGTAAATGAGACTACAAGGACAGCGGATGGCATATATTACATAGGAACTGGTACAGGTAAGTATATATTTTATAGCGATTTTCCTGCCTGAATGTCAATGAGATATATAAGTACCTTGTTCCAAATATCTACAGGTGGTACATCCTAAACATCTGTAGCAACCTGGTTTTTTACTTAAAAAGTTGCAGAGGGTCGGCATTAGATTATAACCAGTAATATCATTACGAACAATACGATCTTTCAAATTACGTCCTCTACGATATCCGAACATTACTTTAGTGTCTTTCAACATCTTGAGTTGCGGATCAGAGGTAATCATAGGCCAATGTTTTTTCACCAAACGATTAATGGTGTCACTTTCTGTTGTAGAGTTGTTAGCAAAAATATTTTTTTTTCGATTGATTACACCTGGAGTTACCAGATTGTTGTAAACAAGTTTGTCATGGTATCTGCAATGCCTTAAGCATTGCTGCCTCTAGATCTTTGAAAGGATAACCTCGATGGTGGAACTTGTAGCACATCATCTCCATTTGATTTTTAGCCTCCAAATCATCGCTCACGATTCTCCTGATTCTTAACAGTCGTGAGAAAGCTAAACCTTTCTTGAGAGCCACTGGATAAAAGCTAGATACGTGTAACAGGGTATTCTTATCTGTCTGTTTTGAAAAAAGGTTGGTTGACAGGGATCTACCATCCCAACTAAGGCCCTCATTCAGAGCCGTACGCTATTTGCGGTCGTTCGTTTAAAAACAAGGGGTGGCTATTCAAATGATCCGTACGCACATTGCAGTCTGTTCACGCCTCTAAGTCTGAACGAGCGAGCAAAACATACGCTCGTTTATTTGTTAAAAACGCCCCCTGGCCGCACGCATCCTACGTCATGTCCGCTATTTATTAGATTAATCGAGTACATCGACCAGCGTATGAACTGCTCGCTATTCTTGTGGTTGGTGTTTGCTACCACAAATTTGCGTGCAGTTCGGGCTATAAAATAACCCAGTGACGTGGTCAATGACGCTGCTGTTTTAAATATACACACCCATAAAACGCCCGTTTTGACCTTTAAGCACGCCTGCGTTCGGATCTCCACTCCCCATTTTCAAGCACCTTCCCCTGTTACCACCCACATACGCCTCATTCTGTCACTCAAAATAGCCGGCACTCGCTATATAGCGTACAAAGGATTTTCGGCCGCACTGACTGGTTCGCGCATGCGTACTAAAAAGCGTACGCATGCGCAGATGTGCAAACATCGCTCGGAACAAGCGTACTGTTGTTAACGTGCGGCTCTGAATGAGGGCCTAAGTTCCACATCGAGAAAATGTACCCTATTGCAATCTGTTAAATATGTAAACTTAATGGATTGGTGCATAGTTTTGATTTCTTCCATCATTTGCATGAATGAAATTCCTTAGTTCCAGACCATAATATGATAATATCGTCTATATACCGTAGATAAAATAAAATATGTTGTGAAAACATCCTATTAGAGAAAAACAGTCGTTCTTCAGTTTTAAACATGAAAATATTTGCTAATGAGGGAGAGACACTCGACCCCATAGCGCAGCCGGTTAGCTGTATAAAGAATTTACCATCAAAATAGAAATAGTTTCTGGTATTAGCTGCAACAACTAATTAAAAAATGATGTACTAGGTCCCGTATAATCGCTGCTGTTTTTAATGAATTCAGACACCGCTAATAAACCCTCATGATGAGGTATAGATGTGTATAGATTTACTACATCAACTGTACATAGTAACAGTGAGGCACGTAGAACTTTCAGTTCCTGTAATTGTAGTAGTAGAGTCGTAGTATCCTTCAAAAATTTTGGTTGTTTTTGGATCAGAGGTTGGAGGAAAACTCCAGATATTGTGACACAGTTTGAAACAGTGAGTTACTTGCTGCGATGATAGGTCTACCGGGGGTGAAGATACACTTTTATGAATTTTAGGCTACGAATAAATAAGCGGTTCCACTGTATGTTCTTGTACTAGACCTTTCTGTATCGCTTCTGTAATGATGCCATCCTGGACTGCCAGAGTTATTATTTCATCCAATTCTTGTTTGAAGATCACCGTAGGATCTGCATCCAAAAGTTTATAGGTATTGCAATCATCCAATTGGCGATAGATTTCAGCAACATAACAAATAGTGTCTTGAATCACTATAGCGCCTCCCTTATCAGCGGGGCGTATAGTGATCGATCTGTCCTCACCCAATGATTTCAAGGCTAATTGTTGTGCTTTAGGCAGATTGGAAAAACCTCTTTTTGACGTAGTTGCGCTATTCATTACTTCTTGGTCTGTAAGTCTAGAAAAACAGTGTATAGATGAATTATTGGTCTGAGGATCAAAATTGGATTTTAATCTAATCGATGTCTTGCCTAATTCCCTATTATTTTAATTTCAAACTGCGTTTAAAATGCCAGGCATCTATTTCCCAATCCAGTGCATCAAAATTATTTGTAGGTACAAATGATAGACCATTATTCAAAAGGTTAGTTTCTGCTGCAGTAAGTGTTCTAGAGGATAAGTTGATCACTAAGTCCTCTTTCGATATTGTCTCCTGCCTCTTACTTTGACTCCACGTCTCGTGTATTTCCTCTTGCTACCCCACGTCCTGCACGAGTAGTGACCCCTAAAGGGGGCCTCTGAGTAGATAATTAATTTGCTTTCTTAACCTTTATGAGTTCTAGCTTATAGGATTCAACCTGAGTACCCAATTTTTCCATCCATTTGACCAGTTTGTCCTGTGAGACCTAATTCCACTGTGCAAAATGTCTATTTCTAATGCTCCCACAGATGGGAGTGGTTTTACGAACATACACTTACCCATTGGAGAAATATTAAGCTTCTCAGATTCAGAAGCGGAGAATCTCTATTTCGGTTAAACCTTTACAGACACGGCTGGTACTGAACCAATTGAAGATCTTTATTTCACCCTCCTTAAAATGAAAAAGAAGGAGATAGATTTCCATTTAAATCACTCACAATAATACATAAATAATGGGGTCCCGTGATGTGGGCTGCAGGCTTAAATGCATTGATCAATCCATGAACCAAACCCCCATTATTTATGTATTATTGTGAGTGATTTAAAAATGTTGAGTGCTGAGTTTTCTGTTTTTATTTATTTAAGCAATGTGGTCACAGGCCACTTTGCACCCCAGGCCTGGAAATGGCGAGTGCAGTGGATTTTTTACTTTATGTATATATATATATACATATATATACATATATATATATATATATATATATATATGTATATATGTATATATATATATATATATATATATATAACCCTTTATTGGTTATAATCAAACTCGAGTGTCTCCACCCCAGCTTTAGTCTACTGGTATTTGTAGATGGGAGGATTGCTGGGGAGACCTTCCTCCTTTTATCCTTTATCAAGTGGGGATTTCAATTGTTTTAGGAGTGGATATGGATATGGGTAATTGTTAATTGACGTTTAATTATTATGTATGTTTTCTATTACAGGTTGTGACTACAATATCCTAACTATTCTTCTGGATGCTTCGAGATGTAAGTAATATTTTGAACAACCAGCTTGAAATCAGTTAGTACTTTTACGCATAACAGCATGTGACTACAGTGTATTGGTTCCAATATTACAATTCTTACTATTTATTCTTCACTTCGGATCTGCTATAGTTACATTAATTAAAACATTACATCATGAAATATATATGTAACAACCCTTTGTACCTTCAACACATTAAACACATAAAAGTACACATTTAAATTATTACACATATAAAAAATACATTACATTACACAGTTAACAAAACACTACATGTCACTAGTAGGACTTCTATGATAAACTTAGACTTTCTCAAACTACATCCAATGGTCTGACACTATTTAAAGTAGTCCTAGTCCTGAGTTGTCAGTTCAACTACTTTTCTTAACTAACTGAAATGTCTGCAACTAGAGAAGTGAATGGTCACATATAAGTCCTGTAAAGGACCAGCGGCGGCTAGGAGTAGAAACAATTGTATCCGAATGTGAATCCTTTCTTGTTCCCTGTTGTCTGTATAGCCATATAGTCTCAGCTCGTATTGATAATGAAGAATAACTAACTTGCCCGTACAGTTACAATATCTTAATACTCTTCTCACCAATGACCAATATATCCACAAGTGATCCCTACATATGTGCTCCCACGCTCCTTTGTTGTATGGCTTGACAGTAGAAATCCTAATAAAAGCTGGATAACCACCTCTCCCCCATCATCGGATTATATCCCAGCTAGAGGTATCAGGCGTATATTATTCTGTGGGGTTACTAATGTCAATGGGCACTCTTCTTAGTAGTGCCTGAGCCCCGTAGGAGTACTCTCCTATCATCTGTCTCCTCCATAATATAGTGACATACAGTGTAGTAATAATCTACAGACACCCTGACTGCCCTTTCCTTCTTGCTAGTGGGACTGCAGATGGATGCAGGGTATATCTGTCGCCCTGCGGGAACCATCTACATTACCGGATCTTCTGGCTTACTGTCGCCCATCCTAGCGCAGCTTTTGGATCCTCTCCCCCGCAGTCCCCGTTCCCTCACTGTATGTCACCAAGGGAACTCCTCTCCACCTTTCTAGATTGTACAGAATGGCTCAGCCTCTACTACCCCACAGTGCTTCACGGAGGGAACAGTCACCAGTCCTTCTGGCTCTAGACCTGCCGGCTGCAGCGGGAACTCTCGAAACACAGCGACCACTTCTCCCTTACAGTGAATCGGACTCTTCCACTGCCCACACGGGTGACACGCTCTCCAGTCACAGAGACCTTGCCCCTAAATCACACTCAGTAGGTGACTGAGACGGTGCGCACAGGAGTGGGAACAGCAGTTTTTTCCAACCAAGGGCCAACTGACAATTCTATCCTCTACCCGCGCTCCTCTATGCTCTGCTTGTATCTCAGCTCGAGCCTCTATTTCCCCTTCTATATATGTATTTAATATATAGGGATCATTGTAAACATACCCAATCCATGGAAAGCTCACAATATACATACCCAATACATCTTTAACCAACATTCTGATATATTATATATATTTTATTATATACACATTTATAAACAATGTCACTTGTCTATTTCATAGTTTACTTAACAACCCTACCTATATAGTCTTTTTACTAAGCAAAATCTATCCCTTTTAACTAGGGGTGAGCGGGTTCGGATTTCTGAAATCCGAACCCCCCCGAGCCCCCCCGATCCGAGTCCGATCCGAGTCAGGCTCGACTTTTCCCGCCTGACTCGGATCTGAAATCGAGGCAAAACGTCATCTTCCCGCCTTCCGAGTCTCGCGGGTTTTGGATCCTATATAAGGTACACACGTCGGCGCCATTTTCTCACTCGGCTGTGGACAGTGAAGAGGGAGGGTGGGAGTTAGGGCTGTGTAGTGTAGTGTAGTGTAGTGCTGCTGTTGTCCACTACTTCAAAGTCCATAGGGGCTGGCTGTGTTGTGCTGTGCTGCTGTTGTTAATAGGGGCTGTGTCCACTACTTCAAAGTCCATAGGGGCTGGCTGGACTGTGTTGTGCAGTCAGTTCTCCATAGGGGCTGTGTCCACTCCAAAGTCCTGTGCAGTGTCCCAGTCCTAAAGGAGTGCTGTAGTGTTGTCCAGGGGGTGCTCTGTCCATCAGGGGTGCTCCCCCCAAGTGCTAAAAAAATAATATATTTTCTGTGTTTGTGAATTGTGTGCGCAGTAGCCGCACGTGCATCAACAAAGTAGTGCCAAGCGTGCGCCTGTGTCATAAGTAAAGGGCCGGCTGGCTTGACCGTTAAGGGTGCTGTAACCCCCGAAAGTACACTCCAGTCCAAACCAAAAAAAAAATTATTTTCTGTGTTTGTGAATTGTGTGCGCAGTAGCCGCACGTGCATCAACAAAGTAGTGCCAAGCGTGCGCCTGTGTCATAAGTAAAGGGCCGGCTGGCTTGACCGTTAAAGGGTGCTGTAACCCCCAAAGTACACTCCAGTCCAAACCAAAAAAATATATATTTTCTGTGTTTGTGAATTGTGTGCGCAATAGCCGCACGTGCATCAACAAAGTAGTGCCAAGCGTGCGCCTGTGTCATAAGTAAAGGGCCGGCTGGCTTGACCGTTAAAGGGTGCTGTAACCCCCAAAGTACACTCCAGTCCAAAACAAAAAAATATATATTTTCTATGTTTGGGAATTGTGTGCGCAGTAGCCGCACGTGCATCAACAAAGTAGTGCCAAGCGTGCGCCTGTGTCATAAGTAAAGGGCCGGCTGGCTTGACCGTCAAAGGGTGCTGTAACCCCCAAAGTACACTCCAGTCCAAACCAAAAAAATATATATTTTCTGTGTTTGTGACTTGTGTGCACTGTGGCTGCACGTGCATCAACAAAGGAGCAGCGCCAAGCGTGCGCCTGTGTCCCATAAGTAAAGAGCCGGCTGGCTCATTTCTTAAAGGGTGGTGTAACCCACAAAGTGCACTACTCTCCAGCAAAAATAAAAAAATATTTTCTGTGTTTGTGTGCGCTTTAGCCGCACGTATATATCAATATAACATAAATGGAGGACCAAACTTTCTCCGATATAAATAAAATAGGGAAAGATCAAGAACCACTTCCTCCTAGTGCTGTTGCTGCTGCTGGGAGTTGTTCATCATCCCAGAGAGGAAGTAGGAACATCACTACTTTTACTAAACAATTGACCCTCCAACAGTCCTTAGCGATGAGGATGAAGTACGACAGCAGTCATCCTGAAGCAAAACGTATAACTGTGGCCTTGACTGCTATGTTGGTGTTAGACGTGCGTCCGGTATCCGCCATTAGTGCAGTGGGATTTAGACAATTGATGGAGGTAGTGTGTCCCCGGTTCCAAATCCCGTCTAGATTCCACCTGCATCCTCAAAGCAGCAGCGACAAGCGTGCGTCTGTCTGTTAAAGGGTGGTGACACTCTCAAAGTGTGCTACACAAACAATAAAAATATTGTTCTTTTTTTTCTGTCTTTGTGAAATGTGTGGGCTCTAGCCGCACCTGCATCCTTAAAGCAGCAGCGACTAGCGTGCGTCTGTCTGTTAAAGGGTGGTGACACCCTCAAAGTGTGCTACACAAACAATAAAAATATTGTTCTTTTTTTTTCTGTCTTTGTGAATTGTGTGGGCTGTAGCCGCACTTGCATCCTCAAAGCAGCAGCGACAAGCGTGCGTCTGTCTGTTAAAGGGTGGTGACACCCTCAAAGTGTGCTACACAAACAATAAAAATAGTGTTCTTTTTTTTCTGTCTTTGTGAAATGTGTGAGCTGTAGCCGCACCAGCATCCTTAAAGCAGCAGCGACAAGCGTGCGTCTGTCTGTTAAAGGGTGGTGACACCCTCAAAGTGTGCTACACAAACAATAAAAATATTGTTCTTTTTTTTTCTGTCTTTGTGAAATGTGTGGGCTGTAGCCGCACCTGCATCCTTAAAGCAGCAGCGACAAGCGTGCGTCTGTCTGTTAAAGGGTGGTGACACCCTCAAAGTGTGCTACACAAACAATAAAAATATTGTTCTTTTTTTTTCTGTCTTTGTGAATTGTGTGGGCTGTAGCCACACTTGCATCCTCAAAGCAGCAGCGACAAGCATGCGTCTGTCTGTTAAAGGGTGGTGACACCCTCAAAGTGTGCTACACAAACAATAAAAATATTCTTCTTTTTTCTGTCTTTGTGAATTGTGTGGGCTGTAGCCGCACTTGCATCCTCAAAGCAGCAGCGACAAGCGTGGGTCTGTCTGTTAAAGGGTGGTGACACCCTCAAAGTGTGCTACACAAACAATAAAAATAATTTTCTTTTTTCTGTCTTTGTGAATTGTGTGGGCTGTAGCCGCACTTGCATCCTCAAAGCAGCAGCGACAAGCGTGCGTCTGTCTGTTAAAGGGTGGTGACACCCTCAAAGTGTGCTACACAAACAATAAAAATATTCTTCTTCTTTTTTCTGTCTTTGTGAATTGTGTGGGCTGTAGCCGCACTTGCATCCTCAAAGCAGCAGCGACAAGCGTGTGTCTGTCTGTTAAAGGGTGGTGACACCCTCAAAGTGTACTACACAAACAATAAAAATATTGTTCTTTTTTTTCTGTCTTTGTGAATTGTGTGGGCTGTAGCCGCACTTGCATCCTCAAAGCAGCAGCGACAAGCGTGCGTCTGTCTGTTAAAGGGTGGTGTAACTCTCAAAGTGCTCCAAAAAATAAAAAACTATTTTTTTAATGTGTTTGTGACTTGTGTGCGATGTAGCCGCACTTGCATCTTCAAAGCAGCAGCGACAAGCGTGCGTCTGTCTGTTAAAGGGTGGTGACACCCTCAAAGTGTGCTACACAAACAATAAAAATATTCTTCTTCTTTTTTCTGTCTTTGTGAATTGTGTGGGGTGTAGCCGCACTTGCATCCTCAAAGCAGCAGCGACAAGCGTGCGTCTGTCTGTTAAAGGGTGGTGTAACCCTCAAAGTGCGCTCCACAAACAATAAAAATATTGTTCTTTTTTTTCTGTCTTTGTGAATTGTGTGGGCTGTAGCCGCACTTGCATCCTTAAAGCAGCAGCGACAAGCGTGCGTCTGTCTGTTAAAGGCTGGTGTAACTCTCAAAGTGCTCCAAAAACTAAAAAACTATTTTTTTTAAGTGTTTGTGACTTATGTGCAATGTAGCCGCACTTGCATCTTCAAAGCAGCAGCGACAAGCGTGCGTCTGTCTGTTAAAGGGTGGTGACACCCTCAAAGTGTGCTACACAAACAATAAAAATATTCTTCTTCTTTTTTCTGTCTTTGTGAATTGTGTGGGCTGTAGCCGCACTTGCATCCTTAAAGCAGCAGCGACAAGCGTGCGTCTGTCTGTTAAAGGGTGGTGTAACTCTCAAAGTGCTCCAAAAACTAAAAAATTATATTTTTTAAGTGTTTGTGACTTGTGTGCAATGTTGCCGCACTTGCATCTTCAAAGCAGCAGCGACAAGCGTGCGTCTGTCTGTTAAAGGGTGGTGACACCCTCAAAGTGTGCTACACAAACAATAAAAATATTCTTCTTCTTTTTTCTGTCTTTGTGAATTGTGTGGGCTGTAGCCGCACTTGCATCCTCAAAGCAGCAGCGACAAGCGTGCGTCTGTCTGTTAAAGGATTACATCGGTGACAGCATCCAAGTAGGCATGTCAGACAGTCCGTACCTGTACTGGCAGGAAAAAGAAGCAATTTGGAGGTCCCTGTACAAACTGGCTCTATTTTACCTGAGTTGCCCCCCCTCCAGTGTGTACTCCGAAAGAGTGTTTAGTGCAGCCGGGAACCTTGTCAGCGAAAGGCATAAGAGGTTGCTTCCACAAAATGTGGAGAAGATGATGTTCATAAAATTAATTATCAACTCTTCCAGGGAGACCAGCCTCCAGAACGTACAGAGGGACCTGTGGTTGTGGATTCCAGCGGGGACGAATTAATACTCTGTGAGGATGAGGATGTACACACTGAAGAGGGTGAGGAATCGGTGGATGAGGAGGATGAGGATGACATCTTGCCTCCGTAGAGCCAGTTTGTGCAGGGACAGATTAATTGCCAGCTTGTTTTGTGGGGGCCCAAACGAACCAATCATTTCAGCCACAGTTGTGTGGCAGACCCTGGCGCTGAAATGATTGGTTTGTTAAAGTGTGCATGTCCTGTTTATACAACATAAGGGTGGGTGGGAGGGCCCAAGGACAATTCCATCTTGCACCTCTTTTTTTTCTTTGAATTATGTACTGTTTGGGGCCTAGTTTTCAAACTGCCATCCTGTCTGCCACTGCAGTATCACGCCTAGATGGGTCACGTGTTTGTGCCGCCCACTCGTATCTCTTAGCATAGTCATCCAGCTACCTCGGTGCAACCTTTTGGACATAAAAACACTATTGTGAGGTGTGAGGTGTTCAGAATAGACTGAAAATTAGTGGAAATTAAGGTTATTGAGGTTAATAATAGTATAGGAGCAGAGAAACCCACAAATTCTGTGATTTTAGCTGTTTTTATGCTTTTTTTCAAAAAAATACAGATCCAAAACACAAAACCCAGAACCCAAAACACGGAAGGGTGGTTTTGGCAAAACCAATCCAGATCCAAAACACGAAGAAAGATCCAGATCCAAAACCAAAACACAAAACACGAAAAGTGGCCGGTGCACACCCCTACTTTTAACCCAGATTCTCAGAGGGGCTACATATATTTACAGTAAATATATATATATATATATATATATATATATTAGTATATACCCACACATACATACATATATATGTATGTATGGTGAGTCATCCAGTGAAAGAACAGTTGAGCAGATACAGCATAATTGTGAGATATATGTACATTTTGAAGAACTTGCGGTTTAAAGATTGTAGTAAAACTTTTGGTGCATACACACGGTACGATCAGTCAGCGATAACGATATCGCTGACTGATCGTCCTGCACCTTCCCGGAGTGCAGGATGATCACTATCGAGCACACCACCAACCTACCAACAACGGCCAACGACCCGCGATCAACGATCGTGGGTCCCTATAGTAACCTGGTCGATATCGACCAGGTTGGCCTGCATGCACGGGCGATGGACGATATCTTTATCATCCATATGTGCCCGCGCATCGCAGGTCCTTTGTGGGGTAGAAAGGACCAAAAAATGCACAATATGAATGATAACGATATTATCGATATCATTCATATCGTGCATTTTAATTGTCCCGTGTGTACGCACCATTAGACTTTTACAACCAAACACCAGAAGAGGTTTAGAAATTACCAGTGATTGAACACACAAAACCAGCAAATGAACACACAAGACCAGTGAATGAACAATGTAACTTACTTTAATAAAACAAAGACAACAAGTAAACTTACTTAGTTGGCAATACAAGATACTACAAGTAGAGAATTAATAATTAAAGAAAAAGATAATTTGATGTTTGCCATTAAGCATCTTTTTGCCTAAATTTAAGTATTTCTGGAACACTGTATACTCCATATCCCCTTCAACCAATTATACTTGGATTCTTATTATTTTTTCCTTCACTATGTTATTGTCATACCATATTCCGTCCACTTTCTCCAGTCATTTCCAAGACCTTAGACCCAACATGATCATGGTGCTTACTTCAACTTGGTTATAGATTTTATCTTTCACTATTCCTGGATAAAACTATGCCTCATATTCTACATAGCATAGACGTGCAACACATCAGATGGGGCGGGATGCAGTCACGATGCCAGCGGACAGGATGCCAGATGTCGATATACCGACGCTGGAATCCCAAAGAGGATGAAGATGCCGACGCCGCTAACCCGAACAGGATGAAGACACCAATGTCGGCATCCCAACCACGACATCCCGAATGGTAAGTATGAGGCTATGCATTTTAGGCTTAGCGGGGATGGGGGGTTAGGGTTAGGCACACCCGGGGGGGAGATTAGGGTTAGGTCCCCCAGGGGGTGGTTAGGGTTAGGCTACGGGGAGAAGTATTTAGGGTTAGGCACCACCAGGGGGAGGTTAGGGTTAGGCACCACTGTGGAGAGAGTTAGGGGGGGACAGGGGGAGGGTAAGTATACTTACCAGACCCTGTCGGGATTTTGCAGATTGGTATGCCGCTGTCGGTCTTCTGACTGCCGGCATCCCATCCGCCGGCCATCCATACCCATTCCGATGGGACGATGCGATGAACAACATGTGTAAATGATAGTGTACACGCTATACAGTGGCCGTGTAGATTGGTCGTGGGTCATATGATTGCACAACAAATCATATAGTATGTACCCAGCTTTAGAGTGCCAGTGATATTAGCTTCCAAAGCAACAGACAGATCCTCTCATTGCTGTATCTAATCTACTTGCAGACTTTGGTCAAATATTGGTCCCCAAAATCCATCTGTTGTAAAAATGAAATAGGCCTATAAGAATTTAAAACCTCTGGGAAAATACAACACAGTAAATGAACAGATATTAAAAAGTCATTGAACTCATTAATAAAAACTGTGTTCAATTACTGGCTACATTAAATATTATGTTATTTAGTTTAGTTTATTTATGTTTATTTGCATTTGGTATAAATTAACATAAATTGACCTTGATTTTTAGAAATAAACAACAATAATCTGTCAAAACCAAATAAATTACCAATTTGTTAATTTACTGAAAACAAACTGATGATGTTATCGGGTAAATGAACCCTTTTTATCATATCCAAGGCTATCCACGTAGTTTTTTACCTTAGAGTATCAAATTGTAACCATTTTAGTATTTAGTACAAATTAGGCAGTACATTACCTTAGTATTTAGAGAAAGCAACTCAGACTCATTCAAACCAGAAACAGAATTCTATTTGCAACCTAATCATGTGACTTCTGGATCCAATCAGAATCCACCTAACGCAAGAAGGTTTCAAAGCATAAAATTAGACACTTTCTATAATTGATTATCTGAGAACATGAAAGCTTGTTTTTATACTGCAGGGCTGGTCCAAACACAATTTATTTGGTTAGCAACAAAAAAAATGTGGCGCCCCTTGGTGAAATAAACCCTCATATTTATACATTCTTATCTCATTTCATTTAAATTTGGGCCTGGAACTGAACTCTTGGCATGCATAACCAATATATATAGTTTTAGTTGTATAGTTTGTAATAATCTAGTTGTAGGTGGAATAGTAGTGTCAATTTGGGTTCCCTTTTCAAAAGTGTTCCAGTATGCATCAGACCATGCAGAATCCTTAGTAATAAAACACATGGACCCCCGACAGAAAAAAAAACACATAGGCCACCACCAGAAAAAATAAAACACATTAGACCAGATAGGAAAAAAACAAACACATTGGCTCCACTAATAAAAAAAATAAACACATAGGCCCCCACAGAAAAAAATAAAACACATGAGCTTTGCATGAAAAAAAATAAAACATTGGCCCCCACAGGATGTAAAAAAAAACCCACATAGGCTTCACATAAAAAAACAAATGCATACGGGCACGGTTATATATAGAGACATACACACACATACAGGCAGGGTTACATATACAGGCATATACACACATACAGGTAGGGTTACATATAGAGACATACAGACAGTTACATATAGAGACATATGCACATACATACAGGCAGGGTTACATATTGCCACAAGCCGCCGCTCTGTGAACATTCGCTAGAGTTTTCCAATCTCCTGTCCATCATTCCGGGAGTACTCTGGATTGGCTTCTGCATCTATTACTTCCTGGTGCGAATACTGCTCCGTTGCCGGTGATAGAGTATTTGTATTTCTGGTTCTGGCATATGCAGCTTGTGTCAACTTGGTGGCACAGGCCGCACTCTAGCGTACGCAGCTTGTGTCAACTCGGCAGCACAGGCCGCACTACTGTATCTGCTGCATCCTGCCAAGTCTACCAGCCCTCAAGGTTGCCACTCAGCCCAAAAGCTGCTACACGGCCTAAAGGCTGCATCTAACCATGTCTACCGGCCCTCAAAGCTGCTACTCAGCACAAAGGCTGCTACATGACCCAGTGGCCACATCAAGCCAAGTCTACCAGCCCTCAAGGCTGCTACTCAGCCCAAAGGCTGCTACACGGGCCCAGAGGCCGCATCAAGCCAAGTCTAATAGCCCTCAAGGCTGTTATCCAGTCGAGAGGCTGATACACGGCCCAGAGGCCGCATCTAGCCAAGTCCACAGCACTCAAGGGAGCTTCCCAGCTCAAAAGCCACATCCTGCCCTACGGCCCACTGGCCACGTCCTGCCAAGTTATTCCAGCTTTCAAAGCTGCTCCACGACTGCAACAAGCCAAGCTTTACCAGCCCTCAAGGCTGTTGCTGGACTAACTACATCAGATAATACCTCAGCCTTAACACATATAGAGAGATACACAAACATACATACATACAGACAGACAGACAGGGAGGTTTACATATAGCGACACATACACACACATATAGACACGGTTAAATATAGAGACACACAGAATGGTTACATATAGATATATAAACACATAGAGGCCAGGTTACATATAGCGTCGCACAGAAGGGTTACATATAGACAAATACACATACACATGCAGGAAAGGTCACACACAGAGAGGCAGAGTGGGGCACACAGTGCATTCCCCTGTAGTTTCATCCCCTCGCACCCGGATGTGGAGCTTTCAGCAGCTCCCTCATTCTCCATACACATCAGTTTGGCATTCTAAATCCCAGTCGTGTTTCTGATCTACCAGCGGTTTGGAATTTGGATTTCAAATTCAAACTTTGGGTTTTGGATTGCAAAAATTACATTATTTTAGATGCTTTTAAAAACTTTATATATACAGTCAGGTGCATAAATATTGGGCCATTGACAGAATTTTCATATATTGGCCTCTATTCACCACCACAATGGCTTTGAAATGAAACAAACAAGATATGCTTTAACTGCAGACTTTCATATTTAATTTGAGGGAAAATCCAAATCAGGTGAACGGTGTAGGAATTACAACGGTTTCTATATGTGCCTACCACTTTTTAAGGGGCCAAAAGTAATGGGACTATCAACTCAAAAGCTATTTCATGGACAGGTGTGGGCTATTCCCTCGTTATTTCATTATCAATTAAGCAGATAAAAGGTCTGGAGTTGATTCTAGGTGTGACATTTGCATTTGGAATCAGTTGCTGTCGACTCTCAATATGAGATCCAAAGAGCTGTCACTATCAGTGAAGCAAGCCATCATTAGGCTGAAAAATCAAAATAAACCCATCAGAGAGATAGCAAAAACATTAGGTGTGGCCAAATCAACTGTTTGGAACATTCTTAAAAAGAAAGAACGCACCGGAGAGCTCAGCAACACCAAAAGACCCGGAAAACCACGGGAAACAACTGTGGTGGATGACAGAAGAATTATTTCCCTGGTGAAGAAAAACCCCTTCACAACAGTTGGCCAAATCAAGAACACTCTCCAGGAGGTAGGTGTATATGTGTCAAAGTCAACAATCAAGAGAAGACTTCACAAGAGTGAATATAGAGGGTTCACCACAAGATGTAAACCATTGGTGAGCCACAAAAACAGGAAGACCAGATTAGAGTTTGCCAAACAACATCTAAAAAAGCCATTACAATTCTGGAACAACATCCTATGGACAGATGAGACAAAGATCAACTTTTACCAGAGTGATGGGAAGAGAAGAGTATGGAGAAGGAAAGGAACTGCTCATGATCCAAAACATACCACCTCATCAGTGAAGCATGGTGGTGGTAGTGTAATGGCATGGGCATATATGGCTGCCAATGGAACTGGTTGCCTTGTATTTATTGATGATGTGACTGCTGACAAAAGCAGCAGAATGAATTCTGAAGTGTTTCGGGCAATATTATATGCTCATATTCAGTCAAATGCTTCAGAACTCATTGGACGGCGCTTCACAGTGCAGATGGACAATGACCCGAAGCATACTGCAAAAGCAACCAAAGAGTTTTTTAAGGCTAAAAAGTGGAATGTTATGCAATGGCCAAGTCAATCCCCTGACCTGAATCCGATTGAGCATGCATTTCACTTGATGAAGACAAAACTGAAGGGAAAATGCCCCAAGAACAAGCAGGAACTGAAGACATTTGCAGTAGAGGCCTGACAGAGCATCACCAGGGATGAAACCCAGCGTCTGGTGATGTCTATGCATTCCGGACTTCAGGCTGTAATTGCGTGCAAAGGATTTGCAACAAAGTATTAAAAAGTGAAAGTTAGATTTAGGATTGTTTAGTTTGTCCCATTACTTTTGGCCCCTTAAAAAGTGGGAGGCACATATAGAAACCGTTGTAATTCCTACACCGTTCACCTGATTTGGATGTAATTACCCTCAAATTAAATCTGAACGTCTGCAGTTAAAGCACATCTTGTTTGTTTCATTTCAAAGCCATTGTGGTGGTGACTAGAGGCCAAAATATGAAAATTCTGTCAATGTCCCAATATTTATGCACCTGACTGTATATATATATATATATATATATATATATATATATATACACACTATACTTACCATTGATGATCAGGATTTCTTCCTCTGCCGATATGCCGCTGTCGGGATTCCAACCGCCGGGCATGGGTCCGGTAGCAAATCATACCAATTCCATTTTCAGCAACCATCACTCCAGTGTTATAATGGTACATTGTGTTTGCTAAGCGCATTAGAAGACTAATGGATGACTAGAAAACCCTTGAAATCCCTTGTGCAATTATTTTAGCACAGCAGAAAACAGGTTTGCTCATTGAGAAGCTATAAAACTGGCCTTCCTTTGAGCTAGTTGAGTATCTGGAGCATCACATTTATGGGTTCGATTATACTCTCCAAATGGCCAGAAAAAGAGAAATTTCATGTGAAACTCGACAGTCTATTCTTGTTCTTAGAAATTAAGGCTATTCCATGCAAAAAATTGCCAAGAAACTGAACATGTCCTACAACAGTGTGTACTACTCCCTTCAGAGAACAGCACAAACGGGCTCTAACCAGAGTAGAAAGAGAAGTGGGAGGCCCCGGTGCACAACTGTGCAAGAAGACAAGTACATTAGAGTCTCTACTTTGAGAAATAGACACCTCACAAGTCCTCAACTGGCAGCTTCATTAAATGGTACCAGCAAAACGCCAGTGTAAACATCTACAGTGAAGAGGTGACTCCGGGATGCTGGCCTTCTGTCACGGCCAGGGTATTTCAGCATGGTGCTAGGCGAGTGTTACCTGTGAGGTCATTGTGGCGCGGGTTGTCTGGTGGCGGAGCTGGTGTCTGGCGGGGGCTTTGGCTGCGCGCGTTGTTGTGCGGGCCTGTTGTCACTCTGCGCTGGTAAGGCCTGGCGGCATCTCCATTCCGTTTGGCATGGGCGCCGCCATTTTGCCTTCTGGCCATGTGATGCGGCTGGCCAATCCTGGTGAGTCACATGTTCCCTCCGGCCAGTAACAGCACGGCATGGGGTATTTAGGAAGGGTCAGTGCCTTACTTCTTTGCCAGTGCAACGTGTATCTCAGCCTAGCTGAGAGGGAGTTCTCTGTGCTCATCCTGTTCCTGTGAAATTCGCTGTCTGCCAGTCTGCCTGTCAGCTCCTAGCTCCCACTGGACTACCCCACTTCCTCCATCACCCTTGCCCATACCTGAGTGCCTGAGCCTGCTGACATCCTGCGCTTCAGTTCACTACTTGCATACCTGGTTTGATTATTTTCAGTTTCACTACCTGCACACCTGGACAGCTCTAATTGTTTCTACTTGGACATTAACCCTTTTACTCCCACCACAGAACTCTTGTGCACATTTATACATTCCTGGAATTTTATTTACTGCCACATTATATGTCTACTCAAGCACTTATTAAAAATCCTAGCTTTATTTTCAAATCTGCTTCTGTGATCGCTCCTGCTACCACCCCGGGTCCACAAACAACCCAGAACATAACAGTTTGCACTGGCCCCATGGAGCCGGCCACGGATCAGGAGTCAGGAGTGGATTTGTTCCGGTGCATTTCTGGTCGTTTAGAGAATCTGGAAAACATGCAGCATCAGATGGCTCAATTTCTGCAAGAGATGTCCAAGCGACAGGATAGTTTGCAAACTTCCTTTTCTACCCTTGGAGTACAAGCATCTACATCCACTTTAGCGTCTGGGAATACAGGAGGCAGATCATCTCCCCGCTTGCATCTTCCTTTACCAAGTAAATTTGACGGCAACCCTAAACTCTGCCGAGGATTCCTAAATCAGTGTGACATACATTTTACCCTGCAGCCTGACAACTTTCTAACTGCAAGAACTAAAGTGTTATCCGGCCAGGCCTTGGAATGGGCTTCCCCACTCTGGGAGCGCTCAGATCCGCTGCTGGATAATTATGCAGGCTTTGTGTCATCCTTCAGGAGGATTTTCGATGAACCTGGGCATACTGTATCAGCATCATTAAACATCATGACACTGAGACAAGGGGTCCGTCCTGTCAGTCAATATGCTGTGCAATTTCAAATTTTAGCATCAGAACTCAAATGGAATGAGGAAGCCCTCACCTCGACCTTCTGGCATGGGTTGTCAGACTGCCTAAAGGATGATCTAGTCACTCGAGAGCTTCCTACTAATCTGAACGACATGATTTCGTTGTGTATCAAAGTTGACCTACGCTTCAGGGAACGTCAGGCTGAAAAAAACAGAACTGACCGGCAAAGGTCATTTGCCCCCTCCATTTCTACCCATCCCATTCCTTCTCCTACTGAAGAGAAGCCTATGCAGGTGAATCATACACACCTCTCCAAAGAAGAACGTCAGAGAAGAATGCAAAAGAACCTCTGTCTGTACTGCGGAGAGTCCGGTCACCTGCTGATCTCCTGCCCCCGTAAACTGGGAAATGCCAAATCCTAACTGACCCTGGAGACATCAAGTTAGGAGTTATGAACCCGTCTCCAAAAATTAAAGATTTCACGATTACCCTAGCCTTGGATCTTAAACCCAAACCTGTCTTTGCTACTGCTCTACTCGACTCGGGAGCAGCCGGAAATTTCATAACGTCTAGTTTCATAGATAAATTTCAGATTCCTTGTTTGTCTCTCAACCATGCCATCTCTCTGACCTCTATAGACGGACGCCCTCTAACTAACGGGATAGTCACCAAAGAGACTCAACCAGTATTGGTCCGAATTGTGGCACTTCATTCTGAGTCCTTAAAATTCCTGGTGATATCAGAGGCCTCTCAAGAAATTGTTCTTGGTCTACCCTGGTTACATCAACATAATCCTAGGATTGATTGGAGTTCTATGCAGATTCTGTCATGGGGTATGGACTGTCAGAAATCTTGTCTTCCAAAAATTCGACCTGTGAGAAAGACAGTTCCATTAGTTTCTTCTGCCATTCCCAAGGAATATCAGATGTTCACCGACGTGTTCTCTGAGCAACAAGCAAATATCTTACCCCCTCATAGGGAATGGGACTGTCCAATTGAATTGATACCTGATAAGATACCACCTCATGGTCGTACCTATCCGCTGTCCTTGCCTGAGACTCAAGCCATGACCTAGTACATCCGGGACAACCTGGCAAAGGGGTTCATTCGCCCCTCTACTTCACCTGCCGGAGCTGGGTTTTTCTTCATTGGCAAGAAGGACGGTGGTCTAAGACCATGTATTGATTATCGAGGCCTTAATGACATTACTGTAAAGAATCGATACCCTCTTCCCCTGATTACTGAGTTGTTTGATAGGGTCAAGGGCTCTGTCATTTTTTCTAAATTAGATCTGAGAGGGGCTTACAACCTCATTCGTATCCGAGCTGGCGATGAATGGAAGACCACTTTTAATACCAGAGATGGACATTTCGAGTATTTAGTAATGCCTTTTGGATTGTGTAGCGCCCCTGTTGTCTTTCAAAGTTTCGTTAATGAGATTTTCCGGGATCTGTTATATGTTTCGGTTGTTGTCTATCTGGATGACATACTGATTTTTTCACCCTCTGTGGCTAAACATCAAGAACATGTTAAAGAAGTTCTGACCCGTTTGAGAGAAAACCACCTTTACTGCAAACTGGAGAAGTGCGTCTTTGGAGTGCCCAGTGTACCTTTTCTCGGCTATGTAATCTCTGGCTCCAGTTTAGAAATGGGCCCCAAGAAGGTACAAGCAATTCTGGATTGGATCCGACCTCAGACACTGAAGGCCATCCAGAGATTGTTGGGCTTCGCCAATTATTATAGACGCTTCATTAAGGGATTTTCTACACTGCTGGCTCCCATTACAGCCTTGATCCGCAAAGGTGCTAATCCTGCCCAATGGTCACCTGAGGCAGAGTCTGCCTTTCATCTTCTAAAACAGGCCTTTATCTCAGCACCAGTTCTTTGACAACCAGATCTGGACAGGCCTTTTTTGTTGGAAGTAGACGCATCATCTGAAGCTGTGGGAGCAGTCTTGTCTCAACGTTATGAGGACAACCGAGTCCATCCGTGTGGGCTCTTTTCTAAAAAATTCACACCTGCCGAAAGGAACTATGCCATAGGTGAGCAAGAACTACTAGCTGTAAAGTTGGCATTGAAGGAATGGAGATATTTGCTAGAAGGCGCCAAGTTTCCATTTACTGTATTTACGGACCATAGAAATCTCCTATTTCTCAAAAACCTCCAATGTGTGCGTCCTCGTTTGGCCCACTGGGCAATATTCTTTGCCAGGTTTCAGTTCACCCTGACCTTCCGG
Source organism: Taudactylus pleione (assembly GCA_031769625.1). Classification (NCBI taxonomy): domain Eukaryota; kingdom Metazoa; phylum Chordata; class Amphibia; order Anura; family Myobatrachidae; genus Taudactylus; species Taudactylus pleione. The sequence goes on along the minus strand of JAUIMM010000516.1, from coordinate 5,640,757 downwards.
TCTGGAGCACTTAATCAGAAGGCCGATGCCCTATCGAGATCTCTCCTCTGTGATGATCAATCTGAAAATCAAAGCAATACCCCTGTCTTGGAATCAAGAGTTTTTGCCACATTACAAGTTCAGCCTCCTACGGGAAAATCATTTGTGGCCCCGGAATTAAGGAAGCAGCTTCTCACTTGGGCACATTCCTCTCACTTCACAGGGCACTCAGGCACTCGGAAGACCTTGGAGTTCTTTAAAAGACACTATTGGTGGCCTTCTATGAAGGCAGATATAATGAAGTTCATCTCTTCCTGCTCCTCCTGTGCCCAGCATAAATCATCACGACAAGCTCCAGCTGCGGAATTGCTTCCATTACCTACTCCATCATGTCCATGGACGCATCTCTCCATGGATTTCGTCACAGACCTGCCAGTCTCTCAAGGTTTCAACACCATCTGGGTTGTAATAGACCGATTTTCTAAGATGGTCCACTATATACCGTTGAAGAAGTTACCTTCTGCCCCTGACCTGGCACAGTTGTTTGTCCAACACATATTTTGTCTACATGGCCTTCCTGCTGAAATTGTCTCTGACCGTGGTGTGCAGTTTACTGCAAAATTCTGGAGGGCTTTGTGTTCTGTTCTTCAAGTGAAGTTAAACTTTACCACGGCCTACCATCCGCAAAACAACGGCTCCACCGAGAGAGTTAATCAAGATCTAGAGACTTTCTTAAGAATTTTTATGTCATCTTCGCCGGAACAATTGGGCTGCCTTGCTGCCGTGGGCTGAGTTTGCACATAATGCTTCCTACCACTCGTCAACTAACCAAATGCCATTTCAGGTTGTATATGGCCTTCATCCTCGGGTTCCCGAATTCCGAAGCCTGCCTGTTTTCGATGTTCCGGCCGTGGAGGACACGTTGCGGAATTTTGCTGCCATCTGGACTCAAGAACTTTCTGATTTGTTGAAGGCATCCTCTCGCTATAAGACCCAGGCCGATAGAAAGTGTAGAATAGTTCCACTCATGCAAGTTGGAAGCCAGGTCTGGTTGTCCACCTGGAATCTTCATCTGAGGGCTCCTTCTATGAAATTTGCACCATGCTTCATTGGTCCCTTCTCCATAACAGAAGTCATTAATCCAGTGGCCTATCGTCTACAGTTACCCCCATACCTAAAAATCCCTAATTCCTTCCATATTTCCTTATTGAAGCCCCTGGTCCTGAATAAGTTCCATAGTGCTCTACCTGCTTCTCCTCGAGTCCAGACGGAGAGAGGAGTTGAGTTTGAGGTCGCCCAGATCTTGGACTCTCGTCTACGCAGAGGTCATCTACAGTATTTGCTGGACTGGAAAGGTTACGGTCCAGAGGAACGTTGCTGGACCGATGCTCATGATGTCCACGCTCCCACGCTCATCAGGAGATTCCATTCTGCCCATCCGGAGAAGCCTGGTGAGTGTCCTGAGGCCACCCCAAAAGGGGGGGGTACTGTCACGGCCAGGGTATTTCAGCATGGCGCTAGGCGAGTGTTACCTGTGAGGTCATTGTGGCGCGGGCTGTCTGGTGGCGGAGCTGGTGTCTGGTGGGGGGCTTTGGCTGTGCGCGTTGTTGTGCGGGCCTGTTGTCACTCTGCGCTGGTAAGGCCTGGCGGCGTCTCCATTCCGTTTGGCATGGGCGCCGCCATTTTGCCTTCTGGCCATGTGATGTGGCTGGCCAATCCTGGTGAGTCACATGTTCCCTCCGGCCAGTAACAGCACGGCATGGGGTATTTAGGAAGGGTCAGTGCCTTCCTTCTTTGCCAGTGCAACGTGTATCTCAGCCTAGCTGAGAGGGAGTTCTCTGTGCTCATCCTGTTCCTGTGATTCGCTGTCTGCCAGTCTGCCTGTCAGCTCCTAGCTCCCACTGGACTACCCCGCTTCCTCCATCACCCTTGCCCATACCTGAGTGCCTGAGCCTGCTGACATCCTGCGCTTCAGTTCACTACTTGCATACCTGGTTTGATTATTTTCAGTTTCACTACCTGCACACCTGGACAGCTCTAATTGTTTCTACTTGGACATTAACCCTTTTACTCCCACCACAGAACTCTTGTGCACATTTATATATCCCTGGATTTTTATTTATTGCCACATTATATGTCTACTCAAGCACTTATTAAAAATCCTAGTTTTATTTTCAAATCTGCTTCTGTGATCGCTCCTGCTACCACGCCGGGTCCACAAACAACCCAGAACATAACACCTTCTTGGCAGATTGGCAAAGAAAAAGCCATATCTGAGACTGGCCAATAAAAGGAAAAGATTAATATGGGCAAAAGAACACAGACAGAGGAAGATTGGAAAAAAGTGTTATGGACAGACGAATCGAGGTTTGAGGTGTTTGGATCACACAGAAGAACATTTGTGAGACGCAGAACAAGTGAAAAGATGCTGGAAGACTGCCTGACGCCATCTGTCAAGCATGGTGGAGGTAATGTGATGGTCTGGGGCTGCTTTGGTGCTGGTAAAGTGGGAGATTTGTACAATGTAAAAGGGATTCTGAATAAGGAATGCTATTACTCCATTTTGCAACGCCATGCCATACCCTGTGGACAGCACTTGATTGGAGCCAATTTCCTCCTCCAACAGGACAATGATCCAAAGCACACCTCCAAATTATGCAAGAACTATTTAGGGAAGAAGCAGGCAACTGGTATTCTGTCTGTAATGGAGTGGCCAGCGCAGTCAATAGATCTCAACCCCATTGAGCTGTTGTGGGAGCAGCTTGACTGTATGGTACGCAGGAAGTGCCCATCAAGCCAATCCAACAGGGTCTGTAATGCTGTAACTGCTGCAAAAGGAACATTCTTTGCCAAAAGCAAAGTTTGAAGGACAATATTATTATTTTCAAATAAAAATTATTGTTTCTAAACTTGCCGATGTTTTGACTATGGCCCTGATTCAGACCCACTCGCAAGCGGCTGTCCGCTCGCAAGTGGGTCGATGGTCTGCACTGAGCATGCGCACGACGGAGGGAGCTCCGTCGTGCGCATGCGCCAGACGCGACGAGCGAAGGAAAGTCCTTCGCTCGTTGTGTCTGAACAAAGGGGGCGTGCTGTCGATGTTGATTGACAGCACGCCCCCTTTGGTGGGCGTGCCGGGGGCGTGCCTCCCTGACGGGGGCGTTCCCAAGGGAACACCTCCCGTCAGAAGCCGGCCCACTGACATCACTAGTGATGTCAGTGGGAGTGATTTTGGCTCTGATAGAGCCAAAATCACTCCGGGCCTTGCGGTTGAAAACCTCAACCGCAGGCTCCGGCTCACAGTTTCGATGGTCGTGATGGTCACGACCATCGCGGCCATCAAACTGCACGCTCGTATAGGCTGTGGGTGGTGACCCACAGCTATACGAGCGTCCAGGAGGACGCTCCATTTTTATGGAGGGTGGCCCTCATTCAGAGCGTGCGCTCTGCTCAGAGCGTACGGCTCTGAATGAGGGCCTATATGTTCTATTCATTTTTCAACTCATTTGATAAATAAAAGTCAGTTTTCATGTAAAACACGAAATTGTCTGGGCGACCACAAACTTTTGAACGGTAGTGTATATGTGTGTATATATGTATATATATATATATATATATATATGTGTATATATATATACATACACACACACATACATACAGGGAAGACCAGAACTCATGCAAACCCAAAAGGTATAAATGTCTCCGTGCCCCCCCAAGCACACAGTGAACTACCTGTGACTATATATATACTCACACGTGTGCGAGTCTGGTTCAATAAGTAAGGTAATAAGACCTCTTGTGTGTAATGTTTCCCCTCACGGCCATTTGAATGTAGACAAAAAGGGGAGGGTATATTAGTTCTGTGAGAACTTCAACCCAAAGACTCTGTAGGAGTGCACTCTCATAGCTAAATGTCAATCAAAATATCTTAAAACATAACCTTTATTAATTTTTGCAAGGAAAAAAGATTAAAATGGACTTACACAGATCCTTATCTCGGTAGTGGTTACCCAGATGAGGGAAAGGCGAGATATGAAAATAAAACAATAAACAATACAACATTAAACATGTATGATAATCATAAAAACACCAGGTCAGAATGTTGCTGAGTTTATTCAATAGATACATGGAGTGACAACCTAGAGTATCAGCACCCAGCAAGATAAGGTTAAGACAGTGAATAATGAAGAGAGGAGTAAGGGAATGTAAGGTACTGCAGCTAGGCTCTGCTGCTCCCTATCACACAAAGGAGTGGAGGAGAGGGAGTGAGAGCTCTGCTAGTGTTGTAACCCCTGGAAGTAGCAGTCAACAGTGGTCAACGTAATCAACCCTAACTTCTACTATCGGTTGTCTTGCTAAATTGCATCGGGCAACCAATGAGAAAATCAATAGGTTGGTATGAAAAACCACTGGGAATGTAAAGAAAGGATGCTGGTACAAGTCCCTAAATCACAGTGAATACGGTATGAGATCACCTAAAAAGAGGATGATTATACATATCAATGATATCATTCTAAAATCCTAACAAAGGTAAAGGTAATCGAAGTTCAAACATCGCCATGTGATGGTAATTAGGATTTAGAGAAAGATAGAGATAAGTGGGGATAACCAGTTTGCACATAGGGCCTGATTCAGAGCCGCTCGTAAGCGGCCGCTCGTTTGTTCCGAGCGATGTTTGCCCAACTGCGCATGTGTACGGATCGTAATACGCATGCGCGAACCAGTCAGTGCGGCTGAAAATCGTTTGTTCGCTAAATAGCGAATGCCTGCTAATATGAGTGACAGGAGGAGGCGTATGTGGGTGGTAACAGGGGAAGGTGCTTGAAAACGGGGAGTGGAGATCAGAACGCAGGCGTGCTTAAAGGTCAAAACGGGCATTTTATGGGTGTGCATAATTAATACAGCAGCGTCACTGACCACGTCACTGGGTTATTTTATAGTCACAACTGCTCGCAAATTTGTGGTAGGAAAAACCAACCACAAGAATACGCTGGCCGATGTACTCGATTAATCTAATAAATAGCGGACATGACGTAGGATGCGAGCGACCAGGGGGCGTAGTTATCCAAAAAACGACCGCAAGTTTTGTTCGCTCATTCAGACATAGAGGCGTGAACAGACCGCAAAGAGCGAACGGTTCATTTGAATAGCCACCCCTTTTTTCAGAACGAACGACCGCAAATAGCGTCCGGCTCTGAATCAGGCCCATAGGCTCTGCTGCTCAGTCCCATACAAGCTGCAGAGGAGAGGGAGTGAGAGATCTGATAGTGCAGTGATCCCACGAAACAAAAGTCAAGCAGTGGTTGTCGTCATCAACCCCAATTTCTGCAGTTAGTTGTCTTGCCGTGCGATATCTGACAACCAATGAGAGAATTATAAGGCTGGTATGGGAACCACTGGGAGGGTATAGAAATAGTACAATGGAGAAAACACTGTGTTGAAATATCCACAATAGTAACTTCAAATCAGCTACTTAGTAGCTGTAATGATAGCTTTACTTGAATACAAATGAAACGTAGGACCTGTGATCTCAGGACTACAATATGCAGTAAAGATAGCAATGACAATGATATATCATAAATAATTCAGCCTGAGTACAGGTACACAGTGTATGACAAATCAACATTCAATAACTGTCATACTCAGAGTGCTGTATTAGTGTGGTACTACAGGGTTAATAGTAGTTGAGCAGGGTCACTTGGTATAATGAATATAAACAGTGCAGTTAGGGTGCAAAAGTAGCAGACTCAAATAGCCTATGGCACTGGGAGGGTTAAATGACCCTTTCTAATATGAGCCACCTCTATACAATCATAGCGACCCACTGCTGCACTTTCTCAAAAAGGCATAGGTATACATTAATGCTGCATATAACAACAAGACCTGGTGTAGGGGTGTCCCGCACTGCACAGTCACAGGGCACCCTGTATCTGTTTCAACGTACATTTCGCCTGGAGGCTTGATCATGGAGATAAGCTTGCTGTGTCTCATATCAGGCATATTGTCCCAACATCAGTTGTATGATGGCGGGACTGGCAGAAACATGGTCAAACATTGAGGTGTGTAGTGTGATCAGATTGCTGCATTTAAAGGGCACATCAAAAGCTGAAATTCATCACCAACTTGTCAAGGTGTACGTTGATAATGTCATGTCATGAAAAACAGGTTTGGGTTTGGAGCGCTGCCTTTGATAACGGCAGGACAGACGTTCAAGATGAGCTTCCATCCGGCCAGCCAAGCACGTTCACCACAAATGATAATTTGTGCTGCATTGAAGGTATGATTTAGAAGTCCAGATGAATTCAAGTTAGTGATATTGCTGATGAACTGAACATCTAGTCCCTCCCCTATCTGTACTCTCCTCATAGTGCCCAACCTTGTCTGTACTCTTCTCAAAGAGAGCCCATCCTTATTTGTACTCTCCTCATAGTTCCCCCTTGTCTATACTCTCCGCATAGTGCTCATCATTATCTATACACTCCTCATAGTTCCCCCCTTTTTCTGTACTCTCCTCATAGTGCCCCCTTTATCTGTACTGTCATCATAGTTCCCATCCTTATCTGTACTCTCATCACAGTTCCCCAATTGTCTGTACTCTGCTCATAGTTCCCATTCTTATCTGTACTCTCATCACAGTTCCCCAATTGTCTGTACTCTGCTCATAGTTCCCATCCTTATCTGGACTCTCCTCATAGTGCCCATCCTTAGCTGTACTCTCCTCATAGTGCCGCCTTTATCTGTACTGTCATCATAGTTCCCATCCTTATCTGTACTCTCATCACAGTTCCCCAATTGTCTGTACTCTCCTCATAGTGCCCCCTTTATCTCTACTGTCATCATAGTTCCCATCATTATCTGTACTCTCATCACAGTTCCCCAATTGTCTGTACTCTGCTCATAGTTCCCATCCTTATCTGGACTCTCCTCATAGTGCCCATTCTTAGCTGTACTCTCCTCATAGTTCCTCCTTGTTTTTACTCTCCACAGAGTGCCCATCCTTGTCTGTACTCTGCTTACAGTGTCCATCATTTTCTGTATTCTACTCATAGTTCTTTCTCCCTTTGTCTGCATTCCTCTCATAGTGGGCCTGATTCAGAGCCGGACGCTCTGACCAGAGCGCTCGCTCTGAATCAGGGCCCTCCTACATAAAATTGGAGCGGCCTCCTGGCCGCTCGCATAGCTGTGGGTGACCACCCACAGCTTATGCGAGCGGCCAAAAAGATGGTCGCAATGATCAAGACCATCGCGGCCATCGGGCTTGCGACGAGACCCTGCGGTAGGGTCTCGCTGCCGCAAGCCCAGGAGTGCTTTTGGCTCTATCAGAGCCAAAAGCACTCCCACTGACATCACTAGTGATGTCAGTGGGGCCTGCCCCAGATGGTAGGCATTCCCATGGGAATGCCTCCATCTGGGCAACAACGCCCCCGGCATGCCCACCAGAGGTGCCGTGCTGTCCTCACCATTGACAGCATGCCCCCTTTGGTGCGAGACACATAGCGACAGCTTGGCTGTCGCTATGTGGGTCTCACGCATGCGTACGACGGCGCTCCCTCCGTCGTGCACATGCGCACTAGGCCACCAATGACCCACTTGCGAGCGCTCAGCGCTTGCGAGCGGGTGTGAATTAGGCCCAGTGCCCATTGCAATGGTGATGCTGGAAAACCTTATGCAAGAGTATGATTTTCCAGTAGTATCTTTGGAGTCATGCACTGCCAAGCTATCAACGAAGATTTTACAGGCCAAGTTTCAAGAGCGCATTCCTGTTGAGACTAATGCTGGGAATTTTATCTTGCTATCAATGGGTGTGAAACATAGAGAGCCCAAGCACAAAGGCTTCAAGTGTCAGATAGGATATAAGGCCTCAGAATGTAGAGTGAGTGAACCAAGTATGAGCCATGTGAGTGTGACAGTCACCACAAAGATTGCTGGTATATGAACTCAGGAGCCACATGCAGAGGCTTAACTAGGGTAAAACTAGGGCGCCCCTAAATTTGTAATATGAAATTTAGGTTGAATTCTCATAGCCTATTAGTTACTCCCTGCCAGTACTCTCCTCATAATGCCCATCCTTATCTGTACTCTCCTCTTAGCTCCTCCCCTGTCTGTACTCTCCTCATAGTGCCCATCCTTGTCTGTACTCTTCTCATAGTGCCCATCCTTGTCTGTACTCTTCTCATAGTGCCCATTCTGATCTGTATTCTCCTCATAGTTCCCCCCTTTTCTGTACTCACCTCATAGTGCCTGCCAAGCTGGCAGTGCTGGGAGCTCCATGGGTTGTTACTTGCGCAGCAGTCTCACTTAGTAATGCGATCCCTTGTCAATTCAGTTCCAGCCAGCGCTGTCTGGATCTCAATGGATGGTGCAGCAGTCTGCCTGGGTAAGAGACTGACAGCAATGGAGTTCCGGGCATGACAACAGGGATATCAGTGAATAACCCAAAAAGACCAGAATGAGAAAGTTGTGTGAAGAGTAAGCAAACACATTGCCCCTTTCCAATGTTAGTATCCAGAGCAAAAGCACCATTGAAACTAGTGGACATGGAAGTGTGTGTAGGAGAGCCAATAGGGGAGGGGGCGGGTACTATTTGTCCATGCTGGTTTGGGAGCCTGACGAGGGCCCGGGTCATAGACAGAATGGAGACTGCTGCTGCAGCAGTCTCCCCTCACTGACTGATGTGCAGCTGTAGCTGTGTTGCTATAGAGGTATGATCAGTGGTAGTGTACAGAGAGTAGAGTTACAGGTGGGGATGATTGCACTGATTGCCCCCCTCCTCACTTGGCTCCCCCCTTCCCCCTCACCATAGTCCTGAGCGAGTGGTATATCTTTGCAGCTTTGGAAAAGGGTGGGGCCACACATCCTGGATTTGTTCACGCCCGCCAGTAGCCAGGCCTGTCAGGAGCTCATGACAGCACTGTTTTTGTGGACCAATGGAGGTAGAGTCAATGAGTGGGAATCGCTTCTTCATGACATTCATAGCTGATGCTACAAGGATAACTCATGTATACTTCCTGAAAGCTAAAAGTTAAGTAACCGGCAAAATTGCAGAAGACTTTGGTGGAAACTCAAACAGGCGTAAAGATAAAAGTATTGAGATCTAACAATGGTGAAGAATATGAGAACAGAGATTTAACCATCATTCTAAAGAGAAATGGCATCCAACACCAATTAACAATTGTCTACTCACCAGAGCAGAATGATAGGAGCGAAAGGGAAATAGAAATAATCGTTGAAGGAGCACAGACTATATTAAGGTATGCGGATGAAAGATTCTGGGCATAAGCAGTCCTAACTGTGGTATACCTCAAGAGTCAAGCACCTACAGGGCCAGTAAAAAGTACAGTGATGCCTGCTTCTAGCAGGCTATTAGATTTACCCTGTAGTCTTCCACTAGGCATTTTCAACTAAAGACAAGCTGGATATTTCAACACCACAAAAATGTGTGATGCTAGAAGTACCAAGAGCTGAAAGTGTGTCAGAAATTGAGACTACAGATACAAGTGATCAATCACAGAAGCTGTGAACCTCAAACTATACAAGAAGCAAAGTCAAGCAGTGAATAGGAAGAGCAGAAATCAGCCATAGACATGGAGCTTATAACCTTAAACAAACAATGACACATGGACCTTTGTAGACAGGATGAGTAACCGTCAAACAGTCAAAAACAAGTGGGTCTTCAGCTAAACACAGATGGAAGTCTTGCTTGCTACAAAGCCTGACTTTTTGCCAAAGGTTACAGCCAGAAGTCAAGCATTGACTACATTAACTGTACAATTTGTTTTTGTCAAAACTGCACAGAAATACATTTAAATATTTTATTTAAAAAAAATATACCTAGAGGGTGTATTGCACCCCTCCCAACCCCGGTGTCCATAGGCCTCCACTGAAATTTCACTTCCCACCCAGTGTAAAAAAAAAATCACCAACAATATAAACCCCCACCCCCTAGTGGTAATAAGTCCGCTGGAAGAGCCCATCCCCAGGGACAATGGGTCCCCAGTTTAGCACCGAAGAACCCCGCCCACCCCATGTGTCACTATAGTCATACATTTTACATTATATGTATATATATATATCCCCCAGACAAAAAAAATACCTTTCATTTTAACCCCCCTCCCCCCTAGTGCCAATACATGTCCCCTCTGTGTCCCCCTCCACTGTGCCTAGCCCTGCCCCCTCACCTCCTTGATGCAGAGCTCACTGGAGAATAGTGCAGGGGGCTGATCATCAGTCCTCCTTGCTTCAGCAGAGATAGGTATACCAGTGCTCAAATGGGAACTATGCAATTCTGGGGAGTGATGTCGGTGGTCACAGACCTCTGCATCACTGCAGGGGGGCCAGAGCAGAAGGAGGAGATCTGTTCTGCACTTGTGCAGAACGGATCTCCTCTGCAGTAGTCACAGGACAGAGCAGCTGGTGTGGTCGCATGTGATGCAACCATGCCAGAGGAAGTACTTCTGGCTCCGGTAGCATTACATATACGACCACGCCAGTTAAGTGGTTAAGTATGGTCATTGCTATATCTGCTATGTGTGATTTATGCTGTGACAAGTGATTCAGCCTACTTAAATGGTGAGCTAGTGGAGGAATTAAAAGCTGTTCCTTATCAAAGTGCCATTGGAACTTTAATCTATGCTGGCGAACATCCAGACATCGCTCATGCAGTCATGTTAGCCAATTTGCAATCTATCCTGAAAGGGAGCATTGGATTACTGTTAAAGGTTTCCTGAGATACCTGAAGATTATGAGTTCCTTGAAACTAAAGTTTGAAAAAACTGAAAGTTTGGATCTACAAGCTTTCTGTGATGCAGATTGGGGCTCAGATGAGGACAATAGGCATTCCTACACTGGATACCTGGTTGCATTAGTGGGTGCAAGCGTCAGCTGGGCTAGCACAAACCAGCTTACTTGTTGCCTTGTCTACCACCAAAGCTGAGTAAATGGCACTACAGACACAGCCAAAGAAGCGTTGTATCTGATGGAGACTTTGTGGGTTATGTCTTCTTGGCCAGTTGATGCCATCAGCATTGCATGTGACAATAAAGGTGCAATATATTTTTTTCCAGCACCGAACATCATGGTTGCCTTAAACATATTGCAATAAGGCACCATTTTACAAAAGAGATGGTAGACAGAACTTTAGTCATTGTGAGGTATATAGTTAGTGAGGTGAAGCTGCTGATATGCTAACCAAAGGTCTGACGTTACATGTGCTCTAGGCCTTTCTACAAAAATTTGGACTGGAGTGCATTTGAAACTTTGATATGTTAGGTTATGTTTGTCATTGTCTGTTTTTGGATACAGATGAAGCTTCCAATATGTGGTCATTTAACCAGAGACAACATTGAGCAAGGGGAGGTGTTAGAGGAGAGCTTTCTGTGCTGTCTCCTGTCTCCCAAAGCTGGAGGGATCCTGTAGGGCTGGAGTTGCATGAACACGATCTCAGACCCAAGTGCACAACTGTGTATGCACACTTTCATTCTTCAGCTCCATCCTCCATATAGGAAGGAAGTGCCACTGGGAATCTCTACAGACAGAACTGGCCTCATATACAGGAGAGACCCCAAATATTCCTCTGTAAGGGTGCCTTGAGGACTGACTTTGGGAACCATTGCACTATGGAGACAGGGGCCATTTCTACACACTATAAATTGTTACAATTTAACTTAAACCTCTGTCACACCAAAATCCTGGGTCCGACCTGGGATTTTGAATACTGGTCAATCCCCGTTCACACTGCGCCTCCAACCCGGGTTATTCTCAGGTAGGCCCCGGTTACACTGAATCTGGGTCAGCCCTGAAAATTCTATGAATGTCATAAAAAATTGCATTTTTCAGGCCAATGTACAGGACTCTGCAGCGCCCACCATTCCAATTGATTCTGTGGCCTATGAGGAGGACCATAGCTGTAGAACACATCCAGACCATCAGTAGCGTAACTAGGATATTTAGAGCCCAGGGCAAGTTAAAAAACAGCCCCCCCTCTCAAGTAGTGGGCATGGCCACTGGAAAATGGGGGTGTGGCAACATGAAATGCCACAATTTCTTGTCACTCTGGGGACATTCCTTTCCATTCCATATGTACCTTAATGCCCCAAGTAGTAGTACCCCTCTCGCAATGCCCACTGTAGTAGTGCCCCTTACACAGTGCCCCCTGTAGTAGTGCCCCTATACAGTGCCCCCAGTAATGCACATTTATACAGTGCCCCCCGTAATGCCTCTTATACAGTGCCCCCAGTTATGTCCCTTATACAGTGACACTAGTAGTGGTCCCCCTATGCAGTGCTCCCAGTAGTGGCCCTTATACAGTGCCCTCAGTAGTGGTCCCCCTATGCAGTGCCACTTATATAGTTCCCCCAGTAGTAGTCCTCCCTATGCAGTGCCCCCAGCAGTGCCCCTTATATAGTACCTCCAGTGTAGTCCCACCTATGCAGTGCCACTTATATAGTTCCCCCAGTAGTAGTCCTCCCTATGCAGTGCCCCCAGTAGTGCCCCTTATATAGTACCCCCAGTGTAGTCCCACCTATGCAGTGCCCCTTATATAGTGCCCCCAGTAGTAGTCCCCCCTATGCAGTGCCCCCAGTACTGGTCCCCCCTATGCAGTGTCCCTTATAGAGTGCCCAAAGTCAGTAGTAGTCCCCCCTATGCAGTGCCCCTTAAATAATGCCCCCAGTAGTAGACCCCTTATGCAGTGCCCCCAGTAGTGGACCCCCCTATGCAGTGCACTTTATATAATGCCCCAAGTAGTAGTACCCCTATGCAGTGCACCCAGTAGTGGCCCCCCTATTCAGTTCCCCTTATATAATGCCCCCAGTAGTGGTTCCCCCTATTCAGTGCCCCAGTAGTGCCCCTTACATAATGACCCTAGTAGTAGCCCCCCTATGCAGTGCCCCCAGTATTGGTCCCCCCTATGCATTGCCCCCGCTCCAGTTGTGGTCCCTCCTATGCAGTGCCCCTTATATAGTGCCCCCACTCCAGTAGTAATCCCCTCTATGCAGTGCCCCCAGTACTGGTCCCCCCTATGCAGTGCACCTTATATAATGCCCCAAGCAGTAGTCCCCTCTATGCAGTGCTCACAATAGTGGTCCCCCTATACAGTTTCCCTTATATAATGCCCCCAGTAGTAGTCCCCCCTATTCAGTGCCCCTTATATAGTGCCCCTAGTAGTAGCCCCCCCTATGCAGTGCTCCCCTCCTGCCCCAGCAGGGCCAGAGAAAGACACACACACAATAAAAGTTACCTTAATCATGGCTGCGGCTCCAGCTCCTGTGCCCTGCCGCCGGTCCTCCGTCTTCCCGGGCCGGCCCGTTCTGCACTATAGGAGAGATGTCAAGGCGTCATGACGTCTCTCCCATCACCCACTGTGGGCGTGCTGGAAGATGGAGCTCATGAGTGAGCTCCAGCCCGGCTCTGGCAGTGGGCGCAGCAGCCAATGAGAGTCTGTGTGACTCTCATTGGCTGCCAAAACAAAGAGTGCCGCCGGGTAGTATGATTGTACTACCCGGCACTGGTGTTTGTAGCTGTGTAGTGCAGACCGAATGGAATGCAGTCTGCACTACACTCACCAGTGACCAGTGCCCTGGACCGCGGTGCCTACCAAACACACACACACACACACACACCCCCGCGCCGCTGGTCCGATGGCACCCAGGGCACGAGCCCTGCTCGACCCCCCCAGTTACACCACTGCAGACCACCCTTATAGCAAACTTTGCCTCACTGTTAAAATAGACTACATAAAACTTTTGTTTTATAAAAAAATTATTTTAATTAGTTTCAACTACTCTTCCTGTTGAAATGTTAACGTTTGCTACACATTATCAACATGTGTGCTAATATGTTTAAAGTGTTTTTTCATAAATTTTTACCTATACACAATCATGTTAAATAACACAATTTTGATAGTTTTTTTTTTAAAAAAAGACCTACTATCATGTACTGTTCTCTGTACGCTCGTAGGTACAGGGTGCTGATCAGTGCAGAGGACATATTGTAATTTTCAAACAAAAAATTGCACATGCAAAGCTACCTTTCCTGTAGCAATACATCACATCTATAATTAGGCCAATTTAAATTAGACTATGACCGCCTCACAAGTCAGCACCCTGTACCTAGAGTGAACAGTAGCAAGAACGCACATTTTTTTGGCCACACAAGCAGTATCCCTGTATACACTTATAAAACGGTACACAGTATAAGTTGTAAAACAAAACAAGTGCATACTATCAAAATATGCACACAGACAATATATAAACAACAAAACATACACCAAACAAGGCTTCCTATAAGCCATCATAAATATACAGTATGTATAATTTGTATACTAAAAAAAGAACTACAGTATATATAAGTATAAAAATATAAAATAGCATACAAATATTAAACATCTGAAAAGTGGTAATCACATATTTTCACTATTAAAAAAAACACAAACTTTAGGCAAATTATTGTATACTGTGTACTCAGGGCTTTGGGTATTTGCAGGAGGTGTACTAGGGTCACAGTAGGGCTCTCTATTGTATAAGTGTGCTCATGGTAGGGTTGGCCCTGTGGGATATGAAGGACTGCTGCATTTCCCGCTTAGCCTGTAAATACCTTTCCAGGCGTGCGTCCTCATGGACCGCCATCATAGTGTCCATGTATCGAAGCTGCTCAACGAGGAAGAGGACAGGTGTTCGATTTATTTATTTCTTTTTCTTGGCAGAACATTGAATACAGCAAGGGAAAAAAATCTGCACTGAGCACATATAAAAATAGTAGTGATGTTAGCGTACATGTGTTTGTGGCCTTCTCCCACCTGCACACTAACTGCACTCTGCGACAGATACCGTTTGCTTTCTGTATATAAATTTCTTTCTTTTAAAAACGCTGTTGCGTAGGGCTCAGTTGTTGGAATACACTGCTGCAGAGGACTTAGTAGGGCCAGTAAACACGCGACGCACCATTATTTTCACAATTTTGGACAGGACATTTGGCTGGATTTTTAAAATCATATTTTAATTGTTTTGTTTTGTTTACGCACCAGGGATATTATTAGTTTTGCTAAAACACCTGAGCGCATGTTACCTTTTGGGGATGGGTATTTTTTGGTAATGTACTTTTACCGGTTTAAGGTGTTCATTGTATTTGTGTATTTTAAAGTAATGTGCTGTATTATTGTGTGTATTTAAAAATGTTATACTTACTCATTGACCACAAAGCCGTGGTCCCCGTACTCTGCGACGTCCCAGGGTCACTGCTGTGCGTCTCCACTACCTCCTGGATGGTGGCGGAGGTGCTGTTGTCATGGGTGCTTTCCAACTCATTTGTGTCACTTGGGTCGTCGGAGATCAGCACAGGAGAAGATGGGCAGCATTGGGTGCTTGGCGTCGTCGCTTGTGTGCTGCACTTTCTGCCTTCCCTGGGAGAGACCTGTGAACTTGCACAGCTGGAGAAAGACAAGCTGACGTGTTAGTCAACGCCGTGTTGCCAAATATGTTGTACCATAGCTTGCAGAATGGCCACTCCACCTGCACTGTGCCACTTTACTTTTAGTTATGGTCATGGACCTTGATGAATTGTTTTCAGAGGGCTTTCAGCTAATTCACAACTTGTTGTTGTGACATCTGAACCTTCCTTGAAGCCAGGATCATTGAAACATTGCGGTAAACTGTGTTATCTTTAATGGTGCCAGTCTTCTGGTGCCATATCTCCTCCTCTCTCCTTATGCTCAGCAGCTCCCTGACCTCTTCCTAAGTCCAGGTGCCATGTTTTGCTCAGTTATGCAGTGCATGCAATCAGTGCTGCCTCTGCTCTCTCCACTCTACTCTGCGAGGCTTTGGCAGATGACATCACCTGTCAGCGCCCCAGAAAGCTCCAATCAGTGGCTTCAGGTAACAAGGACAGACCATGACATTTAGCATGTATAGGGAAACATCTACCGTAGATATTTTTTATCTCCACAAAGACGACATTTTATGGGAATGCCTAACTCGTATATTTGTGCAAGGTGTGGTAGCCCTCATGCCTCTTTTTTCATTTTATGTGGGAATGCCTCCATGCTAAGCGTTTTTTGTGGCAAGCCCATAATTACTCTATAACACATTTATTGAGTTATGTGCCTTTATCTCCTGATTGGGCATTGTTTGGTATTTCTACCACTCCTTGTATGTCTGGTGCCAAGAAATTACTACTAATCATTTCAGCGGCAGATAGGAAAAGTATCTTACAAATGTGAGGCCATGATCACCCACATACTTTGCAAATTATCATTTTAGAATGTATTGGGTTGAATCCTCTTTGCATTAGGAAACTAATGTGTGAAAAATTTTTTACGGTGTAGAAAATTTACATTAACTCTCTTCCATATTCTCTTCAGCACCAGATTTATACTTTTAGAGGAACCACTATTATAAATCATATGTGTCTTTTTTTCTTTAGTTGTTATTGTTGCTGCTATGGCCACCACTTTGACCCCTTTTAGATTTGGGGCTCAGTTGTGCGCCCTAGTGGTGAGACCCTTGACCGCACCTGTGCTCGGTACTGGGCATTATGATCACTGTTAGTACTCATTTTTTGTTACTCTAATTGTATGTTGCAATGTTCATTGATCGACATATTATCATACTGCTCTGTGATATATATTGTCTGTTGGTTTCTTACTCCTTCCCTATATTCTGTATGTACTGTATATTTTTCTTCTTATCATACTACTTGTTTCTACAATCAAAAATTTGGGAGAAAGTAACAGGAGAGTGGTTGACAACTGCAAAATGGTAAGGAATTTGTTTTGGTTCTAAATCATCCATGTGTTTTGGTTTTAGCAAAACCACCATCAAGTACTTAGGTTGGATTCAGTTTTGGTCTTCTTTAAAAATGTATAAAAACAGCTAAAATGATGAAACCTGGACAAGTTTTTTTTCATATAGTATTATTAACATCAATAATATTCATTTTTAGTCAATTTTGACCACCTCACAGCACCTGAAATTACGATGGGGGGTATTTAGATTTTAGTTTAGATTTTAGTTCCGAACTTGGCAAAAAGACCCGAGTCGGCAATCTGTTCTACTTGGAACCCCAAAGTGATCGAAGATGTGACTCAGTTCAAGTAGGAACCCCAAAGTTCGGGTGTGTTCTGTTTTCAGCTAAACGCAACTGCTCATCACAAATTTTTAATCTGAACAAATAGCAAATTCTATTGTACTGCTATGAAGAAAGTATGCACAATAATACTGCTTTTATACCTAAATTCCGGGTTTGACCCTGAGGTTGGAACAGGGTTCCAATCTAGATCAGACCCGGAATTTCCCCGGCACTGACTTAGGATATTCCTGAGTTGGCGCCATTCACACCGGAGCCGGGTCTGCAGTGACCTGGCTTTTCCTGCGCTTAAGTGGACACTTGTAGATGATGTCATCTCCAAGCACCACTGAAGCCGGCCAATCTGCAGGCATGCGGCACGATCCAGATCATCGTGACCTGGATCGCGACGTTTACACTGCAGGGTTCACGGGTTATTCCCATGTTAAACCCTGCAAGTTATCTGGGTTGGATTGCCGGGTCACTCCACCCGGGAATCCAACCCTTTCCCCTTTTACACCAAGGAGCTACCCGGGTTAACCCAGCAATAACCCAGGATTTAGCTCTGGTGTAAAAGGGGTATAAGTGTATTTATCTAGTGACAGAAAGCTAGGCTTTGCACCATTAGACAAGGAGGGGGACACACACTGGACAGGTAAGTAATGGTAACTATCCCTGGTATAACAGTATCACTGTAAGATGAAGTGATACTAAACCAAATATTTTAATGATAGAACCCACAAAGTGTGTGCAGCCGTTGATGGTGAGCTGTCCCCAGGCAGGCGGCTGTTACTGTGTTTGGGCTGTTTGACAGACAGGAGTCGACGGTGGTGTGCAATTTGAAAGATGACAGTCGGATGCAGAGACACACAGTCCACATACTAAAAAGAAAATACTACCAGACAACGCTGGTTGCTTCTGCTAATCATAAATACATTTACTCTCAATCAAATTTCCACTGCTCAAAAAGAATTTAATAAACTATACAGTTTAGAGGTTAAAAAAATAGATCCTGCATTACTGACATCAAAATAATGCAGCTAATTACAGTAGGCAAATTATGAGTTCATCCTTTTTTTTTTTTTTTTGCCTTTATTACTCATGAGCACCACAAATGTATACTACACCTGAAGAGGTAGAATGATATGGACAAGTATGTCAAGCACAGTTAGGGCATGTTCACACAATTGCAACACAATTAGATGTGGATTTACCAGCCAGCACCCATAATAACTGGCATGTCACCTGCATGTTCAAGAAGGCTGGTGCAAAGAACAATGAGGAGTATATAATTGCCCTTCTTCACCATACTGTGTTAAAATTAGGGGTGAGCGGGTTCGGATTTCTGAAATCCGAACCCCCCCGAGCCCCCCCGATCCGAGTCCGATCCGAATCAGGCTCGACTTTTCCCGCCTGACTCGGATCTGAAATCGAGGCAAAACGTCATCATCCCGCCTTCCGAGTCTCGCAGGTTTTGGATCCTATATAAGGTACCCACGTCGGCGCCATTTTCTCACTCGGCTGTGGACAGTGAAGAGGGAGGGTGGGAGTTAGGGCTGTGTAGTGTAGTGTAGTGTAGTGCTGCTGTTGTCCACTACTTCAAAGTCCATAGGGGCTGGCTGTGTTGTGCTGTGCTGCTGTTGTTAATAGGGGCTGTGTCCACTACTTCAAAGTCCATAGGGGCTGGCTGGACTGTGTTGTGCAGTCAGTTCTCCATAGGGGCTGTGTCCACTCCAATGTCCTGTGCAGTGTCCCAGTCCTAAAGGAGTGCTGCAGTGTTGTCCAGGGGGTGCTCTGTCCATCAGGGGTGCTCCCCCCAAGTGCTAAAAAAATAATATATTTTCTGTGTTTGTGAATTGTGTGCGCAGTAGCCGCACGTGCATCAACAAAGTAGTGCCAAGCGTGCGCCTGTGTCATAAGTAAAGGGCCGGCTGGCTTGACCGTTAAGGGTGCTGTAACCCCCGAAAGTACACTCCAGTCCAAACCAAAAAAAAAATTATTTTCTGTGTTTGTGAATTGTGTGCACTGTGGCTGCACGTGCATCAACAAAGGAGCAGCGCCAAGCGTGCGCCTGTGTCCCATAAGTAAAGAGCCGGCTGGCTCATTTCTTAAAGGGTGGTGTAACCCACAAAGTGCACTACTCTCCAGCAAAAATAAAATAATATTTTCTGTGTTTGTGTGCGCTTTAGCCGCACGTATATATATCAATATAACATAAATGGAGGACCAAACTTTCTCCGATAAAAATAAAATAGGGAAAGATCAAGAACCTCTTCCTCCTAGTGCTGTTGCTGCTGCTGGGAGTTGTTCATCATCCCAGAGAGGAAGTAGGAACATCACTACTTTTACTAAACAATTGACCCTCCAACAGTCCCTAGCGATGAGGATGAAGTACGACAGCAGTCATCCTGAAGCAAAACGTATAACTGAGGCCTTGACTGCTATGTTGGTGTTAGACGTGCGTCCGGTATCCGACATTAGTGCAGTGGGATTTAGACAATTGATGGAGTTAGTGTGTCCTCGGTTCCAAATCCCGTCTAGATTCCACCTGCATCCTCAAAGCAGCAGCGACAAGCGTGCGTCTGTCTGTTAAAGGGTGGTGACACCCTCAAAGTGTGCTACACAAACAATTAAAATATTGTTCTTTTTTTTTCTGTCTTTGTGAATTGTGTGGGCTGTAGCCGCACCTGCATCCTTAAAGCAGCAGCGACAAGCGTGCGTCTGTCTGTTAAAGGGTGGTGACACCCTCAAAGTGTGCTACACAAACAATTAAAATATTGTTCTTTTTTCTGTCTTTGTGAATTGTGTGGGCTGTAGCCGCACCTGCATCCTTAAAGCAGCAGCGACAAGCGTGCGTCTGTCTGTTAAAGGGTGGTGACACCCTCAAAGTGTGCTACACAAACAATTAAAATATTGTTCTTTTTTCTGTCTTTGTGAATTGTGTGGGCTGTAGCCGCACCTGCATCCTTAAAGCAGCAGCGACAAGCGTGCGTCTGTCTGTTAAAGGGTGGTGACACCCTCAAAGTGTGCTACACAAACAATTAAAATATTGTTCTTTTATTTTTGGTCTTTGTGAAATGTGTGGGCTGTAGCCGCACCTGCATCCTTAAAGCAGCAGCGACAAGCGTGCGTCTGTCTGTTAAAGGGTGGTGACACCCTCAAAGTGTTCTACACAAACAATTAAAATATTGTTCTTTTTTTTTCGGTCTTTGTGAAATGTGTGGGCTGTAGCCGCACCTGCATCCTTAAAGCAGCAGCGACAAGCGTGCGTCTGTCTGTTAAAGGGTGGTGTAACTCTCAAAGTGTTCCAAAAAATAACAAACTATTTTTTTAATGTGTTTGTGACTTGTGTGCGATGTAGCCACACTTGCATCCTCAAAGCAGCAGCGACAAGCGTGCGTCTGTCTGTTAAAGGGTGGTGACACCCTCAAAGTGTGCTACAGAAACAATTAAAATATTGTTCTTTTTTTTTCTGTCTATGTGAATTGTGTGGGCTGTAGCCGCACCTGCATCCTTAAAGCAGCAGCGACAAGCGTGCGTCTGTCTGTTAAAGGGTGATGACACCTCAAAGTGTTCTACACAAACAATTAAAATATTGTTCTTTTTTTTTCGGTCTTTGTGAAATGTGTGGGCTGTAGCCGCACCTGCATCCTTAAAGCAGCAGCGACAAGCGTGCGTCTGTCTGTTAAAGGGTGGTGACACCTCAAAGTGTTCTACACAAACAATTAAAATATTCTTCTTCTTTTTTCTGTCTTTGTGAATTGTGTGGGCTGTAGCCGCACTTGCATCCTCAAAGCAGCAGCGACAAGCGTGCGTCTGTCTGTTAAAGGGTGGTGTAACCCTCAAAGTGTGCTCCACAAACAATAAAAATATTCTTTTTTTTTTTCTGTCTTTGTGAATTGTGTGGGCTGTAGCCGCACTTGAATCCTCAAAGCAGCAGCGACAAGCGTGCGTCTGTCTGTTAAAGGATTACATCGGTGACAGCATCCAAGTAGGCATGTCAGACAGTCCGTACCTGTACTGGCAGGAAAAAGAAGCAATTTGGAGGTCCCTGTACAAACTGGCTCTATTTTACCTGAGTTGCCCCCCCTCCAGTGTGTACTCCGAAAGAGTGTTTAGTGCAGCCGGGAACCTTGTCAGCGAAAGGCGTAGGAGGTTGCTTCCACAAAATGTGGAGAAGATGATGTTCATAAAATGAATGATCAACTCTTCCAGGGAGACCAGCCTCCAGAACATACAGAGGGACCTGTGGTTCCAGCAGGGACGAATTAATACTCTGTGAGGATGAGGATGTACACACTGAAGAGGGTGAGGAATCGGTGGATGAGGAGGATGAGGATGACATCTTGCCTCCGTAGAGCCAGTTTGTGCAGGGACACATTAATTGCCAGCTTGTTTTGTGGGGGCCCAAACGAACCAATCATTTCAGCCACAGTTGTGTGGCAGACCCTGGCGCTGAAATGATTGATTTGTTAAAGTGTGCATGTCCTGTTTATACAACATAAGGGTGGGTGGGAGGGCCCAAGGACAATTCCATCTTGCACTTCTTTTTTTTCTTTGCATTATGTACAGTTTGGGGCCTAGTTTTTCTAACTGCCATCCTGTCTGCCACTGCAGTGTCACTCCTAGATGGGTCACGTGTTTGTGCCGCCCACTCGTGTCGCTTAGCATAGTCATCCAGCTACCTCGGTGCAACCTTTTGGACATGAAAACACTATTGTGAGGTGTGAGGTGTTCAGAATAGACTGGAAATGAGTGGAAATTAAGGTTATTGAGGTTAATAATAGCATAGGAGCAGAGAAACCAACAAATTCTGTGATTTTAGCTGTTTTTATGCTTTTTTTTAAAAAAATACAGATCCAAAACACAAAACCCAGAACCCAAAACACGGAAGGGTGGTTTTGGCAAAACCAATCCAGATCCAAAACACGAAGAAAGATCCAGATCCAAAACCAAAACACAAAACACGAAAAGTGGCCGATGCACACCCCTAGTTAAAATTTCAGGCAACCTGGACCCTTGGTACTCGGTTACCCGGTACAGGGTGAAGCTGGTCTTCCCTAGGTTACGATGTGCATCACAGGTTGCCTCTATCCCCTCCCCCCCTTTTCCATACCCTTTTTGTATTCATTTTTCTTTTGTTATTAATTTTTTTCTGTTTTGTTTTTTATTTTAATTTCTTTGTCATTATTGTTTAATATCTTCAATGCTGCTTTTGTTTTGATTTTATAAATATAAAATTAATAGTTGAATAATAATTTGTGAGGTACGAATTTACTTTTAGGTTTATTTTTACATAGAATTTACATAGAAACATAGAATTTGACAGCAGATAAGAATCACTTGGCCCATCTAGTCTGCCCTTGTTCTACTAGTATTTCGCTATACATGATCTATAAATGTTTTTTTGATGTGCTGTATCTTTTGTCAACTATTATTCTAAATAAACAGATTAAAAAAGAATTATAATTAACATTGGGGCTATAGTACCTGACAATTCTATTTGGACTACTGCAGGAAAGAAGATTCCCATTTGATTTTTAAAGGGGAAAATAAAAGTTGATTAATTTATTAATAACAGTTGATTAATTTAATTTGTATTTTATATTTAATTACATTTAAAAATTGAAAATGCATCTTTCACATTTATTATTAACACATAGGGCCATAGGCGAAAAGTCCATTATCGGCGATAATTTATCACCGATGACGTCATTTTCACCAGTTTCACTTATCCCCATACTCAATTACAAAGACTTTTCGCAGGTGCAAAAAGTCTTTTTAAAAAACAGGGATAAGTTTCCACCACTGAATAGGTGGCGAAAAAAAGTGTAGAATTGGGGTTTGGGGTGAAGACTTTAAAAAAGTAGCCTGCATCCGGTGGAATGTCCCCCAAAGGTATTCTGTGTCAAAAATTAAAAAAAATGTCCTCTGGACACCCCGAAAAAGGTACTTTCATTTTGAGGGCGTTAAAAAAAAATAAATGGGGGTCAAACTTCTAAAGTAGCTAAATCGACACCGAAGGGGTTCCCAAGTATGCGGCAGAGTGTTTTCTTGAATGCGGGTGGTTGCGGCAGGTGGATTTTTGAAGAATTTTTAAAAATCACTTTAAGGACTTAAAAATATGCTTGCACCCATTTTCATGTACCCCAAATTTGATGGGACTAGTTATTTCCCCCCCCCAAAAAAACTAAGTGCTATTCTTCACCACTTGTTCAAAGCCACATTTATGCACCTGCCGCGGCTGTTTAAAAACCCCAGTTACCTTCAGCAGGCCAAATCGGGGGTACCCATAGTAATCCCCCATGTCAGACCATCTTCTAGGGGGTGACAGGCTGATTTCCCCAAAAGTGAGAGGACTTTTCGATACTTACCTTTCCGCCGGGTCCCGTTTTCGCTGATTCCTAATTGAATATGGGGATAAGCGGGCACACGCCAGATACTTTATCCCAGGAAAAACCGGCGATGATGGCAAAAAGTCCAACCTCTGATTTTTCTCCTCAAATTGAATATGCCCCTATAAAGACAGTATTCTTTCTTGTGTATATGATACTTCTTTACATTTTTGAACAATACACATCACTGTGATTTTCAAAATCTCCAGTGTCATTATGATAGTAGAAAGATTTACAAAATTTACACCTTATTTTTTACAGAGCCTTGACACACATTTTCTAGATAAAGTTATCTAGGCTCCCAAAAATCCTTCAAACACCGAAACCAAGGAGAAGTATAAAAATAAATAATGGAGTTTTGAATGTCAGGAACATTATTAGTGTTAAATAAAATCTTTCCATAGAGAGTAACATCAACAATGATATCTACAGAGAATAACAAGGTATCAAACCCATTCCAGAAAAATATTGCAGATTTATGTATAATTATCAGTTATGCACTCCAGCAAAGAAATTATCTTTGTTTTATTCACACTTTTTTCTGTGTACATTTTCTTTAGTATTGTTAATAAATTCTGAATAAATCTTACAGACAGCAATAAGTATATATAGCACCATTACTCAATCAAATAATATTGCAAATTGTTAGTTTATAATAATAATATGCACCATCAACTATATTGCATGTCACTATATTTACAGTTATCATCAACCTAGTAATATTAGAAGTTTTTATATTGATTTTGCTTATAAAAAAAAAGTCTGCAATGTAAATAGCAAATGTATATTAGTGTCTGTCTGCATATTTTAGGTCAGATAAAACCTTGGGTGCTTGTCAGTCTTTTTTCCTATGTAGCATCTCTGGAGGAATAAGATATTTTGTCAGTGTTGAAGAAAACTTTGTGAATGGCACCATCTAGTGTTGAAAGTACATGCTTGCAATAGAGGATTTTTTATCTATACAGAGTGTTTCATGCTTGGTTCTTAGCAATCATTGTCATAATTTTTTATACTATGATATATATTATTATTAATATACAGAATCTAATAATAATAATTTCATAATCATAATAAATTAACAATAAACAGACAAGGGTGAAGCACCTGCTGTGGTTCACTTCAGATGTTTCACAATTTTGATTTATAGCAAAGAAATTATCAATATTTATGTTCCTGTATTACAGAGCAAGAATTTAATAAAACAAAACTGTGCTTTATTTCTAGCTTTTATTTTGCAAAATGTTTTATTTTAATACACCATTTAACTATTTAAACCATGCAACGAGTGAAATAATAAGAATATGTGTCCACAGGTGCTGGGTTTAAGAAAACATGCAAATTCTGTGCATTAAATAGCTTTAAGTGTACAATATAGTGAAATACATACAAAATATGTAACTACACCAAAAAATAAAAACTATATATACCTATATATACTTCACCACGTGATATGTGGTAATAAGTGTAACCTGTCTCCAGCAAGAGTATGCTTACACTGGTATATATCGGTGATGTAAGGTGAGGCAGAGTCTTTCCTGTCATACTTACAGTAGATATACTCCAGAGATTTGACTATAAAATTTCTAAGAAAAATATAAAGAAAATATTATAAATATCTTCTTTGTATTATTCTAATAAATTTTCTAGTCAAAACTCTGGAGTAAAAAGTTTATGGCAGGTGAGGCACTGCCTCCCCTGTCTACCTTTTACGCACATCCCTGATCAAAACACGCCAAATATATACTGCTGCACCTTTGTATAATGCCCACATGAACCCTTGGGTTCATATATGTATCTGCAAATCTGCCTC
The DNA here is from genome assembly GCA_031769625.1 of Taudactylus pleione. NCBI lineage: Eukaryota > Metazoa > Chordata > Amphibia > Anura > Myobatrachidae > Taudactylus > Taudactylus pleione. The sequence goes on along the minus strand of JAUIMM010000516.1, from coordinate 5,615,515 downwards.
TGATACTAGTCAGGACCTCCCCAGGCGGTTCCCCCACTGCATGTCACTGGTGCATATATATACATATATATATATATATATATATATATATATATATATATAAAATCAAAGAACAAATGGTGGCACTCCCAGTCTCATTTAGAAAGGTGAAAAAAACAGGTGCTTTAATCGACGTTCCGGGTCCAGGCCCCTTCTTCAGGACATTGTCACCTGGACCCCGAAACGTCGATTAAAGCACCTATTTTTTTCACCTCTCTAAATGAGACTTGGAGTACCACCTTTTGTTCTTTGATTATATTAGGGGTGTGCTAGCCCCAGGGAGGCACCCAAACAAGCCATCAGTGGGTTCCAGCTACCTGCAGAGTGCCGGCTGTGTTGGTGATATATATATATATATATATATATATATATATATATATATATATATATATATATATGGATGTAAGTTGTTCAAACCCTTATTTTTTCAAAACACAATGATGGCATCAGGGCCGGACTGGGACTAAAAAGAGGCCCTGGCATATGAAGAGCACATAGGCCCACCTCGCGTCAGCATCTAGCTCCAGGCAAAGACTCCTCCCCTTACTATTCATGACCCCTCCCACTTCTTAGTCTATGCTCATACAAATATAATATTAGAACAACATACAAGCAGTGGCATAACAAGGGTATTTAGAGCCCAGGGCAAATTTAAAAATGGAGACCCCCCCTATGTGCGCATTAAAAAAATGGACTCCGTCACTTAAAAATGGGGCATGTAAACATGACACACACCCCTTTCTCATCACTCTGAACATGCCTTTCCATATGCACCTTAACTAGTGTTCACTCTAGCTCCTGCAGCAGGCATGGCGCTGGAGCTTATGAATACCTAATAAGCTTTATACCCAAATGTCGCTGTTTAGTGTTGCAAGTCGCACAATAAATAATTGCTTTCCAGACTTTGAGTGTGGTTCCAAAGCACAAAAAGTTTATTATTCACATAAAAGCATTCAGTTACACGCCTTGATCTAAAATACAATTAGCACAAAAGATTATACATTCACAAGGCACATACATACGCAGGCGCTCTGGATCCAGATTTCCCAGCATCAAAGGTGAAGCCTCCGTCAAAAGAAAGAACAAGATGACTAACTACTGGAATTAGAGCGCTTGAATATATACCCTTACAGGGAGTAGGCAATACAATGGAAACAAGTTGGCATAATCCCATTGGTTCTTCCTCTTGGTTCTTCTGTAACGATGCAGTTCAGGTCAGTTTGTACAGTAGGGGTTCAGCCCTCCAACGGCTCTTTGTGTATCTTTTCCCACCGAAGAACAAGTCTAAACTGGCTAATAAACTTTACATTACAGAGTACATTTCAATACCTAACTCTCTATGATTCATAACTTGCAGACGCATGTTGCGATCTCCTTGCCGATGGAACCGGAGATCTGCAAATAAACAGTGGTTTAGAATGGCACCAAACATGGTCTGCTTATTATGTACTAAACCTTAGATCTCAAATACAGTCATTTCACGACATAATTGATTACAAAAAAAACCTTGGATATTAACCTTAATGCTAGGGAACCTCTCTGTGTAAGTGTGCAATGTGTAAGTAGGGTTATTTAAGTAAAGATGCTAGTATGCATTGTGCGTCTACGTGTTTGTGGAGTACACCATGGTATGTGCTTTACGGGGTTGTTCATATTATATGTATTAATATATGTACGTATTGTATTGTGGGGACTTTTAATGTAGGGCAGTGGCAGACGCACAATGCTAATGATCATAACATAGCACCGTACATGAAGGTATCGTGTAGGCGCCGCAAGATGGCGTCGGGCGGACAACGCGAAATGGCATCATGCAGAAATTAAGTTTACAATTTAGGTCCCAGCCAATCATCCGGCTTCGACAGCCCACCCTTTGATAGCAAAAAATACGCTATCACAATCTGATCTTAAAGTTTATTTAGGCTTACACTATGACATATATTATGGGATGGCACAAGATGGTCCTCTAAACCATCAATAATGTGTCTCTGAGAGCGACATAAAACTACCCTTATATGCACACCGTCAATCTTGGGAGATCATGGGAAAAATGTGGGGATGCATCTAACCTATAAAGGAAGTCTTGAAGAGGATAGGGACACAGTATTTAGGATGTTTAAAATAACATTTAATAATACATTTCATGCATGGGTAAATCTATACATCATCTGATGGTGCATTCTAGTTCAGGATTGTAAAACAGTTCTTCATTTACCTTGGTATTCATACTATCATTGCTTACCACCATCATGATTTCATTTTCCCGGTTTGCCTTAGCATCACATTTTCCATATTTCAGCACAGTAGGAACACACCTGACACATAAGCCAATTACTAAGATACAAACAATATGAGGATCAGGAGTTTACCTACACTAGCAACCATCTCATGGACCCACTCTCCTAGACCGGAGAACCATTTCACTGGGTTCAACCAAGAGAACCACTCTTGTACCTTTTCCTCTACTTCAGCCACTGAAGTATTATGGTTCTTCCAAAATTCCCATTTTAGCTGCAGAATTTCATCCATTTTCTGGTCTATCACCTCCTTGAGGTCCCTAGTGTTGTTTGTGATGCACGTGCAACACTTTACACCAAATTGGGTGGCTAAAGTCACACAGTATCCTCCAGTAACAGCTGTTAAATAATTTAATACTAGTATATGTTGCACAAGTTCTTTCTTGTAGGCCTGTAACTCCTGACCTGTGTACCTGAACATGTCATCATACATCTCGGTGATATTATCTATTGATTTAGCAAGATCTTGAATATATCTGAAATTTAAAGTACCCTGAGCAATCCTGGTGGGATCCAATACTACTAAAACTTGAAAGCCAGTCATTTCAGTAATCAACTGTGTGGCTTTATATACATCACCAGGTATCATGTTTCTTTTGTCTCGGTGTTCGTACTGTGTGTGAAGATATGGTGATGGTGTGTTTTTGTGAATACCAAGCATTTTACCATGTGTAAGGGTCATAACCTCTGGGAGTGCCCTTCCCAGGTAGCATAAACCTTCTGAACTCAGAGAGAGCCACTTATACGCTTTCCTTCCACATATAAAATACACATCATTGGGGAGAATGTAAGGGATAGAATGCATCATAATCATCAAACACATTTCCCTAACAAATGATCCTATCTCAGGTTCTTCCATCTGACTAACACACGTTTCCGGTTGTATAACCCTGGCACAGTACTCTTCTGGTACCCTACCAACCATTTCTTTGGTGTCACTACGTGTATACTGATACCGGAAGTGTCTCCCGCTTAATCTAATTATGCATAAAAGTTCAACATTTATAAGTTCATTATCTGCTCTTAGTGAGAAGGTCATCGTCTGGTTATTCATAGTCACCTCCCAACTTCCTGGTTTGTTGAAGTTGGTGATGTTTAAACACAAAAGTGATTTATCTACTTGATACTGGTGGAGTTTAAAATGAGGTAGTTTGGACATAAGAAATTTTCCATCCAGCGTCTTCACTTGTTGCAATTCTAAAACCTCAGAGACATTTAATGGAAATGGCACTAACCCTACATTATGCTGTCCCTGAGGCACGCAAGAGCATACCCACCATGGTATGATAATCCTCTAAAGGATACCCACCCCTATACTGGTTATAATTAGGTTGGCACCGTTGGATGCATTTCTCATCAACTAGGGACCCACAAAACTCACAAATACAATATTGCTCAGACGATAAACCTTCACACTGCCTCCGAGTTTCCAGGCTAACAAATCTCTTAGCTGTACTGAGTTTGGTGAGATACTCCCCCGATTGGCTTAGCACTCCTTCTTCTGACTCCACTCCCTCAATATTACCACCAGCTCCCCTCTCCGTCATCTGTCCTCCATCACAGAAACCAGACATCCCGAACCAAACTAGAATGATAAAAACTCTGGAAGAAGACACAAAAGTAACCCAAACACACCACTCCATTGCTGGAACAGTGATCTACAAATTTCTCTAGCTCAGGTGTCTCACTGCAACTTTTAACTCTCCTGGAACAGGCTCGCAATTGACAGGTCTACATTATCTGCCTCGATTCCGCCTTGTCTCTCCACTCTGCAGTGAGTGGAATGGACCCATGTATCTCTCTCTGCCACTTTCAAGGAAGTTGTACTTGTCAGCAACACTTGATACGGACCTTCCCACTGATCTGTCAGACAACCAGAACGTAAGAAATTTCTGATCATAACAAATTCTCCAGGTTCAACATCATGACAGTTTGTCTCTGGCATATCAGGGGACAACAATTTCAGATTCTCCTGCTGCTTCAACTGTTTACTCATTGTTATAAGATACCTTACAGTAACCTCATTGTTACTCTTCAAATCTTCCTGTGGACTTATAATCAAATGAGGTTGTCTACCAAACAGTATTTCAAAGGGGGACAAATTAAGAGGGGGTCTAGGAGTTGTCCTGATGCTATGAAGGACTAGTGGTAGTGCTACTGGCCACCCCAGTCCAGTTTCTGTCATGATCTTACTTAGTTTGTTTTAATAGTACTGTTCATCCTCTCCACCTTGGAGCTGGCTTGTGGTCAGTAAGGGGTGTGAAGTCTACTATTAATACCCATCAACTTACACATACTCTGGAAGACATCACCTGTGAAATGAGTACCCCTATCACTTTCAATAATTCTAGGGATACCATACCTGCATACAAATTTCTGAACAATCTTTTAGCATTGAACGCAGCAGTATTAGTGGCAGCTGGATATGCTTCTACCCAATTAGAAAACACATCTGTACAAACTAATACATACTTGAGATTCCTGCAGGGTGGTAATTGGATGAAATCAAATTGTTTTACCTGAAAAGGTCCGTCTGTTTGAGGGATGGGAGATGGCTCAGTAGGGATTGTTTTACCAATGTTTTTCCTCATTGATCTCAAGCAGGTCAAACAAGACATTGCTCTCTTTTCCACTTGAGAAGAAAAACCCGGTGCACACCAGTACGCTCTCACCAACTTGCACATACCTTGCTTTCCCAGGTGAGTCAGACCATGCGCTGCCTCAGCCAGGCTTGGATAATATGCCTTGGGAGCCACTGGCTTACCTTGTCCATTTCTACGGAGTCCAGAGGACTCTTGCCCACATCCCTTGGATCTCCAAACTGCCTTTTCCTGGATGGAACACAAATTTTGCATCTCAATTAATTTCTGCATATCAATCATTTGGAAAACCATCATCTTAATAACACTTATGTTACATTTTAACTACAGAAAAAAAGGGATTTTCCCTCCAGCACACTGCAGCAAAATCAACAAAAATACTTCAATCCTACATGATAATAGAAATTCAGAGGTATTGGTTTACATACATTTGCAAATATATGAATAAGCGCTGGGCCAACGTCAAGGCTCCTCTATACCAGCATCCCTAACATTATGGGGTTCACGTCCGAGATGCAGGGAACCCCAAAAGAACCCAGCTAAGGACTATCCCCAGGGCATCACACGAAAAATGGAAAAAAGGTGAAAGTGAAGTGTAAAGTATAGTTGTGTAAAGATAAATCAATAAATGTTAATGGTAGGGGGTTAAAATTACATAAATAATAGACAAACAAATAGAAAGGTGATAAAAAAATATCTATGTGAATTAAGTGGAGATGCCCTGAAAAAAGGCCCAGCCAGAGCAACTTCGGGGGCCCCACGCCCAAACGCTCACCCCAAAATAATTGTTGCTACCTAAAAGTAGCACCAACTCTGGGTCATATAATTACAAATTAATGTACTGCATAATAACAGTACATGTATAAGCTGAGAGCAGACTCACCTAGAAGGTACCCCAGAAACGTCCTAATGGCACTATTCAGACCAACACATCCTCCCAATGCTGGCTCCTTTCATGCCTCACAAAACTGCAAACAAAAAGTATGGTGGTCGCTCACATCAACTTAATGACAGTGCACAGGTGCTTGTAAAGGGTGGGGTTTACACTGAGCTACAGAAAAAAAAGGGATTTTCCCTCCAGCACACTGCAGCAAAATCAACAAAAATACTTCAATCCTACATGATAATAGAAATTCAGAGGTATTGGTTTACATACATTTGCAAATATATGAATAAGCGCTGGGCCAACGTCAAGGCTCCTCTATACCAGTGTCAATAACATTATGGGGTTCACGTCGGAGACGCAGGGAACCCCAAAAGAACCCAGCCAAGGACTATCCCCAGGGCATCACACGAAAAATGGAAAAAAGGTGAAAGTGAAGTGTAAAGTATAGTTGTGTAAAGATAAATCAATAAGTGTTAATGGTAAGGGGTTAAAATTACATAAATAATAGACAAACAAATAGAAAGGTGATAAAAAAATATCTATGTGAATTAAGTGGTGATGCCCTGAAAAAAGGCCCAGCCAGAGCAACTTCGGGGGCCCCACGCCCAAACTCTCACCCCAAAATAATTGTTGCTACCTAATAGTAGCACCCACTCTGGGTCAAATAATTACAAATGAATGTACTGCATAATAACAGTACATGTATAAGCTTAGAGCAGACTCACCTAGAAGGTACCCCAGAAACCTCCTAATGTCACTATTCAGACCAACACATTCTCCCAATGCTGGCTCCTTTCATGCCTCACAAAACTGCAAACAAAAGTATGGTGGTCGCTCACATCAACTTAATGACAGTGCACAGGTGCTTGTAAAGGGTGGGGTTTACACTGAGCTACAGAAAAAAAAGGGATTTTCCCTCCAGCACACTGCAGCAAAATCAACAAAAATACTTCAATCCTACATGATAATAGAAATTCAGAGGTATTGGTTTACATACATTTGCAAATATATGACTAAGCGCTGGGCCAACGTCAAGGCTCCTCTATACCAGTGTCAATAGCATTATGGGGTTCATGTCGGAGACGCAGGGAACCCCAAAAGAACCCAGCCAAGGACTATCCCCAGGGCATCACACGAAAAATGGAAAAAAGGTGAAAGTGAAGTGTAAAGTATAGTTGTGTAAAGATAAATCAATAAGTGTTAATGGTAAGGGGTTAAAATTACATAAATAATAGACATACAAATAGAAAGGTGATAAAAAAATATCTATGTGAATTAAGTGGTGATGTCCTGAAAAAAGGCCCAGCCAGAGCAACTTCGGGGGCCCCACGCCCAAACTCTCACCCCAAAATAATTGTTGCTACCTAATAGTAGCACCCACTCTGGGTCAAATAATTACAAATGAATGTACTGCATAATAACAGTACATGTATAAGCTTAGAGCAGACTCACCTAGAAGGTACCCCAGAAACCTCCTAATGTCACTATTCAGACCAACACATTCTCAAAATGCTGGCTCCTTTCATGCCTCACAAAACTGCAAACAAAAAGTATGGTGGTCGCTCACATCAACTTAATGACATTGCACAGGTGCTTGTAAAGGGTGGGGTTTACACTGAGCTACAGAAAAAAAAGGGATTTTTCCTCCAGCACACTGCAGCAAACTCAACAAAAATACTTGAATCCTACATGATAATAGAAATTCAGAGGTATTGGTTTACATACAGTTGCAAATATATGAATAAGCGCTGGGCCAACGTCAAGGCTCCTCTATACCAGCATCCCTAACATTATGGGGTTCATGTCCGAGACGCAGGGAACCCCAAAAGAACCCAGCCAAGGACTATCCCCATTTTAAACCTGCTGCCCATTTGGCAGCTTCATCTGCTCTATTATTGCCAAGTGACACCGGGTCATCCTCACATGTATGGGCTTTACACTTAATCACGGTCACTGCCTTAGGCATTTGAATTGCTGTCAATAGTCCTTTTATATGTTTTGAATGTGTGACTGGTGTGCCTGCTGCTGTCAGAAAATTTCTTAGACAGCATAGAGCACCAAAATCATGTACTACCCCGAAGTCGTACCTAGAGTCAGTGTAGATATTAGCAGATTTGCCTTTTGCTAATTCACATGCTCTTCTTAGTGCCACCAGCTCTGCCACTTGGGCCAAGTGAGGTGGACCAAGGGGTTCAGCTTCTATGATGTCCTCATCATTTACAACAACATAACCTGTGCATAACTCTACTGTGTCAGTTTGTCTATGACAACTCCCATCCGTGTAAAATGTCAAATTTGCATTTTCCAGTGGTGTATCACGTATGTGAGGCATAACTGTAAAGGTTTGATTCAAATAATCCATACAGTCATGTACATCAGTATACCTGCAAAACTCACCTTCCACCAGCGACTCACCTCTCTCCACCCTTTGTGCATCCTGAGGCACATATGGTAAGGAAGTTGCTGGGTTTAACGTATTGCACCATTTAATAGTGATGTTTGCAGGTGCTATCAGGGTTAGTTCCCATTTCTGTGAACCTAGCTGAGGAGACATGTCTGGTTTGGCCTGAATTTAACAAAGCAAATACTGCATGGGGTGTATAGACAGTTGTATCATGTCCTAACACTACGTCTTCGCTCTTGTTTACCAAAAGAGCGGTTGCAGCAACACTTCTTAAACACGTTGGGAGTGATATTGCCACAGTGTCTAATTGGGCACTGTGGTATGCTACAGGTCTACTAGCGTCACCATGTTTTTGTGTGAGGACACCTGCTGTGCAACCGTCAGCTTCCATACAATACAAATCAAAAGGTTTTTCATAATCAGGTATTCCCAATGCAGGTGCTCTTGTCAGACTGTCCTTAAGGTTAAGGAAAGCCTGCTCTGTTTCCTCAGTGTGTGTGACATGATCGGGTTTTGAGGAAGAAACTAAGTCCTGCAATGGTAATGCCAAAATAGAAAAACCTGGGATCCATGATCTGCATGTATCCACACTTGCCCAAGAAGGTATGTATTTGCTGTTGGTTTTGCAGCAGTGTCATGGTCTGTATGGCCTGAATTCTGTCAGTAGTCAGATGTCATAACCCCTGGGTTAGGCAGAGTCCCAAGTATTTAACTTAGTCTGGCATGGCTGTAATTTGTCCTTAGCAACCTTGTGTCCTGTCTGTGAGAGATGAAGCAACAGTAGTTTAGTATCATTTAAACATGACAGAAATGAATCAGAACACAACAACAAATCATCTACATATCGTATTAGAACAGATCCATTGGCAGGTTGAAAAGATTGTATACAGTCACGAAAGGCCTGAGAGAAGATACTGGGGCTGTCTATGAAGCCCTGGGGCAATCATGTCCATGTGTATTGTACCCCCTGTATGTGAATGCAAAGAGGTACTGACAGTCAGGATGAAGAGGGACAGAGAAGAAGGCAGAACAGAGGTCAATGACAGTAAAATGGGTTGCATTTGGTGGGATCTGCATGAGAATGACAGCTGGATTTGGCACTACAGGGAATTGGCTCTCTACTACCTTATTAACCCCTCTAAGGTCCTTTACTAGCCTATAACCCCTCCCACCACTCTTCTTCACAGAGAAGATGGGACTGTTGGCTACATGGACTAAAATCCCCTGCTGGAGCAATCTCTCAATTATGGGATACATCCCTAACTCCACCTCTGGTTTTAAAGGGTACTGGGAATTTTTGGAGCTTGCCTACCACTTTTTAGATTTACCATTACAGGAGCTACATTTGCCATCAATCCAGTGCCCTGTCCAATTTTGGTTAAAAGGGAACCCGGTATTTGAGATAACATCTCCTTTACCTGTGATGGACTTTGCTCTAGTATGGTAGAGTGAAGCATTAACCTTTGTGGAGTGTCCAATATATCCCTTACCTCATGCGCAACTCTCTCTGGGATATCTAAAAATATACCATCAGGGGTACAATAAATGACACATCCCATTTTACACAACAAATCCCTTCCCAGAAGATTAGTAGGGGCCGCTGCTGCCAGGAGAAAGGAATGCCTGGTATGCAATGGCCCAATAGCAACCTCTGCAGATTTGGTTAAAGGATAATGCTGCACTTTACCCGTTACATCGATTGCTGGTACCGTCTTGCTGGTCACCTGCAAATTGGATGGAAATTTTAACACTGATTTGGTCGCTCCTGTGTCTACAAGAAAAGAATATTTGGTACCAGCTACATCAACTATCATTACAGGTTCTTCCCTAGTATCCCCAGTTAACCTGACTGGCTGTAGACTACAGGTGTGACCTGACCCGTAGAGATGACTGTCTTCCTCTAGTAAAACATTTACTGCCACAATGTGAGCAGGTGATTGCTGGAATGGTCCTGACTGTTGTGGGTGCCCCTTCTGTGGGTATCTCGTGTTCCCTGGTTTGGCGGTTTCCACTTTCTAGCTTTACAAAATCTACTTATATGTCCCTCCTTGTTACAAATATAACACCTTTGTGATTGACGTGTATTGAAAGGTTGTTGTTGTGTGGGTTGGGGAGTGTGGAAAGATTGTCGTTGTGTATGAGGATACGGGTTTGAAGGTTGTGTGAGATGAGTGTATTGTGGCTGGTTGTGATAAAAATGCTGTGGTGATATTTACATTTCTTCCACAGCTTGAATACAAACAGCCATTAGTTTCTCGCTCTGCATTTCTCTCTTCCTAAGGATGTTTTTATCATGTTCAATTGCAGATTCCCTGAGTATGTCTACCGTAACTCCTGTCCACCCAGGAAGTGAAGTCTGAACCCTGGTCTTTAGAGTGTCTTTAAGACCATCCATAAGCACTGTTATGGTCATTTCCCTGTGGTGTGTGCTGTTTTTTATTTCTTCTATACCTGTGTACTGTGTAATAGTCTGCAGCACTCTGGTAAAATAATCTGCTGCAGACTCACTCTTTGTGCTTAATTGTAAAAATTTTACTCCAGTTAACTACTACTGGGAAATATATGGCCAATTGGGTGACAATGCGGGTTATGTTGTCCTGATTACCTTCATCGGTTATGGGACTATCTCCATCCAATACACAGGATGTGATAAACTTTTTCACGTCGGTATTGTGTGGAAGACAAGCCCGTAATACCACTCACCAATCTTTGTTGGTTGGCTCATGAGCATTACCTAAAACCTTTACAAATCTCTGGCACTTTGCTAGATATTTCCTAGGGTCAGGGAAATCTGTCATTATGGAATGTAGTTCTGCTCTTGTCCATGGACAATGCATCGCTACATCCCTTGTGGTCACTATACCATTTGCATTTGGATTCCCATTGGGAACAGTTATTGTGCGGACGGGATGGAAGCCTGCTACACCACTACCTTTGGCCTTGCGGACGGGATGGAAGCCTGCTACACCACTACCTTTGGCCTTGCCTATTACTACTACATATGGTATTAACAACCTCCGCTACTGTTACAGCAGGTGTTACTACTTCCTGCACTGGTGGGGCTACCTCCATTACTGGTACTAGTGGGGCAGTTACCTGTGCGTGCTGTGATGGTACATTTAACATTTGGGCAACATGGGAAAGAGCTGACATTACAATGGGTTCATCATCTGCATCATAAACATGTTCCTTATAGTTACTTAGGAGAAGGTACAAGTTACTTGTTACATTTTTATGATTTTTGAGATCGACTGTACCTTCACCCCCATCCGCATAGGGCGGAGGTGGTGCGCATGCGCTACTAACAATCCCTTTGACAACACTACTTTGCTGGGCATGCGTGCTCCCTTGCGGCATGCACAGATCATTATTTAGCTTTGCGTGCGCACTCCCTTGCATCGGGCGAACGACTCTAGTTTGCATCACGTGCACACCGCTAAGCCACATGTTCCCCTCGTGCTACCACAACTTTAAACAATCATTAAATTTTATACTTTTTTTTTTTATAGACTTCACTAAACATATACTACTATCGCGGCGGCGATGTGTGTGCAGCAGCCATCCTCAAACCCGGCCGCCGCTCGCGTGATGAAGTCATGACGCGGCCGCATCATGACATCATCATGCAATGATGCGGCCGCGATGAGAGGTGAACCCAGTCGGTTAAGCCTGCGCTCACCCAAACCGGCCCATCTGGCCATCGGCCCTTCTGGCATTTGCCAGAAGTGCCTGACGGCCAGTCCAGCCCTGGATGGCATCAAAGCTTCCAAATAGATATTAATGTAAAGGAATGAAACATATCGCAAATTTATATGCACTTTTCTTATTATAACCATGTAACATGGTTTGCTCAGCCTTACATTGTGCAACAATGCAAAATGTACACATAATCCTCTATAACCCCCATTGTGTGTGCTTCCTTCTCATCTATACAATAATTTTATGAGCTCATGTTCTTATGAGATGCTCCGACAACGTAACTGGTTCCTAATAAATTGAAAAATTGCAATCTCATGGAATATTGGATTAGCCCACTGCATGACAGGTTAAATCAGCTATTTTATGTGCTAAAAGAAAATATTTATGAACATGTATCTTATCAATTCCCTAGGAACCAGCAACACCACAAATGTAGAAACAGTACTTGGATATTGAATATTCTCTTGTCCTTTCTGACAACACACTGTAGAGTTGTCAATCATTTTAATCCTTTACTCCAGTCTAATATAAAATTTCCCCTGCTTGGTAGTTTTCTAAAATAAATTAAATCAGAAATTATTAACCATAGAATTAAACTATTTTCCTATTGAGAGATACATTTTAAATATATGTTTTAAAAGTTTCAAATGGTTGTTAAATTAAAATACTTTTTTTTCCAAATGTTTTTATTTGAATTTTCACTATAATGAATACAATAGATTGTATAATCACGTTGCTGACATCATATAATTATTCAGTAGTTAGGGATATATTCCCACATAAGAAAAATTATACAAATCATGTAACACATATTAATTACACTAAATTATTGATAAGAGGGAGAGAAAGAAGAAGTAAAAAAAGAGAAAGAAAAAAAAGAGAAAGAAAGAAAGAAAAGAAAAGAGAAAAGAAAAGATAAGAAAGATAAGAAAAATCACCTCTAGCTCAATACAATCTATATTTTGAGCCAGTAGTTTAGCCCAATTGAACAGGAGGATCAGATAGAAACACTCCAGTTTCATACCATAATGTAATGGAATAGGAGGATCAGAAAAAACACTCCAGTTTTGTACCATAACGTAGAACGAAAACAATTATGAATTTGTTGATTGAGACATTTAAAGTATCAATAAAAGATTAAAATAATACTTTTCAATGTTACACAATTTCTGACTTTATTGTGTCAACATAATATGTTTTCATTTATTTTTAATTTAACTGAGGTTACGTCAAATATAAAATACTTATCAAAATATAAATTATACATATAGCAGAACAAACACATACAGGGTTGATGAAAGGGATCCCGAAGTTTTATTTATTTTTAATTTGTTATTTGCATGTTTATCATTGCATCATATATGCCTCACAAAGCAGTAGCCAGTATGGAACATTTTGGTTATCTAAACACACTCTATAATAGCTTTGTGACAAAACGAGGGAGTACCTTCATTTTTGGTCAAAATGTAATCTGTCTCTCACAAAGTAAGGAGTTAAGAGTTGATAACCATTCTGATATTCCCCATGTCCCTAGGGCAATGGGAAGGGGACAATGTCCCATAACTTGCAGTAGAACTTACCCTGTAATTATAAATATTGTGATGGTCAAATCTTACTTTTTTATCCCTATTGTTACTTTCCTGTCAGTGGTATCACACTTGTGTCATGGCATCATCATCTATGCTTAGAGTTAGTGAATGTACAAATATATACTTGTTGTACTTGTTATTATTGTATTAAAGTGTTTTTTTCTGTGTAGTTACTAAATGCAGCAATACTTTTGCTTGGGCCAAGCAGTGACTCTGTTATACAGTACACAAATCTATTGTCCAGGAACAAAGGAAGGCTAATTACCTCTCCTGTGACTAGATCTGGTGCTAAAAAGATTATTATTAGTCAGTATAACTTGTAGTTTTTTTAACAGACAAAATGCTTTCCTTTGTACTGACTTTATAGTTATACTAATGACACTGAAGTGCGCTCTGTAACTAAAGTATGGTATTGTCATGACATTGCGGTCACCTGGAAATGTATATCTAATCTATTTAAGTGTTTATATGTACTTGAATTTCAGGCGATAGTGCAGTGGTTTTGAAAAGCATTGCATAGTAAATTCAGCCCTTAGTCTTAATATATTGCACAGGGGGCCTGATTCAGAGCCGCTCGTAAGCGGCCGCTCGCTCCGAGTGATGTTCGCACATCTGCGTATGCATATGGGTCGTAATGCGCATGCGCCAATCAGTCATTGCGGTCGGAAATCGTGCGCTCGCAAAACAGCGAGGGCCTGCTAATTTGAGTGACAGAATGAGGCGTTTGTGGGTGGTAACAGGTGCTTGAAAACGGGGAGTGGAGATCCGAACGCAGGCATGCCAAACGGTCAAAACGGGCGTTTAATGGGTGTGCATAATTAACAAAGCAGCGTCATCGACCACGTCACTTGGTTGTCTTTTAGCCTGAACTGCTCGCAGTGATTGCGGGAAGTAAAACCTACCACAAGCACTGTGAGCAGTTCAGACGCCTTTCGATGTACTCGATTAATCTAATAAATAGCGGAGATGACGTATGATGCGAACGGCCAGGGGGCGTCTTTACAAAATAGCGAGCGCATGTTTCGTTTGCTCGCTCAGACATAGAGGCATCAACAGACCGCAAAGAGCGAGCACTCAATTTAAATAGCCGGCCCCTTTTTCTGAACGACCGTTCGCAAATAGCGTCCGGCTCTGAATCAGGCCAAGTGTACATTATGGGTAATTGTCTAGAGGGTTACGGTCTGTAATTGGGACAGCACGATCATATATGAAAGTGTATAATCTCTCCTGCCTCTGAGGTTTGAAGTTCCAATCATCTGGAAGCTGCAATTCAGAGAAAAAGCATGGAATGGGGTAATTCTTGATGGCTGTCCTAATCAATTAAGTCAAACCCATTGTTCTAGAGAAGGATCAGGTAGGCTATCAGGAGCCTTACCAGCAGGGGTCCCCGGGTGTCTGAAAATGGTTGTTTCATTATCAGCCTCTTTTTAAAATACACCCAATCCTAGAAGACATTTGACTCTGACACCAATTCCAGGTGACATATTAATCAAGAATTGACTCATGGGATGAGTATTACAACATTTGAGCAAATGAGCATTTAGGGGGTAATTCAGCAGCTGCGATAGCTGTAATATGGTAATACAGCAGGGGGTGTCACGCCTCCTGCATGCATTAATGATCCGATGTGCGTCCTTGAACGCAGCATCGGATTAACTGTGTGTTCATTGAAGAAGAGGTGGGGTTGATTAATTGATCCTAAGGGAGGAGTGCCTGGATGTGTTGTAATGTCTCCTACCAGGTTCATTGTGTTACAGCTTCCACTGTGGGTGATAAATCCAAGTGTTGGAGTGTTTAGGCCTCTGGTGGAATAGGGACCTTCTGTAGAGCATTGCACCTCAGAGTTTTATCACAAAACTGGTATCTGGAGTGCTGTCTTCTCCCAGGCAAACTTCAGGGGTACGATCTTATTTAGGGGACTGGTGATTATTCTTCCAACTGATAAGTATACTGTCTGAGGTTATATTACAGTACTGTATTACAGTTACCTTTAACATATAAATATACTTTTGTATCTTTCATGTTCTTTACTGTGCAATTCTGAACCTTAGGGTACCCCAGTTTCCAGCTCAAGAACCCTGTATCCTCACAAGCTTCAAAATTGGATAGGCAGTAAACTACTACTAACATTCCAAATCTGTAATCCCCTGATGAAATGCATATCTACATGTATAAAGGAACTGTATCAAAATATATTTTCATTTAAGTTTACAAATCCCAGCTGACAACAAGTTGCTTAGCTGGAAGCGGATTCTGGATCTGTGAGGGACTGGTAACACCAGGGTATACTGACAACTTGGACATGGGCACTGGTTGGGCGTCAGTATAGAAGGTGGTATTAGATACAGGAGAGCCATATTTTCAGGGGAATCGGTATGTAATGGCGGCTGTCAGGATGCCTTCTGTCAAAATACAGACAGCGGCATCCCGATAGTTGGTATCCCGACAGGGGTCTGGTAAGTATACTTACCTTCCCCCCTACTCCCCCTAACCCTCCCTTCTTGCAGCCTAACCCTAACCATCCCCACCTTGCACCCTAACCCTCCCCACTAGTGCCTAAACCTAAGTCTCCCCCCTTCGTGCCTAAACCTAACCCTCCTCCCTTAGTGCCTAACCCTAACCCTCCCAGTAGTGCCTAAACCTAACCCTCCCCCTAGGGGTGCTTATCCCTAACCTCCTTCCCCAAAACCTAACGCTAACCCCTCTATGCTATCTAAACCTAACCCTCCCCGCCTCCTAGCGGCTAACACTAAGGGCACCCCTGACTTAGCTTGTTTGGGATGGCGTCCTTCTGTGTTCCGGGTTTGGGATTAAGATAGATGGTGATATTTCGATGCCTATCTTAAATCCGTTGTTGGGCTTCCCCCGTTGGGATTTAGACCAGTGGCATCACGGCAAACGGTCACATAACTACATCCCATTTTCAGGTAGGAAGCTGGGTTATACATAGACGAATGATATGAGGTTAGAATGTTAGGGAGTGACTGACATCCAATAAATGGTTAGCAAACAACAAAAGGACAAGATAAGGTAATGCTTTAAGTGAGTGAAGTTGTGTCTGTGTGTATTGCACCCGGGAAAGGAAGAGAAGGTATGAATATGCATAATCTTATCAATCACACCGGTCAGGAGTGTTAATTGGAATTCACCTATGGTGGACACCTGTGTTTGATATTCCTGCTTGAATTCATTCAAGACTCACTTATTACTCTGGAACAGGGTAAGTGCAATAGATTATTCATTGTTGTTTTCAATTGTGTCTTCATTTATCTCAAAAAGTAATTTTTTGGCTGTGGAAAAGGCTTTATCACTTGTTCAGCATGAACACTCCTGTGGTTATCCATCAGCACAGAGTACTGTAGATGTGTGCCCAGTATTTTCTTTAGAAACATGGGGGGTCTATGTACTAAGCCTTGGAGAGAGATAAAGTGGATGGAGATAAAGTACCAACCAATCAGTTCCTGTCACTTTACAGGCTGTGTTTGAAAAGTGACAAGAGCTGATTGGTTGGTACTTTAGTTCCATACACTTTATCTCTCTCAAAGGCTTAGTACAAAGACCCCATGCTCACTGCTGTACAAAGAGCCAGGACACTTGCTTCACATATTCACAGAAAATGTGGTGGCTGCTGCTACCAAATGGGCCACAGAGATCACCAAAGGGATAGCAGAGATGGTAACAACAATAACAGGTGATCTCTCTGGGTTCAGCAGCTGAACTGAAATGGCATTCCCGTGGATCTTCAAAACAACTCTGTCCAAGAGAGGCTAAATTGCCCAAATCACCAGAAAACCACAAAGTCACTCCAAGTTGTGATCCCGATTTTTTCACTGTACTGAAAACAAAACACCTGATGCAAATAGAGCCAAGTTCACCAGTTGCCACCAGCACTCCAGAAAAAAATCCAAGCTATAGAGGGGGGCCCTTGGCCAGTACGACAGTTGCAATTGCTGATATATGGCCTAAACCAGAGGTTCTCAAACTTGGTCATCACACAGTTCATGTTTTCCAGGTTACTTAGCAGGTGCACAGGTATATTTATTACTCACTGACACATTTTAAAAGTTCAACAGGTGAAGCTAATTATTTCACTTGTGATGCTGTGAGGAGACCTAGAAAACATGCACTGTTTGGAATCCTGAGGACAGAGTTTGAGAACCTGTGGCCTAAACCACTATAACATTTAGTAAAAACAAATATGTTCCCCTTCCTCTCTATCTCCAAGGTGCTATACCACACTGGGTCTAACAAAAGTGCAGGCCTCCCTGCTTAGAGTTAACTAGCCCATGTTTGAATAGCGTTGGGCCCATCCTGGTACATTTGGGCTGTGGGCACCAAGGTAACAATTATACATTTTGTGTCCCCTTAGAATATTATTATTAATTATTATAGTTATATTTTTTATTTTATTTTATGATGCCTCAATTTATTAAATACTGCCCATTTAAAATGAAAAAAATATATATATATGAGCCCGTAAAAGTAATTCAATTATTATTATTACACTTGTTAATAAATTATATAGTGCTGCCATATCTACATGGTTGCAGAATAGTTCGGTTTGCTGCTTTATAACACGTCTGGGTACTTCAGTTTCCTTTCACAATTTATTAAACATACTAGTAGGTGAATAAACTACTAATTAAATTGTTCCCTTGTGTGTTACGTAATTTAGAAAGTAAGATTGTTTTGAATGACTATTTATTGTCTATAAAGCTCTGCTGAGTATGTGTGTGCTATATAACGTTTAATAAATAATATTGTATAAATATCTACCTTCAGGCGTTGGGATTCTGACTGCCAGCATCCCATATGCAACCCATTTGAGACTATGTACCTGCATGACCCTTTTCTGTATTTTGCCCACACTGTGTATCAGACACTTGAAACTGACAGATTGTATTATGCTGGGTAGACACTGGACAATATATTGGCCGATCAATTGATCAGCCAATACCCAGCCATCGGCCAGTGTGTACCCGCGATATGTCGGTGTAAGACGTCGTTCACAGACATATCGCATTGGCTGTGCTGCACAGCCGATGGACAGATATGTCTGCAGACATATCGGTCCATCGGCAAGTGTGTACGGGCGGTCTGCAGACCACCCGTACACACACAGCGGCAGCTGCGGGGAGGGGGGTGGGACATGCTCCCCAGCTGCCGGGACCCGCGGGCAGAAGCAGATGATGGCCATTCAGTGTGTATGAATGACCATTATCTACTGATATATCTGCAGATCACTCGATCTGCCGATATATCGCTATAGTGTGTAGACTACACTTCTTGCTCGTTCAATACTATCATGTGTGTGAAAATCACTCTCTGCCAATCATTTACTGCATTAGAGCAATCCTGCTTTTAATACATCTATCTTCTCTATTTGCTTCAGTCATCTTATAGTGTCTGCCCTTTGGGACCTCCAAACAGACAGGTAACATCTCTACTCTATCCACTTGACAGAACTCCATGATGATTCTGTTCGGGGAAAATTCTGTTACAATTAAATGCTGGAGTTACTAAGATTAAATATGCAAATTGTTTGTTTTGTACATATTCACTCCTGAATGTTGTATGCCAAAGTGAATGAAAGTCTCCTCTTTGAAAATAATAAATGAAGAAATTTCCCAAATTATGTTGCATCAAAAAATAAATTAGCATTAGATTAAATATTGGCATCTCAAAATGAAACATTTGGTCTAATAGGACAAGGGTCATACTCTTACATAATAGAACATGAGAAAGATATACAGGCACACATAGAAGGACGCAAGATGGTACTGTATGTGATATTTATGTAAGCTTTAAGTTTCTACTTAAGTTTTGTAAATGCTTGTGAACAAGGGACATTAAAGTCAAAATATAATAATAATTTATGGCATATCAGGGACAGAAAATCACCAACTCCCACCATGGTGGTGACTGATAAATAGTATGATCCTTGAGGAGTCCATGTGGTGACTTTTTTGCTAAGGACTTTCTCATCTGTTACATAGAATACTGGACATTAAACTATCCAGTCAATTAACTTTTAGTTAATTAATGAATGCTAATTATTGCGGCTGCTTGGATCGATTTGGAGCTCATACCAATTATTTGTATTTTTTTAGTTTTTACCAAATATTAAAAATAGTTTAGTTATATTATTGTGCTTTACTCAAATTATGCTATTTTAACACTTAAGGGATTTCATATATATAGAATTGGTGCTATATATAAATATTATTGCCAATTATTGTTACTTTTTATATGCAATTTTAATCTCACCAGATGTGTTATTCATTATGTGTGTATTATTTTAAAATAAAAATTATTTTGAATACCTAATGCTGGCCTTACACTCTGCAATTATCGGGACGATCCGCCCGATCGCCGCGATAATTGCAGCGTGTATGCGGGCGACCGAGGGTTAAATATTGCTCGGTCGGGCATGCTGGATTGTCCAGCATGCCCGTCCGATGCGATATTTACCCGGGAAACTGTCGGCCGCATCGGACAGTGTATGCCCAGCGCGGCCGACAGACAGACATTTCCTGTGTTCCTTCCTACGGAAGGAACAGGGAAATGTCTCCTCCCCAAGGGGCGGAGCGCGGATGTCGGGCTATACACTGTGAGATTTCTCTCACAGTGTATGCCGGCGACATCTGCGGCTGGCAGGCAGCCAGATAAAATGTCTGTCGGTCTGACAGACATTTTATCTGGCAGTGTATGCCCAGCATAACAGATAGCACATTCATTTTTTTGCTTTTTATTCTCTGACATAATTAGACAGCTAACCATGCCCTGATGGCTTTTGTATGGCTATGTGTTTCAAAGTTTTATATGATTACTCTACAAAAAATGTCACAACAGGGAAAAGTCAAAGTAGCAGTGTGAATCTCCCTTAGAATACGGCTAAAAACATCTAACATTTCTAGGTACAGCAGTCCCTCCAAATCATAATAGCATATAGCCAAGGGCTACAATAGGTGCAGGGAGTGTGGCTGCTATGGGCTGACCATGGCCCTGCCCCCAGTAAGTCCATGCCAAACTTTGGTGGAGATGAGTTCAAAACTCTAGGCGTGTGCATAAAGGATAGACACACACTTTCTCGCTTATTATATAGGAGTTGGGTACGGGATGCCGACTCTCAGGTTCCTGGCATTCAGAAACTCGATGCCGGCATCCCGACAGGGTTATAATACCAACACCTGTCGGTAAGTATCCTAACCCTCCACCTTGCCCTCCCCGCTGCCTAAACTTAACCCCACTACTTACAGTTGGGATGCCGGAACCAAGATTCTGACTGGTGTTGTGATTCCGGTGTTGGGATTCTGAGCGCTGGCATCCTGATAGCTGTGTTTATGACTATATACTGTATATATATTGTAGATAATTTTCCTAGGGTGCGCCAACAATTCATTATAGAATATTCAATCACAGTTAAAAATGTTCACCAAATGGAATGTTTCTATAGCAGTTTGTCCTTCCTTTTGTATGGACCTCTCTGTGTCCTTAGGAACTCCCTCTTTACGGACTAGATGATGGACGGTTAGTAAAGTCTTTTTAAAGTGATTTCTACAAGACCCTCGCACCAAGAGACACCCAGAATATACAACCAATCAGCTTCTTTGTATTTAATATTGGTTTATTAAAACATAAATTAAATATTTCTCTATATAAAATATTTACTTACATGCAATGTGGGCTTTTTATGGGGTAATTGGTATAAACTTGCTGTCCTTGAACCTTACAGGGTATGAGCTCTTGATAGTAGGTTTTTGCCCACTTGTATTAAGCACCCAAAGCATTTCGTCAAATCGACTTCTTCAGGGGTATATCTTAAAATCAATGGGTGTCGCATAAAATTCTTATGACACTTTAACAGAATTTGCAACATTATATAAGCAGTACAATTTTTTCTTAAGGTATACAGTACATATCCCACTGCCCATATATTGTACCACTGTAAAACTACAATCTTTAAAATATCTTTATCAGAATATTTGTTCCATAACCTTATTATTTCTTGTTAAACACACTTATTTGTAAAATATACTTGTCTAGACCTAGATTTGAACCTGGAAACTTTAGGTAATAAACCAATTACCTAAACCTCTACACTATCTCCCAGCTCAATAGAACCTTCAGATTCAGACATGCACATATTATGCAATAATTATTGGTAATACCTTTAAATGTTTGGATTAGAACTGTAGATCTTTAACACACCTGAACAACAGCTGGTGGAATTGAAAATAAGGCTTGGCACGAATCCAGGAAGTGATAGTAATCACTCCGGGAACACAATTTAATTGGTAAATATGGCAATGTGATTAAAAAAGGCTTTGAAACTATGGGTCTATGAATTTTAAAAAAGCACTATTTTAGACTAATATAGTCTTATTAGGTCACTAGTCCAGCTAAATGGGATATATTTAAAAGTATGTATAAGCTGAAAGGGACTAAACAGGAAGTGCCAATACACTCTAAGGATAAAAGGGAGGCTTTTCAGCCACTTCAGTCAGCAGTTGAGGACTGATAGCTCATAGGCTTAAAGAAACATAATCTCCCTCAAGAATATCAATTAATAGGAAACTGGGTAACTAGCTAACAAGAATTTACTTACATACGGGAAAATGGGGTGCAAGAGAAAATGTGACTGCAAATATGGCATCTCAAATATCTGTGGTGCTAGAGGTAATTGACCACACCGTTTAAAATTATACGTGCTCTGCACTCGCCTAATTACACTCCAAACTGTATTTAATTTAGGGGTGTGCACCGGCCACTTTTCGTGTTTTGTGTTTTGGTTTTGGATCTGGATCTTTCTTCCTGTTTTGGATCTGGATTGGTTTTGCCAAAACCACCCTTCCGTGTTTTGGGTTCTGGGTTTTGTGTTTTGGATCTGTATTTTTTTGAAAAAAAAAGCATAAAAACAGCTAAAATCACAGAATTTGTGGGTTTTTATGCTCCTATTCAATTATTAACCTCAATAACCTTCATTTCCAGTCTATTCTGAACACCTCACAATATTGTTTTTAGGCCAAAAGGTTGCACCGAGGTAGCTGGACGACTATGCTAAGCGACATGAGTGGGCGGCACAAACACGTGGCCTAATCTAGGAGTGACACTGCAGTGGCAGACAGGATGGCAGTTTGAAAAACTAGGCCCCAAACAGTACATACTGCAAAGAAAAAAAAGAGGTGCAAGATGGAATTGTCCTTGGGCCCTCCCACCCACCCTTATAGTTGTATAAATAGGACATGCACACTTTAACAAACCAATCATTTCAGTGCCAGGGTCTGCCACATGACTGTGGCTGAAATGATTGGTTCGTTTGGGCCCCCACAAAACAAGCTGGCAATTAATGTGTCCCTGCACAAACTGGCTCTACGGAGGCAAGATGTCGTCCTCATCCTCCTCATCCGCCGATTCCTTGGATAAAACAGGAAAAAGGGATTTAGGTGTCCCTGGACTGCTTACGGTCTTAGCCAAAGTTTCTGAACTTGACAGTAACTTTTTATGAACGCACTGCAGGTGCCGTATAAGGGAGGATGTTCCTAGGTGGTTAACGCCCCTACCCCTACTTATTTCACCTTTACATATGGTACATATGGCAAGACAGTTGTTGTCTGGATTTGGATAGAAATATTGCCAGACCAAAGAGGTGGAATGTTTGGTCTTCTGCCCAGGCATGACCGTGATGGGCTTTTTCATCCCACGGACAACTACTGTCTCCCCCGGAGCCTGATTTAAACAAACCACATCACCATCAGAATCCTCCTCGCCAACTTCCTCCT
Organism: Taudactylus pleione; assembly: GCA_031769625.1. Taxonomy (NCBI): domain Eukaryota; kingdom Metazoa; phylum Chordata; class Amphibia; order Anura; family Myobatrachidae; genus Taudactylus; species Taudactylus pleione. Next base: position 5,592,219 of record JAUIMM010000516.1, on the reverse strand, counting down.
CAGCGCCAGCTACACCAGTATCCTCATCCTGTTGTACTTCAACAGTGACATCTTCAATTTGCATATCAGCAAGTGGACTGTGGGTGCTCCTTTCAGCACTTGCAGGGGGCGTGCCAATGTTGGAAAGAGCCACCTCTTCCTGTCCAGTAATGGGAAGGTCAGGCATCGCAACCGCCACCACACTTGGACTCTCCTTGGGGATTTGTGATATCTTCTTAGAACGCACAGTTCTTCGCTGTGCTTTTGCCAGCTTAACTCGTTTGATTTTTTTAGCGGGAGGAGGGCTTCCATCGTCATGTGAAGCTGAACCACTAGTCATGAACATAGGGAAAGACCTTAGCCGTTCCTTGCCACTCCGTGTCATAAATGGCATATTGGCAAGTTTACGTTTATCTTCAGATGATTTAAATGGTTTTTTTAAGGTCATTTTCCTGAACTTGTCATTTGGGATTGTATGTGCCCTCTACTATGACATTGGGCATCGGCCTTGGCAGACGACGTTGATGGCATGTTATCGTCTATGTCATGACTAGTGGCAACAGCTTCAGCACTAGGAGGAAGTGGTTCTTGATCTTTCCCTATTTTATTTTTATCGGAGAAAGTTTGGTCCTCCGTTTATGTTATATTGATATATACGTGTGGCTAAGGCGCACACAAACACAGAAAATATTTTTTTATTTTTGCTGGAGAGTAGTGCACTTTGTGGGTTACAACACCCTTTAAGAAATGAGCCAGCCGGCCCTTTACTTATGGGACACAGGCCCACGTTTGGCGCTGCTCCTTTGTTGATGCACATGCAACTACAGCCCACACAATTCACAAACACAGAAAATATTTTTTTTATTTTGTTTGGAGTGCCCTTTGGGGGTTACAGCACCCTTTAGCGGTCAATCCAGCCGGCCCTTTATTTATGGGACACAGGCGCACGCTTGGCACTACTTTGTTGATGCACGTGCGGCTACTGCGCACACAATTCACAAACACAGAAAAAATATTATTATTTTTTTTGCACTTGGGGGGAGCACCCCTGATGGACAGAGCACCCCCTGGACAACATTACAGCACCCCTTTAGGACTGGGACACTGCACAGGACTTTGGAGTGGACACAGCCCCTATGGAGAACTGACTGCACAACACAGTCCAGCCAGCCCCTATGGACTTTGAAGTAGTGGATACAGCCCCTATGGACAACAGCAGCACAGCGCAGCACAACACTACACTGCACTACACTACACAGCCCAGCCAGCCCTAACTCCCACCCTCCCTCTTCACTGTCCACAGCCGAGTGAGAAAATGGCGCCGACGCGGGTACCTTATATAGGATCCAAAACCCGCGAGACCCGGAAGGCGGGATGATGCCGTTTTGCCTCGATTTCAGATCCAAGTCAGGCGGGAAAAGTCGAGCCTGACTCGGATTGACCTCGGATCGGGGGGGTTCGGATTTCAGAAATCCGAACCCGCTCACCCCTCATTTAATTTATATTCAGTAAATGTTTATTCCAAAATATTTCAGTAATTTGTTAAGCCGGCGTACTCAAAAAGTCTTCCATTCTAGCCAGTCCCTAAACTGACTCATAAAATCATTAGAATTGCTCTGCATTCTTTGCCACATATGTACACCGATCAGCCATAACATTAAAACCACATGTCTAATATTGTGTAGGTCCCCTTATGCCGCCAAAACAGCATTTACCTGTTGAGGCACAGTCTCCACAAAACCTCTGAAGGTATCCTGTGGTATCTGGCACCAAGAGGTTAGCAGCAGGACCTTTTTTTTTAAATCGTGTTTATTTTTTACATGACATACATGCATATATCAGTAAAATAATTCAGAACATAAATCTGGCATAGATAAGGAATGAGATACAACAAAAATAAAAAAATAAACAGAGAAGAAAAAAAGAGCCAAAAATAAACAGAATTAAAGGAAAGACTGGAACGATCATACCATGTTCAAGAGGTAATAATGTACATGGAGCTCACAGTTACCTACACCCCGTATAGCAGCGCAGCAATATGACCATCCAGACCCTTGTATCTAACAATCACAAGGACAGTAGGGGTAAAGGTAGACATCAGATGAATGAAAAACAAATTCCAGTTTATACAAAAATCAAATCTACAGAAAGGATCAAATACCCTAAATTAATTTTTTTTGCCAAATACCAGACAGTAGGAAAATACTAAACACACACATATGCCAATGCCTCAAAAATATGTACAGCAACTTAAAAGCACCCACCCCCCCAGGACCCCCCACCGGGTATGGTCATCCTCCCAACTCGTGGCATACTTGGATCCCTTAACTACCCCTGCCCCCCCCTCCCCCCCAAAAAAGCTGGGGCAAATAAACCCATGTACCCTAAGGGTAAGGAGTGGCCAGCCTAGGCTTAATAGGTCATTGAGGAACCTTTCAAATATAAAAAACAAAATAAAAATAAAGTACCCTAGCCAGAGAAAAGATATACTGTATAATTGAGTAACATACTGAAAATAGGAGAAATAAAGCACGGATTATACCCTGGTGGAAGGCGGACAGTAGCAATTGGAAAAAAGGCAATTACAGGAAATATAAATACCACATGGTCAGTTAGCATGAAAAAAAAGAAAACTATATATATATATATATATATATATATATATATATAAATAAAAAAGAAATAAAATTAACAAAGATAATAAAACATTATTAAGGTATTAACAAAATAGACAGACAGAATCAAGCAAATATAAGAACCCAGCCAAGCTAAAATCGTTTAAAGAGGATCATCCCATTCCGAGGCCCACAGTCCAAACCTAGGGCCTGATTCAGACCCACTCGCGAGCTGCTGTCCGCTCACAAGTGGGTCGATGTTCTGGACTGAGCATGCGCACGACGGAGGGAGCTCCGTCGTGCGCATGCACCAGTCGCGACGAGCGAAGGAAAGTCCTTCGCTCGTTGTGTCTGATCAAAGGGGGCGTGCTGTCGATGTTGATTGACAGCACGCCCCCTTTGGTAGGCGCGCCGGGGGCGTGCCTCCCTGCCGGGGGCGTTCCCACGGGAACGCCTCCCGTCAGAAGCCGGCCCACTGACATCACTAGTGATGTCAGTGGGAGTGATTTTGGCTCTGATAGAGCCAAAATCACTCCGGAGCTTGCGGTTGAAAACCTCAACCGCAGGCTCCGGCTCGCAGTTTCGATGGTCGCGATGGTCAAGACCATCGCGGCCATCAAACTGCACGCTCGTATAGCCTGTGGGTGGTGACCCACAGCTATACGAGCGTCCAGGAGGACGCTCCATTTTCATGGAGGGCGGCCCTCATTCAGAGCGTGCGTTCTGCTCAGAGCGTACGGCTCTGAATGAGGGCCCTAGTCTCAACCCTCCTAAAGTAATCAAAGTAGCAATAATACAGGCCCTTTGAAGCTACAAGTAGAAGAATAAGAAGCAATCTGGAGCAGAAGAACTGGATATCATGTAAACGTCCCCATATTCGTGTAGAGCAACAAGTGGCTCCACACGATGCTAAGGATATCAGGCTTACATTGGCAAAAGCAGTACCAGCTACAGGGGAGGAAACATAATGCACAGTCTCAACATGTGGCACCGATGGAGAGTATAGATCTTGATGTATATGAGATAAGTTCACATGCAGCGCCTCAACCCAAACCGCCATCCATTGTCCCGCTGCGAAGATAACATGCAGAAGATGTTCCATAGTGCCCAAGAAAATTCAATCTCAGCAGGGTGGAGGATCAGAATAGGGAGGTAGGTATCAAAGGAGGGTGCACCACACAGGATATCAGGGCTACAAGGCTTCACCAGACCGAAGATCAAAATTGTAATAAAAGCACCAGAAAGGGACAAAGCAGGACCTTGTTTCTTGCAGGACAGGTTGTTGTAACAACATCCAGGAACAATTGGCAGCTGTCAACCTGGCCAGGATAAATTGAAAAGCGTTGAGACAGGCAAAAAGAGCAGCATCAGCCCCCTAAACAGCAGCCTGGATTCCTGATACGGAGACTAGCAGGGAAGTATGCCGCAGCACTAAGGGCAACTGAAGATAAGCAGCCACACCAACGGCGGGACTAAGGAGTCTGCCCCTCGCACACAGGAGCCAGCCACCTGGGGGAAACCACCACAGACTGCAGAGAAGCCGGCAGATCACCAAGATGGCACCCGGAGCTTGCATGAGACAGAGGCCCTCCCAGCTGTATATGTGCTAGTCACCAATAACTGCCCCTCTGTCCTGTCATCTGTCAATGGTGCTATGAATGGAGAGGCCTGGCCTCATTCTGGAGGAGGGAATTACATGGACTATTTGCCACCAACACATTTGTATTGAGATCTGCCATCCAGCTAACCCAAAATGTAATCTCCATATATGTAAAGGACTCTTTAATATATATCTAATAAAGGAGATGTCTTAGACGTGCTAGACCAGGGGTAGGCAATGTGAGGCACTCCAGCTGATATGGAGCTACTTTCCCAACATGCCCTAGCAGCCAAATTGTTGCAGGACATGCTGGTATGTGTAGTTCCAAAGCAGCCAGAGGGGCGCATGTATGCTACCCCTGTAGCTAGTCAGTGCTAGATAGTTTAACCTTAGAAACAGGGATGTGATGTGTATAGTGTTATTAAAGGGGTTCAATTAATTCAGGGTATACTGTGTGGCATAATATGAATTGGGGATATGATAGAATCTGATGACCAATGAAGAAGATTGTTTGGTAGTCTGATGGCAGGCAGGGAGATTAAGGGGGCATGTGTGGTGGTCTATACAAGTTTTCATATATTTTGGTCGCGTATGATGGTCTGGCTCCTAAACTTTTGAACTGGCTCCAAGATTTTACAAAAATTTGTCGAACCCTGTCATAGTGCATCCTGATGCCATAACTTCCCCAGGTAAATGACGCACAAGCACCTGGTGGTCCACATGATGTAAAATAAAACGTTATTCATCAGATTAGACCATCTGACACTGACTGGTGTGCAGATATGTAGCAAGCTGTGATGCACCGTGTTCTGACACCTTTCTATCATAGCCAGCATTAACTATTTAAGCAATTTGAGCTACATTAGCTCTTCTGTGGAATTGGACCAGACGGGTTAGCTTTCACTCCCCATGAACCTGTCACCAGTTCAGTTTGTCTTTTGGCAATTCACTGGTTGTCCTTTCTTGGACCACATTTGGTAGGTATTAACCACTGCTTATCGGGAACACATCAAAAGACATGCCGTTCTGGAGAAGTTCTGACCAAGTCGTCTAGCCATCACAATTTGGCCCTTGTCAAAGTCTATATATTAATTATGATGCATTAAAAGTTATATTTTAAATGTAGTATTACATTTTTCAGAGTGCTCACCCAACAGAGTTTCACTCCTTTCTATCCCTGCTCAAATACCCTTGTCATAGTCTCTCAGATGAATATGCTAGCCAATTTTTCCTTCTCCCAACTAATCAACTTCAAGAATGGACTTCACTTGCTGTCTAATATATCCCACTCACTGACCGGAGCCATTGTAACAAGATCATCAATGTTATTCACTTAACCCACAGGTTCTGAAACTGGGTCCACAGGACCCAAACAGTGCATGCTATCCAGGTCTCCTAAGAGAATCACAAATTAAATAATTAGCTCCACCTGTGGATCTTTTAAAATGTGTGAGTGACTAATGAATGAGTTTGAGAACCACTGACAACCTATCAGTGGTTTTAATGTTATGGCTGGTGTAACCTAGCTAATACAAAGGAAAATCACCTAATTTTTTCTTTTATTTAACCTTATAATTTTAGATATTTCACATTCTGTCACCTAATTTAAATGACATACTGTATGAATAGTTTATAAATTTTAATATACACTAAACAGAACTAATCTTACAATTGTCTATGTCCAATTTCATGTGGGAATCTTAATTTACAGTGTTTTATTTGACAAAATAATTAAGGAAAATAATACTGAGTGCCCCCTTTGAAATAATATTTTTGTTCTTTCAATATGTGACGGATCAGTCTGGAGAATACAACATCGAGGCATTGGTCATAGTGATGAGTAGAAGGGTCAGTCCTTTGGGAGAGGACAACAGAGGTTAGAGTTTGTTTGATCATCTATCTTAATTTGTACTTCCGATTAGAATGTTGAAATCAGCCATGATGATGGGTGGAAGAGAATTGTTAAGAAATCATTGATTATAGTCTTGGGCAACAAGAGATCACAATAACACGGAATGAGTAGAACATTCATCTTACATGTATTTCAAAAGATGACAATGTACATGAAGGGACATTTGGTAAAACTGAATGTGCTATGTGTAAATCCACCCAATCTTTTATCTGCTTCCAGGTCTAAAATGTGGGTGAAGTGGAGAAAACCAAGCGATAGGGCTGCAAGAGAGGCAGTGATTGTGTGAGCTAGGTTTTTATTATACTTTTGGACTGGCTCATATGTATATTGACCCGTGTGTGTACTATAACAAAGTAACTGTACCATGGCATGAATTGCTTTCAACTGTTTTAGGTATATCAGATATCCTAAGACAGGCTGCAGCATCCCACTTGTCTGTTTACAAAAGTTAATGAATGGAGCAAGGAGGAGGAGAAGAGATCAGCTGTTCTTCAGGTAACACGTGAGAGAAAAAAAAAACCTTTAAAAAGATGTCCGGGGTTGTCTTCTTGGGAATGGGGAGCTGGGGTGCTAGGACAGTACCGAGGGTCTACTGGCTTATCGTCCTCCCTTCGGATGGGATGCCCGGTAATGTATCTGTTACCAGGTGCACACCGGGACCCGTACTCGGAGGGTGCTGGTCAGTGCCTGGGGAGGGGATGTTCCAGCTAGGGCTCGATTGAACCTGTGACTGGGCACCCCCTCTCTACGGAGACTCACCTCTTTGCTGTGCTCCAGACGTCCGCTCCTCTTTCATTCCGGCTGGTCTTCAAAGTCTTTCCTTCTTCGATCTCCATTGTTTCCAGGTTATTTCCATCACATGACCGCGGCTGACTTGCGGTACAAGTTTGACTGTATGATAAAGTAGTTCCAGTGCTTCTTCCAATTTTGAGTTTTGTGGTATGATGACCCAACGCTTTTTGGCCATAAATGGCCTTCTTCTTGGAGGTAGTGTTAGGAGTCCTTTTACGGGAACTGTGTAGTTGTGGGGTGGGTATCAATGGCTTTGTCGATTGGCTGTTTGACATGTGAGATGACCAGTAATCTCTGCAACAATCATGGTGACCAACGTTGATTGTATTACTTATGTACAGCAGGACGTAAATTATTAATCTATATTACGTTATGGTTATTAGTGTGTTCCGAACATTGCTTGTATGCCGTCAATTTGGGGGTCATGATGAGAAAATGTTTTGACATGAGAAACGGTGTAATTACTCCCAAGTGTGGGAGTGTAGGTGATGTTTAAACATAGTATTTGTGTATGCGTTCCAGTTGATCATCTGTAGTTCATCTAACGAACGATGTTGTTGGAACTGGCTATGTTGTTCTTACATTAGGTTATGTACCCTTATATGCATATAAGGCTTTATGTCAAAACATATTTTTTCATCATGATCCCCAATTGACAGCATTCAAGCAATGTTAGGAACACTAATAACCATAACGTAATATAGACGTATAATTTATGTCCTGCTGTACATAAGGAATACAATCAACGTTGGTCACCATGATTGATGTGTGAGATGACCAGTAATCTCCGCAACACACATCAGCCAATCGACAAAGCCCGCAGGACGAATTTGCATCATTGATTTCCCACCCCAAAACTCCATAGAGTTCCCGTACAAGAACTCCTAACACTACCACCAAGGCGGCCATTTACGGCGAAATGCATTGGGTCATCATACCACAAAACTCATTGGAAGCACTGGAACTACTTTATCCTATATATTGCACCGCAAGTCAGCCGTGGTCATGTGACGGAAATAACCCGGAAACAAGAGATCAAAGAAAAGACTTTGAAGATCAGTCGGCAGGATAGAGGACCAGATGTCTGGAGCATAGCAAAGAGGTGAGTCTCTGTAGAGTGGGGGTGCCCGGTCACAGGTTCAATCGAGCCCTAGCCGGAACAACCCTCCCCAGGCACTGACCAGCCCCCTCCGAGTACGGGTCCCGGTATGCATCTGGCTACAGATACACTACCGGGCGTCCCATCCGAAGGGAGGACGGTAAGCCAGGAGACCCTCGTTACTGTCCTAGCACCCCAGCTCCCCTTTCCCAAGAAGACAACCCCTGGCATCTTTTTAAAGGTTTTTTGTCTCTCACTTGTTACCTGAACAAAAGCTGATCTCTTCTCCTCCTTGCTCCATTCATTAACTTTAGTAAACAGACAAGCGGGATGCGGCAGCCTGTTTTAGACTCTCTGCAGTGTTTTCAACCTATCAGACTCTACTGCCTACCACTCCAGTACATCAAACAGCTGGGATTGATATTTAATTACCCACAAGCTTGATATATACACTCAAATAATTTGAATAACGATTACTATTTGAGATCCATTCGACTTACTAGCATCTTATTAGTACTGCATTTATTTGTATCCAGAGCATTTTTGTGTATTTGTATATTATGCCAAATACGTTTGAGTAAAAAACCACTTTACTATAATACTGTGTGCACATTATATTTAATTTGGGGCCATGTACATAGCTAGACTCCTCTCTGCATTTTAAAGATAATATTACTTCTAGACGGTACAACATCCACTACTTGCATAATAGGCTGAGCGCTACACCTTGTTTATTCGAACTTGTATATGTACTGTATATAGGTAGGGGTGCCTATTTGGCTGCTAGCAGTTGGCCATCATACTAGAACACAGCCCAGTGCGCAGAATTATTCCATTTATATCAGATCCTTTCTCTAAAGAAGGATTTAACACTCGTGAGGGTGACAATTCCAATAAGAATATTTTCAATTCACCCTTTATTTTAATGTATTGTGGACACATTTATGTTTAAAAACAACTTAGAAAATTCACAACCTTAAAAAAAAAAAAAAAGTTTGGCATAGAGCACACCATTAACTCCAAGGTGCACTATAGTTGAATTCAAAAGGGTTATGCCAGTTTCAAAATGTATATTTGAAAATACCCAAAATATGTCTACTGGTTATAGACCGTTTATTTGTAGCTAACACAGAAAACCGCAAGCCCAGTAAAAATCAAGTCCCAACTAATCTGCAAATTGTATTTTCTTGAATTAAGCAGTTTTTTCCCCATTTCTTGGTCTGTACACTTTTGGCTATAACCAGAATATGTAACGGGAGTTTCTTTGAGTGTCCACAGGGAAAGCTGTCAGAAAGTTCTGGTCCTTGTTTGGTCACATATGACCCAATGTAGGGACTATAATTGTTTAGAGCTCCGACCACTCCTAGAAGCACCATGATGTGGCGAGTGGCTTATCAAATATTTGCTAATGTGTATAACAAAGGCTTCTTTATGTTATTTCTTTATACAATGCTTCAATTTTTTTACTGGTTAAGGTAGGTTGCTGGGGGATTTTTTTGTTTTATTGTCTAGATAAAAACTCCCTTTCATTCAGGGAAAAGATGGGAGTAGTAAGATTAATCTTGAGCAAGTACAAATTGCAAATATCAAACAAGGATGGAAGCAATATGAGACAGAAGAATAATCTGGGAGACCTGTTGTTGCAGAAGATCCATACATATCATTTTTGCAATTCTTTAATAGTGAGAGTTGGAACACAAATGGCAGGGTCTGGAAGCCGTGTAACCGCTTCGGTACAATGTTCATCTTTACGGATATAATTTTGATCAGCAAGAAGATTATAATACACCTCCAGGATAAATCAGATTGTTGTTTGGTAAAGAGAGGAGTGGAGGGGGAAGGGGGGTTGTAATTTCCTGGTACAAAAGATTGTACCAGGAAATTATAACCACCCCTTCCCCCTCCTAAATATAATACGATCACACCTAAATATAAAATATGTACTCGGCCATCTGAAGTTCTAAGCAGTAGTTCGGCAGCCCTGGTGGGTAGCATAGATTCAGACGCTGATGTATTTTGTAGAATTAGATCTCACCCTAGCAATGCATCATTTATATAGGCAAGGAGATTCCCAGTGGAGTTAAACCCATCAAAGCAGCAGCATATAAATAGTTGAACCAATAGGACCCACCCACACACCTTGAATATTAGGAGATGATAGGATGTGAGATGCAAGGTAGGAAGGTGGAAGTGAAGGGGGTGGTCAATTACCAGGGTGAATATCAGAGTGGACAACAAACAGCCTTTGCCTGGTAAAAAAAAATTTTTTCAAAAATATGTTTCCAATATCTGGTATCGAATTGCTCTGTAAACAAAAGCACAAAGACAGATTTCTCTCCTAAATACAACTGATCACAATTAAAAATGCACCAAAATACCAAGTAAAAAAAATATGTTTTATTTATTATATATAAAAACTAAAATAACAGCAGTGATAAATACAAAGCTGGACACAAAACATACAATTTTATTTTTTAATTAAATGAAGACATTATACAGAATTTATTATTTTATTGAAAAAATATAAAACTATTTTATAAAATGTTTCTTGTACAACTTGGAAAAAAAGTACAATAATTCACTTGTGTAGCAGCATTCAATTTGTTAGTGCAGTAAGAATGAATTAAAGTGCAAAAACTTGAACTTTGCAGATATAAACCAAAGTTTAGTAGCAAATATTCTTGGGTATATCAATAAATAGACAATTTACATTTACATCATTTAACTGGTGTAACATTTCACAAACAGTTCTAGGTTAGGAAGGATCACATTCAGAATTGATTAAATTGACTTCAACACAGATCTATTGTTGTCAGTGTGAAATTGAAATCATATATATATATATAAAAAAACCAAAAACAAAACGGTGGTGTTGACAGTCATCAGGATGCCGAAAAACAGATCTGTCCAGCCAGTCACCTAAAAACAAACACTGTGAGGTTAACAGTTAGAGGTTTCTCTGTCAGCAGCTGTACAAAATAAAAATGGTTAAATGGAGGAAAAATGTTATTTTCTGCTTTACAACAGGAATCCCATTTGTTTCACTCAAGAAGATTTCAAAGATGAATGCCACAGGTAAAAAGAAGCTATGAGACAAATGCTATAAAAGGAAGAGGGGAAAAACCTGCAGGAAAATTTTTTATTTAGTTTTAGTGTCTTCATGTAACCAATGCTGTAAGAAACCATAGGAAAAAATATTCATTATCAATACGGGAAAATAAATCAGTCAGAGAATATTGACAAAAGCTGGAATGGAAGCATTATGATTAGTAGGGTCATTTGCAGAAGAAATCATTAAAAAAATGCAACAGCTGCTGTTGTAACCTATTTATTAGCCTACATACCTGTGGAACAATATTCACTCACAAAGACAGTTAGAGATATATATCTATTACATACACAAGTGCAAAACGAAATGATCCTTCCCAACTGTATTATACCAGAGTTCAAAACAATACAAAAGGATCCAATATGAATCAAACTTGGAGATGAGAAACCATCTTGTATATAGGGAGGTGATCACATTACCCAATAAATCCATAGGATTAAAATACATATTACAACTACCTTGCAAATGGATTACATTCACTTTAAAGCATTTCAAAAATCATTTTAGGATATAACACTTCACAAAACTACTGATATAAAACCTGTCATGAAAAAAAAAAAAAAAAAATTGGTTAAGTTGTGCTCATCTATAACAAACTTTAAAAAAAAGTTTAAATTACATTTTTGGTGCACAGAAAAAGATGCTATTTTTAAAATTAAATCCACAAATCAATAAGATGATTTCCAAATAACCTATCTTCTGTATTATGTTGTCTATTACAGTACAGCACTATAACCTATCGCCTGCAACATTAAAAGTTACCTGCCTTTGCTAAAAACGGAACCATTGTTACAATAACTTAGATATCAGTGGCTTTGTCAATTTACCAAATTTTAGGGTAGTGAACAGTGGAGGGAGAATTGGTTGCTATCCAATTTAAATGGAGTGTTTCTAGAGTAGAATTTAGGTATTTTCAAAAAAATCATTAACACATCACTTTATATTGATCAAATAAGGTTCGTATTTGACCACGAATACTGGGGAAGTATAGTAAGCCAATTACTGGAGATATGGTTTATACATGGCCATAAGGCATGCAGTTTTATAGTTTGTCCTGAGTGCTGAGCTACAGAATATGTTAAATATGCTAACCTGTGTGCGTAAAAAAACCAAAAAACAGTTACATCTGAAAACAGAAAAAAAAACTAGATCTACCAGCATCTAGTATAGGTTTATTTCTATATTAACAAGAAGCCAGTAGTTATTATTTGCAATCATCTTAGAAACTGGGAAATAAAAAAAATAAAAAAAAACACCTTGGGAGATAAATTTAAACCAAACAAGCTAAAACTGCTGCACCAATCTGAAAAGTTAAACATATGGAAAAGCATTTCAAATCATTTGAAGGCCCCTTATTCAGAATATAAAATAATGGAAAGTATTTAATAAAGTAGATTTAAAATGAAAACAAATCAAAGAAAGCCAAAAATATGCCCTATTCTGTAGTACAACATGCTTTCCTTATTATAAGTTGTAAACAATACTTTACCAATCATTAAACCTCTATTGCATGTGTGTACAAGAGTTTATTTAGAAAAAAAAAAATGTAACCTGTATTTCCAGATTGTACACGTTTCAATACTTACTATACACTCTGATTGTACACTGCGCGGATAACAAAGTACCATTTCATATTAACTATAGAAGTGCTTTTGAATCTGTGTTCAATACTCTACATGGGGGAGAAGTATGACAAGCAGGTGGGAGAGTATGTAGGTGTGCTGTTGAGGTTTGGTTATTTACACTTCTGGATTACGTTTTTCACTGCTATGGACACAAAAATGCAACACAGAAAACATTTCTTCTAAATTAGGATTTTCCTAATCATTTAGCAAAAACAATGTAGTACCAATTCCACTGTTTCCAGGACTCTGCATGGAATTAGAAGTATACTGCTATAACTCTTAGACTGAATAAAAAACAAAATAAAAAAATTTGAGCATCTGGATGAGATGCTTTGCAGCAAACGTCTGTCATATGATAAGTACAGACTTCAGTATTCAAAACTTAAAAAGTTAATCTAAAATAAACATTGCACACACACAAAATTTATATATATTCTAGATAACCAACTTGCTACAAACACATTTGTTAGTTTATTCTATTAAACCCTCTCCCCCTCTAAAAACAAAACAAAACACCCTGAAAAATACCCACCACATGCTAAACTTATCTTCAAGGTATTAGGTCAAAACTGAATTAAAACGATTTAAATGGGTTACAAGGGCAGACTGAACTAAAACCAGCTGAAATGTTTTGCACTGAAATACAAACTAGCAATCCAGTATTAAAAAAAAATAAAAAAAAAAAATGTAAAAATTCTAGTAATCCAGAAAGAATAAAAACAGCACCCTTTAGATTCCTCTTGTATAAAAAAAAAACTCAGACCCTTCCTAAAATGTTGAAATTTGGATTTTTGGACTAAAGTCAGTGCACTTGTGGATCGTTTCCTGTCAAATACAGGTTCAACATTTATTTATAATTTTTATGGCCATTACCAGAAAAAATTGCATTCATTCACAAAAGAATGTTCTCCAGCCCATCCCATTCAAGTAGAAAGTGATATTACCTGAAGAGTAGTTTTTGAATGATAATATCTTATAATTCATATATTTCCCATTCATACATTGCTACAGATGTATAAAAATAAAAGTAAAACCGATATAAAAAAAAAAAAAAGAAAATGATACTACAAGTATGATTCAGAATACAAATGTTTGATGAAAATTTAAGATAAAACATTAACAGAAGTGAAAAAAAAAAAAAAAAAAAAAAAGAAAGTAAATCCCTATAAAGTTTCACTCAATTATGTATAATTAAAAATCTGGGTGATGAACAAATACACTGGTCTGGATAAAATTGTTGACTTACTAATTCTCTTTATAAAACTGAAGGAATACACCGGAACACAAACATTTATGAAACTGAATTGAAGTTTGCTCAGCAAATTAAAGTCCAAAGGGTAGAGTTGCATTTGTGGAATAATATCTTATTTTAAAAGTTGTCCTTTGAATATGTACAAAAAAAAAAAAAAAAGTGTACACCTGCATTTCAGTTCAAATGTATTATGAAAGAATACAGATAATGGTTGCACTACATCTTCGAGGAAAATTTGCCTTAACTCATTGTGAACCTTAGTAAAGAAAATAGCTAAAGCCTCTTTACTATAAATTACCAACAGTTAACATTATATGAATATGTATTTTGGAATATATTAGTAGCCAATGTGCATTATTAAGGATAGAGAATCACATGTAGAAAGTATAACCCTACAGTATCAGGAACATAGCCTAACTTGATTATTGCCAACTTGAATCTCTGGGTCAAATCATAGTGCAGGATCTGGCATCACCTTTCTCCAGATTAGCAATTACGACCTTCAAAGACTGAATCAATGGTAACCCATGAAAGATTAGAAAACAGCTGAAAATCTACATTCTCTGTGCTTTTTAAGGATGTAAAAAAATATAAATAAAATATAAAACACAGAAACTCCACACCCTCCCACTGATTAAAGTCATTAACACCAACAAATTGTGTTAAAAGCATATTGCAACTTTAAGGCTCTTTTCCCACAACACTACGAAGGGTTTCATACATTTTTCTTCATGATTGTTCAGGCTTATACAAGCTATAATACCTGCCAGTATGAGCAGTAAATCGCACTGAAAAAAAAAAAAAAGACAATAGTACTGCATCTGCCCACCACGTTCTGAAACACTGCACGTGGACTTATACACACAACGCAATTCAAAGACTATAAAAGCGGGGCCAAGATTACTTAAATGTTTGTAGGTAGAAGTAGTTAACATACATTAAACAAGTATGCTCAAGTGGCTTTCAAACATTATTCAGGAATACTGTTTTAACATTACCCATGTGAAAGGATAGGCTAAGGAAAACAAAAAATATGCTGTCTGGCATTGGCACCAGTAGGAAAATAATTAAACTGGACTTGTCACCTAAAAACATTGCAAGCAGCCATTTCAAGTCTGTTGAACTACAAGTTAATTGAACTACAAATTATGATGCCTTGAGTAACATATGCTAGAAAAGGAATATCTAGACAGAAATGGTTTGAGGGAAATATTGTCAAGACTAGTACCTTAAGTGATGTTGTTTACAATATAAACTACACAGATCTTTATTTCAAGGACTCTCCCTAGCTAATTAATAAATGTGTTATTTAAAAATAGGAATACTTGGATGAATAACTGCCTTAAATGTATGCCCTACCATTAATCTTTGGAACAGAGAATGTTTAATGAGCTTTGGGCCTAGACACTTTGAGAAAACAATACAAATAAAGTATTATAAGATAAATTGATAAAAACCGATTAATCCACACGTCACAACCTCAAGGTTAAAGGCCTTCTTCAAATGATAAAAGGCTGCTTCAGTCATTTTAGAAGCATTTTATATTTACACATATACTGTGCTAGAACCTACATTTCTAAACAATGACACCATTAGGCACCAATTGAATACGCACAAGGAAAATTAGATCTCTCAAGCAGTAACAATTTATGATACATGGCACACATCCCAGCAATCAGGAAAGGCCAGCATGCTTGGTTTTAAATTGGAATATATACAAATACATTTAGCTATTGTGCGCTAGATTCTTAGATTCAGAATCTAGAACATAAAATCTTCCTCTTATGGCAGATATTGTATTCACTACTATGAGGGCCTTATTTTGTAATAGTAACCAAATGAATAAAAGCACAAGTATGCAGTTACCGAAGAGAAATATTAACACAAATGCTATAATGACAGCAAATCACTATGTGCAGGAGCACCTATATTATGGGGACTCTTCCTCTAAGCCAGTGGTTCCCAAACTAGTTGCCGATGCCTCAGGGCACTTGCAGTGGTGCCTCAGGTTGGTGGTCCAGTACCAAATAAAATTATTTTTAGTCAGTGTGATTGGCAGTCATTAGCACTAATTTTGCCTATCAAAAAATGTGGACAAAAAGAAGCACGGCCCTGTCAACCACCATATAACTGAACCAAAGGGTGACATATAAGCACAGATTTACTTCATTTAATTTTTGCTGAATATCTCAATAAGAAACTTATGGCCCAGGGGTGTCGTGAAAAAAATGCTGATACTCTAGGGCAGCGATTCCCAAGCTCGATCCTCAAGGCACACTAACAGTCCTGGTTTAGGTGATATCCATGCTAAAGCACAAATGGTTTAATCAAAATAACTGAAGTACTAATTAAGTTGCCTGTGCTCAAGTATAGCTATCCTTAAAACCTAGACTGTTAGTGTGCCTTGAGGACCGTGGTTGGGAACCCCTGCTCTAAGGTACTGTGATTCAAAATAGTTTGGGAACCACTGCTCTAAGATATAGATAATAAAAACGGCTTAAATAGGAAGCCACAGTTTGGCATTAGGTATCCAACGCAAAGGCTAGCCCTTGTTGTTTAACCATGGAGTAGTTCTAAAGGAAGCCGGAAGACTTAAGCTGGCCACGCACAAGGTCATCTTTACAACTAGCTAAGTAGTTGGCTGGCTGGAACGAAAATCTGGTCATCTACAGAAGCAATCGGCCGTGTGCTACCAAACCCTGGAATTGAATGAAGACTGCTGTTCAGATAAGTTAGTTAAATTAAACAGATTTAACCAACTTGTCGGAACAACTGTTATTGTCTATTTCCAGTGTTTGAGAGCAAATGGTCCATTGTCATTTGTTCTCATACATTGCCAGATTTTCATTCAAACCATTCAACCAACTAGATGGCTGGTTAGAAATAATCTTTTAGATGTGTGGCCATCTTAAGAAGGTGAATAAATAATATCTAATGGACTAAAGAAATGTTTCAGGAAACACATTAAATTATGTTAAGTTATATTTATATAAATAGTAATTGTTCTGTTAATTATTCCAAATCCAATGGTAAATTGATAGGATATCTTAACTTACTTTCTTCTCAATAGCTATAAGTTCAGGCCAAAGAACCCTATGATGACATTGTGTACAAAGACTCTACAGTCATTATTAAAGAAAACACTTGTTTCTTCAAAGTTTTGACTTATATGATCGCAAAATCTTGTATGTTGTAATTATATATAATTACACATTTCTTTGAAAATAAGATTAAAACGCTAATTCCAATTAAAGGACAAGGATGCTAGTAAAAGTTTACAATGAGTTTTTGTCAGAGCTTAAATTTTTCGAATTGATGCACTAGGTGGAGTTGAACTAAATGTAAAATATTTGTAACCATAACATGTCCTGAAGAGAAGAGTAACCATTATCATGTATTCTTTCTCAACAATGTCTCTTGTTCTAAGTATTTTCTCTTCCATGTCGGTAATGAGTCTTTGACACAGAGATAGATTTACATGCAAGGGTCACAATTCAGAGGGAACACAGTAATAGTAGCAAAGATCCACGTAGGGAGGTCTAACGAGGAAAAGCTCAACTTCATTGTTGCCCGTTACATATCAAGTTTGTCCCTCCATTCAGTCGCCTTGTGTAAGAAATCCAGAATACAAAAGGGAGACACTGCAGTGTCCAGAAGTCTCTTTTCCAGTTGTGTCTCAGTCGATGCTGAATGTGGACAGCTCAGATCATTCAGTAACCAGGGATACGTTGATGTGTGACAAGTCTATCATGTGCCTGAAATAGTTTATAAGTCGTTATTAGCAGGTACAATGTATTTTTAGGCTTGGAATAAATAATAGGATAGCCTTGAATAAATAGTTTTAATATTGCAAAGTGGATGGTTTTTCATATAACAAATACAATTGAACACAGGTGTGAATAATAGATTAAATTAGAGACCAGGTATATGTAAGCCATGGTTGATCATTCAACCATATGCTCCTGAGGAAGCTGGACAATACTACACCCAGCGAAACATGTTGAGCGCTACATGCCCATTGTTGACCTAGCTCTGACACCATCTGTGGACATTTACACTGTGGACTTTGGATTTTTTCCCCCCTAGCATATTGGCAGAAACAACGGACATCTGGAGGCTTTACAAGAACCCTATTCATGTGCAACTAGAACGCTGCTAAGGGACTGTATCATCCGTGATAAGGTGGAATACACATTAACCCATTCTGTGCAAGTTACACTGCCCAGGGACTGTAACACATCCTTGACACCTGGATCTGGTAATCAATTCTCTTGCCATTAAGGGAATATATAGTCCATATACAATTACAAAGTCCAAGATTGCTAAAGGACTTTTATGAACTATGAGCTTTAGGTCCCAAAGAGTATACATTTTTACTATGTTTTAGCTTGATATTAGATACATATGCATCCATTATTGGTGATTTTATTGTGTTAATAAATGTCTGAACAATTTATTTAAAACCATCCACCTTCATTTGTACATTAGTGTGCAGCGCTGGTAACCATTATCTATTTTTAGGCTTTAGTCCACTTATCCATTAAAAGGAACTCACACTACACACACCATTGCTTACTTGCGTCTTTAACAAAGAAATGCAATACAGGAAAACATTTGTGTGCTGTCCCTCCAAAATAGACTAAAAGCAAATTTTAAACATTGCTTTGCCTGACATCATATGTTTGGACCGCTAGCATGATTATGCCCCAAAAAGAGCAGACTTGCCCATGCCCTATAATCAGTTGTGTGATTTTTTTTATTAGCCCTCGAAGATTGATAGGAGGCCTTAGGAAGAGATGAGGGAGGTTCTGGGCTAAGAGTATTTTTTTTTAAGTTTGTTAAAAGCTAATTAAATTACCATCAAAGTCCAAAAGAATTAATGTGGCTCAAAAAAAAATACAAATACACATTAATCTGTTTCTTTATCATTATAAATCACTTTTTAATTGTCAGAGGACTAAAGATATTTTAAGTGAATTTCTTAGGATCAAGACCCACACATTTTATATTGAAAAAGTAGTATTTTAATAAAAAAAAAATGTTTTAGGGCTTGTACACATGTAGCTTTAACTTGTAACCAGCTAGCAGAGTGTTCAGAGTGAATGTAGGATGGACTTAGACAAATTGTGTACCATTGTCTTACACCCATGTTCTATCCCCCCCTGTAACACCTGCCTGTGTGCTGTTGACAGCTTATTAATTTAGGGTTCTCTGTACTAAGCCTTGGAGAGAGAACAAGTGGATGGAGATCAGGTACCTATCAATCAGCTCATAACTGACATGTTACAGGCTTCAAAAATTTACAGTTATGAGCTGATTGGTTGGCATTTTATATCCATCCACGGGTTAGTACATAGACCCCCCTAAGTCCAATGACTCCTAGTTCCAGCGCAGTGTTCACCAAGCTGAACAAAGTTCTGAACACATGCCTAGGGTTTAGGGAAAGCACTTGTGTGCATTAGTCCTTTTAGGTTTTTCAGCTGGAACTACACACTTGTAGCACAGGGATGACTTCTTACAGCAGCAATGCCATGATTTTTATTTAATTTATGTAAATTAGTGGCAGGATATAAGCAGCAGCTTGGTAGTTAGCATTTTTCTTGGTTTATTTAATTAGACTGCGATTAATTATTTATAATTCTGCAGTTTCCAGGGTCATTTGTCCACCATGGCAACTAGTCACATGGTACAAAATGTAGTAACAGAAAGTCACTGAAACACCCTTCTGAGCTCGGTCTACAATGTAATATCCGTCCCCTCCTACATCCACTGCCTTCAAATGACATGTTGAAACACTATTTGTTGTGTGACTTGGCAGCCATACATGTCTGCCTTCCTTTGATGGGGAGAAAATTATTTGTAGGAGGACAGCTAAGACATATCAGATGCATTCTTAAAAGGAGGAACATAAATTGCTATTCAAAGTAAGTAAAACTATGTGGGATTGCTGCTTTAAGCTACAAGTGTGTTACTTTTAGCGCAGTGAGTGAAAATTTTATATCATTAAACAAAACCAGTGACAATGTAAAAACAGAAATTGGGTTATTGCCATGCAATTAAGCAACCAGCTAAATATACCTGTGGAACCTCTGCTGGAATTGTGAAGCATGGTGCGGGTTCTCAAATGTTGCAATGGCTTTTCTCTGATGAGGAAACATCTGTAAACTCTGGGGAAATAAGCAAACAAAATAAGATGTGGAAGCGGCTTCTAACATTTCAACTTTCAACTGTAAGTTTGCATAAATCACTATTATGCATGTGCATTTATATTTGTTTACCCCACAGGAACAAATACTTCCACTAATACTTCAAATTACAACTTGATGGCCTGAGCCATAATCACATGCTCATACAAAAACAGCGCAATTCAACACCCCGACTTTGCTAAATGTGGAGGACATATACAGTAGTTGCCCAACTCCGGACAGCCCACCATCTATAAACACACTGAATACTGTTTAAAGCATGCAGCTGTCACAATACATATTGAGGCAATTTCTTTAATGTCCCTGTATTTAAAGATCATGAAACCCAATGTACAAGTTGCTTTTAATTAGAAGCAACAATCTGAAAAATATTAGTAAGGTTAAGGAACCTTGAGATCTGCGTGCTTTTCAGCATTAAAGTATTTTATTGGTTTGTACAGCAGACTGCTTGATGTTCAGTCTATTAAAACGCCTACTAGTATTTTGGACACAACATCTACCTAGGACCCCTCCTCTCTGCACTGCCACCTTGTCCCTCTCTTGCACTCCTAGGACGACTCCTCCCTGCCCTGTCACCTTGTTCCCTCTTCTCTCTCGTGCGCTACCCTTGGATCCCCCCTATCTGCCCTGCCACCTTGTTCCAGTCTTCTTGCTATCCTGTGACACCTCCTCTCTGCTCTACCACCTTGTCCTCCTCTTCTTACTCTCCTAGGACGACTCGTCTGCCCTGTCACCTTATTCCCTCTACTCACTCTCCTGTGACCCCCTCCTCTCTGCCCTACCACCTTGTCCAGAATCCATATTAACAGAGGTGACTGTCCGTACACAACAAATCACTTAGCACAAACGTATGTGGATGTTTCCTTTCAGTGCCACGGCATAAAAAAAAAAGTTGGAGAACCATTGTTCTAGAGAATGGTCAAAACAAATAATATATACAATTGTAACATTTTTAACCAGATATCATGTATTTACAATGCTTAAAATACCAAGAAACAATGTATGGTGATTATTTCAAACATACATTGGCATAATCACCACCCACTTCCTACCAACACTGGGACTGATGCAAAAGATGACCGCGTGCCTGTTTGCCAAACATATCTCATGAATTCGCACTACGCATGTTCAGAAATCGGTGCACACAACTAGAGGTGATGCAGTTGTGTTTCCATCACTTCTACACTTATGTCCGAAGATGGAGAACTTGAATGCTAGAGGATATTTAGCTTAGGAAAAGCTGAAACATTTATTTGGATGAATATATTTTGCACCTATTATAGGGCAGGTGCAAGTCTGCACTGCTGAGTGCTAGTTGTAAACAAGGCTCGCGCATATGCAATTGCCTATGGGTGAATATAAATTTTTCCTACGGACATTGTTTTGAGCAATGAACACCAGAGTTACTTCCAACTCTGCATCAGGTCCACTGTGAGGAAAGCTTCTACCAAGTACTGAGGAAGGGAAAGCCAAGGATAGCAAGAAAAAAGGCAGGAGAATTTAATATACATATTTATTATTAATAGAAAAAAATACAGAAACAAAAAAAAAAACAAAAAAAAACAAGACACCACTATTCTGGATAGAAGAGCCTGAATATATATATATATATATATATATATATATATATATATATATATATATATATATATATATACATATACATACACATATATATATACATACATATATATATATGTATATATATATATATACATACACACACATATATATCTGTACTACTTTAATTATGTGTCTAACTTTAGAGGAGCATCGTTACATTACAGTGAGAGCCATCCAGTACTGCAGCTTCTGCCACTGGCAGTCTAAGGGGGGTATCCAATTAGCAGTGCTGCTAAAGGATTGTCGCAGGGCTATCCAATTAGCCCAGAAGTGCCACCCGACGTGCTTTTTTTTTTTTCGGGACCTGATGGGTCCCTAAAAATAATCCACGAAAAGTGCAGTTTTTTCAACCACGCATTGGCGAAAACACATAGGTCCGTGAGTTTATCACAGTGCCCATGTGTTTTCATCTGAATTAATAGGATATGGAAAAACAAAACATCGGCGAAAAATCCCAGTTTTTCGCTCCCAAAAAAAATATCGAGGCTAATTGGATACCCTCCTAAAGCTGGGTACATACAGACGATGTTGGCACAATATGTCGTTTCCGGCTGAATCGGAACACATCAGCCGCATCGCTCCAGTGTGTACGGCCAATATGAGTGATCCCACGGTCGCATGCAATATCGTTTGGTTGGCTGCGTTGTACGGCCAACCGGACGATAATCGCATGCGGCAACCGTTGCAGCTAGTGAAGGATTAAACGAGGGATCGTTCCGTAGTTCAATACCTCATTCTGATGTGTACCCAGGATCGGCTGGGTACACATCTCTCAGTGTGTACCTTACTTTAGCCATTCATAGGCCTACAATGCAGCTCAATGGAAGAGTGATCAGAGGCACTGCAATATGTTACATGCAAAACTGTCACATCTGCATGGGTAGACTAACAGCATTCCGTCTGGCACCCAGCTCAGGTAACAGGCTGCTATTTGCTACATTGGGGTGTTTTATTGGGAATGGTTTGTGTCTAGTTAAGACCCAACAAAAGACAGTGGAATACCATAAATAAGATTGACAATGCTTAGGGAGAAAGACATTGATATACTGTATGAAAACAACCACTGAAATAATGGAGCATAGAAAGATTGTGAAAGAAAAATCATGCAAATATGGAACTCTCCTCTCTGTCCTCATACTATTTCAGGCCGTTAGTAATAACTACAGACGGCAGCCACCAAATTATTGTAGGTGCACTATTAGTACGAAGGGGGAGGAATCAGCATTTAGTTTTCCTGATGCTGCCTACAATTGTTACTGGCAACGAGAACAAGAAAACTCTGAACTAGTTATATTAAAGATGGGCATCTAAGTTATACGACCGTCATAATAATTGGGCTTACATAATTAGTTTTAAACTGCACTTTAATCTAAATGACCATGAGTAAATGGCTATATTTACATATATCAAATGAAGAGGAATCCATTCTGTTATGTGTGAAAGAAGTAGAGTATAAAAAGGTGTTACAAAGTATGAGGAAGCTCAGCGTTAAGATGTCAGAAAGCAAAGATGGAACACTACCTTTAAAAGTAATATATTATATTTTATATACAAGCAATGTGTTAAAAGTGCTTGTTATAAGAAATTTGTTAGTGCTGTGCTAGAGGTCCGGAAATATTAGATAGATCCCTTTTTCTACACTTAAAATAACGAATACTAAACAAAAGGTGTTCAAAATAATCTCAATAAAATGAAAAAGAAATGAAATACCATTTTTTGATGCTCTCTCTTTTGCTCTGTAATCCGCGGGGTGATTTGCCAACTAAAATGTTATAAAAACAAATCGTACTTAGAAGTATCAAATTAATGAAAAGCATATTCTTGAAAAACTATAGGCTTAATATTAAAATATTACTATTTATACACACTGAAAAGTGCATTTTTAGAAGGGATAATTCGTAACCATTTTATTTTGCGGCGGCGCTGCATCAAATTTGATATTTTCGGACAAAATTGCTGGCATCAAGTTTTCCATTGGCTAGTCCACTAAATTCTGAGCATGCACCTGATTAATGGACAAGAAATCTCCAAAGCACTATGCTGGTGCAGTATTTGTATGGCACCCCCTTAGAGCAAATCTGACATACTTATGTCAGGCATCTACATTTCTATCCTTTTATGGTGACACTTACAACTACGAATGCATCAAGTCAATGTTACGTGCAGTGGCTGTATTTCCACACACATTATCTTTAAATAAATAACACAAGCATAGCCATGCAGTTAAAATGCAAAGTTAAAAAAAAACAGTGCGATAGTGTAAAGTGGTAAAACTAGTAGCTTCAAGTCAAAGTTACCATTTAATGTTAAATGTAAATTAGGTTTATAAAAACAATGAAAGTATCTGAAAGGAAAAGAAAAGTTTAAGTCTTAAATATAGAACAGATTTCTTATTAATACCTTTATATTGCTCCTAGTGAGTTTTTAAAGGATCAATTAATATATAAATAATTTAAAATTAGACAGATTTCTTTAATTGAAACTAGATTTGCTTGCCAACATACATCTGCCCCTAATGCATAATATTTCTCAGTACATTGGTTAGAGTTTCATGTCCTAGGTAGCAATCAGTTCATCAAATCACTAGCATTAGTGACCTTGTTTTGCCACATGCTTCAGTCAGGTCACTAATGGCTAGTAAATGTACAGTACAGATAGCATTCGGATACACTGATTTAGTGCACAGAAGACTCTGATTTTTCAGAAAATATCATTGGTCTGCTTATTCCTTCCGACGCAGCAAATAAAATGTACCCAAAATGTCCAAAAAAAAAGAGTTTATGTTTTCTCAACTGTTAGTTTTTGCTGTCTTAAATGAAAACCATGTGACGTGTAGGAATAGTATCGAATACAATTTAGAAAACGAAAATATAAATCTACCACATCAAGGAGGAAATGTATGAAGTTGTGACAGCTGTCAAATCCGTAACTGCGCACATTATGTGCTGCGGTTACCGCTTACCTGCATTTAGTAATGCAGGGAAGCAATCAGTAGGACAGGGGTGCTATGTCTAAATAGGGCGCCAATAGAGTGTGGCAATGTATGAAGTCAGTGGCACTGACCGTTCCAACAACTGCAGCTATCGATTTTGACAAAAACGAATAATATATGCGGGCGGTGTCTGGACCTGCTTCACCACAGTAATGTGCAAAGCAGTGCAAACAATGACCGATAGTTAGCCGCCTGGTTATGCATCTCCCCCTAAATTAGGTATCCCAAGATGAGCTAGATCAGAAGATTAAGCTGGGTACACTCTAGATGATATTTTGAATGATTTGCCAATTTCCGACGGATCGGAACGTCCAATCGTCAAATGTGTATGCACTATTGTGCGTACCTGCGGGTTGTCAGTCGCATCTTCAGGTCTGCCATACATGCAGGCCAATCAGAAGATCTGACTAACGACCCCATGCATTTGAATGACCTATTGTGCAGACGTTCACCAGAACGTGTGGCGTGTACGGACTGCACGATATGCCGTTCCGTTGCATCTGCCGTCATCTGTGTATACAGGTTGTCCAGTGTGCACCCAGCTTTAGACCAACATTAGCACAACCTCCATTTCCTGAAAATGTTAAAAAGCTGTAGATTGTAAGAGCAGGGCCCTCTTACTACCTCCTCTTACAACGCCTCCACACAGCAGTAAGTGCCAAATGCACTATAGCCAGCGCTATTTGACACTTACATTGAACCTCTCTATTATGATATAATATGTATTATCATATAACAGAGAAAAGTGATTTCTCTGTTACCTGCAAACCACTAACAATTTCAGTCGCATACTGTTGTATGGCAACGGTAAATCATCCAAAATCGATAAACGCACTTGTGTTGATTATAATTTTTTTCACATATTGGCAAGATTATCTACCAGTATGTGCACATACCTGCAGCAGCTGGGTGGCATCTGGTGGGTCTCAGGCTGCGCACAAGATCCTGTGATGTTTGCGAGATCTCGCTCATACGCATTGGGGCCGCCAGTAGGTAAGACGCAGCACATCATCACTAGGCTGATGCGCTGTGGGTCTTGCACAGAGGGGGCAGAGTTTTCTCTTCCCCACTCCGGTGGCCAAGAAGTAAAATTAATAAACAGAAAATATAGCATAGATATATACACTAATACACTAATCTGAACGACTAACAGGGGCCAAATTGTGATGGCAAGACTACTGGTGACAGGGGCCAAATTGTGATGGCAAGACTACTGGTGACAGGGGCCAAATTGTGATGGCAAGACTACTGTATTCCCAGTATGCAACGGTTAGTACCTACCAAAAGTTGTCCAAGAAGGACAAACTAAACCAGCGACAGGGTCATGGGTACCCAAGGATTATTGATGCATGTGGGGAGCAAAGGCCAGACAGTCTGTTCCAATCCCACAGAAGAGATACTGTAGCACAAATTGCTGCAAAGTTAATTGGACTATGATAGAAAGTTGTCAGAAAACAAAGCATCACAGCATTCAAAGTATGGGATTGTGTTGCCATAGACTGGTCAGAGTGCCCATGCTGAACCCTGTCCACCAGCAAAAGCTCCTACAATGGGCACAAACGCCAGACCTTGACTATGGAGCAATGGAAGGTGGCCTGGTCTTATGAATCACGTTTTATTTTACATTGTGTGGACGGCTGGCTGCATATGTCATTTACCTGGAGAAGAGATGGCACCAGGATGTACTATGGTTAGAAGGCAAGCTGGCAGAGGCAGTATGATGCTCTGGGCAATGTTCTGCTGGGAAACCTAGGGTGCTGGCATTCATGTGGATGTTATTTAACATGTACCATCTACTGTACCTAAGCATTGTTGCAGACCAATTAAATGTCCTCATGGCAACAGTACAGTATTCCCTGAAGGTAGTGGCCTTTCAGGAGGATAATGTGCCTTGCCACACTGCAAAAATTGTTCAGGAATGGGTTGTGGAACATGACAGTGTTCAAGGTGTTGATTTGGCCTCCAAATTCCCCAGATCGCAATCTGATCAAGCATCTGTGGGATGTAGAAATTACAAGCACACTTGGATTTGTTCAGATACATTTAGCTATAATGCCCAACTGTCCCGATTTAGGCAGAATAGTCCCAATTTGAGGGGACTGTGCTACCACTCCTTTGTTCATGCCCTTTATCCCAATTTGATAAATGTTGGCAGATGTGTTACACTAAGGTAAACACCTTCATATCCAGGGGAAGGAAACAAAAGGTGATGGCTCTTTGACTCAGTAAAAGGACAACAATCTTAGGATACAATAAAAGATGAATGTCTTAACAACAAAATCAAGAATTTGCAATGGCCAAGTAAATGACCTGAAACCCTGAGATGCAGTGGTGGGACCTGGAAAGAGCTGTGGATTAAGTAATGGTCTCAATGAACTGAAGCAGTGCTGCAAAGAGGGAGCCAAATCTCCACAAACACTATGCACTGACTGACATGATCATCGATCATCATGATAATGAAAAAACACAAATCTGAAATAAGGAATTGTTTCACAATACCTTTAGTTTCTCCTCTCTGGGTGGGTGTGGTTGAACACTCATGTCATTAGTCCCCCCCTGCGTAATTTCTCCGAAACATGGATCCGTGAGACGGGGTGGGGCTAAAATGATCATTTGCATCATCTAGCACTGCCCCATCCATAAAGGGACCACAATTCCCAGTGTTATCTCCCCATACTGCTCACTTCACTCACCTTCCGGGAGAGTAGGTTACATATCTGTAACATTTATGTTTTACAAAGTGTACATTAGTTGAAATTATTCCAGTTTTAACCATAAACTATAGATAAAACCCTAATGCATGCTTTCTTGGCATTTCAATTGACCAAGTCTGAAATTCTCTCTAAGCTGCCTGCCACGCAAGGCAGTCCTCCAGCTTTCTATATGTGGCTCCTGGCATCCTATCCTTATTGTCTTGTACACTCTTGCCCTCTCAACTGGAAAATCCGCCTTCTACCCAAACACCGTCCTCTTTACCCTAGCAATCGATTCCCTCTCTCCCATTAACCTTCCATTCCATTTTCTTACACCCTCTTGTTTAAAATAAAGAGGACAATTTAATTAGCAGAGTGGAGGAGCTACTCCCTTAAAGTTATACTAGTCTAAGTGCCAGCTCCTTCAGACCCTCAAGCAACCCCATGGTCCAGTGTTCCCCAGATTGGATGAAAGAGAAATAGAATATACGTACAATATGTTCTATATTCAGCGAATTACATCATTTGCATCACAGCTCATTCTAAGGGGGTTATTCTATTTGGCTGAGAAAAGTCGGAATCGGTGATGAATTATCGCCGATGATGTCATTTTCGCATGTTTCAATTATCCCCGTATTCAATTACAAAGACTTTTCGCCGGTTTAAAAAGTCTTTGTAAAAAAAAGCGGGGATAAGTTTTCACTATGTTTTACATGGCGAAAAAAGTGCAGAATTGGGATGTAGGGGTGTAGGCTTAAAAAAAAAAGCCTGCACCTCTGGGAATAGTCCCTAAAAACGAACTGTGTCAAATATAGTAAATAAAATAAATAAAAAAATAGGGACACCCCAAAAAAGTTATTTTAATTTTGGGGTGTAAAAAAAAATGGGGAACAGTGTTTAAAAATAGGGAAATAGGTTCAGGGGTATTCTGTAAGTACGCGGCAGGTGTTTTCTAAAATAGGCTATTAGCGGCAGGTGCATTTTTGTAGAATTATTAAAAAAATAGTTTAGGGACTTAAAAATATGCCCGTACCCATTTTCATGTACCTCAAAGTTGATGGGAACACTTTTAAAAACGAAAAAAAAAACCTAACTGTTCTTCTGCATCACTTCTTCAATGTTGGGAAAAAAAACACCTATTTAACACACATTCTGCAGGGGTACCCACAGTGATCCCCCCCATGTCTGGACATCATTAGGGGGGTCCCAGGATGAATTCCCGAAAATTCCCCTATTTTTCCCAATACTTAGCTTTCCGCCGGCTCCCGTTTTCGCTGCTTCCTAATTGAATACGGGGACAAAGCAGGCACGCGCCCGATACTTTATCCCCAGAAAAGCTCTGATGTGGAGCGAAAAGTCCAGCACGGAGTTTTCGCTCCCTAATTGAATACGGGCCTAAAAGTGTTTTATGCATGAACCGGTCAGTAAAAGTAGAACCTTCCTGTAAACAAATTTGTTTCAAAAGAATCCTAATGCATCGAATAATGTACACGCTTGCAATAAAAAGAATATGGAGACTCACCACCTGAGTTCCATAACCTGAGTACTTAATTTTTTTTTTATATGGTAATGAACAGGGGGCACATTATTTCCATTCTACTTTCTTTGTATCATGGCACTAGAAAGTGAGTTTGGTAGTAACAAAATTTATGAAAATAAAAATGTAATGTACCTACAAAATTTAATAACAGTTTCTAATAATGAAAAACACTGGAGATTTATTTTGCATTAACATTTATTATACAACTGAAATTATTTACATGGAATGTATAATTAACTTGTTTATTTACATGTAATGTATAATTAACTTGTTTTATGTAAGTAGAGAATAAGTTACACAGTGCATTCGTTTAATATTCAGCAGCATCTTACAGATCAAGGGACACTAAAAAACACAACATCGTAATTGATCTACTAGAAAAAAAATAAACATTTTCAAAGAATATTTAGTATGGGAAGTTTACAGCTTTCTGTAACATACTGAAGCTTTCTAGCTGTCCTGTGTGCGTACATAGCGAGAAAGGCAATGGTGTTTCCAGAAATACTGTGGCAGTTTCAGGTACAATGAAAATTTTAGAAAACAAGTTATGGTTTGTAACCACTTAGCTAAATCTGCAAAGGAAGGATGCCTTTATCATAACTGTGTATAACTGAAGCCTTCAACGCCAACTCATATAACTAATCTCAGCAGCCAGTGGCACACAATTCCCTGTCCTTATGCAAATAGACCCAATAACAAATGGCTTGAGGCATTTAACAACGGAGGGACTGTTACC
This sequence comes from Taudactylus pleione, assembly GCA_031769625.1. Lineage (NCBI taxonomy): Eukaryota > Metazoa > Chordata > Amphibia > Anura > Myobatrachidae > Taudactylus > Taudactylus pleione. The sequence continues at coordinate 5,562,446 of JAUIMM010000516.1, read as the reverse complement.
TGGCTGTCTATAGGGAAAGCTGCTGTTGGTTGCACAGCAGGAATTACCGAAGTGTACTCCATTGGAGAATATGAAATAATATTGAACAAACCCGAAGAACAGTATTAAAAAAAGAAAAAAGTTAAATAGTAAATTTAGCTAAGCTTTTTTTCCCTTTTCAAAACAATTCTAATAACTTATTCTCACAAAAAAACTTGTCATACAGGCGCTGTTCTGCGCTAAGCCTCTGCATTCTCCACTTGCGTTAATCTCATCACTCCTGTCAAAGTCACAAAAATAGATTTATCAAGCGCAACATTAAAGACAGAGCTGCTATATTATCATCGTTCATAAAGGGAAAGTATTTATTGTGAACTGAAATTGTGTGTACGAACGTTGGTCTGCTTAATTGCTTTGTGTGTTGACACTCTTATCCAGCACAAAGTTTACTATGAGTGTATAATTACTTTGACTGAATACACTAAAATGACAAGAGAATGTCACAACTAAAAGAACATCCAAGATTGGCAACAGATACTTTCCCTTTAATGAGGCACATAAAACAACTAAAGTCAGGTATTATTGTTCCTGTGGAAAATCACTGGTTTGTTCAATTGGAAACAATGATACCTATATCCACAAAAAGAATATACAACTGCAGTCTCCTCTCTTACCAAACTCATGCGTGGGTTACTGATAAACCAGTCCTTAACTCCATCACTTGAAATGGCTCCTTAAAATTTTAGTGGGCAATAAAGTAACGCAAGATAAAAAACACGTAGTAAAATGAAGGGTGCCTCTTGGTTGGAACCACAATGGAGATCACAAAATCTGCATTTGGGGTCATGATTGTCAAATATGAAACCTTGTAAGTTTGTGCCAAAAAAAAGGCTGCATTTTAAAAAACAATGTGAATATACTTTTATATTAAAGCAGAGAGCGAACCATGCAGAATATATATTTCTATCCAAAGTTACGTGTGTAATACCTACCCATAGCCAAGGCACAATAACCTATTTTTCCTTTTGTTTTACTAAAACTAAATTACAAACAGGCTGGTGAGAGAATGGTGGGTGATCAATGAGGGGGCCCGGATTCCAGTGAACAGGAATCTAGCATTATGGGGCTGTTACAAAATAAATGGGGTAGACTGGGAATTAAGAGATGGGATGATATGGTTTATAATTTAAAAAAAAAAAAAAAAAAGAAGAAAAAGTTGGTTATTGTGCCTTTAATACTCTATTGGAGAAAATATCCCAGGCTGGTGACATTTGCTTTCCATTGGTGACCAGGACACCTGAAGTCAAACTTGAATGTAAGGGAATGTCAAACATGTTAGACCAATACTATTGTATTAGAATTTTATTCATCTGATAACAATTAAATTTAGGGCTTTACTCCAGCACAATTAAGTTTTCTAAAATACTACCATTTTGCTTTCTCTATGTTCTCTATGCGTTAGAAAATATTTACTGATCAGTCACTATTGCTGCAGATTTCTGGCAATTTAATTTGCATATGCTTCATGCCAATCAATCCAAACACATTAACATCAGGGTAATTGCTATCCAACTCATTTGACATTTCCTTCCAATTCATTCTAAGAAGATTAAGTACTTAAGTTACTTTTGACTCAAGATACTTATGGCTGGTGTGAAAGAGCACAGCACTGATTTCCTCCATTACCCTATTAGGTAAGATGTCAACACACAATTTAATGTATTTGATTTGTAATATCCAGCAATTACATGCTAACTAGCTCAGTGTGGGGTTCACATATTATTTCAGCTTGTACAGGTAAATGGATGCTAAACAGCTTTATAAGGAAGTTTGGGAGAGCCACCTTCTATTCCTGCGAAGCTCAGCTTTAAAGTATTGCAGCACAACCTCCCAGAAGACTAATCAGACCATAGCTACAATTTCACACACATAGTGGATTATGGGAAGTTTGATAGGACAACCTGAACCAGAAGGGAAACTACAGTATAGCAGGGAATTAAGTCTGTTGGCCACAACAGGGACATATATAAAAAATAATATGGTTGAAATCTATTTTCTAATGAGGCTGCCATAGGACTGGTGTGCTTCGCAAACTGCAGTGTAGATTATGAATAGTACATAACAGTTCATGCTTATAACAATCTGTTTTTTTTTTTATCTGCTGATATAGAGACCACTACACTTATTCAAAGCATAATCATAAGGCATCGATAGTTGCAGACATGTGCAAGAAGCAATTAGATGGTTCCTGGATATTAGGGAATATATGCTGTTATGTTTAGATATATATATATATATATATATATATATATATATATATACACACACACACATACACCTCATTCACCTGTTACTATACAGTGAAGTGGTAGTGTGAACAAGTACTATATAACAGGAATGATTTGGCTCCCACACAGAGCTAGACAGATGTAGTAAACAATATAGGACCCTTATTACATACAGTTAGGTCCATATATATTTGGATACTGACTATGTTATTTTATCTGTTTACCAAAACATATTCAAGTTAGTTATATATTATATAGTGCAGACTGTCAGATTTAATTTGAGGGTGTTAGCATCCAAATTGGTGGAGGGGTTTAGGAATTAACAGCTGTTTAATATGTAGCCCCCTCTTTAGGGACCACAAGTAATTGGACAATTGACTCAAAAGCTGTGTCATGGACAGGTGTGGGCTATTCCTTCGTTATTAGTTCATCAATTACGCAGGCAAAAGGTCTATAGTTGATTCCTAGGGGGTGATTCAATAGTTTTTCGTACCATAACTCTTGCCTAAAGTGATGGGAAATTGGGGTGCGATTTTCAATTGGTTTGGGCGTCCATGCCTTTTTGTGCATGTCATGCTCAAAAGCACCGGATTTAGCAGTGTGAAGCGGCTAAATCCATCTAAAGTCCAAACCCAGGACTATTCGCAGATTTCTGCTTGCCATCTCAGGAGGGTGCATTCATGTCTGAGTGGAGCAAAAATGGAATTGTTCCATCGGGAACTTATTAGTAGCAGTCGCGGGTGCAAACAATTGAATTAACCCTTAAGTGTGGCATTTGGAAGCTTTTGCTGTGAACCCACAACATGCAGTCAAAGGAACTCACAATAGATGTAAATACAGAGAAGTCACCACAAGGCGCAATCCATTCATAAGCCTCAATAATAGAAAGGTAAGTTTAGACTCATAGCCACGCAAAAAAAAAAAAAAAAGACAGCCCAGCTCAGGAACAGCATCCTACGGACAGATTAAGCTTAAGCTGGGTACACACTATGCAATATATTTTCCGTTCAGCCGACACACAATACATTGCATGCAGTGTGTGTGTATACCGAAGATATGCCTGAATGATGGAGTTCACAGACATAGCTGATCGGCCCTGCTGCACTGCAGTTGACGATACATCTAGCAACTATATATCGTTTCATCTGCATGTGTATGCAGGTGAACAGTCGACCGGCTCATTAGGCAGCCGCAGGGATGGATGACAGTGACGTCACAACTGGATGGGCAAATGTAAATGCCCGCCTACTTGTGAGGTCTGCCCAGATATATCAAGAGGTTGATTTGCAAGTGTGTAAAGATTACCAAATTGGCCACCTGGTCAGCATGACAAGCAATCTACAGATATTTCTTTCAGGCGTGAACCCATCTTAAAGATCAACCTGTATCAGAATGATGGGAAGAAAAAAGTATGGAGAAAGTTTGGAATGGCTCATGATCTGAGCATACCACATCATCTGTAAAACACGGTGGAGGCAGAGTGATGGCATGGGCATGCCATGGCTTCCACTTACTGGGTCACTAGTATTGGGTCACTAGTATTTATTGACGATGTGACAGAAGCGCCTGGATTAATTCCAAAATGTATAGGTATATACTGCCTGCTCAGATTAAGTCAAGTTCAGCATTTCAAAGTTGATTGGACGGCGCTTCAAAGTACAGATGGACAATGCCCTAAAACACACTGCGAAAGCAACCCAGGAGTTTAAGGCAAAAAACTGAATATTTAGCAACGGCCGAGTCTCAACCTGATCGAGCACGCATTTCACTTGCTGAAGACAAAACTTGAGGCAGGAAAACCAACGAACAAACAACCTAAGACAGCTGCTGTAAAGGCCTGGCAAACCATAACAAAGGAGGAAACCCATCATTTGGTGATGCCCATGGGTTCCAGACTTCAGGCAGTCATTGCCTGCAAAAAATTATTGACAAAGTATTCAAAATGAACATTTTATTTAGGATTATGTTAATCTGTCCAATTACATCTGAGCCCCCGAAAATAGGGGGCTGTATAAAAATGGTTGCAAAACAGTGGTGGATCCTACCTAGAGTCTGCAGCCCCCCCCCCCCCCCCCAAGTAAAATCCTCTACTGTTCAGTGAGGCAGTGCAGTCCGTGACTGCACTGGCTTCACTCTGACTGGAGGTGACTTCCTATTGGAAGCGCCACCTGCCAGTCACGCTGAAGACAGGCAGCCAGCGGGAGGGGTCTCCTCCCCCTGGGACCGCCAGTCCAGGCTGCGATCAGCAGAGTGTGGCTTCCAATGCAGCCCAGAGAAGCTGGTGTTAGGTGTGCGCATGCGCAGCGCCACTCATTCGCAGGTCCTGACGCCTGCCAGATTAATTGAGCAGGCGCCGGAAACCAGGCCAGCAGCAGCCCCCATCAGGGCAGGAGCCGCTGGTGGTTGCAATTCCTAAATGTATCATATGATAATTTTGTTGAAACCCTTGAATTAAAGATGGAACTCTGCACTGCAATTGCATCTCCATTGTATAATTTCACATCTATTGTGGTGGCGTACAAAGCCAATATTATGAAAATTGTGTCAGTGTCCAAATTCATATTGACCTAATCGAAACTGCAAAGTAGTTTTAGTAAAATACACTATAAATATAACTCATTCTCCTCCCCCCCCCCCCCACAAAAAAAGAAAAATGTTTATGGTTTTGTACAATAAAGATATATTTTATTAAATTGTATCAAACTTGATCTTTCATTACAATTAAGAATTATGCCTGCAAATGAAGAAAGCTCACACACATTACTCCTCCTGCATTCCAAGCCAGAATACTTAAGATCTTGGAGCAATATTTCCTCGTTCTGGTCATGCCAGTCTGTAGATGGAAAGAAAGTGAATATGGTATGTAATTTGTGTGGCTTTCTTCCCAGGTTCTCCGATTTCCCCCCCATACTAGGATCTAGGTTAATTGACTTCTGATTGTGTGTTAATACTGTAACGTGAGGCAGGCAGAACCAGAAGTGTGAATGACAAGTCACAGTTCCTATGCCCCTTAGTAAATTCTAATTTACAACAGCAATCGTACTCATGAGTTGTATGAGGCACTGGTCTGTATCCTGCAAACATACTACTTGGAAATGCAGAAAATGTAAGTGCTTGTGGACCCTTTCCATTTATCTTTAAACAGCGAAGTTTTTATTAAATGATATCTCCACATAATCCTTATTCCCCAATAGGTAGGTGAATACCTAATGTCCTGTTGTGCCTCACACTTTTCATTTCCATACCCTGCAGGCTGCCTGACAAGAGGCCACTGAAAAGCTGCTGGAGACACCCGCTGTGGAAGGTAAGGTATATTTATTTATTTAGCTCCATTTGCACACTTATTAAAAAAAATGACAATTATGAGGAGTTATCCTTTAATGACTATAAAGAAAATTCAGATCTGAATCTACTGAGTCCGTGCGATGCAAAATATGACAGCGTCTAGCAAGGAAACAACCATCATACAAAGTTATAGTAGCACATTTATTCAAATCACTTATTGCAAAAGGAGACTTTTGCTGAAATTCTCAACATTAAAGACACTCTTGAAATTGCATACAGAACCCTTATGTATGAGGGTGGATCAGTCCAGGTTTCAGCTGATATTTTACATGCAAAAAAAAAATAAAAAAATCACACCTAAATTTGCGTAGATAAAAAAAACAAACAAGAACCTATTGAGGCTTTGAAACTACTTTGCAGATTCAGGCTTAGACACATTATGATAATAATCAGAACTTAATGTAGAACCATAACTGCAATTATCAGAAAACTTACTTCACAGTAATCAGTCTTTGGGGTTCCAAAAACACGTGCTATGGAAGTACACAAATGTAATTACATCAGCAGTCTCCACTGCTAGTTGGCCAAGAGCAATATCACTCCAAGACAAAACAAATCACTACAGGTTGACAGACAGATGTTGGGGGAATACAAATATTCATATGCAGAGGGGTTTATATGGAAACTGCTACAGTATCTCAAGCAGGTCTACAAAAAACTCAAATGGAATAATTATATTGTTTATTATGAAAATGAAAACAGAACCAGATGTGCAGTTGCCGGGCATATGCAAAAATATAAAATCGGTTTTATTCATGTTAATGCAGAGTTTAGAGGCATATATGAGCATGTACATTGGCCACAGGTAACCCAAAATCTTTACTCAGGATCAAGGTAAAATAAAGTAGCTACAGGAGCATTGTTCATGTTCTCAGTATGTAAGTTCTCATGGGCAGGGCCCTCCATCCTCATGTACTTCCCCCAGCACTATCCTTCCCTCCAGTGCTCCATATCCCTGGTCTCCTAGTCCCTTTCAGTGACTGTGTATACAGACTCATTGAGTACTGAACTGACTTCCCTTTCCATTCACTCACCTCCACTTACCTGCAAAGTTACAGAGAGTTCAGCAAACCTCATCTCTAGTCCGTATCTACCTAATTTGTTGGTTTATTGCTTAGTGCTGTTACACAGATATGCTGCAGTTACTGTACCATTGTTATCACCGTTTATATACCCTGAACAGTGCCTTAAAAATGAAAAGTAACGTAACAATGATTTTGTACACTTAATAATAAACACTGTAAAGTAAAATTGATTCTAACTATTACAGAAAGTAAAGGTCAAGCAACACATAGCAACGTTCCCTATGGCTGGGGAGATGGGGAGGATACAGTGTCCCTTAGTCTTCGCAGTAACTTAAAAATGTTATACTACTAAGGAGAGAAATGTCCATCTGGTTATATGTATCTTGTACAGGCCAAGGTTAGTCTTAGATCATTCACGGCATGACAAAACATTACCAGACCACTAATTACAGCATAATCAACTGACATTGGCTGTGGACAAGTCCACTTGTGAAACATGCTAGAAAATCTAGATTTTCAATTGTTTCTGAAAATGTTTTACAAAGAATATTAAGAAAATGTAACTTTTAATGTTTCTAAACAGTGCCACCAAAAAAAAATAAAATAAAAAAATAAGAGATGGTATAACATACCTTTGTTAAACTCATTCTTCGAGGTCCATGGGGTCCACAGCCATTACGTTGGGGTATGTGATCCAGACACCAAACAGTTAAAAACGAGCTCTCAGCTCCCAGGATGAACTGGGTCCTCCCCACATATACCCCGCCCCCAGCCAAGGTAGTCAGTTCTTCGGTTTGGTGTGGTTGACACCACATGGGCAGTGGGACTGCAGGAGCAATCCCATAGACGAGAAAGTTAAAAAAAAAGTTTTAACTCTCCACCTGAGCGGGCGGCACGTGTTGACGGAAGGGAAACCGGAAGCAGCTAAGCATCCAGTGGATGCCCGTGTAGCCGCTCCACCTACCCCCTCCGGCGCTGCGACACTGGTGTGAAGCCAGTGATTTCGGTAGGGACGCAGGGCCCTGGACATCAACTGGGACAGAAGATGCAGGTAAGGTGGAGTCTGCGCCCGCTGACGCCGGGACTATGTGGCGGTCCAGCCTCCAGCGGTGGAGACTGGCCGGGGGCACGCTGCAGTGACGAGTCAGGTAAACTGTCTCCCGCACTAGACCATCGGGGCGTAAGGAATCCTGACAGCCGGAGACTAGTGGCGGCGGCCAGGTCAGTTTGCCGGGTGGATCCATACGGCATAGGGGAGGTTTGCTTTTCCCTGGCGGCCCCTACCCTCACACTGGCCCAGTCCAAAGGTTCCCGCGTCTGGGTTTGCTCCTCCCAGCCTCCCTCTATATGAGTCAGCCAGAGACCACTCTCAGTGCTCTCGGTGGCTGTACACTCAGGAGGCTGGATCAGTCTCCCTGTATACCTCTCCTACGGTGACCGGTTTTTACAGAGCTCTCTATACTACTAAGCCTGGGGTTGTTCGTAGTGACAAGAGCTTAGAGTGCATATATTCACATATATTCAAGGGGGTGAAATGTTTATGCATTGCATGTGATTTGAATGTGTGTGTAGTACTGCCTTTTATGTCAATAAATGTCAGCTTGTAACTTATCACTACTGTTTCTCTATATAACCCTCTACTACAGCTGTGTGGACAGAATCACATGTATACTCAGAACCAGACATAAAATATTATGTCTAAGGAGTCTGAAAGACAGGTGGCTGAAGCCCCTGTGTTGGTATCTTGTATGGCCTGCAAAGCGGGGTTATCCCCAAAAGACTTCATACAAAATGGATTATGCGGTAACTGTTTTAGACAAGCACTGCTTTAGACCATCACCGCATCACTGCTTTAGACAATCACCAAGGCCATTGAAGAATGGATGAAGGCACCGACAGAATCTCTGCCAGAAGCATCCAGAACAGCTGGAGATTATTTCCTATGTCAAGGAAGCAGTGTCTTATCTGGGAGACGCGGCATTGGATGCTGGTATATACCATCTTCCAAGGCATCAGCGGTCTCGGTTGGTGGCACGCAGAGCCCTGTGGTTAAGACTGGAAGGCGGATGCAGGGTCCAAAAAGGCCCTAGAACCCCTTCTGTTTACGGGAGATATTCTCTTTGGCCAAAATTGTGGCTACGGTGGCAGCCTCTAAAATGGCTGGCCTGCCGTCAGCATCTGTGACCAGGCCTAGACGGCCGTCCTTTCGGACTTTTTGGCCGCAGGGCCAGAGGGCAGCCCTCGGCGAGATTTAGTTTGGCAAAAAGACCGGGGTCTAAGAAACCCTGGCCGAACAGGCGTCCGACACCCAGAGCCCAGGATAAACCAGTGGCTTGATGGGACGGGCATCCCCCTGGGGGACCCCAGGGTAGGAGGCCGACTTCTTCGCTTTTCAGACTCTTGGCATCTCACGACAACAGATGCCTGGGTTTGGGGAGTGGTCTCCCAGGGGTACGTCCTGACATTCTGGAGAAGTCCTCCCCAAAGATTCTTTTGCCTTGGCCCTTCAACAGGCTATGCAATCCCTGCTGACGGCGGGAGTCATTATCCCAGATCCAGAGAATCAATTACGGAAAGGATTTTATTCCAATCCGTTTTTGATTCAGAAGCCGAATAGGTCCTACCGGCCTATTCTAAACTTAAAAGGGTTCAACGCATTTATCCGATGCCCAGGTTTCGTATGGAAACACTGCGGTCGAGTGTGTTGGCAATGGAACCAGGGGATTTTATGGTATCCTTTGGATATCCAGGATGCTTACCTGCATGTACCAATCACCCTACAATTTCTACGATTTGCGGTAGGAGGCGAGCACTTTCAGTTTCAAGCTCTGCCATTTGGCCTGTCGACAGCTCCGCAGGTGTTTACCAAGGTTATGGCGGTAATAATGGCATGTCTCAGGCGTCAGGGTGTCAGGAAGTAATCTGCCATACTTGGACGATCTCCTGATACTGGGGCAGTCTTCACAGGAGATGCAGAATCATCTGGGACTGACTATGTGCTGTCTGCACAGTCACGGCTGGGTCATAAACTGGAAGAAGTCGTCGCTTCTCCTGGTACAGCAGATAATTCATTTGGGGGCACGCTTGGACTCCGTGGTTCAGAGGATATATCTGCCGGAGGACAAGATTGCGGCCCTGCAGTTGCGAATACGCAGATTGCTTCACAACAGGCAGATATCTGTGCTGTCAGCAATGCGAGTGCTGGGTCAATGGTATCCACCTTCAGTATGGTGGAATATGCCCAGTTTCATTCCCGACCATTGCAGCTGTTGATTCTCTTGCACTGGAACGTGGAGTACCGTGCAATCAAATTAATCTCTTACCGGAGGTTCGGTTATCCCTGTCATGGTGGTTGCATACAAATCATCTCAACCGGGGTCTCCCATTTTAGGTGTCAGATTGGGTGCTTCTCAAAACCGATGCCAGTCTTCACGGTTGGGGAGCAATGACGGGCCTGCATATGTTTCAGGGGATATGGAAAAAGGCAGAAAGTCGTCTGTCCATAGATATCCTGGAACTAAGGGCAGTATTCAGGGCTCTAGTTCAGGCTCAGGAAATACTAAAAGGCAGACAGGCAGACCTGTTCAAATTCAATCCGACAATCGCACCACGGTAGCCTACCTCAATGATCAGGGAGGCACACTGAGTCGGGCGGCCATGACAGAAGTATCAGGGATTCTGGTTGGGGCAGAGCGTCGCCTCCCGACAATATTGACCGTGTTTATACCAGGGGTCCTAAACTGGGAAGCGGACTTCCTGAGTCGTCAGGCGTTAAATGCCGGAGAGTGGGTTCTGTATACACAGGTATTTCAGAACCTGGTGGACAGATGGGGTCTTTCAGAAATAAACCTCATGGACTCAAGGAGAAACCACAGGGTACCCAGACATGGATCCAGGACCAGAGATCCAATGGCCGAGTTTGTCGATGCGCTGACAGTAAGATGGCATTACAGGCTAGTGTATCGCTTTCCGCCGTTTGCTCTTCTTCCCAGGGTCATCAGGAAGATCAAGCAGGAGGGCAGTATGGTAATTCTAATAGCTCCGGCATGGCCCAGACACCATTGGTTCACCGATCTACAGTGTCTCTCCATAGACACTCAATGGCCTCTTCCGCTAAGGCGAGATCTGTTAATACAGGGTCCCTACTTGTATCCGGGTCTGCCTCATCTGTCTTTGACGGCATGGCTCTTGAGGCCTCCGTCTTGAGAAAAAAGGGATTTTCTGAGTCTGTGATACAGACAATGTTTGAGGCACGTAAACAGGCTTCGGCCCGTATTTATTATAGAGTTTGGCACTCGTTTTCTCAGTAGTGTGAACTGAAAAAATATGACCCTGAGGTATTTAGGGTCTAGAGTGCTTTCTTTTCTTCAGACTGGGTTAGAAAACGGGCTCCGCTTGGCCACCTTGAGGGTTCAGACTTCTGCTCTTTCGGTCTGGTTTCAGCGGAAAATCGCTCTACTGCCAGATGTGAGGACGTATTTTCAGGGTGTTTTATGAGTGCAGCCTCCCTTTGTTCCCCCCGGTAGCCCCGTGGGATTTGACATTAGTCCTCAAGGTTCTACAGGCGCCACCGTTTGAGCCCCTGAAATCAGTAGACCTCAAGTGGTTAACAGCAAAGACAGTGCTTCTGCCCGCAGTGTGTCTGATCTGGCAACACTTTCCTTGCGCTCCTTTTTAATATTTCATCGGGATAGAGCAGTTCTTCGTACTAGGGCGGGATACTTTCCGAAAGTGGTATCTCGTTTCCATATGAATGAAGAGATTATGGTCCCAGCCTTTCAGGCTACAAGCCTCTCTGTAGGTGAGGCTTCATTGGATGTTGTACGTACGCTACGAATTTGTGGATCGCACCAACGGCATGAGGAAGTCTAATTCTCTTTTAGTGCTGTATGGCTGTCATAAGCAGACGCTGGCCAGCCAATAAGAAGACGCTGGCCAGAAGGATTCGTATGGCAATTACTCAGGCATACACGCAGGCCAATCTGGTGGTGCCAAACTCAGTAACTGCACATTCCACGCGATCGGTGGGACCTTCGTGGGCGGCCCGCCGGGGTGCCTCTGCTGAACAGTTGTGTAGGGCAGCCACATGGTCTTCCGTCTACACCTTTGTCAAATTCTACGCATATAACACCTTTGCCTCTCAGGATGCCTTTTTCGGCCGTAGGATTCTCCTTTCTTCCGAGACACAGGAGCATCCCCGCCCTTAGGGGTACTGCTTTGGGATATCCCCAACGTAATGGCTGTGGACCCCGAAGAAGAAAATAAGAGTTATGGTATAACATACCTTTGTTAACTCTTTTTCTTCGAGGTCCATGGGGTCCACAGGACACCCACCCTAACGCACCTGGTGTTTTTGGTATCTCTCTAATTTCCCTCCTCTAAGAGATTGGTCTAGAGAACATGGGTTCTTCCTTCTTTTATCTTCTCCTGCTTGGGCTTGGTAACGAACTAACTACCTTGGCCGGGGTATATTGGGGAGGACCCAGTGCATCCTGGTAGCTGAGAGCTCGTTTTTAACTGTTTGGTGTCTGGATCACATACCCCAACGTAATAGCTGTGGACCCCATGGACCATGAAGAAGAAAATATTTCTTCTATTCCAGCACAAAGTCCAAAGTAACAACTATTCTTTGAAGTGACAAAAGGCTAATATCCACTTAAACCATCCATTCATCCAGGCACTAATCCAAAAGAGCCTTTTCTGTAATCAAAATGGACTCTAAATAAACTAGGGGGAGGCCCGTCCCATCAGGCCACTGGTTTATCCTGGGCTCTGGGAGTCGGACGCCTGTTCGGCCAGGGTTTCTTAGACCCCGGTCTTTTTGCCAAACTAAATCTCGCCGAGGGCTGCCCTCTGGCGGACGGCCATCTAGGTCTGGTCACAGATGCTGACGGCAGGCCAGCCATTTTAGAGGCTGCCACCGTAGCCACAATTTTGGCCAAAGAGAATATCTCCCGTAAACAGAAGGGGTTCTAGGGCCTTTTTGGACCCTGCATCCGCCTTCCAGTCTTAACCACAGGGCTCTGCGTGCCACCAACCGAGACCGCTGATGCCTTGGAAGATGGTATATACCAGCATCCAATGCCGCGTCTCCCAGATAAGACACTGCTTCCTTGACATAGGAAATAATCTCCAGCTGTTCTGGATGCTTCTGGCAGAGATTCTGTCGGTGCCTTCATCCATTCTTCAATGGCCTTGGTGATTGTCTAAAGCAGTGATGCGGTGATGGTCTAAAGCAGTGCTTGTCTAAAACAGTTACCGCATAATCCATTTTGTATGAAGTCTTTTGGGGATAACCCCGCTTTGCAGGTCATACAAGATACCAACACAGGGGCTTCAGCCACCTGTCTTTCAGACTCCTTAGACATAATATTTTATGTCCGGTTCTGAGTATACATGTGATTCTGTCCACACAGCTGTAGTAGAGTGTTATATAGAGAAACAGTAGTGATAAGTTACAAGCTGACATTTATTGACATAAAAGGCAGTACTACACACACATTCAAATCACATGCAATGCATAAACATTTCACCCCCTTGAATATATGTGAATATATGCACTCTAAGCTCTTGTCACTACGAACAACACCAGGCTTAGTAGTATAGAGAGCTCTGTAAAAACCGGTCACCGTAGGAGAGGTATACAGGGAGACTGATCCAGCCTCCTGAGTGTACAGCCACCGAGAGCACTGAGAGTGGTCTCTGGCTGACTCATATAGAGGCAGGCTGGGAGGAGCAAACCCAGACGCGGGAACCTTTGGACTGGGCCAGTGTGAGGGTAGGGGCCGCCAGGGAAAAGCAAACCTCCCCTATGCCGTATGGATCCACCCGGCACACTGACCTGGCCGCCGCCACTAGTCCCCGGCTGTCAGGATCCCTTACGTCCCGGTGGTCTAGTGCGGGAGACAGTTTACCTGACTCATCACTGCAGCGTGCCCCCGGCCAGTCTCCACCGCTGGAGGCTGGACCGCCACATAGTCCCTGCGTCAGCGGGCGCAGACTCCATCTTACCTGCATCTCCTGTCCCAGTTGAAGTCCAGGGCCCTGCGTCCCTACCGAAATCACTGGCTTCACACCAGTGTTGCAGCACCGGAGGGGGTAGGTGGAGCGGCTACACGGGCGTCCACTGGATGCTTAGCTGCTTCCGGTTTCCCTTCCGTCAGCACGTGCCGCCCGCTCAGGTGGAGAGTTAAAACTTTTTTTTTTACTTTCTCGTCTACGGGATTGCTCCTGCAGTCCCACTACCCATGTGGTGTCAACCAACTGACTACCTTGGCTGGGGGCGGGGTATATGTGGGGAGGACCCAGTTCATCCTGGGAGCTGAGAGCTAGTTTTTAACTGTTTGGTGTCTGGATCACATACCCCAACGTAATGGCTGTGGACCCCATGGACCACGAAGAAGAAAATATTTCTTCTATTCCAGCACAAAGTAAAAAGTAACAACTATTCTTTGAAGTGACAAAAGGCTAATATCCACTTAAACCATCCATCCAGGCACTAATCCAAAAGAGCCTTTTCTGTAATCAAAATGGACTCTAAATAAACTAGCATGGACTGCTCATAAAATACAAAGGAGAGAATAAAGAAAATCCGCTCTCAATCTAATCACCGATGATTCTGGATTGACAGGACTAAGTATAAAGTGACTGTAACAGTAAGCATGTAAGCCATTGATGGCAGTGTGAAAGGGGTATCAAATAACCCTGGGTTATTGCACATGAACACTCAGCAAAACGGGTTACTGCGCAGTGTGAAAGGGTCCAGTTGAAATAACCCGTCATTTCAACTCTGGTAACGAGCAGGGTAGAACACGAGTTCAACCCAGATCTCGGTGCTGTGTGAACAGGTAACGCGGGTCGAGGCAACCCATGTCCAGTTCACTGCATAGGAAGAGCCGGCTCTTGGAGATGATCTCATCTCCAAGCGCCAGATCAGCAGTGATGGCGGTGATGTCATCAACCGGGTCGGGAGGCCAGTCTGAAAGGGGTCTCAGGCGGGTCGCACCCATGATGGAAGTGTGTACAAATCCTGGGTGCGACCTGCCACTTGCATGTGAAAGGGGTATGACAGTTCTACCTCTCTACCTCTGTCAGGTACCACTGTCGGTCGCTGACGACTTTCCAATTTACAATGCACTCTTGTGACCACAAGGATAATGATATGAGAGTACATAGCTTCGGTAAAATTTGAGTTGCCACCATACATGAGCATAACAGCATCTAATGGCAATTGAATCAGATCAAATCAACTGGAGGAGAGGGATCTAATGGTATCAGTTTGTGGAGGTCAGCTCAGCCATGATTTGGTGCAGAATCAACTAGGGTTGGAACAAGGTGCTGGAAGAAAAAAGGTGGCTGCAATTAAAAGGTATGTGGGGGTGCAAGAATTATTAGTGCAGGTCCTGACATGGGGGTATAAAGATACAGATGAAAAAGCCCAATCCAGAACAGAAGAGAATGTACACACTGATCCATTAAATTTGAAATTAACATTGTGCCCTTGTATGGAAAATCAAAGTGGCCGATGACTGCACTGTCTGTGCGTTCTGTTAGCAAATCGTAAACAGACCAATAGAATCTAGGCATCCATGTAGTCACACTGGCCATGAGATCACAACTGCTTATTATGCTCCTTATGTTTTGCCCATTAATAAGTTACTACAGCAACTGAAGTATTTAATACTCAAAAAGATTATTCACTTGCATTATTACAACATATTCACCCTCTGGTCCATTCATCAACTGTAGTATTGATGACATTTGTCTTCACATTCAGAAAATTCTACTCAGACTATGATGCTCACTTGGTTCCATGATTGAAACTGCTCATTAATCTGATCTGTATATGCAACGGAGATCTATGAATTATCTACCACCATGTAGTTTTTCAACTCTTATGGCTGATATCATTCAGAGTGCTGGGGGATACCCATTGCGGTTTCTTGTATAGATTAACCCCTGCATTTCAAGCACCTGAGCGATATTACTAAAGTGATTGAGCAGCTACCAATATGTACTGCTGTTCTGAGAGGCATAGATGGGACCAGCGTTTGGAGGACATGCTGGTTCCTATAGTGCCATTAGGAGGACCTAGTGGTGACTGCAAGGTGAGGTGGCTCTCATTTTAGATATACTTGTGTATGTGCCATTATCATGTGGCCTTATATTGGGCAATTATATGACCCAGATTGGATGTTATTAGTTATAGTGATGAGTTTGCAGTGCGGTGTCCCCTGGGTTGGTGTGGCTGGAATGCTTTGGGGTGGCACACTATAATACTTTATTTAGCACTTTAACACTTTCAAATTATTTTTCTACTGATATAACTTTATTTGGCATTTTAATAACTTTCACCGGTGTGTATCACCTTTTAACACACAGCTTTTGATTTATTATCATCAACACTTACTAACACCTTAGCCTCTCCCAGGTGTGCTGCCCTGGGGTGGCTGGCCTTTGCCGGCTTTTTGGGGTTCCGCGCCCCAGACTTTGACTAAGTGTTAGGGACCTCCAGTAATCAGAGAAGCTGTGACGTGGTCTGGAGGCTTAGCCATATTATTGCAAATATATGCAACTGAGACCTCTGAATTTTCTACTACCATGTAGTTTTTCAAATTTTATTGCGAATATAATTCAGAGTCCCGGGGGACATCCTTTGCTGTTTCTAATCTGATCTGTATCCTGCTTCACATGATAGTCAAATGAAAAAAAATATATATACATCTTGGTATCTCGTTGTAGGTCTACAAACCCATATCTAGGCACTTGTTGGCTCACGATTACATTTAATACCACCTATGGACAACTTAAATCCTTAAAACTTGTACTCTCTACCTATAACATCTTAGACACCGTTCACCTGTTAAACCCAACAATTGAACAATAACATTATTCGGACTTATCAGCCAAATAAATGTGAGTGTCAAATCTAAAGTTCTAATAACATTTTAGGGATGATATTCAAACTGGGAGCTTTGTACAAAGGCCTTGATCATTGACTTCACATAAGCCTGTACTGTAAATGCTGAGACAGAATTTACAGCACAAAAATACTGGCGGGAGTCTTCATTTTGGGTCCTGCACTCACAATCTCTTCTAATTCACATGCTGAACTCAGCAAATTGTTACATAGTGCTATCCTAGAATAGATTCTTTTGAACAGTGCAAATGAGATTATATATATATATATATATATATATATATATATATATACATATATACACACACACACACACACACACACATACACACCTACATTAATCCACGGAACTCACCTTTCCTAGATTTGGGGTGCAACATGGCGTGTGACCACATTGTTTAAATAGAAATCACAGGGGCTCTGCACTCACCATAATAACGAACAATGATAATATACATAATAAACAGTGGGGTTTTGGTTCATGAATTGGTCTAAGCATTTAAGCTTGCGGCCCCCGTCACGCAAGCTTAATGCATTGATCAATTCATGAACCCAAAACCCCACAATGTGGTTACATACCATGTTGCACCCCAAATCTACGAATGGTGAGTGCCGTGATTAGTGCTTTTTGTTTATTTGATTAATTTTTATAATTAATCATTTTGTGATCACATTTTCTCATGCACCCCTTTTAACTAGTTATGTAACTTGTGTCAGCTGTTTTCCTAGGTGCTTTGCAACAGGTGTGCTTGGTGACTGTCATGTTTAAAAGCAAAGTTGCTGTGAGCTTTAAACCTTGATAGCATAGCCATCACATTAGTGTTAAACTCAGGGTATGTCCATACTATAATTCTGAGCAATAGAGTAGGGACTTGCAGTAAAGTGGGGTCCCGTGACGGGGGCAGCAAGCTTAAATGCATTGATCAATTCATGAACCAAAACCCCACTGTTCATTATGTGTATTATTATTATTGTTAGTTATTATGGTGAGTGCAGAGCCCCTGCGAGATATATATAATAGGTTAGGATCTTGAGGCGTTTCTGCTTCTTAGCATAGTTCTTTAAAATTACCTAACACTTGATACATAAAAACAGTAGATTTTAGTTACTTGATTCCTATGCAGTTATGTCACTATTGTTACATATCAGTAACCAAAATGTTTGCACAAGCAAGTGCTTCAGAGAAAGTATATTTTAATTTATCTACAGCTATTACCAAAGATTAATCTGAACCTTGTTGTAATTATTTTGTTCTTCTGAAATGTAAGGTTTAGCCTGCGGGGGAAGGGGGCTTCTTAATTCAAATCCTGAAGATACAAAGCTGTACTCAAAGGGTGACCTACCTGAATTGGTCCTACTGACATCAGCAAGTTTTTCAATTGGTGATCAGTGGTTGATGAAGAAAGACCTTCAACTGACACCACACAAGGCTGAGGCTTGCACTCCACAACGCGAAGGTTCTGTTTATTTGGCATCGGGCGTCCTCGGCCCATCTGTCCACCTACTCCTCTGCCTCTCCCTCGCATAATGACCTGCCAACAGTACAACATGCAAAGTTAGTTTGTCCTTTATCAATTTTTAGAAATAAACAGTTTGGATCTAATAATTCTCTTAAACAAAGCAGATATAGAAAGTTATTCAAAATCACCAATACTGTACGTACCTTAGTTTGTGGGTGCTGTCCTTGTATGCTATTGACCACGTGGGGCACTACAGACTCTACCAGAGAATGCTGAGGACGGGGGTTGACTTGATACTGCTGTTGATACTGCTGATGCTGTTGCTGCTGAACACTTCCTTTTCCCAATGTTACTTTCCTTACAGGTCCTGTTTTCTGCTGAATACGCTGTTGATATTGTGGTCTTTGCTGAGGCTGGATTCTCTGTTGAGGAAGCTGCATTTGTGGATTGCCTTCTGAAGACTGCACCGAAACACAATCTCCCTGCAGAAAACACATTGTGCCAGTCAGCATTGAAACACAGACTGTGTCTGAGAAAATAATACTGTTGTAAAGAGAACTATGCCAATAACCAGGTATATAAGAAGAGTTTAAAATATATGATCTGTTAACAGGTTAAGCCCTGCAAAGTTCTCCAAAGGGTGAAGGTGTTAACTAAATGAATTCACTGTACAGTTGTAATGCTGCATGAATAAATGGTAGCTGTATAAGGGACGTAGTTTTATGAGCGGCAGCCGCAAGGCCACCGGTCACAATCCCGACGCCAGCTAATGAGTTATGACAAGTGTCAGGATACCAACACCCCTTATAATCCGCCCTGGGGGTACTTATGGTTAGGCCCCCACCGGGGAGGGTTAGGCACCCCCCGGGGGGAGGTTAGGGTTAGGCACCCCCCGGTGGGGGAGGTTAGGGTTAGGCACCCCCCGGTGGGGGAGGTTAGAGCTAGGGAGTGGGGGGGGGGGGGTAGGTTAGGGTTAGGCACCCCTAAAGGCGGGTTAGGGTAAGGGCGGGGAGAGGGGAGGGTGAGAGTACTTACCTCAGCCTGTCGGGATGTCAGCCTGTTGGTCTCTCGTCGGGATTTGAACCGGCGGCTAAACAGCCGCCTGTAATACAATCCCATTCCCTGTATTATAGGCTGCTACCATCATCTCAAACCCCAAATGCTCTAGTCACCATTAGGCAGAAGTGTTTGTTTATGTACGATGGAGGGTAAGAATTAGTAAATCATGTTATATACATATCTATATAAATCTATACATACATTTTTAATTTTTCCCTTTATTTTGTGCATTTAGATACAACACCGTTTCGCTCAGGATGTAGTTAGCATCCCGGCGGTACGATGCTGGTGGTCGGAATCCCGATGGTAAGTATTAGGGCTAGAGAGAGGGTTAGGTTTAGTGTTCGGGACTAGGGGGACTAGGGGGGAGGATTAAACTGCATGGGGAGGGAGTTAGGCTGTGGGAAAGGTGGGTTAGGGGGTGTTAGGACACTTACGTCCTGAGGACAAAGTTTGAAAACCTGTGCTATATAATAATAGTAATTGCTGAGATCTTAGTACATATATTTGCAAACATATGGTTAGGTTAAGCCACTCCACTCCAATAGCATCTCTGCTATTTGGTGGTCCTAATGCTACATGATAACACCCAGCTGTCATTAAATATTAAAGAACCCCCCCAATTTAAAAAAGGCCCCCACACCAAGTAAATACAGCTCATCATTTTTGAATATAAGCTCATGTGTGTGATTTAATTACACACAGTAACAGGTGCTGCTGTGACTATGGGGGTCATTCAGACCCGCTCGCAAGCAGGTCGATGTTACCCTACTGCGCATGCGCACGACGGAGGGAGCTCCGTCATGCGCATGCGCGAGACCCGGCTTGCGACGGGGTAGCCGTCGCTCCGGGTCTCACTGTCGATGTTGATTGACAGCACGCCCCCTTTGGTGGGCGTGCCGGGGGCGTGGCTGCCAGACAGAGGCGTTCCCATGGGAACGCCTACCGTCTGAAGCCGGCCCCACTGACATCACTAGTGATGTCAGTGGGAGTGATTTTGGCTCTGATAGAGCCAAAATCACTCCAGGGCTTGCGGCAGCGAGACCCTACCGCAGGGTCTCCGTCGCAAGCCCGATGGTCGCAATGGTCTTGACCATCGCGACCATCATCATGGACGCTCGCATAAGCTGTGGGTGGTCACCCACAGCTATGCGAGCGTCCAGGAGGACGCTCCATTTTCATGTAGGAGGGCCCTGATTCAGAGTGAGCGCTCTGGTAAGAGCGTCCGGCTCTGAATCAGGCCCTATATTTTTTCAACAAACTTCAAGTTGCAACATCTTATTGAAAAATGCAATTCTAGGTATTACTGGAGGATACATTGATTTTAACCATTATATTCCAAATGGTCAGTATGTATCACAAAAGACTGTGACTGAACACTTTTGAATAGAGATCACTACCAAGCATCAGAAAAAGTTTTTATTATATTTTATGTATTATGTGTTTTTATTGTGTTTATTAAAATGGTTTTTTTTTGTTTGTTTTTTACTAACAACAGTATTGGATATAGATTTGTATATTTCATTAGAAGACTATTTATGTCCCAGATCAAGTGCTCTAAGCGCCAATCATTTTGTGAGTTTCTTTCTGGACATGGTGATAGATGCCCCCCAGGCGCATTGGCTGCGCTGTGCCAGCCATTCCGGAGACAATGACCAGCCAGAAGTATAGTGCAGACACAAAGCACCACCCCTCTCTATTCCTCTCTTCTCCAGTCTGCTTTCTGAGGACAGCGGAGCAGTCGTCATTCAGCTTTAGCTACTGAATAGCCAGTTAGAAGCATGACGACAAAGAGTACCGCGGCACACCTGGCCCCAGCAGTACCGATCTCTCTGCCTCTAATCCCCACTGGCACCCAGCCCCTTCTCCTGTCCCCATCTCCCCTCCACCACCTGTATGTGGCTCCCCTCCACATCTAATACCTGGGCACCCAGCCCCTTCTCCTGTCCCGAGTTCCCCTCCGCCTACAATCTCCGACTCCTCGAATCCTCCTGTAACCAGCTCCCCACCGCCTACTCCTGATCCCGCCCAGCTCCCCACCGCCTACTCCTGATCCCGCCCAGCTCCCCACCGCCTACTCCTGATCCCGCCCAGCTCCCCACCGCCTACTCCTGATCCCCAGCTCCCCACCACCTACTCCGATCCCCAGCTCCCCACCACCTACTCCGATCCCCAGCTCCGCCTCCCACACAAAGACGTGGAGGAGCCATAAGGACCTGCTGCATGAGCACAGCCGCCCCCACCCAGCAGACAATAACTTGTGGATTTCCTTAAAAAATAAATAAATCTTTTTTTGGTATATTTTTAAAATGTATTTGTTTGTTCGCTTTTTTTTAATGAAATTATGCAGAAACTACAGTTTCTGCATAATTTTAACACTGCTATGTAAGAACAGTCTAATGCAGAAGATTTCACAGAAATCTCCTGCAGAAGGCTAACTACCACAGCAGATTGCAGTCCCCATTATTGTCAATGGGGACTGCAGTCTGACCTCTATGTACAAAACCTATGCTCTTGGGGGTATCAGATGGGCATTCTAGGGGTATATGGGAGTGCAGGCCTCCACTGGGCGACCCACCCAGACATCGACCGCTACCGAGAGGGGAACCGCCCCCTGCTCCAGCCTCGGCTACTGTCTCCCTCTCCAGGGACCGGCTGAAGAGCAAGGTCGGCAGATGGAGCGGCTGACAAGAGCCCTGCGTTCGCAGTGACAGTTGGTCGCTTTAAAATGTAAGAAAACAAATAAAAGCCTAAAAAAGGAACAGCTGCAGCTGACAAAATAAACCCACACATCTATGGGCACTAGGTGGGGAGGAGTATAGAGGAGGAGGAGTCTGTGCTGTCTAGCTTTAACCTTTTACTGCCAAGACTCCTCCAGCTCCACCTATACCCAGCATACTCGTATCCCCCCATGGATGAAAGAGAAAAAGGTTGGGTTACACTTTCATAACTAACCCTTATCCAATATTGGAAATATAAAGACATAGTTGATGTTGAAGTGTTAGTGAAAATAATTACGAATATTGAAAGCCGTCAGAACGCAAGAATTGTTATTACTGCACATAAATCAGATGGAACGCAAGCGGTTTGTGCATTACATTTATAAAGACGTTTTCAATAGCAAAGCACGTTTACGATGGATGGTGCATTACAATGAAGATGAAGAGAGCTGCCAAGCCTTCAGTGTGTTAAGTGCTCTGATACAAAGTGCTGCTGCTGTCAGGTTTCTCCAATTTGACAGATCAAATCTTATTTTCATTCTCAAACCTCGAGAAGAGATACTGCCAACATACATTCAGTGTGAGCAAATTGATTAATCCCTCTCAACAGATCACACATCTCTTGATTACAACTAGGAGACGTTAAGCAGCATTATTCTGAAGTGACAACACTTGACAAATTCCCAAACCACATCGCTCAGCCTATTGTAGCTGGCATTAACTGCAATGAAAAATTAATTTCCCTTATCTTCTTCTAAGCCCCAAAATCCAAATCCTCCAAACAGACTACTCTTTCTGTAAAGGTATTATGAAAACCTCAGAAAGATTAATTACATGTCTTCAGGTGACATTAAATTAATTTCGGTGCTCGTGACAGACATTTGATAGTGCATATTGAGAGGATAGATAACATTGTCAGGATACACAGCAGGACACTGGAGCAGTGTCCCAGGGCTGCATCTTACGCATTGTGCTGTGATAAGGCCAATACCTCACTGTCATTGGCACTGTTACCGATCTTGCAAATCTTAAGACACAGATTTCTATAAGGTCTGACAATGCTATGGCCTTGCAATAAACACGTTCCCTAACCAGTCAGGAAGATGAAATAGAAGATGGTAAATGATTGCCAAGATGCAGCCTCTGAATAAAATCATTTCAGTAACTTGACAGTTCACAGCATCAACAACAAATCCCTCTGACGAAGAGATGGAGGGAGATGAGCAGGTGGAAGAAATAACATACATACAAAAAAAATTAGGCACAAAAAAACAAAAAACAAAACACACAACCCACTAATTATTTGATGATAAAAAAACACACAAAAAAAAACATCAGATGGAGAAAGATCAGGTTAGAAGAACTGAGAACACACAGTACCAGTTTTTTACACACAAGAACATAGTACTACTACAAAGGTCACATCTATATCTGTTTTGTGAATATTAGCTTTTTAAATAGCATTTTTAGGTTAGTGTTTCAGGAACATTTAGTGCTAAAGGTAGCGCTGGCTTTGGGCAATAACACTAACTTCTTAACTGGCGAGGTTGCATAGGATGCGACTGCAGCCTGCTGTGCTCCAGCTGACACTGTCGCATCCCATGCAACCACGCTGCCCCACTGCGTCCCCTGGCTTTTAAATGGAAACAGATTTCTTCCGACTCCCTAGAACCTTAGGCAGTGATACAGGGATCCGTAATTGCCGACATCGCGCCCCAGTAGGCGAACTGCATTTTGGAGGGCATGCGCCGGGGACAGGAGGGGTACTTTTATTCCCCGCTGAGCACTATTTGGCTGAGATCAGTTGTGGCAGGGGGAAACTGATCATCAGTGCACCGACACACGCTGCGCTCTGCATGTGTGGAGGGGGCGTGGTTATGCCCCATGCTGATGGGAAGTAATACTCCCATAGGGGAAGGAGGGGTGGAACGACTTTCATCAGGGGTGGGAGATGGGTTCCATTAAAGTAATTTGAGACGGGAAAGGGATGTGGGGGGGATGCAGCCAATAAGTCACGCAGCGCTGATGTTTCTATATGAAAAGTTAGTGCCACGTGACTTTCGACTGTATTACAGTGCCGGGCATACACCTAGTAGTAATACTTTATGCGGCGCAAGTGAGCCACCAGGTACTTGTGCCAAGTGTCTGTCTCGCCCAAAAACGCTCCTTAGTCGCAAAAGGATGGTACAAACTGCTTCTCAAGGCTGCACGGATTTAGTTATGTGACACTTGTATATCTGTGTGCTATTGAGTTACTTTTAGCTTTGAACCAGCAATATAGACGTGATATATGATAATGCTCAGTTCTAATTGGTCAGGCTGGAGGTGCTCCCAAGAATCAATGAAAATATTCCATATGTTTTGGCCAAAGCCAAAAAGACACAGAAGATGATTCATTTTGTGGGGCACAGGTTTAAATCATGTGATGTAAAATAATTAGTATAAATGCTATTGAATCCGTATTGAAGCACAACAGACCTTGGCATGGAAAAAATCTGTGACCGCTACATTGTAGCACTTCATATACAGATTCAGACGCACACAGATATGCAAGTGTCACATATCAAATTAATTAGTGCAGTCTCTTGAAGCAGTTTGTTGCATCTGTGTGCAAGTAAGACAACTTCAGACGAAAAAGACGCATGGCGCAAGCAGAGTCAGATGGCACCTGGCGCACAGAGAAGGGCTATTTGGTGCGACTGCATCAATAGTGTATGAGAACACATCTACCTTCACTAATGCTGCTATTCTCAATCTAGAACAGGAGCACTAGAGAGCTGCAGGAAGGCCCCGCCCCTCCCTGACTTTACAGCTCTCACAGGCTGCCTGCTAGACAAAGCCTCACTAGTACTCCAGCCAGTGCCATCCACGTCTGGAGGGCATAAAATGGACTCAACGAACAAAAGCTGGGTACACACTGATTGATTTATCTGTCTGGTGGGAAGGAAAATCTGGTAATGTATGGGAGCAAATACCAATAGAAATTTGCTCCAAAACCCTGGAAGACAAACCAGAATTTCCTTTCCACCAGACAGATATATCTGTCACTGTGTACCCAGCTTCAGGCATTGGAGTGAATACAAAATCATAAAATACAATGTGAAAGACTGAAAGCCATACGGATAATTATTCCAGCATAATGCTGCCAAAGGTGCTGCTTCAAGTTACTGCATTACACTTTTGAGTTTCTCTTTTACATACATGGCCTCTTCGTTCGTTCTTTTTAAAGAACAATTAATGACCAATTAAAATCTTCTATTAGCTATTTATTACAAAAGTTGGAGCTATCAAATTGTATTGTATTCAGATCATTTATTGTGTCCAGATACATAAAAATACAAATGTAAAAATCCTTTTCACATGACTGCATGAAATATGTACATATACACAAAAACAAAAAAAATTGCAGCATGCAGAGGGTGATGTACAGAGTGCTATACAAAATGATTAGGGTAGGGTACCAACAGTACCCAGCATGTAACACTGCTGAGCACATTAACCCAGTAATGCACATCACATACCAGCAATTTCCATCACAAAATCTACTTAATTGGCTGTGGAATGCTGCAGACAAACCGATAGCAGGCATTATGGCTGCAGGGATGCACACCTATTACCTAATTGCTAGGATCAGAAGCCTGTCTATTTTTGGAACCAGGTGAATTTCCCTCTTTAAAAGATTAATTCAACCATCTTTTGTCCAAAGATTTCCATTAATTAGAAATCATGTCTAATTACCAGATGAACATAAAATGTTGCCCTTCTTGGGTCTTTATTCAAACAGACATCTGAAGGGCTGGTGCACCTACATCACATGCAATTATCAGGGCCCTCATTAAAATATCAACCATGTCTGTATTATAAAGACAGGTAATTCTTCCTTCTACGTATTTTGGGCTCATTAATCAACCGTTCCTATAAAAGGGTGATCTCTTTGTGGTAACTCCTTCACCTGGGTAAACAAGGCTGAAGTACTACAGAGATCTTGATTGCTTTTAAGCTGGGTACACGTTAGCCGGTATGTCTTCCAATCCGTCCGACAGAGTCTACATCGGCCAGTGTGTATGCACAACAACCAAGCGTGCTTCCGTTTGGTCATCATCGCATCATCAAAGCCCATCGCATAGTAACAATGAACTAAAAGAGAATGCACCAGGTCCATAAAGTACACTGAACCAGCAGTGTGAGAATGCCACACGCCCTACATATACAGTGCCTTGCAAAAGTATTTACCCCCTTTGCATTTTTCATGTTTTGTTGCCTCACAACCTGAAATTAAAATGGGATTGTTTGAAGGTGTGTATCATTTCATTCACAGATCATGCCTACAACTGTGAAGTTGTGTTTTTTTTTATATTGTGAATCAAACAACATTTAGGACAACATAAGAGAAAACTTCAGCGTGCATAACTATTCACCTTCCTAAAGTCAGTACTTTGTCAAGCCACCTTTTGCAGCAATTACAGCTGCAACTCGCTTTGGATAAGTCTCTATGAGCTTGCCACATCTTGCCCCTGGGATTTTTGCCCATTCCTCTAGGCAAAACTTCTCCAGCTCCTTCATGTTGGATGGTTTCCGCTCTGAACAGCAATCTTCAAGTCTGACTACAGATTCTCAATTGGATTGAGATCTGGGCATTGTCTAGGCCATTCCAACACATTTAAATGCTTCCCCTTAAACCACTTGAGTGTTGCTTTTGCAGTATGCCTCGGGTCATTGTCCTGCTGGAAGGTGAATCTCCGTCCCAGTCTCAAATCACAGGCAAACAGGTTTTGCTGACGAATATCCCTGTATTTAGCACCATCCATCTTTACCTCGACTCGAAACAGTTTCTCAGTCCCTGTTGCTGAAAAACATCCCCATAGCATGATGCTGCCACCACCATGTTTCACTGTGGGGATGGTGTCCTTGGGGTGATGGGAGGCAGGGCCGTAGCTAGGGTAGTGCGACCGGTGCCATCGCACAGGGCACCACAGATCAGGGGGTGCTGTTTGGGCCGGTCAAATTTCTGTTTATTATCATTCTCACTTGTAGCTTCCTCTTATTTCATCCCCAGCATCTCCTGACCTCTCCTATCTCTGCCCTGGCCCTTCCCCATGAAGCCATGGCCCTTTTTTGGGTGCATTATGTCCCTTTGAAAAATGAGGGGGGCGCCAATGCTCTTTCTGGCACAGAGCACCAAAAAGTCTAGTTACTGCTCTGATTGGATGTGTTGGGTTTGCGCCAGACATAGCGTTTTCCTTGGTGGCCGAAAGTTCAATTTTAGTCTCATCTGACCAGAGCACCTTCCTCCATACATTTGGGGAGTCAGGAACATGCCTTTTGGCAAACTCAAATCGTGTCTTCTTATTTTTATCACTAAAGGTGCATACACACGATTTTTTGAACGATTATCGTTAAACGATATTGTTTAACGATAATGGTTTGTAAAAATCGTTCACTTTCTGAGTCAAACGATGAACGATTTTCGTTCATGCGCGTTCACGTTTGTAGTTCAGTCAGACTTGTCAACTCAATGATTTTCAGTAAAGGAGTATGCAAAAATCGTTTGTAGTTCTAAAAAAATCGTTCATTGCATTTAAATGAACATAGTAAATGAACAACTTTAGTAAATGATTTTAGTTCATTTTTTCAAGGTAGAAAATAGTTTACTAAAATCGTTCATTAACTAAATCGTTGTGTGTGTATGCAGCTTTAGTAATGGTTTTTTTCTGGCCACTCTTCCACAAAGCCCAGATCTATGGAGTGTATGGCTTATTTGTGGTCACATGCACAGATACAGCAGTCTCTGCTGTGGAACTCTGCAGCTCCTTCAGGGTTACTTTTGGTCTCTGTGCTGCCTCTCTGATTAATGCCCTCCTTGCCCGGTCTGTGAGTTTTGGTGGGCGGTCCTCTCTTTGCAGGTTTGTTGTGGTACCATGTTCTTTACATTTGATGATGCTCCGGGGGATCATCAAAGATTTGGATATTTTTTTTTTTTATTATAACCCAACCCAGAATTGTACTTCTCAACAACTTTGTCCCTGACTTGTTAGGAGAGCTCCTTGGTCTTCATGATGTCATGCCTCTTGCTTAGTGGTGTTGCAGCCTCTGGGGCCTTTCAGAAAAGGTGTGTTTATACGGACAGATCATGTGACACTTAGATTTCACACAGGTGGACTTCATTTCACTAATTATGTGACTTCTGAAGGTAATTGGTTGCACCAGAACTTTTGAGGGGCTTCATAGCAAAGGGGTGATTACATATGCACATGCCAATTTTCAGAATTTTATTTATAAAGATTCTTTGCGATATTTTTCTCATTTCACATCACTTCACCAAATTAGATTATTTTGTGCAGATACATCACATAAAATTCAGATAAAAAAAATAAATAAATAAATTACAGGTTGTAATGTAACAAAAAAGGTAAAAAGCTAAGGGGGTGAATACTTTTGCGAGGCACTGTATAGTACAATAATCCAGCACCAGACTGCCTCCCACCTCACAAAACAATACACCAGTGTGGTGCTGCTACAACCTCCATATAGCACACTGCACCAGCATGTGGTGGTCAAACTATTGCCAGCTCCAGTTTAATGCATTTGCTGGAGATCATAACAGGTTCCCAGCAAATAGAGCGGTCATGCACAGTGTAATCTTCTATTACAGCAGTCAGAGGCCCCCATCACATAAGTGAGACGGAATAATAGTGAATCTGATCGTTCGGTTAGGTGGCATAAAATGCGACTGCAAGCAGACAGGCTTCAAATGACCTGGTCACATCTTATGCAACAGAAAAGGAACCACCTCCAAAGACTGCAGACATCAGTGAAGGGCCGTTGGGCTGCTGGCGTTCTGTATCAGTGTTCTCTGTATTGCTAACTGATTGAATGAGCGCAAAAAAAGTGATCCAAAAAATATATACACACACTTCGCTCAAAGTGAATAGTCGACAATCTCTCTAGCAAAATCACAACAGCACACAATAAAACATCCAAAATTAGCCACAGTTCATTGCTACAAAAAGTTTAAATTAGAATGTGAATACAATTCAAATAAATATAGCATAAAAACTTATCCAACAAGTTTTACTGCTCCATCCTGAGATAGCACTGGAATTCGCTTTTGTTTGTGACACCTCATACAATGTCTTAAAGTAGCAACAGCGAAGCTGATTCTAAAAACCGTATCAAATCAAGTGAAGATATGTTTGTTTAAGGATGAATATATGTTTGAGGGTTTATCTTGTGTGGAAAATAAATTAATTTAGCAGGTGTGAGCCAATTTTGGGCATTAGATGCACAGAAGTGCGGCACGGTGCAGCCACAATTTCCATCTATGGGAGTACCACACGAGGGTTCACTGGAAAGTAGAATTTTGTGCGGTTTTTAGCTATTTTTTGACAACCACTTGCTGCAGCTAATTATGGAGGAAACCGGTACGCTGACCAAAGCATACAAGGGAAAACGCCACATTGATTTCCAAATACTGGATCCCAATAATGCCTGTTCAAATTTTTAACATTTTTCTCACAGTGATAACTGCAA
Source organism: Taudactylus pleione (assembly GCA_031769625.1). NCBI lineage: Eukaryota > Metazoa > Chordata > Amphibia > Anura > Myobatrachidae > Taudactylus > Taudactylus pleione. The sequence continues at coordinate 5,533,121 of JAUIMM010000516.1, read as the reverse complement.
GGATTGGTCCAAAACTCCCTGCTGGAGGGATACTGGTCAAGAAGAATTTACTGGCAGCACCATTTTTAGGGTTTGTGTTGTCAAGAGACTACTTATTTACTCAATAGATATTTGCACTGTGGATAAGGACGGATATAATCTTCTGCCTGATTATAGTCAAAGTTTTGCACAATATTGCCTAGGTATCGTAAACGGGATAACTGCTTCTGTCGAAACTCTGACCTCGGAATAGGGCGTCTCTACTGACAAAAGTCTGCTACTATTCAAAGCCAGACTGGGGTGGAAACAGTAAATACACCTTCCGCAAGAGCTTGGTTTAGAATCAAAATTTATATGCAGTGTGAATCAAAATCAGGCTAATTATATATATATATATATATATATATATATATATATGATTTATATATGTATAATAGAAAGGAATCCATAAAGAATGAACCCTTGCTCAGTAAGGGACACTGGCTCAGCATATATTTAACACAACCGCCCAATATATTATTGACTTATCCGACCAGACACTATGGGCGGCATCCAATTAGCCCCGAACATAGTTTGGGGGCTAATGGATAGTGGTGATCGTCGAAAAACAGGGATTATCTGCCTTTTTTGCCCTATCCTATTATTTTGGTCGAAAGACCCAATTTTAAAAACTGCGTGGGTCCTGTGGGACGCGCTGTCTGCAGCCAATCACCGCCACCGGCGTCTTCTCCACCAATAGCCGTCAGCGGTGTCTCCTCATCTAGTCACCGCCCCTCCAGTCCTCAATCAATCACCAGGCAGTTTAGACCAGCCAGACACTGGCCGGCCGACCACCCCGTCCTGTGACCAACAGGCTCCGCCCAGGAGCAGCAGCGCCTCCAGCACCCCAGCCAACCGCTTGCCACCTGTTTGCCCAGCCAGTCACTGTATTTGACTCTTCAGCCAATCGCAGCCTGCAGGGTCATCCTTCCTCTCTCTCTCTCAGCCACTGGAGGCTTCATGACAGTGGGGATGCCCCAGAGCTCCCATCCCGGGCGGGAGAGTGCAGAGAACCCTGCGAAACAGCATGGCCATATTGCGAGGCAGAGGCCGCAAACGTATCAGAACGATAAAACCGAACAAGGATATGTTGGCTCGACCAAGTGGCCGCTCAACAAAGTTGAGTCAAGGAAACCCCGCGGGCAGCCGCCCCGAGGGACCCACCGAGCGCATGGAATGCGCAGTGATGGAAGCTGGAGATTCCTTGGCCACATAGGCCTGCCTGATGGTCAGACGGATCCAGCGTGCAATAGTCTGCTTGGAAGCCGGCCAAACAGGACAACCGATATCATACCGGACAAACAGGGAATCTGTTTTCCATAGAGACGCGGTCCTATCCACGTAGAGCCTGAGGGCTCTAACGACGTCCAGAGTTCTGGGAGCCGGTGGGTCCTCTGGAAAGCCAGGGCTAGGAGAAGTACCACCTTCCACAAGAGGTACTTAAACTCAACCGTCTGTAACGGTTCAAACAGTGAAGACTGCAAGAAAGAGGACGAGATCAAAATCCCACGGAGCCGTGGGAGTGACAAAGAGAGGTTTCAAACGGATAACCCCCTGCAAAAAAAGGTCTGAACATCCGGGAGTAAGGCCAGTTTCTTCTGGAAGAAAATGGACAGTGCTGTAACCTGAACCTTCAAGGATCCCAGATGTAGGCCCACTGAGAATCCTTCCTGCAGGAAAAGGAAGTGGCTATAACACCTTGAACGTTGTAGGAGGCGATCCCCGCTGTTCACACCAGGTCACAAGACTTCCAGATACGATAGTAGTGTCTGGAAGTAACTTCCTTCTGAGCATGGTAGGGATTACAGTAGATGGGATCCCCTTCGCCTTAATATTGCCTTTTCAACAGCCATGCCCTCAAACGTAGCCGCCTTAAGTCTGGAAAGACAAAAGGACCCTGCTTCAGGAGATTCTCTCGTAGCGGTAGAGGCCACGGATCGTCTATCAGCATTAGACGCAAGTTGGAATACCAAGCTCTGCGGGGCCAATCTTGAGCCACTAACAGAACCCTGGCCCTTTCCCTCTTGATGCGTTGCAGAAGCCAAGGAAGAGAAATTTGCAGAAACAAAAACGAATCGGAACTGTCAGGGTTTTGTGAGTGCGTCCACTGCCACGGCCTCCTGGTCTCTTGTCCGAGAGCAGTGCAGAGGCAGTTGATGATTGTGTCTGGATGACATGAGGGCGACTTGTGGAAGGCCCCACCTCTGAACAAGCTATTGAAACACCTGGGGATGGAGCACCCACTGCCCGGGACGTACGTCCTGACGCAGTCGGCCTCCAAATTGTCCACGCCTGGAATAAATATTGCCACGGCGAATTCCTCCGCCCAGAGAAGAATGCGGATTACCTCCTTCATTGCTGCCCGACTTCTGGTGCCTCCTTGTCTGTTTATGTACGACACCGCCATGGCGTTGTCTGACTGGACTCTGACGGCTTGACCCCGCAACAGGTGATGCGCTAGTTGAAGAGCATAAAACACTGCCTGTAATTCCAAGATGGTTATGGGCAGTTTCGCTTGCTGTGGAGTCCAGCGGCCCTGGAAGTGGTTCTCCAGAGTCACTGCCTCCCACCCCCTCAGACTCGCGTCTGTGGTGAGGAGAATACAATCCCACACTCCGAATATCTTGCCCTCTAACAGGTGAGATGAATTCAGCCACCAGAGAAGAGATATCAGAGTTCTGGGGGCCAGCTTTACTCGATGGTGCAGGAATAGATGGGATCTTGACCACTGGGAGAGGAGAGCCAGTTGAAAAGTCCTGGAGTGGAATCGGACGTATGGAATGGCTTTGAAGATTGCAACCATCTTTCCGAGGAGTCGTATGCACAGGTGCACCGATACTCGTCAATGTTGTATGATCAGCCCCACCATCTCCTGAATGGAAGTTGCTTTTTCCTGAGGAAGGAAGACCTTCTGTGTCCAGAATCATCCCCTCTGTGTTGGCTGCAGATGGGACTTAGGAAAGTTCAAGATCCACCCGTGTCCTATAAGGAGCCTGTGAGTCAGCAGAATGTTTTGTAATAATGGGTTCCTGGAAGGAGCTTTCAGGAGGAGATCGTCCAGGTAAGGGAGCCATCATCACTGCCATTACCTTGGTGAGCCTTGGGAGCCGAAGATAGGACGAAGGATAAGGTCTGGAATTGAAAATGTGAGTCCCGAATAGCGAATTGTAGGAACGCTTGGTGAAGCGGCCAGATGGGAATGTGTAGGTAGGCATCTTTTATGTCCAAAGACACCAGAAACTCGTTTTCCTCAAGCCCCGCAATAACAGACTGAAGGGACTCCATCTTGAAAATTCTCAGATTGAGATCCTTCAGGTTCAGAATAGGTCTGACCGATCCGTTCGGCTTCGGAACCACGAACAAGCTGGAGTAGAACCCTTGTTTTAATTGATGTGTGGGTACCTGTACCAACACTCGAGCGTTGAGAAGTTTGTCTACAGCTTCTTGTATCTAGACCAGTCTGCTGTTGAAAACTGGCAAATCTGTGGTGAAAAACAGAGGAGGTTGTTGGATCTGGAAATAGAGTTTGTACCCCTGGGTGATTAGGTCCCAAACCCAGGCGTCTGGACAAGATTATGCCCACGCTGCTCTGCTCTCACCCTGGGGGTCCCCCAGGTGAGAGGGAAACTCATCATGCACTGGGGTTGGAGGAGAGCTTATTGTCCTGGTGTGCAGAGGTTGCTGCGGCTCTACCTCTGGAACCAGGTCCTCATCTGGAACGGCCTCTATATCTTCCTGGGGCACGAAAGGACGGTACTGAATAAGGCTTACGGGAAGCCGGAGCAGCTGAGGGGAGAGAAGTAGATTTACCCCCTGTAGACTGGGAAATCCACTTGTCCAGTTCGGGTCTGAACAGGACGTCACCAGTGAATGGAAGTGCTTCCACCACCCTCTTTAATTCTGCATTAGCCTGCCACTGTCGCAGCCAAAAGGCTCTGCGGGCCGATATTGCTAGAGCAGAAGACCTAGAAGTGAGATTACATACCGCTTTTGAAGCCTCGCCAAGATAAGCAGCAGACTCCCCAATCTGTTTTATTAAAGGAATAAGATCCTTAGCTGGGAGTTCTGTCCGTAATCCTTCGGATAGTTGTTTAGCCCAGGCTTCAATTGCCTTATTGACCCAGCAGCCCACGGCAAAGAATCATGCCCACTACTGTGTAAATGGACTTTATGGTGTTCTCCAACTTTCTGTCAGAAATCACTTTTATGAAAATGGCCCCTGGTACTGGCAGAACCGCCTATTTGGACAGACGAGACACTGAGGGATCTACGGAGGGAGGAATCTCACATAGCTTCATGCTTTCTGTAGGGAAAGGGCAGAAGGACAAAAGTCGACGTGATACCTGGTATTTTTTATCCGGGTGTTGCCAGGAAGTGGTCAGGATAGAATCCAGCTCTTCAGATGCTGGAAAGGCGGCAGTCTGTCTTTGCTTTTTACTAAAGATAGATGGTGGAGCAGAACCCTGGTCCTCTTCCTTCACGTTTAATACCGGATGTATTGCTAAAATCAGAGCTTCTATCCCCTAGGACAAAGGTTCCGGTTCGTCCGAAACCTGTTCGACCCCAGAATCATGAAACTCGCCCTCCTCTAGTGGGGGCATATCCTCATCCTCAGTGTCATCTGACTGTAGGACTAAGGGTAACAGTCTCTTCTTGGGAACCTGTGGTGAAAACCCTGCGGAAGGGGCGTGGGACGTGGTCATGGATTTGTGAGTCCCTCCATTGACTTAGCTAGGGAACAAGCCCAGGTTGGTTCAGGGGGTGAGAGTAGAATTCTGAGATCTGGGAAACTCTATCCTTATGAGAGGCCTCCAGTTCTGCAGACAGGTGTGACAGAAGTGAACTGCGCCACCCAAGACGGGGGTTCATGTGTCTGGGGTGATCTTTGAGCCTGCTGCTCTGAATCACAATTGTCACACAACAGGGAGCTAGATGATTGTCCCTGTGTAAACTTTTCTGCGCCCTTTGTGCAAGAAAAAAAGTTTTCTGTAAAGCTTAAGATACTCTTCCAGCCATGGTACACAACACTGACATACAAACAATACAGTAGTGTAGTGGAATGTGTAAGAGTAGAGGAGAGCCACACCCAACCAAATAGCGCTGTTAGCAGTGCCAAAAGCGCTATGCACAACAAAGCAAGAATATAACACTGTGCTCCTATAAAACCTAACCCCATTGATCACTCAAGAATCCTGGGGAGACTGTCTCCGTCTCAGTGCTGTCAAAATGATCAGCGCAGCCCAGCAGCAGGACTGTAATGGCCGTCGGCTGTGCTCTGGAAGCGTCGGAGGCAGCTGGGAGCAGACCTCAGTTGTAGGCTCCACCCCCCTGCTATGGCGCCCGTTTTAAATACTGTATCTTGCGCACACTGATCGCCGCTGCTAGTTTACACTGCCTTTTTATTGTGCCTGGCAACCCCACTAATTGGGGAGCCAGGAAAATACGCGCAGTAACTGCCTAGGCAGTCAGTGGCAGAGAGGGTAATGGGGGACCACGACGTGCGCTGCATGCAGCGCGTCGGGGTACTACCCCAGAGATAGTCTCTGTAGCCGAGGACCTGTGCGAGAGCCGCAAGCAGCTGTGATAGGGTCCCCCCGGCAGCTCCATTGTCGCAGACAGGCAGGGGCAGCCAGCTGCCTGTCATGTCCTCAATTCTTGTTTCAGCATCTTCTTTACCTATATATTAAACTAAACTATGCCGTGAGAAGCCCAAAGTATGACCAGCTCCCTTGGACACAATACTAAGACTGGCTTGTAGGGGGTATAGTGGGGGAGGAGCTAGTCACACTTTCCAAACTTAAAGTGCCACCTCCCGGTTAGCAAACATCTATACCCACACTGTCATGAAGCGTCAAGTGTCCCCTAGTGGATGAAGGAGAAAATAAACTACAAAGGGGAGATATTATAGGATTTCATAGAGATAGGTGAACTTTTTTAATGGAAGGACATATGCATTTTGACAACAGTTCATAGCAAAGTTTGTGGAAATTCGGAAAGCCCACACAACCAGTGTCATACCACAATGGGTGAGGAAGATTGTGCAGATCAACAACTGACAAACTACCCCATATGCTGTAAAAAGGGTAAGAAATTTAAAGCAAACATGTTTACCCACATACTGAACCAAGCAATCTGGAATGCTTTTATTGTATACAAAAAACCCAAACTATTTTTAAAGAAACTAGATACTTCTGTAAAGTGTGTGTTGTCAGAATTTCAAGGTTCAGATGTTTCAAAATATATATCACACCGGTGGCTGTCAGTGCCAAGCACCTGACGGAGCTATTCAATTGTTGCTTCATTAGCGTGCAAGCAGAAACATGCAAAAAGTCTGTGGTTTGTGTGCGCAGCTAAACCTAGTGTAATTGGGTGCAACAAGCGCAATAATTAATAATGGGCACCCAAAAACAATTTACAGGGCTATATTGGGCACCCATTAATTATTGCGGCGCCTAAAACAATTGAATTGCTCTATATATTTGTGGTAAACCTAAGCATACTTCTTTACAGATTTAATCAGGACTTTCTTTTGTACATGGTAAAAAAATGCATGAAGAGCCACTATAACAGGGTCCAATTTGCAACGCCAAAAGGTGAAATCAGAGCATCTATGAATGTCTACAAAGGACAAAAGTGCAATAAAAATAAATACACCAGTATTCGTCAGGGTACAGGGTAGCGATTTACGCTCTCCTGCGGCCAATCCCTTCCTCCTCATTGAATGATTGACCCTGGCCCGGCTGTAGGCAATAAAAGGCAGAGGGAACGATTTGGCGCCTTTACTGTCATGCATTGTAGGGATAGCCATCGGTGATACCATCGATGGTTGCCATTGATTGCAAAATAGCAAGTAGCCATCAATGGTTACAAACTATTCAATGGATGAGCATTAATGGTTTCACCAACCAGTGGTCATACCTGTTTTTTGACTGACTGGCCCGTGGGTTAATCAGAACATGAGGGTGGGGCTTCACAGGTGCCGGGGGCGGAGCTTTGCTCCATGTCCCTGCACCTTGTTAAAAAAAAAAAATACAAAAAAACCACCACACATTTGGTTATTCTTATACATCGATGAAAGGAAATCTTCTGGTGCTCCCCCACATCGATGGCAAAAGCATTCGACATCGGCTATAAACCATCAATGATTATGAATCATCGATGGCTATCCCTAATGCACTACAGGGACAGCTCCTGACCTGGCGTGACGAAGACAGCTCCTGCACCTTGAGTGAAGACATCCTCAGGTAAGTAAGCAGTAGCGGACGGGGGTTTACTGGTGACACTTGCTCTGGGCCAGATTGAGGTAGAGCAACTGCACAAGCGTGCTATAGTGGGGGCAGTGCGGCAGCTACCAGGACTCGCACCCAGGGGTGTCTGGTGGGCCTGCTTATGTCTGCACCAGGGGAAGGGGAGTTGCAGGGCGGCTGTCCATACTCGCCGGCCCGGCAGCATGAAATCACAATTGTGACAAGCAGCCTAGCAGAGATTCAGATTGGTTGCCTGTCACTACAATGTGACGGCTGTGCGGGGCTCAGTGTGGTGAGCAGGGAAGGTTCGGAGACTGCTCACCACACCAATGTACAAAAGTACTGCAGAGCCGTCTGAGAGCCCCCACAGCCAGTGCACTGTAATTACAGACAGAGAATCTGATGTTGCTGCTGCCGGGCGCTGCGGAGTATGTAGAACTACCTTAAACACACTTTTTTTTTTTTAATATATACTTCTCTCAATCCCAAACCCCATGTGTGCCTCTGCCCCAACCCCTATCTGTGTGCCTCTGATTGGGGAGCCCTACTTGTTTAATTTATACTGGCCCCACATATTCTGCTGTAAGCCTGCCTGCACCCACAGTGCTGCATCCTTGTAGCCTGGCAGCGCTGGACTTTTCAAAGTGATTCAGATGCAGCCTGATCCTAGGCGTGACCCAGAGACGGTGATGTGGAGACGTCACGTAGCTGCATGCCACCTCCTGCTGCAGTTATGCAGTGACACAGCAGGGCAGGCTGCAGTGCAATGAATTTGAAACAATGCGTTTATATATATTTTTTTATATTTTTTGTATTTTTTCCTGTGGGGGCCAATGTGTGTCAATTTTTTCCTGTGGGAGCCAATGTGTTCACATTTTTTCCTGTTGTATTTTTTATCCTATCCAGGCCAATGTGTGTGTTTTTGTTCATGTGGGGCCAATGTGTTTGTTTTTTCGTACTGGTGCCAAGGTGTGTGTTTTTTCCTAGTGGCCAATGTCACCTGCTACATGCTTCATGGGCTGTAGCTGCTAAATTGTTAAGATTTACAGAAAACCTTAATTTAGATGGGACCCAGAAAATGTCAGGTAGGACCCTGATTTTTTAAAGTGAGGGGTCCCTGGGACCCACATTTTTTTTGGCTCAATGTGATCACTGTAGGGTACCAAAAAACACAGACACTTCCAGCTTGTCCATTTCTTTCGCTATATTACATCAGACAATTAATGAGTTACTGACTGAAATAAATGTTTCACACAAGCTAAACAAAACACATACCATAAAGCAAACTGTAGACCATTCTCAAACAGATGGGAAGTGGAGGGAATCTTGATTAAATACGGAAATTAATATTAAACAGAAAAATGTTTCCGAAAAACCGAGAAGACAATGAAGCAAATGGCTTTTACATTTTGAGAATATGCTTATTGAAGCAAAGATAATGTATTAATCTAGGGGACAGATTTATGCCCAGTGGCCTTAAGGAAGAAACTCTGTGGGGGTTTCCTTTTGTCTGCAGCACAATTTTCTGCAATAATAAACAGTAGAATGGCTCAACTTTGTTGATAGAATGGCGAAATGATTAATACTGTCTGCTTAATCTTTGTAAATTATTTATAAATAAAATCCTTGTTTGCAATCCCATCTACCAATATCTGCAGTTGTCCTAAGGGGTTAAGTATCTTTGAAAACATATGGGTGATCAATCTAAAATGTTTGGCGATCAGTGACATCCTCAAGTGGCGAGCACAATTAAAACACAATCTGTCTGCCATGATGCCTCTCCTACTCGCTCCATATTCCCTACTTTGCATTCGGATGGCTGGTGATCCTTTCTTTAGCCGTGAAGGCCTTTGACTAACAGACATCCAAAAAATGTTGGTGCATCTGTGTGCCTCTAATTTTGTTGATACGTTATCAGAACGCGGCATGGGAACGAGAATTCGTTACACCAGAATTTAACATAACATATAATGCTATTTTCTGTTGACCTTTAAATGATTAGCAACCTTCTGACATGAAAACCATCTACAGCAGGGTGGTCACATGTCCAAGCCAACATCTAGTCTTATCAGACCAGTTAGGAGGAACTTTGCTGTTATGGGCTTAACCAACATCTCATTGCCCATAACAGCAGTTGTAGGCAGATCACACATTATTTGGCCTTCAACTGCGGCACTCTCTTGTATTTTTCCCACAGCATTTACATGATTAAATAAAGTGCTATTCTTTTTGACCACTGACCCAAATAACCAATGACCTAGTATTGTGTATTTCTGTGGAACACACTAACACTCAGAGAGCAGTGTGAAATTTAGGTGAAGTATCTCAGATTAGTAATAACCACAACCATTACTCCTGACTATGAGATAGGCAAATGACCAAAGTCTTCATCTCCTACAGGCTAAAGAAACACATTTGCTTTATATGTGCACCTTACAATTACTACTATTTAAAATGCAATGTGTCCCAATTTATATTCTAGAAATGTAAACAGTTTAGGGAAATGCCAAATCAAAGCCACTTACCATTCCAGATAACTTAATCACGCGGACTTTTGAGGCGATTTGCCCATCTCCACTGCTATTTGACCTCTGCATGACTGTCCTCTTTGCTCCTGTGGGCCTCTGCTCCTGTGGCCTCCCCTGAACTTGAACTACTTTTACAGTCTGTAGCGAGCCTAGCGGCATAGGGGATACAGCAGGGCACACCTGTTGAACTTTTGGAAACTGGTTTTCTGCTGCAACCCTGGTTTGCACAGCTTGCTTAATCATTTTCTTCTGTTGCCCTTGAAATGAAGCACTGGTTCCAACGGTCTGGAGCAGGGGGATTTTCTGCGGCAAGTTGCACAACAAGGACTCTGGCTTTTTGGAAATCGGTCTGTTCCTTACATGTGGCCGCACTTGCGCAGTGATGTGAGGCAATATCTGACTACAGTTATTTTCCACCTTTGCCGTTGGATTTTCCGGCTCGGGCTGGCTTTGCTGCGCACTGCTGCTGGGCTGTTGCTGAGAAAGCCTTTCCAGCAGCTCTTTCTTTCTTGCTCCTGCCTGCTGTTGCCGTCGCAGCTCCTTCTGTTTCAATATCTCTTCTCTTAAACGCTTCTGCTCTTCAATCTTTAAGCGATATTTTCTGGTCTCTTCGTCTTCATCAGGGAACTTTAAAAGGGAGAAAGGAAAAAAAAAACCTTTGAGAACACTAATTAAGGGTGTTTTCTGCCACCATTGGTTATGCTACCAAGATCTCCCTCCATACAAACAGGGCACAATTTGTAGTTTGGACACGCACAGAAATTGTTTTTGCCCCTCCATAAATACAGGATGAAACGACTATGGAGATATACCAGAGAGCCTGTCAGATCGCTTTATCTCATTCTCCCCTGACAAACTAACAAAAGGTAGTGAGGTAAATGACCTGAAAAGGTTTCATTAGAACTATTGATTTTTCTTACAGAATTTTAAAGCCTGATCTCAAACTCATTTGTCACACAATAATTGCTTATAATGAACACCACAAGCCAAGTGACTGACCTTGAACTCAAGCACCCTTCTCCAGAATCAAAATGATGTCAACTGCAAAGCAGGAATATTAATGTTATACTACAAAGACTTATTATTCTGCGTTCATGCCGTCTGTGGATGAAAATAATGAGCAGCAAATAACCTTTGCTCGGTCTCTGCACTCTAAGCAGCCAAACGCACTGTACCAGTTTACAGTTTATTAAGAGACAAGAGTACACAACTTAAAAAATAAGAGATATGGTAAGAACTTACCTTTGTTATCTCTGTTTCTACGAAGTCCATAGGGTTGACCTTGGGGTATAGCTGGATCTGGATCCACGGGCATCACGCAGTTAAAGCCTTGCTGCTCCCAGGATGCACTTGGGTCTGTCCTCCTCTATACCCCGCCCCCGAGCCACAGCACCTCAGTTGGTAAGCAGCCAAGGCCGGAGGAGGAGACTAAACAGAGAGAAGGAAGACTGGAACACACAAGAAACCATACTCACAGAAATGGGAGACGGAAAACCGGTGACCAGCCACACAGCCCATTTGAAGCCAGGTGCGTCAGGGCGGGCGCCCTGTGGACCCTATGGACTTCGTAGAAACAGAGAGAACAAAGGTAAGTTCTTACCATATCTCTTGTTTTCTACTTCAGGGTCCACAGGGTTGACCTTGGGGATGTCCTAAAGCAGTTCAACTAAGGGCGGGGACGCTCCTGTACTGAAAGGAGAACCCGGCGCCCAAAGGATGCGTCCTGAGAGGCGAAGGTGTCAAACGCATAAAACCTCAAAAACGTCTGAATTGAAGACCGTGGCCGCCTTACACAGCTGAACAGCAGAGGCGCCACGTCTAGCAGCCCAAGAGGGACCCACAGAACGAGTGGAATGAGCCTTAACAGAAGCTGGCACAGGTAAACCCTCCTGTGCATAAGCCTCACAAATAACAGAACAAAGACAATGGGCTAACGTTTGTTTGTTGGCAGGCCAACCCCTCCTGTGAAAACCAAAGAGGACAAACAATGAATCAGACTTCCTAACCGAAGCAGTCCGGTCCACATAGATTATAAGCGCCCGGACTACATCTAAGGAAGCCTCACCAGCTGAAAGATCAGGTGACTGAAAAGCTGGCACAACAAGTTCCTGATTGATGTGGAACTTTGAGACCACTTTAGGCAAAAACTCAGGACGAGTGCGGAGCACCGCTCTGTCCTGGTGAAAAATCAGAAAAGGAGGGTGACAGGAAAGCGCCCCCAATTCTGACACCCTCCTGGCAGAAGCAACTGCCAGGAGAAAAACGGTCTTAAATGTCAGCCACTTGAGTTCCACTGACTCAAGAGGCTCAAACGGAGGACCCGTAGCACCACCGCCAAGTCCCAAGGAGCCACAGGAGGCACGAAGGGAGGCTGGATCCTGAGAACACCTTGGAAAAAGGTGTGAACATCTGGCAGGGTAGCAATCTGTCGTTGGAACCACACGGACAAAGCGGACACATGAACCTTCAGACAGGCAAGGCGTAAGCCGAGGTCCAAACCTGACTGAAGAAATTCCAAGATTCTAGAAACTCGGAACACCTGAGGATCATAGCTTCTGGACTCACACCACTGAAAATATGTGCGCCACACCCTGTGGTAAATCCGTGCGGAAGCAGGCTTGCGTGCCCTGAGCATGGTATCAATAACCGAACTGGAGAAGCGGCCTTGGTCGCCGACTGCCTCGGGAAGGACTGACCTTTTGTCTTGCCCTGAACCCGAAAAGGACCGAAAGGCAGAGCTCCGTACTTTGGTAGGTGCAGAAGCCGAAGGGAGGAAGGCTGATTTAGACTTGGCCAGAGAATCCACTATTTTGTCCAAGTCTGGACCAAAAAGCAACTCTCCATTAAAAGGTAAGGCCTCCAGGCCTTTTTTGGAGTCTGCGTCAGCTCTCCAAGACCGCAGCCACAAGGACCGACGCGCCAACACAGCTGCAGCCGACACCCTAGAGGTCAGCAAGCTTGCATCCAACGATGCTTCCCCAATGTAGGAAGCCGCATCCCTCATTTGTCCTATCAACGCTCTCTGGATATCCGGAGCATCATCCGGAAAGGTATCCTCCAAAGCGTTGGCCCAGCTCTCGATGGCCTTAGCCATCCAAGAGATGGCCATGGACGGACGGGCCACAGCCCCAGAGAGAGAGTAGATAGACTTTAAACAAGTCTCCACTTTCCTGGCCATGGGATCTTTCAGGGAGGAGATAAACGGCAAAGGCAACGTAGTGCTTTTAATTAAGCGGGTGACATGGGAATCCACTGCAGGCGGAGTTTCCCATTTCCTGCAATGAGCCTCAGGAAAAGGATAGTTGGAAGCCAACCGTTTCTGCGGTTGGAATCTCTTGCTGGGCAACTGCCAGGCCCCCGCCATATGATCAGTCAACTGGTCGGACAGGGGAAAAACAGTCAAAGCTACTTTGGCCTTTTTAAAATTAGGGCGCATCCTCCTCTATATGAAGGATGGCCCGCACCGCCCTAACCAATGCCGGCACATTAATGGAGGACTTAGCCTCCACCTCCTGGGCCCCGGCATCCGAGTCAGAGTCCTCATGGATCTCTCCGTCATCCGAAGACACGTCCGTGTCCGTGAACTGCACCGCCAGTGAAGCCGGAACGGGTCGCTTGGACGCCTTTGGGGGCAAATCACTGTGCAACATTGACTGAAAAGCCGATGACGAGGCCGCCAGGCTCTGAACAGAGCTGGAGAGGACATCCACCCATGGAGGAGGTACCGTCTGAGGATACCCTCAAAGGGTACCATTGACTGCTGCGTCACCGTGGGAGACTGCACGTATACAGGCAATTCCGCATAAGGACCCACAGTCAGACCCGGGAGGAGACTGCACCAGATGCGTAACCCCCGGGGAACGGGGGATGGTAGGCTGGGGCAACGCCCTAGAAGGTACCGCAGTCGGGACCGCAAGCCGGTCCGCGATCGACGCCAGCACTTGTGTAAACAAAGCCCAAGGAGGATCCTGCGCCACCGGGGGTTTAGAGGGACCAGGTACCAGCTGGCACCGCCCGCACAGACCGTCCTGAGACAAATCCACCCCATCAACCCCTGCCGAACAGCGCCGGCAGGAAAACAACACAGGAGCCACGGAGCGCTCATTCTCCTCATCAGACATGACACAATAACTTTTGCAATAAAAGTGTATCACCGAAAAGAGGTGAGGTGTAAAACACCCACGCACTCCCACGTATGCAAAACAAACAGCCCACAATATGGTACTGTGTAGCACACCACTGTATGTGACGGACCTCACAAATACGTAGATCTATATAAGTGAGGTACACAGAAAGAACAACCCTCCCCCACGCACCTGCGGGCCGTAGGAGAAGGAAAAGGATAGGTATAAGCTGACAGTAAGAATAAATAAGCACAGACAGCAGCACTAGCAAAAGTCACATACCATGCAGGAAGTTATACTCACTGCACCTTTCGCTACAATCAACCTCCCAGATTCAGTGTCTGGGAGGGCTATAGCGCTGTGAACACTGTCCTTAGCAGGGGAGAGGTACGCAGGGGGACCGGTCCACTTGATACCGCCTGGGAGTTCTGCATTGCTGCCACTGAGATGGCCGCCGGAGAGCTCTGAGGAGTGGCCGAGAGATAACAGCCCAGCGACGCCAGCACGCATGAGAAGGTGCGCTGGGCTGAGGGGAGGAGCCGCTAAACCAGGGAAGGCTGCCTCCCCTGGCTAGTGATTAACCCCAGGGACGCTGGTCCCTTCCAGCAATTATTCCCTGGTGGTCCAGCGGTCACGCGGGGTATTCCTTAGCAGGGGGAGCCCGCCGCCGCTACTAGCGCCGCCGGTCTGTCCCCAGAGACCGGCGGCTAAAGACTGCATTTCATCTCCCAAAGCGCTGCACGCGGTTTACCTTGCCCCGTAGAATCCAGCAGCAGTCAGTGGGAGGTCCCGGAGTACTGACTCCGGGGTTCCGCTGCGATCCCCAGATCAGTAATGGCGTTGCAGCGCCAGCGGGGCTGTTGGAGCGGCAGCGTGGACGTCCAGATGGACAGTCTGATGCTGCCGCTCTGAAGATAGTAAAAAATAAATAAAATCTTCTTTAAAAATAATAAAAAAATAAAGCTTAGGGGCTGCTTATGCAGCCCCACTGCCCAGGGTGACCCGACTCCGGCCGGGCACCAACTAAAACTGAGGTGCTGTGGCTCGGGGGCGGGGTATAGAGGAGGATGGACCCAAGTGCATCCTGGGAGCAGCAAAGCTTTAACTGCGTGGTGCCCGTGGATCCAGATCCAGCTATACCCCAAGGTCAACCCTGTGGACCCCCTATGGACCCTGAAGTAGAAAGAGGGATTTCAACACAAGTATCTTACAGAAGAGACTCTAACCAAGGTAAAAAGATGATTGGTTTTCTCTCAAAGCCAAACTTACATAAAGACTAAAACGGAATATTTTTCAACTACTACATCTTCAGCACTGATACAAAGTTGTCCATAGTGCATTACTGCTAATTGAAGTGGTGAAAATGCTAGATTAAGTTCAGGAGGTTCAGAGATCAGGTTTTGTTGGAGGGGAGAGGTATCACAGGCAATGCTGAAGGCACCATGCACCTTTTCTATTATGTACGTGGTTTCACTTCCCTTTGTAAGGCATATAAATAAAAAGTTTTTCTCCCTACCCATCTGATTATGTAAAACATCCCATGTGCCTGCAGCTTCACTCACCTGTTCTTCAACATTAGCTTGATCCTTTACTGGGTTGGTGGTGTACATTGGCTTGACTGCTTGTGCGTTTCCAAAACCTTCTAACCTGGCTTGTGGTGCTGTGGTGCCCACTGGCCTGACCTGAGCCGCAGGAGCAGAAGCAGATTTCCTTTTGTTCATATCAATAGAATGAGCAGGAGCTATGGGCAACTCCCGCAAGTTGCTATTTCTTGAATGCGGTGTCTGCAGATTGTGAGTTTTCACCATATTCTGAATTGCCATGCTCTACAAAAAAAATTAAATAAAAAATAAGGTTTTATAACTTAACAAAATTACAAATGAAAAAAAAAACAAAAAACCAACAGACTTAGAAATGGACTGCAGCACATACCGGTCTTTGTTTCAGAAGACCATGTCGTTGCTGCCCCGGCATTCTGTGTGAAGGGGTCTGTGAATTTGCTCTAAATGGAGGAGGCTGCTGCATGTGCAACGGAGGCTTTGGTGGTCCTCCAAGGTGGTGATGATGGTGCATTGACTGTATAGGTTGCATTGGACCCTACAAAAAAAAACAAAACACAAATATGACCTAATTTGCTTACACCCAAAGTGTTTAATACAAGTAAATGCAGAATTCTTCAATTGATATCTGTGAAGGTAGAGTGACATTCCCACTGTTGAAGCGGCCCAAATTAGTACTATAAAACAAATGCAAGATTCAGATAACATGAACTAATATTTCATAGGTCTTCAAAATGGGAGTAAAATTAATATTTGCTATTCTCATATTAAAGATGAATAAGGTTTCATGAAGTAACTGGTGTTTTAATAATTAAATGAATTACTCAGTCAAGAACAGCAGGTTGCTTTAAGAGGTAGGTGCTTCTCTAACAGAAAAGGCAGAGCATAGCTGCCAGCCTTGTTTATGGAGACGTGACTAGGACTACATGTTTAGTGCGTGCGTGATTTAATACTGTCATTTTTAACAGTGTTACGTAGGAGGTCATATTAACTGAATAATCTTCAATAACAAATTCAGTTTTGATTTAGTGGACCTTTAACATCCCATCTATTCTCAAATATATGTTTATAATTGTAATTTCAGGTAAATCACTAGACTGGATACTGAATACAAATGAAGTTCGGAATAATAAAAATGGTTCTGCTTCATTGAGGCAGTAAGGATACCAACATACCGTAACATGAGGTAGTAGTGATCTATAAGGGGACATTCACATTGACTGCGCTAATACTTAAGGAAACATTTGCTTTAATTTACATTTCTAACTTGTACTAGAAAAAGGAGCAACCATTCACAAAGGGCAACACTATTGTTTAACTACAGCACATGATTGTAAATGAATGTTGGATACATTTTATTTAACAATTAACAGTCATCCTACCTGAAGTTTGGATTTTGGACTTTTCCAATGTAATTAATTATGGGACTTGATGTATAAACTTAGACTATTTAGATTTATCAGTTTACCTAATGTCTGTAGTCCCTTCATAATAAAACTATAATAAAGCCTTGTCTTAGCTAAAATGCAAAGCTTATGTTTTCCTAGAAGACACCCTATACACAAACCTGCATGTTTGATTGCGTGTGAGGCATAAATGGCTGCCCAGGACCTGGTGAGAACTGCTGCCTTGGTGGCCCAAAATGCCTCATGTTTGCTGAAGGTTGATTGAAAGGTGGCATTCCCAGCTGGCTTGGAGGTGGCATGTTCATACGCACAGGGCGTTCTCTTGAAAATCCTGGAGAGTTAAATCCAGACTGGGGTCCAGGGCCATGCTGGGTGAAGTTTGACTGTGGACCAGATCCTGGCTGGTTAAATCCTGGCTGAGGTGCAGAGTTTGACTGGTTGAAACCTTGTTGGTTAAGTCCTGGTAGGTTAAATGGTGGCTGAGGACCAGACTGGTTATACCCAGGCTGAGGGCTTGGATGGTTAAAATTTGGTTGATTGAAACCTGGTTGATTTCCTGATGCATTAAAGCCAGACTGAGGACCTTGAGGGTTAAAGCCAGACTGAGGACCTTGTTGGTTAAACCCCGTCTGTGGACCTGGTTGGTTAAATCCAGGCTGATTAAATCCTGATTGCGGAGTAGGTGGATTAAAGCTAGTCTGTGGACCAGGTCCAGGTGGATTGAAGTTTGTTTGGGGTTGACTAAATCTAGGCTGTGGGCCTGGTTGGTTGAAACCTTGTCCAGGTGGATTGAACGGAGGTGGATTCTGGTTGGGAACTTGGTGGTTACTGTTCAAAAGTGGAGGTGGAGGACCAGGAGGAGGATTTCTCTGATCAAATATATGATGGTTAGGAAACCGTGGTTCTGTAAGTAATAGAAATACACCAGTATATTCAGCAGAACTTTAACAAAACCACAAAAATCTACATTCACTTATGAGATACAGAATTTCTGTAAGCAACTAAACCCAACAAGATGACCAATACAGTTTGTTAAAAAGTGAAGATTACTATGTTGTCTCTAGCCAAATTACTGGCAACTAATGACTATTGTCTATTTGACATTATCATTCTAAAGAAATAGTGACTCAACTCTTTTGCACTCAAAATCCATGCCTACCCTATAGTGAACCAGGCAAAGAGCGCCCTGAAGGCTCTCACTGTGGCACCTAGATGTCCAGCTACGGTAAACTTGCTGGATGCTCATTGTCCTGAACAGTGTGTTTGTTACTGGGGCCAGAATTCTTATGTATGAATGACATTAATGCTGCCCATCCACTAGGCGATTAAACCTAGCGATGGAGCGATAACAACGGTCTTTATCGCTCCATCGCTTGGTAATCGCCCGCAAATTGGGCAATAAAAGGTTAAAACCGACCAGCGATGCGCGAGCCTGCTGGTCGTTTTTAACATCAATCATCGTCCGAACATGACGGTCAACCTGACGACCGCCGTCAGGTTGCCATTTTTGGGGATGATTGATCTGCATACACTGTACGTCTGAACGTTCAGTGCATGCAGTTCACCCCGCGGGAGACGACAGCGTCGTAATTATGCCATCGTCCCCCGCATCACCTAGTGGATGGGCAGCTTAAGTTGTATTATTATGCAATTCTAAATAAACCTGGTCTGCAAATAAAAGGTGGAAATACTGTGCGGCAGAATACAAACATGTTCAAAAATATCTCAGAAATAATTAAAATAAAGGTAGTAACCGCTTGCACCTATTTACAGGACATGCCACAGTGTTTTGTCAAAGTAACATTAAAAAGTATTCATAGGAAACCAAGAAAATATGGCCAAGTTGCTATTAGTAAGTAGTAGGAAAGAATGCTAGATATATAATCTGTTCTTAGAGACAACATATATTACACAGTTAAAAAGGGGGAGTAAGTGTCACTATATTAACTTACCACCAATGAAGAAGGGGTCTCGCTCAGGCTGAGGGGGAGGTGGTGGGTTTCTCCATGGTTCCTGTAGTCTTGGGGGTGGATTAAAGTTGCCCGGCACTGGATTTGGGACATGTTGAAATTCTGGCATACTCTATTATAAAATAATAATAATAAAAGACCATTTATGAAGTGTCAAATAGTACAGTAGTGTTGAAAGAAAATAAAAAAGTTAATATTTTTACCACTTTGGCGATATTAAACTAAGTATTCTTCCATGCTATCAACATTCACAGATAATTTACGCTTAAAAAAATTGTTATATGGAGCCAGGTCTTAGTGGAAGTACAAATTCCTCATTAAACCTGGCTTTTCGCTTCATAATACTCAATCCAGCCCACCTTCTCAATAACAGAAGATAAGGTAGCCTTAATCCTTTTACAGAATTATACCCTATTTTTCTGCTTCTTTTATCCCCTTAAATATCCATCTAGTTAAAAAAAATTAACACTCTCTCACATACAATCACTACACAAATTATACTTTACATTTCCACATCTCTTGTTAATTACATGATGTTATCTACCGTAATCTATTCAAGGCCTGCAGATAACTTGGCCTACCGGTGAAAAGAAATTAAACTTAGCATAAATTGCTAAGCACAAAGTTAATCTTAAAAGAGAAAACCAGAATAAAGAGACTAACAGCTATTATGAGACTTATCAGCTTCACAGAAAAGGGTCACTCACACTTTCATAGGACTAATTAAATGTGTTAAAGTCTTTGTAACTTAATGAATCTTTCAATAAATTACTTCTCCGGTCTACAACATGTTTTCATTTATTAATTTCACTTCATATGCGAGCATTCTATCAGAATCCTAATGATGGTTAAACAGGGTCAGGCAGACAATTGAGAGCAATATAGCCTGCTACGCAAATTCAATTCTACATTAAGAGCATTAACCACTTTTAAGAGTCAGATTTAACTTTTCACTAATGCGGTTTCTTCTACAGGCCCTTACTGGAGTTCAAAGCGTCCCTCAGCACTGAGGAGTGAAATCATAGACAATAAGCCTCCACTGCAAAATATAGGACAGGCAAATATACACCAATAAACCTGGTCACCATGCTTTCGCTTAGCAAACGATTAGGTAAGGTAAAGGATTCTAGCATGCCTGTATTCTTGTCATGTAATACATTTACAATGTGTCAGAGAGCTAAAATCTGACAGTCACAACATGCATTTATTACATATACATTTATTAAAATATATACAGAAATAAACTAAACCATGCTGGAAATGATGAAAAATCCCATAACACTTGCAGTTTCAGTTACTACCTTCCTTGGAATGCCGCAACTAACAAGTGTACAAAACAGACACTACATCCAGATTAGGAAGTTGTACGTGTTAAGGGGAAACTATACCATAAAGGAAAGCTAGCTTCCAGGAGACTCATTTACATCTGTTGGCCTCTTGTATAACAGACTAACTATGCAAATATGCTATCCATGGCGTAAAACGCTCTTGAGCAGATAGGATAATTCCTTCAGTCATAGGGTTCTCCTGAGAGGCAAATGTGTCAAAGGCATAAAACCTAAAAAAGGTGTGGACAGAAGACCAGATGGCTGCCTTGCATAGCTGTTCAGCAGAGGCGCCACGCCGGGCTGCCCACGAGGGACCCACAGAGTGAGTAGAATGAGCAGAGACTATAGTCGGCACAGGAAGGTCAGTCTGCGTGTAAGTCTGTGAGATAGTCATGCAAATCCATCTGGCCAGAGTCTGTTTGTTAGCTGGCCATCCCTTCTTATGGAATCCATATAGGACAAAGAGGGAGTCCGATTTCCTGATGGAAGTAGTACGGTCCACGTAGATCTTTATAGCATGGACCACATCCAAAGAGGCCACAATTTCCTCATTCAGATGGAAGCGAGAAACCGCCTGGGCGTGTTCGAAAAACAGCCCTGTTCTGATGAAATATCAAAAAAAAAAGGGAGCGACAAGAAAGCTCCCCTAAATCCAATACCCTATGGGCAGAGGCTATAGCCAGAAGAAACAGTCTTCGCAGTGAGCCATTTGACATTCACCGATTCCAGGGGTTCGAATGGAGGTTCCTGAAGTGCTTTGAGCACCAATGACAAATCCCATGGAACCACAGGAAAAACAAAGGGAGGTTGTTTCCATAGAACACCTTGCATGAAGGTGTGAACATCCAGTATAGGAGCAATTCTGTGCTGAAACCAGATAGACACTTTAAAAGATGCTAGGCAGAGGCCTAGATACAGTTCAGCCTGAAGAAAGGCAAGAATTCAAGAAACTTTAAAGACTTGAGGGTCATCATTTCAGGGAGCACACCATTGGAAATACGTATGCCATATTCTGCGGTAAATCCTGGCTGAGGCCAGTTTACATGCTCTGAGCACAGTCTGGACCACAGAGCCGGACAAACCCTTAGCTGTTAGGATAGATGTCTCAAGAACCAAGTTGTTAAAGACAGACGGGCTAGGTCCGGATGTAGATATGGACCCTGAGACAACAGGTCTACTTGTAGAGGAGTTGAAGAGGAACGTCTATGGAAAGCCTTAGAAGATCAGAGTACCAATGACGTATGGGCCAAGCTGGAGCTATCAACAGGACTGGCCAACAGCAAGAGATCGTCCAAGTATGGGAGCAGTCTGATCCCTTGATGACGAAGAGAGGCCACCATAACTGCCATGATCTTGGTAAAAACCAGAGGGGCCGTTGAGAGGCCAAACGGCAGAGCCTGAAATTGGTAATGTTGTTGTAGTGTAGCAAACCAGATATATTGTTGATGAGAAGGCGCTATAGGTACATGTAAGTAAGTGTCCTGAATGTTTAGGAATACCATAAAATCTCCAGGCTGCATAGCTAGGTTAATAGAACGGAGGGTTTCCATATGAAACATGGGCACCCTGATAAACTTGTTTAGAGATTTCAGGTTAGGCTGATGAGACCCATTGGGCTGCTGAACTAAGGGTAGAATAATAGCCCTTGCCCCGTTGTGAGGAGGGGACCCGAATTATTACTCCTGAATTCAGTAAGGACTGAATGGCTTTTTGTAGCAGCATGACCTTAGTTAAGTCCGATGGAGGCCCTGTGCAAAAGAATAGTTGAGGTCGCCTCAGGAAGGAGAGGGCATATCCGTGGGAGACCACTTCTTTCACCGAGGCATCTGATGGGGTTTGATGCCAAACCTGGGCGAAGCCCGCCCCATCAGACTGCATGCTTGTCCTCAGACTTGGCAGGTGGACTTCTAGTAGCCCAGGCTTGTTTGGCCCTAGGCTTGAAGGCCTTGACTGATGTCTGCCGTGCGTGGTAAGAACTGACCCTTGGCTTTGCCTTGAGGGCAAAAAGACCGAAAGGATGACGTCCTAGGTTTTGTATTATATGCTGAGGGCAGGAACGCCACCTTTTTTTAATCTAATTCTGGACCAAATAGGATGTCTCCCGAATAAGGCAGAGACTTCAGAGCACGTTTTGAGTCTGAATCCGCTTTCCAGGAACGGAGCCATACAATACAGCGGGCCACTACCGAAGTGGCAGATATCCTGGAGACCAGGAGAGCCGTATCCCTAGCTGCTTCACCTAATGTGAGATAAGTAGGATAGTTGTTCTCTTGAAGCATCAGAGAGAAATGTCTCTTCTAGGGCCTCTGCCCAACTCTCAATGTCATTCCCCACCCAGGCCGTAGCCCTAGCAGGACGAGTAATAGCTACTGTAAGAGAGTAAATGAATTTATGACAAGCTTCTATACGTCTATCTGTAGTCACCTTCAAGAAGGTAGCAGTATGAATGGGTAACGTGGGATTTTTAACCAAACTAGTTACATGATAATCCACCGCCGGGGGAACTTCCCATTTAGTGCAATCAACAGCTGGAAGAGGGTAAAAGGAACTGAACAGTTTTGGAATTTGAAACCTTTTACCAGGCATATTCCATGCTTTACTCATGTGATCAGATAGCTGGACCGATTGAGGGAATTCTGGTAAAACTACCTTTTGTCATTTAAAAAGTTACTTCTTTTTCTTAGGAGTGGGTTCATCCTCTTCTATTTGTAAAATAGATTTTACAGCTCTCACAAGAGCAGGTATATTTAGTTTAGAGGGCGGCTCTTCTCCTGAGACGGAGTCAGAGTGAGAGAGGTCTGAGTCTTCTGCCTCTCCAGATGATATATCAGAATCAGATAACTGAGTTTTCTGGGACGATAACAGAGCACATTTAGTAGGTAAAGGCTTTTCCTTTTGCAACATTTCCATAGGAGGTATTAGCCAAACTCTGTACTGAGGTAGACAGTATGTCTACCTATAGGGAGGCAAAGGTTTTACAGGGAGTACCTGCTGTGGCCATCCCACAGGGGAAGCCACCACGGGGACTGCTACGTAGTCCGCAAGTTTTGTCGGCATCTGTGAATAGGCCGCCCAGGGTGGATCCTGAAGGAGAGACACCGAGCTGAAAGGCCTGGGGCTATGTAACAATTCGTACAGAGACAATCCTGAATGAGGCCCTCTGGGGCTAAGCCCGCTGAGCAGGACAACAGAGTAGGGGCAGTAGCCTCAGGCTGCTTGTTATTCTTTCCTCTGCCAGACATAGCCACAAGAATAATAGAATACACAGTATGATACAGTACACACTCTGCAGTATGTGTAATATGGCACAATGTAGTGTGCAGTGCCCTATATATGGCATAATGTAGTGTGCAACCGCGCAATATAGTATGGGATAGCCCTCACAGTTATATAGAAGATGTGAGGTACAATAAACCCCCTTATACCTTAGTATGTCAGGGTATAGTAGAAAAAAGGGGACAGGTATAAACTGACAGTATAGAAAATAGAGAATAGCACTAGCACAAGTCACATACAAACGTAGGAAAAAACATTACATGTTTACAATGGGCACTAAAATCAACTACACAGACAACAGTGGCTTGTAGGATAAAGTGCTGTATAACCTGGCCTGTGGGAGCGGTATACAGGGAGACTGTTCCAGCGTTTCGTGGAGACCTTGCATAAAATGGCTGCCGCATGTCTTTGAGGGGCGGAGGGTGAGGGAGGAGCAGCTTAGGGAACACCAAGACCACAGTGGAAAGGCGCCATGAACTGGGGGAGGGGCTGCAGGGAGAGCACCTTATCCCCCTGGTTGACGTTAACCACTGGGTCCCCCGGCCTCTATAATTTGCCTCTGCGTCAGTATATTTGTGCCCCAGTGGTCTAGTGGAGTCGTGGGCGAACCAGTGTCCACATCAGCGTCCCCAGTCTGTCTCCTGAGACGGGAGGAAAGAGTGCACCAAGATGCGGGTTCCCGCGAACGGGTTTCCACTATACCTGTCCTCCGGATTCCAGGCTGCAGTTTGGGGAGCCTGATAGCTAGTCCCCCTCGGAGCCCCGCCGGGAGTACCTAGCACAGGCTCAGTGTCACAGCATCGCGGAGGGGTGATGGGGCGGAGGACAGTCTGGTGCTGCTCGCCCGTTATGGTAAAAGGAAAAAGTAAATTAAAGCTTGTGGAGCCGTGGGAGGAAAAAATGGTGGCTGTAACCGAATCGCACCTTGCAGAAAAGTCTGCACCTCTGATATCAAGGCCAGCTTCTTTTGGAAAAAAAACGTCGAAGCTGAAAATAGAACTTTCAGAGAACCCAACCGTAGACTGGCAGAGAAACCTGCTTGCAGAAAAAGCAGAAATCTGGTTAGGTTGAATTTTTGTAGGAGCCCCTCTACATTCACAACATGAAACCTAAGTCTTCCAAATACGGTGGTAATGTTTAGAAGTAACTTCCATCCAAGTTCTAAGCATAGTAGGGATTACCTTAGATGGGATCCCTTTACGTCTCAACGTCTGGACCAGCTGTTGAAAAACCTGCGGATGTTGCAGGTCCTGCCGGCTGAGGTAGTCTGCCACCCAATTTTCTACGCCTGGAATGAAGATTGCCGAGATTCCCATCGCGAACTTTTCCGCCCAGGTTGGAATCCGGCTTACCTCCTTTAAAGCCGCCCGACATCTGGTGCCGCCTTGGTTAATGTATGCCACTGTCGTGGCGTTGTCCGACTGGACCCTGACTGCTCTGCCCTGCAACAGGTGATCTGTTGTCTGAATAGCGTAGAATACTGCCCGCAATTCCCATATGTATATCAGCAGACATGCTTCCTGTGATGTCCAGCGGCCTTGGAAGTGATGTTCCTGAATCACAGCCCACATGCTCTCAGATTCATGCCTGTGGTGAGGAGTCCCATCCCACACTCTGAATTTCTTTCCCTCCAGTAGGTGCATCAAGTTCAACCACCAGAGAAGTGGTGTCCGAGTTCTGGGACTTAACCATACTTGTTGGTGAAGGAAAAGATGGGATCCTGTCCACTGAGAGGTCTAGCTGAATTTCCTGGAGTGAAATAGTCCGTAAGGAAAGGCCTCTAATGCCCTAAACATCTTCCCCAGGAGTCGAATGCAAACATGCACTGATACCAGACGATGTTGAAGGACCGTCCTCACCATCTCCTGAATGGTAGTTGCTTTTCCTGAGGGAGGAACACTCTCTGACATAAGGGGTCCATGAGCATACTCAGAAACTGTAGCCTCTGCGTCGGTTGCAAATGAGACTTGGGAAAATTCAGAATCCACCCATGACGAATTAGACGGCTGTGATTTACTGTGATGTTCTACAGTAATTGGTCCCTGGAATGGGCCTTCAGCAGAAGATCATTCAGGTAAGGGATAATAGTGATCCCCTGTTACCGAAGGATAGTCCTCATCACAGCCATGACCTTTGTGAATATCCTGGGGACTGATAAGCTCAAGGATAAGGCCCGAATCTGGAAATGAGAGTTCCGAACTACGAATCTCAAACGCCTAGTGAGGTGGTCAGATAGGGATGTGAAGGAAAGCGTCCTTGATATCCAGAGATATCATGAATTCGCCATCCTCTAGTCCCTCAATCCCCGACTGAAGAGACTCCATTTTGAACTTGAAAATCCTTAGGTAGAGATTGAGATTCTTCAGAGTAGGTCTGACCAAGTAGTCAGGCTTCGGAACCTTGAAGAGAGTGGAGTAAACTATGTCCGGTCTGATGTCTGGGAACCTGGACCACCACTCTCGTAGATAGAAGCTAGTGTAGAGCTTGCTGTAAAATGATACTCCTGTCGTTAGTAACTGGCAAACCTGTATTTAAAAAAAAAAAAAACCAAGGTGGAGGAGACAAAGTCAAACTTGTATCCCCGAGTGATAAGATCCCGGACCCAAGCGTCTGTACAAGATTCCCTCCATACTTCCCTGAAGTCCAGAAAACGTGCTCCCACTCTGGGATCCCCCAGGTGAGAGGAAAGCCAGTCATGTCTAGGCTTGGTAGTGTACTTAACCTCATGCTGAGTAGATGTTGTTGTGACTCTGCCCCGACTCCCGGAAACACGGGAAGTTTTCTCCTGTGAAACCACCACGTGAACAACCCGGAGCACTAAAGGACCGAAACGAGGGTCCAGAGTAAGAACTTCTAGGGGGATAAGCTGCAGACAGTAGATAAGAAGATTTACCCCCAGTAACTTGAGAAATTCATTTATCTGGATGCACTGCAAGTAATACACTATCCGCGAATGGAAGTGTTTTCACAGCTTTCTTCGATTCTGCATCCTCCTTCAGCAGATTACAACGACAGGATGCAGTATCACACCTGCAGTTGTATAAATGGACTTGAGAGTATTCTTCAATCTCCTGCTCAATGTCTTTATCCGGATGTTCCCATGTAGACATTTTTTGTTTCTTTATAAAGAAATACTGTGGAGCAGGACTAGTCTTCCTCCTGTACCTGCAATAACTGGTGGACTTAGAAATACTGGACTTAGAAATACAGGGGTATTCAATATGGGTGCGATAACATCGTTTTTGCGTTAATATTGGAGGTATGACGTCATTATCGCAGGTTTTAGTTTTACACCATATTCAATTTCAAAGACTTATCGCAGTTTTGAAAAAGTCTTTGATAAAAAACGGGGATAAGTTTTCACCATTGAATAGGTGTCGAAAAAAAGTGCAGAATTGGGGTTTAGGGGTGCAGGCTCAAAAAAAATAGCCTGCACCCCTGGGAATGACATTTAAAAAAGAACTGTGTCAGAAAAAGTTTTAAACAAAAAATAGGGACACCCCAAAAAATAATTTTAAAATTTGGGGTGAAAGAAAAAAAAAAATTGGAAAAAATTGTTTAACAATAGGGAAATAGGTTCAGGGCTATTCTGCAAGTATGCGGCAGATGTTTTCTAGAATAGAATTATAGCGGCAGGTGCACAAATGCAGAATCTTTTAAAAATTACTTTAGGGACTTAAAAATATGCTAGTACCCATTTTCATGTACCCCAAATTTGATGGGACCACTTAAAAAAACGAAAAAAATAACCTAAGTGCTCTTCTGCATCACTTATTCAATGTCGGGAAAAAAACACCTGCTGCGGCTATTTAAATCCCCGACTTTCAATTAAAGGCTAAAACGGGGGTACCCATAGTGTTCCCCCATGTTTTTACAACTTTAGGGGGGGTCTTACAATTATTTTAAGGAAAAATTAGTAACTTTACGCAAATCCAACTTCGGAGTTTCCCGTTTTCGTTAATTTTATATTGAATATGGGGATAAGCGGGAGCGCGCACCATACCTTACCGCAGAATAAAACTCCGATATGAAACGTTAACTTCGACAGTGAAGTTAAAGTTTCATATTGAATACCCCTCTAAGCCTCTATCCCATCTTACACTGTTTAGTGGTACGGGAAAGAGCCATGGTTTTGAGATCCCATGAATATAGCTAATGGACCTTCCCCATGCTTCTAGAGCCTCTCTTATCTGTCCGAGAAGCCTCCAGCTCAGCAGAAATATGCCAATGCTTAAGCCACAGCGCTCTACACGACTACATTACCTACTGGAGGGGTTGAGGCAAACGTCATTGGACGTTTCTCCAAGGTAAGGTGCAGCTTCACCTATATGCTATGCTGACAGAATAAGTTCCTTAACAGCAGCTTATCTCTCATCAGACAATTGCCCAAAGTTAATTTGCTTTCTTAACGTAACCTGCTCCGTCCAAGACGGCGAATTTGACATCCCTGAAGATTCTTGATCAGGATGCAATTTTTACAGGGAGAACACAAACTCCACAAAGCCAGTGCCGCAGTGGTAATTTGTGTTACACAATAAGGAGTTAGATGACTGTACCTGTGTAAACTAATCTGCACAATATTTGCAGGTAAATAACAGTTGAGACACCTTAGAGCCTCATGATACATACAGACCCCACACAAACAACAGTAAAGTGTAGTGAGAAAGGTCAAAAGAAGAAACTGGGATACACACTTGCCCTAATAGCGCTCCTAGCAGTGCCAGAAAACGCTAGGCATATAAAGAAGTAATCAGAGATACTTAAATGCTCTCCTGACCAGCCTAAACCCCACTGTGTACTTACAGTCCAGGTTAGGCTACCAGTTTCATGCAGCATCCGAAGCTAAGCTCCGCCTCCCTGCTATGGCACCTCATTTAACTATAAACGCGCTATGTATTGTGCTCAACATGTTGAGCCATAGTAAGAGTGCCATGTATTTGCTTGAGCTATTTAGGCACATTAATATCTGCCATTTGGTTGCTCCGCTAGTCAGAGCAGTCTGCTGCTGAATATACCGCCCCCGCTAGTCGGGGAGTCAGGGAATACTCACGGAGCTGCCCGCTGCGGTAATGACTGATGGGGGACCTTAAGCGCGCTGCAAGCAGCGGCATCTGGAACCCTTTAAGTGGAGACGGAGGTCTCTGTAGTCTGGGACCCCAGGCGAAGTGTGCGCACTTGCGAGCGGGTCCCCACCAGCAGCTCCATCTACGCTGACAGGCAGTGCAGCTTTAGCCTGTCTGTCCTAAATGAACTTCTTTACTTCAGCGCAGCAGCGCTCTAATTAAAAACCCTGATGAGAAGTGTGCATACACAACCAGCTCCCCTCTGGCACAAACAAAACAAACAAAGTGGGCTTGTAGGGGGGTATAGAGGGGGAGGAGCTAGTCCCACTTCGTAAAATTTGAAGTGCCAGCTCCCACTTAACACAGTCTGTACCCCACTGTCTAGAATCCTCCAGTGTTCCCTAGAGGATGAAAGAGAAAAGTGTAAACAGAAACATTTTACCTGGTAAACAAAACAAAAATACAAAATCTAAAATATTCCTAAACTTTTAGCAACGCTCTTGAAAGCAGAAGAAATGTGTATTTTCAAGGAGAATATTTAATATTTTCAATAAGTACAGCATCAGCTTGCTGCCAAATCCAAAAGATAATAACAAAAAATTTATAACAAATCTGTCTGGAATACACAATCCTCTGCAGGTGTAGTTAGCCTTTAATGTTCTCTTTAAATTATCGAAAACGAGCCTGACCATAATTTCGGAAAAAACAGTGTTGATAACAAATGGTGTATTATGATCATTTGACTTTTCTAGTACAAACTAAAACAAAATTTTAGTTACAATTGTTTTTTTTTCTTCCTAGAATACTGGCCACACACAGATTGCCATGGGTATATTTGGCCATTCACAGCCACACTGTTCAAACAAACAATGTGCAGTATACGACCCCAAAACTATCCAAACCATGTACTTGAAAGTAAAATCACCAGGCAACCCAGCAAGTGGCAGTACAAAAGACAATATGAGACAGTCATCAAGACTCCAGTAAGGTGTGGGATTACTTTAATAGCAGGGGAGGAGCCATTTAAATTCCCTCAACACTTACATTAAGTGTCATCTTGATACCATATGATTTTATATGTAATTTTCTGCAAGATCCAGAAAACAATGAGTAGTGTTAACGTGCTGGGTAGGAGCCACCTATTATTATGAACAGTTTATTCTTCCAATATGACCTGATTCAATACAGAGCACTACACATACTAATTGACAGACCAGGGATGTCTAAAATGTATTAACTAGTGCAAAAACAAGAGATATGGTAAGAACTTACCTTTGTTATCTCTGTTTCTACGAAGTCCATAGGGTCCACAGGGTTGACCTTGGGGTATAGCTGGATCTGGATCCACGGGCACCACGCAGTTAAAGCTTTGCTGCTCCCAGGATGCACTTGGGTCCGTCCTCCTCTATACCCCGCCCCGGCCACAGGCACCTCAGTTGGTAAGCAGCTAAGGCCGGAGGAGGAGACTAAACAGAGAGAAGGAAGACTGGAACACACAAGAAACCATACTCACAGAAATGGGAGACGGAAAACCGGTGACCAGCCACACAGCCCATTTGAAGCCAGGTGCGTCAGGGCGGGCGCCCTGTGGACCCTATGGACTTCGTAGAAACAGAGATAACAAAGGTAAGTTCTTACCATATCTCTTGTTTTCTACTTCAGGGTCCATAGGGGGTCCACAGGGTTGACCTTGGGGATGTCCCAAAGCAGTTCAACTAAGGGCGGGGACGCTCCTGTGCTGAAAGGAGTACCCGGCGCCCAAAGGATGCATCCTGAGAGGCGAAGGTGTCAAACGCATAAAACCTCAAAAACGTCCGAATTGAAGACCAAGTAGCCGCCTTACACAGCTGAACAGCGGAGGCGCCACGTCTAGCAGCCCAAGAGGGACCCACAGAACGAGTGGAATGAGCCTTAACAGAGGCTGGCACAGGTAAACCCTCCTGCGCATAAGCCTCACAAATAACTGAACGAAGCCAACGGGCTATCGTTTGCTTGTTGGCAGGCCAACCCCTCTTGTGAAAACCAAAGAGGACAAACAAAGAATCCGACTTCCTAACCGAAGCAGTCCGGTCCACACAGATTCTAAGTGCCCGGACCACATCCAAGGAAGCCTCACCAGCCGAAAGATCAGGTGACTGAAAAGCTGGCACAACAAGTTCCTGATTAATGTGGAACTTTGAAACCACTTTGGGCAAAAACTCAGGACGCGTGCGGAGCACTGCCCTGTCCTGGTGAAAAATCAGAAAAGGAGGGCGACAGGAAAGCGCCCCCAATTCTGAAACCCTCCTGGCCGAAGCAATTGCCAGGAGAAAAATGGTCTTAAACGTCAGCCACTTGAGCTCCACCGACTCAAGCGGCTCAAAAGGAGGACCCTGCAAGACCCTCAGTACCACCGTCAAGTCCCACGGAGCCACCGGAGGCACGAAGGGAGGCTGGATCCTGAGAACACCTTGGAAAAAGGTGTAAACATCTGGCAGTGTAGCAATCCGTCGCTGAAACCACACGGACAAAGCAGACACATGAACCTTCAGAGAGGCCAGGCGTAAGCCGAGGTCCAAACCCGATTGAAGAAATTCCAAGATTCTGGAAACCCGGAACACCTGCGGATCATAGTTTCTGGATTCACACCACTGAAAATAAGTGCGCCACACCCTGTGGTAAATCCGCGCGGAGGCAGGCTTGCGTGCCCTAAGCATGGTACCAATCACTGAACTGGAGAAACCCCTAGACCTCAAGACGGCTGTCTCAAGAGCCACGCCGTCAAAGACAGCCGACCCAGATCCGGGTAAAGGCAGGGCCCCTGAGACAACAGGTCCCGACGCTGAGGAAGAAGGTACGGAGCGTCGATGGAGAGGCACCTCAGATCGGAGTACCAAGGACGTCTGGGCCACGCCGGAGCCACCAACACGAGCGTGCCGCCGTCCTGCTTGAATTTCCGCAGAACCCGAGGAAGTAAGGATATCGGAGGAAACAGATACGCCAGGTGAAACGTCCATTTCACCGACAGAGCGTCTACCAGACAGGCGCCTGCGTCTCTTGTCCTTGACCCGTAAACGGGCAACTTGTGATTGTGACGGGAGGCCATCAAGTCCAGCTCCGGCAGCCCCCACCTGTCCACGAGTAGCTGAAACACCTCTGGGTGAAGCGACCATTCCCCGGGATGCACATCGTGACGGCTGAGGAAGTCCGCCTCCCAATTGAGGACTCCGGGAATGAAGACTGCCGAGATCGCTGGAACGTGACACTCCGCCCAAGCAAGAATGCGAGACACCTCCGACATTGCTGCCCGACTGCGAGTTCCCCCTTGGTGGTTGATGTACGCCACCGTGGTGGCGTTGTCGGACTGCACCTGAACCGCCCTTCCGTGAAGAGCGGGGCCGGACGACTGCAGGGCCCTGTACACAGCCCGCAGTTCCAGGATGTTGATGGGGAGAAGTGCTTCTTCCGCGGACCAACGACCCTGAAGCGATAAT
Organism: Taudactylus pleione; assembly: GCA_031769625.1. Lineage (NCBI taxonomy): Eukaryota > Metazoa > Chordata > Amphibia > Anura > Myobatrachidae > Taudactylus > Taudactylus pleione. The sequence continues at coordinate 5,501,129 of JAUIMM010000516.1, read as the reverse complement.
GAGCCGGTCACTGCCCCCCAACCCCGAAGACTGGCATCCGTCGTGAGCAGGACCCAGTCCGGGATCCAAAAGGGGCGCCCCTCGACCAGATGCACCGTCTGAAGCCACCAAGCCAAAGACTGCCGAACCTCCGCGGACAACACCAGCATCTGAGAGCGGATCCGGTGAGGTAACCCGTTCCATTCCGATAGAATCAGCCCCTGCAGGGGCCGGGAATGGAACTGGGCAAATTCCACCATGTCGAATGTCGACACCATGGACCCCAGAACTCTCATAGCTGAATGGACCGACAGGCGGCAACTGCTCAGGCAACTGTGTATCCGCAGCTGCAGGTAGGAGACCTTCTCTGGAGTCAGGAAAATCCGCTGCTGACGAGAATCCAGCAGGGCTCCCAAATGAACCATCCGCTGTGATGGAATCAGGGAGGACTTCTTCCAGTTTATCAACCACCCGTGTGCTTGAAGACAAGCAATGGTCAGGTGGAGATGTCGAAGAAGCACCTCCGGGGAGCTCGCCAGCAGCAGAAGATCGTCCAGGTACGGCAACAGACGTAGACCCTGACCCCGAAGGTGGGCAGCCATAACCGCCATCACCTTGGTGAACACCCTCGGAGCCGTGGAAAGGCCAAAAGGCAACGCCCGAAATTGGTAGTGATGGTTCAGGATAGCAAACCTCAGATACCGCTGATGTGCCGGTGCTATGGGCACATGGAGATAGGCGTCCTGGATATCGAGGGAGACCATATAATCCCCGGGTTCCATCGCCAGAATGATGGAACGTAACGTTTCCATCCTGAACCTGGGAACTCTGAGGTATCTGTTCAGAGACTTCAAATTCAGGATAGGGCGATGAGAACCATTGGGTTTCTGTACCAGAAACAGAGTAGAATAGTACCCCGTCCCGCGCTGAGACTGCGGAACGGGAACAATGACCCCTGCTTGTAGCAAGGATTCTATAGCTACCTGAATCTGACCAGCTTTGGTCTTGTCCAGAGAAGGACTCGTACAAAAAAACTGGTGGGGCGGCCTGAACCGAAAAGACAGGGCGTACCCCTGAGAGACTACTTCTCGAACCCAGGCATCCGTGGTGGTATTGTGCCAACACTGGGCGAATTGGAGAAGTCGGCCTCCCACTCTGGGGTCCCCCAGAGAGAGGCCCGTCCCATCAGGCAGCAGGCTTATCCTCCTGCTTGGAAGAAGGGCGCCGAGCACTCCATGCCTGCTTCTTGGGCTTGGGTGCGGCCTTGGTCGCCGAATGTCTCGGGAAGGACTGGCCCTTGGCCTTACCCTGAACCCGAAAGGACCGAAAGGCAGAGCTCCTCACTTTAGCCGGCGCAGAGGCCGAAGGGAGAAAAGCCGACTTGGACTTAGCCAAAGTATCCACTATTCTGTCCAAATCCGGACCAAATAGTAAATCACCATTAAAAGGCAAGGCCTCCAGACCCTTTTTTGAATCTGCATCAGCCCTCCAGGACCTCAGCCACAGGGAGCGCCGAGCAGATACCGCTGCAGCCGACACCCTAGAAGTGAGCAGGCTGGCATCCAAAGACGCTTCCCCAATATAGGAAGCTGCATCCCGCATCTGTCCCACTAACGCTCTCTGGATATCCGGAGCCTCATCAGGAAAGGTATCCTCCAAGGCATTGGCCCATGCCTCAATGGCTTTAGCCACCCAGGAGATAGCCATGGACGGGCGAGCCACCGCCCCGGAAAGAGAATAAATGGACTTTAAACAAGTCTCCACCTTCCTGTCCGTGGGATCCTTCAAAGAGGAGATAGACGGCAATGGCAACGTCGCGCTTTTGATCAAGCGGGTAACGTGGGAATCCACCGCCGGCGGAGTTTCCCATTTCCTGCAATGAGCTTCAGGAAAAGGATAGTTCGCCGCCAACCTCTTCTGTGGATGGAACCTCTTACTAGGTAATTGCCAGGCCGCCGCCATATGATCCGATAATTGATCAGACAGGGGGAACACAGTTGAGGTCACCTTGGCCTTTTTAAAATTAGGAAACTTCGACCTAGGAGCCGGCGCATCATCCTCAACATGTAGGATAGCCCGCACCGCCCTAAGGCTGGAACATTAATGGAGGACTTAGCTTCCACCTCCTGCCCCATGACATCAGAGTCAGAGTCCTCATGGATTTCTCCATCATCTGAGGACACTTCCGAGTCCGACAACTGCGCAGCTAGTGAACTCACAACCGGACGTTTAGACACCCTTGGTGGCACATCACCTTGCAACATAGACTGAAACGCCGAGGATGAAGCCGCCAGACTCTGTACGGAGCTGGATAGAACATCCACCCAAGGCGGAGGAGCCGTCGGAGCAACACTCTGCAAAGGCACTACAGACTGACACGTCCCTGGGGAAGACTGCACATACACAGGCAGTCCCGAGTAAGGACCCACAGTCTGGGCCCCGGGGGAAGACCGCAACATTTGTGGAACCCTCGGGGAATGGGGGATGGTGGGCTGCGGTAACGCCCTAGAAGGGACCGCTGATGGGACCGATAACCGGTCCGCAATAGACGCCAGCACCTGTGAAAACATCGCCCAAGGAGGGTCCTGTGATACAGGGGGGTTGGAGGGGCCCGGTACCAGCTGGCACCGCCCGCACAGACCATCCTGAGATAAGTCCTCCCCATCAACTCCAGCAGCACAGCGTCTGCAGGAAAATAGCACAGGAGCCACAGAGCGCTCAGTCTCCTCATCCGACATGATACCGTAGATACACAAGAAATAGGTATCACCAGAGGAATTACGGTTTTAACACCCGCGCACTCACCAGTATGCGAAACAACAGCCCAGATATGGTACTGTGTAGCACACAACAGTATGTGACTGACCCCACAAATACGTGTTTTATATATGTGAGGGTCTCAGAAAAACGCCCTTCCCCCACACACCTGCCGGGCCGTAGGAGAAGGAAAGGGATAGTTATAAGCTGACAGTAAGGAGAATAAGTCACAGACAGGCAGCACTAGCAATAGTCACATACAATGCAGAAAAGTTATACTCACTGCACCTTCCGCTACAATCAACCGCCCAGATTCAGTGTCTGGGAGGGCTATAGCGCTGTGTACACTGTCCTTTAGCAGGGGAGAGGTACACAGGGGGACCGGTCCACTTGATACCGCCTGGGAGTCTGCGATGTGCCAGTAAAGATGGCCGCCGGAGACCTCAGAGGAGGAGTGGCCGAGAGATAAGAGCAGCTCAGCGACGCCAGACTGCTTGTTGAAAGGCGCGCTGAGCTGAGGGGAGGAGCCGCTAGACAGGGAAGGCTGCCTCCCCTGGCTAGCAATTAACCCCCGGGTTGCCGGTCCCGCTACCAGCCTGATACCCTGGTGGTCTAGCGGACACGCGGGGTATTCCTCAATTGAGGGGGAGCCCGCCGCCGCCGCTAGCGCCTCCGGTCTGTCCCCAGAGACCGGAGGCTCCTGACTGCATTGAAGTATCCGCGGGGCGCCGCACGCGGCGACCCGCGGCTTACCTGATCCCCGTCGCGTCCGGCAGCAGTCAAGGGAGTCCCCAGAGCCCGGCTAGTACAGGCTCTGGGGTCCCGCCACGATCCCCAGAGCTGTACTGGCGTCGCGGCGCCAGCGGGGAGAAGGAGCGGCAGCGTGGACGTCCTAAAGGACAGTCTGATGCTGCCGCTCTAAAAGTGTAAAAAAAGAAGAAAAAAATAAAAAATTTCTTTTAAAATAAAGCTTAGGGGCTGCTCCTGCAGCCCCACTGCGACAGGGTGACCCGACTCCGGCCGGGCACCAACTAAAACTGAGGTGCCTGTGGCCGGGGCGGGGTATAGAGGAGGACGGACCCAAGTGCATCCTGGGAGCAGCAAAGCTTTAACTGCGTGGTGCCCGTGGATCCAGATCCAGCTATACCCCAAGGTCAACCCTGTGGACCCCCTATGGACCCTGAAGTAGAAATACCGGGGTAGCACCACATACTGTAGGTAGACTTTCATATGATTCAAATTATCAAAATACTATAAATTAAAAACATCACACACTATCACTTCTTGTTCAAATTCTAAATTAGCTTCTTATCTAGAACAATATGGCAAATCACTATTTATAGACTGTTCTAGAAGACTTGTCAGACAAGGTAAAGAAAGGGGCACCTTACAAAGACCCTGCCAGTAAGGATACATATCTCAACACACACACTTCTAGCCTCTCACAAGTATTCCATTTCCTAATCAAGGGACAGTTAAGCTAGCTCTAAATAGCATGGGTGAAAGCAGCCCTATTAAGATGAGCCAACAGCAGAAGGGAATTCACTGATATGATTAAATGTGATGGTATGATAATGTATGGTAATTGTAATTAATCAGAGACCTACCAGCAAATGGAGGATGTTCAATATTATGTAAGCTGCATTTTAAACTGCATCCCCTCTGTACTAGCTTGACAAGACTTGACAGCTGGAGGAATCTCATGTTGCATCTGTTCACTACGACTTATACATTAGATATGACAAAATATGCAACGTTCTTTTACTTTTTCAACCAGCAGCATTATTCAGCCTTACACTGTGTATGAAGACAGTAGATGCGGAAAATTAAAGCTTAAATTGGAGTCCAGTGGAAAGTTCAATTTTGCATATGCAAGTATCATATGTCAATACACACATATTCAAATTGGGACAGCAGTTTCATTCAGGCATAATTTCCATGAAATGCCATGTAAAAGCATCGAGCAGGAAAAGTCACTCCCTGCCACCTGATACCATGGCCCCTGTTCAATATGCGACAATCCAGGGACATATTCATTTCTCTATCTATGTAATCTTATTGGACTGGTAATGGTCTCATGTAAGCACTAGCAATACATTCGGGAGAAACAAGGCAGACTTTATATGTACTCTTATAAAGTGGTTTTAAGGCCTACATATGGGCAAGTGTGATCTGTCTATAAAATATATATCTACATATAATGTTAAAAACTTCTCTCTTCACAAGATCAAAGACTGAGTCTACAGAGACTGAAGGGGCCATGCAAAATAATTAATGCACAGACTTTCACATAGACATTATTCATCTATATAAAACTAGTCTCGTTCCTGGTGAACGCTGCAATTTAGAACATAAGTTAAGCTTCAGTAGTTTTTTTACATTGTGGTTAAATTGAAGAAAAAAAAAAAAAAAAGCAGAGAGAACACAGACATTTCACCAACGCCAAAAGAAGCCATGTTTTAGTTTATTTATGTCATTTGTACAGTGTTTCAAAATAAGCCCAGTAAAACTTAAAACAAAAAGGTAGCTATAGTAGCCCAGCAGGGTTGCAATACACAAATGAGTTTCAGGTGTTTACTAGTACTCGTCCATTATTTATTATATATTAAGTTATTTATATTATGCAGACATATTCTGCAGAGCTTTACAGACTTGAGCATGGGCAAGGTCCATACTTCAAAGTGAATGCCCTGGACATTGTGGATACAAAATAACCCCTTTCCCACTGGCCAAAATACCCGGGTTATTGCAGTGTCAACCTGGGTAGCGGCTCAGGGGAAAAGGCCCCTAGGAAAAAATCCCAGGTTGATTCACCCGGCATTTCTTCGATGGTCTCTAGCAGGGTTTTACGTGGGTAAAACCTTGGTCATGCTCAGTGGTAACGGGTAACCGGGGTCTTCCGACCCAGGACCCGTTTACAGCATGTTGATTGGGTGGTATTCGGAAGCTGTCACCGGGGAGGGAGAGATTACAGCCTCCCTGTATGGTGCAGGCCGTTTTTACCCCATCCACGCTTCATACAAGGGTAATCTCTCGCTACCCATTTCCCCAGTGACAGCTGTGACATCACACAGCCTTCCGAAAAGACAACCACCCCCACACGGTAGTTGGTCTACTCTGGTGTTCAGGGGAGAGCTGAAGTTTCCGGTGCTTGGTGATGACATCTCCAAGTGCCAGCAATGCTCCCATGGCGAGGTTTTCCTGGTTCCGGTCTCACATTGCGATCATTTCTAATGAGGGGTTCTGTGACTGAGGATATATATATGTTTTGTTTTATTTAATTTTTTTTGTTTACAGCCATATGCAGTGATACTAATTTTATCAAGTGGCTGCATCTCCATCAATTCTCATTTCACTGTTGGGTCTAAGTGATTGTGTTGCCTGTATGGTAGTGTAAACTCTGTAATACCCTTTATGTGACACACAGGCTATCCAATTGTACTGAGAGGACCTACTGATTTTTTTCCCTTTTAGCACATGTTTTAAGTACTTGCAATAATCACCTGATTAAAAAAATTATATGATATATAAATACGAATAATAATAAATATATATCACCACAGCCTAATTAGGCCCTAATGATGTTGCAGGATCAGTTTCCGACTTGATTACACATGTAAAAGGGTTAAAGCTGGACAGGCCTAGGTGCTTGGGGTCTACAATTTAGCAAAGTTTCCTTTATCGCTGGCCATTTTTCTGCATTTGGCTAAAACTTTACATCTATAGAAGGTCATTAATGGACCAGTGAAAGAGCAATCCCCCCCTCACCACACACACCCACCCAAAAAACAAACGAAGAACATTCAAACAAAACAGAGGTTAAATGAAAAGATTACATATTGGTCCAGCAAGAATGTTTCTTGTTTTAGCATCTATGCATATTAATCCATAAGAGACAGCAGCAGCTAATACTCACCGGAAACCTTGGTGGACCCATTGCTGGACGAGGCTGGCTTGGGACTGGCAGCAGCGGAACTGCAATGAAAAACACAGCGCTATTTTTTTTCTTCTCTCCATGCAATGGTCACATAACTATGACATTTATACTGACCCAATTAACATGGCTCAGAGGGTTACGCTCCTAAATTACTTAGTCAGTTTCATTAACCCCATTTTTAAAAAAAATTAAATATAAAACATAGTTTGAGCAAATTCAGAACAGTATTACATAAAAAAAATAAAGAGGTTAAACCACACTACATAAAAGACAGATATTATAAATGTACCTTACATATACACAGGCAATATTATTTTACACCTGTTCATTAATGCAAATATTTAATTAGGAGAGAGCGCTGCCGTTGCAAAGACATTAAAACGCTGACAAAAGACCTCATCTTACCCTCCTCGCGGCATGATCTCGCCCCAGATTCGCCGATTTTTGTATGCAGCAATATGGGTATATAAACCAAAATCTGAGAGTACCTCAGTCAATATAATTTAACAATTGTGTAGAATGGATCTCCTCTGCAGTTACCGGGGGACAGAGTGGTTGGTGTTGTTGCATTTAATGCAGCCTTGCCAGAGGAAGCATTTGTGGCTCCGGGTGCAGTACATACGACCACGCCAGTTAAGTGGTTAACATTGTCTTTCTATAGAGAGGTGCATCCTCTGCATATTTTCGGGTTTGCATCTATTCACTATTGTGCATTATTTCCGTTTTCTTCTTTCTATTCCAGATCTAGGGGTCGATCCTATTAACCGCGACGATCTCGCCGGCGCGAGTCATCACGGCAATTTACGGCAGCCTGGATTCCCGTAGGGCTACGAGCAAAATTCAGCAAATTTCGGGCACGGAGTGGGTCGCAGAGTGTGCGAGGTGTCAGTCCGTTGCCGGCGTTGTAACTCCATTGCAACCGCGACTCGCACCCTTCGTGGCTAATTGGATTGACCCCATAATTGTTTTCTCTAATTGTTTATCTAAAATTTTAAACTATAAACCCCCCCCCCCCCAAAAAAAATTTAAAAATATTTTTATTTGTTTGCAAAAACACATGCATTGGAACAAGTCCATAAACCATGTTCTATGTATTCATTCCAGAAAATAATGGAAAGTACATGCAAAAAAAACCAAGGTTACCCTGTACAGTGCAGTATACACACACATCCTCTATTAAGTGGCGTCACTAGGGGGCAGCAGGCCGCACAGGGTGACACCAACCGAGGGGTGAAACCAAAATAGCATAGCTGATCTATTTTGGTGTCACCCCCTTGGATGGTGACAGAGCAGAGCTGCAGCGGTGATGGATGATGCGCGCGTCATCCACACACTGTTGATGGTAGCTGGAGCGCTGGGCAAACACCCCAACATGAGGAGGGCGTGGAGCGACATGCGGTCATGTCCCCAAAACACCACATCAGGGGGCTTGGCCACGTGGACACAGCCCCTTTTTATCACGCGTGACTGCTGGACCAGGTGTCACTACACCCGGTGATGCCACTGCTGTTATTTTTATGTTCTTACGTTGCTTTGCTACTATGCCAGTGACAAAGAAGGCAAGAACACAGACCATAAGTATAATGAAGCAGAAAGAAACATCTACAGATGTGGCCTTACACATCTTTGCTGCATTCGCGCTAAAAAGCCCCTCACAACATTCCAGGTCCCATGAGACTTTGCTAGAGCCGGGCATCTTATTTGCGTGTGCTGATTAATGTAACGCTTGTATATCTGTGTGCGACAGAGGGCCTGATTCAGAGCCGGACACTCTGACAGAGCGCTCGCTCTGAATCAGGGCCAGCCCTCTGTTTTTTTGAGCGGCCTCTTGGCTGCTCGCACAGCTGTGGGTGACCAACCACAGCTATAGCGAGCAGCCAGGAAGAAGGTCGCGATGGTCAAGACCATCGCGACCATCGGGCTTGCGGCAAGACCCTTGTGGTAGGGTCTCGTTGCCGCAAGCTCTAGAGTGCTTTCGGCTCTATCAGAGCCGACAGCACTCCCACTGACATCACTAGTGATGTCAGTGGGGCCGGCCCCAGACGGTAGGCGTTCCCATGGGAAGGCCTCCGTCTGGCTAGCCACGACCCGGGCCGCCCACCAAAGGGGGCATACTGTCACTCAACATCGACAGCAGGCTTGCCCGTCGCTATCCGGGTCTTGCGCATGACGGAGCCGGCTCAGTCGTGCGCATGCGCACTGGGCCAACATCGACCCGCTTGCGAGCACTCAGCGCTCGCGAGCGGGTCTGAATCAGGCCCAGAGTCACTGAATCTGCATGTGAAGTGCTACAATGTAGCCGACGCAGCTTTTTTTTTTTATTTCAAGTTCTGTTGTGGTTCATATACAGACTTGGGTGAACACATATATACAAGTGACGCATATCAAATTAATCAGCACAGTCTGCTGGTGTGTCCTAGTGGCAACGCATTTTTAGCACATATGCCCAACGCTAGCAGAGAAGCACGCAATTCGTGCTGTGTGGCGTATTGAGGCTAGATGTACACATCTGTACAATGAACACTTCTAATGTTAAAGTAAAGCACAAATGGAAATCTGACCTTGCACTGGTGCTACATTCCCTTTGAAATGGGGATTAATATGGATATTCTTAGGTTGCTGTTTTTGAGGTGTTGCCACGTTAGTCCGCATTCTTGACTTTTCTTGTTGTGGTGAGGGTAACCCATCAGATGAAGGATTACGGGGCCGTGGCATTGGAAGGAGAGGCTGTATATGCTGCTGCATGAACATACTGCGAATAGGTTGCTGGGGAAACAGTAAATACAATTCAGTTACTGACAAAACTCCAATTCTTATTGGAGCCTCTGCCCCCGATAAAGAATCCGCATAAATAAAAATAAAATTTCACCTATTCAAAAAAATTATTTATGGAGCATGCAATTACACACGCCAGTACGGGCACCTGCAGCTGTATGTGCCACACAGTTATGTGCTTTGTTAAAAAAAGAAATAAAGGATTGATTTAAAATTTTAAATAAACTAGGCTAATTCCATGAAATCAATTACAGAATAAGAAAAAATATGGATTTGTATTCAGTATCAGAAAGTCCCTTTTAAATTTTATGAAGGTTTCAGGATTATAAATTCATGATTCTTTGGAGGTTTTTTTGATAACAGATGCAACAATTTCATGGAATTAGGAATGTATTACCCTATGTTATATAAAATTCAACAAAATCTCCATTATAAATCGTATTACATTGGCAGCCAGGTGCGGGGAAAATGGCCAAAATTCACCCTATTAATTGCCCATACTAGATTAAAAATAAGAAAAATAGCCTCCAAAAAGGCAAAGTAATACTGCAACAGCATAGTCACAGATACATAAGCAGAGATTTCATCAGAGACTAGGAACCTCTTCTGTTCCCTCAATGCTTACTGACTGAGCCTGCTGATAAATTACAGGGAGCATGAGACATGGTTAGATTTAAACGTAGTGCAGTGGCTGTTTTTACAAAGTGAATAAAAGTTGACAATTGGTTAGCCTGTATTGAGGTACTTATTATATCTTCAAATTGGACAAGTAAACATTGAGAATTTGTTATGGCCTGTATAAATGTACAGCCCTATGGGACTTGACAACTTAACATCATTTTTATTAATGTAAGTGGTTTATAGTTACCCCCTGGGTTGCACGATTTCTCAGGTTCCTCCTGTCAGTAAAGTCATTCCTCTGACCTCCCATTCCGCCAGGCATGGCATAACTGCCTCCTCTTCTGCCACCTCTTCTGTTAACAAAGCGACCTTGCTTGCGCTGACGTTCCATTTCCTCAAACTCCATCAGGGTTGCCTTGGCTTCTGCAGAAAGCTCTGTAGTATGTAAGAGATGACTGCTTAGGTAGGGGCCACGTGCAATGAAACAACTTAACCTCCTCAAACACTGAAGGTAGTTTACACTTCTAAGACCATAAACTGTTTCATGGCTTCACCATTCTTTTTCAATGCCATCACTGGGACTTGTGTGACAATGTGGATATATTCTAAAGCTATTGCACTGTACAATGTTTGTACATATTCAGAGGAATATATCGTTATCCTGTTTCACCAAGCCAACTTTCCTTAAGATACTGTGTAGATGATATCTTCTGTAACAAACCACCTGAACACAACAGGGGTGATTCAATTGTTTATCACTCAAGTCTAAAGAGCCCGGGAGCTATTTAACAGTTTGTGAGACAAGCCCTGTGATCGTCACGATGGCCGCAATCTTGCACCTTAATGCATAGAATTAGCCGCATTAAGTGGTTTCATCTGTGCTAAGTACCGGGCGTGCTGCAGTTAAGACTCTCCTGGCACTCTCGAGCCAGCCCCAAAGCCAAACGTTACGTTGTTTTCGGCTCACACCTCAGGAGTGTGCAAGCAGAAATTCACAGTAAGTGCAGCCTCCATGCTGGTCACCCAAAACAATTGAATGGCTCCCGGTCACTTTTGACAGCTGAGATAAACTACTGAGTTGCACCTAACATCAATTTGAGGACAAAACACCTAAGTACCCTTTAATTCAATAACCTTCCCAGCCTATACTCAACTAAATATCAGGAGTACATACAGTGCCTTGCAAAAGTATTCACCCCCTTGGCTTTTTACCTTTTTTTGTTACATCACAACCTGTAAGTAATTTTTATTTTTCTGAATTTTATGTGATGATCTGCACAAAAGAGTCTAATTTGGTGAAGTGAAATGAGAAAAAAAAATATATATCTATATATATCTATATATCTATTTGCCTTGTTACAAAAGGGGACACAATTTGCGGGATATCTTAGTAAAATCTAGAATTACATCTAGTACTGGTGTACCTAGTACGCATTTTCTGGTCCAAAAGAAAAGAACAGCCTGTTATAAATGTGAGTCTTGTATCACTTGCAGATACTTGGAATCTGGTAATTATTTTAAACATCCGCACACGGGCCGCAAATACGACATTCGTCATGTTCTCACATGTCAAACACAATTTGTTATATATATATCATTATATGCCCATGCGGGCTATATTATGTGGGTCATACAATCCGTACCTTTGGAGAGCGCATGGCGCTCCATCGTTCCGCCATTCGAGCGGCTTTGGATGGACGTGAAAGTGATCAGCCTGTGGCGCGTCACTTCAAAAATACACATCATCCCCTAGCAGCTTTAAAATATAAGATCATAGATCACATTCCAAAAGACATCAGGGGTGGTGATCTCTGTAAGAAATTGAGTCAATGCGAGGCTCGTTGGATCCATAGACTTGACACAATATCACCTAGAGGGCTTAATGAAACCCTTAGCCTGAATGTGTTTGTGTGAATATCACATTTACATTTAGTGATGTCCTGTTCCCAATATTTTTCTTTATGTTTCTCCATTTTTCTTTATTTTTTTGATAGCCTTTGGGTACGGGGCTTGTAGTTTACTGTTTCTACAAGTTATTTAGCATTTGTGATATGAATATGGTCTAACTTATGAGCGGTCCATATGGAGTTAATTTATATAAGGCCAATTATCCAGACATTTACATTGAGGAATTTGAAACACTTAGCTCATCTTTTGCCGATAGTGATGTATGGATATATATATATTTTTTGAAGTCCATTTTTTGTACAATGTAGTGTTTTGGAAATATTCATGTCATTAAGAAAAAGTACTAGAAGAGTGAGGTTAGGCCTTATGTCTCCTGATAATTCTGGGTTCGGTTATTAGGATAGATTCAGCAATGTTTTGATTATGTTATATATATATATATATATAATATTTAAGCTACCACTGTGTATATATATTTTTTCCTCCTTTTTAATGTTTTTTTAAATGTATCACTCGTATCACTGCATATTTCACTTATTAATTTCCATGTGTTATGTACATGGTCTGATTTATTGGTATGATTCACTTTTTCTCCTTACACCACAGCGCTGCTTGCCAGAGAGGTGTGTTGCGTTAGGGGTTGCTAGGCAGCCGCATGTGTCATCTCCTCCGTCATTTCCGGTTTCCGGCTAGTCGGGTGGCCCGCCTCCTGCTCGGGCGGCAGCGCTGCGGGGAGGAGAATCCTAGCTGTATAAGGCAAGATGCCTGCACACGCAGGTTTGATTGTCTTGTTCACATATTACGTGACCCATCCTGATGAAAAGGTCTATGGACCTTGAAACGTCGATGATATAAAGTGTCACCAAGATTATTCAATACACGTTTTTGTACCATCATTACTGGGAGTGCCGCCTTGTTCTTGTAAAGGGACGTTTGGTGAATATATATATAAGAATCTTTAGAAATAAAATTCTGGGAATTGGCATGTGCATATGTAATCACCCCTTTGCTATGAAGCCCCTCAAAAGTTCTGGTGCAACCAATTACCTTCCGAAGTCACATAATTAGTGAAATGAAGTCCCCCTGTGTGAAATCTAAGTGTCACATGATCTGTCAGTATAAACACACCTTTTCTGAAAGGCCCCAGAGGCTGCAACGCCACTAAGCAAGAGGCATGACATCATGAAGACCAAGGAGCTCTCAAAACAAGTCAGGGAGAAAGTTGTTGAGAAGTACAATTCTGGGTTGGGTTATAAAAAAAATATCCAAATCTTTGATGATCCCCGGAGCACCATCAAATCCATCATCATCAAATGGAAAGAACATGGTACCACAACAAACCTGCCAAGAGAGGGCCGCCCACCAAAACTCACAGACCGAGCAAGGAGGGCATCAGAGTGGCAGCACAGAGACCAAAAGGTAACCCTGAAGGAGCTGCAGAGATCCACAGCAGATACTGGTGTATCTGTGCATGTGACCACAATAAGCCGTACACTCCATAGAGCTGGGCTTTATGGAAGTGTGTCCAGAAAAAAGCCATTACTTAGTGATAAAAATAAGAAGACACAATTTAAGTTTGCCAAAAGGCATGTGGGCGACTCCCCAAATGTATGGGGGAAGGTGCTCTGGTCAGATGAGACTAAAACTGAACTTTTCGGCCACCCAGGTAAAACGCTGTGTCTGGCCTAAACCCAACACATCCCAACACCCCAAGAACACCATCCCCACAGTGAAACATGCTGGTGGCAGCATAATGCTGTGGGGATGTTTTTCAGCAGCAGGGACTGGGAAACTGATTTGAGTCGAGGGAAAGATGGATGGTGTCAAATACAGGGATATTCTTGCGCAAAACCTGTTTCAGTCTGCCTGTGATTTGAGACTGGGACGGAGGTTCACCTTCCAGCAGGACAATGACCTGAAGCATACTGCTAAAGCAACACGCGAGTGGTTTAAGGGGAAACATTTAAATGTGTTGGAATGGCCCAGTGAAAGCCCAGATCTCAATCCAATTGAGAATCTGTGGTCAGACTTGAAGATTGCTGTTCACATGCAGAAACCATCCAACATAGGAGCTGGAGCAGTTTTGCCTTGAGGAATGGTCAAAAATCCCAGGGGCAAGATGTGGCAAGCTCATAGAGACTTATCCAAGGTGACTTGCAGCTGTAATTGCCACAAAAGGTGGCTCGACAAAGTACTGACTTTAGGGGGGTGAATAGTTATGCAAGCTGAAGTTTTCTGTTATGTTGTCCTAAATGTTGTTTGATTCACAATATAAAAATAAACACAACTTCACAGTTGTAGACATGTTATGTGACTGAAATGATGCACACCTTCAATCCATTTTAATTCCAGGTTGTGAGGCAACAAAACCTGAAAAATGCAAAGGGGGGGGTGAATACTTTTAGAAGGCACTGTACATTAGCATCCTGATGCACTGTATTGGGAGCTTAAACACATTAAACAGGAACTTCAAACAGAGCAGTTGTGAATGTTTTGGGTGGTGCGAAGAGCACAGGTGACATTGTATGGGAAGGGGTTATTAAGTTAAACATATAAACACGAGAAATGTGATCTTTCCCTCCTGAACCCCCCTCCCCCTACCATCTCTCCTGCTCTTGGCTGCAAAAGACTCGCATACACAGTTAATGCTGTGAATCAGCAATTATTTTTCATCTGGCTCTAAGTGTCAAGATTAATTTCACCATCCCTAGTAATAAAATGGTTTCAAGTGACATCTTTAATCAGCACATAAAAATACTTCCCTCCAATAGAGACAAGCTGTCACAAAAGGTCACCACTATGTGACAGGATGAAAATTATGTTTCTTACTTCAACTGAAATGTTAATTCAGTCTTTAAGTGTTTCTTAAGATTACTCAAAATTGAAAGCAGAGGCTCGATGAAGTCAGCTAGGTCATTGTATAGAAAGGTTTATCAATAATCACATCGCCGACTGCTGGTTACAGTAATTAGAGCATTACCTATATCGCCAAATATACACAATATTCAAACATCTATGTAGCAATCATTTCATAAAGAAGAGGGTGTAACCTTTAAATGGGCAAGATTACACGGTTGAAAGGAGGGCAAACACGTCATCGATGACAGTACAAAGAAATGATGACAACCCAAACTGTCCTGCCAATGACTGCAACGAATCTATTTCAAATAAGGGTGGCATTCCGTTAAAAGGTCCAATAAATCTAGAAATTGTTTTAAATAAAAAATAATATAATCCTAAAATATAGATGTTAAAGTTCCCATATCTGACAAAACTTGAGAGGTCTGACAGTGTATTTACATATACTGTGCACCGAGGGCAAGCTATTATTCTACATTGTCACACTTTGCCCCTCTGAAAGGTGACTCAAGTCAGGCTGCGGGTCCCTCACATGGGACTACTGACAGGAAGTCTAATTTGGAAAATTTTATCCTCAACATCACAACATTCAAATAACATTCTGATATTATCCACAGATATTAGATTAGTAGGTATTTACTTATAAAAAAATATATATATATCTATATTTACACATCTGACCCATACTCATGCTGAACGGTTAGTTTTTCTAATACTACGAAGAGAGACAAAAAAAAATAAAAATAAATAAACCTAAGTAACGAAAGCCAAAGAATTTTCAAATAATATTTTTCTAGCAAGCCAGATCATAGTGCACATGCCGGGACTGGTATGATTCAAATCAAGCCCGGCAGAGGTGAAGATCCCAACTGCGCTAAAGGTAAGTACAAACAAACCTAACCCCCCACCCCCCTAATCCTCCCTTAGGGGTGCCTAACCCTAACACCCAAAACCCCCCCTCCCCACCCAAGGGCCTAATCTACCCTTCCCCGCTGCCTAAACCTAAGCCTCCCGTGGGGGGTGCCTAACGTAACCTCCCTCCAGGTGGTGCCTAACCTTAACCCCCCCGGGGAGGGGGGGGGGGGGGGGGAGATGCTTAACCCCAAGTCCCTGCCCGGAAGCCTCTAATCTAACCCTCCCCCCGCGGCTGTCCGCACCCGGCTTACCTTCGATCGGTAAGTCGGGTGTCGGGCTCCCGGCGTAGGTAAAATGACAGGCGTCGGAGTTTCGATGCCTGTCATTTAACCCTTGCCGGGATTAGACAGTCGGGAAACCGGCGGTCGGGATTCCGTCAGTCGGCTTCCCCCCATGCCACCAACTTGATTGTATATTCACTGAGTGGTAAACAAAGAATAATCATCACTTCTACCTATCCAGCACTTACTGTTCTTGTCCCCTCAAATATGCAGAGGCGCATTGCAAAAGGTAAAAGGCCAAGATAAACATTGACTGCAGCATGCAACCAACCCTGGTCATCTCTATAGAAAATAGGATAAGGCAACAGAGCAATTGTAAGCACTTTTTTTTTTTTCCTTTAACTTTCATTAAGTCACCCAGGACTGTAAAAACAGCAGAAAGTTGAGCTAATGGTATTTAATAAGTAAAGATATTTAGTATTGAAGCAACAGTTACACTTTAAACACAGGCTTAATGCTTAAACAGACCAGAGGGCTTGACTTGAATTGAAAGTAACAAAAAAAATCCCACAACACTCTCAAAAAGGGAAATAATGAGGGAGAAAAATAATTTTTATATTTACGTTAAATCCTTTAAGTCTATTGGGGAACACTAGGATCACATTGGTGCATATAGTGGGTGCAGGAGGAGTGTACTTACAACTATATACTTGTCCGTGTTCCTACCTCTATACACTTTGCCTGCAGGGAACAAGTTATGTTTAACCAAGCCTTACAGGAGAGGATTTGGTGGACTGAAGGAGGAAAAAAAACATCCTCGTAAAACAACAAAAAATACAAATTAAAAAAAACAAAACAGAGTAAAGAGTGGGAGCCTTCTGCCTCAAAAAGAACAAGAGAAGAGGATTATCATACTGGTTAAATACTGTACTTTAACATTCCAATTATTGAAAATTAGGATCACATTGGGGCCTACAAGATTGAGTGACCAGCTCTGAAACTTTCCTACCTGATGAAATAACCAAAACTTATTTATGCTAGCGCTGCCTGTCTTTTTTTCTTCTGTCAGCATATATCTATACCTTTTTCTCTGATTCTGCCCTAATACAGGTGTAGTTAGAGTGGGTCCTATACCTCACATCTATAGAAATATTTGTGATATTTGTCACATACAGTTGTGTGGTGCACTGTGCCATATTTAGGCTGTGGGCTCCTGCAGCTTACTCAAGCATCAGACAGGACCAGTGTATTGCTCTCCTACTGGTATCCTATATACTCGTGGTTGCACTATACCCAGTGCCATATTGTGTGTTATATTACTCTACAGATGTGTCTGACAAGGGTAACGAGCACACTTCAGCACCCATTCTGCTATCTTGCAGAATATGTGCTGCAGGTTTAAGCGAGGAGGATTTGGTCGGGATGGATTATGTGTGAGGTGTTATAATCCACCAGGCACCTCAAACCCCCCAGCACCGGTACAGGAGACCACTTGGGCTGCCTTTTCTCAGGTTCTGGTCTCCATTGCTGGCCTCGTAGCTGTTCCGACCGTTTTTCCCCCTATGTGTTACCGCAGCAGACCCATATTCCCTCACAGGGATTACCACAACAGATTAGGCAGACTCCTCCTGTGCCTCCACCATGTGTAGATGTTTTCTCTACTTCAGTGCAGAGCCTGGCGGCTTCCTCTACTGCCCTTCAGACCATGTTGCAGGGTGAGAATCCCCTAAAGCCTGCTAAGCGTACTGTGTTGTCATCACAGTCCACACAGCTCTCAGTCTGAGATGTCATCGGACGACTGAGAGGTTGCTGATGTTTCTAACCCCGACTCTCCTCATCTGCAGGAGGTGGAGACTCGGTCAAAAATTAGTATTCCTGCTTTGGTGCGAGCTGTCAGTTCCGTCTTGGTAATAGAGGATGACGAGCCAGCCCCTCAATCCAAGCACCCTCTGTTTAAAAGAATAAAAGGTGACTTCCGCAAAACTCCCTCCGTCAGATCAGCTAGCTGAACACATGGCTGCTGCCTGGCAATCACCTGGTAAGAGGTATCAACCTCAAAAGGCGTTTGTGCCTCATGTTTCCCATTTTTTACAATGAGCCTCAAGAAATGGGTATCACCCCCTGCGGTAGATTCCCATGTTACACGTTTATTTAAAAGTGCTACGTTACCTATGCCTTCCATTTCTTCCTTACAGAATCCTACAGATAGGAAAGTGGAAACTTGCCTGAAATCGATGTACTCTCTTTCAGGAGCTGTTGCCCGCTTGTCCGTCCATGGCTATTTCATGGGTAGCTAAAGCTTTAGAGAGCTGGGCCGATGCACTAGAGGGCTCCTTTCCCTCAGAAGCTCCTGGGGATCAGGTGTCATTGGTGGGTCACATTCGAGATGCGGCTGCATATATTGGAGAGGCTGCTCTGGATGCCAGTCTACTGACCTCTAGAGTCTCGACAACGGCCGTGTCTGCTCGCCGTACTCTGTGGCTGCGCTCTTGGAGAGCGGATGCTTATTCTAAGAAAGGCCTGGAAGTCTTACCTAACAATTAGGAGATCTTGTATGGCCCAGACCTGGACAAGTTTGTTGATACGTTTGCAGCATCAAAATCTGCATTTCTGCCTTCAGCATCTGCTTCTTCAAAGCCTCGAACCTCATCCTTTAGGTCCTTTCATCCCCAAGGAAAGCCCAAAGGACAGTCCTTTCCTAGGCAATCAGCTTCCAAGAAAGCCGTCAAACCCAAGAAGCAGGCCTGGAACTCAATATGCCCTGTCTCTAAACCAGAGTATAAACCCGCAGCCTGACGGGGCAGACCTCCCTCTGGGGGATCCCAGAGTGGGAGGCAGACTTCAGTTTGCCCAGCGCTGGTGTCAACCAACCACGGATGCTTGGGTAAGAGAAGTGGTCTCCCACAGGTACGCCCTCTCATTCCTTCGAAGACCTCCCCACCAGTTTTTCTGTACAGGCCCTCCTTCAGACAAGAAGGAGGCCTTACAGATCCAGAAAGCCATACAGTCCATGCTGTAAGCAGGGGTAATTGTGCCAGTCCCGCTATCTCAGCGAAGGACTGGTTATTATTCTACTAATTTTCTGGTTCAGAAGCCGAATGGATCTCATCGGCCTATTCTCAACCTCAAATCTCTTAAATTCCTCAGGCTGCCCAGGTTCAGGATGGAAACCCTACGCTCCATCATACTGGCTATGGAACCTGGGGATTTTATGGTATCACTGGATATTCAGGACACATACCTACAAGTTCCTATAATGCCCTCTCACCAGCGTTATCTGAGGTTTGCTATACTACAGCAACACTTCCAGTCTCTGGCCCTTCCCTTTGGCCTGTCCACAGCTCCACGGGTATCATGGCGGCCCATCTGCGGAGTCAGGGTGTCCGGCTGCTACCATACCTGGACGACCTCCTGCTGTTAGCGGGATCTCCAAAAGGTGCTTCGCCACCACCTGCAATTGACAATTGCTTTTCTACAGGCACACGGGTGGCTAATCAATTAAAAAAAGTCCTCCCTTACCGAATCCCTCACAGAGGATCGTTCATCTTGGAGCACTACTAGATTCTCAACAGCAGAGAATATTTCTGACTTCAGAAAAGATCTCCACATTACAACTACGAGTACACAGATGCCTCCACAGTCGCCGGGTGTCAGTCCACTCAGCGATGCAGGTTCTGGGATGCATGGTGTCCACCTTCGACATGGTGGAATATGCTCAGTTTCATTCCAGGCCTGTGCAATGGATGATCCTCTCCAGGTGGAACGGATTAACCCATCGGATCAAAGCTCAGATAATGGTGCTCTCTTCGGAGGTGCGTCTGTCTCTGTCTTGGTGGCTACCGACATCTCATCTAACCAAGGGTTGCCCCTTTCGGATCCCGGACTGGGTAATCCCAACAATGGACGCCAGTCTCTGGGGCTGTGGCGCAGTGACCAGTCCGCACTCCTTTCAGGGCCGTTGGACAGCGGTCGAAGCAACCCTACCACTCAACATATTGGAACTTCGGGCTGTTTACAGGGCCCTCAAGCTGGCCAAACGCATACTTCAGGGGAAACCCGTGCAAGTTCAATCCAACAATGCCACAACGGTGGCTTACATCAACGATCAAGGAGGCACTCAAAGTTGGGCAGCAAAGACAGTAGTGTCACGCATTCTGACATGGGCAGAGGGTCACCTCCCGGCCATTTCGGCAGTGTTCATACCAGGAGTTCTCAATTTTGAAGCAGACTTCCTCAGCCGTCACGACGTGCATCCGGGGAATGGTCTCTTCACCAAGAGGTGTTTCAACTCCTAGCGGACAAATGGGGTCTCCCAGAGGTTGACCTCGTGGCCTCCCGACACAATCACAAACTGCCAGTGTACAGGTCCAGAACAAGAGATGCAGAGAGGCAGCCTTCGTGGACGCTCTGTCAGTAAAATGGGCCTTCCAGTTTGCGTACCTGTTTCCTCCAGTCTCCCTACTTCCTCGAGTTCTTTGGAAGTTCAAACAACACGGAGACACTGTCCTGCTGGTGGCTCCAGCTTGGCCCAGACGTCATTGGTACTCAGATCTTCAGAGTCTCTTCATCGACATTCCGTTCCTGTTGCCTCAACGACCGGACCTGTTGTCTCAAGGTCCTTGTCTTTACCTGGACCGTCTGTCTTTGACGGCGTGGCTCTTGAGACATCCCTCCTAAGGTCCAAATGATTCTCTAGCTCTGTCATCCAAACTATGCTTAGAGCTCGTAAGCCAGCTTCTGCTAGGATCTACCACAGAATGTGACATACATATTTCTAATGGTGTCATCCCAGAGATTACGACCCCCAGGTGTTTAGGATTTCCAGAGTCCTGGCCTTCCTTCAAGCTGGATTGGACCTTGGCCTCACTGAAAGTTCATGTCTCTGCTCTGTAGAATTGCTCCGTTACTGGATATCCGCACCATCCTCCAGGGTGTCCTCTGGATTCAACCTCCCTTTTTCCCCCCAGTGTCTCCCTGGGACTTGGAGTGGTTCTTCGGGCCCTCCAGGGTTCTCCATTTGAACCCCTAGATTCGGTGGAACTCAAGTGGTTAACAGCAGAGACTCTCTCTTCTGGCTATTGCCTCCGCTAGGAGGGTGTTAGAATTAGGGGCGCTCTCCTGTTGCTCCCCTTTTCTGATAATTCACCAGGACAGGGCTGTGCTTCGGACTTGCCCTGGGTTCCTTCCTAAAGTTGTTTCTAGCTTCCACATTAATGAGGAAGTTACAGTCCCGGCCTTTCAATCACCGGACCTCTCGGCAGGGGAGGCCTCTTTGGACGTGGTCCGTGCCCTCACGATTTATGTGGACCGTACCAGATTTCTTCGGAAGTCAGACTCCTTATTTGTGCTCTATGGATTTCACAAGAAGGGATGGCTAGCCAATAAGCAAACATTGGCTAGATGGCTTCGTATGACTATCTCAGAGGCTTACACAGAGGCAGGCCTTCCTGTTCCGGCTTGTCAATGCTCATTCTACTTGGTTTGTGGGTCCCTCATGGGCAGCTCGCCGTGGCGCCTTGACTGTTCAGCTTGGCCACGTGGTCTTCTGTCCAAACCTTTCTGAGGTGCTATGCCTATGCCATCCCCAAGGTCTCCCTGTGGAGTCTATGGACCCTGAAGAAGAAAGAGTTATTGTAAAAACGTATTTGTTAACTCTCTTTCTTCGAAGTCCATAGGGTCCACAAGCCACCCGCCCTGAGGCACCTGGCTTCAGATGGGTTTTGTTTCTTGTCACCATTTTTCCGTCTCCTTCTCTGAGTGTGATTCTTGTTTGTACCGGTTTCTTTCTTTTCTCTTTTATCCTCCTCCGGCCTTTAGCTTGTCACAAACTGAGGTGCCTCTGGCTCGGGGTATAGGGAGAGTGAACCAGTGCATCGTGGGAGCTGAAAAACTTTACCTGCGTGGTGCCCGGATACCTGATCCACCACCTACACCCACAATGTCTTCCTGTTGACCCTATGGACTTCGAAGACAGTTAAAGATAAGTTCTTAAAGTAACTCATTATTTTGCTGGGGGTTCTTGAAGACTGGAGTTGGGAACCAATGGTCTATGGTAAATGCTGAATGAAACTGGTTTTCTGGCCTAAAGCATTGTCTAAAAAACTCTCTCAGAGAAGCCCTTCTCTCTAAGGATCTTGGCACAAACAGTCCTGCTGTTAAAGAGAGCAGAAATATTAATCTGAAAAACATCTTAGCTCCAAGTGAACTAAGACAGGATAAGAGGAACATCACAGTAGCTAAATCATGGTTACCATCAAAACTATTGGGTTGTTATAGGTGTAACAAGTCAGTTTGCCTGACTTGTAAACATATTAAGAACAAAAGTACTCATATCACTTCCAATAATCATATTTTCACAATTTCTTGACTGTGATTCGTTATATTGCGTCTATGTTTTGAAGTGCCCATGCACCTTACAGTACGTGGGAACAACCACCAGATTGGTTACAACAAGACTTAGGGAACACAGACGCAATATCATGAAAAAAAAAACCTCCAAAATCATAGTGTTTTGAGACATTTCTCCTTAGTGCATACAGGAAATCCTGTAGGTTTAAAGCTATTATTGCACAGGTTTTGGGCACCAAGTGGGGGGGAAACAGGTTCAAACGGCTATGTAGAAGTGAGTCATCCTGGATTTTCAAGTTAAGACACTCTGCACCCTAAGGGACTGAATCTAGCATTGTATTTTACATGTATAGAATGAACCAACATTCGTGCAACATGCCAAGGGCACGGGGAGGGTGGATGCCCGCGGACAGGCCATTCTCGTGTCAAACCAGTTTACGGATGGCATCCATCGTGTTGCATGACTGGTAAAATCCCTGGTGGGGTTTAGCGGAGATTGTGGGCTCCTATGAGACATTCACATGATATATTTATATATTCTTTAGAGTGAGAAGAAAGGTAATTAACATTCGGAAGTAAACCCCCTTTCTAGATAGGCAAGCATGGTTTGATATTTGCATCTATTTGGGTTCCATTCCCCGTTTTTTGGAACAGCTACTTAAAATGTGTTATTCATTTATCTATTCATTTTTTGAGTAGGACTTTACAAATAAAATAAAATTTTCTCTGTGTTCTATTAATAAACCCTAATGAACTTAGAAACAAAAAGGTGGCAATTTTGGGAAGCTAAGCATCCTTAAGGTGCATACACACTAGACGATATGCTCCTTGAGCGATATCGTCTAGTGTGTCCCCGGCAGGCTGTGCTCAATGTCGTTCATGACATTGAGCACAGCCGCTGAACGATATCATTAGCGATATCGTTCAGCGCCGGGCTCTCTCACCCATTCCCTGACATGCAGCAACCTGACGAGGTCGTCAGGTTGGCCTGCATGTCAGTGCGATGACCGATGATGACGAACGACCCGCGGGAACGCGCGTCGTCGTCATCGTTCATCTTTTTTGTGTTAAAAATGGACGATAAAGTGGACGACTGAACGATAACGATATCGTTATCGTTCAGTCGTCCACTTTAATCGCCCAGTGTGTACGCACCATTAAGTCCGGTTAGTATAAAGATTGAAGACCCCTTAGATTAGCAAGATGAACATTAGGAAAGAGTGGCTATTATGTGCATATTCTTATTATATAGTAAGGATACATGTTCACATATGTACTTTCAATTAATATCTTATTAGAATATGAAGCTATAGCCCGTTGGGGTATATTCTATACATGTTCTATATTTTTATGTGTATGAGAGCAGTTGTAGGATTGCTGAAACATGACTATGACTGTACAGCATTCATAGATGACTGTATAAAGAAAATTGGGGACGCTATTATAGTATAAAGTCTTTATTAGGTATCCAGTATAGGCGGTTTATCATAGCTAAATAATGTGTTTTTTATGGTTTGTGACTATTTATAACTCTCCACTTTAAATATTTTAATGCATAATGTATTAGGTATATAGGAATTGAAGTAACTAAAAGGTATACAAAGTATAGGACATGTTTATAAATGTGTGTAAACAGGGCTTCTCAGTTGTAATTGTAATTATAATTTTAGTTAATTTTTTTTATTTATATTTATGATATAAGCGCACATAAATAAATATGTGGGACAGATTTTTATATATACGTATACGTGAACAGTAAATGTGTTTTCTTTTTGTATATATATCCTGACTTATCTTTTAAATAAAGGAAATATGCTAGCCAAATACCTGTGCAATAAATCAGTTGCCTATTTCCAGAGTACAAAGCTGAATCTAATTAGTAAACTGAAACAGATCAAGCTGTAGGCAATAAGATAATTGAACTCTGGGTATATAAGGACATCCAGAACTGATAACCCTCGTCTTGAAAAAGCTCCCAACGAGGAGCGAAACGCGTTGACGACGGTTAATTGCAGCTGGGAATCTACCTCCTTTCAGACAGTTACCACGTACTTAACAGCAGACAAGTGAGTGAGCCCTGTGATCAGGATCAGAGACAAAGCAGCATTGGTGGGATTGACCGGGTGCTAGCGGTGGCCATCGTATCATCTGTATCCTGGTCTCCCCGGCTAACAGACTTAATGCAAGCAGCACTGCAATGCCACCTTTAATTGCTAGCTGTGGATGCTCCGGAGGTACATACTAAAGCAAGTAGCAGCTACCAGATACCATTACCTGCAGTTATTTGGATTTAATACTCTGCCGACGGTTAAGAGAACTTGCTGCCAATTCGGGCTGTGCAATACAATCACTGCACAAGGTACAAGGGAATACCACATTTATCAAGCATTATTTAAAGACTGTGGACACTTAATATTTAATGTGTATTCCCAGCGGTATATCAATACCAAAGCTACAAACATTCTTTAATTAGCTACGCAAGTTTTCTGATTTAGCTTATCAAGTGTACTATATTATTATTGGGTTAATATGTCAGGGGTGTTATATGATGTATAGTTTGTTGTAATAAATTGGTGTTTTTTAAGGGAAGCTCTGTTGTGTTGCTGGGATTATTCAGACAAAGGTTACCAAGGTATTATAAATTCTCTATTTTTTTTTTAAACAAATTTTAATTTAAACAACTAAAACTCTCTCAGATATTAACCATAAAAGCACAGGCCAAGCCATGTTTTTCTAGTTTTTCTGTTATTAGTGGACCAGTTAGTACTGGTAGATGGACTAGCTGCATTAAGGGGAATTTATATCTTATTCTGATATTTCAGTTTTTAAATTTAAGTGAAGCACAAGTAGATTGAACATTTAAGTAATTAGTGTAAAAAAATGTTTTCAGTTGAAGACAATAACTGTCAGAAGCAGCGTTAGGAATGTCTGTGTACCACATATTCTGGAAAATCCATGATCACATTTGATTACCTCATTCCCTTTCTTATAACCCCCTCATGAACATCGCCACTGGAGGGAACAAGTAAATGAGACAAAACTCACATGGCATAGACATGGAGTCTAACAAGCAAACCCTCAGATCACTACTTCTGGAGCAGAACCTTTGCATCTTGATGTTCAACAAAAAGCCATCATCAAGTTGACATCTGGCTGACCCAAACTAGACAGAATTAGGGGTATAGGGACCACTTCCTGAAATAAAAACCAAGGCAGTGTCTACGCTGAGAATATACACTGCTATGAAGGCCACAGCATTTTGCTCCGCATATTACAAACTCTGGTAGACCTCACATGGCCAGAGAAGTCCTGGTGCCCTCCTGATGACTGAGGAACGATACGGACATTGTGGTACTGAATCTTTCCTGCCTTTTCACTACGAGAAGACCTTATCTAAAAACTATAGACCCTTGTCTGTGGCCAGGGACCGTAGGCATGCAGCTAAAATACCGCTGCATAAATTTTAATGTTGCCGCATCAAATGGAAATAAAATGTGGACTGTATGTGGGGTGTGCAAGACGTTTCTGGATGTGCAGTGCATAGGTAGAATGTAGACAGTCTGGTTGTTAAGTGTAATTTGACTAAAGTTCTTCTGAAATTTCAGGGCACAGAATCATATATAAGCAGGAATGCAAACGTCACAGAAGTCGGCTTGTTCACTTCCTTGAAGAAATTAGTTATAGAGCTCAACAGAGGCCACTGGAGAGTCATGATCCTCTACAACTAGAAGAGTGTTCTGTGACAGCAGGAGTTTTTAATGACTGCAAGTTGCTTTTGGAGAGGAAGTACTGTCTAGAACCACTGTGTTTTAGTGATTTGCAAGGTTTTAGCACAGTAGAGGGTCTCTGGAAGACTACACCCGCTGCGGCCGACCTGTGTCCGCCATCACAGAGGACAACATTGCTGCCATGTGGATCATAGTTGAGATGGGCGCCAGGGAGAAGATCGGCATCTCATAGGGATCCATCGGCTCAATACTCCACAAAAAGCTTGGCATGAGTGAGGTTTCTGAATGCTGGATGCCCCATCACCTGACTCGAGAGCAGAAAGAGGCTCAGACTTGGAGCCGCAACATACTGGCCAGGTTTGATGTCTGTTGGTCAAACTGTACAGTTTTGACTCCGAGACCAAACAGTTGGTCCAGTGGACCCCGGTTGGAGGTGTGCCACCACAGAGGTTCTTTTGTCAGTGCAGACAAGCAGATGGTGGCTGTTTTTGTGACGAAGACTGGTCGGCTTTCAGGGCTAACTGGAGAGCTGCGGGGGAGCCACTAGTGGGGGGGAGGGGCTAATTGGATACCAGCCTTCGAGAAATGTGCATCCTTTGAGCACCAGAATAGCGCAAAACGCTATCCAATAATCTCGCTGTTTGGGTTTAGCTCAGTGGCTCCAAGCTCAAGCCCTCTGCCAGATACCCAGTGAAGAGTGGTCCACAGTGAGGGACCAAATGGGAATTAGCAGCCACCAACCAAGTGGTGTTGCAAAAGCATGATCACACATGCCCAGAAGTAATGGATCCTAATGCCAGTGGTAGAAGCATGGGAGAAACTGTTCCAGGTGAAGGGTAGGAGCGAGGGTGGAACAAGCAGTTCAAGGAGGTGGTGTATGAGCCTGTTGGTGACCGCAGTGGGAGGAGACCATAACAGTTGGTTATTGACGGTGAGAGGGTATCCTTAGGAGTGAAGCAAGCACACTTAAGTTGCTCAAAGATAAGTCACCTCCTCTACGTATGTAAAAGTCTGACTGCCTTGTGGGACGAGGTCATCCGGGCACACTGCCCTTACTTCTAGCACATGGATTGAAGAATGGACTCCTACAGAGTCCAAGAATACCAATATTAAAGGGCAACCAAATGAGGTGTGGAGCTACTCATGAAGTCATACAGATTTTGTGCCTAGACAGATTGGGAAACCTGTTCCAAATTGTAAGAATGGACAATGATTCATCCACTAACAAAATGTCAAATTTCAATATTTGAGCCAACAAAAAAAACAAAACAAAAAACAATTTACCTAAGGTTTCTGGAATGTTACGCCTTTCTCGGGTGGAATCAGAAAGCCGAATAATTGTTCCTTCTTTACGTTCAGTTTTGAAACGTATACGACCACCTCCTTCCTCCTCCTCATCATCTTCATCAGACTCCTCTTTAGAGTCTGGAGGTAACTCTTGTGACTCAACGTGAACCTAGTTACAAATACAATGAGTGTGTCTATCAGATAAGATAAAATTAGACTATATAACATTAGCCCACTTATCTTAATTATACATATTTTTGTTTTTAAAGACAGAGCAAATTGTTCGGTTATAAAAAAGAGTCCTGCTTTCTTACAATTTAAATTAGTCCCATTTCTCCAATCATTAATTTTTACATTACAACACACAAAAATAAAGCTTTCACTTACTGAGAAAGTGTAACGAAGAAGCTGCCATTCACTCTAGCACAATTTCCAGTTTACTGTCAAAATCACACCTGATTTTCTGTTAAGATTTTCTAGGAAAAATGTGATAACTAATCTCCATTCTGCTACTCGGCTTACTCTATAGCAGGGAGGATTCAAGACACTGGCTCAAACTGAAAGCCTTAGAGCTGGTCTGATGGATTTCAATACTACAGAGACAGCCTAGTGCTGAAGGTAATTGGCAGAGATCTTAGGTTTGTGTGAGTGCTGGGACCATGCCAAATAATGTGAATTGTGTGAGTTACATACAGAGTAAGAAGTGGAAGCTGTCAAATGGATTGTGCTGGCCATGCAACATTGACAAAAACACAAGCTTTAAGTAGTCTAGACTTAATTTTTTTTGTACGTAAAAGGTTATCTAGTATATGTATATATACATATGCATACATACACAAACATGTATTTGTCCTAGAACAAAAGACAGCACTCTAGAACTTCTGAGGTCCTACTGTGACCCTCCTACATCATTTTAAGGTTGGGATACTTGGAGTTTGGATAATGGGACACTCTGGTGGGACCCGAGATTTCCTTCCTTAAGGCAAGTGGTGTCCTTTTGTACCTTAAGGAAAGAGCTTGTGAGCTCTGCAACCTTGGTTAATACAAATCGCATTTAAGTCCCGGAATGCAGACTTGTTTTTCCCAAGACAAATACCTTTATTTTGACGTGCTGATCTGGAAAGGCACCAGGGTACTAACAACCCCTCAGACTACTGAGTGCCGGTCCCGAAGTGGGTTATATGTATACATATAGATGTCTGCATATAGTGCTCTCCGATACTGAAGCATAGTGGTATTGTAATGAACTACAGGTTGCAAGTACAAAAACACATTATCATAGTGTGTGTTTCATACATCTTCATCTAGACAAAAGGTTTCAATCTACTAAAGCAGAGGTTCTCAAACGCGGTCCTCAAGCTTTTAGAGATATCTATGGCTGACCACAGGTGGATAAATCAAATTGATTGAGGTACTAATTAAATCACCTGTGGCCAAACCTGGATATCCTTAAAACCTGGACTGTTAGGGTGCCTTGAGGACTGAGGTAGGGAACCTCTGTACTAAAGATTCTTATAACGCTACCCAGCACATGAAGAGCCACAAAAGGGATTCATAGACAACCTGCCTATTCTATGAAGAACACTCATTACCTCTTCAGATTCATTAGCAGGATCTTCTGGTTCCGCTGTATCCTCTGCTACATTTTCCATGTATTGTTCTTCATTTGTTTCCTGCCTTTTGTATGACTGTGCATAGTCTTCCTCCTTATAGAATGAGAAAAAGGAGCAAAACAGGTTAAGAATTTAGAAATGTATATTTACCGGCATTAGTCAGAGCCAAACGCTACCCCCAACATAGATTAGCCTCTAAGGTCTAATGGAAGTTACATTCATCTTTTAAAGGCTGGAATGCAAAGACAGTTGCAAATCTCCACAAGCTATTCTTCTTTGGAAGATGACCAGCATGGACATTTGCAAAAAAAATAAAAAGAATATTTTCAATACAGCAAAAGACTATCTATTTATTGTTTAGAGGGGTAATAAAGATTCAATGGTAAGTAGCCAAAAATCCTGTTCTCTCTGAAACAGGCTGGGGGACACTGGATGATGGGGTTGCCGCCAGGTGAGCAGGAGCTGGAACTGAACTACTGTAACATTAGCTCCCTGCAACCCCCAGAAGGCCAGCAGAACTTTATAAGGGCCTGTCAAGGAGAGCAGTAACTCAGTGAAACTGTTGGAATCAACAACAAAACAGAATCATAGGGAAAGGACAAAGAACAAACTACCGCACGACTGAGCGTGAGGGAGGGAACGCAGTGTCCCCCAAGCCTGATTCAGAGAAAAGTATTCAACGGTAAGTAACCAAAAATCATATTTTCTCCATCATCAAGGCTGGGGGACACTGAACCATGGGACATTCATTTGTTAATTGAGGAAATACCAGAAAGACATTTCCTGGCTGAAGTGGAAAGCTGAAAACACCTTCGGTTGGGACGTAAGAACCGTACGGAGAACCATCCCATCGTCATGAATTATGAGAAAAGACGGCCTGCAAGACAAAGTGCCCAATTTGGAATCACGCTGAGCTGAGGAAAGAGCTATAAGGAAGACTGACAAGTAATGA
This sequence comes from Taudactylus pleione, assembly GCA_031769625.1. Classification (NCBI taxonomy): domain Eukaryota; kingdom Metazoa; phylum Chordata; class Amphibia; order Anura; family Myobatrachidae; genus Taudactylus; species Taudactylus pleione. The sequence goes on along the minus strand of JAUIMM010000516.1, from coordinate 5,471,229 downwards.
CAGAAGGTCCGCCGAATCCAAAGGCTCAACAGGATCCTGCTTGAGAGCCGAGAGGACCAGGTCAAGATCCCACGGAGCTACAGGCGGATGAAACCGTGGTTGAACCTGTAACACACCATGTAAAATAGGTCTGAACCCATGGAAGAAGGGCGTGATGCAGCTAGAAATAAGCAGTCGGCGCCCAAATCTGTACCTTCAAAGAAGGAAGCAATAAATCGTCCTCCAAACCCTTTTGAAGCAATACCAAAAAACAAGAAAAGCGAAACCTCGAAGCATGAACTTTGCGCTTTCCGCAACACATGATACAGATCATCCAGACCCTGTGAAAAATGTACCACGAAACCGGTTTCCAGGCCTGCAACATAGTAGGGTCCATTGAAAAAGGAAAACCCCCAGCCTTGTAGAGCCCGGACTCGGTCCTCGTGCAGAAACCGACCCTGCAGCAGGAGATATGGCCACAGTGGCAGGCCGCCTCCCACTTGTCCACACCTGGTATGAACACCGCCGAGACCTTCGGAATGAAGGCCTCTGCCCAGGAACAAATTTGGGTGGCCCCCGGCTCTAGGTGCGCGATTTACATACACCAATGCCATATTGGTGTCCGACTGAATCCACAATGGCCAGCCAGCCAGGGCCTCCAAGAAAGCTACAGATGCGTCCACTAACATCTATTCTCCGTGCGCTACAAGTCGCACCACACAATGCGGGAGCTCCGTGTGACTTGGGAGCGCAAGCGTCTTTCACCTTCAAATCCGTCTTACTCGCACAGCGATGCAAATAAGATTGTGAATAGACAGCACAAACAGCTTCTGCTGATTAAAATGATATGCAGCATGCCCATGTTCTTTATGTGACTGCAGGTGTATCTGCATGCTAAACACTACATCACAGCCGCTGACTACAGTGTTACAGCTGCTGACACTAACATAGCGTTTCTCATGTAGATACACCCGCACCCGCTCACAGAACATTGGCATGCTGCATATCATTTTAATCAGGAGAAGCGAATTGAGCTATTTCCTTCTCTGTGCAAATAAGACGCATTTGAAGGTAAAAAGTCACACAAGACGCTCAGCGCTTCAGAGTCACGCCACGGCATGGCGACTAGAAGGGCTGTTTAACACACAAGGAGGCTAGATGTATGAGGACCCATCTGTAGATAGATGGCTCGAAGCAAAATGATCGGTAGGGCAGCCTCCAATGACGACTAAAGACCCTGAAGTCTAAGATGTAACGCAACGGTGCCCCAACCAACGTAGCCCATGGTTACAATTACCCAAGCCGGTGTGACCAAAGATCGACCGAAGAGCAGATGATTGGAAAGCAGCCACTAACGGAGGCATAGGCGAGTGCTGGCGGACATAACAAGTAGCCGAGACAAGAGGGACTCCATGTACCTAGACCGATTCCGGAGAATCTCCCACTGGAATTCCTGGGAGTGGAACCTGGCGTACTGAATGGTCTCGAAGATAGAGAACCTTGTGCCCCACAGCTTCATGCACAGCAAGATGGACGGTTGAGGCACACAGACAGTACCATCGATACAACATCCTGGAGGGTCTGGGCTTCGAACGCTAGAAGAAAGACTCGCTAGAGGGAGGTGTCGAAGATCACCCCCAGCAACAGCCGACACTGGCTGTATCAGGTGAGACTTCTCGAAATTCCAGTCGTGATCCTGAAGTACCTGTACCGTGCGGTCCAGAAGCACCTGCAAAGGGGAAGCCGAATCAGCCTTCACGAGCAAATAGTCCAAATAAAGAATCACCATTCCTTGTGCAGAAGGCTTACCATCGCCGCCATGATCTTCGTGAACCGGAGGGAGCTGCGGCTGAATCGAAAGGCAGGGCCTGGAACTAATAAGTGAGCCATGCCGTCTGTAAACCGGAGGAAAGTGTGATCATCTGCCCAAAATGAAACTTGAAAGGTACGTGTACCTGACCTTGAGCGAGGCCAAAAATTTGTTGTTCTCTATGCCGCGTATCACCGATCAAAGAGATTCCATCTGAAAATTATCCACCCAAAGCCTGGTGTATCAGGCCCCCCGATTCCAAATCAGCTGGAGGGAGCAATTCGGTTTTCAAATGAAGAATAGGGTGGAGTAGAAACTTTTTTTGTAACTCAGCACCGGACTCTGAGCAACAACTCCTTAAAAAAAAAAAAAAAAAAAAAAACAGACAATGTATAGCCTGGTCTAAGGCCACTCTTCTCCGCATCCCGGGGAAGACCGGTGACAACGTACCGTTGTGGTGGAGGACCCCTGAGGTTGATTATATAACCCCTCAAGATGATGCTCAGGTGTCTGAAGACTACTCCTGTCAGGCACTAGGTTTCTCAGGAGCTTTGGCTCCGGACTGTCCATAGGTCTCAGAAAAATGTCACTTTGGCGTAGAACCCCTGCAGGGGAAAAAAATTTAAAGAAACTCTGGTAGGTTGTCCTTTAGAAGGCTCCCAAACTCCCTGAATGGAGGAGCTAAACACACAAAAATGCGGACCTGCTGCTTGAGGGCAACCACAGGAAGAAAAGTGCTCCTCCGAGCAGTGGCTTGGGCAATAATAGCATCCAAGCCAGAAAGTGCTTCAAAAAGGTACGTTTGGAATCAGAATTTAGCCAAAAGGGCCCACAGAGCATCAACAGCCATAGCAGACTCATGGTGCAACCTGAACCCCGTCTTGCACCGCCTTACAAACATAGGGCCTGATTCAGAGCCACTCGTAAGCGGCAGCTCGTTCGCTCAGAGCGATGTTTGCCCAACTGCGCATGCGTACGGATCGTTATACGCATGCGCGAACCAGTCAGTGCGGTCGAAATTCATGTGCTCGCAAAATAGTGAATGCCTGCTATTTTGAGTGACAGAATGAGGCGTATGTGGGTGGTAACAGGGGAAGGTGCTTGAAAACGGGGAGTGGAAATCCGATCGCAGGCGTGCTTAAAGGTCAAAACGGGCGTTTTAAGGGAGTGCATAATTAATCCAGCAGCGTCATTGACCACGTCACTTGGTTTTTTTTAACTCAGAACTGCTCACAAAATAGTGGTTGAAAAAAACCAACCACAAGAATAGCGAGCAGTTCATACGCTGGTCGATGTACTCGATTAATCTAATAAATAGCGGACATGACGTATGGTGCGAGCAGCCAGGGGGCGTATTTTCCAAATTTACGTTCGCATGTTTTGCTCGCTCGTTCAGACTTAGAGGCGTGAACAGACCGCAAAGTGCGAACGGTTCATTTGAATAGCCACCCCTTTTTAGAAAACGAACGACCGCAAATAGCGAGCGGCTCTGAATGAGGGCCATAGTCCGCAGCGCCAAGGATTTGCTCCGCAAAGTCCAGCAAGGAATCCCAGGACAAAGCACTATGGAGGCCCACGACAATTTTGTCGACCCAAGTCTCCATGGTTTGGCCCCATGCAGAGGCCAGTGAGGGGCGGATAACCACCCCAAAATCCAAAGAGAGACTTAAGACATCCTTGAAGTTTCTAGTCTAAAGGAATTGTAAAGGACGCCGAACTTTGCACCGGAAGCACATTATGCTTAGCTAAGTGAGCCACCGGTTCATCCCACCTTGGGAGACAGTTCTGACTTAGGGCCTGATTCACTACGGATCGCAATATTGCGTACGCACGCAGTTCAACTGCGATAGCATGCTAATACATTGTGATTGCAATGCAAACTCAGCACTACTGAGGACGCCCATTTTACATTGCACACATCTGTAATACTTAGCAGAACAGCGAAACCATCGGTACAATCGAGTACCATCGCAGCCCCATGCACACTTTTACAAGCCCTGACCTTACTCAGAAATTGCTAACAACCACGCTATGAGACCTCACACTGCATATGGCATCGCAGTGGACAATTTATTCCCGCCCCTGCAAGGTCGCTAAAACACAGTGGCACGTCTGCCTGACTACCCCCGTCACCACCCACAAACGGCACATCCTGTCACTCTGCGATGGGTCTGCGTAGCCGCTGCAATTGCAGTCCCAATGGCAATGGCTAGTTCGCACACGCACTGCGATGCATACGCAGTACACAACAATCGGCCGTTCTTTGCTGAATCGGGCCCTTAGTCATGATCCGCTGGATGAAGAGAGCAAATTTACGAGGGACATAACATTTTCTAATTGGAGATTTCCAGGCCTCTTCAACAAGATCTGAAAGATCCAAAGTAGCAGGGAAAGTGACCAGCTTGCACAGACATTAACATTGGCCAATCTCCTCCGTCGGGGCAGTGTTATCTAAGCAGTCCAGGGACTGCCAGGCAGCCAAAATGAGGTCTGCAACGCTGTGCCCTAAAAAGGAATCCAAGTCCCCATCAGAGAGGACCACGTCCTCCGGAATCCCGCCCTCCTACTCTTTTGTACCCCCCACCCCTGCACAGAGCATCCACTCTCCCGTACCTCGGGTACTTCCCCTCTCACTGGGGAAAACCCTGGGACCGCCCGAAACACTAGTGTCACGGGCTGCCAGTCACATGCGCACTCCGTGGAGCTGCTGCAGAAGACCAGCAAGATGGCGCAGCCATCTGGTACCGCAGCATCACCCTGCACGCTCTAAAAGGGTGAGTGCGCACTCAGTCCCCGGACCAGGCAGTCACTTTGAAGAGACCGAAGTACACAACGGGGAGCGACCCTCCGGTCAGCTTCTGCTCCCCAGCGCGGCTGTCTAGCGGCAAGCTGCTCAAAGCAGTTAAAGAGAATACTAACTAAAACTGGGAGTGCCCAGCAGCCCCCACCAAATGTGCCCAACTCCTACGGGCACTTAAAAGATACTGGTCATCTGGGGGTTGCAGGGAGAGGAGCTAATGTTCTTAAAGTTACAGTAAAGTACCAGCTCCTGCTCCCCCAGCGACAACCCCATAGTGCAGTGTCACCCAGCCTTGATGATGGAGAAAAGAACAATAAAAATAACAATAATAATAAACAACATCTCCCTTGGCAAGTAAGATAAAACCGCACTTGAAGGTATTCAAATAGCTTAAGCAGGCCGTACATCTGCACCCCAATTCCCCGATCACCAGGCGCCAATCGATCGGGGACATTGATGATCAGCATTCAGTTGGGGAATCAAGGAAATTCTGCATGTTAAAAACAGATTCGCCGATCCCAATAATTTTTTGGTCAGGATCAGAAAATCAGGGAAATCCTACGTGGGATTTCCACGAGCCAAGCGTCAGGAGATCGGGTAATTGCGGCAATCAGTCGCAGATTTATGGGCTGGGAAAAGCGGTCTCTCTGGGAGAAAGATTCCAATGAACTTTTCCTTTTTGACCCTTGAAACAGTTTGTTCCTAAAGCTGCCCACACTTCAACACCAACATCCCACCAACTGACTTCTATATTTGTATACAATACACATCATCTAGGGAGTTAAGGTGCCACCTGATCCACATTGGCACGTTTGTTCCTACTACGAGCGTCCATGCGCGCTGCCGTGGAGTTGTTCATCGCATCAACAGATCGAGCCTACATGCTGCTCAATCTGTCAATTTTATGAACGACCACATCATTGTGGATGCGGCTGGTGAACGGCATATCATGCGGACGTTCACCAGATTGTGCGGTGTGAAACCCGGCACCAGCGGCTGTTCATGTTCCAAATGAAGCAACAATTTAATTGCTCAGTCACGCACCCGACACTGACAGCCGCCGGCGCTAACAATTGAATTGGTCCCATTGAGTCTTTGTTAATCTTTCTCCTAAAGCCACTACCTAAAGTACAGCAGGCTAGACTGGATATCTTGTGTCATGTCTATGGGGAATGGCCAATCAGAAGTGAAGTATACCGTTTTTTAGTCAGTGGACAACCTCCAAAAGTTTTGGTGTCTCCCTATGGAAGATGAGGGTTTTCTTGTTTTTTCCACATATATTGTACCTCAGTATATCATTTTTATGTGAATTCTATAGAGCACCTGTTTTTAACAGCATTTGTATAGATGTGCTTTATAGACACTCAGAGCCCACAAACATTAGACATACATTTTTTTTTTCTTCTCTTTTTTTAAAACAAGAGACATATTCCACTGTGGATCATTCCATGGTAACTCGTGTTACAAAATGACAGAGCAAACAATTGGCAATTCCTGTATACAGTTTTTAAGCATGACCAGTATTCTCTCAGTAAATAAAATTAATTTCACATATATTCCTCTTGCGGTTGATAGCCATGCATATACTTGCTATGTCACTTTGTAATGCGAGTTACCATGATATGACCCCTATCAATTTGTAGTCTACTCATTCTGGATCAGCCGGATGATTTGCAATACGCATAGTAATGTTTTAATTTACGTCCAACTGTAGTACCTGTGGTAGGAAACACGATCTATAACAATAAATGTATACATCATTCTTTAAAGTTTTCAGATTAAAAAAAAAAAATAAGTCTTCTCTCTAAAAACAAATGAAGTATTGAAATGCAAAAAATGTGTTCACACACAGAAAATTAACCTTTTCTTTTCTCACCGATCTACCCTCTAAATAATGAATCTTTTATGAAACTATTATCTCTGTGGGCAAACACAGTCCCTTCAATCTCTTCATTCAGGCTTGGACAGCTATTAGTTACAAAAATGACTGGTGAGAGCAATCAATCATTCCCTTAGAGTAAGCACCTTAAAGATGTCTTTAGGAAGTCAATAATCTTTTAGCTTTAGATGACTATCAGATCTTGTTCAAAAGCTTGGATAATGGCTTTTGCATTAAACAGTATGAACAATTGCAAGTGGACCCTGGAACACAAAGCAGTTTCCATCCATGAGGATACAATCCTCAAGGTCATGATTCTCTTTCGCTGTCTAGCATGACAAAAGACTGTTACCTGACAACAAACAAGCTGTCAACACAAACTGTCACAATCTAGATAAAGAAACTGGCAGACACTGATAATAGGTCTTATTTTCAGCTCATTCTGGAAGTGAATAGATTTTAAAATCACCCTTAAACTAAAGGCACATGAAGAACCATAATCAGCAGATACAAGTAGGGACTTACTTGAAATTCATCCAGAGGTTCATTGATCTCAAGCTCCAATACCTCATCGGTGGTTTCTTCTTCAGCATATTCTACCTGTTCATCAACAAGCTCACCATAATTTTCTTCATAGGAGTCAACCGCCAACTCTTCAGGGTTAGTCTCTGGCAAATCGGGGTCCTCATATACCTCTTCATTCTCTGCCTCTTCAAATTCTGCTTCCACTGCTGTAGACTCCTCATTGATGCTCTTAGAAAGGTCAAATGAAGACATGTCCCCGGTGGTTGCGTTGAGACTAACAGCAACTTCTTGTAAACTATGGTAATAATTGAAACCAATCAGTTAAATTGATGGCATGAGCAATGTTTGAGCAGGTCACTGAAGTTCTGAAAAATTAGTTAATTTGTCTACCTGGCCACCAGTGATTCAGCGCAAATACAATGTACTTGCAAGTAGTAGTTACACCAGAATAATGTGGTGAGATGAGGCACTTTAGTAGAGATGGGACAGTCTTCTTTAACCAAGAGCCCAGTCTCCTGTGGATTATGCTTAAACCCCATAGTGAGTTTTTATGTCCCCACTTGGCAAAAAGAAAAAAAAAAATAATAGGAAAAGACCAAAAATAAAAAAAGTCTCACAAGACCTTGTCTAACACACTTTAATAAAGACAGTCTGCCCTCAGTGACATATTCCTTGGAAGGATCACCGATTACATATGCCATTTTTGTTGAGCCGCTTTGTTCATTTTGGTACTACTGTTTTTTGTTCGTTCAATTTATGTTGAATAGCGAAAACAGCTTCACTAAAGCTAAGATGTCACTTTCTTGTAAAATAGACATCATGGTTCCATACTAAGCTAAGCCTACCTCCATTTTACAGTAGTTGTGAACGTTCTATACTTATTTCCATTCAAAGCAATTTCTGCTTAATTTTTTTTCTCAATGTGAATACAGAAAAAAGTGTGTGCGCCTGTGTAATAATCTTTTGCCAGTATTCTTGTAGTACAGTGTTGTATTTTCACTAAGGGATATATATATTGTCCATTTGGGTAATAGTCTGTGGTATATTGTGATTGTGCCATTGACTTTTTAACACCTGAAGAGTCTGCTGCAGTTACTCCCACCTATTCCTGAACTATTAATCTTGTGTAGTTTTACTTAGGCAGAAAGTACGGTCACAGGCAATTCAAATGAAAGGCAGTACGATTGTTGCTTCTCCTTGTAAACTCAAGTCTTAGTTATAAAGTCTTAGGAGATTTATCAAAAGTTGGAGAGACAAAGTAGAGAGAGCTAAAGTACCAACCCAATCAGCAATCACCACCTTAAGGTCCGCATACACAGCACGATATATATGTGCCGATCCGACGCATCAGCACGATATAGGTGCTATATCGTGCTGTGTATGGGCACGATATTGTACCTGTTATCGTGCTGCGCGCTCCCACGGGATCGTACATCGCATCACCAGGTCTTCCTGCAGAACCATCTGATCTGGGATGTGATGCCATTCAGGTGAAGGAGGGGGGAGCCGGCATATCGTGCGGTCTGCGGGGAACGCACGATTGCCAGCATTGACTGCAGGATCCGTCTGCTGACTGATCGGCAGTCGCCCTACACGGTGACTGCCTTTATCGCACCGTGTATGGGCACCTTAAGATTGAAAGCCTCAAGTATGAGGCAGCTTTGACCGTGTAATCCTAAGACATAGTCATCACACAGTAAACAGGGCTTCTTTGACCATCTTTATATGGTGATAAACAAGAGATCTCCGTCCTGTATGCATGTATGAGGCCTGGAGCCACTCCCCACCTGAGACACAATAAACATGCAAGACATTTGCAGCTACAGGAGTACTGACATTGAGAGATACGTGTAAATGCAACACATCTCTGGCATGTTTCGTCTGCTTGGTGCCAACTTCAGACATCGTGTTCCCCACACTCTCATAAGCTCAGTTCACAGGCAGTATCAGTCCTGTCATCATGTACATGATTGTGCAGAAAGTGTTTATGGTCAAATCATATTGGACCACAGGTTCATTCGAGGTCAGTGCGCAAATTTCAGAAATCGGTTTAAATGTTTAAGGACCTTCAGTCTGCTTAACAGGTTGCTGAACTCAGTAAGGACGTCCTTATGGTGACGGTCCGAAGATATGGTCACCTTCAACTTGTTACAGAGCGGCAAAAAAAAAGAGAGGAAACACATGTAGTGAAGGGTCACAGTGCAGGAACTGATTTCACAAAAGGATCTCATACTGCAACTGGTTTCAGATCTTTGTAGCTGAAAACTATGACATCCCGGACATTATATTTTTCACCTATCAAAGTTTCACCAATCAGGGTCAATGCTCAGAACATGCACTTCTGGGCTGCAGCAAATCCACGATTCATGAATATCCCACTGCATGACCTGAAGATTGGAGTGTGGTGCACATTGTCACGCACAAGCTCATAGGCCAGTCTTCTTTGAAAAAGGTGAACACAGATTTTTACTGCGAATTTATCAATGTATTCTATGATCAGTTGGACAACAGCGAGTTACAACGTGGTTACTTCCAGCAATATTACGGCAACCTGTCACGTCGAGGTGGTCTATGACAGTTGCAACTAGCTTCTTCGAAGATTCCATAATCTTGAAAGGACGATGGGCACCAAGGTCTCCAGATCTAATCCCCCCAGACTTCTTCTTAAGGGGCATGTTTAAGGGAAAGGTCTATGCCAATAAACCATGACAATCCAGGAACTGAAAGAGAACATCACAGCTGCAGATGGTGACATCAGCTATGCTCAGCTAATAACACATTCGCAAACATGGAGTGTCGGGTTGCCATGCGCCTGCAGGAAAGAGACGCCCACTTCCAGCATTTGTTTTGATGCGATACATTAGACAACTATCATGTATTGCCACAATTATGTTTGCTTAACTTGTATATTGTGTCCGTGGTGGGCGGTGGGTCGGGGCCTTCTACAAATGAAACACTCGGTACTTCACCTTTAACAAATCTAGCAGAGTGTAAAATGGGTGATGCAAGTAACTGCTAAGCCAACAATGCATTTCTTCCCAAATCTGTTTCGGTATATAACTTTCACCCATACCCCACAACAAGCTGAGCTCAACTACCAAGCCCCCAACTGGCACAGAGTAGACCAGTTGGAGAAAGTGTTATACAATGGATTCCGTGCAAATTCACTTTACTGGGAAGTTCCACTGGTCACATCCTCCAGAAATCGGTAAAGGATTTCCACGAGGGGTATATTTACTAAATGGCAAGTTTTTAAAAGTCCATAGCAACCAATCAGATTCTAGGTATTATGTCCTAGAAGGTGCTAGATAAATGTGAAGTAGAATCTGATTGGTTGCTATGGGCAACATCTCCACTTGTAAAATGCAGCACTTTAGTAAATAACCCCTGTGTCAGCTAAAAATCCTACACGGGACACAGAATTTTAGTAATGTGACAGTCATGCCAATCATCCTGTTTAACATGCTTCATTTTAAGAACTTGCAGGTGTAAAATTACAGAAGGCTGTTCTGTGAAGGAAGAAGTATAATCCAAGGTTATGTCTAGACAGCCTTTATTTTGTTTTTTAAACATATTCGATGTACTTTGATGATTCATGTGTGTTAGATATATTAGGTTTCAGCCTAATGCAATCATCTTCAGACATAACCTGTAATATAGGAGCATCAAAAGTGACAATGCATTAAAGCAAAACACATAAATAAAAAATAAAAAAAAATAAAAAATTCCCCCAGCACTCTGCATATAGACCAGTAAGATTTGTATCCCATATAATGGTGCATACACACGGTCAGATTTTTCTTCAGATCTGAACGATAACGATTTAAAAAATTGTTCAATCGTTCATATCTGAAGGAAAATCTGACATATCTGTCAGATTTGTCAGATGAACTATTTGAACGATGCGTGTTCCCGATGGTCAGATAACGATATCTGACATCTGAAGTGTTTGCAGTCAGACTTGGATGATTCCATTCATTTTAATACAGTCAAAAATCGTTCAAATCATTGGTAAAATCGTTCAATCGTTCATCTGACAGATCTGACAAATCTGACCTTGTGTATGCTCCATAACAGTGGGTCTCAAACTCGGTCCGCAGGACCCCACACGGGTCATGTTTTCCAGGTCACCCAGCAGGTGCACAGGTGTGTTGATTACTGACATTATAAAAGATCCACAGGTGGAGCCAATTATTAAACTTGTGATTCTGTGAGGAGACGTGGAACGCATGCACTGTTTGGTGTCCTGAGGACAGAGTATGAGAACCTGTGCATTAAAGTGAAGCTGCAGGAAAAAAACACATACCTGTAATTAGGCTCGCCCTGATCTTCTTCATCACTTTGGAGAAGATCATCATTGAGCTCTTCATCAGATAGATCTGGCGAAATCTGATGAAGACATTAAATTAATAGGTCAGCAAAATATCTGGGCTAAACAAGATCTTACTTTTTTTTTTTCCTTTTCTAAAACTAAAAAATTAAATGGTGTACCTTTTTCCCAGACAAGTAATCTTCCTCAAGTAGGTCATCTTCCAGTTCACTGAAAATATACACATACACATTGAGTATTATAAAACTTACACCATGCAGTGGTAACTGGTTTGGTATATGAGCTGAAGGGCTGGCACATACAGAACACCCATGGGGAAGAGGATTAATTAGTGGCTGCAAGGTAAACATTGCAGATTGCTCCCTCGAACCCCACAGAAGTGTGCAGGAAAATCTGCAATGTTCATGTGATTTAGTTATCGATTATGTGCACAGCCACAAACCACTGATAATTGAAGACATTCCTATGAACACATCGCTTTTAAAGAGCAATCTATGTATTCTATTGCTGAAAAGAAAATTATCCTTTAAGTTAAATTGTGGAACAGCATCTAAAAAGGTTTTCTACTTATATTTTCTTGTTACAAAACAACATTGCGGTCTATTACTTTGGTGGGACATAGCAGAATAAGGTTAATAGGATAGGTGTGTGGGGGTAGGTGTGCGCGGTGGTGGGGGGGGGGGGCACGACAGCTTTGCTTTGCATGTGTGGTGTTCATAAAGGGCACGCACAATTTTACCCAGCCAATTCAACCCTCACTGACATATTACGCCATTGCTAGGTTCTTGCCTTGCTTATGTTATGAGAGGAGCGGATATTTATGACATGAAGATATGAATGAAAACCGCTAGCTTTAATGTTTCAAGTGCATTTTCCAAAATTAACCATTATTTGCAGGGTCCATGTAAAGCTTAATAGATTATAAAAACAAGCCAATCAACAGAAGGAAAGCTTCCTAAACGCTGCATGCTCTCTCGGCATCTCTCTAGATAAAGCGAAATTCGGCATAGCTTTAACACTGAAACGCATACAGCTTCTAACATCTTCAGTAGCATCAAGCTGTACGTTCAGACCGGAATACAAAATGCCATCACAAATGAAGAGATCATGCAATTCAATGTATAGTGCTTAAACAGAGGCAGAAACAAGGCTACCTGTCCCAATCATCATCCGTAGCTCTTCTTCTTCGAGATCTTTCTGCGCCAGGTTTATCAAATTGATCAAAGTCATCGTCTGCAAAGAGGAAGATCTTATTAAATGGAATATTAAATATATCAATCAAAACCACTTTCGGGTAAGACAATGTTCTACACATGAAATGTTTGCAAAATGCTGGCACTGCTCAGTACTTAGAGACAACTCAGCTGCCAGCTTTACGCAGCTGCATATGAGAACAAATAGGGAAATTTAGTAAGGAATATATTATTCACAAACCTTCACAGAAATACAACTTTGTGCAGTCAATAAAATTCATGATGTTTTTGGAAAATATGGTGGGGAAAACAAACAGGGGGTTTCATTACCGGCAGAGCAGTCAGCCCTGAACAAGGTCAGAAGGGTAAATGTGTAACAAAGGTTTAAACACAATAATTTTCCTCTTCTAAAGCTGGGTACAGACTGGAGCGACCGGCAATCGTTCCAACTTTCGACGATTTCCCTTGAGCCCAGGACAAGCGATATTGAGCAGACACACTGTGCAATCTTGCTAAAGTATGATATATTATATAATTTGATCGTATACGATTTGTTGCTGCTTCTGTACACAACCATCTTTAAGATCACTGGCTGAACTTAAATATGATCAGTGGAAAGAGGTGACTTCTTCAGAGGCCAATTTGGAACGACTTAACACCTGGTCGCCCGGTTGGTCGTACACACTAGGTGATGTGAAACATATCGCTAGCGTTATCATCAGGTTTGAAGTGACTATGTCGCTAGCAATCGCGCGCACCTGCATATTGAGCGTATGCACTGAGTGATGTTGGCGATTTGTCGTTACGAAACGGCAAATCGACCCTACATCACTCCAATGTGTACCCAGGATCATATAGGCTTATGCAAATGAGCAATAGTGATTATCCCATTCATATCTGAAGGAGCACTAACTGTAGTACAAGTCAATTTGATATATGCAATCAAAATTACATACATTATTTAATCTTCATGCTAGGACAGATAGGACGCCTGTCAAAAAACTGCGCACACTTCAGGCGTGGCCACTCAAAGGGGGCATGTCCTTGAGACGTGCATCCTTTTCGTCACTGTAGGGGGTGTGCCCAGCACTCACTGAGAAGCTAGACTGCCCCCTGCAGTATGAATAGATGCAGTGAGCATGGGCACGGCATCTATTCACTCGCGGGTGACTATTTCACCAGCACTCTTCCCATCACACTGAGGCACGGGGGTGGAAACGGCTGTTTTAGCAGGACGCCGCCATAAGGGCAGGGCGTGACAACCCACTTAAAGAGCCTAGCGAGAGCTCTCTATTACTGAGCTGAATAATATGTCTAAAATAAGGATTTATTAATAAAATTACACTAAACACAATGGGGCTCAATATAAACAATGGAAAGTTTATGGTGACAGACATTTTTATTTACACATATTTGTGAATATTACTTAAGTGTTCTTGTGCCTTAGTAAAGACTGGTACATATAAGCTGCACCTTTATAAAAAAACAAAAACAAAACATTTAGTAAGGCAATGTGTACATTTTATGTGACTCTAGAAGGAGTAAGATGAAAGAGGGGTTGCCCTTTAAGCATGAAGCAACACCGCCAATAGTTAAGCCTTTATACATATTTGTCTTAACATTAGTTGAAGATGTTTGATGCTGTTCTTTATTCCCGTATGCCCTAACCTTCAGCTGCGCAACAGGGTACGCCTTGTTCCCAGACCACCTCTTCCCTAGTAACTGAAGATAAACGTGGAATGCAAAAATATGAAAAGAATAACAGAAAGAACCCTAAAATCCCAAAGGAGTACCCAAACCAAGGTATCTGCTAGTAATCAGTCAAACATTGAGGTTTATTAGCATAATCAATGACAAGGAATCGTCAAGAAAGCATCTGATCTCAAACAAACGCACAAGCTATGATTAGGTATTCTCCCCTTTTCACTAGACAATTATTCATCATATATACATTTTTTTGTATTGATTGGATGTCCGAACCTTATAGGTTGCTCATATGAAGGAAGACCTTTTAAAATTTGTAAAAAGCATACCTCAATAAAACACTTCTAAATAATTTCCCCATATCTTAAACAGATCTCAAGCCTATCTTACCATATAATCACCTACAAGGGACACGTCTGTGATAACTGCTGATTCTGGGCAATGGCATGTTAATAATAACTCACCACACACAGCGGTGTTCAGGGAAATGCTTTAAAGTGAGAAAAAGGATTATAAAAATGATAAAGGATTACCTAACATATTGGTACTAGAATGGCACATATTTTAATAGAATACGTTATTTGAAACCACAATACACTCCATTTTAAACAAACACTCTCTGGCCTCATTAACCAGCACATTCAAAGAAATCCAGAGGCATTCGGAGAAATTTTTTTTTTTCTAAGTTCTAGATTTACATATTCCTCCCTCAACTAAAGTCTTGCTGGGCAGTAATTTTGATTTTAAGTGGCAGAAACACAAAATTATGTATCTTGGAGTGTTTATAACAAAGCATTATGACAAACTACATAAAAACCTCCCTAATGGTGAATCTGATTTACTTGTCACTATTAAAATAAAATAAAACAGTGGTCTGCGACTTTCTACAAAAAGTATTTTGCTGCCTCAAAACGGAGTTCTCAATTTCTAAACAGGATCATTAGAATACACTTAATGCTTCTGCTCTTTTTCTATCCCCAAAGGTTGCTTTATGGAATAATCTGAAAATCTCTCCTGGACTTCATCCTGGAGATTGCCTGACATGGATTTACGCTGGGTTCACAACTGGCCGATGGGTAGATCAAATGTTATATCTGACAGCATATATCCAGCTAAAGGCAGGTGGCATATCTACATGTTCATTCTAGCCCCCTGCACCTGTCACAACCTGTGCAGTTCCTCTTTACTGCCTGGGGTGTCGCTCTCTGCTCTGGTGCTTCTAGCACTTCTTACACTATCTATAAAGGGTGCAGAGTGTAATCCTGAGCATTTCCTTGACTTGTGGGTTCACTCTGCATCAGGGCTCGAAAAATTTTTGTACAATCTAGGAGCCATCTTAAAAGTTTAGGAGCCAGACTGTGACCAAAATAAAAACTTGTATAGGCCACCACACATACCGCTTCAGTACCCCTCAACATCCCCATATGCCATTAGACTGCCACACATGCATATTCAATGGTCAGTAGGTTCTGTCACAGGCCCATACCTGCCCCAGTTTCAAAATATGCCATGCAGTAGGGCCCACATTCATATTAGGAAACACACTAGGGCCCAAATGCACATAATACCACACAGTAGGGCCCATATGCACATTATACCACACAGTAGGGCCCAAATGCACATTATGTCACACATTAACCCAAGTTCACATTATGCCACAGTAGGTCCTATATGTACATTAATATAATATATATATTTTTTTAAAATAGCATTTGGACAAAAGTATATGATGGCCCAGAAGAAAGGTGCAGGAGTCTTATTAATTATATTACAGGGCAATGAGGAGCGCAGAGAGAAAAAAACCCATTGTGGATCCCAGGGACCCCTCACTTTGGGGTCCTAATCCATTGTTTCTGGGTCCCATCAGATATTATGCAGGGTGAGGGTAGACAGCAGCTGGCGCAGTACTCGGGTGGGGGGCAAGAAGGGGGTTAGGGGCAGGCAGAACTAGGGGTAAGAAGGGCTGGCTACGTTATATAGCAGCTGGTACAGTAATTGGGGGCAAGGATGGGGTTAGAGGGTCGGGATAGCAGCTAGGGCCGCCCTGGGGGTAGGGAAGGCGCAAATGTAGATAACAGCTGGGGCAGTACAAGGGGCAGTGAGGGGGCACGGGTAGATAACAGGTGACACAGTACTGGGGGCAAGAAAGAGGTTAGGGGCAGGCATTACTGAGGTTAGGGAAGGGGGGAGGGTAGATAGCAGCTAGGGCAGTATTTGGTGGCAAGGAGGGGGTTAGAGGCAGGCAATACTGGGGGCAGCTGGGAGTAGGGAGGGGGTCAGGATAGCAGCTGGGGCAGTACTGGGGGAGGAGGTAAAGGTAGATATCACTTGGGGCAGTGGTTACCTCCTTTGCTCACTGTTGTACGCCTGCAGTTCCCTTCTGCCTCGTGCAGTGTCCACCTCAAGAGCACTTGCTGCTAGAGTGATGCCACTCTCCTTCAGGAACCTGCTGTCTCTACCTCAGCCTGCAAGAACTGGGCTGCTCTCTGCTGCCCAGTCTATGCTGCCTTCCCCATCTCCACCCCCCATGTAGCTCTAGCCTCCACCGGGAATTGATATAGAGTGCAGCGCGCTGGGGAGAAAGAGGAGGTGTCAGGACACGACACCGCACGGCGATTGGCTGGAGACAGCGCCGCGCGGTGACTGGCTTAAGACACACCATTTCGAAGGGGACATGCGGTGATTGGCTTTTGCTCCTAGCAGGAGCAAAGGAGGTAAGCACTAATTGGCTGGGGGATAAGGCACCGCGTGGCGATTGGCTACTGCTGCACAACAGTACCTGCCATCGCGTCCTACAGGATCCGATCTGCTTCCTCCCACCCTAGATAATCTGGTCGCCAGGTAGCAAAATCTGGTCTCCTTGGTGAACTGGCCCACGGGATTTGTTGAGCCCTGCTCTGCATAATTGGTTTCCATTATTCAGTGAAGCTGGTCTTCTCCCTGGGGGATATTCAAATGAGCGTTATGTGAATAGCGCCGGGAAGGAGTTCCCAGAGCTATTCATTGACCGTGCTGTTTAGTCTGACAAGGATTTCTGCTCACTCCCTCCTTTAGCTTAGCGTGGCGCTAGCAGCATTGCGGCCAGCACTTAAGCTGCAAAATGACGATCAGCGCTCCTAAACACCTGGCTAAAGGCTGACCAGTATCTCCTGAATAAGTGCCGGGCACGAAGGGAACAATTGGATAATTTTGGGAACTCCTCCCCGACACTATTCACATGTCGTTCAATTGAATTGCCCCCCTTGAGCTGGAGTCTCATGTGATATGGCAGATCCTTGGCACTGATAGAGTCCCCAAAAGACATGCCTCCCAGTGACTGGGAGGCACCACATGACGAGATCCACACCCAACCAGAACCGATAACAGTGGGGAGTTAGAGGATTTCACCAGATTAAACACTAAAGGCAATTTCTTCGTGTACCTGAGTGGATAGACTACAATCACTATAGAAAAATACATATCAGGAGGTGTCTCAGGTATGTACACTGCTCTTTTACCCATCTATTAATTACTGTATGTAGTTACTCTATGGCAATAATGAAGCCAGAACCAATAGAAGTATGGGATGAATAAACAGAGGTGGGAGATGGAAATATAGTGAGGATAAGGGAGAGAACGATGTACAGTGATCGCGCTGAGTGACAAAATATGTGGGTCCCAGGGACCCTCCACTTTAAAGAAAAATGGGGTCCTTACTGACCGTTTCTGGGTCCCATCATAGCTTATGCTTTAGAGCTCCCCATATAACTCTCAGACCTCCCCTAACCCCTTACAAATGATACCACACAGCCATGCCCGGCCTTTACACATTATGTCGCACATTAATGCCCTTTACACATTATGCTATGCGGTAACGCCCAGTCTTTACGCATTTTGCCACACAGCCATGCCCGGCCTTTAAACATTATGCCGCACATTAATGCCCAGTCTTTACACATTATGCCACGCAGTAATGCCCCTTACAAATGATGCCACACAGCTATCCCCGGCCTTTACACATTATGCTGCACATGAATGCCCTTTTAGTCCCCCTATGCATTGGCCCCAGTAGTAGCCCCCCCCTATGCATTGGCCCCAGTAGTTGACCCCTATGCATTACCTCTAGTAGTCCCCTTATGCATTGCCCCCAGTAGTCTGCCTATGCATTGCCCCCAGTAGTAATCCCCCATGCATTACCCCTAGTAGTCCCCCCTATGCAGTGCCCCCAGCAGTAATCCCCCCTATGCAGTGCCCCCAGTATTGGCCCTTTAGTGACCTGGGTCTAATGCCCAGGTCACTCACACCTATTTGTGGGGCAGATACCTTCAATTGGGCCTAATGCCCCCTATGTAGCCCGGGCCCTGTGCCCACCTATATACCCACAGGCCTATTGCCTGAATTTATGCCACGGGCCTAGTGCCCAATAACCCTCGTGGTCTAGGTAGGGGTAAATAACGGTGGTCCAAGGCTGCCTACCTGTACGGTGGAAGAAGCTGCGGGGGGAGCTTCGTTAACTCTTTTTCTTTCTACCCCCGCAGTCCTCTCCGGGCCTCAGCTTCATTCTTCTGCCTCTGGCACGTCCTGGCCAGCGGCGCCGCCTCGTCCTTTCTTCCCTCTTGATCACGCCGTCTTCTGGCATCTTGCACGGCCGCCGGTACTGTTGCCGCGCCGCTCTGCTCTTCGGGAGGTCTTCACTCCTCCCCTCCGCCGCCGGTACTGAAGTTTCCAACTCAGCGGCGTCTAATTCAAAATGACGCAAGTGGGCGGGGCCATGACGCGGCGAGCCGCGATTGGATTGTCGCATCCGCCTCCTATTGGCTGCTGGACCGCGAGGCAAACACGTGTTTGGCTTGCGGCCAGTGCCAAACAATCGCCACTGCTACTTGGCTTCCGGGCAGCGAGCTCCGCTTAGCTTGAACCTGGAGCCAAGCTTCTCCCGCCACCACTTTACTGCCAACACTGGTGGAAGGATCCAGGCGGTCCCTTCACCAGGTACCCACAACGGGCACGGATACTGTGCCGATGCTGGGATCAGACACTTAATCCCAGCACGGCTTTCCACAGCAGCAGCCAATAAGAGTCTGACTCTCATAGGCTGCTCTAACAGTCTCAGGGGGACGCGCTGTGCTGCTGTCAGGGATTGGCCACAGCACAGCGTATCCCTGGCAAATTTAAAAAAGTTAGTCCCCAGTGCCCAATATCAGGTAAAATACGCGCTATAGCGCGTATTTGCGAACACTGGATGTGTGTTTTAGGGTATAGTGGCTGTCACCCCCCTTTCTCCTTTCTTGTGCAATGTTCTCATTCATTTAAAATGTTGGGATGTTTGCATAGGTTTCTAATTGATTATTTTATATAAGACCATTCGCATCTTTTGAAGATTTACAATCAAGATAAAACCTCCCTGGGACTCAATTCTCCCAGCTGTTATCATACGATTCAATAGACCTCTGGAGAAAATATACAGTTGCTGTATCTCAAATGATCTAATTTCTGCTTTACATTACGGTTTTTATTCAACACAATATTCCCCTTAAAGACTCTCATAAAATCATCAGGGAGACAGACTAACAGTATATTTACAAATTGAAAGACTCCGATTCCGCGTTAAGTAATGCGAACACATCTCTGCTCACCCTCTAATGCAAATATATGTCTTAATGAGTAAAGCATCTATGCGATCGCGCTGTCTTACTCTTCCGTAGGCAAGAGCAGCCGTCAGTCATCATCAGCACTTACACCTTACCTATGATAGGTGCAGAAGATTCATCTGAATTTGGCATCCCCAATACATATGACAAGAAATGATTGTGACTAAACGCCCACATCACAGCTCTCGAGAGCCTCTGCACTTTGCCGCCCAGTGTCCATCCAGAAACACCCATCTATCAGCTGCAGAGAAACGACTGAGATGTGTACTGCTCTGAATCGTGCGTACATTCACAAAGTTGTATATGCAGCCCTCAGCACACATTATGAAAAGAAAAGCAAAACAAGATAGATGCGGCCACATTCGAAGTTGCGTATGAGTCAGTCGTTGCAAGAAATTGGGAGGCTATTAGTAGTAGTTTATCGAAAGTTGTGTGTGAGCTACAGATCCTCTGTTTATATTATGTTCCAATGAGGTTGAAACGTTTGTTTTCAGAGGCATGGAAAGCTGGGTGCGTGAACAGGATAGTGTTCCCGCTAGGCTGTTTCAGCAGAGGGTTGCGCCGTGCCCTGTTCGATTTTAAAGGGGCAAAATGTGACCCAACCCTTTGGCGGCGTCGTGCTAAAAGAGCCTGCCCTGTGCATTCCCCACCTGCGGGCCGCAGTGTCCCACGGTTGGGAAAAGAATCTATTCACCTCAGGGTGAATAGTTGCCCGCGGCATCTATTCATGGTGAGGGGAGAGCTTGGGGGAAGCCTGTAAGTGATGGGTACGCCCCCAAGTGTGACAAATTGGGGGAGTGTCACAAGGACACGCCCCCTCTCGATGCACAGAGACTTCCAGCCCGCGGTCTAGCAGGAACACTACAGGAGGTTATATTCAAGCAGGAAGAACAGCATTCCAAACTTGCAACAAATGCATAAATTATTGTAATTTACCTGCACATTAGAGCAAAATTTCAGATCTGGATAGATCAAGCATAACATACAAAAACAAGTGCATTTAAAAACAAAAATGCGCCAAAAACTAGTAATTATCATAATAATGTCAGGTAGACAATTATTCAATTAACACAAATAAAATACTAATGAGGGCACATTTCTTTCACCATTGACGTCAATGTCTAATAAGATAGGCTGCATCAAATGTGTCAGATGCCTGCTTTATTAAGCTGGCCACACATCTAAAGTTTATATCTCCAACCAGCCAACTAGTTGATTGGTTGGAATGAAAATCTGGTAACGTATGGGAGTAACTGACATTCAGCAATTTGCTCCCAAACGCTGGAAAATGGACAAAAACTGTTGTTTGAACAAATAGTTTAGATCAAACATTTAACAAACTTGTCTGACGGCCATTTTCATCTGTTTTCTGGCATTTAGGAGCAAATTGCTGATCATCATTTACTCCCATACGTTACCAGATTTTCATTCCAACCAATTAACAAGTTGGCTGGTTGGATGTAAGTTGGTCTAGTGTGTGGCCAGCTTAAGTCTATACTCACTGGGACTGGACTCATGCATCCCTGACAGACGTTCATTAAGGATCAACTATTCTTTAACCTGCCTAAATACTTTCGTTGTCTACTCTATTATATGTCCATGCAATTTGTTCTATGTGGGCAAAACAGAAAGGATGAGAGAACATATGGCTCTGTATCGATCGGCCATAAAAAACATAGGAAACTGATTAGTGGCCAACCGGTAGCTGATTACATTGTTAAAATGAAACACAACAACTGGACTTTGTGAGGGCGATTCAATTATTTGTGTGAATGTAGCTCCCATCTAACCTGCACGAGACCAGTTATTGCGGGTTTCTGCTTACACCCTTCCTGAGGTGCGAGCAGAAATCAACGTAAAGAATGGCTTGGCTATAGTGCATATTTTACTCGGTATTGAGGACCGGAGACTCAGTTTTTCTGAATGGGAGGGTCTCAGAGGACGCGCTCTGCTGTGACCAATCCCTGGCTCCCTGTTGACCTGGCACAGCTGCAGGCTATAAAAAGCAGGGGTGGAGTTAGGCCAGACCTCATTAGAGCCTAAAGGTAGGCACACACCTAGCAGATATATCTGCAGATCGAGTGATCTAGATATATCTTAGATGATGGTTGTTCATACACTGAACCACCATCATCTTCCTTCTATCCGCAAGCCCTGATGGCCGGGGGTCCCGCCGCAACCCCTTCCCCGCAGCTGCAAGTGTACGGGCAGGCAGTTGATTGCCAGTACACACAGCACGATGGACAGATATCTGCCATCGGCTGTGCAGCACAGTTGACGCGATATGTCTGAACGTCGTTCTCAGACATATCGCTGGTACACACTGGCTGACAGAAACCTGATATATTGGCCGATCAATTGATCGGCCAATATATCTGCCAGTGTGTACCCAGCATAACTGGATCATATAGCGGCACTATAGTGACATGCAGCTCCGTGACAACTGCACCTGGAGTGAAGAGCCTCCGGTAAGTGTAAGTAGGTAGCGGATGGGGGATATGCTGGTGAGCGGGGTAACTGGTGCTCGGGGCACGTCCCAGCAGAGCTGCTGCACAAGGGTGCCTTCACATAGTAGGCGCTGTTTGACCACCGCCCGAAACCCTACCCAGGGCCACCATCAGTGTGCTACATGTGTAAGGTACCTGGAGTATTTGGGAGAGCCCGTTAATGTCTGCATCAGGGCATGGGGGAGTTGCCTGACAGCTGCCGAGCAGCTGTCCATACTTGCCGGTTCGGTAGCATTGGTTGACTTTTGTGACAGACAGCCTAGTAGAGAATCAGCTTGGCTGCCGTGCGGAGCTCAGTGTGGTGAGCGTGGAAGGTCCCGAGACTGCTCACCACACCAATGTACAAAGTACTGCAGAGCCGACAGAGCTCCTCGCAGCTGGAGCACTGTAATGACAGGCAGCAAATCTGAGGTCACTGCCGCCGGGCCCAGGTGAGTATATACGGCTATCCCAACACACTCCCTCCCGCTGGTTGTGTATAAAATATGTATCTGCAGTTCTTGGACCCACTCCCCACCACCAGATAGGTCTGTCAATGGTTAGTTTTTTTATTATATTATACATACATATATACACACATTCACACAGTATATTTACTTATGCGTGTCTCTGTGTCTCTCTCCCATCCCTCCTTGTGGTGCTGGTCTTTTCCAGATGGCTCAGACGGAGCCTGATCCTGGCTTGACCCAGAGACAGAGATGCTTCGACATGACGTCACATATTTTGCCACATCCCGCTACAATGATGCAGTGACCCAATGAATTTGAATAATTGTGTTTAATTTTTTTTTTTTCCTGTCAGGTGCCATTGTGTTTTATTTTTTCCTGTTGAGGCCAATGTGTTTATTTTTTCCTGTAGGGAGCAGTGTGCTTTATTTTTTCCTGTGGGGACCAATGTGGTTTTTTTTTTATCCTATCGGGTCAATGTGTGATTTTTTTCTTCATGTGGGGGGCCAATGTGTTTCTATTTTTTCCTACCAGTGCCAATGTCATCTGCCACATGCTTTATGGGCTGCTAAATTGTTAGATTTACAGAAAACCTTAATTTAGATGGGACCCAGAAAATCTCAGATAGGATCCACATTTTTAAAGTGAGGGGCCCCTAGGACCCACATTTTTTGGGGGCTCAGCACGATCACTGTCTAAGTAAACTTTTAAACACACGAGTTACAAACATACCCAAACGTGGAATTTTAGGCACCATAAATGGTCCCATATATCAGGCAGCTGTTTCACAGATCTCCCAAATGGACCGGAACCATCGGACGAAAATGTTGGCCATCGTTAATCGCCGACCTGTCGGGATATTTGTGAAATTCTTAATGCAAAAATCCCCGATTTGCTGAACACAATCATATTTTGGTCGGGATCACCAAATCAGGGAAATCCAACACGTTTATTTCACCAATGCCCCAACCCCAGTGTCTGGGAATCAGGGTAATTACCCAATAAATAGACGTAGGGAACCTTAAAAAGGTGCCTACACGGAATCGGTATGCGGCTGGCAGTTCGAATCCCGGCAACATCAGGCTGACAGCGCTGGAAATCCCGATCGTCCCCAGGTAAGTACTAACTAATCTAACCTACCCCCCTAACCTCCCCCCGGGGGTGCCTAACCCTCCCTCCCCCTAGCCTAACCATAAGCTCCCAGGGGGGGGGGTACCTAACCCTAAGTCCCCCCCGGTAGCCCTAAACCTAACCCTCCCCCGCGCGGCTGTCCACTCGCGGCGCCCGGCATCCCTACGATCGGAATGACGGGCGCCAGTCTCCCGGCGTAGATAAAATTAGCGGCGTCGACATCTAGACGCCGGTCATTTCACCCTAGCCGGGATATGACAGTCGTGACCAGTTCGTCTAGCGTGTAGGCACCTTAAGTCATCACTAGACTATATACTGTTCTGACAAGTGATATGTAATCAAACAAAAACAAATCACTAGCAAAACAACTCTGTACATGTATGACCTCTGGGCCTATGCTTATGTACACAAACATCAGCACAATATCCGACTTATGAGCTGTCTAAGAAAACTACCTCCTTTGTATACACAGTTTTCTTATGGAATTCCTGATTTGCGGGCCACTGTATTGCCTCTTTAAATATGAATTCTTGCTATTACGAGACAATTACTTGTAGGCCTGTATTAACTAGCAATATAATTGCTACTTATTGTTTTGAACTATTAAACTAAAACCAAACAAACCGTGTTTGCATTAAATTCATATATCGTAATATAGAAGATCACCACCAGCTTAAAGCTACAATACAAACACTATATACATATCGCATCCATTGAACAACACCGTAAAAATGCATTGAGAAATTCAAATGTTTTATATTCCAGTACGTGTGCTTTCTAAGGCTCATAACTTTATACATGTTTCAGGCATCCATTACTCCATAGTAAACAGATTTTATGCTGTACAATTCAAACCTACCAACGTCGATCGCTGATATTTGCGAGTCCCCATACAGCGCTGGCCCCCCAAGCAACCAAACTGCAGCTTTTCCATATGCCAATTTTGGATACCAGTAATCAAGCTGAGAGGTAAAAAAATAAAAATGTGGGTCCCAGGGACCCCTCACTTTAAAAAAATTGGGGTCCTACTGCAGTTTTTGGGGTTCCATAACAATTTATGCTTTTTAGCTCCCCATATGCCCCACACATACTGAACACTATGGAAAGTCAGTCACCAAACACCCCATAACCTTCCCTATATATCTCATTAGTGTCATCATTGGGATCTCCCCCAGCCTCCAAGGCCATAACAGCACCCAAAACAATAAAACGTATGAAATGAGCACAGACTATGGGTCCTATGTATTAAGCTGTTTTTTTACATAAAATTATGCAGAAGCTGCAGTTCCTGCATGTTTATGTATTGTTCCTATGTACTAATGGCACATTGCGAAAGATTTCTGTGACATCTCCTGCAAAGTGCTAATAAGCACTGCAGATCGCAGTCCCCATTATCATCAATGAGGACTACGATCTTAACCCCTATGTACTAAACTCCAAAAAGCGAAGCTTTTCTGAGTTTAGCCCCAGTAGTTTGTACTGTCTGAAGCTGGTATAAACTACTGCAAGCCTATGGAGGATCCAGGTACAGGAGAGAGATCATTCAATCTCTCTCGCAGGCCCAGGAAGCTGACACTGTGTACATATCATCCCTGGCGATATGGATAAATAATAATCGCAGCTGGTCCGTACATAGACCCCTATAAGCCCTTCCAAGTGAATAATAAAGGACAATAATGTTTAGCCACCTATATACTTTTCTTTACATGTCCATTTTTTTTAGTGTGAAAACCTAAACTTAACAGTGCAAATTATTATATGTAAGGGTGCTTGTAGTGCAACATGATATTATTATTATAACATCCAGGTGACTAACCGACCAATGGGTCATTCCGTGTCAAGTGGACCAATTTTGAAAATGGTCCCCACTTTACCATATCTGATTTTGATTACATTTTGCATGAAGATTGGTATGTAGAACTAACTTTGGTTGAAACGATCCCCGACTCCGCGGTGTACAATCAGCAATGTTCAAGTAATTGCTGTGGCAGATCTATGAAAGTGCACATGTTTATACAACTTTTGATGCAGATTTAAAAAATCGCTGCCTCAAAGCTTACAAAAAAGTACTTTGACAGTATGAGGCTAAGCTAGGGCAAAAAATCCATCGTGTACATTTTTTTCTGGAATGAAACACTAGTTTAGTATGACATTCAGGAAAACCGGTTATGCTGCTTTTTTTGCTATTGGACTTCAAAGATGGTGGAAAATTTAACGCACGATTTGTGAAAGCAAGTTTAAATGACATCACAGGAACTAAGTACTTTAAAGTCGATTATTTTATGATTGTGATGGTGTCCACTTGGATGGTTAGCTATACCAATGTCATACTAAAATAAGCTTTTCCTTTGGAGATATGGGCAGTTGAATTCCAGAAAAAAATTTACAATGGATTTTTTGGCCTATTTTGGCCTCATACTGTCAAAAAAGTACTTTTTTGTAAGCCTTGAGGCAGCTATTTTTGAAATTAGCATCAAAGGTTTTAGAAGCATGTGCACTTCACAACTTTTGCTGTCATAGATCTGCCACAGCAATTACTTGAACATTGCTGATTGTCACTGACTCCGCATTGCAGTTTCACCTACCTCCACTGCCAGGGCCACAACTCCACTACTATTGCATACTGTGAACTGAAACTTTACCAAAGTTAATTCTATATATATACCAACCTTCATGCAAAATTTCAACAAAATCGGAGATGGTCAAGTGGTGGTCCCTGGTCCCCTTGACATGGAATGACCCCAATACGAGATACACACGAGGGGGAACTGGATTTCTAGGGAGACCTTCTCTGCTGACTCTGTATACAGCTGCTCAGTATTATTACAGCAATGAGATGGAAACTAGCTGAATAGCTGAAGACATGAGAATATAAAACATCTGCATCAAGAGTGACAACAGCGGCTGTCCAAGAATGCAGATAGCCAGCACCTTCGGCACTGCTAACCTATTTACACAGAGACCGGAGCAGGAATATACAGCATCATTATCATAGCAACATAGAGCAGGTTTCCATTTGTGTTACCACAATATATACACAGACCACAACATGTTACACTATAAGACCCTCTTAATGCCACATGAGTGCAGGTTGCCATCCTCCACATTTACACGCATGTCCCTTCTATAATGCTGATGCAAAGTTAAAAGAAGCCTTAACCAGTCTTAATAGGCATAAATCCAATAGTAAAACATTTAGTTTGGAAGAGAAAAACAAAAACCATGCTTAACATAGATATTACCAATTAGGTGTCCCTGGGAGAAGGGGACAGTTAGCTACCTAATTCAGTAGCATGTAAGGCCCCTCTGATGGGTGCAGTTATTGGGGAAGCCCATCACTTCTCGCCCCCAGCCTGTAGTCCAGTCCAGAGTGCAGCCGATGGGGACAGAGAGCCGGGACCCCTTCTACCATGTGAGACCCAATAGGGGAGAAGGCTTGAAGTCTCGGGTGGGTTGCAGTTATCAGGGAAGACCATCTCTGCTTGCCCCATGCCTGTTGTCCAGTCTGGAGTGCAGCCGATGGAAGCGAGGAGGGCGGAGAGCCAGGACCCCTCCTACCATGTGACAACGGACAGGGGAGAAGGCTTGAGGTCTCAGGTGGTGACTGGATAGGAGACTCTGCTGCCACAGTCATTGGTTGGCCAGACACTGACAGCGCATCCTGCAGGACCCGCTCATTTTTAAAATCTGGATCCCTCTCTGCCTGTAGCGCATTAAAACGTGCAATTGCCCATATTTTGCCATCACTAGATACACACTGGTCAGAGAGTGCAACTTGGGGAAAGAATAGGCATGTCCATAGAGAAGAGATGCTTCAACTAGGTGACCATGAGTAATATTTACAGATGTGTCCACGTACACCTATCCTCTATACGCCGTGCGGCGCGAGACGCCTGGAGCAAGTGAGCTGCCAAGTCACGTGCAACTCACCTTGCATGGAACGTCTTTTGCACCTTAGTCGCAAACGGGTTGTGCTTCAAAAGACTGCACTGATTAATTTGATATGAGACACTTGTACATCTGTGTGCTACAGCCTGAATCTGTATACGAAGTGTTAAGATGCTGCAGCCGCTGATTTTTTCACACCAAGGTCAGTTGGGCTTCATGTACAGATTCGATCACACAGACATAAGTGTCGCATATCAAATTACTCAGTGTAGTCTTGTGAAGTGGTTTATTGCATTAGTTTGCAAGCAAGATGTATTTTCTGGGAAAAAGACGCTTGGCACAAGCAGAGTCAGACTTGACCTGGCACAATAGTGTGGAGGACACCTGTACTACTCGATTCAAGATAGAGAAGCATTTTGTTTTACATTTTAGAGATAGCAGCATATTGGAACATATAGCAAGTATAAACATCATTATAAAAGCTGGATCAATACATTAACATCCAACATTGTATGTAGATGTTATTTCAATTCTTTAAGTCAAACAATCTACACCAGTTACCAGTATCAAGATTTTCATTAACACACCAAAACAACAAATTAGTTTTTTATTTCTTGCCAACATCCAATATGTGAATTGAATTGTGGCACAAAGATGCTTCCTAATTAGGTCCCTTCTGTCTTGAAGATTTGTTCTGGTGGGAAATCAGATTTAGACTTTAATCTTAATTTTAGAGTAGCCATTCCACAGCAAACCCAGTGGGAAAACTGCAGTGAGGAGTCAAAATCCTGACAGGAGCTGATAAAGCGGATGCATTCAAAACTATAGCAGATGGCACAATAGCATTTCGATTGAGTTGTTTAAAATGTCCCTGCAAGGTTGACTATAGTAAACAGGTCACAAAAGAGGAAAGATCAATTCCTTGAAGAAATAAGGTAATGCAAAGGTTTCATTTGTAAGTCGTTCATTTCACAGATTACCATCTTATTTTACTTTTGATGACTTAACTGGCCTTGCTAACTTTACCAGTAGATACAAGAACCTGGCAGAACCTCTTGGATAGCACAGTAACCATCCTGTCCTAAATTCTCCCAGAAGCATGCATCACTTAAAAAACAGAATAGGGGAGATTTAATTGTTTTTGTGCGCTGCTCAGTAATGGGTGCCTGACGGAGCAATTAAATTGTCACTCCGATCAGGCGTGAGTGCCAACTTCCTTCTGAAGTGTGTGAAAAGTAGGGGATGTGCAGGCTCGGATTAGTTCGGATTTTCCTGCCAAATTCGGATTGTTCCCGCCAAACATCATTCCTGGACAAAAGTCCATGAAAGATGACGTTTTGCCTCTTCCGGAGACCCAATTTTTGGCGGGAAAATCTGAACTAATCCGAGCCTGCATATCCCTAGTGAAAAGTCAGAGTTTTGGGCTTTAGAAAGGTTTTGAGTCCGAGAAAGGCGATAATTAATGGGCGTCCAAAACAACCGATTTGCTGTCAGGTACCCCCAAAAAACAAAAGAATTGCTCCCATTGGGCTCGATTCAATTGGCCGCGATCTAAATAGCGCCGGGAGATAGTAATGAATGAACGATTTTTTTGAACTACAAAATGATTTTTCCATATTCCCTTACTGAAAATTGTTGAGTTGGTCAGTCTGACTGAACAACAAACTACAAACGTGAATGCGCATGAATGATAAATCGTTCATCGTTTTAACTCAGAAAGTGAACGATTTCGTTATCGATTATCGTTCACAAAATCGTTGTTTGTGTATGCACCTATACACTTAAGGAAAAAAAATAAGACAGATGGCTAGATTTACTAAGCAGCGGATTTGACTTCAAAATTTAATGCAGCACTAATAGTAAATGCAAATCTCCCCTGGTTTTGTATTTAATATTAGTACCGCTTTAAATTTTCTGGTCAAAGCCACCGCTTGGTAAATCTAGCCCAGCGATAATCTTTAAGTCTTCTTCTAACATACTTACTTTACAGTGAATATTTAAAGAAGTTGCATAACATGTGGCGGTTTAGATTGTTCAATGTAAAGAACACTGAGAATAAAGGTGTAGGCACTATAATGGTGATATACAACACACACACAAAAAAAGAAAAAAAAAAAAAAGATTGTAAACAGAAAAAATAAAAATAAAATCAACAGTAACATTGCATTAGTCGGGGCAGCAGCTATCATTCCTATTACCTTTGTCATTTCAAAAAAAAGGAGAACCTAAAATGGTAATTAAACTAAAACATTAGTTTTCAACAGATCATGTTTTGAGGATGTCTCTCTGTGGAAGCAGGTGGGATAATTACTGGCCCAGTAAAATAGATTAAAGCTGGCCATCCACTATACAATTTTCTGTCCAATATGGCTGGTTGGAATGAAAACCTGGTAATGTATGGGAGCAAATGACATTCATCCATTTGCTCACAAACACTGGAAAATAGCCAAAAATGGATGTTCAGACAAATTGGTTAAAACACACAAATTTAACCAATTTGAACATTTTTTTTTGTCCTTTTTTCAGTGTTTAAAACCATATGATCAACTATCATTTGCTCCCATACATTACCAGGTTTTCAATCCAAACAGCCAGATTGGACAGATAATTGTATAGTGGATGGCCAGCTTCACTCACCTGTGCATGATTAAAGAAATTCACAAAACATGACCTGTTGGGGGTTCTTGAGGACTGGAGTTGAAATCATTTGACTAATGCCGGGTACACACTGGTGTGACTGGCAATCGTGACAATGTCCAGGGACTCTACTACATACTGCAGCGACTAATGAAGGACGGAACGATTACTCGTTCTATCCTACATTAACATGAATGGGGCAGCATGCAAAATGTCAAAATTGACGACGTCGCATGCAACTGCAGGAGCACGCATATCGTGCATACACACTGCACGATGTGTCTTTACGTTTTGGCCAAATAGTAAAAACCAGTGATCGCACTAAGTGAAAAAAATGTGGGTCCCATGGACCCCTCCCTTAAAAAAATTGGTGTCCTACTCCACAGATTCTGGGTCCCACTTCACAGCTTCTGGGTCTCATCACATTTTATGGCGGGTCAGGGCAGGCAGCAGTTGGGACAGGCAGCAGTTGGGGTAGAGCTGGAAGTATAGGCAGGGAGAAATTGGGGTAGAGGGGAGTAAGGGCATGCAGTGCCACGGGTAAGGAGGTGTAGTTGCAGACAGCAGTTATGACAGTGCTGGGGGCAAGGAGGGGCTAGGTGCAGGTAGTGCTAGGGAGGAGCAACGATAGAAAGCAGCTGGCACTGTACTGGGGGGCAAGGAGGTTAGGAGCATGTAGTACTGTGGGAATGGAGTGGGCAAAGGTAGATAGCAGTAAGGGCAGTAATGGGGGCAAGGAGGGGCCTAGGGCCAGGCAGTGCTGGGTGTAGGGAGGGAGCAAGGGGATACAGCAGTCAGAAAGTAAAGGGGAATAAGTGAGAGAGAGGAGTACTGTGTGACTGAAGCAGAAAGAGGAGTGCTGTGCAAACAGGGGTACTGAGTTTCCTACCATAGGTCTGTTCAACAAACTTCTCAGTGTGGGGAATGGCGTAGTGCCGCTGCTGTTGTGGGCCCAGGGGTGTATTCCCCGGACTTCCTCTGGTCGCCACGCCGTGCTTCGCTCCCGGCTCTCACCTGCTCAGAGTCTGCTGCTGTGGGCCCGAAAGTGTGTGACCCGGACTTCCTGTGGTCACCATGCTGTGCTCTGCTCCCGGCTCTCACCTGCTCAGAGTACAGCCTGAGAGTGGGGGCGAGGTTGCAGGGCTAGATGCGCTGCCTTACTACTGCTACTCCCGGGGTGTGGGCGGGGCCAGGATGGTGGGCCGACCGATGTCCGTGGTTAGAGATTGGGTGAGGAGGGGAGGGAACTAGGGGGCAAGGAGGAGACGCTGGCGGCAGCTCTTGGTTGAGGAGAGGCCGTCGACAGCAATTGGCTGCTTCGGCGCTGCACCTAGAGGGTCCTGCAGGACCCGCTTAGTTTTTAAAATTGGGTCCCCAAGTGCCTGCAGCGCGTAGAAACGTGCTATAGCGCGGATTTTGCGAACCCTGAACAACATTGCTCTAGTTTGTACCCACCTTTGGAAAGTATTTACAATGAAGCCAGAGTATACTCGCCAGACATTTCTACATATGAAGAAGTGATCAAATAGTTGAACATTATATTTAAATAAATAAATAAATAAATAAATACGGCTTATATAAATGGTGCCTTAGTGAAAGCAATAAACGAGGAAAACATGAGTCCTAAAATGAGCAAATGCAATTAACAGTACTAAGGGCTCAATTCAATTGAATAGCGCCGGGAAAAAGCCCACGGAGGTGTTCAATTCAGCGAGCTGTGAAGCCCAACCAAGAATTTCTTTTCGCACCCCTCCTTGGGTGCAATCAGAAATCTGACAAAACTCCTGCTGCGATGCGGTTTTCTGTCCTTAGCGCCGCGGAAACAGCATGGCGCCGAGCAGTTTAGTTGGAGAATGCCCATTCTCGGGACTAAACACCATGTTTAAGGCGCGAGAACAGGGCATTCTCCGACATAACAGCACGCTGAATTGAGCTTTCAATTCGCGATTAACTGAATCGAGCCCTAAGAGGACAACGTGCAATTTGTTCCATGCTCTACACAGTAAATAATTTAGTACTTTAAGTTTAATGATTAAAGCTTCTGTGTACCATGGTCACATGCTGTTATGATCTGAAGACTAAAATACTATTTCAGTTCCATCATGTAAGGGACAGCGATGTAGTCGTGGGTGCATATAACACAGTAAGAGATATTAAGAATGTTCAATCTCTAGTTCAGTGGTTCTCAAATTTTCTTAAATCACAGTGCCCTAGAGTATCAGATTTGTTTCCACAGCACTTCTAGGCCAAAATGGGTCAAGCAATAGAGAAATGGTATGATACACAAAGTCGTCCTAAAAAACAGCAGCGCTCCCAGTTGAAATCAGTCAATCTTTCTATCAGTATACTGCATGCTTCTGTATTGTACATAAATATCAGCTGACATTTCAGAGCCTAATTGGCCATTTTCTCAAGGCAAGCATTACAGATGTCAGTTAATACAGAATGAAAATGTAGATCGAATGTTCTTGCCTTAAGTAAGGTGATGTGTCCACTTAGCTGCAGCAGACCGGGCCGGGAGCGACAACGCACCGGGCAGACGCCTGGAAGTCCCTGGCGGGTGACATCAACAAAGAGCTTCCTGTCTCCATGGAAACCCGCTGATGCTAGTGATCAGTCTACCCGGCCCACTGTCAGCAACACCTTAGGAAACATTTACATAAAGAGGATACTAAGACGCTATGTATGTAGAAGTAATAGACATGAATGGTAATGCCCCAAGTTATCAAATGAACTAAGCACACTCAACATTGTGCATATAATTAATGCTAATAATGGTGAAGCGATACCAAAAGTCACTCTAATCCTATGCAACAGAGTAAACCTGTTGATATTATGAATCAATAGTAAATGATATGTCCTCAACACTAAAAGTAACAGAACAAGGGACTAATTAAATACAGTCAGCGGAAGTTTCTCATTAAGTCCATGGGTATAAGTAATGTTAAGTCTATAGATCCAAGTGGTCTCGACTCTTAATAGGTGACCCCCTTTATCGCCACCTCTGATAGAAAGTGGTACATAGAGCCATACATCCCAAAGGGAAAGACAAAGACCTAGTCATCCCATGGAAGATCCAATTCCAAACGAATAGCCCCGTTATACAGAGAACCTCACGCGCACTTTGGCCGATAATCAATACCGATCAGGAATGGCCCTGCTTTAAAAATCGTAGACCTATGGGGCAAGCTTTACCAGAGGCCGTAACATTAGAGATTTAGTAGTCCACTCAGACATTACAAATTTTGACGCTTCTAAATCAGATAGCGCATCCTTTCTTAAACGAGCTCCTGGGTATTACAAATGTCTCCATATGATTACTGGTTCTACGTACAAACATCCCCAGGTGGCTACTATTGATCATATAAAACACGTACTGACATGCACCTCCTCATATGTGGTCTACATTATTATTTGCCCATGTGGACTTGGCAAAACTACAAGAACTCTTTGTGAACACATGGCTTTGCACAGGTCATCTATCAAGTCTGCCTTACTACAGGGAAAACAGATCAACTGGTGGCAACACACTTCCTCCAATGTAATCACACATTGGGCTCTTTGAGACACATGGTCATGGCCCATGTACCACTTTCCATCAGAGGTGGCGATAAAGGGGGTCACCTATTAAGAGTCGAGACCACTTGGATTCATAGGGCACGATTCAATTCAGCACGATGTAAATAGCGCCGGGAGATAGCTCCCGGAGCTATTCAATTCATCGCGCTGTTAGGCCGGGGAAGGTTCGTTATCGCGCCTTAAACAGGGTGTTTAGGCGCGATAACGGGCATTCCCCGACCTAACTTCCCGGCGCGAGGCTGTTTTCCCGGCGCTAAGGGCAGAAAACAGCCTCGCGCCGGGACTTTTGTCGGATTTCTTCTCTCATCCCCGGAGGGATGAGAGAAGAAATCATTAGTTGGACTTGTCAGCGTGGTGTATTGAATAGCTCCGGGAGCTCACTCCCGGAGCTATTTACATCGCGCTGAACAGAATCGAGCCCATAGACTTAACACTACTTATACCCATGAGCTTAATGAGGAAGTTCCGTTGAATGTATTTAATTAGTCCCTTGTTCTGTTACCTTTAGTGTTGAGGACATATAATTTACTATTGATTCGTAATATCAACAAGTTTAATCTGTTGCATAGTAGTGTTCCCTCTAGCTCCGGCGGGAGGCAGGGCGCCGGAGCTAGAGAGGGCATGCCCATGCGCGCGCCGAAGGGGGGCGTGTCTATAAGACGCGTCCCCTTTTCGGCACTCTTGGGGGCGTGCCCGGCACTTACGGACACGCCGGGCAGCCCCCAAGCCCTGCAGACAGGGAGAATAGATGCCGGGCGCATGCGCCCGGCGTCTATTCTCCGGCGGTGACGGGGTCACCGCATGTTGCTCCACCCGCAGGACACTGCGTCCCGCGGGTGAGAACGGCTCCCGCAGGCTGTGAGGGCAGGGCGCTTTTTGCCCTCCTCCTGGAGGGCAGGGTGCTTTTTGCCCTCCAGAAGGAGGGCAGGGCGCCGCGCCCCGCTAAAACAGCCTAGCGGGAACGCTAGCATAGGATTAGAGTGACTTTTGGTATCGCTTCACCATTATTAGCAGAATATATGTACAATGTTGAGTATGCTTAGTACATTTGATAACTTGGGGCATTACCCTTTATTCATGTCTATTACTTCTGCATCCATAGCATCTTAAGGTGCCTACACACTTAGCGATGTGCTCTAGATCAGACATTTTGAAGAATTCAATTCTTTCCAGCCCCTATCGCGCCCGACGGAGCTATTCAATTCTTGCTCCTGTCGGGCACGATGAGCTGCCAGCGCTACATTTCAGCTCGCAGCCCCTGGGGGATAAGAGCTGAAATGTGCGAAAAGTGACATGTTTGGGTGCCCAAACATCACTTTTCGCGATCGCGCCCAGCACTTTGGTCGGGTTTAGCTGCTTTACGCGGCTAAACCTGACCACTATGGGAGCGATCAGCACGAAAATCTTGGACAATTGTATAGTGGCCCGCGATCTCCTGTCACTTTAGACGGGAGATGCGGGCTGCGAAAACAATTGAATTCCGCCCATTGTGTCCGATTTCCCCTTGAACTCTCCCCAGCAGCTCCCCGGCAGTCGTGGGCACGATTTGATGCTAAAAACTGTCCAATGTGACAAACGATCTATCATGACTGAGATTGTCAGATCTACCCTACAGCACGGCAGATCTGAAGATGTGATGTACGACCTGCGGGGATGCGCCTCGTGATTGTGAGTGGACACTCATGATTTGGGCAAATTTTACACGATTTGTCACGATACGTTGGAATCGGGCAAATCGTGGAAAACATCGCTAAGTGTGTAGGCACCTTCAGTATCTACTTTATGTAAATGTTTCCTAAGGTGTTGGTAACAGTGGGCCGGGTAGACTGATCACTAGAGTCAGCAGGTTTCCATGGAGACAGGACACGCTTTGACGACGTCATCCGTCAGGGACTCCCTGGCGTCTGCCCAGCGCGTTGTCCCTCCCGGCCTGGTCTGCTGCAGCTAAGTGGACACATCACCTTATTTAAAAGGTAAGAATAGTCTATTTACATTTTCATTCTGTATTAACTGACATCTGTATTGCTTGCCTTAAGAGGGGCAATTAGGCTCTGAAACGTCGGCTGTACTTTATGTACTATACAGAAGCATGCAGTATACTGATATAAAGATTGACTGATCTCAACTGGGAGTGCTGCTGTTTTTTTTAGGACTTTTGTATCATACAACACAGAAGGCACCCCGACCTTTGATAATTTTACTACTCTGAGTACCAATCCATATCTCCACTAATAAATATATTATCTATCAGGGCCGTATTCACACACACACATATACTCATGATCTAGCGCTGACTGTCACTAACACCTGCATCCATTCATTTCATCTGCATTAAGCCTTCCACCTCCAATGGTCCAACAAACAGGAGTGTGCGCAAATTTCATACCCTTACGTAGTATAATGATGCAAGTACATACAATCAGGGAAAACACATATATATATATATATATGATATTATACATAAGACACAAGAGTATACGTGATATACACGGAGAAGTTACTTAGCTACACATTACAGGCCTGTCAGACTGTAGCAGCATAATACAATGATAGCAGGAACATTGCGGCCTAGGCACCGGGCCTCTGCCGCAGAGTAACACTAATGTGCTGATACCTCCTAACATAGCGGCCATGCTGCTCCGGCCTCTCCGCTGGGACTCGGTAAGAAAGCAGCTCCGACCTCAGCGCGATGTCTCCCTCCCGCGGTCAGGGCACCAGGCCGGATGGGCTCAGAGGGAGGGAGAACGGGCAACAACACATCACAACATGGCCGCTGCCTGCTCCTCCTCCTCCCAATCTCCGGGCGCACCGTGCATTGTGGGTAGGCTGGGTAGGGTGTCACCCATCGCTTGAGGCTGGGGGCGAGGCTTGGTCACAGACACAGCCGCGCTCTGGGTGATCTCTGCGTGCGCGCCCACATGCGGTGGCACTGGCAACAGCAGGTACAGGAACGCGCACGGCAGCTGTGTGTGATGCACCGCGGCGACAAGTGAGTAGGGGGCTCGCAGCAGCAACGTACCTCCCAATCTGCTCATTGGGGTACAACTCCCGCAGCAGCACCATGCAACTTCAGCCTCTTGGCGGGACTCTTACAGTGTAGAATAGGAGAAAGTACAGGGTCTTAATAGATGGGGAACTACAAGGGGTAGCATGCCCTCAAAGCCAGGCTATACTGTACTATGTTTGTAGTCCCACAATAGGTGGAGACTAAGGGGTCTAGTTGCTAAGCAATGTTTGAAGACAGAGTTTCAGGGGTCTACTTACTAAGCAGTGTTAGGAGACAGAGTGAAAAGTGATAAGAAAGTGATAAGGTGCCAGCCAATCAGCTCCTAACTGCTATCTCACAGGCAGTGTTTGAAAAATGACAGTTGGGAGCTGATTGGCTGGCACCTTATCACTTTCTTATCACTTTTCACTCTGTCTCCTAACACTGCTTAGTAAGTAGACCCCTGAAACCTTAAGTGAATGGACTGTATGAAGATACAATTCATTCATGGTCTTTGGGGTCATGGCTGCTCTGGTGACAACTTGTAGTGTGCCACTGTATAGAAGGTTATGCAGTGTGTGTCCTTACAAACCTATCTTCAAATCAAACCAAGTAAGTAATGCAGCTTGGCGTGCCACAAATTATGCGACTAATGCTGGGTACACACTGTGATATAGCATTTGTATAGCCAACAAACGATACATTAAGTGCGTCGGCTCGTATGTACACATGATATATCCGTGAACTACGCCGTACAAAGATATACCGTTTCAGCCATGCAGAATTACAGATGCTCACGATATGTATCTGCAAGATATATCGCAATCTGCCGATGTGTGTATGGGAAACCCACCAACTCACCCGTAACACTGGCCGCAGGAATTGCAGACCCTGCGATCAAAACTGGGTGGGTAAATTTAAATTAGGGATGTGCAGGCTCGGATAGGTTCGAGTTTGCACGCCGAGTTCGGATTTTTCCCTCCAAAAAAACGGAACTCAGAAAGAGACTAAACGTTATCTTGCATGGACAAACATCATCCAGGAATGATAATGTTTGTCCATGCAAGATAACGTTTAGCCTCTTTCTGAGTTCCGTTTTTTTGGAGGGAAAAATCCGAACTCGGCGTGCAAACTCGAACCTATCCGAGCCTGCACATCCCTAATTTAAATGCCCACCCAGTTGCACCGATTCTTAAGTGTGTATGCTTACCAGACAGGTCACTCGGTCTGCGTGACCCAGCATAAGCCACGTCGTGCATATTCGTCTTCATTCTAGCACCCTGCACCTGGTAAAACGTGCAGTTCCTCTTTCCTGCCAGGGGTGTCGCTCTCTGCTCTGGTGCTTCTTGCACACAAGTGATGCAATAAACTTCTGATATATTTATACCATTGTGTCCAGAAGCACCAGAGCAGAGAGTGACACCACAGACAGGAACTGCACATATTTTGACAGGTACAGGGTGCTAGAATGAAAACTTCATATCACCTCTCAGTTTTGTACTGAATGTGCATCTTAACTACACCACGATTGCAACAAAAGTACAATTCATGTGTACACTGCCAATGGCTTTGCATGCAGCTGCTGTGTGGACCCTGACACCACTATTCTTTACTTCCACTGATGTCTATAAAATTGTTCCCAGACTCTCAGTATTTTTCATTTCAAACCTGTTTACTTGTTTCCCTAGATTGCAATAAAATTACTTGTCATTCCCATTTAAAATTAGATTGCTCAATGTAAAATAATAAATATGAAATTGCTTAGGTTATTGCATACTCAAACTGAGAAGGAACTTTTTCAATGATAATTTTTATTCTTCTTGAATGCTTGCTGAACGTGCTGCTTAAGGTATACGTTTAGGAAGCCGACGGACGGAATGCCGACCGCCGGCTTCCAGACAATTTAATCCCGACGAGGGACAAATGATAGGCGTCTAAATCTAATCTAAATCGAGCGGATGCTGGGCGCCGCAGCGGACAGCCGTGGGGGGGAGGGTTAGGTTTAGGGCTCCCGGGGGAGACTTAGGGTTAGGCACCCCCCACGGGAGGTTAGGGTTATGCTAGGGGGAGGGAGGGTTAGGGTTAGGCACCCCCTCGGGGGACTTAGGATTTAAGCGGCGGGAGGTGGGGCTAGGTTTAGGCACTTAGAGGGGGGGAAGGTTAGGGTTAGGCACCCTAAAGGAGGGTTAGGGGGTAGAATAGGTTAGTTTATACTTACCTTTGGGACGATCAGGATTTCCTCCTCTGTCGGCCAGCCGCTGTCGGGATTTGAACCGCCAGCCAGGGGTCCAGCAGTAATTTATACCGATTCCCTGCTTAATTCCCATTGGATACGGCAACAAATAGTACTAGAAAGAAAATGACAGTTGGAAAATGAATGGAAGGAGGAACAAATGTATTATTTATTTCCAGTTATTTATATAGCGCTCACATATTCCGCTGCGCTGTACAGAGAATATTTTGCTATTCACATCAGTCCCTGCCCCAGTGGAGCTTACAATCTATATAGCTACCACATGTAGCCAGACACACACCAGGGATAATTTCTTTTGTCAGGAGACCAACCTACCAGTATATTTTTGGAATATGGGAGGAAATCGGAGTACACCCACCCAGCCATGAGGAGAATATGCAAACAGTTAGGGCCGTGATGGGAGTTGAACCCACACCCTCAATGCTGCGATGCATTTATACTAACCATTACATCATATGTGCCCTATTAGCGTGTACATAATGCTGTATATGATAGTGGATTTCTTTGTGTAATTAACCTGTTCACCAGAAGTGATACTTTTCATTGACAACAAGGAAATATGAAATCATTTTGGTAACTGAAGTTATTCAACCCTGTTCCAAGCAACTAGCTGTAGGTCAGATTTGGAAATTTATATTTGTGGGGAAGGCAGAAATATCCGGGCATATTGATCGAAGACCTGATCACTGGCATAGTTGGCCAATGATGGCATACACGGTCAGATAGTTCTCTTATGTAAAAACAACGCACCTGACAAAAGGAACTGAAGCCGACAAAAAGAGGTTTTTCTGGAAGAAATAGCTATCATAACAAGAACGTTTTTTATTCTAAATTTGCGCTTTCATAACCATGGGAGTTACATTTGTTTCATCACCCCCATCCTTGGCTACAGGGTGGGTAAACGGGAAGACAAACTGTAATCCCCAAACATTGTGATATCACTGAGATTGTGGCTTCTGGTTGGTACTACCTTTACTACGGACCTCTTCGCCATTATACAGCCCCTGTATTAGCAGGGGTTCTTAGATTAATTAGTCTTGAGTCCCTGAGAAAAATGTGGCTCCGGGGTAAGGTGAATTGTTCACCCCCACATTGGAGTGCTGATTAAAGTAACCTAGAGGTGTCACGGCCAGGGTATTTCAGCATGGCGCTAAGCGGGTGTTACCTGTGAGGTCGTTGTGGCGCGGGCTGTCTGGTGGCGGAGCTGCTCAGTGCCTTCCTTCTTTGCCAGTGCAACGTGTATCTCAGCCTAGCTGAGAGGGAGTTCTCTGTGCTTTCCTGTTCCTGTGAATTCGCTGTCTGCCAGTCTGCCTGTCAGCTCCTAGTTCCCACTGGACTACCCCGCTTCCTCCATCACCCTTGCCCATACCTGAGTGCCTGCGCCTGCTGACATCCTGCGCTTCAGTTCACTACCTGCAAACCTGGCTTGATTATTTTCAGTTTCACTACCTGCACACCTGGACTGCTCTAATTGTTTCTACCTGAACATTAACCCTTTTGCTCCCACCACAGAACTCTTGTGCACATTTATATTTTCCTGGACTTTTATTTACTGCCACATTATATGTCTACTCAAGCACTTATTAAAAATCCTAGTTTTATTTTCAAATCTGCTTCTGTGATCGCTCCTGCTACCACCCCGGATCCACAAGCAACCCAGAACATAACAAGAGGATTACCAATAGAAACCATTACAGACAGCTGAAGTCCCTCCCCATTTTATCCCTGACATCACAGAGCCCTGGGCAGTCTAGTACTGCCCCCATGGCGACCACAGGTACTTCTACAATCTCTCCCTACTAGTGGTAATTATACAATGTTTCCTATGCCCATCCCCTTTCAACTAACAAATTTCTCCTGCCACCTCCCAGTGGCACGTCTAATCCTCTTGTTTCTCAAAACACTTCTCATGTCAATTTATTAGATGGAGTCAGGAGCCACTTCACTGACCATTAACCACTGCTGTTAGTACACATTCCGTTCCTTTGAGCCCTGGGTGGCATCTATGGGCCTGATTCACTACCCTATGCAGCAGCGTATGCAATTACGATGACGCATGCAGTTCAACTGCGATATTATTCTAATTCATTGCGATCACTATCATGTCGCACTACTGCACAAGGACACCCACTTAACTTAGCACACATACAGACTATTTAGCAAGACTGCAAAACCATCGGTACAACTGAGTACCATCTCAGCCTCACACACACTTGCACAAGGTCAGACCTTACTCAGATTCCTTGACAAATATCATGATTCGGGTTAAAATGTGTCCACACTTAAGATGTGAATTTTTTTGGTCTTATGCCCAAGCTCGACAATGTGCTACTTATCATCACTGGCAGGAACTTTTGTCACTGGTGGCTGGCTGACTTTAACACAAACATCATCATCCTCCTGAATTTTATCAACATATTCCTCATCAACATCCTTAGTGTTCACGCCAGGGCCGGAGGGTGGCAGGGCGCCTGGTGTGAAACCGGGCACCAGAGCGTGGTCAAAAAGGGGGAGTGTCCTTAAGATGGTACCCCCGTTTCGTCACTGCAGGCGGCGTGCCCAGCACTCATGGAGATGCTGGGCAGCTTCAAAGCTCTCACTGCAGAGTGACAAACTGCCGTAACACATGCGCACAGCATCTATTCACAGTTTCGATGACTGTGTCACTGTAACTTTTTCCACCTGCTGGACACTGGGGCCTGTCGGTGGGGACAACAGCCATCCAGCTGTTTCACTGGGGCGCCATCATAAGGGCAGGGCGCATTTTAGAATTTCAAAATCGGGCACAACACTGCACCCTGCTAAAACAGCCTATTGGGAAATTCTACATTCCCATTAGATACACAAATATTCCCCTCATCCTGCTACACTTACACAGTAGCATCCTCAATTTCTATGTCCTAATCATTACTTTTACTACCACTCATCCTCACATTTGCAGAGGTTTCAGAAATGGTGGATTGAGGCTTCTCTAGGATTAGAGGGCCTGATTCAGACCTGCTCGCGAGCGCTGAGCACTCGCAAGCGGGTTGATGGTGCCCAAGTGCGCATGCGCACGACGGAGGTGGCTCCGTTGTGCGCATGCGCAAGACCCGAATAACGACGGCCAAGCCGTCGTTATGGGTCTCGCACCAAAGGGGGCGTGTGGTCGATGGTGATTGACAGCACGCCCCCTTTGGTGGGCGTGGCTGCCCAGACAGCGGCGTTTCCATGGGAACGCCTACCTTCTGGGTCCGGCCCCACTGACATCACTAGTGATGTCAGTGGGAGTGCTTTTGGCTTTGATAGAGCCAAAAGCACTCCTGGGCTTGCGGCAGCGAGACCCTACCGCAGGGTTTCGTTGCAAGCCCGATGGTCTTGACCATCGTGACCATCATTTTGGCCGCTCGCTATAGCTGTGGGTGGTCACCCACAGCAATGCGAGCGGGCAGGAGGCCGCTCCAAAATGAAGGAGGGACGGCCCTGATTCAGAGCGAGCGCTCTGTCAGAGCATCCGGCTACGAATCAGGGCCAGAGTGACAGAAATGTCAGACTACTACATAGCACTCGTGAACACCATTAGACTTTCCTCATGGACCTGTGAAGTTTGTGAACACAGTTCATCAGCCTTATGGTTCAATCCAATTATCCATGAAGGGTGCAAGTCGGCGTTAAATTGCTGGCAACAACACTGCATTCGCAAATTTTTGCATGCAGACCCCCACAAGTTTCAGCAAATTCAGGTTTCTGTAAAGCGCGTCTACTGCCGCAACGGGGCTCGCGGCTCATAGGATTTACCCCTATGTACTTTTTGTTCACTGATTTTCCTGTTTAAAGCTGACACCTCTAGATTCAGAGCGAGAAGGTGTTGCAAGCGAGGTTACAGAAGATGTTAGTCCCCTCCCTCTTGATCAGGCGCCATTTCAGGAGAGTGTAGTTGCTCCAAATTATGCCTTGAATTTTTAGAAAATACCCTTAATTTGTTTTTCCTCTCATTTGTTTTTATTATTTAAATTGTAAGAAAGTGTTTTTTTTTTATTTTTATTTTTTACTAGTTTCAATGAAACACACAATGTATAGGAATAATAATTTTTTGTGTTTATTGAAGACAGGATGGTGGAGATCTGCCTTTGAGTGTGTAGGTGCCATGATGGGGAAATCAGGCATCTTTAACCTTTCTCCTTATCTCATAGTTCTTCTAGTGTTTCTTTAGTGCCAGTTGATATTGTCTGGTAAATATAAAACAGTAATCACTAAGAGGCCACATAATTTGAAGGAGGAGACACTCTTCTTTCAAATGAGATTCCCCCTGAGTATATTGAAGTCAGGATTGGAGAGAGAATGTGTTTAGTACGCTTCCCCCAATTTCCTGGCACTTTACATTTGACTTGCAATGTTTGGCACCAGCAATGGGTGGTCTTTTCCATCTATCAACTTTTTTTCCTAATTCATCTCACCTGCAGTCCTGTGGAGTAGTGTTGACTGTCCTTGGCATTTTTAATGTACATGTTGAGGATGAGTCCCACTCTTGCATAGCACTGAAGTGATCCATGGTGTTACATTTACTTTGTTGTTGTTTCTGCATGACATGAAAAAAT
The DNA here is from genome assembly GCA_031769625.1 of Taudactylus pleione. Classification (NCBI taxonomy): domain Eukaryota; kingdom Metazoa; phylum Chordata; class Amphibia; order Anura; family Myobatrachidae; genus Taudactylus; species Taudactylus pleione. Next base: position 5,427,374 of record JAUIMM010000516.1, on the reverse strand, counting down.
ACCACTTGTCACTGCCGCTGATTATTTTTTTTTACCTGTATTACTTTTTAACGTATCTATCCATGTAACTAGATAAGGAATGATACCTAAATTATTTTGTAATGTTTGGTTTCTCGAGTTGTGACATACCTATGCATTTGTTTGTAATGCTTTTTTATTATTTTCCTGTGATTGTGTTGGCCTATATTGTGCTGTATCATACCCTATGATGTATATTTTTTCTCTCTCTATCTCTGCTTTTCTTCTGAGGACTGAGTGTCAATCTCTTCCACTCTTTCTTCCTTCTATTACAGTTGTCTCTTCATATGCTCTCTGATTATTTTTTTGCCCATGGATTCAGTCTGCTCTTTGTACTCTGCACAGTTCCTCTTGATCCTCCTGATATGGTTTTAAGGTATGTCTATCAGCCATGCTTCTGTGGCAACTATTCCACAATAGATGCCAGATAGTTTATTTCTTCTTTATTGTGCAATTTGAATTTTAAGTTAATTTAGTTTGTATTGATGGAGATTATAAATGCTGCCAGTTTTTGTGCCGACCTATCCCAGAATATGATATAATCACTATTATACATAGTTTTGTGTTTTCCATCTAAGGGTTGTTCTTGTACGTGATGTCCTCTTCCCATATACTCCTATATAGATAACCATAACTTGGTGCAAATTGTGCTCCCATTGTAGTTCTTTAGATTTGCAAACATAATTTTCCCTGAAATTGTGCGTCAAGATGAATTTGATGACATCAATTATAAATGCATTTTGGTTTCTATTCATTCACACACATGCTTTCAGGTTTTTTTTTTTTTTCTATAGCTGGTATTTCTTTTGTAGCGTTCCCACTAGGCTGTTTTAGCGGGGCGCGGCGCCCTGCCCTCCTTCTGGAGGGCAGGGTCACCGCCGGAAAATAGACTCCGTGCGCATGCAGCGCTTGGGGGCTGCCCGGCGGGTCCGTAAGTGGCGGGCACGCCCTCAAGAATGACGAAAAGGGGACGCGTCTTATAGACACGCCCCCTTTTTGGGCGCGCGCGCACAAAGGTGCTCTCTCTGGCTCCGGCGCCCTACCTGCCGCCAGAGCTAGAGTGAACACTACTTTTGTATGCATAACCCGCCCCTGGCTACAGGAAGTCAATATTTTGCTGTTTGGTACAGGAGCACCATGCGGTCAGTGGGACTGCAGGAGCAGTCCCCAAACAAGTTTTTTTTCTTTTTTTAAATTCTTTTTGTCTCCGAGTGGCAGCGCGTGGCTGACGAAGGGGAGACCTGAAGCAGCTTAGCATCTGCTGTATATAGACGCAACTCTAGCGTCAGGCTAGTATTTTTGGCGGGCCTAACCAGTCCAGGACTGCAACCGGAAAACATTGGGGACGGCAGGTAATTGGTTCCCTGTGGCCGCTGCCTGGGGGGACCGGGTGTGACAGTCCGTGCCTCCGGCGGTAGGAGACCCGCCGGAGGACGCTGTTGTGCAGAGCCATGTGGAAACTGTCTCCGGCACTAGACCACCGGGACATGAGGGATCCTGACAGCCAAGGGCTTGATGGCGGTGGCCATATCAGTGTGCCCGGTGGATCCATACAGTATGAGGGGAGGTACGCTATCCCCTGGCGGCCCCTCCCCCGACCTGGATACTGGTTCAATCGGAAGACTTCCCGCCTTCTGGTTGCTCCTCCCAGCCTTCCCTCTATATGAGTCTCAGGTGCTCTCGGTGGCTAGGTTCTCAGGAGGCTGGCTCAGTCTCCCTGTATACCTCTCTCTATGGTGTTCAGGTTATACAGAGCTCAATATGCTACCAGGCCTGTGCTGGTGTCATGTATGGCTATGTGGTAGTGGCTAAAAGAGCTTGATGCATATGGCTATAATATATATATCAAACTATGTATCTATATGCATCGCATGTGACTGTTTTGAAATCTGCTGTGTGAATCACTGACGGTCATAATCTATCACTGCTGTTTCCCCTTATTTAACTCTCTGTGGCAGGTGTGTATATTGGGTGTGAAATATTTGTCACATTTGTACTCAGACTTTGCGTATTAATAGAGATATTATTATGTCCAAAGAAGCTGTAAGACAAGTGGCTGAGGGTCCTGTGCTGGTATCATGTTTGGCCTGTAAAGCGGGGTTGTCCCCACAGGAGTTCATACAGGATGGCCGCTGGGCTTCCTTTTCCCAGATTATGGCACAGGTTGTGGAGAGATTGGCAGCCCCTGGGCCAGCTGCAATGATGGGGCTCTCTCAGCATTTGCAACCTGCTATGTTTTCCCCCCCGATGCATTTGTCCTGGTTGGACATGTATGTTAATTCAAGTAAGAATGTGGCTTCATCGCTAGCAGCTTTTCAGCAGCCTAAACAGACGATTAGGCCGGTACAGCCAAAGTCCAGAAGGAGGTCGGCTTCACACACCATTCAGGCTTCAGATTCTGGTACATCTTCTGACAACAGGGGGGATACACAGGGTTCCTCTCAGGAATCACCCTCAGACGTGGAAGACCGTTTTCCAGCTGCAGATGTATCTTATCTAATTAGGGCTGTCAAGGCTGTTCTAAACATTGACGAGGAGGAGCCAGTGCAAAGAAAGGCTCCAGGATTTAAATGCCAGAGGGTTATAAAACCTGAGTTTCCCAAGTCTGAGCACCTTTCGGATCTCATGGGGGAAGCATGGAAATTGCCAGATAGGAAGTTCCATATTACAAGGAAGGTGGAAGCCTTATACCTCATTCCAGTCGATCAATGCACTAAATGGGAGGTTCCTCCATCAGTGGACGCACATGTGTCACATCTACTTAAGAGTGCCATATTGCCCATACCTTCTGCTTCCTCAATTAATTGCCCCACAGATAGGAAACTTGAAGCCTGTCTTAAAGCAATATTTTCTATGTCGGGTGCAGTTACCCGACTGGCCATGGCTACAGCTTGGGTCTCTAAGGCCATTGGGGAATGGATGAAGACACTGGAAATTTCTCTTCCAGAAGCTTACAGGGAACAGCTGACAACCACTTCTTATGTTAAGAAAGCAGTGTCCTACTTGGGAGAGGCAGCTTTAGATGCGGGGATATTATCCTCCAAAGCATCAGCGGGTTTCAGTGGTGGCCCGGAGAGCCCTTTGGCTGTGGAATTGGAAGGCAGATACAGGGTCCAAGAGAGCTCTGGAATCCCTTCCGTTCTCAGGGGGCATTTTGTTTGGCACAGAGTTGGACAAGATTGTGGCTACATTGGCAGCCTTTAAAACGGCTGTTCTACCTTCGGCATCCACTATTAAACATAAGCAGTCAGCCTTTCGGCCGCAAGGAAAAGCAAGAGGTCAGTCTTCCGCCAGACCCAATGCTTATAGGAAGCCACAGTCTAGGAAGTCCCAGCCAAACAGACGTCCGGCTGTCAGGTCTGGGACGGGCCTCCCTCTGGGGGTCCCAGGGTGGGAGGCCGACTTCTTCAGTATTCAGATGCCTGGCATCTTATAACAATGGATGCCTGGGTTCAGGAGGTGGTGTCCCAGGGGTACGCCCTTACGTTCTGGAGAAGTCCCCCACAAAAGTTTTTCAGGACAACTCCGGCAGCGGGTTCTGCAAAAGGCTTTGCGCCACCAGCAGGATATTCACTCCCTGCTGATATTGAGAGTTATAATCCCGGTTACAGTGAATCAACGGGGGAAAGGGATATTACTCCAACCTCTCTTTGATTCAGAAACCCAACAGGTCTCACAGGCCTGTTCTAAACCTAAAAGGTCTCAACACGTTTATCAGGGTGCCCAGGTTTCGCATGGAAACTCTGCGGTCGATTGTGTTGGCCATGGAACAAGGGGATTTCACGGTATCCTTGAATATCCAAGATGCATACCTTCATGTGCCAATTGCACAATCCTACCAGCAATTCCTGCGGTTCGCAGTCTTACAGGAGCATTTCCAATTTCAGGCACTACCTTGTGGATTATCAACGGCCCCTCGGGTGTTTACCAAAGTCATGGCAGTAATAACGGCCTGCCTCAGGCGTCAGGGAATCAGGATTCTGCTGTATCTGGACTACCTGCTGATATTGGCTCAGTTGCAGCGTCATCTCAGACTGACCGTAGCGTGTCTACACAGACATGGGTGGATTGTAAATTGGAAAAAGTCATTGCTTCTTCCAGTACAGCAAATGGTGCATCTAGGGGCAAGGTTGGATTCTCTGGCACAAAGGATTTGTCTGCCAGAGTACAAGATTGCGGTTCTTCAGCTGAAGATACACAAGCTTCTTCTCAGCCGATCAGTATCAATCCATGCAGCAGTGCAAGTCCTAGGTTCCATGGTGTCGACTTTCGACACGGTGAAGTAGGCCCAGTTCCACTCCAGACCATTGCAGAGGTTAATCCTTTCTCACTGGAGAGGGTAGTACCACCTAATAAAGGCACAGGCAATCAGTGCAATTGTCCCTGTCTTGGTGGTTGCAGACGGGTCGTCTCAACAAAGGTTGCCCATTCTGGATTCCAGATTGGGTTCTCCTCACAACCAATGCCAGCCTCCGAGGATGGGGTGCAGTGACAGGTCGTCACACTTTTCAGGGAAAGTGGACGGCAAGAGAAAGTCTTCTGTCTATAAATGTCCTGGACCTAAGGGCAGCATTCAGAGCGCTGGTTCAGGCTCAGGGAATATTAAAGGGCAGGCCTGTCCAGGTACAAAAGGACAACGCCACCGCAGTAGCCTACCTAAACCATCAGGGAGGCTATCGGAGCCAGGCTGCCATGTCGGAAGTGTCAAACATTCTGGTCTGGGCAGAATGTTACCTTCCGGCCATATCGGCAGTGTTCATACCAGGAGTCTTAAATTGCGAAGCGGACTTCCTAAGTTGGCAAGATATACATGCCGGAGAATGGGCTCTTCATCCTCAGGTATTTCAGAACCTAGTGGACAGATTGGGTCTGCCAGAGGTAGATCTCAAGGCACAACCACAGGGTTCCCAGGTACGGGGCCAGGACCAGGGATCCTGCGACCGAATTTGTGGACGCTCTGGCAGTAGGGTGGAATTTAAGACTGGTGTATCTGTTGCCTCTGTTTTCCCTTCTTCCCAGGGTCATTGGGAAGGTCAAGCAGGAAAGGAGTACAGTAATACTGTTAGCTCCTGTTTGGCCCAGACGCCATTGGTTCACCGACCTGCAGAGTCTCTCCAAAGACACTCCGTGTCCTCTTCCTCCAAGGCAGGACCTGTTAATACAGGGTCCCTGCCTGTATCCGGACCTTCCTCGGCTGTCTTTGACGGCATGGCTCTTGAGGCCTCAGTCTTAAAGGCAAAAGGTTTTTCCGATTCTGTAATACAGACAATGTCGAGGGCATGGAAACCTTCCTCTGCCCGCATTTATTACAGAATTTGGCACTCATTTTTTCAGTGGTGTGAACTGAGGAAGTATGACCCTAAGGTGTTTAAGGTCTCGCGAGTGCTTTCTTTTTTTCAGGCAGTTGGACAGAGGTCTCCGTTTGGCTACTCTGTGGGTGCAGGTCTTGGCACTGTCGTTTTGGTTTCAGAGAAGGGTTGCCACCCTGTCTGATGTATGAATATTTTTTTCAAGGTGTTCTGAGGGTTCAGCCTCCCTTTGTTCCCCTGGTAGCCCCATGGGATTTGACATTGGTACTCAGGGCTTTACAGGCTCCTCCATTTGAACCCCTGAAATCAGTAGACCTGAAGTACTTGACAGCGAAGACAGTTTTTCTTCTAGCTATTGCTTCGGCACGCAGGGTCTGTGATTTAGCAGCCTTACCTTTTCGCTCTCCTTTTTTAATATTTCATCAGGATAGAGCTGTTCTTCGTACCAGGGCTGGCTACCTTCCTAAGGTGGTATCTCTGTTTCATATGAATGAAGAAATTGTGGTTCCGGCTTTGCAAGCTTCTGGCCTTTCGGCTGGTGAAGCATCGCTGGATGTTGTGCGGGCTCTACATATCTATGTAGACCTCACTAGGTCCATTAGAAAGACAGATTCTTTATTTGTGTTGTATGGCTGTCATAAGCGAGGCTGGCCAGGTAATAAACAGACTTTGGCCAGATGGTTGCGTATGACAATTTCTCAAGCTTACACACAAGCTAATCTTGTTGTTCCGAACACGGTTACAGCACATTCTACGAGATCTGTGGGACCATCGTGTGCGGTGCGACTGGGCGCCTCTGCTGAACAGATTTGCAAGGCAGCCACGTGGTCTTCCGTCCACACCTTTTGTGAAATTGTATGCGTTTGACACATTTGCCTCTTAGGATGCTTCCTTCGGGTGTAGAATGCTCCTTTCTACTGAGACACAGGAGCGTCCCCACCCCTAGGAGGAACTGCTTTGGGACATCCCAAGGTAATTTCTGTGGACCCTATGGAACCCGAAGAAGAAAATAAGAGTTATGGTATAACATACCTTTTGTTAACTTTTTCTTCGAGGTCCATAGGGTCCACAGAGCACCCACCCTAACGCACCTGTTGTTGTTGGGAAATTATTTTCTGTTGTATTTCTATGATTCCCTCTTCTTACAGAGAGTGTCTGGAATGCAAGGGTATTTCCTTCCTTTTCTATTTTTCTGTCCTGCTTGGTCTTGATAACAAACTGACTTCCTGTAGCCAGGGGCTGGGTATGTATGGAGGAGAACCCAGTGCATCCTGGGAGCTAAAGCTTGTTGACTGTTTGGTGCCTGGATCACTCCAGCTACATCCCAAGGTAATTTCTGTGGACCCTATGGACCTCGAAGAAAGAGTTAACAAAGGTATGTTATACCATAACTCTTATTTTTTTTTTAATACATGGCTAACAAAAGCTACATTTTTAATAATACAACCATAACATAGAGTTTCCCCGAAAATAGGTTTCTTTGTTTTGCAACAACTTTCCTGTTTAGTCCAAAAATTATAAACCCCGGTGAACGCCACCAACACGTCACACTACTATAGACTAGCCACTAAATTATATATATATTTTTGGTTAACATATACTATACTAATATTCTACCTCGTCATGTGCAGGATCATTCCCTCTCTTCACCTACATCCACAGTGGATTGTTTCTGTTTTTCTTTTAGTAGTTTCATGAGTTGTTACAGACATTCGGAAAGTTCTTTGAACCTAGTACCATTGTTGCCTACTTTCCCGGGATGTCTTTTAGTCTCCTGAACTCCCAGGTATACCAGCCTTCCAGATCCGCCCTCTTCGCTAGTAAAGTGGGCGATCCAAGAGCTTGGTGATGCGATTCCTGATGAATCGTGTCATCCTGGCCTCACTGCCCAGTGCTGCAAATTGTAGAATTGAGTAGAAGTGGGGAATGACGCAATGTCACCACACCACCTACCTGAATTTGCTCTTCGGTATCTCTCTGAGGGCTTAGTAAATGAGCCTAGTACAGTACAAATAAAAATAAGCAACTTGTTTGGCTGGTAGGAGACTAAGGTTTGTGTCCGATGTCTTGCAGCGCCCTAGCCTTAACGGAGGTCTGGGTTTCCACGACTTGAAAAAAAAAAAATAAAATTACGCAGCACATCTAGCTTTTTGCATGTTTTTGACGCTCACCTTCCAGATCCCTGGTCTGGGTGGACATAGTCAGCTGTTCTCTTTCCATCCTTGCCCTCTACAATTCTCTGGTCCCCGCACTCCAACTGGCCCCCTAAAGCTTGCTCCCATCTGTGGATAGGTTTGTCCCTTACACTGTGGCACAGATATGGACTCTCTCCATATCCCTTTTTCTCCTGGTCTAGGGCAGGTATTAGATTTCTTAATTATATAGTTGTCAAATGTATATTCCTCACTTTTCCAGCAGCTTCAGGAGCATCTCTTTTTCCTGACCTCTGCCTTTCATCAGTACTTAAAGCATAGACTTTTTTATATGCATACCCATAGATTTTCCACTAGACCGCTCACACCATTAGAACAGCATTGATGCACTGCTCATCCACCCCATCTCATTCTTGTATAACACTGTCCTGACCTCTGATGCTCCTTAGAAATATACTCACTAGTTGAAGTAGGAGGTCGACTTTGGTGGACCCCTGGACGCAGATGATTGGTCTGACAGTTCTAGGTGCTATATGTGCATCTCTATTAAGGAAAATAATTATAAATTATTATATAGATGGTACCTGGTTCTGACCAGACTAAACAATATTTTTCCCTCAGCTTCCTCCCTGTGTTAGCAAGGTTGCTCAAGGTCCTTCCTGCATATTTGGTGGTCCTCTCCTATTCTACAGACATTTTGGTCAGAGGTTCATTACCTCCTGACTTCCCTCCAGGACCAAAATATACCCTTTCTTCACAAGCATTTTCTACTCCCTCTACCGTTCAGATTTGTCGCACCACCTAAACAGGCTTGCTAGACACATCCTGACGGCTGCTACCTGTCATTTTGCTGCTAACTGGAAATCCCTGAGCCACCTCCATTGCTTCCCTCATCCAGTAGATATGGTTCATTTACAAGTTGGGGAGGATGAGGGCTTGTTTGCCTCTTTTCACAAAACTTGGGACCTCTGGCTTCAATACAATCATGTCCCGGCTCTCCCTTTTTACTGCGCCTCCTGATCCGTCTAGAGGTTAATGACTATTTCTCCTTCATCCACTAGGGGACACTGGAGTCTCAGTACAATGGGGTATAGAAGTGGGTTAATCGGGAGCTGGCACCTTTAAAAAATTTGAATGGTAGCCTGCTCCTCCCCCTCTATACCCCCCCACAGGTCAGTCTAAAATTTGTGCCCTGGGAGCCGGACCTATGCTCCTTAGGGCTCTCTATAAAATGAACTTCAATCAATCCAATTGAGGATACAGACAGGCAGCTCACCGCGCCTGCCTGTCTGCACCGCTGGAGCTGCCGGGGAGACCTCACCACTGCTGCCTGCGTCTGCACTGAGGTCTTCTGCTACAGAGACCTCAGTCTCTGGGGAGTCCCTAGACCCGCTGCATGCGGCGCACGTTGTGGGCTCCCCCAGCATAATACCGCCGCCAGCAGCATAGGCAGCCTCAAGGTTAGTGTGTCTTGGCTCCCTGAATAGCAGGTGAGCCAAGACGTTAGGCGGGTACAGTAAGCAGGCACTGCTAGTGCTGAGAACGAGCACCATAGCGGAGGGGGCGGAGTCTAAGGTGGACTTCTGCTCCTGCCTCCCAGCAGCCCCAGCGCTTCTATCAAGGATGCTGATGGCCATTTTAAGCATCCTACTGCACGAGGAGACTGCACACGGCTCTGTGATCAGACCAGTAATGCAGGTTCATCTGCAATTTAATAGCACTACTAATTTAGCGTTGCAAGGGTCATAACATATCTCCCTCTGTGCCCCTTTACACTGTACAGTCTCTATATTATCTGTCTCTTCACCTACTGTGTGTGTGACAGAGTATTGCAGCATGTCTTCCAAAGGATCCAAAGCTGCACAAAAATCCTGCAAAAATTGTGCACAGAAGGGACAGTCTAACCCTTCCCTGCTGTGTGACAAGTGTGTTTCTGAGCCTCAGACTGCTGACACACCAGCTCAGCCTATATTGTCTGAGCAATTGACATCTGCTAGAAGCAGCTCGCAGGGACAGGGAGGTGATCAGAAAAAGATCACCCGAACCAGATTGGGCTCGTTCTTTAGCCAGATCTGTTGAGGGACTTACTAAGGTAATGTCCCAGGCTCCTCTTGCAGCCTCGTCTTATAATGTCCCTAATAAGAGACTGATTCAAAATCCCTTACGCTGGGATGATTCAGATGAGGAAGAGGTGCAGGAGCCAGAAGAGGGCGAGGTTCAGGAAGAGGAGGTTCAGCTTCCTGAAGAGTCCGAACCTACATTTCAGGCCATAGATGCATTAATCACTGCAGTACGCCAGGTTTTACATATAGAAGATTTAGAGGTGACTAAAAAACCGTCTAACTTTGGTAAGAGATTCAGAGAGACTGTCACTTTTCCAGCATCAGAGGAGTTGGATGATATCCTAACCTCAACGTGGAAACACCCAGATAAGAAGTTTCAAATTTCAAAGTCTAAGAGAGCGGTAGAGGCTCTTCCATTTACGGGGGACGTCCTTTTCGGTACAAAGTTGGATAAGTGGATCTAACAAGCTACAGGTGGTAAATCCACTTACCTACCATCTGCTCCTCCCCCTAGATGACCTACAGCAGGATCTTCCTTTCGGTCCTTTCGTGCCCCTGGAAGGTTTAGAGGACATTCCAGAGGAGCTCCGGCCTTCTCCCGTGGTTCTAGAGGCCGTGGTGGAGCTTCGACAGCCTCTGCATCCGGGTCCCAGCAGGACAAGGCTGCAGCAAAGCCTTCCGTATGACGCTCTCCCTTTTCATTTGGGGGATTCCAGGGTGGGAGCTCGTCTTCTGCACTTCAAAGAAGTGTGGATCAAGTCTTGTCAGAACGCCTGGGTCCGGGACATTATTACTCACGGCCTGAAGTTGGACTTCAAAATCCAACCGCCTTCTTGTTTTTTCACTACCGGTTTACCTCTGGCATCAGAAAAGCGAGTGGTAATTCAGGAAGCAATACAGAAACTGTTATTGTCGCAGGTGGGAGTAAATGTTCCAACTCATCAAAAAGATCAGGGATTTTATTCCAGCTTGTTTGTGGTGCCCAAGCCAGACGGCTCAAAGAGACCCATTCTCAACCTCAAGGATCTAAACCCTTATCTTCGAGCCCTCATATTCAAAATGGAGTCTCTCCAGTCGGTTATAGCAGGACTAGAGAAGGACGAGTTTCTTGTGTCCCTAGTCATAAAAGATGCCTATCTCCACATCTACATCTGGCCTCCTCATCAGGCGTTTCTTCAATTTGCGGTCCTAGACTCGCATTTGCAATTTCAGACCCTGCCTTTCGGTCTTTCGTCGGCACAAAGAGTGTTCACGAAGGTCATGGCCGTTATGATGGCTCTGCTGCGTCTTCAGGGGGTCGTCAATGTTCCATACTTGGATGATCTCCTGATCAAGGCCCCGTCAGTAGCTCGCTTGTTACTGGACATTCAATTAACCCAGAGTCTTCTCTTACAACATGGGTGGATTCGAAATTTCCAAAAATCCTCTCTGATTCCAACACAACGCCTGCTTATTCCTGGGCATGATATTGGACACGGTGGAACAAAAGGTATTTCTACCTCAGAACAAGGTTTCCTCCATTCACCACATGGTACATCTGATTCTGCGGCATCACAGAGTGTCTGTAAATCTCTGTATCCGCATATTGGGGAAGATGGTGACGACATTCGAGGTGATTCAATATGCGAGATTTCTTGCTCGGCCATTTCAGTTAGACCTTCTCTCCCAGTTGTCAGGATCCTCACCTCTTTCTCCACCAGCGAGTCCTATTGTCTCCCCAAACCCGAACATCTCTCATTTGGTGGTTGAGTCCCTCTCACCTGCTGGCAGGAAGACCGTTTGCAGTGTGGGATTGGATTCTCCTCACCACAGACGCAAGTCTGAGAGGGTGGGGAGCAGTCACCGTGGGGAAACATTTTCAGGGGCACTGGACTCAGCGGGAGGCAGGACTGCCCATAAATATTCTAGAATTAAAAGCAGCGTTTTATGCGCTCCAGCTGGTGCATCCTCTGTTGCAGGGTCGGGCAATCAGAGTACAGTCGGACAATGCCACAGTGGTGGCATATATAAACAGACAGGGCGGCACCAAAAGCAGGGCCGCCATAAGAGAAGTAAGCAGAATTCTGCTTTGGGCGGAGGAATTCGCAGTGACGATTTCTGCAATCTTCATCCCAAGAGTGGAAAATTGGGAGGCCGACTACCTCAGTCGGCAGGACATTCATCCGTGTCAATGGTTGCTCAATCCTCAGGTATTTCACCAACTGACTGCGGTGGGGCCGACCTCATGGCGTCGAGGTTGAACCACCAATTACCAATTTACTGTTCCCGGACAAGGGACTCGCAGGCAGCAGCAGTGGATGCACTGACATCACCATGGACATTTCACTACATATACCTATTGCCTCCTTTCCTGCTCATCCCCCGATTGCTTCAAAGAATCAAGCATGAAAATGTGAGGTTGCTACTAGTAGCTCCAGATTGGCCCAGACGAGCGTGGTACTCACAGTTAAGGAATCTGTTGATAGACGAAAAGGCGGCTTCGTTTGACGGCGTGGCTATTGAAAGGCCTGTCCTCAGGAAAAAGGGTATCCCATCAAGTGTGCTTCCCACCATGATTCGGTCTCGGAAAGAATTCACGTCTCAATATTACTGTCGTATATGGAAGAGGTATGTAGCTTGGTGTGAAAGACTCAATTCTCCGTCAGTATTTAAGGTATCACCTTATTTCCGGATATCCAAACCTTTCTCCAGGGCGTAGTCAGAATTCAGCCTCCTTTTGTGCCTCCAACGGCACCATGGGACTTAGATTTGGTATTGTCTTTTCTCCAGTCTGACACCTTTGAGCCGTTACAGAGGGTGGAGATAAAGTTCTTAACTTGGAAGGTGGCTCTCCTTTTGGCGCTCGCCTCAGCGAGGCATGCGTCTGAACTAGGTGCTTTATCATGTCACCCTCCTTATCTCATTTTCCATGAAGATAGGGCGGAGTTGCGCACACAAAAGTCCTTCCTTCCAAAAGTAGTATCTGCCTTTCATATAAACCAACCAATTGTGGTCCCTGTGTTTTAAGGATGAGTCTCCAGCCTCTAGGTCCTTAGATGTCGTCAGAGCGCTCCGGATTTATGTCGACAGGACTGCTTCTCCCCGAAAGTCCGATGCTTTGTTTGTTCGGTTTGATTTGGCGCGTCCAGGTTGGCCGACTTCCAAACAAACCATTTCAAGATGGATTCGTCTGACTGTCAGACAGGCTTATGTGGTGGCTTCAAGACAACCACCAGTTTCCATTACGGCGCATTCAACGCGCTGGGTAGGCTTTTCCTGGGCGGCTGCTCGTGGAGTTTCTTTAAACCAGCTTTGTCGAGCAGCTACTTGGTCAGGCAAGCATACTTTTCTAAAGTTCTACCGCTTTTGATACTTTTGCGGCCTCTGCTTCAGAGTTTGGCCATGCAGTTTTGCAGGGTTCTCAGCACTCTCCCACCCGGGATGTGAGCACTGTGACGTCCCCATTGTACTGAGACTCCAGTGTCCCCTAGTGGATGAAGGAGAAATTAGGATTTTGGTACTTACCTATAAATCCCTTTCTCCGATTCCACCGGGGACACTGGACCCCCACCCTGCGCTGCTCTACCTGCATTAGTTATTGTTTTCCAGGTTCAGACGGTTGTTTGTGTTTCTATAGTCTGATTGGAATGTTGTTTTTCTTTTATACAACTGTTTATTTCTTTGTACATGAATGCTGTAGCTTTTCTGTCTCCTTTCTCCTTACTTTCCAGCTCCCCTCGGGCACAGTTTATTTAGACTGACCTGTGGGGGGGTATAGAGGGGGAGGAGCTAGCTAAAATTCAAATTTTTTAAAGGTGGCAGCTCCCGGTTAACCCACTTCTATACCCCACTGTACTGAGACTCCGGTGTCCCTGTGGAATCGGAGAAAGGGATTTATCGGTAAGTACCAAAATCCTAATTTTTTGCTATTATTTATCCCTCCTCTATGTCGAGATATCTGAGGTTTCGCTGCCCTTTTTCACTCTTCTTTCCCTCCCTTGCCCCCATTTATGTTATCAGAAAATCCGGGCGTCTTGCTCAGGAATGGACATGCACTTGTCCTTCTACCTCTTTACTTTCCCCTGTGTGGGATTATTGCAGATGTTTGCTTGTCTTTTCTTTTCTGTTATCATCTGATGCCTTAATAAACTTTAAAAAAAAAGCATATAGGAAATAATGAACTGTTACTTTCCCTTTTGAAGGTTAACAAAATAGTTAAGAACTTAATGGCAGTCAGTGACCGGAGTTTATGAAAAGTGCAATAATCATTTTATTTAAAAAGTTTTGCTATCCTGCTGGGATACTATTATTGGCCAGATATACCTGCTCTTAAGTTTGTACAAACACTCAGCTGGCTTTGGCTGTCCAATAAGGCATTTTAATTTATGCTAACTGCCTAGGGAGCTGTAATAAAAGTCCAATAACATACTGTCATGTTTATGAGCACAGTATATAAACACTGACAAAATGGAAAAACATCATCCGCATGGGAATTATTCATTTACTGAAATACTGATTTGAGGTTGACCATTAGCTCAGAGAATGTTGTACACAGATCATGTCAAATACTGTTGCTCTGCTTTGATGGTATAATTTTGTTTCTGTTTTGTTGAATCCAAAATATTTCTGTTTAGAAACCAAACTAAAATCTCATGTTTCTAAGGGGTAGTCTTAAGGTGCCCACACACATACCGATGTGCTCACGATACGATTTTATGGCCAATTTCCTCATGAACTTTCACGGGAGCTCCCTTGCCGTCGTGATCACGATTTTGGAAAAAAGACAACCAATCTGTCTTACGATCTCACGATCTATCGGATCGTACGCATCGTGAGATTGGCCATAACAAATCGTGAGTTTGAAAAAAAAAATAAAACAGGCTCTTGACTATTGGTGGGAAATTTAAATAGCCATAACAATGGGAGGGGCTATCTAGGGAGTATAGAAAGCAGGCACCCTTTAAACTCTGTGTACATTCTGCTCTGCTACTAGATGAGGCTAGGTGTATTCCTGCTGAATCCTGTACATTGCTACTGTACTCTTTGTATTTGGCTTGCCTTTTACAAAGTTTATTCTACCTGCAAGTGTGTGCTACCTACCTGCATTCTATCCTGTTCCTGAATTCTGTACTGATGCGTCCCTATCAGTATAGGGTGTTGGTCGCTGAAGGTGGGGTCCGGGAGATTAGGAAGAGGGCCCAGCGAAGAAGGACGAGAGCATGCTGGACCAAGGAGTGGCTGCTACAAAGGGATACCCGCTCTCACATGTCCCTGCTGATGGAGATCAAGGAGAACAACCCGGACGACTATCGGAACTACCTGCGCATGGATGACGCCAGCTTCCAAGAATTGCTGCATCTGGTGACCCCCCACATCCAGAGACAGGACACAAGGTGGCGGAGGGCAATCTCTGCTGAAGACAGACTGATGGCTACCCTAAGGTGCCTGGCTACAGGAAGGTCACTGGAAGACCTAAAGTTTGGGACACTCATCTCACCTCAGTCCTTTGGCGTCATCATTCCGGAGACCTGCAAAGCCATCATAAAAGTGCTACAGTACCACTATTGCAAGGCAAGTTGAAAAAAAACACCACACATTGGTTTCCTGTGCAAAGAAAAATTTTTATTTTTATTTTTTACTCAACATAAAGCAAAAAATTGCCTTCTTTTAGTACAATGTGCACTGACCTGCAGGCAACTGAAATTGTGCACTAAACTGTGTGCAATATCCTTTTTTTATAACAATTTTACAAAAGAACATTATCACCAAATGTTATGAATCCCAATAGGTAGTCGGCTGTATGTGATAGGGTGGGTCAGACGCCAGTTTGAACAGGCCAGTACACACGTGGCACAAGTACACATTGTGGCTCCGGCTTCCAGCAATGTCTACTTGTGCCATGTGCGTAGTGACCTTGTCAAAATGGCATCATCACCACCCTATCCCATGCAGCAAGCACCTATTAGAATTCATAAAATTTGGTGACATTAAAAGCAAGACAAAAAAACAACCAAATTAAATATCACCAAATTTTATGAATCCCAATAGGTAGCCGGCTGTATGTGATAGGCTGGGTCAGACGCCAGTTTGAACAGGCCAATACACATATGGCACAAGTACACATTGTGGCCCCGGCTTCCAGCAATGTCTACTTGTGCCATGTGCGTAGTGACCTTGTCCAAATGGCGTCATCACCACCCTATCCCATGCAGCAAGCACCTATTAGAAATCATAAAATTTGGTGATATTAAAAGCAAGAAAAAATTTACATCTCTGTATATTGGGGCGACTCATCTGCTGCATCCAGCAGAGCATTATACAAGGTGGTGCTGGTGCTTGGTGGGGGAGTAATATCTAACTGGGCAGGGGGGGGGTGGACATACCTATTTGGGGCAGGGGAAAATAGCATTGGATCTGCAATGTATGTAGAATTTGAGATATTTTTGCTCATACAGCGACTCAACAGGTCGTAGTTTAACCTTAAAAAATTTCTTTGGATATCTGTATCCAGATTTCTCAATGTGCTGTTCACATGAGCTGTGAAATCATCAATTGCATCTGGGGGTTTCTGCAGCAGCCGTTCTGCGTTTTGTAAAAAATGGCCTCACGTTCAGTAAGATTCTCCTTTCTCCCTTGTTTTTTTTTCTTTATTTGGGGTTGTTGAGAAGATGAGGGTCCAGGTGGAAGTTGAGTTTCCACTTCTGTGCTATTCTCCGGATCACTGTCACCACCGAGCAGACTGAGGTCCGGTGTGGATGCTAAATCAGGGTCTTGGGTGGGAGTCTATATAGGGAAAACAGATATAAAAAATATTAGTCATGTTTTAACCCCTTTTTTACTATTTTTACAGTTTCCTAACACCATGGAGGAGTGGACCAGCATCGCGGAAGATTTTGAACAACGTTGGAATTTCCCTAACTGCTGAGGAACCATCGATGGGAAACACATCCGCATCAACCCACCTGCCAACACCGGATCATACTACTACAACTACAAAAAATTCTTCAGCATCGTTCTCATGGCAGTGGTGAATGCCAACTACGAATTTCTGTTTGTGGATGTCGGCAAGAATGGGCGTGCTTCGGATGGTGGGTTCTTCAAAAAGACAGCTTTCTACCAGAGACTCGCCAACAAAACCCTCAACCTGCCCTCACTGGACCAGACAAAGCACGGCCTAAATTACGTTTTCGTTGCAGACGAGGCTTTTGCATTACATGAACATGTGATGAAGCCATTTGCACACAGGGGCCTGACCAGAGAGAAAAGGATATACAACTACCGTCTATCCCGGGCACGGCGCATTGTGGAAAATGCGTTTGGAATAATGAGCAACCGCTTCCGCATTTTCCACACCACCATCAATCTACATGTGGAGAAGATAGACTGGGTCGTGATGGCGTGCTGTGTGCTGCACAACTTTCTGCGAAGAAAATCTACTCAACGAGGACCAGTCCCAGCTAGACCAGAAGATGTAGGACTCCTGGAGGACATTGAACATTTGACTTCTGTGTCTGCACCACCAACTACAACAACATCCACCGCACGTGCCAAAGAAGTGAGGGAGGAGTACATGACCTATTTCAATGGACCAGGTGCTGTACCATGGCAGGAGGACTGTCTGTGAACTACTGACTAAATTGGACATTTGGGATTTAACAACAAAAACATTAAGGATTTTGGTTTAAACTGTGTCACTACTTACCAAGACTTCTGCAACCTCCTCATCTCCCTCACGCTCAGACATCAAGATGATTGATTCCCTTTGAGGCTCTTGTTCACTGATGAATGACATAATTTGGTAGTACCACAGCGCAGGAGTATATATTTCATATGTAGCTGCTCCTGATTTTTTTTGAGTCATCCACCTTCTTTTTTTCTTTGATGTACACTGTCCTGAGATTTTGAATCTTTTGCCGTACAGTTTTCAGGTCTGCATCAGATATGTATTTTTTCGTATACACCAAAAGTTCCTCTAGTGCGGCCAACTTATGCGACTTATTGTGGTACTTCCGAGAACTGATCTTCCACAGACAGTCTTTCGAGTGCAGGATTTCAATGAATCCTGTAACGAATTCACGTTCAGAATCCATGGACATTATCTATGAATAAGAAAAAAAAGGACATTTAAATATTTGTGTATATAGTTTTGTTAAATGTAATGTTGTTATAGTTCACATTTTTAATGTTTTAATATTTTCTTTTTTACAGGTTTTTAAAGGTTTGTTATGGTATTCTAATCATGTTTTCTTTTACAGGAATGTTATGTGTTTATTGCTTGGTAATATAATGTTTTTCTTTATTTGACAGTATGGGTTTTCCACCTTTGGGCCTGTCGTTGTGGTAGAACTACAGATCCCAGGATGCCCTAAAAACAGTTTCAAAGGTGGGTGGCAGGTCATCCTGTGATCTGTAGTTCCACAACAGCTGGAGACCGAAAGGTAGAAGACCCCTAGCTTTAAATAATGTGTGTTTTTAAATGTAATGTTTGGTGATTTTTTTGTAAAATACGTGTTTATTTATTTATTTTTTTGATGTATTACACACATTGGTGGGCAGTGGGGGAGCTTAATGCATGACCCAGCCACCGTCCGCCTCAATACGGCGGGCGGTGGCTGGGTCATGCATTTATTACCTCGGGGCACACATTGGTGGGCAGTGGGGAACACATATTGGTGGTCAGTGTGGTTATATTTAAACTGTACCAATACTCAACAAAAATTTTCCAAAACAAGAATCCAGTGTGCAGGCTCCTCAATGTGCGACTGTCTTGCTCCATACAAGATGCTGCACAAGATGGCGATGGGGCGTGTCCAGGCTTCTGTCAGTCAAATTCCGCATTGTGTGATGAATCGTACGATTCATCGTAAGGAAAAAAAACACTCACGGTCGGCTTCCATCGTGTTCATGGTTGGCTAATCTGCCCTACAGCACGGCAGATCAGAAGATGCGATATACGACGAGCGGGGACGCGCATCGGCATCGTGCTCGTGAGTATAAACTCACGATTTGTACTTTTTGTACCCGATTCGGCCAAATCGTGTAAAATGTCGCTATGTGTGTGGGCACCTTTACCGCTTTGCCTGCCAGCCAGCCTGGCTTTGTTGGCTCACACATGTACTGGAAAACTCTACATTAGAAAAAAGAAAGGTTGAAAAATAGAAGAAAAGAAACAAAAGAAGTAAACTATAGCTTTTTCAGTAAAAGAAAAAGAGCTTTATTAAAATAAATTAGGCCTTTTTTTTTAACTGTGGGATGCCCCTGCTATAACTATGCTGAAGTAGTGTTAATGAGGATTGGGCGTTTCTTCTTAAATAGCTTACTCATGAAACCCCAGGAATAGTTTGTCCTGAAAGGTAAGCATTTAGCAAATAGGTAGAAGCCCTAAGTTGCATAGTAATGAAGCAAAGTCTTGTGCATCAATACTTTTAATTAGGTTTGTCACTTTATAAACAGAATCGTAGGCAATTATTTTGTATTGCAACATGAATATTGATATGACGTTTCAAGCTTATACACCAGTGTTCGTCTAAAATAGGCCTTGTGATCTAAAACCATTGTATATGTAGAGAGACATACAAATATTAAGTTTTAATCAGTATTGACTATTATACAGTATGTCAATTATGAGACCCTTGTCTGTTGTTTGTGCCCACCTCTTTGATATTTTCGGAATCGGTATGACATACCGTCGGACGTGAGCCCGGCGGATTTAATACCGACGCCAGAAGACAGAAGAGTGAAGATCCCAACAATGTAAGTAACTACTATCCCTAACCTTCTCCCCCCCCCCCCTAACTCTAACCCTCCCTTAAGGGTGCCTAACCCTAACCTCCCCCCAGGTGTGCCTAAACCTAACGAACCCTCCCGGGGGGGGGAGCGGACCCTAAGTGTCCCCGGGAGCTCCTAAACTTATCCCCCCCCGCGCGCGGTTGTCCGCTCCCGACGCACGGCTTACCCTTTGTTTGGTATGCCGGGCGCTGTGATTTCGGCGGGTGGATAATGATAGGCGTCGGGATTTCGACGCCTATCATTGGTCCCATGCCGAGATTTCGACCGCCGGCTTCCTGACCGCATCCTGACATATTCATACCAATAAATTATTTAGGCAATCTGATTAGAAAGGTGATGTTAGTCTTCATTGCCTCTGTACTGATTGTCACGTAAAGGATCATTTTCATAGGTAAGTGCTCGGTTAGATGAGTATTATAACAAGCATTTGAATTTTGACAGTTAATTTTTTTTTTTTATTATTCTCAATCCTCCCCCTCCTGAACTAAAATTCAATCAACTGATTTCATAAAATGGGACCATGTTAGCATCTCCTAATTAGTGGACCATGTTCTCCCCAGATTTTGCCGTCCGGGTGGCATTAATAAGTAGCCGGGCCTTTAAACTAATGAAATGTTGAAATCCTGACCTTTTATATTGGTATACACTCTAGATTAAATATTATTCTCTTCTTCTTAGAGCCCCAGTGGTCTGCAGCTTTTTCATAATCAATGTCTGTAGGATCTGGTGCCTCTAGTGTATTCCACATCAGATTTAGCAAGGATCGCAATTGCAAAGCTGCACGTAGGCTATATATATATGATGTATGCACACAGGCAGCTTTGCAATTGCTATCCTTGCAGATATGGTAATGCAGCAGGAGGCATCACGCCTCCTGTGCATTACTTATCCGAGCAGCGTTGTCCAACGCAGCATCGGATAAACTGCGTAACATTGGCCCATGGGGTCACGCAGCCGGCCGCCGCAGTTTAGAGGAAGAGGCCAGGAAATCTCCATCATCCGTGGCCTCTTCCCTCCCCCCCCCCCCCCACCCAATGGTGTCGACTTGCCTCCATTTCGACTATCGCTGCCCCCCTCCCCCCCGCCCACAAACGACAGCAGACTGTCAATCGCTGCCAGTCTGCTACCAATTTCCGTGCGGCCTTGCAGACCCGTTCTGCACATGTGCAGAACGGGTCTGGTGCCTGCACAGATTCTCGAATATCGGGAATCTGCGTTTAGCATTGCACTAGCGTGAACTGCTGAATCAGGCCCTTAGTGTGCTCCCCTTCATGTGATTTCTTAATTGGGTTTAATTTGTTTTAGAGTAGAAGCTCCTCTTTCACATTCAGCTGTGATTAGTCCAATAGCAGCCAGTTTTGCTAATTTTGGAAAAGATTTGAGCTCAGGTGTTGTTGATGCATTATTTCTTTTTTTAATTTATGTTTTTGTAGGACTCTAATTTTGATGCAACTGCAAATTCTAGTTTACTATTTGCACAATGTTCAAAAAGAATCTCCCAAGCCTCATTTTGTTTATGGCTCTCTCTATGAAAACTCTTAAAAAACTGTTTGGCATATTCGGAAATCTTGCTTCAAGTTCTATGTGGTCTGTAATGGTGTCTACCAAGATTTTTGTCTTAAAAGAAGTAGCATTTGCATGAAAACAATTTATTCGAAGGTCTGACCATTCACCAGCAAGATGTAGATGGATATTTTTAAAATGAGTACTAGGTGTGTGTGTTTCTATTCCATAATGCATAGGGGTCATTCCATGTCAAATCACCCAGAAAAAATGTATTATGACTTGCACCGTCTCAGATTCTCATGAAACTTTGTACATTTGATACTACCACATAGCAACAAACCCATGTAAATTTTTTCTTCTTTAGTCCTCAAAGTTTTTGAGATATAGGGGGACAAAGATTCGAAAAAGTGCTCGGAAATGCCACTCCTGATGCTCCACTTTTATGTGAGGTGTATGTGGAAAAACACTCCTGTCTCAGTGCCTAATCCACATATCACTTTGACATTTTGTCCCTTTGTCAATCAGAATATGGAGATTCCAGAAAAAATTTTTTCAACCTCGCCTGACTGAGAGTCATTATACATTCCTTTACTTCATACTTAATTATTTTTTGGCACCATTAAAAAGGTGAGTTCAATACTCATTATCAACCTAAGGTAGATGAGTTATCATGTCTTTTTTTTTTTTTCAAATTGAACATTAACGTATACTATAAAAGCCTTTGAGTATTTTGATGTTTTATTAAAAATCTCTTCTGATTCATGATTTCTTAGGGAGCGCCTGCAACCAAGGAACTGTATATGTATGTGTGTATGTATATATGTGTGTGTGTGTGTGTATATATATATATATATATATATATATATACATACACACATACAGTTCCTTGGTTGCAGGCTCTCCCTAAGAAATCATCTGGCCGTGGTGCTCACTCAATAAGGCAGACGGCAAAACGGGATAAGTGTCACTCTTCGGATTTAGCAATAAGACACCACAATCTGGTCTTGAGGTCCTCAAGACCAGATTGTGATGTCTTACTGCTAAGTCCGAAGAGTGACACTTATCCTGTCTTGCGCTATATGTGTGTGTGTGTGCATATTTCGTATTACACATAGGAGGTATACAATAAGCCCGCGACTACACGTTTTCATGCGAAAAACTGCTATTTCACTGCGAAAAACTCCTATTCGATTAGCCGCAATAATTTATCGGGAATAATTTTACCGCAAGTTTCACTTTACTTACCTTGACGAAAATAACTATATTAACGTACAAATGTCGGGATTTGGTTCAGAACCCCTGGGACACCAAAACACCCCCCCCCAAAATGACTAATTAGGCACCTTGAGTGCAAAGTGATGGAATTTTGGGTTCAAGGTTTAGGGCAGTTATATTGGCATGCTTTATGAGTGAAACAAGTGTTTTTAGTCTTGCAGGTAGGAGTAGTCAGTCTTTTGTAACTTTTTTTTTTTTTTTAAAGTCCCCTAAGATGACCCAGAAATATATATATTTATACCCATTTTTATGTACCCTGAATTTAATGAGAGCACTTATTTTGCTGAAAAAATTTGCTTCATCATTTTTTTCCAATATTTTTTTTTTTTTAAATGCATATAACAGCAATTTGACTCAATTTAAGTACCCCAAATCTATTTAATATGACCTCCAATACACTTCTGTACTGTTATCCTATGTTAGTTTGGTTATGTTTATCAGGCTGATTTCCCCATTTTCACCTACACTTTTCACAGCAAGAATTTTCATGCAAATCCTGTTTTTGCGATTTTGGAACTAAATAGTTGCGGAAACGGGAGCGAGCATACCCACTAAAAGCTGTTTTAAATACATCAGCTTATTAATCTTACTATTTTGTAACAGAGATGCCTGATGCCTGTGTAACTGAAGTTGAGACTGTACTGCCATTGTTCATAATCAATTTCCTTATCAGGGAAGTAATGCATCCTTCCTGTACTCTTTGTGATAGGAGGGCTGACAGAGGACATTATATTGCACATAGGAACATAACAGATGTCTTCTTCTGTAGAGGCCAGCGAAATGATCGCTCAGGGACATAGGTGTGCATGAACTTAACTTCAACATCACATTCCTCATCTTTTAAAAGTAATGATTATCATAAACACATGCGATGTATGAATTTGTACAGATTTGTGATATATTGACTGGTGTTTAGATTGTTCTGATCTGAGAAATGGAAAATGGAAGTGAAGTTTTTATTTGAACTGAATCGCTTTGTTCCTATGGAAGCTTCAGATATAGGGGCATATTCAATTGCCAGCGAAAAGTCCCGGACTTTTCACCTGGTGCACTTTCCGCCTTCATCACTGGTTTTGGGTCTGGAAAAGTATCATGTGCGTGGCCGCTTTTCTCCCTATTCAATTCCAAGGGACGCGAAAACGGGACCCGGCAAAACGCAAACAGGTGAAAAGTGCTGTCAGTTTAGGGGAAATCAGCCTGACACCCCCCAAAAGATGCACTGACATGGGGGTTCAGTATGGATACCCCCGAATAGCCCTGCTGAAGGTATCTGGGGTACTTAAATGGTCTCAATAGGTGCTAATTAGCGTATTTGCATAAGGAGTGAAGAATAGCATTTAGCATATTTTTTCATCAAAATAGCTAGTCCTAGCAAATTTGGGGTTCCTGTAAATGGGGGCTAGCATATTTAAAAGTTGCTAAAATGAAGTTTTAAAAATCCACCAGCCGCAAACACCTGCAAAGTAAAAAAAAACACCTTTGGGCATACTTGGGGACCCCCCTGGAGTCTATTTTGCTAGTTTTTAAGTTTGTCCCCCAACTTTGCACTTTTTTGCCCCCAAAACGAAAGTACTTTTTTGGGATGTTCTGAAGGGGTTTTTTTTACTTTTTTTGACGATTCTTATACTGCCTAGCACACGCATTACTGAAGTAACAAAAAATTTTGACAGCTAGAAAGTTTTCCTTGATGTACTGAATAATTACTTTCTGTTTTTCTTACACAAATGCTACATCATGCTCCAAATCATCAGACAAGACACAGACACTTGTGATGAATAGGTCGTCAGACTGGGGAACATGAGCATAGATTCCAGCTGGGTGCAGAGTACAACCATTGTTCATCCAATGATACCATTTAACTTCATCCTGAATTACGTAAGAATATTTTTCACTAAAGTCCAGGAGAACAATAGCTGTGTCAAGTTCAAAGTTGGCCTTCATTTCTTTAGAAACTTTGATTGTGCCTTAGCAATAAATGAATGAAGGACAAGTTTCTATTTTTTCAATCAAAGTTTCTAAATATTCATCAAATGTTGCAGTGCATCTCACCATCTCTGTCCTGTCAGTAGATACCCCCTGACTGTAAGAAACGTCATCTTCAGGGTCACAGTCTTCGAATTTCTCAAGTAGAATGCTTTTTATGTTTTCAGTTGATGGGCATTGAGAGCAGTGTCATAGCATGCAGTCTCTATCATCTTTTCAACAGACTAATTAGGCATTGGCGTAACTATAGAGGGTGCGAGCGGTGCACTTGCTATGGGGCCTGGCCGCATAGGGGGCTTGTCGGCCCAGCAAGCAACCCCCTGCACCCTGCCAAGTACAGCGCTGATGTCATTTTTAATCAGGAGACGGTCGCGACCAAATAGGAACTCGCTGCTGGTCTGCGAGTTTTGAGTGGCTCGTGACCGGTGCCTGATTAATAATGACGGCTCTCTTAGAAGTTGGGAATAGGAGTGGCTATGATGACATCCCCGGACCATGGCCGTGGGTATGTGGGCACCCATTTTCGCACCTATTCAATTCCAAAATCACAAAAACCGGATTCGCGCAAAAATTGTTGCTGTGAAAATGAGTAAATCAACCTGTACCCCGAAAAATAGAAGTGTATTTTTTCAGCAAAATAGAACTGTATTTTAGCAGCAAAATAAGTCCTCTCATTAAATTCGGGGTACATAAAAATGGATATAAGTATATAACCATTTATATAGTTACTATATATTTGGGTCATTTTAGGGGACTTTAAAAAAAGTGCAAAAAGACAGAATACTCCCACCTGCAAGACTAAAAACACTTGTTTCACTCATAAAGCACCCCAATATACCTGCCCCATAGCTTGAACCCAAAATTCCATCACTGTGCAGCACCCACTTACTAATCTTTGGCCCAACTGGGCGGACATTTACATATGCTCTCCCATTTGAGCTGTCAGTCACTGGCGGCCTCTGTAGCAAGTGTACGGGTGGTTGGCTGAATGTGTACAGTGCAATACGGTGTGTGGCATAATGTGTACGGGGCACTACTGTGGGATGTAATTTGAATAAGGGGCATTACTTTGCAGTGTAATGTGACTAAGGGGCATAGCCATGCGGTGTAATCACTAAGGGGAACTACTGTGTGGCATAATTTAAATTGGGGATACTATTGTTTGGTCACGCCCCTTCCCAGCGAGATCACACCCTTTTTTTTTCAATGCGTGCACGCTCCCTGCTTGAGGTATGGAGGGGACACCAATGTTCTTTATGTACACAGGGCACCAAAATGTGTAGTAATGGCTCTGCTTTGGTGTGCACAGATGTCTTCCTCTGTGTTCAGCACCCCTGCCCTAAAAAAAATCCTACAGTGATCACGATCTAATCCTCTACAACTGCTAAGCTAGGGCTTGGTCAATTGGGAAAATGCCTTTTCTTTGTGTGTGACCTACACCAATGTAGTGCCGGCTTTACCTAACAGAAACCAACCAAATATCTGACTATGGCACATGTTTAAATCCCCTGCAGGATGAACCTAATACAGAGAATGATGTACACTTGTACGTTCTAATATATTTGTAAGAGCATAGTCTAAGATGTAGGAGTCAGGAATATTAAGGGGAGGAGTCTATGCTAGGTGCTGATGTGAGGTGGGCCTGTGTGTTCTTTAAATGCCAGGACCTATTTTTAGTCCCAGTCTGGCCCTGGCTAGAATGGAGAGCAAGACCATGTATCGGGCAGCTAAACTGATGCTTTGCCATTTTAGCACTGTGTGCGCTAACAGGAGTAGGTTGTCTGGATTCTACTTCATGCATTGCACGTGCCTCACATTGGCATGGGACACAGACGCTTTGAAGAAAGATCGTTTTCTTTCTGGGGAGGACGCACTATCCTCAATTATGCAGTCAAACCCTCAAAAATGCAATTTTCGTGGGTTTCACTGCAGCTTGGACCCGGTGGGCAACATCATCTATAGATGGTGCTGCCCATTAGAAACCTATGGGTTTCGTTTCACATAGTGATGTGAGAGGGATCCAATCGGATCCCTCCCAGCACCCCCGGCGGTGCGCATGCCGTTCTGGGAACTTCTGGGTCATAAACCCGGAAAGTCCGTCTATCGCAAAGGACAACTCTTATCAGGAGAGCTGTTCTTAACAATTTTACTTTCAAATCTTCATGCATACCGCGTTATTAAGAGTGGTAGGATACAACGCATGTGAAATGCAATGCTTGATGTATCCCCGCCCTCTGTATGATGAGGGACGATGTAAATGTTTTTTGTTTATAGAATGGAAAAATAATTCAAATAATTTATTGCACCTTGCATGGGAAGTAACGTTGCCGTGGAAGATAGTCCATTCATTGAATGATCTCCTTCCACAAATACTTTAAAATGAAGAAATAAAAAGTTAAAGAAAATAAAAAACAGGATTCCTGATTAAATTGTCCACAGGAAATCCTTCTAGGATCATGTTAGCATCCAGGTGTCACTGTTGTTTTTGCAGTCTATACAAAATGTTTACATATAATTATCATGCGGCAACAGCTGACTACAAATATTTCTACTTCAGGGTCCATAGGGTATCCACAGGATACCTTGGGGTATAGGTGTGACGTCAGTCGCAGGGCACCAAAGAGTTAAGCTTTCAGCCTCCCAGGATGCACTAGGTCCCCCTCCTATACCCCGCCCCCGGGCCAAGGCACCTCAGTTTAGTTTGGTGCCCGGCCGGAGTCGGGTGCACCTGTTGGAGTGGGGGCTAGAAGAGCCCCTGAAGCTTTTTCTTCATGCAGCTGTGGCTGCACATCTGGATGAACAGCATGGACAGTCTGTCCTGACGTCCATGCTGTCTTCCCTACACCCCGCCGGTACCAGAACGCCGGTACTGATCCGGGGATGCTGGTGGGCGTCTGGGGTCACAGCTAGCGGTGACCCCAGATGCTCCGGACCATGGCCGGATTCAAGGGGGACAGAGGTAAGCAGCGGGGTCCCGCGGTGGGTCCCCGCTGATCACATGGTCCTAAGTCCCCAGGCAGGGGGCTCCCTGGGGACTGGCTGCAGCGTGGAGCCAGGCGACCAACCTGCGCTTCCACTACCCCCTGGGACAGCGGACCGCAGCAGAGCGGTAGCGCTGCGGCGTCCCAGGGGTTAAATGCATGCCAGGGGAGCGCGCCTTCCCTGTCTCACAGCCGGCGCCTCCCCCGCTGCACACAGCCCTCTCTGCACTGTGCTGACTGGTCCTGTGTCAGCGCTCCTCCCCCAGGCCAGCTTCTCTCTGCTCCTCGGCGGCCATCTTCTCTGCAACGCATGGTGAACGCTGCTGGAAGTCTGGAAGGAAGCATCGTGGTCTGGGTCCCCCCGCATACCTCTCCTCCGCTGTGGCTCAGGTCTGTGTATGCAGCGCTGTGTCCTACCAGGCCCTGTGTCTGTGTAGTTGAGTGATCAGCGCTGTTAGTGCAGGAATTGTTATTTCTCTGCATTGTATGTGACTGTGCTAGCGCTGCCTGTTACTTTTCTTCTCTAAACTGTCAGCTTTATTACTGTCCCTGTTCTTTCTGCTAAAGCCCTTGCGGTGCGGTGCTGCAGGGTGGTCTCTCGCCTATTTAATACTTAATTGGTGAGAGAGGTCACATACGTGGTGCCATCATGTCTGAAAGTGATTTTCCCCTCCGGCTACAGTGTACCACGTGCAAAGTACCGTTAGCGGAGGGGGAGGGTAGCGCGGAGGGCCTTTGCCGGCAGTGTTTGTCCATGGCGCGGCCTATTACGGTTACAGCACCGGTACAGGAGCCGCCCTGGACTTGTTTCGCTCAGGCGTTAACAGCTTTAGTGGGCCAGTTAGCTCCGCAGCCCGCGTTTACTCCGATGGGTTTGTCCCAGCAGTCTGTGGTGTCGTCACCCATGCAGGGGTTCCCACGACAATTGGTGGTACCCCACAGTCTCCCTATTTCCCCGCTCCCGGGTTCTCAGGAGCCAGCGTGGGTTAACTCCCTGACGAGTTCTGTACAGCACTTGTCGGATGTGTTGCAAGGGGAGTCTGTGATGCGGCCTCATAAAAGGCCGGTGGCGTCTCTGTCCGCTCCTTACGAGGATGACGAAGGGACGTCTGATGATGGGGAGATTCTGGATCCTTACGATCAGGAACCTTTCCATACTAAGGACGCTGATGCTAAGTCCAAAGTATATATTCCTGGACTTATTCGGGCGGTCCGCACAGCCTTGGTGATTGAGGACGAAGTTCCCCCAGCGGCTAAATCTAAGTATGCCTTTTTCAAAGATGTGAAGGGCGATGCCACAGTCTTTCCTCTTTCGGGTCAGTTGGTGGACCATTTAGAGGAGGCGTGGAAACAACCTGGCAAAAGATACCAGCCGCAGAGACGCCTGGCGGTGGCTTATCCGTTCGCGGATAATTATTTTGCTAAGTGTGAATCCCCTCCACAGGTGGATTCTCACGTGACCCGTCTTGTCCGTAGTGCCACATTGCCGATGCCATCCATGTCCTCCCTTAAGGATGCTACGGACCGCAAGGTAGAAATCTGCCTGAAGTCCGCTTATTCCCTTGCAGGGGGGGCAGCACGGCCGGCTATGGCCATTTGCTGGGTTGCCAGAGCGATGGAGCGCTGGGCGGATTCATTAGAGGCTTCTTTTGAATCCGACTGTCCGGCCGAACAGGCGGAGTTGATTGGCAATCTCCGTGATTCGGCCACCTACATCAACGAGGCGGCTCTAGACATTAGTACTCTGGTGTCTAGAATTTCTTCAGCAGCGGTAGCTGCTCATCGCACCTTGTGGCTGCGATCCTGGAAGGCGGACGCAGATCCAAGAAAGGTCTGGAAGCGTTGCCGTTTACCGGAGAAGTTCTCTTCGGTCCGGATCTGGATAAGATTGTGGCCACGCTGGCGGCAGCCAAATCTGCTTGTCTCCCGTCGGCCGCTGCTCCTTCTGGTTCTGGACCATCGTCCTTTCGGTCATCTAGGGCCCAGGGCAGGCCCAAACCACAGTCGTTTCCTCGACAGGCTGGCCCTAAGAAATCGGTCAAGCCCCGGAAACAGGCATGGAGTACCAGACGTCCGGCCCCCAAGCCAGATGACAAGCCTGCGGCCTGACGGTCCGGGTCTCCCCTTGGGGGATCCCAGGGTGGGAGGCCGCCTGCTGCAGTTCTCCCGGTGTTGGTCGTTCACTACGACAGACACTTGGGTTCTGGAGGTGGTCTCTCACGGGTACGCCCTCTCCTTCCGGCACAGACCCCCGGCTCGATTCTTCACCACGGGTCTACCATCAGACCGGAACAAGGCTACGGAGCTGCGGAAGGTATTGCACACTATGCTCCAGGCTGGAGTTATAGTGCCTGTTCCATTCTCCCAGAGGGGCCAGGGTTTCTATTCAAATCTATTTTTGGTACAGAAACCCAATGGGTCATATCGTCCGATTCTCAACCTCAAAGCACTCAACAAGTCTTTGCGGGTCCCGAAGTTTCGGATGGAGACCCTACGGTCCATCATTCTGGCGCTGGAACCTGGGGACTACATGGTGTCATTGGACATACAGGACGCTATGGCGGTCATGGCGGCTTCTCTGCGGCTGCAAGGAGTCCGCATGTTGCCGTACTTGGACGACCTGTTATTGGTGGCAGGATCTCCAGAGCTCCTGTTACACCACTTGGACCTGACCATTGCACTGCTGCAACGGCACGGCTGGCTAATCAACTGGCAGAAGTCCACTCTAATCCCGTCTCGGAGGATTCTGCATCTTGGAGCCTTATTGGACTCGGGACAGCAAAGGATCTTCGTGACGGAGGACAAGATCTCTGCTTTACAGTCAAGGGTGCGCAGTTGTCTGCACAGCCGCCGGGTGTCCTTACACTCGGCGATGAGGTTACTGGGCTCCATGGTGTCGGTGTTCGACATGGTGGAATACGCCCAGTTTCACTCCAGACCTCTGCAGCACCTGATCCTGTCCAAGTGGAACGGGCTGCCTCAGTCTCTGAAGTTCCAGACGATTGTGCTCACCCCGGAGGTTCGCCTGTCCCTTGCGTGGTGGTTAAAGACGACCCACCTCAACAAGGGACGTCCGTTCTGGGTTCCAAATTGGGTCCTGTTGACAACGGACGCCAGTCTTCGGGGCTGGGGAGCAGTTTCGGGTCCACACTTGTTCCAGGGCAGGTGGACACCGACAGAAGCGGAGCTTCCAATAAATATCTTGGAACTCCGTGCGGTCTTCAATGCTCTCCTGCAGGCACAGCGGTTTCTCCAGGGTCACCCGGTGCAGGTCCAGTCGGACAATGCTACCACCGTGGCCTACATAAACAGGCAAGGAGGAACTCGCAGTCGGGCGGCTCTCGTAGAGGTCTCTCGGATCCTGGTTTGGGCGGAGCGCAATCTTCCGGCCATATCAGCGGTCTTCATCCCGGGAGTGCTAAATTGGGAGGCGGACTTTCTAAGTCGCCAGGACGTTCATCCAGGGGAATGGTCCCTGCACCCGGACGTTTTTCAACTACTGGTGGACAGGTGGGGTCTTCCAGAAATCGACCTCATGGCGTCCCGGCACAACAACAAGTTGCCGGTGTACGGGTCTCGCACAAGAGACGAAGGGGGCGTCTCTGGTGGATGCTCTGTCCGTCCGGTGGACGTTCAGGTTCGCATACCTGTTCCCTCCAGTCTCCCTTCTTCCACGGGTAATCCGGAAATTCAAACAGGAAGGAGGGACGCTCCTGTTGATAGCTCCCGCGTGGCCCAGACGGCACTGGTTCTCAGACCTTCAGGGTCTGTCCGTGGACAGTCCTCTGCGGTTGCCGCTACGACCGGACCTTCTGTCTCAGGGTCCTTGTCTTCACCCGGACCTGACTCGGCTGTCTTTGGCGGCGTGGCTGTTGAGACGGCCATGCTGAGGTCCTGGGGGTTTTCCAGCTCTGTGGTGCGTACCATGTTACGAGCTCGGAAACCGTCTTCCGCGAGGATATACCATCGCGTGTGGCATACGTTCTTCCAGTGGTGTCGACCGAGAGGTTATGCACCGCGGGAGTTTCGTCTGTCTCGGATTCTCGCCTTCCTGCAAGCGGGACTAGATCATGGGCTTCGCCTTGCTTCTTTGAAGGTACCGGTTTCGGCCCTATCTGTCTGGTTTCACCGTAGGATTGCTACAATCCCGGATGTGCGCACCTTTATGCAAGGTGTTCTCCGTATTCAGCCGCCCTTTGTTCCACCTGTGGCGCCTTGGGATTTGGCTGTGGTCCTGAGGGCTTTCCAAGGACCGCCGTTTGAACCACTGGGCTCAGTGGATATTAAATGGCTAACAGCTAAGACTGTTTTCCTTCTGGCCGTTGCTTCAGCCAGACGTGTTTCTGAGTTAGGGGCTCTTTCTTGTAGACCCCCTTTCTTGGTTTTTCATGGGAACAGGGCAGTGCTCCGCACTCGGCCCGAGTTTCTTCCCAAAGTTGTTTCCCAGTTTCATGTTAACGAGGAAATAGTTGTTCCGGCCTTTAACTCACCGGGTCTTTCCGTGGGTGAGGCCTCTTTGGATGTTGTGCGGGCCTTAAGGACTTATGTTGACCGCACTTCTTTGTTTAGGAAGTCGGACGCTTTGTTGTCCTCTATGGCTTCTGTAAAAAGGGTTGGCCTGCTTCAAAGCAAACTTTGGCAGCCTGGATCCGTATGGCTATTTCTGAAGCTTATCTTCATGAAGGCCTACCGGTCCCTCCTTCTCTGAAGGCTCATTCCACTAGGTCTGTGGGTCCTTCGTGGGCAGCTCGACGTGGTGCCTCGGCAGTTCAGATCTGCAAGGCTGCTACGTGGTCTTCTGTCCATACCTTCGTGAGGTATTACAGGTTTGACACCTTCGCCTCTCAGGATGCTTCCTTCGGGCGGCGGATTCTCCTTTCTGCACAGGAGCGTCCCCACCCTTAAAGGATACTGCTTTGGGACATCCCCAAGGTATCCTGTGGATACCCTATGGACCCTGAAGTAGAAAATATGAGATATGGTAAGAACTTACCCTTGTTATCTCTATTTCTACGAAGTCCATAGGGTTCCACAGGACTCCCGCCCTGTCGCACCTGTGCTGCAGATGGGCTTTGCTCTGGTCACCGGTTTTCCGTCTCCCTCTGGTGAGAATGTGATTCTTGTATGTGTCCAGATCTTTGTTCTCTCTCTTCCTTCTCCTCCTCCGGCCTATGGCTTGGTAACTAACTGAGGTGCCTTGGCCCGGGGGCGGGGTATAGGAGGGGGACCTAGTGTATCCTGGGAGGCTGAAAGCTTAACTCTTTGGTGCCCTGCGACTGACGTCACACCTATACCCCAAGGTATCCTGTGGAACCCTATGGACTTCGTAGAAATAGAGATAACAAGGGTAAGTTCTTACCATATCTCATATTATTTACATCCATCCAACATTGTGTCCAATTACTCCAGGCAGCTCCCCTATGAAGGTTACTGCAACAGGCCCTAGAATACTGATGAGGTTATTGTGTGATGAAAGCTTTCATGCTGGTGACATCACCCACCAGTATCTAGACCATAGGCAAATACAGGTTGAGTCTCCCATATCCAAAATGCTTGGGACCAGGGGTATTTTGGATAATGGAATATATGCATACCATAATGAAATATCTTGGGAAAGGGACCCAAATCTAAACACAGAATGCATTTATGTTTCATATACAGTGTACACCTTATACACCCAGACTGCAGGTAATTTTATACAATATTTGCTGTAATTTTGTGGCTCAAACAAAGTTTGTGTATATACATGAAATTCATTTATGTTTCATATGCACCATATACACACAGCCTAAAGGTAATTTTATACAATATATTGAATTATTTTGTGCCTTAAATAAAGTTTGTGTACATTAAACCATCAAAAAGCAAAGTTTTCGCTGTCTCAGTCATGCTAAAAAAAAATTCTGTATTTCGGAATATTCCGTATTTCAGAATATATGGATATGGGAGACTCAACCTGTATCATGTTTTGTATATATTTTATTGGTGGGAATACAAGCACATAAACATTTAATGTTCTGTATAAGTCCCATAAATCAATATTAAAGAGATTTTACATTCCATGTGTTCCTGAAGGGTTTAAGAATCCAGAGTACAATCTGATCACGAGAACTGACACATAATCACTGACGTCCTGCTTTTTTCCATATGTCAATGTGATATCTCTGCTGTGGATCTCCGTGAAGAGCATTAAACATGTCTGCTGGGTAAAAGAATAAAAATAGAAAAACTTTAAACATGTCTAGAACACAAATATCACCCCCAAGGTTATATAGGAACCTGAGCCTGTCTCATAGTGAAACTGGAGCTTTCACTGTTCAGTTACATCTCATGTATTTCTTACCATAATTATCAGAATGAGGAGACATTAAGCAGTTCTTAGAGATGTGTCACTTCGTGGGCGGGATGCTGAAAAATGCGGTCAGAATCAGAGAATACAATTTTCTGAGGCTTGACCGCAATTGTATGCACCGCAATTACCGTGCTTTCTGGAGATGGCTTAGCCTAAAAGAAGCCTATCTTATTGGAGTTTTACCCGAAAGGGATCCAGTATAATCCCTCCCAATGTCCCCGTGGCTCAGGCATGCACTGGCCGATGGCTGCACATGCACAGATGTACTCCCGGGGGACTTTTGGGTCTTAAGCCCGGAAGTCCCCACACCGCAAAGGACTACTCTTATCGACAGAAGTGTCATTTGCTAAAATGTACATGCATACGGCGTTACTAAAGGCCGGTATGCATGCAGTCATTGGTGGGATGCTTGATGCATACTGCCCCCGTGTTTGAAGCTTTGTTTTATACTGACTGAGAGGCGCCTACAGATACAGAAATGTGATTTTAAAAACTGTAAACTGCCTTCCTAATCTATCAGAATGTTTTATGTAATATTAAGTAATGATCTTTCTCAGTGATCATCTGTAGCCAGTACGACTGTGTCACTGATACATGACCAAGGTAAACATGGAGAGAGAAACATGACGAGATAAATACAGAGAGAGAAACATGGAGTTCTCATGTCTGTCACCAGATCTCCAATAGAATTACATGTAATTCAGGCAACTAAGGGCCTGATTCAGAGCCGGACGCTCTGACAGAGCGCTCGCTCTGAATCAGGGCCGGCCTTCTGTTTTTTTTAGAGCGGCCTTGCCGCTTGCATGGGAACGCCTCCGTCTGGGCAGCCACGCCCCTGGCCCGCCCACCAAAGTGGGTGTGCTGTCACTCAACATCGACAGCATGCCCCCTTTGGTACGAGACCCGCAGCGACGGTTTGCCCGCATGTGCACTGGGCCACCATCGACCCGCTTGCGAGCGCATAGCGCTCGCGAACTGGTCTGAATCAGGCCCTAAGTACCTTAGAAATATCAAACTTCAGGTTAAGAGACAGAAAACTCCCAATAGATGAAATGATTAATAAATTACGCTAATTATGTGAGACGGATCCTACATCACAGTAAGCAGTTATATATGAGAGTGGAACATGATTTGTTGTTGAATTCAGTGGCATATCTGTAATAGGTGCAGTGCACACAGGCCCAGGGGTCACAGGGGACCCCATGCCGCACCCATGCTGTACCCATGAGAGATCCACCAGAGACAGTGTCAGAGTCTGTGTGGCACCCCCCTTAAAAGTCCCTTTGCTTTAAGGCCCTGATTCAGACCCGCTCGCTAGATGCTAGCGCTCGCTCCCAGCGTATGCAAATTCAGCTAAGTGACGTCAAGGCAGGCGATTGCAAGGCATAAGCACGCCCACTATGTCTTGGAGAGCGATCACTTTGTGTATGCAGACGCCCACCAGTCATTCATAACCAGCCACTTGCACACGTCATCTCTTGGGAGAGCATGAAAACATTGGTACATCGAGCACCATCGGATGTGCTCGCAGCAATTGAGGTTGACTATACCTGGCCGCAAGCACTGCGATCACCAGTGTGAAATACAACCAGGTGACGCGTACAATGACGCTGCCTGTTAATTATGCACGACTATTAAACGGCGTTGAAACACAGGCACGCCTACGTTCGCACCTCCACTCCCCTGTTTCTAATGGCCAACCCCTGTCTCCACCCACAAACGGCTTCTCCTGTCACTCACTCTGCTGGGCTGTCTATGCTGGGCGAGCGAGCGCTTCCTGATCTGTCGCAGTAGTTCGCGCGTGCGCATTGTGATGCATGCGCAGAATGCAAATGTAAGCCTGCTACAAGCGATAGCATCCTAGCGACCAGGTCTGAATTAGGTCCTAAGTGTGAATGCATATAGATGTTCCACTTCTGGTTTCCCTCCACTCTGTTCAGCAATAGAATAAATGGGATAAGACCAGATTAAAATATTTATGGATCCTGCATTGCCGCTAGTGGCCCTCTGAGCGGCCATTGTGATTAACATGGGGATGGATATATATTTTTTAATTCCATTCAAGCTATATTCTGTTCATGTTAAAGCGTAAGTTATACAGAACGTTGCTAAAGCATAGGGGCAATGCAGGCTAACCAGGCATAGTCATGCAGCTGTAGAAACAGGGCTGAATCTACAACACCCATTATTATGGTGGTAATTCATCTTTGATAAATAAGTGCCACTTTATTATAGTCACACCACACAATAGTAAAATAGACAATACACATTTTTAATGAAATAATGTCAGTTCTTTGTGACAGATTCTTTGTTATTGATTAGTGAAACAAGACAAGAATTCAGGATACATACAGTGGGGCAAAAAAGTATTTGGACAGCCACCGATTGTGCAAGTTGTTGCACTTTAAAAGATTAGAGAGGTCTGTAATTTCCATCATAGGTAATTTAACTGTGAGAGACAGAATCTGAACCAAAAATTCCGGAAATCAAATTGTATAATTTTTTTTTGAAACAATTTATTTGTATATTCTTGCGGAAAATAAATATTTGGACACCTACCAACCAGCAAGAATTCTGGCTTTCATAGACCTGTTACTTCTTCTTTAGGAAGCTCATCTATCCTACACTCGTTACCTGTATTAATGGCACCTGTTTGAACTGGTTAACCCTCAAACAGTCAGACTGCAATCTCTCCACCATGGCCAAGACCAGAGAACTGTCTAAAGACACCAGGGACAATATTGTAGACCTGCACAAGGCTGGGATGAGCTACTCGACAATAGGCAAGCAGCTTTGTTAGAAGAGATCAACTGTTGGCGCAATTATTAAAAAAATTGAAGAAATACAAGATCATTGACAATCTCCCTCGATCAGGGGCTCCATGCAAGATCTCACCTCATGGGGTATCAATGATCTTGAGAACGGTGAGGGATCAGCCCAGAACTACACTGGGGGGACCTGATCATTGACCTCAAAAGAGCTGGGACCACAGTCACAAAGGTTACCATTAGTTACACGCTACACCGTCATGGATTCAACTCCTGCAGCGCCCGAAAGGTCCCCCTGCTTAAGCCAGCACATGTCCTGGCCCATCTAACGTTTGCCCGTGACCACCTGGATGATCCAGAGGAGGATTGGGAGAATGTCAAGTGGTCAGATGAGACCAAAATAGAACTTTTTGGTATAAACTCCACACGCCATGTTTGGAGGGAGAAGAAAGATGAGTGGCATCCCAAACACACCATACCCACTGTGAAGCATGGGGGTGGAAATATAGGGGGTCATTCAGACCTGCTCGCAAGCGAGTCGATGTTCCCCCACTGCGCATGCGCACGGGTAGCTCTGTCGTGCGCATGCGCGAGACCCGGCGAGCGACGGGCTCTCCATCGCTCCGGGTCTCGCACCAAAGGGGGCGTGCTGTCGATGTTGATTGACAGCACGCCCCATTTGGTGGGCGTGCCTGCCAGACGGAGGCGTTCCCATGGGAACGCCTACCGTCTCAAGCCGGCCCCACTGACATCACTAGTGATGTCAGTGGGAGTGATTTTGGCTCTGATAGAGCCAAAATCACTCCAGGGCTTGCGGCAGCGAGACCCTACTGCAGGGTCTCCGGCTCAAGACCATCGCGACCATCATCATGGACGCTCGCTATAGCTGTGGGTGGTAACCCGCAGCTATGCGAGCGTCCATGAGGACACTCCAAAAAAAGGTAGGAGTGCCCTGATTCAGAGCGAGTGCTCTGGTCAGAGCGTTCAGCTCTGAATCAGGCCCATAATGCTTTGGGGATACTTTTCTGCAAAGGGGACAGGATGACTGATCCGTATTACGGAGAGGATGACTGGGGACATGTATCGTGACATTTTGGGGAAAAACCTCCTTCCCTCAGTAAGAGCATTAAAGATACAACGTGGCTGGGTCTTCCAGCATGACAATGACCCCAAACACACCGCCCGGGCAACTAAGGAGTGGCTCCGTAAGAAGCACTTCAAGGTCCTGGATTGGCCTAGCCAGTCTCCAGACCTCAACCCAATAGAAATTCTGGAGGGAGTTGAAAGTCCGTGTTGCCCGGCAACAGCCCCAAAACATGACACATCTAGAGAATATCTGCATTGAAGAGTGGGCCAAAATACCTGCTGCACTGTGTGCAAACCTGGTCAAGAACTACAGGAAAAGTTTGACCTCTGTAATTGCCAACCGAGGTTACTTTACAAAGTATTTGTTAAACTTTTTGATTGTCCAAATATTTATTTTCCACAAGAATATACAAATAAATTGTTTAAAAATCATACAATGTGATTTCCAGAATTTTTGGTTCTGATTCTGTCTCTCACAGTTGAAGTGTGCCAATGATGGAAATTACAGACCCCTCTCATCTTTTAAAGTGCAACAACTTGCGCAATCGGTGGCTGTCCAAATACATTTTTGTCCCACTGTACCTTTTAGTCGTGAGTCACTGTGGCAACAGATATTGTTCTAGTTAGAATAGTAGATGACAATTAGATATCAGAAGTTTTGGACGGAGTAGATTGAAGTATGGTCCCAGTTGGAGTAATATAGATATTGAAGATGTATATTTAGTTGTTGCAGAAGGTTATTGGTTCATTTGTGGATTTTCTAGGCTCTGCTGTTGTTGATGTTGTTAACTCACTTAAAATTGTAGGTACTACTTTTTATGCTGTTACAGCTCTTTAAGCCAGTTGGTTTTGTAGATTGAGATGTTAGTGAAGTTGTTGCTATAGACTCAGTTATTGCTGATGTACAGTAGACAGTTGTCGATATAGATTCAGTCATTGTTGCAGATGTACAGGAAGACCGTTGATATAGATTCAGTCATTGTTGCAGATGTACAGGAAGACCGTTGATATAGATTCAGTCATTGTTGCAGATGTGCAGTAGGCAGTTGTTGCTATAGATTGTCTTTGTTGCAGATGTACTGTAGACAAAGTTGTTGCTATAGACTATGCTATTGTTGCAGATGTACGGTAGGATAGTTGTTGATATAGACTTGTGCTACCCATCCACTAGGCGATTAAATTGAGCGATTGAACGACAACGATATTGTTCATTCGTTCATTAATCGTTTGCAAATCGTTAACTGAAATGTCTAAAACGACCAGCGATACGCACTCCCGCTGGTCGTTTTAGACCTCTATCATCGGGCAAACATACTGGACAACCTGACGATAACGTCAGGTTGAGCATGTTAGCAGAAGATTGAACGAGCAGTCGTTCAGTGTAGGAACATCAATGTAGGCACATCACAGACTGACAAACGACTGCGTGATTACAATGTCATAATCATGCAGTCTTTTGCCTATCTTCTAGTGGATGGGCAGCATTAGTCTTTGTTTCAGATGTACAGTAGACAGTTGCTAATATAGACTCTGTCATTGTTGATGTACTGTAGACTGTAATTATTGCAGATGTACAGTAGACACAGTTGTTGCTATAGACTCAGTTATTATTGTTGTTATTGGTTCAAATATTGTTTTTGAGTTAGTTGTTGCTAATGTTGACTGTTATGTATTGTAGACCCAGTTGTTGCTGATGATGTAAATTGGGCTGTAAATACCATAGGCTCACCTATTGTTGATTTTATAAGTTAATTTGTTGATGATGCTGTTGACTAAGATGTTAGACATGGTAGATTCAGGTATTGCTAATGTAAATAGGGTTGTTGATGTCAACTCTGTTGAAGTTGTTGACTCAGATTCAGTTGTTGTAGAAGTTATTGGTCCAGGTGTGGATTTTCTAGACTCTGCTGTTGATAATGTTAACTTAGTTCTTTATGTTGTACACTAAGCAGTTGTCTCAGTCATTATTGCTGTTGTTAGCTAAGTTATTCATGTAGTAGAATCACTGGTAGATATTTGCTCAGTTGTTGATAATATAGGGTCATATATTGTTTGTTTTATTCAGTTGTTGCTATTGACAGTTTTTTATATATTGTAGACTGTTGTTGTTGTTATAAATTGAGCTGTTGATGTCATAAGCTAACGTATTGTTGATTGTGTAAGTTCAGTTGTTGTGGATTTTATGGTCTGCTGTTACAGTAGATACACATTACACCTCCTTTATTCATGTATGACACACACCAGTGCCCCTTATACACAATGCCCACAGTAGTAGTGCCCCTTATACAATGCCCAAAGCGGTGGTGCCCCTTATGCAGTTCCGACAGTGATAGTGCCCCTTATGCAGAGCCCACAGTAGTGGTAGTGCCCCCAGGAGTGGTGCCCCTTATTCAGTGCCCCCTATGCAATGTCCCCATTAGTAATCCCCCTGTAATAGTGCCCCTTATGCAGTGTCCTAAGCAGTGATGCCCCTTATGCAATGCCCCCAGTAGTGGTAGTGCCACTTATGCAGTGCCCCCCCCTTATGCAGTGCTCCCAGTAGTGGTAGTGTCCCTTATGCAGAGCCCACAGTAGTGGTGCCCCTTATGCAGTGCCCCAGGAGTGGTTCCGCTTATGCAATGCCCCATTAGTAATCCTCCTGTAGTAGTGCCCTGAGTAATGCCCCCAGAAGTAGTACCCCAGTAGTAATGCCCACAATAGTGAAGCCACTAGCTTTCACAAAAAAAATCGAATGCTTACCTTAAGCCCCGCTCCCGCGTCCGCTGCCATCTGGTCCATTTGGCTGCTCCTCTCTGAACCATGGGAAAGATGTCATGACATCTCTCCCATAGTGCACTGCGGGAGCTGGATGTCGGAGCTCAGCAGCGAGCTCCAGCCTTCGGCGCTGCTGTGGTCCGCCTGGCTGCTCCTGCTTGTGGGGCGAGCCTGAGCTCAGGAGTGAGCTCCGGCTGTGCTTGCGCTGCGGGGAAGAAGCCGGGCACCCACTGGTGACAAAATCTCAGCGGGCGCCTGGCAAATGGAGCCTCCCTGCAGCGCTGGGATTAGGTGGGTCGGTGGAGGTGGAACTGGTTCCGCCTCCACATAGAACTGACGGAACGCAGTTCCGCCCCGTTCCGGGCCACTTTTTATATATTTATTTATATATATATATATATATACAAATTGATACAATGTACGGCACTCCTTGTTACTGGAGAATACTTAGCTGGGTGCCCACACAGGGTCAGGTAGATAGGGTATATCGTGGTGTGGCACCCCAAGCGTGTGACAAAACGTCACTCAGGCAGCGATAGTGGTGGTCAAGGTTTCAATGCCTATTTAATTTCACTGCATTTATATCCTGATGAAAATGCCATGACATTAAATAGGCATTGAAACGTTGACCACCACTATCGCTGCCTGAGTGACGTTTTTTCATACACTTGGAGTGCCACACCACGATATACCCTATATATATATATATATATATATATATATACCAAGAAGATTCCGGCACTCGTGGCGAAAAAACTGTGAAGAGCGTAGGTGCCATCCGTGGACCACCAGGTCCTGTATAATCAGCAAATAATGGCGGCACTCCACGACTAGATAATAAGCAAAAACAGCAGCTTTATTGCGTCAATCCGATGCAATAAAGCTGCTGTTTTTGCTTATTATCTAGTCGTGGAGTGCCGCCATTATTTGCTGAATATATATATATATATATAATGTGTGTGTGTGTGTGTGTGTGTATGTTTGGTGGGACGTGACATTTGGAATACCGCTTTCTTGCAGAGTGCTTATTTAAGCATACAGCAATATAAAGCAGCAACGTTGCAGGCAACTTAATGCCCTATCTCAAGCTTGATTGAGCTTGAGAAAGAGTTGTAAGTTGCTCTAACTATTTATATAAAAGTTGTAGGGTACACAACGGTGAATTACCTCTGGGGCTTGGTGTAGTCTCACCCATACTTGCCAACTCCTCCTGATTGTCAGGAAGACTCCCTGAAGAGTCTAGCAATCTCCCTGATTACACCTTACAAAAAATAAAACCGAGTTATAAACAATTTAATGGGATCATTAGTATAATTTCCCTGCATTGGTTATAGGGCACAATGATCCCTATGGCTACATGCATTGTCTGAAAAGTATCAGTGTATTTTCATCAGCAAGTAAATCTTACTAACTACTTTGGGTCTCATTTACATTTGGATGTAAATCAGGTTTATGACCCGCCTCTCAGATGTAGCAGTACACGCCCACTTTCCCGCTGTGCTCATAGGTGCTGCTTTCACAATCTCCCGGAAATGCTTTTTCAAAAGTAGGCAAGTATGGTCTCGCCACATCGGTCTCGGCGACAAACTTGCATCACAGAGATCTCCAGCCTCTTTTTCTACTACGCGTGTGCCACTCCCAAAATCACTTCCAATGCATTTCATCATCCATGAAATCTCTGTGATGTGAGTGCGGCGCTGTGACTACACCAAGCTTCAGCGATAAGTTATAGAAAACCTGAACAATATATCTTGATGTACTTAATTTTAACCTTTATTAAACTGCATATAAAAAAAAAACATTCTTCAGCATTGTGTGCCCCTAACTGTTTCTTTAGGAATCATTTGTGTGGCTAGCCATTGCTGCAGAAGCCAGAGGACAGAAAGTAGGCGATATTGCCAATATCTCCTGCTTTCCCCTGTGGTACATTTAAGGTATACTTTAATTCTGCCCTTAAATATGGTAAAAAGCAGTTTCTGCATATTTTAAGGGCAGAATTCATTACGAAATATTCCCATTAGTATTAATGAGTATAAAAGTTATATAATTAGTTATTAATTATGATAAGTTATTCATTTATTAAATTAGCCATATTTGTATGAGAGTATAATATTAATATTGGTAATAAAGCCCCCACGGTTTATCAGGAATACATTACAGCTCTTCTGTATGACGTTTCCCATCACTATGTTAGATCCTGGATCTCCTGGACTAACCACATTAAGGCTGAACATCGACTGAATACAATATAATTAGCATGTTTTGTGCTAAATCTAAACCTAGCCTATAGCAAATACAGCCCTCCCCTTCCCTAAACTGTTTCTGTACTGTTGTACATTTGAAATATTCTCGATAAAAAGACTTCAACATAAATAAATAAGGTAACTGTTATAACGAGCTGTTGTCTGGGCTTGATTAAAGGCCATCTGGCGCTGGGGCTAAAAATATTCAAGGGCCTATATTGAAAAGGGGAGGAGCTGTAACCAGTACTGTGTCGGTGTGGCCAGTGCCATGTAGTTGTGACCAGTGCGGAGAGGGTGTGGCCAGAGACACGTGGGTGTGTACACCTCCTACACTTTCAGCCTCAATGTCTCCCTAAATATACACATAAATAAAAAATTGTGACAAAACTAAAGAAAAAACTATTTTAATACTTTGTCTTATGTCCAACTCCGTGGCCATCTAGACAGCTGGTCATTATGCTGCCATAATGATGGGCCTATATTTATGTAGAGGTCTTAGAGATACATTATAAACTCCCAATCTATATGTTTATGGTAAATTGCATTAGTGTCCTTTTTGTTGTTAAATCAACAGCAACATTGTTTCATCAATATTTTTGTTTACTTTTGGTTTTTATATCTGAATAGTCAAAGCAGCCCATAACTATAACGTATTCCTTTTAACAGTGATCATAAAAAATATTTATATAATACTGTAAAAAAAAAATCCCATCATGTTATATTTTTGTTCTGGCACTCTGACAATTTGTACAACCAATGATTTTGTTTAATATATCACAGTATTGCCATTAATATCACCTATTCATTTATTGCATATCACCCCTTTCCAATTAGATGCTTTAGACTGGTATCCAATTAGCCCTGAAATTTGTCGGGGGAGAAAAACATGGATTTTTTTTCCCCATATCCTATTATTTTGGACAAAAAATAGGATATTTCTTCTTCGGTGTCCATAGGGATCCACCGAGATACCATGGGGATATTATGGTTGGAAGACCAGGCACAAAACAGATAAAGCTTTGGCTAACAGAATGCCCCTGGTCTTTCTCCATATATACCCCACCCCTAGCCATAGGACTTCAGTTTTGTTGTTTGGTTCGGCAGGATTCAGACGCACTGTTGTAACGGGACTGCTCAGGCAGTCCTACGCTTTTTATTGTTTTATTTTTAATTTTTTTGAGTTGGATGTATTAAGACGCATGTACTAAGATTCCATCTACCACCGCCGGGCTGCAACATCAGTGATTGTGCTGGTGATTTCGGTGGTCATGGCTGAGCTTAGCTAGTAGCGAGGCTGTGACCTGACTGCACTCTATTGATTCCTACCTATCTATACACTATAAATGTCGCTAAATAGCATTATAGGTCGCACAAGAAATAATTGCTTTCCAGACTTGGATTGTGGTTCCGAAGCACAAAAAGATATTATTCACTAAAAAGCAGATAGTTACACTCTGTGATCTAAATACAATTAGTGCAAAAGATTATACATAAACAAGATACAGTCATTACATTACGCAGGCTCTCTGGATCCAGATTTCCAGCTTTAAAGGTGAAGCCTCCGTCAACAGAATATGATGACTGACTAGCAGGTTCAGGGAGCTTGCATATAAACCCTTGCAGAGATAGGCAATACAATAGAACAAGTTGGCATAATCCCATAGGTTCTTCTTCCTGGTTCTCCTGTTACAATGCAGTTCATATGTCAGTTTGTATTGTAATAGTTCAGCCCCCAACAGCTTCTTTGTGTCCGTTTTAACTAATCAATAGACACTACATACAGAGATACATTGTAACCCTATAATTCATATCTTGCGAATGCCTGCTGCAATCTCCTTGCTGATGGAACCGGAAGTCTGCAAATAAAGAGTGGTTTAGAATAGCACCAAACACGGTCTGCTTATCATGCACTAAACCTGAGATCTTAAATACAATCGCTTCATTACATAATTAATAATGAATAAACCTTGAATATTAACCTTACTGCTAGGGAACCTTTTTATGTAAGTGTGCAATGTGTAAGTGTAAGAATATTGCGTAGTTTCGCTAATGTGTGGTGTTTTTGTGCTTTAATAAACATCGCAACTGTGCGCTGTGCGTCTTCTATATTTATATGTTTTATTTAATGTGTGTATGCATGT
Organism: Taudactylus pleione; assembly: GCA_031769625.1. NCBI lineage: Eukaryota > Metazoa > Chordata > Amphibia > Anura > Myobatrachidae > Taudactylus > Taudactylus pleione. The sequence continues at coordinate 5,382,974 of JAUIMM010000516.1, read as the reverse complement.
AAGTCTATGTGTGTGTGTTATGCAATTCAGTGTATTTATGATGGATTTAATATATATATTATCCCTTTCTAACATATTTTAAAACTACAGCACAAGGTGTTACAAGCAGTGAGGTTCACTTTCAAGCAGGGTGGAGACCCCCAGCTGACTGCCGTTGCCACTTCGTCTGATAGCTAATTCAAAGGTTTTCCTCTGCCTATTTAGAATACACTTGTCAGTATTTCTTAAGCAAACCTCCGACCATTGATACTAAATTCTCATTCAGACAAATTCAATTGTGCATATCAGTGTCTGGGTTATATTTCAATTGCCAAAGTCCATACTTGTCTGTATGCGGGGCTTCTCAATTTATATGTAAATCACTCACAGTATACTGGTGTATTTTTTTTTTTATTACTTTTCTCAGACATGTATACAGAAGCTGTTTCTCATTACTAACTAAACCCTGCATGACTATTGTGTCTGTCAGTGTGAGAGTGTTGTATATTATTCGCTATTTAGTGTTGTGCGAATGTGTATATACGTGCGCACACTGGGTGCGTGCGCACGCAATGGTGCGTCATGGATTGTACCAACGTAAATCGGACAGTGGACTACCAAATCGTCCCACAACAGTTGAATTGCGGTCGCATGCAATTATTTGACTTCGACAACCTGATGCTCCGAGATGTCAGGTAAGGCGACTCCTCGCTTACGGGAACCGAGCGTGGCAGTCCTTCTAGTGTCAGAGACGCACCAGAAGCCACTGCTGTAAGGACCAGGGATTGTCCGCATCCTTACATTACCAGCTGGGGCCCTATCGTCTGATGCCGGGGATCAGCAGCAGATGCAATCTGCTGCCACGAGGAAAGCGCACCCGGATGGCTAATGCAGCTTAGGGGAGGTAGGTGCTCCTCCGGCAGCTCCTCCCCTGACCCATACGCAGTTCTCATGAGGGTTACGTGCATCTGGGTTGCTCCGCCTACCCTCCACGTATATGAGATGCTCACGGTCCACGCAGTGCACCTGGTAGCTGTTGGTCTCAGGAGGGTCTGGGTCAGTATCCCTGTATACCTTTCCCTTGGTTAAGGTATATGTTGCTCTATGCCCTACCATTCCTTGGTGTTGCTGTAGTGGATTTAGAGCCAATTGTATTTATATTACATGTGCCTTGTATGTGACTGTTTGCTAGCTGCTGACTGATACTGTTTTTTTATTTATATCTGTCAGTTATAACTATCACTGTTATTTTCTTTCTGAAGTACTTCACATTCATTGAGATTTTGTGAAGGTTGTTACATAACTTTGTGATTTTGCCTTTACTTTGAGTATGTGAAAAGATAAAGGGAAACAGAAGGGAAGTCACCTATGCTGGTTTTATGTAAATCATGTAAGGCTTGTGTGTCCTCACAGGACATAAAGGAGGGTTTGTATGTTGACTGTTATAAAGTGTCACCTTACCAGTCCGGTTTACCTGTTGGATAAGAGCCATCTTGTAGTCACATTGCATTGTCACCTTTTATATATGCTAAGCGTAAAGGGAAACAGGAGTTTAGGCTGGTTTCATTTATCACTGCTATTGCTCCATTTGACCCTCGACTACCAGGATGGTAGCGGTTAAATTGTACTTCACATTTACTTGTAAAGACTGAGCTACCATCCCCCTCTCTCCTAATTAGTTGGATACGCTCAGTTGCAATTGATCATGGAAATGTCTGCTGAGGGGAGATTTGGGCTTTCTCTGAGTATACTTTTCTCCTATGATCAATGTATATAGCACTGGAATCCTACCAACTTTTGTGTTTGTATAAGTTGATTCGGTACCAACTTCTAAGTATATTTCTATGCATTGCACTTATATCCTATTAATGTGATATTTATATGCATTTAGATCCTACCAAACTTGTGTTTAGGTAGTTGATTTTAATGCCCTTTTGCAAATATATTATATGCATTTTATGTGACTTATGCTGACTGCTGAAAAAAAAAAAAGTTTTGGTTTTTCCTAAACCCCAACTACCTGGTGTATAAGAGGTTACAGAGTACTTCACATTTATTTTTATCTGTGAAAAGGGTCACATTGCATTGTTAACCCTACACTTGTTGAAGGGTACTTGCAAGTATTTCCCATGTCTCAGGACAAGGCTAAACATGAGACTGTTGTCCCTGTGCTGGTTTCATGTAAATCCTGGGCAGTTAGCCTCTCAGGATTTCATACAGGATGAACTGTAGTTTGAACAGTTCACCTCACCAGCACCTGTTCAGGGGTCACCTTGAATGTCCTCTTGGTGTCAGGTTATGATGCAGTTAGTGGACCGTCTATCAGCTCCCACACTGCCTCACACTTTGGATTACCCACAGTGATTACAGCCTGCTATGTTTCCTCTTCCCATATATGGTTTCTGGATGGAGAGTTATGTCCACTCAGTTCAGCATCTGTTGTTTAGCATCTACCTATCTGCAGATGTTACAAATGTATAAGGCATCAGCTGCCTAAGCATATAGATGGACTGCACCATTCTTTCAGTCTACCCTGCTTTCAGATTCTGATTTATCATTTGAGGAAGCAGAGGATACACCGTTTTCTCTCTCTGTGCCTATCTTGGAGAGGAGGAGCACCATTTAAGTGAATATTCTTTTCTAGCAGGGGTGGTTATTCAATTCTCATTATAGAGTACCGGCTCCTAAATTCTGATAAACCAGGTGTTCAGCACCAGAAGGTGATTTAGGCTGGATTCCCTCAATCTGAACAGCTCACTGAGTTTATGGGGGAAGCATGTAACACTCCAGGTAGACTGTTCCAGATTCCAAAAACACTAGTGTCTTTTTACACTTTCCCATAGGGAGAGTGCATTAGGTTGGAAATCCACCTCTCTACTGGGGATTCTTACATGACACCTTCCTAAAGGGTTACTCCCCAGGAGGTTGTTTGCACAACTCCCGGTTCCTTTAGCTAACAAGAAAGGAGTTATTACTCGGATATGTTCTTGATTCAGAGGCTAAATGGGTATCGTGCTATTCTGAATCTGAAATCTCTCAACAGGTTCATCCATGTGCCCAAGTTCCATATGGAGACCCTACGGTCAATTATGCTGGCAATGGAACCTGGGGATTTCATGGTTCCCTGGACATACAGGAGGCATATCTGCATGTACCTATTGCACTATCCACCAAGGGCTTCTGAGTTTTGCTGTTTGTCAGCAACATTACTATTGCCCTTTGGTTTGTCCACAGCCCCTTGGGTGTTTACCAAGATAATGGTCATAACTGCTCATTTCATTGAAAGTCTACGGAGGTTTTACAACATCATCTCCAGCTGACCACTGCCTATGTACAGGAGCAGGGCTGGATAATCAATTGGAAAAGGTCTTCCCTTTCTCCAATAAGATGGTACATCTGGGGGCGCTACTGTATTCCCTGGCACAAAGGATCTTTCTACCAGTGGACAGGTTTTCGGCTCTACAATTGCGGATGTGCAAATTGCTCCGAAATCAGAGGGTATCCATTCACTCAGCAATACAGGTCCTGGGGTCCATGGTATCCACCTTCAACATGGTGGAACATGCCCAGTTGCATTCAAAGCCTCTACAAAGATTGATTCTCTCCAGGAGGAACGGACAGCATCATCTTAGAAGGTCTCAGAGGATTATTCTCATTCCAGAGGTTCATCACTCCCTCCTGTGGTGGCTGAGAAAGGATCATTTAAACAAAGGGTGCAAGTTCTAGGGAAGATGAACTAATCAAGAAAATCATCTGCCAATAAACATTCTGGAACTGCGAGCAGTGGCCCTGATTCAGAGCCGGACGCTTTGACAGAGCGCTCGCTCTGAATCAGGGTTGGGCATTTTTTTTTTAGGACGGCCTCTTGGCCGCTCGCATAGCTGTGGGTGACCATCCACAGCTATTGCGAGTGGCCAGGATGATGGTCGCGATGGTCAAGACCATCGGGCTTGCGATGAGACCCTTGTTAGGGTCTTGTGGCCAAAAGCCCCTGAGAGATTTCGGCTCTAACAGAGCCGGAATCTCTCCATTGACATCACTTGTGATGTCAGTGGGGCCAGCCCCAAACGGTAGGCGTTCTCATGGGAACACTTCCGATTGGGCAGCCACCCCCCGGCCCACCCACCAAAGGGGGCGTGCTGTCACTCAACATCGATAGCACGCCCCTTTGGTGCGAGACCCGGAGCGACGGATTGCCCGTCGCTATCTGGGTCTCGCGCATGCACACGACAGAGCCGGCTCCATTGTGCGCATGCGCTCTGGGCCAACATCGACCCGGTTGCGAGCACTCAGTGCACAGAGCACTGATGAAGGCACAGGACCTGCTCCTGGGCAGGCCGGTCCAGATCCAGTCCAACTATCAGGGAGGCACAAAAGTTATGCAGACATGGAAGTGACAAAGGTTCTGATTTGGGCAGAACATCATCTACCGGCCATCTTGGAAATAGTCATACCGGGAGTGCTAAATTGGGAAGCAGACTTCCTAAGTCGCTAGGACTTAAATGCTGGAGAGTGGTGTCTCCATCCGGGAGTGTTTCAGCTCCTGGTAAACAAATGGGGTCTGCCAGAGATAGATCTCATGGCATCACGCCACAACCACAAGGTCCCCAGGTACGGGGCCATGTCCAGAGACCCATCAGCAGCCTTCGTGGATGCACTGGCAGTAAGATGGGACTTCAAGTTGGCATATCTCTTTCCCCCAATTTCCCTGCTACCAAGAGTTTTCAGGAAATTCAAGCAGGAAGGCTGAGTGGTAATACTGGTGGCTCCGGCTTGACCCAGACGTCATTGGTTCACCAACATACAGAATCTGTCGGTAGACAGTCCATATCCTTTCCTCTATGGCAGGATCTGCTAACGCAGGATCCCTGCCAACATCTGGACTTTCCCCCTTCTGATTTTTACAGTGTGGCCCTTGACCTTCCATCTTAAAAGTGAAGGGATTTTCCAGTTCTGTAATTCAAATGATGCTTTGAGCACGGAAGCCTGCTTCTGCCCGCATCTGTTAAAGAATTTGGCAATCTTTTGGTCAATGGTGTTCTCATAAGGAATATGATCCTAGGGTGTTCAGGACTTCCAGGATACTGGCTTTTCTGCAGGCAGGGTTAGACAATGGTCTCTGCCTGGTCACTTTGAAAGTGCAGGTTTCTGCACTGTCTGGGTCCAGAAGAAGATTGCTTCATTACCAGATGTTAGAATTTTTTTCCAAGGAGTTCTGCGAGTTCAGCCTCCTTTTGTTCCACCGGTAGCACCGTGGGATTTGTCTTTGGTTCTTAAGGGGTTGAGAACACAAAGGGATACATACATCTGTATACATCACATATGTTCATATGAAAAACCCCATAGTTATTACTCCAAGATTGTATTCTAATTGGGGGTGCTGCCAACTTACAAAAATAAGTTTTCAAATTGCATAAGAAGAGAAAGCGTTTGTTTTTTTAATGGCGTACAGGAGTCTGTCTTATTAATATAAAAAATGAAATCTTTATTAGATATGCATTAAAAAAAAATTTCCTATGGATCATATTCAACGAAATAAAGGTTTAAAAATAAGTTGAAGAGTAATTGTGTAATGAATTACTGTGAAAAGTTGTAATAAAATCAAACCATTTCCTCACCGTGTGTTTTCATTATTTGTTTTATCTTTTATTATAAAGAAAAATTCATCCATACCATGTTGGAATCGTTCTGCTCCTTATTGTAGCTCCAAATTTAATAACCAAGGTGTAAAGAGGCCAAAGAGGGTTAATTCACCTTCGATTAACATATATCATTTATTATTAATATAGGTATTAGATATTCAACCAGATGAAGGGGACACCCTCCTATCTAATACCATCACACACATATACTTATTATTGTAAATCAGTTAATTTATTCTCATGAAGATGCGAGAATATCCTTGGTGGTATAAGGTCTTATTTCACCCTTTTGTTATTTATAATTCTTTATATCCATGATTCGTCCAGATCTGTGTTTGCTAGTCCTCATCAAATTGGTGTGTTATCCCCTATTAAATTTTATACAATGTTTACAACATATATTCCTTATACTCTATCTATTAGCTTTATTACACCTTCCTAATAAGGTAAATGTAAATCACTCCATATCTGAGTTAGGTATATAGGTGTATAATGTATAGTGGACAGCAAAAGTGATCTCTAACATAGTTTCTTATTAGGGGTACCAGTTTATATATCGACCCCTTGCTGGGTGAAGACTGTATATTCTTAATTAATAGCACATATTAACCAACAGTTTTGCAATATGATTCATCATCGGAGGCATCACAATTTCTAATATGCAATTGAAATTGGTGGATAGACTTTATGATCCCCCATATTTGGGACTCAGCATTGAATGTTGTATATATAATATATCTTGTTCATATACAATCTCCCCAGCTGTCCCATATTAGTATATTGATTTAGTCTCCACCTCAGTTTAAACCAAATGGGTTTGTTTTGGGGTTTTTTAGAAAACAGTGTTTGTTTTTATTATGCTTTGATTACAGGCACAACGCTGTGACTGATATTATTCCACATTCTTGTTGCTTGTGGTCTTTATCTGGGTAAGGTGAACCAATGCAGTAAATCACACACACAACAAAGATATAGGGAGGATGAACCAGATAAGACAGGTGCTAAATCTGCCTTGCATCAAGCTGACTTCTCCCCCATCAATCCCATAGGGCAGGAAAAAAAACACAGCTAACATTCTCAATCTTAAAGAGTAAACAACAACACATAAAACAGGCAATACACAGAGAAGCACCTCATGGTTTAATCTCCATGTTTACATTTGTATTTCAATTCAAAACCTTCAGTCCTATTGAGATACGTGCTAGAAAGATAGACTTGTGGTGTCACATGTATCATCTTATGAATGGTGGACGAGCAAAAAAAAGCGCAACTGAAAAAAGTTAACCCCAATGTATTTCCAATTATTTAACAACTATTGACTGCTCAAGCATCTTCAGCTAGTGTAGAAAGATTTTTTTCTTCTTTCAGTTTAGTTCATTCAAAGCCTCGAAACAGACTTGGAACTGAAAATGTTTAATGCCAGTGACATTTCCAGTTCTAATGCTTAACTCCTTTTTTTGTGTTTGTGTGTTTTTCTGAAAAGTGCTTTTGCATGTTTTAATTATGTTTAGTCTAAAATTGGTTTTATTGAAAGATGTCAAATAAATCATATCAAACCCTAATAACTTTGGTTTGTTAATGTTAGAGAGCATTACAACGTGATTGATCAATGTTTCTGATACATAGCAAGGTTCATTTTTTTTTTCGTTTAAACATTAATGCAAAAAAACTGGTTTAAACCAAAAAACTAGGGTTTTTCTTTTTTAAAAACCTGTTTTTTTTCCATCCCTGGTCTCCACTGTTCTCAAAACATGCACATATACTGTATGAAATTATCAGGTTATTATAGATGGTTTATGTAAAATCTCTCCTGATGTTTTAATAATAGAAATTCATAGCTGCCATTGGTAAAATTATCAGCGCATACATATAAATACAGTCATAAACCTCAGAAAGTTTGTGAATGATACATGGATTTTTTCAATCCATTATGTTTCAGTCTCATTGCAATTTCACATGTTGCAAGTACATATTTTTAAACCATGTTGCCAGTCACGGCTAGTTGAGTATATTTTGATACAAGTGTTCTCTCATATTGCCGTGTCCTGTTACAGAGCAGGTCTCATGTTGTGACCAGATTCTTTATAGTTATTAGGTTAAGATCACAACATCATTCTTTTTACAAACACACACAAGGCACACACCGTGGGCTTACCGACCCGCGTTTTGCTGTTAGCTTTTTCAAGGCAAGCCGATTGTTACCACTGCCCTAAACTTTATTCATATATACGGACCAATTGGGTCATGTCTTCCGGTCACGTGACGTCCGGGACCAATCAGGCGTTTGTTTACAACCTCACTAGGAGCTCTAGTGAGGTGTACAGTCTCTGGGATCACAGGCAGAAGGTGTGTCCCTTTCAGCCAATTTGCAGTCAATCATAACCATACGTCTGTGTTAGAATAAACCATGTAAGTATTATAATAATATGAATCGGAGATAGACGGAATATTTCCTCACTTTTATGTAGGCATCTTTATCTCCCAATGCCATAGGAGGTATTCCCATAATAGAGTTCACTATGGAAATGCTTGCAAACCGCTACCTATGTTGTTTATACTGTATGGAGCTCTTGCAAATTCACATTATATATATATATATATATATATATATATAATCATGTAATCTCCATTATTATTATGAAGATATGTTAGATGAATGATTAGTATAATTACATTTTAAACTGTTCTATGTCATATCCTAGATCATTCCTTGGATTTATCATACAGGGTGAAGAATCTTTGTTTTTGTGAAAAAAAATTTTTTCCAATATGTTAGTGTGACCATGAGTGCTGTTGATTAATATCAATGATTCTATTGATATTAAATATGTTAAATCAGAGTGATTAATTGTGAAAAAAAAGGGTGAGGGTATTTACTAAAATATGTGTAATCTACGTTTGTGTGTTTCCATATTATGGAGTCAAAAACATATTAATTGTAAGGTATGTAAATGTATTTTCATGTATGTGATAACCAAAAGAGGAAAATGTGATTTAGTGTATGAAAAAAAAATCTATACATGCAATAAGGTGAAATAAATTTATTTTAGAGAATGTAAAATCTACAGTGAGTATGGGGTAATCCATACCGAAATAATTATGTAAGAGTTTTTTTATATTTATTGTCATTTGTATTTAATAATAAATCATGAGTAATTCCATAAGATTGTAAATTTATTATAGGACTCTTAATTTAAATTTGTCTCCAGATGTTGGTTATAGTATTAGGGGTCCTACAACCTAGATAATTTATCATATATGTTGTTTACAATTCTAATTCTCCTTATTAATCAGATATTATTTAAAGATTTTTTAATAGTAATTTTAGTATATATAACTTTTGTTTTAATCCCTTAATTTAATCCTCCTATGTTCATATTTAGGTTATATTTCAAGATTCCAGGAACTCTGTTCATCAGAGCCCACTTCAAGACCGGTAAGTATATCTCTATATGCTTTAGTATGTTTTAATTCCCATTCTAGTGTGACGTATAAGGCAATCCGCTAGAGTTGGTATCCTTATTTTACAAAAAGTTGTTTCATATTAATATATATCATTTACCTATGTTTCACCAGGAGTTTTCACCAGGTTCTAAAAGATTTCAACAAATGTTCAAAATATTCATCATATCTCAGAGGAATGGGGTATAGGTATTGTTTTCGTTCATGCCCTTAGGGTATAGGCTATCCATTAGGAAGATCATTTTCGCTTCTTTCTTCAGGAGTTCATCATCAAGGTTCCCCCCGCCCGAATCCCCATCTGAATATGTTTCATTTACAAATGCCTTTTAAGGCGTTGGGATTACTATGATGATATTTATAGAAATGCCTGGCTACTGTTGTAAGAGGTTTTAACTTGGCCAGATTTTGACTGACATTACGGATTGTTCCAACATATTCCAGAACCCTTATCTTCAGGGGTCTTGATGTCTTGGCCCACATATCTCTTGCCACAGGGGCATTCAAGTTGGTAAATTGTCCCTACTGTGTTACATGTTATATATTTTTGAATCATCCACTCTTTGTTATATTTGTCATAAAACCATTTTTTGGGGGTCACTGTCACTTACACTGTCCACATCCGTATGAACCTTTTTATTGTATAATGGCTTTTTGGTCGTAGTCAGATGACTATGTAATAGCCTATCATTTAAATTACTGGATTTTCTCCAACTAGTATGTATTTTTGCTGGTAGAATTGTAGCTAAATCATTGTCAGTTTACAAAACTGACCAATGCTTCTGAAGGATGTTGTTCATTTCTCTCCAATGTACGTTGAAGGTTCCAACAAACCTAATTGTTTCTTCCTCCTGTTGTTTTGCTTTTGGTTTCAGTATTACTTCTTTTGGATATTGTGCAGTCTCCTTGATTCTTTTTTTTAATTAATTTGTTACTATACCCCCTAATTTTGAGTCTATCACTCAGTTGTTTTTGTATGATTTTGAATGACTCTGGGGTAGAACAGATCCTTTTGGTCCTCAATAATTCGCCCTTTGGGATTGCACGGATGGTAGCGGGTAAATGAGAGCTGGTTGAATGTAGTCTACAGTATGTAGCCGTACTCTTCCGGAACATGTCAGTGGTGATCTGGCCTTCTTCACCAATCCGTATTGTCAGGTCCAAGAAGTTGATTTCACTCTGACTCATGACATATGTCAATCTTAAATTGAGGTCGTTGGTGTTTTGAATTGAGATAAATTCCTCAAATTTCGCTTGGTCACCTTTCCATAGTATTAGGTTGTCATCAATGTAACGAAGGTACATCAAGATGTTTTCAGTGTACCTATCATAACATTCCTTGAAGACCACCTTTTTCTCCCACGACCCCAGGTAGAGGTTGGGATAAGTGGGGCAAATACTTCCTGAATATGGAGCTGTCAAGTGAGTTCAATTAATTTTTGACCACCCTATTAAACTTTGTACTAACTAAGAATTATTTTGTTTGTAACGAACGCCACTTCCTCCAGGTAAGAGGGACGGCAATGGGGACAACATGTCCCCATTATATATACAACATTGAATGCTGAGTCCCAAATAAGGTGGATCATAAAGTCTATCCAGAAATTTCAATTGCACATAAGAAATTATGATGCCTCCGATGATGACTCATATTGCAAAACTGTTGGTTAATATGCGCTATTAAGAACATACAGTCTTAACCCAGCAAGGGATCGATATATAAATTGGTACCCCTAATAATAAACTATGTTAGAGATCACTTTTGGGGTAAATTGACTAAGATTCGAGTTTGACCTGACAACCTCGACCTAGCCTTCACTCCCGATCACAGATTGGGGTTTGATTCACACTGGGTCTTGGGGTATCAGGGATTCCCACTTACCGTCAGTGACAGCCTGTCACTGATTCCGCCCACTGCGCAGTGGGTGTGTAACAATGCTGCCACCACCAAACTCTTTCAATCAGCATTTGGAACCGCTTCTGCTGCGTATGTGTCGACTAGCTGCTGCCACACCTCTTGATTGGTGACAGGTGATTCCTCCTGATCCCTCGCAATGGACAAGGTTCTGGACAGTAGCTGGCAGAGGGCTTGAGCTTTGGAGACGCTTGGCTTAATCCGGAACAGCAGGAGAACGGAATAGCGTTTTGCGCATTTCTGTTGGTCACAGGATGCAGATGCAGTTGAATAGGCAAAGGTGTTTCTTGCTCATGGTCTTTAAAAAGACACACCCCTCAGCTTTAAGGGGTACAGTATACAGAAATATTAACAGCAGTCTTGATCTTTAAAAGATATACAAGGATGTACACATACAGGGCTCACAAGCCCTTTTTTTTATGCCACTCCAATACACATTACTACAGGGGGTAAGTCCGTCCTGGATTCCTTTTAGCCAATCATGCTAGCACACCAAACCTAAACAAAAAAACATCTTAAATTTCAGAGAAATTAACTAAATTTCCTCGTTACCACCCAAAAACATTTGGCTTTCCTAAAACACACAAACTTAGAAAAGGCTGTCTCTCAAACGGTAAATATAATGCAAATTTCTATTGCATTAGTCCTTTCAATGGTCTATGACTAAAACCAGTTGTGGCTTATTAACAATCATAACACCTTCTGAGTTTGTAGGAAGTTCCATCCAAAAGGGGCTTCTTTAAAACAATCAAATTGTCTTTCCCAAACTTGCTGGGTATTGTACCCAGAGACACACCGGAGCCTTCTGCAGTGCTTTTCAATGAAAGTGCCGTAAACAAAGGGTTTGGCCACTACGTTAGGATAATTAACACATCACTAGGAGGTGAGAATGTCTCAAAAGCCATTTGTTTTTAAAAGTTGCAGCCTTCTAAAACAAAATAACTTATACATTCCTTACAAGTGCATAGGGTATACATTTAAAAGTACATTTCCACAACTGCGTAGATCACATTGAATCAGGGGCGTATCTACCCATTGGCCAGGATGGCATTCGCCAGGGGCGCCAGCCAAGAAGGGGCGCTGCCCGGCGATGCCATCCATGGCCAGGAGGTATAAACACATACTAGTTGTTGTACCTGGTGTCGGAGTGTGCCCTTGGGCAGTGCGTTGCCCGGAGACTCACACAACAGCAGGCAGGAGCCACTGTTCTCGGCACCTGTGTCAGGCACTGCGCTACAGTGAAGGAATTCAAAAGAAACTACAGCTCCCAGCACCCCTTGCTGCCAGGAGCTCTCGGCAGCAAGGGCTGATGGGAGCTGTAGTTTCTTTTGAGTTTGATATCTGTAGTGCGGGCCAGTAACAGTGTATGTTCTAAAGGTCCTTTTAAAAATGGTGCCGCGGCATGAGGGTTAAGCCCTTCAGTGCTGTGGTAGCCGTTTTAATCACGTGTGGTAGGGCTCTGGCCACAGGTTATGATGACAATCTCAGGTGAGTTTAGGCATGTTTTTCATCTCGCAAATTTACTAAAGACAGACTCTGGTGAGTTTGGGAGAGATTCCTTTATTCTCACACTTAAAACTTGGGTGAGATCAACTCACCAAGAATCGAGATTACAATCTCAGGTGAGATTGTAGCAAACTCGCAGAGCTGCGAGTTTGGCAGAAACATAAACAGATCAGTGTGATTTGTGTATGTTTCTGCATGTGTACTTAATTTAAAGTGTTTATACTTTTAAAAAATGACGTAGGGTCCCCCCCAAAAGCATAACCAGCCCCGGACTGGTCAGCCAGTCCTGGTTCCAAAAATTACGGGGAACAAAACGAGTAGGGTTCCACCATAATTTCGGAACCAGCACCTGTCTGCAGGGCCAGTGCTGGTTTTAAATATATGGGGGGAAAAATTGCTTTGGGGTCCCTCTATATTTAAAACCAGCACCGGACCCAAGCCGACCGGGGTGTAATGCCTAATACCGGGTTTCCATTGCCAAAGCATTCGCCCCCCAAGCTGGTCAGGCCAAGCCGGGGATCTCAGGGGAGATGGGGACCTCCCCTGAGATCCCCGGCTTGGTCTGAGCGGCTTGGGGTGCGAATGCTTTGACCATGGAGACTTGGTAATGGGGTCTCCTGGCTGTGGGATTACACCCTAGTCAGTTTGGGTCCGTTGCTAGTTTTAAATATAGGGGGACCCCTACGCATTTTTTCCCCCCATATATTTAAAACCAGCACTGGCCCTGCAGCCAGGTGCTAGTTCCTAAATTACGGTGGAACCTTACCCGTTTCTTTCCCTGTATTTTTTGGAACCAGCACAAGCTGAGCAGTCCGGGGCTGGTCATGCTTTTGGAGGAGAGGGGGGGGACCCTACGTAATTTTATTTTAAAGATTTAACCCTTCTTTAACAGGTATAATACACAAGCAGCCTTCACATATTTTACTGACATGTGCAGGCTGCTTGCTTGGGAGAGTTTTGCAGATAGAAAACACTGCAATCTCGGGTGAGTAATCTCATCTAAACTTGCTACTCGGGGGAGAATTCTCGATCTGCTTCACCATCGGAAAACTCACTTTCAGCTAAACTCACGTCTTAGTAAATTTGCGAGTTTGAAAATGGGAAAATCACCCGAGTTTCGTCGAAGCAAATCGAGTTTAAAAAAAAAAGAAAACCTTGATCAGACTAAAATTTTAGTAACTTTACCCCTTGGTGTCTACTATAAATTATACACCTATATCCCTAACTCCGTTAAGGAATGATTTACAATTACCTTATTAAGAAGGCGTAATAAAGCTAATAGATAAAGTACAAGGAATATATGTTGTAGACATGTTATATAATCTAATAGGGGATAACACACCAATTTGATGAGTACTAGCAAACACAGATCTGGATGAATCATGGATATAAAGAATTATAAATAACAAAAGGGTTATACCACCAAGGATATTCTCGCATTCTTCATGAGAATAATCAACTGATTTACAATAATAAGTATATATGTGATGTTATTAGATAGGAGGGTGCCCCCTTCATCTGGTTGAATATCTAATACCTATATTAATAATAAATTATATATGTTAATTGAAGGTGAATTAACCCTCTTTGGCCTCTTTACACCTTGGTTATTACATTTGTAGCTACAATAAGGAACAGAAGAGTTCCAACATGGTATGGATGAATTTTTCTTTATAATAAAAGATAAAACAAACAATGAAAACACATGGTGAGGAAATCGTTCGATTTTATTACACCTTTTCACAGTAATTCATTACACAATTACTCTTCAACTTATTTTTAAACCTTTATTTTGCTGAATATGTTCTATAGGAACATTTTTTAATGCATATCTAATAAAGATTTAATTTTTTATATTAATAAGACAGACTCCTGTGCGCCATTAAAAAACCAAACTCTTCTTAAGGGCTTACAAGATTCCCCATTTAAACCTTTAGACTCTGTAGATTTGAAGTGGTTGACAGCAAAGACACTTTTTCTTCTTGCTATCTCTTCTGCTCGCAGAGTCTCAGATTTGGCAGCGCTTTCTTGTCGCTCCCCATATTTGATTTTTCACCAGGATAAAGCTGTTATTCGTACAAGGGAGCGTTACCTTCCTAAGGTAGTGTCCCGTTTTCATGTAAATTAAGAAATTGTTGTTCCAGCTTTTCAGACTCCAGAACTTCCTATAGATGATGCCTCCCTGGATGTAGTTTGTGCTCTCCGTATTTATGTGAAGCGTATAAACTGTGGAGCTCATTCAGACCCGGATGCTAAGCTGCGCTCTCACGCAGCTAAAAGGGGCTGGGTATGCAAATGCTGCGATCGCACTGTCTGGTGAAAGGACGCCCTCTATACCTTAGAGAGCAACGGTAGTGAGCGCACGCCGAAGTATAAAGACGCCTACCTTTCTTTCATAGCACGCGTCATCTCCAGGAAGTGTGTTATTAATCGGTGACATTTGCACGCAGCGCTTGAGGTAGACCCTACCCCACCGCAGCACTGCGATCACTGCCGACTGAAATACAACCAAGTGACGTGTACTATGACGCTTCTTTGCTAATTTTGCACATCCATAAACCTCCGTTTTGAAGGCCAGACATGCCTGCGTTCGCAGCCTCACTCCCCCGTTCACAAGCACCTTCTCCTGTTACCACCCACAAATGGTGCTGTCTGTGTACTACGAGTGCACGATTCCCTGCCGCAGTGACTGGTTCGTGCATGCGTACTTTGACGCATGTGCAAATGTGCGATAATCGACCATAGCGTGCGTTCGCAGCTTGGCGAACGGGTTTGAATCAGGCCCTGTGTTACAAAATCAGATTTCTCTTTTTGTATTATATGGGTTTCACAAACGAGGATAGCCAGCTAATAAGCAGACTCTGGCGAGATGGCAATGCTTGACTATCTCTCAGGTGTAAACACAGGTTGATCTTCCTGTCTTAAGCACGGGACAGCACTTTTTCCGACATCGGGATTAATATAGGAGTCGGTATTTCAACACCTATGTTAAGTCCCTTGTTTGGGATTTCCTTGTCGGTATTGAGACCGGCGGCACCGCAGCCGCCGGTCTCATAAATAACATTCCTCTCCCGAGAACACATAGGTTCGTGAGATTATCACGGATCCTAAGTGTTTTTGCCATTTTATCAGTGAAAAAACAGCACTTTACGTTCATTAGTTTTCGAAAAAATCCATGATAACTGGCGGGGTCGGGCGGCACTTTGGGGTTAATTGGATAGTCCCACGATGATCCATTAGCAGCGATGCTTTAGCGCTGCTAATTGGATACCACCCTTAGGGCATTATTCATTGTCGATCGCAACTGCGATTCTGCACGCAATCGGCCATTTGTTGCGTTCTGCATATATGTATTATGGGGTGTGGTATGTACAGTATTTACAGGGTATGGGATGTATATACAGGATGTGTGTGTGTAAATATAGGGTATGGGGTGTTGTGATGTATATATAGGGTGTAGGATGTATGTATGGAGCATGGTGATGTGAATACTTTCGGGATGCACTGTATATACACAACGCTTCACTTTTTCCACATTTTCTTATGTTAAAGCCTTATTCCAAAATGGAAAAAAATCATTATTGTCCTCAAAATTCTACACACAATACCCAATAATGAGAACGTGTAAAAAAAATGTTTTGAGATTTTTGCAAATTGAATAAAAAAGAAGCAGGGGGGAGGTAGGCTCTCCCCCAGCAGCCCCTCCCCCAGTCCAGAGCGCAATCCCTTACAAGAGTTTTCCCGCTTCTGGGCTGCTCCTTCTACTCACCCTCATCTTATATGAGATGCTAAGTAGCCATTAACAGGGCTTTCCTGAAGGTACAGGTCTGAGGAGATTCAGGTCCAGTCTACCTGTACACCTCTTCCTGGGGCCAGGTTATACAGCGCACAAGTCCTACCCAGCCCTTGGAGGCTTGAGTAGTTGATTTAGTGCCCATTATAAGTATATTTATTTGCATTGTATGTGACTTCTGCTAGTGCTGCTGTGGTGATATACTGTCTTAAAGTTTCTGATGGTCAGTTATATCTATCCCTGCTGCTCTTTCTCAAACCCTCAACTACCAGGTATGTAGGGGTTCATTATTGCTTCACATTTACTTGTATTTGTGAAGGGTGTCACATTGCATTATTAGCTAGACACTTATTGTGTGCTACTTGCTGGCTATTTCTATGTCTTCTAAATGCAAAGATAAACAGGAGGCTGGGGCCCCTGTGCTGGTTACATGCAAATCCTGTTTTGTGGGCTTGCCATCTCAGGATTTCATGCAGGATGGTCTGTGTGCTAATTGTTATCAATTTATTTACCAGGAGCTACCTTGGGGGTCCTCCTTATCCCAGGTCATGACGCAGCTAGTGGGTCGTTTATTAACTCCAATGCTGCCTCCCACCATGGGGTACCCACAGCTATTACAGCCCACTATGACGTTACCTCCTATGCATCCTCCTTGGATGGATGTTTATGCCCACTCAGTTCAAAATATGGCTCAAGCGTCTGCTGCATCTCAGCAAAGGTTACAGGCAGGCAGACCATTAGCCACCAAAGCACATAGGCGGATGTTATCATCCTCTCAGTCTACCCAGCTTTTGGATTCAGACGCATCATCTGAGGAGGCAGATCATGCACAAGGTTCTATCTTGGAGTCGCACTCGGGTGAGGAGCACCTCCATCACCAGTGGATGTTACTACTTTACTGCCGGAGGTTAAATCAATCCTGAATATAGAGACTGATGAACCGGCCCCTACCTAAAACCCCGTTGTTTAAACATCAAAAGATGGTTAAGGCTGACTTCCCTCAATCAGAACAGCTCACTGAGCTCATGGGAGAAGTTTTTGTACTCCTGGCAAACGGTTCCAGGTCCCAAATAGACTAGCGTCTTTTTACCCTCTCTACTAAGGAGTGTAGAAAGTGGGATGTCCCCCCCCCCCCCACTGTGGATTTGCATGTGGCACGCTTAGTCAGAAGCTCTACGCTGCCTTGACCATCTACATCCTCCCTTAAGGATGTCTCAAGTCAGTCTACTCACTTTCTGGCACTATCAATAGGCCGGCTATGGCTGCGGCCTGGGTGGCTAAGGCTATCGAAGGATGGGCAGGGGCACTGGAAGAGAGCCTGCCATCAGATGCTACCAGGGAACAACTAACATACATCTGTTATTTTCAGAAAGAGGCCTCTTATTTGGGAGAAACTGCATTGGATACTGGACTCCTTGCCTCTAAGGCATCTGCGACCTCGGTAGTCGCATGCCAGTTGCTTTGGCTGCGGTCCTGGAAGGCAGACTCTGGATCCAAGAAGGCACTTGAATCCTTAGCCTTTGGAGACAGGCTGTTCGGCGCAGATTTGAACAAGATTGTGATTACTGTGGCAGCCTCTAAATCTGCCTGCCATCAGCAGCTGCCCGTAAGCCTAGGCTGTCCTCTTATCGGTCCTTTCACAACCAGGGTAAGGTAAGAGAACAGTCCTTTCCCAGGCAGCCTAGTTTGCTTAAGACCACCAAACTGCGATTCAAGCAATCCTGGTCCGACAGACGTCCTGCTTCCAGGACTGACGAAAAACCCTCCACCTGATGGGGCGGGCTTCCTCCTGGGGGATGGTAGAAACACCCAAGCGCTTGAAGACACACTGATACCTGTATATATTGAACCTGCAGCAGTAAGAGACAAAAAGGGGAACAAATTGCAACCCCACAAAAACGTGTATAGAGAAAATTTACTGCGCTGGTATCTGATAATAAGTATGACAAATTTAATAAAAATAGATATAACAAGAATAAATTAATATATTACAAAGCAAATAATAAATAAGAAAAATAAAAAAAACATAGGGCCTGATTCAGACCCACTCGCGAGCGGCTGTCCGCTCGCAAGTGGGTCGATGGTCTGCACTGAGCATGTGCACGACGGAGGGAGCTCCGTCGTGCGCATGCGCCAGACACGACGAGCGAAGGACTTTCCTTCGCTCGTTGTGTCCGATCAAAGGGGGCGTGCTGTCAATGTTGATTGACAGCACGCCCCCTTTGGTGGGCGTGCCGGGGGCGTGCCTCCCTGACGGGGGCGTTCCCACGGGAACGCCTCCCGTCAGAAGCCGGCCCACTGACATCACTAGTGATGTCAGTGGGAGTGATTTTGGCTCTGATAGAGCCAAATTCACTCCGGAGCTTGCGGTTGAAAACCTCAACCGCAGGCTCCGGCTCGCAATTTCGATGGTCGCGATGGTCACGACCATCGCGGCCATCAAAATGCACGCTCGTATAGCCTGTGGCTGGTGACCCACAGCTATACGAGCGTCCAGGAGGACGCTCCATGAAAATGGAGCCCGGCCCTCATGCAGAGCGTGCGCTCTGCTCAGAGCGTACGGCTCTGAATGAGGGCCATAATTCTCAGTAAGATTGAAAAAATTAAAATAAATTTTGAATAAATAGATGATTATGAATGAAGCTGTGCTGTAGTCCGGACCAAAAATTCACCAATCAGTGCGTTCATAGACAGTTCTAGTATATCATGAGTATGTCCTTTAGCACAAGTTCATATTAATTTGGTGAGCAACAGTGTAACCGCTGTACTGTGACAATGTTATCCGTCTAAGGTATCCAAGTGATTGAGCAGCGCAAAGCTTGTGAATAGGAAACACTGGCTAGTGTAGTAAAGTAGTCTAAATGTCACCCCATCGGGCGCCACTATGTTGTTTGAAAAGTGAGACTACTAACCAGCATCCAAGGTCTTAGACAGCTGCGGATACTCTGGTGCAATTCTCCGTCTGGCTTGAATGTAAAAAGCCTGCCAAAGGACGGAGCGGGGGAGAAGCCGAGGATGGTTCCAGCTGAACAGAAGGCGAGCACGGCCGCGACTGGACATCTCCTCGCACTTCAGACGGAAAACGGTGGGCACTGGATATGCAAAGGTCCGGTAGCAGCACAGGTCAGTGTAGTGAGGCAATGGGAAGCATCCTCAGCTTCTCCCCCGCTCCGTCCTTTGGCAGGCTTTTTACAATCTCAGCAGTGTTCATTCCAGGAGTCCTCAACTGGGAAGCAGACTTCCTAAGCGGTTGGGACATACATGCCGGAGAGTGGGCTCTCCACCCAGATGTCTTTCAACTTCTGCTGGAGAAATGGGGCCTGCCAGACGTAGACCTCATGGCGTCACGTCACAACCACAAGGTCCCCAGGTATGGGTCCAGGACCAAAAAACCCTCAGCTGCCTTCGTGGATGCTCTCGCATACCTCTTTCTTCCGATCTCCCTCCTCCCAAGGGTGCTTCAAAAGTTCAGGCAAGGAGGCGGCCTAATAGCCCCGGCCTGGCCCAGGTGACATTGGTTCACTGACCTACGTAGTCTCTCCATAGACACTCCGCTTCCACTTCCTCCACGGCAGGATCTACTAGCGCAGGGTCCTTGCCTGCACCCGGACCTATCTCGTCTGTCTTTGACGGCGTGTCTCTTGAGTCTTCCCTCTGAAGAGCCAAGGGTTTCTCTCACTCTGTGGTCCAGACGATGCTCAGGGCGCGTAAGCCTGCCTCAGCCTGCATCTATTAAAGATTTTGCAAGTCTTACTTTCAATGGTGCATCCCAGAGGCTATGACCATACAGTTTTTAGGGTCTCCCAGGTGCTTGCCTTGTCTCACCTCCCTTAGAATTCATGTTTCTGCTCTGTCAATCTGGTTCCAATGAAGGGTTGTTTCTGATGTTAGAAAAATTTTTAAGGGGGTTCTCCGTCTTCAACCTCTTTTTGTCCCTCCGGTAGCTCCGTGGGGATATGTCCTTGGTTCTCAGGGCTCTATAGGCTCCTCCGTTTAAACCTCTGGACTCTGTAGACCTCAAGTGGCTGACAGCGAAGACTCTCTCTCTTTCTTCTCGTTATCTGCTCTGCCCACAGGGTATCTGATTTGTCAGCGCTCTCCTGTCGCTCCCCATTTTTGATCTTTCATCTGGACAGAGCTGTCCTCCGTACCAGGGCTGGGTACATCCCTAAAGTGGTATCCCGGTTCCATTTGAATGAAGAGATTGTGGTTCCGGCGTTCCAGTCCTCGGATCCTTCTGCAGGTGAATCTTCCTTAGATCGTACAAATTCCTTGAGGAAATCAGATTCTCTTTTTGTGTTGTTTGGCTTTCAGAAGCAAGGCTGGCCAGCTAACAAACAGACTCTGGCTCGATGGCTCCGCATGACAATCTCTCAGGCATGCTAATCTTCCTGTTCCAAACAAGGTTACAGCTCATTCTACTCGGTCTGTGGGACCCTTGTGAGCGGTTTGACGTGGCACTTCTGCTGAACCATTCTCAGGTTCTGCGCATTTGATACCTTTGCCTCTCAGGATGCTTCCTTTGGGCGCTGGATTCTCCTTTCTGCTCAGGAGCATCCCCACCCTTATGGAAACTGCTATGGGACATCCCCATGGTATCCCAGTGGATCCACTGTGGACTCTGAAGTAGAAATTAAGAGTTATGGTACACTTACCCTTGTTAACTTTATTTCTTCGAAGTCCATAGGATCCACAGGGCACCCACCCTGACGCACCTGGCCTCATTGGGTATTTTCTCTCTTGATCACTTATTCCTTCATCCTTCCTTCTGTTTCTTGAGAGTAATGTTTTTCCTTCTCTTCTTTCCTGCTCCTGCCTTGGGTTTGTTTACAAAACTGTCTGCCTGTGGCTGGGGAATGGGTATATGCGGAGGATATGCTCGGATCACTCCAAACACACACAGCCCATGGTATCCCTGTGGATCCTATGGACTTCAAAGAAATAGAGTTAGCAATGGTAAGTCTACCATAACTCTAAATTTATTGAGGTACTACACATCTGAGAAAATCAACAAAACAATATTTTTTCCAGTTCACTTCATTAGAGGAATGCCATGTTCCTCTTCAGGTGTGTTTGGGGATGAGATTCTACAGACTGCGCCTGCTCCCACTTCTGCGCAGGTGCGCAAACTTAAATGGAAAATACCCCACGTGGAAAGACAATTGCGTTGAATAGGACCGCCTTTTACATTTCCCTGGAGCACCACAAGTGATCCAGGAACAGGTTAGGTTTGGGTGGGCTTTAATTATTGAAGAAAAGCCCATTGGTCAATAATTTAAGCCCACCCAAACCTAACCTGTCTCTGGACCATTTGTGTCACATTTGAAAAAGCGGAGTGTTTAAGTACAGTAGAATATCAGACTGAGAGAATGTGTGCTGGGAGCAGGGAGGAACAGCAACTTGGAGAAGGGGTGCTGGGAGGGAGAGACACAGCAGACTGGGAGCAACATTGTAAATCTGTATAGGCAGAGAAGAGAATGCCCAGCCCATGAGGTTGCTGCTGATCTCCACTGGTCAGGAGCATGTGATTGGCTCCTACAATCAGAGCTTACACATGCTCCTCTCACCCCTCAGCAGAGTCTCATGAGAATTATTTCCCAGTAGCTCATCACCCTAGTAACCACTGGACTCCAATAGCCCTCCTGCCACCTGCAGTTGCCGCAAGGCCAGTCAAAACAGCCCTGACGACTGACCTGGAAAGCAGCTGCACTGCACCTTGCGCTCTGATTAAGCGACCAGTGCTGTCGCCATAGTCCCATAGAGGGGTATGTAGCTTCTGTCTATGGCAACAAATGGTGGCTCCCATTTGTTCTGTAGAAAGATGAAAACATTGATGAAGTGTAAGTGACATTCCCCCACCCAGCTTTAAAACATTGGCTTTTTGAGAAAATCAAAATTTAGATTTTGAAAATGTTAAATTTTTCATTTTATATTGAAACATACTCATGTGTTATGTCATATGAAAGCCCATGAAAAGAGGATTAAAATGAGACCTTGCCCAACTCTCTAGCTCAATTAGGTGAGCTGCAAAAGCAATTTAAAAACTGTTAATAGCAAATGTTTCATTAAAAAAATGCCGCTTTAAAGGCATATAACTTCAAAATCAGTGTACTTGGCAGCCTAAGATTTTTAAGTTGTCTTCATACCCGAGGCATCAATTAATATACCAAATTTCATTACAATCTGAAATGGTCAGGTTGAAACCCTTTGTTGATTTGATTCAGAATAACCCGTATATAGGGGTGGGGGGTGTGTGGGATGTATATATAGGGTGTGGAATGTACAGTATAAATAGAGTGCGGGATATGGGCGTATTAAGAGAAGAGGGGACCCGTGTGCAGTCCCAGTCCGGGGCCCCCTCCTTTCTCCCCGGCGGCAGACTGAAGGCTGACCGCCGGCGGCTGCAGCATCGGTGTACTCTGGGCACTAGTCTGTGCCCAGAGTCTACTGCGCATGCGCAAAATGCCGGAAAAATGTCCGCAATGCCCATTTTACAGCGTTATATGCAGTTCTGAGATTCCCAACGCGGGACCTCGTAGAGATAAGTATTCGATAATATAGGTGCAGGGCGTACGGTGCAGGCCCTTGTCCCCTTGATACACCCCTAGCTTTAAGTATGTACAACACATAGCCTTGCAGTGCTCAAGCAAATTTCTGTACAATTTTTCTCTTTCATCCACTAGGGGACACTGGAGGTGCTTACGCTGGGGTATAGAGGCGTGGATAACTGGAGCTGGCACTTTAAATAATTTAGAAGTGTGAAGCTCCTCCCCCACTATGCCCCATCAGCCCTCAGTTTAGAAAATGTGCCTACGTAGCTGGTCACAACCTGCTGTGCTCCAGCAAGACACCTAATTTATTTATTTTAACATATTTATTTATTTTTTCTTTATTATTTTAATAGCATCTTTTAATATTTTTTTTTAAGTACCCTTCCCCACCTCTCTAAAGGTGGGGTCCGGGTAACTGGCGCCTGTTATACCTCCTGGGTTAACAGGAAGAAGTGTGCAGTGCTTAACTAAAAGCAACTGACAGCTCCTTAACGCCACACACACACACACACACAGCACAGACTGCCTCCAAGAAGAAGCTGTGAGGAGAGTGCTGTTCAGAGGAGTCGTCCAGAGGGGAGCGCAGTGAGTACAATCACATGCACATCCTCCGTCTCCAAGGCCAGGGTTCTACAGGAGGCTATCCAGTCTCTAGTAGTATCATCTGTGCTAGTTCCGGTTCCGGAATATCAACGAGGTGTGTGGTTTTACTCAAACCTGTTTGTAGTACCCAAACCAGATGGCTCGGTCAGGCCCATCTTTAAACCTCAAGTCCTTGAAGATGTATCATTTCAAAATGGAGTCTCTCCAGTCAGTCATTGCGAGCTTGGAACCAGGGGAGTTCCTATTATCACTGGATATCAAGGATGCATATCTCCATGTTCCCATTTGGGAACCATGCCAGGCCTTTCTGCATTTTGCCATATTGAAAGATCATTGTCAGTTTCGGGCATTGCCGTTCGGGTTATCCTCGGCTCCCCGCATCTTCATCAAACTCATGTCCATCATGATCGCTCTCCTTCGGTCATTAGAATCAGGGCCGTCCTTCTTGTTTTTCAGAGCGGCCTCCTGGCCGCTCGCATATCTGTGGGTGACCACCCACAGCTATAGCGAGCGGCCAGGAAGATGGTCGCGATGGTCAAGACCATCACGACCATCGGGCTTGGGATGAGACCCTTGTGGTGTCAGTGGGGCCGGCCCCAGACGGTAGGTGTTCCCATGGGAACGTCTCCGTCTGGGCAGCCACGCCCCTGGCCCGCCCACCAAAGGGGGCGTGCTGTCACTCAACATCGACAGCATACCCCCTTTGGTACGAGACCCGGCGCAATGGTTTGCCCGTCGCTATCCGGGTCTCACGCATGCGCACGACGGAGCCGGGTACCATCGTTGGTGGAGGACTCTGGTGGTTCTTCTACCTTGGATGTGGTTAGAGCTCTCTGCATCTATGTTGCCAGGACAGCGTCCCTTCGTAAGTCTGAGTCGCTTTTTGTCCTCTATGATGCTGTTTGGAGGGGTTGGCCAGCGTCTAAGCAGACTTTGGCACGTTGGATCCGGCTGAGTATTCATCAGGCTTATGTTGGTGCTGACCGTCGGCCTCCTTCGTCCATTTCGGCTCATTCCACAAGTTCTGTGGGTGCGTCATGGGCGGCCGGTAGAGGAGCCTCCACGTCACAATTGTGCCGTGCGGCTACTTGGTCTTCAGTTCACACGTTTGTCAAGTTTTACAAATTTGATACGTTTGCTGCTTCAGAACTGAAATTATTGTTCAATTTCTACTAGCCCGGTTTCTTCAAAAACACGTTTTTTTAAGTATATTCGAACACAAATCAATGTGTAACTTACTTTGCTCATGGTCAAGTAAACATTCTTTTGGTCTTTTGCAATGAATAGTCACCCAAGTCACTTCCTTGTTTGTGACAGGTTGGGTACGGAATGCCGCTGCTTGCTGCCTAAACCTAACCTCTCCCTCCCCCCTTAGTTTGTGACCCTAACCCTCCCTATCCGTAGTGCCTAACCCCAGAGCTTACCGTCGGAATGCCGGCACCGGGATTCTGACAGGTGTCAAGATTCTGGCGCTGGCATTCTAAGTGCTGGCATTCCAACTGTCGGTATTATGACCGCATCCTGTTTGTGACTGGTCTCTTTTCATATTTTATACATGTGGAACATTATTTTTCTTCTTCAGGGTCCACAGAATCTACGTTGGGGATGTGTAGTGGAAACGATCCATTGCACCAATCAGCTCTAGCTTTGTAGCTCCCAGCATGCATTGATACTCCTCCCTATATACCCCGCCCCCAGCCACAGGCATTCAGTTTTTTTGTTTCGTGTGCGGCAAGTATCCAGACGCACCTGTTATACAGTGGGACCAGGCTTTTTTTATTTTATGATTTACTAAGTTTTTTGAACTACTGAGTTTAGCAGTGCCAGGTGCCGAAAGGATGCAGGTACTGCGACTCCTACTACCTCCGTCGGGGCCGAAAACATCACTATGCCCTGAAGTTCTCGGCGGGCCTCAGCGTGGCTTAGCTAGCACTTGTGCTGAGGTCCAGACTGCAGGTCTGGCACGGAGATGACTGGTAAGTGTGCGGCAGTCCTAGCATCCGGTGTAGTAGATGCATCGGGTGCAGGTGAAGGCCTCATGTGACATGTCCTCACTAAGGCGGCCGGGTCCTTATCGTCTGTCGCAGAGGATGGGTGGTAGACGCACTAGTTAACGTCTACTACTATGAGGCCAGCGTACCTTTGCGGTCAAAATCGCTGCTATGGGGAGATAAGGCGCCCCCCCGGCCGCTCCTCCCCCAATCCAGACGCAACTTCCGGTACGGCGTTCAGCAGCTGGTTTGCTATATTTGACCACCTCGCGGTTAGACGCTCGCAGATCGCGTTTGTGTGTGTACTGCTGCACGCGGTTGGTCTCAGAGGTTGGTCTGTCTCCCTGTATACCTCTCCCTTGGGCCTGGTATATAGCACTCTATATCCTACCATTACCCCTCAGGGGCTGGCTAGTTGATTCAGAGTACCATTTGCAATAGCAATTGTGCGTATTTATGCATTGTATGTGATGCTAGCTGCTGTATTGTACTGCTGTTTTGCTTCAAACTGTCAATTATACCTATCACTGTGTTTCTCCTCATCCCTCTGAAAGGTGTGGGGGGATTCATTGATAGGGAGTCACATTGCATTTATGCTGTACATCTTATACCATTTATACATTTGTCATGTCTAAAGGTGTAGGTGAGGAGGATGATATGCCAGTACTTAGATCATGTGTGTCTTGCTTGGCAGGCCTATCTGAGCAGGATGTTAACCTGGATGGATTGTGTAGCCTCTGTTGTACAAAGCTACTTGTTCAGGCCAGTACATCTAGAGCTCCTGCGTTAGAACCACCTGGGTGGTATAAGTTTTGTCGCACTTAGTGGCCAAAGTCGCAGAAGTGTGGGCTCCAGCTGCGGTATTTCCCCATGCTATGGGGTATTCACAGCAGTGGCATCCTTCTATGTATATGCCCTCCATGAATCCCTGTTGGGTTGATTCTACTGCACACTCTAGTCAGAGTATGCCACCATCTATAGCTCCTCATCAGCCAGATAGACAGGTGGCGGCAAAGCAAGGGCATAAGAGAGGTTCCTATCAGTTGCCTTATGATGACCTGGACTCCTCTTCAGACTCTGATACTTAGAGTTCTCGGTCTTAGTGGAAGAAGACCATCAGTCGCTTGTGGATGTCCCCTGGTGAGAGCGGTTAGATCTGTCCTCAGTATAGAGGAAGAGGAGGTCCACCGACAACCAAGGTGGTCTTTAGGCGTCAGAAGGTGGCTAAAGATTATTTTCCTCAGTCTGAGCAACTGACGAATCTTATGTCATGGAGTACTCCTGGGAAGCATTTTCATGCTACTGTACAAGGAATATAACCTCTCGATACCCATTTGCACTTGGTGAGTGTAACAAATGGGAAGTTCCCCCAACGATAGATGCTCATGTCACAAGGCTGATTAGGAGCGCTACGTTACCCCTTCCTGCAGTATCCTCTTTAAAAGAGGTTACAGATAAGAAACTTGACAATCATTAAAATTCAATGTTGTCATTATCTGGAGCTATTACCAGACCAGCTATGACTGTAGCCTCGGTAGTGAAAGCAATGGAAGAATGGACGACCGCTCTGAAAGATACTATACCTGATGTGACCAGAGAACAGCAGTCTTTTCTCTATCAGATGCGAGAAGCAGCTGTGTATATGGGGGAAGCGGTCATTGACGAAGGTATTTTGGCTTTGAGGGTCTCGGCAACTTTGGTTGCGGCGCGAAGATCCCTGTGGCTAAAGACTTGGAAGGCGGATGCAGGATCCAAGAAGGCTCTTGAATCTTTGCCTCTTGCGGGGAAGGTACTGTTTGGACCAGAGCTAGATGACATAATGACTTTTCTGGCAACAGCGAAGTTGGCTGAATTGCCATCCGCGACTACCCCTAAATTTAGGCAGTCGGCAGTTTGGTCCTTTCGCCCATAGAGCAGGGTGAACGGTCAGTCCTCCTCTAGACAGAGTCATGCCCACAGGACACGTCAGCCTAATAAATCTTGGTCAGGCAAACGTCCTGCCTCCAAGCAGTCTACTGATGGGGCCGGCCTCCCCCTGGGGGGGTCTCAGGGTTGGAGACTGGCTTTTACAGTTCTCCCAGGCCTGGTATCAGACCACTACAGATACCCGAGTTCAAGAGCTGGTTTCTCAGGGTTATGCCATCACTTTCCTGAGGCATCCCCCTCAGAGGTTTGTGAATACAAACCTCCTTTTAGACCGGTCAGGGCTTCGTCCTACCGGGAGTCTATTGGGGCCCTCACAGGAACGGGGACTATTATTCAAATTTATTTTTTATTAAAAAGCCAAATGTGTCACATCACCCTATCCTGAATCTGAAGTCTCTCAACAGGTTCATCCATGTGCCAGAATGGTGTATGGAAACCCTACGGTCAATTATGCTGGCGATGGAGCCTTGGGATTTCATGGTCTCCCTGGACATACAGGATGCATATTTGCATGTTCCGATTGCATGATCCCACCAAAGATTTTTGAGATTGGCGGTAGATCAGCAACATAACCAATTTCAGGCTGTACCCTTCAGGCTGGCCACAGCTAATGGCAGTCATGACTGCTCATCTCAGAAGACAAGGAGTCAGGATATTGCCATATTTGAACAACCTCCTGATATTCGCATAATCTCAGGAGATGTTACAATGTCATCTCCAGATGACCATTGTCTGCCTACAAGAGCACGGCTGGATAATAAATTAGAAAAAGTCCTCTCTTTCTCCAACCCAGCAGCTGGTGCACTTGAGGGCGCTGCTGGATTCTCTGGGACAGATAATTCTTCTTCCAGAAGACAAGATTGTGGCACTACAGTCTACTCTGCAAGCAAAGAGTGTCAGGACACTTGGCAATGCAGGTGCTGGGCTCCATGGATCCACATTCGACATGGTAGCTTATGCCCAATTCCACTCCAGGTCCCTCCAGAATTGGATTCTGGCTCATTGGGATGGGTCAGTATCATCGGATAAAGACTCAGATGTTCTGCATCTCGCCAGAAGTTCGGCTCTACCTCGCTTGGTGGCTGGAGACGACTCATTTAAACATGGGTCGTCCGTTATGGGTCCTGGATGGGGAGCAGTGATGGGCCAGCACACCATTCAGAGAAGATGGACAGTTCAGGAAAGTCTCCTACCAATAAATATCTTGGAACTTTGTGCAGTGCACAGAGCGCTCATACTGGCGCAGGACCTACAAGGCAGGCCTGTCCAGATTTAGTCCGACAACGTGACAGCAGTGGCCTACCTCAATCATCAAGGAGGCACATGAAGGAAGTGACGGAAATTCTGCTATGGGCAGAATGCCATCTTCCAGCAATCTCAGCAATATTCATCCCAGGTGTTCATAATTGGGAAGCGGATTGAATAAGTCACCAGGACATATATGCCGGAGAATGGGCTTTTCATCCAGATGTCTTTCAACTCCTGGTGGACAAATGGGGAGTACCAGACGTGGACCTCATGGCGTCATGGCACAATCACAAAGTCCCCAGGTACGGGTCCAGAACAAGGGACCCCTCAGCCTCCTTCATGGACGCTCTGGCGGTGAGATGGGACTTCAGGTTGGCATACCTGTTTCCTCCAATCTCACTTCTCCCAAGGGTCGTCAGAAAGTTCAAGCAGGAAGGTGGCAGGATAATACTACTAGCCCCTGCCTGGCCCAGGATGCATTGGTTCTCCGACATGACATGTCTATTCATAGACAGTCCACTTCCACTGCCTCTGCGGCTGATCTGCTGGTGCAGGGTCCCTGCCTATATCAGGATTTACCTCGGCTGGCTTTGACGGCATGGCTGTTGAGTCTGCCGTCCCCAAGGCCAAAGGTTTTTCGGCCTCTGTGATTCAGACGATGCTGTGGGCAAGTAAGTCTGCTTCCGCCCGCATCTATCACAGAATTTGGCATTCATT
This sequence comes from Taudactylus pleione, assembly GCA_031769625.1. Lineage (NCBI taxonomy): Eukaryota > Metazoa > Chordata > Amphibia > Anura > Myobatrachidae > Taudactylus > Taudactylus pleione. The sequence continues at coordinate 5,353,644 of JAUIMM010000516.1, read as the reverse complement.
TTTACATTGGTGGGCTCACAGACAATATGACCCTATGATCTTCAAGGTTGCAAGAATTTGCTTTTCTTCAGGCAGGATTAGACCTATGTCTTCGCCTGGCTACCTTGACAGTTCAGGTTTCTGCATTGTCAGTTTTGTTCCGCTACAGGATTGCCCCTCTGCCGGATTTTAGAACATTCTTGCAGGGGGTTCTCAGGCTGCAACCTCCATTTGTCCCTCCGGTGGCACCGTGGGATTATGACTTTGCTACTCAGGGCATTGCAGATGGCTCCCTTTGAACCTCTGGATACGGTGGACTTAAGATGGTTGACAGCGAAGACCCTTTTTCTCCTCGCTATCATCTCGGCTCGTAGAGTTTCTGACTTAGCAGCTCTGTCATGTCACTCTCTATATTTGATTTTCCATCAACATAGAGCTGTCCTCTGTACTAAGGCGGGTTACCTTCCAAAGGTGGTTTCCCGTTTTCATATGAATGAGGAGATTGTAGTTCCGGCCTTTCAGTCTTCAGACCTGTCTACAGGTGAAGCTTCCTTGGATGTGGTTCAAAATCAGGAAATCAGATTCGCTCTTTGTGTTATATGAATTTCACAATCGATGCTGGCCAGCAAACAAGCAGGCTTTGGCTCGCTGGCTGCATACGACCATTTCTCAGGTCTATACACAGGCTGATCTCCCTGTCCCAAACAAGGTGACAGCACATTCTACTCGGTCTGTGGGACCATCATGGGTGGTTAAACATGGCACCTCGGCTGAACAGCTTTGCAAGGCAGCCACTTGGTCTTCTGTCAATACTTTTATCAAATTCTATGCATTTGATACTTTTGCCTCCCAGGATGCTTCCTTTGGGCGGCGGATTCTCCTTTCTGCGCAGCAGCGTCCCCACCCTTAAGGGAACTGCTTTAGGACGTCCCCAAGGTAGATTGTGTGGACTGTATGGACCCTGAAGAAGAAAATCAGAGTTATGGTATAAACTACCGTAGATAAATCCTTTTCTTCGAGGTCCATAGGGTCCACAGAGCACCCTCCCTGACACACTTGGCCTCAGTTGGGATCTGTTCTTTTGCTTTGTTTTTCGTATCACTGATTCCCTTTTCGTATGTTGAGTGTTTCTGGTGTGCGATGTACTTCCGTCTCCACTTTCCGTCTCTTGCCCTTAAGATTATTTACAAACTGAATGCCTGTGGCTGGGGGCGGGGTATATAGGGAGGAGGACCGATGCATGCTGGGAGCTACAAAGCTAGGGCTGTTTGGTGCAATGGATCATTTCCACTACATTCCCCCAAGGTAGATTCTGTGGACCCTATGGAAGAAAAGGATTTATCTAAGGTATGTTATACCATAACTCTGATTTTTACCAGCAACCCCTAAAATGTTTTAAACCAGTCACTGTTTACTCCTGATATGTGATGCATATAGAAACATTTTTTATGTGAAACAGACTGTGATTCATAAGATGGACCATCCTCGTCTGCAATGTCCTTGTTGGAAATATCTGTCTCTGTTGTTGGTGTTTGTACTTTTATCTTAAGTAAACTTAAAATTGTTGTTTTCTGATTTAATGCTTACCCATTTTGGGTAACAGCTGATTGAAGACAGATATATTCTTTAACAGCCCCCAGATACTGCCCAATTGATTTTTTGTCCACAAATGATTAAACAGCATCCAGATACTGCCTATTGCTTTTTAGACAAAATAATTTCACGGCACTCATACACTGCCCAATTGCTTTTTGGACAAAATTTATTTTTTCAATAGCTCCCAATTACTGCCCAATTGCTTTTTGGACACAATTATTTGTTTTACTGCCCTACTTGCTAGCTACACAGCAGGCCCAGTATCAAACATGCTGGGTAGACACAGATTGCAGCGCTGCCCAGATACTGCTCCACTTGCTTGCTACACAGAAGGCCCAGTAACAACACGCGGCCGCTGAAATGCAGAGAGTGGACGCATGCGGATCACTCTCTTCACTGTTCATTGGCGACTGTTCCCCGGTGACTGTTCCCAATGGCAACCGCGCCTTTACTTTTATACTGGGGGAGGGATTTTCTCCGCCCTCCAGTCTGACGCAGCCAAGTACTGTGACGTCACCAATAAGGACTTGCTGCACTGACTTTCTTTATGAAACATCAGTGCAGCGCTGTGTCACAGTGCGGATCGCCAGGGGATTTTTGACAGGTAGACCGCCTAAGAGCTAAAGCGTGGGGAGAACACTTGGGGAGGTCCTTCATGATGGACCCTTGAGGTCATATTTACTTGAGGGATGGTGCATATTTAGGATAAACACTAAGAGCCTGATTCAGAGGTGCACGCAATTGGAATGCAATGTTCACGTAGTTGAGGAAATATTTGCAACTGCGCAAAAAGTCCTGAAAACCCCTACGACACAAAGGTGCTGTTGCGATTGGGACAGATGGTAACAGAAATGGAATGGCAAAGTGATGGGCGTCATGGGTGTTGACTGGAAGTGGAAGGTGTCCTGAAGTGAACGCAAAATATTCAGTCTCATGGGCGCGTTATGGGAGTGTCGCCGGCGTGTCAATGAAAGTGGCTGCGTTCTCAGACACAGAGGCCGTGTTCAGACTGAGAAACTTCACCTGCCATAGGGCTGGTGTAAGTGACGATGGTGCTCAATTGGTGGCGTGTGGAGAATCTCTGGTGGTGTTAGTTTGCAGAGACTATGAAAGTGGTAGTTTCAGGACTTGCTCATTCATTAGCAGGCCAGGGGCAGGCAGAAAGTAGCATTTACACGTTTCTCTTTTTTTTAGTGCCAAAGTACTATCCTCTGATTAGGCGATCTGGGGCAGTTATTAAGAATGTCACAGTCTGGCCTGAAGGGGCCTTACTGAAATTACAAGGTTGCTTGGATTGTACCGAGTGGGATTTGTTTCTAGAGGAAGCTAGGATGGGCCCTGATATAAATGTGAACCAGTTAACCTCCATGGTTTTATTGTATTTGAACTGCTGTATAGAAAGTGTAACAGTGAGAAAGGCTATACGCTTTTTCCCTAACGATAAACCTTGGATGAACGGTAATGTGCGTTTTTTGCTACGAGCCAGAGATCTTGCCTTCAAATCAGGGGATTGTGTAGCTTACTCTATTGCCCGGTCTGAATTGAAGAAGGGTATTGGCCTGGCTAAGAAGGCTTATTCCGATAAGATAGAGTGTCACTTTAATGAATCTAGTGATTCTAGGTCTCTGTGGCAGGGAATTAAGAACTTAACCGACTATAAAGTTTTGTTCTTAGGTGGTCCCAAGGTGGGTGGCCCTTCGCCGGACGAATTTAATAAATTCTATGCTAGGTTTGAAGGTGTGGATAATACCTGTGCTATCCCGTTTAAAGACCCTGGGGATTCTTGGGTTTTGGCAGAAGCCGATGTCAGGTCTTGTTTGCGAGGAACCAGTTCTAGGAAGGCTGCTGACCCTGACTGTATTCCCGGCAAGGTTTTGCGTGAGTGTGCGGATCAATTGTCTGGCATTCTCACGATTATTTTTAACTTGTCCCTTGCTCAAGGTAGTGTCCCGGGTTGTTTTAAGACTACCACAATTATTCCAGTTCCTAAAACTATGTCCATTTCTGGGCTAAATGACTATCGCCCTATTGCCCTTACTTCATCAATCATGAAGTGTTTTGAGCGTTTGGTCCTGGTTCGCCTTAAGGGTAGAATTCCAGATATTTTTGATAATTATCAATTTGCATATAGATCTAATAGATCTACTGAAGATGCTGCTCTTATGGTCCTTCATAGGGTATTGTGCCATTTAAAGAATAAGGATTCGTATGCTGTTTGTAGACTACAGCTCTGCTTTTAACACCTTGTTCCGTCTTTACTTATTGCTAAATTGTTGGCAATTGGTTTAGATGAGTCTATTTGCTACTGGTTGCTGGACTTTCTGTCTGACCGTTCGCAGTTGGTTAGGCTGGGAGATCAGTTTTCATCTCCAATTGTTGTGAATATAGGTGTTCCACAGGGTTGCGTTCTTAGTCCCTTCCTTTATTCCTTGTATACATCTGACTGTGTTTCTAGTTCTGTATCTAATATTATTGTGAAATTTGCTGACGATACTACAGTTGTATGTCTGATCATTAACGAGGATGAGGATGGCTATAGGGCGGAGGTAGATCGACTTATTAGATGGGGTACGGACAACAAGTTGCTGTTAAACAGTAAAAAAACTAAAGAGGTGATGGTTGATTTTAGGAGGTCTAGGAAAAATGTTCCCCGTCCTTTAATTTTGAACGGCGTTGAAGTAGAGAGGGTGGGTGATTTTAAGTTTCTTGGTATTGTATTTTCGGAGGACCTGTCGTGGTCGTCGCATGTTTCTTTAGTGGTAGGAAAGGCTCAGCAACACCTGTATTTCCTTAGGAAATTAAAAGGATGTGGATTACCTAGGCCGTTGCTGGTTACCGTGGTATAATTGAGAGCCTTTTAACTTATTCAATTACTGTTTGGTACGGGAACTCCACATGTTTGGAGCAGAGGGCCTGATTCAGAGCCGGACGCTATTTGCGCTCGCTCGTTCAGAAAAAGGGGCCGGCTATTTAAATCGAGCACTCACTCTTTGCGGTCTGTTGACGTCGCTATGTCTGAGCGAGCGAACGAAACATGCGCTCACTATTTTGTAAAGACGCCCCCTGGCCGCTCGCATCCTACGTCATCTCATCTATTTATTAGATTAATCGAGTACATCGAAAGGCGTCAGAACTGCTCGCAGTGCTTGTGGTTGGATTTTCCTACCGCAATCATGCGAACAGTTCAGGCTAAGAAACAACCAAGTGACGTGGTCAATGACGTTGTTTTGTTAATTATGCACACCCTTAAAACGCCCGTTTTGACCGTTTGGCACGCCTGCGTTCGGATCTCCACTCCCCGTTTTCAAGCACCTTCCCCTGTTACCACCCACAAACGCCTCATCCTGTCACTCAAATTAGCAGGCACTCGCAATTTTGCGAACACACGTTTTCCGACCGCACTGACTGGTTGGCGCATGCGCATTACGACCCATACGCATGCGCAGATGTGCGAACATCGCTTGGAGCGAACGAGCGGCCGCTTACGAGCGGCTTTGAATCAGGCCCAGAGATCGCTGACTAGAGTGATCAGGGCAGCTGAAAGAATTATTGGTCAGTCCTTACCTAGGCTAGAGGACATTTATGTTAAAAGGTGTGCTTCTAAAGCAAAAAAGATGATTGTTGACCACAGCCATCCTTGTCACTCTCTATTCTCACTTTTGCCTTCTGGGAAGCGTTTTAGATGTCTCAAGTGCCGTACTAGTAGGATGCGGAATAGTTTTTTCCCTGCTGCTATAGTTAATTTAAATATTTTAAATGATGTTATGTAATTGCTGACTGTGAGTATCTTGCATTTTACTTTCGCTGATGCATTTTATGTAGATGTGACAATAAATTGAATTTGATTTGATTTCTACATATTTACATTTACATCTGTAACTCCGGCAAAAGGTCCTAAATGCCTAGGTTTTTCTGGTCCTTTTACATGTTATGCAAACAGTACACCGTGAACTATTGTTCTTATGCTCTACTTAAAGAATATACCTTCCATCTGTCTTGGGTTAGTCAGGACAGTGCAGATATGAGGGTTTTTCCCTGCCACTGAAACCTTTGTCCTGTGGATTGGAAATTTGTGAGGTATGGTGCTGTTCACTGCTGCTCTACTGTACATAGCACAGCAGCAGAGAACAGGTGCTGCACACATGGTAATGAATTGGTATTTGCACAAAGGGTCGGCAAGAGGCAGCCTAGGGCTTCAGAAACTTTAAGCACAACCGCATCGTGACCTGACCACACCACCATCTGTCCCAATTCAAGGACGGGCGAAGTTGGGAGATATGCCTTAATTGGGGTGTGAGCTAATCGAGACAAATTAAACCTGAAGAGCTACTAAACTTATCGAAAACAAAATCTGTCTATTAACCGAACAATTGAAGGTAATTTAATGAAAATGAAAAAAATGTTTAATAGAAAACAATGAATTTAATTAATACAGTGATATCGTTGCTATTTGTAAATAACAGGCACATTCCAGTGTTAATTACTGGCTACAAGGAGGTACATGCAGTATAGGAGCAAAAGATATAGGCAGGACTGCTGTGTGATTTTCCAGGAGGGCTGGGCAGGAGTCACTCGCAGTGTTTCTCACGTATTGTGCTGCTCCTCCGCGGCATAGACGCCATGGGTGCAACCACGGGGAAGCATGTCAGGTGATCGTAGTGGCTAGGGCAATCACTTGACTCGCTTCCTTGTGGCTCCACCCACGACGTTGATGCCACAGGGGAGCTTGCATCAGAGATCACTTCCACGTAGTGGGCTCCTAGCTGACTCAGCAGTACTACAGCTAGGCGAGCTACCAAAATTAAGACTGCGAGCTATCCGTAGCTCGTGAGCTACAGGTTGGAGACCACTGCCTTACAGCATGCATAAATTGGAATGGAAGCTTTATTTTCAGGACCACAGTCTGACATACAAGCCTCTCGCAGCATTATTATTTCAAATATTTTTAACTGTGAAGTTCATGAAAGTCTGACTTATTTTCAAAATCTTTCTAGAAGCTTTATTATAATTTTAGTGTAGCATTTCTCACTGAAACCTTTAGACACACACACACACACCTTGGGTGCTACAAGTGGTTGCCCAATTACTAACCACATCTCATTATAATTGAAAGTTCTGTAGCTTTACGTCAACTTCCATCAGTTACTTTTGTCTCCTCATCTCAATTCCTTTTTCTTTACTTTTGAAAGGAATAAAAATGCTGACATACACACTGTGCAGGAATCAGCGCCACTCATCCTCTGCTGCCCTTAAGCACACTCTTGCTGTGCCAAGTATGCCATTTGGTTTTAGTATGGTAACTGCATGTTTTTTTAATGGTATCTCATTCTGATGTTTTTGTATTTTAGTGTATGTTGTTTTTGTTTTTTGTTTTTTTTCGGGGGGGGGGGGGAAAGAGAACGGAAAACAGTAACCTTTAAAAGTGTAATATCTTTAAGATTTTTTTTTTTTTAAGGATAAATGTTTTTAATTTTAGATCTGTCATTCTAGTTTCAAATTTGAGGGCACACATGTGGCCTTTATGTAGTGCCAAGTACATCCTTCTAACAGTCCTCTCTGTCAGCAAGTTCGTTTGCCAAGTGCAGCTCCTGTGCAGACACAAAGTGAGCTTACAGCTATGATCACCGCATGTGATCAGACTTTTCAAGTTCTCTGTGCTGTGCCTGGAAGGAGTCTGCATGAAAGCTGCAAGAATAAAGGTTATAGGAACTCATGGAGAGAACAGAATAGAGGTCAAAGGAGTGTAAAGAAATCGCCAGGTGAAGCTGTATTTCAGAGACGCACACATCCAGAAGACCTTTTTCTCTTTTCATAAAGCTCTTTTTATTAAATCATGAAGGAAGTCTAATAGAACAGTCCACAGTTTAGCATTGTTTCAAGAAAAAGATTAAAGAAAAAAAAAAAAACAATTGACGGGAGAGCGGGTGCTTTTTGTTATGTGACCAGACTACTTTCTGAGCGAGTGCTGGTTTTTAAAGACACTGTAATAGTAGTTTTGATGTTCCCTTTGCATATGTCTATTGTAAATAATAAAGAGAGAGAACGTAAAGCAAGTATTTGACGTTAATATATAGCAAAGACTGTTTTTAGTGCACTGAATATTATTCATGAATTAACCATAATATTAATACTTAAATATGTCCTATATCATCGATCACTACTGTGGAGCAGGTTATGGTGTTAAGATGTAGGGATATCTTTAACACAGCATACACAGAGAGACTGACAGCTTTGGAGACTTGCCTTGTAGAAATTGAAAGCCTGGATTGGTGGATTCATACACAGGAGAAGGGCTAGTAATGTCACAGTAACTCAAATAACTGTACCCTCAGCTTTTTGAGTGTGCTATGAGTCTTGGATACAGAATTCTTAGCCTGTGTCAGAAGCCATCAGGGTACTCCTACCACTACCGCTTTTTACATACTTTCTGCTAGTATCTTTAATAAAATCATAACTTATGTTAAAAATGGTTTCACATTAATTGTTCCTCACTAGTGTTGCTAATAGCATTTCAGCAGTGTTCCAGTTTTCGGAGAACATATTGTGTCCAAATTGTAGCATATTCCTTGATTAAGTTCATTAAGGTTAGAGCCTTAGGGCCTGATTCAGAGAAGGATGGATTTACACAGCCATACAGATGTGCAAATGCAGCAAGGAGGTGTCCGATACCTCTTTCTGTGCGGCTGTGCAAATCCGTCCATCTCACATGCAAGTGCAAAAAGAGGTATTGGACATCTCCTTGCTGCATTTGCGATTCCAGCACTGCGACCAACATCGCAGGCTGAGATCACCGTCACGATGGTTGCTCTTTTGGTCAGGCTGCGGGAGCTGAAGCCTACCACAGCCTGGCCGGTGCCTGGTCACGAAGAGGCCAGAAATCTGCATCGACCGTCACAGACCCTGGCTCGTCTCTCCCGGAAAACGAAGGCGACATGCCTCCATTTCCGGGAACGGCGCCCAGACATGGCCCCGCTGATGCTGCTGCTTGGGGGGTCTGCGAGCAGGATCGCAGGCGCAGACGCTTCGACATCGAAGATGTGGGTTCATCCTGGGATGAACGTTTGTCTCTGAATCAGGCCCTTAATGTCAGTGGTAAACATGTCAAATTTGGCATGCAAGTTTTATTAGCATTATGATAACATTAACACAATGCCAGCAGATGTGTGGTCTAAAGTTGTAGCAGGAGGAGATTCTGCTTACTATAGAGGAGTGTAAAGGTAATACTTGTTAACAGATCTGCAGAAGAATGTCAGCTTAATTAAATATGTGTGTGTGTGTATATATATATATATATATATATATATATATATATATAATGTTACTTTCATACAGTAAGTGAACATTTCAGTTTTGTTTTCGAGTGATCCCTAGAATTTTAGCTTCTCTTAATGTCATACTATATCTGCTTGCATAGTTTCCCATCCAGTGGAGATGTCACCGTTTTTTTTATGTCTATCTGTTAATCTCTTTATCCTTTCCTAGAGCTTTCCTGTCATTTTTGTAGTCGATTGCTGTATAGCTTAGTGGCAAGCCATATGTATGACGTCCCTGGGGTCGGGTGAAAATTAATTGTGAACATGACCAAGTCTGGGAATTACACAAATATAAGTTTGATTACAGACTACACACACATAGATAACATAAAAGTATGTATAGTGTATACCTCTCCATGCCAAGCACACATTTTGAAGTTAGTCACTTTAATGATTTTTTAATATACATAACTATGAAAGCTAAACATTTTCTAAATTAATATATTTTTCATGGGAGATTAAAATACCTACAACAACTAATAAAGGAGCATTTAATTTGGTTGTAAATGTATAAAAATTATGTTGATCATTCAAACTGAGACCATGTTTTGACTTCCCTTCTCTGGTCTTTGTATCTTTTGGTCAGAAATCCTTTCTCAGGTCTTTATATAGTTAGTAGTAATTCCGTTAAGAGCAATTTACAGCAAATTGAACCCATGAATTGAAATCGCAAGCAAAGGTTGCATCCGTGATTTTTTGCAAGTCTATTAGAAATTCGTGTTCACTTCATGCAGATAAATCACAATCTTTTGTGCCCACCTTCCTGAGTAGGCAAAGTTCTTATTGTAATTTAAATATGTAGGCACTTGGGGCCTGCTTCAGCGTGCACTGCTGATCGTAGATTCCCGATTTATCGGGAATATGCGCATGCACAGGACACTTTCTGCGGGTGTGCAGAATGGGTCTTGCGTAGTCGCACGCAGACCCTTCTATGCCTCTGTCTGATTGACAGAGTCTTTTAAGGGGTGGTGCGGAGGTGGCCAGCGTTCCCGGAAATGGGGGCGTGTCTGCCCCATTTTCCGGGAGTGGCAAGCCCGGGGACTGCGTCGACCGATGCAATGTCTTGGGCTCGCAAGCCAGCCAGCCAGCCTTGGCAAGATGAGGCTTACTCAGCTGGCTTGCGTGCTGACGCCGTCCACCATTGCAGTCATCGACCACCGATGGTCGCAATGGTGATCCCAGCCTGTGACCTCCATCGTACACCTCCTGCTGCATTTGCATAATAGCAAGGATGTAATTGCAAAACTGCCTGCATGCAGCTTTGCAATAACAACCCTTGCTGAATCACCCCCTTGGTGCAGTACCTCTGGTAGACCCCTCCCAATGAGTGATAATACACTTGGAGGCATTTAAATAGTAAAATCTAGCTAATAAAGGCATGCCATTTTTCAGGTGATTTTTTTTCAAAAAAGCAGAAAAATGAGTTAACAGATGTATGGGTCGTGTATTTTATTGATCATCCATTGAGCTAAAAAAAAAAAAATGTAATACAATGCAGTATGATTCCAGTATTTGTAATGCTGCACATGAATTTTATTGAGCACTTGTAAGACATTGTGATGTCAACTGGACTAAAAAGGGTCATAAATTGTCAGTGCAAAATAATTTCCTATTGTATTTTCTATATTTGTAAAACCCCTATGCCTTCCTGTTTGAAAGCCCAGCAGTTCTCTTTTGCAGCAGCTGAGTTAAGCACGTGTTTGTTCTTCCCTGTATGATTGAATTTCAAGGTTTCACTTTGGAATTCCAGATGGGACATTCACACAGGAGAGATAATGATTTGCTCATGGCTTTCCTATGTCCTTCCTGGTTGGCTTGTTCTTACATCAATCACATAAACAAACACCTGCCCACAAGTATCGTGGCAGAAGTAGGAGACACCACGTGAATAATGGATAGACTATTGAAACACCTGTAATTCTTGTATTACTCTGTCAGAAAGCTATAAATTGACATCTGACCAGGAAGACCTTTCAAAATAGATTAGTTTAAGTCACATTTTTTTTAAAAGGCAGCTGACAAGATACAGTGTTACTCCTGTTTTCAACTAAGGTAAGTTCAAAGCTCTTTGTGTCTGGCTGGGATCTATAGCTGAATTAGTATTGTCAGGTACTTCCTGATGTTAGTTGCTGTCCCCAAATAAGGTATTTATACAGTGGAAACACATCAATGAAACATACTGTGATTGCAGATACTAATGTTCAGGTTTTGTTTAAGAAATATTATTGTTGTTTTAACATAGTTTACTGAATCATTATGGGAAAACAGATTACAAAGGAGAGTACATAAAAAAAAAACCACAATGATTAATTCAAATACAAAAAAATGATACTCAGAAGAAACAGAAACATTGGGAACAGGATGAGATACTGCCAAGAACTCCCAGATTGATTTTACAGAAAAATCTGTTGAAGGAGAGAATACCCAATTTTTAACCTATATAACTAATCTCACAAAGCGATTGGGGAATCTGTAACTGCATTTATTTATTTCTACTGAAAGTCATAACATGGGAACATAATATTTAATTTCTTGGGTGCTTGTTTTTGTGTCATTGCCTCTAAAATGTTCGGTTTTAATGCTGACCATATATTTATTCCAATTGCCTAGTCTCTGATCAAAATAGCCACAGATGGGAGAGTCCGATTACGTAGATTGGAATATGTTCTGTTGCTGGACAGAATTACTGTATTGCAAGAGTAGTAAGCATTTTGTTGTTTGATCACCCCATACACATGCTGATCTGTATGATCTGATCATATTTTAAACAGTAGGAAGCGAAAAAGGGGGGGGAGGGGAATCCCGCACTGGATATCACTGTATAGCAATAAATGTATAATCTGTGTCAATTCTACATCTAACCAAAAAATGACCGACTATTCAGTGCTAATATCCCCTCTAAGTCAAATTCAACCTCGCTCCTGTGAGTTTTTATGTGGTAGGTCAGCACTGCTCCCCTGTGTTCGCTTATGATGAGCATCTAATGAATCAAAGTAAAAGCGAAAAAAGACTTTTGTTCGTGGGCACACTTGTAGGCATACACTTAAATATAGCTATTTAAAACGTATCTTTTATTTCTATAAAAAAAATGAGCAACAAAACACAAAAGTGGCAAAATATTAATACATGCAATATGTTTCTAGGATACATTTATTCGGATATAATGAAATATGTTTATTATTTTTCATATGATGGCTGCGTTTCTAACTGAATATATCATATAGCCTATTGTAGATGCCTTATTTTCTGTATCTATGAACCTCAATTGATCATTGGCTGATCCAATATAATCACACAGATATGATTGTATTTAGAATCTTGATGATACAATTTGTGAACTATGTATATGGTATGTAAATCACACTTACCAGGTCTCCGTTCTCATGTATGATAATAGTTCGGTTTGATATTCTGACAGTTATCCTCACATTGGGGTAATTTTATCATATGAATCAATGATCAGCCGGAAAAACACCCTCTCTCTTTGTCATTAGTGTAACTTGTGCACTCCATAACCATATTGCATGTATTAATATTTTGCCGCTTTTGTGGGGTTTTTTTGTAAAAAATTTTTATAGAAATAAATACAAGTTAAGTTTTAAATAGATATATTAGCCAAGCATACGCCTACAAGTGTGCCCCCAACAAGAGGCTTTTTATACTTTACTCATATTTTATACATTCACATTTTAAACAGAAGATGGGCTGTTTTTTTTTTGTTTTTGTTTTTTTGAGTCAACGAGCGCTAGTGTTACAAATACTCCTCAAAGATCGATCTGATTCAGAGTTGGGAGCAAGGCAAGAAAAAAAAACACATAACTTTTGCACCTTGGCAAAAACGTGTTGCACTGCAGGTATTTGAGGGTTAGATAGATTTAGTTATGAACATTGATGGCTTTAAACCATCGGACAGAAACCATTGTTTGTGAGCCATTGATGGTTTATGTTTTGCTCATGCGTTCATGCATGGAAAATCGCATTTCTGTTTCATCAGTAGGTCCAGTCACTGATGATATACCTTCGATGGTGAAACTCCATCAGGCTCTGACTGTCGATGGTTGCTAAATCGTCGATGGCCAACCTTAGATTTAGATTTGGGAGGGGTGTGTCCAAATCAAATATATATTACAGGTTAAAAATAAAGCTGTCCAGCATTTGTGGGCTACATGTAAAAGTAGCCAGCATTTACCATGCATGCAGGAAAATATAAACGCATTTGCACCCCTTGCAGTGCAACATGTCTGTCCAGGTGCAAAATTACTTGTTTTTTATCTTTTTGCTTTGCTTTCAACGAGGAATCCGCCCCATAATATGCATCTGTATATTCTTCGCCAAAGTAGTATACATCTGGAAATGTTTCCTGTTTGATTGTTGTACAAATGGCAAAGGCCAACCTCAGGATCACAGTTGCTTACTGTATCTATACGGCACTTTACACCATTTGAGGGTTTTGTGGCATGCATTTATGTGATCTGATAATCCCAAATCATATTTTATCTGTGGGTATGTGTTATAAGTGCATGAGTAATAAGGACATGCATAATTACTGTATGAAATTAGAGCATTTGTTACACAAGGGGGTAGGGCATAGCTACCGACTTTCCAAAAGCAGCTCGGAGAGGAGATGCTTCTTACAGCTTCGGGGGCGGACTGTAAACATCATTAGGCCCTGCCCCTTCACGGGGAAAGACCACGATATGCCGGTCTGCGAGGAGGGAGAGTGGCTAAATGATGAGAGTCACATAATTTTAGCCCCGCCCCCTCACTACAGACCCGTAAAATCTCCCCATCCTGCCCATTTCACTAGGAAGTGGACAGGATGCAGATCATCTGCCTACTCTTCCAGGGGTGCGGTGGGCTACCCGAAAAATCTGGACCCTCCTGCAACTTCCGGGAGAGTAGGAAAGTATGGGGTAGGAAGTTTTCACTTGTTAATAGCATATGACATGCAGAAGTACATAATGGAGAAGGCAAAGTGTAGAGGACATAGGTGATTTATGTGAAAATGTATCAAACCTTTAAAAAAAATTAAGAGGTTCTCCATGGCAACCAGCTTCCAGATAGCATTTATCAAGTACATTCTATAAAATGATTAGCAGAAGCTGATTGTTGCGATCGGCAACTTCTCCACTCTTTAGGTTTGATACATTTCACCCCCTAGTTACAGTTATCTTGTTATCTAATAATGTCCTGATCATCATCAATTCGCATCCGACCAGCCTCCCCCACCTTGACCATACAGGTCACAATTATATTTCAGAATGGAAATATCCAGATGTAATCAAAATGATGTAATTAAAGATCAGTTGTGACCGTGAACTGTTGCTTTTTAATTGAGTTTGATTAATTCCCCGATCATCTGAAATTTTTTACCAGTTCTGTGTTTTTAATAAACAAATTTAGTATTGTAGCTATGCAACTTGTGTTTGAACATAACTGACCACAGCAATTTCAATGGAAAGTGAGTTTAACTAAACATAATAGTATCTGTAATGTGGATTGTAATGAGTTTTTTTATCATTATTATTTTTTGTAGGTACTAAATATGAGACTACCTCTGTTCCAATTTGGAATGCTAATAGCATCTTTTTTATGCAACCATGTGGAAGGAAAGCGAGATCCAATCACATACTGCGGAGGTTAGTGAGCCTTGTGTATCGTTTCTTATCTTGTGTCTATGCTGGAACACATAGAGCCTGATTCTGAGACGGACGCAGCGGTGACCATGTTGGGCGCCTTTTGTCGCAGTGGAGTCTGAGACTCTATGCTAGAGCTGATGCCACCACAAAGCCCTTCCCTGGTGTACGAAGTGTGTCAGAATGTGCAGGGAATGAGACGCCCACTTTGAGCATCTTCAGATGCGATAATGATGTTGGTGCAACGGACGCAACCATTTTCAGTAGCACACCTGCAACACTCCCATAAGATGCCGCATCTGTGTGCGACTGGATAGCCACCTCCCTGTCTCCGACCCTGGAATGCCCAATACATTACTAATACATGTCAGATGCTGTGCCCCTGAATCAGTACTAGGGTTCTGCGCACAGACAATCAGGATGCATGTGCAGTAGAAAAACATTGCTCCAGAATGTTATAGCTATTAAGAACCATTTCACAACTATTATATTAATAAAGTAATGTGTTTAGTGGTTACATGAAGACTTCATAATAAGTGACATTTACAGCTTCCTTTAGTCATTTTTCATTTCTTTTTTGCTTAAACAACCTGTTGTTTTTTTTGTTTATATATTAGTAGCTAAATGATGGAAGTGTGTATATACAGTCAGGTGCATAAATATTGGGACATTGACAGAATTTTCATATTTTGGCCTCTACTCACCACCACAATGGCTTTGAAATGAAACAAACAAGATGTGCTTTAACTGCAGACTTTCAGATTTAATTTGAGGGTAATTACATCCAAATCAGGTGAATGGTGTAGAAATTACAACGGTTTCTATATGTGCCTCCCACTTTTTAAGGGGCCAAAAGTAATGGGACAAACTAAACAATCCTAAATCTAACTTTCACTTTTTAATACTTTGATGCTTTATAACTAATGCAGGGAAATAGTATTGAGTTTAACATTTGAATGTATATATCTCTGATTTATTTTTTTCACAAGTATATAACAGCTACATAATGGGGGTAAGGTGCAAACAGGGAGATTGCTGGACTCTTCAGAGAGACAGAGTTGGCAAGTATGACTGTTTGTATTGAAGAATCCAGTCAACAGTTGACCACTGTTGGCTTGTATGCATATTCATCTTCTGTTGTACTGAAAGAGAGTCTACATGTTTTCCATTTTATCACTGACATATGTCACCAAATGAAATAATAGTCCTTTCGTTCAGCACATAATCATTCTGCTCCTGTTGTCTGCTGGAGTAAGGAGGCGCATTTTGCTGTACGTGCTGGCTTGTATACAAAAAATGCATTTTATGCCTGTACCACATTTTACCACATAGGCCACACTGGATGTTATTTTTGAGTAAGTTCATGTTAATATGCTTAGTATATTGAACTATTAAAACACGTGTGGCAGTGAACGCTGAATATATGATAATCAAATTTCAGTGTGTAGTTCTGTGGATGATACAACTTATGCTAACTTAAATACAGAATATATCATATTGTCATTGAATTATATTGCAAGCTGAACTTGTATAGCCTGTCATCCTTTACAATAATATAAGGGAGAATCAATTACCACTATGTAATATCGCTAAGTGAAGTGATTATACTAGAGACGTGGTATATTTATTAAAAGACACTATCAGCGTGTGGGGATTATCCAGGTGTATAATTGCCAATTAAAACACATGTGTTTGATCTAAATAAGCTGAGTATAGGATAATCATTTTCAGTATACAGCGTTGTAGATGACATAACTTATATCAACTTAAATACATTGTATATAAACTGGTGGGCCCTATCCAGGTTTATTTCTGCCGATTAAGACACACGTGGTAGTGATAGCCGAATACAGGATAATCAGCTTTCAATACATAGTGCTGTGGATGATACAACTCACATTAACCTAATTTTATTGTATATCATAATTAAAATAAGAATCTATATCGTTCATCATTGGTGAAAATATTATTCTCATTATATGAGGAATAATTGAATGTGACACTGCTGAAATGGATATAGGCAGTGATGAACAATAGATCTTTACTATTTTTATTCAAATTATTGATGTGAACAAATGAAAATACTTACCTATACCAACAAATGGAGAAAATGCAGTGATATACAATACAGCACTGCCGTATATGGTTACATATTTGAGACAGTATAATGTGAGAAGATAAAATGTATCAATCATTTATACACAGCAATAGTTATATTCAGCAGCTCAATAGGATACTGTTGATTTATGAGCTACTGATCCAAACAACTGACGAGCACCGCAATTTATGAAGGAGGTGACATCATATATTGTCACAGGATATGTAAATAGGAGCAAATTCATCAGTGGATTTCCACATTGGTAAAAAAAGTGACAATAGATTGATGCTATTAAATATCTTTAATGAAGTATGTGGACAACATAAGAATAAATAGAGAAATAATACACGTAATAGGTTTTGTCAATATTTTTAATTATTCTTCTTATAAACATTTTTTATATATTTCGCCTTAATAAAAGTTATGTTTTAATTTAGAATCCCTCCGTCGTGCGCATGCGCAGTGCACACCATCGACCCACTTGCGAGCGGACAGCCGCTTGCGAGTGGGTCTGAATGAGGCCCTATGAGTTTGAGGATGCAAGCAATACTTCTTTCTACCAATGACTTCCTGCTTGCCTATCGGAACTAGTAGCACCTGTTCTCCTTTGGAATAACTGTCAGTGATCACGGTCAGGTAAAAAAATTGTGGGTCCCAGCGACTCCTCACTTTGACAAAATGGGGTCCTACTCCACAGATTCTAGGTCCATAACATATTATGCTTTTGATTTCACCATATAGCATCAGACCACCCCACATTCCCTACACACACACACACACTATGGAAGTCACTCATATTACAGTACGGATAATGCTGATAATGACATTGCCTTGATCTTACATGCCAACAGGGGCAGAGAGGGGGGTGAGGGCAGGCAGCAGTTGGAACATTGCTGTGGGCAGGTAGCAGTTGGGGTAGAAGGGGTTAAGTGCAAGAAGCAGTTGGGATAGAGCTGGGGGTAGGGAGGTGGTTAGTGCAGACAGCAGTTGGGACAGTGCTGGGAACAGGTAACAGTTGGAGTAGAGGGGGTTAAGGGCAGGCAGCATTTGGGGTAGAATTGGGGGTTGAGGCAGGGAGCAGTTGGTGCAGGGAGGTGGTAGAGAGGGGGTAAGTGTAGATAGCAGTTGGATCAGTACTGAAGAGCAAGGAGGGAGATAAGGACATGCAGTGCTGAGTATAGCATAGGGATAAGCAGTGGCATCCCTCTCCGCACTGACACCTGGTGCGGGGAGGGCTAGAGTGCTGACAAAAAGGGACAGTGGCCTCGTAGCCGAACTCCCATTCTGCGTTCTTAGAACTCGGGGGTGGTGGTGGGGGGTGCCAGAGGTGTGTACTGCCCTGTGTGCAATGCCGGCTCCCTCACTGTGACAGGAGTCAGCACCTTGGTGTCACACCTTGGTGGGTGACACCTGGGTGCGGCTTGCACCCCCCTTGTGAAGCCACTGGGGATAAGTGTAGATAGCCGGGCAGTACTAGGGGGCAAAGAGGGGGTTAGGGGCGTGCAGCACTGGAGATAGGGAGAGGATAAAGGTAAATAGCAGCTGGGGCAGTACTGGGGGGCAAGGAGGGTTTTAGTGGCACGCAGTGCTGGTGTTAGGGAGTGGATAAGGGTAGATATCAGATGGGGCAGTACTGTGGGGCAAGGAGGGGTTTAGGGGCATGCAATTCTGGGGATAGGATTGGGATAAGGGTAGATAGCAGCAGGGGCAGTACTGGGGGGGCAAGGAGCGAGCTAGGGGCATGCAGTGCTGGGGTTAGGACGGGGATATTGGTAGATAGCAGCTGGGGCAGTACTGGGGGCAAGGAAGGGTTTAGGGGCTGGCAAGTGCTGGGGGTAGTAGCAGGCCAGTGCTAGGGTATCCGGTGCTCCCCTGCAAACTATAAATTTGCGCCCTTCTACAAATGAGTCAGGCAGTGAATGATGCTGGGAAGAGGCAGTAGGTGACACTGGTGAGGGATTAGACGGTGACTGAGAGGGAAACGGGGAGGGAGTGGGTGATGAGAAGCAAAGAGGCAGAGGGTGATGTGAAGAGGCAGTTGGTGATGGGCAGAGAGTGACAGCAGAGGCAGGAGGTTACAGGGAGAAGCAGTGGGTGACGGGAGAGGAAGGGTAATGGATAGAGGCAGTGGGAAGAGAGGCTGGCGCAAACAAAAGATGGACAGAAAGACTGGTGCAGAGGAAGGGAAGAGAGGCTGGCAGAAAGGTTGGCACAGAGAGGAAAAAGTCAGATTGCTTGCAAGAACATATAACAGAATGATACCACTTAGACACCTTATGTGTCTCCACACACCACTTCATGTGCCGATACCGCACATGCCTCCACAAGTCACTCAGACCACCACATGCAACTGTGACCTCCCCCTTTTACAACAAATACCACACTGGCCCTCCCCACATATCACAACGAATACCCCTGTTATTGTCCCCAATCACTGTTTTTCGTAAAAAAAATACCTCTCACCTCCTGAGATCTCTCTGTGGATCTAGTAGGTCAGGGAAGCAGCTGCGTTATCCGCTGTCAGGTGGTGCACTCTGACTCCTGCTCCAACCTCTCCTTTCTGACGAGTCTACGTGGCCTGGTGCTACACACTAGACTAGCCTGCAGGCCAGGGGGAGACAGACAGCAACACTAAACTCAGCTGCAGCAGGCAGGGAGAGCGCCCCACTAGCCTGGTGCCTCCCTGCAATGCAGGCTTTGCTGAGCGTGTTGCGCCGGCTCTGTGTAGTAGAGAGATAAGGTGGTTATTATGAACACTAAATAACAGTCCTGTGGTACTACCCTCCGAACCCCCCTGCGCGTCAGCCACATTGCTTAATTGTAGAGTGTAAGCCATTAGCTTCCGTGGCACCAGCAGCCTGCACCCTGTTTGTATGCTTAGCTGAACCGCACTAAAAGATACCCCGTCTGCCTTCCTTCCTGCCCGCCATCAGCTTATTAACACTTCTACTCAGCTCATGTAGCCGCCTGTATAACGCCAGAACCGCCTTCATGCCGGATGTGCCAGCTTTCTATGCTGACAGGTTGCTTGGCTCGCCTTCGTACTCGATACTCTGAAGCCGTCTGTAGCGCCAAGTCCCGGGTCCCGCAGCTGTTGCATCTAGGAAGGGCGCAAAAAGGCTGGCTCCTCCTCTACTTTACTTTAATAGTCCTGCAATCAATTTACAGGTAGCCAATCGCGGTGGAGTGCATCCCCGGGGACCCACCCCTTCTAAAAAAAAAAAGTGAGTCCCCAGTGTCCATTTTCGAGTAAAATACACGCTATAGCGCGTATTTGCGATCACTGACTGTGGTTTATGCAGTGCGACGTGGGAGGTTGTGTCACAATGTAGTAAAAAAAAAAGTCAACATATAAACTTTCCTGGGAAATTGTGCAAATCATAGGGATAATAAATAAGTTCCAACTCAACAAACTCTTCGTATGTCTCTACTACATCCTGCTGCATTTTTTTTATTTTTTTGTTACGTTGAAATTTGCAACATGCACTAGCACCACCACCACGGAGTCTGCCTGCAAAGATGGGATAAGCACTGGCTGCATTAATTATTCTATTTGCTACTATATTACATTATTGGTTACTTTTGGCTCCGTTCCATTCAGAATTATGAAACCTCAGAGCAGTGTGAGAGAGAGATCAATTATAACAAAGATAGTGACAGGTTCCCTTTAAAAGTCTGCCATATAATAACATTCATGTTGCAAAAATGTCTCTAGCTATTATAAAGGTGATCCGCTTGTTACAAATCCATTGTTTTTTGTCTTTACCATGTAACCCCTCAATTTCCTCCCGGAAACTCAACTGTCAGTCTTTATCATGTTTGCTCATTTTCCTACAATACAAACAGCTTGCGAGTGTGGCCCAGTTGAATGAAGGGCCGACAACATAAGAGGTAGGGGCATGTCCTTATTGGGGGTAGATTCACAAAACTGACAAAAAATTACAGTAGGCAAAAGCAGAGGTATAGACTGGTTTTGTTTTGGATTTCTTTAAAAATTTAAAACAACAGAAAAGATCATGTAACCTGGATCTGTTTTTGTTCCTATAGTATTAACATCAATAACCTTAATCTCCAGTCATTTCCAGTCAATTTCGACCACCTCATAGCATCTGAAATCACGAGGTAGGAGCTTACATGCAATCTAAAATATGGCAGATCCGACTTTTAGATCCAATTTCTGAACTTGCGAGAAGACCAGAGTCGGTACTCTGTTTTACTTAGATCCCCAAAGTGATTCTGAAATAGGACTTTTTTCGACTCAGAACCCCAAAGTTCGGGTGTGTTCGGTTTTCAGCTAACAAAAAAACCTCTCATCTCTTTATAACACTCAAATTATAAGGATACAATTGTGCCCAATACAGAGAATACAAAAGAAATGTTCAATTTTCCATGACCATAAAAATAAACTTGTCTAAATATATAGGTGTATATTATGTTTATTTCAAAATTTAATGCTGAAAAACAAAATAAGGAAGCTTGAAAGTAATGTGTTAAATAACAGTTATTAGAGGGTATGTACAAACCAATGAATTAAAGTTACCTGAATGTAGATAACTCTTTTTACGGTTAAGATGGTTTGGAATTTTAGATTGCCTATAATTTTTCCAAGAAAACAAAGAATCCATACATAGGGGTCTATTCATCATCCTTGAATTTTTACAAAAGAGGGTGAAAATTAGAAGTTTCCCCTACTTTTGTAAAAATTAGGTGTCAGGGCCATTCATTAACTGTGTAACGCAGGAGATATCACAGATATCTCCTGGTTCCAATTCTCCCCTGATAATTTCCACAGTCTCCATACTTTAGTATGGGAATGTAATAATTATGTAATTCACCAAGTTTCGAAAAAGCATTTTTTTTGGGAACTTGTGAGTGATACTGTACGCCACCCTGAGATGGCGTACCTGAGATGGAGACAAAGTAGAAAGGATCCGGCAGCAGTGGGGGCCAGCATTGGGGGAAGGGGCACCGAGAACTGGAAGCGCGGGGGAGGAAAGGGGGGATGAATTATAAAGAGGACGCGGGTGGGGGGGAAGACAAACTACACAAGAGCCGACGGGGTGTGCGGGGACACTGATAGCTACACTTCCACATGCAGTCAAGACAGTGCAGTTGAGGGAGAAAGCATCACATTTTAGAAAAGGTGTCTTCGCAGAAACAGCATATTTTTGGAAGTGATACTTTAGTAATGCAGAAATGATGAATTGGACTAACTTTAACAATGAACTTGTGACGAGTTCAAAACTAAAATATCACACATGGTATTTTTATCATGATGAATAGGGCCCATAGCGATGAACAATATTACCTATATTTTCTTTTTATTGGACCAAAATGTGCAGTTTTATAGAATTAAGTCTTTCTGGATTTTTTTATTCCTTTAATAAATCAGTGATTGATACATAGTTAATTTCGCTGTTATCCCACAGTATAGTCTGTGCAGAGTTATGTACCACATGACTACAACTCTGAGAGCATAAAAGAGATGTAATATTATGTAGAAAAATACTAATAAATGAATACATGTCAGAGGCCTTTATATTTAACCAACATACCATGCAGGTTTGAGAAAACCGATCACCAACAAATATTATTGAAAGTGGAACAAATTAGATATTTATCTCATACTTCCAATCCTTTCAGAGTCTGGCATAGTGAAAGCAGAAATTCACACAAGGTGAACTCGCAACAAAACAAATATGAGGGGGGCAAGACCTTTAAAAACCACATTTTCCAGACTGTGCCCCCAAAATAGGCATGGTTACAGCTGTCACTCTGATGCTAAAGAAATGCAGCAACCAGGGTCATTGCTGTGCCCCGCTAGCAGTGTACACAGCCTAGGATGAAGAGAAGCATGATAAATTGGTGAAACAAAACCGTTCAGAGCCAGAATGAATCTCTGCCGAGCTATCAGCAAAAACTCTGGAAAAGAGAGAAGCATAAACATTTGGTTCAGTCTTTTTTTTTTTTTTTTTAACTATTTTTTTTTTTTCTCTAGTTACAACTGACTTTCTATGAGCTATTCTCAAGTGTATAATAGAATTGACAAGACTTTTTAAATTGTTAAAAAAAAAACGATTACTCTGCTTAATGGTAAAAAAAAAAAAAAAGTTAACAGGCAGAAAAACAGCAGCATAATCTTCACTGAGGAAAGATCTACCGTATATACTCGAGTATAAGTCGACTCGAATATAAGCCGAGGTACCTAATTTTACCACAAAAAAATGGGAAAACGTATTGACTCGAGTATAAGCCTAGGGTGAGAAATGCAGCAGCTACTGGTAGTAATCCCCCCTCTGGTACTGTCCCCAGTAGTAATCCCCCCCTGGTAGTGCCCCCAGTAGTAATCCCCCCCTGGTAGTGCCCCCAGTAGTAATATCCCCCCCTGGTAGTGCCCCCAGTAGTAATATCCCCCCCTGGTAGTGCCCCCAGTAGTAATACCCCCCCTGGTAGTGCCCCCAGTAGCAATATCCCCCCCTGGTAGTGCCCCCAGTATTAATCCCCCCCCTGGTAGTGCCCCCAGTAGCAACATCCCCCCTGGTAGTGCCCCCAATATTAATCCCCCCCTGGTAGTGCCCCCAGTAGCAATTTCCCCCCCTGGTAGTGCCCCCAGTATTAACCCCCCCTGGTAGTGCCCCCAGTAGCAACATCCCCCCTGGTAGTGCCCCCAGTATTCCCCCCCTCCCTAGTAGTGCCCCCTAGTAGCAACATCCCCCCCGTGGTAGTTCCCCCATTATTAATCCCCCCCCTCTGGTAGTGCCCCCAGTAGGGATATCCCCCCCTGGTAGTACCCCCCGGTAGTAGCCCCCCCCAGTAGAAAGAAATGTAAAAAAAACCAAACACTTACCTGTAACCCCGCTCCTGGTCCCGACGCTGCTACAGGCTCCTCCGCCGCTTTGCATAATGGGAGAGACGTCGTCATGACGATGTCTCTCCCATTACCCACTGCGGGAGCCGGAAGATGGCTCCCGCAGTGGGAGCAGCAGTAGCCGCTGAGAGTCTGACAGACTCTCAGCGGCTGCTGATTACACCAAACACATAGCTGCCGGCTCCGGCGGCTGTGTGTTTGGCAGTGTGTAGTGCTGACCGAACTCCGTCTGGTCAGCGCTACACACGCGTTGCAGGCTGTGTCACAGTGACACAGTCTGCACCGCGGCCCGCATGGTACGCTACTCAGCAGCGTACCATGCGGGCATGACTCGAGTATAAGCCGAGGGGGTGCTTTTTCAGCACAAAAAATGTGCTGAAAAACTCGGCTTATACTCGAGTATATACGGTATTTAAAGTTAAAAAATTCTAAATACTGTAAAGAGAGGAACAAAGCAGGAAGGTGCTCATAGGTTAGTAAATAAAAATCTTATAGAGAAATTAGGAGACTGTAATGGTTAGCATTACTGCCTCACAGCGCTGAGGTCGCGGGTTCGATTCCCACTACCGCCCTTACTGTGTGGAGTTTGTATATTCTCCCCGTGCTTGTGTGGGTTTCCTCTGGCTATTCCGGTTCCAGTGGCAAACGCAGGATTTCCAGACGGGGGTTTCCAAATGCTTAATTTTAGAGCGTGTGGCCTGTCAATGAAGAGGGCAGAATTAGTACTTAACCAGCTTTAATAAGTGTCATACAAAGTGTATTGTGTGTAATAATTCCAGCATATACAGGACCAGTGATCACAGTAAGCCATTAGATGCGTCAGTAGGCCATCCTGCCTGAGCTGAACGTATGTATTTTAGATGTGAGCACCATTCCAGACTATTGGAGCAAGTCTGGGAGCCTGGAGGAGCAGCAGAAGAACCTAGCACTGCCCTGGACATGCTGTATATGTACATATTGGGCTCTATAGCAGTGCTTGTTTTCCAGATCTTCTAGTTGGTGCACAGGTTATTTATGACTGGCTGATACATGTTAAAAGATCCACAGGTGGTGCAAAGTATTTCATGTGTGATACTGAGAAGAACATGCAGCACTAGTAACATTCTATTATATTACTATTTCTATTGTGGTCATGGTGTGGGCTGGGGAGGGGGGTTTCCAGGCAGACTGAAACCCCCCCTGCGTTTGCCTATGGGTTCCCTCCACACTCCAAAAATATACTGGTAGGTTAACTGGCTCCCCCCCAAAAAAAAATAACCCTGGTGTGTGTGTGTGTGTGTGTGTGTGTGGGCATGTGTTAGGAAATATTGAGTATTAGTTCCACTGGGGCAGGGGCTGATATAAGTAGGCAAATATTCTTTGTAAAGCGCAGCAGAATATGTATGGGCTATTAATTACTTGTGCATATATACTGTGTGTGTATGTATGTGTGCGTATATGTGTATGTATGTGTGTGTGTATATATATATATATATATATATATATATATATTAGCAATCCGGTGACCATATAGTAACGGAACAGGCAGCACCCTAGCGGACTTCATTTATAGGCAAAATCCTTTATTACCAACGTTTCAAGGCTTCACAGGTCTTGTCATCAGTGTATAGAAATACAAAAGTGTCAGTGCTTACCTTAAATAAGGATACTAATCCCATTGTGACCAATAGCGTGTCCTCCTTCCTCCTCCATCAGGGTGTTGCGTAGTGTATGACTTCATGGGGTGCAACGCTGCAACCAGTGGCACTGAACAGGTAACCTTAGAAACCCATAGACGCCAGTGTTTACAGAAAAAGACGAGGGTCAAAAAACCACACCATGTGTATACATCGCGGCACCCTGTAGGAGAAAGAACAGAGCAGAAACATTAAAGTGTATAAGGCATCTATATGCATAAAGAGGTGACATGTACAGTAGTGGAATTAATTCTGGACACTTAATAAAAAAAAAAATTATTTGATATTTATGCAGAAAATTCATATTCTGCTATACCAAATCAATACTTTAATGTTTTTATTTTAATCTATGAAGTTTCTACTTAATATTTTAACATGATTTGTCAGAGAGAGAGAGAGGAAACAGAGAGAAGGGGATGGAGAGATAGAGTGGGAGAAAGAAAAAGAGAGAGAGAAGGTTTTGAAATACACTTACCAGCCACTGTCAGTGGTGAAAGATGCAGGCTGTCACCAGTCACAGCAGGAAGCACGCTGACAGGATCCGGGAGCAGGTCTCACAAAAGCATCCATGCAGGCTCATGTGCTTTGTTCGGCACTCAATTCATCCAGACTGCGGCAGCCTTTACAATCAATCCTCAAAGCTAGTTGCAGCTCTGGTCGAAGTGTGAATAACGACTAAAATGGCTCTGAATATCTCAAAACGTGTTGAGTGGTCGCCTGTGAAGAGAGGCAAAGCCATGACGCTTCGTGAGGAAGGGTATACCTATGAAGAAATTGCAAAGAGGTTGGGTGGTGGGGCAACAAAGTCAGGTGTAGCCCACAATCGAGGAGTTGTTCGAAATTGACCCACAGAAGTGTATCTTTCAGCAGGATGGAGAGCCATGCCACACCGCCAACAGTTCAATGAAGTGGTTCGGTGATCACCAAATCACTGTCTTGTCTTGGCCAAGAAATAGTCCGGATTTAAATCCGATAGAAAATCTTTGATCAAGGCTTAAAGTGATGGTATCACGAAAAAATCCAATTAAGAGAGCTGGTCGAAGCCATAATCCAGACCTGGTACCACGTGATTTCACCTGAAGATCTGGGACGTCTGGTTCACTCGATGCCTCGACTAATCAAAGCTGTTCTTAAAAAACAGAGGAAATCCAATGAAATATTAATTTTGTGTGTTGCTGAAATTGCATTTTTGTTTTGTAATAGCATACCTGTAAAACTGGTTTTACTGAATTTTCACTGGAAATTTGACAAATGACAACTTAAAAATAAATAGTATTGATTATACTTATACTTTGATTGGAATATAAATAATAAGTGATTATAATGTAAAAATAATGACTAAATGCAAAATTTGTAAAATTTCCTGAAAGTGTCCATAATTAATTCCACTAGTGTACTGTATACAGATGTGCAACATAACATAAAAACGTGCATCTGGTATAAAAAATGCATATACAATCTACTAATACATAAATTCAGTCAACATAATAGTCACTTATTTATATATGTTTAATTAGGTCACAAACACATATAACATGGCATCCCCTGCTAGTTATGGAGAAACTAAAAGTATGGACACAACCACAGTATAAAAAGACCAATCTACCAAGTACATGGATAGTACAGAGGGGAAACAAGCATTAAATGAAAGCATTCTAAGTGATTTTATCATTTAAACTTTTGGATGTATAGCATCCAAGAGGTGAATCCACCTTGACTCAACTTGTAACAGTTTTCTAGCACAATCTCCACCTCTGGAAAAAGGTGGAACATGATCAATAATTTTATATCGCAAACAAGAGAGTGGATGACGGGCCTTCCTAAAGTGTTGGGCTACATGCTGGTCTGATTCTCTGCCGTCCAAAGAAGCTCTAATAGAGAAACGGTGCTTGGCCATGCACTCTTTAAACATGCGTGTTCTCTGGCCAACATAGCGCAGAGCTATTGTCAAGTGTATAATAGAATTGACAACACTTTTTAAATTGTTTTAAAAAAAATCAGATTACTCTGCATAATGGTAATAAAATAAAAGTTAACACGCAGAAAAACAGCAGCATAATCTTCATTGAGAAGTTCTATTTAAAATAAAAACAAATATAAATACTATAGAAAGAGAAATAAAGCAGGAACGTGCTCATAGTTTAGTGAATAAAAATCTTCTAGAGAAATGAGGGGACTGTGTAATGGTTAGCATTACTGCCTCACAGCGCTGAGGTCATGGGTTAGATTCCCACTACCGCCCTTACTGTGTGGACTTTATATATTCTCCCTGTGCTTGCGTGAGTTTCCCCTGAGTACTCCGGTTTCCTCCCACACTCCAAAAATATACTGGTAGTTTAACTGGCTCCCAAAAAAAATAACCCTGGTGTGTATGTGTGTGGGCATGTGGTAGGGAACATAGAGTGTAAGCTTCCCTGTGACAGGGACTGATATGAATGGGCAAATATTCTCTGTAAAGCGCTGTGGAATATGTATGCGCTATTAATAACTTGTGCATATATACTGTGTGTGTATACTATGTGTATATGTGTGTATATATATATATATATATATATGTAAGCATGTGTTTAGGCTTTTCTACTTCAGGGTCCATAGGCTATCCACAGGATACCTTGGGGTATAGGTGTGACGTCAGTCATCGGGCACCATAGAGTTAAGCTTTCAGCCTCCCAGGATGCACTAGGCTCCCCCTCCTATACCCCACCCCCGAGCCAAAGCACCTCAGTTTAGTTTGGTGCCCGGCCGGAGCCGGGTGCACCTGTTGGAGTGGGGGCTAGAAGAGCCCCTGAAGCTTTTTCTTCATGCAGCTGTGGCTGCACATCTGGATGAACAGCATGGACAGTCAGTCCTGACGTCCATGCTGTCGTCCCTACACCCCCGCCGGTACCAGAACGCCGGTACCGATCCGGGGATGCTGGTGAGCATCTGGGGTCACAGCTAGCGGTGACCCCAGATGTTCCGGACAATGGCCGGATTCAAGGGGAACAGCAGGTAAGCAGCGGGGTCCCGCGGTGGGTCCCCGCTGTCACATGGTCCAGAGTCCCCAGGAAGGGGGCTCCCTGGGGACTGGCTGCAGCGTGGAGCCAGGTATTGAACCTGCGCTTCCACTACCCCCTGGGACAGCGGACCGCAGCAGAGCGGTAGCGCTGCGGCGTCCCGGGGGTTAAATGCATGCCAGGGGAGCGCGCCTTCCCTGTCTCACAGCCAGCGCCTCCCCCGCTGCACACAGCCCTCTCTGCACACTGCCGACTGGTCCTGTGGCAGCGCTCCTCCCCCAGGCCAGCCTCCTCTCTGCTCCTCGGCGGCCATCTTTCCAACGCATGGTGAACGCTGCTGGAAGCGCTAGACGGAAGCATCGTGGTCTGGGTCCCCCCGCATACCTCTCCTCCAATTTGGGTCAGGTCTGTGTATGCTGCGCTGTGTCCTACCAGGCCCTGTGTCTGCGTAGTTGAGTGATCAGCGCTGTTAGTGCAGGAATTGATTTTTCTTTGCATTGTATGTGACTGTGCTAGCGCTGCTGCCTGTAACTTTTCTTCTAACTGTCAGCTTTATTACTGTCCCTGTCCTTTCTGCTAAGCCCTTGCGGTGCGGTGCTGCAGGGTGGTCTCTCGCCTATTTAATATATAATTGGTGAGAGGGGTCACATACTTGGTGCCATCATGTCTGAAAGTGATTTTCCTCTCCGTCTACAGTGTGCTACGTGTAAAGTACCGTTAGCGGAGGGGGAGGGTAGCGCGGAGGGCCTCTGCCGGCAGTGTTTGTCTGTGGCGCGGCCTATTACGGTTACAGCACCGGTACAGGGGCCGCCCTGGGCTTGTTTCGCTCAGGCGCTTACAACCTTAGTGGGCCAGTTAGCTCCGCAGCCCGCGTTTACGCAGATGGGTTTGTCCCAGCAGTCAGTGGTGTCGTCACCCATGCAGGGTTTCCCACGACAATTGGTGGTACCCCACAGTCTCCCTATTTCCCCGCTCCCGGTTTCTCAGGAGCCGGTGTGGGTTAACTCCCTGACGAGTTCGGTACAGCACTTGTCCGATGTGTTGCAAGGGGAGTCTGTGATGCGGCCACATAAACGGCCGGTGGCGTCTGTCGGCTCCTTATGAGGATGACGAGGGGACGTCTGATGATGGGGAGATTCTGGATCCTTACGATCAGGAACCTCTCCATACTAAGGACGCTGACGCTAAGTCCAAGGTATATATTCCTGGACTTATTCGGGCAGTCCGCACAGCCTTGGTGATTGAGGACGAAGTTCCCCCAGCGGCTAAATCAAAGTATGCCTTTTTTAAAGATGTGAAGGGCGATGCCACAGTCTTTCCTCTTTCGGGTCAGTTAGTGGACCATTTAGAGGAGGCGTGGAAACAGCCTGGCAAAAGATACCAGCCGCAGAGGCGCCTGGCAGTGGCTTATCCGTTCGCGGATAATTATTTTGCAAAGTGGGAATCCCCTCCACAGGTGGATTCTCACGTGACCCGTCTTGTCCGTAGTGCCACATTGCCGATGCCATCCATGTCCTCCCTTAAGGATGCTACGGACCGCAAGGTGGAGATCTGCCTGAAGTCCGCTTATTCCCTTGCGGGGGGGCATCACGGCCGGCT
Organism: Taudactylus pleione; assembly: GCA_031769625.1. Classification (NCBI taxonomy): domain Eukaryota; kingdom Metazoa; phylum Chordata; class Amphibia; order Anura; family Myobatrachidae; genus Taudactylus; species Taudactylus pleione. Next base: position 5,323,883 of record JAUIMM010000516.1, on the reverse strand, counting down.
ATGGCCATTTGCTGGGTTGCCAGAGCGATGGAGCGCTGGGCGGATTCATTAGAGGCGTCTTTTGATTCCGACTGTCCGGTCGAACAGGCGGAGTTGATTGGTAATCTCCGTGATTCGGCCACTTATATCAACGAGGCGGCCTTAGACATTAGTACTCTGGTGTCTAGAATTTCTTCAGCAACGGTGGCTGCTCGTCGCACCTTGTGGCTGCGATCCTGGAAGGTGGACGCAGATTCCAAAAAGGGTTTGGAGGCGTTGCCATTTACTGAAGAAGTTCTCTTCGGTCCGGGTCTGGACAAGATTGTGGCCATGCTGGCGGCAGCCAAATCGGCTTGTCTCCCGTCGGCCGCTGCTCCTTCTGGTTATGGACCATCGTCCTTTCGGTCTTATAGGGCCCAGGGCAGGCCCAAACCACAGTCTTTTCCTCGACAGGCTGGCCCTAAGAAATCGGCCAAGCCCCGGAAGCAGGCATGGAGTACCAGACGTCCGGCCCCTAAGCCAGATGACAAGCCTGCGGCCTGACGGTCCGGGCCTCCCTTTGGGGGATCCCAAAGTGGGAGGCCGCCTGCTGCAGTTCGCCCAGTGTTGGTCGGTCACTACGACAGACACTTGGGTTCTCGAGGTGGTCTCCCACGGGTACGCCCTCTCTTTCCGGCACAGACCCCCGGCTCGATTCTTCACTACGGGTCTACCATCAGACCGGAACAAGGCTACGGAGCTGCGGAAGGTATTGCACACTATGCTCCAGGCTGGAGTTATAGTGCCTGTTCCATTCTCCCAGAGGGGCCAGGGTTTCTATTCAAATCTTTTTTTGGTACAGAAACCCAATGGGTCGTATCGTCCGATTCTCAACCTCAAGGCTCTCAACAAGTCTTTGCGGGTTCCGAAGTTTCGGATGGAGACCCTACGGTCCATCATTCTGGCGCTGGAACCTGGGGACTACATGGTGTCATTGGACATACAGGACGCTTACCTGCATGTCCCTATTCTTTTGCGCCATCAACAGTTCCTCAGGTTTGCAATCCGCAGCGACCACTTCCAGTTTCGGGCGTTACCTTTTGGCCTGGCGACAGCACCACGTGTGTTCACCAAGGTGATGGCGGTCATGGCGGCTTCTCTGCGGCTGCAGGGAGTCCGCATGTTGCCGTACTTGGACGACCTTTTATTGGTGGCAGGATCTCCAGTGCTCCTTCTACGCCACTTGGACCTGACCGTTGCGCTACTGCAGCGGCACGGCTGGCTGATCAACTGGCAGAAGTCCACTCTAATCCCGTCTCGGCGGATTCTGTACCTCGGAGCCTTATTGGACTCGGAACAGCAAAGGATCTTCGTGACGGAGGACAAGATCTCTGCTTTACAGTCAAGGGTGCGCAGTTGTCTGCACAGCCGCCGGGTGTCCTTACACTCGGCGATGAGGTTACTGGGCTCCATGGTGTCGGTGTTCGACATGGTGGAATATGCCCAGTTTCTCTCCAGACCTCTGCAGCACCTGATCCTGTCCAAGTGGAACGGGCTGCCTCAGTCTCTGAAGTCCCAGACGATTGTGCTCACCCCGGAGGTTCGCCTGTCCCTTGCCTGGTGGTTGCAGACGACCCATCTCAACAAGGGACGTCCGTTCTGGGTACCGAATTGGGTCCTGTTGACAACGGACGCCAGTCTTTGGGGCTGGGGAGCAGTTTCGGGTCCACACTTGTTCCAGGGCAGGTGGACGCCGACAGAAGCGGAGCTTCCAATCAATATCTTGGAACTCCGTGCTGTCTTCAATGCTCTCCAGCAGGCACATCGGGTTCTCCAGGGTCGTCCGGTACAGGTCCAGTCGGACAACGCTACCACTGTGGCCTACATAAAAAGGCAAGGAGGAACCCGAAGTCGGGCGGCTCTCGTGGAGGTCTCTCGGATCCTGGTATGGGCGGAGCGCAATCTTCCGGCCATATCAGCGGTCTTCATCCCGGGAGTGCTAAATTGGGAGGCGGACTTTCTAAGTCGCCAGGACGTTCATCCGGGGGAATGGTCCCTGCACCCGGACGTTTTTCAACTGCTGGTGGACAGATGGGGTCTTCCAGAGATCGACCTCATGGTGTCCCGGTACAACAACAAGTTGCCGCTGTACGGGTCTCGCACAAGAGACGAAGGGGCGTCTCTGGTGGATGCTCTGTCTGTCCGGTGGACGTTCCGGTTCGCATACCTGTTCCCTCCGGTCTCCCTTCTTCCACGGGTAATCCGGAAATTCAAACAGGAAGGAGGGACGCTCCTGTTGATAGCTCCCGCGTGGCCCAGACGGCACTGGTTCTCAGACCTTCAGGGTCTGTCCGTGGACAGTCCTCTGCGGTTGCCGCTACGACCGGACCTTCTGTCACAGGGTCCTTGTCTTCACCCGGACCTGACTCGGCTGTCTTTGACGGCGTGGCTGTTGAGACAGCCATGCTGAGGTCCAGGGGGTTTTCCAGCTCTGTGGTGCGTACCATGTTACGAGCTCGGAAGCCGTCTTCCGCGAGGATATACCATCGCGTGTGGCATACGTTCTTCCATTGGTGTCGACCGAGAGGTTATGCACCGCCGGAATTTCGTCTGTCTCGGATACTCGCCTTCCTACAAGCGGGACTAGGTCATGGGCTTCGCCTTGCTTCTTTGAAGGTACAGGTTTTGGCCCTGTCTGTCTTTTTTCACCGTAGGATTGCTACAATCCCGGATGTGCGCACCTTTATGCAAGGTGTTCTCCGCATTCAGCCGCCCTTTGTTCCACCTGTGGCGCCTTGGGATTTGGCTGTGGTCCTGAGGGCTCTCCAGGGACCGCTATTTGAACCACTGGGCTCAGTGGATCTTAAATGGCTAACAGCTAAGACTGTTTTCCTTCTGGCTATTGCTTCGGCCAGACGTGTTTCTGATTTAGGGGCTCTTTCTTGTAAACCCCCTTTCTTGGTTTTTCATGGGAACAGGGCAGTGCTCCGCACTCGTCCCGAGTTTCTTCCCAAAGTTGTTTCCCAGTTTCATGTTAACGCGGAAATCGTTGTTCCGGCCTTTAACTCACCTGGTCTGTCAGTGGGTGAGGCCTCTTTGGATGTCGTGCGGGCCTTAAGGACTTATGTTGATCGCACTTCTTCGTTTAGGAAGTCGGACGCCTTGTTTGTCCTCTATGGCTTCCGTAAAAAGGGTTGGCCTGCTTCAAAGCAAACTTTGGCAGCCTGGATCCGTATGGCTATTTCTGAAGCTTATCTTCATGAAGGCCTGCCGGTTCCTCCTTCTGTGAAGGCTCATTCCACTAGGTCTGTGGGTCCTTCGTGGGCAGCTCGACGTGGTGCCTCTGCAGTCCAGATCTGCAAGGCTGCTACGTGGTCCTCTGTCCATACCTTCGTGAGGTATTACAGGTTTGACACCTTCGCCTCTCAGGATGCTTCCTTCGGGCGGCGGATTCTCCTTTCTGCACAGGAGCATCCCCACCCTTAAAGGATACTGCTTTGGGACATCCCCAAGGTATCCTGTGGATACCCTATGGACCCTGAAGTAGAAAATATGAGATATGGTAAGAACTTACCCTTGTTATCTCTATTTCTACAAAGTCCATAGGGTTCCACAGGACTCCCGCCCTGTCGCACCTGTGCTGCAGATGGGCTTTGCTCTGGTTACCGTTTTTTCCGTCTCCCTCTGGTGAGAATGTGATTCTTGTGTGTGTCCAGATCTTTTTTCTCTCTCTTCCTTCTCCTCCTCCGGCCTATGGCTTGGTAACTAACTGAGGTGCCTTGGCTCGGGGGCGGGGTATAGGAGGGGGACCCTAGTGCATCCTGGGAGACTGAAAGCTTAACTCTATGGTGCCCGATGACTGACGTCACACCTATACCCCAAGGTATCCTGTGGAACCCTATGGACTTCGTAGAAATAGAGATAACAAGGGTAAGTTCTTACCATATCTCATATTATTTGTAATATTTAAAATTTTCCTTTCACCCATCAATGGATATGATGATACGGAGTTCCTGGTATCAATAGCTATACTACACACCAAAAATGTGAGAACATAGTTGTGTTATTTTTGAGTTTAATATATAAAAATAAGGAATAAAAATTAGTACATCATAAAAAGATCAGAAAGCATATCCGTATCACTTTACCCAAATCTAGAAGTTCATCTTGTCCACATTACAGACTGAGAGTAGGGAGCTTCAGGTCCATGTGTCCAAGGCTCAGGTAAGGTTATGTCCTGAAACCATCTAACAGAACTTCCTCGGGGATATACACCTATCAGCCATAACATTATAATCACCTGCCTAATATTATGTAGGTCCCCCTAGTGTCTCCAGAACAGCTCTGACCTGTCAAGGTGTAGACTCCACAAGACCTCTGAACATGTCCTGTTTTATCTGGCACCAAGGTGTTAGCATTAGATCCTTTAAGTCATGTAAGTTGCAAAGTTCGGCCTTCATGGCTCCACTAGACGAATTTGGAGGCGATGATAACACCTTGAACCATTCCTGAACAATTTTGGAGTTTGACAGGGAGCATTACTCTGCTGAAAGAGGCCACTGCCGTCAGGGAGTACCATTGCCATGAAGGGGTGTCCTTGGTCTGCAACAATTTTCAGGCAAGTGGTACGTGTCAATTTAAAATCCACATGAATGCCAGGACCCAAGGTTCCCCAGCAGAACATTGCCCAGAGCATCACACTGTCTCTTGTGGCTTGCCTTCTTCCCATAGTTCATCCTTGTGCCACCTCTTCACCAGGCAAACGACATACATACTCCCAGCCACCCAGAAGATGTAAAAGAGAAAGTGATTAATCAAACAAGGCCACCTTATTCCATTGCTCTATGGTCCAGTTGTAAAGATCATGTGCCCATGGTTTGTGCTTTCAGCGGTGGACAGGGCTCAGCATGGGCTCTCTAACCAGTCTGTGGCTACACAGTGTATTCTGACACTTTTCTACCATAGCCAACATGAACTTTTTAAGCAATTTGTGCTACAGTAGCTCTTCTGTGAGATCAGACAAAACAGGCTAGCGCAACACTCGGCCTTGAGCATCTGTGACCATGTCACCAGTTCACTCGTTGTCCATCCTTGCACCACATTTGGTAGGTACCTACCACTGCGCATACCGGTAACATCCCACAAGGCCTGCTGTTTTGGAGATGTTCTGTCCCAGTCATCTAGCCATCACAATTTGAATGTTGTCAAAGTCGTTCAGATCCTTACACTTGCCCATTTTTCCTGCTACCAACACATCCACTTCAAAAACGGAGTGTTCACTTGCTGCCTAATCTATCTCAACCCTTGCAATCAGATAATCATTGCTATTCACTTCACCTGTCAATTGTTTTAATGTTATAGCTGATCTTTATATGTGTATTTATATGTGAAGACTGGACCCTGAAGTACACCTGCAGCCTTCATTTTTTTACATTGTGCTTGCCTATAATCTGGAAAACTATGCAGATTAGGAGTAAATGACAGTGCAGGCAGGCGTATGGAATGGGCTATATCATGAGCAGACTTATTTACAGAACAGAAATCAGTACAGCTTCCAAAATCACTTGAGTTTAAGAAATCACTGCAGAACAAAGGGGGTGATTCAGTTGCGGACAGATATGCTATCGCAGCTGCTAACATGGTAGCAGCGGTGAAAGCTGTAATATGGTAATGCAGCAGGAGATGTCATGCCTCCGGCATGCATTACTGAGCCAAGCTGCATCCAAGGACGCAGCATCAGATCATCTGTGAACCCTTTGGCCGGCTGAGTGACCATAGGCGGCGACACACCTCTGTCTTGGGAAACTGAGGCTGTCGCCTCTCCCACCCTGTCCAGAAATGGCAGCAGACTGTCAATCACTGACAGTCTGCTGCTGGACTGTATGTGGGATTGCAGACCAGTACTGCACATGCGCAGTATGGGTAGACGCATGCTCAGATTCCCGATAATCGTGAACCTGCATGATCCCTGTCACTGCATTCACAGCTGAATCACCCGCTGAAATTATTCTGCAGACCAAAATTGAAGACCATGTCTAGCAGGGCTGCCATCATTGGGAAATGCTGGGACTGGAGTCCTATTCCCGGTTAGAAGGGGGCCTGCCCGCAATGCTAAATTTTGCCAGGATCCAAGATTGTGGATTGATTATGCGGTCTGCAACAGTCTGAATGTATTGAGTGCTAAGCTGCTCGTGAGCTTGCCGGGCACTCTGCTAAGACCCCCAGGGTGGTTGCTGTTAGATGAGACAGTGAGTGAAACAGTTTACTGTCAAAGTTTATCGTGCAAACACGGAGCCTGACTAACTCCGTATTTCATGTATGCGGCTGTTGGAAAAGTAATTTAACACAGCACTTTGGAAGAGATGACCGTGACAGTGGGTGTATGAAGCCAGCCCCAGTGTCCCGGTTTTATGGAATTGTGTGGCCCTGACAAAGTTCAAACCCAGGCAAAAACCTAATCCTGGTCAAACTACACCACCATGCGAAATTTGGTGGAGCTAGGTACAAAACTCTGGGCATGCATAAAGGAAAGAGACAGTCGGACAGACAACACTTTCTTGCTTAATGTGTGTGTGTGTGTATGTATATATATATATATATATATATATATATACACACACACATCTGTTAGTGAATGTTAGTTAAATGCCTTTTCAAATAGAGAATATCAAACAAAATTTCTCGCTCTCTGTTTGCAAATATTTTCAGTAAGAAACCATTGGAACTGAGGGAGTATAAACGACCCTCACCAAAGCTTTTTTTCTGTCATCACAAGGTTTCAGACATCCAATGCCCCAAATACATTTGTGCTAGGTGCGTGAATGCCGTACTTATGAAAATTTTACTTTAGAAGAATTTTCTAAATCGAATTCGATTTGGTTTGATTTTGAGCAGTGATATAATGTTCGTTTTGTATGCTCATGTGCAAATCTAACATCAAATCCCACTCAAAATCGAACCTCAAATCCCCAAAGCAATAGACCTGCTTCATGCTGTCGTTTTTAGCATGAGCAGGTCTAATTGAGACAGATGCATGTATAGATCAGTGGGATCCATGCATGCATCTTTGTGTAAAATGCTTGTAAAGTGTTAAATAAAAAAATAAATAAAAGCACAACCAGCCACGGACTTTTCATAGCCAGTCCTAGTTGTGAAAATACAGGTGTCGGGGATAGCCCCAGGCTATCAGCCCAGGCCTGGGGTGCCTTGGAGAGGGGGACCCCAGGGATCCCCGGCTGGGCTGACTAGCAGTCAGGGCTAATGCGTAGGACGGGGGACCCAGTGAAAGGATTTCCCTGGCTGTGGCATCCCCCCAACTCCTGTTAGAAAGAATCCAGTAGTGGTTATGGCAAATACAGGGAACTCCTACTCATTTTGTTCCCTGTATTTCCAATAGAGATGTCTCTAACCAATGAATGATGGCAGGTAAGAGGTTGTTGTTGTTTGTTTTTTTATTATTATAGCGCTCACAATGTTTTCTATGCAGCAGTGCATAAAAGGAATTTGTCGAGCCCAGATTCCTTGCACAGTAAAGCTTACAATCTGGTGTCCGTTGGCTTTTGAACACGAGGACACAATTTCACTTGCTGAAGGTCCTGACCTTCAGATCTAAACAATGACCTCCAGAATGTTTTAACACAAAATAGAAAACCTATTGTAAAGTAAAACCTGTCACGCTCTACAATTGTTGTTTACAGTGTAGTTTTATATATTCAGTTAGGACCAAAACAGCAAGAAATAAATTTTAACATTGCCCTAGAAAAATATAATTGTGAAGTTATTTAAATCTCTGCTAATTACTTTTTATTTAACATTATTTATTATTAAATAAATTTAGTGCAAGGCAAGCTTGTGTATCAATAAATGTAAAATCTGAAGCCATACCCCTCTATGCTGCCTTTAGGACAGGACCTGCCTAATGTATTTATTTAACTCCAGTTAAGACCAAGAGAGTCAAATATTTAGGCTTGTTTATTACATCCCAGTACCATGTTTTGTACCAGAAGAATTCCACCCTCCAACCTTCCCTTCTTTGTCAAACTGTAATCTGACCTATCCTCCTGGTGGAAATATCTCATAATCTTGTGGATGGGCAGGATCATATGGGTAAAATGGACATAATGTTTAAGTGGCTGTAGCTCTTTCAAAGCCTACCTCTTGTGGTCCTACTCTCATTGATGAAGAACGTTCAACAGTCCATTGTACCATATATCTTGAACGACAAACCTCCAAGATTATCTTCCAATTTTCTTAAAAAATCTATACCTAGTGGAGGTTGTCAGGTCTCCCTTACATACCATTATACTTCCTAGTGGCCCAGTTTACACAAATTGGTGCTACTTTTGTCCCTCCCAGTAGTGATCTTCTTTCTTGACATTCAGGCTGTGATATGACAAACCATCCATCTAGTGGTGTTAATTTAATAAAATAAATTGCTAACATCTCCCCCATTGCATTGAATATTGAGTAACAACTTGAAGATATGTGTTCTATAATCGCTTACTGCCAATCTTACACCTGCCAGCTCTTCCATGAACCCTATTTATGGAAACCCTACATTCGTCCAGAATTTTCTCTTACAAGATTATTTCACTGACTTTGAGCAGAACTGAAATATCCTAACGATTTTGCCATAAGGGGCCGATGGCTTGCTCTCTTTGACAAAAAAAATTCTGTTCCATACCCGGAGGTCATTTAAGTTCATACAAATAAGAAATGTTCTATCCTCTCTTAGGGATCTCATACCCTTATAGACGCTATGCCTGTTGCAGATGTGGATAATATTTTCACTTTGGCTTTTTACTTGCCGCTCATCTCCCACACTCAAATTCTATCAGGGAAAAAGAAATGTTATAGAAGATATATTACATCACCGAGAGGTTGAGTATGATGTTCACAGGCTACACCCCCTACTTTTGGAGAAATTGTGGTTACTAATAGTAAAGTTCGATTTTACATTCAGTTTAATGTTCGATTTAGCTCACCTCAAATCGAATGTACAAATCTCTGTCAAAATCCCATATTTATGAAAATTTGACTTTAGAAGAATTTTCTAAATCAAATTCGATTTGGTTCGATTTTGAGCAGTTATATAATGTTCGATTTTGTATGCTCATGTGCAAATCTAACATCAAATCCTACTCAAAATCAAACCTCAAATCCCCAAAGCAATAGACCTGCTTCATGCTGTTGTTTTTAGCATGAGCAGGTCTAATTGAGACAGACGTAAAATGCTTGTAGAGTGTATAATAAAAAAATAAATAAAAGCACAACCAGCCACGGACTTTTCATAGCCAGTCCTAGTTGTGAAAATACAGGGGACAATCAACCCGCACCACCAAAGGGTGCCGGGGATAGCCCCAGGCTATCAGCCCAGGCCTGGGGTGCCTTGGAGAGGGGGACCCCAGGTGGGTCAGGGGTAGTGCTTAGGACGGGGGACCCAGTGAAAGGGTTCCCCTGGCTGTGGCATTACCCCCCCCCCCCCCCCTGTTAGAAAGAATCCAGTGCTGGTTATGGCAAATACAGGGAACTGCTACTCATTTTGTTCCCTGTATTTCCAAAATAAGGACTGGCTCGCTTAGCCCAGTGCTGGCTGTGCTAAATACAGGGAACCCTTACGTCTTTTGTCCCCTGTATTTTCACAACCAGGACTGGCTATGAAAAGTCCCAGGGCTGGTTGTGCTTTTAGGGGGGCGCCCCACGTCATTTATTTATTTTTTATTGTAACACTCTACAACCATTATACACAAAGATGCATGCATGGAATTCACTGATCTATGCATGCATCTGTGTCAGTCAGACCTGCTCATGCTAAAATCGAAAGCATGAAGCAGTTCTACTCATTTGGGGATTTGAAGTTCGATATCAAATATTAGTACATAAGGGATGTGTGTTAGTCTATGTAAAAGGTCTGATGTTTTCCGATGTTCAATTTTGAGTTGGATTTGAGTGAAATTCGGTTTTAGGTACGATTTGACATTAGATTTTGCCTTTAGTAAATCAACTGCAAAATCGAATGTCAAATCACTCAAAAATCAAAATCGAACATTAGTAAATATACCCCATGGTCTTTAACCTTTTAAACAATATGTTAGGAACTTTGGCAGGATTTCCAGACTTTTCCACTATGCCAACAACCTCTACTCCCCCTAGGTGCGTACACACATAATGATTTTTTTAACGATTTAACTATAACGACGTCATTATCGTTAAATCGTTAGTAAAATCGTTCATCTTTTTAAGGTGAACGATAATCGTTCATGCGCGATCACGTTTGTAGTTTGTAGTTCATCGTCCATTCTGACTGTCAAACGATTTTCGTTCAGAAAATCGTTCATGTTGAACAGAATGAGCGATAAACGATGAACGATTTAAATTCACTGTATGCATGATTAAAAACTCATTCATCGTTCATGAAAATCTTTCAGTAATTTAGTAACCAACAATTTTTAGTCAACGATTTTCATTCGCTTTTTCAAGGGAAAATCTGAACGAAAATCGTTCACGAAAATCGTTGGTTACTAATATCGTTATATGTGTACCCACCTTTAGTACTCAAAAGCTGTATTTGGCACATTGTAGCTTCGGAATAAAGTTTTATTATGATCATGTTTTATTTAAATGGAGCCCCTAAGAATCCCTAGCACCATACAAAGACAATACAATTGCGTAACCAATCAATACAATTTAAAATATTTTAAATAAATCAAACCGACATTACAGGCACAAAATCCAAACCAAACCATGAAATACCCTCCTACCCCTTGTTGGAGAGGTTTGGACGGCATGGTTTTTCAGAGAGGGCTAGGAACAATCTTGGCTCCTACAAAAGACCCCCACCTCCCAGACACTTAGGGCCTGATTCAGACCCGGTCGCAAGCGCTGAGCGCTCGCAACCGGGTCGATGGTGGCCCACAGCGCATGCGCGAGACCCGGCTAGCGACTTGCAATCCGTCGCTCCGGGTCTCGCACCAAAGGGGGCGAGCTGTTGATGTTGAGTGACAGCTCGCCCCCTTTGGTGGGATGGCTGCCCAAATGGAGGCATTCCCATGAGAACGCCTGCCGTTTGGGGGCAGCCCCACTGACATCACTCGTGATGTCAGTGGAGAGATTCCGGCTCTGTTAGAGCTGAAATCTCTCTGGGGCTTGCGGCCATGAGACCCTACCACAAGGGTCTCGTTGCAAGCCCAATGGTCGTGATGGTCTTGACCATCGCGACCATCATCCTGGCAGCTCGCAATAGCTGTGGGTGGTCAACCACAGCTATGCGAGCGGCCAAGAGGCCGCTCCAAAAAAAGAAAAGCCCGGCCCTGGTTCAGAGCAAGCGGCTCTGAATCAGGCCCTTAGTTCCTTCACTAGTCCTTAAATAGGTTTTGCTGTTCCAAACTGCCTGACCACTCTTGGTTATTGTCTCTCCTTATAGCACACTACTGTGATTGAAATACACTTAGTGCTTTGCCCTAAATTTAAAAAGGACACTTTCCAAGAAATTAAGTAAATCTGTAGATTAAAATGATATTGTAAAGGCTGCAATTACTGAGCTGAATAATGTAAATTAAATTACTAGAGCGTTTATATGTAACCAAATATGTCCATCATACTCCCTTCTCTGCAGACAGTTCCCATGTTGGGATGTAGTCGTCATCCCGGCGTGCAGGATGCCAACGGTCTAAGTACCGGCCCCAAAATCCTGACAGGTCTGGATCGGGCACAAGTATCCCGACTGGCGGCATCCTGAAGGTAAGTATCGGGGTGTTAGGGAGAGATTAGGGTGCGGGGTTAGGCATCGGGGAGGGAGTGTTAGGATTTGGGTGCCGGGAAGGGGAGGTTAGGTTTAGGCATCGGGGAGGGGTGTTACTTTTAGGGTATGGCTGAGGAGGAAATTAGAGTAGGGGTTGGGAAAATGCTTACCATGTGTTCCTATGGGTGTCAGGATTCTGGCTGTCGGTAATCTGACCAGCGGCATCCTGACAGGATTTCACACCCAACCCTCCATGTTAGTAGGACGGTGCTTCTATAGGTTTCAGTGACTCCTTCACAGAAGTATACTTTGTGAATTAGTAGATTCATATACAGGTTGAGTCTCCCATATTCAAATATTCCAAAATACGGAATATTCCGAAATACGGAATTTTTTTGGCATGACTGAGATAATGAAACCTTTGATTTTTGATGGTTCAATGTACACAAACTTTGTCTAAGGCACAAATTATTAATAATATTGTGTAAAATTACCTTCAGGCTGTGTGTATAAGGTGTATATGAAACATAAATGAATTTAATTTCTGTACACAAACTTTGCTTGAGCCACAAAATTATTGAATATATTGTATAAACTTACATGCAGGCTGTGTGTATAAGGTGTATATAACACATAAATGCATTCTGTGTGTATATTTGGGTCCTATTCCCAAGATATTTCATTATGGTATGCAATTATTCCAAAATACGGAATATTCCGTTATCCAAAATACCCCTGGTCCCAAGCATTTTGGATATGGGAGACTCAACCTGTACTGAGATGGGTTCAGGAAAGTCATTTAACTTATACAACCATACATGAGAACACTGCCCTAATCATGTAGATTGAACTTCAGCTGTCTGTAGTCCAGTCTGTAGATAATTCTTTACTTTCAACCAGAGCTGCAGTGGAATGTTTTCTTAACTCTGAACAAAGTATTATAACTCCATCATTCATATTCAAAGTGTTTTTTATATTATGTCTTTGTCTGTCATGCACACCACTTACTAAAACACTAAACCCCAAAATTGTAATTTGCAGATTTGAACCATGAACTTGCAATACGTATTGCATTCTGCCGCACCTTTTAAGTATTTAACATTAAAACATACAGCTGTTCCTTCTCCAACATCTATAGTATAGTGTCTTGTTGGGATATGATACAGGTTAAAAAGTAGAGCTTGAGTTGCAGTAATATCACTGCTCCTGTTTTTGAATCCATTAATCCATGTGCTGTATTTCTTCAAGCAGTTTGTCTCACTGTCTTTTCGTGTATTTGATCCACATCTCCATCATGACCTGCTGCAGGGGTGGGCAACAGAGTATGTTGCATATACATAACTCGTAACTGTCCAGAGTTAGGCTTTGCCATGTTGGTCATAAAGTAAAGATAAATGTCCCATTCATTGGTGCTCTGCAGTGTTGAATGCTTGCATAATACAATGATTGTGTGTAGGAAGGAAGATATGGGGTAGATGAATGTATCAAAAGCAGTAGCAGAATGGTTCTGACAGTCATGTCTGCCCATCCTGCACTTGGCTGCAACCCTATTTAGAATGCGCGTGTCCATCTCGTCTCAGAACATGGTACATGTCATACTTTGCTTGGGTGGGTGGTTTGAATACCTCAGAAACTGCTGATCTGGGTTTATAGTCACTTGAGTTCATACAAATAAATATGTACTACAGTCTCTAAAGTTTATGGAAAATGATGTGCAAGACCAAAAAAAAAATCAGGGAGTAACAGTTCTGTAGGTGACAGCTCCATTTTAATGGTAGAGCTCAGTGAAGACTGGTCGTATTGATTCAAGCTGACAGGATGGCGACTATAACTGAAGTAATGTACAACAGTGGTACACAAAAAAAGCATCTCTGAAAGCTCAGTATTTTGAACATTAAGTAGAGGGACTTAAGCAGCAGAAGATGAACCTGAGTTCCATTTTTGTCAGTAAAGCACAGGAATCTGAGGCTACAGTGAGCACAGGCTCGCCAGAACTGGACAGTTGTCTGGTCTGACGTATATAAATTTCTGCTGAGAAATGAAGAAGGTAGGTTCAGAATTTGGTGTAAACATGAATCAATGCATCCATCCTACTTTGCGTTAATGGTTAGTATGGTGTTGGTAGTGTAATGATTTGGGGAGAGTTATCTTGCTCACATTAGGATCCTTAATACCAACTGAGCATTATTTAAATGCCACAGCTTATTTGAATATTATTTTGGTTATGTCCATCACATTATGGCCACAGTCTGCCCATTTTCTAATAACCACTTCCAGTAGTATAAATGCACCTCATTTCAAGCTAATTCTAAGAACATGACAATTTTATTATTAAACTTTATAGGGCACCACAATTCGTCCACATGGTTAAGTAGTGGATGGATATGCTTTTATGAACAGGTGGAGGGAATGGGAGAGATCAGGAGGGAGATGTAGAGTTGAGTGTTGTCAGCATAGGGGTGATACTGGAGGCCAAAGGAACGGATGAGTTCACCCAGAGAAGAGGTTTACATTGAAAAGAGCAGAGGGCCAAGGACAGAACCCTGGGGGACGCCCACGGGAAGGATAGATGGGGTGAGGTGGAACCAGAGGTAGAGACAGAGAAGGATTGGTCAGCAGTGTAGGAGGTGAACCAAAAAATTGACAGTGTCAGAGAGGCCCATGGTCTGAAGGGTGCACAGTAGAAGGGGTCAAGGTTGTTTTTTTTATTAGAATAGTTGAGACAAGAGCAAGTTTGAAGGATGAGGGAAAGATTGAAGAGGTAGCAAGGTGGGTGCAGGCAGTGGGGGAAAGGGAGTGAAGGAGGCAAGGGGGATGGGATCCAGGGGGCAGGTGGAGGGGGGAGAGGATAAAATAAGGGAATGGACTTTGTCTCCCTTGGTGGGGGGAAGGAGCAAAAGGCTAGGTGGCACGAGGGAGGGGAGGGTAGCATGGGTGGGGCAGCAGAAGAGTGATGGAAGAGATTTCATGATTTTGGAGTTAAAAAGGGAGGTAAAGCAATGGCAGTGAAGGAGGGTGGGGGGCGAAGAAGTGGATTTAATGTGGCAAAGAGGCAGTGGGGATGGATGACTGAGAAGAGATGAGAGATTTGAAGAAGGTTTGCTTGACAAGGGAGAGTATACAGCAGTAGGAAGAGAGAATGAAATTGAAGTGGAGGAAGTCCGCTAAGAGCAAGTGTTTCTCCAGTGACATTCGGTGGTGTGAAGGCATTTATGTAGGATCCAGGTAAATTTGGTGTGCCAAGGTTGGGGCTTTGAGTGGCAAAGTGGGATAGAAGAGGTGGGGGCACTGAGTCGAAAGCAGGTGTGAGGTTGTAGAAAGAGGCCGTCTGGGGCAAGCCAGGGTGGATAGAGGGGAGAGGAGAGTATCAAGGAAGTGACAGACAGTGTGTGAGGGAGAAGAACTACTGAGAATGGTCAAAAGAGGAGGAAAGAGCAAGAAATTTGGTGTAAGCTGGGCCACCTAGAATGAGGAAGGGGAGGTCAGAGGAGAAGTAGTGGGGAGCCAGGCAGCACAGTTTTCAAGGAGTTAATGAGCTTAGTGTACTCCAATGACCTCTACAGTCACTGCATCTCAATCCAGTATGGCACCTTTGGGATGTGATCGTACAAAAGATTGTCATATGAATGTGCAACCAGCAAACATTTGTATGATGCCTACATTTCAACATGGATTAGAATCTCTAAAGCATGTTTCCAATATGTTGTTTAATCCAAAAACATGCATGTAGGTTAATTAGTTGATGACTAAAAATGTAACCATGTGTGTTAGGGTATTAAGACTCTAAGGGGGACAATTCAATTTAAGGCAATGTGCTGCTAAACATCACTGTGATATTCAGTCTCTCACATCTCATTTCCGAAAGGAACATTGTGGCCATTGACGCTATGCTCCCTATGGGACTCCAATGGGACAATGTCAATTACAACTATTCTTTGGACAGCACTGCGTAATGGGTAAAATAATATTTACACTGTGCTACTGCATGATATATTGAGGCTAGGGGATATGTTTACTAAAGTGAGAGTTTTTAGAAGTGGAGATGTTGCCCATAGCAAGCAATAAGATTCTAGCTATTATCTTCTAGAAGGTGCTAGATAAATAAGTAGAATCTGATTGGTTGCTATGGGCAACAACTCCACTTCTAAAAACCCGCCCTTTAGTAAATATACCCCATGTATATGAGGACACATCTGTATTCATCATGGCCTGCATCTTGCAATTAATAAACTAGTCCTGGTCCTGGATGTTAAAGTAACATAACATTCCTTTTGGAGAACAACTTTTCCAAATTTGGAAAAGAATAGAATTTAGATTTCCAGAAAAGCTAAGCTTAACTAGTGTAACACATATTCCTTATTTTTGATAGAGATGTGGAGGTAACTAATTATCGGCTGGCATACAATTCCTAGCCCATGGCCTTAAGACTAGGTGGAATAAATGTGATTGTTCTATATCTATAGATTGTAAGCTTGCGAGCAGGGCCTTCCTACCTATATATCTGTCTGTTATTACCCAGTTTTGTTCTATTAATGTTTACAATTGTAAAGCGCAACGGAATATGCTGCGCTATATAAGAAACTGTTAATAAATAAAAAATACAAAAAATATATCCAGCTTTGCTTTCAAACTATCTGAATTCAGGTGTTCTCTGGAGACATTTTATAATATTGTCGTTTTGCGTGTTTTTTTTTTTCTTTGTCCATAGCAAGTCAAAAATAATGATAACTTCACATGATGTAGGAAGTTGAAGGTCCATATTTTTACATTTTCCCTTAAAAAATCTTGGCCTTTCTATGAGTAACTGACCTTGTATCAAGAAGACACACAGGACCCTAGTGCTACAATGTTGGATTTCTTTTTCTACATGGCCTAGTGGTTAATTACAAACACAAACCATTAAAGCTATATGGAAGATCAATTGGCAGATACCAATATATACAATTTTTCCACATGTTGAATGCATTTTTCTGTATTCTCATTGCTCTGTGTAAGTAGGAGGCTGCTAGGTACTGTAGATAGGAGAATTTGCTTCCACCTGAAATTATAAATCTGGAAATAGTTTTGATCGGTTCATAAAGGAACAATTTATTTTAGCTATGACTTTAATTCCTTTTATATTATAGCACAGATGTGTCCTCGCGCATCTTTGCTACTGCAAACATGTGCACGCTTCGCAGCATGTGACTGGCCGGGCCACGGCAGAACTTGCACCAAGTAATCCTATGGATTGCAGGTGCGAACACAGCACGCGTACCCAGACGCGGGTGCATGACTCATGGCAAACGTGCTGCGGCAAGTTGCAGCGGTGGCCAAGATGAGGGAGCACATATCTGCAAGTAGCAGAGCCTCCTCTTCTCATGTACTGTAGATTAGTTTATGTTACATTTGCTCTTCAGTTGTCAAGATCTTAGAAAATCAAGAAACTAATTGAAATATTTTTATAAATAGATGGGGATAAAAAAAAAGTAGCCTTTAAAAGGACAGTTTTTTAAATTGTACCAATTAGCCTTGAAGGACAATATTCTTCTTTGCCCGGTACATGTATCAGTATATGCATTTAGAGAAAGTATATCAGCCTTGGCACAGTTGTTGCGACACTGCAGTAATATGCTGTCATCTATAGAAAGTGACTAACTCGATGTTCTAATTTTGATTGGCGTGTGCTTCAAGCGCATGAATGATGCAGACAGGTGTGCGAGAATGAAGCAGCATTTTCATTTTTATTTACTTTTTTCATTCCAGAGACACTTCATTTATGCAGAGTGACATGTTCATTTAATGTTCCACCATCACAAATTCTGTCAAAAAGAGAGTGTGGAACTCTTCAATGTTCCCTTTTTCTTCTGTTCCCCCCAGTCACTCCATGGCACAGCACCCTCTTCCCCCCTCTTTTATTGTCTTGCAAGATCTATCTCCAGAAAAAAAGCCTTAAAACCTGAGGCTGAGGCACCTGCAGGATAAGAAGCCGTGTGTGGCTGATGTGACATGTCAGTTTTTCCAGTGCTTCTCTGCTCAGGAGGAGAAATTTGTCTATTTATACGCACTTCTCCCTGAAAACCACACCAGCATTTTTTTCTTAAAGTCATGCGTGTACCAGTTTTGATAATTTAGGTGAGTTTATTCTAAAGAAATTCTATTTATCTAAAAAAAAATAAAAAATAATAATAATACTTGCAAAAAATTGGAATGATGCTGTATAGAGACCAGTAAATGGGTATGGGATGCATCCCCAGTAAATGCCCTTTTGTTTTTTGTAGAATGTATTATTTTAATTAAAAGTAATTTCTATTACATTTAACAAGAATAGGCCTTAGAAGAGCTGGGCCCATTCTCATACATTTATAGCACATTTCTGCTGTTTCAGGTGGATAAAAAGATTTTTACTCTGTTTCTCTCCCCCTCACCACCTGTCATTTTGGAAGCTTGCCACCCCTCCCTTGTGCCTGGCACAAGAACAGAGAGGGACTGAGCTCTGACTCTTCACAATCTGCAGCCGGCACAAGGTACTTCAGCTGGCTGAAAAGTGATGTACCTGTGGTTTTTTAGGACTCCTGTGTCAGGACAGTGAGTTGTTACAAGTCCATATCATGCATTATCAAAGTCTAAGTTTTGTTCTCTTTCCTATGTTTAATTTGGGTCACTTGTTAGTAATAAATAAAATTTCTGTGTCTAGATAGTGGAGTTTATAATTACAGTAGCTATTAGTCATTTTGCATGTCACTGACAGCTCTCTTCCCCTTCCTCCCGTACTCAAAAAAAAAAAAAAAATCATGCACATGTCACTTTCTTGATTAAATCAATTTCCTCTGGGAGGCCATCGTTTTGATTCATGAAAATGCTGTACCACCAGGGTACCTCCCCATTCATCTTGATTTCTACGCAGAGGAATAACTGTCCTGTCATAGCCTATTGCCATAGGCTATTGGATGGGCCTTTCACT
This sequence comes from Taudactylus pleione, assembly GCA_031769625.1. NCBI lineage: Eukaryota > Metazoa > Chordata > Amphibia > Anura > Myobatrachidae > Taudactylus > Taudactylus pleione. The sequence goes on along the minus strand of JAUIMM010000516.1, from coordinate 5,305,242 downwards.
ACTGTTAAGGCTGAGGAGAATTTTTGATTGAACATTTGGGTTCCAGCTCGTCATAGGTTGATGCATTCCCCCTACTTTGTTTATTTCAAAGTTGAACTCTTGATAATTGCTGCAAATATTTCTACTATTTACTGTACAGCTGCTTAACAAGTGCCTACACCAGCAGTTCCCAAACGTTTTGGTGCTGTGGCACATCATTGATGCAAATAGGAGTACATAAAAAAAGTATGGCAAATTTTAGTTAAATCATTCATTTTCCAATGCAAATATAAATGATATATCCACATTTTAAGATTTTATTTTAGAAAACCTATTTTTTTCTGAAATATTCAGTCTGTTATGGGGACAAATAAATGAGTCTGTACACCCTGGTAGGGAATTGCTGGCCTAAGCTTTTTTTTTTTTTTTTCTTTCTATTTCCGGATATACAGAAGTATATTCTTTACCACAAAGGATTTGTAGTATCTCATCATTGACCTAGTTGGTCCCCAGGGAATATTAGGACACTACAAGCTGTGTTTTCATTTTCCGTATACTGAGCCACCGGCATGTTGTATAAGTCATAAACTTATACATATCTTATTCTGTCTGTGGTGTTCCAGGACAGTTTCATATTTTGCCCCTGGGAATCCTTAATGTTCCTTTTTTTTTTCATAATTCATTCTACTATTGAACACAAATAGTCCAGATTAGTGTGGATAGGTCACAAAACAGTTTTTCATTATTTGCAACCCAATGCAAAGTAAGGTTTGGATATTATAGCCTGAACAAGATACATGTGTGCAAGGCAACTTAAGGCCGTGGGCTTTTCATTCACAAATATGGGTTGGGTACAGGTTCCTAGTGGTCAGAATCCCGACGGTCAACATCCCGATTCATGTTGGTGAGAATTCTAACCCACCCCTACCTCAGCCTAACCCTAACCGTCCCCTCCCGCAGCGCAGCCTAACCCTAACCGTCCCCAGGGCCGAAACTAGGGTTTTTGTCACCCGGGGCAAGACAGTAATTTGGCACCCTTGCCCCCCCCTCCCCCACCCGGTAATTCCACCACGCTGGTCATAGTTAATAATAATTTTGTTTTTATTTTTGTTTTTTTAAACAAATTATCGCGTTTGGATTAGCAATAGCTATTTAAATTTCTGTTTTGATGTAGTTAACCAAAACTAATGCATGTAGAGTGGCCTTTGTATGCTAAGCAATCCTTAGCTGGTTTCTAGAGGAGCTGGAATTAATCGAAGCAGTTCAAAATTAATCAAATTTGGCCTATCCAATGGCCTCAAACTCTGTTCAATCTGTTTCAAGTGCTGCTTTCTTGATTCTCAATAGTGGTCTTTACAGATATAAAATGATGTATTTTCAATCATACTGTAAGTAGCTATAGTTTTTTTGTATTTTAACATTTTTTTTAAACTCAAACTGTGAAGTTTGAGACTTTATTGCAAATTTGCAAGCTTTGATAAACTGGTACCCTGGAGTATGGCAACACTGATGCATACTCTGCATTAGACAAAAACAAAGAGAAAATACATTTACCCATGATTCAGTCAAATCAAATGTAATGGTCCAAATGGAAAAGCTCATGGTGGAAAGTATCCTATATTATTTTCAATGTCATTTATTATATGTGACTCTCATGTTTTACATCTGAAAGCAAAGGTTTTGTTGATTAGGGGTCATTCAATGCAAAAAGAACAAATGCCTAAATGTGTCAGTGTTCATTGCAAACAAAGACAATCAAACTATTTTCGTTCAACATATTTGATTGTCTTCAGAGATTTATTAATTATCTCTCTGTAGACCACTCTTGTTACAATGCAGAAAGAAATCACTGAATCAAGTTATTCTGTGGCTGAATTTAGAATCGTACGGAAAGATTTTTACATAATAAACTTTTTGTGTATCATTTTTTTTTTATACTGATTTTATTAAAGTATGTGATGGAATATTTGTACTTTAAGATTAACACCACTGACCACAAACAAGCGGCTGTTGGCAGTTATTGTCAGCATTATCAGGCTGTAGGAAACTTTCCATCTGTGGTCCCGGACCAAAAGACAAGAGGATACATTTCTTAACAGATGGCAGTACACAAAAGCACTAGGATGAGCCTCTGGAGACTTTCAGTCAGTCACTAGATATTTTCAGCAACATCTTGAAATAAATTGTCCCTTATGATTTGAAAGTCTTTAGAAAATACCCCTAGAAATTACAAATTTCAAAACATCACTTGCTTAGACATATCCTATCTTAAATGTACCATAAGGTTAGGCTGACAGGGAGAATAAATAAATGTGCAGACGGCAGTCATGTAGGAGGTATGCCTGGTCATAGTCTGTGAAAGGTATTTTTTAAGCAGTGATGTGACATTTGTTCATTGCTTTTTTGTGTTTGATCACTTAATCGAGCCAGGGTCGTAGTTGATTTAATAGACAAAATGTCAGTTTGCGCCAATGTTGGGGGAGAGTGGGTGCAGTATGCAGATTAAACATAACTCCTGACATATGTTTTCATTAAAATGACGTGAATTTAAAAAAAAATATATATATATATATATATATATATATAGAGAGAGAGAGAGAGAGAGAGCGCAAGATGAAGAAGTAGCATTTATAATAAAAATTTTATAAAATCAGGGAGCTTAATGTATATATTGATACACAGCAGATGGTGAGTGCAAGCAAATTGTTTACACATGGAAAAAATATCCATACACAAATTTCACAAGATATCCTTTACTTCTCCATATATTGAATATACAGATTACACACACAATGTATATATACTCCATTAAGGGTTATTGCCACCAGAAACTATATTTTCTGGACTGTACCAAGCTACACTGTAAACATCAGCGGAATATGTGAGGGATATATAAGTAACTGGTAATAAATAAACAGTTCTTGACAATTGCTAACCTGGGATCCATATTTTGTATGATCCAGCTGCTTTCCACCAGGTGACGCTCGTTGGCTCCTACAAGTAGCATGAACACGGAGTGAGACTGGGTTGACCGTCGCAATGTGAGCCTCCCAGTGTGTTTATTACTGTTCACTCCAGTTGGCCCATTATTTTCTCATACAGGCCGTGTGCGGACCACTGGCAACAGCATTGGATACATGTAAATAAAGGTATATTACATGCGCTCAGGTCTGGTGTCTTGCAGAGAGGGGTGGGTGGGGAAAAATAATTATGTAAAAAAAAAAGGAGGGGGGAGACGGGTGGTGTGTGTGCAACTGCTGCGTTAAGGTGCTGGTATATAATTATATGGAATGTGGTGGGTCCCGGGTGGTCAGGGACAAATGACAGACGCTAGGTTGCAGGTCCAATATGTTTTATTGGAGCAAATAGTTCTTGCTTAAGTTGAGGTATTCATGGTTCCAGTATAGACACAGTCTTTAGAGGATTAGTGGGAGCCAAGCTCCTGTCAGTCAAGTAATGATGGACCTAGCGTCTGTCATTTGTCCCCAACCACCCAGGGACCCACCACATTTCCGTATAATTATATACCAGCACCTTAACGCAACAGTTGACCACACACACCAGCCGTCTTCCCCCCCCCCCTTTTTTATATACTTTGTTTAATTTTCCCCACCCACCCCTCTCTTCATGACACCAGACCTGAGTGCATGTGATATACCTTTATTTACATAGATCTCAATGTAGGCCCGGACACCCCTACCCTTACAGTCCTGCACAAGTCGCCCCCAGACCCCCCTCCCGCTATTTGCAAACGATCCAGTCCCTGCACATCCCCCCCCCCTCTTTCTTCACCGCACTAGTGAAGCGCAGATCACCTCCAATTTTATAATACAGCATTGGGTACATGCACTGTCGGACTGGGGCAAGAATGTCCCACCAGGGAAAGCAGGGGAAGGGGCCCAAGATTAAGGGGTGTGGCCAGCCACAACAGAGGGACTTGGACCTCCATTTGAGAGCACATGCAAATAATAAGGCCCCTTTATAAAAGAGGGGACAGTGGTGTGCCCGGACCATGCATTTAGATTGACAGGAGGGCTTATCTTCCCTAGAAACAAACCAGGCACCAAGTTCATCCATGATTTTGCTCCACCCCTAAAGAAGAGATGGGGCCCTCAGGCAGTGGGGCCCACCGAGGATTTTCTATGTACCCCTGTGAACCAGTCCAATCCTGGGTACATGCCTTATGATATCCATTGGACCATATGAACGCTACACCCCAGTTAAGAAGTCTTTTGAGATCAGATTCAACTTAAGAAAACCACCCAAAATAGAATTTTATTTTTTATTTCATGGAAATTGAGATTATCAAACACAAGACATTTAGGTTCTGGTGTGAATGTATAATAAAAATGATCCAGTTGTGAAATTGATTTGAACATTTGCATTATTAGATGTGGTTGAATGTTATTGTAACTGTTAAATGGGAGTATACCAAGGGCTCTGCTGGGAGAGCTGGGCACATGCGTGCCATAAGTCAAAGGTTTCGGCTTAAAGTGTTCTTTCTGGTCTAATGGATAGACTCAAAATTATGTGTTTGTATATTATTTGTTTTTGTTCTAAGCTCATTATATGTAGACTTATAGAATTTCTTTATATAGAAAAATATGTTCTTGTTTGAACAATAGACCAGGCTTAGCCAAGGCTCTTGTTTAGAGATTCTTCCTTATACCAGCCTTTCTGTCTAAGGCTGTGATGGGATCGCTCAGGTGAGTGTGCCCCCCTCCCTCCAGGTGAGTGTGCCCTCACATCTTGTACATGAGGTAATAGTAATTAAGGATCCTCTAATGGCAAAGGACTTTATCTGCACCCCCGCCCCCATCTTCCACCCTCCACACACAAACACACGTATTTTCCCTAGTCTTTGGTTATGTTTGTCTTTCCTTGTATTTAGAAAACTCTTCCTTTCCTGGTTGTGCTTTTTTTTCTTACCGAGATAGAGCTGTGGTTGTATTATTTGTATTTCTCATGTTTGGATCATAATAAACATATATGTATTGCATTAAAAAAAAGACCAGGCTTATTTCAAAAGTGCACAATATCGTGATGTGCAGAGCATTTCAATTTGTCAAACAGTCAGTTAGTCCATCTATCATACACACATAATATATAAAATATAACCCATACAAACAGTAACCTGTTCAGAATTCTGGGTCCGGATTTAAATGCACATGGTGTAAGGAATGAAATCATAACTTTAATGTACAACGTGTTTTCACTTCATTGTATGCTTCCTAATATACTGTACCCCTAAAAAGTGCTATAAGTGGCTTCATGAAAGACTGAATTGCATCCAATATGGTGCACCTCCAAGGACGCATATAAATAAAGTCCTTTGCACTAATCTTGGAATACACGTGTTAGTGCACCTTTCACCACCATGTATACTTATGGGCACAATATGAGGTGCGTATGTGTGCCTAGCCAGCATTTAACATAAACCTACCATTCCACCCAGTTTCATCCAACTCCATCAAAAGATTTTCACAAGCAGCTTTTGCACTACATCAGTAGCCATCTTGATGCGCTTATCCTTGTACTTGCCGTGTAAACACGGCAGACTTGCACAATAATTGGTACATGATATTATACCATTATTTGAGCTGCAAGCCAACATTTGTGTTTCTTTATTGAACCATAACCCCTTGACTGCTAAGAGTGAAAGGGACTCATCCTCTATATGCAACTAAACACTGCAAAGACACCCACTTATTCTGTAGTTAAGTGATTAAAGATCTGCCCACAGTGATCTGTGAGTTTCTTGTAATGCCGCAATGTCTTGACAGCTAGGATGTTTGATCTGTCTACTGGGAATTTTGGGACGCTCACTGTTGCTCTGGCTTTGGAACTGTATACGGGTAATCAGAGACACAGGTTGGTGTTAAATCGGCATTACCAGTTACTGGCTACATTTTCACTGCTTCCTTCACGTAAGTAGAGACCTGTAAAATACATGCTGAAACAGGTTTCCCAATGCTTCTCTGTTTCTTTAGTGAAGCACTGGAAAAAGATCATCATTATCATATTAATATGGTCTCTGACATGTGTGAGTTGGAGAATTAGTTAGAAGCTGCACATTTCATGCTTTCAGGCACACACGCTCTGCTTTTTGGCAGGGCCGATAGATGGTTAACAGAAAGGTGGTGGGGCCCGTTCCAGCTCCCTGGGATCTGCAGAGAGGTAGGGTGGTTTTTTGTTTTTTCTTAACAAGGGAAATTGTTACCACATCTGTCACCTCCTATAACTGCCTCACTTATTACACTTCACGATTAACAAGTCCTAAGTTTTCGATCACCACGTTATGCTGTCTCCTAGACATGACACCTAATATCTGTGGGTGTTGTGGGGTCAGCGAGACCCACACACATTTTTCAATACGAGGCAAGAATTGGGAGTATAATATTAGGAGAGAGAATATTTTTTAGTGTGATTTTTATGCTGATTGCCAAGACCAGGGTAAAGTTAGGCTTTCTTTTACCCAGGAGGAAAAACTCAGCCCTGCCCCCTACACACTGACACCTAAATACATAAATACATTTGTACTTAAGTGTTTAAGAGAGTAAAAGTCCTTTGTATCACCAGAGCTCACTACATGCCCCACAGATTCACGTCTAATCGCACATCAAAATATTTATAAAAATCTTAAGTACCGATGTTACCTCACAGCTGTGTCCAAATAGTCTGACTTTTCATGTCCGTTCATGAAGCTACCACATTCGCAATTGCTGTGGAGTTACCTGTTGAACTTGGGAGAGAAAAAAAGGTTGTAAATGGACAACATATCCCTCCGGACCCTTTAGAGTAGGGGTGGGCAATAAGCGACCGTCCAACTGCTTTTGAACTGCACATCCCAGCATGCCCTGCAACAGATTTAGCATGACGAAATAGCAAAACTGTGCAGGTCCTGCTGGAATGTGTAGTACTACTGTAGCTGAAGTCACTTTTTGCCCACCAATGCTCTAGGCCTACCCACATGCCCCTTTTATCTACCCTCATGCCATGGGATCTTCTCACTTACTCCTCACATACCATCAGACATCCCCCGCATGCCCCTTACATACCATCGGACATCCCTGCATGCCCCTTACATACCATCAGACATTGCCAAATGCTCCTTAGATGCTATCAGTCGTCCCTACTGACCCCTAAGCTGTCATGAGATATCCCCACTGGCCCCTTATATGCCATCACTTATCCCCACTAGTCCCTTATTGACCCAAAGACATCCCCACATGTACCTTAAATGCCACCAGTCATCCCTACGTTTCCCTTATATGTCATCCTTGTCCCTAAATAAAGCCATGCTGAATGTTGACATTCTGAACATGTCGAGATTATGGTGTCAACATATTATTTGTCGAAATTCTGTATGGTGACATATCATACTGAGCCCCATGCATTATCTCTTGATAAGAGGTGTATCCAGCTCCGCAAGATTTGTGTCTACCATTAATAAATCATAAGGGGAGGGCGACCTCCACTTGTGATATTTTGGGTATGACCTTCCTCCCCCCTTCCTTTTTCCCACAGAACAGCACAAATTCTTTATTTATGGATTCAACAGTGTGCTGGAAAAATTAGAGAGTCTGGTCTGTGTTGACATGAAACACCCGAAAGGAGCTCAATGGGATTAAGATATAGTGACTATGGATGCCATTGAAATACATTTTGTCATGTATATTTGTCATGTATGTGAATCATCTTGAGATTATGGGGTACATTTACTAAAGTGAGAGTTTTTAGACGTGGAGATGTTGCCTATAGCAACAAATCAGATTCTAGCTATTATCTTCTAGAAGGTGCTAGTTAAATGTAAAATAGAATCTGATTGATTGCTATGGGCAACATCTCCACTTCTAACAACTCTCACTTTGGTAAATATACCCCTAAGTGTGCTTCATGCAAAATCTCCTTGTCAGTGATAGTGGTTAGAGACAATTGGCAAATTGTGATGGCTAGACGACTGTTTCATAAGGGAAATCTGTGAACCAGCGGCAGGGTCATGGGCACCCTAAGCTCATTGCTGTGCTATAGAGCATAGGATAGCCCGACTGGTCCAATTCCACAGAAAAGATAATGTTGAACAAATTGCTGAAAAAGTTATTGAAGGCTTTATAGAAAGGTGTCGGAACACAGTGCATCGCAGCTTGCTGTGTGTTGGGCTGCGTAGCTGCAGACCAGTCAGAGTGCCAATTCTGACCACTGCTGAAAACGCAGACATCACATTTACTTTTACATCATGTAGACAGCCATATTCGCGGCTTCATTTACCTGGGGAAGAGATGGCACCAGGGTGCACTATGGGAACAAGTCAAGCCGGCGTAGGCAGTGTGATGCTCTGGACAATGTTCTGCTGGAAAACTTTGGATTCTGACATTCCAGTGTATGATACCTTGACACGAACCACCTATCTAAAAATTGTTGCAGACCATGTACACCCCCTCATGGCAACAGTATATCCTGATGGCAGTGGCCTCTTTCACCAGGATAATGCGCCCTGTCATACTACAAAAATTGTTCAAGAATGGTTTGAGGAACATGACAAAGAGTTCAAGATGTTAACTTGTCCTCCAAATTTCACAGATCTTAATCCGATCAAAATTTTTTTGGTATGTGCTGAAAAAAAAAGTCTGAGCCACGGAGGCCCAACCTAGCAACTTAAAGGACTTGAAGGATCTGCTGCTAACATCTTGATGCCACAGGAGACCTTCAGCGGTCTTGTGGAGTCCATGCCTCGACTGGTCAGAGCTGTTTTGGTGGCATGAGGGGGACGTAAACAATATTACCACAATAGGTGGTTTTAATATTATGGCTGTGTCATGATTGGTGCTTGTGAGTTACCTGTCTCAGGTGATGAACTGGATTCTCTAGAGGCCGGCTGGACCGGAACAATGGTTTATGTAGATAGCTCTATTTACAAGACTTGTGTAGCAGTGAAAACTGCCTTTGATGATAAATGACAGGAACTGGAGGGACCGGACTGGGACCGGCAGGAAGGCTTGTTGAATTGAACTGATGAACTAAGAACTTGACTCTGGACTGGAACAACGTAGATAGAACTGATGAGCTTGGAACTTGACTCTGGACTGGAATAATGTGACAATGGCTGAAGGGAAGTCAGGTAATGCTGAGACGAGGGCTAAACAGGGTAATCTGGAATTTCTATGACAAAGGCTGGAACTCAGGTGCAGGCTGGATTGGATAATTAGGAATAACAGGTTTCAGGAAGGAATGAGTAGGTTTGGGAATTTTAGGTTCAGGGAGGGAGTAGGTAGGTAAAATGTGCAGGAGTTGATCCACAGCAGGAAGCAAGGCAGGGTGACACGATGCAGGTTTACAGAGTGCCAGGGACCAACCAGGAGTAGGACTAGCAGCAGAGCACAGGCCAGGTATTGCTGTAACAGGACATCTGGATGCCAGGTATTACTGTAGCAGGTTTTCGGAATGCACCAGGGGTTGCTGTCAGCAGGCTTACTGGATTGCCAGGTTTGGCTGTAGCAGGTTTTCAGGATGCATCGGGGGTTGCTGCCAGCAGGTTTACTGGATTGCCAGGTATAGCTGTAACAGGTTTTCTGGATAGCACCAGGGATTGCTGTAGCAGGTTTCAAGGATATACTAGAACACAGAAACAGCATGAACCATACACCACGGGAAGACAAGATGTTCAGGCCCAGAATGCTATCAGGAGAGGATATATATACCATGGGTCTGGCAGCAATTGGTGGATACGGACAGGTGGTCTGGTAGTAGCATTCTGAGTGGTGGAAGGCACAACATGCAGAGGGAGTATTCATCTCTCCAGCTCTGAGAATCAGAACCACACGTAAGATTCCAATCAGGGCTAGCAATGCTCACAGACAGAGGAGAGGCCAGGTGCAATAATCAGAGCAAATCCTCCAGGCAAATTACACACAGATCCATGGGGCAGCTGACAGGGGTAAGTCTCAAGGCAAAAAGGTGACAACTTAGATAGGGTCGTGACAGGCTGATCAGTGTATATATTATATACACCTACAACACAGGATATAATTTATAAGGTAGTAGTTATTAGTAATGTTGGAGAAAACTGTTATAGTTCTTCTCTAAGAATCAGTTAAACCTGGGTGGTATTCTTTCTTCACCTAAGATGCATAAGACATATTGTTTATACCCACTTCTGTATTTAGAACCCAGCACCAAATACAGCCAGGGTCACAGTGTAATATTTTGGATTCATTGGTTAGCAAGCAAAGTGATTAAAAATTTGTACAAGAAAAAAATATTACAAAAGTATATCAAAGAACCTGGAAATAGCAGTCATGTTCACTAATTTCATTTTTTGGTCCAGGCTAGTCCTCCAGAGGTTGCTGCTGCTTCCAGTAGTGCATTACACACACAAACATCTACAGTATATATAAATATATATACACACACATACGGCATGGCTAAACATATGTGAACACCAATTCTAAGTAGTGTATCTGGCCACTTCAACCACTCTCATTGCTAACCGGTGCATAAAATCAAGTATGCAGATATTTAATCCCCATTGTCAAACAGTAGAAATAGAATTGGTCATACTGTATTTTTGCACGGAATGGGTATGAAGTCCTGGTGGCTGAATAGAGAAGATCGGGACAGGACAGGTGATTACCCCATCCCTACCCCTCTCCCCTGCCTAACCCTCCCTTAGTGGTGCCTAACACCACCTTACTGCACCTTAAACCTAACCCTATGGGGGGGTGCCTAACCCTCCCCCCTTGGGGCGTATAACCCTAAGCTCTCCCCACCAAAACCTAACCCCGCTATGCTCCCTAAACCTAACCCTCCCCCCCGTGGCTAATGCTAAGGGCGCCCCGGACTTACCTCGGTCGGTCTGGCATCGGTATTTCAACACCTATCTTAAGTCCCTTGCTGGGATTCGGATGTCGGTATTGATACCATAACTACATCCCTTTCTGCACTACTACAAGTACACTTGCTGTTGTAAGTGAAGTGGAAACATATAAGAGCAACCGCAGCTCAGGCATGAAGCAGTAGACCATACTAGTTTACAGAATGGGACAGTTGATGACTGAAGCATGTAGTGTGTGAAAATAGTTTTTTCTGGTTCACAGCACTCACTTCCCAGTTCCGAACTGCATCTGGAATCAATGTTGGCACTGACTGTTGGTAGCTCCATTGATTGGGTTTCCTTTGTCATGAAGCTGCACACAAGTCTCAGATTGCCTACAGCAATGCCAAGTATCGGTTTGAGTGTAAAGCACATCGCCATTGGAGCAGTGGAAACATTCTCTAGAGTGACGAATCACACTTCTCCATCTGGCAGTTTGTTTGATGACACTGATTTTGGCATATGTTAGTGCAGGTATTCCTTTCTGAATGCATACTGCCAAATTTAAATTTGGTGGAGGAGGAATAATTGTGTGAGGGAAACAATGACACTGCATACAATGACATAATAGAGAATTGTGTGCTTTCAAATTTGTGTGAGGAAGACCCTTTCCTGTTTCAGCATGTCAGTGCCCCGTGCACAAAGTGAGGTCCCCGTAAAAATAGTTTGCCAAGGTTGCTGTGCAAGTACAGTACTTGACTAGTCAGTATAGAGCCATGACATCAACCCCACTGGGCATTATCTCAACCAACTTCATGAAGTAGCCACCTGGGATGCATTTCCAACAACCTTGAATGAGTTCAAATATATGCTGTGCACTTTTTGGTGGCTTTCCCTCACTCTTCTGTCAAATTCATTGTAAACCATCTCTGTTGGGTTTATGTCCGGTGATTGGAGACCAGGTCATCAGATGCAGCACTCACTTTTCTTCTTTGTCAAATAATTCTTACAGCCTGCAGGTATGTTGTGGGTCATTGTCAAATATCAGCCCAACAAGCAGAAACCATATGGTATGGTGTGTCACTACAGAATGCTGAATAAGTTTACCTTCAGTTATTAAATCATTTGCTATGCATGTCACCAGCAAAGCACCCCCAAACCATCACTACTCCTTCCTCAAACTACACATCCAGACATCATCTGCTCAGCTTTTCTGCATCTCATGATGGTTGTAACCAGGAATCTCAAATTTGGACTCGTCAGACCAAGAGATCCACTGGTCTGATTCAACTACCTGTGTTTCCTGGCTGCTTCAGGAGTGGTTTCTTTGCAACAGTTCTACCATGAAGGCCTTATTCACACAGTCACGTCCTGTTGAATTATATCCGCTGCTTGTAGTCAGTGAAGTGTCTAATCTGTGTCTAATCTGTGTCTTTTGTGTCTAATCTGAGATGCTGTAATTAGGTGATTTCTGTCTGTAATAAACTGGTCCCCACCCATGACTTTTTCATCTCCAATTCCCTGCATCTCCTAGCCATTACTGAAACCTGGATTTCACTTTCTGACACCACTTCTCTTGCAGCTCTTTACTCTGGGGCCCTCACCTTCTCTCACACTCCCTGGCCCGGGGATCGCCATGGTCGTGGTGTTGGGGTACTTCTATCCCCTGGTTAGACCTACCTACCAACTCATACCCTCTAAACCATCTAAACATTCTCCACATTTGAGCTATACGCCTTTTCCAACCAGTACACCTATGAGTAGCTGTCATTTAACGTCCCCCTGGCCCTCCCTCCCTCCAAATTCCTTGAAAACTTTGCTTCCTGGCTCCCTCACTTCCCTCCATTATCCTAGCTGACTTTTCCCATTTATATGCCCACATAATCCTCTGTCTCTAAACTCTTTACCCTCACATCTTCTTTTGGTCTCTTCCAATGGACCTTCTCACCCTCCACTCGCTTGATTTGGCCTTTATTCACCATTGTGATATTTCTGATTTTACTCCAATTCCCCGATCCCCTCTCTCTATCACCTCACTTTTAACTTATCTCTGCCTCCTAAGGCCCCCATTACTAAGCATAACATTGAGGCAACACAATTTCTTTTTCCTCCCTGCTTGAATCACTTCTTTCCTCTATGCTATCTCTCTATCCTGCCCTGAACAAGCCACTTCCCTATATAATGCCTCCTTTACTTCTGCTCTTGACTCTGTTACTCTGCCGATCTCTACTCACCTCCTCGCCTCCCCTCCTCACACTCTGCCCTTGACTTTGCCACCTACTTTACATCTAAAATTGACTCCATATGTAAGGAAATCATATCTAACCAGACCCTCAGCACTCCACCCCCTCCTTTCCCAAACCATCCCTCCCTATCCATATTACCAACTCTGACATCCTTTTCCCCTTTATCTTAAGAGGAAGTCTTGGCACTCATCCGGTGGCTCCCCCCACCCCTTCTTCCTCCCTCCTTGACCCTATCCCTTCCTGCCTCCTCATCTACATCTCTCCTTCTGCCTGTTCCCATCTTGCCCATCTATCTCTCCCTCTCATCTGGCAATGTCCTGTCTGCAATCAACTATGCCCTTGTCTCCCCTATTCTTAAAAAAAACCTACCCTTGATCCTAACACTCTCTCTCCAACTACAGACCCATCTCTCTCCCTTTTGCCTCCAAACTCCATTTCCATCTCAAAAATATTTCCAGGATCAGACCCTTTCTCATCCCAGGATACTACTAAAACCCTCATCCACTCACTGGTCATTTCCTGTTTGGACTACTGTAACCTCCTCCTATCTGGCCTCCCTGACTCCCACCTTTCTTCACTCTAATCTGTCCTCAATGCTGCTGCTCGGCTCATCTTCCTCTCCAAACATTCTACATCTGCCTCCCCAATTAAAGGTACTTACACTCACTTACAAAGCCCTCACCCAATCCTCTCCCATTTACATTTCTGACCTCATCTCACTTCGCATGCATGCCAACTGATTACTTCCTCCCACTCACACCTCCAAGACTTTCCCTGTGCTGCTCCCTACCTTCGGAACTCTCTCCCTCTCCCTATCAGACTCTCAACAAATCTTCAAATGGGCTCTCAAGACTCACCACTTCATCAAAGCCTTCCAGCTCTCATCCTAACCTGCTGCTGCATGCTCCTTCCTCCCTGTCTACCCTGTCTGTGTCATGCCTGTTTGTCTGCCTATCCCCTTTAGAATGTACGCTCTCACGAGCAGGGCCCTCTTCCCTCTTGTGCTTCAACTACCTTATACTTTCATCTACTTCTTACTTTCCACAAGGGCACTTAACACTTCATTACTTACGCACAGCTGCTTATTTTGACTGTTATGATCACTTATGCAGCAATGTGTATAAACCATGTCCTTGTCCTGCATTGTATTGTACTGTAAGTCACTGGTTTCTTGTTCACTTATTTGTTTATGTACTTTGTAAGGCACTGCATAGCACTTGTGGCGCCATATAAATAAATGATGATGATAATTTTTGAGGCTGGTTACTCTAATAAACTTGTGGTGATCCTCATTAACGCCTGTTTTATCATAGCGCATTATGGTTTTTGACACTGCACTTGAAACATCCAAAGTTGTGTTTGTAACTTTGCTAATTTGAACTGTTCTTTCCATATTATGGACTACTACAACAATAAAAGATGGCCTTCTACCAAATAAGGCTATTTAGGACCCACCCTTACTTGTAATAATGCATCTTATTGGCATTAACAACTCCACACATTTACCATGTGTGCCATTAAGATGATTTCATCAACATTCTCCATCTCTAAATGTACCTTTAATTCTATGGAAACTACTTGTTGTGGGTTCATTTTTTTTTTATCATTAAAATTATTGTTTTGAAAAGACATTTATACATAGGCATCAACTTAACTATTTATATTTGTCTAACAAACAAATTTAAACTTAAGCCTTTCAGATCATGAAAAACATTTGTCTGGTGTGTCCAAACCCTTAAATGGGGATCGGTTAGGGTTTAGCTGGCAGATCAAATACCGGCAGCGGCAGGCCGGCGTGTCGAAATCCTGACAGGTAAAGGTAAGTAACCTAACACTCTTTTAGTGGTGCCTAACCCTAACCTCCCCCCTTAGTGCCTAACCCTAACCTCCCCCCAGGTGTACCTAATCCTAACCTCCCCTCCCCACACCCTAAACCTTACCCTCCCAGGGTGGTGCCTAACCTTCCCCCCTAGTCTAACCCTAACTTTCCCCAGGGGGGTGCCTAACCTTAAGTCCCCCGGGGTCCCTAAACCTAACCCCCCTCCATCCCCGGGCTAAGTGTTATACTTACCCGTCAGAGGACGATCGGGGTGGCGGGGTTCGGTCTTTCGGCATCAGGATTAAGATGGGCGTCGGCATTTCGATGCCTATCTTAAGTTCCTTGTCGGACAGGAGGAGTCGGGATTTAGACCAGTGGCATCACGTCCGCCGGTCTATTAACTACATCCCCCTTAAATGACACTGTATATATAAATTGTAGAAATGACTATCAGATCAGCCAGCTGGTTTGGCGTTGCTCGCCATGAACATCACAGTCAGTACCTTTTTAAAGGCCAAGCTCCACCCAGTTCTCTTATAATTTGATGGTTTTAAACCCATCTTCCTTTTCCTGGGGCTTACTGTTGCCATTTTCCCTATGTAAAGCTGATTGTCCCTGGTGCTCTGTTTGACTTCTCTAACTGCAGCCACACCCTGCACTCTGCTAGCAATCAGAGCCAAATCTCATACAAAATCACGCAGTAAGTCGTTCTCTCTGTCAGTCTGGAGTCTAGGAGATCATCCTGGTATCTCCTGGACTTTCTCCCAGAGTGTAAATGAGGATGGCCTACCCTTTGGAAGCACTAGAGAACAAGAACCAAGCCAGAGCCAGATTAGCATTGGGTTGAATGTAGCTACAGCTCCAGGCCTACACATAAAAACAGACTGGTTGGGTATGAAATACCTACGGCCGGGAACCCATCTGACTAAATACAGACGCCGCAAGCCCGCATGCTGAAGATCCCGACTGGGGCTGGTAAGTACCCTAATCCTCCCCTCTCTCTCCCCCCTTAACCCTAACCCTCCGTTAGTGGTGCCTAACTCTACCCTCCCCCCGGGGGTGCCTAAACCTAACCCCCCCTCCCTGCACCC
Organism: Taudactylus pleione; assembly: GCA_031769625.1. Taxonomy (NCBI): domain Eukaryota; kingdom Metazoa; phylum Chordata; class Amphibia; order Anura; family Myobatrachidae; genus Taudactylus; species Taudactylus pleione. The sequence continues at coordinate 5,289,297 of JAUIMM010000516.1, read as the reverse complement.
TAAATGTAACCCTCCCGGGGTGGTGCCTACCCCCAAGTCCCCCCGAGGGTGCCTTAACCTGACCCTCCCCTGCGGCTAAGTACTAACAGTGTCTGGCTTACCTTCGTTCGGGAAGCAGTCTGTCTAGATTCCGGCGTCGGGATTTTGATGCCTGGCTTTAGTCCCACTTCGGGATTTAGATGCCAGGATTTAGTCAGGCGGCTTCCTGTCAGCATTTTGACCACATCCCAAATAGACAGTTGACAGCAGTATCTATATCAGCGGTAATGCAGGTAATAGGTATACAGCGGTAGTCGGTCTCACCTCTGAGGCGCTATGTACTGCACAGATGTCAGCACCATGACACTAAACACAGTAATGCGTGCAGGGTTGCGCATGCGCCATGATATTATCCCGCCGAGGTCACAGCATCGATGCCAAAATATGCTAATGACGCAGGATGAGCCTGAAGAAAAAAAGATGCCTGTTTTCTGCATTGTAGATCCGAGTGCTGTGTCCGTATTTGTATAAAAGTCTGAATCAGGCCCAATGAGAAGATCCGCTGATTGCATCAACCACATGGTATCCACCAAATAGTTACAGCAAAGTGATCTACTGCTATTTTCATAGGCCTATATTTGGTACTCCGAAATGTGCATTTAAAAACTTTAACACATCAACACGTGTCAGGGAGTAAATCCATAATGCTGTCAAGCTTTGGAGAGCAGCCTCTGATAAATACTTGCGTTTTCACACAGCTCTTAGACCATGCAATATTGAAGGCTATTATATATGAATAACTTTCAGTCTTTTAGTCTTATTCTGTTTTGGTTGGTTTTAGTATAAATAGCGCTGCAAAAATGCAGCCACAAAAGCAGGTTGAATGCTCATTTAAATATATTTTGTCAATAGCTGCAGGATTGAAGACTCACATTATATATTTTCTGGGGTCACTGAAGACCATTGTTGGGTTTCGAAGCCTAACGTCCATACCACTGTAGATAAGAAAGCTTTATTTGTATCTTACTATATGACCAGAGCTTGATATGCTGTATGACTGACTAAAGCTTCTTCAGTGATATCGAGTTAGCAGCTGTGCATTAACACTGTCCGGTTTAGACAGTGTTATCCCGCTGTACGTTGCATGCAGCTGTACTCTTTACTATGAAGTCCTGTAATCACTGTGACTGTATAACGGAGATCTGCCTGCATCATTCATACTGTTCCGAGGCAGACTTTGCTGGAGGCTGTGCCCTGAGGCAAATAAAAGATTATCTTATTTGCAATACATTCTAGCATCTTAAGGTACTTTGCTGGGAAGTTGCTTTCTTCCTTAATACAGTGTAGATTGAGAATTGCAATTGATTTACTATGCCTTCAAAAGAGAATAAAATGTGATACATAACATCCTACACGTTATGTAAAACTGCTTTCACTTATAGCCATGTGTTAAACATATGCAGTTTATATAGTCAATGGCTATCCATCATTACAGTCAAATACTCTTATGGATTCATTACACCCACCTTTTATTGGAAAACCTATTCCCATTGCCTGATCTTTCTCTATTTATAACAAGACAACATCAAAGTAAGTAAAATAGAATATAAGCTGATTTCTTGTGTTTTTTTCTGACATCTGAATTTTAAACATTGCTTTTACTTGAAGCAATGAGTGATGTATGTTGTCAAGCATTAATTATTTTCTTATAAAGAAAGGTAAACACATCTACATGGATCTTTTAGGCAGGTATGTATGCAGTAGGACACATTTATGCAACTTCCTCTGAAGCCTAGTGGCTTGTACGGTTTGTATTTTTCAGGAGTGATATTTAGAGAGAGCTCCTTCCTGCTTAAGGTTCAGATCTTATTGAGTTGTGTTACAACATGCATTTGGCAATCAAGGCTGTTTTTCTATAGAAGAATAGTTCCAAACAAAAAATGTAATAGGCTGTGTATGTGGAGAAAATAGATTTCATTCAGTTCTTCCAAGGAACTATGCAACTTATTCAGAGTCCGTTGCATCCAGAATGGCAAAATGTGATTGAAAATCCATTCACATGTTTGCAATCTGGAGCTGCAACGCCCTCCCCTTGGTTGCCACTCTCTCCCCTGGGTTGAGACTGGACTTTACGTGGGGCGTTGCTTCACTGTCAGTATTAAAGATGCTAAAAATCGCTGTGCATAAGGGAAAAACATTACAGTTAAGGCCGAATAGAGCTGATAATTATTCAGTGGATAGTAGCAAGTGCAAATGGGTCATCGTTTTACTTTTGTTTATGATGGCAACAGTGGCGTAACTAGGGTATTTGGAGCCCAGGGCAAAATTGAAAAGGGAGCCCCCACCCCGATGTGCGCGCGGCAAAAAAATGGGCGTGGTCACTTAAAAATGGGGCGTGTCAACATGACACACACCTTTATTTTCACACTGAACATTCCTATCCATATGCACCTTAACCCCAGTAGTACCCCTTATACAGTACCCCCAGTATGCAGTTGTGGTCCCTCTTATGCAGGCCCATAGTAGTGGTCCCCCTTATACAGCCCCCAATTAGTTCCCCTTACTCAATACCCCCCGTAGTGGCCCCCCCAAATGCAGTGCCCCATGTAGTGTTCCCCCTTATGCAGTGCCCCCAGTAGCAGTCCCCACAATGCAGTGCGCCCAGTAGCGGTATCCCCTTATGCAGTGCCCTTTATATAGTGCCCCCAGTAGTAGTCCCCCCCTATGCAGTGCCCTTTATATAGTGCCCCCAGCAGTAGTCCCCCCCATGCAGTTTTCCCAGTAGTGATCCCCCTTATGCAGGCACCCAGTAGTGATCCCCCCTAACCAGTGCCCCCTGTAGTGGCCCTTCCTATTATTGCCCCCAGTAGTGGTCCCCCCAGTGCAGTGCCTCTAGTAGTAGGCCCCTTTTATAATGCCCCCAGTGGTAGTTCCCCCCCCAGGAGTAGTCCCCTGTAGAGGTTCCCCCTCCCGATTAAGTGCCCCCAGTAGTAGCGCACCCCAGTAGAGGTCCTCCCAATAATGGTGTCCCCAGTAGTAGCCCCCACCCCCAGTAGAGGTCCCCCCAGTAGTAGCCACCCCCCTCCCCCGTTGTGCCCCCAGTAGTGCAGACAGGTTTAAAAAATATATATATAAAGATATACTTACCTGAATCCATGCTGCTGCTGCTTCGGTCCGCGACACCGCTCTCACCGCTGCCGCCCGCCAGTCCTCCCGGGCTGGCGCGCTCAGCATTATGGGAGAAACGTCATGATGTCATGACGTCTGTCCCATTACCCACTGCAGGAGCCGGACGGAAGCCCGGCTCTTGCAGTGGGTGCTGCAGCAGTCAATGAGAGTCTGTCTGACTCTCATTGGCTGCTGTTTAACACACGCATCGCCGGCAGCGCTGGCGGCGATGCGTGTGTTATGCACAGCCTGAGCCCGCCTCCGAGCGCTATTGGGCAAGCACTCAGTGGGAGGGAACGGGCTCAGCTGTGCAGCACAGGACCGGCGCTGGAAGCCTAGCGCCGGTCCTGTGTAAATGTGTAGCGCTGACCGCACTCATTGCGGTCGGTGCTACACTGGCTAACTAGGGCGGGCCGGTCCCAGGGCGCGCACCCCGCTCGCCCTGCCCTAGTTATGCCACTGGATGGCAACACTTAAAGATATATGTGCAGACTTCCATTTCTCCAACCGAGTATGAACCAGTCTCTATGGGGGCGATTCAATTGATTGTGACGTTGAATAGCTCCGGGAAAGGAGGTCCCGGATCTATTCAATTCACTGATCAGTTTGACAGGGACCTGCAGTGTTGATGATCACTGCAGCAAAGTGCTGCCTAGGCACAGGCTGAAGTGTGCTTGTGACTAAGAAGCAGTTTGCAGGAGGGATCATCGATGCCCACGGTCAGGCAACATCAAGTACTCACTCCACGAGTCCCACACACCAAAAGTGGGTGCAGGAGGAAAACGCACCCCCTGCATTCACGGTAGCTACACCGTTGCTTAAAAGTCAGCTTTTTTGAGAGAAATATATGTACAAATAATGGTTTCATTGATCCCATGTAGAAATGGCTCAATTTCTAATGTTCTATGTGTAACAATATTACTGCAGTACTCACGGCTCCAGTGTGGCACTTCACATCATTATACTGATATCCTTTGCTAATTACATTATTTTGCTCTCTTTTTGGTAATCTAGTTATATGGAGTTTGTATGTTCTCCGTGTTGGAGTTGGGTTCCCTCCCAGGTTCTCCGATTTTCTATAACATGTACGAATGTTTGTGTCATAGGGAATATTGATTGTAATCTCCGCTGTGGCAGGCACTGATGTGTGAATGTCTCTGTAAAGCAATACGTAATATGTAGACCAGGCATGTCAAACTCAAAATCCAAACCGGGGCGAATATTCAAGGTCTAAAGCTGGGTACACACCTAAAGATTTTCTGTCCAACCATCCAACTAGTTGATTGGTTGAAATGAAAATCTGGTAACGTATGGGAGTAAATGATCAACAATTTGCTCCTAAATGCCAAAAAACAGATGAAAGTGGTTGTTCAGACAAGTTTGTTAAATGTTTGATCTAAACAATTTTGTTCAAACAGTTTTTGTCCATTTTTCCGGGGGTTTGGGAGCAAATTGCTGATTGTCATTTGCTTTCATACCTTACCAGATTTTCATTCCAACCAATCAACTAGTTGGATGGTTGGACAGAAAATATTTAGGTGTGTATCCAGCCTAAGAGTGTAGGCCGCAAGAAAAGAAAAACCAACAAGAAAGTTTAAGCAAAGAGATGTCAAGTATCAGGAAGAAAACCTGTCACCAATTTTCCAATTTCAGGAGAAATCTTATTGTATGTGATAACTTTGACAAACTTTCTTCTTGGTTCAGTTTGTTAATCTAGCAGGAGACTTGTTTCCTTTCATTAATGAGAATAATTGCTCACACTGGTAGGTGCTTCCAAACATGGAAATCATTTCACATGCAAACTTGCGAGTTTCTACAGATCGCGAAGGCAATACTTATTAAAGTCAGGTACACCAACTTCGTTGAATTTGAGCTTCAAATTTGAATCGCGTAGAATCTCAGTTACTTCTATGTATGAGTTGGCACTTTTTCTATTTCAATTTAATTCACTTACTGCCCCCATAGCTTCACACACACACACTGCCCCCAATTCTATAACTGTGAAAGGTAGGCAGCAGCTGTGTTACTGCACAGACAGTGGCACTTATCAGAGCATGGCAGCACCAGACAGTACTTACAGGTGTGATATTATGAGTGACTCCAGTCTCGGCTGCAGCGCTTGGTCTGTCCCGGCTGGCTGAGCTTGTTTAACAGGCGCCTGTACAGAGGTCTGGTTGTGCAACAGAGATTCAGCTGGGAGCGTGGCAGTAGGCCTTGTGGAGTCTCTATCCTGCAGCGCATTACTGCCAGAAGGCTGGCTTGCGGGAACACAGGCCTTGTGGTGAGTGGCGTCTGTACCTGGCAGCACGTTACTGCCGGAAGGTGGGATTCTGGAACACTGTCAATGTTGGGCCCCATAATATGTGTTTATTGGCCCACACTGTCAGGCTGCATAAATGTGCATTTGGGACGCATTTTGACTTGTCTGATGTAGACAATATGTTAATAACTGTTCGTAAATAATAATCAGATCATTTTGTTCATCAAAGTTTTCATATCATTAGCTTCACCACATACTACAACAGTACATCATGCTGGTGTCCAGGACCGTATCTAGACAATCTGGCTCCAAGTGCAGACAGTCAAAATGCACCCCACCCCCACAGTAATATACAAGATCAATGATATGCTTGCGCGCGCCATTGCATGACTCGCCCGCCCCTAGAAACGGCCCTGCTGGTGTCAATAAATACAAACCGTTTTTTTATTTTAATTGAGGTGGCACTTATTATTTTCAGTCATGGAATTATTTACGTATTTTAATGAAAAAAATGTTGTAGAAATGGTTCCCGTATGTAGATTTATAGGATAAATGATCAGATTATTAAAAAATCTTTTTATCATTCAATATTTTGACATTCTTAATTTATCCTATCGTTGTATGCAGGGCTGGTGCTAGGGTGTTCCACACCCCCTGCGAACTATACAGTTTTGCCCTCCCTATTTTTTTATAAAGGGACAGCGTGCGCTGCAAAAAAAGGGGTGTGGTCTAACAAGAAATTGGCGTGGCCACATAATAGTACCCCCAATTCAAATACGCCACACAGTAGCAAAATCTTATTCACATTACATCGCACATAGTGCCACTGATTCACATTACATAAGTGTGGTCCCTTATTCTCATTAAGACACACAGTAGTGCCCCTTAAATACAATGCCCACAGTAATGCTCACAATAGTAGAGCCCCTTACACACAATGCCTACAGTAGTAGTGCCCCTTATGCAATGCCCACAGTATTAGTGCTCCTTACGCAATGCCCACAGTAGTAGTGCTCCTTACGCAATGCCCACAGTATTAGTGCTCCTTACACATACTGACACACGAACACACAACACTGTACTTACCTGAAGCCCCACTCCTGTGCCCACTGCCATCTGACAGCTCCTTACACATGACACTATGGTAGAGACGTCATGACGTCACTCCCTACACACACTGCGGAAGGCAGAGCTGAGGAGTGAGCTCCAGTCTCCGGCTGTTGGGAAGGAGACTCCAGACGCCTGCTGGTAGCAAAATCTCAGCGGGCGCCCAGCAAATGGAGAAGGTGGGGGCGCCCCTCTAGCCCGGTGCCTCCCTGCTGCGCAGGGCCGGCTTACCGTATCACACCAGCTCTAGTTGTATGTGCTCATGTTAAAATATACTAATATCTATTTTGAAAAGGTGAGACATCTCATTAATTATATCTATGATATGCTAATGCTTGTTTTTTTTTTTTATTGAACGCTTAATAGTAAAATACTAGACATAGATGCCCAGGGTATTTTTACCAGTTGTTTAGAACCTTTAACAGCTGTGTTGGTCTAAATACATGATGTAGTATGAACTACTCATAGGCAAACGCTGGGGGGGTTTCAGTCTGCCTGGAAACCCCCCTCCCCAGCCCACACCATGACCACAATAGAAATAGTAATATAATAGAATGTTACTAGTGCTGCATGTTCTTCTCAGTATCACAAATGAAATACTTCGCACCACCTGTGGATCTTTTAACATGTATCAGCCAGTCATAAATAACCTGTGCACCAACTAGAAGATCTGGAAAACATGCACTGCTATAGAGTCCAATATGTACATATACAGCATGTCCAGGGCAGTGCTAGGTTCTTCTGCTGCTCCTCCAGGCTCCCAGACTTGCTCCAATAGTCTGGAATGGTGCTCACATCTAAAATACATACGTTCATCTCAGGCAGGATGGCCTATTGACGCATCTAATGGCTTACTGTGATCACTGGTCCTGTATATGCTGGAATTATTACACACAATACACTTTGTATGACGCTTATTAAAGCTGGTTAAGTACTAATTCTGCCCTCTTCATTGACAGGCCACACGCTCTAAAATTAAGCATTTGGAAACCCCCGTCTGGAAATCCTGCGTTTGCCACTGCTACTAATAGCGATGTGCAGGCTCAGATTGGTTCGGACTTTCCCACCAAGTTCTAATATTTCCTGCCAAATTTCGGGTCTCCGAAAGAGGCAAAACATCATCTTTCATGGACTTTTGTCTATGAAATATGATGTTTGTCCATGAAAGATGATGTTTTGCCTCTTTCGGAGACCTGAAATTTGTACATCTCTAATTACTAATAACTTTAGAATGATACATGTTCAGGTAATATAAATACTCAGTTTAACTGGAAAGCCCCTCCAAATTAGATATTTAGAAGGAAGTTGACTTTGTAGGTAAGTATTTGTTGCAGATGTCTGTAGCTCATCCTCCCCATCCCATATGTTGCATATTGCCGACATGCTCCCCTGGCTGAAGTCTTTTAGACTGATGTAGTCGCTACTTAATTCACCTTTCACACAGAAGACATAGGAAACATGGTCCGTTAGACGGCTCTGAGGGCCAAGGTTTAGAAACTTTTCCCTAGAGAAACAACCGAGGTAATTGAGCAGAGGTTGAACTTTACAGTTTCTTGTTGCTTTTTAACCTTAATAACTATGTAACAATTTGTCACTCTCACTGATTCTTTGATTCACAAATGTAACTCTCTGGCTAACAGATATTTTTTTCAATCATACCACAACCCGTGAGCACTCGTCTACAAATGTTTCAACTCTGATATTGCATCCGTTAGCGTTGTTAGAGTTGTTGGTTTTTTTTAGTATCTTGTAACAAGAACATGCACATTACATAAAGGTGTCGCCACATGACAGTTATTATATAGAGATTACTGGAGCAGAACTGGAAAATAGTATAGTGTGAGATGGCCTTTCTCAAAGACAGTCGGAAAGGTCAGTACAAATCTCCTGGGATCTCTCAGTGGTCTCTGTTCTCTCCTCCGGCCTCAATCACAAGTATCAATGGGAAGTAACACCATAGAGCTACAATATAATGGACATTTCCATATTTTTCTCTTTCCGTGTTGTGAACAGTTGACTTTTCCATAAATTAGCACTGTGCACATTTCCCCAAGATCTGTATAATGGTTTACGTTTTATAAGACTAGAACTGAACACATCTATTCATACATTTGGAAGTTACTAGTTGGGTATAGGTCTATGTATACACTTTTTAAATAATTTATACAGTGTCAACCTTTGCTGCATGAGAGTGTGGTACCATATTTTACATAATGAAAATAAAAGAAGTACAAGTCTTCATCCGGTTCCATTAATGTAGATTAATTATTTCTTTTTAGTCTTTATAGCTTTGTACATTTATCTGTATTTATGATCATTTGTATCCAGATTGTTTCTTAATACGTGTTGGTATCTGGAAACACAATAGAAATTGCACCAGTGTATACAATACATTGATTAAATAGTATTTAAAAAAAAATATTGGGCCTTCTCTTTCTGTAGTGTTATGGGTACCTGTGAAGATTGGGGCCCGCATTACTTTGCCACTTCACTAACACTAAGTAAGTAAAAGTCGTGGAGAAGTGGCTATTGGTAGCTTGGGTGATTCCGTTTTGAAAATAATATGCTAAAATGATCAGTACAGTTTCAGACATAACTGCTTATAATACTACTATTCTATTGGATCTTGGTCTAGGGGCCTGTCCTCCACCCCTTTGTTCTCCCTCGCCCCCCGCAGTGGGAACTGTTGGTAGGGAGTGCGCCCCTGCTCCCACTGCACATGTCGATCTCAGGAAATGCCATTATTCAATATTACATAATGTTTCTAAGCCGGAATATAAAGAGGGAGCACTGTACTATGAGACATAACATCAGGTCATTTTAAAACACGCACATCCCGCAGCATATATCCTAACCCACTGCTTCATGTTCCTTCCTCACTATCTACCCCATCTGCTTCACCCCTGTCTGTCTGCCCGTCCCCTTTAGAATGTAAGCTCTCATGAGCAGGGCCCTCTTCCTTCACGTGCTTCTCCTTCCCCTACTTATAATATCATTCACTCCTAACTCCCCAAACGGCACCTAATACACTTGGTTGCTGACACCTTGCTGCTTATTTTAGTGTCATGCAGCAATGTTTATAAACCATGTCCTTGTCCTGCATTGTTTTGTACTGTTATTAACTATTTTTCTTGTGTGCTCATTTGTTTATGTACATTGTAAGGCGCTGTGGAATCTTTCTCGCGCCATATAAATAAAGGAGGATAATAATAATGTTAATGACCAATTTATGCATTTCTTATAAAGTATTCGTTATGTAATAACCTCTATTATTAATGCTTTTTTATTTTGTGAGCAGGGCCCTCTTACCTCTTTATCTGTCTGTTATTACCCAGTCTTTCTTTATTACTATTTTGTTCCCATTGTAAAGCGCAACTGAATATTTTGCCACTATATAAGTAAATGTTAGTAAATAAAATGAATAATTGATAGGGCCATTATGTTATTGAGCGCTGTAAGGGCAATGTGTATTTATTCACATCAGTCCTTGCCCTAGTGGAAATTACTGTTGTTTCCCTATCCCAGATGCTCATATGGACACACAAACAATAGCGAGAGTTTAGTTAAAAGCTTAGTAGCCTGTCCTTATATTTTTGGACTGTGGGAAGAAAACTAAACATACAAGGAATCTCATGCCTACACGATGACAACATTTAAACTGTAAGCAGATAGCACCTCACTAGTGGTATACATCACTGTCAGCATGTGGTATAGACTTCATAGAGATTTATCACCGGACAACTTCAAGCAATTTTGTGTTTATGGCTTCTTAGTGCCGTATTGATGACGTATGTTCGTTCACATCATTTCTGGCCCTGATGGAGTTTAAAATGACTTAATATAACTTTTCTCTGTGTCGAAGTTGAATATTTGAAACAAGACATAAAATTCACTTTCTTTTGAAACAATTACAATATATTTCTTATGGGTTTTTTTCTCTGTAGCCTGCAGGGCATTGGTAGATGAGCTGCTGCATGAAATTAAGAAAGTGAACCCGAGTAAGACAATTGACGTAGGGTCATTCAGGATAAGTCCGGATGGAACGCAGATACAGAATAAGGTAAAGAGGGGGGGAGGGGAAGGTGTCTGAATGGAAAATTTTGCTAATATTAACAAGCCAGGGGTTTCATGGTAATCCTACAGCCTTCATGATTGGATTTACTCCCACCGGGAGCTGACTTAACCTTAAACTTCCCTTTCAGATATCTTGTGTAACTCCTATGTTCCTGGTAACCATTTTGAACTCTCTTTTATTCTACTTTCTGAAGCATTCGGAATTGTATTGAATACTATTGTTTTATTACTTTGTTTGATTTTCATGCATATTAAGAGAGATCATGATAGCCAGCACAATACATCATTTTAATGTATAATTGCATAGAAATAAAGGCTAATTGAAATCTGCAAATGAAGGCCCTTTAGGATTCCTTTAGGGAATCTTTCAAGGCCACTGAAGTCAAATTCTTTTTCAAGATTAATGGTTTGCATATGATCTAGTATCCTCTTTTTTTGACTCCTCTCTGCCTAGTCTAAAAGGGGAAAGCTTTCTGCCATTTTTTATCTGCGCTGAGTGATTATAAAATATATATTTTTTTTTTCGTTTACTTTATTTAAAGCTCGATCGGGCTTCTTTTTGGAGGGAAGATAAGATGTAGCTATATTTAATTTTACTTTATTCCATATTTCCTACTAATATGTTAGAGCGTTTAGTATACGAGGGTGGCTCAATAAATTAGGTAACGACCTCTCACTGCGTAAATTTATTCAACTTGTACATAAACATATAGGGCCTGATTCAGACCCACTCGCGAGCGGCTGTCCGCTCGCAAGTGGGTCGATGGTGTGCACTGAGCATGCGCACGACGGAGGGAGCTCCGTCGTGCGCATGCGCCAGACGCGACGAGCGAAGGAAAGTCCTTCGCTCGTTGTGTCCGATCAAAGGGGGCGTGCTGTCAATGTTGATTGACAGCACGCCCCCTTTGGTGGGCGTGCCGGGGGCGTGCCTCCCTGACGGGGGCGTTCCTAAGGGAACGCCTCCCGTCAGAAGCCGGCCCACTGACATCACTAGTGATGTCAGTGGGAGTGATTTTGGCTCTGATAGAGCCAAAATCACTCCGGAGCTTGCGGTTGAAAACCTCAACCGCAGGCTCCGGCTCGCAAATTCGATGGTCGCGATGGTCTCGACCATCGCGACCATCACAATGCACGCTCGTATAGCCTGTGGGTGGTGACCCACAGCTATACGAGCGTCCAGGAGGACGCTCCATAAAAATGGAGCCCAGCCCTCATTCAGAGCGTGCGCTCTGCTCAGAGCGTACGGCTCTGAATGAGGGCCATAATCAATAATATGGCCTTGGTACAGATTATTTTTCCTCTTAGTCCCCAAACTTGTCTAAGCATTTGTTCCAACGGTACACCATTCACCATGGGTTGCGAATCACCTTCCACCCAGGTGCTTCTTTAATGGTCCAAAGATATGGAAAATAGTGTGGCCTGGTGTTATCGTGCAGCAATACAACACCTGTTTGTAGCAACCCAGGTTGTTTTTGACAAATTGCATTCCACAACTGGCTCAATGTGTCACAGTAGTGGTCAGCATTTACAGTATCTCCCTTGGTGAGGATATCAACAAGAAGTACTCCCGTGTGATCCCAAAAACATGGTTGCCATGACCTTTTTTGCTGATGGAGTTGTTTTGAATTTCTTTGAAGGTGGAGACGATGTGTGTTCCATGTGTTGGATGCTTGCTAGATCTCCGGTGCCACATGATGCACTCACGTTTCATTGACTGTAACAATACGCTGAAGGCACTGCACTCCCTCCTCATGGTACTACGTCAAGTGCACTAGAGAGAATCCCATCCTACTGGTTTTGTGAACTTCTGTTAGTTGCTTCGATACCCAGCGTGAACACTTTTTCCTGTACCCCAGTTTCTCATGAACAATGTTGTGCACAGTACCCACTGAGATGGTCAGTTCATCAGCAATATCACTAACTGGAATGTGTCTGTCCTCCTAAATCAGACCTTTAATACAGAATATATTGTCATCTGTGGTGGACGTGCTTGACTGGCCGGATCGCTGCTCATCTTGAACATCTGTCCTGCCGTTATCAAAGGCAGTGCACCAAACCACCCATGCCTGTTTATGCAACAAGTTGTCACCATACACTTCGACAAGTTGCCAATGAATTTCAGCTGCTTAAGTGCCCTTCAGACGCAGAAATCTAATCACACTACGCACTTCAATGTTTCACCGTGTTTCCACCAGCCTCGCCATCTTAAAAATGATGTTGGGACAGTATGACTGATATGAGGCAACAGGACAAGTATAATGTGCCAAATATAAAACAGGGAGGAAGTGTGTGTTTGGATCCGTGAAAAAGACAAGGACAGTTGTGAATCGTAGTCAGGGTAAAAGGGATTGGGGGAGATGCAGATGAATGGTAAAATGTCCTGGTATTACTGAAAATGTATATGAGATGATTAGTTGGTCCAGTGTCTTCTGTTTAGTGACCGTTCAATGTTCATACTTGTCCTGTTAATCCTTTGGTGGTAGATTGTAGTTGTGTGATAGGGAGCTCTTTGATTTAATCGTCTAGGTGATTCCTTTGACGTTCAGCGGCAATGTGTTTCTAATGTTGCTGTATCAGGCCGCCTAGACCTGTCGGTACTTACCCTTCCTCGCCGGGCACATTATACTTGTCCTGTTATGTGGTGATTCACTTAAACAACTAAAAGCCGGCTGGTAATATGGAGCACGCACTGTAATACAGTAAACCTTACAATACTGCAAGGTTCAATATTTTTCAACCTTGTGTTAAAATTTTTAGAAAATGGATTACTACATGAGGAAACATTGACCGCATAAAATGTATTTTAAAGGGAGCTACAAATATAGGTTGAGCGCTGTGGTACGACAACATTTCTGAACAATACTCATTATTGAGGGTGTTCACCTCCTGTACCTGTAGCTGCTCCCTTTACAAGACCAATAGGCCTTTTGAGCGCTTCAACACACAAAACACACAAAACGCTTAATCTACCTGATTTATTGAACCACCCTCATAGTTAATATAATAGTATAATCAACTTTGTCAGTTAAATATAGGTGTACAGAGGGCCTGATTTAGAGGTGGGCACAGTTTAGATTCTGCCGAAACTAGCCAATGTTTTGTAGTATGCGCCTGAGCCACACTGTGCATGAATCGTGATGGTCTTGCGATGCCCGTCGCAGTGCAGCTTCAAACGTAGATTGACAGACTGCAGGCTTTGGGCTTCGGAGCTTTGACAGGGAGGTGCGTATAAAACAGACATGTTGCCGGTGTTTTGGTGGCATGCCAAAACCAACCACTAAGTCTACGATGCAGAATCACTGACCTCGGCAGCTTAGTTGTAGCAAACAACTTAGTTTTGTTGTCTGATGTGTTTATGTTCTTTATTTTTCTCATTGTCGAATAGATGATATATGCTCGTTCACATAATTTCACTGTTTTGTTTTTTTTAAATCTTATAGTTTTTTATAAAAAATTTTGAGACATAACAAAACATTATATCAAGAATTACAGAATGATAATATCAGCAGACATAGAATGTAGATCACACAGGCTTTAAGGAGAAGTTCCATATTATTTATAGAAGGCATAGCCATCTCAGGAGATAATCGTGAAAACAGATAAGTATCAGAAACCCGGATAATAGTATAATACAATACTTCACTGGAGATGTTCAAAAACAACAGGCACTGCAATCCAGGATACTCAGGATAGCCAGCAGAAAGTCCACCTTCAGCCTGCAAGCCCCTGCTGCTGCAGAGTAGCACTTCAAAATGGTGGCAGGGTTCAGAAACTGCGGATTTACAAGGATCAACAGCAGTTTACACCCCATCAGGAGAGACTTATCCGCCTCTGTAACTACTCAGAGCACTGACCGGCGTGTATAGAATTCCAGCAAAGGAAACAGGAGCATCAGCAGATATCCAGGCCGAGTACAAGATGGTGACCAGGCCCGGGAGTCGCGGATCCACAGAAGCCCACAGAGAGCCGTGGACTGGCCGGAGCAGGGTCCTTCAACTACACGCCGGCCCAGGACTTCATACAGGAGGGTAATGGAATCAGCGCCTGAGCCAGGAGCTGCAGCAGCTGCCGCATCCGAATCCAAAATGGCGCCCGCGATGAAGAGACGCTGCAGGGGGAAAGTAACTGCTCTCACTTCACAGCAGCCAGAAGGAATTGGCAGAGCGAGGGACTTCAGGAGTGTGAGAGGTAAGTAATCAACAATGTGCCAAAGTGAGAGCCCAGTCAGGGAGCAGCATAATGATTATGAATATTTGGGCCTAGGAGCTGTAAAATCAGCCTCCTTCACCTAGCTCGTCCTGGCCATGCCCCATAATTTGACTGTTTTGCTTCATGCTGGGAGTGTACACAGTGCTTCCCACCTGCTGGGCTGCCCCCAGTTTCGCTTGCGCAGCAGGTGAAAGTTCCTTTCATACCATTCCCCATGCATTGTCACACTTGAATTTGTTTGTGGAACCAGAGTCTGGTAGATGTCTGTGTTAGCTGTAGGAGATGTGTATGTAAAGCTGGCAGGCCTGAGGAGACCTCTTGACATGTAGTTAGTTGCTTCCCTGACCAGAAATCGAACTCGAGTCTCGGCAGAGAGGTGCTGGATCGTACCCACTAGACCACAAGGGACGTCGGTGTTGTTGATGGTGTGATGTTATGTAACATTGTAGAGTGTAGCAGTAGATTAACCAGGATGAACTGGGTTGTTATTACATGATGATAATAATAGCACTCTTCTTACTTGGTTCTGTAGTCCAGGACACTTAAGTGGTAGATCTTGGCAGAAGGATTTACCAGGCTTGGACTGGGTTTTCTCTATAGACTGGGAGCACTCTAATGATGACAGGACTGGATACAGACCGAACACCGAAATGGATGGTAGCTGTGGATTAGTCTGGAACGGATCCAAGGAAGCAGGAACGGCAATATATTTGAGCAGACAGGTGGATGCTTTGCACAGGTGTAGCACAGATACAGCATACTGGATCAAGCTGGGGATTACCTGTACAACTCGAGATACTGATAATATAGGAGTGAAATAGTATGGAGACTTAGTGCTGCAAACAACAAGAGAACTGCACCAGCAGGTAACAATATGACTGTAGCGGAGCACAGTTGCGCTTCACTCAGTAAGAACTGAGCTAGACATTGTACTGGCAATGGAATATATACCCCGGGGTTAGCCAGCAATGAATGAGCCGCATCAGATGGTGTCGGCTGGCTCCGACTGGATAGAGATTGGCTGGATCGGTCAGGTGATCGGGACATCAGTACTACAGGGCTGGCTGGATGTGAGCTGCGGCCTAGCAGGCCGGAAACGATGGAGCCTGCATCTTACTGAGCAGATATGAGACGTACGGACCGAGTTCAGGGAGCGAGCCAGCTGGCCACAGGAGTGGTAAGTGACCCAGCGGCAGGAATAACGAGCCCAGTTTGTGACACGCGGGACACTGCGGCCCATGGGTGCAATGGCAAAACAGTTCCCATAAAGTGGGACTATTCTGCCAAAATCAGGATGGTTGGTGGAGTATGCGTATATGCAAATAGTCACACACACAGCCATACCCGTGTGTATATATATATATATATATATATATATATACACACAAACAGTCACACACTTCTCCCTCTTATCATACAGACTGGATAGCCATCATCACTCTGGATACACTCACTGTCTGCAGCAGTCTGTACCCCTCCTCTCCTCCCATGCTGCTTGCACTGCCTGTACAGTGCCGTCTAGCCCCATCCCCCTGCTCATACTCTACCTCCTTCTCATTTTTCACTTATTCAGCATGCGGTGCAGTTCTGCTCTGCAGCTGAAGTCATTTAATCCTGCATTGGCACTGGTCACAAGCTTAAAATTTGGAAAGTATGTGTTGGATACATGCAAAATAAACTTTTTAAAGGGGTGGCAATCAGGTAGACAAACCAAGGAAGGTTAAGAAGGTGGTTCGGTTTTGGTTTGCTGAGCTGAAAAGTTTTGAGAGAATGCTTGAAGGTTTGGAGGCTAGCATACAAGGGAGAGAATTCCATACAGTGGACGCAGCCAGGGAACAGGTAATGAATGTGGAGGAAAGACGTAGATGTATAAATATACACTGCTAAAAATATTTTTATGTCTTTACAAAAAGCCTTATTTTATTACAGGTTTTTGGCAACTAGGGAATCTAAATCTTCTGTTTTAAATACCTTGGATTTCCTTCTTGGGAAGATTACAAAGTTGCATTTTCACAGTAGACAACAAGCACAAAACCAAGCTAAAGAATAATAAATCAGGACCCTAACTATAAGTGGGTCCCCTTTAAGGTTAACAGCAAATCAATATCACAAACATTTAGTTTTTACTCTCACATGGTAATAACAGCAGCCGGCTCCTGACTTGCAGGCTGGTCTCATAGAGTGCCATAGGGAGAGGTCCCTTTTTTTAGCAGGAGTCTCAGTTGGACTTAATCTTTCAATCAGCTGGGAAAGCTGTAAAAAGCAGTCACAGATCAGGTTTTACTTAAATAAATTATAGAATCCCCAGATCAGACTCTGCTGTTTTTACCTGGCCACGTATATGGGCTCATGTTGATTTGGACAACATTTTTGTCTAAATCAAAAATCTGGGGATCCGCTGCATTGCTGCAGACCAATTGTGATGATCACTCTAGTAATGTGCATAGATTAGAGCAGTCCTATCAGAATAGTAATAGTATAACTGGGAGGGATTGAGATGCATTCAGCCAATCAGAAGTGACCACCGATTGTCTTCAACATCAGCAGCAGTTCGCATTTTGCACCTTTCCTTGGTTTAATTTGTTTGGGAGAGCACATTGAGACCTCAGGCATTTTGCCCAGGACAAAGCTTCTACATTCCCTAGTAGTCTTCCTGGTCAATGCTTAATTGAGAGGTTGAACACTTCTAGGGCCAAAAACTTCCTGTTACTCCAGAATTCCACTCTTTTTTTTTTTTGAGACATCCATTTACCAGGTAAGTGGCCAATTATTTACTTAAATTGGTTTCCAAATAGGTAGTGTTTTGTTCTCGCTAGGCACTTTTAGCAGGTTGCAGCGCCCTGCCCATTTTATTAAATGTCCCCTGCCCATTGGTGCAGGGGGTGCAGCTGCTATGGGGCCCAGAACTTAGGGGGACCCATCTTCCTTTTCAAAGTTACATGTGTTTTATATAGTTTTCACCATTGGTTGGTATATAGGGGCCCTTACAAACTTTTGCTATGGGGCCTTCAGATACCTAGTTACTCCCCTGGCCCTGCCCATTTGGTCATTCATAAATTGTGCTTGCTTAGCCGCCACACAGCTCCCAGGAGGTGCACACAATAGAAGACAGTGGATCCCAGGGCTCCCATTGCATGCCACAAGGTGCCCAAAGGAGCCTAATTTTATGTATGTCTATCACACGGCAGTATGTGTACATATGATTTGTTGCACCAGTTTTGCTTTACCCGGATTATATAGTACAGAGAGGCTCCTTTATTTGCAGGCAGAAGTCATGATTTTGTGTTGCTATTAGAAACTGCAACCCATCAATGATGGCTGTAGCTCTTTATTCAGGGTAAGGAGATGCTTAGCATACTGTTCCTTTAACATGGCATGAAAACAGAGAGCTTATAAAGAGAGGAAGCTTAGCAAGGACGACTTATTAGGCTTTTGCCTTGGGCCCAGATATGAGTCCTGCTGGGACTCGTGAAGGGGACAGGGAGAAAAAAATCTACCGACGTCATCACATTGGTAGCTGTTCCAGGTTTCTTATATGGCAAATTCACGTCAATTCTTCTTTATTGTACTTGGGTCATCCCTACAAGCTTCCTCCAAGCTCCGTCCCAGCCCTCTTAGCACAGATGGCCATAAGTGCAAGTTGTTTAGAAAATAAAAAACATAATAGTAGCTCATTTGCCGCAAAAAATATATTCTACTTGCATTTACATCCAACACTGAATGTGGTCCTGTTTGTAGGAAAAGATTAAAGATATTGAAGCAGTTGTATTTTCTCATATATTCCATAAAAAATTGAGTTCATCTTTATTTAGTGCTCTCAAGAAATACAAAATTCATTGCAACAACTGTTCAGTTTTGCAGAGTAGGCCCATCTATACTTGAGAAGAATGCATGCAGTACTCGCTGACTTGTGGCCTCCTCT
This sequence comes from Taudactylus pleione, assembly GCA_031769625.1. Taxonomy (NCBI): domain Eukaryota; kingdom Metazoa; phylum Chordata; class Amphibia; order Anura; family Myobatrachidae; genus Taudactylus; species Taudactylus pleione. Next base: position 5,270,578 of record JAUIMM010000516.1, on the reverse strand, counting down.
GCGGGAGAAACCCAGAGAGGAGATGCAAATGACCACACCACGGGTGCCGCCTCACCATGGCAAAATGCAATGAATCATATGTTCGTGAATCACGTTGTATATGTCCTGCCCCCTCCCTACGAACCCACGATTCCTAGTTTTCTCTCCCCATCTTGCCCACTTAACTAGTATGCGGGAGATCTGCTTCCGGTTCCAGGAACCCGGGGGACTACCTGAGAAATCAGGAGTCTCCTGGTCACTCTGGAACAATAAATAAGTATACAAGAATATGGAAGGTATGTAATAGGGTCCGAAATGACAAAAGTGCTTATTTTTCATAGGCAGGACCATTCTAATTTAGTCTATAAAAATATCCGATCTTTATTAGAAACGCAATATGATATTACCACCTAAGTGCTGGATTCAATTAGCAGCGATAATATCGGCTGATTTTTTTTCGCAGATGATATTGCCAAAAAATTAGGCAAAAAGTTTTCTCCATCTCAGACCAGGAGAATAAAAATTGCAAAATCCATATTTTTGCCAGAACCCTTTGGACACAATACCCCCCCCCCCCTGATGATAAATTACCCCCAAATTTTTTCGTAAGTTGCGTACTTTGGCGACAAACTGGCACGCTAATTGTGGGTGAAAAAAATAGCATTTTTTTCCCCAGGAAATTACTGTTCCACGTAAATTGTGTGTGTACGCTGAAATGGGTGCAAGTATATTCTTGTTTCGTAAAAACGCAATTTTAAAAATTGTTTAAAAACCGCCTGCTGTGACTGCGTGCAATGTTTAAAAACACTTGAGGCATCCATACCGCCCCCAAAAATATCAGACCCAATACATTAAAACCATTTTCAACTTTGCGCGCTCGTTTATGCAACTTACGAAAAAATTGGAGGGTAAATTATCACTAAGAGGGGGTCTAAAGGGTTCTGAAAGAAATCCCCATATTTGTAGGAGAAAATAAGGATTGTGGATCTTTTTTTTTCTGGTCTGGGATGGGAGAAAACTTTTCGCCTGTTTCTTTGCGAAAATCAGCCGATTTCGTGGCCGATATGAACCAATTTCGCCGACGACAGCAAAATCACGTTTTTGCAGCTAATTGAATATGGCCCTAAGCGTAAATATACCCCACATTTAACATTCTTGGAAAGCGGAACTTCTAGAGGTTTCTTTGCTCTGGTTATATTGTATGTTATCTGCTCTGTGCTCTGGTTCCCACATAATTATCCTCACACAAATGTAAAAGTAAAAAATTTGTGAAGGCGATGGGAGTTTACAATGTGCTGCCATGCAGTAGCATCACTCAAAGAACTTCTAAAATAATGTATCTGCTGCTATAACCAAAGAGTTCAACTATCATTGCTGTTGCTGTCTTTATTCCTCCATTGGTGACCTCTACAGCCTCATTAATGACAGCAGCTGCAACCACAATGTAAACAAACTTGGGAAACAAGTGTCCTGGCTTATTGTCTAGCAGCAAACATTAAGCCAAATAAACATGTTGGGCACACTCAGAGCTGGCAAATAACCGTAAGAGTGCCATTGCCGATCAAATACCTTCTCCAGGACCAGTAGAGGTAGGAGTAAAAAATAATCACAGTTGCAAGCAGCTGGTTGTCTTCACATTGCTACAATGACTAGTTTGTCTTTACTTTTCTATCCTTATTCCAGCCATACCAAACTACTAGTTGCTGCACAGAAATATCAGACCCTAGCTGCTCATTTAATATAGGGAGTGAACAATCCCTCTGCCTTTCAGTAGCCACATGCACTTCCCCACCAAAAGTTACATTTGTTATTCCACTACTTTATGTATGAGTTGTTCCCTATGGGATGTAGTTGGCATCCCGACAGTCAGGATGCCGGCGGACAGAACCCTAGCGCTGGAATCCCGACAGTCTGAATCCCAGCTCCAGAATTTCGACCGCTGATGTCCCGATGTTCGGTTTAGGGGTCAGGCTCTAGTGGGAGAGTTAGGGTTAGTCTGCAGGACGGGAGGTTTAGGATTAGGCTGCGGGGGCAGGGAGAGTTAGAGTTAGGTTGTGGAAAGGGATGGTTAGGGTTAGGCTGCAGGAAGGGGTTAGGGGGACGGGTAGGGTAAGGATTAGAATACTTACCATTTTCTGACTATCAGGGTGCCGATGTCAGTATTCTGACCGCCGGGATCCCGTGACCTAACCATTCCTTTATGTCTCCTGTATTGTAAGCTCATTTGGACTGGGCCGCCTACTTTACTTTCTGTTTCATGTCATTGTAAGTTATTTTCTTATATCACAAACCCCTCAATGTACAACACTATAATGTAATATACTGATAATAAAGAATAGGTATTATAGATCCACGGGGCTACTTATTTTATGCTGATTTCCCCCTCTAATTGATGCAGGAACATGCCTCTGCTATTGTTTACTTTTATACTGGGGCACTGTTATTTATTTATTTTTATAATGGGGCAGTACCATTTAATTTAGAATTGGGCATTCCTCTTTATTTTATTACTTAAGCGAGAAACATGGTATTGTTCACTGGAACACATGTGCATGATGGTGCTTGTAGTTCTACAAGTGCCGCCATCAAAGAAAAGTCATGGGCTGTCTATTCATGCTAGCACTTATAGTGCACAAGTGCTTGCACTTGTTTTTGAGAGTATTACCCTGGTACCCAATGGCCAGTGGAACTGGCAGATATCGGAGGCAATATCCTGAAATTTCTCACAGTGTATGTCAACGATATATGCTGGGTTTCAGGCTGTCAGATAAAAATGTGTGTCGGTCTGACAGACATTTTATCTGACAGTGTATGCCCAGCATTAAACATAGGATCAAGAATGGTTACTAAAAGGTATTAATCAGATTTCAATATGCTTCAAACCTATGGGTCATGGTAATGGGAATAAATGATCTGATTTGCAAGGTCTACACATTCTGGGTTTCTATCTCTACTTACTTTGGCCTTTCATCAACTTGCTCTTGCCTAACACATGCATCATCACAGTCCATAGTCATTCTCCTCATCTTCTCCAGTTTAAACATAATTCCCCTCAAGTTCTAGCATACTAGAAACCTCTTGTTACGCTCCGGACTATTAAAACCACTTTCTTACCACTCCGGTGCCTGTCCAGGATAGCACAAAGGGTCCGCTCACGCTGCACATTTCTCCCGTCTGTCTGTGCTGCTCCTGCCCCGTCCGTTCAGTGTCCTCTGTTACTGAGCATGGAGATGGCGCTCCACAGCCTCTTGCTCACAGCGTCTTCCCAGCATGATAGCACACAGGCTACATGCCAAAGTTCCTTTCTAAACAACAGTATAGGCACAGCCATTTTGGACTCTGTCACCTGACGCTCTTTCTCCAATTATGGCGCTGCTCCCAGACCAGATAATCGCAGCTTTCAATCCCTGGGGATCCTCCCCTATAAATTCCATTTCCAGACTGGCCTTTGTTGCCAGTACAAAGTTGCTTCTTGCTGAAGTTACAGCTCAATGCTGAGCTCCCAGGTACTCCCAACATTGGACTCCTATTAATGAAGTTCATCAATTCATCAGCATCGGACTCTTATCAATTAAGTTCCTCAATTCATTAACATTGGTCCCAACCAATCAGGTTCATCAATTCATTAATACCTGATTCAAATCCATCAAGTTCTTCAAATCATCAACATTGGTATCAAACCGATCCAGCTCTCAATCCAGTATAAATCTGATTCTGCTCATTCATTCAGTATTCTCATCTCAAGTTCTCATTCCAACCTGTTCTTTAATAAAGACTTCTCGCGTTCGGGCCCATCATCCTGTGCAGCTCTTCTACCTACCTTACAGCAATACATGAGGAAGTCCTGGCTCAAACGACCCAGGTTTATTCACACCTCCCAAGTTTCCTCTTCAGCCTCCCATGCCTGTTCCAGCCCAAAACAACCCTCAGCTGTGACACCTCTAAAGAAGTATCCTCCATTTCTAAATCATCATCACTAGTCATCTTTCCATTATCAAATGGAGACTGAATTAAAAACGATGCAATCTACTGTACAGTATCAGTCTCTGAAATGTCAGCTGTACAAATCATGGTCACCCTTAGACTTTCCTCAGACACACCAAGTCCCATTGGTGTGTCTGCCTATTTCTCATTCTATCCTGTGCCTAGTATGAGCGTAGTAGGACTATTACTAGTAACACATGGCCATGGCTTGTTTTTTTTTTTGTAACAATAGAAGTAGTAATACCGCCACTAGTGGCATTCAACAGACTGGTTTGATTCATGACTCTCTTGTATTAGCTTCCACTGCACTTGGCGAATGCACAGTGAGGTAGGCAAAGGAGGGATTACAGAATTGTGTTACATTGTGAATCAGTCACTGCCACATGCTATCGTTTTTGTTTTGATTCTCTTTTTACTCCTAACAAAGTATTGCTGCCCATCCAGTAGCAGACCTCAAAACGACTGCACCATTACGACATTGTAATCGTGCAGTCGTTTGTCAGTCTGTGCTGTGCCTACACTGAACGAGCAGTCGTTCAGTGTAGGCACATCAATCATCTGCAAACATGCTGAACCTGACGTTATCGTCAGGTTGTTCAGCATGTTTTCCTGATGATAGATGTCTAAACGACCAGCGGGAGCACGCATCGCTGGTCGTTTTAGACATTTTTGCAAACGAATGATAACGATATTGTTATTGTTCAATCGCTCAATTTAATCTTCTAGTGGATGGACACCTTAAGATTTGTGTGTGTTTGCCGAGTCCTCACTATGTTCCTCCACCTACTTTTTGCTACTTGCTTGTCTCCTAATATTAATTTGTTCAATTTCACACATTCTGCTTTAACTAAGTTGACAATAACTGTATTCTGGAAACAAATGCAAGTGCACCCTCTAACCATGCTGAACCTAATAATAATATTGCTAAATTGCATCAAAGAGGATCTTAGCATAATGATGGCCATAATTATGGGCCTGCCCACCGCGTCCAGGTGACCTCTATCAGGCAGGTCCCTAACACTCCTATGGAACAAATACAGGGCACGGGACCCCCCAGGACAACCCAGCAGAACCGCCCCATGGCATCACACTAGTGTGAGATATAAAGTGAGGGCTAAAGAATAATAGTAAACGCCTATGTGTTAAGTAGGAGGTTATAATTAAAAGTGTATAAAGTGCTACATATATAAAAAACAAACTAAAGAAGTGAAAAAGTGACACACAGCATATATATAGTTGGTCTTACCCTCAGTGTGCTCCCTCCGTCGTGCGCATGCGCAGTGGGGGAACATCGACCCGCTTGCGAGCGTACTGCCGCTCACGAGCGGGTCTGAATGACCCCCTGTATGAAAAAAAGCGATGCCAGAGCGCTTTACGGTGGTGTTCTGCGGGCATGCCTATACGGAGTAAATACGAAATCTTTAGGCGCCGGTTGGCCAACTAAGATAATATCCAATTTTGAAAACCTAAATGGCAATCATCTCCTCGATTGGTCCCACAAATTTTTTTCGACCCTCGCAATCGATGCTGAAAAATTTTACTTTTTGACCCACTTTTCAACCCACCCTACTGTCCGTATTTTCCCTATATGCAAAAAGGAAAAAAAATTGCATTTGCACTCCTTGTGTCATAATATGTTTGTCCAGTTACAAATGTGCACCCATTTAGCTGGATTTCCTCTTGTCTCTGTCAGGATTCAGCCTGGGATCTGCTGTTACTTACCGCGGCGCCAGCTTCCCCTGATTAGCGAGAGCGGTCAGACGTTCAGTGTGGAGGTGAGTGACACACTGAGTATTCTCACCGGGGCCCAGGTGACTTCCACGTGATCTTCCGTATTGGACTTCCCGCGGCAGTGGTCATGGGCGCAGCCATGTTGTCTTATCACCTGACCGTTCCCTTATCCAATGATAGCCTTGTTAGTTCTCAGCTGACTCTCTCCTCCAGTGAACAGCTACCTTAGGGTATATAGCAGGACTCCAGGAAACCGTACGTTGCCTGTACAACTCTTGTCTACACCTAGAAGCTGCTTGCTGATAGCATCGTTCTACGCTCCATGCTGAATAATCTCCAGTGACAATCTCCAGTGAATTCTCCAGTAATAGTCCGTGTGCTGATCTCCTGCGAATAACTTCAGCACTTGTCTGCACGCTGATCTCCAGTGTTAACTACAGTACTATCTGTGTGTTAGTTTCTACTTTTATACTCCAGTGCTATCCTGCGTCTGAATCCCTTGTGTTATACTCCAGTGCTGTGTTGCGTCTTGATCTCCATGCTGCGTATGGATCTCCTGTGTCAAACTATCTCCAATAATAGTTCTCTGTGTATCCATCTCCAATGGCAATTTCCTGGGACATTTCACTTGATAACGTTTTCAGTGACATTTCCTACGTGACACTCTTCAGTGATATTCACTACAGATACTCTCCCGTGTTATATATATAGTGTGTGTATATATGTCATTTTCGATTTGCGGAGCCTGTGCAAATTCCGATAAAAAAAATTATTTGTTTCCATAGTGTGTAAACAGTCCTTTAAAAAACTATATTTATATACATAGTCATTTTGACTTGAGGAGCCTTCACACTGCACATGTCAAGCATCTGTTTTTTCCTTTATTGCTCCTCTCCCTGATGTCACATTGAAATAATACATCTCAGTTTCTTTCTAGGTGACTAAGCTATATAATATTGAAAACGCAATCCGAATTCATCCCGTAGTTTTTGCGTGATGCCGGATTGAACAGACAGACCAACAAAAATTCAGAAAAAAAAAATTTGGCTCCATATCATACACAGTCCCAAGGAGCACATTTCTCCAATATAATTCCTTTATACAGACACAACCATTACAACTTTATTATAAGCATAGATTACATTTTTTTTTCCATAAAACAAGGTACTTGTCACTAATATATTTTTTAAACGTTAACCCATTCTGCATCTAGTCTGTACTTTAACATTCTGACATCTACAAAAGTCAAAGTGAGTCTCCACTGTGGCACTAGAGGGCAATAACAGCCACTCTGTCTACCCGGTCTGCAGAAATTAGTCCAATCTTCATTTTTTTTTCCCTACATTTATTTAGGAGAGAATTGACTTCACACTGTATTGGGTTTCCTTACAGGGGAGCAACAACTTTCATTTATAAAACAGAGTTGTTTTCTGAAACCTCAACAAACAACTGCGGACCAGAAGCACATGTGGGCTCTCCGGGTGGGGCACACATTAACGATAAATACAAGGTTCCTCAGCTTAACTTGTTCAGCCTCATCAAGCTCTGAAAAAGAGCAGAGGCCACATACAAGGAAGAAAGGGACGATTGTTGAAAAACATTGAGCAAGAGCAGCTAAACACACCAGTATTAGCTAGGAAGCCGAACCGACTAAGGTCAACCCAACATCAGAGAGTGTTACCCAATATTACAAGAAATGTGATTTTTACCACCTGCTTTGTAGCACATAACAGTTCAGATGCACTTTCTAGTGTGCTGGTAAATGCCATTGGTGAACAGTGACTTCATCATCTTGTAAGGATTATGTCTACTTTTTCTGCCTTGTTTTGATTCTTCTGCAAGTGCATTTAGTTCAGTCCTTTTGTCGTTACTGCAGTACTGTTTAGACTCTTGCTTGAGTTGATAGACAATCTCAAGAACACAAATTTACAGATGACATGCTATGGAAACATAGTGCATTCTATGGTGTTTCAGTAAAATATCTCACATTAACAATGATAGCCCCACATCATTAATATTAGATCATTTAAGTCATGCTCTAACTGGACTTCTAACCCTCTGGTACCTGTTATGTTATTTTTTGTGCAATATGGCTTCTATGTTTGTATCAAGGTAATACATTCTTCTCAGAAATTGTTCTTAAAAATACTTTTACATCTTGTGTGTAAAATTTGGGTTAAACTACACAAGTAAGTTTTATTCACTTGATTGCAGATGATAAATTGGGAACCTGTACCATAATTTATTTTGAATCCGTTTGTTTGCACTCTGTGTAATTAAAAGCAACCATAGCTTTCGATTATGCAATGCTGGGATTTAGTGACATTGCATGAGTTTCAAGCAAATAATTTTGTATACTGGCTATTATTGTTTGTTTTTGTAAGTGATTAAACAGGGAAGGCTACTTTGACCTACAGTACTAGATTTTGAAACATTAATCATAGTTGACTAATTGCATAAAGTAACAAAAAGTAGCACTGTGTTTGCTAAGAGATTGCTCTTGTGAAATGTAATTGCAGAAGCTGAAAATTTGCCTGTGTACTTTTGGTGTAAAAATTGATGTTCTGTATTTTGAACTTTATAACCATGTAGAATTTCCTAAACATACAGATGTAAAATGTGTGTAACAAATTTAGTGTCCGTATTGAAAATGCTTACCTTTCTTTTGTACTTGCAATCTGCAGAATATGTACTTACAACCAACATTTTTTTACAGTTCTACTTTTTATGTGATAAAGATATGTAACAAACTATTAGCAACTGTACAGTGAGGACAGAGGGCCACAGGAAGTGGAGCTAAAGAAATGAGGCCTACATGTGTCATTGAGTAGTGACAGTAACATGTCGATTCCTAGTGATCACTAGATCTCTCTTTTGTTGGTACACAAAATGGTTTATTTTTTTTTAGCTGGCACCTGGATGTTTCCAGTTGTATCTGTGTTAAAGTGAGCTCATTCATAAAACATTGCAAGAGCCTAATGTAGCTCTGTATGTGAATATATAGACCTGTACACCTACTCCTTGTCCCCATTATAGTAGTGAGGGCTAGGTAACAGTTACATATCAGCAGAAAAGCTCTTACTCAATAGATAAACACTAATATGTAGTAATACAGTCAGTGTAGAGTACTGAACATTCTTGATTAAAATGTAATTACCGTGCTAGCATTTCTCTCTAGGGATATCCAATATCCATCAACTATCCCCTGCCAATACACCAAGGCAACATACACTGCATAGACTTCATCTACGAAAAGACATTCTATTGATCGGCTCTCAGATTCTTCTATTTAGTAGCTTTGCAGGGTCAGTGAGAGAAAAATAGGAAATAAAAGCTGAGGTTCTCCTTGTTCAGTGGAAGGGATTTATATGATCTTAGTATATCACATAATATACTCCTCTAAAGAAAACAATCTCCACTCCCTTTACTAGCTTATATATGTGAGTCCAGCCCATAAAGCTAAGACACTGTTTAATCAACCTATGTCACTCTACAGGATACATAAAGCTCCTAAGTACCTGGTGAGCCATATATTGCAAACCCCTGGTGCCATTGTAACTGCAACAGTTCCACAACGTATGTGTAGATGGGGAGGGGAGGAGACACACAAAGTATACAAAAATATAGACATAGACAAAAATGTCCCAGTTTTGTCTATGGTCTTCCTCAGCATCCAATGAAAACATGAATAAGAAAACCTTTAGGCAGGAATAACATTGGAGTTTGGACTGTAAGAGAGAAACCACAGATTTATCGTTCAATGAATTCTGATATTTTGCATTCATTCTCCCAATATGCTGTTACATCAGCGGATTCAGTTTCGGGCAGCTGCATTTAGCCCAAGAGTGTAAAAAGTTTCCCATGCAAATAAATACATTTTACTCTCACCAGTTATTTGAATGGTGAAACATTAATAAATAAACAGCTTACACTGAAATTTCCAGATTAACAAGCAACACTTGCCATATCTAATTTTTTATAGACCTCATTTTATGCTTTCTTTAAAATAAAATAAAAATTAGAACTATTTTTTTTGTGTATATGGCATTTTAATTGTGGCCAGTATGTGCAGCCCCCAACTCACAAACAGTATATGTCATCTATTTATTTAACATGTTTTATAGAATATATAAGTGTCCTCATTTTTAGATATTAATTACACTTTAAAATTAGGTCTGTCTATAAATGTTGTCCTGCAAAAACTTTGTTCCCCCTCAGTTGCATAATTTTCAGAGTATTTCTCTATGTGGGTAGAGATAGTTCTGCTGTAGCAATATTAATAAGTTCAGTTGGATACATAACAACCTTCAACATTGCTATACATTTTGTCATATAATTAGCTGGTGTATAGATATTTATGACTGCTGAATTTGTTATATTTTCTAGATTATTTCCTCCAATAGGTATTCATGTCCCCTGTACATCAGGCGGCTCACCATGTGTGACCCAACTCTTTTTATTATTCTGTCCTTGTCCACTTAAACTTTCAATTAATTGTGGACTCCCATGTTCAAAACTGTTCTACATTATGGTGCCAATGCACGGCTGATTGTAAGAAGGTCATAGTTGCACCCACATTGTGTTTATGGAGCTAAATGTGGATTTACACCCGTATGCAGAGTTGTACACTTGACTGCAGCCTGGCCACCCCTATCCGTATGCTTGGTTTCATAGTCACTGCACTGCATTGCAGTCCTATTCACGGTGCAAAAGATCCAAACAGGTGTTATTACACCTATGCAAACCTTGCATAGCCACCAATTCTAATGAAGTGCCCTCACTTAACTTGGCCTATGTGCGAACATCCAATTATCACCCAGTTATTACTCATCATCCACAAGTAGAGATGTGACCGAGCTGTGTACGATTTAGCCACAACAGTAGTTACGTGCTCTCTATTCCGAACTATGCACATCGTGAAAACACAAGAGTTGTGCAGAAAGTATCCTGCAATTACCTCAGCATAATTGTCTAGGTGATCTTATACAATGTAACAGGTTTTTTTAGATCTCTACTTTCCTTTTGTTTTTATTTAAAATAGTGGGTAATAGCGTAGATTGAAGAATATTCCACAGCAATTTACATTGTCACTGCTGTGATATGCCAGGGATTTTCTGCTCGTTTCCACTGAAAATTGTTCTGCCACACAAATTTAATTTTTATTTTTTGTGGCCCTCATACAAAGGGAAAAATAAACTCTACTACTTGTATATTAACTACCAGTAGACAGGATGTAAAAACTACAACAGTTCTTAAGTTATTAATTCTGTGGATCTGTTGAACTTGAACTTGTGGCAGTAATGTTAAATAATTTATTTTGCCCTAAACTAGGCAGATCAAATAACTTGTCATATCCTAATATCCACTTGATATTTTGGTTTAGTGATCTATTTGAAAGTACATGATTGTAAGCAAATACAACCCATTTGTACCCACTTTAACTTTCTTTATTTTTTTTTGTTATTTTTTATATGTATATTTTGTTGAAAGCTATTAAGTGGTTTCTTTTTTGTGCAAAAGAAAAACAAATAAGGAGATTTCTGAAGTAATTATGTGTTTTACACTGTGGTGTGTGTTGCACTGTGTTGCCATTATTTTACATTATTTTTAATTATTTATTTTGTCAATCTTTAAAAAAATATATAAATTCAACTGTAGAAGTCAACATAATATTTGATTATTTTATAAAGACAAATATATTTTTATTCATAAGTAATATTTACTTACACTTAATTTTGCTAAAAAAAACCCAAATTAAAGCAACCAGGTTTGTTCTGTACATAGAATCTGATTTTGCTCTAAGTTTCTATGTTTTAATATATTAGATGCCAGGGCTAGTAACTCCGACCTACAACAATGCCCAAATAATTTAAAAATGGTTTTACTTGCCTTTATGAAGAAATTGATCCTGTAGAAAGCTGTTGAATATGTTTGTTTTACCAGTTTTGTTGATCTTAATTTAGCACAGTGTAATAGATTATTAGTTATTGAATAGATTATATTTAACTGTTACTTTTCTTTTTCATGAACTTGTTATGCTGGCACATAAATCAGTTTCATTAAGTGGAATTTTCATAATTAAACCTACCCACTCTAGAGAAATAGGGGGCTTCTCACTGGAAACCCACACATTACCTAAAGCCAAAAACCAATCATCAATAACTCTCAATAGATCTCTGTGGAACAGCTCTTATACACGGATATTGTGACCAATTTTTGATTAACGTGGCTATGCACAAAATAGCAGTTACAGAGACCAGAGAGAAAATTATATAGCTGGTCCTAACAGAGTTGCTTTAAAAGTCCCTTCTAATAGACACACGTGCGCATATACAAATGAAACATTCTGCATATGGAAGCTCATATTTATCTGCATATAATGCAATTAAAGGCAAGTTTTTATTGTTAATTTTTTGATTCTTATAACAAGTCTCAGAAATAGGAAGATATCGGTGATATCATCTGAGAAATTAATACATTATCTGCACAGGCATGGACCATAGATCATTAGTCACTGATTGCTGATGGTTTTCCCATCAATGACGAAGATCCGATGGTTCTCCAGCATTGATAGCAGATAAGGTGGCAATGTTTGTGGGGGGGGGTTCCAGCGCAGGAGGTATGCAATTTAGCTGTTCACAACATGGCCTGGATAGCCCTGCCTTCCTACCCTTATTGGCCTGCAGTGTCTTGCCCTCCACTCAGTCAGAGCTGTTAACTGTAGAGTGTGTGATTGCCAAAGATGGTGCAAAAATTGATGGTTTACCATCACAGATGTAAAGCACTGATAGCACCATCGATGGTGACCATAATGATAGACCCTTCGATGCCCACTGTGCAGGTATCCAAAGTGTGGAAGCCACTATAAATCTTGTAACTTTAGGTGAGTACCGGATCCTTTATTCATAGAAAAAAACACTACATACTTCACTTCAGCAAATAACAATTGGAGAGGTTTTAGGCAATACTCCCTCAGAACAATACTCAAATAAGTTATTAATTTATTTGGCTCCTCCATCTATTTGGCGTTAGCAAGAAGTCTATGAATCTTGGTAGATTAAGCACAAGCATGATACTGTACCTTATCAATAAATACCTAGAAAATAAATTAACAAACACAAGGCTTCCAGGACTCTTATGGTTGCCATTTCCATCTTACCCATACTTACCTACCTTTCAGAATGTCTTCCCGGGAGAAGCCCGGGTAAGAGAAGCAGCAGGGGGCCGATGGGGGCGGGGCCTAACGAATTGTGCCATTAAGCCCCGCCCCCTCGTGGCAAAACTGCCGCGATTGGGTAAAATTTACATAGGGGGCGGGGTCAAATGCTGTGATTCATGCAGAATCACATCTTAAGCCCCGTCCCCTTCACGGAGACCCGCGATCACAGCGGGTATTCTCCTCATTCTGCCCACTTCACTAGGAAGTGGGCAGAATGTGGGAGAAATGCCTACCCTTCCGGGGGTGCGGGGGGTTACCCGAAAAATTTATGATCTTACCTGTCCTGAAAACTTGCTGTTTTTCATTTTTGTTTTGTTAACTTTTATTAGCTAATTATCACATTCATGTCACTTTTTTATTTAAAAAGGCAGAAGTACTGTACATTTTGTTCATTATTATTTAAATGTGAAAATCTTTATTTTATTCCCCCTCAGATCATTGTTTAGCACACTGTTTCCCAAACTCTGTTCTCAAGGGACGCTAACAGCCCAGGTTTTAGGGATATCCATTCTTAAGCAAAGGCAACTTAATTAGCAGCTCAGTCAGTATGATTTAACCATCTGTGCTCAAGCATGCATGTCTTTAAAACCTGTACTGTTAGTGTGCCTTGAGGATCAAGTTTGGGGAACCCTGGTTTATCATGTTAGTAAATGGGGTCAGAACATGAATGTTGATTGCTATCAATTAGCCTGTTTATGTGGTCATCTTACAAACAACATGAGCTAGTGCAGTTCGGGCACTACAATAGGTTTGTAGTGCTATTGGACATTGATCCTTTCGACCAGACCGTAATCTGTGTATCTGCATCGGTGAGTGATTGGTTTAAAACCTATTCCAGAAATTTTTTAGTGACATTAAAAGTAACTGACATCCTTTTAAATCTTAACTATTGGAGGAATTAATTTCGGAGGGATGTGTACGTTATGCGCATATGCAGAACGGGTCCTGCAGTCTCGCTCACAGTCCCACCTAGCCACCGCAGCATGATTGACATGCTGCTGTGTTTGGGGGGCGGAGCTGGACGTGGCTGGTCACCATTCCTGGAAACGGGAGCTTGACGCCCGCACTTTCCAGGAGGAACGAGGCCATGGTCTGCATGGTCTGGATGCAAATTTCCTTGCCGCGTAAGTGACCAGGCACCAGCCAGGCTGAGGTAAGCTTCAGCTTACATAGCTTGGCCAATGGCAATGGTTGCTCTGGTGAGCCAAAGAAGCATCTAAGGACGCTGCACTCGGATCAGAAATGCAGTAAAAGGGGGTCTATTTCATACAGACACCTCCTGGTACATTTACAATATGTTGGACGGTATTGTACAGCCGCTTCTGTGCAGCTGTGCAATACCGGCAATCTCTGAATCAGGCCCATAGTGCCTCCAGAAGGCACTCCATCACCATTATATGTGCTCATTTTTCCTTGCAGCCCTTGCACAAGAATATGAGCAAAGATTAGCTACGTTATTAAATGGCTACGTCTAGCAGCCAGACATCGTGGTGATGCCCTGTGGCGCATTGCTCAGAATTGAATCAGTTATGTGGTAAATGACAGGGTTGCGCTTCAGCTTGGCCACATATTTTATGATTAGCAGCCATCGGCAAGGCCGGATTGTAGGCAGGGCGACGTGTGGTCGTCCCGGGGCCCCCATACACTGTCCCCGGCCACATCCCCCGATTAGCACTTTTTTTTTCTTCTAACGGAGCCGCCAGCCGCGCCCTGCGGTTAAGCCTTGCCCCTCCCGGTATTTGGCCCTGCCCCCTTTTTAAAGACCCGTAAATCGCGCTGGTCCTCAAACACTTCTGCTGCTGCCTCTGAAACCCCGGAGAGGTAAGCAGCAATGTATATGTTTATCTGTGTCTATGTACAGTATATGTTTATATGTGTGTATATGTGTTTAAATTAGGGGTGAGCGGGTTCGGTTTTACTCGGATTTACTCGGATCTTTAAACGGCATTTTATTGGCTATCGCCTATCATGTGTTTTGGATAGCCAATATAATAAATCCGAATTTGCGGTAAAGTGGCAATAAGAACCGAGTAAATCTGAGTAAAACCGAGCCTGCACATCCCTAGTTTAAATATATATATATATATGTGTGTGTGTTTGTATATATATGTGTGTGTGTGTATATATATATATATATATATATATATAGCAGCCCCGCTAGGCTGTTTTAACCTGCGCTATTTCTAAAAGGCAAAAAGCACCCTGCCCTCCGGTGCGGTGCCCTGCTGATACAGCCTGCAGGTGCCGTCCCCACCCACGGGTCGCAGTGTTCCTCAGGTGGGGAAAACTGCTAGTGAGTGGATGCAGGGCGCATGCATTCAAACTGACAGCAGCACTTGGGGGCAGCCCAGAACGCCCCCAAGAGTAATGAAAAGGGGACGTGTCTTAAAGACACGCCCCCTTTTCTGGCACGCGCGCCTAGATGTGCCCTTTCTCTAGGGGCCCCCACACGTTTGTTGACCAGGGGCCCCCACAAACCTTAATCCGGCCCTGGCCATCAGCACTGGTGTTAAAGTAATTTTTTTTGGTACTAGACCACCTACCCATGGCACCCCTGCAAGTGCCCTGTGGGACCCAGTTTGGGAACCGCTGCCATAACTGTTTTATTATTTTCATTAGACAACATGGTGGCTCTTAAGGCATAAGTAGCAGGAAAAAAAGAAAATAAATAACAAAAACTGTGAACAAAATAAAGACAAAAGCACCTATATGCTACTATGGGAAAATGGGTCAGTTCCTGAGCTATTAAATTTCTACTAAACAAGGAACTTTAGATGGAAATATGAAAACTATAGAAACAATCTATATTTGGTTATTTTTCATATTTTATTCTTGTTGATTAAAAAAGGAAAGTACTTTTCATGACAACTTCATGATAACTAAATTATAACCCCACTTACTTTTTTTTTTGCACATAATCAAATGTTCCTGCTGCATTTCATCTGCAGTTTTGTGGAGAGGTTGTATGCCTGTAATTCTCTAATTGGATGTGACTTTAAAATTAAAATGTTGAGACCGTTAAGACTCAGAGCATGGGTGAGTCGATTACACAAAAAGAAACGATGCAAGCATTTATCTGGCAGACATAAACATATTACTCCTTTTAATTGAACATTTTCTTAATCATTTTCTAGCCAGAGGGATCTTCAGCATACACAGTGCATTAAAGAATAGGTTTAAAAGCTTCTTCGTTAACCCCCGTACCCCCCATTGGGGTGGGAACTTGATGCTACACTACATCGCAGGTCCTATCCAGCTGCAAAAGGGTTACAGCAGTAATAGTATTTAGACACCACATGGTAACGCGTTTCTCAAATATCCACATTCTTAATGATCTCCAGCATCACTTTTTAATTAATTTAGTAATTTTGCGACACAGTGATCAAACTGGCTGCTCAGGGGAGCTTGAAGTTGGTGAAAGCCAAGCATAGTTTATCCACTTAACTTCCAGCCTGTTCAAAAATGCTTCCTCTGAACGAATCAATAAATTACTTGAACGGGGAGATTGAAGAACATTTTTCAAGGCTTTAAACTGCATGTTTGTACTCCAATTTAGAAACACCTGCTCTGTATTTGTCTATCTATATGTGTATCAAAACCTCTACCTATATAAAACACCACTTATTAGTTGAACCCAGATGTTCCTCTCAGTCTCTATTTCTCACATCAAACCTTTTATAATGCCTCATTAAGATTCACAGCATTAGAATATTTCTAATTATAATATCTAATAAACTAAACCTTTAGAAGCTATTTGCATATTATATGAAGAAATCTCACACAACAAACTCGCTATGGATTCAATTAACATAATAGCTAATTATGGTACTCATCATCCCTTTAGTGTTACTGTGTATTCATCTTCCTCCTGTTCTAGCCTACAGCATCTAAGGTTTGAACCGCATCTCCTAAATATTGACTTTTAACTATGTTTAATTAGGAATTGAACATCTTTATGAAACCAAAACGGGTGGTTAATTGCTATTTTTCATAGAAAGTCATTCAATTCACGTTTTCTGCTGATAACTTCATAAAAGACTATAGTGAATCACAAATGTTTGAGATGTGATTAGCTAGCAAATACACAGGTTTTTATTGTACATAGAGATTTACTAGGGTTAGTACAACTCTTGTGTTTGGTTTAGAAAAGAGTGCATATGGGGTTTCATATATTTAGTCAATTTTAGAAAATTATATCTGGAATCTGATTGATATAATCTATTTGGGGCATTTCTGCGTTTTGCAGATGATTGTGTAAAAAAAAACAATCAGCAATTTATGGGGCTCACCGATTGCCAATTTCAGCCAAAAAGTGATCAGAATTGGTAAATCAGATTGTCCAATATGTTGAATTTCACCAACCAATCGGGCTGTAGATTGCTAGTGTATGGTACAGATTAGCCTTTTTGCAGACTTACTGAGAATCGCTGTTTCATATTGGCAATGTATGGGCGTATTTTGGTTGGATTGGGGAATCATTAACTAGGAGAAGTAAACAGAATCAGTGAATCCTTTAAATGCTGATATATGGGCCCCATAACATTCAGTTTACCTTTTTTTTAGAAATGCTATTAGATCTATCCCTTTGTTCTGTATAGAATAACATAAAAGGGGTTTCCCATAGCAACCAATAAAATTCTAGCTATCACTTATCTAGTGCAACCTATAAAATTATATTGTAGGGAACTGTCCTTACCCTCGGGGTCATGCTTCTCTGTCTTGGCGGGGGTCCCGGCAGGGGGGCTCTCAGAGTGCACTGTTGATGGGTCCCCTGTTATGGCAGGCCCGACCAGCTGACTGTTTTGCTAATGGGCTTCCAGTGTGGTGGTGATCTCACAGGGCTCGGAGTCCGTTAGCGTTCCCGTGGCTCCGGGCACTGGGTGCCGCCATATTGGTCCCGGTCAGCTGACCGCTGGTCTCCAGTGACAGCCAGGCCGTTGCCCACCTGACCACATCAGCCAATCCCTGCGAGACCCAGGGTATCCTGCCCTGACAGCATTCTGTGTCTGAGCTTCGTCGCTGATACATGTCGTAGGCTCTACTCCTGGCTTGTTGTCTTAGGCTCATTAAACACTCCCACTCTGGCTCCAATCTATACTCCAAGTCATGTCCTACTCCAGCTCTAGTGTCTGCTCCAAGTCCAATCCCACTTTGGCTCCAGTCTGTGCTCCAAGCTCAGTTCCACTCTGGCTCCAGTGTATACTTCAAGTCCGGTCCCACTCCGGCTCCAGTCTGTGCTCCAAGACTGGCCCCTGTATATACTTCAAGTCTGATCCTAATCTGGCTTCAGTGCCTGTTCTGTCTAGTCCCAGTTCCACTCCAGTATCTACTAGTATTATGACCCAGTATTTACTCCATGCACCTTCTTATTAATACTGCCCTGCTGCATATGTATAATTATTACTACATCTATGAGGAGGAGTTATATACAACCATCTCTACTCCAAACCTCCTGTACCACCTGTGAGCAGGTATCTGGCTCTCTCCTGGGCAATCCAGAATCCCCAGCCCTGACATATAGCTGGGATCTGATTTGCTATGGGCAACACCTCCAATTGCCCTCTTTAGAAGGTTTGACAAATCTTCCCCAGAATACTTTAGAGCTTCTTCCCACTTGTGGTTTGAAGCATGTTTTAGCTGTATTGTGGTTATATATGTACAGAATGAAAGACATTGGGCTAGTTGATCACTACAGCGAATGTAGGAAATACATGGTCCTCAATGGGATACGGTCAATATCCCATCAAAGGGGATGCCAGCACTTAGAATACCTGGTGCCAGAAACCCAACACCTATCAGAATCCCGGCACTGGCATCCCGAAAGTAAGTTGTGGGGTTAGGGGAAGGGTTAGGGTTAGGCAGTAGGTAGAGGGTTAGAGTTAGGCACTAAGGGTGGATGATTAGGTTTAGGGTGCAGGGAGGGGGAGGTTTAGGCACTTGTGTGGAGGTTAGGTTTAGACATCGTGGAGGGTTATGGGTAGGGGGAGGGTTAGGATACCTACAGACAGCTGTCTGTATACTTACCCTGTCTGGATGCCGGCATCAGGATTTTGACCACCGGGATCCCAAGCATCGGCATTCTGTACCCAACCCGTCCTCAACACGTGGTCATGAAAAAAAACCTTAGAATCTGATCACTGTTATATATTAAAACTCTGCCTCCATTCTCAAGAGGGAATTAACCAATTAAATGCCTACTTATTCTTTTTGCGTAATTCCTGCATGTGCTACATTCACAGTAATTGTTTGATGGGTAATTGTAAGACATTTTTTTTTTTTTGCTACAATTTGTCTTGAGGAAGGTTGAAAATAAAAATAAAAAGCAAAACTCAACCACATGGATCATTGTATTCTGTTGGGAGTAATTTTGCTCTTTACCAACCAGTATTTATAAAAACTTTTATTGGACAATTTTCATACTTTAACCTTTTATTGATACAAATTGGACTAAGGTAAAAATAAAGTAGACTATGAACAGTCTTTCATATTCTCTTACCTGTCAGACCAAGTTTGTTTATAAGGAAGAAAATGTATTTGTTTTACCTCCCTGATGACTGGATATGGCCATACAGTATCTCTGAGAAAAGTCTTGAAGTCACTGGTTTTAGTTGTAAATAAATGTGTCACTTTAGTACTTTCACTGGACTGGAGTTTGATTGTAAGTATCCCTGTGTATGCTTAAATTGACCATTTTTTACCTTCTAGCCCCAATTATGAACCATAGATTGACTACAGATCAAGTTAACCGGGCACCATAGTTTTCCTCTTTTTTTTATCAAATAATAATTAGCAAAATAAAAAGAGAGGTCGTGGTCTTATTTTTCATATTGATTTTTTTTTAAGTGAAAATATATTTATCTCTCTTCTAAGTAGCTAAGAAACACAGCAATTAAGTGAAATGCTTAATACATCCAGAGATAATGTGAAATGTATCTGAGATAAATGTTGAACTTCTTATCCTCTAAATGCAGATAATGGTTTTGACTTTGGTCAAAAGGATTTCTGTTGCTTCAATGATGGTTCCTTCCACATTGATATTTTAATGAGCCTGGTATCTCTAAGCCTGTTCTGGGTGGAAAGCCTTGTCTCCGTTCTAATTACAATAGGAAATTGTTCATTGACAAGCACCATTCAAAACTCTCATACTTTTAAAAGCAGCAAAGCGACTTATTAGTTTGTTCCATTGCCGAAATAGCCATTGTTCTCTGTCACTTCAGCAAAAGTGTTTTTACATGGATAGGACGTTTGATCAATGTCTCTCAAATATATAGACTTTTATGCACTTGCCGAGTACATTCTAAATAAGTTAATCAAAGGTGATGTATTTTTTTATATTTAAAAAAATGCTAGAATATGAATGACTACTACCTATTTTAATTAATATGCAGTAATTTAGAACAAATACCCTTTATTAACTTTAATTTTATCATAGTTTCCTCATATAGGTTAATGTGGAAATTTTGTGTGAATAATTTATATATTTATGTTACGTGTTTGCTTTTTATTTTTTAAACATCAGTTAATCTTTTATTGATGTTTTAATAAGTATTTTAAAATTATTTACTACCATTATCTGAAGTTAGATATGCATTAGATTGTTACTATTAATTATTTAGATTTTCTTAAATTATTATCCCGAGACTGCATAACTTCGAACCTTGCCATTGTTTTATTGTGTGCTGCGGTACTGTTGTGTTGTCATGATTCTAATAATGTAGAATTTATGTCCTCTAAACACCATTGTTAAAGAGGAACATGTTTGGTATGGGAGCTGCAATCAGTATTAGGTACTGTTGTATGGCAGTTGTGTATATTTTTTGCAGTGCTGTCTAACAACAACACAAAATAATTACTATTAAAAATATAATTACATATACTGAAACAATGATCCACTAGTACTTGAAACCCAGAAGTGTTTCAAGACATATAGTCAAGATAGTTTGCACATATGCAATGAAATCCATCTGTGTGTTTGGCAAGCTTTTGCTAGCGGTAAAGTGCTTGGCTTGGCCACTCAGCCGAAAGCATCTCTGTAAATTGAGATAAAGTTGATGTATACCTTCATATTCTTATCTAATGTCCTAAACCTCTTGGAATCACTTGGAATTCTTAATTATCTTCTTAACGCCTATTTTAGTGGGGTTTTTTAGTTTTATTTATATTTTGCAGCTGGGTGACTCAAATCCAAAGTGAATGTGGCTAAAGCAATTGAATGAATCTTGCCCCAAGCATCACCTTACCTGCTGCAAATCCCCCATGTAAAAACTCACCTGGGAAATACATTCAGAATCAATTTTAACATTTTCCAAAAATATAAGTGTCAGGTATTTGAAATTCTCAAATATATATTATATTGTGTAGACTTGGTCTGAAGAAAATCAAAACTCCTCAGGTCATACTGCAACTTTCTTTCATACTGGAAATATGGTTGTATCGGCCCGGGACCCCTGTTATTTGCTGATTGTACCTAATTTCAATGTTAAACAAACCTGGTTTGCTAACTGCTTCTATCTACTCATATCATCTTATATTATCTATTCATTGTCTTTATTTATGTTGGTGCCTTTACAAGCCACTGTTGACTTTGTGCTTTTCTTTAGAGTGAAGTTTATAATAATGGGTAAGTAATTATTAGAAATTAAAAAGCTGTCCAATATGATTAGTCGTTTGGTAAAGAGTTTGGACACTAGTCTTTAATAAAGGCCATATATTATTTAGCTACACAGCACTCCTTGAATAATTCAGAGTTTTGCTTAATCCCAGCCCCCCCTACCCCCATACACTTAATGTTTAGATATGAATTTCTCTCTTCCTCCCCATAACCTGATTTGCAGCCCACACTACCTGGAAAAGGAAGAGGGTGAGGACCCAACTCCTACCTTGGTGGGTAATTAAATCATGCTGGCGGTGTGGTGTACTTTATTATTGGACAGAAGCAACAGACTAAGGCCCTCAATCAGAGGCGCTCGCAAGAAGCGAGTGCTCGTTCTGAATGAGGGCGGTCGCTTCCTTTTTTTTAGTGCGGCCTCCTGGTCGCTAGCTAAGCTGTGGGTTACCACCCACAGCTTAGCGACCGACCATGTTGATGGTCGCGATGGTGAACACCATCGGGACCAGCGGGGCTTGCGACGACCTTAGGGTCTCGGCAACCGCAAGCCCCAGGGAGCTTCCTACTCTGATCGACCAGGAAACGCCCCACTGACATCACTGATGATGTCAGTGCGGCCGCCCACAAAATGGTAGGCGTTCCTTGAGGAACGCCTTCGTTTTGGAAACCACTCCCCCGGCCCGCCTACAAGACGGGGCGAGCTGTCGATCAACATCGACAGCCGCCCCTTTTGTAGAGCGCTCCGGAGCGAGAGAGTTTCTCTCTCGCTCCGGGGCTTGCGCAGAGCAGCTGCTGCGCGTGCGCAGGACCAAAACATTGAGTCGGTTGCGAGCGCTCAGCGCTTGCGACAGACTCTGAATGAGGTCCTAAGTCCCTCCCTGCTGTAGCATGGTGAATTGTGTATACAATACAGTACACACAATAAAGTACATCTGTAGTATGTCTTCTGGGATCCAATGTTACCACTCTGTGCAGTTTTCGTCCAAATTATGTGATGTCACAAAAATCCATCCAGTGGAATGTCCAGAACAGGCTCCCTGGGTCAAAGTTCTGGCTGGCGCACTTCGCCGCGATGTCTGACTAAGACCCCAACCACTCCATTAGGCATCCCATAACAAATGAAACCCCTCTGAAGTTTTCATCCAAATCCATCCAGTGGAAGGCCCAGAACAGGCTCCCAGGGTCAAAGTTCTGCACAGCGTCCCAAAGTTCTGCCCAGCGTACACCAATGGGAGGTCCGACTGGGACCCTAACCCCCCTAAAACTTGGCCAGGATCCAACTGGACCACCTCTCTTTGGTTTCATCCCAATCGGTGCAGGGGTGTCCGAATGCATAACTGGACAGACAAACAAAGAGACTTATGAATTTCATGTTTAAGATCTATATGGGCAGCTCTGAGTGGTTAGCATTGCTGCCTCACATCACTGAGGGCTTGATTTAGATTCCCAATACAGCCCTAACTTTGTGGAGTTTGTATATTTTCCCTGTGCTTGCGTGGGTCTCTTACGGCTACTCCGGTATCCTCCCACACTCCAAAAATATACTGGTAGGGTAATTGTCTCCCAACAAAATCTAACCTTCGTAAGTTTGTGCGTGTATATGTGGAATGGACAAATATTCTCTGTAAAGCGCTGCAAAATATGTGTGCGCTATATAAATAACTGGTAATAAATGAATATATACCTTTTAGGTACTTTGTGTATGTAGAGACTTAGGGCCGTATTCAATTAGCCGCGAAAAGTCGGAAAGGTTTCGCCTGCTGTATTTTTCGCCGACGTCGCGTGTTTTGGAGGCGAAAACGTTTCGTGCGCGGCCCTGCTTTTCACCCTATTCAATTCCAAAGGACACGAAAACAGAACCCAGCGAAACGCAAACATGCGAAAAGTGCTATCAGATTTGGGGAAATCAGCCTGACACCCCCAAAAAAATGCGCTAACATTGGGGATAAATGTAGATGCCCCCCAAATAACCCTACTGAAGCTATTTCGGGTACTTAAATGCTCTCAATAGCTGCTAATTAGCATCTTTGTACAAGTGGTGAAGAATAGCATTTAGGAGGTGTTTTTTTGAGAAAATAACTAGTCCCAGCAAATTTGGGGTACATGAAAATGGGTGCAAGCATGTTTAAAAACCGCACCTTCAGCAAGCACCTGCAATCAAAAAAACACCTCACCCCTACTTGCAGACCTCCCTAAGCTAGGTTTTAAGTTTGTACCCCAACTTTGTACTTTTTTGCCCCCTTTTTCTAAGTAATTTTTTGGGTTGTTCACTTTTTTGGGGGATTTTTTTGACACAGTTATGCTTTGGGGGGCTGTCCCAAGGTAGTTTTCCAACGTTTGCACCCCAAAAACGCAATTCTACACTCTTTTTCACCACCTAGTCACAGGCGAATCTTTTACACCTATTACATTGCATTGCGTTTTTGCGTGCACGAAATGTATTTGGAATTGAATACGGCGATACTTTGCCGCCTGGCAAAATGACGTCACCCACGATACTTTTCCGCAGAAAACGGCTAATTGCGGCTAATTGAATACGGCCGTTATAGTGCGGAGTACATCTTGATATTTAGAAGTGCAGTAAAAGTTTCTAGTGAAAAGGTAGGCACGCTTTAAAGAATCACCATATGCAAGCAAAATTTTGATTTCACAATGGGGAGGAATCATTCTATTATGAAAATCAAATGTTTGTTCGTAAGGACAGTACAGGGAATATTTCTTAGCCTAACATAGCTGGTTCGAAGGGCATCAAGCTTACGGTATATAATAACTATTGAGATCCTTTATATATACATATAGGTATGCAGTCGGGAAGCCGGCGGACCTAATCCCGACAGCCGGCTTCCCGACTGTCATATCCCGGCAAGGGTCTAAAGACAGGCGTCGATATGTCGACGAATGTCAATAGACATACACCGGGAGACCGATGCCCGGCATCCTGATCGAAGGGATTCCGAGCGCGGATAGCCGCGCTTTTAGGTTTAGGGCTCCCAGGGGGGATTTAGGGTCAGGCTAGGGGAAGGGGGGATTAGGGTTAGGCACCCCCGGGGGGAGGTTTGGGTTAAGCACTCCCCCGGGGGATTTAGGTTTAGGCGGCGGGGAAGGGGTGGTTAGGTTTAGGCACTTAGAGGGGGGATTAGGGTTAGGCACCCCTAAGGTAGGGTTAGGGGGTAGAATTAGGTTAGCTAATACTTACCTGAGGACGATCAGGATTTCCACTGCTGCCAGGATGCTGGTGTCGGGATTCCAACCGACGGTAAAGCATTCGGCGGTAAATCATACCGATTCCTAAATATGAACTGTTGAATGATGCCTTTACTCTTTCATATTCTTTGCCGTAATCATTGTCATGCTGACTGTATTGCTTCAAGGAAATATTTTATATTGAATATCATGATACAATATTAAACATAAAGGGACCAGTTGTCCTTTTATTGCAGTAATGACCCATTTAATACCTTTTTAAAAACTGCTGAATATTTAACACCAAGTTAATTAGAGACATGCCATTGTATGAAAAAACCTTTCATACATAGCTTATTTCCATGAGTTCTCATGTTGCCTTTAAATTTGGCCAAATTCATTTGACCTAGGATCAACAAATCTATTTAAATATTGCAAATCCTGTTCATTCCATGCACTTTTGGCTACTGATCATACATTTAAAACCGCTTATTCTTTTTTTAATATTTGCAATTATGTGGTGTGCTCAGTGGCCTTTGTGGTTCCAGTATCCGAGATCTTTGTTTATAACTTGTGGTCTAGTTTGTAGTATTGAAATTTGTTTTATACAACATTCATCAATGTTTACAGTCTGTTACAACCATACTATATAAATGTTCTATTATTGAATAAGATTTTTTTCTTTTAAAAGTTTACATCTATCATAATATATGGTGCATACACACGATCAGATTTTTTCTTCAGATATGGACGATAACGATTTAAAAATCGTTCAGTCGTTCATATCTGAAGGAAAATCGTTCATATCTGACATGCCTGAACGATGGACGATCAACGATGCGCGTTCCCGTTTGTCAGATAACGATATCTGACATCTGATGGGTTTGCAGTCAGACTTGGACGATTCCATTCATTTTAATGCAGTCAAAAATCGTTCAATCGTTCAAATCGTTCAAAACTTTGGTCAAATCGTCCAAATCGTTCAAATCGTTTAATCGTTCAGTCGTTCATCTGACAAATCTGACAAGTCTGACAAATCTGACCGTGTGTACGCTCCATAAGGACCTCTTCAATCTCTTCTTAATTCTATCCTGCTGACTTTTCAGCTTGCCTTGCCCATCATATATACAGTGCATCCGGAAAGTATTCACAACGCTTCACTTTTTCCACATTTTGTTATGTTACAGCCTTATTCAAAATGGAATAAAAAAAATTTTTGTCCACATTTAATACCCCATAATGACAACGCGTAAAACGTTTTTTTGAGATTTTTGCTAATTTAATTTAAAAAAAAAAACCACTAAGGAATCACATGTACATAAGTATTCACAGCCTTTGCCATGAAGCTCAAAATTGAGCTCAGGTGCATCCTGTTTCCACTGATCATCCTTGAGATGTTCCTACAGCTTAATTGGAGTCCACCTGTGGTAAATTCAGTTGATTGGACATGATTTTGAAAGGCATACACCTGTCTATATAAGGTCCCACACTTGACAGTGCATGTCAGAGCACAAACCAAGCATGAAGTTCAAGGGTGTGGCCTCACGGAAGGGACCCTCACCCAGCACAGCACCCCCCTATGCCAGCACAGTGTCAGCACCACCCTTACCCACCATCTCTATCCCAGCAGAGCACCTTTCTCCCAGTAGTGAGCACGACAGCACCCCGTCCCTCTCTCTACTTTACTTGAGCGCAGCCTGCAAAACTGTCCGCCTCAAGGTACAGCAAGCCGCAGGCGGCGGACCTGCTTTCCCCGTCTCAGGCTGGCAGGCCGCAGCTGTGTGTTATGTTAGCTGGAGGCGGAGCCCAGAGCTGTGAGGTATGACTCATTACCCCGGGCGCCGCAAAGGCCCATGGTGCAGCAGCCCTCCCGCGACCTGAATGAGCCTCTGCCCATGTGCAGAAGCTCATTCTGATTGTGTGACGCCCCAGAGCAGGCTGGCGCTAAACACTAGCTGCCGTTCTGGTGCCCCACAAACTACTACCGGCTGTTCCGCCGCTGCCCGCTCACTGTTTGCTGCTGTCAGGTGAGTTCCGATCGTGGATGCTGAGCAGTCTCTGCCCAGTCAGCAGCAGGTGCCCCGGTCGTGTCTTTACCAAACCTCCACCGGCCCTAGGTGGGCTTGGATGCCCCTAGACATTCCAAATGCCCTAGGCATTTGCTTAGTTTGTCTATGCCTGGGGCCAGCTCTGTATATAGGGGCAGATGTACTAAGCTTTGGAAAGTGATACATTTTAGAGTGATAAACTACCAACCAATCATCTCCTAACTGTCCTGTTTCAAACACAACCTGTAACCTGACAGTTAGGAGCTGAGAGGCTGGCAGTTTATCACTCTCCAATTTATCACTTTCCAGACCTTAGTACATCTCTCCCATAAACTGATGGTTTTAGCAAATTCTTTAAGGGAAACCTACATTACGTATTCACAGTGCAGGCCACCATTTTGTGACCAGAACTTGTATTCAGTAGAATTATGCCAATCCGTTCACAAGAAAATAATTTCCTATATATTGAGACATCACACAAAATGTCTGCTTACAGTGTGTCCAGGTCTGTGTGCTCACTTAGGCCCCAATAAAAAAAAATCAGTTGTATAAGGAAGACCTGGAAAGATTATGGTACTACAGGTTGAGTCTCCCATATCCAGGGGCAGAACTATGGGAGACAATGGAGGCGCCTGCCGCCGGGCTCCAGCACTGAAGGAGCACATCCTCCATTGTCCACAACATAATCACCCCACTTAGGGCTGTAACTATGTACCCGGAGTATACCGTCACGGCCGCCCAATACATGGCACCTCTTCCTGGTACCTGGGAAGCCACCATACACTAGTGGAGAGTTCCATGTCAGACTGTCAGCAGTTGCCTTCATCTATCTATAGCCTGTAAATTGCTACATTACAGTGTCGGCGGCTGTGACAGGGGGGGGCACCAAATTTTAACTTGCCTCCGGGCATCTGGGATGAACTTACGCCACTGCCCATATCCAAATATTCCGAAATACAGAATTATTTTGGCATGACTGAGATAGTGACAGCTTTGATTTTTGATGGTTCAATGTACACAAACTTTGTCTAAGGCACAAATTATTAAAAATATTGCATAAAATTACCTTCTGGCTGTGTGTATAAGGTGTATATGTAAAATAAATTAATTTCATTTCTATACACAAACTTTGCTTGAGCCACAAAATAATTGAAACTATTGTATAAAATTACCTGCAGGCTGTGTGTATAAGGTGTATATAACACATAAATGCATTCTGTGTGTATATTGGGGTTCCATTCCCAAGATATTTCATTATGATATGCAATTATTCCAAAATACGGAATATTCCGTTATCCAAAATACCCCTGGTCCAAAGCATTTTGGATATCGGAGACTCAACCTGTACTATAAAACAGAGATAAATTACCTGTTCTTCTTTAGCTACTATGGAGCTACAGCCTCCATTCTGATGGAACAAATCTGCTGAAAAGCCTTAGGATGCAAAAGTCTGCGTTAAAATAGCAAAATGGTAAATACGTACATGTTTGTGCGTAAGTTTTCGTCTATAATTTCGTCAATAGTAGTTAGTCTTTTTTTTTTGTGCAGATGTTTTTTTAATCAAAATGATGGCTTCTATAAATTGTATATGTATATGTTTAAGAGGAGATTAAATCGCCAACTGGCATGGTCGGTGATGCTACAAGTACAGTTGTCTGGTATGATGTCAAATATCGCACCTAAATCTGTTCTTGTAACATTTTTGACACTTGAAAACTTTAATTATAGCTGCAGTCTGATGTCTGTGAGTTATAGAGTTAGATATAAAGTCTACAGTTACAGAGTTACATGTGGTTATTCTGCTTCATGGTCAGCCAGCATTGGACATCGCAGCATAACTGAGCACAGACAGTGGGCCTGTTTCAAAGGTGCACACTATTGCAGCCGCGACTGCGTCTTTAGGGTAAAGTTGCAGCCGGTGGAATTTGTTCAGATACGCCTACTGGCTGCGGCGGATCAGCCTCTGAACATGTTAAGATGCACCATCGGAGATTGCACCAGCACTATGGAGTCTCAGACTCTCATTCTGAACATGTTCGCCTGTGTCAGTGCACCTGAATCTTAAAACGTACTAGCTGACCGCGATCTTGCCTATGCTACCTAACCCTGTTACTACCCAGAGTGTCTACCAAAATTGCCTCTATATGCGTCGAAATTTGTTCTGCTGCTCCCGGCGATAACCATCGGGACCCAATCGCAGACTGAAAACATTGGCCACTTGCGGCATTGACATTACATGCAGCTCGGAATCAGGCCCAGTATTTGTGCATTAAGTGTCCTGCACTCGCCACAATAATACCCTATTCTGAGGTGTTTTATACTATTGGTGGTGTTTCTGCCGGCGCTTTAGTGTCAATAGTGCTGGAGTTGACTTTGACTACATGAGCCTTTTATAAGATTAAATTGTCTATATCAGCTATCTGGTACTTACTTTTGAAATTGGAATCACGTTGGATTTACCGATTGAACACCTTGCACCCTGCCGGGTTGAATGAAAAAATATATATATATGTATATATATGTATATATTCCAATCACGGGTGTCTGAATGATTTTATGTTGGGGGGCATAGTAGTCGCTGCATGAGGCCGTGGCGATGTTATTGATGGGCCCTGACAATTTAGTTGCCCTGGGGCCCCCACAATCCTTAATCTGGCCCTGTATGAACTAAATATTGTGAGAAACTCTAAATCAGGCCCATTATGGTTATCATTGGTCGTAAAAAAATATTTTACTCTCAATTAAAAATTGCATCATATTAATTTGTATGTTTTTAATGTAATTCACAAATCTGCATATTTTTGTAATTAAAACTGTTTCTATGTACCTGACTTATTTATATGGCTTAACTGGTTTTAAAATTATTTAAGTTTACAAGATCAGGTAGAACAAGTCTTAAAGAATATGTTACTAAACTTGCAATGCAGGAATGCTAGGCCATGCCATCAATCCTAGCACTGGCTAGCATTGCTGAAAGTTTAATAGACCTCCTGTTATGACGCAAACATTTTGTTCCGAAAATACTAATTACTTGCATTTTTTCGCAAACGTAACCAGATAAAATACTGTTTTGATAAAATATTTAGAAGTAATTTGCAAGGCATTGGTCTACTTTAGTTTTAATTAATTAATTGTACAGCAAAGATAAGTAATTTTTTTTTCTTTAAGAGTAACCAGGCTGTAAATGTGACCGAATTTTGCCTTACAAAGCAATATAGTTTTCCTTTGTCTTGTTTTAAACTGTGAGAAACAATGTTGCATCCAGAAGGCTGAATTTTAAATGGAGCATGAGTGAAACAATAAAAGCTAGCCTCAGATTTTAATTCTTCTGCCTGTATTTATTTGATTTGTGTCCAGATGGTGGTGAAGCAAGGAAACCCTTTGTGTAAATGGAGCACACATGTGAAAGTGCATCTATAATGTAGTCATTGAGACCGGAAGGGTTCATACTGTGTCTGAAAGGAGACAATAGAGACTGGATATATCAACATTGCAGAAATCTAGTTCATTTGTGATTCAACCTCTTTGACTGTGGTTGTCATGAAAACTTCCTACTTTGATCAGCAGAGGGTGGAGAGAAAGCCTCCGAAAGGCCCAAAGAAGCATCCGTATTGTTTACTGTGCACTTGGCTTCACTTCACACCCCCATTCCGGAAGAAGCAACAGAGATAGGACCATCTTGCACCTTGACCTGTCTAGACTGGGGAGTGAGCTTTTTGTCCCAGTTACCAAGAGTACTGGGTGCTCTTTGACCCTTTGAGTATTTGCTGTTGAGACACTCACTAAGCATGTAGGTAGTGTGTAAAAGCTTCTTGAATTCTTGCTTAATTCAGGAGGAAACCGAATGAGACAAAGACATGGACCAGCTGTTATGAAATAAAGCTGAAACAGTAGAACCTGGGAGAAGTTACATTTTGTAAGCTATTATTTTCTACACAAAGCCCCTGGGATGCATTATAACAGCTGCATTGGAGATGGTGTGCAACAACTAATCTGAGCAAAGGTTTTCTACAACTCTTACTCAGGCAAGGAGTATGTAAGCTGTTGTAACTATGTTTTCTAAGCAGAATGTTTTAGATAGTGTAGTAATTTTTTTGTAGATCTATATAATGTGCAGTGTTTTTTTTTTACATTACAATTTTTAAGCACTATACTTTGTTCTCATCCTGTAACAATCTTAACCTAAACTGTTTTTATCTTGGTTTTTCTCTATTCCTTTTTTTTTTCAGGTTCCATTAGTAAAATCTGAGGTATATTTGACTGATGTTTTAGAAAGGATATGTGAAGCAATGGATGACTACAGTCTCTACATAGACCCTGATACTAAGGAAAAGTCGTATATAAGATTTGCTCCTAGGGACAACGACCCATTTCCTTCAGTAGACTTTAAAAATTTCCAATTCAGTCCTGAAGATAACAATCCTTTAAAATATGCGGTAAGATTTTAATTGTTTTAATATATAGAAAATATAAAAGAAAATCATGTTAAAAAGTTAAGGACTGAAGCGTGTTCTTTTTAATTGTACATTTATGAAAGCTTATATTTCATAAACATTTGTTTTAAAAATGTAAAAATTGCCTGAAATTTTATTACATATAGTTTTTTTTTCTCTTATTCAGCTGCAGTTAAACTTAGTGTTGGTGTTTGTATGGTTTGTTTAGTGAGTACTAAGAAAAAACTCAATTATATTTGATTGTTGGAAAAAAAATTCAAATATTGCTGCGGATAATTATGCATTATTGAATTGCGCAAATTATATATTTTTGTTTTGTGAAAAATTATTTCGATTTTTTTTTTTTTACTATAAATATATAGCAAGGTAAAGTAATTATTCTGCAATGAAACAATTTTAAACAGAAGCACATTTGCAGTGGATATTGTTTTGTAGTTCTCATTATAAACAATTAAGCAAAGATGCAGGGAAACAACACTCAGTCAATACTGCATTTAAATTTGATATAAATAGAGAATATAGTATTTAATACAGATATGTTCAGATCATGTATTTGTACACCTGCACGCATTAACTTTTTTTTTTCTATCTATGAGTTCATTTCATTGGTTAAAGTCATGAACATATAAACTTAAAAGTGTTGTACTGGTTTCATTTTGCTAACATGTTATCTTGTTTCTTGTAGTGTGAACGAGTGATAGAGGAAAATGAAGATGAAATACTTTCACTTATTATCCACGAGGAAGACAATTTTGTTGACAAGCTATGCACTGACAAAACAGGTAGTGTTTATGATATAGCTTATAACAATGCATGTTGTCTATTTGTATTCCAGCTCTGTTATAGAGGTTGGGCTATCAAAGTGTTGAATTGTATCGAAATCCCACCCCTTCATACAAATCTATGAAATCTGTGTATACATAGCTTGGATTTCACCATTTTAATTTCCACGTGTTCCCTTCTTTCTGGAATAGAATTACCATTCCTCATCATCATAACAGGCTGCATTCATTTACATTGCTAACTAACCATGTACAGAGTAGGCCTTTGCCAATTACATTATTTTATTTATTTTTCTCCAATAATCATAAAATTGTATTTAACATTGGTGCCATGTGTGCTCTAAAAGTGTGTATTTAAACATTTTGGAAAAAAATATTTTCACTTATTGTCAGATATCACATTCATTTGTAAACGCGTTCCATGTAACATGCCATGCTACAAAAATATTTCAACCATTTCCCTTGTTTCAGAATTTTTTGGCGCAGATATAAGTGCCAACCTTAGCAAACTTCACCCTTGTGCCAAGGATAATTCATGTTTTAAATAAGTGGCGAGGTTTAAAATATTAATGACCTGAAAAAATAACAGAACACCGTCTACTCTAGACAATGTGGTGTTTTTGCAATGAATAACAAGCACACTTTTATTTTGTTCAGCAGTCAGGCAACGTAGTTAGCTTCACCCCATAGAGCCAGTCTGTTTTAGGTGGGGGTGGGGGATGCATTATGTATCCAAGATAAAATATTGATTTTAGAACCAATGACATCTTAAAATGAAGGTTTGAGATCTTGGTATGTAAAAGAAAAAACCCTGAGGTTTTAAATAAATATTTAATCCCAACAGTATGTGCTTATAGATCTCCTCTCATGCAGCTCGAGTTGTAAATGAAGTTGATAGCAGTTTTGACATTTTCTATACAGTGCTGTATCTATGGAACCACGCAGGTAATACCAGCCCACTCAGAAAGTCACTGATAGTATATTATGGAGGATATTAAAAATTAAATCTAAATTGTAATCACCAATATTTACTGCTTATAACTTTAAATTTGAGCTTGAGGGTATTGTGCACTCTTCCTCTACTTTATAAGTGTATTTTATTTTAATTTTTTTTTTAACTTATAAACTATAACAATTAAACAGCAACACGTTAAGCCACTTGGCAGTATTTATTTTTCTGCCTGTGAAGTATGGGTAGCCTAAACCAAATTTACGGAACGGCCTTTACTGTACATCTTGATATTTTGAGTTTGAACTGAAACTTACATTTTCATGTTCAGCTATGTACACTTTTGGATGTAGTGAGGTATGTAATTGCATACATGGCACAGTTGTTTTCTAGCAGGTAAAAATTAACGTACATGAATTGCGGAGTTTATGGACCCAAATCAGAATACATAAAACACAAATGAACATCTTAGACACCGATCTTTATTAAACAGTGTACTGAAGGCGATGCCAGGATGGGAAGTAGATTCAGCAGAGGGACACGCTTTCCTGCATTTAATATAGTCTATGATTATAGTCCACAAAATAAATATTGGTTGTAATAACTATAATATGCATTGTATTATTATCACCTTTACATAATTGTATCTATTTTTTGTCTCTATGCACGTTAGTTATTTGCATTATTGCGACTGTCTTAGAAATCCCTACTTCTCGCAAACATTAAAAAGGGAACTTTTATTATAATATCTAAATATGCCATAAATAATTGACAAATGCTAATAAAACACTCAAAAATGTATTTCTGAGTAAGAAAAAAAAATTTGTCTTTCCAGTGCTATTTTTTTTTCTTTGGTTGCTACTATATAGCCTCCATAGAGACATGTAAAGAATTTTTTTTTTCCACTCGCGGTGTATTCTTCAAATTAAAATTTTTACATTACGGCATGTTATTAAATGTTATGTTTTTCAGATCACTTTGGCAATGAAAGAAATATTTTTA
The DNA here is from genome assembly GCA_031769625.1 of Taudactylus pleione. Taxonomy (NCBI): domain Eukaryota; kingdom Metazoa; phylum Chordata; class Amphibia; order Anura; family Myobatrachidae; genus Taudactylus; species Taudactylus pleione. The sequence continues at coordinate 5,236,639 of JAUIMM010000516.1, read as the reverse complement.
AAGTGAGAAATATTTGCTCTGTTTTATTATTCAATAAAATTCAGTTGTCGTGGGGTAAAAACAAAATATCCATACAGGAAAATAAGATCTGTTTAATCTCAATTTTTTATAGTTTAATGTAATATAGTATATACATCATCTCATCATTTGTTCATCACAATCACTGAGGATCAGTAGACTATCCATAATCAGGCATGGACTATTTGTGGCCCTCATCTCTTGTGGAATTACAAGTACCACAACAAATGGAAAGCCATAGGTTGTTCTTACTTACTCTACATCATTCAAATAATATTCAGACTGTAGAGTGTTGCCCTGGACTTCGCTCATTTCACACATAACATATTTTTTCATTGAGCCATTTTGTCATAGGCTTTAAGCCATAACTTACATTTCAAATGGTAATGATATATTTAGCACAAGATTACTATTTAAGTTATAATGAAAGTCAAAGCTACACTGTTTCATCTATGTGCCACATAAATGTGTTCAGAAAATATACTCTCTTATAGCTGGTGCAAACCTAAATGCCAGTATTGTAGACAAGGTGGGAAATTTACTGGTTAAGGTAAGGTAGGCCTTAGAATCTAGTGACCATGTCATGACAAATATACTGCTGTCCAGAGGAGCTGTAAATAGTAGAACATTATACATTCTTAGAAGTGTACTGTAATACCTACAGTTATTGAACAGATTCACTCTAAAACCACTTTATGCTGAAGATTTTTCATACTGGTACCAATGGATGATTATAGTACAGTATAATGGAAACTATATTTTCTCTTCCCAAGAACTTACAATCAAATGCAATATTTTAATTCTAGAACAATTCCTTGATTTATTATTGTGCTTCATTTATAAGTAAATAGTACCAACTCCCTTTTTTGCCCTGTAGAAAAGGGAAGCCAATGCAGGCATAAATTGGGAACAATTAAGAACATTTATTCAGAAGACTAGTAAACATATTATACTGTGAGGGAGATGTTGTGTACAGTGGCCTGTCTTTTCTGTATACATAAGGATGTCAGAAGCCTAACAGTGATGACTGGATCTGCCACCCAACTCCCTTATCTACAAACACAAATTAAGTGTGTTGGGGAACAGGTTTTTCAACCTTTAAACATTTCAGACAGGTCTATGTTTTTGTTATTTTTAATTTGTACAATACATTTTGAGTAAGCAGTGGAAAGGTGGGTGTAATACAATAAAATGCTCTGTGTCAAATCTAGTAAGCTATTCACTAAGGAACTTATGCAATCTTACATTTTAACATCAAACTTAAGACCGGTAAGGACTCATTTAAAGACTTTTAAAAATAAAATAGATATTTTAGAATACATACAGTTTTAATACTTATAATAGCCTTTTCCCATTCATCATTTTCTATTATATTTTATAAGGCAAAAAATGTGTAAATTTGATTTGACCTGAAAGTTCTATTCACGTGACCGATTTTGATCCTAAATTAACTACATCAATTATTACCTTTTCACTATACTGTCAGAAAGTAGTTGAATGGCTGAATATTGTTTATGTATCTATAACCATGTCAGTATATCATCCATGTCCTCCTTACTTGTCAGCACTTTATACATTTAGTGACAATTTTGTTATCAGACTCATGGAAAGTTTCTACTATAGTCATCTCTAATGTTCTTGTTTCATATTTTAAAATGTGAAGAAAGATTTTTAGATAAACTGACTGCCCAATTGAAGCATGGAATTGTTAATGGCTTCTCCTGCCAAATCATGGTTGCAACCTTAGCCAAAGACTACATTACTGTAGATATATTTGTTTTCCAACGATTTCAGCAATATGTGTTTTTCTTGATGTTTTAGGTTTTTGTAAAGATATTCCACACAGTGAATTATAGAAGATACAACAACTTTTTACATTTTTCAAAGATATCTATCCCGGCATGGCAAAGTATTTTGTGTCCGTTTGCCGCTCACCACTGATCTCCGTTTGGTCATCTTCACAATGTGGATTTACACCAGAGATTACAAAGAAAGTTGAAAATTAAACAAATTATCTTTATAATATTGAGTTCTACTTTTTTACTCTGTATGGAAAAAGGTGCCTCACCTCGTCTTTCTAATGCATACAGATTGTGTGTTTTTTAAAAATATATATATTCCCCTATTAATAAACTGTGTTTGAAATAAATGATTATATTGTTAAAATGTATATACAAGAGACTCCATAACAGTATGATGGGTAGGCGGTAAGATGTTTCATGATCTGGACACTATTAATCCTTCACAGGCATGCCTAATTTCTTGCAGTTAATTATTATGTATTAATGAGTATTGTTGTTAATTTTAAAATCTACATTCTATGCTAGATCTGTTATTTAATGTATTCCAGTGGAACCTGGCATTTATGAGGTTAAATACACCAGTTTAGAAAATATGTGTTCTACTGTAGCAGCAACCTTGTTTGACCTTGATTCACATATTCCTCGGTCTTGGCTGCCAGCATTGTCCTTCTTAACGACGCACCGAGAAATTAACCATGCCCTGCTTTATTTTATGTTGTCTTGAGTTAAAGTGGTTTTAGAATATATGTTCTAGCAGAAGATCATGTTTGATATACAAATGGACTACCATAACATCAATGCAAGTCAATTCAGGGAAATCCTTTAAAACCTTTATATCTTACACATTTATGTTTATTAAATTACGTTTGGATTTTATTATTGCAGCTCTGTTTACAAATGCACTATTTTGATTTGCAGGGGTGAAAAAAAAGTAGACTTTTTTTGCCGTTTGATACTTTTGGTAATGCTTGCATCACCACCCAATTAACATACCATAAGATACTTGATACGTTTATTACGTAAATATTTGCCATATTTTTAGATTAAATATATGACAAATGAAAAGTTAATACCGTGCGAGACAAATGTTGAGAGTGGATAGTGTTAACCGCTGATTAAGAGCCCCTTAAGAAAACCAACTATGGTACCTTACCAAATATGTTTTTATGTAGCAATCAGCAGTGGAGCAGTCAAATTAGCAATGCATTTGAGCGTGCCATTAAACAACCACATTTAATTAATTAACTCAACCAGTAATATATTTTTACGTGAGACCATGCCTTGTGCACCTATTAAGGAGAAGAGAAATTTAATGATAGTTTTTGTGGTTATACTGCAGCTTATTGTAAGTCATTTTAAAGCAGGCCGTGTAATGCTTTATTTGTATTTGTACATTGCTTTAAATTGATAGTAATAAATATTCTATGTCAAAATAGGTATTGCAGAGCAATGGGAATTTTGATAGGACCACAGATTGACCACATTTATAGTGCATTCCCTGCCTATAGGCTTCTATTGAATCATCTGCCAGTTGTATCAATAAAGTGGATCCATTACCTTCACACAGTGCAGTCAGCCATTTTGAACCAGTATTACCCTAATTAATTCATTATCAATTGTTGATATAATTGAGAAATGAGGCAAATTGGTGATACTAGTTCCTAGTGAGTTTATAGGCTGAATATTGGTTTCCCCCACAAAATTTTAGAACACTGTATATGTGTGAGGTCTGTTTTTAATGTGTTATGCTGACTTTATACATGTAGGTTCAGCCATTTTTACTGTGCATTAAAGAAGTAAATTGTTCTACAAGAGCACAATTGATTACCAGGGCCATGGTCCCACTAACCATTATTAACTAATGTGTAGAATAATTAATTACTGTGTAAAACATAATTGTAATTATACATTTGTTTCATACAATTAATATGTAAAACAAGAAGGATATGGAGATTGGTACATCAAGAATGGAGGGCATGATCAGCCAAAAAGGCCTTGTTTTGCACCTAACTAAATAACTGTTGCTGGAAAAATAAATTTCATCTATTTTTTTCTGATGCATCAAAAGGGAACCCTATTTAGCACAGATTTGCATTACTTCCATCAAAGGTGAGTATGTTGTCCATAACAACTATTTCTGTGGTCTCATATAAGTGAATAGGCATAAATCGACCATGTGTATGCTATGAAGGTTTAAACTTCCAAAATCTTTTCTGAGTGTATTAAAAGATAGGAGTTTTGTAAAACATTGCACTCAAATATTGCAGACCAGCTTTGAAACACTTTGTGGCTGTTAGTGATGGACCAGGTTAGCCAGTTAACGAAGCATCATTGTTCTCCCAAAATTTGGGAGAAATCCAACTCTCTTTTACAGACAAATGAACACTGATGATTGTAATATTAGCAGATTAAGTTTTTGCAATAACACTTTTTTTATTAGTACACTAATGACAATTGAAAAACAAAAATTAAACTTGCAGACTATTATATAGCGTAGTAAAAATCCATATATAAAATACTGTTGCAGAAATACATTAAGATCAAAATCTTGTTTGTTAATGAGAAAAATGTTACTAGTGCCATTTTGTACGCACATTACATTTGTATATGTATTCCATTTTTTATTTGTGAAGGGGGCAGATGAGGCTAATTTATTTCTTGGGTTAACTTCTGTGTAGATAAATTTAGACTATTAACCAGTAATATTACTGTGACTAAAGTGTGTCGATACTGACTTATTTTTCCAAATTTTATTTGAAGTTCATTTTTTATAATTCTGTATCATACCTTTTATTTTTATAAACACATTCAGTTGTATTGTGATTATTGTCCCAAATTACCACTATTTTCATCAATAGTAATTTTGTATATATTTATTGACAATGTCATAATTAACTGGAATGGTAACAACAGGGCTTTTATTGATTTTATTCCATTTTATTTTTGGAAAATACATTTTTTCTTTCACACGATTATTAATTAGAGATGTGCAGTTCGGTTCTTCAGAAATCCGAATTTCGTGAATCCGGGTAAATCCAATTCGCGGTTATTATCTCCTGAGGCGATCCAGTTCTGATCTTTTTGCGGTTCGGAATTTGGATTTAATTCCGAATTGCGGGTTTTGGATTGCATAAATTACATGATTCTGGCTGTTTTTAAAACTTTTTATCTATTCTTTTTTTAAAAAAATCCAGATCCAAAACAAAAACACCTGAGGGTGGTTTTGCAAAACCAAATCCAGATCCAAAACCTTTAAGGAGATACAGATCCAAAACCAAAACACAGGGGTCGGCACACATCCCTATTAGTAATCAGATGCCAGTGTTCTTGTACTTGAATCTGAAGATAGAAGATGGTGATTCAAGGTATCCCATTGTTTCAAAGAAGTGGACACCAAGACCTGTCTTCATGCCAAGACTGGCAAAGTACATAGATATGAACTCCAACAATAATAAGTAAATGCAAACAATTTGGTTAATATTTATACCTTGTTTTAATGAACAGTGTAAAATAGAAAAAAAAGATCCAGAGGCAATGAACCCCTAGCAAAGTTGGGGAATTATACATTTTCTGAATCTACATATTACAAAAACATATTCCCCTTGTTTGGATAAAAAAAAACCATTTACACATCTTTGCAAATATGTTTGGCATATGTTTGGCAAATGTTTGATTTTCTATATGATATGTATAAAAGTTTGCAAGTTTATTTTTTGCTTTTCAATGGTTATTCTAGAGTTATGCAAATTAGTATCACTTATTTATCTATAAGCTTTCTCCAGTGTCCTTTTGCCTGTAGAAGAGTGTTAGTTCTCTCTAGAAAAACATAGCATGAGTGCCTCTTTCCCTGGTTAACCTGGCACAGTGATGGGTGGACAGCCATAGAGCGTTACAGTGATTGCCTGTACAACAAATTTGGAAATTCAATATCTAAATATTTAACTTTTTTTTTTTTTATAGATCTGGGGGAAAAAATGATTTGCTAGAAGTATTTACATTTCTAGTGTACACCTGATAGGTGAAACTATATTAAATCAAACTGTTTTACCCGTTAATCTGCATGAGTGTTAAAGTGTACCATTTGCGTGCAGAAAAGGTATTGTTCTATTTCGAGGACTAAACCAATATAAGAATTCAGCTGATCTTTTCTCGTAGAATTAGTGACATCACTGGGATAGGAGTATTAATTCAGGCAGCAAAGTAGCTAAATTTACACACTGTACAGATTGTATCCAGCATCTTACTGGTTCCTAGTGAATCTCTATTACTAGTAGTATTGGTTCAGCCACAAAATTAATCTCTATGCTCTGTGTAAGTATAACTTAAGAGAAAATTCACAAGAACAGTAGTTGTCATTGTAATAGAAACAAATGAATGGCTTTTTGGATATGTACCTTATTGTCATAGATAGAGCCACAAATCAATTGATAACATATACGACCAGGTTAGCATAATGTTTGCCAACAGCAGCCATTTTTCTCATGAAATGCTTACTGGCACTCCATTACTACTAGGCAGGGGTGTAGCTAGGGTTGTGCGGCCTGTGCCATGGCACAGGGCACCGCAGGACAAGGGGCGCTGTTCAGGCCTGTCAATTTTCTGTTTATAAGCATTCTCACACCAAGCTTCCTCTTATTTTACCCCCAGCATCTCCTGGCCTCCCCTATCTCTTTCCCATAAGGCCATTCCCCTTTTTTGGGTGCGTTATGTCCCTATTTGAAAAAATGGGGGGATGCCAATGCTCTTTTTGGCACAGGGCACCAGAAAGTATACTTACAGCTCTGCTACCAGGACTTGAACAAGAGGCTCACTAATAAGGTGATAAGACAGACAGCATCCAGACAACAGTCAGATTATAGAGAGCTGGCCAGTCACTGTTTCAGTTATTAAAGTACAGAACCACATGCAGAAAAGTGATCAAGTCCAAAAGAAGGATTGGAATCTATCAGACAGCGATGTATAAAAGTTGCAACTGGAAGTTTGAAAAGCCAGCAAATTGGTACAGTCAGAACACCAGGAATGGTATTTATTAAGCACATTTGTCCCAAACTCTGTGCACTCTCTAGGCATGTTCTAGTATGTCTACATGTGCTGATGAATTCACATTTGTTGATCACTTGGATGGGCAGACGCATGACTAGCGCACCAGCTACACCTGCACCATAACCAAGGAATAATATCAATGCTGATACTACTGTTAAATAGCCCCTGTTTCTGATAGTTATGATTTATAACAGGAGAGAACTATCTATTTAGGTGGCAAGGACATCAATACTACAAACTGTATGATGATAGTTGTTTAAAATGACCACAAATTGAGGGATATTATCAGTATTTGAGTTATCAGTAGTGCCTATTTATATTGAACTTAACCTCATAATCTAAATTTTTTTTGTGATAAAGGTAATTTATGAACCAGGTTTATTTATCAGCGGAATTCTGTGCCCAGATAGCGCTATATGGATTGAGGGGTTTATCACATTTAATCCATCAATATGTGACCTACACTAAATAATCTTTATCCATGAATATCGGTACACATGTTACTTGTTAACATTATAGATTATAATATATAGTACATAATAGTACGGTCTTTAGTATAGCAACAAATGTAGTAATGAACATCGATTATTTATTGATTATCGAGAGTACTATATGTATAATCAAATGGCAGATAATCATGAGTTAATATCAAATGTATCATAATTGATGGATTACCAATATAGGATACAATGGTTATGAGGGTTGAACATGAATAATAAGGGCTAACAATCCTTGATACATTTAACTTTGCATAGTGTTCATGCAATAAACTTTAATACCATATGTCCCTGTTTTTCAGACACCCACTAGTTATGAATAACATGATGATGTTATGAAATAAAGTAGCAGATTACATCATAATAGTGTGACAATTTTAATATTACGGTTGTGTGTGTATATATATATATATATATATATATATATATATATATAATACAAAATAATATTTCGTTTATTTTAAGGATATATTAAAGGTTATATTTTAGACATAATTGTTGTTAGTAGGTGTAGAGAAACTACAAGATTTAATATAATCTGTTCTGCAAGTGCCCCGATATAGGAATACTTTTCTCTTCTTGTTTTTGTATACTTATTTTTATTCCTGGGTGCACCTCCCCATCATTAATATAATAATAATAAGGAAATAAATCCAATTAAATATATTTTTTAACTGTACATATTAGGTGATAGGACGAAGTATAAGTACCATATGTAGTTCTGTGCAAAAGAGCATCTTCTCTGTAGAAAATAACTTATCCCAACAAATTTGGGGTACTTCAAAATGGGGGCCAGCATATTTTAAAGTTGCTAAAGTTAAGTTTAAAAAATCATGAAAAATCCAACTTCCGCAAGCCCCTGCAATTAAATAACACATGGGGCATACTTGGGGACCTCCCCAGAGTCTAGTTCGCTAGTTTTTAACTTTGTCCCCCAACTTTTTTTTTTTCGCCCCCAAATTCAAAGTGATTTTTTTTGGGGTGTTCTAAAGTGTATTTTTTAAAAAATTTTGACAGTTTGTCTTTGGGGTACTGAAGGTTGCACGGGGGTTCCCGCAACGTTGCACCCCAAAGCCCCAATTCTGCACTTTTTTCCGCCTGCTATTCACAGGCGAAACTTTTCCGCCTATTACATTGCATTGACTTTCCGCCTAGGCGGAAAGTCTTTCAAATAGAATAAGGCAATACTTTTCCGCCTGGCGAAATGACATCATCCGCAAAACTTTTCCGCGGATTCCTGCTTTTCGCCTCAAATTGAATACGGGCCTAAGTCTTCAATATTTTTAATGTACTAATATATTTGAAATACATTGTAAACTTAAGTAATTGAAAATTAAAAAAATTCTGACATTTTTTTTTTGGGGGGGGGGGAAATTGTCAGTTAAGTGGTTAATGCAAGTTCAGAGCTTTAAATGTTAACTAATCTCTGCTGTAGTTAAATGATGTTGCCATTTTCTACTGCATACTAAAGTACTTATCAGGATATATTCATTAAGGTTTTTGAATTATTGAAAAGGTTATGCAACCTATAGATGACTTTAACTCATAGGTTTGCATATGCCCGCATGCAACCTTTCTAAATATGTTGCTCTTAACAATTAAAGTTACCCTGAATAAGAGAACACCTTTTATGTTTCACTTGCAGTTTTATACCACCCTTGAAAAACCTTATATACTTCAATGGCTTCAAAACATTGAAAACAGTGGCACATGCCACTCAGACCACTCCACTGCCCCCTCACATGAGAGCAAGACCTCCCCAAATGTCTAGAAATACCTTAAGCAGATCACTCTGGTAACATAGACTCTTTGACTACACTGTAACCTGGATGCACACTTTACACCTCAGAGTCCGTAACATACCTCGCTTTAGTATAATATTTGCATATGGGCCAGTTATGTGGTGCATGAGTTTGCCTAACACACTGCAGTAAACATTATAGTGATCTCTGGGCCCGATTCAGAGGTGGATCCTAGTGGTGTCGGTGCTTCGTCTAAGACAGCAGCGTACCTGAGAAGGTATGCAAGTGCTGGAGATGCCGTCTTTAGTAGTGAGACACCCACCTATGGCTTCTCAGATCTTCTGCATGTGTCCGAAGAAGCAGCATTGGATTACCATCACAGCGAGCATCGGACATCTCAGCAACCCTAATGCTGGAGGTACTGTATTTAGTAGTGAGACAAACACCTCCAGTTTCTCAGATCCACTGCATGTGTCTGAAGAAGCAGCATCAGACCACCTTCGTGGAGACATCAGACATCTGAGCAACCTTAAGGGTGCTCAGAAAATCCATCGCTACTAAGCTGGCGAGGCAAGTGACTCTACATCAGGAGACGCAGTTGCTGGCTTTGGCGAGCCTTAAAAACGGGGCTGTCACGTCCCCATTTTCTAACATGCCACCCCAAATGGCTGCAGACTTCTAATCAACTGACGTCTGCAGCTGCAGTGTGTTCAACAATACAGGACCAGCTCTGCACAAGCGCGGTGCGGCTCCTGCACATGTATAGATCTAAAACCATCAGCTGCAACCGAATCAAGTTAGCGTCTAGTGATCTGTATACAATGCAGACAGAATTCTGGTGACTGTTATATAATCACAGAGCAGTCTAGTGACCCACAGTGCACCTTAATCAAGAATATGTACCATAAAGGACATTCTAATGACCTGAACAATGCAGAAGCATTCATGTGATCTTTGTATAATACAGAGACTATTCTAAGGATTTCTATATAATCCAGAAAGTGTTTTAGTGAGTTCTTTAGAATAGAGACAAAACTAGTGATCAAAATAAAATACAGAGGGCATCTTAATAAAAAATGGTCCTGATTTAGAGACGGACGCTGTTCACATCGCTGCTGCGTCTTTTGACACGCCCCCATTTTCTGGAACGGAGGCTGACAGCCTGTCAAGCAGGCTGCGGCTCATGAGGCACTGCGGGCGACAACTCTGGACCATCAGGTTTGTGTACATCTCTGAATGAGGCCCAGTGTACGCTAGAGCTCACGATAGTGACCTGTAGACCAAGGGTTCTCAAACTCGGTCCTCAGGACCCCACACAGTTCACGTTTTGCAGGTCACCCAGCAGGTGCACAGGTGTATTCATTACTCACTGACACATTTTAAAAGATCCACAGGTGGAGCTAATTATTCCACTTGAGATTATGTGAGGAAACCTGGAAAATATGCACTGTTTGGGGTCCTGAGGACCGAGTTTGACAACCTGTGCTCTAGACAATACAAAGATCAGTCTAGTGCAGATCCCAATTCTCATATTCAAAGCAAAAATATTCAGACCGGTGTTCACACTGGAAACCTAGAAACATAAATGTCTTTCCAAACTTTTATGTCGCTGGCTCATTGTCAGTTTCTGTAATGCAGTCCTCTCCACATGTTCTATTGAGATGACTGTTGCTAGCTAGTGCCTCCACCCAAGCCTTCAGTGTCACACTGATTAAGGTGGTCCAGCAGGGGTAGACTTGGGAATAGCCCATGAGTAAATTTGACACCACATCTTTTATAAAATTAATAGTTTATTGTTTAAGGTAGTATTTAATATGCAACTATAAGAATTCCCCTTGATTTTCAGTAAGCCCAGTAACAGTCACACACATTTAAAGCCCATATTGTAGAGCCAATACTTTCTGCCCTATCTGTAAATATCAAATAAACTCCACTATATCCATATAATATCCACAGCCCCTCTGTAACTGCTCTAGCTCTAGTCCTCCTGTTGGCTCATGGATATGGGCGTAACTATAGTGGGTGCAGTGGCCCAGAGTCATAGGGGCCCCGGTCCTAGGTTATATAGTTGCCTACCAATTTCCAAGATATGCTTGCTAAGCATTTGGGTTCGACCCATTGCTTAGCCTGAATGGGGTGACATTCCATTTCCAGAGGTGTGTGTAGTGGAAGTTATAATGGTAAGGGGATATTGTAATGTGGCATAATCTGAATTGGGCACTAATGTGGCAATACCTGAACTGGAGGGGCACTGTAATATGGCAGAATTTAACCTGCTCATTGCAATGTGGTAGAATATGAACTGGAGTTCACTATAATGTTACATAATATTTACTGTGGCACAATTTGAAGTGGAGGCACTACAGTGTAACATAATATTTACTGGTGGCACTGTAGTGTGGCATATTGTGAACTGGAGGGTACTGTAATGTGACTTAATATGAACTGGAGGCACTATAGTGTGGTATATTATGAACAGAAGGCACTGTAATTTGGCATATATGAACTGGGGACACTGTCATTATGTGATTTGGAGGTACTGTGTGACATAATGTGTACTAGCAGCCGTACAATGTGACATAATGTGAACTAGGACACTACTATAGTTCAGAAAGTGAACTAGGGGACTATTATAGGGCATAAACATACCTCCTGAGGAGAGGTGTCTCTCTAGAAGCATTGGGACAGGGGCCTCTTCAAAATGTTGCTATGGGGCCCACAAAGTTCTGGCTATGCCCTTGCTTCTGGACAAATTGTATAACACACTACTGCTGGGCATCCACTATACAATTTTCTGTCAGATATCTGTCCAATCTGGCTGGTTGGAATGAAAACCTGGTAATGTATGGGAGCAAATGAAAATCGTCCATTTGCTCATAAACACTGGAAAATAGCCAAAAATGGTTGTTCAGACAAATTGGTTAAAAAACACAAATTTAACCATTTTGAACAATTTTTTTTGGCCTTTTTTCAGTGTTTAAAACCATATGATCGACTCATTTGCTCCCATACATTACCAGGTTTTCAATCCAACCAGCCAGATTGGACAGATATCTGACAGAAAATTGTATAGTGGATGCTCAGTTTACCAGTGATAACTTCTCTAATTGGTCTATACTTTTCTTCCTCTTCCCTAATATTTATCCCTATTTAAGTAACTATCTTCACCCTAATAATATCTACTCATATATTCCATCAATACATACATGTTCTTATCATTTCATAAAGACATAGTTATTTCCGTATTAATACACTTACAGTGCATCCGGAAAGTATTCACAACACTTAAATAGTTACTTAAATAGAGATAAATATTGGGGAAGAGGAAGGAAAGTATAGACCAATAAGAGAAGTTAGTTGGTCCAGAAGCCAACAGGAGAATTAGTGCTAAAGCAGTTACAGAGGGGCGGACTTTGGATATTACCGTATATAGTGGAGTTACAGTGCATCCGGAAAGTATTCACAATGCTTCACTTTTTCCACATTTTGTTATGTTACAGCTTAATCCAAAATGAAATAAATTCATTTTTGTCCTCAAAATTCTACACACAATACCCCATAATGATAACGCGTAAAAAAATGTTTTGAGATTTTTGCAAATTTAATTAAAAAAAAAAAAACACTAAGAAATCACATGTACATAAGTATTCACAGCCTTTGCCATGAAGCTCAAAATTGAGCTCAGGTGCATCCTTTTTCCACTGATCATGCTTGAGAAGTTCCTACATCTTAATTGGAGTCAACCTGTGGTAAATTCAGTTGATTGGACATGATTTTGAAAGGCATACACCTGTCTATATAAGGTCCCACACTTGACAGTGCATGTCAGAGCACAAACCAAGCATGAAGTTCAAGGAATTGTCTGTAGACCTCCGAGACAGGATTGTCTCGTGGCACATATCTGGGGAAGGGTACAGAAAAATATCTGCTGCTTTGAAGGTCCCAATGAGCACAGTGGCCTCATACATCCGTAAATGGAAGAAGTTCGGAACCACCTGGACTCTTCCTAGAGTTGGCCGGCCGTCTAAATTGAGTGATCGGGGGAGAAGGGCCCTAGTCAGGGAGGTGACCAAGAACTCGATGGTCACTGTCAGAGCTACAGCATTCCTCTGTGGAGAGCGGAGAACCTTCTAGAAGGACAACCATCTCTGGAGCAATCCACCAATCAGGCCTGTATGATAGAGTGGCCAGACGGAAGCCACTTTTTAGTAAAAAGCACATGGCAGCCCGCCTGGATTTTGCCAAAATGCACCTGAAGGACTCTCAGACAATTAGAGACAAAGATTGAACTCTTTAGCGTGAATGCCAGGCATTGTGTTTGGTGAAAACCAGGAACCGCTCAACACCAGGCCAATACCATCCCTACAGTGAAGCATGGTGGTTGCAGCACCAAGCTGTGGGGATGTTTTTCAGTGGCAGGATCTGGAAGACTGGTCAGGATAGAGGGAAAGATGAATGCAGCAATGTACAGAAACATCCTGTATGAAAACCTGCTCCAGAGCGCTCTTGACCTTGTGGCGACGGTTCATCTTTCAGCAGGACAACGACCCTAAGCACACAGCCAAGATATCAAAGGAGTGGCTTCAGGACAACTCTGTGAATGTCCTTGAGTGGCCCAGCCAGTGCCCAGACTTGAATCCAATTGAACATCTCTGGAGAGATCTGAAAATGGTTGTGCACCGACGCTTCCCATCCAACCTGATGGAGCTTAAAAGGTGCTGCAAAGAAGAATGGGCGAAACTGCCCAAATATAGATGAGCCAAGTTTGTGGCATCATATTCGAAAAAACTTGAGGCTGTAATTGCTTCCAAAGGTGCATCAACAAAGTATTGAGCAAAGGTTGTGAATACTTATCTACATGTGATTTCTTAGTTTGTTTTTTTTGTTTTTTTCTTTATTAAATTTGCAAAAATCTCAAAAAAACTTTTTACACATTGTCATTATGGGGTATTGTGTGTAGAATTTTGAAAAAATTAATTTATTCCATTTTGGAATAAGGCTGTAACATAACAAAATGTGGAAAAAGTGAAGTGTTGTGAATACTTTCCGGATGCACTGTAGGCAGAGCTGACCCTAGCCAAATTAGTGCCCTGGGAGACTGGTCAGGATAGAGGGAAAGATGAATGCAGCAATGGTGTACCAAGCTTGTGGCATCATTCAAAAATACTTGAGGCTGTAATTGCTGCCAAAGGTGCATCAACAAAGTATTGAGCAAAGGTTGTGAATACTTATGTACATGTGATTTCTTTGTTTTTTTTTCTTTATTAAATTTACAAAAATCCCAAAAAAACTTTTTACACGTTGTCATTATGGGGTATTGTGAGTAGAATTTTGAGGAGAAAAATGAATTTATTCCATTTTGAAATAAGGCTGTAACATAACAAAATGTGGAAAAAGTGAAGCTTTGTGAATACTTTCCGGATGCACTGTAACTCCACTATATACGGTAATATCCAAAGCCCGCCCCTCTGTTAACTGCTTTAGCGCTAATTCTCCTGTTAGCTTCTGGACCAACTAACTTCTCTTATTGGTCTATACTTTCCTTCCTCTTCCCCAATATTTATCTCTATTTAAGTAACTATCTCAACCCTAATAACATCTACTCATACATCACCAATACATACATGTTCTTATTATTTCATAAAGACATGGTTATTTCTGTATTAACTTACAATACCAGAACTGAGTTAGGTGCACTTTGGTTAAATTCACAATTGTAGGTTAGGTAGTAATAGCTTCCCCTTTCTGTTTCCTTTAATGTTGCAAAACCGTGTTTGTGGGGTATTTAGCTGCTCCAGTAATATACAACTCTAGTACTAATGGTCCAATATTGTAAAAAGGATAAAATATTTCTCATGTAAAGGTAATATTTAGGGGAAGTCTTAGGTAAATACCTGTCATAGACACAATATTAATAAGTCTTGAGTCTGTTGCCAGTCAGTTATATAACTGCTTAACTACCTATGATATAACTACTAGCTGTATTAATCCTTGACTGGTCTAGAAGATAAGGAGTGTGTCAAATAGATATACATAGCTGTGATGCTGATGATAAGTATCTCTGAATAAATATATATTTAATTTGGAGATTTTGGTCCTGTTGATCTCCTTTATCCTTAGGAATATATGCATGAAGGGACTTGCTAAAACACTCCTAATTTTCTAAAACTACTAGATACTCCCTCCACTGCCCAGTTATATAAGCACTGGGCTAATTGGGAGGAGTGGGATTTTCTCCTCTGTATAAGTTTCTCTGTCCTGGTTAACAAGCTCCTTTGCCATTATGAAGGCTCCAAATCACCTCCGAGCAGGTACCTTAGTTACTTGAAGCCTATCACAGGAGGGTGCCTCCATCCACTATATGGCACGGTCTCCCTTGGCATCAGTGCAGGAAGACAACAGCTCATAAGAGACTGACTCTGAGCCAGTAGACCACTTCACCCAGGTGGTGGTATTGTGCAGGGTTGGACTTGCTACAAAGGGGAACAGGGGAAATCCCCGGTGGGCCCCACTGTCTGTGGGCACACCCCCTACTCTAGGTGTTAGGTTCCAGACCGTAAATTATAGATTATTACTCTATTAGATGATCAGTTACCAGGAACACTGATCAGCATGGGGGCTTGGTTCTCTTCTATAGAAACTACACCAAGATTTGCCCATTGGTTAGCCAAGCATCTGTGGTGGCTGACCAAACCCCCTCTGGTGGATGACCACACCATTTAAGCATGTGCCCCTATCACTGTATTCCCCTGGTGGGCCCTTCATGTCCCAGTACGACACTGGTATTGTGTCACTCTCCTTGCCTGGGCTGTGCAATACTCCGCTTCTCACTGCCGGCTTCTGTGCCAACCAATTAGCTTCTAACTGTCATTTACAGGCTGTGCTAGAATAACGACAGAAGCTGATTGGTTGGAACTTTATCTCTCGCCAAGGTTTGATACATTTCTCCTCTTAATTTTATCCTCACTGCTCCTTCACCAGCCATCAGCATTTTAATAACCAGGGCTAGGCCGTGAGACCCTACCAGAAGGTTCTTTCTTCATGCCACACAACCCCATACATTTTTTAGCAATTCCAAAAAAAGAATATAATTAATAAACCTCACCAAAAATGTATAAGTGCCAAAGGTGCTTAACAGCCCATTAATATACAAAAATACTTTAGTGACCAGGGTCACACTTTGAAAACTTTCTGGCTGCTCCCAACCACAAACCACCTGAACTAGGAAGTCCAAAATATAGGTTTTATATAATATTGATGCCTAATTTATAATTTTTTTGTTTTAGCCTTGAGATTCATTGCAATTAATGGACTGTGGAAAAACAATCTATGGTAGTATGAAATTCTGTATCCTTTAAATCAGGGTGGGGAACCTTTTTTCTGCCAAGGGCCATTTTGATATATAGAACATTATTTGCGGGCCCGGTGCAGGCCACGTCCCTCTGTGTGATGTCACAAGGGGGCATGCCCACAATTTCCGGTGATTACAGCAAAGGCCGCAGCATCCTGAGGAAAGCTGTAAGGGCAGTGGTGTAACCGTCTGAAGCGTCCTAAGGACGCTCCAGGCGGCACTGCTGCATAGATTCTGGCTGCAGGGTGCCATTCTAGGCACCCTGCTAGCCAGATGAGGCTATCATAAAAAAGCTCCGAGGGCCAGACCAAATGATTCCGGGGGCCTTATACGGCCCCTGGGCCTGAGGTTCCCCATCCCTGCTTTAAATGTTGGTCCAGCAGTCAGATCATCTTTGAAACTTTTGATTGCATTCTACCCCAAGCCTTTGAAATTATTGGCACTTTAAGCTTTTGTTTTGATGTAATTTTTACACTGGAAACAAACAAACCTAATTCACATTGCACATAGAAGTGTTTAGATTGAAACCAATATTGAAACAGTTTAGTTGTACATCTGTGTTCTGAACAGCAGTGACGGGTTACTGGTGGGAATGTAGACCCAAGGCCCCCTACACATAAGATTTAATCCCAAAAGGCCAGTACTGATTATCATTTTCCTTCCCCCAGTCTTCCTCGACCATTATGTGTGACTTGCTGCAAAGTTATTGGTCCTACAAGATTAAGGGCCTGATTCATTACGGATCACAACTGCAACAGTGTACACAGATCGGCCGATGGTGCGTACTGTGCATGTGTATAAATCACCGTGCTTGTGTATGAGTTAGCATTGCAATCGCACAAGCAGAAAGAAAGCCATTGCAAATGGAGGGACGGGACGTCAGCGTTTGGGTTGGTGACGGGAGTGGTTGGAGAAATGGAGACGTGTCTGTCCATTTGAATGCCGTTACATGGGCGTGCATAAATTAGCTACTGCGACAGCATATGCAGCTTGTGTACTCACTACGTGCGATGAGGTTAGCAATTTCTGAGTAAGGTCAGACCTGTTGTAATTGTACGTGGGAAGGTAACTCAATGTTTCCGATGTATACCCAGGACTGCAAGGTATTCCGCATGTAAGATAGTGGTAGTGGGCATCTCTATGCTGGCTGTGCGACGGCATTGCGATAGCAGTCATTAGCATATTTTCACAGCAGGTCTGCATGCGTAATCACAGATGCGATCGCAATAGCGATCCTTAGTGAATCAGGCCCTAAGTCATCTCGCAAGACTTTCTTTCTCCTCTATGGCTGGGAGGGACTTAATTTATTGAAGGAAAAGCGGACTGAAGATGGAGTAACTGCGACTGTCTCCTATGGTAAATTACATTTTTGTTTTAATTGTACATTGTACACATCACAGGAAGATCAGGAAATGCAAGACAACCTCATGAACCTAACAGAATTTGTATGTTAGTGATGGCTACACCTACTGTGTAGTTATGGATTTTACCCTACTCTGTATGTTACCCCACTTTGTTGACTTTATCAGAACCCGTAGGAGGATGGATGTAAAATATTGAATTAACAACATATCATGCAATACTTTTAATCCAGTGAGGCCTTGCCAATACACCAGTCTACAGTCTGTATCACTCAGTTATACATAGCCTGTCTATTAGTGACTTTTACAGTTTGGCAAGAAAAAGCTAAAACGTTTTATAGCATATACTGTAGTTTTGCTAGTTTATAAGTCAGTGACTATTTGTGAGGGACGGACTTTTGCGAAAACCATGGCAGCATGAAGTAGGCAACTTCTCAATGACTGTCCCAGCCTTTAGGTATCCAACTATTGATTAATTTGCTGCACTCAGGTTTGCCTATTTACTTTGAGAGGCAATTAAGGGACATGTGGGGTGGTCTGATGGCATGTAGGGAGTTGAATTATAAAGGGTTTAAATATTATATATAATACAATCAATGGTGTCACTGGGTGTGGTATAATAAATCGACAATAATTATATCAACATTCAATAGGTCGACAGGTAAGGTTGAATGACAAATGGTTGACAGTGCAGAAGGTTGACAGGTTGAAATGTTCGACAGATTTAGTTTTTGTGATTTAACCCTAACACTCCCCCTAGTGCCTAAACCTAACTGTCCCCTCCGGCAGCCTACTCCTAACCCTTCCCCAAGTGCCTAACCCTAGCCTTAAAAATGTTGAAAAAAACCATGTTGACCAGTTAAACATGTGAACTTTTTGTCAGTCGACCTTTTGACCATGTTGACATATTACCTGTTGACCATCTGGAGTCAAGCTATTGACTTTCGATCTAAACATTGTAGATCTTCCATCCACATACCGGTGTCACTATGGGTGGTGACACCCAGTGCGGCACTGAGAGACTCCTCTGGAGGCATCATCCATCACCGCTGCTTGGTGATACCATCCTGTGGGGTGACATCAAAATAGCAGATCAGCTCTGCTATTTTGGTCTCACCCCTACTGATGGTATAACCCACTGCTGCTCACTCCCTCCTAGTGACACCACTGAATACCACACTTATTACATATATTGTAACAATCTTATTGAAAGGGGCACCCTGAAACCTTAATTTGGCCCTGCTAATCAGCATCCCAATCTTTAAATTTTATGTGCTATGGCCCTGATTCAGAGCCGCACGCTCAGAGTTGAGCGCTCACTCTGAATCAGGGTGGCCTGTTTTTTTTCTTGGCTGGCCTCCAGGCTGCTCGCTAAGCTGTGGGTGACCACCCACAGCTTTAGCGGGCGGCCAGGTGAGTGTCGCTACCATCGGGCTTGCCACAAGTTAGTTGTGGTAAGGTCTCATCCACCGCAAGCCCCAGTGAGCTTCCTGCTCTAATAGAGCAGGAAGCTCACTACTGACATCACGGGTGATGTCAGTAGGGCTGCCCACAAATGGCAGGCTTTCCTTCAGGAACGCCTCCGTTTGTCCAGCCACCCCTCCTGCACGCCTACAAAACGGGGCGAGCTGTTAATCACGATCGACAGCTGCCCCATCTTGTAGTGAGTCCAGCAGCGAGTGAAAATTCACTCGCTATGGGGCTCGCGTGCGCACTGCCCGGCAATCAACCCGCTTGCGAGCGGGTCTGAATCAAGCCCTATGTTCATATGAACTACTAGAACACAAATGCTGATTATTCCCTCTTTTGGATCTGATTAATTGATAAATTCCTTTATCGTATCCCAAAACTGTTTGGGCTCCAAATAAATGCAAATCCCTGTAAGTGTGTTTTGTGGCATGTGTTACTGCTATTTAGCATCATAAGGTTTTTTTTGTAGCATGTTTATATCTGACAGTATGCTATATATAGTTTTCTACAGGCTTAAGAAATATACATAATGTCTATTCTCACTAAACCTTTTAAATACTTTTAGACTTCACTTAACAGTGTAGAAGATTGTATTTTAAATCTATAAATAATTTGTCACCATATCCAAGTTATGTAACAGTGAATATTTAGTATCAAAATATAATAGACAATCAAATGCAAGAACTATAATACTGTGTCTAAACCAACAGCAGTGTGTACGACCATTTTGTCTGGAAACATTAGAATACAATCAAACAACATCAACAACTTGCATATCTCTGCATTAACAAATCGTAGTAAAGAAAAACAGACTAGCATGTGACTGTCTACAAAGTGACCACTAGAGCAACTGTCCCAAAGGGCTTAGTTTGTAATCTAAATTCATGAGTAAGGCTCAGTTACTATACATTCCAGGTAAATTACATACATTTTCTTGGTAATATTAACTAAGGACAAAAATCAGCAACTCATGTCAGACAAAACACAGACAAGGAAAGTACATGATTTTTTAATGACATCTCTGCATATAAAATCCTTAATGAATACAGCAAGAACACCTAATCATCTCTCCTTATATTTGCCTTCTGCTTCACTTACATTTGTGTTGCAAATTATGGATTAAAGTTATTGTAATTTATTTAGGAAAGTTGCACAAATTGGTTCATTTGAGGGATGGTACATAGGTATCTGGAGAAAACACACAAGAAAAATATATACGAAAACTACCTATTCCAACAAGCCTGTAATTATATTCCATGAATGGTCATAATAAATCTAGTGATAACATTAGCCACTAAAATGCTAATCCAAAAATCGTGCTAAAACATAATACCCTTATTTGTGTACAATAGATATGAATATTGAACCCAGCCACATTTTTGCACAAAGGCATAGAAACAGAGGGAGCAGAA
The DNA here is from genome assembly GCA_031769625.1 of Taudactylus pleione. NCBI lineage: Eukaryota > Metazoa > Chordata > Amphibia > Anura > Myobatrachidae > Taudactylus > Taudactylus pleione. Next base: position 5,215,943 of record JAUIMM010000516.1, on the reverse strand, counting down.
GTTGCAACTGTGCCAAAGTAAATACACTCTGGGCTTTCTACTATATTCCTAATATACAACACTGGCTCAGAGTGATAAGGACCATGGGATCACCGGCACAGACCGTGTAACAGTCATATAGGAGTTTTTAATTCGGGAGCACTGTGACATCACTACATACGTAGCACAACTATTAGAATTGAGAACTAGAAAGTGTGCAGGATAGTACCATTCAAATAATATTTCAGTAGAGAAGTGTTTCTTATGAAGACGTAAATGATGGTCATATATATTTTATGATAAACAAAAATCTCATTGATGCTGATTATTAGAGCTGGTAACTGAGATAGATTAACAGCAGCTGGCCTTAAATACATCTATGCATTGTTTATAAGTGAAAAGAACAAAACCAAGCGGTAGACCTGCATATATGCAAAAGTATATAAAGGAAAACTATATTGGGAGGTAGGTTGTGAAATGAACTAATTTATAGCCATAATAAAATTGCAGTATGAATACTTTGCTAAGAATGACAATTAAAACACAACAACTGCATTGATAGAAATCCAATACAATAATAAATTGCAAGCTATTTAGAGCAAAATCTCATTCAGATATAAATGAAAAACATGTTGCAGATTGGATAAATAGTTGGAGATAGAATACCAGCTGATTTAAAAGATAACTAAAATGTTATTTTAACCCCTAAAGGAAAGGATTAAAGTCCAACTGTGTAGGACTACTAGATATATCCTAAAAGACCCTTGCATGGACTTTGAGTAGATTTTTACACCGAAGTGCCAAAAGTCATGGGATAGCAGTATGTAAAGGTAATGGTAGGTGTCGCCACCGTACTGTGATGTCTTGGAAATGCCCAGATCTGCATCAGTTGTAAGCTATCATCTTGTGAGTCAGTTTGAACACCAGCTAGGCTGCTCATGGCAAGGCAACGTGAATTATCGGAGTTCGAGCGAGGCATGATAGTGGGTGCACGATGGATGGGACATTCCATTTATGGAGTTGTGCGGACATTTAACTTCTACATTGTCACATGTGTACAGGGAATATCTCATGGAAGACATTGCCACCCACCGTGGACAGCACAGTGGCCTACCACAGATGCTTAATGATCATCAACAGCAACGTCTGGCCAGAATTGTCCCTGGTAGTAAGTGACTCTGGTTCAAATCACATACACATTCAATGTAGGAGATACCAGATGCACTTCCTGCAGATCAGTGCAGCAATCTTTAGCTTCCATGGGATATGAGAGCAGACAACCCACCAGAGTGCCCCTGTCGACACTAGACACAGTACATCACCTGGGCTTGTGACATCTCTAATTGAACCCTGCAGGACTGTCAACATGTGGCGTGGTCTGATGAGTCATGATTCTAGTTCTTTTGAGCTGATGGTAGGGTTCGGGTGTGACATGGACCAGAGTTCTCCAAAAGCACCATGCAGGCTGGTGGTGCTTCCATAATGGTCTAAGGTGTGTTCATGTGCAGTGCCGTAGCTAGCGTGGACGGGGCATGGCCTGCACCCAACGCCAGGACGGGGTGATTACAGCAATGATAGGATTATCCAAAGGACACTCCAGGCAGCACTGCTGCAGATATTTTGGCAGCAGTGTGCCGTTACAGGCACCCTGCTTGCCAGCTGCTGGAGCTGTGGGCGAGTAGCAGTGCCGCCCACAGAGTGCTACGCTGTGTGCGGCTGCACCGCTCGCCCACCCCTAGTTACAGCTCTGTCCATGTGGCATGGGTTAGGTCCACTGAACACATCATTGACTGGTAACCACTACATCGCATTGCTTTATGACCATTTGCAGACCTTCATTGACTTCATGTACCCCCACAACATTGGAATATACCAGCAGGATAATGCACAGTGTCATCAGTCCCACCCTGTTTGCCCGACATGAACCCAATCAAGCATTTATGCGATGTGGTGGAGAGGTTCATTCACACCCAAGATTCTGAACCTACAATTATCAGGGTGCCCTGGGAAGCTATACTGACTGTATGGGACACCATCTCTCTAGCGGTCTTCCATCCACTTGTGGAATCAATGCCAAGCCGAATTGCTGTACTTCACTGGGCTAGAGGGCGTTGTACACGTAACTAGGCATCTATCCCATGACTTCTGGCACTTCAATGTATATAGCTACCTTCCAGGGAGTCTTTTGTGAGGTGAATGAGCTGTCGGTGGAATTCCCATTTTGGAGAAGTCCCCAGGTAAATGTTTCTGGCTCAGAATCCTCATTATGCAGTTCCCATACAATGCAGGCAGCTCATATCAGGTAGCCTCACTTGTATTCCTTTGGTATGGGTCTGGGGCAGTAAGGGGTCATCCATAGACATGATGCATTTCTTCACAGGCCATGTGGTGTTATCTGTTTATTATAAGACAAAACTCTACATATCCAGTGACCCTATCCCTGTTAGTTATGGCACCATCTGATTACACATGTGTTACGTCATACATCAATATTAGGGATAGGGAAAGTTCCACCTCTCTGGAAACTGAATATCCAGATTGAAATGTATATTGTGGAAAGTTTGATTATATCCCTTCTGATCAAGTGGTGGATTTCAAGAGGAGGACAGTACTATGGTCCCATAGTGGGGTTGCAACTATAGATCAGGTATATTTGAGTGACGGTCTAAAGTCGTTTGCTCAGCTCTGGCATGAATTTGACCTTTCTCAATCCATGCTTTTATTGACCCCTGGAACTTGCATTTTGTCTTATAACTTAAGGTTTCACTGAATCAATGTTTGCAACTTTATATTAATAATGTTCTAATGCTAACTAACGTATGCATTGCCAAGCGGTGGTTGGCTCCTCAGGTTCGGATTATACAGGACTGGCTTGGATAGGTTATCTGCACAGTTGCACATGAGAACTCCCTATATAACAGTAGACAATGCCCTCTCAAATGTTATAGAATTTGGTCCTTATTGTCACGCTCCGGACACTTAAAGCCACTTTCTTACTGCTCCGGTGCCTGTCAAGGCTAGCACTGATGTCTGCTTGCACTGTGCATCACTCCTGGATAGCACAGAGGTCTGTTTACGCTGCACATCACTGCTGGCTGGTGCTGAGGTCTGCCTGCACTGCGCCTGCCCTGGCCGCTCAGTGTCCTGTCACTGAGTATGAAGATGGCTCACCACAGTCCCTTGCTCACAGCGTGTCTCCACAGCATGGTGGTACACAAGCTGCAAGCCAGAGTTCCCTCCAAGACCACAGTATTGGTGCAGCCATGTTGGACTCTGTCACCTGACGCTCTTCCTCCACTCAGAGCACTGCTCCCAGACCAGCTGATTGTAGCATCCAATCCCTGGGGATCCACCCCTATAAATTCCATTTCCTAAAAACTAAACAGTAATAATGTGCTGTCACTCAAGCAGCTGGAAAAGAGATAGTCATTCCCAACAATGATCACAAAGTAAATAAAATACAAAACCAGTGCTAAGAAGACTAAAACAGATGGATGGTTTTAAAGTACAAAAAAAATTCACTAAAAGATCTGTACCATATGTAAACTGAGACCATAAAAGTTCATTACAAATTAAGAGCAAACAAGTTCAATCGTGAAGTGCAAAGTATCGACATAAAAAAATTTGGGTCCCTAGTTAAACTTGCTGTAGTTAACACTCTCTCCTCTGTCCAAAGGATCATAATGGGCAGCAACGAGTCATCTCTCATGGTCGGTGCTCCGATCACGTGATCAATCTGATCACGTGGTATGATCCGTACCAATGAGACTGAGGATATGGTAATCGTTCCCATAACACAAACCAAGCTGTTGTGAAGTACCAATCATGTGATTCATTAAAGTCACAAGGTACAGAAGGGAGAGCTAAGACAACCAAAGAATAAATGTAAATCTTTCCGTCAGGGTACATAGTTATAAAATCCATATTCTAGTCAAAGGTTTCCCTCTTGTGACATGATTATACTGATAGAGATTGAATTTAAAGAGTATTGAAACACTATCGCATAGCAGGGTCATAATGCTATCACCTGAAGTCTCAAGGGTCACATCCAGAAAATCAACCTGGCTATAATGATAAGTAAATGTAAAATGAAGATTATAGAAATTGGTGTTTAGAGAAGCGACAAACAAAGTGGCAGAAGACAGATCGCCATCCCAAATAATAAATAGATCAATATAATGGCTATAGAAGAACAGGTTCACTGCCCACCCACTCCCCCACACATGGGTGTCCTCAAAGTCTTCCATGTATAGGTTAGCGTAACTGGGTGCAAATCTGGTCCCCAAGGCCCTTCCCAGCATGTGTAAATAATAAGTGTTGAGAAAAAGAAAATAGTTGTGCTTAATAATAAAAGAAATACACCATAAAAGAAAATCCCTGTGTTCCAACGTGAGGTCATCATCCTGGTTTTGACGTCTGGCTATAACCTCCACATCCCTCAAATGTGTGATGTATGTATATAGTGTAGTGAAGTCAAGAGTAAGAAAGGCAAATTTTTTTTTTCCACTCAATCAATTGAATCTGATTGACAAAAATGTGTAGTATCCCTTAGATGTGACCTCAAGGTACTCACATGGGTTGCAAAAAAAAAATCCAAATAAAAAGAAAGATTAGAAGTAAGAGAATTAACGCTTGAAATTATAGGGCAACCTGGGGGTGAAGTGAGGGATTTGTGAATGTTAGGTAAAAAAATTAAAAGTGGGAACCGTAAGAAACTGTGGTAGTAAAAACCTAAATTCAGGTCTAGATATGACTCCTGAGACAACAGCCGGATCTAACAATTGTTTTAATTCGATAACATAATGTATTTGTTGGGTCTCTAGATAGAACAGAATAGAAAGTAGTGTCACTAAGTTGTCTCTGAGCCTCAGCCATATAGCATACCCCATCCATTACCACAATTCCACCTCCATTATCGGCCTCCTTAAATACAAGGGAGGTGTCATGTGTAAGGATTTTGAGAGCTCGTTTTTCCTGTTTGGATAAATTGGATCTAACTTTAGCACTTCCTGTTTACTGCATACATAATGTTTCAAAGTCATCCAAGGTAATTTTATAAAATACTTCAACACTACAACATTTAGCCCAAATAGGAAAAAATTCAGATTTAAGCTTAAATCGGTTCCAGCTTTGATTGATATCAAAAAGTTTCCTCTCAACTTCTTGGTTATTAGTCTCACGACCCACTACATTATTTCCTCCCATAGTTCTTCTAAGGTACATAGCATAACATCATCTGTGCTATCTAAATAATTGGGATTGAATCATCATCCTGTCTACGTAACGGTTTCTTAGCAAAAAAACCTTTTTGACAAAGAGTGCTTATAAAATGGTTTAAGTCAACGTAAAGGTCAAAGATATTTGGTTTGCTAGTCAGAGAGAACTTAAGGCCCTTACTTAATAATGATAATTGAGACTTGTCTAATTCCTTCGAGTAGATATTAAATACATTCTTTATATCTAATTTATCTTTGTCAAGACTTGTTACAGATTTAGCATTTTCCCTTGTTAGTTTTTCCCCCTCTCCTCCCTCTGGGCTTGAGCCTCTTCGACTTTTTGGGGTTTCTCCATGAAACCCAGTTGGATGACTGATATGTGCCCTGTTTGTTTTTGGGCGTGCCCCTAAAAAACCTTTTTCTACCAAATCTTTCTTCCCTCCCTCTGTATCATTGAAATCATCAGAAGCATAAAGTGATGATCTATCCCTATAGTGTGTAGTGTTTTTATTTTTATGACTATAAATATGATAGCGTGGGGATCTGATTTTTTATTCCTCCCTAGAGTCCGTTAAAGCTATGTACCTATTTGGATGAAAGTAATTGCTAAAACCTGGTGTTCTGTCTCTCTTGGCTAAAAGTCCACTGTTTAATCTGTCTCTCAACTTCTGAGATCCCTTAAGGGGCCTATCTATTACATGACTTTTTGAATGATCCAACCAAAACCAGGAGGTTTTGGTCGCATTGTTCAGAAAGTCATCTAATGTATAGCCGGCAAGGACCAGCGATGGGCGTGCACGCTGGGTCCTTGCCGACCCTGACTATCTACGGAACATGCTGGTCAACCTGACGACAATCATCAGGTTCCACATGTTCCCAGATAGGAGGTCGGGATCCTGCACTGAATGATGTTCAGTGAATGCCGTTCAATGTGGGCACCGCACCCAGCGACCTGAAGGACTGAATGCTAGTCGTTCAGTTTTTCAGGTCGCTTAATGGATAGGCCCCTTTTACTTTCTTTTACATGATTAGGAACTTTTTGCTTAAATCTGAAGGATCTCACTGCATTGTTTTTACAGTCTGTTAAATCCCTCCTAAATTTCTTTTGTTTAGTTTCCAACAGATTCCTTTCAAACTTAATCACTCTATCATTAATCAACCTATCTCTGTCTTCAAAGCTATACTTACTATACTTGTCCACTTATCATTCAAGCAGCTGGAATAGGGATAGTCAGTCCCAACAATGATCACAAAAAAAAAAAAATACAAAACCAGCGCTAAGAAAGACTAAAACAGATGGACGGTTTTAAAGTAAATTCCATTTCCTGACTGGCCCACATTGACAGTACAATGTCGCTTCTTGCTTCTCAGCTCTGTGCTGAGCTCCCAGGTACTCAGTATCTGAATGGTCCCAGTCTGTTATATCCAGTTCCTAAATCTGGGAAACAAGTCTCCAATACCATCTTGCACTCCAGTCTGGTTTACCACTGAGACTTGTTCTGACTGCCTCCATTGGTCCCAGCCGATACCTTCAATCATCGGTCTCATTCGATTACTTCAAACATCGGTCCCATCTGATACCTCCAATCATCGGTCATCCAATATCTCCATTGATTCCAACTTTCATCTCCAAACATCGGTCCCATCCGATACATTCATCATCAGTCCCAAAATCAGAAATCCAATCATCAAACCACTCCAAAATCTCAACTCATAATCATTGATCTCAAACCAATTCAGAACTTTAAAACATCTTCATCTGTCTCCAACTGATTCAGAACTCCAGTTCATCACTATCGGTCTGAAACTGATCCAGCTCTTCATTTCAGAATTACCGGTCATTCCGGCCCTACTCAATAATCCAGTATCATCTGTCCCAACCCGATTCTGCTCATCTATACAGTATCATCATCTCCAGTTATCATTCCTACTCGCTGTTAATAAAGACATTGCATTCCTGTTCTCGCCTTTGGGCCCATTATCCTCTAACTCCTCACCTCATACATGAGAAAGTCTTGGCTCAAGCCTCCCAACTTCATCCATGCCTCCCAAGTGTCCACTTCAGCCTCCCATGTCTGTTCCGCCAACTCCAACCCTCAGGCGTGACACATATCAGAACTCAGATTATGCAATGGAAGAGAAGCCCTCTGCTGCCGAGGTTATGTGTGTGTTGCATGGGTGCCTAGATATATTTTGTGCTGGTGGCCTGTCCATTGATACACTATTGTCACTTATTTATACTATGCTTTTACATGGTGCATTTCAATACTATGTACAGTATCTCTGGAAGGGATGCGGTTAATATCCCGACAATCGGGATTGGGACTGCCGAAATCTCGGCGCTGGAATCCTGATCACCGAGATAACACCGGCCCCAGAATCCCGACATGACTGGGGATGCTGGCAGCCGGCATCCCAATCGTAAGGAGACCGGGGCAAGATAAGCATTAGCCGTGGGGGAGAGGGGGGTGTAAGGTCAGGCACCACAAGGGGGAGGCTAGGGTTAGGCACTAAGGTGGGAGGTTTAGGCACTTATGGGGAGGGTTAGGGGTAATAGGAAAGGGGAACAGTACTCACTGTTCCCCTGACGGGATTCCAACTTTCGGGATGCCACTGTCAGTGTACTGACACCTGGCATCTCCTCCGTCGGTATTTCATACCGATCCCTACTGGAATGCTATTTCTGTCTGATTCTCATTTAAATGGGAGGTTTCTTCTAAGCTGCAAGTTATATTTTATTTTTAATTTTTTCTGTGTTTGTATCAGTGTTGAAAATAATTTAATAAAGATTAATCATCAATATACATCAATATACACAAGCATAAAGTTATAAATTATGTGTTTTAGAACATGTGCATTATATCATGAATTAAGCAGCTCTGGAAAAAATGGAAATGTTGGAGTACTCATGTTACTAATTATGCAGATGAATATGAACTATGAGATAGTGATAGTTCCTGATAATTGTACAACATAATATAATAGATTTAATTTTGTAAGAAAAACTGTTAAAGTGTACTTGTCACATAAACACAATGGAGGTAATATGGGACCAACATTTAGCGGTATATTTACTAAAGTGCAGGTTTTTAGAAGTGGAGATGTTGCCCATAGCAACCAATCAGATTCTACTAAACATTTATCTAGCACCTTCTAGAAGACAATAGCTAGAATCTGATTGGTTGCTATAGGCAACATCTCCACTTCTAAAAACCCGCACTTTAGTAAATATACCCCTTAGCCAGTCATTTCACTAGGAAGCAGGGATGCATTGGAAGCATTAGACGCCCAGACTATTATTATTCAGCGCTGCCACTAGCCACTGGCGAAGTGATAGTTCAAATTCTCAGGAACATCGGTTCAGCTGATAAACTGGCTACCTCCACTGTGTGCTACTTTAACATTTTTCTTCCCATGTATCCCTATTGATGTGAACATTTTCATAGTAATCCCTTCTGTCTGTATATATTATTCAAGTAACTCCTAGGGGTATATTTACTAAAGTGAGAGTTTTTAGAAGTGGAGATGTTGCCCATAGCAACCAATCAGATTATTCTTAAAATTTAACTAGCACCTTCTAGAAGACAATAGCTAGAATTTGATAGTTTGCAATATCTCCACTTCTAAAAACTCTCACTTTAGTAAATTTACTCCCTAATGTCTGTAAAAGCAAAGTCTGTAGGTTCATATTTACCAATACGTTAAACTATTAATTCTGAGTTTTAAATCTTTCTGACCTTAATGGCGGTGCCTGTATCACTGGTTGAAAAACAAAGGATCACAACATTTCCCCACCCTGCCCGTTCCTTTTTGCCTATCTTTAATCAGGCCAGGTAGTTACTGTAGGGGAGGTGTATCAAACCTTCTAGACTCCAGCTGTCGAAACTGCTCACAGCAGCCAATCGGCTCCTAGCTATCATTTTTTAGAATGTACTTGATAAATGATATCTAGACGCTGATTGATTGTTTGGGTAACACCTCCACTGGTCCTCTTTTGAAGGTTTCATACATCTCCCCCTTAGTCTTTTTAAGGGCTAGCAGAAAGCTAGGTGATCCTGGAATAAAACAGAAATTACATACAAGAGAAGACAGCCAGGTAGAACACATAATCCATCATGTAAGAAAGGGCACTTTTTCTGTATTCATTTTTTCTCACTTGTCAAACTCATACTTCTACATTTGCATTCGATTTGCCATTTGTTGTCTATGGTAAATTTTATTGTGTTGACTTTTCACATGAAGGAGTCGAGATCCCCAGTGTTCTGGCAATGAGAATTACAAGCACCAGGCGGGAATACAAGTTATCTTTAAACCACCATAAGGAAAAATTATAATTTTCTTAATTAGGCAGAAACACTTGAGCACGGGGTCTGTGGACCATGTGAAGAGGCAAACACAATTTAACATTATGTTTATTTTCATTAAAATGTTTAAATAGAAATCAGTTCTGTGAATAAAGGTAATTTACAATTACCTGAGTGTCTGTCGGTTACTTTCGCTGCGTTGACCTCCATCCCTAAATTCAAAATGGTAAAAATCATTTGTACAGCAAGTGAGGTATTGTCTTAATTTAATTATCTGAGATGGAAACAGGGAGCTATGCTCCATTCCATTTAACATCCATTCAAATACCAGTTTAATGAAAAACTGAGGTGTATTACTAAGAATAATATTGTGAGATATAAAGGGTGAGTTCAATATACACGGCACATGGTCAGATGTGGCTTTTAAAAGTATTTCTGTACATTCAGAAGAAAAATTCCAGCCCATCTAACATGATAACACATTTCCACCAATTTCAGAGATAATGCAGAAGTGTATTACTGTGGTAATCCTATGCAGTATGCTAATCTAGTATGCAAATAAGCGCATTTCATCAAATTAGGGTTTCACATGAAAACCAATAAACTAATAAATAGGAATTGACAGGTAAAATATTGCAATTTCTTTTCCCTGACATCATGCCGGCTACAGTAATAGTTTTTTTTAAGTATTCATTATCTACATGTGACCTAAACAAACATCGACAGGAAAAAGCTAAAAGACTGAGAGTGATAATAAAGGCTCACTTGACTAAAATGTTTCTTATTTGCATGTGTTAATAACATTCATGAATTCACATGAATGCATTAGCTCAGAATAGGGTCATATTCTGTGTGTTGAAAATAAACACAGTTAAAGATGACCAGTTAAGCGACCTTCCAGGTGTTGTAGAACTACACATCCCAGCATGCTCTGCTACAATTTTGCTATTTAGCCATGTGGAAACTGTTGCAGAGCACAGAGTCGGCCCTAGGCATAGGCATAATAAGCTAATGCCTAGGGGCGACTGGAAAGCCTAGGGGCATTCAAGGCTCTGCCGCTGCCTCCCACACGCTCCGCTCCGACCTGGCAGAGCACCTGTCAGCCGGTCAGGTGACTGTGACCGGTTAGAATGAGCTTCTGCACAGAAGCTCATTCTGGCTACAGGAGGAGGAAAGATGGCCACGGGAGGGCATGCCGCACATGCCCAGCCGTGTCCACTCCTCCCATGGACCTTTGCGGAGTAGAGCCGTACTCTACCTCCGCCTCTGCATGATTAGCCAGCCGCCGCTTCCCAAACGCAGCAATCGGACCAGGCATCCGCAGTGCAGCAGCATTTGCTGCATCAAGAAAGAAAGAGCCAGCCAGGGCTTTCTCACTCTCGGTAAGTTTAGCTAGCTCAGGCTAGCTTAGAGAGAGTATGAGAGGGGCTGTGGGGTTGGCATTCACTGGGCACTGAGGGGGCAGAGAGTGTTGCTAGCCCCTGCTGCTACCTACTCTGACAGTGTCTAGAGTGTGTCATGTAAATATGCACAGACGGTATAATGGTTAGCGTTACTGCCTCACAGCACTGAGGTCGTGGGTTCAACTCCCACTACGGCCCTAACTGTATATTCTCCCTGTGCTTGCGTGGGTTTCCTCCGGGTACTCCGGTTTCCTCCCACACTCCAAAAATATACTGGTAGGTTAATTGGATCCCCTCAAAATTGACCATAGTGTGTATGTAGGGAATGTAGATTGTAAGCTCCACTGGGGCATGGACTGATGTGAATGGTAAGATATTCTCTGTAAAGCACTGCGGAATATGTGTGCGCTATATAAATAACTGGTAATAAATAAATAAATTATATATATATGTATATAGATATATATATATATATACTGTATATGTATATATATATATATATGTGTGTGTATTTATATATATATATATATATATATATATATATATATTAACAGTATGTAAATATACAGTCAGGTGCATAAATATTGGGACATTAACAGAATTTTCATATTTTGGCCTCTATTCACCACCACAATGGCTTTGAAATGAAACAAACAAGATGTGCTTTAACTGCAGACTTTCAGATTTAATTTGAGGGTAATTACATCCAAATCAGGTGAACGGTGTAGGAATTACAATGTTTTCGATATGTGCCTCCCACTTTTTAAGGGGCCAAAAGTAATGGGACTATCAACTCAAAAGCTATTTCATGGACAGGTGTGGGCTATTTCCTCATTATTTCATTATCAATTAAGCAAGTAAAAGGTCTGGAGTTGATACTAGGTGTGACATTTGCATTTGGAATCAGTTGCTGTCGACTCTCAATATGAGATCCAAAGAGCTATCACTATCAGTGAAGCAAGCCATCATTAGGCTGAAAAATCAAAACAAACCCATCAGAGAGATAGCAAAAACATTAGGTGTGGCCAAATCAACTGTTTGGAACATTCTTAAAAAGAAAGAACGCATCGGAGAGCTCAGCAACACCAAAAGACCCGGAAGACCACGGAAAACAACTGTGGTGGATGACAGAAGAATTATTTCCCTGGTGAAGAAAAACCCCTTCACAACAGTTGGCACTCTCCAGGAGGTAGGTGTATATGTGTCAAAGTCAACAATCAAGAGAAGACTTCACAAGAGTGAATATAGAGGGTTCATCACAAGATGTAAACCATTGGTGAGCCACAAAAACAGGAAGACCAGATTAGAGTTTGCCAAACAACATCTAAAAAAGCCATTACAGTTCTGGAACAACATTCTATGGACAGATGAGACAAAGATCAACTTGTTCCAGAGTGATGGGAAGAGAAGAGTATGGAGAAGGAAAGGAACTGCTCATGATCCAAAACATACCACCTCATCAGTGAAGCATGGTGGTGGTAGTGTCATGGCGTGGGCATGTATGGCTGCCAATGGACCTGGCTCCCTTGTATTTATTGATGATGTGACTGCTGACAAAAGCAGCAGAATGAATTCTGAAGTGTTTCGGGCAATATTATATGCTCATATTCAGTCAAATGCTTCAGAACTCTTTGGACGGTGCTTCACAGTGCAGATGGACAATGACCCGAAGCATACTGCAAAAGCAACCAAAGAGTTTTTTAAGCTAAAAAGTGGAATGTTATGCAATGGCCAAGTCAATCCCCTCACCTGAATCCGATTGAGCATGCATTTCACTTGATGAAGACAAAACTGAAGGGCAAATGCCCCAAGAACAAGCAGGAACTGAAGACATTTGCAGTAGAGGCCTGGCATAGCATCAGCAGGGATGAAACCCAGCGTCTGGTGATGTCTATTCGTTCCAGACTTCAGGCTGTAATTGCCTGCAAAGGATTTGCAACAAAGTATTAAAAAGTGAAAGTTAGATTTAGGATTGTTTAGTTTGTCCCATTACTTTTGGCCCCTTAAAGAGTGGTAGGCACATATAGAAACCGCTGTAATTCCTACACCGTTCACCTGATTTGGATGTAATTACCCTCAAATTAAATCTGAAAGTCTGCAGTTAAAGCACATCTTGTTTGTTTAATTTCAAAGCCATTGTGGTGGTGAATAGAGGCCAAAATATGAAAACTCTGTCAATGTCCCAATATTTATGCACCTGACTGTATATATATATATATATATATATATATATATATATATACACAATCATCATATGCCTGGAGTGACCACTGAATATGTAAAAATTTTGTGACAAAACTTTTTGAATAAATGAAACATTGCCTATCTAAGGATATGTTCCTGCAACTTGGTGGTTTGCACCAAGTAATACTTTTTTTTGCAAAACCAAGTGCCACTAGCTTTTGATGGTTATTGACATTATACCTAGCGGCACCTTTGCATGGTGGAACTGCAAGGTGGGGTGCCGGCCTTATATACATAAGGCCGGGGGGTTGAGGGTTGGGTTTAGGCTGTGGGGAAGGAGGGTTAGGGGTAGTGTTAGTATACTTACCTCATTGTGTTGGAATTCTGAGCGCCGGCACACCGTACCCAACCCGTCTAATTGTAGTTACCCGCAGAGGAGGTGTAGAGCATGTGGGATGAATTATACTACACACTATTTAGTTGAATGGTTGCACTACATGACCTATAGTCAGTGGAAACTATTCCATCCAGGTCCAGTCACCCGGGAAGCCAACCCTGCTAGTGACCAGGGTTTTTCCCGGGAAGGACCCAGGTAAGACATTTACAGCGCGTGGAGAGCTGCATTCCGGCGAAAGAAGATTATGTCATCTCCAAGCACCGGCACTGCACCCGTGTGTAGTGTGAATGGCGCCAATCCGGGAAAAACCCAGATCGGCGCCGCAGTGGAAAGGTGTCTGACCCAGTTTTGAACTGTGTTCCAAATCTCGGCTCAGACCCAGGACTTAGGTGGAAGAGAGCTATTACTTATATATGTAACATAGAGCTGGGAGATACAGGGAAAGGATTAGCAGGTCGCTGACAGTCCACCCATTGCCCACTACTGCTGTAAATAAATTCTCTTTTTGCAAGTGTTCCTCAAACTGTTTGAGGGCTTTCTTTTTCTACTGAATACAGTTTCAGGAATACCCATGCTTTACTTCTATTGGACGAGGGTTCAGACTTAAAGTGAACAAAGTCCATGAGAGTAAATTTTGAGAAAATTGGGTACAGGAAGAATCTTGAAGTGGTTGCGAGGCATATATGGCAGGAGTGATTTCATGTCTGTTTTCTTTTCTTTCATTCACAGAAATATATGTTTCCAGTGTACTATGGCAGTGTTAATACATAATGGACATAGGGCCTAATTCAGACCCGCTTGCGAGCGCTGAGCCTTCGCAAGCGGGTCGATGGTGCCCTAATGCACATGCGCACGACGGAGGGAGCTCCATCGTGCGCATGCGCGAGACCCGCATAGCGACAGCCAAGCTGTCGCTATGGGTCTCGCACCAAAGGGGGCATGCTGTCGATGGTGACTGACAGCACGCCCCCTTTGGTGGGCGTGCCGGGGGTGTTGCTGCCCAGACAGAGGCGTTCCCATGGGAACGCCTTCCATCTGGAGCCGGCCCCACTGACATCTAATAGAGCCAAAAGCACTCCTGGGCTTGCGGTAGCGAGACCCTACCGCAGGGTCTCGTCGCAAGCCCGATGGTCGCGATGGTCTTGACCATCGCTACCATCTTTTTGGCCGCTCGCATAAGCTGTGGGTGGGAGGGCCCTGATTCAGAGCGAGCGCTCTGGTCAGAGCGTCCGGCTCTGAATCAGGCCCATGGTTCACTCTAACTCTGAACACTCCACATAAGCATGGGTTCCAAGAGGGGGGGTGAGAGCAGTACTACTTACCCAGGCCGACCGGAGAGTTTAATGGCACATAGGGCTGGGAGAGGGAGGCAACTGCTGTTGCTCACTGGCACTGCTCCCCCCCTGGATCTGCCCCGTGGTCACGCCTCCACGATTTGGCCATGCCCCCTCCCGAGCCCATCCCTGCTTTTGATTGCCCTGCACATATGGAGTACAAATTATATATTATATATTTTCGTCCTTGTATACAAACACTTATGATACAGTATAAGGACTTGCTTGACACTTGTCATTCTCAGCAATCATTAACTTTAGTCCTACTCATAAGTTTTTTCTTTGTTGTTGCTGTGCTGCTTCACTCCAGCGCTCTGGTCATCAAACAGTGCTGAATGCTGGAACACAGTCCTGCAATTATTAAACTGGGAGAGTCAACTTTGCAAATTTACACTAGGGGAAGATGTGAGGATAGACGGTAGAAGAAAATAGAACATACTGAAATGAAACCGTGGTTAGTTTTGTTGCCTTGAAACAATGGGCCCTGCAATAGAGTGTGACTAAACTGCTGTTATTATTATTATCATTATATTTTTATTAAATTTAAAGAGGGAGTAAAGGGCACAGTGAGAAAAAATAAGGAAGAAGTGAGAGGTAAGTGGGACTATACAGTGTATATATATATATATATATATATATATATATATATATATATATATTCAAGCTCAAATACCTAAAATTCTATGGGGGCATAAGAATTACAAACTGTGATCAGGCACCAAAAATTAACATTCCTTATTGCAAATATTGCTGTACTAAGGACTATATTTGCAGGGGAATTTATCATCCTGCAGTCACTAATAAGAGCTCATCCTGAGGATTAGTAAAACATAAAGTGATAGTTTATCTATCACTGTACTTTCGATTTCGAACATGGCCATGCTGTTAACAGCAGCAAAGCATCAATGGGCTATACGGTCAGCTCCAGCTCCCTGGAAAAAGGATTGCAAGATCCCTCTACAGCCTGGTTGCTGCATGAACGTAAGTGTGCAAACGGTTGCAAGTCCGGCAGTGTTAATTTAGTATCCAAATCGCTAGATACTAAAACACGCAAGCAATTCAACATCCGAAGGTCCACTGTCCCCGCAATCTCGGCAGTTAGCGCTTAGCACTGTCGAGTCTGACTGGGGTTCACGCATGCTCATGAAGCTCCCGATGGCCAGGAAAGGGAGTTGAACAGGGAAGGGGGTATCTGAAAATATCCCTTTTCGCAACCCAGACCTCTTTCTTATAGGGGTCTATTCATTGTCTCTTCATTTCTACAAAAGCAGGTGAAAATTTTAATTTTCTACTAGTTTTGTAGTAATTAAGTATTGGGGCCATTCATTATAAAGGTTCACCTTTCAGTCCTGATCTGGCCCAGCATTCCCATACAATAGTATGGAGACCGAAATCATCAAGCTCCAAAAATAAAAAATCTTCGAAGCTTGACAACTGGAACCTATGTCATCTTCAGATGGAGTTTGCTCCCAGGACCCCACTCCTTCTTATGAGGCCTATTAATTAAGCACTAATTTAGTATCCAACTCACTGTGAGTAGCAGCAATGGAAACTAAAATAGTGAAGCAATTAAACAGGTAGGACTGAGCTTGTGATCACTAGGACCTCCTGGAGCTCAGCTGGCGAGGTCGGAACTCTGACATGTGCTACTGCACATGCACTGTGTCTCTGCACATCTTTACTCCTTGGCGTTCTACATGGATGGCCAGATCCAGAAGACTCTCACTACTTTGGAGCCTAGCATTGCTGCTGTTTTACCTGCAAGTACACTATATACCACCACTATTGTACACTAGACTACCAGTGCTACTATCCACCAGTGCCAAAACTGTGATCACACCTGGTGCACTCTAACGCCCAGCGATACTCTGGGTTCTAAGCTGTCACAATCCATATGTTATACCCAGGGGCAGAACTATGGGAGACACCTGCTGCTGGGCTCCAGCTCTGAAGGGGCACCTCCTCCATTGTCCACAATATATTTACCCCTCTTAGGGTTGTAACTATGTACCCGGAGTGTACCGTCATGGCCGCCCAATACATGGCACCCCTTCCCAGCACCTCAGAAGCCACCATGCATTAGTGGAGAGCTCCATGTCAGACCATCAGCTTCTGCCTTTGTCTATCTATAGCCTGTCTGCATGCGAATTGCTGACGGAGGGGGCACCAAATTATAACTTGCCTCTGGGGTGAACTTACGCCACTGGTTATACCTACCACTGTTACACCTGTGATATTCCCTGTGTCATATGCTACCTGTTGTTCTACCTAATAGAATAAATCTTAGAACTGGTTAAGCATACCACATGTGAACTAACCGCCACCAGCATCAGCTACTGTGTTATACACCTTTTCAATAACACTCACAATCTGGCCAGATAAATAATACACTGGTGCAGCAACTTGTCTGGAGAACTACTGCACCAATCCGCTTCACACTTCAAATTAACATTAGCACACAGGTACTATAATTGATCACTCTGTCTTTGCTCTGCTAATATTTTATGGACTCACAGTTCCAGCGTATTACCCTGGTAATAGGTTATGGTCCCAGTACCTTCATGCTAGTGGACACCATCACCCCCAGACTAAACAGCTCTCTAAGCACCAGGCTAATGCAAGTGGGATCTGTACCACCTCACAGTGCCCGAATATGGCTGCTGAAAGTTCAGATACCCCTTGTGTGGTACATGCTGATACCAAGATCAACAAAGCTGCAGATTACACAATTTAAGAGGATCTAAGTGAGTACAGACAGACCCTTAATTATCAGTATGATAGAAATGTACAGTGCAGGGAGCAGCATGAGTTTTTGAAAAGCTGACAGGTGCTGAGAACTACACTACATGGAAGTTTGCCATGGAGATGCAGTTAGAGTTATGGAAGATCACTAGTAATCCCGGTGACCATCCATGCCTTGAAGATGCAGACAGAGCTATAGGGACAATTGGTCTTCTTATGGAATCACATTTATTATATTACCCACTGAAATGTTACAGCTTATGATATGTAGATAGCTCTACAAATGGCTTATGAAGATAAGTGTTAGTCAACTAAGATTGATAAGTGTGAGTCATTAAGGTCTGCTCAAGTTGGGTCACTTAGACTGCTTGAGAGAGAAGCAGTCACTGACATAGAAGACATACAGGGCCTGATTCAGAGCCGCTCATAAGCGGCCGCTCGTTCGCTCTGAGCGATGTTCGCACAACTGCGCATGCGTATGGGTCGTAATGCGTTTGCACAAACCAGTCATTGTGGTCAGAAATCGTGCGCTCGCAAAACAGCGAGGGGCTGCTAATTTGATTGACAGAATGTACCGTTTGTGGGTGGTAACAGGGGAAGGTGCTTGAAAACGGGGAGTGGAGATCCGAACGCAGGCGTGCCAAACGGTCAAAATGGGTGTTTTAAGGGTGTGCATAATTAACAAAGCAGCGTCATCGACCACGTCACTTGGTTGTCTTTTAGCCTGAACTGCTCGCATGATTGCGGTAGGAAAATGCTACCACAAGCACTGCGAGCAGTTCATACACCTTTCGATGTACTCGATTAATCTATAAATACCGGAGATGACGTGTGATGCGAACGGCAAAGGGGCGTCTTTACAAAATAGCGAGTGCTTTTTTCATTCGCTCGCTCAGACATACAGGCATCAACAAACCGCAAAGAGCGAGCGCTCAATTTAAATAGCCGGCCCCTTTTTTGGAACGACTGTCCGCAAATAGCGTCCGGGTCTGAATCAGGCCCACTGTTTGTACATAACCTAGGAGCCAACCTTGATGCTGTGAGTGTTCTTGAGTGGAGGGGATACAGGGGGTCATTCAGACCTGCTCGCGAGCGCAGGATGCTCGCAAGCGGGTTGATGTTCCCCCACTGTGCATGCGCACGACGGAGGGAGCTCCATCGTGCGCATGCGCGAGACCCGGCGAGCGACGGGCTCTCCATCGCTCCGGGTCTCCCACCAAAGGGGGCGTGCTGACGATGGTGATTGACAGCACGCCCCCCTTTGGTGGGCATGCCGGGGGCGTGCCTGCCATACAGAGGCGTTCCCATGGGAATGCCTACCATCTGAAGCCGGCCCCACTGACATCACTAGTGATGTCAGTGGGAATGATTTTGGCTCTGATAGAGCCAAAATCACTCCAGGGCTTGCGGCAGTGAGACCCTACCTGCAGGGTCTCCGTCGCAAGCCCGATGGTCACGATGGTCAAGACCATCGCGACCATCATCATGGACACTCGCATATGCTGTGGGTGGTCACCCACAGCTATGCGAGTGGCCAGGAGGCCGCTCCATTTTCATGGAGGAGGGCCCTGATTCAGAGCGAGTGCTCTGGTCAGAGCGTTCGGCTCTGAATCAGGCCCACAGAGTCCAGTTTGCAGAGTGTTAGTGTGTTGTTTACAACCTAAGAGGAACTATTACTTCAACAACTACCTGGTACCAACAACTATATACCATAGACCAGGAGTAGCCAACCCTGGTCTTCGAGAGCTACCAACAGTGCATGTTTTCCATGTCTCCTCACAAAATCACAAGTGTAATAATTAGAATCCACCTGTGGATCTTTTCAAATGTGTAAAGCCGCATACACACTAGATGATTTTTATAAACGATATGGACAATAACGATATTGTTTAACGATATATCGTTCAGTGTGTATGCAGTGAACGACCAACGATGCGTGCTCCCGCAGGTCGTTAACTATGTCTTTTGTCGTCCATACATGCAGGCCAATCTGACGATATTGTCTAGAATTACCTGTTCAGAAATGTGGCAGAATGACTTCACCCAATATCGTTTGTTCTGCACTACAGAAAGTTCAAGGGAAATCTTTCACCAATATTATTATTATTATTATTATCATCATTTATTTATATGGCGCCACAAGTGTTCCGCAGCGCCTTACATAGTACATAGAACTAATACGTGAACAAGAAACAAGTAACTTACAGTACATTACAGTGCATGACAAGGACACGATTTATGTACATTGCTGCAATAGCGATTAAAGCACTCACAATATGCAGCCGGGAGTTGGCAGTCACATGTTAGGTGCCCTTATGGGGAGTAAAGAGTAGAAGAAAATGTAAAGAGAAGCACATGAGGGAAGAGGGCCCTGCTCATAAGAGCTTACATTCTAAAGGGGAGGGGCAGACAGACAGGCATGACACAGAAGGGGAAGATAGGGAGGAAAGAGCATGAGGTGGGTTAGGATGAGTGCTGGAAGGCCTTGATGAAGTAGTGTGTCTTGAGAGCCCGTTTGAAGATTTGTAGAGAGGTGGAGAGTCTGATGGGGAGAGGGAGAGCATTCCAAAGGTAGGGAGCAGCACGGGCAAAATCTTGGACGCGGGAGTGGGAGGAAGTAATCAGTTGGCAAGAGAGGCGGCATGCATTTGTTGAGTGAAGTGGATGGGCAGGAGTGTGAAGGGAGAGAAGGTCAGAAATGTATGCGGGAGAGGATTTGGTGAGGGCTTTGTAGGCAAGTGTAAGAACCTTGAATTGGCATCTGAAGGGGAAGGGGAGCCAGTGTAGGGCTTGAAGGAGAGGGGAAGCAGATGTAGAATGTCTGGAGAGGAAGATGAGCCGAGCAGCAGCATTGAGAACAGATTGTAGTGGAGAGAGGTGTGAGAGACTCTGAGGCCAGCTAGGAGATGGTTACAGTAGTCCAGTCTGGAGATGACCAGTGAGTTAATGAGGATTTTAGTGGCATCCTGGGTGAGGAAAGGTCTAATCCTGGAGATATTTTTTAGGTGGAAACGGCAGGAATGCGAGAGGTGCTGAATGTGTGGTTTAAAGGAGAGGGAGGAGTCTAGGATAACTCCAAGACAGTGCACTTTGGGGCTAGAGGAGATAGTTGTGCCATCAATGGATAATAAAATTGTGGGAAGTGATGTAGTGGAGGAGTGGGAAGATGATCAGCTCAGTCTTAGACATGGTAAGTTTAAGAAAGCGTTGGGACATCCATGAAGAGACAGCAGAGAGAAAGTTGTAGATACGGGTAAGGAGCGAGGGGGAGAGCTCAGGGGTGGAAAGGTAAATTTGAGTGTCATCAGCATAGAGATGATATTGGAGGTCAAAGGAGTTAATGAGTTCACCTAAAGAGGATGTATATAGGGAGAAAAGGAGAGGTCCAAGAACAGAACCTTGGGGAACTCCTACTGTTAGTGGAAGTGGGGGGAGGAGGAGTCATGAGAGGACACAGAGAAGGAATGATCAGAGAGGTAGGAGGAAAGCCAGGAGATGGCCGTGCCATGTAAACCGAGAGAGTAAAGGATATGCAGGAGGAGAGGGTGGTCTACAGTGTCAAATGCAGCAGAAAGGTCAAGGAGAATGAGAAGAGAGTAGTGGCCCTTGGATTTGGCAGGAAGGAGGTCATTGCTGACTTTCGTGAGGGCAGTTTCAGTGGAGTGGAAAGAATGGAAGCCAGATTGAAATGAGTCAAGGAGGAAGTGTGAGGAAAGAAAGGTGGTTAAGCGGGTGTAGACAATACATTCAAGGAGTTTGGAAGCAAAAGGGAGAAGAGAGATGGGTCGATAGTTGGAAAGTATGTTAGGATCAAGGGTAGATATTTTAAGAATGGGGGAGACAAGGGCATGTTTGAATGCAGAAGGGACAGTGCCAGATGATAGGGAGAGATTAAGGAGGTGAGCCAGATGGGAACTGGCAGAAGGAGACAGGTAGGAGAGGAGACATGAAGGGATAGGGTCAAGAGGGGAGGTGGAAGGAGGGGAGGACTGGATGAGGGCCATGACTTCCTCTCCAGAAGCAAGGGAGAAGGATGTCAGAGTTGGTGAGACAGAAGGGGAGGGGTGGTCAGGGCAAGGAGGGAGAGGAGTGCTGAAGGTCTGATGGGATATGATGTCCTCACATATGGAGTCAATTTTAGATGTAAAGTAGGTGGCAAAGTCAAGGGCAGAGACTGAGGAGGGGAGGCGAGGAGGGGAAGGGCAGAGGAGGGAGTTGAAAGTGGCAAAGAGACACCGGGGGTTTGAGGACTGGGAGGAGATGAGGTTCTTGAAATATGTTTGTTTGGAGAGAGACAGGGCAGCACTGTAGGAAGAGAGAATAAATTTGAAATGGAGGAAGTCAGCCTTAGAGCGTGATTTTCACCACTGACGCTCGGCAATTCTTGAACATTTTTGCAGGTATCTGGTGCATTTGGAATGTCAGGGCTGTGGTGTGGATCTGCAAGGGTGAGTAGTTATTGCCGGAGCAACAGAGTCAAGAGCAGAAGTAAGGGAGGAATTGTACAGGGTAGTAGCTTGTTCAGGACAGGAGAGAGAAAGAATAGGGGAGAGAAGAGAGTCCAGCAGGGAGGAAAAGGCAACAGTGTCAATAGCCTCAATAATACGCTTAGTAATGGTAGCCTTAGGTGGTAAAGGAGGGGAAGGAGAGAGGGATACTGGGCCTGATTCAGAGCTGAATGCTCTGACCAGAGTGCTCGCTCTGAATCAGGGCCCTCCTACCTTTTTTTGAAGCGTCCTCATGGATGCTCGCATAGCTGTGGGTGACCACCCACAGCTATAGCGAGTGTCCATGATGATGGTCGCGATGGTCTTGACCATCGCGACCATCGGGCTTGCGACGGAGACCCTGTGGTAGGGTCTCGCTGCCGCAAGCCCTGGAGTGATTTTAGCTCTATCAGAGCCAAAATCACTCCCACTGACATCACTAGTGATGTCAGTGGGGCCGGCTTGAGACGGTAGGCGTTCCCATGGGAACACCTCCGTCTGGCAGGCACGCCCACCAAAGGGAGCGTGCTGACAATCAACATCGACAGCACGCCCCATTTGGTGGGAGACCCGGAACGATGGTGAGCCCGTCGCTCGCCGGGTCTCCTCATGCGCACGACGGAGCTCCCTCCGTCATGCGCATTCGCAGTGGGGAACATCGACCCACTTGTGAGTGTCCTCGCGAGCGGGTCTGAATGACCCCCATTGTTCATACAGCACATGTCTAGTGCAGTGGTTCTCAAACTTGATCCTCAGGACCCCACACAGTTCACATTTTCCAGGTCACCCAGCAGGTGCACAGGGGTATTCATTACTTACTGACATATTTTAAAAGATCCACAGGTGGAGATAATTATTTAACTTGTGATTATGTGCGGAGACCTAGAAAATATGCACTGTTTGGGGTCCTGAGGATCAAGTTTGAGGACATGTGGTCTAGAGTGTATGAGCCTTTAGTGAGTAATGAATACACCTGTGCATCAGATAGGACGTCAGGAAAACATGGACTGTTAGTAGCTCTCTAGGACCGAGGTTGGCTACCCGTACCCTAGACACTGTGATCAATGAGGAACCCACCCAAACAATGGAACTGTGGCAGAGGCAGTTGGGGCATTTAGGCTAGGATGCAGTACAGGACAACCCTGAAAGACCAACACGTGAGAGCTGTGTGAAGAGCAAGCAAACACGTTGCACCTTTCCAAAGTTTACAGCCAGACCACAAGTGTTATTGGAGTTAGTGCATACTGACGTGTGTTTACTTATGGAGGTTGAATCCATGAGTGGCAGGCATTATTTCATGACACTCATTAATGATGCTACAAGGATGACACATGTTTATTTCTTGAGAAACAAAAGCGAAGTAAAAAGTAAGCTCAAAATGTACAAGAATCTGAAAACCAAACAGATCAGTCTCACACAGCAAACTCTGAGACCCTCTTTCCGTACCCGGCACTGTCAGTTCAACGGCTGGCATGTCCCCACTGACCAGTCTTCCAGAAGTGACAAACTAGTATCTCTGTGCTTGCATTTCTCCAGAGGCTGCCATCTTGCTTTGATCAGCTTACTCTGCTCATTGCCAGTTCAACTTGTACTAGTTCCTGGCTCCTGTATCAGCAGCTCTGTCTCCTGATTACAGTTTGTTTGCTGCATCTGCAAATCATCTACAGTTCCAGTCTGGAATTCCCTGCAGTTTACATGCTGCAAAGCATCTTCAGTTCCAATCTGGAAACCTGATTGGTTCCACACTGCTAATCCTACAGCCTGCTAACCTGTACAAGTATCCATTGCAACCTGAGCAGATCCACACTACTAATTCTCCATCTGTACTGTTATCAATTGCAACCTGAACAGATCCATAGTACTAATACTCCAGCCTGCTAATATGTACAGTTATCCATTGCTGACCTTAGCAGTTCCCATACTGCTAATTATCTCCAGCTAGCTAAGCCTATGCAGTTACCTCTGCTGTTCCGTACAGCTTCCACACTGCTTCATTTCAGTTCCAAGCCTGTACTTGTAGAGTAAAGGTGCATATACATGTAACAATTTTGTAACCAACGATTTTCTGTCAGATTTTCCCTTGATAAAGTGAACGATTTTTTGAAGTGTAATGAACGATTTTTTGAACGATGAACGAATAATGGGCCTGATTCAGAGCCAGACGCTCTGACAAGAGCGCTCGCTCTGAATCAGTGCCCTCCTACCTATTATTGGAGCGGCCTCCTGGTCACCCACAGCTTATTCGAGTGGCCAAAAAGATGGTCGCGATGGTCAAGACCATCGCGACCATCGGGCTTGCGACGAGACCTTGCGGTAGGGTCTCACTGCCGCAAGCCCAGGAGTGCTTTTGGCTCTATCAGAGCCAAAATCACACCCACTGACATCACTAGTGATGTCAGTGGGGCCGGCCCCAGATGGTAGGTGTTCCCATGGGAACGCCTCCGTCTGGGCAGCAACGCCCCCGGCACGCCCACCAAAGGGGGTGTGCTGTCACTCACCATCGACAGCATGCCCTCTTTGGTGCGAGACCCATAGCGACGGCTTGGCCATCGCTATTCGGGTCTTGCACATGCGCACGACGGAGCTCCCTCCATCGTGCGCATGCACACTAGGGCACCATCGACTCGCTTGTGAGTGCTCAGCGCTCGCGAGTGGGTCTGAATCAGGCCCAATGTTCCTTCCCTTAATGAAAATCGTCATGTTGGACAGTCTGAAATGGACGATGAACGATAACTACAAACTACAAATGGGAGTGCGCATTTGTGATTATCCTTTATCATTATAACTCATAAATTGCTGTTCTGAGCTGTTCCCACTCTGCTATCATCTCTGTTTCATCTACAGCCTGCATATACCAATGTGCAGTTCCAGCATACTGGGCCTGATTCAGATATGTATGGTATTGCACAGCTGCAAGGAATCAACTGTACAATACTGCACAACTAATATACAGATACCAGCAGGTGGCATCTGAGGGGAAAAGACGCCACCAGCCAGCATTGCATATCCGAGTGCTGCATTGTTTCTGGGGTCACCCATGTGAACAAGCTGAAGCTTACTCAGATTGGCTTCATCCTGCCCACTTGCAAGGCCAGGAAATTTGCATCCTTCAATGCAGACCCTGACATCGGCACTCCCAGAAAACTGGGTGACATGCCCCCATTTCTGGGTACGCAGGTCGGCGCCTCTCTCTCCCGGCCCTTGAACGGCTCCAACATGTCGATTATACTGTGGCTTGGGGGCACTGCATACTAACACACAGAACTCATTCTGCGCATGTGCAGACCTACAAAAATCGGATATGTACGTAAACCATTGTATGTCTCCAACATTCAATACTATTACTATCTGCAGAGTGCACATATCTCTAGTGTGTATTATACTGACTGAACTCATTCCTCTGTGTTCCTGACACACCCACCTACATTGTGCACTACTCGTATATCTGTGTTCTAGGCTTCAGTTAGTGTTAACTTAATAGTGGGGTAGCATACCAGTTCCTCAGCCTAGTATTTAAACTATTCTTTTTCCTGTTCATCTTATCCTGATGGTATAACTGATTGTGGAAGAGCCTCAAATGACCACCTTCATTCACTCCAGCACCAACCAGTCTAGCCCAGTGGTCCCAGTTCCGAGTCTAAACAATTCACAGATTCTGACAGTCAGATGCTGAAAGCCGAAAGAATGCAAGAATAGGCAACTAGCCAAATACTTAAAAGAAAATGGCATCAGTGAAAAAGCTAATAGAACAATCGTGGAGAGAACTCGAGCTATACAGAATTATTTAAGTCTCGGTAAGGAATTGTGGGCTGAAGCACTAAGAACAGATGTTTGCCTCCAAAATCAATCACCTAGAGTGGCAGTCAAGTAGATGACACCATTGGAAGTGAGGACTAGTAAAAGCCAAATATTAACGATCTATATGTGGTTAGAAGTAGAGCTTATGCACTCCTTCTGAAGAAACTGGGAGTCAAGTCCTGGAGAAACGCGTTAAGGCTTATGGGCTATCTGTTTTTATGCTGCTACTTTGGAACAGACTTACACTGAAGTAATCTACTCCTTTTGTTCTGGAAACCATCCATATCCCTGGGAGCTTCTCACGTCACACCTATTTGGATACAAACCAACAGCGGCTGCTGGCCATTCAGGCACTGACACAGATGCAGGGTGTCAGCCGACTGTGTAACAAAAAGCCGACCAAGGCTGAGCCACAGGACCAGACGGGTATTATTCCACGGCACCCTCAATTATCTTTATACTCTGGCAGCATCTACACCTCCACTGTGCTGTGCATGCAGCTTGTTATAGAGACTTTATTCTCAAAGCATCATTCTGTATACTGGATTTGACATTTCAAACATTTCCTATTAGGCGAGATCCCCTATTAACTGGAATTCGTTATCTATTTCCATATACCATCTGGAAAATATACCTCAGAAGTGATACATTCTGGAGATTATTGATACCATTCTGTCAGTACAAGCAGCTTGTCCTTTTTAACTACACTGTTGCAGATTATTGCACTGCAACATTAGATTCTAATTGTTTTATTACACATTGTGTTGTAATAAGTTGTCTATATTTGTCTATCAGTGCTACCTTTTTCTTTTATATCTGTTACATGTTTTAGTGGGTTGCAGTTCCCACTTAGTGTAGCAGCTCATTAGAAATTTTTCAGCTCTCACATAGGGGCATATCCAATAGGCTGCGAGGATAGTAAAAAACCCGCACCTGCGAGGTTTGTCCTACAGGTGCGGGATTTTTGCTATTCTATTAGGTGCGTGTTTTTTAAAATACACGTGCCGGGAGGTTTTTATTCTCGCACCTCCTGAGCAAGTGTGATTTTTCCTAAAATTTATGAGTTTAGGTAAAATCACCGTGACTTGCTATGACACCCCCGCCGCACCCCCCCCCCGAGGACTAATTACGCAATTGGAAGTATTCAATTAGCTTAATTAGTCCTTAATTACTTGCCTTTGGCAGTGCTGTCTTCTTCATCCTGCGTCGGGTGCCGGCTCTTCTGCAGCAGGGGTGAGTATGTTAGTGTGTGTGGTGTTTGCAAATATGTATGATTGTGTGTGTGTGCATGAGTGTGTGTTCCGGTGTCAGTGTGCCCCCTCCAGTGTCACTGTGGCCCCCCCATAATGGGCGCTGGGAGAACTACATCTCCCAGCAGCCCTTGCCCCACCCACCAGCCTCTGGAGCCTCCCAGGAGCCCCTGGGACTTCAGCAGCCCCCTCTCCAGTAAGAAGAGAGAGGGGAAGCCACCGGCAGCCGTGGAGACCACCAGGGACCTCAGTGCAGGTAAGTTACGTATTTTTTGCTTTTCTTTATTTACACGGCGCGTGGTTTTCAGTGATGAAAACCCTGCGTCCACTGTTTTCTAAATTGAATCCCATGGGTATCGGGAGCGCGCATACCCGCAGTATTCCAAAATTGGGCACGAGGGGTGCGAGGTTCTAGCCTCGCTAAACCTCGCACCCAATTGAATATACCCCATAGACTAGATTGCGCACGTGTCTCTAATTATTTCTTCATATGCTCATGTACCCAAGGAAAGAAGACACAAACTTGATTTGAAGCTCATCGAGTGCATCATGCTTGGATATTGTGATCAAAGCAAGGCTACTGTCTTTGAGATTTAACAACAGAAGACTCATATTCTCACGGGACATTTTCTTTCATGAGACTACTTCAGGTAGTGTTAACAGGAATATTATACAGCCACAGGGACCTGTGTCGCTGGATATGCCTACAGGTGAAAGAATGTCTGGAAATAGTGAAATAATAAGTAAATGACCATTCGAGGAACAGGAGTTCCATGTGGAGCAAAATGGGGAAACCGCCAATAAAATTTAGGGCCTGATTCAGACACGGTTGCTAAGCTGCGGACGCTCGCTGTGGCTGAGACTTGCCCATCTGCACATGCGTATAATTCACAATGAATGTGCGCAAGCCAGTCACTGCGATCGGGAATCTTGCACTCGTAGTACACAGACTGGCCGCCACTTTTAGTGACAGAACGTGCTATTTGTGGGTGGTAACAGGGGAAGGTGCTTGTGAATGGGGGAGTAATGATGCGAATGCAGGGGTGTCTGGCTGTAAAAACTGAGTTTTATGGGCGTGCATAATTAGCAAAGATGCGTCATTGCACACGTCACTTGGTTGTATGTTCCACTGAAGTGCTTGCGGTAAAGTAGAGGCAACCACAAGCACTGCTTTCACTTCTGATGGTCCTCAAGGTACCGATGACGTGCACTAGTGGGCATCTTAAGACACGCTGATGGGTGTCTACATACAGTACACAAAGTGATCGCACGCCAAGACATAGTGGGCATGCTTATGCCTTGCCATGCGGTCACCTTCCATGCCGTCACTTAGCCAGATTTGCATACGCATCTAGCGACCGGTCTGAATCAGGCCCTTAGTGAGGAGTTTGCTGGTTTTGTTTGCTGTGTATCTCAGAGACTTCATGATCATAAACCAATCAAGGATTGGCAGGAATGGAAGTCTACTATTGATGTGCCTGAAAGCGTGAAAGTATCAATTGATGTGTATCCAACTGCAAAGGAAAACATGGAAGAATATCTGCAATTGCTTTTCTTGTTTCTGGGACTAAATGTCATTTATATTTGTTTAGTTCAGAGAGGAATATCAACACTGCTACTGAAGACCACTTTATCAGTGGTCTGATGAAGAATGATTTAGTCAGTGCAGTTTATGTTTCCAGTGAAATGTTTAGCAAATGTCTGATTTCCTAGGCTCAAAGTTTTCTTTTGCAGAAATGTGGACTGGAACATATTCAATATGTTGATGCTTTCTTTTGCCTTATGTCTTTGCCTAACCCTCCATGTCAGGAAAGAGATGCCCTATGTTATATTATACTCATGTTGAGCCCTCTGATGGGTGGCAGTCTTGAGTGAGAGGGGTGTTAGAAAGAGCGTGCTCCTGCGCTGCATCCCTCCAGCATCTGACATGTAGGACTGAGCCAGCGATCACTTGGATCTGTTGGAGCTCAGCTGCAGAGGTCTGACCTCTGACATGCACTACTGCACATGCTTCTCCGCACGTCTTTACTCCCAGGCATACTGCATGGATGCAGGGCCGTTTCTAGGGGCAGGCGACCCGTGCAATCGCACGGGGCACACTGCCTCCTACCCCTGCTGTAGAAACAGCATGTTAACTGCCGGGCACCCGCTGAGATTCAGTTACCAGCGGGCGCCCGGCAGAGCAGAGCAGCCGGAGACGGAGACGGAGGCTCCTGCTTCCGGCTCCCACAATGTGCACTATGGGAGGACGTCATGACGTCTTTCCCATAGTGCAGAGAGAGGAGCAGCCGAGCGGAGCGGACGCCAGAGCTGGGGCCAGAGCGGGGCTGAAGGTAAGTGTTACTGTTTTTTTTTTTGTGTGTGTGCAGGCAGCCTGGACAATACTTGGGGGGAGGCACTACTACTGGGGGCACTTCTGCTGGGGGAGCCACCACTACTGGGGGCACCTGGGCACAGCTACTAGGGACATTACTCTGGGGGCACTTTTACTGGGAGAGACACCACTACTGGGGGCACCCGGGCACTACTACTGGGGACATTACTCGGGGGGCACTTCTACTGGGGTTATTGCTTAGGAGGCACCACTACTGGGTGCATTACTCAGGGGCCAGGGGCACTTCTACTGGGGGCACTACTACTTGGGGCTTTTCTACTTGGGGCACTACTACAAAGGGAGCATTACTATTTGGGGCACTAATACAGGGGCATTAATACTGGGGAATTTATAAAGGGGACACTACTACAGGGGGCATTACTATTGGGGGCAATACAACTGGGGACAATACTACTGGGGCACTACAACAGGGACCATTACTATTGGGGGCATTACTGATGGGGGCATGACTACAGGGGACATAACTACAGGGGGCACTACTAATGGGGCTCTGCATAAGTTACGCTACCACTGTGGGCACTGCATAAGGGGCATAAATACAGGGGACACTGCATATGGGGACAACTACAGGGGGCACTGCATAATGGGCACTTTTGCCTGAGAGCCAGTGGGGGGGAAGCCTAAGACCTGTCGGGATGGAATGGCAAGGGAGGGGGCTGGAATGAAGTGTGTATTATGTGAATCATGTTTTTTCAATGTGTTTTATGTGGTTCTGGATTTAATAATGTATTTGAGGTGGATGTGGTTTTAAAACGTAGTTTATGTGCCTCTGGCTTTTCCAATATATTTTATGTGGAAGTGGTTTGTTGCAGTGTATTTTATGTGGATCTGGCTGGGCTCGCTCCCAACGCAACTAAAACCGGGTGTGATGCAAGGTCATACTTCTGCAAATGTCACACCACAGGCATGCACACAGAAATGCGGCGTGGGCTTGTGACAGCTAGGCCACACCCCATTTTTTGAGCGCGCGCATGCTGTCTATCTTTTGTTTAGCTACATATATTTTTCAGCGCTTTGCCTCTGACAGGTTAGACACCCCTGTACTCAGTAGTCACGGTGGCTGTCATTCTGTGGTCTTTCTAGATCACGCTCCCTTACTGTGATACCACACCCCCTCACGATGACGCCACGCCCACTCCACAATATTACTGCTTCGAGGGGGGGTGGCGCATTTTGACTGCTCGCACTGGGAGCCTCAGACCCTAGAAACTGCCCTGTATGGATGGTCAGATCTAAGAGACTATCACCACTTGGAATCTAGCAGTGCTGCTGTATTACCCACAAGTACATTATACCACTACATTTGTTTACTGTTCCTACCATTCACCGGTGCCAGTACTGCAATCATACCTAGAGGATTTTGTGGGTGGTAACAGGGGAAGGTGCTTGTGAGCGGGGGAGTGGAGATCCAAACGCAGGCATGCCTGACTATGCAAACAGCGTTTTATGGGAGTGCATAATTAACTAAGTAGTGTCATGGCACATGTGACATGGGAGGTTTTTACACTGACTTGATCGTAGTGCTTAAGAGAGGGTATGGTCAACCTTAAGCTCTACGACCAGCTCCGATGGTCTCAATTAATCCTTATATGCCCGGAGATGACGTGTAATGGGAACGAGAAGGGGGAGTATATTTAGTCTTATGGCCGCATCCTCCCCTCACTTATCCAGATAACGATCACATCCTAACGATGCAACTTGCGAGTGGTTCATTTGCATATCCGGCCCCTTTTACTTTACGACCGTGCGGCCGCAACGACCGACTCTGAATGAGGTCCTGTATGTGTGTGTGTTTATTAAACACCCATATATAACATAAACACACATATACAGTATACACACCACACACTAACGTATAAAGTACACATACTAACTAACGATACTGGATCAGAACCTCTATATACACCTTCCTATACCTTCTAATATCCTGCCTATACCTTCTAATATCCTGCCTATACCTTCTAAGGATGACGCTAATTTGCGTACGCAGTCATACAGTAAATAAAGACTTAAGACCTGGAATCTGTGGTTCCAAAGCACAAGTATTATTCAAGTAAAAGTACAGTCAGTTACACGCTATTGATCCAGACACAATTTAGGCGCAAAGGAATTATACAGACCCAAGTACAGTATACATACGCAACGCTTCCGGTACCAGATGTTAGGCATCAGCAAGAAACCCCTAGTCTACCAGCATTCAGCACGAAGACTAAAAACCCAGTGTTGGAGCACACATATTTATTTTGTTTGTTGCTGATGCTATTGGTTCCCAAGGGGGATCCAACTGTTACAGCGCATTTAACAGGCTGATTCAAATAGACCGAACCCAGCCTCTAACAACTGGGGGTCTCTGCCCTCCCGCCCCCTGCAATATCCTGTTGTTCATATAATATACATTTTGTTGCTTGAAGTCTCTGCGGTCCATAACTCGAGAATGCATGATGCGATCTCCCCACCAATATATCACCGGAATACTGTGGAAAGAGTACGCATCAGTACAAAACCAAACACGGCTTACTTAGCATGTATAAAACCTTAGTTATCAAATATCTTTATTTCATAGCATTTATACTAACTGGACAAACTTAAATGTTATACCTTAAAGCTAATGGAACCTTGTAAGTGAATATGTAATGTGTGAGTGTACGGGGTTTGATGTGAAGACACTAGTTAACTGGGGACAGATGCGTGCGCATTTAGCTACTAAAGAGTGTTTTTCTTATGCATTCGCTAATATGCGACTAGTTAACAGCGCTATTATGCATATTATTGTGTATATGAAAAATGATGGAAGATGCAATCACATGGTGCTAATAGTAATCTCGCCACATGTACTTAATTGTGAGTTTATCTAAAATGGCGCTTGGGCGGCCATTTGCAAAATGGCGTCTTGCGATCTCATTTCCAAGATGGCGTCTTGCGGCCAGTCGCAAGATGGCGTCGCCGCGATTCAATTTTACACTGGACTTGTCTCATCCAATTACTCAGCTTCGACAGTCCACCCTTTGATAGCAAACAACATGCTATCACAATCTACTCTTTGAATTTAAGCTTGGCTTAAATTGGCTTACATTTACATATTATTTAGTGTTATTGTGGGATGGCACAAGGTGATTCTTAATCCATCAATTATGTGTCTCTGGGTGGGGACATAAAACTACTATTATACGCACACCGCGGATCTTGGAAGATCATGTGAAAGGTGTGGGAATGCACCAGTCTTATAAAAGCAGTCTTGAAGGGGAATTTAGACTTTACATTATCTAAGGTTTAAAAAAAAAAAAAAAAAAAAACATTTCAATAATACATTCTATGCATGTCTAAATATACTACATCAAATGATGGTATTTCCTAGTTCAGGGTTGTAATGCAGTTCTATATTTACCTCGGTATTCATATTGTCATTACTGACCACCATCATAGTTTCGTTCTTGCGTTTTACTCTATTTTTACATTTTCCACACTTCAACACAATAGGAACACACCGGACGCATATGCCAATTACTATGATGACAATTAGTATAAGGATCAAGAATTTGCCTATGCTGGTGATCACTTCCTGGACCCATTCCCCTAGACCTGAGAACCATTTTACTGGGTTCAGCCATGAAACCCATCCTTCTATCTTTTCCCCTACTTCAGCCACTGAAGCATTATGGTTCTTACGAAACTCCCATTTTAGCTGCAGAATTTCATCCATCTTTCGGTCTATCACCTCCTTGGGGTCGCTAGTATCATTGGTGACATAGGTGCAACATTTTACTCCAAATTGGGTGGCCAACATTACGCAATACCCTCCAGTAACAGCAGTTAAATAATTCAACACTAGCCTGTGTTGCACCAGTTCTTTCTTGTACGCTTGCAATTCTCTCCCTGTATACCTGAATGTGTCATCGTACATCTCGGTGATATTATCTATCAATTTAGCAAGTTCCTGAATATACCTAAAATTTTATGTACCCCGAGCAATCCTGGTGGGATCCAATGCGACTAAAACTTGAAAGCCAGTTGTCTCACTAATTAACTGAGTGGCTTTATGCACGTCACCAGGTATCATATTTCGTTTGCCTCTGTGTTCATATTGTGTGTGGAGATATGGTGACGGTGTGTTTTTATGTATACCAAGCATTTCAACATGTGTGAGGGTCATAACTTCTGGGACTACTCTTCCAAGGTAACACAAACCTTTGGAACTCGGGGAGAGCCATTTATACGCTTTTCTTCCACATATGAAATATACATTATCAGGGAGAACATAAAAAATGGTATGCATCATTATCATTAAGCACATTTCCCTTGCAAACAATCCTATTTCTGGGTCTTCCATCTGGTACATGCAAGTTTCTGGCTGTATTATTTTAGCACAATAACCATTTGGCACCTTACCAATAATTTCTTTGGTGGAACTCAATATATACCGATACCTAAAATGTTTCCCACCAGACTTAATTGAGAGTAACAGATCATGGTTTATGGACACATTATCAGCTCTTTGTGAGAAGGTCATCGTTTGATTATTCCCCGTCACTTCCCAACTCCTGGGTTTATTGGGGTTGGTTATGTTTAAACACAAAAGTGATCTATCTACTTGGAATTGATAGAGTTTGAAATTAGGTGGTTTGGATGAGAGAAATTTTCCATCCAATGTTTTCCCTTTCGGTAATTCTAAAATTTCCGTGATATTCAGCAGAAATGGCACCAACCTTACAGTATGCTGTCCCTGTGGCACGTGTGAACACACCCAGCTATCAGTTTGATTTAACACTTTGCCTACCATGCTATGATAATCCTCTAAAGGATACCCACCCCAGTACGGGTTATATTTAGGTTGGCACCGTTGGATACAGTTTTCATCAACTAGGGACCCACATAGCTCACAAATACAGGAATCTTCAGACGATCAACCTCCACACCGTCCCCGAGTATCCGAAATGACAGCTCTCTTAGCAATAACAGTACTAAGATTGGTCAGACACTCCCCTGATTGACACTGCACTCCTCCTGACTCCACTCCATCGGCACTGCCATCAGCTCCCATTTCCTCGATCGGTCTCCCATCACAGAAACTGGATACTCCCGAACCGACCAAGATGGTGAACACTCTAAAAGAGAATATGAAAATGAACACAGCAGGCCCGTCCATTGTCACAACAAGACCTGCAGATTTCTTTGAGTTCAGGTATCTCACTACAACCTGTTCAATCCTCCTGGAACAAGCTCGTGAGCGACAGGTCCACACTATCAGCTTTGTCTCCAACTTGTTTCTCCACCGGTTGATTGACCTTTTTGCAATGAGTGGAATGGACCCAGGTATCTCTCTCGGCCACCTTCAAAGATGTAGTACTCGTCAGCAGCACCTGGTACGGACCTTCCCACCGATCAGTCAAACAACCTGAACGCAAGAAATTTCTGATCATAACATATTCTCCTGGTTCAACATCACTACAGTTAGTTTCAGGCATATCATTAGACAACAATTTCAGTTTCTGCTGCTGTTGTTTTAACTGCTTACTCATTGATATAAGATACTTTACAGTTACCTCGTTGTTACCCTTCAGGTCTTCCTGTGGACTTATAATCAAAGGAGGTTGTCTACCGAACAATATTTCAAATGGGGACAGATTTAGAGGGGGTCTAGGAGTGGTCCTTATGCTATGTACGACCAAAGGTAATGCTTCTGGCCATCCTAGTCCAGTCTCTGCCATGATTTTACTTAACTTATTTTTAATAGTCCCATTCATCCTCTCTACCTTGGCACTGGCTTGTGGTCGGTAGGGGGTGTGAAGTCGGCTATTAATACCCATCAGCTTACACATGTTTTGAAAAACATCACCTGTGAAATGAGTACCCCTGTCACTTTCAATGATTCTAGGGATACCATACCTTCATACAAATTCCTGAACTATTTTCTTGGCAGTAAACGCAGCAGTTTTAGTGGCCGCTGGGTAGGCCTCAACCCAGTTAGGAAATACGTCTGTGCACACTAATACATACTTAAGGTTCCTGCAGGGTGGTAATTGGATGAAATCAATTTGTATCACCTGGAAAGGTCCATCAGTCGGTGGAATGTGGGATGGTTCGGTAGGGATCGCTTTCCCTATGTTCTTCCTCAAGCAGGTCAGACAGGACATTGCTATCTTTTCTGATTGTGAAGAAAAACCTGGTGCCCTCACCAACTTGCACATACCTTGTTTTCCCAGATGAGTCAGACCGTGTGCTGCCTCAGCCAGGCTGGGGTAATATGCCTTGGGGGCTACTGGCTTACCTTGTCCGTTCCTCCAGAGCCCGGAGGACTCTTGCCCACATCCCTTGGACTTCCAGATGGATTTTTCCTGAGTTGAACACAAATTTTGCATCTCAATTAATTTTAGCATATCAATTGTTTGGAAAGACATAATTGTTTCGGTTGGAGAAAACATTTTTAACCCTGCTGCCCATTTTGCAGCTTCATCGGCTCTGTTGTTGCCCAGTGACACCGGATCATCCTCACATGTATGGGCTTTACATTTAATTACTGCCACCTCTTTGGGCAGTTGGATTGCTTGTTTTATGTGTCGGGAATGTGCAACTGGTGTGCCTGCAGCTGTCATAAAATTTAACAGACGCCATAGAGCCCCAAAATCGTACACCACCCCGAACGCGTACCTCGAGTCAGTGTAAATGTTAGCAGATTTGCCTGCTGCCAGTTCACACGCTCTAGTTAGTGCTACTAACTCTGCCACCTGGGCTGAGTGAGGAGGAAAAAGAGGTTTAGCTTCTATGATGTCTGTGTCATTTACAACAGCATAACCTGTACATAATTCACCTGTGTCTGTTTGTCTATGACAACTCCCATCCGTATAAAAAGTCACATCCACATTCTCTAAAGGTGTGTCATGTATGTTAGGTCTAGCAGTAAAGGTTTGGTTCAGATATGTCATACAAACGTGCATATCATTATGTCTGCTGCACTCACCTCCCACCAGCAACTCCTCTCCTTCCACCCTTTGTACATCATGTTGTACATATGGTACATATGTTGCTGGATTCAGCGTACTGCAATGTTTAACAGTAATATTTGCAGGAGCGATTAATGCTAGTTCCCATTTGGTGAACCTAGCCGAGGAGACGTGTCTGGTTTGAGCTGAGTTCAACAAAGCAGATACAGCATGGGGAGTGTAGCCAATCATATCATGACCCAATACTACGTCCTCACTTTTACTCACCAATAGAGCGGTAGCTGCTATACTTCTCAAACAGGTGGGGAGTGATCTTGCTACAGTGTCCAATTGGGCACTGTAGTATGCTACGGGCCTACTGGCATCACCATGTTTTTGTTTAAGGACACCTGCAGCACAACCATCGGCTTCTGGCCCTCATTCAGAGCCGTACGCTCTGAGCAGAGCGCACGCTCTGAATGAGGGCCGCCCTCCATAATTATGGAGCGTCCTCCTGGACGCTCGTATAGCTGTGGGTCACCACCCACAGCCTATACGTGCGTGCAGTTTGATGGCCGCGATGGTCTTGACCATCGCGACCATCGCCACTGCGAGCCGGAGCCTGCGGTTGAGTTTTTCAACTGCAAGGCCCGGAGTGATTTTGGCTCTATCAGAGCCAAAATCACTCCCACTGACATCACTAGTGATGTCAGTGGGCTGGCTTCTGACGGTAGGCGTTCCCTTGGGAACGCCCCCGTCAGGGAGGCACGCCCCCGGCACGCCCACCAAAGGGGGCGTGCTGTCAATCAACATCGACAGCACGCCCCCTTTGATCAGACACAATGAGCGAAGGAAAGTCCTTCGCTCGTCGCGTCTGGCGCATGCGCACGACGGAGCTGCCGCTGTCGTGCGCATGCGCAGTGCACAACATCGACCCACTTGCAAGTGGACAGCCACTTGCGAGTGGGTCTGAATCAGGCCCTCTGTACAATACAAATCAAAAGGTTTTTCATAATCAGGTATTCCCAATGCAGGAGCTCTTGTCAGACTATCCTTAAGATTAAGGAAAGCCTGCTCTGATTCCTCTGTGTGTATGACACGATCGGGCTTTGAGGAAGAGACTAATTCCTGTATCGGTAAGGCAAAAATAGAAAAACCTGGGATCCACATTCTACAGTATCCACACATTCCCAAGAAGGTACGAATTTGCTGTTGATTCTGCGGCAGTGTCATGTTTTGTATGGCTTGGATTCTATCTGTTGTAAGATGTTGTAACCCCTGGGTTAGGCAGTGTCCCAAATATTTTACTCTTAATTGGCACGGCTGTAGTTTGTCCTTAGCCACCTTGTGTCCTGTTTGTGAGAGATGAAGTAACAAAAGTTTAGTGTCATTCAAACATGACATAAACGAGTCAGAACATAGCAATAAATCGTCCACATATTGAATTAGAACAGATCCATTGGCAGGTTGAAAAGATTGTAAACAGTTGTGCAATGCCTGGGAGAAGATATTGGGGCTGTCTATGAAACCTTGGGGTAACTGTGTCCATGTGTATTATAAACCTCTGTATGTAAATGTGAATAGATACTGACAGTCAGGATGGAGAGGCACAGAGAAGAAAGCAGAACAGAGGTCAATGACAGTGAAATGGGTTGCATTTGGTGGGATGTGCATCAGAATGACAGCTGGATTTGGCACTACAGGGAATTGGCTCTCTACTACCTTATTAACACTTCTAAGGTCTTGTACCAGCCTATAACCCTTCCCACCACTCTTCTTCACTGGAAAGATGGGACTGTTGGCTACACTAGCTGTACGAACTAAAATTCCTTGTTGCAAAAATCGCTCAATTATTCGAAAAAACCCTAATTCTACCTCCTGTTTAAGTGGGTACTGGGGAATTTTTGGAGTTTGCCTACCGCTTTTTAAATTTACCATTACGGGGCTTACGTTTGCCATTAATCCAGTGTCCTGTCCATCCTTAGTCCAAAGGGAATCTCGAATTTGGGACAACATTTCATCTACCTGGGATGGATTTTCATTTCAACTTGTAGAGTGATACATTATCCTTTGGGGAGTGTTTAATATATCCCACACCTCGTGTGCAACTCTCTCTGGGATATCTAAAAATACACCATCAGGGGTGCAATATTTAACACATCCCATCTTACATAACAAGTCTCTGCCCAGCAGGTTAGTAGGAGCCGCAGCAGCCAGGAGGAAAGAATGCCTGGTATGCAATGGCCCAATAGTAACCTCTGTGGACTTTGTTAAAGGATAATGTTCCACTTTACCTGTTACACTCATTGTTGGTACTGTCTCGTTGGTCACCTATAAATTAACGGGAGATTTTATCACTGACCTGGTCGCCCCTGTGTCTACAAGAAAAGGATATTCAGTACCAGCTACATCAACCTTCATGACCGGTTCTTCCCTAGTACTTCCCATTAACCTGACTATCTGTAGACTACAGGTATGAACTGACCCCTAGCATTGGCTACCATTCTCTAATAAAGCATTTACGGCCACAATAGGAGCTGGTGCCTGTTGGACATTTGCTGGTCTCTGTGCATATCCCTTATGAGGATATCCAGGTCTTCCTTGACTTGGGGTTCTTACTCTTTTTACTGTACAGTTTCTACTTAAGTGTCCTGTTTGTTTACAGTTAAAACATGTTCGTGGATCGGGTGAAGACATGTGTTGTTGCGAAGTTTGAGCAGGGTGTAAAGGTGGTGGATATGGGTAAGGATAGGGAGGGTAAGGGTATTGTGGGGGATATGAAGTTTGTGAGTAGTATGGGACCTGTGGTTGTATCGGGTGAGTGGGATAGGGCTGTGTTTGTTGTTGCGTGGGGTTAGTGAGGGCATATATTTGTTCAGGTGTAAGTGTGTGTGCAGGTGCAAGTGTGTTTGTTGGCTGTGATGTTACCGTCATTCCCTCCAGAACTTGGATACTGACAGCCATTAGTTTTTCGCTCTGGGCTTCTCTCTTCTTTGAGATTTTTTATCATGTTCGATGGCGGATTCTATGAGGGTATCTATTTTGAGTCCCCGCCAGCCAGGCTATGAGGTCTGAACCCGAGTTTTTAAATTCTCTTTCAGACCGTCCAATAGTACCGTGACTATCATTCCCCTGTGGTGAGTGCTATCTTTAATATCTTCTATCCCAGTGTACTGGGTTATAGCCTGCAGAGCTTGATCGCAATAATCTTCTGCAGTTTCACTCTCTTTTTGCTTAATGGTGAAAATTTTATTCCAGTTAACTACTACTGGAAAATATATACCCAATTGAGTTACAATGCGGGAAATGTTACCTTGGTTTACTTGGTCTGTTAAGGGAACGTCACCATCCAAAACACAACATGTGATAAATTTTGTCACGTCGGTATTGCGTGGTAGACAGGCCCTTAACACCACACGCCAATCTTTATTAGTGGGCTCATGTGAACTACCCAAATTTCTCAAAAATCTTTGACATTTGGCTAGTTCCTTTTTGGGATCGGGAAAATCATTTATGATGGAATTTAGTTCTGCTCTTGTCCAAGGACAATGCATTACTACTTCCCTCGTGGGCACTATACCGTTCGCATCTGCATTTCCATTTGGAACGGTTATTGTCCAAATGGGATGCAGACTGGTAGCGCTGCTACCTTTGACCTGGTTACCTGCTGGGGGTTTAGTCTGCTGCTGCTATGTATGGTATGAACAACTTCCTCTACGGGTGCAGAGGGCGTTAACACTTCCCTTGCTGTTACCGATGGAGATGGTGGCACCACTCATGATTGTGGTGATGCAGCATCTATCATCTGCACAGCATGGGAAATGGCAGACATTACAATAGGCTCATCATCCACATCATAAACATTTTCTTTATGGTTGCTTAAGAGAGGGTACAAATTGCTTGTTACATTTTTATGAGTATTTTTGGTAACTGTACTTGCACCTCCATCCACATAAGGTGGGGGAGGTGAGCGTGAACTGCTGGCAATACTCTCCACAACGCTACATTGCCGCACATGCGCGCCATTTTGCGGCTCACCCGTATTGTAATTTAGCATCACGGATGTATTCTCTGGCAATGTGCTCGCGACGCTAGTTTGCGTTGTTTGCACATTTTTAAGCCACGCATCCCCTTCATGCTGCCACAGTTTTAAACATTCATAATATTTAACCTTTTTCTCTCGGGAGCGCATCAGACTGATGTGATCCCGGACATTATCTAATACATTTTTATCAAAACTACCAATTCTGGGAAACGGTCTAACACTCTTCATCGTCATTTTAAACCATACATCACAATACCTTATCGCATAAGTACCGTACTTAGTATGCATAATACGACGAGCCAATCGGATCGGCGCCTCCATGAGCAGCACATCATTGTCTAACATCTCTACTGTTTGCGCAGCTCCCATTCTGAGACAAAATCCTACGCTTTTCAATGAAGATTTAAACTGGTGAAAGACAATCAAGATACTTTCACTTACCTGTGGACAATTTAAGTCGGCGGCGCCCATACACCTGGATAAGATTTGAAATAGGCAACTTCCACACCCGGATAAGATTTAGTAAGGCAACTTCCACACCTATGGAAGTTTGTATGTCGGCCACTTCCACGCACCTCTTTACAACAAAGACAACATGTACACCTGCTACTGTGTATAGAACGGTAAAGCTGCTTACCGAGCGACTAGCACTTAGCCCTTAAAGGTCATACAGTACCTTTAACTGTAGGGAACAAGTTACCCCTACCAACAAAACACTCACTGTTACACACTTTTTCCTACGCAGAAAAATACACGTTAACCCAGATATTGATAATACTTGAAAAATGTAAATCTCAACGGCTTTATTTAAAACACGTGGCAGCACAACCGGAAGTACGTATACGCTATTGTGCGACCAGTCACATACACAATAATGCAACTACCACACAACCGTATGACAACCTTTAGCTGCGTACACAAAAGTGCGTCTTTGCAATGCACAAACCTGCAACTTAGCCGTGTACTCAGTACTGCGGCAACCCTTTAAACATAAGGTTCTATCAACAGTGTTAAACAAACTTTTTCCTCTCTTGTCCCTGGATTCTAGTCAGCTTCCTTAATTCACATGGAGACGGATAGCGATCTTTCAGCACAAAGCGGTTGCAGAAAAACCCTGCATGTGGCCACTCCATCCTTTGCTGAAATATCGATAGCCGTATGTACCGTGTGAGCAGGTAAGTGACTTCAGTACGAGCCCCTAACTAACGATACTGGATCAGAACCTCTATACACACCTTCCTATACCTTCTAATATCCTGCCTATACCTTCTAATATCCTGCCTATACCTTCTAAGGATGACGCTAATTTGCGTACACAGTCATACAGTAAATAAAGACTTAAGACCTGGAATCTGTGGTTCCAAAGCACAAGTATTATTCAAGTAAAAGTACAGTCAGTTACACGCTATTGATCCAGACACAATTTAGGTGCAAAGGAATTATACAGACCCAAGTACAGTATACATACGCAGTGCTTCCGGTACCAGATGTTAGGCATCAGCAAGAAACCCCTAGTCTACCAGCATTCAGCACGAAGACTAAAAACCCAGTGTTGGAGCACACATATTTATACCCCCCAGGAATAGACAAAACAATAGAGACGTTTGTTGCTGATGTTATTGGTTCCCAAGGCGGATCCATCTGTTACAGCGCATTTACAGGCTGATTCAAATAGACCCAACCCAGCCTCTAACAACTGGGGGTCTCTGCCCTCCCGCCCCCTGCAATATCCTAACAGTTGTTCATATAATATACATTTTGTTGCTTGAAGTCTCTGCAGTCCATAACTCGAGAATGCATGATGCGATCTCCCCACCGATATCACCGGAATACTGTGGAAAGAGTATGCATCAGTACAAAACCAAACACGGCTTACTTAGCATATATAAAACCTTAGTTATCAAATATCTTTATTTCATAGCATTTATACTAACTGGACAAACTTAAATGTTATACCTTAAAGCTAATGGAACCTTGTAAGTGAATATGTAATGTGTGAATGTATGGGTTTGATATGAAGACGCTAGTTAACTGGGGACAGATGCATGCGCATTTAGCTACTAAACAGTGTTTTTCTTATGCATTCGCTAATATGCGACTAGTTAACAGCGCTATTATGCGTATTATTGTGTATATGAGAAATGATGGAAGATGCAATCGCTTGGTGCTACTGCTAATAGTAATCTCGCCACATGTACTTAATTGTGAGTTTATCTAAAATGGCGCTTGGGCGGCCATTCGCAAAATGGCATCTTGTGATCTCATTTCCAAGATGGCGTCTTGCGGCCAGTCGCAAGATGGCGTCGCCGCGATTCAATTTTAAACTGAACTTGTCTCAGCCAATTACTCAGCTTCGACATAACATATACAGTCTAAACACACTAATATACACAGTTACACACATTAACATCCACACACAAATATACACACTTGCACATACACATATACAGTATACACACACTAACACATGAACATATTAGCACATAAATACACACTAACACATATACAGTACAGTATACACAAACTAACACATATACATAAATACACACATATATAAACACACTAACACATACATGCACACATATACACACCAAAACAGTACATATACATACTCACTTTTGATGCAGCAGCTGCTGCAGGTTGGTAATGGGCGGGCCCCTCATATCATTAGGCCCCGCCCCCTCACAGCATAATCCCACAATAGTCCTTGCCATGATTTGAGACTGCGCATTCCTCCACCTTGGCTGCTTTCTGGAGTCAACTGACTGAGATTGGCCATGTCTGAAATATGTGTTTGGGTCAGCGGATTGTGTTGACCTTGTTGGGGATTAGGTGGCAGTAGTGGCTGACAAAGACTCTTAAGAAGCTACAGTATTACCGTGACCCTATCCTTTCCCAGAAATGCCTCTTTATTAGCAATGGTCAGAGAAAAAAAGTGATATCCAGAGTGGTGCAAAAAAGTGTTCTGTAAACCAACACTGATGAATGAAGATTGAACTAATAGCAAAAATAGTGTATCATTCATTCATGTCTCTTTACCCCTGGAGAGGCAGAAAGGGGCAGGCAAGCATAGGTTGGTTACAGTAAGGGTATGTTCACGGAAACAGATTCACTTTTTAGTAGGCGTAATTCTTGCTGTTGCTGAAGGTCTTGCAGACGTGATGATGATGATGATGATGACTATCTTCTCCTGATTGTCTGATTGCGAGTTGACTCCTTAAGCTGATATTTAAATTATTAGTGTTCTGCTGTACTTTATCAAGTTGCAGCTTCATTATGTAATTGATATTTCCATGGATTACTGTAGGAAAGTTGCCCACTAGCTTTTTTTTAGAAAGAAAAAATGATTTCTAGAGCTCCAAACACACCTTTGATGTGGGGCAGCTGCTGCAGTAAAATGGGGGTATTGATCCCCCCTCCTTAACACAAATTAGATAAAAGAAAACTGTGCTGGCTAACCCGACTCACTGAACAGCCAATGTGTTAAAAAACAGCATG
Source organism: Taudactylus pleione (assembly GCA_031769625.1). Classification (NCBI taxonomy): domain Eukaryota; kingdom Metazoa; phylum Chordata; class Amphibia; order Anura; family Myobatrachidae; genus Taudactylus; species Taudactylus pleione. The sequence goes on along the minus strand of JAUIMM010000516.1, from coordinate 5,171,994 downwards.
TATATATTTATTGAAACAATGTAAAGATAGAATCTACAGTATATGTGTTATAAAGTACCAAACAAATGATACAATATAGAAAATGCAAGTGATAAAGATATAAAAAAATTGCTATTAAAGTGAAAGATTGTAGTATCTAGACATACAATAATTTAAAAGTACATTGTAACATATAAAATAAATTCTATTCAGTTATTTAGCAAGTGATAATAAAACTTGGAGCATTTGAACACTTCAAATATTTATAACATCTTATAAAATATATTGTGCAGCCAAAAAATCTAAACTTGACATTGGTTTCCAAATTAAAAGAGGTTTACCATAGTTGTTGGTAGAGGTTTACCAGTAGTCAGCAATGTATTGCCGTTATCAGCCCTGTCAGGAACAACAAATGAGTTGGACACAGTTGACATTAAGAACGGGCAGCTATGCATTTCATCCACCACTGTGGACTTTTTAAAGCCTGACGGGGCTATTTAGATTGAACAGCACAAACCTCATGACCCTATATGAGCAGGTGAGAGATGATGTGGAGCCTTTGGCTGGTAGCTACTATGCAGTGCCTGGGCTGCATAAATTAATGTGTCCCCTACATTTTTTTCCACTGGCTCATTTCAGTCAGTGAGCGCTAGAGTGCTGGGTATTACACAAGCCACTTCTGCATTTATCTCAAGTGTTATCTGCCCTGAAGAAATTGTGGTGAACATATATCTCATTCCCTCGTTGTGAGTCCCAGTGGCAGGACCTGAAGGTAGCTTTCTATCGGCTCTCAGCATTGACTAATGTGCTGGGAGCCATAGACTGCATTAGGATAAAATCACCGCACTTGAGGGGGTATGTCTATGTAAATAGTCATGGCTACCCAGGGGTGTATCTTCCTATTGGCCATGATGGCCCTCGCCAGGGGCACCATTTCTGACATTAGTAAATGATCTTTGGTCTCTTGTCTTGGCTCCCTCTTACCAGTGTCCCGTAGTCAGCTGTCATCAGCAAATTATTCCTGGTCTCGCTCCGCTCTGCTCTTACCAGTGTCCTCCATTGACTGCTAATGTGTATCAGTCTTCATATATGTCCCTTTATATCAGCAACATTTAAAATTAGAGACTATTTTTTTTCCCCTAATATATCTCTTCTCCCACAATACCCATCATATATCAATCACCACTCACTGATTCCCATATGTCAATCATGCAGGAAAAGAGTGCCACATCAACCACATGGCTCAATTCGCAAGGTAATTTGCTTATATGCAAATTATCTTGCTCAGAATGCATCTTTTTCTTATTGATGCCCTCTTTTCCTGTGTTATAACTGAAAAAAATGTAAATATTTATATATATAGTCTCCCTATTTCTACAGGTGTGTAAATTGAACTACCCCCAGTATGAGTAGTCAATTTACATTTCCTCATTTTGAGGAATTTGTCATGATCCTTGTAGGTTGTGGATACTTCCATGTTGGAGAGTAGAACATGATCCTTATGGACAGTCTTTATTTTTATGTGGACTTTTGGACAGGACCATTGTGGGCTGTCTTCCTAGTGAATTATAAGGTGGAGTTGTTAAAAAGCATAATGCTGTATAGATGCTGCTATTTGAATATATGTAAATTACTTTATCCATAAAGCATTTTGTTTGTTTTTGTCGCAATGTTTTCAATCTTTTCCTGTGTTTATTTTTTCATAAATAAATTAATAAATAGTGGGTTGCAATAGAGTAAGTGCTATAATAGATAAATATATATATATATATATATATATATATATATATATATATATATATACATTAAAAGGAGAAATAAAAAAAATATTCTTCCTATTTCTACCAGTGTCTGAATTAAACTACCTGCAGTGTGTGTTAGTTTTTTTTCTTAAAGTATAAGCAGACATTGGAGGGGGGGTGCCAGCCCCTTGGTTTGCCAGGGGTGCTCGGACCCCTAGATACACCCCTGGCTGCTTGTCTTTCTCCCTGTGCTCATTGGCTTTCTCCCCATGCTGCTTGTCTTTCTCCCTATGCTCATTTGAATTCTCCCTGTGCTCATTGGCTCTCTTCCTGTGCTGCTTGTCTTTCACCCTGTGCTCATTGGCTTTCTCCCTATGCTGTTTGGCTTTCTCCCTATGCTGTTTGGCTTTCTCCCTATGCTGCTTGTCTTTCTCTCTATGCAACTTATCTTTCGCCCTGTGCTCATTGGCTTTCTCACTGAGCTCATTGACTTTCTCCCTGTGCTCATTGACTTTCTCCCTGTGCTCATTGGCTTTCTCCCTGTGCTACTTGTCTTTCACCCTGTGCTCATTGGCTTTCTCCCTATGCTGCTTGTCTTTCTCCCTGTGCTCATTGGCTTTCTCCCTGTGCTCACTGGCTTTCTCCCTATGCTCATTGGATTTCTCCTTTTGCTCATTGGCTTTCTCACTGAGCTCATTGTATTTCTCCCTATGCTGCTTGTCTTTCTCCCTGTGCTCATTGGCTTTATCCCTATGCTGCTTGTCTTTCACCCTGTGCTCATTGGCTTTCTCTCTGTGCTGCTTGTCTTTCACCCTGTGCTCATTGGCTTTCTCCCTATGCTGTTTGGCTTTCTCCCTGTGCTCATTGGCTTTCTCTCTATTCTGTTTGGCTTTCACGCTGTGCTCATTGGCTTTCTTCCTATGCTGCTTGTCTTTCTCCCTGTGCTCATTGGCTTTCTCACTGAGCTTGTTGACTTTCTCCCTGTGCTCATTGGCTTTCTCCCTGTGCTCATGGTCATTCTCCTTATTCCCATTGTATTTCTCCCTGTGCTCATTGGCTTTCTCCCTATGCTGCTTGTTTTTCTCCCTGTGCTTATTGGCATTCTCCCTGTGCTACTTGTCTTTCACCCTGTGCTCATTGGCTTTCTCCCTGTGCTCACTGGCTTTCTCCCTATGCTGCTTGTCTTTCTCCCTGTGCTCATTGGCTCTCTCCCTGTGCTGCGAGTCTTTCTCCCTGTGCTCTAAGGGTTTCTCCCTATGCTGCTTGTCTTTCTCCCTGTGTTCAATGGATTTCTCCGTGTGCTCATTGCCTTTCTAACTGTGCTGCTTCTCTTTCCTCCCTTACTCATTGGCTTTCTCCCTGTGCTCATTGGCTTTCTCCCTGTGCTGATTGTCTTTCACCCTGTGCTCATTGGCTTTCTCCCTATACTCATTCGAATTCTCCCTGTGCTCATTGGCTCTCTCCCTGTGCTGCTTGTCTTTCACCCTGTGCTCATTGGCATTCTCCCTATGCTGTTTGGCTTTCTCCCTGTGCTCATTGGCTTTCTCCCTATGCTGTTTGGCTTTCTCCCTGTGCTCGTTGGCTTTCTCCCTATGCGGCTTGTCTTTCTCCCTGTGCTCATTGGCTTTCTTATTAAGCTCATTGACTTTCTACCTGTGCTCATTGGCATTCTCCCTGTGCTCATGGTTTTTCTCCCTATGCTCACTGTTTTTCTCCCTGTGCTTATTGGCTTTCTCCCTGTGCTACTTGTCTTTCACCCTGTGCTCATTGGATTTCAACTTTTGCTTATTGGCTTTCTCACTGAGCTCATTGTATTTCTCCCTATGCTGCTTGTTTTTCTCCCTGTGCTTGTTGGCTTTCTCCCTGTACAACTTGTCTTTCACCCTGTGCTTATTGGCTTTCTCCCTGTGCTCACTGGCTTTCTCCCTGTGCTGCTTGTCTTTCTCCCTGTGCCCATTGGCTTTCTCCCTGTGCTCATTGGCACTCTCCCTGTGCTGCTAGTCTTTCTCCCTGTGCTCTTTGGCTTTCTCCCTATGCTGCTTGTCTTTCTCAATGTGCTCATTGGATTTCTATCTGTGCTGTTTGTCTTTCCTCCTTTGCTCATTGGCTTTCTCCCTGTGCTCATTGTCTTTCACCCTGTGCTCATTGGCTTTCTCCCTATACTGCTTGTCTTTCTCCCTGTGCTTATTGGCTTTTTCCCTGTGCTCTTTGGCTTTCTCCCTGTGTTAATTGGTTTTCTCCGTGAGCTCATTGGCTTTCTCCCTGTGCTCATGGTCTTTCTCCCAATGCTCATTGTTTTTCTCCCTGTGCTCATTGGCTTTCTCCCAATGCTGCTTGGCTTTCTCCTTGTACTGTTTGGCTTTCTCTCTATCCTGCTTGTTTTTCTGCTTGTGCTCATTATCTTTCTCCATATGCTGCTTGGTTTTCTCCCTATGCTCATTGGATTTCCCCCTGTGCTCATTGGCTTTCACCCTGTTCTACTTGTCTTTCTCCCTCTGCTGATTGGCTTTTTCCATGTGCTGCTTGTCTTTCTCCCTGTGTTCTTGGATTTCGACCTGTGCACATTGGCTTTCTCACTGAGCTCATTGTCTTTCTTCATGTGCTCATTGGCTTTCTCCCTGAGCTTATTGGATTTCTCCCTGTGCTCTTTGGATTTCTCCCTGTGCTCATTGGCTCATTCTGTGTGCTGCTTGTCTTTCACCGTATGCTCATTGGCTTTCTCCCTGAGCTCATTGGCTTTCTCCCTGTGCTCATTGACTTTCTCCTTATTCTGCTTGTCTTTTTCCCTGTGCTCTTTGGATTTCTCCATGTGCTCATTGGATTTCTCCGTATTCTCATGGTTTTTCTCCCTGTGCTCATTGTCTTTCTCCCTGTGCTCATTGTTTTTCCACCTGTGCTCATTGGCTTTCTCCCTATACTGCTTGTTTTTCTTCCTGTGCTCACTGGCTTTCTACCTATGCTGCTTGTCTTTCTCACTGTGATGGTTGTCTTGCTCCCTATGCTACCTGTCTTTCTCTCTATGTTCATTGGATTTCTCCCTGTGCTCATTGGATTTCTCCCTATAATCATTGGCTTTTTCCCTGTGCTCATTGGATTTCTCATTGTGCTCATTGGCTTTCTCTCTGTACTCATTGGATTTCTCATTGAGCTCTTTGGCTTTTGCCCAGTGCAGCTTGTCTTTCTACCTATGCTCATTGGCTTTCTCCCTGTGCTCCTTATCTTTCTCCCTGTGCGCATTGGCTTTCTCACTGAGGTCATTGGCTTTCTCCCTGTGCTCATTGGCTTTCTCCATATGCTGCTTGTCTTTCTCCCGGTGCTCATTGGCTTTCTCCCTGTGCTCATGGTCTTTCTTCCTGTGCTCATGGTCTTTCTCCCTGTGCTCATGGTCTTTCACCCTATGCTCATGGTTTTTCTCCCTGTGCTCATGGTTTTTCTCCCTATGCTCATTGACTTTCTCCCTATGCTGGTTGACATTCTCCCTGTGCTCATTGGCTTTCTCCCTGTGCTCATTGGCTTTCACCCTGTGCTCATTGGCTTTCTCCCTATACTCATTCGAATTCTCCCTGTGCTCATTGGCTCTCTCCCTGTGCTGCTTGTCTTTCACCCTGTGCTTATTGGCATTCTCCCTATGCTGTTTGGCTTTCTCCCTATGCTGTTTGGCTTTCACCCTGTGCTCGTTGGCTTTCTCCCTATGCTGCTTGTCTTTCTCCCTGTGCTCATTGGCTTTCTCACTGAGCTCATTGACTTTCTACCTGTGCTCATTGGCTTTCTCCCTGTGCTCATGGTCTTTCTCCCTATGCTCACTGTTTTTCTCCCTGTGCTTATTGGTGTTCTCCCTGTGCTACTTGTCTTTCACCCTGTGCTCATTGGCTTTCTCCCTGTGCTCATTGGATTTCTACTTGTGCTCATTGGCTTTCTCACAGAGCTCATTGTATTTCTCCCTGTGCTGCTTGTTTTTCTCCCTGTGCTCATTGGCTTTCTCCCTGTGCTCATTGGCTTTATCCTTATGCTGCTTGTCTTTCACCCTGTGCTCATTGGCTTTCTCTCTGTGCTGCTTGTCTTTCACCCTGTGCTCATTGGCTTTCTCCCTATGCTGTTTGGCTTTCTCCCTGTGCTCATTGGCTTTCTCCCTATTCTGTTTGGCTTTCTCCCTGTGCTCATTGCCTTTCTCCCTGTGCTCATTGCCTTTCTATCTGTGCTGTTTGTCTTTCCTCCTTTGCTCATTGGCTTTCTCCCTGTGCTCATTGTCTTTCACCCTGTGCTCATTGGCTTTCTCCCTAAGCTGCTTGTCTTTCTCCCTGTGCTTATTGGCTTTTTCCCTGTGCTCGTTGGCTTTCTCCCTGTGTTAATTGGTTTTCTCCATGAGCTCATTTGCTTTCTCCCTGTGCTCATGGTCTTTCTCCCTATGCTCATTGTTTTTCTTCCTGTGCTCATTGGCTTTCTCCCATTGCTGCTTGGCTTTCTCCCTGTACTGTTTGGCTTTCTCTCTGTCCTGCTTGTTTTTCTGCTTGTGCTCATTGTCTTTCTTCATATGCTGCTTGGTTTTCTCCCTATGCTGCTTGTCCTTCTCCCTATGCTCTTTGGATTTCTCCCTGTGCTCATTGGCTTTCTCCCTGTTCTACTTGTCTTTCTCCCTGTGCTGATTGGTTTTTTCCATGTGCTGCTTGTCTTTCTCCCTGTGTTCATTGGATTTCTCCCTGTGCTCTTTGGCTTTCTCACTGAGCTCATTGTCTTTCTTCCTGTGCTCATTGGCTTTCTCCATGAGCTTATTGGATTTCTCCCTGTGCTCTTGGATTTCTCCATGAGCTTATTGGATTTCTCCCTGTGCTCTTTGGATTTCTCCCTGTGCTCATTGGCTCATTCCGTGTGCTGCTTGTCTTTCACCGTATGCTCTTTGGCTTTCTCCCTGAGCTCATTGGCTTTCTCCCTGTGCTCATTGACTTTCTCCTTATTCTGCTTGTCTTTTTCCCTGTGCACTTTGGATTTCTCCATGTGCTCATTGGATTTCTCCGTATGCTCATGGTTTTTCTCCCTGTGCTCATTGGCTTTCTCCAAATACTGCTTCTCTTTCTCCCTGTGCTCATTGTTTTTCCACCTGTGCTCATTGGCTTTCTCCCTATACTGCTTGTTTTTCTTCCTGTGCTCACTGGCTTTCTACCTTTGCTGCTTGTCTTTCTCCCTGTGCTGGTTGTCTTTCTCCCTTTGCTACCTGTCTTTCTCTCTATGCTCATTGGATTTCTCCCTGTGCTCATTGGATTTCTTCCTAAAATCATTTGCTTTCTCCCTGTGCTCATTGGATTTCTCATTGCGCTCATTGGCTTTCTCTCTGTGCTCATTTGATTTCACATTGAGCTCATTGGTTTTCGCCCAGTGCTGCTTGTCTTTCTACCTATGCTCATTGGCTTTCTCCCTGTGCTCCTTATCTTTCTCCCTGTGCTCATTGGCTTTCTCACTGAGGTCATTGGCTTTCTCCCTGTGCTCATTGGCTTTCTCCATATGCTGCTTGTCTTTCTCCCTGTGCTCATTGGATTTCTCCCTATAATCATTGGCTTTCTCCCTGTGCTCATTGGATTTCTCATTGTGCTCATTGGCTTTCTCTCTGTACTCATTGGATTTCTCATTGAGCTCTTTGTCTTTTGCCCAGTGCAGCTTGTCTTTCTACCTATGCTCATTGGCTTTCTCCCTGTGCTCCTTATCTTTCTCCCTGTGCGCATTGGCTTTCTCACTGAGGTCATTGGCTTTCTCCCTGTGCTCATTGGCTTTCTCCATATGCTGCTTGTCTTTCTCCCGGTGCTCATTGGCTTTCTCCCTGTGCTCATGGTCTTTCTCCCTGTGCTCATGGTCTTTCACCCTATGCTCATGGATTTTCTCCCTGTGCTCATGGTTTTTCTCCCTATGCTCATTGACTTTCTCCCTATGCTGGTTGACATTCTCCCTGTGCTCATTGGCTTTCTCCCTGTGCTCATTGGCTTTCACCCTGTGCTCATTGGCTTTCTCCCTATACTCATTCGAATTCTCCCTGTGCTCATTGGCTCTCTCCCTGTGCTGCTTGTCTTTCACCCTGTGCTTATTGGCATTCTCCCTATGCTGTTTGGCTTTCTCCCTATGCTGTTTGGCTTTCACCCTGTGCTCGTTGGCTTTCTCCCTATGCTGCTTGTCTTTCTCCCTGTGCTCATTGGCTTTCTCCCTGTGCTCATGGTCTTTCTCCCTATGCTCACTGTTTTTCTCCCTGTGCTTATTGGTGTTCTCCCTGTGCTACTTGTCTTTCACCCTGTGCTCATTGGCTTTCTCCCTGTGCTCATTGGATTTCTACTTGTGCTCATTGGCTTTCTCACAGAGCTCATTGTATTTCTCCCTGTGCTGCTTGTCTTTCTCCCTGTGCTGCTTGTTTTTCTCCCTGTGCTCATTGGCTTTCTCCCTGTGCTCATTGGCTTTATCCTTATGCTGCTTGTCTTTCACCCTGTGCTGATTGGCTTTCTCTCTGTGCTGCTTGTCTTTCACCCTGTGCTCATTGGCTTTCTCCCTATGCTGTTTGGCTTTCTCCCTGTGCTCATTGGCTTTCTCCCTATTCTGTTTGGCTTTCTCCCTGTGCTCATTGCCTTTCTCCCTGTGCTCATTGCCTTTCTATCTGTGCTGTTTGTCTTTCCTCCTTTGCTCATTGGCTTTCTCCCTGTGCTCATTGTCTTTCACCCTGTGCTCATTGGCTTTCTCCCTAAGCTGCTTGTCTTTCTCCCTGTGCTTATTGGCTTTTTCCCTGTGCTCGTTGGCTTTCTCCCTGTGTTAATTGGTTTTCTCCATGAGCTCATTTGCTTTCTCCCTGTGCTCATGGTCTTTCTCCCTATGCTCATTGTTTTTCTTCCTGTGCTCATTGGCTTTCTCCCATTGCTGCTTGGCTTTCTCCCTGTACTGTTTGGCTTTCTCTCTGTCCTGCTTGTTTTTCTGCTTGTGCTCATTGTCTTTCTTCATATGCTGCTTGGTTTTCTCCCTATGCTGCTTGTCCTTCTCCCTATGCTCTTTGGATTTCTCCCTGTGCTCATTGGCTTTCTCCCTGTTCTACTTGTCTTTCTCCCTGTGCTGATTGTTTTTTTCCATGTGCTGCTTGTCTTTCTCCCTGTGTTCATTGGATTTCTCCCTGTGCTCTTTGGCTTTCTCACTGAGCTCATTGTCTTTCTTCCTGTGCTCATTGGCTTTCTCCATGAGCTTATTGGATTTCTCCCTGTGCTCTTGGATTTCTCCATGAGCTTATTGGATTTCTCCCTGTGCTCTTTGGATTTCTCCCTGTGCTCATTGGCTCATTCCGTGTGCTGCTTGTCTTTCACCGTATGCTCTTTGGCTTTCTCCCTGAGCTCATTGGCTTTCTCCCTGTGCTCATTGACTTTCTCCTTATTCTGCTTGTCTTTTTCCCTGTGCACTTTGGATTTCTCCATGTGCTCATTGGATTTCTCTGTATGCTCATGGTTTTTCTCCCTGTGCTCATTGGCTTTCTCCAAATACTGCATCACTTTCTCCCTGTGCTCATTGTTTTTCCACCTGTGCTCATTGGCTTTCTCCCTATACTGCTTGTTTTTCTTCCTGTGCTCACTGGCTTTCTACCTTTGCTGCTTGTCTTTCTCCCTGTGCTGGTTGTCTTTCTCCCTTTGCTACCTGTCTTTCTCTCTATGCTCATTGGATTTCTCCCTGTGCTCATTGGATTTCTTCCTAAAATGATTTGCTTTCTCCCTGTGCTCATTGAATTTCTCATTGCGCTCATTGGCTTTCTCTCTGTGCTCATTTGATTTCACATTGAGCTCATTGGTTTTCGCCCAGTGCTGCTTGTCTTTCTACCTATGCTCATTGGCTTTCTCCCTGTGCTCCTTATCTTTCTCCCTGTGCTCATTGGCTTTCTCACTGAGGTCATTGGCTTTCTCCCTGTGCTCATTGGCTTTCTCCATATGCTGCTTGTCTTTCTCCCTGTGCTCATTGGATTTCTCCCTATAATCATTGGCTTTCTCCCTGTGCTCATTGGATTTCTCATTGTGCTCATTGGCTTTCTCTCTGTACTCATTGGATTTCTCATTGAGCTCTTTGGCTTTTGCCCAGTGCAGCTTGTCTTTCTACCTATGCTCATTGGCTTTCTCCCTGTGCTCCTTATCTTTCTCCCTGTGCGCATTGGCTTTCTCACTGAGGTCATTGGCTTTCTCCCTGTGCTCATTGGCTTTCTCCATATGCTGCTTGTCTTTCTCCCGGTGCTCATTGGCTTTCTCCCTGTGCTCATGGTCTTTCTCCCTGTGCTCATGGTCTTTCACCCTATGCTCATGGATTTTCTCCCTGTGCTCATGGTTTTTCTCCCTATGCTCATTGACTTTCTCCCTATGCTGGTTGACATTCTCCCTGTGCTCATTGGCTTTCTCCCTGTGCTCATTGGCTTTCACCCTGTGCTCATTGGCTTTCTCCCTATACTCATTCGAATTCTCCCTGTGCTCATTGGCTCTCTCCCTGTGCTGCTTGTCTTTCACCCTGTGCTTATTGGCATTCTCCCTATGCTGTTTGGCTTTCTCCCTATGCTGTTTGGCTTTCACCCTGTGCTCGTTGGCTTTCTCCCTATGCTGCTTGTCTTTCTCCCTGTGCTCATTGGCTTTCTCACTGAGCTCATTGACTTTCTACCTGTGCTCATTGGCTTTCTCCCTGTGCTCATGGTCTTTCTCCCTATGCTCACTGTTTTTCTCCCTGTGCTTATTGGTGTTCTCCCTGTGCTACTTGTCTTTCACCCTGTGCTCATTGGCTTTCTCCCTGTGCTCATTGGATTTCTACTTGTGCTCATTGGTTTTCTCACAGAGCTCATTGGATTTCTCCCTGTGCTGCTTGTCTTTCTCCCTGTGCTGCTTGTTTTTCTCCCTGTACTGCTTGTCTTTCACCCTGTGCTCATTGGCTTTCTCCCTGTGCTCATTGGCTTTATCCTTATGCTGCTTGTCTTTCACCCTGTGCTGATTGGCTTTCTCTCTGTGCTGCTTGTCTTTCACCCTGTGCTCATTGGCTTTCTCCCTATGCTGTTTGGCTTTCTCCCTGTGCTCATTGGCTTTCTCCCTATTCTGTTTGGCTTTCTCCCTGTGCTCATTGCCTTTCTCCCTGTGCTCATTGCCTTTCTATCTGTGCTGTTTGTCTTTCCTCCTTTGCTCATTGGCTTTCTCCCTGTGCTCATTGTCTTTCACCCTGTGCTCATTGGCTTTCTCCCTAAGCTGCTTGTCTTTCTCCCTGTGCTTATTGGCTTTTTCCCTGTGCTTGTTGGCTTTCTCCCTGTGTTAATTGGTTTTCTCCATGAGCTCATTTGCTTTCTCCCTGTGCTCATGGTCTTTCTCCCTATGCTCATTGTTTTTCTTCCTGTGCTCATTGGCTTTCTCCCATTGCTGCTTGGCTTTCTCCCTGTACTGTTTGGCTTTCTCTCTGTCCTGCTTGTTTTTCTGCTTGTGCTCATTGTCTTTCTTCATATGCTGCTTGGTTTTCTCCCTATGCTGCTTGTCCTTCTCCCTATGCTCTTTGGATTTCTCCCTGTGCTCATTGGCTTTCTCCCTGTTCTACTTGTCTTTCTCCCTGTGCTGATTGGTTTTTTCCATGTGCTGCTTGTCTTTCTCCCTGTGTTCATTGGATTTCTCCCTGTGCTCTTTGGCTTTCTCACTGAGCTCATTGTCTTTCTTCCTGTGCTCATTGGCTTTCTCCATGAGCTTATTGGATTTCTCCCTGTGCTCTTGGATTTCTCCATGAGCTTATTGGATTTCTCCCTGTGCTCTTTGGATTTCTCCCTGTGCTCATTGGCTCATTCCGTGTGCTGCTTGTCTTTCACCGTATGCTCTTTGGCTTTCTCCCTGAGCTCATTGGCTTTCTCCCTGTGCTCATTGACTTTCTCCTTATTCTGCTTGTCTTTTTCCCTGTGCACTTTGGATTTCTCCATGTGCTCATTGGATTTCTCCGTATGCTCATGGTTTTTCTCCCTGTGCTCATTGGCTTTCTCCAAATACTGCTTCTCTTTCTCCCTGTGCTCATTGTTTTTCCACCTGTGCTCATTGGCTTTCTCCCTATACTGCTTGTTTTTCTTCCTGTGCTCACTGGCTTTCTACCTTTGCTGCTTGTCTTTCTCCCTGTACTGGTTGTCTTTCTCCCTTTGCTACCTGTCTTTCTCTCTATGCTCATTGGATTTCTCCCTGTGCTCATTGGATTTCTTCCTAAAATGATTTGCTTTCTCCCTGTGCTCATTGGATTTCTCATTGCGCTCATTGGCTTTCTCTCTGTGCTCATTTGATTTCACATTGAGCTCATTGGTTTTCGCCCAGTGCTGCTTGTCTTTCTACCTATGCTCATTGGCTTTCTCCCTGTGCTCCTTATCTTTCTCCCTGTGCTCATTGGCTTTCTCACTGAGGTCATTGGCTTTCTCCCTGTGCTCATTGGCTTTCTCCATATGCTGCTTGTCTTTCTCCCGGTGCTCATTGGCTTTCTCCCTGTGCTCATTGGCTTTCTCCCTGTGACCATGGTCTTTCACCCTGTGCTCATGGTCTTTCTCCCTGTGCTCATGGTCTTTCTCCCTATGCTCATGGTTTTTCTCCCTGTGCTCATGGTTTTTCTCCCTATGCTTATTGGCTTTCTCCCTATGCTGCTTGACTTTCTCCCTGTGCTCATTGGCTTTCTCCCTGTACTGATGGTCTTTCACCCTGTGCTCATTGGCTTTCTCCCTATACTCATTAGAATTCTCCCTGTGCTCATTGGCTCTCTCCCTGTGCTGCTTGTCTTTCACCCTGTGCTCATTGGCATTCTCCCTATGCTGTTTGGCTATCTCCCTGTGCTCATTGTCTTTCTCCCTATGCTGTTTGGCTTTCTCCCTGTGCTTGTTGGCTTTCTCCCTATGCTGCTTGTCTTTCTCCCTGTACTCATTGGCTTTCTCACTGAGCTCATTGACTTTCTACCTATGCTCATTGGTTTTCTCCCTGAGCTCATGGTCTTTCTCCCTATGCTCACTGTTTTTCTCCCTGTGCTTATTGGCTTTCTCCCTGTGCTACTTGTCTTTCACCCTGTGCTCATTGGCTTTCTCCCTGTGCTCATTGGATTTCTACTTTTGCTCATTGGCTTTCTCACTGAGCTCATTGTATTTCTCCCTATGCTGCTTGTCTTTCTCCCTGTGCTGCTTGTTTTTCTCCCTGTGCTCACTGACTTTCTCCCTGTGCTCATTGGCTTTATCCTTATGCTGCTTGTCTTTCACCCTGTGCTGATTGGCTTTCTCTCTGTGCTGCTTGTCTTTCACCCTTTGCTCATTGGCTTTCTCCCTGTGCTCATTGGCTTTCTCCCTATTCTGTTTGGCTTTCTCCCTGTGCTCATTGGCTTTCTCCCTGAGCTCACTGACTTTCTCCCTGTGCTCATTGGCTTGCTCCCTGTGCACATGGTCTTTCTCCCGATGCTCATTGTTTTTCTCCCTGTGCTCATTGGCTTTCTCTCTGTGATCATGGTCTTTCTCCTTATGCCCATTGTATTTCTCTCTGTGCTCATTGGCTTTCCCACTGAGCTCGTTGACTTTCTCCCTGTGCTCATTGGCTTGCTCCCTGTGCACATGGTTTTTCTCCCTATGCTCATTGTTTTTCTCCCTGTGCTCATTGGCTTTCTCCCTGTGCTCATGGTCTTTCTCCCTATGCTCACTGTTTTTCTCCCTGTGCTTATTGGCTTTCTCCCTGTGCTACTTGTCTTTCACCCTGTTCTCATTGGCTTTCTCCCTGTGCTCATTGGCTTTCTCCCTGTGCTCATTGGATTTCTACTTTTGCTCATTGGCTTTCTCACTGAGCTCACTGTATTTCTCCCTATGCTGCTTGTCTTTCTCCCTGTGCTGCTTGTTTTTCTCCCTGTGCTCATTGGCTTTCTCCCTGTGCTCATTGGCTTTATCCTTATGCTGCTTGTCTTTCACCCTGTGCTGATTGGCTTTCTCTCTGTGGAGCTTGTCTTTCACCCTTTGCTCATTGGCTTTCTCCCTGTGCTCATTGGCTTTCTCCCTATTCTGTTTGGCTTTCTCCCTGTGCTCATTGGCTTTCTCACTGAGCTCATTGACTTTCTCCCTGTGCTCATTGGCTTGCTCCCTGTGCACATGGTCTTTCTCCCTATGCTCATTGTTTTTCTCCTTGTGCTCATTGGCTTTCTCTCTGTGATCATGGTCTTTCTCCTTATGCCCATTGTATTTCTCTCTGTGCTCACTGGCTTTCTCACTGAGCTCATTGACTTTCTCCCTGTGCTCATTGGCTTGCTCCCTGTGCACATGGTCTTTCTCCCTATGCTCTTTGTTTTTCTCCCTGTGCTCATTGGCTTTCTCCCTGTGCTCATGGTCTTTCTCCCTATGCTCACTGTTTTTCTCCCTGTGCTTATTGGCTTTCTCCCTGTGCTACATGTCTTTCACCCTGTGCTCATTGGCTTTCTCCCTGTGCTCATTGGCTTTCTCCCTGTGCTCATTGGATTTCTACTTTTGCTTATTGGCTTTCTCACTGAGCTCACTGTATTTCTCCCTATGCTGCTTGTCTTTCTCCCTGTGCTGCTTGTTTTTCTCCCTGTGCTCATTGGCTTTCTCCCTGTGCTCATAGGCTTTATCCTTATGCTGCTTGTCTTTCACCCTGTGCTGATTGGCTTTCTCTCTGTGCTGCTTGTCTTTCACCCTTTGCTCATTGGCTTTCTCTCTGTGCTGCTTGTCTTTCACCCTTTGCTTACTGGCTTTCTCCCTATGCTGTTTGGCTTTCTCCCTGTGCTCATTGGCTTTCTCCCTATTCTGTTTGGATTTCTCCCTGTGCTCATTGGCTTTCTCACTGAGCTCATTGACTTTCTCCCTGTGCTCATTGGCTTGCTCCCTGTGCATATGGTCTTTCTCCCTATGCTCATTGTTTTTCTCCTTGTGCTCATTGGCTTTCTCCCTGTGCTCATGGTCTTTCTCCCTATGCTCACTGTTTTTCTCCCTGTGCTTATTGGCTTTCTCCCTGTGCTACTTGTCTTTCACCCTGTGCTCATTGGCTTTCTCCCTGTGCTCATTGGATTTCTAATTTTGCTCATTGGCTTTCTCACTGAGCTCATTGTATTTCTCCCTATGCTGCTTGTCTTTCTCCCTGTGCTGCTTGTTTTTCTCCCTGTGCTCATTGGCTTTCTCCCTGTGCTCATTGGCTTTATCCTTATGCTGCTTGTCTTTCACCCTGTGCTGATTGGCTTTCTCTCTGTGCTGCTTGTCTTTCACCCTTTGCTCATTGGCTTTCTCACTATGCTGTTTGGCTTTCTGCCTGTGCTCATTGGCTTTCTCTCTATTCTGTTTGGCTTTCTCCCTGTGCTCATTGGCTTTCTCACTGAGCTCATTGACTTTCTCCCTGTGCTCATTGGCTTGCTCCCTGTGCACATGGTCTTTCTCCCTATGCTCATTGTTTTTCTCCCTGTGCTCATTGGCTTCCTCCCTGTGCTCATGGTCTTTCTCCCTATGCTCACTGTTTTTCTCCCTGTGCTTACTGGCTTTCTCCCTGTGCTACTTGTCTTTCACCCTGTGCTCATTGGCTTTCTCCCTGTGCTCATTGGATTTCTACTTTTGCTCATTGGCTTTCTCACTGAGCTCACTGTATTTCTCCCTATGCTGCTTGTCTTTCTCCCTGTGCTGCTTGTTTTTCTCCCTGTGCTCATTGGCTTTCTCCCTGTGCTCATTGGCTTTATCCTTATGCTGCTTGTGTTTCACCCTGTGCTGATTGGCTTTCTCTCTGTGCTGCTTGTCTTTCACCCTTTTGCTCATTGGCTTTCTCTCTGTGCAGCTTGTCTTTCACCCTTTGCTCATTGGCATTCTCCCTATGCTGTTTGGCTTTCTCCCTGTGCTCATTGGCTTTCTCCCTATTCTGTTTGGATTTCTCCCTGTGCTCATTGGCTTTCTCACTGAGCTCATTGACTTTCTCCCTGTGCTCATTGGCTTGCTCCCTGTGCACATGGTCTTTCTCCCTATGCTCATTGTTTTTATCCATTTGCTCATTGGCTTTCTCTCTGTGATCATGGTCTTTCTCCTTATTCCCATTGTATTTCTCCCTGTGCTCATTGGCTTTCTCACTGAGCTTATTGACTTTCTCCCTGTGCTCATTGGCTTGCTCCCTGTGCACATGGTCTTTCTCCCTATGCTCATTGTTTTTCTCCTTGTGCTCATTGGCTTTCTCCCTGTGCTCATGGTCTTTCTCCCTATGCTCACTGTTTTTTTCCCTGTGCTTATTGGCTTTCTCCCTGTGCTACTTGTCTTTCACCCTGTGCTCATTGCTTTCTCCCTGTGCTCATTGGATTTCTACTTTTGCTGATTGGCTTTCTCACTGAGCTCATTGTATTTCTCCCTATGCTGCTTGTCTTTCTCCCTGTGCTGCTTGTTTCTCGCCCTGTGCTCATTGGCTTTCTCCCTGTGCTCATTGGCTTTATCCTTATGCTGCTTGTCTTTCACACTATGCTGTTTGGCTTTCTCCCTGTGCTCATTGGCTTTCTCCCTATTCTGTTTGGCTTTCTCCCTGTGCTCATTGGCTTTCTCACTGAGCTCATTGACTTTCTCCCTGTGCTCATTGGCTTGATCCCTGTGCACATGGTCGTTCTCCCTATGCTCATTGTTTTTCTCCCTGTGTTCATTGGCTTTCTCCCTATGCTGCTTGTTTTTCTCCCTGTGCTTGTTGGCTTTCTCCCTGTGCTACTTGTCTTTCACCCTGTGCTGCTTGTCTTTCTTCCTGTGCCCATTGGCTTTCTCCCTGTGCTCATTGGTACTTTCCCTATGCTGCTTGTCTTTCTCACTGTGCTCATTGGATTTCTCCCTGTGCTCATTGCCTTTCTCACTGTGCTGTTTGTCTTTCCTCCTTTGCTCATTGGCTTTCACCCTGTGCTCATTGGCTTTCTCCCTATACTGCTTGTCTTTCTCCCTGTGCTTATTGGCTTTTTCCCTTTGCTCGTTGGCTTTCTCCCTGTGTTAATTGTTTTTCTCCGTGAGCTCATTGGCTCTCTCCCTGTGCTCATGGTCTTTCTCCCTATGCTCATTTTTTTTCTCCCTGTGCTCATTGGCTCTCTCCCAATGCTGCTTGGCTTTCTCCCTGTACTGTTTGGCTTTCTCTCTATCCTGCTTGTTTTTCTGCTTGTGCTCATTGTCTTCATATGCTGCTTGGTTTTCTCCCTATACTGCTTGTCCTTCTCCATATGCTCATTGGATTTTTCCCTGTGCTCATTGGCTTACTCCCTGTTCTACTTGTCTTTCTCCCTGTGCTGATTGGCTTTTTCCATGTGCTGCTTGTCTTTCTCCCTGTGTTCATTGGATTTCTCCCTGTGCTCTTTGGCTTTCTCACTGAGCTCATTGTCTTTCTTCCTGTGCTCATTGGCTTTCTCCCTGAGCTTATTGGATTTCTCCCTGTGCTCTTTGGATTTCTCCCTGTGCTCATTGGCTCATTCCGTGTGCTGCTTGTCTTTCACCGTATGCTCATTGGCTTTCTCCCTGAGCTCATTGGCTTTCTCCCTGTGCTCATTGACTTTCTCCTTATTCTGCTTGTCTTTTTCCCTGTGCTCTTTGAATTTCTCCATGTGCTCATTGGATTTCTCCGTATGCTCATGGTTTTTCTCCCTGTGCTCATTGGCTTTCCCCAAATACTGCTTCTCTTTCTCCCTGTGCTCATTGGCTTTCTCCCTGTGCTCATTGTTTTTCCACCTGTGCTCACTGGCTTTCTACCTATGCTGCTTGTCTTTCTCCCTGTGCTGGTTGTCTTTCTCCCTATGCTACCTGTCTTTCTCTCTATGCTCATTGGATATCTCCCTGTGCTCATTGGATTTCTCCCTTTAATCATTGGCTTTCTCCATGTGCTCATTGGATTTCTCATTGAGCTCATTGGCTTTCTGTGCTCATTGGATTTCTCATTGAGCTCATTGGCTTTCGCCCTGTGCTGCTTGTCTTTCTACCTATGCTCATTGGCTTTCTCCCTGTGCTCCTTGTCTTTCTCCCTGTGTTCATTGGCTTTCTCACTGAGGTCATTGACTTTCTTCCTGTGCTCATTGGCTTTCTCCATATGCTGCTTATCTTTCTCCCGGGGCTCATTGGCTTTCTCCCTGTGCTCATTGTCTTTCTCCCTGTGCTCATGGTCTTTCTACCTGTGCTCATGGTCTTTCTCCCTGTGCTCATGGTTTTTCTCCCTGTGCTCCTGGTTTTTCTCCCTATGCTCATTGGCTTTCTCCCTATGCTGCTTGACTTTCTCCCTGTGCTCATTGGCTTTCTCCCTATGCTCTTTGGCTTTCTTCCTGTGCTGCTTGTCTTTCTCCCTGAGCTCACTGGCTTTCTTCCTGTGCTGCTTGTCTTTCTCCGTGTGGTCATTGGCTCTCTCCCTGTGCTCATTGGCTCTCTCCCTGTTCTTCTTGTCTTTCACCATATGCTCAATGGCTTTTTCCCTAAGCTGCTTGTTTTTCTCCCTGTGCTCATTGGCTTTCTCACTATGCTGCTTGTCTTTCTTCCTGTGCTCATTGGATTTCTCCCTGTGCTCATTGCCTTTCTAACTGTGCTGTTTGTCTTTCCTCCTTTGCTCATTGGTTTATTCCCTGTGCTCATTGACTTTCTCCCTATACTGCTTGTCTTTCTCGCTATGCTGCTTGTCTTTCTCCTTGTGCTTATTGGTATTTTCCCTGTGCTCGTTGGCTTTCTCCCTGTGCTAATTGGTTTTCTCCCTGAGCTCAATGGCTTCCTCACTGTGCTCATGGTCTTTCTGCCGGTGCTTATTGGCTTTTTCCCTGTGCTCATTGGCTTTCTCTCTGTGCTAATTGGTTTTCTCCCTGAGATCATTGTTTTTCTCCCTTTGCTCATTGGCTTTCTCCCAATGCTGCTTGGCTTTCTCACTGTACTGTTTGGCTTTCTCTCTATCCTGCTTGTGTTTCTCCCTGTGCTCATTGTCTTTCTTCCTGTGCTGCTTGGTTTTCTCCCTATGCTGCTTGTCCTTCTCCCTATGCTCATTGGATTTCTCCCTGTGCTCATTGGCTTTCTCCCAGATCTACTTGTCTTTCTCCCTGTGCTCATTGGCTTTCTCCATGTGCTGCTTGTCTTTCTCCCTGTGTTCATTGGATTTCTCCCTGTGCTCATTGGCTTTCTCACTGAGCTCATTGTCTTTCTTCCTGTTCTCATTGGCTTTCTCCCTGAGCTTATTGGCTCTCTCCCTGTGCTCTTTGGCTTTCTCCCTATGCTGCTTGTCTTTCTCACTGTGCTCATTGGATTTCTCCCTGTGCTCATTGCCGTTCTATCTGTGCTGTTTGTCTTTCCTCCTTTGCTTATTGGCTTTCTCCCTGTGCTCATTGTCTTTCACCCTGTGCTCATTGGCTTTCTCCCTATACTGCTTGTCTTTCTCCCTGTGCTTATTGGCTTTTTCCCTGTGCTCGTTGGCTTTCTCCCTGTGTTAATTGGTTTTCTCCGTGAGCTCATTGGCTTTCTCCCGTGCTCATGGTCTTTCTCCCTATGCTCATTGTTTTTCTCCCTGTGCTCATTGGCTTTCTCCCATTGCTGCTTGGCTTTCTCCCTGTACTGTTTGGCTTTCTCTCTGTCCTGCTTGTTTTTCTGCTTGTGCTCATTGTCTTTCTTCATATACTGCTTGGTTTTCTCCCTATGCTGCTTGTCCTTCTCCCTATGCTCATTGGATTTCTCCCTGTGCTCTTTGGCTTTCTCCCTGTTCTACTTGTCTTTCTCCCTGTGCTGATTGGCTTTTTCCATGTGCTGCTTGTCTTTCTCCCTGTGCTCTTTGGCTTTCTCACTGAGCTCATTGTCTTTCTTCCTGTGCTCATTGGCTTTCTCCATGAGCTTATTGGATTTCTCCCTGTGCTCTTTGGATTTCTCCCTGTGCTCTTTGGATTTCTCCCTGTGCTCATTGGCTCATTCCGTGTGCTGCTTGTCTTTCACCGTATGCTCTTTGGCTTTCTCCCTGAGCTCATTGGCTTTCTCCCTGTGCTCATTGACTTTCTCCTTATTCTGCTTGTCTTTTTCCCTGTGCACTTTGGATTTCTCCATGTGCTCATTGGATTTCTCCGTATGCTCATGGTTTTTCTCCCTGTGCTCATTGGCTTTCTCCCTATACTGCTTGTTTTTCTTCCTGTGCTCACTGGCTTTCTACCTTTGCTGCTTGTCTTTCTCCCTGTGCTGGTTGTCTTTCTCCCTTTGCTACCTGTCTTTCTCTCTATGCTCATTGGATTTCTCCCTGTGCTCATTGGATTTCTCCCTAAAATCATTGGCTTTCTCCCTGTGCTCATTGGATTTCTCATTGCGCTCATTGGCTTTCTCTCTGTGCTCATTTGATTTCACATTGAGCTCATTGGTTTTCGCCCAGTGCTGCATGTCTTTCTACCTATGCTCATTGGCTTTCTCCCTGTGCTCCTTATCTTTCTCCCTGTGCTCATTGGCTTTCTCACTGAGGTCATTGGCTTTCTCCCTGTGCTCTTTGGCTTTCTCCATATGCTGCTTGTCTTTCTCCCGGTGCTCATTGGCTTTCTCCCTGTGCTCATTGGCTTTCTCCATGTGCCCATGGTCTTTCACCCTGTGCTCATGGTCTTTCTCCCTGTGCTCATGGTCTTTCTCCCTATGCTCATGGTTTTTCTCCCTGTGCTCATGGTTTTTCTCCCTATGCTCATTGGCTTTCTCCCTATGCTGCTTGACTTTCTCCCTGTGCTCATTGGCTTTCTCAATGTGCTGATGGTCTTTCACCCTGTGCTCATTGGCTTTCTCCCTATACTCATTCGAATTCTCCCTGTGCTCATTGGCTCTCTCCCTGTGCTGCTTGTCTTTCACCCTGTGCTCATTGGCATTCTCCCTATGCTGTTTGGCTATCTCCCTGTGCTCATTGGCTTTCTCCCTATGCTGTTTGGCTTTCTCCCTGTGCTCGTTGGCTTTCTTCCTATGCTGCTTGTCTTTCTCCCTGTGCTCATTGGCTTTCTCACTGAGCTCATTGACTTTCTACCTATGCTCATTGGCTTTCTCCATGAGCTCATGGTCTTTCTCCCTATGCTCACTGTTTTTCTCCCTGTGCTTATTGGCTTTCTCCCTGTGCTACTTGTCTTTCACCCTGTGCTCATTGGCTTTCTCCCTGTGCTCATTGGATTTCTACTTTTGCTCATTGGCTTTCTCACTGAGCTCATTGTATTTCTCCCTATGCTGCTTGTCTTTCTCCCTGTGCTGCTTGTTTTTCTCCCTGTGCTCACTGACTTTCTCCCTGTGCTCATTGGCTTTATCCTTATGCTGCTTGTCTTTCACCCTGTGCTGATTGGCTTTCTCTCTGTGCTGCTTGTCTTTCACCCTTTGCTCATTGGCTTTCTCCCTGTAATCATTGGCTTTCTCCCTATTCTGTTTGGCTTTCTCCCTGTGCTCATTGGCTTTCTCCCTGAGCTCATTGACTTTCTCCCTGTGCTCATTGGCTTGCTCCCTGTGCACATGGTCTTTCTCCCTATGCTCATTGTTTTTCTCCCTGTGCTCATTGGCTTTCTCTCTGTGATCATGGTCTTTCTCCTTATGCCCATTGTATTTCTCTCTGTGCTCATTGGCTTTCCCACTGAGCTCATTGACTTTCTCCCTGTGCTCATTGGCTTGCTCCCTGTGCACATGGTTTTTCTCCCTATGCTCATTGTTTTTCTCCCTGTGCTCATTGGCTTTCTCCCTGTGCTCATGGTCTTTCTCCCTATGCTCACTGTTTTTCTCCCTGTGCTTATTGGCTTTCTCCCTGTGCTACTTGTCTTTCACCCGGTGCTCATTGGCTTTCTCCCTGTGCTCATTGGCTTTCTCACTGTGCTCATTGGATTTCTACTTTTGCTCATTGGCTTTCTCACTGAGCTCACTGTATTTCTCCCTATGCTGCTTGTCTTTCTCCCTGTGCTGCTTGTTTTTCTCCCTGTGCTCATTGGCTTTCTCCCTGTGCTCATTGGCTTTATCCTTATGCTGCTTGTCTTTCACCCTGTGCTGATTGACTTTCTCTCTGTGCTGCTTGTCTTTCACCCTTTGCTCATTGGCTTTCTCCCTGTTCTCATTGGCTTTCTCCCTATTCTGTTTGGCTTTCTCCCTGTGCTCATTGGCTTTCTCACTGAGCTCATTGACTTTCTCCCTGTGCTCATTGGCTTGCTCCCTGTGCACATGGTCTTTCTCCCTATGCTCATTGTTTTTCTCCTTGTGCTCATTGGCTTTCTCTCTGTGATCATGGTCTTTCTCCTTATGCCCATTGTATTTCTCTCTGTGCTCACTGGCTTTCTCACTGAGCTCATTGACTTTCTCCCTGTGCTCATTGGCTTGCTCCCTGTGCACATGGTCTTTCTCCCTATGCTCATTGTTTTTCTCCCTGTGCTCATTGGCTTTCTCCCTGTGCTCATGGTCTTTCTCCCTATGCTCACTGTTTTTCTCCCTGTGCTTATTGGCTTTCTCCCTGTGCTACATGTCTTTCACCCTGTGCTCATTGGCTTTCTCCCTGTGCTCATTGGCTTTCTCCCTGTGCTCATTGGATTTCTACTTTTGCTTATTGGCTTTCTCACTGAGCTCACTGTATTTCTCCCTATGCTGCTTGTCTTTCTCCCTGTGCTGCTTGTTTTTCTCCCTGTGCTCATTGGCTTTCTCCCTGTGCTCATAGGCTTTATCCTTATGCTGCTTGTCTTTCACCCTGTGCTGATTGGCTTTTTCTCTGTGCTGCTTGTCTTTTACCCTTTGCTCATTGGCTTTCTCTCTGTGCTGCTTGTCTTTCACCCTTTGCTTACTGGCTTTCTCCCTATGCTGTTTGGCTTTCTCCCTGTGCTCATTGGCTTTCTCCCTATTCTGTTTGGATTTCTCCCTGTGCTGATTGGCTTTCTCACTGAGCTCATTGGCTTGCTCCCTGTGCATATGGTCTTTCTCCCTATGCTCATTGTTTTTCTCCTTGTGCTCATTGGCTTTCTCCCTGTGCTCATGGTCTTTCTCCCTATGCTCACTGTTTTTCTCCCTGTGCTTATTGGCTTTCTCCCTGTGCTACTTGTCTTTCACCCTGTGCTCATTGGCTTTCTCCCTGTGCTCATTGGATATCTACTTTTGCTCATTGGCTTTCTCACAGAGCTCATTGTATTTCTCCCTATGCTGCTTGTCTTTCTCCCTGTGCTGCTTGTTTTTCTCCCTGTGCTCATTGGCTTTCTCCCTGTGCTCATTGGCTTTATCCTTATGCTGCTTGTGTTTCACCCTGTGCTGATTGGCTTTCTCTCTGTGCTGCTTGTCTTTCACCCTTTTGCTCATTGGCTTTCTCTCTGTGCAGCTTGTCTTTCACCCTTTGCTCATTGGCATTCTCCCTATGCTGTTTGGCTTTCTCCCTGTGCTCATTGGCTTTCTCCCTATTCTGTTTGGATTTCTCCCTGTGCTCATTGGCTTTCTCACTGAGCTCATTGACTTTCTCCCTGTGCTCATTGGCTTGCTCCCTGTGCACATGGTCTTTCTCCCTATGCTCATTGTTTTTATCCATTTGCTCATTGGCTTTCTCTCTGTGATCATGGTCTTTCTCCTTATTCCCATTGTATTTCTCCCTGTGCTCATTGGCTTTCTCACTGAGCTTATTGACTTTCTCCCTGTGCTCATTTGCTTGCTCCCTGTGCACATGGTCTTTCTCCCTATGCTCATTGTTTTTCTCCTTGCGCTCATTGGCTTTCTCCCTGTGCTCATGGTCTTTCTCCCTATGCTCACTGTTTTTTTCCCTGTGCTTATTGGCTTTCTCCCTGTGCTACTTGTCTTTCACCCTGTGCTCATTGCTTTCTCCCTGTGCTCATTGGATTTCTACTTTTGCTCATTGGCTTTGTCACTGAGCTCATTGTATTTCTCCCTATGCTGCTTGTCTTTCTCCCTGTGCTGCTTGTTTCTCGCCCTGTGCTCATTGGCTTTCTTCCTGTGCTCATTGGCTTTATCCTTATGCTGCTTGTCTTTCACACTATGCTGTTTGGCTTTCTCCCTGTGCTCATTGGCTTTCTCCCTATTCTGTTTGGCTTTCTCCCTGTGCTCATTGGCTTTCTCACTGAGCTCATTGACTTTCTCCCTGTGCTCATTGGCTTGATCCCTGTGCACATGGTCTTTCTCCCTATGCTCATTGTTTTTCTCCCTGTGTTCATTGGCTTTCTCCCTATGCTGCTTGTTTTTCTCCCTGTGCTTGTTGGCTTTCTCCCTGTGCTACTTGTCTTTCACCCTGTGCTGCTTGTCTTTCTTCCTGTGCCCATTGGCTTTCTCCCTGTGCTCATTGGTACTTTCCCTGTGCTGCTAGTCTTTCTCCCAGTGCTCATTGTCTTTCTCCCCATGCTGCTTTTCTTTCTCCCTTTGCTCATTGGCTTTCTTCCTGTGCTCATTAGATTGCTACCTGTGCTCATAGGCTCTCTTCCTGTGCTGCTTGTCTTTCACCCTGTGCTCATTGTCTTTCTCCCTATACTGCTTGTTTTTCTTCCTGTGCTCACTGGCTTTCTACCTATGCTGCTTTTTCTTTCTCCCTGTGCTGGTTGTCTTTCTCCCTATGCTATAGTACTTGTCTTTCTCTCTATGCTCATTGGATTTCTCCCTATGCTCATTGGATTTCTCCCTATAATCATTGGCTTTCTCCCTGTGCTCATTGGATTTCTCATTGAGCTCATTGGCTTTCGCCCTGTGCTGCTTTTCTTTCTACCTATGCTCATTGGCTTTCTCCCTTTGCTCCTTGTCTTTCTCCCTGTGCTAATTGGCTTTCTCACTGAGGTCATTGGCTTTCTCCCTGTATTCAATGGCTTTCTCCCTATGCTGCTTGTCTTTCTCCCGGTGCTCATTGGCTTTCTCCTTGTGCTCTTTGGCTTTCTCCCTGTGCTCATTGTCTTTCTCCCTGTGCTCATGGTCTTTCTCCCTATGCTCATGGTTTTTCTCCCCGTGCTCATGGTTCTCTCTATGCTCATTGACTTTCTCCTTATGCTGCTTGACTTTCTCCCTGTGCTCATTGGCTTTCTCGCTGTGCTCACTGGATTTCTCCCTATGCTCTTTGGCTTTCTTCCTCTGCTGCTTGTCTTTCTCCCTGAGCTCACTGGCTTTCTTCCTGTGCTGCTTGTCTTTCTCCCTGTGGTCATTGGATTTCTCCCTGTGCTCATTGGCTCTCTTCCTGTTCTGCTTGTCTTTCACCATATGCTCATTGGCTTTCTCCCTAAGCTGCTTGTCTTTCTCCCTGTGCTCATTGGCTTTCTCACTATGCTGCTTGTCTTTCTTCCTATGCTCATTGGATTTCTCCCTGTGCTCATTGGCTTTCTCCCTGTGCTGATTTGCTTTCTCCCTATACTGCTTGTCATTCCCGCTATGCTGCTTGTCTTTCTCCTTGTGCTTATTGGCATTTTCCCTGTGCTCATTGGCTTTCTCCCTGTGCTAATTGGTTTTCTCCCTGAGCTCATTGGCTTTCTCACTGTGCTCATGGTCTTTCTTCCTGTGCTTATTAGTTTTTTCCCTGTGCTCATTGGCTTTCTCCCTCTGCTAATTGGTTTTCTCCCTGAGCTCATTGTTTTTCTCCCTTTGCTCATTGGCTTTCTCCCAATGCTGCTTGGCTTTCTCCCTGTGCTGTTTGGCTTTCTATCTATCCTGCTTGTTTTTCTCCCTGTGCTCATTGTCTTTCTTCCTGTGCTGCTTGGTTTTCTTCCTATGCTGCTATTACTTCTCCCTATGCTCATTGGATTTCTCCCTGTGCATATTGGCTTTCTCCCTGTTCTACTTGTCTTTCTCCCTGTGCCCATTGGCTTTCTCCATGTGCTGCTTGTCTTTCTCCCTGTGTTCATTGGATTTCTCCCCGTGCTCATTGGCTTTCTCTCTGAGCTCATTGTCTTTCTTCCTGTTCTCATTGGCTTTCTCAATGAGCTTATTGGACTTCTCCCTGTGCTCTTTGGATTTCTCCCTGTGCTCATTGGCTCTCTCCATGCTCTGCTTTTCTTTGACCCTGTGCTCATTGTCTTTCTCCCTATGCTGCTTGTCTTTCTCCCTGTGCTCTTTGGATTTCTCCGTATGCTCATTGGCTCTCTCCCTGTTCTGCTTGTCTTTCTTCCTGTGCTCACTGGCTTTCTACCTATGCTGCTTGTCTTTCTCCCTGTGCTGGTTGTCTTTCTTCCTATGCTACTTTTCTTTCTCCCTCTGCTCATTGGATATCTCCCTGTGCTCATTGGCTTTCTCACTGAGCTCATTTGCTTTTTCACTGTGCTCATGGTTTTTCTACCTTGCTGCTTGACTTACGCCCTTTACAGTTTGGCTTTCTCCATGTGCTCATTGGCTTTCTCCCTGTGATGCTTGGCTTTCTCCCTGCGCTCATTGGCTTTCTCCCTATGCTGCTTGTCTTTCTCCCTGTGCTGCTTGTCTTTCACCCTATGCTCATTTGCTTTCTCCCTGTGCTCAATCGCTTTCTCCATGAGCTCAGTGGCTTTCTCCCTGTACTCATTGGATTTCTTCCTGTGCTCATTGGATTTCTCCCAGTGCTCATTGTCTTTCTCCCTATGCTGCTTTTCTTTCTCCCTTTGTTCATTGGCTTTCTTCCTGTGCTCATTAGATTGCTCCCTGTGCTCATTTCCTTTCTCCCTATGCTGTTTGTCTTTCTCCCTGTCTTTCTCCGTGTGCTCATTGGCTTTCTCCCTATGCTGCTTGTCTTTCTCCCTGTGGTCTTTGGATTGCTCCCTGTGCTAATTGGCTTTCTCCCTGTGCTCATTGGATTTCTCCCCATGCTACTTAGCTTTCTCCCTGTGCTCGTTGTCTTTCTCTCTATGCAACTTATCTTCTCCCTGTGCTGATTTTCTTTTTCCCTGTGCTGTTTTGTCTTTCTACCTATGCTCATTGGCTTTCTCCCTGTGCTGCTTGTCTTTCTTCCTGTGCTCATTGCCTCTCTTACTATGCTCATTGGCCTTTTCCCTATTCTGCTCATCTTTCTCTCTATGCTTAATGTCGATCTCCCTGTAATCATTGGATTTCTCTTTGGGCTAATTGTTTTTCTCCCTGTGCTCATTGGCTCTTTCCCTGTCCTGCTTCTCTTTCACCCTGTGCTCACTGGCTTTCTCCCATTGCTGCTTGTCTTTCTCCCTGTGCTCACTTGGTTTCTCCATCAGCTCATTGGCTTTCTCCCTGTGCTAATTGGATTTCTCCAGGTGCTCAATGGCTTTCTCCCTATGCTGCTTGTCTTTCTCTCTGTGCTAATTGGCTTTCTCACTGAGCTCATTGGCTTTTCCACTGTGCTCATGGTTTTTCTCCCTGTGCTGCTTGTCTTTCTCCCTGTGCTGTTTGGCTTTCTCCATGTGCTCATTGGCTTTCTTCCTATGATGCTTGGCTTTCTCCCTATCCTGGTAGTCTTTCTCCCTATGCTGGTTGTCTTTCTCCCTGTGCTGCGTGTCTTTCACCCTGTGCTCACTGGCTTTCTCCCTGTGCTCACTGGCTTTCTCCATGAGCTCAGTGGCTATCTCCCTGTGCTCATTGGATTTCTTCCTGTGCTCATTGGATTTCTCCCATAGCTCATTGTCTTTCTAACTATGCTGCTTTTCTTTCTCTCTTTGCTCATTGGCTTTCTTCCTGTGCTCATTAGATTTCTCCCTGTGCTCATAGGCTCTCTCCCTGTGCTGCTTGTCTTTCACCCTGTGCTTATTGGCTTTCTCCCTATGCTGTTTGTCTTTCTACCTGTGCTCATTGGATTTCTCCCTGTGCTCATTGGCTTTCTCCCTATGCTGCTTTTCTTTCTCCCTGTGCTCATTGGCTTACTCCCTGTGCTCATTGGATTTCTCCCTCTGCTGCTTGTCTTTCTCCCTGTGCTCATTAGCTTTCTCCCCATGCTGCTTAGCTTTCTCCCTGTGCTCCTTGTCTTTCTCTCTATGCAACTTATCTTTCTCCATGTGCTCATTTTCTTTTTCCCTGTGCTGTTTTGTCTTTCTACCTGTGTTATTGGCTTTCTCCCTGTGCTGCTTGTCTTTCTCCCTTTGTTCATTGGCTTTCTTCCTGTGCTCATTGCCTTTCTTACTATGCTCATTGGCCTTTTCCCTATTCTGCTCGTCTTTCTCTCTATGCTGCTTGTCTTTCTCCCTGTAATCATTGGCTTTCTCTTTGGGCTCATTGTTTTTCTCCCTGTGCTCATTGGTTCTTTCCCTGTGCTGCTTCTCCTTCACCCTGTGCTCATTGGCTTTCTCCCTATGCTGCTTGTATTTCTCCTTGTGCTCATTGGCTTTCTCCCTGTGCTCACTTGGTTTCTCCATTAGCTCATTGGCTCTCTCCCTGTGCTCTTTGGATTTCTCCCAGTGCTCAATGGCTTTCTCCCTGTGCTCCTTATCTTTTTCCCTCTGCTCATTGGATTTCTCCCTGTGCTCCTTATCTTTCTCCCTCTGCTCATTGGATTTCTCCCTCTGATCATTGGCTCTCTCCCTGTGCTACTTGTCTTTCACCCTGTGCTCATTGGCTTTCTTAGTATGCTGCTTGTCTTTCTCCCTGTGCTGCTTGGTTTTCTCCCTATGCTGGTTATCCTTCTCCCCATGCTCATTGGATTTCTTCCTGTGCTCATTTGCTTTCTCCCTGTTCTTCTTGTCTTTCTCCCTGCGCTCATTGGCTTTCTCCCTATGCTGCTTGTCTTTCTCCCTGTGCTGATTGTCTTTCTCCTTGTGCTGCTTGTCTTTCTCCCTGTGTTCATTGGATTTCTCCCTGTGCTCATTGGCTTTCTCCCTGAGCTTATTGGATTTTTTCCTGTGCTCTTTGGATTTCTCCCTGTGCTCATTGGTTCTTTCCATGTGCTGCTTGTATTTTACCCTGTGCTAATTGGCTTTCTTCCTGTGCTCATTGGATTTCTCATTGAGCTCATTGGCTTTCTTCCTGTGCTCACTGGATTTCTCATTGAGCTCATTGGCTTTCGCCCTGTGCTGCTTTTCTTTCTCCTTGTGCTGCTTGTGTTTCTATCTATGCTCATTGGATTTCTCTCTGTGCTCCTTGTCTTTCTCCCTGTGCTCATTGGCTTTCTCACTGAGATCATTGGCTTTCTCCCTGTTCTCATTGGCTTTCTCCCTATGCTGCTTGTCTTTCTCCCGGTGCTCCCTGGCTTTCTCCCTGAGCTCATTAGCTTTCTCCCTGTGCTCATTGTCTTTCTCCCTGTGCTCATGGTCTTTCTTCCTATGCTCATGGTTTTTCTCCCTGTGCTCATGGTTTTTCTCCCTATGCTCATTGACTTTCTCCCTGTGCTTTTTGGCTTCCTCCCTGTGCTCATGGTTTTTCTCCCTGTGCTCATTGGCTTTCTCCCTGTGCTCATTGGCTTTCTCCCTGTGCTTTTTGGCTTCCTCCCTGTGCTCATTGGCTTTCTCCCTGTGCTCATTGGCTTTCTCCCTGTGCTTTTTGGCTTCCTCCCTGTGCTCATTGTCTTTCTCCCTGTGCTTATTGGCTATCTCCCTATGCTGGTTGTTTTTCTCCCTATGCTGCTTTTCTTTCTCCCTGTGCTCATCGGCTTTCTCTTTGTGCTCATTGTTTTTATCCCTGTGCTCATTGGCTTTCTCCCTGTGCTTCTTGGCTTTCTCCCTGTGCTGGTTGTCTTTCTCCCTATGCTGCTTTTCTTTCTCCCTGTGCTCATTGGCTTTTGCTTTGTGCTCATTGTTTTTCTCCCTGTGCTCATTGGCTATTTTCCTATGCTGCTTGTCTTTCTTCCTGTGCTCATTGGCTTTATTCCTGTGCTCATTGGCTTTCTCCCTGTGCTCATTGGCTTTCTCCTTGAGCTCACTGAATTTCTCCCTATGCTCATTAGCTTTCTTCCTGTGCTGCTTGTCTTTCTCCCTGTGGTCATTGTCTTTCTCCCTGTGCTCATTGGCTCTCTCCCTGTTCTGCTTGTCTATCACCCTATGCTCATTGGCTTTCTCCCTATTCTGCTTGTTTTTCTCCCTGTCCTCATTGGCTTTCTTCCTGTGCTGCTTATCTTTCTCCCTGTGCTCATTGGCTCTCTCCCTGTGTCACTTGTCTTTCACCCTGTGGTCATTGTCTTTCTTCCTGTGCTGTTTGTCTTTCTCCCTGTGCTCACTGGCTTTCTTCCTGTGCTGCTTGTCTTTCTCCCTGTGGTCATTGGATTTCTCCCTGTGCTCATTGGCTCTCTCACTGTTCTGCCTGTCTTTCACCCTGTACTATTTGGCTTTCTCTCTGTGCTCTTTTGCTTTCTCCCTATGCTGCTTGGCTTTCTCTCTGTGCTCATTGGCTTTCTTCCTATGCTCATTGGCTCTCTTACTTTGCTCATTGGCCTTTTCCCTATGCTACTTGTCTTTTTCCCTGTGCTCATTGGCTTTCTCCCTGTGCTGCTTTGCTTTCTCCCTCTGCTCATTGGCTTTCTCCCTACACTCATTGGATTTCTGCCTGTGCTCATTGGCTCTTTCCATGTGCTGCTTTTCTTTTACCCTTTGCTCAATGTCTTTCTCCCTATGCTGCTTGTCTTTCTCCCTTTCCTCATTGGCTTTCTCTCTGTTCTGCTTTTCTTCCCCCTTGTGCTCATTGGATTTCTACCTGTAGTCATTTATCTTCCCCCCTGTGCTGATTGTCTTTCTCCTAGTTCTCATTGGCTCTCTCACTGTTCTGCTTGTCTATCACCCTGTGCTCATTGGCTTTCTCCCTATTCTGCTTGTCTTTCTCCCTGTGCTCATTGGCTTTCTTCCTGTGCTGCTTATCTTTCTCCCTGTGCTCATTGGCTCGCTCCCTGTGACGCTTGTCTTTCACCCTGTGCTCATTGGTTTTCTCCCTATGCTGCGTGTCTTTCTCCCTGTGCTGCTTGTCTTTCTCCCTGTGCTGCTTGTCTTTCTCCCTGTGCTCATTGGATTTCTCCCTGTGCTCATTGGATTTCTCACTGAGCTCATTGGCTTTTTCACTGTGCTCATGGTTTTACTACCTGTGGTGCTTGACTTTCTCCCTGTGCTCATTGGCTTTCTCCTGTGATTCTTGGCTTTCTCCCTATGCTGGTAGTCTTTCTCCCTATGCTGGTTGTCTTTCTCCCTATGCTGCTTGTCTTTCTCCCTGTGCTCATTTGCTTCTCTTTGTGCTCATTGTTTTCTCCCTGTGCTCATTGGCTCTTTTCCTCTGCTGCTTGTCTTTCACCCTGTGCTCATTGGCTTTCTCTCTGTGCTCACTGGCTTTCTCCATGAGCTCAGTGTCTTTCTCCCTGTGCTCATTGGCTTTATCCCTATACTGTTTGTCTTTCTCCCTGTGCTCATTGGATTTCTCCCTATGCTGCTTGTCTTTCTCCCTGTGCTCTTTGGATTTCTCCCTGTGCTCATTGGCTTTCTCCCCATGCTGGTTAGCTTTCTCCCTGTGCTCCTTGTCTTTCTCTCTATGCAACTTATCTTTCTCACTGTGCTCATTTTCTTTTTCGCTGTGCTGTTTTGTCTTTCTCCCTGTGCTCATAGGCTCTTTCCCTGTGCAGCTTGTCTTTCACCCTGTGCTCATTGGCTTTCTCCCTGTGCTCACTTGGTTTCTCCATAAGGTCATTGGCTTTCTCCCTGTGCTCATTGGATTTCTCCCGGTGCTCAATGGCTTTCTCCCTGTGCTCATTGGCATTACTCCTGTGCTGCTTATCTTTCTCCCTCTGCTCATTGGATTTCTCCCTGTGCTCATTGGCACTCTCCCTGTGCTGCTTGTCTTTTCTTTCACCCTGTGCTCATTGGCTTTCTCACTATGCTGCTTGTCTTTCTCCCTGTGCCCAATGGCTTTCTCCCTGTGCTGCTTGTTTTTCTCCCTGTGCTCATTGGATTTCTCCCTGTGCTCATTGGCTTTCTCACTGAGCTCATTGGCTTTCTAACTGTGCTCATGGTTTTTCTACCTGTGATGCTTGGCTTTCTCGCTTTGCTGGTTGTCTTTCTCCCTGTGCTCATTGGCTTCTCTTTGTGCTCATTGTTTTCTCCCTGTGCTCATTGGCTCTTTCCCTGTGCTGCTTGTCTTTCACCCTGTGCTCATGCACTTTCTCCATTAGCTTAGTGGCTTTCTCCCTGTGCTCATTGGATTTCTCCATGTGCTCATTGTCTTTCTCCCCATGCTGCTTAGCTTTCTCCCTATGCTGCTTTTCTTTCTCCCTTTGCTCATTGGCTTTCTTCCTGTGCTCACTAGATTGCTCCCTGTGCTCATTTGCTTTCTCCCTATGCTGTTTGTCTTTCTCCCTGTCTTTCTCCGTGTGCTCATTAGCTTTCTCCCTATGCTGCTTGTCTTTCTCCCTGTGGTCTTTGGATTGCTCCCTGTGCTCATTGGCTTTCTCCCTGTGCTCATTGGATTTCTCCCCATGCTACTTAGCTTTCACCCTGTGCTCGTTGTCTTTTTCTCTATGCAACTTATCTTCTCCCTGTGCTGATTTTCTTTTTCCCTGTGCTGTTTTGTCTTTCTACCTATGCTCATTGGCTTTCTCCCTGTGCTGCTTGTCTTTCTTCCTGTGCTCATTGCC
The DNA here is from genome assembly GCA_031769625.1 of Taudactylus pleione. NCBI lineage: Eukaryota > Metazoa > Chordata > Amphibia > Anura > Myobatrachidae > Taudactylus > Taudactylus pleione. Next base: position 5,139,905 of record JAUIMM010000516.1, on the reverse strand, counting down.
TCTCTTACTATGCTCATTGGCCTTTTCCCTATTCTGCTCATCTTTCTCTCTATGCTTCATGTCGTTCTCCCTGTAATCATTGGCTTTCTCTTTGGGCTCATTGTTTTTCTCCCTGTGCTCATTGGCTCTTTCCCTGTGCTGCTTCTCTTTCACCCTGTGCTCACTGGCTTTCTCCCATTGCTGCTTGTCTTTCTCCCTGTGCTCACTTGGTTTCTCCATCAGCTCATTGGCTTTCTCCCTGTGCTAATTGGATTTCTCCAGGTGCTCAATGGCTTTCTCCCTATGCTGCTTGTCTTTCTCTCTGTGCTAATTGGCTTTCTCACTGAGCTCATTGGCTTTTCCACTGTGCTCATGGTTTTTCTCCCTGTGCTCATTGGCTTTCTCCCTGTGCTGTTTGGCTTTCTCCATGTGCTCATTGGCTTTCTTCCTATGATGCTTGGCTTTCTCCCTATGCTGGTAGTCTTTCTCCCTATGCTGGTTGTCTTTCTCCCTGTGCTGCGTGTCTTTCACCCTGTGCTCACTGGCTTTCTCCCTGTGCTCACTGGCTTTCTCCATGAGCTCAGTGGCTATCTCCCTGTGCTCATTGGATTTCTTCCTGTGCTCATTGGATTTCTCCCAGAGCTCATTGGCTTTCTAACTATGCTGCTTTTCTTTCTCTCTTTGCTCATTGGCTTTCTCCCCATGCTGCTTAGCTTTCTCCCTGTGCTCCTTGTCTTTCTCTCTATGCAACTTATCTTTCTCCCTGTGCTCATTTTCTTTTTCCCTGTGCTGTTTTGTCTTTCTACCTGTGTCATTGGCTTTCTTCCTGTGCTGCTTGTCTTTCACCCTGTGCTTATTGGCTTTCTCCCTATGCTGTTTGTCTTTCTACCTGTGCTCATTGGATTTCTCCCTGTGCTCATTGGCTTTCTCACTGAGCTCATTGGCTTTCTCCCTATGCTGCTTTTCTTTCTCCCTGTGCTCATTGGCTTACTCCCTGTGCTCATTGGATTTCTCCCTCTGCTGCTTGTCTTTCTCTCTATGCAACTTATCTTTCTCCCTGTGCTCATTTTCTTTTTCCCTGTGCTGTTTTGTCTTTCTACCTGTGTCATTGGCTTTCTCCCTGTGCTGCTTGTCTTTCTCCCTTTGTTCATTGGCTTTCTTCCTGTGCTCATTGCCTTTCTTACTATGCTCATTGGCCTTTTCCCTATTCTGCTCGTCTTTCTCTCTATGCTGCTTGTCTTTCTCCCTGTAATCATTGGCTTTCTCTTTGGGCTCATTGTTTTTCTCCCTGTGCTCATTGGTTCTTTCCCTGTGCTGCTTCTCCTTCACCCTGTGCTCATTGGCTTTCTCCCTATGCTGCTTGTATTTCTCCTTGTGCTCATTGGCTTTCTCCCTGTGCTCACTTGGTTTCTCCATTAGCTCATTGGCTCTCTCCCTGTGCTCTTTGGATTTCTCCCAGTGCTCAATGGCTTTCTCCCTGTGCTCCTTTTCTTTTTCCCTCTGCTCATTGGATTTCTCCCTGTGCTCCTTATCTTTCTCCCTCTGCTCATTGGATTTCTCCCTCTGATCATTGGCTCTCTCCCTGTGCTACTTGTCTTTCACCCTTTGCTCATTGGCTTTCTTAGTATGCTGCTTGTCTTTCTCCCTGTGCTGCTTGGTTTTCTCCCTATGCTGGTTATCCTTCTCCCCATGCTCATTGGATTTCTTCCTGTGCTCATTGGCTTTCTCCCTGTTCTTCTTGTCTATCTCCCTGCGCTCATTGGCTTTCTCCCTATGCTGCTTGTCTTTCTCCCTGTGCTGATTGTCTTTCTCCTTGTGCTGCTTGTCTTTCTCCCTGTGTTCATTGGATTTCTCCCTGTGCTCATTGTCTTTCTTCCTGTGCTCATTGGCTTTCTCCCTGAGCTTATTGGATTTTTTCCTGTGCTCTTTGGATTTCTCCCTGTGCTCATTGGTTCTTTCCATGTGCTGCTTGTATTTTACCCTGTGCTAATTGGCTTTCTTCCTGTGCTCATTGGATTTCTCATTGAGCTCATTGGCTTTCTTCCTGTGCTCACTGGATGTCTCATTGAGCTCATTGGCTTTCGCCCTGTGCTGCATTTCTTTCTCCTTGTGCTGCTTGTGTTTCTATCCATGCTCATTGGATTTCTCTCTGTGCTCCTTGTCTTTCTCCCTGTGCTCATTGGCTTTCTCACTGAGATCATTGGCTTTCTCCCTGTTCTCATTGGCTTTCTCCCTATGCTGCTTGTCTTTCTCCCGGTGCTCCTTGGCTTTCTCCCTGAGCTCATTAGCTTTCTCCCTGTGCTCATTGTCTTTCTCCCTGTGCTCATGGTCTTTCTTCCTATGCTCATGGTTTTTCTCCCTGTGCTCATGGTTTTTCTCCCTATGCTCATTGACTTTCTCCCTGTGCTTTTTGGCTTCCTCCCTGTGCTCATTGTTTTTCTCCCTGTGCTCATTGGCTTTCTCCCTGTGCTCATTGGCTTTCACCCTGTGCTTTTTGGCTTCCTCCCTGTGCTCACTGGCTTTCTCCCTGTGCTCATTGGCTTTCTCCCTGTGCTTTTTGGCTTCCTCCCTGTGCTCATTGTCTTTCTCCCTGTGCTTATTGGCTATCTCCCTATGCTGGTTGTTTTTCTCCCTATGCTGCTTTTCTTTCTCCCTGTGCTCATCGGCTTTCTCTTTGTGCTCATTGTTTTTCTCCCTGTGCTCATTGGCTTTCTCCCTGTGCTTCTTGGCTTTCTCCCTGTGCTGGTTGTCTTTCTCCCTATGCTGCTTTTCTTTCTCCCTGTGCTCATTGGCTTTTGCTTTGTGCTCATTGTTTTTCTCCCTGTGCTCATTGGCTATTTTCCTATGCTGCTTGTCTTTCTTCCTGTGCTCATTGGCTTTCTCCCTGAGCTTATTGCCTTTCTCCCTGTGCTCATTGGCTTTCTTCCTGTGCTCATTGGCTTTCTCCGTGTGCTCATTGGCTTTCTCCCTGTGCTCATTGGCTTTCTCCTTGAGCTCACTGAATTTCTCCCTATGCTCATTGGCTTTCTTCCTGTGCTGTTTGTCTTTCTCCCTGTGCTCACTGGCTTTCTTCCTGTGCTGCTTGTCTTTCTCCCTGTGGTCATTGTCTTTCTCCCTGTGCTCATTGGCTCTCTCCCTGTTCTGCTTGTCTATCACCCTATGCTCATTGGCTTTCTCCCTATTCTGCTTGTCTTTCTCCCTGACCTCATTGGCTTTCTTCCTGTGCTGCTTATCTTTCTCCCTGTGCTCATTGGCTCTCTCCCTGTGTCGCTTGTCTTTCACCCTGTGGTCATTGTCTTTCTTCCTGTGCTGTTTGTCTTTCTCCCTGTGCTCACTGGCTTTCTTCCGGTGCTGCTTGTCTTTCTCCCTGTGGTCATTGGATTTCTCCCTGTGCTCATTGGCTCTCTCCCTGTTCTGCCTGTCTTTCACCCTGTACTATTTGGCTTTCTCTCTGTGCTCATTTGCTTTCTCCCTATGCTGCTTGGCTTTCTCTCTGTGCTCATTGGCTTTCTTCCTATGCTCATTGGCTCTCTTACTTTGCTCATTGGCCTTTTCCCTATGCTACTTGTCTTTTTCCCTGTGCTCATTGGCTTTCTCCCTGTGCTGCTTTGCTTTCTCCCTCTGCTCATTGGCTTTCTCCCTACACTCATTGGATTTCTGCCTGTGCTCATTGGCTCTTTCCATGTGCTGCTTTTCTTTTACCCTTTGATCAATGTCTTTCTCCCTATGCTGCTTGTCTTTCTCCCTTTCCTCATTGGCTTTCTCTCTGTTCTGCTTTTCTTCCCCCCTGTGCTCATTGGATTTCTACCTGTGGTCATTTATCTTCCCCCCTGTGCTGATTGTCTTTCTCCTAGTTCTCATTGGCTCTCTCACTGTTCTGCTTGTCTATCACCCTGTGCTCATTGGCTTTCTCCCTATTCTGCTTGTCTTTCTCCCTGTGCTCATTGGCTTTCTTCCTGTGCTGCTTATCTTTCTCCCTGTGCTCATTGGCTCGCTCCCTGTGATGCTTGTCTTTCACCCTGTGCTCATTGGTTTTCTCCCTATGCTGCGTGTCTTTCTCCCTGTGCTGCTTGTCTTTCTCCCTGTGCTGCTTGTCTTTCTCCCTGTGCTCATTGCATTTCTACCTGTGCTCATTGGATTTCTCACTGAGCTCATTGGCTTTTTCACTGTGCTCATGGTTTTACTACCTGTGGTGCTTGACTTTCTCCCTGTGCTCATTGGCTTTCTCCTGTGATTCTTGGCTTTCTCCCTATGCTGGTAGTCTTTCTCCCTATGCTGGTTGTCTTTCTCCCTATGCTGCTTGTCTTTCTCCCTGTGCTCATTTGCTTCTCTTTGTGCTCATTGTTTTCTCCCTGTGCTCATTGGCTCTTTTCCTCTGCTGCTTGTCTTTCACCCTGTGCTTATTGGCTTTCTCTCTGTGCTCACTGGCTTTCTCCATGAGCTCAGTGTCTTTCTCCCTGTGCTCATTGGCTTTATCCCTATGCTGTTTGTCTTTCTCCCTGTGCTCATTGGATTTCTCCCTATGCTGCTTGTCTTTCTCCCTGTGCTCCTTGGATTTCTCCCTGTGCTCATTGGCTTTCTCCCCATGCTGGTTAGCTTTCTCCCTGTGCTCCTTGTCTTTCTCTCTATGCAACTTATCTTTCTCACTGTGCTCATTTTCTTTTTCCCTGTGCTGTTTTGTCTTTCTCCCTGTGCTCATAGGCTCTTTCCCTGTGCAGCTTGTCTTTCACCCTGTGCTCATTGGCTTTCTCCCTGTGCTCACTTGGTTTCTCCATAAGGTCATTGGCTTTCTCCCTGTTCTCATTGGATTTCTCCTGGTGCTCAATGGCTTTCTCCATGTGCTCATTGGCTTTACTCCTGTGCTGCTTATCTTTCTCCCTCTGCTCATTGGATTTCTCCCTGTGCTCATTGGCACTCTCCCTGTGCTGCTTGTCTTTTCTTTCACCCTGTGCTCATTGGCTTTCTCACTATGCTGCTTGTCTTTCTCCCTGTGCTCAATGGCTTTCTCCCTGTGCTGCTTGTTTTTCTCCCTGTGCTCATTGGATTTCTCCCTGTGCTCATTGGCTTTCTCACTGAGCTCATTGGCTTTCTAACTGTGCTCATGGTTTTTCTACCTGTGAAGCTTGGCTTTCTCGCTTTGCTGGTTGTCTTTCTCCCTGGGCTCATTGGCTTCTCTTTGTGCTCATTGTTTTCTCCCTGTGCTCATTGGCTCTTTCTCTGTGCTGCTTGTCTTTCACCCTGTGCTCATTCACTTTCTCTATTAGCTTAGTGGCTTTCTCCCTGTGCTCATTGGATTTCTCCATGAGCTCATGTCTTTCTCCCCATGCTGCTTAGCTTTCTCCCTGTGCTCGTTGTCTTTCCCTCTATGCTACTTGTCTTTCTCCCTGTGCTCATTTTCTTTTTCCCTGTGCTGTTTTGTATTTCTACCTGTGCTCATTGGCTTTCTCCCTATGCTGTTTGTCTTTCTCCCTGTGCTCATTGACTTTCTCCCTGTGCTCACTGGCTTTCTCCCTGTGCTCTTTGGATTTCTCCCGGTGCTCTTTGGCTTTGTCCCTATGCTGCTTGTCTTTCACCCTGTGCTCATTGGCTTACTCCCCGTGCTGCTTGTCTTTCTCCCTGTGATCATTGGCTCTCACCCTGACCTTCTTTTCTTTCACCCTGTGCTCATTGGCTTTCTCCCTATGCTGCTTGTCTTTCTTCCTGTGCTCATTGGCTTTCTCCCTGTGCTTCTTGTCTTTGTCCCTGTACTCATACGATTTCTCCCTATGCTCATTGGATTTCTCCCTATGCTGCTTGTCTTTCTCTCTGTGCTAATTGGCTTTCTCCCTGTGCTGCTTGTCTTTCTCCCTGTGCTCATTGTCTTTCTCTCTATGCAACTTGTCTTTCTCCCTGTGCTCATTTTCTTTTTCCCTGTGCGGTTTTGTCTTTCTACCTGTGCTCATTGGCTTTCTCCCTGTGCTGCTTGTCTTTGTCCCTTTGTTCATTGGCTTTCTTCCTGTGCTAATTGCCTCTCTTACTATGCTCATTGGCCTTTTCCCTATGCTGCTTGTCTTTCTCCCTGTAATCATTGGCTTTCTCTTTGGGCTCATTGTTTTTCTCCCTGTGCTCATTGGCTCTTTTCCTGTGCTGCTTGTCTTTCACCCTGTGCTCATTGGCTTTCTCCCTATGCTGCTTGTCTTTCTCCATGAGCTCATTGGCTTTCTCCCTGTGCTCATTGGATTTTTCCCGGTGCTCAATGGCTTTCTCCCTGTGCTCATTTGCTTTCCTCCTGTGCTGCTTTTCTTTCTCCCTCTGCTGATTGGATTTCTCCCTGTGCTCATTGGTTCTCTCCCTGTGCTACTTGTCTTTCACCCTGTGCTCATTGGCTTTCTCACTATTCTGCTTGTCTTTCTCCATGTGCTCATTATCTTTCTCCCTGTGCTGCTTGTTTTTCTACCTGTGCTCATTGGATTTCTCCTTGTGCTCATTGGCTTTCTCACTGAGCTCATTGGCTTTCTAACTGTGCTCATTCGCTTTTTCCCTGTGATGCTTGGCTTTCTCCCTATGCTGGTTGTCTTTCTCCCTGTGCTCATTGGCTTTCTCCCCATGCTGCTTAGCTTTCTCCCTGTGCTCGTTGTCTTTCTCTCTATGCTACTTGTCTTTCTCCCTGTGCTCATTTAACTTTTTCCCTGTGCTGTTTTGTCTTTCTACCTGTGCTCATTGGCTTTCTCCCTGTGCTGCTTGACTTTCTCCCTGTGCTGATTGGCTTTCTCTCTGTGCTCATTGTCTTTGTCCCTGTGCTCATTGACTTTCACCCTGTGATGCTTGGCTTTCTCCTTATGCTGGTTGTCTTTCTCCCTGTGCCCATTGGCTTTCTCTTTGTGCTCATTGTGTTTCTCCCTGTGCTCATTGGCTTTCTCCCTGTGCTCACTGGCTTTCTCCCTGTGCTCATCTTAATTTCTCCCTGTGCTCTTTGGCTTTGTCCCTATGCTGCTTGTCTTTCACCCTGTGCTCATTGGCTTTCTCCCCGTGCTGCTTGTCTTTCTCCCTGTGCTCATTGGCTCTCTCCCTGTCCTTCTTTTCTTTCACCCTGTGCTCATTGGCTTTCTCCTTATGCTGCTTGTCTTTCTTTCTGTGCTCATTGGCTTTCTCCCTGTGCCTTTGTCTTTGTTCCTGTGCTCATTGGATTTCTCCCTATGCTCATTGGCTTTCTCCCTATGCTGCTTTTCTTTCTCCCTGTGCTCATAAGCTTTCTCCCTGTGCTGCTTGTCTTTCTCCCTGTGCTCATTGACTCTATCCCTGTGCTACTTGTCTTTCACCCTGTGCTCTTTTTCTTTCTCCCTATGCTACTTGTCTTTTTCCCTGTGCTCATGGTCTTTCTCTCTGTGCTCATTTTCTTTCTCCCTATGCTCATGTTTTTTCTCCCTGTGCACATTGGCTTTCTCCCCATGCTGCTTGTCTTTCTCCCTGTTCTCATTGGCTTTCTCCCTGTGCATCTTGTCTTTCTCCCTATGCTCATCGGATTTTTGCCAGTGCTCATTGTTTTTCTCCCTGTGCTCATTGGCTCCCTCCCTGCACTGCTTGTCTTTCACCCTCTGCTCAATGGCTTTCTCCCTTTGCTCATTGGATTTCTCCCTTTGCTCATTGGATTTCTCCCTGTTCTCAATGGCTTTCTGCCTGTGCTCTTTCCCTTTCTCCTTGTGCTCACTGGATTTCTCCCTGTGCTCATTGGCTTTTCCCTGTGCTGCTTGTCTTTCTCCGTGTGCTCATTGGCTTTCTCTCTGTGCTGCTTATTTTTCTCCCTGAGCTCATTGGATTTCTCCCTGTGCTTGTTGGTTTTCTCACTGAGCTCATTGGCTTTCTCCCTGTGCTCTTTGGCTCTCTTCCTATGCTGCTTGTCTTTCACCCTGTGCTCATTGGCTTTCTCCCTATGCTGCTTGTCTTTCTCCCTGTGCTCATTGGCTTTCTCCCTGTGCTGCTTGTTTTTGTACCTGTGCTCATTGCATTTCTTCCTGTGCTCATTTGCTTTCTCACTGAGCTCATTGGCTTTTTCCCTGTGCTCATTGTCTTTTTGCCTGTGCTCATTGGATTTCTCCCTTTGGTCATTGGATTTCTCACTGAGCTTATTGGCTTTCTCCCTGTGCTTATTGGCTTTCTCTCCATGCTGCTTGTCTTTCTCCCTGTGCTCATTGGATTTCTCCCTGTGCTCTTTGGATTTTTCACTGAGCTTATTGGCTTTCTCCCTGTGCTCATTGGCTTGCTCCCTTTGCTGCTTGTCCTTCTCCCTGTGCTCATTGGATTTGTCCCTGTGCTCATTGGCTTTCTCAATGTGCTCATTGGCTTTCTCTTTATGCTGCTAGTCTTTCTCCCTATGCTCAATGGATTTCTCCCTCTGCTGGTTGTCTTTCTCCTTATGGTCATTAGCTTTTTCCCTGTGCTGCTTGGATTTGACCCTGTACTCATTGGCTTTCTCCCTATGCTGATTGTTTTTCTCTCTGTGCTCTTTGGCTTTCTCCCTAAGCTGCTTGTCTTTCTCCCTGTGGTCTTGGTTTTTCTCCCTATGCTGCTTGTCTTTCACCTGTGTCTGATGTCTATCTCATGTCTGTGTCCTATTTCTCTCTCATACCTATCTATCCCATGTCTGTGTGTCTTATGTCCCTATCATATCTCTTTCTCATGTCTGTCTGTCCCATGTCTGTCTGTCATCTGTCCGTCCCATGTCTGTCCATCCATCCATCTGATATCTATCTATCTATCTATCTATCTATCTATCTATCTATCTATCTATCTATCTATCCATCCGCTTTGCATTTTTGTTGCAATTTGCGTTTTTTGAGTCTACACATTTTTTGTTGCAAATGCAGTCTGACTTGCGATAGTGAGCTGGAGTAGATATGTTCATGAGGGGCTGGGCGGAAGGTTTAGGTGATGCAGGGGCAGCATAGTGAAACTTTGCCTAGGGCGGCTTAAAACCTTGCACCGGCCCTGGTTAAGCACTAGGGGGAGAGTTAGGTTTGGGGTGCGGGGAGGAGGAAGTTAGGTTTAGGCACCAGCAGGGCCGTAGCTAGTGTAGTGCGGCCGGTGCCATCGCACAGGGCACCACAGGCCAGTGGGCGCTGTTTGGGCCTGTCAAATTTATGTTTATTATCATTCTCACTTGTAGCTTCCTCTTATTTCATCACCAGCATCTCCTGGCCTCCCCTATCTTTTCCCTGGCCCTTCCCCATGAGGCCATTCCCCTTTATTGGGTGCCTTATGTCTCTTTAAAAAATGAGGGGGTGCCAATGCTCTTTCTGGCACAGGGCCCCAAAAAGTCTAGCTACGGCTCTGGGCACCAGGGAGGGAGAGTTCGGGTTAGGGTGCGGGGAGGGGGAGGTTAGGTTTATGCACTAGGGGGGAAGGTTAGGTTTAGGCACCAGGGAGGGAAGGTTAGGGTTAGTTGTATTACACTTAGCTACCTCTGTCGGGATCTTCACTGTATGGATACTGCTGTTGGTTATCTGACCAGCGGCATCCCGACCGCCGGCATCTCATACTCAACCCTTTTTGGACACGTGGGTCCTTCACCTTAACCTAGTGTGTACCCAGCCTTAGGTACTGCATTCTGTAGGCATCATCTAATGCCTTGGTTTGATACTTGCAGGTTACTGAAAGTGACACATAGGGACATATGTAATACGGTGAGAGTTTAGAAAATGTGAGAGTTTAGCAGTAACCTCTCACATTGGTCAAGTTTTATCATCAAAATGGGAAAATATCTGGATGAGATTTTAAATCGTGAGAGTTTTTTGAGTCTGAAAATATGCGAGTTTGTTCTGTTGCTTTGTTCTCTGACTCTCATTGGCCGAGTTTAAAAAGTGAGAGAAAACTCTCACATTATATAAACTATCACCCTATTACATTTGGCCCATAGTCTCTTGCCTATAGTGAAACTACACTTGATAAATTGTTACTATTTTCAGACTCATTCCTGGGACATTATACATTACCCCATAGGAGGGCCGCAAGGCTGAAACGTGTTGGGACACACAGAGTATCGAAGCATACCCCCTCAGCAACACTGCACCTCCGACTGCAAACATCCAAGTGTCACATGACCATTCCACCCACGTCACATGACCGCAGCCACCAGGTGCTTACCCGGAAGAGAGTGAAGAGACCACTGCACTGTAGGCAGCGGTCCTGTTACTGCCACAAAGATTCACAATCGGGAGGAAGGAAAGAAGTCACCGCGGCCTAGCCCACAACAAGCGCCGCTGAGCAGCTCCAATCCAACCAGCAGGCACCCCAGCAAGAGTTATGCAACCTCAACAGTCCAGCCGCACCAGGTGAAGCTTTTATATTGCACCTCAAAATAGGGAAGCCAGCAGTACTCCACTCCAAGCTCCTTCAAAGCAAGTCTGCAGGTAACAAGTGTTGTCATCCAGCGATCAAACCCCCTCATCCATAACCCCCCCACATCATTGGTCGGGACTATCATTTCTTGCCATTAACCAGCACTACCCCTCCAGTACCCAGCCTGGAACGGAATGGACCTATAGGTAAGCGGGACGCCGCTATCCTATATCATTGAATGAACTAGCATAGCGTCAATTCGCTAACCATCTGGACACTTCAGTGTGCATTTACCCTAATACTGTGTTTCATTTTATTGTCTATACTCCGTAGTATTGTCATTATTTGAGTGTATATTGTTGTGAGCAACCTCATTTGTACATTTATTACAGGGTTGTGATATTGTATTTCAGTCGATACAATCTTTTTCTACACCTGTATAATTTCTGTCACAAATATATGTATTACAATTCTGTGGTTGACACTGTGTTTAACCATTAAACAGATTTTTCACTCATTATCCATCCAAATCTTTATTAGCATAAGGTACACACACCACATATAGGGGTATAGCACGGTAAAACTTCGCTCTATGTAATTCCTGGAACAACCAAGTACTGGTGGACACATAGGTGCATATTTAGTAAATAATATTTGTGGGATATCTCAGAAAAGAGATGTTCTCTGGAAGGGGGGCATACCTGCAGAGGCTAAGTATCCACAGAATTTAATAACAAAATGGTGTTAGCCCATAGTAGACCATGGATTACTTTAATGCATTTGGCCCTAGCATGTGCTGGCTGACTGTCACACATGTAGAGTACACTCACCGGGTCCAAACTTAGATGCACAGTGATAGTGGTAGCTATCACTTTGTTTTTAGCCCTTCTGAATAAACCCAGTCCTAGTGCTCCAACAACATGTCAAACATTGCTAGTTGGGGCGTAATTATCACCTCACAATCTACTGTGGTTGATGATAAATATGCACCATAGAGTTCTATAGAAACAAGGGTTGCTGTACGTGAAGGCATCTTCAAGGTTTGCTTTGATAATTGATCAAGTGCACAAGTTTTGTTCCATCAGCTTGATGCAAACTACATACTTATAAGTCCTCAATTATACTGTCCCTGACCTCTTGGTATTTGATCTATCATAGGTTCATTAGTCAAAGTTTTATGATTGTGGTTTTATGAATTTATTTATGATTTCAATAAAAATTTTGTGTTTTTTTCCTAACCCATTTTATGTTCTTTAGAAATTAATCATATATTGACTTCAGGGGCATATCTATAATGGGTGCAGGGTGTGCGGTGCACACAGGCCCCTGGGTCCCCTGTGGCCCACACAGCGCACCCTGCACCCATACTTTCTAATACTTACCGCTCCTAAGTCCCACTTCGGCTCGAGAGGCGCTACAGAAAACGCCTGTAAAATGGCGGCCACTGCCATTTTCCCGGCGTTCTGCGCATATGTGCAGTAGGGAAATCGTCAGGAAAATGTCTGACACACCATGTTCCCAGGGTACTGCGCATGCACAGACTAGTGCTGTCTCTAGTTTTGGTCTTGTTTCTGTTTGTTATTAGATGGAAATGGCAATATCCTTTAATTAACTGAAGCTTCTTCATTATCAAATGAATTTATATTTATACACCAATAGGTTTGTTATATTATATATGTTTTTACACATTTGGTATCCATTTGAAGAGCACCTGATTCACATTTCTTTCTTGTTTGCAAAAAGAGAAAGCCCAACATTCCCATATGACTGACTGGATCATACAGCCCACCCCTACAATCTGCCTGTACCCAGGGGCGCCGAGAGGGGGGGAGGGTACAAATTACCCGGGCCCGGGTTTCCTGAGGGGCCCGGATCCAATGCCGCCCCCCTCCCTCATAGCAGCCCAGCACACAGCGTGTGCTGATCTGCAGTGAGAGACTGCTCGTGGCTGCTGCTCGTGGCTGCTGAGCAGCAGCCACAGCAATCTCCTATGCCTGTGGGGGGGAGCAATCACACTGATCGCATGCCCCCTGGCTTTGCGCCGGGCTGAGGGGGCTCAGAGTGCCCCCCTCGCCAGAGCGCAGCACCGCTCTGTGGCGCTGAAAATCTTTTTTTTCCCGAAGGGGCGTGGCCACACCTCCCGTGATTAGGCCATGCCCCCTGTTACCAGGGCCCGGTGCGGCTCTTGGCGGGCCTGCCTGTATCAATATGCAATATATAGCACTTATCCATGCATAGCAATACCTATTTCCTTATTGATTGTAAGCCTGCGAGCAGAGCCCTCTTACCTCTATGTCTATCTGTTATTACCCAGACTTTTATTACTGTTTGTTCCCAAGTGTAAAGCTCAACGGATTAAGCTGGTGCTATATAATGAACTGTTAATAAATAAATAAAAATAATAAATATGTCAGCTTGTGGGAGTTAGGCACAAGGCCGCCTCATTGCTAGTTAGAGGACTGTGGACCTCATTCAGAGTCGGTCGAAGCGGCCGCACGGTCGTACGGGAAAAGGGGCCGGATATTCAAATGATTCCCTCGCAAGTTGCGTCCCTAAGTTCGGATCGGTAGCTGGCCGACCAAGGGGAGGAAGCGGTCGGAATTCAAAAAAATACGCCCCCTTCTCGTACGCATTACACGTCATCTCCGGGCATATAAGGATTAATCGAGACCATCGGGAACCATCGGAACTGGTCGTAGAGCTTAAGGTTGACCATACCCTCTCTTAAGCTCTACGATCATATCAGTGTAAAAACCTCCCATGTCACATGTGCCATGACGCTACTTTGTTAATTATGCACTCCCATAAACCGTATGCACTCCCATAAAATGCCGTTCGCATAATTAGGCACGCCTCCGTTCGGATTTCCACTCCCCCGTTTTCAAGCACCTTCCCCTGTTACCACCCACAAACGCCGAAAATCTGTCACTCAAACTACCGACCTGGCTCTGTTCAAGGAGAGAGAAATTTCTGATCGTAGCGGCTAGTTTGCGCACGTGCATTGCGAACTTTACGCATGCGCAGTATAGCGAACATCGGTGGCGTACGACCGTGCGGCCGCTTCGACCGACTCTGAATTAGGTCCTGTTTGCTTAGTAGGAATCATGCAGGCAAGTCTTATATTTTTATTTTTCCATTTACTAATCTCCTATGTGGGAGAATCTTTGCCAATTTCCTACCACCAGCTATTAATAAGACTAGCTGCAAGCTATTTAAACATAACTGCTGGTCCTTGCCTCTTTTCTGTGTGCCTGCTGTCATGTGCCCCGTCTACCCCAGGAGATGGTGATCCCGTTGGGCTTTGTCCCTGTCCCTCACATTATATATTTTACAAGTTATTTACAGCAAAATCTCTTTGACTTATCCTTAGCATATGTTCCCAATAAATGAATTTTATGCAACAAACGTCTAATTAATGTCACTAAATGCTGCCAAATTGAATTTTGCCTGCAAACGCACAGTCTATTTTATACAAAATGATGATACAGCAGATACTTATGAAGCTTTACACTTACTCTAATATAATTAATCACCAACAGCTACTCTATAGCCAAAGCAGATACACTGGACCGGTAATAAACATTCTATTAGATACATTTTATTCCATCACATTGTATAAAGTTCTATACATTTTATTTTATGTATGGAATATTTTAGGCTCAATCCCTGCAGTGACAGGCTACAAATTAATGTCAATGTTTCAGTGCCCAAAGGCAAGAAAGAAATTCCTTGCCCACAGTCATGTAGAGTATATCTAGCTTCAAACTTCCAACCTGGCTCCTTCCTTCCCAGTTACTGTCACTGCTGTAAATCGTTCATCACTCAGCACAGACCCCAAAATGTCTTCTTCTTTTACTAGGGTAAAGAATGAACTCTGGGTAGTTAAGTGTCAGAAAGGTCTTCCTGTGGACCTCTTGAAAATATATAATACATAATGTCACTAAGGGGTCTATTTACTAAGACGGATAGAGAACAGAGATAAGGTACCAGTCAACCAGCTCCTAACTGTCATTTTTCAAACACAGCCTGTGACATAGCAGTTAGGAGATGATTGGCTGGTACTTTATCTCCGTTCACTTTATCTACATCCAAGGCTTAATAAATAGACCCCCATATGCTGTTACTGACCAGGCTCATCCATCCAGCTCGCTTTGTGTTCTATTATAGCTATGCATCGACTTCAATGTCCACTTTGGTGCCACTTGAGGTACAGTCTCCAATTACAGTGGCTTATTGCAGGATCTAACCTCCTAGGCTGCCTTCCCAACTATAGAGTCAGAACATCCAGGGTGTGTCTGCCTTCATCTAAGATGGCTACAGCACACTGCCACTACCATTGCCGGTTTTACAATAGACCATATGATGCAAACCTGCAACTGTTGCAGCTGAACCAGGTTCCACAAAAAGGGGCTATACACAATAATAATAGAGGTTAATGATATTTATATAGAGCACACATATTCTGCAGCGCTTTACAGAGAATATTTGGCCATTCAAATCTGTCCCTGCCCCAGTGGAGCTTACACTCTATATTCCCTACCATTCATTTTTGTTAGGAGCCAATTTGCCTACCAGTATATTTTTGGATTGTGGGAGGAAACCGAAGGAAACCCACGCAAGCAAAGGGAGAATATACAAATTCCACACAGTTAGGGCCGTAGTGGGTTTCGAACCCACGACCTCAGTGCTGTGAGGTAGTAATGCTAACCATTACAGCTTCTGTGCTGCTGATATACATTCGTCTTGGGAAAACAGCATAATTAGAATCTGGTAACTTGCAAAATGCCACTCGGACTACCGTGACTCACGTGATCGTTCTTGTCTTGGTGATGTTCGCTGTCCCGATCAGTCGTCCACTGAGAGTGAGTGCAGCAGCGCTCAGTACAGGTTTGCCAGAGAGTTTGGAGATTTTCTAAAAGCCTTGGCCAGAATTTTGGAGATAACGTTTCTTCCGGGTTTTTTTGGGGAGCAAAATATATATAAATATATATGGGAGCACGGAATCTTTTAAGTGCTTAGGGCCTCTAAAGGTCTTAGGGGGTCATTCAGACCCGCTCGCGAGCGCAGGACGCTCGCAAGCGGGTCAATGTTCCCCCAATGCGCATGCGCACGATGGAGGGAGCTCCGTCGTGCGCATACGCGAGACCCGGTGAGCGACGGGCTCTCCATCACTCCGGGTCTCGCACCAAAGGGGGCATGCTGTCGATGTTGATTGACAGCACGCCCCCTTTGGTGGGCGTGCCTGCCAGACAGAGGCGTTTCCATGGGAACGCCTACCGTCTGAAGCCGGCCCCACTGACATCACTAGTGATGTCAGTGGGAGTGATTTTGGCTCTGATAGAGCCAAAATCACTCCAGGGCTTGCGGCAGCGAGACCCTACCGCAGGGTCTCCGTCGCAAGCCCGATGGTCGCGATGGTCAAGACCATCGCGACCATCATCATGGACGCTCGCATATGCTGTGGGTAGTCACCCATAGCTATGCGAGCGGCCGGGAGGCCGCTCCATTTTCATGGAGGAGGGCCCTGTTTCAGAGCGAGCGCTCTGGTCAGAGCGTTCGGCTCTAAATCAGGCCCTTAATCCAGCTCTGACCATGGCTATACCTTTTACTAAACTTACACTGTAAAACTTGGTTACAACGACTTGTTTATAATCCAGACCTCCAAAACCTAGAATCACTTGAGCCAGTCCCCTGGCTGGATGAGATGCCCTGCTGGGAAGTGAATGATATTAAGCAGACATGTTACCATCCACCCACATACTAACACCAAGACATCATCCCCATTAACATTCCAGCCAAAAATGTTTCTACTATAATTATAATATAGTATTATGGATTTCTCTGCATTTTGTTTGTATACTAGTGTTTGGTCCAAATGTTATGCAGAAGGCAGTCACAGGGGCATATCCAATTAGCCGCGGGGTAATTTATCGCGCAGGTCAGGTTTCAATTAGCAGGGATTCCACGCGCGGGTGTCCCCGAGACCCAGCGCGCGAGTCCCCGCTGTTAGGCTTTACCTCGCACCTCATGTAGGTGCGAGGTAAAATCTGCGTGAGGCCGTCCTATTCTGTCTCGCGCGAGCATGAATTTCACACTGATTCCGCAGTTCTCGCGTGGAAGTCCTGTGTTTGGACGTGGGGAAAAAGCTATTTTATTGAATAGCTTAACCCCGCGCCACGGGACTTTCACCCCTCAATTACTTGCGGGAGAAGTCCTGCGGGTAATTGGATATGCCCCATAGATTGCAGTTGAACATTTTAAAGGCAGTGGGAGATTACAAGGTGCTGCTGGGGAGTGTAATTATAGCAAGGACACGGTTATTTGTAAAAGGGACTGGAATACCATCTTATGGCCTTTTTCATCACGGATGGCAACTGCAACAGCGTACGCAGATTGGCCGATGGTGGGTGCTGCGCATGCGCCAGGCAACATTGCAATCATACTGCAATCACATATGCAAATACAAAGCCATCGCAGAGTGAGAGATGGGACGTCAGCGTTTGGGGGAGGTGACGAGGGAGCGGTCGGAGTAACGTAAGCATGCCTGTCCGTTTGAATGCCGTTTCCTGGGCGAGCATAAATAAGCCCCTGCGACGGCATTCGCAGCCTGAGTACTCACTGGGTGCGATGAGGTTAGCAATTTCTGAGACAGGTCAGACGTGCTGTAATTCTGCTTTTGGATCTGATGTTACTCGATGTTACAGATGTATACGCAGGATTGCGAGGTCTTACGGATGTGAGAAAGCGGTAGTGGGCGTCTCTATGCTGGCTGAGCGGTTGCAAACATTGGCATATTTTGGCAGCAGAACTGCATGTGTAGTCGCAGCAGCGTTCGCAATAGCGATCCGCAATGAAACAGTTGCAGGGCTCAGAAAGATCTGCTGGTTATGCTGTTGTCAACTGTGTTAATCCTTTGGTGGTCTCCACAGCCTCCTGTGAGGCAACAGCTGCTGCCACAAATTTGTTGTACATGGGAACAACTGTCCTGGCTCTATATCCAGCAGTCAAGTAGCCACAAGAGTCCTCTCAGTCCTTTAACAGAGGAATAGCAAAGAATAGACAACGCTCACAGATAGGAACAATTTAATACATATAATTAAAATATTACATGCGCATAGCGCCGTTCCCCGTGATAAAAACCGGATGAGTAAGACAGTGCAGATACACTTCTGAGGAAGCCGCTGAGCGTTAAGGAGGCGGAGAACGCGTAAAGTGAAAGACTACATCTGATCACACTGCACTTGATCATACAACCAGCTGGTTCAAATATATATTTTTTGCATCTCCCGGCAGAACGGTGAACTGTGAGTACAAGCTAATTTTTTTGAGCTGAGGATTGGATTTGGTTGGTCCTAATACTTCCACAGAGGTGGATTTAAACCTGTGATGTATGTGGCTAAATAAGTCCTACTGCAACGCTGTCTGAAGTATTTCTTGGCATTAATCATGCTTGCTGCTACTAACAAATAACCGTACATCTAATAGGATCTATATCCAAACCATCCATCTGTTCACTTGCTGGAGCTCTGCTATAAGATATAAAGTATATATGGTTGCTCGGATGATTGATGATTTGTTATATGACTAACACAAGCTATATAACTGCTGTTTATGCTTCACTAACCAACTAAACAATAACTATGTGCCAAACTGTGCTTGATTACTAACACAAGCTACGTTGTAGCCATCATTGAAGCCTCATCCATATTACATTCTTAATTGAAGGAATTTATTTATTTTTTCACTGACTGGCCGTTTTTTTTATCTTGTTCTTTTGATCTTGTATTTATTGATTTTTTTATTTTTTGTCATGGTATTTATGTAATATTTTAATTATATGTATTAAATTGTTCCTATCTGTGAGCGCTGTCTATTCTTTGCTATTTCTTTTTATATATAGGTGTTATAGCATATACCTATACTTGGACAGCAGCTATATTTTAGGGTTTTTATTATTGTTATTGTCCTTGTTAATATTATCATTATTGGGAATTGTGCGCTTTTATCCTTTTTGCTTGTGTTCTTTAATAGAGGACTAGTCCTTTGTAAACAATATATCATGGGCAACACGCAGGGTATAGGGGTTAGTATTACTGCCTGACAGCATTGAGATCATGAGTTCAGTTCCCACTGAACTAAGTTCCCACTCATGGCTTTTCTGTGTGTGGACTTTGGGCCTGATTCAGACTTGGGAATAGAAGGCCTGATTCAGAGCCGGATGCTCTAACCAGAGCGCTCGCTCTGAATCAATGCCCTCCTACCTGAAAATGGAGTGAGCATATGCGAGCAGCCAAAAAGATGGTCGCGATGGTCAAAGACCATCGTGACCATCGAGCTTGCGACAAGACCCTGCGGTAGGGTCTCGGTGACCGCAAGCCCTGGAGTGATTTTGGCTCTATCAGAGCCAAAATTACTCCCACTGACATCACTAGTGATGTCAGTGGGGCAGGCCCCAATCGGTAGGCATTCCAATGGGAACGCCTCCGTCTGGCAGCCACACCCCCAGCATGCCCACCAAAGGGGGCGTGCTGTCAGTCACCATCGACAGCACGCCCCCTTTGGTGCGAGACCCGGAGCGACAGCTTGGCTGTCGCTGTCCAGGTCTCGCGCATGCGCACGACGGAGCTCCCTCCGTCTTGCGCATGCGCATTGGGGTAACATCGACCCGCTTGCGAGCGTCCTGCGCTCGCGAGCGGGTTTGAATGACCTCCTGAGGCTTAAAGGGCATATATTGACCACCAGTGATGGTGCTGTAGAATGGGAATATGATCTATATTACACCAGGGATAATATAGATCACTGGGCCATATATTGCACTTGTCCATTGGGTCTGGACTTTATTACATTTGACACCAAAGACTGATCTCTGTCTTATACACTGGATACCATGGTATGGACATAGTGTATGACTCTTTGATAAATCCCCCAAAGTAGGGACAAAACGCGTCGGAGGACCCCCACTTGTCACTACTTAACTTCTGCCTACAACCGTTTGTGTGCACTGGATCAATCATTGCTACATTGTCATTCATATGGTCTGTATCCACAGCAGACATTTTGACTGTCTGCAGCTGTGAGTTTACTCCCAATGGCTCCCTGTGGGGTATTTGACTGCTTGCATGCTTCGAATTTACAGCAACCATTATGGTGATCTGTCTCCCAGTATGCTAGCTCAGTATCAACTGCAATGTTACACTGACATCTCCAAAAGTTAGCACAACTGCAGCCACTGTGGTACATTGATATACACACAGGGCCTGATTCAGAGTCGGACGCTCTGACAGAGTGCCCGCTCAGAATCAGGGCCGGCCTTCTGTTTTTTTCGAAAGGCCTCCTGGCCTCCTGACCACCCACAGCTATAGCGAGCGGCCATGATGATGGTCAAGACCATCGCGACGATCAGGCTTGCGACGAGAACCCTTGTGGTAGGGTCTCGTTGCCGCAAGCCCCAGAGAGCTTTTGGCTCTAACAAAGCCGAAAGCTCTCCCACTGACATCACTTGTCAGAACTTTTGATTGAGTTCTACTGAGCTAGCTACGGGATTCCAAATATATTGCATCAATTGATGTGAATTACAATCCTTGAGTATCACACATTGCAAATTTTTATATTGGTAATACCAGATTTTTTAGGATCCACCTCCTTCAGGTTTCAATATGTATTGTAGTATAACATTGATTTATCTGTTTTATATTTAAACAAAAATTTTTGTAGACATTATCATTGTCTTATATGTGATATTTATTATGTGACTGGTCATATTGTTGTTTTAGGATATTAAATTTCCTTTTATTTTTTTACAAAAAGTACTGTGGTTTATTTCAGTCTAGTCTTTTTTATACTTTAATTAGCGCAGAGAATCTCAATTATTAGTTTTTGTCCATAGAAACCCACATGATGATCTGAAGCCTGTGTGTGGCTTCTTGTCCGTGGAAACCCAATCTGTGAAGGTCCCAGTGAACAGTTCTTGTGTTGCTTATAGAGGCAGTTTGGAACTCAGTAGCAAGTGTTGCAACCAAATTTTTTACACGCTATGTGCTACAGCTGCCCTGTTTTGCTTGTGACATATTGCTTCAAAGCTGTCATTGCTTCTAGTTATTTCAACTTCACAATAGCAGCACTTACAGTTGACCAGGGCAGCTCAGAAGAGCAGAATTTGACTAGCTGATAGTTGGAAATGTGGCATCCTATCACAGTGCCACATTGAAAATTAATGGGCTCTGCAGTGTGACCCACTCTACTGCTAATGTTTGAGAATTGCAAGGCTGTTTGATTTTGTGCAATGGGTGTGGCTGAAATGGCCAATAACACTAAATAGAGGATGTGTCAGCATTATAATGTATAATAAACTGTATATATTAGAATTGTAGACTATGATTGCTGTCCCTATGAAGAGACTTCTGATACTCCATCAATATCAGCCCTTGCCTTATTTTATTGCAATACCTGATTTTTTTTTTTATTATTCCTGTTATTTCTATTTTTTCTCTGCTGTTTTTCACCAACAGTAAACAGCCTGAAACCGGCTCTAGGGGTGTTCAACCAGTGCGGCTGAACAGGGGCGTCACTCCATAGAGGCACAGTCCTCCCAACCATCCTGATTTCAGCATTCCTTGGAGTGTTTGGGAGGTTGGGGACACTCAGGCACTGCTACAGCTCTGCTTTGCCAAGAGAAGAGCGGTGCCAGTGAAGCTGAAAGGATGCCGCACGCATGCAGGGAGATGGTTGCTGATGGAGTGCTGGGTTCACCCCCAGCATGATGTAAAATGGGAGGCGTGCCTTACGGACATGCCCAAAAATGACATCATCTAGGGGCATGGTCTATGGACCACGCACCCTTTTTGGATGCACGCTGCTTAGCCATGCACTCGAGGTGTGGGGGCGCCAAACAATAATGGCACAGGGCGCTACTCCACCTGGAGCCACCACAGTTTGGTTTTTAATGAAAAGTGTCCAGACGCCCATGGTAGCCAGATTCGCTGGCTTAGGCTAAAGCAAGTAGCCGCACTACTTAATACATAGGTCCACTCTTATTTTAGTTCTCAGCTGCAATTGTCATCATTAGTAGCAACATTTTCAGCTACCTTATGTTGAGTGCAAGAGATCTGCCAGAAGTAGGCGTTCCTTCACTGTGCGCATGCCTCAGAATAGCTTGAAACTCTGAGTACACACCCATTAACCAACGACGAAACGGATCTCTTGTATGCGTTTCCAAGGTAACCTCCTAGTTGCCAAGAAATGGTGCGTAAGCATTTGTGCTACACAGAAACAGGCCCATTATTGAACACTCTGTTTGTTGGTTTGCTTCCATTACCCTCTTTATCCATTATATAATGAGGTGTGTATTTGTGTTAGTTTTATAAAATAGTAGAACTGTCTGCACTTTTATTTTGTAATTGCTACTGTTTGACCCTCTAAGCCAAACCATGGGATTTCTTGGAAATGTGCTTGTTTACTCTGATAATCCTATGTCTTGTTGAATAGTAAGCTCCTTGTTGCCTGGAATAGAAGAAGCAGTTCAGCAGGGGAAACAGTTTCAATTATAAACAATTTAAAACTACATTTCTTACATTGTGATACTTTAAGGTGACACAAGTCTGCATCAATGAGATTTGTGTTTGTTTATCCTTCGTCTTAAACCACACAGACTATAGTAGAAATCTAAAATATATTGTATGTTTATTACAGTGTCACACAGTTCCTCAATGTCAGAGTAATATTTAAAAATGATACTTAATTGTGAAAGGAAACCACAGAGTGACAATAATTTAGTGTGGATCATCACTAAATTGCAGCATTATTATCCTCTAATCTATCACTGAAGTAAGCAGAAAAATGATGCCTCTGTTGGGCAGTTTAATCCCTGCTCTTTTTGGAGCTGGTTACTCTTTCACATTTAGAATTCATCAATTGCAGGAAAAATAATGAAACCTTCCCCTCTCTCTCATATCCATATTCATAAATTATATTTTGTTTATTGAAATAAGAAATTTGGATACTGATTGTGAGTTGCATGCAACATTTTAATGCTGGTTATTTTTGTATAGCTCTTTAGTGTGCTACCATTGGACATACTAGTGCTTAGTCATTGGAGGCCAGTCTTAATGTAAAAGGGACATATAATAGGTGGAGGCTCCAAAGGGGCTACAGCACAGTTCAAAATTCAAATAGGGGAGTCACAGCAACTGCCCTTCCAAATGCTGCCAAACATTGCCAGCTGGGACTCACTGGCAGTTGGTGCGGCTCCACTATTTGAATTTTGGACTGTGCTACAGCCCCACATCTGGAGCTGCCACTGCATATAATGAATATACAAGTAGTTTATACATTCTCACTTTTTGCCATTTAAGTGTAACCCTGGCTCACCATACACTTGGTTAGGGTAACCAAATCTTCCTTTCGGGGCCGCCACCCAAGTCTCTGGTGCACACGTACCCTTTGATGTAGACTTGGGAACACTTCAGCAGGTAAATAAATTATGGCAATACAGCACACTTTTGCAATAAATGGCATTCACACGAATAACCACACTTAAGAGGATGGAATAGTTTATTAGTTAGGAACTCTTCTCCTCCATTTTCGCTGGATATATTTATTTCCGTACAGAATGAAAGCAAAGATGTATCTTTAATCTTACATTAGAATATGTTATTCAGATATTATCAATGCACATATCATTTGGACATTTCTTCCACTTGGAAAGTCAAACATACTAATAAACTGTTAATGGGTGCTATGAGGCTAAATTTGTAAGCTAAGGTACTAATTAAGAACAAAGTTTAGGGGTCTAGTTACTAAGCAGTGTTAGGAGACAGAGTGAAAAGGTGCCAGCCAATCAGCTCCCAACTGTCATCTCACAGGCTCTGTTTGAAAAATTACAGTTGGGAGCTGATTGACTGGCACCTTTTCACTTTCTTATCACTTTTCACTCTGTCTCCTAACACTGCTTAGTAAATAGACCCCTAAGTCTAAAAAATACACTTGAAGTGATAGACTCTATATTCCTACTTATATTGATAGTCTCCTGCTGCATTGATAACTCACAATTACATTAGTATCTGTTATCCATTAGAACATTCCCCTTATACTAGATTGTTTTATGTAGCACATTCCCAATCCAAATCCCTACATATACCCTCAACCACGCATTAAGGTAATCCTGCCACACTATACAGATTATGGCAAATATATGTATTTATGCCTCTAAATGTTCAGCAAATTTCAGCCTTTATGGACATTCACTAGTTGGTGCACATGTATTGTAGACTCGTGGTTGGTGACAGTCAGAGATTCTTTTATTAACTCTCCTATAGTGTCATCCACAATAAAAGGTACTCGCTAGAGGCTTCTATTTCCTCACCTAGGGGTAAATTTACTAAGATTTGTGTTTTGGCCATGTTTGTCAATGTTTAAACACAGGTAGGAAGTTGAACAATTAAACATGGGGGAGAAGGTTTATAAAAGAAATTTACTAAGCTCCCGTGTTTGAAGGGATTGTGTTTTTCAGTGGTGTATGTGATCGTTCCTACCCGTGTTTCCTGCCCGTGTTTCCCTAATACAAAACTCCTGAACAAGCAGCCTGCACATATCAGTGATATACGTGCAGGCTACTAGTGTGTATTAATGTTTAAATGAAGGGTTAATTTATTAAAAAGAATAATGTGGGGTTCCCCTCAAAAGCATTACCAGCATCAGGCTACGGGAGCCAGTCCTGGTTGTAAAAATACAGGGGGAAAAGTGTATAGGGTCCCCCATATTTTATGAACCAGCACTGGGCTCTGTGAGCCAGTCCTGGTTTTAAAAATATGGAAAAAAAATGGCATGGGGTTCCCCATATTTTTAAACCAGCCTCGAGCTCTAACTAGCCAGAGTGTAATGCCACAGCCACGGGGCCCTTTCACCGGGTCACCCCGGCAAAAGCATTAACACCCCATGCTAGTCAGCCAAAGCTGGGGATCCCAGGGGAGGTGGGGACCCCCCAATAAAGAGGTTTCCTCATACATCTCTTTCCCGGCAAATGACAGAGACCTCATGGGTAATGTAATTGCCGGGCCACCAGCCAATCAAAGGCTGCTCTAGAGTAAGCAGCCGCTGATTGGCTGTGAGCCATGTGGCTGTTGATTGACACATTTTGTCCCCCATATATTTAGAACCAGGACTGGCTCCCGGGGGCCCGGGGCTGGTTATCATTTTTGGGGGAAACCCCACATCACTTTATTTTGTTCATTAGAGGCAGAAACACACATGGATCACACTGATCTGTGTATGTTTCTGCAATACATGCTGCTTAAAACTTCTATATTTTAACCGAGTTTGCTAAAATTACACCCATGATTATAACCACGATTCTTGCCAAATTCCCATGTTGTATTCCTATCTATGGAAAGTACTGCTGTGTTTAAATGATGGTGTATGAATTTCTATTTGTATTTACGGGTGTATTTTAACTTTGGATTCAGCCGTGATCACCTCTGAAAATACAGAAAATACACCCATTTTTGCCATAGTACATTTCCGTGTTTGTTAAATGCCAAAATATGACTGTGACTGCAAATTCAGAACAACACGGGGCTTAGTAAATTACACCCTAGAGGTGAGGTTCCAACTCAGTTTATTGGTCAGTTATTGTCATTTTTGTCCTAGTGGAATTAATCTCTATTTAGATTTCTTTTATCATAGTGGATATAAATATGAGAGTTAGCTTGTAGCATTAGAATAAGTATTCCCATTTAACTGCATATGGATGTATATACATGTGGTAATGCAGTATAGTTAACTGGTTAAAGCTTCTTACGTTCGTTCCTGTATATTGTCAACTGAACAGAGCTGTTGAATAATAGATGTCTGACTTGGTCTAATGAAGTAGTTGTCAAATATGAAGTATTTTATTTTTGTAGCAGGAATGTGTATACTGCATCACTTTTACACACCTCAATGTACAGATGATTGCTGTGCTTGATTAGTACCTCCCAGTCTCTTCAGCTGAACTATCAGGTATGCTCTTCTTCATACACAGAGGACTGTCAGCTGCCTCCCTATCACTTGTTGCACTGGTGAAAGCTCCTGCCCAAAGCTGCACCTCTAGCTCCACCTCCAGAGCAGGTTCTTCAGCTCCCCTGGCTATGACAGACACTTGGTCTGTCCCTCCTTTTAATGTTAAGGATTGCCAATCCTTCACTTTACAGGGTCTGCTCCATAAGGTAAAGAAACTCGCCCAGACCTCAGTGCTGCCTTGGGGGGCTGTCTATTGCTTCTGCCTCCTCTCCTTAGGTAGTTGGCTCCTCTCATTGTGGGCTGCTTTCCCAGAACACCACAGTCTCTGGCTAGCAGGTATGCAGCTGCTCTCTTCAGTTACCTCAGACCAACTGTCACTCTTCTTGCCTCAGTGCTATTTATAGCTCCACTTTGGTTGCCATATGCAGAGAGACTGGTCTGAAGCCAGTGGATGAATTGAAACTGGGACTGAGGTGAGTACTTGTCACCAGGGGTAGATGGGGTTGGGCAGGTTAGATCGGAATACAGTGCACCGGCGGCTGGCTTATAAAAATATCACAAATTTACCAACTGGCCACAGCTGCAGGGGGGAGGGTTGGCGGGCCCCTACAAGCTTCAGGCCCTTGGGCAACTGCCCAACAAGCCCATTGGAAGAGATGGCCCTGCTCACTGCCACCTAAATCCCAGCATATGGGGCTACTGGATAGCTGTAGAAGACAGCTGCATTTATAGTATAGTGTATAATATAAGTTTAGTCCTTTTTCCTAGTCCCTAATCATTAGTAATACTGCATTAGAAATAAAATACTCTACACCTATACATATAATATACTGTAAAATTATTATTTACAAAACTAAAATCAATTTATTTTACATATAACAAAGATAACCACTGCCAAAAGGAGGTTACACTCTTCCCCTGGTGCATTGGCAAATCAATTTTCTTTAAAAAATGTTCCAGTGCACCACCAATAATGCATACATGCTAATATATCCTAAACAATATAATATTCAGACCCATGAATTCATTGTCAATGCATATAAGTATTATACCTTCATTCAGAGGTTCCCAAACTTGTTCCTAAAGGCACCCTAACAGTCAAGGTTTTGAGGATATCCATGCTTGACCACAGGTGACTTAATTAGTATCTTGGAGAGTTTGGAAATACTTCGCTAACATATGACAATGTGATACATGCTCAAATAAGAAGCATAGAATAGAGAGACAAGTGATAGTTCAAACAAGGAGTGCTAAATATAAAAATATTTTTTTAATAAAAATAAAACCTAATAATACACAATAACACACATTACAAATTATAAACATCAAACTGATGAAGAGTAAATATAGCTGATTCAAAAAATTGTATTTTTATCCCCTAGAGGAGATCACCACTGCAGTAGGTGTCTCCCAATGAACATCAAAATGAAAAAGGAATGACGTACATAAATAGTGGAGTAGGATTATAATTGTGGTCTGAGTCGGGGTTTAGTAAGTGCTGGAGCTGATTTGGAGAAATATTCACTTTAAATCATTCCTTGTCTGCTGTTTAGTTCCACAAAGCACAATGTCTGTAGACCTCACAGCCCAAACGTATGGTCTAATAGAGCATAAATCAGATGCTTAATACTTTAAGTCTTTCTGAGATAATTTCATGCATGTGTGTGGAACAACAGACATTGATAAATGAGTTCAAGCTAAGCAGAATGTACCTTATCGCCGGCCGGCTAGAAGGGAACAAACAGCCATCTGTACATTCCAAAGAACACATGACTTGCCAGCGTTATAAGGTAAAGGCTGGATACTAAAAGCTGCTGATGTTCTAGACCGCTCCTGACTTCAGAGGGTATACACCGGCACTGTCCACCGCACTCCTGACTCCTTAGTAAGTCATCAGTTTGACAAGTATGGACCCTTACGCATTTCTCAACTCTATAAACCAGTGGTTTCATCAGAGGGTAACTTAATTAGTACCTTAGTCAATTTTATTTAATCACATGTCCTCAATCATGGATATCTGTAAAAACTGAACTGTTGAAGTGCCTTGAGGACCATGTTTCGGAACCTCTGCGTTATTTCAATCTTTCAAGTTGATGACCAACTAGGGAGGAATGGAGGTCAATTTCTTGCCTACCCTCAGTAGTCTTCTCTTGGGCTTTTATTTCAGATTCTTCTTATTGTGCTTTCTCCCTGCTTTGCTACAATTTGGCTGGCCCACATAGGTATGCATCCCTCTCTTCATCCTCTGTTCTGAATATACCTCTCTTATTTTTGGCTGGTAACAACATCTGCAGATCCCTTGTTGGCTCGAAGAAAATCAACTCTCTTTTTCCGGAACACCTCCAGGGCCAGTCCCATGGACTGCTTCACTCACCTTCACTCATTATACTACATCAAACTGTACTCTGTCTCCAACAATCTGCAGAAGCTTCATGGAGTTATTATTTGTTGTAACATTCCAGTAAACAAAGACATCTCCTCGGTTGTCATGTCTTTTAATGAAGCCATAACCTCTTCTTACATGTAACCATATAATGGTGCCTGCTATTCTAGAGGTGGTACCTCTTATCTCACCTAAAAATGGTGATGCTAAAGGCATGACAACACCTTTTTTGATGAAAAAATAGTTATGTCTTTTTTGGCTAATTTACTGAAAAGGTTTCCACTGAGACATCATAGATTACTCATGTTGTTCTGTCAGTATCATTTAACATGTCCTTGTACGAATCAATGAGGATCAATGTGAGTAGATAATTTACTAAACTGGGGTAAGCTTAGCATATAAATCATAATGCCTGCTAAGGCTGGTGTTAGAGATGTCTGATAATTGTACCTCTGACCACCAAATGTCACTGTGTTTTGAGTACTTGCTCTCAAGATGGTCAGTATTGCATCAAGAGAATCCATCTTGGATCCTTTCTCCTTTGTTAAATATGTCTGATATTCTTACCTCCAGCCACCAGAGGTTGCTGTGTTTTGAGAACTTGCTCTTGAAATTGCCCTCATCCAAGATGTCCAGTATTGCATTAAGATAATCCATTCTGTACCCTGTTTCCTGTTTGGGCCAACAAAAGGCAGCTTCCTGTTTGAAACTTTGCTTGAGTATTCTGCATGCTCAGCTCCAGCTACTTGTTGCTGTTACCTTGTACTTCTGAAAAACTTACCTTTAGTACTGACCCGACTACATCTGACTACCCACTTGTATATCTAATCTGGCCATTGGACTCCAGGTAATAACACCAATATTGCAACACGATACTCAAGCCTTCTAATGGAGCACATCCTGCTTATTGAATGCCAAGCAGAGCTGAAGTTGCTGAAAGATAGCTTTATATCTCTTGACTTTCAGCTTAAGCAAGAAGTACAAGTTATTTTACAAAAATCTTTTCATGCATATGGTTTCCTGGCATTTCTAGCTAAAATGTCTCAATATGAAAATTGTATGAGTATAAGAATATTGGAGAATCATTCACCACCATTACATTCATCATCTTTTCTGCTACTCTTCCCCACCAGCCCGGTTTGGAGGTGATCCCAAGTGTTTCTGTGGATTTGTTAATCAAGACCAGATGCACTTTCAACTGCATGAATCCCATTTTCAGTCTGAAAGATTAAAGATTTGATGCTGCTTAATTATGTTGCTGTTGTATGAGGATCTCCTTATATTGAATCTTCTAATCCTATATTAGAGACTTTTGATAACTTTCTCAAAGCAATGAAACAAATCTTTGATGATCCAAATTAGAGGTATACAGCTGAAAAGGCATTATTAAAATCACATCAGGGAAAACACTGGCAGAATATGCTGCAAAATTTTGAAAGATAGGTCTTGGACACTGCAAGAAATCCAGAGGTGCAGCTATCTGTTTATTGTAAGTGATTGCCTGAGATGATTAATTGGCCCGAGCATATGTACCTACCGAAATACAAGCTTTTATAAAACACTGCATTTGCATTGATGCTCGGTGAAATCCTAAATGTATTCTAATTATTGGGAACCTACAGCTCCAAATTATTATAGGGATTCTGAGGTCAGGCCCAGTAAGGAATTTGAATATGAACACATGCAAGTGGACACACTTCATAAACGAAGTCTCAGTAAAAGAAAGGAGCAACGACGTCAAGAGAACTTGTGTCTTAATTTTGGCAAACCTGGACATTATGTATTAAATTGTCCCAGAAGGCCCCAGAAAACATGTCTTATTCTCTCTACAAAGTATAATAATAATTGGTTCACATTGGATTTATACTTTGGCCATGGTAGATTCTGGAGTGAATGATAATTTCATGGATATCATGTTTGCTACGAAGACCCACATTGAGTTTAGAGAAAAACAGGTACCCATATTAAAACTGTAGATGGTTCCCCCTTGAACTTTGGAATGGTAACACATAAAACAACCCCAGTAGTAATCGAGCCAAATCACCATGAGACTCTAACATTTCTTCTTATCTCTTCCCCTCAGTTTCCTATCATACTGGGAATTCCTTGGTTGGATGCAAATAATCCATCAATTAACTGGGAATTATAGACCATTTCATTTTCACAAGAGACTTGTGCTCCAGATATTAACACTGAATCCTTTCCTGCAGACTTTCCTAGAGGTGAATTACATTTTTAATTCTTCTACAAAGGTGCTGAAACAATTACCTCCATAATATGAAGACCTTTCTAATGTCTTTGATGAGAAGAATGCTGAAAAATTACCACCTCTTAGACCATATGATTGCCCAGTGAATTTGTTACCTGGGGCTCCTATACCCTTTGGAGGCACCTATCAACTAGTTGAACTTGAATTAAAGGCTCTCAAGGAATATGTGGATGAAAATTTAGCCAAGGGTTTTATTCATCTGTCCACATCTCCAGCTGTATTTTGTTTGTGAAGAAAAAGGATATCTCATTATGACCATATGCTGATTATAGTGAATTAGATAACATTACAATTAAGAATCATTATCGTCTTCCACTTATTTCTGAATTGTTGGAAAGGGTTTGCTCAGCTAAGATCTTCACGAAATTAGGTCTTCGATGTGCATACAACTCAATCCATATACAAACCAGCTATGAGTGGAAAATTGCTTTTCCAAGCAAATATAGACATTTTGAATACTTGGTGATATCCTTTGAATTGTATAATGCATCTGCTACATTTCATAAATTATATCTTTAGGGATTTGGTAAGAAACAATAAATGAATCACCTGCGCTAAAGGTAAATAGGTATACACATAAAATATATAAATACCACTGATGGACAATGAAATTAAAAATATATGATATTTATTACATAAAAATTAATATATTGATCTGAATGAGCATAAGGTGCTCAGGAATAGTAAAAGGGCTGTATGCATTGATATAACATAGGAAATGTCCACTTGAATTCGCTCCTAGTGAAAGAATACTGTAAGCCTTTGGTAATAGGACTTGCTCTCCTGATGAAGCTGAGCGACCATTGCTCAGGGAAACGCATTGAGTTTTTATCTTGATCCAGACTCCAGTGACCTATTGGACCTTTTTGGACTTTTCTTTCAGCCTTGGAAACATCTATGCAGCTTCAGAGGATACCTTCATACTTGTGCTTCAACACAAACACTTTGTGTGCTGGATGCCAGAAGATTCCCCCAGGACTACATTTCCATCATTGGTAAAGTTCTGCTGCTATTTATTAACTTTGAGAATGAGAGCAAGTCCTATTACCAAAGGCTTACAGTATTCTTTCACTAGGAGCAGATTCAAGTGGACATTTCCTATGTTATATCAATGCATACAGCCCTTTTACTATTCCTGAGCAACTTATGGTCATTCAGAGCAATATATTAATTTTTATGTAATAAATATCATATATTTTTCATTTCATTGTCCGTCAGTGGTATTTATATATTTTATGTGTATACCTATTTACCTTAAGCATAGGTGTTTCATTTATTGTTTCTTACCATTTCCTTTAGTGGGCCTAACAACCCCATACACCTGCAGCATCAGGTCAGCGCGTTAGAATTGTTTATATTTTAGTATCTTTAGGGTTTTAATTTACCAATTTGTCGTAATATATTTATAGAGGTGTGCAAATTATTAGACTCAGCACAATTTTTTTCCTATTTCATAGTCTTCCAGACTTTCTGGCCACAAATTTAGACTGTAAAACTGTTTTGCAATGCAATGAGGTATTTTCATGTGTTAACTAAGATTCTAGGTCATCTATTTAAAAAGAATTTGGTAGGAAAATTTTGTTTCTTAATTATGGCAGCCTTGGCAGAAAATAACATAGATGTCCTTTCCTGGTCAGGTAACAACCCAGATTCAAATCCAATGAGAATCTTTGGGCAATTGTAAAGAAAAACTCAAGAAGAAGACGACCACCACCAAGACTGGCTTCAAAGAAGAACTTATCCGAATATTGCATAAGGGATGAAGTCATCATGAGAAACTGTGAATCTCTTATGAACATCAGCCAAAGCATATCAAAATGATTATAAACTACAAAGGATTTCATACAAAGTATTAATAGTTGTAAACAGTGTGTCGATAAAAGTTTTATTTAAAAAAGTGTGACTTTGCTTTAAATTCCTTGTTTGAGTCTAATAATTTGCACTCCTCTGTAGATGACCAATAAACTAAGAAGGATTATCCTTCCATTGGTCTTCTTTTGTCATCTTGTATAGACGTAGACCCCAGAATGGAAAAGCTGATGCCCTATCTAAGCATATGTTGAAGACTTATCTCAGGTTGAGCCTGAAGTGACAATCCTCTCCAAGTCAAATTTCCTCTGAGCTATTGGAACTGGTGAGATGTTGCTGGACATTAAAGAAGGATACAAGACAGATCCTATCCTTTGAAATCCTCCACCACTTTTACACTTACCCTATTAGGGTTTATTTACTAAAGTGAAGGTTTTTAGAAGTGGAGATGCTGCCCATAGCAGCCAATCAGATTCTAGCTATTATCTTCTAGAAGGTGGTAGATAAATGTTAAGTAGAATCTGATTGGTTGCTATGGGCAACATCTCCACTTCTAAAAACCTGCACTTTAGTAAATATACCCCATTGTTTGTATGTACCATCAGCGGCATGATCGAAAGTATTGCAATTTGTTCGTAACTAGCAGGTCACAAAGATGTTTATAAGATGATTGAATTACTGTCTAGTTATTTTTGGAGGCTGAAATACAAGGTGGATGTTGAAAATTTAGTATCTTTCTGCAGTACTTGTGCCCTGTTTAAAAATACAGCCTTTACCAATTCCTTCTTGTTCATGGCATTAAATATCCATAGATTTCATTGTGGATTTACCACCATCCAAAGGCATGACTATAATTCTGGTGCTTGCCGATGGACTCACAAAGATGGCTCACTTTGTGCCCTGTGAACTTCCTTTTGCGAAAGAAACAGCAGAATTACTAATTAAGGAAGTGTTTCATCTACACGGAGTGCCTTATGATGTGGTTTCCAATTGGGGAGTGCAATTGACTTCACATTTTTGGAAACAGTTTTCCAGTGCCCTTAAAATTAATGTTAAATTATCAACTGCCTATCATCCCCAATTTAATGGGCAGACAGAACGCACAAATCAGACAATGGAACAATATCTACATTGTTACATTTGCTATCTGCAAGATGACTGGGTTAATGTCCTGCCAGTGGCAGAGTTTTCATATAATAATTCCCAACACTTATCTACAAGGCAAAGTCCTTTTCAAGCCAACTTGGGATATCATCCAAACCTACTTCCCAATATTCCACAGAATTCTTCCATGCCATCTGTTACAGACTGATTAGAGGATTTTCAAAATATACTTTGCATCCTGCCCAAGACAGTTCTAAAATAGTTGCTGACAAACACCATAAAGCAGTACCATTTGTAAAGATTGATGATGAAGTCTGGATTTCTACTTGAAATCTAAAAATAAGTT
Organism: Taudactylus pleione; assembly: GCA_031769625.1. Classification (NCBI taxonomy): domain Eukaryota; kingdom Metazoa; phylum Chordata; class Amphibia; order Anura; family Myobatrachidae; genus Taudactylus; species Taudactylus pleione. Next base: position 5,106,707 of record JAUIMM010000516.1, on the reverse strand, counting down.
TGTCTACTTCTAAATTAGGCCCAAAGTTAACTGGACCTCTTAAAATTTTGGCACAAGTTGGATAATTGGCCTTTTGACTTAAACTCCCAGAATCGATGAAGAGTAATCATGTTTTTCACGTTTCTTTACTGAAATTAGTAATTCCAATTTCTTTTCCTCTATGCACCATGCTTCACCCAGATCCTGTTTAAGTTGATGACCATGAAGAATTCCTTCTGGAAATACTGGATTTACTCATTTTTTCAAAATAAGCTTCAATATTTAATATAATGGCAAGCATATGGTCAAAAAGACAATTCATGGGCGTCAGTAGAGAATGTCCATACTCCTTAAATACTTAGTGAGTTTCATCAAAGATATGTGGAGAAACCCAGCAAAGCAATGTCTAGAAGACGGCATTGAAAAGGGGGGATATTGTTAAAGGTGTCTGAAAATATTACCTTTGGCCACCAGAGGCCACTGTGTTTTGAGAACTTGCCCTTGAGTTTATATATATATATATATATATATATATAGCCAATCCAAATGTCCGACACTCCCACAGAAAGGGTGATATAACCCTGGTCGGTGCCCTCACAAATCAATGAAGATCATGAACAGTAGGTGGGCACTCGACTCCAAATAACTGGACAAACACACAGCAAGTGATTCAAACACTTGCTGTGTGTTTGTCCAGTGATTTGGAGTCGAGTGCCACACCTACTGTTCATTATATATATATATATATATATATATATATATATATATATATATAGTATATATATGTATATATATATATATATATATATATACAGGCCAGCCGCACTCTCCTTTAGTAAATGACAGCCCAGTTGCCTTCCGAGTGCCTTTGGCAGCATTTGTATGAAATAACAGGAAACAGTGGCTTAATGATACCAATACCGACGTTTCAATGCACAACAAGCATTTTCCTGAGGGAAGAGTTACATTTGTAAATGTATACTGAGCTCCAATTTTTCACCTTATGATAGATAGATACAGTACACTAAAAATCAACTGGTTTCAAAATTACATAGCATCAATTTCCACTATACTGTATATTAACACTTTGCTTCTACCTATAGTGAGCACTGTGCTTTCCACTTAAACTCAATATATGTTTGCCCCATATGAAGAACACTGTAAAGCTAGGTACACACTAGACGATATCGCCTGCTTCAGCGAATCGGGCCAACATATCATCCATGTCGGCAAGTGTGTATGCGCTATGAGCGACCATGCGTGCTCCCGAGGGGTCGTTTATTGCACCAACAGATCGAGTCTACATGCTGCTCAATCTGTCAATTTCATGAATGACATGGTTTTGGAGGCGGCTGGTGAACGACATATTGTGCGGCCGTTCACCAGATCGTGCGATGTCAAATGACGGCACAATATGTCGTTCATTGCATTGTGTGTTGGCTGGGTACACACATCGTCTAGTGAGTACCCGCCATTAGTCTTTGTTACAAAACAGAACTAATTTAGCATTAGAAGTAAGCACAATTGTGCCACATAAAGATGTTACATGTGGTCAGTTTGTTGCGCTGCATATGCACTCAATCTCTGCACGTATTTTGAGTAGGGATGTGTGCCGACCCCCGTGTTTTGGTTTTGGTTTTTGAATCTGGATTTGGTTTTGCAAACCTTCCTCAAGTGTTTTGGTTTTGGAGCTGGAATTTTTAAGTAAAAAATAGATAAAAAGTTTTAAAAACAGCAAAAATCATGTAATTTATGCAATGCAAAACTCTAAATTCGGATTTAAAACCCAAATTCCGAACCGCAAAAAGTTCAGAACCACAATCCGGATTTACCCAGATCTCCTCAGGAGATTAGAACTGCGACTCGGATTTACCCAGATTCACAAAATTCGGGTGGATTCTAATTTCTGGAGAACCGAACCGCACATCTCTAATTTTGAGTTGACCATATTTTATACTTGTGGCTCCTTTTGCTTCATGAGAGAGTTCAGTATGTACATTAAGAACATGGAGTAGCAAGTCATCCTTACCCCTTTAGCGATGCAGCTGCTTTTGACTTACATACAGTATATCATTGAGATGTCTCAATAACCAGGTCCAAGATGATGATGATGATGATTACATATGCATTTTGCACAATATATATCTATGCACTAGATTAAATGTTGTGCACAACTTTTGTGCACATATTATTACTAGACATGTGCTCGGACCCCCCTGTTTTGGTTTGGTTTTGGATCTGGATTTATCTTAGTGTTTTGGTTTTGCAAAACCACCCTCAAGTGTTTTGATTTTGGATTCAAATAAAAATCAATTAAAAACTGAAAAAAATCGATTAAAAACCTAAAAAATCGATAAAAACAGCTAAAATGTCCAAATCCAAAACCTGAGTTCCTCTTTTAAATCCTAGTTCTGAACCGGCAACAGATCCGAACCGGGACTCGATTCGAACAGGGTCACAAATGTGAATCAGAACCTTGACCCGCTTCTACTTGGAACGTCTAAATTCAGGTGTATTCGGATTTCAGAAATCTAGATATGCACATCTCTAATTAGTACCTTAATTACATTCACGCCCTAAATGTATAATATGCCTGTTAAGGACAAAATTGCATTATAATTATATATTATACGGTACCTATATACAGGTGTACAAAGTATATTTAAAATGTTCCTTGTATACATTTGACTAGTTATAAAAATGGCTCTTCAATCCAAGATGGGTTTATCATGTTCAGCTGCAGATAGGGACTCTGGGTAGTTGTATGTAGATGAGCTGAAGGCCTCATTTGTATGTCATGGTTGGATGTAACACAGTCTCCTTATGCAGATGTATGCATGCCCAAGTCTATTGTGCTCAATTCCCCAAATCTTTATCTCAAGGAGTTCTGCCATTGGTATCGTTTGCTATTCAAACACAATTTTCTCAGAGAATGGATAAATGCAAAAATAAATAAATAAAGTAGCTTTGGAATAATTGCAAACTTACATCAAGGTTCTATTTGATCACTATTAATTCTGTGCAGATTTATAAATTGTAACTTTGTAGAGGTTTACAACTTTTTATGGAAAATAGAGCGCTTTAAAAAAATTGCTTCTCTTAAAAGATGCAACTGCAAAATCTGAGGAACACATTTATAAATCTGTCCTGAATACGGTGGTATTATGGTTTAGCAATGAGCTGAAAGTACTGTACTAGACTGAGGCTAATGCATTTAATTATACCAGCTTGTTGCATTGTTTGATATTTTTTTTTTCCAGTTTAATACGAGCTAGACTGTAGCTTAGCTCTGAGGAGGCAGAATCGATTCTCCTTTCCCTAGCTGAATGCACCCTCCAAATAAAATATGGATAAGGTTCTAAACTAAGCTGAACCCTCCATTTCTAACAAAAGGCCTTAATCTTTTATTCTTTACCTTTTTTTCCCAACACAGCTGAAACAGTTTTTGTGTTGTGTTTTTCTTCAACGATGCAACCTCGAGGGCTAAAGTTTGAGGTGTGCTCCCAATCGACAAATTTATGCCAGTGGCGTGAGCAATTACTTTTAAAAAGGGTGTTAAGAATTAGTAATTTCTATCAAATTAAAAATATGTCACACGTTGTACATCGAGGAACTTTTATATTTGGTCATTTTTAATTCAACATGCTCATGGAATGGGCTAATGTTATACACTATTTTTTGTTTTGTTGTACATTTCCTTCGCTGTTGTACCTACAGATCCACATGTAATGTGCTGAAAAAGATTATCTTGGGAAAGGGCAGCTGCATAGCCAGTAATCCAAAATACATGAGGCTCCATCATTATATTTATCACACCAGTGATTTAATACACTCGTAGGAAATTGGATACTTTTTATTTATTTTTTATCTAATATTTTTTTTATTTTTGTCTCCTTCAAGATCATGGTCTGTCTTCTGTTTATTCAAGATGAATGTTATTATTTGGTTGCTGTAAACTGTGAAACATGTACCTTAAAATATAAAAATAAATGCTTTTGCCTTTAGGAAAAGGTTGTAATATATCTAAATGTAAGCATTAAGCCTACCGCTGACAAGTAGAGTAGAGCGCAGTTCACTGGACTGTTGTGAACAATGTAATTAGACTAATGTACGGGTCTAAAAGCAAGCAAACAAAAGAACAGAAATATCAACATTATCCTATTGGAGAATGATCTAATTATTTTAGATGTATCATGACTAAGAGGAAGGGGTTTCTATAAATTAAAGAATGCATTTTGCTCTGATTTTTCAGAATGAATTGGAAGTACATAGAAATAAAAGGGAACATCGTACAAGGGAGCAACACGGAAGTAGAAAGTGCTTAAAGGGTTTCAGAAATCTGAGTTACCAGCTAAGAAAAAAAAAGTGCTTTCATTTTTCTTTAATTCTACCCTTGCCATGAGGTAATTTCATTTGCCAAAACCTTACCAGGCTATTATTGAATTCCCAGCAGAACTATTCTGAGCTTGTACATTAAGGGTTAAGGGTCCTTTCTGTGCTCATGTTGTTACATATACCTCCCTATAAGTATGTGGAGTAGCAAGCACTGGAAGTAAGATTGTAATATACTGGGTCGATTATATTGCCAGGACAGCCATATTACCATTAATGGTGACTCAGATCCAGGCCTCATGTTACCAGTACTTAAAGTGGTCCTGGAGTGGTGGTGGAACTTCTTTCCACCGCCACCTACCCCCTTCCCCCCATTAGGCGGAGGCAGGGTTGGTGCTAGGGTGTTCAGCGCCACCCTGCAAACTATACATTTTTGCCCCACCTCTCATACTCTCTAAAGGAATAGTGTGTGCCAAAGGCACGCGATGCAAAAAGGAGTGTGGCCACACAATAGTGCCCCTTATACATATAATGCCCAACACAGTTGTGCCCTATAGACACATAATGCCATCACAGTAGTGCCGCTTATACACATAATGCTCACCATGGTAGTGCCGCTGATACACATAATGTCCACCACAGTTGTGCCTCATATACACTTAATGCCCACCACAGCAGTGCTGTATATACACATAATGCCCACCACAGTAGTGCTACACATACACATAATACTCATCACAGTAGTGTCTGCTGCTGCCACTGACCTGCACTCCACACTGGCGCCTGTGTGAATCCTCACCAGTCTCCTCTCAGCATGGCTCCTCTTTGCCCAGCAGGAGTCAAAGAGACGCAGTGGCATGATGGCATCACTAACTGTGCCACTCGTCTCATTGTAGCCGCTGCTGCTAGAGGTGGACTGGAGAAGGCGGGCCAACAACCATGTTAACACTGCTGCCTGAAGCGCTGTCCACCCACCACATCTATTCATATGGATGGCGGCGGCGACTAATGTAAATCCAGCGGCATCTTGTGCTCCTGACTGATGCAGCTGTGGCTAGTCAAGGTGGGAGGACGGAGGTGGAACGCATTCTGCCTCCAATTACAACTGATTAAATACAGTTCCACCTCGTTCTGGCCCACTTTAACCCCTGCATGTTAAAGACCATAAGCTAACACTTCTTTCTCTCCCTCTGCCCAGTCCTCATCACTGTTTTTCAGAGTCGGCCCTAACCAATTTGGTGCCCACCACACTACACTCTACAGACACTCTCCCCCACCTCTTCAAACATGATACACAATTTTCACTTACTCTTAGGTTTTCCTTTTCTGTATTCCTCTTCTTTCTTCTGGCAGAGGACACAAAATGTATGATTCATTTGCCCCTATTTTAACATATTTTTTACAGTTCTCTCTCTAGATATATAGCTACATATACGTTTACACACACATATAAACATGTCTGGCACAATGCAGTAAATGGGGTAAGCATTGCAGGGAGGCGTGGGCTGGAGAAGCACCTTCCCTGCTGCTCTGGCCATTCTTTCTGCTCTGTGAGACATCTCTTTTCTACATCTGATCACATCTCCTCCCCTTACCCCATCTCTCTCTGCTGCTGCCACCTTACTTTATCACCTAAAACACCTTCAGTCACATTAATGTAACACATTTCAAAATACAGTCATACCTGGGACTTGAACCCATCACCTCACACTTTGCAGTCAGACACCTTACCAATGGAGCCATTTCTTCCTACATTGGAAGTCTGTGAATTCTAACTATATGAGGGTGCAAAGTTAAGTCTCTGAACATCATAGCACCGCCCCTATATATAGCATAGGAACCCTCTCCCAACACAACACCCCTTTCCCAGCACAGCACCCCATGCCTCATGCAGCACCCATCTCCCAGCAGCACACCACTCATCCAGCACTTCTCATCCAGCACCGCAGCCTTCATCTAGCACTTCTCATCCAGCACAGCACCGCTGGTCTCATTATGCACCCCTTTCCCAGCACAGCACCCCTCATCCAGCACAGCACCCTTGGCCTGATTATGCACCCCTCTTCCAGCACAGCACCCGTCATACAGCACAGCACCGCTGGTCTCATTATTCACCCCTTTCCCAGAACAGCACCCCTCATCCAGCATTGCACCCCTATCCTCATTATGCACCCCTCATCCAGCACAGCACCCCTGACCTCATTATACGTGGCTCTGTCCCAGCACAGCACTCCGGGCATCATTATTCACCTCTGTCCCAGCATAGCATTCCTCATCCAGCACCCCTCAGTCATCCAGCATAAGTTAGAGCCAGGCAGCCACGGTCACCCCTGCTTGTTTATTCCAGCTTCTTGGACTTGGTGGGCACTGGCTGTTGGAGTCAGAGCCATGAAGTGTCTCACAAGCTCCTCAAAGGCCATATGCATGCACAGCAGCCCTCCTGCAACCATTTTACTTGTAGACTGAATGAGCCCCTGCACATGCGCAGAAGCTCATTCTGACCGATCGCAATAGCCACCACAGGCCCATCCACTACACTGCTGGCCCCTATGCTTGGGAATCGGGATGCATCTTAGCATTTCCAGATGGCCTAGGCAGTTGCCTATAATGCTGTTTTTCCTTGGTCCACTTTAAAAATGTCAGTGCTGTTATGCTACAATAGAGCTGCATGGGTAGAGCAATTCTTATGGTTTGGGAGCTGAACAATTAGTAGATATATATCCACACGTTGGTGACCAAATTAGACCGATAAGACATAGGGATCTATGTACTAAGCCTTAGAGAGAGATAAAGTGGATGGAGATAAGTTGCAAACCCATCAGAGACTGTAATTTTTCAAACACAGCCTGTAAAGTGACAATTAGGAGCTGAATGGTTGATACTTTATTTCTCTCCAAGGGAGGATAGTTGTCTTCTTCCCATAATGTCAGAGAGACTCCCAAATAAAGGAATTAGCAAACAAATCCCCCTGAAGAGTTATTTGTGTGGTGTTTAAATATTCACCTTGTGCTTGCGTGGGCTTCGTCCGGGAACTCCGATTTCCTCCCACACTCCAAAAATATATACTGATAGGATAATTGGCTCCCAACAAAAATTAACCCTAGTGTGGCGTGTATATGTGTTAGGAAATATAATGGTTTATGTATCAAGCAGTGAAAAGTGTGGAGAAGTGGACCAGTGGAGAACTTGCCCATAGCAACCAATCAGCTTTGAAGTAGCATTTATCAAGCTAGTACTATAAAATAATAGGTAGGAGCTGATTAGTTGCTATGGGCAACTTCTCCACTGGTCCACTTCTCCACACTTTTCACTGCTTGATACATAAACCCCATAGATTGTAAGCTCCACTGGGGCAAGGACTGATGTGAATGGTCAAATGTTTTCTGTCAATCTAAGGAATATGTGTGCTATATAAATAACTGTTAATATTAATAAATAAATAATAATAGATGAGTGGGGCCAAGACTGAAACCAAATTATCAATCCCTCTCCAAAAAACACATAGAAGGAAATGTAAAGCCCTGTGATCTGTCTAAATCATTGATTTCCAACTGTTTTTGTTATGGGATTTAAAGCAATGTATGTTTTATATAAAGGTCAGGCAAGCCTGATTTTGCCTTTAAAAAATCTCAACTTCAACTCGCACAGCACAAATCATCAAAATACTGAGATTTTAATAAATCTCTCTTCATTACATTTCTCCCATAGCGTTTGGCTGTGATGAAACAGTCACATGATAATCATGGTCCTGCGAATCAGTGTTTGCTGAGGTGGGTCTTGATGATTACATGATTCTATATTATCTTCATCCTCCTGGCCAGTTTATCTTTTTCTGCCTTGTCTTTGGCTGTCATGGATACAAGGTAAATAATGTAAGCAAGTAGAGGGGAGCTTGGCCTCCTTTTTACATCAAAAGTTGAGACTTCTCTTAAGAGGCTTAATCAAACATTCTTTACGAAAAATTGGATAAAAATGATAGAATACTGGCATCCAGATTATCTTCTAAACTCTCACAGAACAATGTTCTGATGATTAAATCTCAATCAGGTGAATCTGTCAGGGATCCCATGCATATCACCAAGGAGTTTAGTAAATTCTATACTAAACTGTATAACCTCTCGTCTCCCTTGGGTAGCTCTCTCTCTGCTGAGGACTCTATAGAGAACTCTTTAGCCAGCTGTCATCTACCTAAACTATCCTCCTCGGCCCTTAAATTCTTAAGTGTCAAAATTGAGGTGCAGGAGATCTCATATTGATCAAGAACCTTAAGGCCAATAAGGCCCCTGTCCCAGATGGCTTTACAGCCACCTATTGTAAATCTTTTTACTCCTTACTCTCCCCCATCTTGCTGAGGTGTTCAGCTGCGTGATGTCAAGAGGCTCTTTCTCCAAGGAGGCCTTTGAGGCTAGGATTATTGTTATTCCCAAAGAGAGAAAAGGCCATTTCAATCATTACAGACCCATTTCACTGTTGAACACCGATATTAAGACATATGCAAAAATACTTGCCAACTGCCTGAACTCAGTATTGCCCAGCTTGGTCCATAATGGTCAAGTTGGCTTTATACCAGGGAGATAGGCCAGAAAAAATACCAAGCAAGTTATTAGTCTCATTCACTCCATCAATTCTACCCACACTCCAGCCCTGGTGCTTTCCCTAGATGCTGAGAAGGCCTTTGACCAGATCTGCTGGCCCTTCATGCTCCAATCATTGAGAGCCTTTGGATTAGGTGGTGATTTTCCAAGGAATTCAGGCCCTCTAATCTACTCAGATATTAGGGGTACCTCACTCAGCAAGGAAGAATATAAAGTGCCCCTTTTTGCTGATGACGTTCTCTTAACCCTAACCTCTCTTCACATGACTCTTCCAATATAACTCTTCCACATGACTCTTCCATATTCAGCCAATATCTTTCAGATTTTGGCTGAATATGGTTCACTTTCGGGCTACAAGATCAACTTTTCTAAAACTGAGTCTCTCGCACTCAATATCTCACCCATGGCCTTGGATCTCCTGCATCACAATTATAACTTTGAATGGCGCCCCTCTAAAATTAAATATCTGGGAGTATATATAACAAGTAGATATGACACCCTACACTCAGCAAACTTTCCTCCTATGCTTAAAATAATTAAACTGGACCTCCTCTGATGGCGAGATCTAATAATTTCTTGGTTGGGTAGAATAGTGTAGTTAAGATGAACCTTGGCTGTCCACTTGAGGGCCTCAACAAACACGCTGATAAGTTCTCTTCACATATTTTAAATGAAGCTCGATATCTAATTGCTAGACAATGGATAAGTATTGACCCTCCTTCTTGCCAACAACTTATAAATAAAATGTGGCATGTGACGGCCATGGACAAAATATCAGCTTATCTCCACAATACCTCGCATAAGTTTCTCATGGTTTGGTGTGACTGGTTCTTATTTAATAGCACCAATCTTAACTGAATACATGACCAGGGCTCTTCAAAGTATGTTGAGTTTGGGCTATGAGTCAGTTATTTTTTTCAACTTCTATTGTACTACAGGTAAGTATTAAAAGTATTATGTTATGGGAATCCTTTTTATGGCAGCATTTTATTATTATTATATTACACAAGAGGCAGTATTTCAAATTTTTATGTATTTTAGAGCACTTTTTTATTTTGAAAGGGATGAATAATTTAGTAATACAATTGATTATTACCCTGACAACCACAGCTCAGGGGCACAAGGAAGGTCCCAAGGCTATTCAGTTTTGGGATGGCTAGCAGTAGCTATAGGTTGGATGCCCCTCCCTCCACCCGAGAGGACCATAATGGAGTGTAAATATCTAGAAAGAGTGATAAAATAAACCATGCACCTCACATGCAGCCAACATTACAATACCGGAACTTCATAACTGGATATGACATTATCGATATGAGATAGTGGTACGGACCGCAACTTCCGGCAATAGCGGGAACGAATCGGAGACCTGAAGAGGCAAACTGATCATCCGGTTGAAGCTGGGAAAGGGTATGGAACAGTCGGAATGGACTATTTCTGTTGTGTAATGGGTGTTTAGCATAGCCAGTTGTTCTATTTCTAGAATAAGGCAATTTACATAATTGATCAGGAGGGGTATAAATATTGCTGCTCGTGGTGGTCTCCTCATGCCTTGAAAAAGATACAGAATTGTATCGAAACGCATTGGGTAAGGAGGGGAGGGGTGATTTTTTGATCTTTTCTGGGAGTTCGTTTGCTACATCTTCTGGGGACGCCTGGTATTATGAACCTATGCGCATTTTGTCTACTTATGTTTGTAGACATTATGATCCCATGAGAGTCCAATTTTACCTATGCTGTATTTTATTAAATGTTTTTATTTTTTGTGTGTGGATTAAAAACGGATTTACACTCTTGGGAGTTTTTTTACATCTTATATGTTTATATGGATATCAAGCATTGGATCTAGAGGAGGAGGATTATTCAACCTGGTATAGGACTTCATCTATGTCCTAATATTTCAAGCAGTTTTGTCTACTGTATATATAGTAGACTATAATTTCTGGTACAAGTCTCAGAATATAGAAAAGCACTGAAGTATCATGTACCAACATAACAGTATTATACTATGAGGTTTTTTTTCTCATGTCTTGAGTTCTTTAGAGTATCTTCATTGAATCTTGGAACGCAATAGCTGACATAGCGCCTGAGAATTCTGTAGTAAAAGTTTTATTTTCTGCATAATGGAGTGTAAATTTGGGAAGTCTCTGGTTTTCTAAAAAAAAAATTAAGTATCTATTACCTATATTACATGATGCTTTATAACCTAGCTGAAATTTTTTTACCCAAAACCGGTGGCTTCACCAATACACACTCCATTACATTCCTCTGTGTACCAAGATAAAGGCACACAAAAAGACTTTTGGGCAGGATCATTGTCTTGGAAATTGTTTGTGAATTGCGATACTATAGCAATGGTACAAAGTGTGATGCAATATCATCAGGAACTCTGCTACTGAAAAAGATTTGCAAGCAAGTCGGCTACAGGTCACATTGTGTGCTTAGAAATGAATATGGATATTTGCCTGAATGCACAGCTACCTGCATCTATGAGGCCGCATAACCATCATCCATCTTCTTAGGGAAGTCCTTTGACCAAAACATGAGACTGGTCATTCAGAAAGAAGCCTGTCTTCATTATTGTTCAGGGGACACTGTCGATGGAAGGTTCACAGCATTGATGCTAGAATAAAGGGTGTGCAAGTGTTCAAACATTTCTGAGCACAATGGTACCAAAAATGCTTCTGCTCAGGGGCAAATGCCACCCTGTTCCCAACCAAGTCTGCCCTTGATCAGCGGTAAGCAGGTGCCGTCTGAGCTCTCTGTAGCGGTGGTCCCTGGGATAGGGGATCAGACAGATGTCTTGGATACCAGCTCATAGTCCAGCAGTAGCGGCGGGTGCACCATCAATTGCTGCAGAGCAGGCTAAGCAGCATCAGGTGGGAGCATTCCCATCCCCTATTGCCGGTGTTAGCAGGGCTCCTGGGACAAAGCCAATCAATACTGTAGCAGCAATAGGAGCGCCGCTGCCATGCTGGAGTAGAATATTGGCGATCACACTCTAATTGCTCTGTGAATCACACAAGTCCTGCTGTACATGCTGTAGATGGAGGAGCCCCTTCAGAACTTGGCGCCCAGAGGTGGGTGCCTCCATTGTCTCTGGGAGTTTTGCCCCGGAATGGCACCGCAATTCGCGACCTGATCTCACTCCACATGGGGCTGCAAACAAAAAGCTGAGAGTCTGGAAGCAATGAAAGTTTGGCATATAGTGATGGATCTCGTAGCTAATAGGATTGACCCCTAAATGATATGTCTAGGGTTGCTAAAATGCTACATTTAATACATTTTTATCAATTGAAAGCTATTATGACACAAAGATAATGTTTAATTTTTAAACCTTTTTATTAGAGATGAGTAGTTTGGTTCTGCTGGAAACTAAACGCACCCGAATTTTGGGGTTCCGAGTAGAACCAAGTCCTGGCCGGGGTCACTTTGGAGGATCGAGTAGAACCGAGTCCTGGCTGTGGTCTTCCTGCAAGTCAGATCTCGGATCTAAAAACCATTACTCACGTGTTTTAGATTGCATGTAAGTCCCTCCCCTGTGATTTCAGGTGCCAAAATTGATCAAAATTTTTATACATTTTTTATAGCAATCCAAAATCGAAACCGAACCATAACATGACGATGGTTTATAACCAAAACACAGGTCTGTGCACATATCTAATTTTTACATGATGAACTGGATATTTAGCCTATGCAGAATCAAAAATATATATTTTTTCTCCTGGTTTAGTGGTGTCAGCTCTCCAACCACTGGCATATTTATAATGGGTGCAGGATGAGCAGTGCACATTGACCCCTGGGTCAAAGGCGGTCCACACAGCACACCTTATTCCCAATTAAATTACTGACCTTGTTGTCCATGGTTCCCTTCCTGGTGCTTTCTTCAGAAATATGGGAACAGCAACATTTTCCTGGAAATACAGCACATGTACAGTAGATTCTAGTACATTTCCTTCCGGGGGCAAGGCCCAGCTGAAGATTGCTCATGGACCCCTCCTCTGATAAAGCACCCGTCTATCCAAGTTTTTCCATTAACAGAATATACTTATGAATTGAAGAGATCAGACTAGAGTGCACAGTGAACACTTGCCTAGTTACAGTGTTACAGAGCTGTTGTGTATGAATGTTCTACAAGGCAACAAGTTTTTCCATGGTCAGAGGGCCTGATTCAGAGCCGCTCGTAAGCGGCCGCTCGTTCGCTCCGAGCGATGTTCACACATCTGCGCATGCATATGGGTCGTAATGCGCATGCGCCAACCAGTCAGTGTGGTCAGAAAACGTGTGTTCGCAAAATTGCGAGTGCCCGCTAATTTGAGTGACAGGATGAGGCGTTTGTGGGTGGTAACAGGGGAAGGTGCTTGAAAACGGGGAGTGGAGATCCAAAAGCTGGCGTGCCAAACGGTCAAAACGGGCGTTTTAAGGGTGTGCATAATTAACAAAGCAGCGTCATCGGCCACGTCACTTGGTTGTTTCTTAGCCTGAACTGTTCGTATGATTGCGGTAGGAAAATCCAACCACAAGCACTGCGAGCAGTTCAGACACCTTTCGATGTACTCGATTAATCAAATAAATAGCGGAGATGATGTAGGATGCGAGCGGCCAGGGGGCGTCTTTACAAAATAGCGAGCGCATGTTTCGTTCGCTCGCTCAGACATAGAGGCGTCAACAGACTGCAAAGAGTGAGCGCTCAATTTAAATAGCCGGGCCCTTTTTCTGAACGAGCGAGCGCAAATAGCGTCCGGCTCTGAATCAGGCCCAGAATGTACTTATGAATTGAAGAGATCAGATTAGAGTGCACAGTGAACACTTGCCTAGTTACAATGTTACGGAGCTTTTGTGGATGAATGTTCTACAAGCCACCTTTATTTTTGGTATGTTGATATATCAATCCAAATAAGTGGCTTGGGTTATCTCATTGACAATTATGACAAGATGGAATAGACAGTGTGTAGTTAGAAAATTATACATTTAAGTAAACAGAGATTCTGTCACATCCAAGGACAGGTCAGATGAATTCTTTATACTTATACAGGACTTGTCATATCTAAATGTTTCAGTTTTAAGTGTCTAAAAAAATACAATTGTTTACTTTTTAGGTAATCCAAAATGAATATGCTTCATAAATATTAGAAGAGTGTAGTGGTATTCACGGAAAAGAAAGATGACAATGGAAATCAGGCTTTATTAAAATGTAATTAAGCCTAACTTATATTATAGAGTATACTGTGTATGTGACAGTTATTCATAAGAATGGCCTGTATACTTAATTGGATTATGGTACTTGTCATTTTTGCTCCAAAAAACATTACTTTGTTTAAAGAATATGTCCTGTGTGCCTTCTAACGAGACTTCTATAATGTGATCCAGCTTTCTATCTCATGCATTTCTCTTTAAAATTAATTTAATTTACGCTAATTGTCCTTTTATACAACATTCCCTTCTGCAATGTAATTGCACAAGCCTTTTCTCTTACATATTTAATTGAGAAATCATGTAATTAGGGCGTTGAAGGCAGCTGAGGGAAAATACGCTAAGTTCTCCCCCTCCTGTCTCACTTTTCCTGGGAATGTATCTCCTGGTGCCACATTCTTTCAAGATACATTCTGTACTGGTTGTTGCTGTCTTGTAGAAGGGAAAGAGTTAAAATAGTGTCAAAAATCCAGTAAACAGCTTAAATAATTATATAAGTATGAAAGTCACAAATTATATTGTGAGTTTGCATTTTAAATAGAGTATCTGTAAAATAAGTTATAATGTAACTGTATTTCTGAAAATGTATCTCATATAAGATTACCTATCATGCTAAAGTGTACATGTATTTGTGAATGACTACAACTGCCCTTTCTGAGTATAAATAAACTAGCAACTAGCATTTTGGACCAACCATTTGACAGGTTGAGTGGTCTCTCCATACTGCCCCCAAAACACGCACACTTACACTTTTTTAAAATTTTTGGCCGATCCCCAATCCCAGCCTTGTTGTGTCTCTCCCTTTACTCCCTGCTGGCCTTTCACTCTGTCTCTCGCAAAGAGAGTCTTTAACAGGGGGTGGCTGCACATCAGGGGCATCTTTAGAGAGGAGGAGGCCCATGTGCATCCCCCATCATGGGCCCCCTCCTCTCACTCCAGTGTCAGGCAACCAACTGACGTGGCTGGCTGGACACCGCAGAATCCCGTGGCAAACGAACGCAAGATTTCTAGAGGGGGGTTTCCAAATGTTTGATTTCAGAGCGAGTGTGGCCAGTCCATGAAGAGGGCATAATTAGCACTTATCCAGCATTAATATGTTACATACAAAGTATATTGTGTTACATAATTCCAGCATATACAGCACCAGTGATCACAGAGAGCCATTAGATGCGGCAGTAGGTCCATCCTGTCTGAGAAGAATGTTTTTCTTCAGATGTGGGCTCCATTCCAGAGCATTGGAGCAGTAGAAGAAGCTAGCACTGCCCTGGACAAATAAAAATACTGTCTGGACAACTAAGTCACATTTTTGAACAAAAGGAAATAAGCACAATACAGAGCCCAGTTCTGATAGCTAAGTGTACAATATATAGCCTAGTCCAGTGGTTCCCAAACTCTACGGAATCATGGCGCCCTAGAGTACCAGCATTTATTCACGGCACCCCTAGGCCAAAAGTCTCTTAATGAAAAATTCAGCAAAGATTATTAAATTAAGTAAACTGTTCTTACCTGTCATCCAGTTCTGTGGGGGTGGACAGGGTTGCACTTCTGTTTGTCTACATACAGTCAGGTGCATAAATATTGGGACATTTACAGAATTTTCATATTTTGGCCTCTATTCACCACCACAATGGCTTTGAAATGAAACAAACAAGATGTGCTTTAACTGCAGACTTTCAGATTTAATTTGAGGGTAGCTACATCCAAATCAGGTGAACGGTGTAGGAATTACAACGGTTTCTATATGTGCCTCCCACTTTTTAAGGGGCCAAAAGTAATGGGACTATCAACTCAAAAGCTATTTCATGGACAGGTGTGGGCTATTCCCTCATTATTTCATTATCAATTAAGCAGATAAAAGGTCTGGAGTTGATTCTAGGTGTGACATTTGCATTTGGAATCAGTTGCTTGCGACTCTCAATATGAGATCCAAAGAGCTGTCACTATCAGTGAAGCAAGCCATCATTAGGCTGAAAAATCAAAACAAACCCATCAGAGAGATAGCAAAAACATTACGTGTGGCCAAATCAACTGTTTGGAACATTCTTAAAAAGAAAAAATGCACCGGAGAGCTCAGCAACACCAAAAGACCGGGAAGACCATGGAAAACAACTGTGGTGGATGACAGAAGAATTATTTCCCTGGTGAAGAAAAACCCCTTCACAACAGTTGGCCAAATCAAGAACAATCTCCAGGAGGAAGGTGTATATGTGTCAAAGTCAACAATCAAGAGAAGACTTCACAAGATTGAATATAGAGGGTTCACCACAAGATGTAAACAGTTCTGGAACAACATCCTATGGACAGATGAGACAAAGATCAACTTGTACCAGAGTGATGGGAAGAGAAGAGTATGGAGAAGGAAAGGAACTGCTCATGATCCAAAACATACCACCTCATCAGTGAAGCATGGTGGTGGTAGTGTCTTGGCGTGGGCATGTATGGCTGACAATGGAACTGGCTCCCTTGTATATATTGATGATGTGACTGCTGACAAAAGCAGCAGAATGAATTCTGAAGTGTTTCGGGCAATATTATATGATCATATTTAGCCAAATGCTTCAGAACTCATTGAACGGCCTTCACAGTGCAATTGGACAATGACCCGAAGCATACTGCAAAAGCAACCAAAGAGATTTTTAAGGCTAAAAAGTGGAATGTTATGCAATGGCCAAGTCAATCCCCTGACCTGAATCCGATTGAGCATGCATTTCACTTGATGACGACAAAACTGAAGGGAAAATGCCCCAAGAACAAGCAGGAACTGAAGACATTTACAGTAGAGGCCTGGCAGAGCATTACCAGGGATGAAACCCAGCGTCTGGTGATGTCTATGCGTTCCAGACTTCAGGCTGTAATTGCCTGCAAAGGATTTGCAACAAAGTATTAAAAAGTGAAAGTTAGATTTAGGATTGTTTAGTTTGTCCCATTACTTTTGGCCCCTTAAAAAGTGGGAGGCACATATAGAAACAGTTGTAATTCCTACACCGTTCACCTGATTTGGATGTAATTACCCTCAAATTAAATCTGAAAGTCTGCAGTTAAAGCACATCTTGTTTTGTTTCATTTCAAAGCCATTGTGGTGGTGAATAGAGGCCAAAAATTCTGTCAATGTCCCAATATTTATGCACCTGACTGTATATATACATATTAGTCTCCTTATGTACTGGATAGTGTATTATTATTCAGTATTAATAATTAACCCTATTGATGGTCTATAGCAGTGCACCCCTAACAGTGCATGTTTTCCACATGTCCTAGTTGGTGCACAGGTATATTTATTACTAGCTGACACATTTTAAAAGATCCACAGGTGGTGCTAATCATTTCATTTGTGATATTGAGAAGAACATGCAGCGCTAGTGACATTCTATTATATTACTATTTCTATTGTGGTCATGGTGTGTGCTGGAGAGGGGGGTTTCCAAGCAGATGGAAACCCCCCCTGCGTTTGCCTATGGAATCAATAGACTCTGGGCAATAGAGTATGCCCGGGGTCTATTGCGCATGCGCAGATCACCGGGGAAATGGCGTGGCCACCATTTCCCCGGCGATCTTCTCACAGCACATGTTAAAAATGCTGGAAAATTGGCAGCAGTGGCCATTTTCCGGCATTTGAACAGCGCTGGAAGACCCGACACGGGACGTCGGACAGTTAAGTATGACAAAGTATGGGTGCAGGGTGTGCGGTGTGGGCCCCCCTGGACCCGGGGGCCCGTGTGCACTGCACACCCTGCACCCATTATAGATATGCCCCTGCTGCACATGAAGGAGACGGGGCAGCCATTCAGGACTATATTATAGGCAGTGACGTGTAGTGAGGTCAATGGCTGTGCAGGCACACATCGAGATGGGTCTGAGTGTTGGGAGCCTGTCTCACTCTCCCCTCACTACACTAAGCTTCAGTGTCCATTGAGGCTCCTACCTGCATCACTGCGTCTTCTCTTATTGCTGCTGACTGAGCTCCAATCTCTAAACACTACAGTGCACTTCCTGGTAATATGACACATACAAGGTGTCCATCAGTGCTCAAGGCACACCCTCCAGAGGCATGCCTCTATTATCTCTCTTTCTGTGCAGGTTACTGCCTGTGGTATGGCCCCCACCCCCAGCTCTGCAAGCAGTGCCTGACTATAAAGAAGCGAGGCTGAGCTGTTGCTGCCTCATCTCACATCTGCCTGCAGTCCCATAGAGCTCCACAAAGCTGGTGAGTGTTAACTATAACAATGATTACAATAAACAAAGAAGATGTTTATAAGTTATAACTATCTTTTTGTATTATTCTAATCATTTTTATATCAAATCTCAGGACTATGACAGGGGAGGATCTGCCTCCCCTGACTGCATGTTCCTGATTACAGGTTATCATTGCATCCTCATGGGTGAAGTGAGATGTGGTTGCTATAAACCTCCAATGACATATACACTAGCCACAGCATAATACAGTTTAAAATAGTTTTTACTTATGATAGAATATATATTACATTTACAAAAATATGTAAACTAGGGTTTAGGTTGGACATTAGTTCACTTGTGGCCTTTTGTGCAACTAGGCTCCTAATAAAAACACACAGACATTATAAATAAACTATTTTATTTAAATTAAAACTCTAATTGTAAAAAATAAAAACTGAAGTCCCCTTGTTAGCCTTTTTAATACACTCCTTATTCCATGGGAAATTAAATTAAGAATAGACCATAGGAATTTACAATTAAAACACATAATTGGGCATTTGGGAAGCAATGAAGGGTAGGAACATGCTTAGCCAGTGTGGTGCATGTCTGATTGGCTGGAGTATGCAATTACAACCCTGTTTGGATGATCACATATTCACTTGTCTATATAATAATGCCACAGTTGTGCCCTTATATTAAGGCTGAATCGAAACAAAAGGAATAGAGAATAGAAAATTCTGGAGGGGGTCATGTTGTTTAAGGGGCTACACCTCAAAAGCTATAGGAAGTACCGTGCTGAAATTTGGCATGGACAGGTAGAACTGTGATTTGGTGCTGCATGCCAAATTTCAGGGCACAAAAAATAAAAAAATTAGGATTTGGGAACAATCTAAAGTTCCTACTGTCAGTTTTTTCTGACACTCTCAGTTAGGACCACTTTTTTGCTGTTCTCTATGGGGGATTTTTGGGAAGGCATAACTCAGGGTAGGGGGTGAATTTAGACTTCGGGTTTGTTTTATTAGGTAGCTGTTGTTCCAGGGTAGGGCTTTTTGGGGTTCAGGTAATTGAGAAAGTTACCGTTTTTAAACTATTACCTCACAATTGCACCTTTATAGAGATAGGGAGCTTCAATTCATTGCACAGCCTCAGTAGTTGCCTTCAGCAGGTGTGAAAGGGCAGACTAGATGGGCCAAGTGGTTCTTATCTGCCGTAAAATTCTATGTTTCTACTCACTGTGGCTTCACTTGGGTGCTCCAAGGTGGCGGTCCAGTGTGGGCGGTAGTGGCAGTAGGACCCAGGGGAAAGAAGCAGCCATTAGCTTCAGCTTGTACCGGGAGCGAGGGTAGTGGGCTCTAGCAGTGTGGTTGGTGGTGAGGGTTGCGGGACCTGGCAGCGGTGCGAGTGGTGGCAGCAGACAGATGCAGCATGCACGGATCTGGGAGATCTGTGATGCCTGCATCTGTGTGTGAAAAAAATAAACATAGATGCACGGACGTATCAGTGTGATCCATCTGTACAGCTGTGTTTTAAAAAAAGTAGTGTTAAAATGAAAAAAAAAAATTACATGCCTCCCCCAAAGGAACAAACAGCACCGGGCTTTGCAGACCCTTTCCTGATTGTGCTAAATACAGGGGACAAATGACATAGAGATCCCCTGTATTAAACACAACCAGTACTGGACGATGAACCAGTCCTGGTTGCCAAAATACTGGGGACAAAAACAATGTAGGGGTCCCCCGTATTCAGCGGAACCAGCACTGCTCTTTGAGCCGGTCCTGGTTCTGGAAGTACAGGGGAAAAAATGCATAGGGTTCCCCTGTATTTAACAGAACCAGCACCGGACCCTTTCTAGCAGGGGGGTAATGCCACAGCCAGGTGGGCCTTTGACCCAGGCCAGGGATCCCTGAGGAGCTGGGGACCCCCCAATAAAGGAGAACCCCTCTCCAGGGCACCCCAGGCACAGGCTGATAGCCCAGGGCTATCCCCGGCATCCCTGGCCAATGGATGCCGAATTGATTTATGTAAAGTGTGGTGCAAGTAAAGAGTTAAAAATATTGTCTTTTGCTGTGGAACTACAGGTCCCAGCAAGCCTCCCCTGCATACTGGTACTTGAAGAACCACAAGTACCAGCATGTGGGGCATTACGAGCCCACTGGCACCTGTAGTTCCACAGCAAAAGCAATATTAAAAAAACACAGAATACACATACCGTAGAAAGTAAAACTTTATTAGCACATACATGCACACACACATGTACACACACATGCACACACAATCTCACATACTCACCTATGTAACCCTGAAGCCTTCACGTCCACTTGTCCAAGTAGATAATCTATAGGGTACCTGTAATAAAAAAATCCATACTCACCTCCTCCTATGCGTGGATCACGTCCTATTTATTCCAAAGTAGGCAATCCAGGGTTTTGGCAAAACAAAAAAATGATTTGCACAAGCTACGGACATTAGTACTGTCCTCCAAGGACAGCACTACCCGAATGATGGCTCTGCCGCAGGATTTCGCTATAGAAATCCCGGTGCGGAGCGCTCATTGGCTGAGAGAGGCGAGCCTTCCGCCTCTCAGCCAATGAGCGGTTCTCACCATTGACTACTTACACCCGAATCATCAGACTCTAATATCGAGGGTGTGGTGAAAATCTTTAATTTAATTCATTATGTCTTGGATGAAATTGAAATGGTCTTGGATGAAATTTAAATGAGGGTATTACAAAGAGGAATGAATTATCCCCATCTAGTGACAATAGTCATTTTAATTTATATGTGGATTTACATTAATTCATCCACAAGCTGTCTCTAAAGAGAATTTTGCTAATCCAGAGAGTTCTGTTTCTCAAGAAACAAATATTTTCAAAAAAAGATCCGCATTAGAATCACTTAGACAATTACAAGAGACCCGGGATATCATCATTAAACAGTCAGATTAGAGGAGTGCATTGTTATACTTGATAAATATGCATATATAGAAGAGGGATAAAGACAAATTAATGATGGCTTAACATACCTAAAACTTAGAACTGACCATCCTTGAACATTCTTAAGACATTACAATCTCTTATTGAATATCATTTCAATTTGGGGGACATTTCTAAGAAAACATCTGAGTATCTCATCAATGAAAACTTTTCTATTCCAGTATTGTATTTATTGCCTAAAATATAAAAGAGTGTTACCCATCCACCTGGTCAATCTATTGTTGTGGGCACCAATTCCATTACATCTAATCTTTTGGCCTATATCGACCACCAATTACAACCTTTGGTCAGTAGGGAAAATTTAAGATATTTATATTATCACAGCAGATTTATCATTATTTAATACTATAGTATCTCATAATGAAGACATTAAGGCTGCTAGGACCACGTTAGAAAAAGTGGCCATGGATATGTCAATTTGTAATTCTATCATTAATGGTATCACCTTTATACTTCAAATCAATTATTTGAATTTTGATCGTTGTTATCACAAGCAAATGGTTGGTACTGACATGGGTACCAGGTTTGCATCCAGCTAAGTTACTTTATTCTTGTCCAGATGGGAGGAGTCTTCTGTCTTGTGTGAACATAGCGGGAGTGCAAACCTGGTAGATGATGTCTTGTTTGTGTGTAAGAGTAGTGAAGATGAGCATAATGATTTTTGAACCTACCCAAATAACAACATCTTCCATATTAATTTGAGTTTTTCTATTAGTAAAAATATTTATATTATATTATTATAGTATATATAAAAATTATATATTATATTTTATTATATTTTTTATTAATACAAATATTTCTCAAGATTGATATTATAGATGGAAAATTGGTGACTAGCAATTATGTCAAACCCACTGATTTCAATACATACTGTACATTGATATTGAAAGTAACCATTTATCACAATGGTTAAGCAATGTACCAAAGGGACAGTTTATGAGGCTACGTCGCAATTGCTCAGATAATGTGACATACAATAACAGGCAAATGAGATGATCACCAAAGTTGCCAAAAAGGATACAAACCAGAAATATTACAAACCACTGAAGTTAGTCTTCTGTATAGAACAAGTTTATTAAACAAAAATAATAAACAGGCAGCTGACAATACCTGTAATTTCCATCTATCTTTTAATACAGGTTGAGTATCCCATATCCAAATATTCCGAAATACGGAATATTCCGAAATACGGAATATTTTTAGCATGACTGAGAAAGTGAAACCTTTGCTTTCTGATGGTTCAATGTACACAAACTTTGTTTCAAGCACAAATTATTAAAAATATTGTATAAAATAACCTTCAGGCTGTGTGTATATGGTGTATATGAAACAGAAATGAATTTCATGTATGTACACAAACTTTTTTTGATGTACAAAATTATTAAAAATATAGTATAAAATGACCTTCTGGCTATGTGTATAAGGTGTATATAAAACATAAATGCATTCTGTGTTTAGATTTAGGTCCCATTCCCTAGACAATTCATTATTTTATGCAAATATTCCAAAATACGGAATATTCCGATATCCAAAATACCCCTGGTCCCAAGCATTTTGGATATGGGAGACTCAACCTGTACACAGTTTAATAAACTGCATACAAATATCATGGGTGTTTTCAGAAAAAAATTGAATATTTTATTGAAGGACAATATCCTATGTAAAATCTTACTGCCCAAACCTAGATTAATTTAGAGAAGGGCTGCAACAGTAAAGGACAGTGTAGTATCCAGTGCGCTGCACATGGATGGTAAGAGATTTTTTCCAAGGAACAAGGGTTTCTTCAGGTGCGGAGACTGCAAGATGTGCAAATCGTGTAGTTGCCCTAATTCCAAAATCACAGAATTTGCCTCTAATGATCATAAATCAAAATTGTAGATTTTATTACTTGTCACACGAGATATGTCATATACTGTACGTTATCGAGTGTACATGTAACTTGGTTTATAAAGGTAAAACCAAGAGACAGGCAAAAATAAGATGGGCAGAGCATGTTTGCAATATTAGAAGAGGCTTTGACAACCATCCATATTCTCTACAGTTTAAAGAAAATGTAACCAGTCCATTAAGGGATTAAACAGCATTTGTAGTGCTGCTCTAGTCAATGACAAAGGGAGGAATAATGACGGTGACATCAGACTGGCTAAAGCAGAAATGTGGTGATTGAGATATATATATATATATATATATGTAAATAGAAAGCCACACTCACATCTCAGAATCCATAGCAGCAACTGGGGTGTCCATTTGAATGTAGTGTGGACTCACTGGAAGTCAAAAAACGGGGACACCAGAGGGGTCCAATCATAGAATGTTTAATACAACGAGGGGCAATCACCAGGTAATTTGAAAAAGTAAAAAAAGGCATTGTTGTTTATTCAATATTCTTATTCATGTCTTCCATATCTTCGACGTTTCGGTCAGCATGTGACCTTTCTTAAGAAATACAGCAGAACAGCCTTTACAATAAGGTGGTTCGTGAAATTTCATCCCTTCTGGATATTCCACAGTCAACTGTAAGTGATATTATTAGAAAGTGGAAGCGTTTAGGAACAACAGCAACTCAGGCAATGAAGCGGAGGACCACGTAAAATCACAGAGCGGGGTCAACAACTGATAAGGCGCATGGTGCGTAAAAGTCACCAACGCTCTGCTGATTTCATAGCCGAAGAGTTCCAAACTTCCACTAGTGCTAAGCACAAAATCTTTGCGGCGGGTGCTTAATGGAATGGGTTTCCAAGGCCAAGCAGCTGCATGCAAGCCTCCCATCACCAAGTTTAATGCCAAGCGTCGGATGAAGTGGTGTAAAGCACACTGACACTGGACTGTGGAAAAGTGTTCTGTGGAGTGACGAATCACACTTCTCTGTGTGGCAATCAGATGGGCGAGTCTGGGTTTGGCGGATGCCGGGAGAATGTTATCTGCCTGTCTGCATTGTGCCAACTGTGAAGTTTGGTGGAGGAGGGATAATGGTATGGACACAAACCAAAAATGTATATAAACACTACGGCGCACGTGTGACTAATACATGTAATAACCAATAAAAATAATGTGGCTATTATATAATGCTACTAGCATGAAGATAGAGTCGTGTGGAAACCTTCATAAATTGCACAATTTAATAAACATCATAGACATAATAACATATAGTGTGAGTAAATACATAAATTGTATATATAGATAAAAAGTGTAGTATTTAATCAGAGGTGTTTCTCTCGCATGGATAATCAATCGTGTGCTGATAAATAGTCTCGTATATAGTTACCAGTACCACTCTCAAGTGCAGTGTGCAGGTAATATCCCAGATGGATTTAATCTCTACAACCTGTGTAGTCCTTTAGAGCTTATGTGAAGAAGGGATTTCATATGGCACGGTATCACTCCAAATATAGACAGTGTGGATGGTGTCCAAGTGGGTTAGTAATATGCTGCAGCTGGTGCAGTCCCTTGTATCTTGGTCTCCAGTGTCCCAATCAGGAACAAGTGTGTCCAGATGACACTGTCTATGGTCCGTGATGCTCTTTATCCCGTTGCTTATAGATGGCACAACAATGAGAATGTGGTAATCCTTTTTCCGATATGAATGTGAATATTCAGCAAGCAAGAAAATCCAATAAATCCAAAGTATGGAAACCTCTGTTCTCAGCCTAATGGTATGGGGCTGTTTTTCAGGGTTTGGGCTAGGCCCCTTATCTCCTGTGAAGGGAAATCTTAATGCTACAGCATACCAATACATTTTGGACAATGCTATGCTTCCATGTTTTTGGCAACAGTTTGGGGAAGGCCCTTTTCTATTCCAACATGACTACCACAGTGCACAAAGCAAGGATTATAAAGACATGGTTTGATGAGTTCGGTCTAGAAGAACTTGATTGGCCCGCACAGAGCCCTGACCGCAACCCCATCGAGCACCTTTGGGATGAACTGAAATGGAGATTGTGAGCCAGGCCTTCTCATCCAACATCAGTGCCTTACCTCAAACATGCTCTACAGAATGAATGGGCACAAATCCCCACAGAAACCCTCCAAAATGTTGTGGAAAGCCTTCCAAGAAGAGTGGAAGCTATTATAGCTGCAAAAGGGGGATTAACTCTATATTAAAGTATATGTATTTGAATACAATGTCATTACAGTCCCTGTTGGTGTAATGGTCAGGCGTCCGAATACTTTTGTCCATATAGTGCATGTGTACCTATTGTGTTTATTTTATACACTGTACATTTTATATTTATTTGAAACATTGCATGTTAATTTATGTTAGAGGCATATATGGAATCTGGATATACTAGTTCTATTTTCTCTCACTTCCCATATCTCTCCCTCTTAATTTTCAGTTGGCTGAACTCATGTGTATATATATATATTTTACTCTGATCTTTTTATTGGCTATCGCCGAACACGTGTTTTGGGTAACGAATGAAATCGAGCCGAAATTGCGGTAAAGTGGCGATAAGAACCGAGTAAAACCGAGTAAAACCGAACCCGCTCACCCCTAATATATAAATATATGTATATATATATATATATATACCAGCAACACAAAGAGCGGCACTCAGAGATTTGCACATGTCAAAAGCGTGTATTCAAACAATGTACATATGACACCAATGTTTCGGGACTACAATGTACCTTTGTCAAGGCATGTAACAAGTGACACAAATACACTAACCTTAAATAGCAGATAACAGCCGCCATGCGTGGACCACATCAAAGAACCCGGAAGTCCCGACTCCCGGTGCACTCACCAACAGTGACATCAAGGCGCCGGCTGCGTTCCGTATCCACAGCAATGCAGACTCTGAATGGCAGCCCTGATAGAAAAAAAGGTGTGAAACATAAAATAGTGAAACAGTCTTCACCCTAGTGCAGATAGGGAAAGAGACCAAACCACCAAAAGGAGACTAATGGTATAAAGAATATGGGATATCTATTACATAGAGAAAAAAGAAGAAGACTGTAACATGGAAATAAAGACATACGAGTTAGTACAAAAAGGTAACAGCATATCAAACATAGATGAATAGTTGGTATAGAGAAGACTGCGGGCTTGGAAGTGATAGTGTATTTGTGTCACTTGTTACATGACTTGACAAAGGGACATTGTAGTCCCGAAATGTTGGTGTCATATGTATCTTATTTTGTGCAAGTCTCGGGGTGCCGCTGTTTGTGTTGCTGGTTTATTGGATTTTTTGATAAGGAGGGTACCGGAGTTGCTTGACTATAAGTAGAGAGTGCCAGTCCAATTTGGAGATATAAATATATATATATATATCCATAAGTTCACACTCAAAGCTTTAGCTGCAAGTCACATGTGAAGGCGGTGCTCCTTAAGAATCCAACAGAATCCGAAATACAAAAATAGAAAAAAAGGCACTCACCAGGTAGAAGATAAAGATAAAATCACATCTTTATTAGGAACATCGTTAAAATATCACCATAATGTCAACGTTTCGATCCTCTCAGGGACCGTCATCAGGACAACTAGATCCAGTGTAGACAGAACACCACAAAGCATACATATATATATATATATAGAAATCACAGGGGCTCTGCACTCACCATAATAACTAACAATAATAATAATAAACATAATAAACAGTGGGGTTTTGGTTCATGAATTGATCAATGCATTTCAGCTTGCAGCCCCCTTCATGGGACCCCACTTTACTCCCAGAGGATGACGCATTTTGCCTTGTTTTCGGATCCGTCAGGTGGGAAAACCGGAGCCGAGCTCGGTTCTTGCCTCAGATCTGGAAGTTCGGGTGGGTCCGGTTCTTGAAGAACCAGACCCACTCATCTCTAGTTCTTTGTCACGTTCTGATGTCCAGCACAGAACTCATTCACAAGGAAAAGGGGCATATAGGGTTAAGAATCCTGCTGATTACTACAGGAAAGGTCTTACACACAGCTGCGCTACCTGGTTGTGATTGATTTTTGTGTGAATGCATGAAGGATTGTGGGAACCAGTAGGCGGAGCTTCCAATGCTGACTATCAACCAGATGATAGAGAGGGCTGGTATGGTATAGATAGTGTTAGAGAGCCAACACAGATGTGTGAACTGTGTGAAGAGTCGTTCCTTTGCAAGCAAGTTTCTTACAATTTATACATTATCCATAAACAACATGACAATTGTGTATGTTTGTCCCCACATGCAGTTACTAAGCAACTGGGGTATACATGTGGTCGCAATGCATTATGGGTGTAACATTACATCTGTCCATTTATATAACTTTATTGATAATTTACAATATGGCAACCGTGTGTGCTGTTTGACACACTGAGATGAGGTGAACAAGTTGATTTTATCACCATTCTTGCTTTTCAAGCCATTTGTAATACATTTATACCTTATCCGGTTTTTAACATTGTTAATAGGTATATACTGTATTCACCCTGAAAAAGGTGGCGGTGTATATATGTCTAAAACAATGGAGTGAGGTAAGCTTAGAACTTTTATAACCATTCAGGTTTTTAAACCCATCTGGGGAGAGGCACCAGTGTGAGAGTTAGGATTAGGATTAAGGTTAAACAAAAAAGTTATATGTGTCGACCATTTTCATGTCGACCGTAGGACCATATTGACCATTTCGACTATTTGCCTGTCAACCTTTTAACCCTGTTGACCTTTTGTCTCTGTCAACCTATTACCTGTCTAACTTTTGGTATCTATCAATCCACACCCGTGATAATCTGAGTACACTACACATCTATACAATCGTCAGCCCGTTCTTTCGATTTCGAGCCGTTCGTTCAATACTGAAAGATCCTGTTATGTCGGATGAAAACTGGTCAAATCGGAGGATCGCATCTTCTGTGCAGTTTCATTTTAATCCGATTCGAGAGGGCCTGGTCATACCGAAAGTGCTGTGTGTATGCACCTTAAGGTAAACTCTGCCGTGTAGGTAACATTCATCTATTCATTCCGAGGTCATATATTGTCCATTGGCCATGGTTACTCTTTCTAAATTATTTTACTCAAATTGAGAGAGATTTTATCATTAGTCATATAATTATAGCCCTGGAGTAAATGCACCATGTTTGTTTTGATGATGTACCCATATCGCTGTGAAACGTAGCCTCAATAACTGAAGCATTTTCATCCTCTTTTATGGCACTTTTGACCTTCTGTCAATTATTTTATGTTATTTTGTAGATATACAGTCCACCTTCAAGCTACCATATGACTTGCATACAAAACATTCATTTGTTTTACATTGCTTACTGCAGTACTTACCAAAAACTTTAATGCTGGTTTTGTTATGGGAATATTGAGCCTGATTCAAAATTGGGGAAGGGGGCGCTTCTGAGCCTCTCAGCCCGAAGCAAAGCCAGGGGGGTGCAATCAGCATGACTGCTCCTCCCCACAGGCATAGGAGACTGCAGCAGCCGCGAACATGACAGCACACAGCAGCGATTTAAGAGGGGGGGTGGCGCCGGGTTGGGAAATTAGTACCCGCCCCCTCTTGGCACCCCTGGCAATTGCTGCCAGCAGCCCGGGTAATTAGTACCTGAGCCCCCCTCTTGGTGCCCCTGGCTGTTGCGGCCACAGCTGTGATTTTTTCATCTGAGGATTTGTGAAAATATACTAATGGAATAGTCACTAGGGCTTGTCCTCAGATGCCCACAGGAGCCATCGCTGCTGTCGGTAACTGCCTACACATACGCAGCATCAGACGCAGATCAGGCAAACATCAACTCCTTGAGTGAGTCTATGGTCACTTAGAATGGGCGCCATAACTGAGAGGCTGGACCCATGTTTACTGCGTACGAGTTTGCAGATGCAGGATGTGACACCCCCGAAACGAACGAGACATGTCTGCATTTTTAGCCAACACTCCCCATTGCCTACCCCAAATGCTTTCTGTCTGTCAATAACACTGTGAATAAACACTCGCAGCATCTGACTACGGTAACGTACCCCGACACATGCGGAGTGGACATAAAATGCTCCATTGGCATTGAAAACAACCTAGAATCAGGCCCATTATCATTGCTTGCATCATCTGACGCTTGTATTCATCTGCTTTTGACACAGACTAATTTGAAGAGCTATTGCTCAGTAAAGCTGGAGTGCTGTTGTGGATCTTTACTTTTGTAGACTCCATCATGAGCTTAAAGGACTAAGGAGCTCATTCAGACCCGCTCGCTAAGATGCATATTCTTGCTGTTGCCGATGGTATACATTGTGCGCATGCGCATACCTTAGCAAAAGTTCACAATGCATTTGCTCGTTGCGCATAGACAGCCCAGCAGAGTGAGTGACAAGGGAAGCCATTTATAGGTGGTAACAGAGGCTGGCCATTAAAAACGGGGGAGTGAAGGTGCAAACGCAGGCGTGCCTGAGCATCTCAACAGCGTTTTATGGGTGTGCATAATTAAAAGACAGCATCATAGTACACGTCACCTGGCTTGTTTTTACACTGAAGTGCTCGCAGTGCTTGCAGCAGGGTATGGTCAACCTCAAGCGCTGCGATCGCATCCGATGTTACCCGATGTACCGATGGTTGCATACACTTCCTGGACATGACGTGCACAAGTGGGCATCTTAAGACAGGCTGGTGGGTGTCTGCATACACTATGTGATCGCTGTCTAAGAAATACTGGGTGTGCTAATGCATTGCTGCGTGGTAGCACTGCCTGCGCAATTTGCATACACATTGTGTGAGCGATCGCATCTAGCGAACGGCTCTGAAACAGGCCCTAAATATTCTAAAACAGAAACCTAAGACAAAGAACATAGAAATAACATTCACAAATTGAAATATGCCAAATATTGATTAAGGTCTCACTCACAGATTGCTTTGCCATCCCCCACCTGAATCAGTCTCTGTAAGATCTCAGCAATTTATGGATGAGGGTTTCATCCACCACAGGTCACCCCAGGAGAACCCTACTTGTTTCATTTGACACAATTTAATACCATTAATAAACAATAGACAAGACAATTTTACAAATTTACTAATGAACTATAGTAAAATTAGGAATACTGCAAGTGGGTGGAATGGGAAAACAATAACCCAAGATGTGCATAAACCCCTGTGTTTTCGTTTTGATTTTGGTTTTGCCAAAACCACCCTCTAAGGTTTTGGTTTTGGAAATGCATTTCTTTAAAAATTGATAAAACAGCTAAACTCGTAAATTGAGTCTGTTATTGTTCCTACAGTACTTATTATTAACATAAATAACATTAATATCCAGTCAATTTTGCCCACCTCACAGTTAACAATATTGTTTCAGTTTTCACCATATTGGCCAAAGGCTGCAGCGAGCTGACTGGCTAAACTAAGCGACAGAACAATGGCACAAACACATGGCAGTTTAATTTTTTTTTTAGCACATCTAGGAAACATAGTGGCAATGCAGTGGCAGACAGTTCTCATGTCATGTGCCACTTAAGCTGACAACTTGCTCACCATGAGCTCTTTGCATCTCTTAAAATCTGTTTCAGTTGGAAAGAAGGACATTTGGTAGGACTTAAACCTAGGATCAAGCAAGGTTGCCAAAATGTAGAGATCCAATAGCAAGATGTTGCAAACCATTTGGTCCTGATGACAGGAGTAAAGAACTTGATCTACAAGTCTAACATAATTAGCGGAATTACTTTGTTTCATCTCCTTCAGTTTTTCTAACTGCTTTTCTAGTCGTTTTACTAACGGAATCATCTGGTACTGTCTGAACTCACTTCATTGGTTACTATTTCAAATGGTTTTAGTATCTCGCAAAAAACTGAAAGTATTCTCCACTGTGCTGGAGCAAGGTACTTTCCCCCACTGCTCCCTATGTAATGGTTTGTAGTGTAGATTTGGATGACTTTTTTCTGTTCCTCCAGACTCTGAAGTATATGAAGGGTGGAATTCCACCTTGTTACATCCTCTTGCTTCAGTTAATGAAATAGCAAACTGAACTGTTCTTGCAGCTGCTGCATACTTTTACATGCAGTTGCTGAAAGTCATTTTTTTTTAAATTTCTGTACCACCAAGTTTATTGTTTGTGCAAACATGTTACATGTTCAAATCCACCCAGTTGTAATGCTTGTATAATTTTACTTGCATTATCGAAATGACAAATCCTGAGGAGAGTCTTAGCGGGGTAAGCTATTTTGCCATCACATCCCTGACACTTATATGCCTCTTAGTGAAGCCAGTGATACAAAGAGTAGCCTGCCTGTGAATGAGCATGTGTTTTGTGTTAAATACTGCTGCTGAAGGTAATATACCCACCCAGTGGGCTGTCACAGTCATGTAATCTTTTGTTTGGCCAGTACCGCTTGTCCTCATATCTGTAATTAAGTGGATACTCAGTACAATGGCATTTTCTAGGTCAAGAATAGGTTCTTTTTCATTTCCCGGTACAGGCAAGGAATTTATGTTCTGGAAAAATAGAATCAAGATGAAATTTGGTAACAGGGACACATGACCTCAATTAACTGTCTAACACCAGATGAATTGAAGGCGGATAATGGACACAGATCTAATCCTAGCATAGGCGTCATGGCTTCTGTAATCTGTTTTGCAACTGGAAGGCTGCTTTCATACTTTCTTCCTCTTGCAAATTATTGTTTAACAGTCAATTGTTGTTTGAAACTACTAGTCTTCTTGGTCTCCTGTGATGAAGATTCACCCCCAGCAGCAGCAGTCCTAATGCGCAAGGATTCTACTTGGGAATCCTGGATATGGGAGGAATCAGTTAACCTTCACAAATTGGATGCAGGAGGACTACCTCTGATTATTAATGATGATATTGATGATGAAGGTTTTGGTGGTGGAGATTGCATGTGCTGGAATCTATTCATGTTGCTGGCAGCTGATGCTGGTCTGCTTGTTATTATTTTACAGGATTTTTGAGATTTTCCCAAATAATTTGCATTAACTCACTGCAAATGATGTAACAGGGTGGTGGTTCTTAGATGGTTAATGTCCCTATCTCTACTTACCTTACTTGGCCCCACAAACAGTACTCATCCTCACATTTGCAGAGGGTGCAGAAATGGTGGAAGGAGGCTTCTTTTGGATTACAGTGTCAGAAATGTCAGTCTCAAACATAGCATTCGTGGACACCCTTAGACTCTCCTCAGGGATTTGTGAAGTTTGGGAAACCACAGTTTGTTCTTCAGCCTTAGTGTTTTTTTGTGCACTGATTTGCCTGTTTTAAAGGTGAAACCTCTAGACTTTAGCGAGGTGTTGCATGCAAGGTTACAGAAGATGCCTGACTGTGTTTGACCCTGACTTCCACATTAGGCATTCTAGGACATGAAACAAAAGCAGCAGGACCACCACTCACAAAGAAAGGCCATGGCCTGAGCCTTTCCTTACCACTGCATGTGGTATATGGCATGCTGGCAATTTTATGTTTTTTTGGCAGTAAATTTTCCCGTTACTGGTGATGTTTATTTCTTTAACATTGTAAAATATTGTTTAGATTTTAGGTGCCCTTTTTTAAACCATCTTTCCTCTTGACCACTTTTAGTAGCTGTTGAATTACTATCATGACTGGCAGCAGCAAAAGCACTAGTACTGGGTTGCTGCTCCTGCTCTTCTATTGACTGATCCATGATTAGTTTTATTTTTGACACCAGTGAAGAAATAGTTTTTTACACTTGAGAATTGTTTTGGGGTGCAAGATGATGGGAGGACACCACCACACACACTGCTCACTTGCACTGTAAGGATAACACACTATGTAATTGTTTTTGTTGTAATGCCTTTTTTTAGAAACAGACAACACTGTCAATTGTTTTCATGCACTTGGAGGAATGGGCCTTTGGGGTGCAGATGATGGGGGGACACCACCGCACACATAGTCGCTTACACTGGAAGGATAACACACTATGCTTATTTTTTTGGGCACCAATGGCTTTATTTTTTTATGAAACAGACAACACTGCCATTTGTTTGTTTAAAAACCCGCACTTTGGTAAATATACCCCTAAGTATATGTAGAAAATACAAAAGATGCAGGTTCACTTTAAGAAACAAAAAACAATCAACAACAACACAGACAGTAGCTAGCACTGTTTGCACTGTAGTGTGTGAGTGTGCAGTGTGTATGACAAACACACATACACTGACAAGTGACAATGATGCCTGCAGTCACACTTCCCAGACACCTATTCCTGTCTCCAGATTTACCTATTAAACTCCTAATTATAACTCCTCCTAGCCTAATGACACCCTGATGGCGCTGTCATGACTTTTTAAAGTGTTTTTGTTGTAATTCAGTGCCTCACTGCCCCAGTATGCAGTCCCTCCTTTCTCTTGTGTGATATGGTGCCATATCACGAGGGAAGGACTTTTATATGCAATCCAAAATACATGAGATCCGATACTGGAAAGATGAAGTTTTGTCTCATTTTGGGGTCCAAATTTGGCGGGAAGACCTGAACTGTGACTCAGAAATACTCGTAGCAGTTAATAAAATCTCTGATTCAGAATAATGACTCTCAGTTACAATAGATGTGCATGTACAGTGCATCCGGAAAGTATTCACAGCGCTTCACTTTTTCCACATTTTGTTATGTTACAGCCTTTTTCCAAAATGGAATAAATTCATTTTTGTCCTCAAAATTCTACACACAATACCCCATTATGACATCCCCTACTGCAGCCTAACCCTAACCCAACCCTAAACCTAATCCTAATACTCACTGTCTTCGTCTGCATTTTGAGCGTCGTGATTCAGCTGCCGGTATTGTGACCATCAGGATGGTCACCACTGGGATCCTGACTACAATCCTTCCCATCCACTCCTTCTACCTACAACTCTCTCTACTGGCAACTAGTATGTAGTATTATTAACAGTTGCTTATATAGCGCAGCATATTGCGTTGCGCTTTACAATTGGAAGTAGTATTGCAGCATGAACTACAGCACACATCCTCTCACGTTCTCCATACACTCTCCTGTGTAAAAAGGCTCCTGAAATAACGAGGGAAGGACATACATGCATTCCAAAATGCACAAGATCCAGTTTTGATATCCGAAATCCAAACTTACGAGAAAACCAGAGTCAGGACTCAGTTTTACTCGGAACCCAAGAGTGATTCCGAACAGGGTCTCGGTTCGACTCGGAAGCCCAAAGTTCGTGTATGTTCGGTTTTCAGTAACAAAACCCGCTCATCTCTAATATGTACTTTATGCGCAATGCAGCTGAATAGGTGAAATCCACAATACATACTATAGGTGTTGCAGGGATACACTTTTCCTTGTTTGTAAAATACATTTTACTCAGAAATAAACCAAATAGCGTTCATTATGCTGCATTATAAATGTAAGTACAATGTCAATTATCTCATATTTTTCCATAGCATAGACAATTTTACATATGAATTTACAAATAGTATAGTAAATAATTTATATAAGGGAATTTATATCTTAGGTTCTGCAGTTCTTTAACTGATCCATTTTCATATGTGAAATGTAAACTAACACAAATCCAGAATATTCTGTATGTATATAATATATATATATATATATTAATGTCTTCATCATTGTTGTCATAAAATAGTTCTGAATCATCGAGGTTCTTGAGCTTGAAGGTAGATCAGCAATGGGATTAGGCAGCTCAGATGCGGTACTGACACATTACTAGATAATGAGGATGTAACATACGAGAACTGCTGGTTTGGGTGTATTTTGGATGCTGATTTCCTCTCTCTTGAGAACAGCTGCAAAAACAAATATCCATAAAACCTAACATGGTTATAGCATACAGTCACATATACTACACTGTCACAGAAAAAAAATCTAATTTTAGTTCGATGCTCAACATGCATAATAATACATTGCACTAGGCTTTCATGGGTAATCTGGGATTACTGCCTATAACAATGTTCCTACAGTGCACAACCTAGTATCATTTGTAACTACTGACAGGAGAATATAAGAAGCTTGACAAAGCTGAGATAGCCACCCTTCTATAGGGTTTTTTAATAGGCTAAATGATGTAGAACATTGGAAACTGAACTGTAGGAAGTTCCTGTGAGAAATAAAATATTACAAAATTCATAGAAATAAAATGTATTTAAAGCTGTCTTTATCTAGACATAACATATGCTTTCATTGCATATGCTGGACAGAAGGTTTAGTTACTTTATCACCTGCCTATAACAGTACTTGCATGTCATATTTCCATCACCTTCCCATAACAGTACTTGCATGTCATATTCCCATCACCTGCCTATAATAGTACATGCATGTCATATTCCCATCACCTGCCTATAATAGTACTTGCATGTCATATTCCCATCACCTGCCTATAATAGTACATGCATGTCATATTCCCATCACCTGCCTATAATAGTACTTGCATATCATTTTCCCATCACCTGCCTATAACAGTACTTGCATGTCATATTCCCATCACCTGCCTATAACAGTACTTGCATGTCATATTCCCATCACCTGCCTATAATAGTACATGCATGTCATATTCCCATCACCTGCCTATAATAGTACTTGCATGTCATATTCCCATCACCTGCATATAATAGTACCTGCATATCATTTTCCCATCACCTGCCTATAACAGTACTTGCATGTCATATTCCCATCACCTGCCTATAATAGTACTTGCATGTCATATTCCCATCACCTGCCTATAATAGTACTTGCATGTCATATTCACATCACCTGCATATAATAGTACTTGCATATCAGATTCCTATCACCTGCCTATAATAGTACTTGCATGTCATATTCCCATCACTTGCCTATAATAGTACATGCATGTCATATTCCCATCACCTGCCTATAATAGTACTGGCATGTCATATTCCCATCACCTGCCTATAACAGTACTTGCATGTCATATTCCCATCATCAGCCTATAACAGTACTTGCATGTCATATTCCCATCACCTGCCTATAATAGTACTTGCATATCATATTCACATCACCTGCCTATAATAGTACTTGCATGTCATATTCCCATCACCTGCCTATAATAGTACATGCATGTCATATTCCCATCACCTGCCTATAACAGTACTTGCATGTCATATTCCCATCACTTGCTTATAATAGTACTTGCATGCCATATTCCCATCACCTGCCTATAATAGTACATGCATGTCATATTCCCATCACCTGCCTATAACAGTACTTGCATGTCATATTCCCATCACTTGCCTATAATAGTACTTGCATGTCATATTCCCATCACCTGCCTATAACAGTACTTGCATGTCATATTCCCATCACTTGCCTATAATAGTACTTGCATGCCATATTCCCATCACCTGCCTATAATAGTACATGCATGTCATATTCCCATCACGTGCCTATAATAGTACTTGCATGTCATATTCCCATCATGTGCCCATAACAGTACTTGCATGTCATATTCCCATCACCTGCCTTTAATAGTACATGCATGTCATATTCCCATCGGGATCGGTATGAATGACAGCTGGACCTATGTCCGGGGGTTCAAATCCCGACGCCGGAAAACCGGCAGCAGTGAAGATCCCGACAGGTATGTAAACTAACTAACCTAACCGTTTCCCCCCCAACCCTAACCCTCCCCTAGGGGTGCCTAACCCTAACCTCCCCCCCTTATGTCACGACCAGAGGTGTTGTACCTGGCAGTTTGCGGTCTCTGCCTGTGCGAGTGCTTTGGCGCGGTCCTACCGGTGGGGGTGCTGGTGTTTGGAGGTTGGAGCGAGGTGCGAGTGGTTGTTCCAAGGGTACATGGCATCTGGTGACAAGTGAGATTGACAGCACTGCTGCGATCTTGGTTTTGGGCATGTGACCTGAATAGGCCAATCAGGTTGGAGCTTCTGGCATGTGACTCTCGGCAGTCTATAATGCACTTTCCCACTGTACTTAAGGGTGTTCAGCGCACCCTCTAGTTGCCAGTGCAACGTGTACACAGGGCAAGCTGTGTGAGAGTTCTCTGTGCTCCTGAGCTCAGGGTGATTATTGCAGTCCCAGCAGTGCTCCGTTTCCTGCTCTGTCTCCACCTCAAGCTAATCCCAGATACCCGCATCTACCCTGCTATACCCCATTACTCACCCCACGTTTTGTGATCCCTTCAGCTCTCCAGACTCAGAGCCCACTCCAGTACTTCAGACCTCTGTTCCTCAGTCACATCTCCATTGGACTTTGAACCTGATTCAGACTAGGGGTGAGCGGGTTCGGATTTCTGAAATCCGAACCCCCCCGAGCCCCCCCGATCCGAGGCCGATCCGAGTCAGGCTCGACTTTTCCCGCCTGACTCGGATCTGAAATCGAGGCAAAACGTCATCATCCCGCCTTCCGGGTCTCGCGGGTTTTGGATCCTATATAAGGTACCCGCGTCAGCGCCATTTTCTCACTCGGCTGTGGACAGTGAAGAGGGAGGGTGGGAGTTAGGGCTGTGTAGTGTAGTGTAGTGTAGTGCAGAGTAGTGTTGTGCTGTGCTGTGCTGTGCTGTGCTGCACTGCTGTTGTCCATAGGGGCTGTGTCCACTACTTCAAAGTCCATAGGGGCTGGCTGTGTTGTGCTGTGCTGCTGTTGTCCATAGGGGCTGTGTCCACTATTTCAAAGTCCATAGGGGATGGCTGGATTGTGTTGTGCAGTCAGTTGTCCATAGGGGCTGTGTCCACTCCAAAGTCCTGTGCAGTATCCCAGTCCTAAAGGGGTGCTGTAGTGTTGTCCAGGGCGTGCTCTGTCCGTCAGGGGTGCTCCCCCCAAGTGCTAAAAAAAAATATATTTTTTCTGTGTTTGTGAATTGTGTGCGCAGTAGCCGCACGTGCATCAACAAAGTAGTGCCAAGCGTGCGCCTGTGTCATAAGTAAAGGGCCGGCTGGCTTGACCATTAAAGGGTGCTGTAACCCCCAAAGTACACTCCAAACCAAATAAAAAAATATTTTCTGTGTTTGTGAATTGTGTGCGCAGTAGCCGCACGTGCATCAACAAAGTAGTGCCAAGCGTGCGCCTGTGTCATAAGTAAAGGGCCGGCTGGCTTGACCGTTAAAGGGTGCTGTAACCCCCAAAGTACACTCCAAACCAAATAAAAAAATATTTTCTGTGTTTGTGAATTGTGTGCGCAGTAGCCGCACGTGCATCAACAAAGTAGTGCCAAGCGTGCGCCTGTGTCATAAGTAAAGGGCCGGCTGGCTTGACCGTTAAAGGGTGCTGTAACCCCCAAAGTACACTCCAAACCAAATAAAAAAATATTTTCTGTGTTTGTGAATTGTGTGCACTGTGGCTGCACGTGCATCAACAAAGGAGCAGCGCCAAGCGTGCGCCTGTGTCCCATAAGTAAAGAGCCGGCTGGCTCATTTCTTAAAGGGTGGTATAACCCACAAAGTGCACTACTCTCCAGCAAAAATAAAAAAATATTTTCTGTGTTTGTTTGCGCCTTAGCCGCACGTATATATCAATATAACATAAATGGAGGACCAAACTTTCTCCGATAAAAATAAAATAGGGAAAGATCAAGAACCACTTCCTCCTAGTGCTGTTGCTGCTGCTGGGAGTTGTTCATCATCCCAGAGAGGAAGTAGGAACACCACTACTTTTACTAAACAATTAACCCTCCAACAGTCCCTAGCGATGAGGATGAAGTACGACAGCAGTCATCCTGAAGCAAAACGTATAACTGAGGCCTTGACTGCTATGTTGGTGTTAGACGTGCGTCCGGTATCCGCCATTAGTGCAGTGGGATTTAGACAATTGATGGAGGTAGTGTGTCCCCGGTTCCAAATCCCATCTAGATTCCACCTGCATCCTCAGAGCAGCAGCGACAAGCGTGCGTCTGTCTGTTAAAGGGTGGTGTAACCCTCAAAGTGCGCTTCACAAACAATAAAAAAATTCTTCTTTTTTTTTCTCTTTGTGAAATGTGTGGGCTGTAGCCGCACCTGCATCCTTAAAGCAGCAGCGACAAGCGTACGTCTGTCTGTTAAAGGGTGGTGTAACCCTCAAAGTGCGCTCCACAAACAATAAAAAAATTCTTATTTTTTTTTCTGTCTTTGTGAATTGTGTGGGCTGTAGCCGCACTTGCATCCTCAAAACAGCAGCGACAAGCGTGCGTCTGTCTGTTAAAGGGTGGTGTAACCCTCAAAGTGCTCCAAAAAATAAAAAACTATTTTTTTATGTGTTTGTGACTTGTGTGCTATGTAGCCGCACGTGCATCAACACAGTAGCAGCGCCAAGCGTGCGCCTGTGTCATAAGTCAAGGGCCGGTTTGGACATCTGGTCCGGACTGAAGTACGTGCCAACAATTTCTGACAAGTCTACTGTCACTGCATATGATACTGTCCTCAAAGCAGCAGCGACAAGCGTGCGTCTGTCTGTTAAAGGGTGGTGTAACCCTCAAAGTGCGCTCCACAAACAATAAAAATATTCTTCTTTTTTTTTCTGTCTTTGTGAAATGTGTGGGCTGTAGCCGCACCTGCATCCTTAAAGCAGCAGCGACAAGTGTGCGTCTGTCTGTTAAAGGGTGGTGACACCCTTAAAGTGTGCTCCACAAACAATAAAAATATTCTTCTTTTTTTTTCTGTCTTTGTGAAATGTGTGGGCTGTAGCCGCACCTGCATCCTTAAAGCAGCAGCGACAAGCGTGTGTCTGTCTGTTAAAGGGTGGTGTAACCCTCAAAGTGCGCTCCACAAACAATAAAAAAATTCTTCTTTTTTTTTCTGTCTTTGTGAATTGTGTGGGCTGTAGCCGCACTTGCATCCACAAAGCAGCAGCGACAAGCGTGCGTCTGTCTGTTAAAGGGTGGTGTAACCCTCAAAGTGCGCTCCACAAACAATAAAAAAATTCTTTTTTTTCTGTCTTTGTGAAATGTGTGGGCTGTAGCCGCACCTGCGTCCTTAAAGCAGCAGCGACAAGCGTGCTTCTGTCTGTTAAAGGATTACATCGGTGACAGCATCCAAGTAGGCATGTCAGACAGTCCGTACCTGTACTGGCAGGAAAAAGAAGCAATTTGGAGGTCCCTGTACAAACTGGCTCTATTTTACCTGAGTTGCCCCCCCTCCAGTGTGTACTCCGAAAGAGTGTTTAGTGCAGCCGGGAACCTTGTCAGCGAAAGGCGTAGGAGGTTGCTTCCACAAAATGTGGAGAAGATGATGTTCATAAAATGAATTATCAACTCTTCCAGGGAGACCAGCCTCCAGAACGTACAGAAGGACCTGTGGTTGTGGATTCCAGCGGGGACGAATTAATACTCTGTGAGGATGAGGATGTACACAACACTGAAGAGGGTGAGGAATCGGTGGATGAGGAGGATGAGGATGACATCTTGCCTCCGTAGAGCCAGTTTGTGCAGGGACAGATTAATTGCCAGCTTGTTTTGTGGGGGCCAAAACGAACCAATCATTTCAGCCACAGTCGTGTGGCAGACCCTGGCGCTGAAATGTTTGGTTTGTTAAAGTGTGCATGTCCTGTTTATACAACATAAGGGTGGGTGGGAGGGCCCAAGGACAATTCCATCTTGCACCTCTTTTTTTTCTTTGAATTATGTACTGTTTGGGGCCTAGTTTTTCAAACTGCCATCCTGTCTGCCACTGCAGTGTCACTCCTAGATGGACCACGTGTTTGTGCCGCCCACTCGTATCTCTTTGCATAGTCATCCAGCTACCTCGGTGTAACCTTTTGGATATAAAAACACTATTGTGAGGTGTGAGGTGTTCAGAATAGACTGGAAATTAGTGGAAAGTAAGGTTATTGAGGTTAATAATAGCATAGGAGCAGAAAAACCAACACATTCTGTGATTTTAGCTGTTTTTATGCTTTTTAAAAAAAAAATACAGATCCAAAACACAAAACCCAGAACCCAAAACACGGAAGGGTGGTTTTGGCAAAACCAATCCAGATCCAAAACACGAAGAAAGATCCAGATCCAAAACCAAAACGCATAAACACGAAAAGTGGCTGGTGCACACCCCTAATTCAGACCTGCTTGCAAGCGGCCGCTTGCTCGTACGCAGCCGATGTTGTCAGACCACGCATGCGTATGCTTCGTTCTGTGCATGAGCGAACTACTCAGAGCGATTGGAATCCGCTCGCTCGCCCAGCAAAGACAGCCCAGTGCAATGAGTGACAGGAGAGGCCGTTTGTGGGTGGTAACAGGGGCAGGACATTAAAAACAGGGTAGTGGAGGTGCGAACGCAGGCGTGCCTGAGTGTAGCAATGCCGTTTAAGAGGCGTGCATAATTATCAGCCAGCGTCATAGTACACGTCACCTGCCTGTTTTTTACACTTAAGTCCTCGCAGTGCTTGCGGTAAGGTAAGGCAACCACAAGTGCTGCGATCCCTTCAGATGGTCCTCGATGTACCAATGTTTTAACTTTTAATACACTTCCAGGAGATGACGTGCACTAGTGGGTGTCTCTACAGATGCTAATGGGCGTCTATAGACACAAAAGTGATCGCTCGCCAACACAAAGTGGGCATGCTTAGGCCTTTCCGAGCGAGCCCCTGCCATGCCATCACTTAGCCGAATTTGCATATGCTGGGTGCAAGCGATCGCATCTAGCGAGCGGCTCTGAATGAGCTCCTTTGTTTTATCCACCTACACTCTTGTTTCGAGCTTCATTAATTGGACTCTGTTTTCTCTGTCTAAACACCTGTTTCCAGCTTCATTAATTGGTCTTTGTTACCCTGCCAGTCACTTGTAATTCAGGCACACATCACTTGGATTTGTTTATATTCTGCCAGTTTATATATTTATCACTGTTTCATGAATCATAATACTCCTATTAAACCTGCTGCATTTCAATACTGCAAACCCGTTCCAGTTTTCTCTCCTATATCCACCCCAGGTTCAAAAAAGAATCCAAACTTGACAACTTGTATGTCATAATCCCATTACCTACCTATAACAGTACTTGCATGTCATATTCCCATCACCTACCTATAATAGTACTTGCATGTCATATACCCATCACCTGCCTATAACAATACTTGCATGTCATATTCCCATCACCTGCCTATAATAGTACTTGCATGTCATATTCCCATCATCAGCCTATAAAAGTACTTGCATGTCATATTCCCATCATCAGCCTATAACAGTACTTGCATGTCATATTCCCATCACCTGCCTATAACAGTACTTGCATGTCATATTCCCATCACCTGCCTATAACAGTACTTGCATGTCATATACCCATCACCTGCCTATAACAGTACTTGCATGTCATATTCCCATCACCTGCCTA
Source organism: Taudactylus pleione (assembly GCA_031769625.1). Lineage (NCBI taxonomy): Eukaryota > Metazoa > Chordata > Amphibia > Anura > Myobatrachidae > Taudactylus > Taudactylus pleione. Next base: position 5,064,302 of record JAUIMM010000516.1, on the reverse strand, counting down.
TAACAGTACTTGCATGCCATATTCCCATCACCTGCCTATAATAGTACTTGCATGTCATATTCCCATCACCTGCCTATAACAGTACTTGCATGCCATATTCCCATCACCTGCCTATAATAGTACTTGCATGTCATATTCCCATCACCTGCCTATAACAGTACTTGCATGTCATATTCCCATCACCTGCCTATAACAGTACTTGCATGTCATATTCCCATCACCTGCCTATAACAGTACTTGCATGTCATATACCCATCACCTGCCTATAACAGTACTTGCATGTCATATTCCCATCACCTGCCTATAACAGTACTTGCATGTCATATTCCCATCACCTGCCTATAATAGTACTTGTATGTCATATTCCCATCATCAGCCTATAACAGTACTTGCATGTCATATTCCCATCACCTGCCTATAATAGTACTTGCATGTCATATTCCCATAACCTGCCTATAATAGTACTTGCATGTCATATTCCCATCACCTGCCTATAATAGTACTTGCATGTCATATTCCCATCATCAGCCTATAACAGTACTTGCATGTCATATTCCCATCACCTGCCTATAACAGTACTTGCATGTCATATTCACATCACTTGCCTATAACAGTACTTGCAAGTAATTATATTCCCATCACCTGCCTATAATAGTACTTGTATGTCATATTCCCATCACCTGCCTATAACAGTACTTGCATGTCATATTTCCATCACCTGCCTATAATAGTACTTGCATGTCATATTCCCATAACCTGCCTATAACAGTACTTGTATGTCATATTCCCATCATCAGCCTATAACAGTACTTGCATGTCATATTCCCATCACCTGCATATAATAGTACTTGTATGTCATATTCCCATCATCAGCCTATAACAGTACTTGTATGTCATATTCCCATAACCTGCCTATAACAGTACTTGCATGTCATATTCCCATCACCTGCATATAATAGTACTTGTATGTCATATTCCCATCATCAGCCTATAACAGTACTTGTATGTCATATTCCCATCACCTGCCTATAATAGTACTTGCATGTCATATTCCCATAACCTGCCTATAACAGTACTTGCATGTCATATTCACATCACCTGCCTATAACAGTACTTGCATGTCATATTCCCATCACCTGCCTATAACAGTACTTGCATGTCATATTCCCATCACCTGCCTATATCAGTACTTGCATGTCATATTTCCATCACCTGCCTATAACAGTACTTGCATGTCATATTTCCATCACCTGCCTATAATAGTACTTGCATGTCATATTCCCATCACCTACCTATAATAGTACTTGCATGTCATATTCCCATCACCTGCCTATAACAGTACATGCATGTCATATTCCCATCACCTGTCTATAATAGTACTTGCATGTCATATTTCCATCACCTGCCTATAATAGTACATGTATGTCATATTCCCATCACCTGCCTATAACAGTACTTGCATATCATATTCCCATCACCAGCCTATAACAGTACATGCATGTCATATTCCCATCACCTGCCTATAACAGTACTTGCATGTCATATTCCCATCACCTGCCTATAACAGTACTTGCATGTCATATTTCCAACATTGGGTAGTGGCATTTTTGGGGGTTTTACCGCATTTTCCCCTTTAGTACATCTCACCCCTATTGTTCACTATGGGCTAAATTTGCTATGCTGCCCTCTCCATATTTAATATTCAATCAATATGAAACCATGCTTATTTTGTGTAGATTATAATTACCCCTTTAATTCCAGCATCCAAAAGCACTGAACATACGGCGGCTTTGAAAAGTGCTGCATAGAATATTTAGCTCCATGTGGGAGTTATTCTGTCCTTACTTCTTTGTATATTGCACTTGAAACTGTTACTGGCTAGACTTTCTGGGCCTGATTCAGCGGTGCACGCTAACTGCGGTTGAGCGATTATTTGCTACTGCGCTTGTGCAAAATATTTTGAAAACCCCAATGGCACAAGCGGTAGAACTGTCGAGGCAAAACCAAGGGTACTCCTGGGCTGTGACTGGGAGGTGTCCTATAGGGAACATAATAAAAGTCTCATGGATGTGTTATGGGAGTGTCGCATGCACATCAGTGAAGGCAGCCGCAGTCTCACGCACAAAGCTGCAGCCAAAGAGGCCAAGTTTAGCTGGAGTTCAGACAAAGACACTGCACTGCTATCGGCAGGTGCATGTTATGGTGCATGTGATCAGTGGCAAACGCAGGATTTCTAGAGGGAGGTTTCCAAATGCTTGATTTTAGAGTGAATGTGGCCACAGGGCCATCTCTTCCATTCGGCTTGTTGGGCAGTTGCCCAAGGGCCCGAAGCTTGTAGGGGCCCACCAGCCTACCCCCTTCAGCCGCAAGTACTCACCTCAGTCCCAGTTTCACGTAATCCGCCGGCTTCAGACCAGTCAGACAGAGTCTCTCTGCATGTGTGGGAGGTCTGATGGCCATGCAGGAGGGTTTAATTTTATTGACCATTTACATTTTTTTCCCGTGAATGGGTATGTAGGGGCCCCAGTGCATTGATTTGCCCAGGGCCCACACTGCTGTTAAGACAACCCTGTGTGGCCAGTCCATGAAGAGGGCATAATTAGTACTCAACTAGTTTTATTATGCGTCATACAAAGTGTATTGTGTGTCATAATTCCAGCATATACAGGACCAGTGATCACAGTAACCCATGAGAAGCAGCAGTAGGGCCATCCTGCCTGAACTGGATTTTTTTATTTTAGATGTGGGCACCATTCAAGACTATTGGAGCAAGTCCGGGAGTCTGGAGGAGCAGCAGAAGAACCTAGCACTGCCCTGGACATATATGTACATATAGGGCTCTATAGCAGTGCATCCCTAATAGTGCATGTTTTCCAGATCTTCTAGTTGGAGTACAGGTTATTTATTACTGTCTGATACATGTTAAAAGATGCACAGGTGTTGCTATTTATTTCATTTGTGATACTAAGAAGAACATGCAACACTAGCAAAATTCTAGTACATTACTATTTCTACTGTGGACATGTGTGTGCTGAGGAGGGTGGTTTCCAGGCAGACGGAAGCCCCCCCTGCGTTTGCCTATGTGTGATGGTGAAGTATTCAGAACCGCAAGCGGGCATCTGCACATTTCAATACACACTAGTACAGGGGAGGGCTGAAACTGTCATTTGCACATTACCGCCACTGCGACTCTGCAAAAAGACTCAGCCGCGTCTGCATTATTTTTAGAGATGAGCGGTTCGGATTCTATGGAATCCAAACCGTTCCGAACATAGGGGATCCGAGTCCACCCGAACGCTGTTCGGGTGTTCCCCGCCAGACTCGGATCCCCGTTCGGGGCCGAACGGCGGCCGCCTGATGTCATGACATCAGGGCTCCTATTGTGTAGGGCACACCGCAGCGGCAGCTGTGTGTTTGTTACAGCAGCCAATGAGAGTCACACAGACTCTCATTGGCTGCTGCACGGAGGGAGCCGGCTGGAGCTCACTCAGGAGCTCCATCTTCCGGCTCCCTCCTCAGCGCATGGATGCAGAGCGGACGGTGTGGGAGCGGGGATTCAGGTAAGTTTTAAAAAATTTTTATGTGTGTAAGGGCCGGGGGTGCTACTGGGGGGCACAGCTACTGGGGGGGGTCTGCTACTTTGGGGGGCATACTACTGGGGGGGCCATTCTACTGGGGGGCCTGCTACTGGGGGGGCATACTACTGGGGGGCCATACTACTGGGGGTGCCTGCTACTGGGGGGTCATACTACTGGGGGCCAAAATACTGGGGGGCCTGCTACTGGGGGGCCATATTACTCAGGGGCCATACTACTGGGGGGGCTGCTACTGGGGGGGTCATACTTCTGGGGGGCCTGCTACTGGGGGGGGGTCTGCTACTTGGGGGGGGCATGCTACTGGGGGGCATAATACTGGGGGCCTACTACTGGGGGGGCCTGCTACTGGGGGGCCATACTCCTGGGGGCCATACTACTTGGGGGGCCATACTACTTGGGGGGGCCATACTACTGGGGGGCATACTACTGTGGGCATTTTGTAAAAGGGGCACTACTGTGGGCATTGTGTAAAAGGGGCACTACTGTGTGTCGTAACATAAATAAGAGATACTACTTTTATGGTGTAATGTGAATCAGGGGCACTATGTGTGGTGTAATGTGAATAAGATTGTGCACTATGACTCCTTGGGCCGTAGCCCACTTTGTAAACAAGTACTGTGATTCTGCTGGCCGTACCCCACTGGGTGGGTGCACTACTTTTCATTTCTGCCACTGCTGTGTGGCAATGTGTCATAGATGTGCTTTATACTGTGGTGTCTGTGCCGCTGCGCCGCTACTCTGTCGCTTGGTAACCAGTCAGCTCACTGCAACCTTTGGCAAATAATGTTGAAAACAATATTATAAGCTGTGAGGTGGTCTAAATTGACTGGAAATTAATGTTATTGAGGTTAATAATACTCTAGGAAGAAAAAAAAGACCAATTTATGTGATTTTAGCTTTTTTTATACATTTTTGTAAAAAAATCCAAATCCAAATCCAAAGCCAGTCACCGCAGTTTGGCAAATCCAAATCCAAAGCCGAACGACGAATTAGAACCAAATCCGGCAAAAATGGTCCGGCGCACATCCCTAATTATTTCCAGGTCAGTACATAATAGGTACAGCTGCAGCACCATTGTATTAAACCAGCTGAAATTCATACAATTTGAGTTTTGATTTGGTCTACAATAGGAATTATCATACCGGTAATTCATCTTTACTGACTATTATTAGTTAACAAAATTATAGATCATTATGGGGAATATGCAAGGGCTTCTTAAGAGAGGAAGGGGCCCATGTGCACTCCCCGTGCGGGGCACCCTCCTCTCTTCCCGGTGGCCGTCAGCTGACTGTACCCGGAGTCTACTGCGCATGCGCAGAACGCTGGGAAAATGGCCACGGCGGCCATTTTCCGGTGTTCTTATCAGCGCTGACACCCGCCGCGGGACCATGGACAGGTAAGTTTAAAATAATATGGGTGCAGAGTGTGCGGTGCGGGGCCTCCCTGGACCTGTGGGCCCGTGTGCCCCACACACACTGAACCCATTATAGGTACGCCACTGAGAATATGTACGAAGCCTTGGAGAGTGATAAAGTGGAGAGAGATGAAGGCCCTCATTCAGAGCCATACGCTCTGAGCAGAGCGCACGCTCTGAATGAGGGCCGTCCTCCATAACTATGGAGCGTCCTCCTGGACGCTCGTATAGCTGTGGGTCACCACCCACAGCCTATACGAGCGTGCAGTTTGATGGCCGCGATGGTCTTGACCATCGCGACCATCGAAACTGCGAGCCGGAGCCTGCGGTTGAGGTTTTCAACCGCAAGGCCCGGAGTGATTTTGGCTCTATCAGAGCCAAAATCACTCCCACTGACATCACTAGTGATGTCAGTGGGCTGGCTTCTGACGGTAGGCGTTCCCTTAGGAACGCCCCCGTCAGGGAGGCACGCCCCCGGAACGCCCACCAAAGGGGGCGTGCTGTCAATCAACATCGACAGCACGCCCCCTTTGATCAGACACAACGAGCGAAGGAAAGTCCTTCGCTCGTCGCGTCTGGCGCATGCGCACGACGGAGCTCCCTCCGTCGTGCGCATGCTCAGTGCAGAACATCGACCCACTTGCGAGCGGACAGCCGCTCGCGAGTGGGTCTGAATCAGGCCCAAAGTACCAACCAATCAGCTCCTAACTGTCATTATTCAAACACAGCCTGTAACATGGCTGTTAGGAGCTGATTGGCTAGTATTTTATATCTCTCAACTTTATCTCTATCCAAGCAGGGCCATCTCTTCCATTGGGCTTGTTGGGCAGTTGCCCAAGGGCTTGAAGCTTGTAGGGACCCGCCAACCCGCCCCCCTGCAACCGCAGCCAGTTGGTAAATTTGTGATATTTTTATAAGCCGGCCGCCGGTGCACTGTATTCAGATCGAACCTCCCCCATCCCATCCTCCCCCCGCTGACGAGAACTCACCTTAGTCCAAGTTTCACTTCATCCGCTGGCTTCAGAACAGTCACACAGAGTCTCTCTGCATGTGTGGGAGGTCTAATGGGTTTGCAGGAGGGTTTAATTTTATTGACCATTTATATTTTTTCCCACGAATGGGTGGGTAGGGGCCCCAGTGTATTGCTTTGCCCATGGCCCACACTGATGTTAAGACAACCCTGTATTCAAGGCATAGTATATCTCCCCCTTATATGAGAATTGCACTTTATTTAATAGTTCAGAAACGTATTATGTGCTGTCTGTGGTCTTTCACATTTGAAAATTGCTGGTCCAATGTATCAAACCTTCTAAAGAGTAGAGAAGTGGAGAAGTTACCTATAGCAACCAATCAGCTTTTACCTATCATTTAGAATGTAGTTTATAAATGTTACCTAGAAGCTAACTGGTGGCATTGGTCAACTTCTCCACTTGTCCAGTATTTAAACGGTTTGATACATTTCCCCCAATGTCTGAATCTGTGTACTAAAAGTACTGAAATTAGTGTTGTCAGTTTAGAATAGCATAGGCACAGCTGTAGTACATGTTCACTGTGTGAGAATTGCTCTGTAAATGGTCTGCAATATTTTATAATTATCGCAGTATTGTAACTATTGATTGTGCCTACAGTATAGTCATTGCTCATTATTTCTGCACCCCTATTCTGATATATCTTTTTTTTCTAGTACTGTAATAATATTATTTAAGTATAAAATTGAGTGATAAAAACACAGATCTAAAACATTGTTCAGAAAGTAATTGACTTAAGCTGGGTACACACTATAAGATATATTGTATGATAGATTGTTCCAACGGGAATTGGAACTATATATCGTGCAGATTGTATAGTTCGTACGCCTGAATGCGCATGTATGGCGGTGCTGTGCTGCACACAAGATGGGACAATTCACTGCGTGTGCATAGCAATGAACAACGCCATGCTGCTACAGTCCGCATGTAACGATATACCACGCCATCGCACACCGGATCGTGTAATGTGTACAGCGTGCGCTATGTATTGTTACATTGCTACGTTACATCACTGGGTACACACATCGTATACTGTGTACCCAGCTTTAGATGTAAGATATTAGACATAATCGGATTCAGCTTCTCTACTGGTACTTTGAGCAGTCATAGCAGAAATCCATCTGATGAGGTAAATGGGAAGTAAAATGCTCTCGGTGAAACCATACAAGTACCATGGAGCAAGCCGACTTCATCGGAGGTGTTAAAAGATTAAAGAGCAACCTGCTTCCCATCACATCATCAAAAACTAAATAATTTAATGCCCACTTGTAGTGTCACTGCATTTATTGCACAAACTCAGAGGCACAAACAACAGCAGCGTCTCATCAAAAGGCAAGATAATTATTTACTGCTATGACCAGAGTAGACAAACTATAATAATACACCAAGGATTACAAAAATGGTAAATGCATTGGTAGCTGAAAGTGTACAAGTAGCTAACACTGAAAAGATAAGGCAAGGCTCTGATTCATAATGTTGATGGGAAGACTGAGAGCCTGATTCAGAGTCGCTCGTAAGCGGCCGCTCTTTCGCTCCGAGCGATGTTCGCACATCTGCGCATGTGTATGGGTCGTAATTAGAGATGAGCGGTTCGGATTCTGTGGAATCCGAACCGCTCCGAACATTGGGGATCCGAGTCCACCCGAACCCTGTTCGGGTGTTCACCGCCTGACTCGGATCCCCGTTCGGGGCCGAACGGCGGCCGCCTGATGTCGGATTCTCACTAGAGAATCCGACATCAGGTCTCCTCGCGTGTAGGGCAGAGCGCAGTGATAGCGCTCTGCCCTACACAGACACAGACACACAGCCGCCAGCGGCAGCTGTGTGTTTGTTACAGCAGCCAATGAGAGTCACACAGACTCTCATTGGCTGCTGCACGGAGGGAGCCGGCTGGAGCTCACACATGAGCTCCGTCTTCCGGCTCCCTCCTCAGCGTGTGACAGAGCGGACGGCGCGGGAGCGGGGATACAGGTAAGTTTTATTTTTTTTATTTTTTTACTTGTCAAAGGTCCGGGGGCGCTACTGGGGGGGGGGGTCTGCACTACTGGGGGGGTCTGCTACTGGGGGGGGGCTATACTACTGGGGGGGCCATACTACAGAGGGGCCTGCTACTGGGGGGGCTATACTACTGGGGGGGGGGTCTGCACTACTGGGGGGGGGTCTGCTACTGGGGGAGGCAATACTACTGGGGGGGCCATACTACAGAGGGGCCTGCTACTGGGGGGGGCTATACTACTGGGGGGGGGTCTGCTACTGGGGGGGCCATACTACTGGGGGGGCCTACTACAGGGGGGGCCATACTACAGGGGGGGCCCATACTACAGGGGGGGCTACTACTGGAGCAGCCTACTACTGGGGGGGCCTGCTACTGGGGCAGCCTACTACTGGGGGAGCCATACTACTGGGGGGGCATACTACTGGGTGGCATGCTAATGGGGGGCATACTACTGGGGGGGCCTGCTAATGGGGGACATACTACTGGGGGGGCCTGCTAATGGGGGGCATACTACTGGGGAGCATTCAACTGGGGGCACTGCATAGTGGACCGTACTACTAAGGGGACTGCATAGGGGGCACCACTGCTGGGGGACATTGTGTAAGGGACACCGCTACTGTGGGCATTGTGTAAAAGGGTCACTACTGTGGGCATTGTGTAAAAGGGGCACTACTGTGTGTCGTAACATAAATAAGAGACACTACTTTATGGTGTAATGTGAATCAGGCCCTATGTGCGGTGTAATGCTAATAAGATTGTGCACTGTGACTCCTAGGGCCGTAGCCCACTTTGTAAACAAGTACTGTGACTCTGCTGGCCGTACCCCACTGGGTGGGTGCACTACTTTTCATTTCTGCCACTGCTGTGTGGCAATGTGTCATAGATGTGCTTTATACTGTGGTGTCTGTGTCGTTGTGCCGCTGCTTTGTCGCTTAGTAACCAGTCAGCTCACTGCAACCTTTGGCCAATAATGTTGAAAACAATATTATAAGCTGTGATATGGTCTAAATTGACTGGAAATTAATGTTATTGAGGTTAATAATACTCTAGGAAGAAAAAAAAGACCAATTTATGTGATTTTAGCTTTTTTTGTCAATTTTTGTAAAAAAATCCAAATCCAAATCCAAATCCAAATCCAAAGCCAGTCACCGCAGTTTGGCAAATCCAAATCCAAATCCAAAGCCGGACGACGAATTAGAACCAAATCCAAATCCGGCAAAAATGGTCCGGCGCACATCCCTAGTCGTAATGCACATGCACCAACCAGTCAGTGCAGTCGGAAATCGAGCGCTCGCAAAATAGAGAGTGCCTGCTAATTTGAGTGACAGGATGAGGCGTTTGTGGGTGGTAACGGGAAGGTGCTTGAAAACGGGGAGTGGTGATCCGAACGCAGGCGTGCCAAACGGTCAAAACGGGCGTTTTAAGGGTGTGCATAATTAACAAAGCAGCGTCATCGGCCACGTCACTTGGTTGTCTCTTAGCCTGAATTGTTCGCATGATTGCGGTAGGAAAATCCAACCACAAGCACTGCGAGCAGTTCAGACGCCTTTCGATGTACTCGATTAATCTAATAAATAGCGGAGATGACGTAAGATGCGAGCGGCCAGGTGGCGTCTTTACAAAATAGCGAGCGCATGTTTCGTTCGCTCGCTCAGACATAGAGGCGTCAACAGACCGCAAAGAGCGAGCGCTCAATTTAATTAGCCGGCCCCTTTTTCTGAACGAGCGAGCGCAAATAGCGTCCGGCTCTGAATCAGGCCCTGAGTACGAAACAGTACAACACTGGGGTAATAATAACAGATGTTAGCAGTGAGGTTCTAAAGATGAAGTTGGATCTGTTTGTTTGCTATTTTTTCCCTAATAGTTATTATAAGATCACCACATTTTCTCCACATTCTCCCTCCATATAGCACTTCAGTTGTGAAAAGCAATTAGTTGCTGGTCTCCGGACGCAGCAGTCAGATGCTCACAGGAATTTACTTTTTCCCTCAGACGCCTCCTGCAGTGTTATATTTACACATCCCTGCTTTGGCAAAGGAGGCAGCAGCGATGCGTAATGAGACTGTGTTCATCTCTTGTTATTACGCTAACTGGGTTTGATTCAGAGGTGATCGCAGTGTTGATGTTTGCACGGTTCTTCGATTATTTGCTACTGAGCATGCTCGAAACGTCAGAGTGTAGATAGAGACCGCTGTTGCAAACAAAGTCGCTTGGACAACCATGGGTGTTCCTAGGAGGTGACTGGGAGGTGGCTTGAAGTGAACGCAAATAAAAAAAGACTGTCTCATGGACGTGTTATGGGAGTGTCAGTGAAGGCGGCTGCACTCTCAATCACAGGCCGAAGCCACAGAGGCCATGATTAGAGAAAGATCAGATGGAGACACTGCGCCTGCTATAGGGCATTGTAACTGTAGATAGTGATCACGATGGTGCACTGATGGTGGGGTGTTTGAGACCACCGGCAGATTTGCACTATCAACAGACATTGAAAGTGGGTGTCTCAGGCCTGGTCTGCTGACACCCGGCGTGCACACCACATCCATGTTGCCTAACAAAAGGGGCGTGGTCTCGCTGGAAATCAATCCTGGGGTGTGCCCAGCTACCCCGGTGATGCTGGGCTGCCCCCAGAGACTGCACTGTCAGCTCCTGCTCTGTGATTGGAGCTGAATGCTGCAGGATAATGTCACACTGCAGCACCCGTCTCCTGTCACTGAGACAGAGCTGGCATTTTGGTGTCACCACCTCCAAAGGTGACAGTGACAACCGGTGCGGACCGCACCCCCATAGTGAGGCCACTGGTCTCAGGGCTTGCACTGTCCATCAGTGATGTCACAAAGGTGGTGCGGGCCGCACCCTGGTGTCACCCGCCAAGGGGTGACACCAAGGTGCAGACTCCCCCTCAGTGACAGGAGCCGGGTGCTGCACTGTAGAATTACGTGCAACACATGGCTCCTGACACAGTGAGAGAGCCAGCACTTCAGACAGGCTGGTGCCCTGGGGCAGCCCGCACCTCCGGCACCCCCGGTGTAATAAAAAATGGGACTCGGACCACGAAGTACGCTCTCTTCTCCACGGCGCACGAACTATGGACCCAGCCATCACTACTCCCCAAACCGAGTGTCTAACGAGGTAGGGACGCTACTGCTGTCCATCACACACTAGTGCTCCAGGGGAAGACTGAGAGTAGCATTTGCATATTTTCACAGCAGAGAATTGGCAGTCGCACATACATTAGCATCCAGCTCTGAATTAGGCCCTATGTTAAGGCTCCCATACATCAGAGATTGATTGCAGCAATCGTGCAATTTGCAATCGATTGTGTATAAAAATCTTTCCCTTTTTCAATCGATTGCTGATTGCAGAGATGAAACAATCGATTGAAAAAGGGAAAGATTTTTATACACAATCGATTGCAAATTGCACGATTGCTGCAATCAATCTCTGATGTATGGGGGCCTTTAGGAAGACTATGGCCCTCATTCAGACCCACTCGCAAGTGGGTCGATGGTGGGGCACTGCGCACGAGCAACGCGCGTGCCGCGCAAGTGCGCAACCCCATGGCGGCTGTCGATGTTGATCGACAGCTCACCCTGTTTTGTAGGCAGAGAGGGGGGGTGGCTGGACCAACGGAGGCGTTCGTGATGTCAGTGATCTTCCTGCTCTATTAGAGCCCCTTGTGTACACATAACGTTATATATTTACATAATTTTTCTTTGTTACACTATTCATGCAGCTGTTAGTGGAAAGGAAAATCGCACCACTACCCCTAGCCATAGTGCCTCCTCATATCTTGCAAAATAGCATCAGCATCCATGGGATCACTGAGGGTTAATTCTCTGGGATTACATTTATTGCATACAGTATGGAATGCAACTATGGAAACAATTAAGCAAATATTTTAGTTTTAATTGTGTCTAATGCACATAAAATAAAACATTTTGGGCTCTACTTACTACAATCCGCATATTGAATGCAGATTGTAGTATGATATTACTGACTGAATTCGCATTGCCAATATCACAGGGCCACCACTAAGCCCCGCCCCCGCCATTAAGCCCCACCCCTGCAATCGGGGCTCCCCTCCGTTAATTAAACTCACCTCCGGTGATCGGGACTCCAGTGATCGGGACTCCGTGACTCCAGTCAGCTGATCTCCCATCCTGCACCGGGACAAGGTCAGCTGACCGGGTCCCAGTGCAGGATGGGAGACCAGCTGACTGGAGGGAGGACATCACGGACACCGGAGCCCCGATCTCCGGTCCCTGGACTCTGGTAAGTTGTTTTTTTTACTATTCTTTTTTTTAGCAGTGATCAGCGTGTGGTCTGTCTAGACCACACAGCTGATCACTGGGGCCGGCTACGGGTTCTGCTCTGCCTGTTAGAGCAGAGCAGGAGTCCAGTAACTGGGGGAGACCCTGGATAACACCACCTCCAAGTGGCGTTATTATCACAGGGCTTCCCCCAGTGTTTTTTCACAATTTATTTTTAGTAACTTGCACACAGAACGCATGGGAAATGCGATCTGATTACTAAAACTAAGTGATAATTAGGGCTTGGAGTAGAATACGAATTCTACTCCAATTTGCCTTTAGTAACTTTAGGTGATACTAAAATAATAACTTTATTTTAGTAAAAATAATGTTAATAAATAGAGCCCTCTATAATGCAAATGCTGAGGTGGATGCAGTTACAGTCACGGCTGCGATTTTTTGCGAAGTCGCGGTAGAATGCAAATGCTAGTTTCACCTCTCCCCTTATGCACTAGTGTGTGCAGACTGTGCAAGCCTTGAGATGCCCACTTTCAATGCCCATCGGTTATTCTGAACACTTCACCATTGGTGCGCCATCGCGGCCACTATTAATACTTCCACCATCCTATGGCTGGCACAGTGTCTCCTTCGGGACTCCAGCTAAACGTGGACTCTGTGGCTGTGGCTCTGCATTTGGGAATGCAGCTGTATTCACTGAAACACCCACAACACACCCCTAACACGCCCATGAGATGGCCTGTTTTTTTATTCACTTAAAGCCACCTCCCAGACACTGCCCAGGAATGCCCTTCCTTTTGCCTTACTGGCTCTAATGCCAGCGTCTCCGCACACAACAGTGGACTCCGCGTACACTCAGGTTAACACATGTAAATGAGCATGGAAACTCAGATTTTATGGGTGATTTATCAAACCTAATAAAGCAGACAACCAACCAGATTCTAGCTATCATTTTACAGACTGTCCTACATAAATGATAGCTACAATGTGATTGGGTGCTATGGGTAACATCTCTATTTGTCTTCTCTAAAAGGTTTGCTAAACCTCCCCATATAGGTGATAGTGATTTAATGATGGAGGTTGACCAATGGGGTGCAAGCTGGCAATGCACATATATTACTGTGCTCCTCAGCAGCAGTGCAGATGTGCACAGAGGTGTCCAATAAGCCGGAAAGTTGTCTCATTTGGCAAAATTAGAGATGAGCCATCACAATTTAATGTGATTGAGCTCTGTTTCTTTTTATATTCAAGCACCTGTCCACTGTTTGTGATTCAAGTTTATTTATTTGCACTCGATCACTTATTAAACCTCTCGACCTTACGAGATAATTAGGAAGGGACTCACAAGGCATTACAGGCTTGAATGTCTGACAGTCTCCATATTAATATTCCTCACAAGTGTTTTATTCTATGACTTGTCGGTGAGCATTGTTCTGTGCCTGTTTCAGCTTCCAAAGTCAAGTGGTCTTGTTTATCAGTGTACTCTGATTCTTATAGAAATATTGCTGGCTCACATGTGCAGTCATTTGGCGTGTGAAGCATTTTATTACCAGTTTTACATAGCTTGGACCCCACACAATGTTACAATATGTTATTGTTGCCCCGATACTTTCTGAGAAATTATGCATACATTTTTAATTTTCTTTTAAATATGTAAAAAGTAGTTTTACAAATTGTATTAAATATTTATTTTATGATTTTGTCTTCCGAAATTCTGCACAATCTGTGTGTATTGTTATCTAATTTGCAGATTGATAGGATTGCAGCACTTACAACTGTATCAATATAAATGACTCCAATAATATAGAGTCTAGACCATTGATTAGCTGCAGGGACAATAACCATGACATATTTGGATCTTATTCCATCCCTTGACCAATTTGTAAACTTTAATCTCTGTGATCTTTTTATTTCAATGTACTATTTTTAATGTGACATTATTTGCATAAGTATTGAATCCTATATTTATTTCTGCATAAAACCGTACAGTTCTGGGATTTATGTTCATTTTATGAATCTGAAGGAGAGCTATGATAATAAAGAGTATCCCATAGAAGTTACAGATAACATAATACAAATAAAAAAAAGTAATGAAGTACACATAATACAAAAGTGTTTGGATGTCCTACTGAGCACTCTTGATTCATTTAGGCTGTATGCAAATGATGCTTAGAAAATTATATCCCTCTAAACTCTCTTCACATATAAGGAAACTTGTGAAAGAAGTCTCTAAGTGGCCAAAAATCACTTTTTAGAAGCCGAGACTTCAGTAAAGAAGCGCCAGTCAACTAGATCAAGGGCTCCGCATAACACTGGCCTGTACAGTATATGAGGCTGGTGAAAAAGAAGCCATTACTTGAACTGAACCCTATAGTACCACATCTGGAGTCAAGAGAATAACTTGGTTGGGATGTGGAAAACGTTTGTGGTCTGAATTTTTTTACCATAGTTCAAAGCAATATATGTGGTGCCAGTCTAAAGCCAGGTACACACTATACGATGTACATCCCAGCGATAGTACTTCACACAAGCCGTACACACTGCACTATCCAGTGTACGACGGCATAATGTGTTGTTACATGCTGCATGTAACTACACTGCGTCATTCATTGCATCTTCCCTTCTGCTGCTCAGAACAGCAGATGGGACAATATGATAAATTACCTTCGTGAACGACGGATCGGGCATACACTCTATGCGATGTGTATGATATATTGTTCTGAACCATGTCGGAACGATATATTGTAGGATACATCATATGGTGTGTACCCAGCTTTACACTTACTTCATCTCAAAAAAACACCCAGTGGAGCTTGATGGTGGTAGTAGCATGGCAGAATATTTATAGATGTTATTGGTGTTCCAAATATTAAAAATAGTAATAACAGCTATAATTATTTTGGGGTAAGTATGTACCAATTTCCACACAGATTTGCTCCACATTTTTCAGGATAATCGGTTAATGCTTGCGCAATATTTCCAAATAGTAACACAGATTTTCTATATGATTAATATCGGGTTTGCAAAAAGCATATTTCAGGTTTATTTTTCCTAGTAATGTTTCTTTTTAACATAAAGCAATGTCACATTAAAATTACCTATTTTGAATTTCAGTGCTTTAAATAAAACATATCACAGAGAAAAAAATCAGTGTATGGCTTGTTATTCAGTAACATGAGAACATTGGTCAGGGGTCTAAATACATTTGCAAGGTATTGTATATTGTATTGGAGAACTATTTCATTGTATATCTTGTACAGTCACAAAAAGAAATACAAGTGCACAACTCCAAATGAACTGAAACTTTATATATAAATAAATAATTTTTTGCAGTAAATAGAGGTTTTTAGCATAATCTTGGCCAAGGTTATGGGCCTACCCACCACATCCGGGTAACCTCTGTAGGGTAGGTCCCTAACATACTAGGGTTCAATTCCAGAGCCCAGGACACCCCCAAACTAGCCCAGCGAAGCCACCCCAAGGCACCGCTCTAATAAGACAAGTGAAGTGTACAGTAAATAGTTAAGAGCAGCCGCAGCTGCATATACAGAATAAAATGTTCAGGGTGTGCAGTCTGAGGCCCATTTTCTATGTAATCCAATCAGTGCACTGCTTTGCACACCTGAAAGCTTGAGACACTTTCCACTCAGACTAGCACCCCTACCACATTGGTTTAGAGCATGGAGTCTGGCATTGTAATATGCACACCAGTCAGAGGCACAATATAGGTAAGTCCTGCAAATATTTAGACTGTGTAGTGCAGCTTTGCTTCATTTTTGGTGCGTTGGTCCCCCTGTATTGCTTTGGTTGATCTGCTTCAGGGTCTCCACAGGTTGCACCTCAAATTATATATATATATATATATATATATATATATTCAGGGTGTGCAGTGTGAGGCCCATTTTCTATGTAATATCTTGTACAGTCCAAGTTTAATATGAAGATGACAATTAATGAACATACTGTATAATTATTTTTGCACAAACCATCAATCCATTCAATACAGAAAATGTCTATTTCCCTATCTATTTCATTCTACATACAGGGGTATCTGGAATATTATACTCACTTTCACAGAAAATGTCCTTCTCAGTACCAATAAATGCACTGGTGGACCTGCTGTATCACTGTATCCATGTGCACATATATGTGAACATTTATGTTTTAATTTATGTCCCTTAAGTCTACTGAAATGTAGATCTTTGTGCAGTCTGAACTAGATAACGGCTCTCCAAATTGCCAGTGTGCTCTGTGTCAAGCGATTCGCTGCTGATGCAGGAGATATATCGGTGCCACATTTACCACCTATGCCAATTGCTCCTTGAGATTATGACTGCTGTGAGCGGGTAAGCGGTGAGTGACATATTTTTCAAACCACTATACTCATTGGGTGTCTGCCCGTGGGAATAGAGAGACATTTGGAGTTCAGCTCATGCGGACTTTTTAAACACTCAGTCTGACAACTCACAGACATATTTTATCAACTTCTCTTATAAGTGGGACGTTATCCATATTTACCATCATTGCTTTGAAAAATTAATGGTCTCCAGGGGGGTCCTAAGGATCCATTGGACTTAACAGTGCACATTTATGCCTATGATTGACAGATTTGTTTCTAAAAGCATTTGTAAGTGTGTATTCATTTTAAGGAACTGAAGTTCTTCTTTTTTAATGTGTTAAATACATTGTTTCATATTATACTATAATTGACAGCTCTGTGAACCTTTTTTAGTGGTTACTAGCGCAGACATATATATTTTCTTGTAGCTTTGTGCAGTCTGACTTACAAACAACTCTGTGGGTGATAAGGGCCGGACTGGCCATTGGGCACTTCTCGAAAAATGCTAGAAAGGTCAATGGCCTGATGGGCTGGTATGGACTGAAAGCCTTGCCAAACAGCTCTGCCTCCCAGTAATCTGCTCGGGTGGCATACAGAGAGACTGGGACATGACTTGCTGCACATCCCCATGAGGCGTGGACACTCCCCATTTCCGTGCACACAGAAAGGGATGTCTCTGCTGTTCTACAGCCCCATTGTGCCCATGTCAATGACCAATTTTGCGTACAGCTGTGCCAAATGGGATACATTTGTTGGGTATCCCAACACAGGGGAGGCTGGAGCTTAGAATACCGGTGGCAGAATCCTGACACCTATCAGAATCCCGTCACCGGCATCCTGATCGCCATCATCCAAAGGTAAGTAGCGGGGTTGGGGGGAGGGTTAGAGTTATGCACTATGGGGGGGAGGGTTAGGGTTATGCACTACGGGGGGAGGGTTAGGTTTAGGGTGCGGGGGGGGAGTTAGATTTATGCGCTAGGGGGGAAGGTTAGGTTCAGGCACCGGGGAGGGAGGGTTAGGGTTACTGTCAGGATGCTGGAATCTGGATTTTGACTGCCAAGATCCCCAGCGCTGGCATCCCAGCACCAGCATCCCATACCCATCCCATGCCAAACAGCCACATTGCAGTGCAGAACATGTCTGCCTACTCTGTCTGTATTTTTAGGTTGAATAATGACATATATTGGTGTAAGCAAGATTTGTCACCTAACCAGGCTTTTCCACAATGCCAATTTAATCATATTAAATAGGAATTTATTCTAGTATGATAGAAACTGTCGACCCAAGACGTTACTACATGTGTAAAGCTTAGCTGTAAAATGCCTACCAACACATTTAAGTTGGTTACTTTGAAAAAGCTGTGTGTGCACAGTTTTACGACTATGGAAACTTTATTTCGAATTACATATTATCTCTGATTGGCATTTAACCCTGTGCAAATGGTACAGCTCTTCGTTCTACCAAAATAGCTTGTCATGTCTAATAGCTGTTTTGCTTAGAGTAAAAAAAAATTATGAATTGGGAGCACATGGCGCTAACTGGTAACTGGAATGCAGTTTGCACTTACAGCTCCTTGCACATAGGGGACAATTCATTATCCGTTATGGCCCTGGTAGACATGTGGAAATGCTAATTTATTCATGTTTTTAGTAACAGGCCCATTCATTATTAGAGGCCCGATTCGGCAAACTCAGAAAACTAAAGTTTTCGGCATTTACTTGCAGGAACCAAAGTCATCTTCAGATGGCGTTGGTTCCTGGAGCCCCGTTCCTTCCTATGAGAAGGAGGTCTTCAATCATACCCCTCCGCCACCACACTGAGTGCAATGTGGCCAAGAGCATGCATGAACTCAGGTAATGCATGTGCATTCAGCTGGATTGGTAGTGGTAAGTATCACTGCTACTTCTGTAGCAGTGTTAGGGTTTACGGGTACAGTTGCTTTACAGAGCAGCTGTCCCAGCACCGGAGCAATGCTGAATTCCTCGAGTAGGTAAGTATCCACCGTCGATGATAAATAAGCCCGTTAGGGATGTGGAATAGAGATTGTAGGATGAGTGTAAGCATGTGTACATTACAGTAAGGACTTGTTTCATGCTGACCAAAGAAAGATACCTGTGTATCTGTTAGGAGCTCAATATTTGCAGGTGCTCGACCTCTGGTGCAAAATACTAATTGATGATGATAACGACGAACGTCGGCCACTTCTGATTGGCTGTGTGTGTCTGAATCTCTCCCACTGATACTGTTACTATTAGCAGTGTGGCTACAACCTATTTGCATTACTATTAGTATGATATTAGTAATCAGCCTACAGCATGAAAGCAGATTCCCATTTTATATTTTAAAGGGGAAGGACACGGATGTTTGTATTTCTTTGAGCTTAATTAGTACTTTCAATTTGTATTTGCATCTGGTTGTAATTGCTTTTCACACATTGGCTTATCTATTATGTGTGCAGGGTGTGTGGTAGATACAGGAGCCTGGGTCTAAGGGTCCCACACCGCACAGTCTGCACCAGCACCAGCTACCTTGTCCTGCTGCCAACTGTGCCATTGTCCTGACTCTATCTTTTGAAATATGGCATCTATTTTCCAGAAATAATGTGGGAACAATAGTACAGTCACAAGCAGGACAACTTAGATGTTATGCCTTTCATATTCTTTGCACTAGTGCCGGTACCAGCTTGTATTCCAGGAAGGAAGGTCCTCGCATCTGGCTACACATGGTAAATGCAAATTTATTATTAATGAGTAACACTGCTCAGACATAGATGGACTATATGGTATGTGATTTGTGTACTGTCATTTTAGCATTTACTACTAACTGTCATGCCACATTTCCTGGAGTACACCAGGCGCATATACTGGTGTTCTGTCCAGGAATGAACCTTGTACATATGCTCCCCTAGAACAGAGATAGATAGATAGATAGATAGATAGATAGATAGATAGATAGATAGATAGATAGATAGATAGAGTGATAATGCCTGATCTATAATGGGCCTTGGAACAATTTTATGTTGGGGGGGGTAACAGAAAATTATTCCAATGTGTCCCCCTCCTCCAACTACTTACCTGTTTCTGGGCGCGCAGGGACTAGAGCATGGGCGTAGATGGTCAGTGGGGCTGTGCTTTATAGCAATAGCCTGCACAGTCCCTGCACTGCATGGAGGAGGAGCTGTAATGTGTGGTCTTTTACATGCTTCCCAGACTTCAACAAGTACATAATCATTATTGATTTAATTAGCTGCAGCCCCTTGAAGATGGGTAGGGCTGGTGTATTAGCAGGGAAATGGTATCCCACCCATTGGAAGCTCTTCTGCTATCACAGTCTGGACTGGCAGTCCCAGGAAGAAAACACCTCCCCCTCGGACTGCATGTAGAGCATTAGCAGAAAACACTTCCAATGGGAAGTCACTACCACTATCAGGCTGTCACTGGAGTGGCAGATTTTACTGTTGGGCTACAGCCCTCTAGGTACAATTACCACTGTATGTAAGCCGGTACTTTTGTGGCCTATTTTTTATTTCTTGTGTACCAGCAATCTTTATCATTCCAGCTGCACTGTGTATTTTTGGAGTATGATTATTACATATGCTGCCCTTACCAAGCTACACTCATCTTGCAATACTGTCAGCTCAGCGAGCTGTGCAAAAAAAGCTTATTTGGGGGGTTGGATTTTACTCTTGCAATATAGATGCAAACTCCATCCAACTCTACAAGTCCTTATCTGTCTCTCTCCTGTGACATCATCACCAAGTTGCCTGTAGCATCAGCTAATTACTAAATTATACAGAGAAGTGGGAGCAGGTGGGACAGATGGTCATAACGCATTGCTTGTTATCCATTGCAACCAAATGAAACAAAAATGACTACATATGAGGTCAGGTGCATTGCTGTATTTTATAGACTAAAATCTCACAGGCTCTGTGTTGCTTTGGTAAGTATGTTTGTATGTTTTATATTTAATGGAAGTCACTTGTCTAAAACTGGAATTATCTTTAACTGTTTAATTATATTTTTTTAAAGACTTGAGTTGAGGGGTAAAACTTCTGCTTTGATGAAACCTACTAAAGCCAAATTTTTAACAATCATCAAATAAAATCTTACAATTTTGTTAATTTTATTTTAAATTAGCCTATGGTACTAATTTTTGGCAGGATCCATGTTAATATTAAATTACTTTTCTGTACACATAATTTTTGTGTAACTATAACAGAAGTTCTTTTTAGGTATGTTTTTCTACAAACAACAAATGCTACTACTTTTGTCTCATCCCAATAATTATACTCAGTATAAGTCCCGTCTGCATGATGATTTACTAAAGACACAGGGTCTGATTTATTACGGTGCGATTACGCATGGAGGTCTGCTTCGAAAATATGAAAATTACTGCATTCGCAAAATGTCAGCATAGAGACGCCCACTACCGCTTTCCCACACATCCGTAATACCTTGCAATCCTGCATATACATCGGGACATCGAGTAACATCGGCCCCCTCATGCACAATTACAACAGGTTTGACCTTACTCAGAAATTGCTAACCGCGTCGCACGCAGTGAGCACTCATGCTGTGTATGCCGTCGCAGTGGCTAATTTTTGCATGCCCATGCAATAGCGTTCAAATGGAGTAGCACGCTTGTATTTCTCCGACCACTCTCCTGTCACCGCTCCCATACGCTGACGTCCCGTCCCCCTGTCTGCGATGGCTTTGTATCTTCGTAGGTGAATGCAGAGCGTTCGCAAAGCTAACTCGCGCACGGGCACTGTGATGCATACACAAGCGCAGTATGCACCATCGACCGATCTACATACGCTGTTGCAGTTGCGATCTGTAATGAATCAGACCCACAGTGTTTTTGTTTGTTTGTTAGTTTTTTTGGTTTTGTTACTACAGCAGTGTAGGGATGTTGGACGGTTTTCAGCAGCATAGCAACATATTTGAGCATTTTTACCCTAACCTTGCTAAACGTACCCATGCAAACAAAGATCCTATATGCTGGAGATGAAGAAAGTTTAACTTTTAAGGTTATGTGAAAGTTATTTGTGCTGAAAAATTCAACTAGGCTGATATTGGCCCATTGGTTCACTATAAATATCCCATCTTCCTTAGCAGCTACCAAGGAGAATTATTTATTTCAGTTAAGATAATTGTAGATACATTCTAATTCAGGGTGTATCTAACAATAACCATAAATAGGTAGGAGATTTAATTTTGAGGTGAAAATACCTGTCTTATATTTAACTATGAAGAAAAGAAATAAAAACTGTCCACAAAGGCATACATAACCTATAGCACCCTATTAGTATAAAAAAGATCTGCCATGAGAGATATACAAATAGAATCATGCTAAGCAGGACAGACATACATATCATGTCACAGGTTGAATCACCATTTCCACTTCACACACTCTGGGGGAGATTTACTAAAGGCACAAGTTTGACCTCAGCCTGGCAGACCTTTGTTCTCAATCAGATGAGAAGATAAATAAAATAATATAGATTTTTTATTTTTTACATTTATGCTAATCTGATTGGGTGTTTAAAGCACACACATTTGCAATCTTAGGTAAAACACAGGCCTTAATGACAAGGTAGTGCTTTTATGTTTGTGTTTTTCCCCTGTCAATCACATCCTGGTGCAATCTATGCATCTGCACTTAGATTGTATAAAACCAATTTACTATATGATAATACAGTTACTATTATAAGCTGAGTCATATTTCTACAGTACATAATTGTGTAAAAATGTCGGGACTCAAATAGCTTTCCCCCAGGATATAACATATGCCTCTGGGCATTGTATTAATTTGTCACTTTTTTTTTTTTTGCTTAACCAAAATATGTAACAAAAACGTCCCCTATGGAAAATCAGCATGCATGGATACAAGAGTGCACAGAGGATTCAGTATCACAGTATCTTTTGAATAAGAATGTCTTACCTTATGCAGAGTTACCAGTGCAACTGGATCTCTACAGTCTGACAAAGTTCAGTCACTGAGCTGCAGCATTAACTTGTATTTTAACAAGATTAAAATATATTTGTCCTGGGGATTAGCATACTTAATTCCCCCTCTGCCTTTCTAGGAGTGGCAGTGCACTTTGATCTGCGTTGCATGGCAAGAGTCCTGCTTGGTCCCGACCATTGGAGTTCCAAGTGTGAAATTGGCCTGATGTCATTCATATACTTCATCGTTTACATCTCTCACCCACTTTAATTATATTTCCGCCACAAAGCCCGGCAGCTTCATTCTACATGCAGCTTGAACTAGGAAGCGTTTAAAAACTAAAGCTAAAAATTATCATTCTGGGGGAGGGGAGAGGGTGCTCAGTAGGTAATATACAGAAATCAATTAAAGAAATGCTTGTTTACTTTGTGTAATGTATTTATTTTATTTTACAGGGTATTACAATATCCAATTTCACAGCATGATACAAACATGTATACATTTTGAATAAACTTTATTTATGATATACCATTACTTTTCCAAACCTATTTATGGTAACTTACATTCCTGTTAAAATGATGCAAATGTGGCATTGTACCCTTATTGGACGTTGCAATTTGTTTCAATAATTTCATCATGGGTTGTACAGATGTTATACAGTAGCGGAGGGGTGTGACGTCAGATACCTTTATGTAGCAGAAATGTTGGGCGCTGATGGTGTCAAAAAGATATTTGAAACTGACCCAACTTGATATTTGTTTTGGAACTTGTTAGTGTTTACTACACTGACATGGTAATGTATTTTATTTTTAATTAGGGTATTAATAATTAGAACAATTCCATGAGCCCCTGGGCTGATGGTGGAGGTGCAGGAAATATATTTGAGGAGAGGAAATGAACCACCTGCAGCTGTGACAGAGGCTTTGACCTTCAGCCCAGTCTTGCGGCCACAGACTCCATTCAGCCTGCATGGGGTGTCTGTGAGACAGGCTAGGCTCTCATTCAGCTCGGCTCATCACAAGTCAGTGGCTGTTGGGCGTTACTTCCACATACAAGTTGGGCAGAATAGGAATGGAGATGAGCTGCCTGGGTTTTGGAGAGCAGGTCAATGCTGGGAAAGGGGTCCTCTCAGACAACCTCTATTGTGTGGAATTTTCCACTGTTTCCCACTTTCTGCATAGAACATTGTGACAGGTAGCAGCACAATGTTACACTGGGTGCTGTACATGTTCCTCCTGGCAGATTTTCAGCAGCAGATAAATATTAGGAAGCTCCAATGTACAGATATGCAAAACGGATTTGTATTCTCACAGAGCATATGTAAGTAATAAACTGTAATCCCCACTCACACATCTCTGTGTAAAAGAAGTAAAGTTTTAAGGAATTATATCCACCAATACATGCTAAAGTCAGATACTCCTTTGCTTGAAACATTTTTATTGGAAGTAGATATAATCATCATATTAAACTGTTATGGCTAAATTCATAAACGGCGCCCTTAGTGTTCTTTAACAGACCTAAGTCATTAGTGTCCTCATTAGTGTCTCACGTCTACCTAATGTTACTAAATTGTTCAGAGTGTTGTAGACATTTTGTTAGATTTCTCTGTAGCTTTTTGCAAAGTGACACTGACCGACTTCAGACTTGTATTCAATATACAGATAATAAACTACACGGTGCGGACTCCATGCACCCCGGCATGGTAGAGTGCAGTGGGTCAAAGCCTCTTGTATATGTCCTATGTCAGCATAAGGCCACGACGTGTGTGTGTGTGTATATATATATATACACAGGCATATAAGGATTGCTCATGCAGCTACCTAACTGAATTATGCATATTAACATAGTCACTATTATTTATGTACACTGTCATGAAGCTGTCATTGAACTGCCGTCGATTCTGAGCATACAGTAGGTATTAGATGTAATATAGATTCATACACGTACGTATAAAGCATAACCACTGTTATGAGTTAGTGACAGCTAGAAATGACTATCAGAGAGCAGTGGGCTGCAATATATGTTATTACATTATGAAAGGATAGCGTGGATCCTGGCTTTATTAGTGTCTATCCAGCCAGAGGCTTCAATGCTCCACTGACCAAACTCATATACACGGATTTAACCCAATAGCCGATGGTCATGACCGGCCAGGTGTAATAGAAGCCTTGCATAATACAGAAAGTGTAAAAATAAGGTCAGCTATAATAGCAGCAGCCTCAATTTAGGCGTTTGAGTGTATAAAGTATATATATATATATATATATATATATATATATATATATATACATATACATATATATTTATATATAAAGGACGAATATTCTGTGCATGGAAACAGGATGACAAGTCTAGCTCTATGGACATAGCCAGAGTGTCTCTACACAGCAGCACAGTTTCCAGAGTTTGGCAAAAAGCTAGATGACGTTCTGTGAGAGAGGATGGGGAGAGAGGATGGGGAGAGAGGGGGATTTGGCAGGAAAGTGATCTCGGTGCTGAGGACAAGGGGAAAACTGACTTTTAAAGATGGGAAACTGCAATGTATAAGCAGAATTTGCTGCCTTACCCCTCCCTTTTACTGAAAGTGGCAATCAACTACATTTGTACAATATGCTATTTTTCTTTCATCAGTGTCTCATGCCTTATATATTTTCCAAATCTACAAAAAGCCGTGTTATTTACAATACCAAAATTATGCTGTTCCAATTTATTTTATATAGGAACTGATACATGCATTGCTTACTGAGTGTAGGTGGAGGACTGGGGACAAGAGGGTGGGGGGTAGTGTACCTCTCAAATCTGCAGAAAACCCGTTTCTTTTGTTTCCAAAGGCGGTTTTTCACTTTTTCATTACAGCGTTTATATTCTGTTGGGTCTGCTACAGCATACAGTATAAAACTTCTGTTACCGTTACAAAGTACAGTAAGTGGGCATCAGTGTTGTGGTCGGAAAATAAAACCGCTACAATTATGGGAAAATAGAAGGACATGCATGCTTATGACTAAAGTCACACACGCACACACACACATATATATATAAGCGCAAATACATAAACATAGTATCATATATATATATATATATATATATATGCACACATACGTGTATACAAATATACATGTATTTGTGTGTGCGTGTATATATATATATATGTATTTGATACTATATATATATGTGCCTATGATCATATATATGCATATATATATATATATATATATATATATATATATATATATATTACAGTATCATTTGGTGTTTTCGATGCATAAACAATCCGTATCTACCAATACAAGTCACCAGAGGAGATTGTATTGTGCACATTGATCCACTTGGATAACAAAATCGCACGTACAGTGAAAACACAATGCAGTCGTAATAATTGTTTGATGATTTGTCATTGTTCCTGCTACAGAACATTGGATGTGACACATACATGCATTACTACAGCATACACTTCAGCTTGTTGTGAAGCGCGTTGCGGGTCCTGTGAGTGAGATTGGTACAATGGGCACACATGGCACAGTAACGTCTACATCACTAGCGCCATGTGCATCATGTCCCATACATGACACTGACAAATATTAGTATAACTTACATATAAATAGAACTATTAGGCGAAATAAATATTGAGCCTTTGTGTACCCATGTACCAGACTGATACTTCTCGCTACTAGGGCTTTGTAGGTCGGCGTCAGGCTCCTTTGATGCACTAAATATAGTATGTGAACTCGCTATTGATTATGACTCATTGACTTATACCGGGTCACCTCCTCTGTCAAGTTTATGTTTTAATTACCTACCGAGGTGCATATGTAACATGTGCCATCACCGCATGCTTAATTAACCCATTCTGTGCTTAAAGGATATATACATCCCTTCTGGGGACTCCAACTCTAGGCACATGCTACGTTGTGGATTCACCTGCTGTTCTCTTCTTCTGCTTATCTTCCTTAATATTACAAGTTAATAACATCTCCCCACGCTACGAAAATCCTTGGCCAAATGCTGGTACTTGCTGCTTCTGCTTCCCAGTTGCTGAGATCTCTCTCCCTACATGACAACTCGCTACTGCCAAATATGTGCAGCTTTGCTGTTTGACATTGCAAAAACATGGTAACATTAAAACATATTTTACACTTGAGGAGATGTGGCTGCGCACTTGTAACAGGAAAATAGTTAGCGATTGTGCAACTTAACTAGTTATTTAACGTGTAGCCTTCATCTGGTTTTACAGGTTATGGATATTTTATTTTTTTTACCAATCATCTAGAAGATTTTGCCATCAAATGTTTAATCCATTACCAGTAAAAGGGCACTTTCGGGACTGTAAAGTAAACATTGATTTATAATAATAATAATAATAATAATAATAATAATAATAATAATAATAAAAAAATAAAAAAATATATATATATATAGTAATGTTTATTAGTAAAATACTTCATTATTATTATTACTATTATTATTATTATTATTATTATTATTATTATTAGTATTGTTGTTGTTGTTGTTGTTGTTACTGCTGCCACTACTACCACAAATATTACTACTACTACAACTAATAGTAATAATAGTTATGATAAAAAAATTGTGTTTGTTGGTTTTGCTAGCTGTTTCTTGTAACCAGTACAACATATAAAACAACACATTGTGGACATAATAAAATGGTTTATTTGATTCATTTTGGAGGACTGAACAGACACAATAGAGAGATATCTTTACAAACGCCAGCTCATCTCAATAACAGGGATACTGAAAGTTTAGAAATGTATAAATACTAGAACTTAGGAACTGACACCCGGAGCTGAGTTCGGATGAAACTGCGCTGTATACGACCCCTAACGCCACTAGCAGAACAAAAAATATATAACATCCACACGAAAGTAATGTAGACAGTGAAATATGCAGTGCTGATCTATACGCATATCATAGAAATAGGTGATTTTAAGGCAAATTGAAACATTCATCCTGTTAGAGGTGACCAATCCTGAATGTGTGTTTAACAAAGACATTACATAGTTTTGGGTAATATCCTATAACTGAACACCCAACTTGTGATGGCAATGAAAGGGAAAAAAAATCTCTAGCAGAAAAGTTTAATCAAAATGTGAGACATTTTATTTACACTGTAATACATTGTAAAAATAAGATTAAGCTGTGCAGACCAAACACTTATGGCGACATTGTATTTACATTATAGTTATGATTGATTGTGACCAATAATAAGCTACTAATAAAGAAAATAATTGGTATTTGAGAGTCATCTATTATAAATGATGATATAGGAATTCCTTTCTTATTTCTAGCAGTAAGGACCCTCCCCTCACCCTCCCACCCACCCGGAGCTGGGGAACCTCCTACAACAGTATTAAGCACTTTAGTATTTATACTGTTTATACTGTATGTGATAAACAGGATGCAAACTTGCAAGCTGTTGGGCAAGGAGAAACTGAAGCATATTTGTAGATGGTAAATCATACATATTTCTCATGTTCGGAGCAGTCTCTGCAATGGATGCCACTTACTATGTACAATTGCACTTACATATTTATTTAATTGCAGTACATGTGTGGCATTCGTCTTCACCAACTCCCACCCCACCCCACCCCACCCCCCCTCCCCCCCAAAAAAAGGGCAATATGGGAGCACACAGTCACATGTGTGAAAAAATATGTTGTGTATATACTGGTATGTACTTATTTTACATCTGGTGTTAGAGATAAAAAAAATAGCCACTAATAACATTGAGATATGACCGTTGCATGTTTTGTATATATTGCAATGAAGAAAATGTCACTACAAAACTGATTTATTCAACGCAAGTCACCGGTTTGCGCCTATGACATAAGACTGTTTCAGGCACAAGCGCTGTATGGCATTGGTAGGGAAGGGTATTCGGGAAGGGACTGAGTAATAAGGGGGCGGAGCGTTGAGCTTGAATGCTGCAAGGAGAAACCAGAATCTGCCCTCTCATTGGATGCCATTTTGTCTTACGAAGCATCCTAGTATTGCAACAGGGAAACAATGATATTCATAGGAGATATCTCAAGTGGGTTACTGACACCCCTCCATCCTACCCTTGGCACTGATACTGAGACACCCATCTCTCCTCTCCTGGACAAATATTAAAAAAACAAAAGCTAAGTGCAAAACTATATATCACCCTTCCATGTATAAATAAATCATATTCTGCAACTCTTTACACAAGTATTAAACATCTTTTTTTTTCTGAAGAAAGGGTACGTTTCAGTACAATGCAATAAAACATGGTTCCTGCTTTTTTATTTTAAGATAACACAAAAAATTATAATATAAAAACATAGGACAAATATTAGCTATTTATTAAATTCACAGTAGTGCGAAAAATGCAGCAGTTAAATTCTTTGGACTTATAGCAGAGCTCTTCATGTCATCACTGTCTGAACGTCCAACACCCAAAACATCGCTTAGTATAAAATAAACGCCTAAGCAGAAAATAATTGGTAGCGATAGAGAATCTGTTCCATTAAACAAAAGAAACCAAAAAACAGTTCAGGATCGGATATTTTGGATTTTTAGTTTTCTTTTGCCTGTAAATTATATTTACATAGAATATTGCGGATTATCCCAATCACAATGCTGGTATTTTGTTTGTACACTTACCCTAGTCATTCTTGCACTGAATTAAATGCGTGTTTTTTTACTTTTAATCTTAATTATTGCATTATAAGACTTTGCATCACTCCACCGCTTTTATTATTCACTGTCTGATTTGCTGTCCTTGGAAGTGGTGGAGTGGTTATATAGTCCTTGTGCCATCAAATGAAGTGCCAGGGAGTTTTTCCCCCCTGTCGCTTTTTTAATTTTAGCTCGTTTATTCTGAAACCAGATTTTAATCTGAGACTCGTTAAGATTCAGTTCCTGAGCCAAACTTTGTCTTCTCTGTTCTGTCAAATACCTGTTAGTTTGAAATTCAGCTTTAAGCCTCTGGAGCTGCTCCGCGGTGAAAGCTGTCCTGGGCCTCTTGTCTTCTTTACTGACTGTTTTCTTCTTTGGTTTACGGGATCTGGGACCTAAACAAGACCACAAAAGCGTTTATAATCTGTCTAAATTGAATAATAAAACAATCTCTCTCTCTCTCTCTCTCTCTCTCTCTCTCTCTCTCTCTCTCTCTCTCTCTCTCTCTCTCTCTCTCATTCTCTCTCATTCTCTCCCTGTCTTTCTGTCTTAGCAGAATTTCTGATTGTTGATCCTGTTATGTCTTTTTTTAATAGGGCTGTGTCACTCTTATGATCGATATTAAAATATTACAGCTACTTCTTTCACTGCAAATATAACACTATTAGACCACATATTTTCTCTCAGGATTAGGATGAACATGAGGCATAACATCTCTGTCTATATTAAAGCAAGTTTGAGTATGGTTTCTGATAAAAGATCACGTTATAATGTATAGACTTTAGTCCACAGCTCATTGATGGCTTTCCAGTCCTTATAGTGGGGGCAATAAGAGACACTGGGCACAAGGAAGCCCCCCTTACCCCCTCCATTTTCCCCACTTCACTCTCTCTGCATTTGAAATATTAACACCACACATACATTAGTCATTCAGCCAAAGGTAATTATTTGCTTCAAGTTGCCCACCGTATCTCTTTAATAATGAAACACGATATAAAATGCACGGGGGTGGTATTGATAGGGGAGGAAGGGGGGGGGGGTTGCTTTCCATAATCCGCAGGACGTTCATTTCTGAATCTGTTGTATTATTTCTAATTGAACAATTCTTCATGTAGATGGGGAGCAGTGTACGATTTGTTTTAAAATGTAAAAAAAAGTCTGTGCAGATAGGTAGTTGTTGCTGTCATACATTGGTCACATGGGACTCAAATCAATGCCAAGAACATCGCTCTCAATCTATCTCCGTGCTCTTCTTACCCCTCTGTATCTCTCTGTCCCTTCTCCTTCTGATGCCCACCCTCTGCCTGCAGCCAAAATGCTCCCACTCCCACAGCCCTGTGCTTATTGTTACTGTATGCCTCTACCCTACCTGTACACTGAGATTTTAGCACTTCTCTTATTTTGTACACGTTACTCCTTATTGTCCTTCTATCCTGATGTTCCCACCACCATTTTCCCATCCTTATTTTCCTTTCATCTCCATGTTCTCATGATCCTCCCTCCCTCCTTCCACTTCTCTGTCTTTCTCTCTTGCCCTTCTTGTGGCTGCCTATATACACTATATGCCCCTGACTATGGTACAAGCTGTCTGCGGATTGCAGCTGTTACATTAGCCAGCCTTCCCTCAGTGCGCTCAGCAATGCGCTCTAGATTGCGCACTCCCTCCATCCTGTATTTTTACGCGCAGCTATACACGTGTTTTTACTACAAGCTGCCATCAATTCACAGCCTCCCTCACCCACAGATCAGAGCAGGGACACGTGGGCTCAAAGCCGGCACTTCATTGGGAAAAATCTAATCCACTCTCTAGCAATGTATAGTACAGTTAAAGCCTGGCTGCTACCCATTCTGCAAGGGCCCTGTGCAAACAAGGGGCAGTACAGGGTATGTTAGTTTTGTTCTGCTTTATTTATTTAAAGCTTCACCTTCAGATATATCCATATATATGAAATATGATGCGGCTTTCTTTTAATATATTTTGCATACATTTAATTATAGCTTACACGGTTTCAGAAATAAAGAAATATATATATATATATATATATATATAGTGATATGCAAGGTTCCTCAAATGTGCTAGAATATGTGACATATGTAGCATACACAAATTAAAAGTGACTGCCTTTGAAATCACATATACATATTATGTATACGGAAAATCCCAGATCATAAATAATTCTACTACTAGACCATTCCATTCTAAGGAAAGAAAGGGGACACTATATAGGAGTATAACTCCTCTTCTCAGCTACAAATTTAGATGTTTGTTTATTTTGCCGTCAATAAATCAAACTACAAAACCGAATACAAAACAAAATATATATTTTTTTCTTGATAGATTTATTATGGTGTTTATTCTCTATGCACACTATTCTTGTACCTGTGCATACTAAATGCAGCATCAATATATGAAAATGTAGATTAGGGTGCATATTTTAGTCAGCTAAATATAATTTAAACATAGTTGCAATACTTAAGAATTAATATAAAATGCATATATAGATATTATTTAAAAGTGATGGTAATCATATTCATAAAGAGCATGAGGCAATTAAAATACCATAGATTAACGGTAATGATTTTGGCCTGTACCATTTTTTTTATAGGAAATAAACACCGGCAGGCAGGAAGAGAACAATGGGTATCAAATATGAATATAAAATGTGCGTGAATGTGATTGTGTGTGTGTGCATATATATATATATATATATATATATATATATAATGTATATATATATATATATATATATAAATATATCGATCGACCATTACAGAAATAATAATCTAGAAAACCTAGTATAAAATGAGCCAAAGATAATGCTCTATGACAAATCAATTACATAGAGCAAATTAAGCCAAAATTAGGTTTAGTCAAAAATGCAAAAGCCTTTAAATGTGTAATTGTCAGTGAGAAGCAGGACTGTGGCTAATGAGGTATCTAATTAAGGCATGGAACTGGAATAAGATTTTAGCAATTTCCAATTTCCGACGGTGCATTATATGTCCAAAGCCACATTGCCAATAAGAAAGGCTCCATGAAGGAAGTGGATATATCTCAGCTTTATTAAATGCCAGATAATGTTACAGGCTGATAAATGCTATATTCTCCTCTAGGAAAGTATGTATTTATTTATTTATTTATTTATTTTAGCCGATGGTCAACGATATCTGATCCCAAAGTATACGAGGAGAAGCCTCCAGACACCATAGGTCTTACCTGATGATGGTCTATCTGAGTACCTGGTGCAATAGACCCAGGCTGGCCATAGCATGGGCTGCTTGTTATTGGTGGAGCTGGCTTGTGAACTATCAGAGTCTGAGCTCAGGGAATGGTCTCCTCCACTCAAGCCTCTGGGTTTCAGGGGTCCTTCTAAGCCCACCTCACTTTTCTTATCTCCCGTGACAGTGATTGCTTTGGATCCCCCTTCTCCCTCCGTGGCACTACCTCTGTGATGCCCGGGCTCTGCCCCAGAGCGAGGCACCGAGCCCCTGCTGCCCGGGAAGACCTCATCTTGCTGGGGGGTGCCTTCCTTCCTCCGCCCGAACTCCGGCCGCAGGATGTTATCGATGAAGAAGTTGGTGATCCGGTGGTGGGGCTGGTGGTTCCCCGGAGCCTGGAGCAGGGGCAGTATCCCCCGGTTGGACTCATCCCCTGAATCTGGCTGCTGCTGTTGCTCCGCATCCCTGTGGTTCTGGTCTTTCTCCTCCATGCTGTATAGTCCACAGAGCGGCTTCTGGCTGTGACCCTGTCTGCTGCCTCCTTGCCCCAGTCACCTGCACATTCAGATCCCCCCTGTGTGAGTGTGAGCGCCTCAGAGTAGTGTCTATCTCTGGCTGCAGCCCCCCTGGCAGCTGGGTGTTACTGGCTCAATTCTGCAAAGCCAGGCATCCTCTTCCCAGGGACGGGCTCATGCTCCTTCCTCCCACGGCCAGGCAGTAGTAGCAGGTAAATCCCTCAGAGCAGCCAGCAGCGGCGGCGGCAGAAGGGCAGTGCCTGGGCAGCATGCATGCCTCACACCTGCGCAGGGCTGTGCGGAGCATATATATAATCATATGCACGGGATACTTATACAGAGAAAACAATGCACACTGCAAAGCAAAACGGGGAAAGGGGAAATATGCACCAGGCAGATCTGTCCTTATTTCATCCAATTAAATCCCAAGTGCTCCTGGAAAAGGCTCCTTACTGAGGGGGAATAAAGAAGCACTCACTGGACCTGAAATACTTTCACTCTGGATTTTTGTTCTTATTTTTAATAGAGCCCCCACGAGTGACGTGGGAGCCCGGTATCCTGGACACGTGCCTGCAGCCAATGGGGGTGCTCCCTACGCATCACGTGACGCTGGTGCTCAGTAGTAAATTGACAGGCAGAATTCCCCTCCCCTTATACTCCCTCTCTAACCAGCCCCCCCCATAATCTCCTCTAGCTATCCCTCCTCCCCCATTCCTCATCCCCCTTCTCATCTTTAAAACCTAGGACGCAACTGCTGAAGTAGCTGCTGGTGTAAGGGTGTATGTGTGACAGTGCGAGTGTGTAAGACTGTTATATATAGTATGTATGGTGTGTTACACTGTATGGTGTGTAAGGGTGCATCTGTGCATGGTGTGTTATACTCTGTGTGGTTTGTATGTGTGTTATACTGTGTATTACGTGTTATAGTGTGTATATGTGTTACACACTGTTTGGTGTGTATGTTTGTTATTATAGTGTGTACAATGTGTTTTACCGTGTATGGTGTGTTATAGTGTGTATGTGTGTTGCACTGCATGGTGTGTGTGTTATACTGTGTTACACTGTAAGGTGTCTAATGGTGTATCTGTGTAGGGTGTGTTATATAGTGTATATGTGTGTTACACTTTATGGTGTGTAAGTATCAGTGTATGATGTGTTATATTGTGAATTACACTGTATGTTGTGTAAGGGTATAGCTGTGTATGCTGTGTTATACAATGTATGTGTGTGTTACACTGTATGGTGTGTAAGGGTATTGATGTGTATGATGTGTTATATAGTGTGTATGTGTGTTACACTGCATGGTGTGTAAGGGTATATCAGTGTATGGTGTATTATAGTGTGTATGTGTATTACACTGTGTGTTGTGTAAGGGTATAGCTGTGTATGCTGTATTATATAGTGTGTATGTGTGTTACACTGTATGGTGTGTAAGGATGTATCTATGTTATGGTGTGTTATTGTGAGGAGTAACAACACATCAGTGCTTACCACAACTACATAACATATTTATTATATTATATTATAAATATAATAAGAACTCGCTGCACGATTTATGGGATCTTTTTCGTGCCTGAAAAAAAATCTAGTGATTCCCGTTCAAGGGAATATAATACATTAAATTGCATAATTCTACGAAGATGATTACACAGGGCAGCTCCGGAAACACGACTGATTACTTGTATATCACTGCTACAGAGAGTCATCTTTCTAAACAGGAATTATCTATCTATCTATCTATCTATCTATCTATCTATCTATCTATCTATCTATCTATCTATCTATCCATCCATCCATCCATCCATCCATTCATCCATCCTCACATTGCTGATGCACAGTAAATACTGACATCTCAGTTTAATGCCTGGGTTTTTCTATGATGCCACAGTAACATAATCGAACAGCAATAGGATAGCTATGAAATCCCACCTTATCTGGTTATATTCCATAAGTCCATTGTATTTAAGATTAGTGCAAAATATACCGAGGTTTACAAATAAAAAGAGAGATTTGTCCCCAGTGGAGCGTGACTGGCACTGACAGGGTTACATTCTGCCATCTCCTCAGCCAAATAACTTAGTGATTATGAATAAAACAATAATCTGGTATTTGGATGTTTGCTTGAACGATCTCGGGTTTGTGAAAGTCAGAAAAGGTCAGTGACTGGAAGAAGAGTTGTGTTGTGAGATGAGCACATGACTCAGCCAGAGCCAAACACCAAACTCCATGCAAGGTCCACAAAAAAACACACCCCAGCACCCATTCTGCATACAGAGCCATGCACTCATTACAGGGGCTGAGCTGTGTAGGGCAGATGTAATGGAGCAGAGAACAGCAGTATAGGCTATATGCATTCCCTCTACTGTACTGTTATCTTTCCCCCTTATACGTTATGCTCTGTAGAAAAATCTCACATATTGAAATTCAAATATTCCACATCATACATTTTACAATGATGTTTTCTGGGTCAGGCTCAGACCCCTAGAGAGTGGGTCACACGTTCTAGTGGCCTTTGATAACAGCCAACAGAAGTAAAAATAAAACACAATGCTAATAGCAATTGGAAATTAGATATGTGTTAAGTTTAGTAAAACAATAGATACACAATGGGAGCTGGTGGCTGAGAATTTAGGCAAGTTGGTAGATGTGCCCTGTGTATCCCATACATTAGTTTTATTATCTGTATGCTGCCTCTGTAACTTGAGTTTTAACATTAAATATTTGCTCTGAATCTAGTGTTTCCCACAAAACTACATTATTTTATATTTACTGTAAAGACACCAACGGTAGTTAGTGACATGACCGCTGATACAAGGTAACATACACAACATTGTCAGGATAACTAATAACTGCATGGATAAGATATATGAAAATCTTGAGTACATTGTAAATGATATCTAACTGAAAAGCGTAGCAAGTATTCAAATTGGGCAATCCGTATATCTGTAGATGTGGGGAACTACAGGTCCCAGCTTGCTCTACCTGTCAGAGGCTGACAGAATGGCTGGCACTTCTAGTTCTACTGATGAACAGTTACAGGTACATAAAACTAGGACAAACGATTAAAACCAATATGTCTGGGGTCATCCAACTGGATATTCTGGAGTCTTAAATTTGCAAACAAATGAAAAGAATATTGTTGCATATTTCTGGTCTGAGAATAGTGTCCCTATTCCCATCACAAAACAACGTTTCGGCCCTTGCAAACTCTGCATCAGTATTTCTCTTGGAATAATAGGTGACTATTTACTAGCAGGTAGGAAATATTGCAAAGTTTAGTTTGAAAAGCATAGTAGATTGTTAATTGAGTCACCGAATACAGGTGCTATGAAATAGTACACATGCTGCAAAGCGCAAGATGCACTGATACAAATATGCAAAGATGGAAGGATTCTTACATTACTCCTAGTATATATATATATATATATATATATATATATATATATATATATATATATATATCATTCTTCTTGATATATATGCATATATCAAGAAGAATGTTCTTCAGAAGTTCAGATGTAACTTATGCAACGTCAGATCCCTCTAATTAATACTAACAGGTCGTGGAACTGATTATAACTGGGAATAACACAATGATATTGCCAGGTGTTACTACCAGAGACATTGAGATGGAATACACCATGAAAAAGCTGGTTGTGGTAATTACTGCCCCTTGTCTATTCACCATCATTATACGGGGAAAACAGGAGCTGATTTCTGAAAAGATATTGATTTCAGTTGAATTTGATGGTAATTATGTTACCCATATTTCTATTCAAAACTGGACCCATCAGTAGAGGAGCCACCCGGATAGTAAATTTGTGGGTCTCAATGGGAGAGAGACGAATGTACATCCCACTTACAGTGACGCCAGGTGATGCAGCCATCAACCCCACTCCTCAGGCCCTAGGGTTACAATGTGTTCTAGGCTGGATCTATAGAGTGGGGTCTATAAAATGTCTTTGGAACCTGGTCCTATGGTGTTCAAAATCAAATTTCTCTTCCCCTGTCTAGGCATGTATGGGGGCAGGCCTGGGATTTCCTGGGGAGCAAAGTGGATACTGGGGAGTGTGATGAAGGTCATAGGCACCTTGCTGCTCCCTTTGTTAGTACACATGAGCCCCCAGCGCTCTGTTCCCGGCTGCATCTTATTAGCAATGCAAGAGGCATTCATGGGAAAAGCCTGAGACTAGAGGAAACAGGCGCCCAGGTTGGCTTCTGTAGCCTGTAACCCTAAAGGGACAAGGACAGACAGATCCAGCAGGAGCATACACAGGCAGTAGTGTAGGGTGCACAGATGAGGATGTTATATCTGACTTAACAGTGAGCGCAAGTAATTAGGGGCTATCCGCAGTCCTGACAGCTGGAGTAATAGGATGCCTCTGTGGGTTTGGGGCTGGGGGAGGTGGGAAGACATCTCTCTCTAGTGACTGAAAGAAGCACAGTTTGATCTCCATGGTGGCTTTCCCATTGCTAACTATATTTTAAAAACAAGGTCACAACCTAACAGTAGATATATTTGCCTAGCTGCCTCCAGTCATCACCAGCTAATATTGTAATACCCTAGGACCCGCTTCTACTTGTAATGATGACTATTTATTTAATCACTAAAAAGGAATTATCAGTATTTTATTATGAAACTGTCAATTAATGTATCAGTATTAGTAATAATGAAGCACCAACATGATGACGTGCGGAATGATGGAAATAAGTCATAAGTAAGAAAAACACGTCATAATGTCGGGAACACAAACCATAAGGGACTAGTGATTAATCACTAATATATATATATATATATATATATATATATATATATATATATAGCAACAGTACAGTGATCTGCTGCTGAATAATAATAATAATAATTATAATTATAAATTCATTCAACTGTAGAATAATTTCGGCATATTAATGAGCAGTAAAATTGCAGTGTAGTCTATACGTGATAACTAACCAATACACTAATAAATATAATTTAAGATCACCAAAGCAGAGACTATTCGTATAATCTGGTCATTATATTTAGCCATATCAGTCCAGCATACAGTACTGTATGTCACATCTGCTAGAACAATATCCTACTATTTAGTTGCAACAGCAGAGTATTTAGTGTATGTATTATTATAGTCTATGCTTTGCCATCAGTTCAATCCCTATAAGCAGTATATGAAACGATGTCTTATAACAGTAGCAGTGCCAGTAATACCTGCATGTACAATGCATAGTATGCATTGTACATTAGTACTACGATTTAAGTGTACCATATATGCGTTGCGCTTTTTCCAATTTAGGTTTCACAACTCCTTTAACTTGTCTGTAAATATTTATGTGTTTTCGGTGAAGCCTATATTAATACATTGATACTTTCTATCTAGTGATAAAAAAAAACTAAATAGTATTTGTGTAGTAATTTATGATGCACAACCTTGTAAATTCTGCAGTTGGTCATTATTGTGTACACACACTCACTCACTCTCTCTAACTATATTGGGCTATGTATTATAATATTGCATTGTATTGAGTACAGCAATGGTATAGAATTCTAGGAACTGAACCTAGCAATGCTAAGAGATACAACATCCCAACCACTAATTAATGATATTTCTAATATGCTAGATCGTATACTGCTTTTACGGCATCACTAAGGATCCCAATAGTGTCTACTTGGTACTTAGCTCATTAACAACATATTAACAAGCAAGTGAAGGTCGTGCACTTAATTAGCAGGCAGATGTATTTGTTGTATTTAATTCAGCAGCAACAATTAAGTTACCACCAGTCTGGATGTATCTTTCTTAATCCAACTGCAATAACATCCAATGCCAAGTGTAGTGTGTGTACTGTGCCTACACGGCAACCCTAAAGATTTTGGTTATTTGTCCTCTCACAGCATTAAGAAGCCAGCATGAGAGGTCAGCCTAAAATGGGATACTGACCTTGAGAGGTGAATGTGGACTCAGAGATTTGTGTGTATTCCCAAAGTCGCCTTACTGTTGGCATATAATTTAGGAGGGTGCATTGAGGGTGGAGAGTTATTTGTGTCCGTGTAGATTTACATACTTATGTCTAACTGAGAGTCACCAAAAGCGACTCTGTTCCCTGAGAAACTCTGTGTCCTGACTTAAAACACATAATAATTACAATGGTAGACTAGTGTCTTGAAATATACATTTCACTGTTGGTAACCAGATAGGTACTGTAGAACGAACACACTTTAGGAATTTCATATATCTCTCTCTCTCTCTCTCTCTCTCTCTCTCTCTCTCTCTCTCTCTCTCTCTCTCTCTCTCTCTCTCTCTCTCTCTCTCTCTTTTATTTTCAGTCCTCTAGTCACTTTTGTTTCTCTTTGGTAATCATAATAAAGACTTGTACTATTAGATTTATTGTTGGCTTTGATATGAACTCCTTTCTTAGAAGTTAGTGCTTCGGGTTGCATTTCACAATTATTTATATCACAATGTAAGATAAATCTTACATATGTCTATATTATATACTTTCATTAAATATTGCATACATCCACCATTCTCACCCAACATTGTTTTCTTCCACCCAACATTCTGTACATTCTCCTAATATTAGATACTTAACATAGATAATTTTATATTCTCTACCTCACCCAAAATTGTATAAATATACTCAACATTCTATTCTCCCCCCAAAAAATTCTGTACATTCACCCATTATTCTGTACTTCAGCCCACATTTCTGTACCTCACCCAACATTCAATATTTCTACACAACATTCTATACCTCACCCAACATTGCAAACTTCTACACAACATTCTATACCTCACCCAACATTGCAAACTTCTACACAACATTCTATACCTCACCCAACATTGCAAACTTCTACACAACATTCTATACCTCACCCAACATTGCAAACTTCTACACAACATTCTATACCTCACCCAACATTGCAAATTTCTACACAACATTCTATACCTCACCCAACATTGCAAACTTCTACACAACATTCTATACCTCACCCAACATTGCAAACTTCTAGACAACATTCTGTAGATTCACCCAATATTCTATACTTCCACCCAATATTCTGTACTTTCAACCCCATATGTTTACCCAGTATTCTATACTTCCATCCAACATTGTTTATTTACATTCAACACTGTTACTGAGACCCAGCACTGCATACTTCCACATTCTATATGTTCACCC
This sequence comes from Taudactylus pleione, assembly GCA_031769625.1. Lineage (NCBI taxonomy): Eukaryota > Metazoa > Chordata > Amphibia > Anura > Myobatrachidae > Taudactylus > Taudactylus pleione. Next base: position 5,024,145 of record JAUIMM010000516.1, on the reverse strand, counting down.
AACATTCTATTCTTTCACCCAATATTCTATACTTTCACCCAACTTTCTTAACTTCCACTCAACTTGTTAAACTTCCACACAACATTCTATACTTCCAGCCAACATGTTAACTTTCACTCTACATACTGTACTTCCACCAAACATTCTGTAATTTCACCCAACATTCTGTACATTCACTTAACATTATATAACCTCACATACTTCACATAACATTCTGTGCTTTCACCTAACATTCTATATTTCCCTTGCGTTGTACACTTGTATACAATATAAATTGTTTCAACCCCCCTTCGCGCCCAATGGAGCTATTCAATTGTTGCTTCTGTTGGGGGTGCGAGCTGAAATGCGCAAAAAGTGATCGGTTTGGGCGCACAAACTGCACTTTTCGTGATCACGCCCAGCACTCTGGTCGGGTGTAGCCGTTTTACACAGCTAAACCTGACCTCTTTGGGTGCGACTGGCACGAAGATCGGCATCAATTGAATAGCGCCCCACGATCTCCTGTCACTTCAGAAGCAAGATCGGGCTAGCTAAAACAAATGAATACTGCCCTTTATAATTACACCCAATGTTCTACACTTTCATCCAATATACTTCCTCCCAACTTTATATATTTCCACCCATCATTCTACACTTTCATAGAGAAGTCATAATTCCAACACACATTGGATAGTTTCACCATCTATATTATAAATCCAGAGACATTGTGTACTTTCACTGGGCGTGGTATGATTTGTCGACATTCAGAAGGTCAACATTCAGAATGTCGACACCAAAAAGTTGACAGGTTCTAAATGTCGACAGTCAGAATGTCAACATGAACATTAGTTGACACCATTATGTCAACATGCAATTAGGTTGACAGGGTTAAAATGTCAAAATGTTCAGAATGTTGGCCTTTAACATGTCGACACCAAAATGTCAACATATGTTTTTGTTTGCTTATTTTAGCTTAACCCTAACTTTAAACCTAACCAGAACTTTAAAAATGAACAAAAAAAATTAGTCATTTAGGTGTCAACCTTGTTAAATGGCAACATTCTGAATGTGATAACATTTTAACCATGTTGTCCTAAGTGTATGTCTACGTATTCGTTGTCGCCCTAATGACCATGTCGAAATTCTGACTGTCGACCTAATGACCATGTCAAAATTCTGACTGTTGACATTCTGAATGTTGACCTTCTGAATGTCGACTAGTTGACCGGATATCTTTCACCACACATTGTAAAATCCCACTACATATTGAATACTTCCACACAACATTATACATTTTCACCCAAAATGTTATACTTCCAAAAACATTCTATACTTCCACCCAGTTTTATATACTACCACCCAACATTCTACAATTTCTTCCAACTTTATATACTTTCTACACTTTCAGCAAACATATCTTATTTCCACCATACTTTCACCATCTTTATTATAAACCCACACACATTTTGTGTACTTTCACCAAACATTGCAAAATTCCATTAAACATTGCATACTTCCAGCCAAGATCGTAGATTTCCACCAAGTGTATAGTAATTCCTCAACATATTTTGTACATTCATCATGTATATTATAAATCCACACACATGGGTTACCTTCCACAAACATTGTAAAAATGCCACTGAGCCTTGTATACTTCCACCTAACTTTGTATAGTTTCCCCAAACATTGTATAATCCTTCCTACAATTGTAAACGATTATCAACACTGTATAATTCCACCAGACATCTACTTTCACCTATCATTCAATGTATTTACCAAACAATGCCTAATTACACTAAGCATTGAGGAATTATAGATAATTTGACAAAACATTGGAAACTTATCCGAAATACGTACCTTCCACAAAGCCTAAAAACAAACACAGAATATTGTCTTCCTGCGCATAGGTAGACAGTTTATAACGCTGCATAATGTACTGTACATTTACAGTAGTTTACAGTAACTGTCTGTGCAACTTTTGTTTGTTGTCTGCCAACAGTTGACCTTACCTACAAGACGGGATTCAGTTTTATGATAGTTGATAAGAGCTGTACAATGTACACAACTAGAGATTAAACACTAAACAAAAAAGTTTTTTCTTTGTACAGAATAATTTATTTATTGTTATTTATTACCAGTTATTTATAATAATAATTGCTATTAAATCTAAATCGTTGTTTCTGGTTAATACAATCTCCAGCGAAATAATTTTAGAGCAGGGGTGGTTAAACAGCCGACTTTTTAAAATAATAATAATAATAATAATAATAATAATAATAATAATAATATAAATAATAATAATAATAATTAATTTTTGTTTAGACCTTATCTTTTAAAGAATTATAATATAAAAATGACTATTTCGATGTAAGAATATATATTGCTGCATTTTGTTGCAAAGTCAGTGAGAATTTTATTTGAATATCAGGTATTTGAATACACCAAATACATTTAATACTGCCTACAGTATCGGTGTTCTAAGGTCAGAAATCATACCCTACTCTCCTATTAAAATTTCTGTTCGCTTATCGACCTATCAGAAGCGCCCTTCTTTCATGGCAGTATGATTCTACCTGCTGCAGGCTACTGGGTAGGCGGAGCCAACTCTCCCTAGATCTGTGCGACCACATTGCACAATCAGAAGATTGCTTCGTGTTTTATAGTAATGTGGGCTAGTAGGTTTAATTTTTCCCCAAGTATGCCATGATTTCTGCTACTTGCACAACGTTAACGGTTGTTTATTGTTGTTATTTAAAGTTTATATGAAAACAGTGCGAATCAAACCAAGTAAGTACAATTGATTTAATGCTATAAAATCATTATTTAACATTAAAGAGAGGCTTCAGATACTTCTCTTCACGTTCTTTATAACACATCCCTACAGATTTAGTGCTTTATTTTAATGTAATATTTTCTGGATAGCTCATTACATACAAAGACAACACTAAGTACTGTAACTGGAAATGTACACGTGCACCCAATGACACACTGCTGTCTTCCACTTTCAAATGGCCCATTTATCTCTTGAATATGTAATTACAAATTAAGAAGACAGTTAAAGCAGCTATTTAGTTAAAGCAGTGTATTTACTTCACTGTTATGTGTCGTGCCATATAGAACATTTCAATGTATCATCAATATTTTTCTTAATGTAAGGCAACTTATGTTCGTATAAATATTTCTCTGTGTGTATGTATGTATGTATGTATGTATGTATGTATGTATGTATGTATGCATTTGACAATTAGCTGAGCGATGTCAGTATGTCCCCTGGTCATATTACAGAGGTGCTAGTGTGCATGAGAGATTAAATCGTCCCCACATGCACAGGGTCTCCCCAAAAAGCAAAATCGGGGTACATGTGCATATTACATGAGCAATTAAACACTACATTACAACATTACAATAACTCTTTTTGTTATCTGTTACAAGTAGAATCCACTAACAGATAACGGTATGTATTATTTGCCCTATGAGCACAGACTGTACTAACAATATGAATCTTACACAGACTGATATGAAGAGCAGAGGGATGGAAAGTGCTGGGGTCAGGATCTCATGTCTGCAGTAATGGACCCTAAGGAATTATCGCTTGCACCTTACTAATGGCTGCTATTAGCTGCTGGTGTTTTGCTTGCACAGAAAAAGCTAATCCTTGCAGACAAAACAGATTTTGGTGTGACTGCAATGCACAGTTCCTACACCCCATAAAGAATTAACACGGGAGGCAAATTGGAAATCAGATCTATCCGCAGACTTCACACATATGTAATTGATTTCTCTGAATTCCTTTGGCTTTCCACCTCTTCACTTCCAGTCTGATTAGAAAGAATATCACCTAATTAGCTAATTAAGATGGGTGTCTAGCAAAGGGGGATTTTAACCATCTAACTGCCAGCACATCGTCTATCTGAATATTTCAGCCTGTTATTTAAAACAATGGAGTTATTATTGTGTATGAAAGTATAGGATTGTGCTGAACTTTCAATAAATAGGATAATCTGAACTGTTTGACAATAATCGGCATAACTGGACATAGTTGTGTTAGTCAGAAAATAAAACAATATGTTTTACAACAAATACATCAAGGATGCAATAAAAAATAAAAAAATGTTTTTTATTTTATATATATATATATATATATATATATATATATATATTCCTCCTTATTGACCAAGATTACAACCCATCCCATTGTGTTATGAAGAAATAAAATGCTGCCTCTACAAAATTGTGGAATACTAAATCATTACATTTGCATATTTGTTATATTATTTTTTTCTAATTAGGATCAATTTCCGTTTCTTTTGTTAGCGGGGTCTCTAGTGGTCTTAAAATCGCTCTCCTGCCACGAAGCATAATTTGTATTGAATCACAAAAGGTTAATCCACCCCAAGCCCCCCCACCTCCTTCTTAACCTCCCTTAGATCCGAGCATCTGACATTTTCTTATGTCTATTAAAAAGTCATTCATAAGGAACATTTTTCCAGATCTTAAAATAAATTTATGATGTGATCATTGATGGCTGTGATACACATATAAATCATGACGCGTGTGCATTGATGTATTTAGATATTTTCTCCTGTACAATAGATATACACACATTTGTAAGGCATCAGTTAGAGCTCATTTCTTTTATAAATAACACACAGACTGAATACATTGTAGGCATAAAAGTAACTTTTCAAGGCCACCGATTTCCAGGCAATGTGTGAGGATAAAGTAATATAACGCGTGTCCTAAAATCAAATCAAGTAAAAAAAATTAAATAACTAAATTAATAATAATAATAATTAATAAGGCACTGCAGAACCCTTGTGGCGCCATAAAATAAAGTATAATAATAATAGTAATAATAATAATAATTAACAAAAAAAAGCAGGGTTTGTAGGAAAAATTATACACTTATATCTAACGATTATTATTTTAATGGAGACATTTTTAACAAATATTAGTTTGTGGATGTAAAATGTTTAATTTCTACTGTTTGTCAACGAATTATTTTTCTTTGTTTACTTTTCTGTATTACAATTATTATTATTTTTACTACTGCTCATAGATTGTCATACATTTTTTTAACTAATAATAATAAAAAGTCTTACATCACATCAAGTTTTATCTGAAAGCTTCTGCAGAGAGAGTAAACATACTGTGCATACTGCAGGATGTAAATAATCCTAACAGTGGGAGGTCACAGTTTATTTACTGAACTAATCATTCACTTTTACATTATGAAATATTATCAGTGTTATTTTTTTTAGCGGTTTTTTTAGCTATTTTTCGTTTTATTCGCAACAATCATATATGGAATGTATAAATTCACAGTGTTTATGCGTGGAGGGGAATTGTTGGGGGCTGGCTCATTTTCTGTGCATAGAGAAAAAAAAATACCTAATGCAATATTCATGTGTAGCGTCACAGCCAATTCATGCAGCGTTGTGGGATGAGGGAGTCCTAGTGGCTGGCAGGCCAGGCATTCAGAAGGATTTGTGAATGAACAGCAATTGCTCTTTACCAGCTCACAGATCATAGGGGCTGAGATCACTACACGGATCTGCTCCAATGATTCGCTGCAATATCTGCTTTATTATACAATGCAGGGGTCATTCAGAAGCTGCCAGGTTTCCTTTTCACATACAGAGCTTTGATAAGTCAGATGCTTCAAAGGCAGGTTGGACAGTTACACTGAAAAGGTTATGATATCCCAAGGCGTTTTTGGTTATTATATATATATATATATATATATATATATATATATATATATATATATATAATTATTTATTTAACAAGAAAAAACAATAGCACACAAAAGACAAAGGCATGATTTGTGCCAAAAAAAGAAGAGTTGTGCCATGATTTAATATATCTATTTAAAATATTTCTTTATTTTTGTTGTTGTTGCCAACTTTATTTTGAATACCTATTATCCACATTAAAAAGGGCACAGGTGTTATTTGTATAATATTGGAAAACAATGTAGGCCTATGCAATTTGTCACAAATTTAAAATAATTATTAATCGACAATGGCCTTTTGTATCAGGTCTACCAACTGTCAGTAAATTTACTAATAATCAGCAACAATTAGTTATATTTTTGCCTGTCAGTACAACATGTTACATAGATCTCACCACATCATTTGCTCTATATGCTACTCCTGTGATATTATAATAATTTTTTATAATTTTATAATGTTTCAGTAAAAATATTGTGTGAACATGACATTATTATTTGATGATTGGGTGACTGTAAAATGTGACTAATGCTGGATACACACTTGAGTGATCCAGCAGCCGTCAGGCCATCATACTGACCGACCAGCCGATTTGGTAAGCTATACAAACTACCAATCGGCCGCTCGATATATCAGGCCAGACATCATGCCTTGGTGGGCATTTAAATGTGCCCACCCAGTAGTGACGTCTGTGTATGGATTGTTGTTGTATCGCCCGTACACACAGCCAGATGTACCGATATATATCCGGCTGTGCTGCAGGGTCAATATGAACGATGTTGTTCACAGGCATAGCGGCTGTACACACCCACCAATACATGAGGAATATATTGTTTATTGACTGAACGACCGATATACACCAGGGCCGTAACTAAGGGTGTGCGAGCGGTGCCACCGCACAGAGTGCAGAGCTCTGTGAGTGGCACTTCCGCTCACCCATGGCCTCTGCATCTGGCTAGCAAGGTGCTTGGAAAGGCACCCTGCAGCCAGAATCTCGGCAGCAGTGCTGCATGAAGCATTCTTATGACGCTTCAGACATGCTCACCACTGCCCTTACAGCCCCCCGTATCATTCTGAGGATGCTCTGGACATGGTGTAATTCCCAGCGATTATGACCCCACCCACTCCGTATGATGTTACTTGGAGGGGGTGTGGTTTGCACCCGCTGACAGGATCCCTAGTTACAGTGCTGATATACACTATTCAACAAAACTTTTAAAATTCTCTGCATCTGGCATCCGAATATGTGTTTTCTCCTAATTTAGGTATGCTGGATTCAATGGAGAAATCAGACTTTCTCTATCAATTCACATTTATTAGATGCACACAAATAACAAAACCAGTAATAGCTATAAAACATAAGTGAAAATTTCAATTAATCTCTATGGATTTTAAATATTCTCATCATATGCATTTATAAAATACTAATAAAACTACATAAATGCTTAAAAACTGCTGAAACTAAACTTCAGAACTCCTAACAAACCAAATTAGTCATAATGTAATTGTTAATGTAAGATAAAATGTAAAGTCACTTTGCTTTAGGGAAATAGGATGTTGATGCCTTCTGTTTGTACAGTGTCTCACTGGTGTCTCTAAAAGGAAGCAGCAGTAGTCCCCAATCATTGCAGGATCGCACTATCCTTGTTAGCGATGCTCCATTATCAGAATGTCTTGGTGAAAACGTTCCTCCTGTTCATCACTGACACCCCTTTCAGACACAAATTTTGACTCGGGAACTTGCTGGGATCATGTCGGTCTTTTCTCTGTCTGAAACTGACTACCCGGGTCCAAATTGCTGAGGCCTCAACTGGGGTTATTCCTGGGTCCGACCTTAGTTGCCTGTTGTCTGAAAAGGTACGACCTGGGTTAATCCTAGTTAAAGTAAAATTTTCTGATTGGCGGTTTAGGAGTGCTGACACCCACTTTTCATGGCTCAACTTTGTGTTCATGTTCAAATCATGGGAAAAAGCAGGGTCCAAGCCCTGGCTTCTGTCTGAAAGTGGTATGACACTACCCAGGTTGTCAGGGAAAAAGTCTTGATGGGAAAGTAAAAAGTTTTAAGTTTTCTTTAGTTGTCCAATAGTTTATTTACAATGGATACATAGTTGTCCTCTTTTCTGTTCCCTAAGAATCTACACACAGCAATCCTGAAGGGGGACCAAGCAGCCGACTCAATTTCCATCAATTAAGCAGTTTCCTTATTTAATGGCCAACAAATATGCCTTCTTTTAGCTTTGCTTCCCTTAACTTTGGAAACTGTTCCTTTAGGTAACTAAAAGCTTGGCCTTCTTTATTCTGAGCTTTAACGAAACTCTTCATTTAATACTTAATTTTCACATTTCAAAAACCTTACATGATATCAAATTTCTGATGGTATATTCAGCTTCTACACACAAAATTACATTCAGATTGCTATGTGTTAGATGCAAAATGGATGTTGAGTAGTGTATATCGACAAATGTGTACCCAGCTTTAGTTCTATCAATCTATCTTAGGTTTATGACTTGGATTACATTTAGGGTTAGGTTAAAATAAGCAAAAAATGCATGTCAACATTATTGTGTCAACATGTTTAATGTTTTCGTTATGAGCATGTCAACATTTAACCATGACAACATTTGTTAATGTCAACATCTTCTCTCTGGACCTTATGTCCATATCGACATTCTGACCGTTGTCATTCAGAACCTGTTGACATTCTGAATGTCGACTTTTCATACCACACCTGTCTTGTTTGGTGTCTTTATTTTCTATAAGAAATTATGACATTGTGGGAATATAAATACCAGACTTAAAGCACAACAGAGTATCAGCTTCTGAGACATGTAGAGAAAATGTGGATGAGGTCAGGGGGGAACCGAAGAGATCAAAGCCCCCCAGCAGGGGTATCATTGTGCTAAGAAACACAGGAAATAATGATTTACTGAGCAAAATACTTCCATATTGTTGCTGTGATTGGCATAAATAGTGTTAGTTCAGTCTTCATTTTCTTTAGGCAAATGGTTAACATATCTTTTGTTTCATATTTGTAACTATTTAATAATGTGTAGCGACCAATAGATATTCTTTTGTACATGTCATTTGATGTTATCAGGAAGGGAGCTCTTGCCCTCTAGTTCAGTGGTTCCTAAACTTTTTTGAATCATAGCGCCCTAGAGTATCAGCATTGTTTTCACTGCCCCCCTAAGCCAAACGTTTGTTATTGAGAAATTCTGAAAAAAATGTAGCAAAGTAGTAAAGTGAAGTAAATTGTACTTACCTGTCATCCTTAGCTTCAGTTATGTGTGCTGGACAGGTTTGAGCTTCTGTTTGTCCACATATTTACATTACATTGACCACAAATAATTTGATTTGAGGCTGGACCACCAACCTGAGGCAGCCCTGCAAGAGTCCTGAGGAACCGCAGGGTGCCACGGCGCGCAGTTTGGGAACCACTGTTCTAGTTAAACAATCTGGCAAATGAAGTGTTAAATAGTTAACTTCTAAATAATCTAATGTAAAAACTATGTGAAACTGAGCAGCAGATTCTCAGGATCTATGTATTAGACAGAGTAAACCTGTTCTTTAAATTTTTAACATTATTTATATACTTGAATCATAATGAAATATACTTTTACTTAAAATTTGTTGATTCTGTGCTTGCATCTGGTGCAAACTATAATTAAACAGCTCATTTGAGTCACCACCATTATCCATGTTTTTTCAAGTAAAGCTGGGTACACACTGGCAGATATATTGGCTGATCAAGTGATCAGCCAATATATTGTGTGCCCATCGGCCAGTGTGTACCAGCGATATATTTGTAAACTACATAGTTCACAGACATAACAGGTTGGATCTGCTGCACAGCCGATGGCAGATATATCTGTCCATGGCGCTGTGTGCAAGAGCGGCAGCCGCCCGCCCATACACTTGCAATAGAACAGTGATTTTCAACCTTTTCAACCCGAGGCACACTGCACAACATTTTAAAATTGCCAAGGCACACTATCCGGCTATGTGGTGTGCGTGACCAATGAAAAAACATACACATTGGATCCCACATGAAAAAAATACACACACCTTGACCTCCACAGGAATAAAACACACTACATTGGCCTCCACAGGAATAAAACACACTACATTGGCCGCCACAGGAATAAAACACACTACATTAGCCTCCACAGGAATAAAACACACTACATTGGCCTCCACAGGAATAAAGCACACTACATTGGCCTCCACAGGAATAAAGCACACTACATTGGCCTCCACAGGAATAAAACACACTGCATTGGCCTCCACAGGGATAAAACACACTATCTTGGCCTCCACAGGTATAAAAACACACTACATTGGCCTCCACAGGTATAAAAACGCACATACATTGGCCTACACAGGAATAAAACACACTACATTGGCCTCCACAGGAATAAAACACACTACATTGGCCTCCACAGGAATAAAACACACTGCATTGGCCTCCACAGGGATAAAACACACTATCTTGGCCTCCACAGGAAGAAAACACACTACATTGGCCTCCACAGGTATAAAAACACACATACATTGGCCTACACAGGAATAAAACACACTACATTGGCCTCCACAGGGATAAAACACACATACATTGGCCTCCACAGGAATAAAACACACTACATTGGCCTCCACAGGAATAAAACACACTACATTGGCCTCCACAGGAATAAAACACACTGCATTGGCCTCCACAGGGATAAAACACACTATCTTGGCCTCCACAGGAATAAAACACACTACATTGGCCTCCACAGGGATAAAACACACTACATTGGCCTCCACAGGTATAAAAACACACATACATTGGCCTCCACAGGAATAAAACACACTACATTGGCCTCCACAGGGATAAAACACACATACATTGGCCTCCACAGGAATAAAAAACACTACATTACAAGTGCGCAGAGCTGACTGCCGCGGCACACTTGACAACCACTCGTGGCACAGTGGTTGAAAGATGCTGCAATAGAGGCTGCAGGGAGGAGAGCGCGAAGCGACCCCCGGACAGTGATCACCTGCAGTAGGGGAGGACTGATCATCAGTCCCCCCTGACACATGCTCTGCTGTGCTGTGCATGTGGGGGAGGCGAAGAGTAATAGCCCATGGTGGTGGGGGAGGGCAATGCAATCATAGGAGGCAGGCTCTATTGGCACTGGGGGTGGGGGAAAGGGGGTGTAATTCCCCAATTAAAAAATATGAAGGGTGGAGGGATTTTAATTTAATTTAATGACACTGGTCAGGAGGGGGGCATGTTCAAAAATGGTGACCTATTACACTGCACTGAGTGCGGGATGGTTACACAACTGGGGATCTATTACCACTAGTGGGGTACGGGAGTTATACTAATGGAGAACAATTTACACTGGGGAATCTATTGACAATGGGGGTGGGAAATAATTTTACAATGGGGGCTTATTGACACAGGCAGGGGGGGTTGCAAAAAACCCCCTATGTATGTATATTTTTTGATTAACTTTATTAAATAAAAATAAAAAACAATCATTTGTGAGCGGTTTTGTGGGAAAATCATCAATTAAGTGGTTAATAATGCAAGTACACGACCACAGTTGAAAATAACCCAGTATTTTTATCCTCAATTTTGAAAATAGAATTTTGGCAAAGTTTCCATTACTCATTTGATGTGTTTAACAGGCCTGTTGGTCCCATTCTCTTAATAGTGCAATGTGAAGGGAAAGAACAGCTCTATTGCAGTTCTAGGCTTCTGGGAAAGCTGGAATGGTGATGATGGCCTTTTGTCCCTGGATTTAGTTGATAGGTTTAATCATAAGTATTATTGAGTTTTTCCCACAAATACAGTGCTTCCTGGCAGTGGCAGAAGTTCATCCCAGATGCCCGGAGGCAACTTCTTATTTGGTGCCCCTCGGTCACAGCCGCTGACACTGTATGGAGGAGTGAGACAGAGAGTTGTGGGTGAGGGGGACGCCGAACATGTTACACTGACAAAGAACCTGCTGAGGAGCAGTAACACCAATGAGTATGGACAGGCTATAGATAGACGGAGGCGGCAGTTGATGGTCTGACACAGAGCTCTCCACTAGTGTATAGTGGCTTCTCAGGCGCCAGGAAGAGGTGTCATGTATTGGGCGGCCGTAACGGTACACTACAGCCCTAAGTGGGGTGAATATATTTTGGGCAATGGAGGAGGTGCCCCTTCAGTGCTGGAGCGTCTCCATTGTCTCCCATAGTTCTGTCCCTTCGTTCCTGGGCAATTTGCTGACTGAATTAGGATTAGGGACCACTGATGGAGGTATCTTTTAAACCAGGGAAAACTGTGAGAGTAGTTATTAACATGGATGATGCCACAACTGTAGTGTCAACGTGGATAGGAGCCAACAGATGTGACTAGTATCCTATCTGAGAACTCTAGGCTGTAAATATATCTTTTCAGCATAAGGGAGGAGGACAAAGCTTTTGTTTTCTTAAGTGCTTTCTCTAGTGTGCACATCAAGGTTTTAGGCATCAAATATGGCCATGGAGATTATGCCAAGGAAAGGGTGGCACAGAGGAAGAGATAAAACTTTTCTCTAAAAATGTTCATCTGTGTGTGCCTAGTGCATATCTCGCTCATGTAAGAGTACACAGGACTTTTTTTTTTTTTAACTATTTTGGAAGGATAGCTTTAATCTTGACAAAATAAATGTCCCTACATGCAATGGGTGTAAGGAGGTTTAAGAGTGATATATTTGGTTTTGTTCTTCACAAAGGGCCTGATTCAGACCCACTCGCGAGCGGCTGTCCGCTCGCAAGTGGGTGGATGTTATGGACTGAGCATGCGCATGATGGAGGGAGCTCCGTCGTGCGCATGCGCCAGACGCGACGAGCGAAGGAAAGTCCTTCGCTCGTTGTGTCCGATCAAAGGGGGCGTGCTGTCAATGTTGATTGACAGCACGCCCCCTTTGGTGGGCGTGCCTCCCTGACGGGGGTGTTCCCACGGGAACGCCTCCCGTCAGAAGCCGGCCCACTGACATCACTAGTGATGTCAGTGGGAGTGATTTTGGCTCTGATAGAGCCAAAATCACTCCGGAGCTTGCGGTTGAAAACCTCAACCACAGGCTCCGGCTCGCAAATTCGATGGTCGCGATGGTCTCGACCATCGTGACCATCACAATGCACGCTCGTATAGCCTGTGGGTGGTGACCCACAGCTATACGAGCGTCCAGGAGGAAACTCCATGAAAATGGAGCCCGGCCCTCATTCAGAGCGTGCGCTCTGCTCAGAGCGTACGGCTCTGAATGAGGGCCAAAGACTTTAGTTAAGTGTCATTTTATTAACCACATGTAAATATGCAAATAACATAATTATAATCTGCATATTATGTATGTAGAGACCACAGAAGGAGAGAAGGCCCTGGTTGCAAGAGCTTACATTCTAGAGGTGCTGAGGGTGGACACATAAAAAGAGAGGGGAGCAGAGTTGAGGAATGCAGAGGCTGGAGCGTTAGGAGGAGGGGTGGCAGGCTTAGGTTAAGGGCTTAGCTTTATGGTACATTTGAAGACTTTGAAGCTGGGAGAGTGTCTGATTGAGCATGGGACAGAATTCTAGAAGATAAGAGCAGCACGGGAGAAATCCTGGGGTCAGGCATGGAAGGAGGTGATCAGGGAGGAGAGGAAGCGCAAAACAAAATCTTTATTACCTTTTACTCTGGCATTTGTGTTTAGAATTATTTTTAGCTACTTTATTATTATTAACCTCTTATTCGCACTGTAAATATAATGGAGAAGATGTTAATGGATAGAGGTTTATTAGTATGAGGATTGAATAATTACTAATTTGTGGTGTATTATCTCACAGTACTTTATGAAGCATCAACTCTAAAGACAGCCATGACTAGTTGCTGGGATAAACCGTCTCCCTCAGCCCAGGGTAGCAAATTGATAGATCCATTACATTATGCTGATGTCATCACTGAGCTTGAATACAAAGTTTTTTGAAGCTGGGGTTTGTTTAAAGAATTAATGATAGGTTAAACAGTTTTAAAACTATGTAACACTCAAGAAATAATAGGGACAGGTCAGGGCCAGCTCTAGGCACGTTCCACCTGAGCGGTCGCACAAGGGCACCACCCACAGTGGGCACGCCAATTTTCAACCACCATTTTCCCTGTCTGACAGCAGCCTGACCCTAACTGTCACTCTGGCTGTCTCCAAGAAAAATTCCGGCGGCTCACCCTGCTTCCTTTAGCTTTAGGACACACCCATGCGATGTCGCCCTATACTAAGCCACCAGTCAGGCAGCCAGGATTGGGTAGTGCTGTGCTGGGCGGGCCTAGTGTGATGTCAGTGACTCAGAGACTCGGTGAGTGCTGACAGTGACACAGTTACTGTTTGCGTCACACTCACAGCCTGCCCTAAGTGAAAGTGAAGTGTGTGGTAGATAGATGTGGTGACTGAGCTCAGAGACAGCTAAGCTAGTCACTCCACTCAGCATTGCAGACAGCAGGTGCTGAGAGATGGGGGTGGGAGGCTAGCTAAGGAGCCATGCCTGCGAGGGTGATATTGACTTCAGTGGGCATTTGCTGAGCTATGGGTAGGGACTGAACAGTGGCTGGGGGTGGGGTTGCTGCCCACTGTGGCCAGGCTGAGGAGCACTGTGTATAAGTGACTTCACACTTCAGTGATCAATTGCTAAACTGAGACTGGGTGGGGTGGGGGTGGCTGAAAAGTGGCAGAGGCATACTTGCCTACTTTTGAAAAAAACATTTCAGGGAGACAACTATGAGCGCGGTGGTAAAGTGGACTGTAGTGCTACATCTGAGAGACATGTCATAAAAGTGACTTACATACAAATGTAAATGAGCCCCAAAGCAGTTAGTAAGATCTACTTGTTGTGCCTCAAAACCAATGCAGGGAAATGACACTAATGATCCCATTTAAATGTGTATATAGCTCTGTTTTTTATTTTAATAACAGCTACATAATGGGGGTAAGGTGTAATCTTTAGGGAGTCAGGGAGATCGCTACTATTTCAGGGATTAAGTATGGGCTGAAGAGCACTGTGTGTGACCATAGTGAGCAGGTGGAGTGTGTGATTATGTGTATTGTAAGGTGAAATATGCATAGAGTAGATGTGACCCACCCAACCAGGTCACATCTATTTTTCAGATTCAGATATGCTCCATGATCAGTAAAGAATACATACTTTTGAATGTAGAGGACAACGTGTGTTTTATTTTCCTGCATCAATGTTTTTTTTCCTGTGGATTCATTTATTTTATTAAAACCTAGAAAATATATTAATTTTGTCAAGTTAATAAAATTATTGGGGGGGGGCGCTCCAACATTTTTCTCACAAGGTGCTGCTAGACCTGGAGCCGTCCCTGGGACAGGTTAATATTATGCAGATCATTACAGAAGATAACTATTCTAATAACTTGCAAACATAAATGCAAAAACTTCAAGGACATGCTATACCTAATAAGTGCTGTAAGTTTCTGTCAGGTGCAAGTTTAATGATCTATATATTTGTGTAAGAAAATAAACAAATGGTTACAATCCTGACAAGAAAATTAAATATTTTATTGTATATGTACAGTTTCAGCTACAGACAGAAGTAATCTCTGAAAGCACATAAATTAATTTGTTGCAATGATACTGCGGTTATAGAATATACAGTAAATATGATAAGGAGACCTTTCACCAACTCATAAAACATTAAACATATAAAAGAAAAATATTTTTCAATTTATTTGAAGCTTTGCAAATATAAAATCATAGTTTTAATTTAATTTAAATTTAATTGCAAGTCCTGTTACTTGCTGTTCTCTTCCTTCTATTCCTCCGTATATACAATTATTGGCAATTTTGGAGGGACAATATGCATTTAAACTGAAACCTCTGTCCCTGCCCTACTATAATAGGCACTATCATAACTGTCATTAATAAAAGGTGATGTACAGAAACATAATTATCCTGCAAGCATTCTTGCGAAGATTCTCTGTTCCTGTGGATTCCATTGTCTATATTGAAATGATTGTCCTCAGTACGTCAGATCTACAATTAACTAAAGCTAATTGACTGACGTCTATTAGACCACAGTTTTCTTTTTAATACTGATTGCACTGAAGTTACTAAGGATCACCAATGAAGTTTTGGTTTTATTGTGTTTGTTATTAATAAATGTGTTATTTTAGTCATGCTACAATACCTTTAGAGTTAACCCTTTTTTGTAAGTGATAGATTTAATCTGCTATTATATCTGAAACTCATGTGCTGTCCTATATTTACTGTTTCTTTAGGGAGGTTTGGCCATCTCCTGGTTCAGCTGCTGAGCTTTCAGCTTATGTGTTAAAATAGTTTTGCACAATAAGGGGATATTAACTTCTTTGTTATATATTTTTTTATTTTATTTTAAAGTTAATGCTGCACTTTCAGTACATGGAAAGTGACCGAACAAGCCAATAGGGAACATACAAGCCCACAATTTCAAGCAACTAGTGGGTCTGCTAGTTTGTTGGGCCCCAAAAATAGCCAGACATCCCGTACAAACATTATAGTTCTTGCCTACGCTGGTGATGAAACCCCTACTACAATTATTGGGCTTGATTCATTATGGATTACAACTGCAACAGATCGGGCGATAGTGCATACTGCGCCTCGGTATGCATTGCAGTGCGCATGCCTGAGTTAGCATTGTGATATCTTATGCAGATACAAAGCCATCGCAGATTGAGGGATGGGACGTCAGCATTTGGGGGTGGCGGTGGGGGGGTTGCCAGAGAAACACAGGCATGCCTGTCCGGTTGAATGCCATTGCATGGGCGTGCATAATTTAGCCACTGCAACGGCTTACGTAGCTTGAGTATCTCGCAGAGAGTGAGGGTGGGTGGGTACTAATTACCCAGGCCCGGGCTTGCTGGTGGGGCTCGGCCTGGGCACAGGTCTGTAACCACACCCCCTCCCTCTTACCTCACTTCATCAGCCGCTGCTCGGTGCAATAAAAATGATTTTCTTTTTAGTTTTTTATCATAAGTGGGCCTGACCACGCCTCCTGTGATTAGGCCATGCCCCTTTCCCCCGGGCCCACCACAGCTCTGAATGCCCCTGAGTACATACTGTGTACAACGAGGTTAGCAATTTCTAAGTAAGGTCAGACCTATTGTCTTGTAATTGTAAGTGCGTGAGGGGCCGATGTTACTCAATGTTCCCGATGTATACGCAGGACTGCAAGGTATTACGGATGTGAGATAGCGGTAGTGGGTGTCTCCATGCTGACTGTGCGACGGCTTTGCGATTGCATTAATTTGCTTATTTTCGCAGCAGACCTGCGTGTGTAATCATAGCCGCGATCGCAATAGTGATCTGTAGTGAATCAGGCCCATTGTTACCAAAATTCATCAATGTATTATTTAAACTCTTCAGACCACTGTATCTGCAGATTGTTGAACCAGGTGACAGCCATCTAGTTAACATTTTCATTGTACAGGTAGTGTAACTCACATTCATTGTATTACAATAAGTATATTTGTTCCCAGTTGAAGGCACAATGGTATATGCTGGCACATAAGTAATTGTTAATTAATAAAAGTATATGAGTTTTGAATACATTTTCGAGTTTAAATTTCATTAATCAAGGATGTACTGTATTTCTAAACATAAGTTCACATAAAGGAGCAATATTCCCATATATAACATTATTACTTAGATAGGATGGGAAACTGCCATACATTTTATAATTGGTACTGTATAGCTGGGGGGTATTGGAGGTATGCATTACACTAGTAATATGACGGTTCTAATAAAATTGGTAAAAGCTTAAGAAAGAATAATATATACAAACAAATCAAAAAACATAAGTCATATGCAAAATTGTTAATCCCTGCTGATGTCTTATCACTGTCAGTGATATCTATCATTAGGAAAAAATAACATTTTCTATTTACAGCTATTGGGAAATACGCATTAGATCATATCACAAGGATTTCCAAGTAGAGAGTGATGTATGATCAATGAGGCTACTGCATAGCTATTCCCTGTATAGGTTTTACTAACAGCCACACACTAACACTGCAGCATTCTTATGAGAAAGTTGACTTTTACAAAAGGAGAGGCCTCTGCGTCACACACAGAGCATTTTATTATTGTATGAATCTTGCTACTAAAATACATTTCTTTTTGGGACTTGAATAATTAATAGATAGGAAATTCCCAATCATTACCTATATCAAATTGAGCTATTTTGCTTCCATTACTGGTTTACAATAATTATTGTACCCTTAATTCCTCTCCCAATGCTTCACTGGGCAAACAGAGAACATTTGCTATGATCACTAACTGATACAAGGAGGAATTTGATGAAAATAGTCTTCAGTAGCCAATGATAATGGTAACCAGCGCCCAAGGTACCTGAAGCAGCTTCTGATACCTTACTGCCCCACTCGATTACTGGGATCTGCAGATGAAGGACTGGAACTTGCTTCTCCGTACAGTCCGAGAGGCCTCCACTCTAGAATCCTTCAAAAACAGACTCAAGACTCTAACAATATAGTATTATTATTAATTATTATTATTATTATTATTATTATTATTATTATTATTATTATTAATCTCTACTCACTATATAAGGGCAGATCCTGACTTTCTCCTAGAGCAGTTTGGTTGTATTGGCATATCTTACAGTGGTAATAGGTGACGGCAGTGTGTGATAGAGGTCAGTCCACACGGCAGATAACCTTAACCAGGGAATGGTTTTTTAACCAGTACAAACAGGTGCAGGATAACACAGGAACAAATAGTATGCAGCAGGTACAGGATGCAAGGATATCCAGTTGCAGCCAGGAGTGTACAAGGTTTAATGTTGGTGCTTGTAGTGTGTGGCAGCGGGATGTATACACTATACAGTGATGGTGGCACAGTGGAGGTTGGGGTCTCAGTTGAGTGATTATCAGCCATCTGCAGATGCATCTGAGTAGCACTGAGTATACAGCAAGGTACATTACTGTACATTCATTCGCAAAGTGATTGACAGTTAAGGGTCGTTTTGGGGTGGTAACAGGGAGCGGCAGCAAACAATGCAGTATGTCTTGCCCATTTTCGTGGTGTCTACGATCCCGTACACAGATAAAGTGGTTTTGATGTCTCAGTTCAGGCGGCCATTCTGCACGAACATAGGGATACCCAGGTGGCCGATTATTATTGAATGACCTGTGATGGTGGCTGCTGGGATCTGTGATGGCACCGGTGGGCATCTCAATACATAGTTGCATATATTCACACATCCACTGCATATGACATCGCAGCTGCAATTGCATTAGTGTACATCTCTGAATAAAGCCCTAAATTCCACGGTACAGACCAACGGGATAATAATCTGCAGGGACTGAAGTGAGAGCACATGAAAACCTCCTACGAACCCAAGTGTTTTTAAAACAAGATCCATAAAGGGTGTCACAATACAAACTATAACTGATGGCTTTGTTAGGACTGGAGTAGCTTTTACTCCCTGAATCAATGTAAAACAATGGGAAACTAATGTAACATAATACACAGTATACACTGTTTACACTACCAGAGGGATTCCAAACATTCTTACACACCACCCAGGAACGCAGAGGAAACTTGTCTTATGGCACCTCTATTAAGCCCTCTGGTGTTATAGTTCTGCTAGGTGAATTATGGGCAAGGAATGAGTTACTTTAACTTATCAAATATTTTTTTATGGAAATGTTTATTCCAGTGATTGATGAGTCACTGTAGGCACCAGAACATAGCTTGAGAGAACAGATTTTGGACCATATAAGCCAGAAACATTTATCCAAAGTTTAATATCCTAATAAATGATTCACTCATCTTTTTATAATATTCAAATCTTTATATTTTAGCAATTTTACAGTATAGGTATGGGACTTATTTCCAAAATGTTTGTATGCCTAGATAAGTCTTTTTCCTTAATTTGGAGCCCAATATTTTAAATAAATTAATTTACATAAAAATGACTCATATCTGCCCCAACACTATCTTTATTATTCATGTTAAATTGTATAGCAGTGCTTATGAGAGCCTACTAAAATTACTGGTGGTTTTTGCATAGCATCCACGCTATGACTCAAAAATACAATGCATAGACATGACTGCAGGAGGCACAAATATTGGTGCTGACTCCTATGGCAGTGCTCCTCACGATACCCATATGAGGGGACACTTGGTGATTATGGGGCTCCTTCTGAATGTGAATGGTTTTACAGCTGTAAAATATATTCACCACAAATCTGCAATGGCAATAAAAAAAATTGCAAGATGTGTTGTACCAGTAGCATATAAAACAGACTTATGCCGAGCGAGCATATATTAGAAATACTTCACACAATTTTTGAAACATATGTTTTTTAATTGTAAAATACACATTCACTATTACGTTTGAATTAAATGAAGACAACCACTTTAATAAGTCAAGTATATCTCCCTCACGTGTATGGGAACATTTATGAAAATAACTTGATTCAAAATGATGTAAGAAGCTTGGTCATTGAAGAAAACACCCATTAGCTTGTGCTTGCAATCGTCAGATCATCATCAGGGTGTATTTGCACTAGCCCACCCACAAATAATTTGGCTGTGACAGATGTATATGTGTCTCTGTGCAGGTCTGCACCTGTTTGCATTTACAAGAACACAGCGGGCATATCCAATTGGCTGTGCCCATGGAGGACAGAAACCTCCTGTGGAGCAGAAGGGCAAAAGCTCGCTTGATCTTGATTTTCAGTATGAATACAGACCGTGAAAGCGGGGCCTCACGATCCTTCTGACTTTTTGGGTTTTAAGCAGAATTCCCACAAAAAATTTATGATGACATTGCAACCAATTTTGTATTACGGCAGGTACACACGCTCTCAATACCTGTGGTATCCAATAGAAAAAAAAATAAAACCCACGCAAAAATTAGAAAAGGATGTCCCTCCAAAAAATGAAAGAAATTATAAAAAAACAAACTTTTTTTTACTTTTTTAGTATCATTTCATATGAATACAACGAAAAAAGCTTAAAAAATACTAGAAAAAAGTTGATTTTGGGGTAATTTTAGGTTAACAAAAAAAATGTATACCCAAATGTACACCACAAATCTGGCTCCTGCGGGAAAAACCCTGTGGCACGAGATTTTTGGAAAATTGACTAGCAATTGGATATGCCCCTTAGTGTACGTGGCCTACATTATTGGCCTCTTCTCTGTCCCATCCTATCTCAAATAGTCACAAGTGTCTAATTGAAGTCAATCTGATTATGCATGCAGGCTAATCTCTGGGCATGCGCAGAACCAATTTGCGTATTTCACACTTAGCAAAGTCCAAGTTTTGGGTTTTGGATTGCAAAAATTACATGGTTTTATCATATTTAAAAACCAAAACCCAAACACGTGAGGGTGGTTTTGTGCAAAACCAAAACACGAAGATAAATCCAGATCCAAAACCAAAACACGGGAGTATGAGGATTGTTAACACAATGTGATAGAGTATGAAAATAGGTTATCTATCCCCACCTATGGGCGTATGCTTAAATGTTTGTTGTGAGATATTTCTATATAACATTAGTAACAATATATTTTGGGAAATATTGCTTGTATTGATACTAACATTGCTGCCTGCAGTACTCGATTTCTTGTTTGCAACTATTCGCTGTGATATGTCTTTTCTTTGCACTCAGGACCTGATTCAGACCCGCTTGCTAGATGTGTTCGCACGCAGCTGTCAGCTGCCAAAGTATACAAATCCCGTGATCGCACGGCAAGACATTAGCACGCCCACTATGTCTTGGCGTGCGATCATGGTGTGTATTTAGACGCCCACCAGCCTGTCTTAAGACGCCCACTTTCCCTTAGTAATACATGTCATCTCCAGGAAGTGTATTCAACAATCGGTAACATCGAACCCATACGCAGCACTTGTGGCTGACCATACCCTACCGCAAGCACTGCGAGTGCTTCAGTGTGTAATTCAGCCATGTGATGTGTATTATGACGCTGCGTCTTAATTATGCATACCTCTGAAACGGCGTTAAGACACTCAGACACGCCTGTGTTCACACCACCACACCACCGTTTGCATCGACCAACCCCTGTCACCACCCACAAACGGCTCATCCTGTCACTCATTCCAGCGAGGCGTCTATGTACAATGGTCGACCGCGTCACGATCGCATGGACTGGTTCGTGCACGGGCACTGCGTCTTATACGCATGTGCAGATTGCAAACATCGGCAGGCTACGTGCGAACGCAGCCTAGCGAGTGGGTCTGACTCGGGCCCTCAGCACAATACATGATAGATGTGATTCCCATGCAATAAATTCTAAATGTATTTTGACCCTAAGCATATATTTCTTGCCGGGTTGACTAAGAAGATGTTGCTAAGTATGTTTTTTGGTGTATTAGATGTTATTTCATTGTGAACACTGGACTGCCTGTAACTTGTATGCCTTACCTATATTTATTAGGGGTGTTGTTTTCCATAACTTTATAGTATCCTCCAAATCATTGCAGACACCAGATACTCTAATTAAACACCACTAACTCCAATCTGAGGAATGGATTGTTATCTGTAATACTACATCAGAATTATTGGTCACATGGACCTATGGGTTTTCTGTGTTGCTACCCTCAAGAGACCTCACCTGTGCTGCTTAAAGACAGCTGACCGCTAACATCTGGATCAACATTGCAGTAGACCCTGCGACTGACAAGTGCTGTGGATGTAGGCAGTGGGGTGTTCTTAGCAAATCAGCTCCCTAAGGAGCAACACTGTGTTCAACCCTGTGCTGGGTATTATCATATTCTGGATTAAACACATTTGTATAATTACCTTAATTGCTCGTCCGTTAATTGAGCATTCACCATCCATATCAGGAGAGCGTATAAGCTTGAATCAGTTTGTACCAGTTTATTATGAACACTGTTATTGTTCAGTGACATTTATTCATTTTGGAGGATTTAGAATAATATAGGTCTTTAGGGATGCACTATGGAGAGTGGCAGATTCAATGTTGTTCAGATTTAGATACAATATAAACGACCAAGTATCAAACTGTGGCTTATTGGACTATTGGATACCCACATGATACATTGTATAGGAGCTCCGAAGTCTGCTACACAAGTTTATCTCTATGTTTTAACTGTGTTAATATAGACTTTGTATATGTTTAGATTTTAATTGCATATGTGCACATATTTTCTATGTGACTTATGTGAATAAATATATATTTTATCAGATGCCAGACACCTTATATTGATCTGTTGTCATTACACAGAAGCAGGTCAGGGCAATAGCCCAATTTTTTTCTTCGAATTGTGTTTAGATTTCTGGAGAAGAGTGCAGTACCTATCTGATTATTGCTGGGACTTGCACTGGGTACTGACTGATTGACCAAAGCATGTATATATACAGTGTATATATATATATATATATATATATATATATATATATATATACACAGTATATTAAACTCAAAAAGGCCATATTATACGCATTAAGTGCATTAGATCTTCCAACCTCAGTTTCTTATCGGTCACATAAGCTACTTTGAGGAATTGTGTTTGGGTTCCTTATAGTATTTATTTAAACAGGCTACTTATAATCCACCACAAATCGCTGTATCAACCATATAGTATTCTTACCTTTAGATCATGCTTTTTGAGGTAGCTACTATTTTGATGTTCTATTTTACATATCCAGTATATTGTGATAAGAAATTACAGACTTATTTTAATGATCATCTTTTGGTACAAAATGGATTTTAAAACTTTTTGTTGTATTGTCCTTTTTGTGTGTTCACAGTGAGGAACTCACAGTGGGAGTAATATCTGTATTTTTAACTAAAGATTACTAATAAAAATTCTTACCCTCAGTTACAACTCACACTAGTAGCAGCAGCAGAGCTTGTAATTAACTGCAGCATACACACAGAGATAAGAAGACGCTGTGATCAACCTGCTGGGGAACCATAAAGGTTCTCAGAGCAAGGACAGTAGAGGCTCCTAAGCAACAACAGCAGCCACTGTGACTGCCGAAAATCACTGTCTTTGCTCAGAATCTCCTTGTTGATCCTCTGGCAGGATGAGTTTACCTACAGTGTAGAATCCAGGATGTATGATTTACAATCCATGGCAGCAGGAGAGTAGACAGTGATGCGGGAGGGTAGGCAACTATGGGCCTGATTCAGACCCGCTCGCAAGCGCTATGTGCTCGCAAGCAGGTTGATGGCCAGGCAGTGCGCACGCATGAGCCCTGGAGCGCCCCGTTTGGTAGGCGGGTCGGGGGGTTGGCTGGCCAAACGGAGGCGTTCCCGAAGGAACGCCTGCCGTTTGGGGACAGCCCCACTAACATCACGAGTGATGTCAGTGGTGAGCTTCCAGCTCTATTAGAGCCGGAAGCTCACTGGGGCTTGCGGGAACGAGACCCTACCATAAGGGTCTCATCGAAGCCCGATGGTCGCGACCATCACCTGGCCGCTCGCAAAAGCTGTGGGTGGTCACCCACAGCTATGTGAGTGGCCAGGAGGCCAGTTTTAAAAAAAAAAAGTAGCCTCCCTGATTCTCAGCAACGGCTCTGAATCAGGCCCTATGTTCTAAAGGAGGGGGTTGATTTACTAAAGCTTATAAACTAGACAAGTAGAGATGTTACCCATAGCAACCAATCAAATTCTATAATTTTCTAGAATGCAATAGAGAAATTATAGACAGAATCTGATTGGCTGCTATGCAAAACCACCCCTTGTCTGTCTAAGAAGCTTTAGTAAATCTACCCCTAGAATGGCTGGGGCAGATATATTGGCATTTCTAGATCATTACCTGCCCAATATGTGCAAATGTAATGCTGGTCTACTGTCCTGGGTCTCCTAAAGCAAATGCCTTTTTTACAACTTTTTAAAAAAGCCCTGACTACAATGCTGTACATGGTGCAAAAATGTCTTTCTATGTACACTGAACTATGGTCAACAGAAATGTAATACATCCTCATCAACATGACACATAACCTTTCTCTCTCCCTGTTGTCTGGTATAATCTGTAAACATCTCCTACTAGTATTCGTCCAGATACAAATATTGACAGGAGTTATTTTGTACAATGGAGACCAGTAGTCTGTATATGCGCTGTATGACATTCAATTTTTTGACATCAATATGCCTCACTTATGAAGTGCAGAAAAGCAGTAAACCAGGCAATACTTTCTGAGACAAAGTTTATTTTAGTGAAAAGAATTGACCTACTGATGTGATGGTGACTCTTTAGTGCAGTGTTCTCTATTACGTTTATTCTCCACTCTCTGAAAAGTTAGGGACACTACAAGGGGGTTACTGTTTAAGCACATGAGTGCACATCAATATAAATAAATAAGCAAACCATAGTAATAAAAACCAAAGGCACATAGGGTCCAGGGTGTCCTCATGCGATTGCTGCCTTGTACCACGGGCATTCAGATAAGATGACAGTGTTAGTGAGTGAGTCACTGAATGACTCACAATACATAGCATCGCCATAATATGGTCATAGGTAACTCAGATTACAGATTGGGGGGATTGATGGGGAATATGATTTTATGGAGGGAAATTGGATGGGATATGATATTATTAATGTAGCCTACAGGGGTAGAACCTTATATTAAGCAACAGGAGAAAAGACAAGATTTTGTCTGGTGAACTTAGTGGGTCAATAGCTTTATTATCTCAATGTTGTTCTCTGGAAAAATAGTCAAAATTACAATCTTTATTCAAAGTCCATTAACTATCATGTTCAAATGATGGGCAAAATATTCGGTAAAATCAAAGTATAGTTATAATAAATAGAGATGTGTTTAGATATTTGGAAAAAAAAGTGATTCAAAATTGCTACTGTAGTTGGTCATCCCTCTTTGTTTAATGATGTACACCCGAGTAATAATAATCTCAATAAACAATTGTAATCTCAGATTAATATCTGTATGGTGTAATCTTTGTTTGCAGTATTCCTCTCTGGATTCCCTTGGTCTACACCAGTGGTTTTCAACCCCTGTTGCATGGCCGGTTGTGAGGTGTGTCACGGCACGGTTAGGAGCGGTGGTCAGAGCCGCCGGTCATATTACAGAACTGCGGACTGGGCAGCGCTGCCGCTGAGCTGCTCTGGGCCGTGACCTGCCTAAACGCAGCGCCATGACATCACAGGTCATGCACGCCACATTACCAGCCAGCCAGCTCGCCATGCCTGTTCTGTAAGAGAGCCAGACTGCACTCCCTCCTGTCCGCCTGCATGCCCGCACACTGCTGACAGCTCTGCACTGTGTGTGAGGGACAGGTAGGTATGTGGGAATCACTGTGGTTGATATTTTTCTGTGAAAGCCGCCAATGGTTTTATAAATTTGTGTGGGGCAATATGGTTTATATTTTGCTGTGGGGGCCATCCAAAGTTTTTTTTTTTTGTGGGGAGCAATGTGGTTTATTTTTATTCTGTGTGGCCAATGTTATTTTTCTCTGTGGGGCCAATGTATGTGCATTTTATTCCTGTGGGGGCCAATGTATGTGCATTTTTTTCCTGTGGGGGCCAATTTTATTCCTGTAGTGGCCAATGTGTGTGCATTTTATTCCTGTGGAGGCCAATGTACTGTGTTTTATTCCTGTGGAGGCCAATGTAGTGTGTTTTCTTCCTGTGGGGGCCAATGTATGTGCATTTTATTCCTGTGGGGGCCAATGTAGTGTGTTTCATTCCTGTGGGGGGCAATGTATGTGTGTTTTATTCCTGTGGGGGCCAATGTAGTGTGTTTTATTTCTGTGGAGGCCAATGTAGTGTGTTTTATTTCTGCGGAGGCCAATGTAGTGTTTTATTCCTGTGGAGGCCAATGTAGTGTGTTTTGTTCCCGTGGAGGCCAACGTAGTGTGTTTTGTTCCTGTGGAGGCCAATGTAGTGTTTTTTTTTGTATGTGGAGGCCAATGTAGTGTGTTTTGTTTCTGTGGAGGCCAATGTAGTGTGTTTTGTTCCTGTGGAGGCCAATGTAGTGTGTTTTTTTTATGTGGAGGCCAATGTAGTGTGTTTTGTTTCTGTGGAGGCCAATGTAGTGTGTTTTGTTCCTGTGGAGGCCAATGTAGTGTTTTTATTTCTGCGGAGGCCAATGTAGTGTGTTTTGTTCCTTTGGAGGCCAATGTAGTGTGTTTTTTTGATGCAGAGGCCAATGTAGTGTGTTTTATTCCTGCGAAGGCCAATGTAGTGTGTTTTATTCCTGCGGAGGCCAATGTAGTGTGTTTTGTTCCTGTGGAGGCCAATGTAGTGTGTTTTGTTCTTGTGGAGGCCAATGTAGTGTGTTTTATTCCTGCGGAGGCCAATGTAGTGTGTTTTGTTCCTGTGGAGGCCAATGTAGTGTGTTTTGTTCTTGTGGAGGCCAATGTAGTGTGTTTTATTTCTGTGGAGGCCAATGTAGTGTGTTTTATTTCTGCGGAGGCCAATGTAGTGTTTTATTCCTGTGGAGGCCAATGTAGTGTGTTTTGTTCCCGTGGAGGCCAACGTAGTGTGTTTTGTTCCTGTGGAGGCCAATGTAGTGTTTTTTTTTTATGTGGAGGCCAATGTAGTGTGTTTTGTTTCTGTGGAGGCCAATGTAGTGTGTTTTGTTCCTGTGGAGGCCAATGTAGTGTGTTTTTTTTATGTGGAGGCCAATGTAGTGTGTTTTGTTTCTGTGGAGGCCAATGTAGTGTGTTTTGTTCCTGTGGAGGCCAATGTAGTGTTTTTATTTCTGCGGAGGCCAATGTAGTGTGTTTTGTTCCTTTGGAGGCCAATGTAGTGTGTTTTTTTGATGCAGAGGCCAATGTAGTGTGTTTTATTCCTGCGAAGGCCAATGTAGTGTGTTTTATTCCTGCGGAGGCCAATGTAGTGTGTTTTGTTCCTGTGGAGGCCAATGTAGTGTGTTTTATTCCTGCGGAGGCCAATGTAGTGTGTTTTGTTCCTGTGGAGGCCAATGTAGTGTGTTTTGTTCTTGTGGAGGCCAATGTAGTGTGTTTTGTTCCTGTGGAGGCCAATGCATGTGTTTTGTTCCTGTGGAGACCTACATGTGTGTTTTGTTCCTGTGGAGGCCAATGTGTGTGTTTTGTTCCTGTGTAGGCCAATCTGTGTGTTTTTTTTGTTGTGGGAGCCAATGTGTATGTTTTTTTATAGGTCACGCATGCTGTATTGCCAGATGGTGTGCCTTGGCATTTCAAAATCTTGTGTAGTGTGCCTCGATTTGAAAAAGGTTGAAAATCACTGGTCTACACCATAATGTCCTGTGCTAAACACTCCAATATTTGAAACCTGTACTTGGTGGCATTGTAGTGGCCAGCTACAGACATGATAGATAGCATACCTACATACATTTCATATGTTACATACATTGCATTTCCTGTCATATTTAATCCTATAGATTTAATGGCTATTAGTGCTGGTTATTAATCCATGCTAAGTGTAAGAGGTACATTGTTTAGAGAAATGCAGCAAATTGTACTTATTCCCTTCTATTTCTTCCATTTTCTAACCTCTGTGGGGGAGATGTATCAAGCCTAGAAGAATGATAAAGTGGAAAAGTTGCACAAAGCAACCAATCAGCTTCTAAATATCACATACCTAGCACATTCTTTGAAATGATAGTTAGATGCTGATTGGTTGCTTTTATTAACTACTCCACTCTCTTTCTCTTGCTCCAAGGCTTGGTACATCTCCCCCTTTGTCTTTCAGCGAAGAGAGCAAATATTCTACTTGATCTGTTCACTATTTAGAATTTCTGTGGACTCCTGCAATGTACATATAAAGGTTCTGTCATTTGCCATTATGCTATAGTGCAATGAGAGGCTCCCAATGCATTATTCATGCAATATATCTATTTTTATGTCTTGTTTTCTAATAAAAATTTATAGCCTGTGTAGGATTATGAAACTCTTACTTTTAATCTCGCCGGATGCTTCTGCTTTCTTCATTCACTTTATTACACATTATTGCTATTGTGTTATTGGTGTAATATGTTAGAACATAATGCGGGTTGTCAGTGACTGTTTAGTAATTCTTTGCAACCCTGGCTGTCATGGGAGATGGTGGTGTTGCCCATAACACCCATTCAGATTATAGATATCATTTTAATAGAATGTACTAGATAAATGGGATGCAGTTAGGAAGCCGGCGGTCGAAATGCTGACCACTGGCTTCCCGACTGTGGGACTAATGATATGCGTCTAAATACCGACGCCTATCATTAGCCCCATGCCAGAAACCCGACGCCCAGCATACCAATCGTAGGTAAGCCGGGCATCGGGAGCGCAAGGACGCGCAGGGGGAGGGTTAGGATAAGCGACTCCCGGGGGGATTTAGGGTTAGGCACCCTCCCCCAGGAGGATTAGGTTTAGGCTACAAAAAAGGGGGGTTAGGGTCAGGCACCACTGGGGGGAGGATAGGTTTAGGCGCCCCCCCGAGAGGGTTAGGTTTAGGCACCCTTGGGGGTAGGTTAGGGTTAGGCACTAGGGGTGGAGGTTAGGGTTAGGCACCCCTAAGAGAGGGATAGGAATAGCCTACTTACCTTCACCATCAGGATCTTCAGCTGTCAGCCTTCCAGCATCAGTATTTTATTCACCGGACTTAGGTCCGGCGGTGATTCATACCGATTCCAGATAAATGATAGGTAGAATCTAATTGCTATGGACAACTTCTCCACTTGTCCTCTTTAGAAGATTTGATTCACCTCTCTAACCAAACCCCCCCCCAGTAATTAGGTACATTTGAGCAATTAAGGTCCTGCCCCCTGCCCCTAGTCCATTTCATTAACACCACAGGTAAGTCTGTGTAGTTTTGTAATATATATCTAGAGCTAGAGTTTACCGTCATGGTATTTTACCATGACCAAATAAGGGGAACTGGAATGCTGGAGGAGTCCTGAGTACAGTTTATAAAATACAACAAAACTGCCTTGGAGGATGGATAGTCCAAAACACAAGACAAATAGTGACCCCAGATGTATTATCCAGCAGCTCACAAGTCCTCATGGACAAACAGAGGTTAAACTGCCCATAGAAGAGAGAATCTGCTACAAATACTTCCTGCAGGATCAGTCATTTGCTTAATACTGGCTTCTAAACCTATTTGTTTCTTTTCACAGATCAGCCTAAACACTGACCTACCCCCTCTGCAGAGAGCTGTTTAATTTGATTATAGAAAAAAGTGCATTCCACAACATCCCAGAAATCCCCTTTGTGTCATCTGTTCAATTTCCTAAAAAAAAAAAAAAAGTAAATGAAGCGTCCAAGACTTTTCTTCACCAGAATGGACACTTTGAAATAATGTTTAAGGCAGATAATTTATCTGGTTTAATTACTCTTTAATCCCCCTGATCGTCCTGGCGTGCAGGGTTAAATCCCTTCTGAATAGAGGCAGTGGGTGTGAAGCTTCCTGAGGTTCAGAAACTACTGGGCCCTGCTGTCCTCCATCCCGCAAATAAGGATTAGTAACCCACCTGTTTATCCAAAATGTATCTATATACATGACACTAAACAGTTTATATAGATATAAAACACCAGAATTGACCACAGAGTATATTCTAAGTACTCATCTCTGTTTTAGGTCAGAGCAAAAACTTTAATTCACTTCCCTGGGATAAAAAATAAAAACTTAGAATTAAAAACAAAATTGTGGTTAAAAATAACGTTTTAAAATTGTATGTTAAAATGTCATTTTTAAACAACAAGTTCTTAAAAATTGAAATAAAACAAAAACACATTTTAATTTTAAACAACTTTTTATTCCTTCAAAGCATTTTGCTGAACAACTTTTTTTCATTAATAAAAGGTTTATGAACATATTTACCAAAAAGTAGAACTATTTACCTATTGTTTATTTACTAATACATGCATAAAACAGGTTATGTGGCTCAGTAATTAATGAGCTGGCAAGCCTGGATTCAATATTGCAAATTATTCCATGAACCAAACCTAGATCATTGATTTAGCTCAGATAGAAGTAGACCTAGCAACAAGAATGTGTCAGCTCTGGTTGTTGAGATCTCAGTAGGACCTTAATAAATGGCCTTAAAAACAAGGGATCTCTCACAATATAGTTTCTCTAGATACAAAAAAGCCTATACAAATTCCAGAAGATATATTCTAGTCTTAATTGGAGTAATTTAAACGAAGGGGACAATATCTGTATGACGTTATTGCCAGAATTAAATATTTATAGAGTAAGTAATTCTAGTTTTGGTCATTGAAAAATCCTACTAAATATTTATATAACTTAATGATTTTAATGTATCTTTATAAGATTATTTTCAGTTCAAATAAACTGCTCCAATAAATAACAGCAAAAAAACAATTTTAATGAAGTCAGTGACAAAGGTGTGATTTGAATCGCCATGTCATTTCGTGAACTGGTTGCACATGCAGCATAAAGGTTGGATCGGTGATACACTAGCCCCGAGTTTCCCAAACTGTGCTATTACAGTCCAGGTTTTAAGGATATCCATGCTTGAATCCAGATGGTTAAATCAAATTGACTGATGAACTAATTAAGTCCCCTGCGCTCAAGCATGGATATCCTTAAAACCTGGACTGTAGTGGCAGAGTTTGGGAACCTCTGCTCTAGCCCACATGTTCTTAAACTCAGTCCTCAGGACCCAAACAGTGCATGTTTTCCAGGTCTCCTAATAGAATCACAAGTGTAATAATTAGCTCCCCCTGTGGATCTTTTAAAATGTGTCAGTGAGTAATGAATATACATATGTACCTGCTGGGTGACCTGGAAAACGTGAACTGTGTGGGGTCCTGAGGACCGAGTTTGAGAACCACTGCTGTAGCCCAGTGGTTCTCAAACTCGGTCCTCAGGACCCCATGCAGGTCACGTTTTCCAGGTCATCCACAAGGTGCACAGGTGTATTCATTACTCACTGACAAATTTTAGAAGATTCACAGGTGGAGCTAATTATTTCACTTGTGATTATGTGGGGAGACCTGTAAAACATGCACTGTTTGGGGTCCTGAGGACCGAGTTTGGGAACCTGTGCTGTAACATATCGGTTTTATATGAATGCACAAAACTGCAGGGTAAAAATATAACACACTTGTGTGTTACTTATACCTCTTTTCCACCAAAAACCTGGGTCCGACCTGGGTTTTCAGACATGGTTGCAACCTAGGTCAGACACCGTTTACACAGCACCATCGATCTGGGTTATTCTCAGGTCAGCTCTGTTCACACTGAACCTGGGTCTGTCCTGCTAAACTTGTGAGGTCAGAAAAAGTGGGAGGTGACTGCTCCACAACCACCAATCAGCTCATTTTAGGCATGAGCCAGGTTGGATAACCCGGGTTGCGCCATTTATACTGCACCATTACCCAGGTCCATCCTGGGTCTGACCCTAGTAGCTACCTGAGTTGGATTGCCAGGTCACTTGACCCAGGTTATTTTTCAGGGACCCTTTTACACTGAGCTGTGACCCGGGTAGACCCAGCAAAAACCCATTTTTTGCTCTGGTGTACTACCCCTTTCACATCGCAAACACGGGTTGGGTCCGAGTTTTGAACCCAGGTCTGACCTGGGTCAGGGCCTTTCACATCACCTTAATAATCCACGTTATTCCCGGGTTGTTGCAGATTTGGTGCCTTTTAGCTCAACCTGGGTTGCCCATGTTAAAACAGTGTGATGTAATTTTTAAAGGATTTTATTGGCTCACAATTATGATGATGTTTTCAGGAAAGAAAAAGGCGGGGCTGGGGAATGCTTGCAGTGCAGCAATCATGGCCGACAGAGCACATGTCACAGATGCAGCCCACATTTTGCTGATGTTGTGATAAGTTATCGCATCCTTGACAGTGCCAGTTATCTGTTTACATATTTCATCCTCACCCCTGATCCGCAGCAACTCCATTACTTCTTCATCATTCCAGTTTGCCATGATTCCTCCAGTGAAAGTAAAGTACAGTATAGTACACTGTGCTGTCTGTATATAGCTTATTACTAGCTGCCTTTTCCCCAAAGTGTGCAGTTCAGGACAGTAATGTAAATACAAAGACATGTGCTCTGTGTGCAGGCTGGTCAGCTGACTGGAAAAAGCCAATCAGCACTATTTTCTCGGACCCGGGTCGAATATCCCGGGTCTGTACCATTTAAGAGCCAAATAACCCGGGTCTGGCCAGTGTTTAACCCTCCTTTTAACCCGGGTTTAAATATCGGGTCGGTCGACCCGGGTTATTCATTTTGGTGCATTTAAAAATCACGTCGACCCGGGTCGACCTGGCAACAACCCGGGAATAACCAAGGATATTTTAGCTATGTGAAAGGGGTATAAATTTGATTTAAATCACTTGGAAAGCAGTATGCTAGCATCTTTTGCAGTTTGTTTTATTTTTTATTTTTATATTGGAGATAATATTACATAAATAACTATTTTTAATTCCCCAACTTGTTGCCATTCATAAGCTTAAATATTTTATCCATAATATAGATATAAACTCTCAGACAAGTATTTGCAATGGCAGAATTATTCATGCTGTGTGCATACTTAAAAATGTAAGTTTGATTTTTTCCAACTGGCTGACAGTATTTATTTTAATAAAGTAAATAGTTCTATGATATACTGCATTCCTAGGCTATAACAGCACAGTTTCAATTGTGTAAAGCTGGCTATACACCAGACCAACTGTCCTCCAACCATCCAACTAGTTGGTTGGTTAGAATGAAAATCCAGTAATGTGTGGGAGCAAATGACAATCAGCAATTTGCTCCCAAACACCAGAAAACATGAAAAAAGGTCGTTCAGGCAAGTTGGTTAAATCTGTTTGATTTAAACAACTTGTCTGAACAACAGTTTTCATCCGTTTTCCAAGGTTTGGAAGCAAATTGCTATTTGTCATTTGCTCCCATACATTTTCATTCCAACCAGCCAACTAGTTGGATGTTTGGGGGAAAGTTGGTCTGGTGTATGGTCAGCTTAATAAGGGTTAAAATGAACAAACAAGGAAAATGACCTGTATCTGTAGGATTGTTCCCAATTTCTGGACATGAACAAGTTAATTTACACAATAAAAAAAAATGTATTACAGTATGTCTGTCTTTTTCTATTCAGTGTGACCTGTTTATTTCAGCACCTATAAATTGCTATCACTTTACAGACCAAAACTAGTTAAAGGGAGATCAGCGTTTGAACTAGGATACTTCTCAAAATTTAAATATGATTATTAACAATTGACCATATAACTGATGTCACTTTTATACCAAAGTTCCGGGTCTGACCCGGAGGTTGGAACAGGGTTCCAATCCGGATCAGACCTGGAACTTCCCCGGCACTGACCCAGGATATTCCATAGTCTGCGCCACTCACAGTCTGCAGTGACCCGGCTCTTCTGGCGTTGAAGTGGATACTTGGAGGTTATGTCATCTTCAAGCGCCACTGAAGCCGGTCAATCGGCCGGCATGTGGCGCAATGCGAGTCATTGTGACCCGGATCGCGCCGTTTACACTACAGGGTGTTACGGGAATGACCCGTGGCCAACCCTGCAAAATACCCGACTCGGGTGGATCCATTTACACCAACAACAATACCGGGTTGATGCGCATCAACCTGGGATTTTTAGCTCTGTGTAAAAGGGGTATGAGTTTGTGGTAACCGTGTGGATTAGTGTAAGGTTTAACTAACAGAGATAGCAGTGTACTGTACATGCTATTTATCCAGTTACACAAGATGATGCCGACACTTGAACATAGAGAATCATATTATAGTTTTAATATGTAAATATAAATGATGTTACTGTTGTTTTGAAGAATACACCATAATTAATTTCCACATTTAAAGCTCACTAAATAAACGATGGCCATTATAATAATGTGTCAATTATAGTTGTTTGTGTGCACGCTTATTAAAATGTTAAACCAATTAAATAGGATGTGCAAAATAATTTGTCAAGTTTCAAAATTCTATCAATCTTAGCATTTTGGTGTCTCCCAAATCATTTTCATATTTCAAGCCAATTTATGCTTCATTGGCCATGTTATAGTAACTTTACAGGTTTAAAAAAATACCCTGTATTTTGGTCAGTGTAGACATGATAGCATAACACAGGTGCTGGAGATCTGTTGGCTGCACATTCATGCTGCAAATCTCCCACCCCACCCCACCACATCCCAAAGGTGCTCTATGTGAACTGGAGACTGTGGAGGCCTTTAAAGTACATTGAACTCATTGTCATATTTGTGGAACCAGCTTGAGATGATGTGTGCTCTTCTGCATGCCACTGTTGTAATGGTGGGTACACACCTAAAGATTTTCTGTCCAACCATCCAACTAGTTGATTGGTTGGAATGAAAATCTGGTAACGAATAGGAGTAAATGATGATCAACAATTTGCTCCTAAATGCCAGAAAACAGATGAAAATGGTCGTCAGACAAGTTTGTTAAATGTTTGATCTAAACAATTTGTTGAAACAACAGTTTTTGTCCATTTTCCGGTATTGGGAGCAAAAATGCTGATTGTCATTTGCTTTCATACCTTACCAGATTTTCATTCCAACCAATCAACTAGTTGGCTGGTTGGACAGATAGGACCTGATTCAGAGCCGCTCGCTAGCGCTGTGCGCTCGCAAGCGGCCCGATGGTTTGCGAATGCGCATGCGCACGCTTCTTTCTGCTTGTGCATGAACTACTCTGTGCGGTCACAGGCCGCTCGCTCGCCCAGCAAAGACAGCCCAGTGAAATGAGTGACAGAAGAGGCCATTTGTGTGTGGTAACATGGGCAGGACACTAATAACGGGGGAATGGAGGTGCGAACGCAGGCATGCCTGGGTGTTTCAACACCATTTTTAAGGCATGCATAATTAACAGATAGAGTCATAGAACATGTCACATGCCTGTTTTTTACACTAAAGTCCTCGCAGTGCTTGCAGCAGGGTCAGGCAACCACAAGCACTGCGATCACTAACGATGGTGCTCGATGTACCAATGTTTTAATAAACTTCCTGGAGTTGACGTGCGCTAGTGGGCGCCTCTACATAGGCTAATGGGTGTCAGCATACACAGAGCGATCGCTCGCACAGCCAAAGTGGGTGTGCTTATGCCTTGGCGAGCGAATGCTTCCCATGGCGTCACTTTGACAAATTTGCATACGCTGGATGCGAGCGATCGCATCTAGCGAGTGGCTCTGAATCAGGTCCATAATCTTTAGACGTGTGGTCAACTTTAGTCAGTAAAGCTGGCCATCCACTATACAATTTTCTGTCAGATATCTGTCCAATCTGGCTGGTTGGAATGAAAACCTGGTAATGTATGGGAGTAAATGATGATCATCAATTTGCTCCTAAATGCCAGAAAACAGATGAAAATGGTCGTCAGACAAGTTTGTTAAATGTTTGATCTAAACAATTTGTTCAAACAACAGTTTTTGTCCATTTTCAGGTGTTTGGGAGCAAATTGCTGATTGTCATTTGCTTTCATACGTTACCAGATTTTCATTCCAACCAATCAACTAGTTGGATGGTTGGACAGAAAATCTTTAGGTGTGTACCCAGCCTTATATGGTTATTTCAGTTACTGTTGCCCTGCTGTCAGCCTGAACCTGTCTGGCCATTCTCCTCCAATTTACAAGTTGTTTTTCACCACAGGATTGCCACTCATGTTCTCTGTACATTCTAGAGTCTGCTGATCTACTGGGATTCTCATGCAACAATTTCTGAGATGCTCAAATCCCCCGTCTTGCACCAACAATTATTCCACGGTCAAAGTCTCTTAGATCACATTTCTTCCCCATTCTGGTGTCTGGCCTGAGTAACAACTGGACTTTTTGACCATGTCTGCATGTTTTCAAGCATTGAGTTACTGTTACATGATCAGCTGACTAAATATTTGCTTTAACCAGTGTTCTAACCGCTACTCCACCACACCTGCTTAGTCCCCTCCCTGACCTGTCATCCCACAACCCACCCGAATACTTACCATGTACCAGGAGGCACCTCTCCTGATATATATACAAATATATGTCAAGTTTCCGTAACAGTGGGGGCCTTGTGGTGTGTGGATGTTGGAAACGGGACAGACCATAACAAGTTATTATATGGATATATAATTTTTTTTATGCATAGTGCCTACCTAAACATTGTTATGGACTAGGTACGTTGTTTTGAGTTGAGTACAGGATTCTGGCGCTCGGGATCGCAGCGGTCACAATCCTAATACTGGCATCCCGACAGGGTTAGGATACCGACACCTTTCGGCCAGTATCCTAACCCTCCCCCTCTCCCTAACTCTCCCTCCCTGCTGCCTAAACCTAACCTCCCCCCTAGTGTCTAAACCTTACGTTCCCCTGCACCATATACTCAAACCTCCCCCTTTAGTGCCTAACCCTCCCCCATGGCTAGAATACATTTTCTTTATTCAGCAGAGGTCATCTCGTGTTTAAATGAAACCACAATACTAATACATTGTCACTTTAACATAACACATTGTATACATTCAACAGCAAATATCACTCACTATTTGGTACATAATTTAGACACATTAACGACAGACTAACTACCTATAACAGTTTAAACTTTCATTCTGATTCCACTATTCCTATGCTATTTTACTACAATTGATATTTCCTATTGCAACTATAAATAAATCTAAATGGCCAATCTTTTAGTGGTGCACTTATTACTCTAAACCCGGGTTCTCATATAAAATCCTTAGTGTAATGAAGTATGGTTTCTTTGCAAGTAGCTTCAGTAGGATCTTTTTTTATTTAGTACATAATGTGGATGATGAAGGGCTATACTGCCACAGGTGACTCACTCTGACTAAACAGTTTAGTTCTCAGTCAACCCTGAATTAGTTAACAGTTAATATATTGGCATTGGCCAACCTATACTGAAGTGAGGGGATTATGTTGTGTAGCTGTATGTCTCTTGGGGCCTGATTCACTACCGATCGCAACTGCGATTGCAATAGCAATTACGCACGCAGTCTCACTGCGATCATATACTAATCCAGTGTTGGCTAACCTTGACACTCCAGCTGTTGTGGAACTATATATCCCAGCATGCCCTGCCACAGTTTTAGCATGCCCTAATAGCAAAACTGTAGCAGTGCATGCTGGGTTATGTAGTTCCATAACAGCTGGAGTGTCAAGGTTAGCCAACACTGTACTAATCCATTGTGATCACTATGCCGCCGCAGCATAACATAAGGATGCCCACTTTACCTTACACACATCCGTAATGTTTAGAAAGACTGCAAAACCATCAGTACAATCGAGTACCTTCGCAGTCTTAGTAAGAAATTGCTAACTTCATTGCACGCTATGAGTACTCAGGCTGCATAAGGCATCGCAG
Organism: Taudactylus pleione; assembly: GCA_031769625.1. NCBI lineage: Eukaryota > Metazoa > Chordata > Amphibia > Anura > Myobatrachidae > Taudactylus > Taudactylus pleione. The sequence continues at coordinate 4,986,141 of JAUIMM010000516.1, read as the reverse complement.
TGGCTAATTTATGCACGCCCTTGCAATGGCGTTCAAACGCACTGTCACTCCTGCATTTCGTATGACCACCCCCCCATCACCTCCCACAAACGGCACTTCCTGTAAATCACTCTGCGATGGGTCTGCGTAGTCACTGTGATTACAGTCCCGATCACAGTGGCCAGTTCGCGCACGAGCGCTGCGATGCATGCGCAAAACGTAACAATCGTCCGATTGCATGCGTTATTGCATTTGCGATCAGAAATGAATCAGGCCCTCTGTCTCTCACAAGTTACAGATGTCCACTGCTGCTTTTCGTTAATACATAGGTCTGTGTAAATTTCAGTTTATCCTGCCATGGATGTAATGACAGTTCTGATTAGAACAAGGGGAATCCTGAGGGGTGCTGCTAAATTTAGTTATTGTTTCTACAAGCTCTCATTCAGCTAAAGCCTGGGTTGTGAAGAATGATCTGAGTAGAGGGTGCAGTGTGAGGTAGGGTTAAGGCTCATACACGCTAGACGATGTTCTGTAGGAGCGATATTGTGAAAGATATTGGTAAAAGATATTGGGTGTATACACTGAATGATATCGTTCAGTGACGTCATCCTGCCACACCCCTGAACAGGCACTTTCAGATTGGCCTGCATGTTTGCACGACAGCAAACATCATTAATGACCCGCAGGAGCACGCATTGTTGGTCGTTTGGTGCATACACACTGGATGATATGAACGATATATCGTTAAACGTTATCGTTCATTTTTATCATCTAGTGTGTATGCCCGATTACACAACTTATGCAATGAGCTGCCATCTTATTACTAACAGTTCCTCTGCAAACTAGTGGGCCTTCCCCTGCACCTGAAACTCTGTGTGAAACTGCTGTAACTGCCTCCTTACACTTCAGGCACCACCCCTGGAAACTGGCTGAGGTTTCAGTCCCTCCTCGCTTGGGTGCCGATGCCAATTTCCTGCAGCGCAGCTCCAGGTCCCCGGTCAGTTACCTCTGGCTCCTCATATCTCTTGCTTTCAACTGTCCCTGTTCTCACCAGCTGACACTTGCCAAGTAACCTGCTCCTGAGTTCTTGAGCAGCTACAGAGGCTGCTGGGAAATGTCTACCTATATAATGACATACACATACACTGTAGAGCAATCAGACCTAATACCTCATATAACAGGATATTACCTAATATATATATAATATAATTGTGACACCCACCTTCGTTATCCAGTATTTCGGGTAGGTTCCTTCAGATGTAACAGGTTCTTTCTTCCTTGGCAGAGAGGTGAAGGTAACCTGACCCCAGACCCAAGAATCACACAGGTTAATAAAGGAAAATTCTGTTTTATTTGACTGGATCACTTCCCAAGTAATAAAACCTGTTTGCTTTGAATACAGCTAATCCAGCATCAATGTAATAGGTTTGTTAAACATTAAAACACAAATTCCAGATTATACCAAACTATGCACACGAAATGACAGTAAATATAATTCAATATCACAAAGTGAAGCAATAAATACTTCTATATGTATTCACATTATTACTATCACCAAAATCTTCCCCTAATGGCTCACACTACATGGCCCTAAATAGGGGTATAGGACATTGCAATTTACATGAAGCAACAATTTTCATTTACCTTCCCACACATTCTAATTACCCATTATGAGTCTCTCTATGCGCATGGCCATGCTACCATGGTGCACTTATTCATTACTATGGAGTTGATTGAATAGTAGCATCCAGTAAGCTGATTACAGTAGGTAGTAATTCTGTATTAGGTGACTGTAGTTGTCAGGTGAGGATATTCCTGGAGTTACTGGTTAGAGCTGTATGTGCTGCCTGTCAGCCATTACTGTCTGTCCTCAGTGCTGTCACATAAGTACTTATTTTATTAAGATTAAACAACTTTTCTCTCAGATGATGTCTGTGGTAATTGCCAGGGCTGCATATGTATCCTCTGTCACAAGTGGCAGCCTGAATCTCTGTTACTCTCTGTGAGGGGTGCAGGCATTATTATCATCACAGACCTGATCCTCCTAAATCTGTCAGGTCCTGCTCCCACTCCTGGGAATCTCCATCCTCTGTCAGTTCAGGGCTCTCTGGCTGTCACCTCTCAGGGCTTTGCTTAAGCCTTAGGTAGTTCCCTCCATTTCCTCTCTCTCTCTCATGGCAGTCTTGAGGCTCCTCCCCCACAGCTGCATCAGGTGTCTGTATATGTGTGGGGGGATGGGTCAGTCTGGTATATATGCAGTCAACGGCTGCTCTTAACACTTCACTTTTCTTATTAGAGCGGTGCCTTGGGGTGGTTTAGCTGGGCTAGTTTGGGGGTGTCCTGCGCTCTGGATTTGAGCCTTAGTATGTTAGGGACATGCCCGACAAGAGGTTACCTGGATATGGTGGGCAGGCCCATAAACTTGGCCAAGATTATGCCAAACACCTCTACTGTACTTACTGCAAAATGTATTTATTTATATATAATCAGTTAATTTGGAGTTGTGCACCTATATTTCTTCTTTGTGTATATATCAATGGTCTCCACATGTAGCACCTCCAATTATACATATATGTCCAGAGTGTGCAGTCTGAGATCCATTTTCTTTGTAAACTAATTAGTGCATTAATTTGCACACCTGGGAAGCCTGAGCCACTTCCCACTCAGACTAGCACCTCTACTACATTGGTTACAGCATGGAGTCTGGCAATGTAATATGCACACCAGTCAAGGCACAATATAGGTAAGTCCTGTTAATATTTAGACTGTGTAGTGCAGCTTTGGTTCATTTTTGGGGTGTGGGTCCCCCTAGATTGCTTTGCTGGTCTGCTTCAGGGCACCGCAGTATAACACATTTTCTTTTAACACATTTTAATACCTCACTGTCTGTGTCTTTTCTATATATATGTATTTCACTTTTTTATTTTTACTCTTTATATGCAGTCAACGGCTGCTCTTAACACTTCACTTTTCTTATTAGAGCGGTGCCTTGGGGTTGTTTAGCTGAGCTAGTTTGGGGCTGTCCTGCGCTCTGGATTTGAGCCTTAGTATGTTAGGGACCTGCCCGACAAGAGGTTACCCGGATATGGTGGGCAGGCCCATAAATTTGGCCAAGATTATGCCAAAAACCTCTACAGTATTTACTGCAAAATGTATTTATTTATATATAATCAATTCAATTTTGTCGGGGAAAGCCCGTTCTTGCGCCCCTCGCGCCTTAAACATGATGTTTAGTTGCGAGAACTGCTTGGCGCGATGCTGTCTCTGCTGCTAAATGGCATTGCGCCAGTAGTTTTGTCGGATTTCTACTTGTGCGAGAAGAAATCCTCTAGCTGCTCAAACAGCGCGGTGTATTGAATAGCTGTGGGAGTTCCCTTCCGTGGCTATTCAGCTTCACATTGAATTGAATTTGGCCCTATGTTACAATCATTATTTATTCATCAAGAAAGCCAACATGGAGACAACATGTCTGAAAAAATAAGTAAACATTACACCCTTACTGCTTACATATCAGCTAATTTGTGCTAGGCATTGCTAATCAAATGTACTTCATTATTTGATCATGGCTGCTAACTAGAGATCCGAACCCACCCGAACTTAGGGGATCCGACTCAGATCCGAGTTGGCTATGGTTTTCCCACCTGACTCGGATCTGAAAATGAGGCAAAATGTCATCATCCCGCTGTCGGATTCTCACTAGTTTTGTATTCTATAAAGGTCCCGCGATCACCGCCATTTTTCATTCTGGCTGTGGAGAGTGAAGCGGGAGGTAGCCATGAGCTGTGCTGTGCTGCTGTGTGGCTGCTGCTGTGCATTGTGACTTGTGACTGACTACTACTGGGTTGTGCTGGGAGCTGTGCTGCATAATTGAGGTTGTCCTGTCCATAGTGGCTGGCTGGTTGTTATCCATAGGGGCTGGCTAGCTGGTTATTGCTGGCTGTTGTCCTGTCCATAGGGGCTGCCTGGCTGTTGTCCATAGGGGCTGGCTGTTGTCCATAGGGGCTGGCTGGCTGTTGTCCATAGGGGCGGGCTGGCTGGCTGTTATCCATAGGGGCTGGCTGTTGTCGTCCATAGGGGCTGGCTGTTGTCATGTCCATAGGGGCTTGATGGCTGTTCTGCTGTGTTGTCCAGGGGGTGTGCTGTCCATCAGGGGTGCTCTTCTTCACCACCAGTGAAAAGATTAAAACTATTTTTTGTGTGCGCGTAATTGCGTATTAGCCACACCACCAGTGTGAAAATAATTTTTTTTTTTGTGTTTGCATGTTAGCCACACCACCAGTGAAAAAATGAAAATAGATTTTTGTGTGTGGTTGGTTGTGTGCGTTAGCCACACTTGGTGACAATGCTGTAAGACTGCAGTGAGTATGGAGGACAGTCACATGATAGGAGAGCAGGATCCACATACCAGATTTGTAGCTGCCGGCAGCAGTCACGATGAAGATGATGCAAGGCCGTCAACATCATCTATGAAGGCCGATGTACCAGGGCTTGTCAGGCCAAAAAGTGAGGCTAAAAAAATCAACTTTGACACTGTTAAAGAAAAAAAATCTAAAGCTAAGTCAGCTTTAGAGAAACAAAAAATTGCCAATATGCCATTCAGAACACGAAGTGGCAGGGAAAGGAAAAGACCTTGGCCTTTATTATTTTAGACTGGTGGTTCTATTGATGATTTAAGCCCCTCTGCTTGTAGGAGAGGTACAAAAAAAATTAAATTAAGACAAGTAAGACACCAGAACCAACTGTGTGCTCCGAAAAATCACAAATCCCTGAGGAGAGTCCAAGTGTGTCCACGGTTGCCATGTGTGAGCCTGACCTTTCTAATACTGTACTTTAGAGGATCCTCCTTCCACCATTTGTGTGCCCTCTGCAAATGTGGGGATAAGCACCACAAGTCAACATGCTGATGTAGAAATCGAGGATGTTTCTGTGGAATTGCACGAGGAGGATATTTATGTAGTTGTCCATAACAACAAGGATGATGAGGATGATGATGATGTTGATGGCGAGAATGTTTGTGTAAAAATTGTAAATCAGGCAACAGTTGTTGGCCATGGTGGGAAAAATCCCATTGTTGCCATGCCTGGGCAAAGGACTAAAAAATCCATCTCCATTGTATGGAATTTTTTCCACACAAATCCGGACAACCTTTGCCAAGCCATTTGTAACCATTGCCAAGTAACAGTGAGCAGGAGGTAAGGACCTTAACCATCTTGAAACCTCCTCCCTGTTACGTCACTTGCAGCGCATTCATCAAATTGGAAAGGCTATTTCAAATTCTAAAACTTTGGAGACAAAAAAAACAAACAATCAGTCCAGTGTCACCTAGCTGCTCCGTTTCATCTGGATCCAAGCGCCTGCAGTCTCCACCACCAACACTTGCATCATCATCAACATCCTCATTCATGATCGGAAGTAGTCCTGCATCCAATTTCATAAGCATGACTGACTCCTCTCCTATCCGTGATTCCTCAGAAGGATCCCTGAGTGCTACGCCAGTTGCTGCTGCTGGGGGTGGATCTTCATCCCAGAAAGGGACCAAGAAGACTACTACTAGTAGTAAATTAAAAAAAAAAATTGACTATTAAACAGTCCTTTGATAGAGGAAGTAAGTATAACAGCTGTCATCCAGTTTCACAGCGGATCACTGACGCCATGACGGCTGTGCTAGTATTAGCAGGTGAAATAATAAAAAACTAGGATGTTAGTGTGGAGGAAGTGCAAAAGGAGGATGAGGGGGAAATTTGTGTCCTATCTGACGCTAATGAGGATGTTGTTTGCATAAATCAGCCACCAGTGGCAGCAGTTCTCGCTCATGACAAAAAAGAAAGCCAGAAAAGCCACGTCTTGGGTGTGGAATTATTTTAATCTAAATTCTGACAACAGTTGTGAAGGCATCTGTTCCATTTGTAAAGCCAAAGTTAGCAGAGGAAGGGAAGTTAACCATTTAGGCACCTCCTCCCCATTATGTCATTTGCAGCTAGTTCATGCAATTTGTTTAACAAAATTATAATTATTTGTAAATTAATAACAAGCAGTCCAGTTTCAGCTACCAGCAGTTTGGACCAGCACATGCAATCTCCACCACTAATTGAAGGTAGTCTTTCCAAAAAATGTTTTGTGGGGGCCCAAACAAACCAAGGAGTTCAGCCACGAAAGTGTCAGTCCTAGTTGCTAAAGTGCTTGGTTTGTTAAACTGTGCATGTCCTATTTAATATCCCACATAAGAGTGGGTGGGAGGGACAATTCCATCTTGCATCTCTTTCTTTACATTTTGCACAATTTGGGGCATTGCTGACTGACATTATTATAGTTTATTAAACTGCCATCCTGTCTGTTACTGCTGTGTGGCAATGTTTCATAAATGTCCTATATTTTTTTAAACTGCCGTGCGTTTGTGCCGCTGCTCTATTGCTTACTTTAGCCAGCCATCTCGCTGCAGCCTTTGGCCTATATTGGTAAAAAATAGTGAAATCAATATTGTGAGCTGTGAGGTGGTTAAAAATGCATGTAAATGCCTGAAAATGATTGTTATTAAGGTTAATAATACTGTACGAACAAAAATAGGCCCAAATTATGTGGTTTTAGCTGTTTATATAATTTTTTGGAAAAAATACAGATCCAAAAACAAAAACAAAAACAAAACCTAAAAACAAAACACCAAGGAAAAAGATCTAGAACCAGGGGAGATACAGATCTAAAACCCGGGGAGATCCAAACCAAAACCAAAAGACGGGGGTCGGTGCACATCTCTACTGCTAACCCCTTTATATAAAAGTAGTGCCTTTGATACCTCAGTCTGGTGCATTTAGTTTCCTGAAATCATTATGATAACATCATCAGAGAAAAGATGCTGGAAATTATGTCAGAGAAGCTGCTCATCAACCTAGAATGGGTTAGAGCTACTTCTATTTGAAGTCTAAGATTCTATAGTGTTTCTTATTACAAACTGAATACCACTAAATCGGAGGCATTGCCGTTCCATATCCCTAGGACTGTCATTCATGACCTCCAGTCGCAACACAAATATGTCTGGAAAGAGGCTGCCTTGTCTTATTTAGGAATCCTGCTACTGACCTCCGTCTCTAAAGTATTTGAGGTCACTATGGTCCCTATGCTGTCTCAGCTTCTCTGTTTAATCAAATCCTGGATTTTCTATGACATTTCCTGGCTAGGCCATTTGACAGCTTAGAAGAGGTCTGTTGCCAAAATTAATGTACACCTTCCTTACCTAAGGTCTGGACTCTACCAGTTTTCCACCTGGCCACCTGCCACCATGGTATCTCGATTATTATCTATTTTGACCTCGAAATTTAAAACAGCAATAATATTAAATGCAAAATATGCCTGTTTTTTATTTAATATTATTGCTGTTTTAAATTTCAGGTTCAAACCCTCCAAGAATGGTTGCTTAGTGAATTCCCTTTGTGTGCTTATGCCTATCGCCTTCATAGCAGCTAACACTTATGTTTGAATTCCAATGGAGCATAATCTGTTCTTGCTTCCACGGTACCTTGGAGTGGTATCTACTTGTCAGTCCTTTACTCCTACTAGTATTCCATCCTGTCAATAACTTCCTGATTCTGATAAGTTATCACTACTCTGAGAATAGTTCCTGAAAACGTGATGTAGTCAAAAGTAAGACAGTCATAATGTCGAAACCACAATTTTGGCAGTTATGATGTCAACAATGTCAATATGTAGACAGGCAACATGTCGACATTCTCAAACTGTCGATATATGAAATGTCGACATTAGGCTTAGGCTGCGGGTTGAGGTTTAGGTTGCGGAGGAGGGGGAGGTTAGGATTAGACAGCAGGGGGCATTGGGCGGGATGTAGGGTTAGGCACTAGAGGGAGGGTTAGGATTATGGGCAGGTGTTAGGGATAGGGGAGAAATACTCGCCAGCGTGCCAGAGGATCACAGTCACATGACCACCAGGACCAGGAAGTTATGCTGAACGGGATGCAGTCATGTGACCGCCGGTCACAATCCCGACACTGTAATACCGGCAAGGGATCTAACATAGGCATCGAAATACCAACCCCGACAGGACGCTGGACCAATCGTCCAACGCCGGGGGTAAGTATCCACATAGCCAGGGATGGAGGGGTTGGTTTTAGGGACCCCCAGGGGGACTTAGGGTTAGGCACCCCCCCTGGGAGGGTTAGGGTTAGGCACCCCCAGGGGGAGGTTAGAGTTAGGCACCCCCAGGAGGGTTAGGTTTAGGGTGCGGGGAAGGGGGGTTAGGTTCAGGCACCCCTGGGGGGAGGTTAGGGTTAGGCACTAGGCGGGAAGGTTAGGCACCCCTAAAGGAGGGTTAGGTTTAGAGGGTCGGGGAAGAGGGGAGGGTTAGGTACTTTACTTATCTCCGTCGGGATCTGCGCTGTATGGCCTGCTGGCGGTCATTCATACCAATTCTGTGCTGAACTCATTGCTGCCGTTGGGAGCAGGTATGTCACTGCTGGGCCACCAGGGACAATATGTTGACATTCTAATATGTCAACATTTCATCACTGCCTACATGATGAATGTAGACATGTTCAACATCGACATTATGACCTTATCAACATTCTCGTGTTGACATTATGACCATGTCAACATTATGACTTTCAGCATATCAAACAACAGCCCTAGAAACAACCAACTATCAGTGAACATTTTAAGAATTTGAGTAGGGAGCAAAGCAAAAAAAAGCAAGTAACTGTGCAGCTTGGTAATACCATGTGACACTGCATGTGGGGGAGATTTATAATGTATAGAGAGATTTAGATTTGGGAGGGCTGTGTCCAAACTCAAATCTAAATTGCTGTGTAAAAATAAACCTGTCTCAGTATTTGTGGGCTACATGCAACAGCAGCCAGTATTTACCCTGCATGCAAAAAATAAACACATTCATTTGCACCCCTTGCATTGCAACATGGTTTATTCAGGTGCACAGTTACTTGCTTTTCTTGCTTTGCTGCCAACTCAGAATCAGCCCCTTAGCTTTGTGTGGGAACCGAGGTTACTATATTTGAAGTACTCTTCAAGATTGGTTCTGAAAATGTATCTTGCGTAGATGTTTGTGACACTACACATGTTATAAATAAAATAATATATGACCAAAAAACGGTCCCCACAGTGCATGTGAAATGTGAAATAGTTCACCTGCTTAATTTTGTGTTGTTCTATGGATTCCTTTTATGTAAATCACTGACTCCAAAGACATCAACAAGTAAAGAAGGAAACAAAAGTGTAATACTGTATACAAATTGACTCCAGCAAATTACTGAAACAGTTTGTTTGTGTCTTATCTGGGTATCTTTGCAATATCTAGAGGAGGACTACTGCACACCTACAAGTATTGAGAGGTATAAGCATATATATGAAGTCCACACCAGTATAAATAATTAATGCAATACTAGGAAAGAAAATAGCTGGAAAACCAAAATGATGGTCTATTGTAAGTAAATCCTACATGACCTTATGTTGGTGGTTTCTCCCGGAGAAATTGTGAACTACACACAGATTGTATGCTGCTAAGAAGCAAAATTACAAAAAACTCTTTGTGGGGCACTCTTAAATCAATAGAAAAGAAATGTATTGTTGACGATATAAATATTAAAACTTAACTTTTAATTGCAACCCTGTATATAAAAAAGAGTGTTAATTAGTGACACTCTAGTTTAGAAAAATAAAATTAACACGAAAAATGACCAAAATCGTATGGTCAAATGTTAAAATACAAATGTATGGTGAATATATAGCATTCTCTAATAATAATAATATGCTGATTAATAGCTTATAGGGAATAAGCTAGACACACACTCAAAAAATGTCTCACTTATGTTCAATTATAAAAAGTCTTAATGCTATACCAACCAGAGACAACAATATTAGTTGTAGTCATGTTTTATATATATATATATATATATATATATATATATATATATAGTTATACACACACATCAGCCTTGTTATGTCATTCAGACGTCCCTATATTAAATCCAGAGGCAATAATTAGGCAGTAAATATCTCATCCATATGATATAAGCCAAAGTACATGCATGCTAAACATATCAAGATCATAATACTCAAAGCAGAATAATAATTTAAATTAACCATTGAGGTCCTTTGGCTTCGATCTAGGAATACATTTGTAACCTTAGTAAAATCAATTAATGTTCAGTATTAAGATGATCAAACTCTAAATTTAGCCCCAGTGAGATCATATACATACATCTCATGGAGACTCTTTAAACATTTTTTTTTGCCAAGTCAATCGATTTTACATATAGGCAGTATGTTACTATTCTGCAGCATTTGAACAATAATTTCAACATCTAGCTTATAACATAAAGCATATGAACCTATAGTAAGATTTAGGTGGACATCTCTATACAAATGTAGGAGGAATGTAGGAAAGCCCAGAGAGCAAGCTGGGTCACACCACTTCAGCTTTTCCTTTTCTTGGGACATCAAACAAGGTATGAGAGAGTGGTGCATGCATTCCCTAGGGAAACAATAGATAGTTGCTTCTGCTGTGTCAGCTCACAGTCGCGTCTGACCTCTATTACCAGCCAGTATTGCAGAGGTGAGCGCCGGCTTCCGCCGAGATGAGAGAGCATATTAAGAGAGATAGAAAAGATACCTTCGGTCAAATTAATCTTGTGGTCAGGCTGTGAGTGATGTGTCAGCTGGGTTGCTGGTAACGGGCAGACCCATCGGGTTGACGCACGTTTCGCCTTGGTGTCTTGATCACCTGATCTCCATCAGAACATTCCTTTCCATTCCATATGCACCTTAATGCCCCCAGAAGCAGTGCCCCTTATGCAATGCCTCCATTAGTGCCCCTTATACAGTGCCTCCATTAGTGCCCCTTATACTGTGCCCCCAGTAGTGCCTCTTATACAGTGCCCCTTATGCAGTGTCTCCATTAGTGCCCCTTATACAATGTCCATTATACAGTATCCCCAGTAGTGCCCCTTATACAGTTCCCCTTATGCAGTGACTCCATTAGTGCCTCTTATACAGTGCTCTCAGTAGTGCCCATTATACAGTACCCCCAGTAGTGCCCATTAAACAGTGCCTCCATTAGTGCCAGTGGCAGAACTAGTGGCCGTGCAGCCGGTGCCTTGCACCAGGGCCTGCAGTGGTGCAGGGGCCCATAGCCGCATGCATCCAACAGTGCCGCTGCACCTGCCGCCAGTGTCCCCCGGGTCCAAAGTATTTAAGTGTAGTGTGGACTGCAGTGAGAGTGGTCCGCACTACACAGTAACAAACACACCGCATCAAGCGGTGGCAGTGCATTTGTTATAGCAGCCAATGAGAGTCAGACAGACTCTCATTGGCTGCTGCATCCACGGAGGGAGCCGGGCTGGAGCTCATGACATCTCTCCATCGTGCAGAGCAGGAGGACAGAGGAGCTGATGGCGGCGGGTGCAGGAGCGGGGATTCAGGTAAGTGTGTTTTTTGTGTGTGTGTGCGTTAGTCTTCTATATGTAGGGGGGCACTGTATAAGGGGCACTACTGGAACCACTGCATAGGGGGGACCACTACTGGGGACACTGTATAAGGGGCACTGTATAGGGGGGACCACTACTGGGGGCACTGCATAGGGGGGACTACTACTGGGAGCACTGCATACGGGGGACCACTTCTGGGGGCACTGTATAAGGGGCACTACTGGGAGCACTGTATATGGGGGACCACTACTGGGGGTACTGCATAGGGAGACCACTACTGGGGCACTGTATAAGGGGTACTACTGGGGGCACTGCATAGGGGGACCACTACTGGGGGCACTGCATAAGGGGGCCCAAAGCTTATTCTTGCACCTGGGACCACCACTCTCTAGTTCTGCCACTGATTAGTGCACCCAGTAGTGCCCATTATACAGTGCCCCCAGTAGTGCCCATTATAGAGTGTCTCCAGTAGCAGTTCCCCATACACATAAAACACATACAGACGCACACAGACACACATCATTTACTTACCCAAATGCCCGGTCCTGCACCCGCCGCCGTTCTCTCCTCCGGTCTCGCTCGGCACTATGGGAGAGACGTCATGACGTCTCTCCCTCACCCACTGCGGGAGCTGGAAGATGGAGCTCATGAGTGAACTTCAGCCCAGCTCTGGCCATGGGTGCAGCAGCCAATAAGAGTCCGTCTGACCCCCCGTTACGCCACTAAGATCCTCCCTAAAAAAAAGTTGATTTGTCCTGTATTGTGCCCTTCCCCTCCCCTCACCTGTATGTCCTGTAGTGTACACCCCCAATTAGTTTTTTTGTATTGTGCCACCACCTGTATGTTTTGTAGTGTGCTCCCCCCCATTGCAACATCATTACATTATGTCTGTGATGCTGTCGGAAACTTGCAAGCGGCCACCATAACAGGTACATTGGCCCTCATTCAGAGGCGGTCGGAGGATGCAAGCGGTCGCTCAGAAACTGGGCGGCCGCTTGCATCCTGACCGGCCACTTCTGTTTCGGTCGTTAGGCTGTGGGTTAGCCCAAGGGAACGCCTCCGTTTGGGCTGCCACCCCCCCGGCCCGCCTTCCAAACGGGGCGAGCTGTCAATCAACATCGAGAGCTCGCCCCCTTTGGAAAGAGACCGGCTACGACCGGCGCTGTCGGTCATAGCGGGTCTCACGCATGCGCACGAAGGAGCCAGCTCCTTCGTGCGCATGCGCACTAGACAAACATCGAGGCGGCCATGCGGTCGTAGGCCGTATGGCCGCCTCTGAATAAAGCCCATTGTGTGCAGTGGCCAATGTCACTGATTTTCAGCCACTGACACACGCATAAACCAAGGAAATACTGTATAATGCACCAAATGGACACATGCAGGACTGTAGCATAAGCACACAGAGCGCTTTATTCAGTCTGAAATGAAATTTTTTTGTCTCATTTTGTGATGTTTCACATGGCACATGCGCTGATGTTCACTACTCAAGTCTATTTTCAGTTTTCAAACGTGAATGTCTGCTTAGACCTGGGTTGGAATGGGCATGGAGTCACGGGAAGTGGGTGTGCAATCGAAGTGGCCATGCATCACAGCAAAAGTACAGTAGAGGCATGGTGTGGACATGTATTCGCAGAGTGTGACTAAAATGGCTGCCAGAAAGTCTCAAATGTAGCCTCCTGGAGGGGTCTGCGTTGAGTGTGATCTGACCCTGGTGTTAGTGTAAAGGTGATAAGGATGACTGTGTGCGATTGGTTGCAAACATTGAAAACACAACTATTTATGCAAAACCCCCAATGCTGATGCAATAGTGTTTTAAATGTGGTTTTATGCTGCAGTGCACACTAGTTTTACACAAATAAAGAATCCTTCAGACTCAAATGAGGAATGGGAAAAATGCACATATATTTTAAAATGTTATCGTTAAGAAAAAAAGATATATATATTTGCATCTGCTTCACTAAGCAATGAAAATGCATGAATCCACTTGAATTTTTATTATGTGCTGTATCCTCCGGCCAATAACAGTAATGTGTTTCCTTTGTGTGCTGTGGTTTTTAGTATTTTGGGCATTCTTGCTGAAACCACATTTGCAGTTGCAATCTATCTTCATCTCTTCATCTCACCCAGGTACTATAGGGGAAGGAGGCACAGCTCGAAATTTGTGTATGTGACTCCCTATCGGTCACAAAGATGAAAATGGATTTGCAGTCGCATCCTGCCATTCTGGATACCACTGGCTTGGAATAAGGAGCAGAATCTTGAACAAGTTGAATGCAATGCCACAGTTCAACCAGTACATCTCTTAGCAGCAGAGAGCTTAAGTAGCTTAATAAGTCTCAGTATAATTGCTCAACAAATAATGATCAGGCTGTATTACCAGCATTTGGCCAGCTAGACTGTGGCAGTGTAGAATAGTACTTAAAATGGATGAGCAATTGGTAAAAGTGGGAAATGCAGTACTGCAACTGAGGATACCAAAGCAGCTTTAATAATCTGTTCCCTCTCTAGGTGAAAGTGCAGTTTTAAAATAGTTGGACCAGTTGAACTAAATGTAATCTCTGTAAAATCAGCTGAAGTGACCAATGCACTATGTAACAGGTTGAGCATGGGAGAGGAATTTTGGACCAATTCAGATGCTTCTTGAGTTCACCTCCCAGGCTCCACCACAGCTACAGCAAAAGTCAGTGCCATGTGCGCATCTAGGATTCAGTCAGTGATGTGCGGTCAGGTGAGGCAGGTTGGCAGAGCATAGCCTATCATACTTAGCATTTTTAAAGTAAAAACTGTGGAGTATACCTAAGAAAAATGTAAAGAAAATATTATATATTCTTTGTGTTATTCTAAACATCTTTATAGTCAAAACTCTGAAGTAAAAAGTGTATGGCAGGTGAGGCAATGCCTCACCTATCTACCTTTTCCACACATCCCTGATCAAAACACAGTAAGTTTCCAGCACTATATACTGCTGCACCTTTGTATAATGCCCACATGTACCCTTGGGATCATATATGTATGTGTAAATCTGGCTCTGATACTAGCCATTGCCTCCACAGCCATTTACCTCACCGCACATCACTGGATTCAGTAACCCCACAGAACAATGGCAAATGGAGCTTAATAGTGTCGGCCACAGACACATTACCGGTGATTATCGCTCCTTATATTTATTTATATTTACTAATCTCCTGGAACATCAAGGAGACTCCCAAATTATCAGGGGGTCCCCCAGACCTCTGGAAACGTGTGCGGCCCTCCTGCATCCGTCACACTTTCTAGTGAAATGGGCGAGATGGTGAGCATAATGCCAGATCCATGAGGAGAGGCCAATATGGTGTTATTCTCTGCAAATCACATCATCTTGGCTCCGTCACCCTCGTCATACATCCGTGATTCATACTATAATGCCAACAAACACTCGTCCTCTGGAGCGGTGGCTGTATCTCCCCTCCGGGCTTCTCCGTGAGGGGAAAAAGTAAAAGTCGTCTGTTATGCTTATACTGCTAGTAAAATGTAGTGCAGCAGCAGTTGAAATAGGGTTCAATAATCTCTCAGACAACTGTATAGTGCAAGGGAAGGAGTGTTGGTCAGGAGAAACATCCAGGGGCCAGATTTTACATTGTAAACACACCTCTCATGTTACCAAGCCAGAAAAACTCTCCTGGTTTCATTCTTCAAGCACATTAAGAAACTTCTCTTTTACCAAAGCATTTGTCACAGAACACAGGGACTATAGGTACACGTGCAGCTAGGCAACAGCATGTGTAAAAGGGGCACCAGTGCAGATGTAGCCATCGGGGGAATGCAGAGATAGGGGCCCATACTTAGGGGTGTGGCCATCCTCCAGAGGAGGCGTGGCCAGCCTCTACAAATGTTTGGCTAACCATTAGAGAGTGCATGTACTGGGCCCCTTTAAAAAATAAATTTAAATACTGATAGTGCATGCATGACAATGTACCAGATTAATAACAGCAATGCATTGTAAATGCAATGTATAATCAGGGCCGGTTCTATGGTTATGCATGTACGCGACCATGCAGATTTCAGAGGCTCACAGCGGTGCAGACTGTGTCTCTGTGACACAGCTGCACCGCGCGTGTAGCGCTGACCGGACGGAGTTCGGTCAGCGCTACACAGTGCCAAACACACAGCCGCCGGAGCCGGCAGCTGTGTGTTTGTTTCAGCAGCTGATGAGAGTCTGTCAGACTCTCATCGGCTGCTGCTGCTCCCACTGCGGGAGCCATCTTCCGGCTCCCACAGTGGGTAATGGGAGAGACTTCATGACGTCATGAAGTCTCTCCCATAATGCAAAGCGGCCATGGAGAAAAGTCGGGAGTAGCTGATAGCGGCGGCGGGAGCAGGAGCGATGGGGGTTCAGGTAAGTGTTTTTTTTTATTACGTGTGTCTCTACTGGGGGGGCTGCTAGGGGTGATTACTACTGGGGGCACTTGAAGGGGGGATTACTACTGGGGGTACTTGAAGGGAGGATTACTACTGGGGGCACTTGAAGGGGGGATTACTAATGGGGGCACTTGAAGGGATTACTACTGGGGGTACTAGAAGGGATCATTACTACTGGGGCACTTGAAGGGAGGATTACTACTGAGGCACTTGAAGGGAGGATTACTAAAGGGGGCACTAGAAGGGAGGATTACTACTGGGGGCACTTGAAGGGAGGATTACTACTGGGGGCACTTGAAGGGAGGATTACTACGGGGGGAACTTGAAGGGAAGATTACTACTGGGGGCACTAGAATAGGGGATTACTACTGGGGGTACTTGAAAGGAGGATTACTACTGGGGGGAACCTCCACTGGGGGCACAACAATGGGGGGACTACTACAAGGGGGGACTACTAGGGGCACTACAAGAGGGGGGATTACTACTAGGGGCACTACAAGGGGGGACCGCTACTGGGGCACTGCATGGGGGGGACTACTACTGGGGGCACTATATAAGCTTACTATTGGGGGCACTGCACAGGGGGGACCACTACCGTGGGCACTGCATAGGGGGGGGGCGCCAAAAAACCTACTTGCTTACCAAAGAATTTGGGCTAGGGCCGGCCCTGTGTATAATGTATAGTTCAAGTGCACAGCCTTTGTCACTAGATCACTTTATCACTAGAGAAGGGGGTGGGCTTCAGGCAGTGGGGCCCACCGGGGGTTTTCCCTGTACCCCTGTGGGCCAGTCCAATCCTGGACTGTGATATAGATAACTCCTCTACTATGTTTAAAAATGTTTTCCATTTTCTGGTGACTTTCAGTTATTGACCTGTGCATGCCCTCTATCAACTATTTGCAAATAAATTTGTTATTTCTTTGTAACTCCCATATGGTCTTTTCATCAAACAGATTGTATATTTTTTAGTTACAATTGAACATGACTCAAATCTGCTTAATAGACACAGCTGTGCCCAATGCAGAGGGAACAGCTCATAGAGCATCAGTGCTCAGATATTTGGTTAGTTGAGACCACAAGCATCACCTAACCAGTATCCCCAAAGAGAGGTGATTCTCACATATGCACCATTTGTAACTGATTGATGCATATCTGAGAATTGGGTAATCTAAATAACAATAAAGGAATCGGTATGATTTACCGCCGGACCCCTGGAATCCCGACAGCGGCATCCCGGCAGAGGAGGAAATCCCGATCGTCGAAGGTAAGTATTCACTAACCTATTTCTAACCCTCACTTTGGGGTGCCTAACCCTAACCTCCCCCCAAGTACCTAAACCTAACCCCCCCTTCCCCGCTGCCTAAACCTAACCCTTCCGGGGGGGTGCCTAATCCTAAGTCCCCCCCTGGAGCCCTAAACCTAACCCCCTCCCGCGGCTGTCCGCGCCCGGCACCCCTTCGATCGGGATGGCGGGCGCCGGTCTCCCAGCATCGGTAAAATGACAGGCGTCTAGATTTAGATGCCTATCATTTAACCCTCGCCTGGATAAAGCAGTCGGGAAGCTGGCTGTCGGGATTAGGTCCGCCGGCTTCCCGAATGCATACCAATAAAAGATACAGGTTTCTCATTTGTGGACCCAACCTTCAGGTTCCACAACTTTGTCCAAGATCAGAGGAATATAGTACTCCATATGATGATATGAACACGTGATTGAAAAGCACAGCAGGAAGTCAGTATGGTAAAGCAATGTACATGGTAAATACATGCAAGAAGGCAGCCATATACAAGCCAATATATTACAGTTTGTGGGGCTGAAAAATCCCACCTGGAACCTAGACATATTGATTGGATTGAATAGAATAACCTCACATTTGGTGCCCTCAACCAGATGACTGAAAATGGATGAAAAACACTATCGGGGAGATGTACTAAGCCTTGGAGATCAATAAAGTGGAGAGTGATAAAGTACCAACCAATCAGCTCCTAACTGTCAGTTTACAGACAGTGGCCCTGATTCAGAGCCGGACGCTCTGACAGAGTGCTCGCTCTGAATCAGGGCCGTCCTTATCTTTTTTAAGAACGGCCTACTGGCTGCTCGCATAGCTGTGGGTGACCACCCACAGCTATAACGAGCGGCCAAAAAGATTGTCGCGATGGTCAAGACCATCGCGACCATCGGGCTTGCGACGAGACCCTTGTGGTAGGGTCTCGTTTCCGCAAGCCCTGGAGTGCTTTCGGCTCTATCAGAGCCGAAGGCACTCTCACTGACATCACTTGTGATGTCAGTGGGGCCGGCTCCAGACGGTAGGCGTTCCCATGGGAACGCCTCTGTCTGGGCAGCCAAGCCCCTGGCATGCCCACCAAAGGTGGCGTGCTGTCACTCACCATCGACAGCACGCCCCCTTTGTAACGAGACCCGGAGCGACGGCTTGACCGTCGCTATCCGGGTCTCGCGCATGCGCACGACGGAGCCGGCTCCCTCATGCGCATGCGCACTGGGCTAACATCGACCCGCTTGCAAGCGCTCAGCGCTCGCGAGCGGGTCTGAATCAAGCCCAGTGTTTGAAAAATGACAGTTAGTTGAGTGATTGGTACTATGAGGTCTATTTACTAAGCCTTGGATGGAGATTAAGTGAACGGAGATAAAGTACCAGCCAATCAACTCCTAACTGCCATGTCACAGGCAGTTTGAAAAATGACAGTTAGGAGCTGGTTGATTGGTACTTTATCTCTTGTACACTGTATCTCCATCAAAGGCTTAGTGAATAGACCCCTTTATCTCTCTTGACTTTATCACTCTCCAAGGCTTTAGTACATCTCCCCCTATATAATGAAGCAGTCACTACCTTATTCATCAGCCCCTGGATACAACAGGCTTGTTATACAGCCTAAAAGAAGGTGAACTTATTCCAAATACAGCTTTTTACTCTTATTTGGACTACGGTGACAAATGAAACACATAACTCTGATTTCAAAAGCAGATAGTCTGCGTTTCCTCTGAGCAAATATTTTGAATACTCAAGTGTGCCCTTCTGGGTCCCTGATATCAATAAGATTTCAAATCCTAATAAACACAGTTGGGAGCGGATCTAAGGAAAATATACATAATGAGAACAGTTCTAGTCTAGAAATGATATAATTTCCCATTTTCTGGGAAAAGAATAATATGGAGAAATGTATCCCAACATAATCCCCTGTATTATTCCTGGCAAGAACATTCCAAAAAACCAGTATCTGCCCAGGTGTCTGCTAATCACTGCCATTTTCCGATTGTTTTCAAATGGTTGTATTGTTTACATTAGGGTTTAAATTAACTCGATGGCTCCTCTCCAAAACACAAGACTGACAGCCAAGAGGGTTTCTCTCTTTGTTTTGGGTTGGAGGATTGTCTTTATAATTATGAATGTAGTATTAAGTGCCTATGACAGATGTTATATTGGAATATGACAATGCAGGCAGAAGATTCATGTATTATCGCTCATTTCCATTGTGCTAAATAATCTTGCTCTGAGCACAGATACAATTATACCCAGTGCTGAAAATGAAACATTTCTAGCAAAATATTCTGTTATAGAACTAAAGAATATGTTTTTATTGCAGTAAATCTACATCCTTTAATTGTGCTTATGTACCTAGCTTGGAAGAGTAGGTTATAAAGGACTTATTTACATGTAAAAAGGTAAAATAGCTGGATGATGTGTTGTGTGCTCCATAGAAACACAGAATTGGGATGGCAGATAACCAAAAAAACAGTAGCTCATTTTTGTCTGATTATATTTTATTTTATCTGCTCACTACGAGCCCTAGTAGTTATAAAGAGCAACTAAATCTAGAATATATAAATATTGTGCTATGATTTGTGACGGCTTTTAATGTAACACCTACTTGCAGTCTAAGATCGGGTATGCAAAGTGCAGCCTCACCCTTACTCAACGACGATGGGAACCTTATTTAGTATCATGTGACTGTGTGCAAGGAGCTTGCTGTATTTGTGGTGCCCTCGTGTAGCAGACTAGGTTCTACTTCACCAAAAAAGATAGAGGAGGAATTTCTGGAACAGGATTTTGCCTGCTACATACACATAACAGCAGATTAAACTGTAAATTAACAATTAACACAACTAATTGCTGCAAATAATTTTATTGTCTTGTTTGTGTTTTTATGTTTGAATGTTTTTTTCATTACACATTATTTTGCATAATCTTGTGTGGTAGCTCTCTCTCTGTCATTTTATTTTTAAAATATGTATTTGTGTTGCTTTTTAATAAATTAATAGGATTTGCCATAAAACCTACTGTGTGTAATAAGCACTTTAAATAACGAATCGTAGTCCCTGAAAGCATTGCATAAAACACAGATTCTGTACCATCAACTGTCTCATAATAAAACGGCAATATTAAGATTGAATCTTCTATTATGTGTATTTTCTCCTGGAACAGTCAGACGGTTTTAATTAATAATAATGTGACCAGCTCTCATAACAGTGAGCAGAAATGACTGGCCTTGAGGTTAGCCTCGCTCAGTAGGTTACTTAAAATCATTTGCTTGCTGGCAGAATACTACATGGCAGGGGGCACTGAAAAGCCCTGTGAAGGTCATCACCCAGTCAGTGGGTTGCCAGTTAGACATCTCTGGCCTATCTAATAAAATGACAGAAAAAGGTTCTCATTGATGACACTTGTTTCCTGCAACCTGAAAAGGAACTTTTCTTGCTGGGTAGACTGATTTCAGCCCGCTGATCTGCAGGTTATTCACTTATATCCAGTTAATAGGTTCCCTAAGATCAGGTCCAGATTTCATGCATGTTTCTTTCTATCCCCAAACAACCCCCCCAAACATAAATTGCTACAGTACTATTTTTGACCACCAGATAGCGCTGTCATATATGTGTGATGCATAGACTTTCCATGCGATCCCTATAACCAGTACACGCATGAATTACACAGGTTCTGTGGCAGATTAAAACCAGGTAAAATGCAGGCTTGAAGTCAGCCAGTCACAGAACCTGTATAATTCTTGAATGTCCCAGTTTAAAGGGAAAGTATGGTAAGCCTAATTATACATTGTCATTTGTCGACTGCATTTAAGCAGGATTTATATATGCCATATTTTATATGTTTGCTATGAACACATCAAATGGGAGGTAACATTTGACAAAGTGTAACTGTGGAATACCATTAAAAAATCTTGTATTTGCAACGAGCCTGATTCTGAGTTGAGAGTAAAGCAAAACAGAGTAAGTAACTTTGCACTTGGACAAACCATGTTGCAATGCAAGGGTAAAAATACATTTATTTCTTTTCCATGTAATTACTGGCTGCTTTTGCATGTAACCCACAAATGCTGGACAGCTTCATTTGTACACAGCAATTTAGATTTATATATAAGTGTGGACATGCCCTTCTCAAATCTAAATCTTTATGTACAATTAAATCTGCCCCACCTGCAGCGCAACATGGTTTTTCCAATTCACACAATTACTTGTTATTTTTTGCCCCCAACTCAGAATCCAGTCCTAATTCTGTTAAAACGTTAACACATTCAATCCCCCATCTCTCCATACTCCACCCCTCCCTAAAGCTGGGAACACACTTGAGCGATGGGCATTCGTTCGTACATCGGAAACGAATGCCCTTGAGCGGGGATTGCCCGCACGCACTGGAATGAGTTAATGAACAATGGAACGATCCCTGTTTTGTCCTTCATTAACTTACTACAGGTCACTAGTGCAGCACATCAAAGCTAGCGACCGCAAGAGTGCGCAATCACCGGTACATACTGAGCGATATAGGCCATTTGTTGTTGTGAAACGGCAAATTGACCCGACATCGCTCCAGTGTATACCCAGCTTTAGCATATTTTTTTTTGCATCATGGTGGTAACGTTATTGTAGTCTATACTTTTGAACTTTTTTATTTTTTACTGATGAGACAGGGTATATTTACTTAAGAGACTTTTTAGAAATGGAGATGTTGCCCATAGCAACCAATCAGATTCTACTTAACATTTAACTAGCACCATATAGAAGATAATAGCTAGAATCTGATTGGTTGCTATGAGCAACATCTCCACTTCTAAAAACTCTCACTTTAGTAAATATACCTCTTTAGATTTTACCGGCAGTCACTTGCTATAGGCAAGCCATTTTTCTCCTTGGATCTTCTTTATATAACGCCAATCAACTAAATGTACTTATCCCTTTGTTCTGTGACAGCTGCTAAGGCAGTGGAGGAAAGAGGAAGTCTTTTGACTGTGGGGTACGATGAGGAATGTTTACCCCCAGCTATTAAAGGATGTAATATGGTGAGTGTGCCTGTGACAGAGAGAGAGAGAGACCATTTTCGCTGTGATTACTTTCCTGCATACATTATATGTTACCAAAAAATAACCTTAGTCTTCCCTACAGAGAACTATGCAAAGATACATGACAGGTTTATGTAAAGGATCAAGTAGTTCCACAGACACGGTGTCTGGTCCATTGTTTTATGTACATCTATTATGTATACATCATATGCTGGTTTATTAAATGGGAGTCATTATAATCATCATGAGCAGGCAGCCACTTGCTGAATGACATATTTGATTGAAAAGACAGTGAATCATTTTAGACAAAAGCTAGACAAGGGTTATTAGGTATGGTTTGTGCTGCCTATGGTTTTCACTAGTTACTTGACAGAATCCGTTATTGTATGTATACATTTGATACAGTGGCTGCTAATAGTATAAGACACTTATTGGTGATGTGATTTTTAGGACCTGTACCTGTGTTATACCAAGACGAGTGGTAGCATTTCTAGTTCTTAAAAACAATATAATTGCTCAGCATCCAGAACAGAGAAAGAGGTTCTACCTTATTGAGATACTGACATAACTTTAAATAACCATTATGCAGCAGAAAATAGCATATAGGATTAAATATGTAATAAGGTAAAATTCTGCTTCGTATAATTTAATGTGGATAATTTGCCTAGCAGTTGATTTGCTGAGGGCCAACTAGAAAACAATTCTTGAAGAAAACTAAATACACCACGCACACCCTATAAAACTGTATTCCGCACAGAACACATTGCCTTGAGTTACAGGAGCATGTCCTGATTTTTAAGCCTTGAGTTATGTTAAAGGCAAACAGCCGTGGATGACAGGCCAACACAGAATCAGGTCTGCAGGCCTAATCTCTTGCAACTGACCATTTTTATTATTTTTAACCCTGCAAAGGCTATTAACACCCTTGGCACCGGGAACCCTGTTATTGTATTTACTAAGTTATTTTTTTAATTATTGCAGTATGTATTATAACAATGTATTTGTCATACTTAAACTCTTTCATTACTTCCATTACTAGTGTAACAATAATAAACAATGCGAGAATGTTCTGGTTTATTAATATCACTTGTATCTTTACACAAAGTCTATGTTAAGAGAGACTAGAAATGTCAGGCTGACCCCAAGGTCTTTTGAGACCATATTAATGACCTGACCTGACAATGGTGTTCAGCCTTATTTATTTGTTAACATTATTTATATAGCAACAGTATATTCTGCAGCATGTTACACTGGGATCAATCAGTAATTATCAAGACAAGGTACTAACAATCCGACAAAGAAGCCTGAAACCTTTATTTATATATAAAATGTATTTATACAACATAATTCTATTAATATTGTGTACTGTTAAATTGCTGTTTTTTTATAGGATTGTTAAAATTATGTTTTATTGTTAATTTTGTTCTTAAGCAGATATTTCACTTTACTGTGTATATACATTACATACTAAGTAAAACAAAAGAGTAACCATGATATATATATATATATATATATATATATACACATATATATATATATATATATATATATATATATATATGTATATATGTATCTCATAATATGAATTTATTGTATAAAATTAAATATATTTAAAATATACACCACAATTTCTGTAAACAAAAGCCAGGATAGTGAGACATTAATGCGCTACAGCGCTTATATGCGATCATTTCCCTGAAAGAGCTTTTTCGTATAAATTTTACTTGTCTCAATTAAGGACACAGCTATAAAATGTAAAATTCTGAAACTGGCATATGATTTATATGGCAGTGTCAGTCACACTAATGTCTGATAGATTATTTCTCTAAACATTATTGCTTGGTAGTAGTTACGCTTTCAGTATGTAATTTTCATAAAATCGTGGACCAGTTTCTTATGCGCAATATTTCATTTTAACTGAACTGATTAAGTAATACTAAAGTTTCACTTATGTATTATTTTTTAGATTTGCAATAAATAGGTAACAAAATACCAGATAGATTCAAATAAATTGTTTATTTTAAAAATGGTAAAATTTTCTGAATATTTACCTAGATTTATCTTTCTTATTACATTATTAATCCTATGTTGATATATTTTTGGATGTTCAGATAACAGCATTGATTAAGTAAACTAGATGAGTGTTGGGATAATCTTTGATAATACTTTCTGCTAATTTTAAAAGAGGCAATTTATTACATTTAATAAATAATAATAATTATTTTTATTAATTAAGAAAATACTGTGCACAGAGGCTGTTCTAGAAA
Organism: Taudactylus pleione; assembly: GCA_031769625.1. Classification (NCBI taxonomy): domain Eukaryota; kingdom Metazoa; phylum Chordata; class Amphibia; order Anura; family Myobatrachidae; genus Taudactylus; species Taudactylus pleione. The sequence continues at coordinate 4,961,750 of JAUIMM010000516.1, read as the reverse complement.
ATAAATTTTTTGCCTTAACTTTTAAATTGAACATTTCATAGCAGAGCCATAACTAGGGGTGTGCAAGTGGTGCAATTGCGCAGGGCACTGGGGGCTGGGAACCTGCATGCAGCTTGCAGGGTGACTGGAACAGCACCCTGCAGCCAGTACTTCACAGTCCAGTCTTCAACCCGGGTAACGCTGGGTATCCCAGCTAGTATAAAATATGGTAACACCCTTACTGCACAAATGCAATGTTTGTAGTTAGCACAATAACTTGTAATGAATAGTGTGAGGTTCTGGTTTTGTTGTGGACCCGGGGTGGTGACAGGAGCAGACACAGAAGCAGATTTAAATGAAAATGTGGAACTTTTAATGAGTGACTTAGTAGACTTGCATATGGCAAATAAATAGTCCAGGTATAGCACTGAAGTGCACTTGAGAACTGTAGTGAAGCAAATGGGAGAATGTCCAGATAGTGACAGGCAGGAACAGTCCAGTATGCAGGTGTGGTGAAGCTGAAATGATTGCAGGCTAAAATGAATTTGCAGGCTGAAGTGAGTCCAGCAGAGTGTAATACCCCTTTTACACCAGAGCTAAAACCGGGTTATTGCAGGGTTAACCCGGGCAGCTTCCTGGTGTAAAAGGGGAGAGGGTTGGATCGCTGGGTTTAGTGACCCTACAATCCAACCCAGGTAAATAGCAGGGTTTAACATGGGCGTAGCCCGTGAAACCCTGCTGTGAGTACAGCGCACTCCGGGTCACGATGACCTGGAGTGCGCTGCAAGCCGGCCGATTGTTCCGGCTTCAGTGGTGCTTGGAGATGACGTCATTTCCAAGCGTCCACTTTCACGCCGGGAAAGCCGGGTCTATGCAGACCCGATTCTGGTGTGAGCGGTGCCGACTCGGGCATATCCAGAGTCGGCGCCAGCTAAATTCCGGGTCTGATCCGGATAGGAACTCTGTTCCAACTCCGGGTCAGACCCGGAATTTTGGTGGAAAAGGGGTATAAGTGAATGCAAGGTGCAGGGTGACAGCAGACAGGTACTCAGGCAGAGGGAAGGTAAATGGAGGGTGCAGGGAAAGTCCAGCGGTTGAAGCAGGCAGGGTAACAGGCTAGGTAGCATTTCCAAGGAGGCAGCTCAGGAACTCTCTCTCAGCTGCTGCTGAGAAACACGTTGCACTGGCAAAGAAGGAAGGCTCTGGACGTTCCTAAATACCAAGTGCCGCGCCATGACTGGCTGGAGAGAGCACATGACCCACCAGGATTGGACAACTGAATCACATGACCAGAGGCAAGATGGCAGTGCCAATGCCCCTCGGCAAGCACCAGCGCCACTGCCAGACACCCCCGCCACAGTGACCTCACAGGTATTAGACTACCATGCCGAGAAACCCTGGTCGTGACAATACCCCCCCTTATGGGTGGCCTCAGGACACTCGCCAGGCTTCTCCGGATGGGCAGCATGGAACTTCTTGATGAGTGTGGGAGCATGGATGTCTCAGGCATCGGTCCAACAGCCCTCTTCTGGACCGTAACCCCTCCAGTCTAGCAGGTACTGCAATCGTCCTCTGCGAAGCCGAGAATCCAGCACCTGGGAGACCTCAAACTCCACACCCCTTTCAGTCTGGATACAAGGGGGAACAGGAAGGACTCTGTGGAACTTGTTCAGTACCAGGGGTTTAAGTAAGGAAATATGAAAAGAGTTGGGTACTTCCAGATAAGGAGGCAACTGAAGGCGATAAGCCATTGGGTTGATGATTTCTATGATGGAGAAGGGCCCGATGAAATGTGGGGCAAACTTCATCAAAGGTACTCTAAGCCGTAGGTTCCGGGTGGACAACCAGACGGTCTCCAACTTGCATGCATGGCACCTTCCTACGCCTTTTATCTGCCTGATGTTTGTAGTGGGAGGACGCTTTCTCCAAGTCAGCACTTACTTGAGTCCAAATAGAAGCAAATTTCCATACAGTGTCCTCTACAGCTGGTACATCGAAGACAGGCAGGCTTTGAAATTCAGGAACCCGAGGATGAAGACCGGAACTTGGAATGGAGTTTGGTTTGTAGAAGAGTGGTAGGAGGCGTTATTTGCAAATTCAGTCCATGGCAGCAATTCAGACCAATTGTCTTGGGAAGATGACATAAAAATCCTCAGGAAGGTCTCAAGGTCTTGATTAACCCTCTCAGTAGATCCATTGCTTTGTGGGTGATAAGCCGTGGAAAAATTTAGTTTTACTTGAAGAACAGAACATAAGGCTCTCCAAAATATGGCTACAAATTGAACACCACGGTCAGAAACTATTTCAGCAGAAAGACCATTGAGACGGAATATGTGTTGAATGAATAGGTGAGCCAAGTCAGGTGCCGTAGGCAGTTTCTTTAGGGGTATATAATGGACCATTTTAGAAAATCGGTCTACTACGACCCAGATGGTAGTGTAACCTTGAGGGTCCGGTAGATCCGTTACGAAGTCCATGGAGAGATGCGTCCATGGACGTGATGGAATAGGTAATGGCAACAACTCGCCAGCCGGAGATTGATGTGAAGATTTATGCTGAGCACAAGAGTTACATGAAAAAGTGAACTGCAAAGTGAGAGGAATGAGTCCAGGTGAGGAGCTGCTTCCTAAACTCTGGGGCCACAATAGTCTTCCCAGTAGGAGGCTGTAACTGTATGGTGGTGAAAACTCTTGATTCCAAGACAGGGGCATTACGTTGGGTCTCCGAATTGTCATCACAGAGGAGGGATCTGGACAGAGCGTCTGCTTTTTGATTAAGTGCTCCTGACCGGAAGGTCAGAGTGAACTGGAACCGAGCAAAAAATATTGCCCATCGGGCCGGACGAGGGCTCACACACTGGATATTCTTGAGGAAGAGGAGGTTCCTATGGTCAGTGAAGACAGTGAAGGGAAACTTTGCTCCTTCCAGCAGGTATCTCCATTCTATTAATGCCAATTTCACTGTCAAGAGTTCTTGTTCACCTATAGCATAATTTCTTTCGGCAGGAGAAAACTTTTTGGAGAAAAACCCACAGGGATGAACTCGATTGTCCTCATAAAGCTGGCATAGGACTGCTCCCACATCTTCTGATGATGCATCCACTTCCAAAAGAAAAGGCCTATCCAGATCTGGTTGTCGTAGGACTGGAGCCAAAATAAAGGCTTGTTTTAGGAGCTGGAAGACTGTTTCTGCCTCAGGTGACCATAGGATAGGATTAGCGCCTTTGTGGGTCAGGGCTGTAACAAAAAGCCAATAATGATGAAAATCCCTTGCTAAAGCATCTATAGTAGTTGGCGAACCCAAGCAGTCTCTGGATGGCTTTCAATGTTTGAGGTCGGGACCAATCCAAAATCGTCTGTACCTTCTTGGGGTCCATTTCTAGACTGGAGCCAGAGATGATGTAACCAAGGAATGGCACACTGAGCACACCAAAGACACATTTCTAATTTGCAGTAAAGGTGATTCCTCCACAGACGGGATAATACTTCCCTCACATGTTCATGATGTTCCACTACAGAAGACGAAAAAATCAGTATATCGTCCAGATAGACAACAACCGAGACATATAACAAGTCCCGGAAAATTTCATTAACAAAGCCCTGAAACACAGCAGGGGCATTGCATAACCCAAAGGGCATCACAAGGTATTCAAAATGTCTATCTCTGGTATAAAATGCGGTCTTCCATTCATCACCAGCGCGAATACGGATGAGATTATAGGCCCCTCTCAGATCTAACTTGGAGAATATGATGGACCCCTTAACCCTGTCGAACAACTCTGTGATCAGTGGAAGTGGATACCGATTCTTGACTATTATATCATTAAGGCCCCGGTAATCTATACAGGGCCTTAAGCCACCGTCCTTCTTGCCGACGAAAAAGAACCCAGCTCCGGCAAGAGAGGTGGAGGGATGAATAAATCCTTTCGCTAGGTTGTCCTGGATGTATTCGGACATAGCTTGAGTCTCAGACAAGGATAGAGGATAGGTGCGACCACAAGGTTGCATCCTGTCAGGCATCAGATCGATTGGACAATCCCATACTCTGTGAGGAGGTAAGACATTCGCATGTTGTTCAGAAAAAACATCAGTAAACATCTGGTACTCCTTAGGAATAACTGGAGATATTAATGAAACTGTTTTCCTTACAGGTTGTATCTTGGGAAGACAGAATTTCTGACAGTCAGTTCCCCATGAAAGAATTTGCATTGAACACCAGTCTATCCTGGGATTATGCTGGCGTAACCAGGGTAATCCTAAAATAATTTCTTGAGAAGCCTCAGGTATCACAAAGAACTTTAAAGACTCGGAGTGGAGGGCTCCAATACGGACTAATACTGGTTGAGTTTCTTTGGTGACCACTCCATTAGCTAAAGGACGTCCATCTACAGAGGTCAGGGAAATTGCGTGATTGAGAGATGAACAAGGGATCTGTAGTTTATCAACTAGGCTGGAAGTCATGAAGTTTCCGGCTGCTCCAGAATCTAGTAGAGCAGTAGTGAAGACAGGTTTAGGCTTGAGATCTATAGCTAAGGTAATTTTGAAATCTTTAGTATTTGGAGACAGGCTCATAACTCCTAACTTGATGTTCCCAGGGACAGTTAGGAACGGGCGTTTCCAGATTTACAGGAACAGGAGGCCACCAGGTGACTCGAATCTCCACAGTATAGGCAGAGGTTTTTTAGTATCCTTCTTTGACATTCCTCTTTAGAGAGATGGGTTTGGTTCACCTGCATAGGCTCTTCTTCCATAGGGGAAGGGGGTGGACAGGTAGGTAAGGGAGGAGTAAATGACCTTTGCCGGTCAGTTCTGTGCTTTTCAGCCTGACGTTCCCTGAAGCGCAGGTCAATCATGTTACAGAGTGAGATCATGTCGTTTAAATTAGTGGGAAGCTCACGGGTGACCAGGTCATCCTTTAGTTGGTCCGAAAGTCCATGCCAAAAGGCTGAGGTAAGGGCTTCCTCATTCCATTTGAGCTCTGATGCCAAAATTTTAAACTGTACGGCATATTGGCTGACAGGACGGATTCCTTGTCTCAGGGTTATGATACTGGACGATGCTGACACAGTGCATCCAGGTTCGTCGAAAATCCTCCTGAATGATGACACAAAGCCTGCATAGTTGTCCAGCAGTGTATCTGAACGCCCAATCCAAAGCCGAACTGTACAACAAAGACACAATGTATGCCACTTTAGTTCTTGCAGTGGGAAAGTTATCAGGCTGTAGAGTGAAGTGTGTATCACACTGATTCAGGAAGCCACAAAAGAGCTTAGGATCGCCGTCAAAATTTTCTTGGCATAGGAAGATGTAAACAAGGAGATACCCTGTTCCCTGTATTACCAGGCACAGAAGTAAGTGTAGTTGCTGATACCCCAGGGGTGGTAACGAGGTTTGCAGATTATCTTGTCTTTTAGACATCTCCTGTAGAAACAGCCATTTGGTGCTGCATAGCTTCCAGGTTTTCTAAACGGCCAGCAATACACCGGAATAAATCCACTCCTGACTCCTGGTCTGTGGCTGGATCCATGGGGCCAGTGCAAACTGTGAGGTTCTGGCGATTATGGATTGGTCCCCGGGTTTTCTTGTGGACCTGGGGTGGTGACAGGAGCAGACACAGAAGCAGATTTAAATGAAAATGTAGAACTTTTAATAAGTGACTTAGTAGATATGGATATGGCAAAAGAAATAGTCCAGGTATAGCACTGAAGTGCACTTGAGAACTGTAGTGAAGCAAATGGGAGAATGTCCAGATAGTGACAGGCAGGATCAGTCCAGTATGCAGGTGTGGTGAGGCTGAAATAATTGCAGGCTGAAGTGAATTTGCAGGATGAAGTGAATTTGCAGGCTGAAGTGAGTCCAGCAGAGTGTAAGTGAAGGCAAGGTACAGGTTGACAGCAGACTCAGGTACTCAGGCAGGGGGAAGGTAAATGGAGGGTGCAGGGAAAAGTCCAGTGGTTGGAGCAGGCAGGGTAACAGGCTAGGTAGCATTTCCAAGGAGGCAAGTAATGAGCTCAGGGACTCTCTCTCAACTGCTGCTGAGAAACACGTTGCACTGGCAAAGAAGTAAGGCTCTGGACCTTCCTAAATACCAAGTGCCACGCCATGACTGGCTGGAGAGAGCACATGACCCACCAGGATTGGACAACTGAATCACATGGCCGGAGGCAAGATGGCGGCTCCCATGCCGAGCGGAATGGAAGCACCGACAAGCCTCACCAGCCAGAGTGACAATGTGCCCGCACAGAACCATGCACAGCCAATGCCGCTCGCCAAGCACCAGCGCCACCACCAGACACCCCACGCCACAGTGACCTCACAGGTATGCCGAGAAACCCTGGTCGTGACAAATAGCTGTTAAGGATCAACATGTTGAAGGAGTCATCTACATAGTAAGTACAAACAGTAAATGGTCATTCATGTTTATGATCACGTATTTGGGGCAATATTACATGTGTTCTTTGACTATTATAAATAGGGGCCTACTGCCTACATAAGATGCTCTGAAGCATAATTTCACATTTTACTTCCTGGTGATTAAAGCTGGAAAGTACTGTGCTAGTTATTGGTGACTAACAGCAGTGTATATGGACACATTCCTCTCATTTCAGAGAGGTGGGATGAGTTGTGTGCAGGTCTTTACCTCTGTGCCTGATAGGATGGTTGACATGCAGGACCATTGAGAGTGGAGCCAGGCCCAGATACTTGGGTAAAAGCATGACCACGCCCCCTTCCAAATCCAATATAAAAAAATGCTTTACGCAAAAAGGGTGTGGTCTCACAAGAAAGTGGTCACTCAATAGTACTCCCTATTCAAATTATGTCACACAGTAGCACCTAGTGCCCCTGATTCACATTACACCACACAGTAGTGCCCCTTATACACAATGCCAACACCAGTAGTGCTCCTTATGCAAAGCCCACTGTAGTAGTGCCCTGTATGCAATGCCCACTGTTCTAGTACAACTTATGCAGTGCCCACAGTAGTAGTGTCCGTAATACAGTGTCCACACTAGTAGTGCCTCTTATACAGTGTCCACACTAGAAGTGCTCCTTATACAGTGTCCACACAAGAAGTGCCTCTTATACAGTGCCCACACTAGTAGTGCCTCTTATACAGTGTCCACACTAGTAGTGCCTCTTATACAGTGTCCACACTAGAAGTGCTCCTTATACAGTGTCCACACAAGAAGTGCCTCTTATACAGTGTCCACACTAGAAGTGCTCCTTATACAGTGTCCACACTAGTAGTGCCTCTTATACAGTGTCCACACTAGAAGTGCTCCTTATACAGTGTCCACACAAGAAGTGCCTCTTATACAGTGCCCACACTAGTAGTGCCCTTTATACAGTACCCACACTAGTAGTGGCCCTTATGCAATGCCCACACTACAAGTGCCTTTTTGCAGTGCCCACTCTAGTAGTTCCCCTTATTCAATGCCCACACTTATAGTGCCCCTTACATATAAAGACACACACACACAAAACACTATACTTACCTGAAGACCCATTCCTGCGCCCACTGCCGTCCAACTGCTCCTCACACTCGGCTCTTCACCCATTGTGATAGATGGAAGGCGGAGCTCAGGAGTGAGCTCCAGTCTCTGGCTGCTGCTGCAGGGAAGGAGCTGCTGGGCGCCCGCTGGTAACAAAATCTCAGCAGGCGTCCAGCAAATGGAGTAGGCAGCGCTTCTCCAGCCTGGCACCTCCCTATGGTGCAGGGCTTGCTGAGCACATTGCGCTGGCCCTGGTTGCAGTCCCTCCAACTCTCACCACAAAAGCAACTATCATTGGTTTCTATGGGGCTGCTAAGCTGTCTCATTTACCAAGTGCTGGAATGCAATACATTCTGGAGTTTTGCCCTGGCTGTAGCCCATATCCTATGGGCTACTCTTTAGCAAATTTTACCAATGCACAGTAAGTATGACAAAGCCAAACTTGGAAGCTATAACTCTGCTTCCAGCTCTTTGCCGGCACAAGCTATTGAAACCCATGTCCCGGCAAGGGAATCATACTAAATTTGCACCAAAATTTTAATGTTTTCTTTGTGAATTTAGTTTGGCCTATTCAGGGCATCACCACTTAATACACATAGTCACTTTTTATATCACTTTGTATGTTTGTTTATTATTCATGTATTTTTTCACATATATTTTTTACCTTTATTACTATTTCCAACACTTTTTAGCTACCTTCACACACCTGATACTTTATAACACTTCACTGTCACTCTATTGTTTATGTGATGCCCTGGGGAGGTCTTTGGCTGGGCTGTGTTTTGGAGTGCCCTGCGCCCAGATGTGAACCCCAGAGTGTTAGGAACCTGCTCGACGAGGTGACCTGGACGCTGGTGGGCAGTCCCATATCATTGGCCACTGATATGCTAACTACCTCTGAAATTATATTTAATTACAAAATATATTTAAATTTGAACAGTAATGATTGCATAGTGCATCTGCAATTTCTTTTCCTGTGTATATTATCATATCCACACTTCATTTAAAATGTGAAATATGATAAATGGGCCCTTTTGTTTGCCACACCATGCACAACCTTTAAAAACATTACATTGAATCTATTTATCTACAAGATATTATGAGGAAGAAGGAAAAATTTAAACTCTTCAGGAGCAAAAAGCCAATCCCTACTGCATCATTACTTTATCAGAATGTGTTGCTGAATAATGAAGGCGAAATTTGCTGCTGACTGTTAGTACATGTCATTATGAATCAACCGTTTTTTCCTTTCTGTTTCTCATTTATAAAACCAAGATAATTCTTGCCCACTTATTATTATTATTATTATTATTATTATTATTATTGGGCATCCTACCTACAGTAACTAAACTTCAGTAGGTAGATGTTATCATTTTCTGAATTCCTATATATACCTGCAGTATCCTTGGGGTCTATGTACTAAGCCCTGGAGAGAGATAAATGGATGGAGATAAAGTACCAACCAATCAGCTCCTAACTGTCACTTTACAGGCTGTGTCTGAAAAATGACAGGAGCTGATTGGTTGGTACTTTATCTCCTTCCACTTTATCTCTCTCCAAGGCTTCATACATAGACCCCCTTGTCACTACTTAAATTTTAGTTGGTTCCAGGCTTGTACATTTATTGAGACTATATCAATGTCAGAAGGTAAATTCTGGGAAGCAGTCGGGAAGCTGATAGACGGAATCCCGAGCGTCGGCTTCCTGACTGTCTAATCCTGGCAAGGGGTTAAATGACAGGCATCGATATCTTGACGCCTGTCATTTTACCTACGCCAGGAGCCTGACACCCGGCTTACCGATCGAAGGTAAGCCGGGCGCCGGGTGCGGACAGCTGTGGGGGGGAGGGTTAGGTTTAGGGTTCCCAAGGGGGTATGACTTAGGGTTAGGCACCCCACCAGGAGGTTAGGTTTAGGCTAGGGGAAGGGGGGGTTAGGGTTAGGCACCCCCGGGGGGACGTTAGGGGTAGGCACCCCCCGGGGGATTTAGGTTTAGGCGGTGGGGAAGGGAGGGTTAGGTTTAGGCACTTAGAGGGGGGATTAGGGTTAGGCACTTGGGGTGGAGGTTAGGGATAGGCACCCCTAAGGGGGGTTAGGGTTAGGGGGTAGAATTAGGTTAGTAAATACTTACCTTTCACGATCTGGATTTCCTCCTCTGCCGGGATGCCGCTGTCGGGATTATAACCTCCAGCCATGCAGCCAGAGGTAAATCATATGTATTCCGTAAATACCTGTGAAGTGAAAACATATCAAGCATTGAAATGTTTTTATTGAATGCCAACTTCTGTCTGTGTAACCTGAATGGATGCTCATTGTTGTAAGTTACATGATTTCCATGTTAATTGGACACACATATATCATAATAAGAGTATACAGACATGTAGACAGTTTCAAAATACTGATCTCCGTATTACTAACAATTTTAGAAATTTTATTTTTGAATGAATATTATTTATTTAAACATAACTGTGTTGAATTTGTTTAGACATTCTTTTTATTGGTCTGTGGTACAGCTATGGGGACAATATTTACTCCCAGCTTCATAAATGTATTTATGGGAGCATGGGAGAACAATATTATTAACAATCATATATATTTTAGGAAATAGTAGGGGCACTACTATATTAGTAGGAATACTTATAATGTAAAATTTACTGCCAATATCAATAAACCTAAAGTTGTAAATTTAGTTTTAGAAAGTAATGATTTAAACATTAATACTTGTAATTGCATTAAACTAGTAGATAACAATACCTATATGCATTTTGAAAGTAGCCACCTCAAGAGGTGGAATATTACTCAATAATCTCAATTTCATAGGATTGAATTTAATGGTAGTTTTGAGCAAATCTGTTAGAACAACATTGTATGCACAAAAATTAATTGAAAGAGGCTATAATAATAATAATAATAATAATAATAATAATAATAATATTACAGAAGCCATATGTAATACTAAGCAAACTTGATCTCCCAGAGGCCGTGTTCTTCTTCCATGATTAAGTTATCTGTTTTCTACTTATAATTAACTAAAGATTATTTTGCATTGGTCATTAGTAAGAATAAATCCATTTTGATTCCATGATGTAACAAAAGAAAATGAAAAGAACAAAAGGAGTTAATAAACTTTTTTTTTAATATAACACCTGTAGATATAGAAAGCAGAAGGTGAGTAGGAGCAGCACAGATGCCCAATAAACAAGGAAGGTCCAAAGCACCACTAGTATTTGCAGAGCTAAAGCTACAGGATATAAATGTTCAGGCTGATGCTGTAGCTTTTTCAAGTATGAAAACAATATTGACTGAACATGTTTAAATAAATAAATGTAATACAACTAGTAACTGAGCATCCAGGTGTCAACAATATAATTCACAAGATAAACATAAATAATAAATAATTATTAAAAATCAATTGAAATGAATAATTTTATTAGTAACTATTAGATTAGGAGTAGATGGCCACTGGTACTCCTACAGTATGTGGGAGCATTTAGTGGCATGTGAGGTTAAATGTTCCAATATAATCCATACAGTGAATAAAAAAACCCTTTGCGTACTCCTTGTAAGTGCCCCATTGTGTCCATACATATATTTTGGTTGCGGTCAATATCCAGACTGCGGGGATTCCAGCATTCAGAATGCCAGCACAGGAATCCCGAAGGTAAGTAGCGGCGTTGGGGGGAGGGTTAGTGTAAGGGTTAGGCACTAGGGGGGAGGGTTAGGGTTAGGCACTGGGGGATGGTTAGGTTTAGGTTGAGGGGAGGAGGAGGTTAGGTTTAGACACTAAGGGGCGAGATTAGGGTCAAGCACTAGGGGGCGAGGTTAGGGTCAGGCACTGGAGAGGGAGAGATTGGGCGTTGGAATTCTGACCACTGGGATCCCAAGCACCAGCATCTCCTACCCATCCTCATATTTTATTCTCCATATGGATTATGTCAGAACATGAAAAGAAGAATTTAGTTATTCATGAGGGACACAACATTAGAATCAAAATGATCAGGAATATAAACATAGGATTGATAATGGAGGCCATTCTAATATCACTCAGCATTGACAGCACGCCCCCTTTGGTGCGAGACCCGGAGCGACGGATTGCCCGTCGCTATCTGGGTCTCGCGCATGTGCACGACGGAGCTGGCTCAGCGCTTGCGACTGGGTCTGAATCAGGCCCACTATTCATTATTTTATTTGAACAAAACGGGACATTAATTATTATTTGAGTTTTTTGTAAATAGAATCAGATTATTTTTTTTATTTAGATATATGGGTACTAATCTCTTCTTAATTTATTATTATTATTATTATTATTATTATTATTATTATTATTATTATTATTATTATTATTATTATTATTATCATCAGTATATTATAGCTTTATTTATATGGCACCACAAGGGTTCCGCAGCAACCTAACAAAGTACATAAACAGTTGAACAGAACAAGAGAACAGTGACCTACAGAACAAGATAATGCAGGACAAGCACATAGTATATAAATATTGCTTTAACAGTGGTCTTATCACTCACATAAGTAGCAGGGTGTCAGAAGTCAATGGTTAGGTACTGTTGTGTGGAGTATGGAGAAGAAAATAGTATACTATAGGTAAGGCAGGGATGGGCAACCTCATGCCCTGGGGCCGATAAGGCCTGGGGAATCATTTGGTCTGGCCCTCAAAGCTTTTTTCTGCTAGCCTCATCTGGCTAGCAGGGTGCCCAGAATGACAACCTGCAGCCAGAATCTATGCAGCAGCGTCGCCAGGAGCATCCTTAGGACCCTTTTGACGGTACACCGCTGCCCTTACACCTCCCCGAAGCATCCTCAGGATGCTCTGGGTATTGATGTAATCAACGGCGATTGTGGCCCCACCACCATGTGACGTCACATTGAGGGACTGCGGCCTGCACCGGGCCCGCGAATGATGTTATATATATCAAAATGGTTCCCCACCCCTGAGGTAAGGGAATGATAAGCACAATGGGAAGAGGGATGCAAACACTTTTAGTTCCACATTTGTGGAATACTGTACAAATGATAGTGTTGCACTAGTTGATGTGCATGCTAGCTCTTGTAGTACTACAAGTGCCAGCATGCAAGAACAGTCATGTACTGTCAGGGCACAATGAGTAGCAGTGAGCTTCCAAAAAATGAATGTTTTTTTTTTTGTAAATTTTTGATTTTTCAAGACTTATAAGTATTGTAAAAAAAATTGGGATGATGGTTTTAAACGTTGCAGAATTTACAACATCTTATTGACCTTATTTTTGCTAAGATTAGGAACAGCCTATGCACTGCAAATCAGCTTTATATGGCAGCACGTGTGACTCTGAATCTAGCATGTACCAGATCACATTTGGCCTTTAGTTGATCCCTTGGCCTATAAATCCCACACTAAATTGTCTGCAATTTAAATGAAGCATTTTAGAGAATCTCCCAAATTATCTTTCATGCTAATACTGCATACACACGGTGCGATCTGTACCACCAATGACTTGAAAGATATCTTTCAGTGATGTCGTCCTGCCACATCTCTGAACAGGCAAAGTTGACAATATCATGCAAGTTGGCCTGCATGTATGGACGATCATAGATATCGTTATTGTTCATGCGGGAACGAACATAGTTGATCATTCACTGCATAAAAATTAACAATATGAACGATATATCGTTGAACGATATTGTTATTGTTCATAGATATCGTACCGTATTCTTGTATTGAAAACCTATTAAAACTCCATCCTTGCACTCTCAGATAAATCTACACCTATAGCCGAATTCTGTATACCCTATCACTATTTGTGCTGGCACTATAATTATTGACATTAGCTCTGCCTGTTTTAGTAGCAAAAAGTTTTAAACATATACTTGTATGCAGTACAAAATAATCATTTAGGGTGACTTGGAGTCTATGTACTAAGCCTTATAAAAAGATAAAGTACCAACCAATCAGTTCCTAGCTGTCCCTTTACAGGCTGTGTTTGAAAAATGACAGGAGTTGATTGGTTGGGTACTTTATCTCCTTCCACTTTAATTCTCCCCAAGACCCCCTAGTGGAATGCTGCATTGGTCATATGAGAGGATATTATTATTAACAGAATAAGCACAATGGAATTGTATTTGTATGGTATCAGAGGGCAGTAAACCACAATTGAATAAGTCATAACTTGTAAAGAGCCATCTTCTTATATTGAAAGGAGCTTTGGAAATTACTCTTTGCAAAGAGAAACTTAGATGGAATTTTATTCCAATGTTCTACCTATAATAATGCCTTTTGTGTCATTTTTTATTTATTTATTTTTTCAATGTAACCACTAGAGTGTAAATTATTAGAGCCTTTAGAGCACTTGTTGGGAATTATAACCTGGCCTTCAGCCCTGTGCTTCGCAGGGCCCCAGACGTGAGAGCAATTGCTCAATAATACACATCCTGAAGAGTCTAATTGCTTCGTTCAGAAATTCCCTGCAGCCCTGTAAGCTCTACATTACCACCAATGGCTACATTTTAGCAGAAATCCATTGCCCCTATCATTGTTCACTCCAGCAAGAAAAAATACTACCCCTCTCCACAACCAGGGAATACGCTATTACATATTTTGGAAAATACAATCTTGTTCAATAATGATGAACTTTTTCTTAAAAAAAAAAAAAAATAATCCATATGAAATATATATTTAATGTATATAAATAAATATATATACTGTAAATATCTAAAATTTGAATTTACAAAATGACATATACAATATAAACATGCCCAAATATATATGTATAAATATGTAATTCTCTTGCTTCTGGTGGCCTGTAAGATCTGCTTTCTAATCCCAGCCTAGGGCAGCAGGCTGCTTTACTCCTGGGACTTGTTAGGATCATGGTTTGCACCATGAAAGCTATGGATGGAGATACAACAGAGATGCACAGAAGAATTGTCCATGAGTCTGTCTTTTTGCTGAACGGATTTATATAATGAAGAAATCAGTTGACTTGATTGACAGTGGTGTCTTATTGTCCTTATCTTTACTAAGACTCAAACTGGCTACACACTGCTACATTGCCAGTGCAATATACTTGATATGGTAGTATGTGTGACTCTAATCTGATTGAAATTGATTGGATCATGATTGTGCATTTAGGAATATATAAACAGATTACTTCTATAAGTATGTATGCAGTCATCTTCTAACTACACTAACAGGCCCCAGTGTAAAGTCAAAACTATCTAGTAGTTTTGTACATGAGTGGCCAAGTTGGATAGTGATCTTCTCATTTGGACTGAGCAATAGGATTGGATCACATGAGGCCAGTTATATTGATAGGGGTGGATTGATGATAGTATTGAGTATATTTACTAAAGTGCAGGTATTTAGAAGTGGAGATGCTGCCCATAGCAACCAATCAAATTCTATTTAACATTTATCTGTCACCTTCTAGAAGATAATAGCTAGAATCTGATTGGTTGTTATGGACAACATCTCCACTTCTAAAAATCTGCACTTTAGTAAGTATACCCCCAGAAATGGGGAATTAACTTGGATGACATTAAAGGACATCTTTATTGATTCTTGTGGTAGACACACTTCCTCACGAGATGTAGAATCCTCTTATTGGGATAGAAATAGGTTCTAAGCACCCTTTGCTAGACATTGTAAAATATGTTTTGCTTACAGGCCAGGCCATGGATATATTTAAAAGTAAAGGGAGGTGATATTTAACATGTTAATGGAAAAAAATATGAAATTGTACATGCTATGAATGTGCTTTTGTAGAGATCCACCAGATCCCATTGACTGCAATGTATCCACACCACTCTCTTCTCTTGTCCTACTATTCAGTCTTTTTAAAGCTTCTCCTCTTATGAACTCCCCATGCAAGCAAATGGAAACTTCATGGAAGGAGCCAAGCAAAGTATTATAGCTATGTGATTAGCAAACTATAAAATTATTTTTATTCACTTAGAATAAATGTTTCTTTATGACTGGAGTCCACACTTATTATTTCATGTTGTAAACACCATTTTTAGTAAAATAAGTGTTGCCCTGTTATAAATACATTGTTATTACCCCTGTTAACAATAAAATACTATAAATGTTCTCATTTAATACATTAATTTATCCCCCTAAAATAATAATAAAATTCTATCATTCATTGTATTTGTAACTTTAGTCAATAACTAATGATTATCCACATAATTAATAAGTGTATTGTGTCTTCTCTTATTTTATGATCGGCCAGATAGCTTAAACAGCATGCGGGTTGGACTATCACAAGCATTTAACCTTTCTGACCTTCAGTAAAACATGTACTTTCAAAAATATGACCCTCATCCTAACTCCAAACCCCACCCTCCAAAAAAAAATAATTAAAAAATATGAGGTTTTACAAAACCACCCTAGGGACAATGGCGATATGCACGCAGCTGGCTGATGTTCTAAGTACTGCGCATGCATCTAAGTTGCACTGCACAAGGGTCCTGATTGTTGCCGTACAGAGACACAGAATGTGAAGTTTAGTGGGCATTCCTGGGAGTTAACGGGGGTGGCTAGGCAGACGTGGGTGTATCGGGGTGTGTCACACCCGCATCACACAGAACGCCATGTTCAGGCGAAGACACTGCAGTGCCATATGGCTGGTGCAAGTTTCGATGGTGCACCGATGGTGTGTCTAGATGCACCGAGACGGATTTGCACCGCCGCAAGATGCTGCAAGTGGACGTCACACCATTCACATAATCGCCCATGGCTTTAGCATAAAGACTCAGCTGCACCTGTGTGTGACTTAGAATAGGGTCCTAGGTGTTTATATGTTCTGGATAGATTGTCAGAGCACATACTTACCTACTCTCCCAGAATGTCCAGGAGACTCCCAAATATCAGGTGGCTCTCCCAGACACCAAAGAGAGTAGGCCAGCCTCCTGGATGTTGTCCATGTCCATTTCACTACAGGGACTTGGTGACACGTTTCATGTTCAATCACATCATTGTGGTTCTGCAAATAAAGTTGAAAATAACAGCTTTGTATAGTGTGCGCTGGGGAAACCATGACTAGATTGCTGCATGAGGTCCCTCTTTACCTCCCACCTTGCAGCCAAAATATCAATCTACACTGTGGCTGACAACAATGCACTTTACATCCACTGTTGATAAGAGAATTGAAGAAGCTAATGCACCTGATGATTGCTTTCTATATAATAAAAATGGGTTACATGACTGCTGGTAAATACAATTTGTACATATTGTGTACAGCCCAGGTGTCTTCTGTTTTTATCTAACACAAAATAAATTCAATTTATTTCACATCTCTTTAAAAATATTCATAAATCATGCAGAAGTGAATGGTAGCTAATGCACATAAAGGCAATAATTGTGATGCTTACTCATTAAAACTAAGCATTTACTTGTCTGCAGTGCAGGTTGCTGTGTGTTTAGTTCTCTGCTTAACCATCAGTACATCAGAAACTAGTTGATTTGGTTACAGATATATAAATAGGATATCAGAAAGGAGGCAGGCGATAAGGGAGGCAGTAAATAAAATCACCAATCTTACAGGTGGGAATAATATTTTATTGAAAGAATAATGTTAGAACAAAAAGGTCATGCTCTATGGCTGGAGGGTGAGAGGTGAGCAAATATGAGGTCACAATGGTTTATGGAAGGAGCACTGGGATCTTGTTATGCCTGCAGAGGTGATGGAACTACAATAACAAAACAGACTTAAAGAGCACAGGATGGATAAATGAAAGCTTTTCTGAAAGGTTTTGTACTTGGGGCATTGTAAATCGTACACAACCCTTCTGCTGCCCAGATTTTACTTTAACTTTTATTCTGTCCAGTAGAATTGGAAAAAAAAAATCACAATTTCATAAGTAACTTAAGGCCTAATTCATACATGTACGGAACTCCGCAGATCACGTACATCTCAGCTGGTTTGACATCTGCGCATTTGCAGAAGCCATACTGTGCATGTGCAGATCTCGTCCTGCAACATTGCTCTCAGGGCCTGATTCAGACCCGCTCGCGAGCCCAGGACGCTCGCAAGCGGGTCGATGGTGCCCTACTGCGCATGTGCATGATGGAGGGAGCTCCGTTGTGCGCATACGCGAGACCCAGCTAGCGACTGGGTAGCCGTCGCTCCGGGTCTCGCCCCAAAAGGGGCATGCGGTCGATGTTGATTGACAGCACGCCCCCTTTGGTGGGCGTGCCAGGGGCGTGGCTGCCAGGCGGAGGCGTTCCCATGGGAATGCCTGCCGTCTGAAGCCGGCCCCACTGACATCAGTAGTGATGTCAGTGGGAGTGATTTTGGCTCTTAGAGACCGTACCGCAGGGACTCCATCGCAAGCCCGTTGGTCGCGATGGTCTTGACCATCGTGACCATCATCATGGACGCTCGCTATAGCTGTGGGTGGTCACCCACAGCTATGCGAGTGTCCAAGAGGCTGCTCCATTTTCATGTAGGAGGGTCCTGATTCAGAGCGAGCGCTCTGGTCAGAGCGTCCGGCTCTGAATCAGGCCCTCAGGCCCTGATTCAGAGCTGGATGCTCTGAAAGAGTGCTCGCTCTGAATCAGGGCCTTTTTTTTTTTTTTTTGGTGCGGCCTCCTGGATGATGGTCGCGATGGTCAAGACCATCGCGACCATCGGGCTTGCGACAAGACCCTTGTGGTAGGGTCTCATAGCCGTAAGTCCCAGAGAGCTTCTGACTCTAATAGAGCCGGAAGCTCTCCCACTGACATCACTGGTGATGTCAGTGGGGCCGCCCACAAACGGCAGGCATTCGCATGGGAACATCTCCATTTGTGAAGCCACCCCCACGCCACGCCTCCAAAACGGTGTGAGCTGTCGATCAAAATCGACAGCCGCCCCCTATTGGTGCAAGACCCAGAGCGACGGAGAGCCCGTTGCTAGCCGGGTCTCGCGCATGCACATGCACAGTGGCCTAACATCGGCCCCCTTTCGAGCGCAAAGCGCTTGCGAGCGGGTCTCAATCAGGCCCTAAGTGCCCTAGATGCCACAGACTGATTAACAGGCTGCAGGTTTTCTGGGCACGTCACCTTTCTTTTGGATGCAGATTTGCTGGCCTCTGCAGCAGAGATGTGGCGGGCATTCTGAGTAGCCTTTGACTCACTCAGATAGCTGTGGCTGCAACTGGTGGTCTTCAGCAGAGGCGTAACTACTGCTTAAGCTCCAGGGCCCCTAACCCAGGAGGGACCCTAAAGCAAATTTATATTTACTGAGCGAATTTTTCAACAAAATCAATGGAATGTGTGTTATTAAAATAAGGTTATTTTAGTGATAGAATCATAAGCCATTGGTTGATGTACTAAATATTGACCTTAGAATATGCTCTACAGGAGTGTGTGTAGGGGGGGTTTCTGAGTACCCAGAAACCCCCCTAATTAGTACTGGCTGGCAGACATTCTATCTACAGCTAAAACCAGAGGATGGCTCTTATGAGCTGGCCGGGCACAGAATAGAGAGTTGCTGTCAGTGTCACTGCTGAGTGCAGTACTGCCAGGTACCACTAGATACTCCCATCTCCATTTGTACTGTCCCATCTGCCAGAAGTCGGCCCTGGACTGCTGACCACAAATTGAAAGCTGAGCCTACTGAGGTATGGAATGCAGCTAAGAGGCAGGAGCATGTATCATGGGGGAGAGACCTGACTCAGGGGGTTTCCAGAGATCCCACTCAGGAGGATCAATAACAGGGATCCTACAGAGGAAGTGAGTAAAGGCACACATCCACTACACGATTTGCTCCATGTAGTGTGTCCCCGGCAGTGGTGTGCTCAATGTCATTAACAATATTGAACAGCCACACAGAACGACAATATTGTCAGGTTGTCCTGCAAGTACGGGCGATGATAAATGTCGTCAACAACCAGCGGGAGTGCGCATCGCTGGTCATTGATGGCATATCCACTACATGATAAATTTAATGATGAATGATAACGATATCATTATGGTTCAAATTGTCCAATTTATCGTGTAGTGGATATGCACCTTTAGTTTTAGATGTGATCTATCTACAGTCTCTCTCTGTCTGGGGTTTCTATCTATCTTTCTATCTATCTATCTATCTATCTATCTATCTATCTATCTATCTATCTATCTATCTATCTATCTATCTATCTATCGATCTATCTAGTCTCACTCTCTGGGGGGTTTCTATATCTATCTATCTACAGTCTCTCACTCTCTGGGGGTATCTATCTATCGATCTATCTATCTAGTCTCACTCTCTGGGGGGTGTCTATATCTATCTATCTATCTATCTATCTATCTACAGTCTCTCACCCTCTTACGGGTTTCTACATCTATCTATCTATCTATCTATCTATCTATCTATCTATCTATCTATCTATCTATCTATCTTTTTATCTATCTATCTATCTATCTATCTATCTATCTATCTATCTATCTATCTCACTATCTACAGTTTCTCCCTCTCTGGGATGTTTCTTAATCTATCTATTTACAGTCTCACTTTCTTGGGGGTTTCTACATCTCAACCATTTAGGCCTCAAGGTCCTTGCATGGGTAGCAAGGCCCTTTGGACCTTGTTGGATGTTGCCCTATTGTAGCTCGTTGCAAATGGTTTCAGTGCCTCTATATAACCAACAGTGTCCACAGGCTAAACATACATAAGAAAATCATACCTTTATACAGAAACACCTGTGCTTGATAAGAACGCCATCCCCGGAAGCGGGACCACACACCCGGAATGGTGGCGATGCTGTATGACGTCAATACTCCAGCGTATTGAGCACATCAACATTTTTCTCAGCAAATATATTTGTAATGACGCTATTGTAATTAAATTTTCACCAAATGTCAGCAACAACTCATGCAATTCACACATGCAAAGAATCAAACCATAGATGTCCATAAATTAAGTTATGTGTAATAATGTGAAATGACACAGGGAAAAAGTATTGAATATACTTACTGAAATTTATTTAATACTTCGTACAAATGCCTTTGTTGGAAATGACAGCTTCAAGATGCCTCCTGCATGGAGAAACTAGTCGCATGCATTGCTCAGGTACGATTTTGGCCCATTCTTCCACACAAACAGTACTCAAATCTTGAAGGTTCCGTGGGCCTCTTCTAGGAATGCTGATCTTTAGATCTTTCCATAGATTTTCAGTTGAATTCAAGTCAGGTGATTGGCTGGGCCATTTGAGCAGGTTTATTTTCTTTCTCTGAAACCAATTGAGAGTGTCCTTGGCTGTGTGTTTGGGATCATTTTCGTGATGATGTCCACCCTTGTTTCATCTTCTGCATCCTGATAGATGGCAGCAGATTTTTATCAGGAATGTCTCGGTACATTTTTCCATTCATCCTTCCTTCAATATGAAATATGCCAGCACCGTATGCTGAAAAACAACCCCACACCATGATGTTCCCACCTCCAAACTTCACTGTTGGTATGGTGTTTTTTGGGGTGATGTGCAGAGCCATTTCTTCTCCAAACATGGTGTGTATTATGGCATCCAAAGAGTTCAATTTTGGTCTCATCTGACCAGATTATATTCTCCCAGTGCTTCACAGGCTTGTCCAAATGTTGTGCAGCAAACTTTAAACAAGCTTCAATATGCTTTTTCTTCAGCAATCGAGTCTTGCATGGTGAGCGTGCATACAGGCCATGGCGGTTGAGTGCATTACTTATTGTTTTCTTTGAAACATTTGTACCTGCTAATTCAAGGTCTTTCTGAAGCTCTCCACAAGTGGTCATTGGCTCATGGACAACTCTTCTCATAATTATTTTCGCTCCTCTGTCAGAAATCTTGTGAGGAGCACCTGGTTGTGGCCGGTTTATGGTAAAATTATGTTCTTTCCACTTCTGGATTATGGCCCCAATAGTGCTCACTGGAACATTCAAAAGTTTAGAAATCCTTCTGTAACCAATGCCATCAGTATATTTCGCATCAATAAGGTTTTGAAGGTCTTGAGAGAGCTCTTTGCTTTTACCCATGATGAGATGTTTCTTGTGTGACACCTTGGTAATGAGATACCTTTTTATAGGCCATCATTTGGGACTGAACCAGTTTATATTAATTTGCACTGGCAAGGTGCAGGATTGCTTTCTAATTACTGATAGATTTCAGCTGGTGTCTTGGCTTTCCATGCCTTTTTGTACCTCCCTTTCTTCCTGTGTTCAATACTTTTTCCTTGTGTCATGTCACATTATTACACATAACTTAATTTATGGACATCTATGGTTTGAATTTTTTGCATGTGTGGATTACATGGGTTGTTGCTAACATTTGGTGAAAATTTCATTACAATATCCCCATTACAAATATATTTAATGAGAAAATTGTTGATGTGTTCAATACTTATTTTACCCACTGTAATATATTTATATGTATATACACATATACAAACAGAAGTTGATCCTAGGAAGGACATAAGTGGCACTCTGGGACTTAAAGAAATGTTGTTTATATATTCCACCAATGTTTCAGCGCTCACAAGGCTCTTTTGTCAAGGCACCTTGACTTCTGTTTGTGTATTGCTTGCATTGGGAAGGCATCAGGGCAGCTTTAGTATTTTATTTGGACCATTGAGTGCCGGTTTTCTCCTTGTATATACATACACACACAGTACTGTGCAAAAGTTTTAGGCAGCTGTGGAGAAATGCTGCAAAGTAAATATGCCTTCAAAAATAGAAGGGTTAATAGTTTATTTTTTATCAATTAACAAAATGCAAAGTGAATGAACTAAAGAGAAATCTAAATCAAATCAATATTTGGTGTGACCACCCTTTGCCTTCAAAACAGCATCAATGCTTCTAGTCAGTTTTTTAAGGTACTCGGTACACACAGTTTTTTAAGGTACTCGGCAAGGAGGTTGTTCCAAATCATCTTTGAGAACTAACCACTGATTTTCTGTGGATGTAGACTTGCTCAAATCCTTCTGTCTTTTTCTCTTCAGTTCATTCAATAATTTTTAACACTTCTAACTTTTCAGCATTTTTACCACACCTGCCTAAAACTTTTGCACAGTATTACATATGTACAGTCTATAGGCGGCACTCCTAGTACATACATTATATATATATATATATTAGGGGTGAGCGGGTTCGGATTTCTGAAGTCCAAACCCTCCCGAGCCACCCAGATCCGAGGCCGATCGGAGTCAGGCTCGACTTTTCCCGCCTGACTCGGATCTGAAATCGAGGCAAAATGTCATCATCCCGCCTTCCGGGTTTCGCGGGTTTTGGATTCTATATAAGGTACCCGTGTCGGCGCCATTTTCTCACTCGGCTGTGGACAGTGAAGAGGGAGGGTGGGAGTTAGGGCTGGATGGGCTGTGTAGTGTAGTGCAGTGTAGTGTTGTGCTGTGCTGTGCTGCGCTGTGCTGCTGTTGTCCATAGGGGCTGTGTCCACTCCTCCAAAGTCCATAGGGGCTGGCTGTGTTGTGCTGTGCTGCTGTTGTCCATAGGGGCTGTGTCCACTCCTCCAAAGTCCATAGGTGCTGGCTGGACTGTGTTGTGCAGTCAGTTGTCCATAGGGGCTGTGTCCACTCCAAAGTCCTGTGCAGTGTCCCAGTCCTAAAGGGGTGCTGTAGTGTTGTCCAGGGGGTGCTCTGTCCATCAGGGGTGCTCCCCCCAAGTGCTAAAAAAATAATATTTTTTCTGTGTTTGTGAATTGTGTGTGCAGTAGCTGCACGTGCATCAACAAAGTAGTGCCAAGCGTGCACCTGTGTCATAAGTAAAGGGCTGGCTGGCTTGACCGTTAAAGGGTGCTGTAACCCCCAAAGTGCACTCCAAACCAAATAAAAAAATATTTTCTGTGTTTGTGAATTGTGTGCACTGTGGCTGCACGTGCATCAACAAAGGAGCAGCGCCAAGCGTGCGCCTGTGTCCCATAAGTAAAGGGCTGGCTGGCTTGTTCGTTAATGGGTGCTGTAACCCCCAAAGTGCACTCCAAAAAAAATTAAAATAAAAAAAAATTTGTGTTTGTGAATTGTGTGTGCAGTAGCCGCACGTGCATCAACAAAGTAGCGCCAAGCATGCGCCTGTGTCATAGGTAAAGGGCCGGCTGGCTTGACCATTAAAGGGTGCTGTAACCCCCAAAGTGCACTCCCAAAAAAATTAAAATATATATTTTTTTGTGTTTGTGAATTGTGTGGGCTGTAGCCGCACCTGCATCCTCAAAGCAGCAGCGACAAGCATGCATCTGTCTGTTAAAGGATTACATCGGTGACAGCATCCAAGTAGGCATGTCAGACAGTCCGTACCTGTACTGGCAGGAAAAAGAGGCAATTTGGAGGCCCCTGTAAAAACTGGCTCTATTTTACCTGAGTTGCCCCCCCTCCAGTGTGTACTCCGAAAGAGTGTTTAGTGCAGCCGGGAACCTTGTCAGCGAAAGGCGTGGGAGGTTGCTTCCACAAAATGTGGAGAAGATGATGTTCATAAAAATGAATTATCAACTCTTCCAAGGAGACCAGCCTCCTGAACGTACAGAGGGACCTGTGGTTGTGGATTCCAGCGGGGACGAATTAATACTCTGTGAGGATGAGGATGTACACAACACTGAAGAGGGTAAGGAATTGATGGATGAGGAGGATGAGGACGACATCTTGCCTCCGTAGAGCCAGTTTGTGCAGGGACAGATTAATTGCCAGCTTGTTTTGTGGGGGCCCAAACGAACCAATCATTTCAGCCACAGTCGTGTGGCAGACCCTGGCGCTGAAATGATTGGTTTGTTAAAGTGTGCATGTCCTGTTTATACAACATAAGGGTGGGTGGGAGGACCCAAGGACAATTCCATCTTGCACCTCTTTTTTTTCTTTGCATTATGTACTGTTTGGGGCCTAGTTTTTCAAACTGCCATCCTGTCTGCAACTGCAGTGTCACTCCTAGATGGACCATGTGTTTGTGCCGCCCACTCGTGTCGCTTAGCATAGTCATCCAGCTACCTCGGTGCAACCTTTTGGACATAAAAACACTATTGTGAGGTGTGAGATGTTCAGAATAGACTGGAAATGAGTGGAAATTAAGGTTATTGAGGTTAATAATAGCATAGGAGCAGATAAACCCACAAATTCTGTGATTTTAGCTGTTTTTATGCTTTTTTAAAAAATAATACAGATCCAAAACAGAAAACCCAGAATCCAAAACACGGAAGGGTGGTTTTGGCAAAACCAATCCAGATCCAAAACACAAAGAAAGACCCAGATCCAAAACCAAAACACAAAACACGAAAAGTGGCCGGTGCACACCCCTAATATATATATATATATATATATATATATATATATATATATATACACACATACACACACACACTTGCCCAGTGCACTCCACAGGTGTCCATCAAGTGGACCAACAATACAGATTCCAATGATGGCAGCACTCGGTAACAAACGATGCTTAACTGCAGAAAATATGAACCAACATTTTGATACTTTGTTGTATCGTCTTCAGAGTACAACAGGTAACATAAACTGTCTCACCTTATATCCCATCACACCAGTGTGCATAAACAGCTGGACCAGGAAGTGCGACACCCACTGATGACGTCACTAGTGTGCCCTGCTGTCCTGGAGACAAAGGACCTCATTCAGAGTCGGTCGTTGCGGCCGCACGGTCGCAAGGGAAAAGGGGCCGGATATGCAAATGATGCACTCGCAAGTTGCGTCCTTAAGATCGGATTGTTAGCTGGCCGACCAAGGGGAGGATGATACCGTAAGACAAAAAATACACCCCCTTCTCGTACGCATTACACGTCATCTCCGGCCACATAAGGATTAATCGAGACCATCGGTAACCATCGTAACAGGTCGTAGAGCTTAGGGTTGACCATACCCTCTCTTAAGCACTACGATCAGGTCAGTGTACAAGCCACCCATGTCACGTGTGCCATGACACTACTTTGTTAATTATGCACTCTCATAAAACGCTGTTCGCATAATTACCACGCCTGCGTTTGGATCTCCCCCCCCCCCGTTTTCAAGCACCTTCCCCTGTTACCACCCACAAATGCCTCATTCTGTCACTCAAACTACCGACCTGGCTATGTTCAAGAAGAGAGAAATTTCTGATCGTATTGGCTAGTTTGCGCACGTGTATTGCGAACTTTACGCATGCGCAGTTTAGCGAACATTGGTGGCGTACGACCGTGCGGCCGCAACGTCCGACTCTGAATGAGGTCCAAAGTGCATACATACATGCAAGAAAAATATTAAAAGTATTAAAAATATACATAGCAGAAGATTGCAGGAGAAATTCAAACAGATAAATACAGTGACATGCTAGTAATAAGATGCAGTAAATTAAAACATGGTTGAGCATACAACATCATTGGTACAAGATATCGATTGTACACACACACACACAGACACACACACACACACACACACACACACACACACACACACACACACACACACACACACACACACACACACACACACACACACACACACACTCTCTCACTCTCTCTCTCTCTCTATCTCTCTTTCTCTGCTGGTCCCTGATGAATATAGTGGATATCTATTGAAACATTGGAATAAAACAATCTGTGTTTACACTGCCTATGGATTCCAAGAGTGCCGCCTTTTTGCTTCTGTGTGTGTATATATATAGTATACTGTATATACAGTACATGTGTGTTTGCTGTTATTTTTACCTATTGTCAATGTCTATAGTTAATATTGATAGATCGGGTGTAATATTGATAGATTAGGTGTTATCTATAGCTAACAGTGGCTGACATTACAACATTTTGGGCGGATAACTCAGTAATGTATGCACTTTACTGTAAGTTTCTATTTAAGTTTAGATATTCTTTAAAGCAGACCTATCGGTCTACCAGTATCTAGTAATTTCTGCATGTTGAAAACACAAGGGATTTTGCAATAAGTTACAATTGGTTGCAATTGTGCAATCCAGTAGTTTTTGACTATATTTGCCTCATTTAGTGAGCATCTGCTTGACATAACGTATTCCATGGGACACACATACTGAATACCACATGTATCCATTTTAATGTATCTAAGTAACTAGCAACACTTTTACTTTTATATGATACTGTGCAATATTGCAAATTATTTGTTTTATTGTTTTCTTTTGTACTAAGTATTTTCTATTGCTTTATATTATAATATATGTTTTTTTCTCATGGCAACATGGGTATATTTTAGTGGTTAATAAATATTTGTACTTATTATTTATATTTTTATATCTTTCACATTACTATAACTTTATAATTTTATTGTCTGATAATATAGAGGTAGCGCAAACTTTTAATTTTTTTCGATGTGACACACTGTAGCAGAGTGCTGGGCTTACATCACATTAGAAAAATAAAGGCAAGAAAGAGTCTTGGCACTCTTTTCCCAACAGAAGGGCAATATTTGAAGAATGCTTTTTTTATCTACAGCTGCTATCAAGGATAGGTGTAAGCTCTAAAGCGTATGAAAAGACAGAAGTATACAGAAGTAGAGACAGTGCTGGTAGACAAAAATAATTTAATACAAAATATATAGTGAAAAATATAATCAACATAAATAACAAAATTATAAAAAGTACATTAAATAGAACAAATATGTGTACAGATTAAAAATCAAAATATAGAAACTGGCCGGTATATCCACTTAATTATAACAACCACACATAAAAAACAATAAAAAATCAATACAGATCTGTATATTGATATTCATCAATGGATACGGGGGCGTTTTATATCCTTCACACACATATGCTGCTTATATCCCCTGCACTTTGGAGATATGGTATAATCAAAGCTCCAGCAATAATATATGACTTTTGGTTGCTTAGGTTAGTAGTAAAGCATGCAGGCAGTTAGTATTTAAGAAGCAAAGCAGTAATCATTTTGTGTAGTATTGCATATACTTCATTAGTTTATGCCAGTGATGTTTAGCAAAACTCCAACAGTCATGTACACATCTCAGGTTTATACTCTGTTATTGTAAAGCCATTGTTAGTTTATGCCCATATTGTTAGTATAACTTCAATCAGCATGCAGCAAAACTTTAGTCCACATCCGTAGATAACCAGGAGCCGATAAGGTTCAGTACTCTGCTTTTATAGAGCTATTTGATTAATCTGAATACTCTTTGTCCTCTCATTTGCAACAATTTATACATAACTTCATATAAACCTTAGAGTTTGACTAACTATGTTAAGCTATGTATATGGTTTTAATTAAGTACAGAATGAGTCATCTAAATATAGGTTGAGATATGTTAAATATGTACATCTTTAGCCTTAGTTTTTGTACTGTGTATTTATTTTATTATATTTAATATTTTTTATGTATTTTATTATTTTCATTTTAGTTTAATTATTTATTATTTTTTATCAATATACTATTTCAGTTTTTTCCTCTCTCTCTTTTCTTATATATTTATATATATATATATATATATATATATATATATGAAGAAAAAGGGGGACAAGGACAAGCGCCTGATAGTGTAGTAGTTAGTGTTAACTTAAATTAGATACAAATATATTCATATGCACGTACCATGAATATGCTTCTATATTAAGCATATAAGGAACCAATCCTCAGTTTATACACGACCGGTTTCCACAGCAGTCTTAACTTTCAGCCAGATTTCACCCAGGGAATAGCTGACCAGATAGCTACAACCTTTTTGGAGCAGAAAAATTTGCTTCCAAAATGTGGTATGTTTTACAAGTATATGGTTTTTAATATACACAAATATACATGTCACACACAAAAACAAACATAAGAAGGTAGCTTATCTTGCATGTTGCAGTGGTCAGTTCCAGTAGTAGTACCTCCAGGTACAACTAATAAAAGTCCATATAAGTCCCTTTAGGGTAGGTCTGGATGGTTTGTAGAGTTGGTGTAGCTTTCCCAATGCGTTTTGCCTTTAACAAGGCTTTCTCAGGGGTCTTACATGATAAATTCACAGGGGGCTTTTTATACCTGTATGTCCTCCAAGATTTGGACGTTTTTGGCACCAAAAATGGCAAAAAACTTCACTTCCAGTGCGCAGGCACCCAGAACAGGAAGTGTGCGCCTGCTCAGGTGTCCCCCTCCAAAAAAAAAAATATTGTATCCACAACCTTTCCCGGAAGTGTACATCACTACTGGTTCATGGCTGCTGCCAGAGGTTATCAAGACAACTCCAACTGGGGGATCCCCTATACTAGCATAGGACTGCCTGCTAGTCCACGTGTAATCGACTCCATTCTCTTGGAGCCTTATAGTAGCTCCAGACACCATTTTGTTGGAGCTCAACCTCATATATAAACAATTAACAAGAGGATTCTTTTGGTATTGATTGCACTTGCCCGAGGACAGTACTTTCAGGAGTCTAGGGGCCAAAACACAATGCCAAATCTTTCAGACTAGGATAAAAAAGAATAAAAAAGGAGGGGGAAGAGGACTACAGTACAAATCAATAATAAAACCATTAATGTTAAAAATTCATATATATATATCAAAAAAGATCCAGATTACATGAATTTACACATACATGAATTTATACCTACATTAAAAATTTATGAGTTAGCTTATTTTATTGAGTCATTAAAGAAACAGGGCTATTTCATATCCCTCATTATGACCATGTGGTACCACTATATTGAGTTCATGAATCCAAAACATCTCTCTCTGAGCCAATAATTTTATTAAATCACCTCCTCTTGGGCCAAAGATTACATATTCTATCGCTTTAAATGAGAAACTGTCTACAGATGAGTTATGTATCTCTGAAAAGTGTCTAGAGAGCGGGTGGCTTTCAACTTTGTTCTTGATATTACGCAGATGTTCCTGGATCCTTAGCTTAAGAAGTCTCTTAGTTTTCCCAATGTATTTTCGTTTACATCAACATTCAATCATATATATTACAGAGGTAGTCATGCAATTGGTGAATTCTTTCAGTTTATATTCCTTAGTCTGGTCAGAATTGGTGAAAGTTCTTCTAACAGGGTTAACATACTTGCACACATTACAGTGTCCACATTTGTAGGAGCCAACACATTTAGGCATGATTTATTTTGGTTAATTTCTGTGTTTCAATTGGCTAGGAGCTAGGATTTCCTTCAAATTCTTTGCTTTTCTAAACACCACTGCTGGTTTATCCGGCAAGATCTCTCCCAAAACTGGGTCCATCTTTAAAATACTCCAATGGTTTGTGATGGTTTTTCTAATCTTCATCTCATCATTATTATATTGAGTAATAAAAGGAATAAAATCTTCCTTCTTCTTAAGGATTTCAATACTTGGAGCTAATAGCTCCTGTCTATTTTTCCGTTCACTTTTTGACAGGGCTTGTTGTAAGATATTTTCAGGGTATCCCCTCTCTCTAAAGTGATCTGTATACACTTGTACTTGTTCTTGATAAGTTATTTCTTTAGAACAGTTTCTCTTAATCCGATAAAATTGAGAGTACAGTATATTTTCATTTCACCATCTAGCATGTCCACTTTTAAAGTGAAGGTAGCTAATTGTATCTACCATTTTAATACAATTTTTCATAATTACCTTTTCACCTTCACTCAAGAGTACTAGATCCAAGAATTCTACATGGTTACTGTTAATATTAAAGGTGAACTTGAGATTAAAATCATTTTCATGTATATGATTAATAAATTGCTCAAAATCACTTTCTTCACCATCCCACACTATAATAATGTCATCAATGTATCTTTTATATATTTTTATCTTCTTAGAATATGGATTGTTGTTATACACATGTTCCTCTTCCCACTGGCCCATTAGAATATTCGCATAACTCAGTGAGAAAACTGTGCCCATAGCAGTCCCGCAAATCTGTAAGTAAAATTGATCTAAAAATTTTAAATAATTGTGAGTTAAGATAAAACGTATTAAAATACAGATAAAATCTTTGTGGGAATCATTTAGTGTAGAATAATTTTCTAAGGTTTTCTTGCATGCTTCAATGCCTTTCTCATGTACTATAGATATATAGAGTGACTGTATGTCTATATTAATATGAAGAAGAAAATATGCAGCGCTGATAATAGATGCAATTTAATATAGAATTAATTAAAAACAATACATCATGAATAAAAACAAAAAATAAAACTGATAATTGGATCCACTGCAATGGTGAGTAGAGGTCCAAAATGCAACCTCACAATACATGCATGATATTACCCTATAGGCACTGTTTGCTGCAGCTATATAGAAAAGATGGACACTGATATAGTCTTGCAAAATGAACTTGGAATAAGGTTGTAAATCCAACAGTGGGAGAATGGTTTACCAGCTTGTATTAGATGAAACGAGGGTCCCAAAATTAGCGATGGTATCACACCCCAACGCACGGAAAGAACCTCTGGAAGATTGATTCTGGAACCAAAAATAGCATCCCAAATCCAATATGATGCTTCAGTACAGTTCATAGATGGTGTCCAATTGAAAAAGCTACCAGGTGGTAGTGAAACGCGTTGGTGTTTCTCCCTATACCAGGCACTCATTAATTGGACACCATCTATGAACTGTACTGAAGCATCATATTGGATTTGGGATGCTATTTTTGGTTCCAGCATCAATCTTCCAGAGGTTCTTTCCGTGCGTTGGATGTTCGCCGGTGTGATACCATCGCTAATTTTGGGACCCTCATTTCATCTAATACAGTTAGTTTAAATGCTGAGAAATAAAGATATATGATAACGAAGGTTTTATATATACTAGGAAAGTCGTGTTTGGTTTCGTACTGATGTGTACTCTTACAACAGAATTCCGGTACTATCGGTGTGAAGATCGCATCATGCATTCTCAACTTATGGACCGCAGAGACTACAAGCAACAAAATGTATATTTCATGAACAACTGTTAGGATGCAGCATGAGGACGGGGGGAAAGACCACCAGCTGTTAGAGGCAGGGAGAGTCTATTTGAACCAGCCTGTTAAATGCTCTGTAACAGATGCTTCTCCCCTGGGAATCAATGACATCAGCAACAAACTTCTCTATTGTCCTGTCTATTCTGGGGGGTATAAATATGTGTGCTCAAACACTGGGTTCTTAGTCTTTATGCTGAATGCTGAATGACGAGGGGTCTCTTGCTGATGCCTATCATCGGGTCCGGAAGTGCTGCGTATGTATACTGTACTTGGGTCTGTATATTTCCTTTGCATCTAATTGTGTCGGGATCAATAGCGTGTAACTGACTGTACTTTTACTTGAGTAATACTTTGTGCTTTGGAACCACATGTTCTAAGTCTGGAGTCTCTATTTACTATATGACTGCGTACACAAATTAGCGTAATTCTTAGAGGTTTATAGGTAGGATTTTAGAAGGTATAGGCAGGGGTATATAGAGGTTCTGATCCAGTATCATTAGTTGGGGGCTCATAGTAGTGAGGTCACTTAGCTACTCACACAGCACATACGGCTATCTATATCTCAGCAAAGGGTGGAGTGGCCACATGCAGGGTTTTCCTGCAACCACTTTGTGCTGAGAGATCGCTATCCATTTTTGTGTGAGCAAAGGAAGCTGACTAGAATCCAAGGACAAGAAAGGAAAAAGTCTGTTTTCCTTTATTGATAGAACGTAACGTTTAGAAGGGGTGCTGCAGTATTGAGTACGCGGTTGAGTCGCAGATTTGCGAGCAGTAAAAATGCATTTTTGCGTATGCAGCTAAACAGTCATTATACGGTTGTGTGGTAGTCACATTATTGTGTATGCGGCTGGTCGCACAATAGCGTATATGCACTTCCGAAAGCCGTTGAGGTTTACCTTTTTCAATTGTTGCCAATATCTGGGTTAACGTTTATTTTTCTGCGCAGGAAAAAGTGTGTAACAGTGAATATTTGTTGAACAAAGTTAAGGGTATCATATGACCCTTAAAGGCTAGGTGCAAGGGTTAGTCTAGCCACTCGGTAAGTAGCTTTACCATTGTATACACAGTAGCAGGTGTACATGTTGTCTTTGTTGTAGAGAGGAGCGTGGGAGTGGCTGACATATAAACTCCCATAGGTGTGGAAGTTACCTTACTAAATCTTATCTGGGTGTGGAAGTTGCCTTTTTCAAATCTTATCCAGGTGTGTGGGCGCTGCCGACTTAAATCATCCACAGGTAAGTGAAAGTATCTTGATTGTCTTTCACCAGTTTAAATCTTTATTGAAAAGCGTAGGAGTTGTCTCAGAATGGGAGCCGCGCAAACAGTAGAGATGTTAGACAATGATGTGCTGCTAATGGAGGCGCCGATCGGATTGTCTCGTTGTATTATGCATACTAAGTATGGTACTTATGCAATAAGGTATTGTGATGTATGGTTTAAAATGACGATGAAGAGTGTTAGACCGTTTCCCAGAATTGGTAGTTTTGATAAGGATGTATTAGGTAATGTCCGGGATCACATCAGTCTGATGCGCTCCCGAGAGAAAAAGGTTAAATATTTTGAATGTTTAAAACTGTGACAGCATGAAGGGGATGCGTGGCTTAAGAATGTGCAAACGACGCAAACTAGCGTTGCCAGCACATTGCCAGAAAATACATCCACGACGTTAAATTGCAATATGGGCGAGCCGCAAAATGGCGTGCACGTGCGGCAATGTAGCGTTGTGGAGAGTATTGCCAGCAGTTCATGCTCACCTCCCCCACCTTATGTGGATGGAGGTGCAAGTACAGTTACCAAAAATACCCATAAAAATGTAACAAGCAACTTGTACCCTCTCTTAAGCAACTATAAAGAAAATGTTCATGATGTGGATGATGAGCCTATTGTAATGTCTGCCATTTCCCATGCTGTGCAGATGATAGATGCTGCATCACCACAATCACAAGTGGTGCCGCCATCTCCATCGGTAACAGCAAGGGAAGTGTTAATGCCCTCTGCACCCGTAGAGGAAGTTGTTCATACCATACGTAGC
Source organism: Taudactylus pleione (assembly GCA_031769625.1). Lineage (NCBI taxonomy): Eukaryota > Metazoa > Chordata > Amphibia > Anura > Myobatrachidae > Taudactylus > Taudactylus pleione. Next base: position 4,928,442 of record JAUIMM010000516.1, on the reverse strand, counting down.
AGCAGCAGACTAAGGGCCTGATTCAGACCCACTCGCGAGCGGCTGTCCACTCGCAAGTGGGTCGATGGTGTGCACTGCGCATGCGCATGACGGAGGGAGCTCCGTCGTGTGCATGCGCGAGATGCGACGAGCGAAGGACTTTCCTTCGCTCGTTGTGTCTGATCAAAGGGGGCATGCTGTCGATGTTGATTGACAGCACGCCCCCTTTGGTGGGCGTGCCGGGGGCGTGCCTGCCAGACGGAGGCGTTCCCAAGGGAATGCCTACCGTCAGAAGCCGGCCCACTGACATCACTAGTGATGTCAGTGGGAGTGATTTTGGCTCTGATAGAGCCAAAATCACTCCTGGCCTTGCGGTTGAGAAACTCAACTGCAGGCTTCTGCTCACACTGGCGATGGTCACGATGGTCAAGACCATCGCGACTATCATCCTGCACGCTCGTATAGGCTGTGGGTGGTGACCCACAGCTATACAAGCGTCCAGGAGGACGCTTCATATTTATGGAGGTGGGCCCTGATTCAGAGCGAGCGCTCTGGTCAGACCATCCATCTCTGAATCAGGGCCTAAACCCCCAGCCAGGTAATCAGGTCAAAGGTAGCAGCTCTACCGGTCTGCATCCCATTCGGACAATAACTTCCAAATGGAAATGCAGATGCAAACGGTATAGTGCCCACGAGGGAAGTAGTAATGCATTGTCCTTGGACAAGAGAAGAACTAAATTCCATCATAAATTATTTCCCCGATCCCAAAAAGGTATTAGCCAAATGTCAAAGATTTTTGAGAAATTTGGGTAGTTCACATGAACCCACTAATAAAGATTGGTATGTGGTGTTAAGAGCCTGTCTACCACGCAATACCGACATGACAAAATTTATCACGGATTGTGTATTGGATGGTGACGTTCCCTTAACAGACCAAGTAAACCAAGGTAACATTTCCCGCATTGTGTATATTGGATATATATTTTCCAGTAGTAGTTAACTGGAACAAAATTTTCACAATTAAGCAAAAGGAGAGTGAAACTGCAGAAGATGATTGCGACCGGGCTCTGCAGGCTATCACCCAGTACACTGGGTTAGAAGATATTAAAGATAGCACTCACCACAGGGGAATGATAGTCACGGTACCTGGCTGGAGGGGAGTCACAATACACTCATAGAATCTGCCATAGAGCATGATAAAAATATCACAAAGAAGAGAGAGACCCAGAGTGAAAAACTAATGGCTGACAGTATCCAAGTTCTGGAAGGAATGACAATAACATCATAGCCAACCACCACATCTGCACCCACACACACACCTTCACCTGAACAATTACACGTCCTCACCAATCCCACACAACAGCAAGCACATCCTTACCCCACATATCATACACAACCACAGGCCTCATACTACCCACAAACTTCATACCTCCCACAATACCCTTATCCTTCACATCCTTACCCATACCCGCCATCTTTTCCTGTTGCTCAACTCCCACAACAATCCTTTCATCCAACCCGTTCAAAAATATGTTTTAATTGTCACCAAGTGGGACACGTAAGTAAGAACTGCAAAGTGAAGAACACCACACAAGAACACGAGATTCCCATGGGTTCATAGGTAACCCCAGTATCTTCTCCCAGGCCTTATATGACTGTTTACAATCTTTTCAACCTATCAGTGGATCTGTTCTAATGTAAAATGTGGATGATTTATTGTTGTATTTTAGGTCATGTTTAAATTATATTAAACTGTTGTGCTTTATCTCCCATTCATAGGACACAAGGTTGCTAAGGATAAATGGCAGCCATGCCAGGCTGAGGTCGACTACTGGGAATACTATCCAACCCAGTGGCCCAGACATTATTTAGAGCAGTAGCTATTAATAACAAGATTTAATTGCAGGAACTTGTATGCAGATACTATGGACCTCATTCAGAGTCGGTCGAAGCGGCCGCATGGTCGTACGGGAAAAGGGGACGGATATGCAAATGATTCCCTTGCAAGTTGCGTCCCTAAGTTCGGATCGGTAGCTGTCCGACCAAGGGGACCAAGCGGCCGGAATTAAAAAAAAACGCCCCCTTCTCGTACGCATTGCACGTCATCTCCGGGCATACAAGGATTAATCGAGACCATCAGGAACCATCGGAACTGGTCGTAGAGCTTAAGGTTGACCATACCCTCTCTTAAGCTCTATGATCATGTCAGTGTAAAAACCTCCCATGTCACATGTGCCATGACGCTACTTTGTTAATTATGCACTCCCATAAACCGTATGCACTCCCATAAAATGCTGTTCGTATAATTAGGCACGCCTGCGTTCGGATCTCCACTCCCCCGTTTTCAAGCACCTTCCCCTGTTACCACCCACAAACGCCTCAATCTGTCACTCAAACTACCGACCTGGCTGTGTTCAAGGAGAGAGAAATTTCTGATTGTAGCGGCTAGTTTGCGCACGCGCATTGCGAACTTTATGCATGCGCAGTATAGCGAACATCGGTGGCGTACGACCGTGCGGCCGCTTCGACCGACTCTGAATGAGGTCCTATATCCCTAGAATTATTAAAAATGATGGGGGGGACTTATTTTACAGGTGATGCTTCCAATAATATGTGTAAGGTGATGGGTAACAACACTAAGATTATCCCAGACTGTCTTTTCCTTTATTTGCCCCCCTTGGGGATACTGTTCAAACAGGCAGCCTCATGTGAAAATATGATAATGAGGTTACTGTGCAGGGTCTCACAAAGATGAATGCGAATAACAGAAATTGAAAGTGTTATTAACTAACATATTTAATGCAAGCTGTCATGATGTCAAACCTGGAGAATTTGTTATGATCCAAATTTTTTTTAGCTCAGATTGTTTGACTGATCGGTGGAAAGGTCCGTATCTGACGATACAACATCCTCAAAGGGTGGCCGAGGAAGATACGTGGCTCCATTCCACTCACTATAGGGAGGTTAACCAACCGGTGGTGATACAAGGCGGAGACAAGGCCGATAACGTGGACCTGTCGATTGCGAGCTTGTGCCGGAAGGATTAAAAAGGTGACGGTGAGATATTTGAGCTAAAGAAATGTGTAGATCAGTGCTTCCAGCAATGGAGTGGTCTGCTGTGGTCATCCTAGTTCTTTTTCTTTCCAGAGTTTTTGTCGTGATGATCTGTTTGGGGATACTCAGTGTCTGTGATGGAGGACCGATTGAGGAAATGGGAGCTGATGGCAGTGCTGATGGAGTGGAGTCAGGAGGAGTGCAATGCAAATCAGGGGAGTGTCTGACCAATCTTAGTACTGTTATTGTTAAGAGAGCTGTAATTCTGGATACTTGGGGAAGGTGTGGAGGTTTATCGTCTGAAGATTCCTGTATTTGTGAGCTTTGTCGGTCCCTAGTTGATGAGAACTGTATCCAACGGTGCCAACCTAAATATAATCCGTACTGGGGTGGGTATCCTCTAGAGGATTATCATAGCAAGGTAGGCAAAGTGTTAAATCAAACTGATTGCTGGGTGAGTTCACATGTGCCACAGGGACAGCATAACGTAGGGTTGGTGCCATTTCCGCTAAATACCACGGAAATTTTAGAATTGCAAAAAGGGAAAACATTGGATGGAAAATTTCTCTCATCCAAACCACCTAATTTCAAACTCCATCAATTCCAAGTAGATAGATCACTTTTGTGCTTAAATATAACCAACCCCAATAGACCTGGGAGTTGGGAAGTGACGGGGAATAATCAGATGATGACCTTCTCACAAAGAGCTGATAATGAGTCCATAAACCATGATCTGTTACGCTCAATTAAATCTAGTGGGAAACGTTTTAGGTACCGATATACACTGAGTTCCACCAAAGAGATTATTGGTAAGGTGCCAGATGGTTATTGTGCTAAAATAATACAGCCAGAGACTTACATGAACCAGATGGAAGACCCAGAAATAGGATTGTTTGCAAGAGGAATGTGCTTGATGATAATGATGCATACCATCCCTTATGTTCTCCCTGATAATGTATATCTTGTATGTGGAAGAAAAGCGTATAAATGGCTCTCCCCGAGTTCCAAAGGTTTGTGTTACCTGGGAAGAGTAGTCCCAGAAGTTATGACCCTCACACATGTTGAAATGCTTGGTATACATAAAAACACACCATCACCATATCTTCACACGCAATATGAACACAGAGGCAAGATAAATATGATACCTGGTGATGTGCATAAAGCCGCTCAGTTAATTAGTGAGACAACTGGCTTTCAAGTTTTAGTCGAACTGGATCCCACCAGGATCGCTCGGGGAACATTAAATTTTAGATATATTCAGGAACTTGCTAAATTGATAGATAATATCACCGAGATGTACGATGACACATTCAGGTATACAGGGAGAGAATTGCAAGTGTACAAGAAAGAACTGGTGTGACACAGGCTAGTGTTGAATTATTTAACTGCTGTTACTGGAGGGTATTGCGTAATGTTAGCCACTCAATTTGGAGAAAAATGTTGCACCTATGTCACCAATGATACCAGCGACCCCAAGGAGGTGATAGACCGGAAGATGGATGAAATTCTGCAGCTAAAATGGGAATTTCGTAAGAACCATAATGCTTCAGTGGCTGAAGTAGGGAAAAAGATAGAAAGATGGGTGTCATGGCTGAACCCAGTGAAATGGTTCTCAGGTCTAGGGGAATGGGTCCAGGAAGTGATCGCTAGCATAGGTAAATTCTTGATCCTTATACTAATTGTCATCATAATAATTGGCATATGCGTCCGGTGTGTTCCTATTGTGTTGAAGTGTGGAAAATGTAAAAATAGAGTAAAACAAAAGAATGAAATTATGATGGTAACCAGTATGAATACCGAGGTAAATACAGAACTGCATTACAACCCTGAGCTAGGAAATACCATCATTTCATGTATTATATTTAGACATGCATAGAATGTATTATTGAAATGTTATTTTTAAAACACCTCAGGTAATGTCAAGTCTCAATTCCCCTACAAGACTGCTTTTATAAGACTGGTGCATTCCCACATCTTTCACATGATCTTTCAAGATCCGCGGTGTGCGTATAATAGTAGTTTTATGTCCCCACCCAGAGACACATTATTGATGGATTAAGAACCACCTTGTGCCATCCCATAATAACACTAAATAATATGTAAATTTAAGCCTAAGACAAAATTCCGATAACAGATTGTGATAGCATGTTGTTTGCTACCAAAGGATGGACTGTCGAAGCTGGATAATTAGCTCGCAGCGACGCCATCTTGCGACTGGCTGGAAGACGCCATTTTAGGAAATTAGATCGTAAGACGCCATTTTGCGAATGGCCGCCTAAGCGCCATTTTAGATAAACACACTTTATTACATGTGGCGATATTACTATTAGCAACATGCGATTGCATCTTTTCACCATTTCTCATACACACATTAATACACACAATTGCGCTGTTAACTAGTCGCATATTAGCGAATGCATAGGACTGTATTAAACCGCTGTTTTATTAGCTTTATGCACACGCATCTGCCCCAAGTTAACTAGCTTCTTTATATCAAACCCCAAATACTCACACATTACATATTCACATATAAGGTTTAATAAGCTTTAAAGTATATGATTTAAGTTGGTTCAGTTAGTTTAAATGCTGAGAAAAAAAGATATATGATAACGAAGGTTTTATATATACTAGGAAAGTCGTGTTTGGTTTCGTACTGATGCGTACTCTTACAACAGAATTCCGGTACTATCGGTGTGAAGATCGCATCATGCATTCTCAACTTATGGACCGCAGAGACTACAAGCAACAAAATGTATATTTCATGAACAACTGTTAGGATGCAGCATGAGGGCGGGGGGTGGGGGAAAGACCCCCAGCTGTTAGAGGCAGGCAGAGTCTATTTGAACCAGCCTGTTAAATGCTCTGTAACAGATGCTTCTCCCCTGGGAACCAATGACATCAGCAACAAACTTCTCTATTGTCCTGTCTATTCTGGGGGGGTATAAATATGTGTGCTCAAACGTTGGGTTCTTAGTCTTCATGCTGAATGCTGAATGACGAGGGGTCTCTTGATGATGCCTATCATCAGGTCCGGAAGCGCTGCGTATGTATACTGTACTTGGGTCTGTATATTTCCTTTGCGTCTAATTGTGTCTGGATCAATAGCATGTAACTGACTGTACTTTTAGTTGAATCATACTTTGTGCTTTGGAACCACATGTTCTAAGTCTGGTGTCTCTATTTACTGTATGACTGCGTATGCAAATTAGCATCATTCTTAGAGGTTTATAGGTAGGATTTTAGAAGGTATAGGCAGGGGTATATAGAGGTTCTGATCCAGTATCATTAGTTCTTATGTTAGTTTTTGTTTTTGACATTTATATTTTTGTATATTAAAAACATAGTCCTTCTGGTATGGGTATGCACCCAGCTCAATAAAGGGGAGGCGGCACTGCAATCAGATGAAAAAAGTCAATGTGTATTAATAATGTAACAGCATGATAACATCCATCTGTCAACGTTTCAAGGCTCAAGGCCTTTTCATCAGGACATACAAAGGAAGACAAAATTGTGAAACTGTCCTACCTTAAGTAGAAAAAGGAAAAGTGCTGGAAGAATCTCCTCTCCATTTACGGAGCCACGAGACACGAGCGTCTGCCGGAAGTGGGGAACTCACCAAACGGGACACAGCCGTGTCGTTGCCAAGCAACCCAAGACGCAACCTCCTCTAGGACCCGCGGGCAGCCAACAACTCCCCGAGATGCCCCTATTGGATACTGCGTCAATGGTGTCAGCATCCCCCAGTCGCGACGCATCTGTGCAGTTGCCCAGCAACCAGCAGTTTACTGTGTCACCGGCTGCTGGAGAAAATAGAGAAAGTGAAACAAATTTAAGAGAAGTGTGAGGAGATAGTGCAGATGAAAGAATAAAATGTGAATAGAAATGCAGGAGTGAAAAGAAAACAGCAAAGAGAGCTAAGAAGTGCAAAAACTATGATAAAATATATGTGAAAATATACATACAATAAAACTAGAATCTGCTAACCACTAAATACCATATACAGGAATATATCAATGAATACCTGTGGCACTTGCTATGTGCCAAAAACACGTAATGTAGCTAATACTAATTGTTAAAGGAAAACCAGAAACAAAAAAGGAACCTGATATCAAAGACTCCCCTCAACCACATAAACTATAAAAACACATTCAACATGTTTTTTTCATTAAGTCCCCTCGGAGCAATAGTGTCTAAATGATGAATCCAACGAGCCTCACACTGGTTCAAGCGTTTTGCTCTATCTCCACCTCAAATATCAATCGGAATATAATCGATAATTTTATATTTGAGGCTGGCTAGCGTATGATTAGCCAACCGAAAATGGCGAGCCACAGGTTGTTCAACCTCTTTACCACCCAAAGCCGCTTGGATGGAGGATCGATGTAGAGCTGCTCGTTGCCTAAACGTGCGGGTAGTCTGTCCAACATAATAAAGCCCACAGGGGCAAATGATTATGTAAATGATAAACGTAGATGTACACGTAAGTACGTGTCGTATAGGGAACTTGCGACCACTGTGCGGATGTTTGAAGTATGGTCCTGGTTCCAAATATCTGCATGTAGTGCAAGAGATGCCTCTGTAACATCCTGGTTTCTTTTTCTGAATCACGATACCTGGCTCTGGAGATGGAGTGACAACATACGTTCTCATAAGTAAAGCTTTGAGATTTTTACCTCTAGAATAGGCCGGCATAAGGGTTGTATGCTTAAATGTCGAAAGGTCACTGTCACTTGTCACAATCGGCCATAGTTTCTTAGAGGATTGCTTGACAATAGAGCTTGTGGTAGAAAATTCCGAAATAAATGGAATTTTGTTAACCACTTTATGTTTAGAGGCAGCCTCTAACAACTCTGTTCTAGGCATCGCCAACACCTCTTGTTTGCTAGCCAGCAATTCATTCACAGGGTAACCACGACTCGTGAATTTATCCACTAACTCGTCTAGACAGCCGTCTAGTACTAAAGGATCACTGGTAATTCTGGCGGCATGCATGAATTGGGAACGAGGTAAAGATTTCTTCAAATATGAAGGGTGACAACTGCTATGATGCAGAACAGTGTTCCGGTCAGTGGGTTTGTTATAGAGATTAGTTGTAATGATGCCATTCAAAACTGAAACTGCCACATCTAGGTAGTGGATCTCTTTGCTGCTGTAATCCAGAGTAAACTTGATAGGGCTGTCCAATGAATTGATGGAGGACACCAGACTACACAATGCGTTCTCTGTACCTGACCAAATTAAGAACAAATCATCTATGTACCTCGTGTACATTATAATTTGACTGCTTGTGTGGACATCAGAAAAGAAAAATTGTGCTTCACATTCAAACATAAAAATGTTTGCGAAAGACGGGGCCACGCAAGACCCCATTGCGCAGCCCGTCTGTTGTAGATAAAACCGTCCATTATGCAAAAAATTATTTCTAATTAACGTGAGTTCAAGTAATTTGATAAATAAGTCGATGTCTAACCTGTTGAATTGATTGTTTATCAAGAATCTCCGCATGACAGCTAGACCCTCTTGGTGGGGAATAACTGTGTATAAACTCTTCACGTCAAGAGTGCACAAAATGATATTAGTGGGAAGAGTTTCTAGATTTTGTAATTTAAGTAAGAATTGAGTAGTATCTTTTAAAAAAGTATTCTGTAACATAAACAACGGCTGAACCATATACTTATAAAACATACCACACTGTGGAAGCAAGTTTTTCTGCTCCAAAAAGGTTGCAGCTATCTGGTCAGCTATTCACTGGGTGAAATCTGGCTGAAAGTTAAGACTGCTGTGGAAACTGATTGGTTCCTTAAATGCTTAATATACAAGCATATTCATGGTACGCGCATATGAATATATTTGTATCTAATTTAAGTTGACACTAACTACTACACTATCAGGCGCTTGTCCTTGTCCCCCTTTTTCTTCCTAGATTACCCAATTTACCAGTCACTATTTTCAAGGCCTAAAGCGGCCACATGATTTATATCTATAAAAGGAGCATAGTGGGAGTAATCATTTAAAGAAGATAAAGATTTTCTTACCAGTACAAACCACCATTAAGACTGAACTAATCTGAGGAGCAGCACCATAGATCTACTTTCTTTTATATATATATATATATATATATACTACACCGGTTGATGCAGCACTCCTGTCGCAGAATAATCACAGATACGTCAACGTAATAGACAACGTTTCAGTGCCCTTTTATTAATATTTGTGGCACTTTCATCAGGTCTGACAAACACAAACAACATCTCACCTTAAATACACCATGTGGGCGCCATCTGCCGAGCACGGGACCTGCCACCCGGTCAGCGGCGCTATGCGTGTGACGTCATTGTGAAAGCGACTAATGCTTCACCAGCCAAACGTCATAAGTGTGTTCCCATCACCATAACAACAATAAAAACAATCACTGCTCGATAGAAGCGTAATATATAACAGCATAATATATAACATATTTATGCTCCTATATCAAATAAATGGACTGACTGTAAGGCATAGGGTGAATATACATTCATAGGAAATCCCCTATCAACATTACAGTATATAAATTGTATTATAGCATACCTTAATGACATAACCTACATCATTACAACATTACCATATTACTTAGCCATCATCCTTAATATAATAAAGGCTATACGGGACTCAATAATGAACTATATATAACTATCATAGGTACCTATCAAAATAGTATTACTCGATATCCTGCAGATCACATACAGGCCCTCTGAATACTATACATATAAGGAATATTAAGTACCATCATAAATTAGTATTATAACATATAGTATTAACATACAGCTGCAAAATAAGTCAAAATGGTGTCAAGGGAACTCGACTAACCTATAAGACTAAAGTATAGCTGATATTAAAAATACTCATATTATAATAAACTAAACAAGACTAGAAAGACCCAGATGCTCATTTAACCCCTTAGGGGCCAATGTGCCTAATCTATGAATCCATGCTGTTTCACAATGCAATAGTTGTAATGGACGATTGCCACCTCTGATCGAACTTGGAATATGATCAATCATACGGTAGCACAATGACGCTAAGGGGTGTGAATTTTGGGAAAAATGCCTAGCTACTGGCTGCTCGCTAGTGCCACTCAGAATCGCTGTTCTTATGGCAGATCGTGTGCTGCCATCCTCTCCTTAAAAGCACGTTCAGTCTTACCAATGTATGATAAGCCACATGGGCATAAAATTTGATAAACTACATACTTAGTATTACATGTAAGATGATGTCTTATCTTATATGCTTTTCCTGTAAGAGGATGGTAGAACGTATCGCCTGGTAATAGATATCTGCAGGTTGTACACGTACATTTAATACAGCCCTTTCTCATATTCAAAAAATTTGTGTCGCTATTGTTTTTTTGGGTAATATCTGTTTTTACCAAAATATCTCTTAGGTTCCGATTGCGTGTGTAGCAAGATATTAGTTTAGTATCTTGGAGATTGATTTCCTTATCTGTTTGAATAATTGGCCATAATTTCTTGCCAATTGTGTTAATTTCCTTACTTGCTGGATTATATTCCGTGATCCACGGAATCATAGGTTTTTTATGGGTAATATTCTTTCTAGAAAGTAATATGTACCTAGTTAAACTCATATCCTTAACCTTAGCCTGGCGCAATAAACTCAATTTATAACCTCTGGCCAAAAACTTGATTATCAAATCATCAATTTGTGCCTCTGCTATAATTGGGTCAGATGTGATCCACCTGATGCGGAGCATCTGAGAATAGGGTAATCCATCTATTAAGACTTTTACACGCATACTTTAGCAAGATGCCAGTTAAGTGATTAAAAATTTACCTATCCATAGACATAATTTAAATGCGGATGAAAGACATGCACTTATGGAATTATCTAAGAAGGACAATCTGAAATTTCGTCCAGCCGACTAGGGAGGAGCCCTTGTAATACAGGACATTTCCACTTACAGGGAAGAAATTTGTAGACAGCTATCAGATACATGCACAAAAACAGACAAATCTCAGGTGCACAACTCCAAATTATTAATAATATATAAATGCAATACAATTTTGCAATCAATAGAGGTTTTTAGCATAATCTTGGCCAAGGTTATGGGCCTACCCACCATATCCAGGTAACCTCTGTAGGGTAGGTCGTAGTAGTATATTATTAATAATTTGGAGTTGTGCACCTGAGATTTGTCTGTTTTTTGCCTGCAATTTGTCTCATCAGGTAGCACCTCCCATTATATATATATTCAGGGTGTGCAGTCCAGAAATCTTTCCCATATACTCTATTTAATGTGCTTTATTGCACACCTGAGGGAAAGGAGATGCCCTCAGTCTGGATTAGCACCCCTACCTTATTGGTTTAAAAGCATGGAGTCTTGTAATGAATATGCACACAAGTAATAGGCACAATTCTAGGTAAGTCCTACAAGTTTTATATACTGTAATGCAACTTTGGTTCATTTTTGGGGCGTGGGTCCCCCTGGATTGCCTTTGTTGATCTGTTTCAGGGCACCGCATTATAACACATTTTTCTTTTATAACACATTTTAACCCTTCACTGTTTGTTTATTATATATGTACCTCACTTTTTATTTTCATTCTTTATATGCGGCCAGGAGGCCGCTAAAAAAAAACAGAGGGCCGGCCCTGATTCAGAGCGAGCGCTCTGTCAGAGCATCCAGCTCTGAATCAGGGCCTCAATCTCCAAGATACTAAACTAATGCATTGCTACATGCGCAATTGGAACCTAAGAGATATTTTGGTAAAAACAGATATTACCCAAAAAACCAATAGCAACACAAATTTTTTGAATATGAGAAAGGGCTGTATTAAATGTACGTGTACAACCTGCAGATATCTATTACCAGGCAATACGTTCTACCATCCTCTTACAGGAAAAGCATATAAGATAAGACATCGTCTTACATGTAATACTAAGTATGTAGTTTATCAAATGTTATGCCCATGTGGCTTATCATACATTGGTAAGACTGAACGTGCTTTTAAGGAGAGGATGGCAGCACACCGATCTGCCATAAGAACAGCGATTCTGAGTGGCACTAGCGAGCAGCCAGCAGCTAGGCATTTTTCCCAAAATTCACACCCCTTACCGTATGATTGATCATATTCCAAGTTCGATCAGAGGTGGCAATTGTCCATTACAACTATTGCATTGTGAAACAGCATGGATTCATAGATTAGGCACATTGGCCCCTAAGGGGTTAAATGAGCATCTGGGTCTTTCCAGTCTTGTTTAGATTATTATAATATGAGTATTTTTAATATCAGCTATACTTTAGTCTTATAGGTTAGTCGAGTTCCCTTGACACCATTTTGACTTATTTTGCAGCTGTATGTTAATACTATATGTTATAATACTAATTTATGATGGTTCTTAATATTCCTTATATGTATAGTATTCAGAGGGCCTGTACGTGATCTGCAGGATATCGTGTAGTACTATTTTGATAGGTACCTATGATAGTTATATATAGTTCATTATTGAGTCCCGTATAGCCTTTATTATATTAAGGATGATGGCTAAGTAATATTGTAATGTTGTAATGATGTAGGTTATGTCATTAAGGTATGCTATAGTGCAATTTATATACTGTAATGTTGATAGGGGATTTCCTATGAATGTATATTCACCCTATGCCTTACAGTCAGTCCATTTATTTGATATAGGAGCATAAATATGTTATATATTATGCTGTTATATATTACGCTTCTATCGAGCAGTGATTGTTTTTATTGTTGTTATGGTGATGGGAACACACTTATGACGTTTGGCTGGTGAAGCATTAGTCGCTGTCACAGTGATGTCACACGCATAGCGCCGTTGACCGGGTGTTAGGTCCCGTGCTCGGCAGATGGCGCCCACACGGTGCATTTAAGGTGAGATGTTGTTTGTGTTTGTCAGACCTGATGTAAGTGCCACAAATATTAATAAAAGGGCACTGAAACGTTGTCTATTACGTTGACGTATCTGTGATTATTCTGCGCCAGGAGTGCTGCAATAACTGGTGTAGTATGCTATTTATTCACTTGCGGGCACCTGGCCTATTTATGCTATAAAGGGAGAGCCGGACCTCTGCATATGGTATATATATATATATATATATATATATTTATATACACACTATTTGTTGTTTAATGAAATTAACATTTCTAATTGCCCAATTATATCCAGGTATATAGAGCCCGGAAATGCATGGGAACGCATAAATTATAGTATCCATTCACTTGTGGAACAAGCTTTGAAGCTCGAGTGGTACCCGGAAATAGTCCATTGAAACGCATGGAGGTCATTACCCATGCATACCAGATGCCCAGCGAGGATGCTGGAGTGGAGGTTATCCATAAAGTTGTTTGAATATGACCTTGAATATGACCTTTCAAAAACGAGGCTTGGATTGACATCCACAGCGCATTTCTGCAGCACCAGTTTCCGTGATAAAAACCCGGATGAGTCTGATTGTATAGCTACACTTCTGAGGAAGCCGCTGAGCATTAAGGAGGTGGAGAAATGCGTAAGTGACTGTACTATTCACAAAACCAGCTGGTTGTTTCTGCTTATATATATCCCGGGAGAATCATGAGTACAGGCTTTTTTTAAAAAAGCAGAGGACTGAACCTTTTCGGCTCCTGGTTATCTACGGATGTGGACTAAAGTTTTGCTGCATGCTGACTGACGTTTTACTAACAATATGGGCATAAACTAACAATGGTTTTGCAATAACAGAGTATAAACCTGAGATGTGTACATGCCTGTTGGATTTTTGCTAAATCTCACTGGCAAAAACTAATGAAGTACTGTATATGCAATACTACACAAAATGATTGCTGCTTTTCTTCTTAAATACTAACTGCCTGCATGCTTTACTACTAACCTAAGCAACAAAAAGCCATATATTATTGCTGGAGCTTTGATTATACCATATCTCCAAAGTGCAGGGGATATAAGCAGCATATGTGTGCGAAGGATATAAAACGCCCCCGTATCCATTGATGAATATCAATTTACAGATCTGTATTGATTTTTTATTGTTTTTTACATGGTGTTGTTATAATTAAGTGGATATACCAGCCGGTTTCTATATTTTGATTTTTAATCTGTACACATATTTGTTCTATATAATGTACTTTTTATAATTTTGTGATTCATGTTGATTATATTTTTCACTATATATTGTATTAAATTATTTTTGTCTACCAGGGCTGTCTCTACTTCTGTATACTCACCTCACATTAGTCCTTTGTGTGACAGCACTGGTAGAGGAAGAAAAGGTATACTAAAAGGTTGATTTTGTTTTTTTTGTGTATTTATAGGTGATTTTAAGTCGATTTTGCAAATCAGGGATTTACTAAAGGCAACTTTAAAATTCGATTATAAAACCGAATATAGACAAAAATCAACCATTTATTCATTTAGTGACAGTCGGATTGGAAATCAACTAAAACTCTTCTTCAAATCCGACTTTAAAAGCACCCAAATAATACACCTGCCTGAGGCAGACAAGTTTGGGAGAAGATTGCACAGATCATTATGATCTGTGCATGCTCCTTATGATTAAAATAGCCTAAAGAGTTAAATATTAAAAATAAAAATGGTGTGGGGTCCCACCCTAGACAGCTCCTTCATTATAGTGTATGGAGATGCCCGCCATTGACCTTAGCTTTTTTATGGTGGCATTGTGCATTGCCTGCTGCATGTCCGTGTGGCCTAGGACTTTTATTTTATTTTATCAAAACAAAGGACTAGTGGCGTCACTATGGGGGTGCCGGGGGTGCGGGTGACACCAAAATTTCAGCTCCTCCTAAGTGACCAGAGCCGGGGGCTGCAGTGTGACATTCTCCTGCAGCACTCGGCTCCTGTCACAGAGGAGGAGCCGACAGTGCAGGCACTAGTCTCCAGGGGGAAGTCCAGTGAGGCTACGTCCCTCTATATTAGGTCACACCCCTTTTTGCATGCAGACGGCTCCGCCTCGTGGGGGGATATGAGGTGAGCACCGGTGTCACCAGACCCGGTGATGCCTCTGCCTAGGACATCTATTTATAGAAGAAGACAACCTCCTTCAGGGAGTAGGTAAGTACTGTATGTAGTGTGATTGTGAATGGGTGAGTGAATTTATGTGTAATAAACATTTACAATATTTGGTGCATGTGTAGTGTGGTTTGTTTAATATTTTCTTCACAGTGGGGGTACAGGTAGTTCTAAAAGAGCCAAAGGGCAGGCTTGCTGGTACCTATAGTTCCACTGTGAAACACAATGTTACTTGTTCATTTAACTCATTACCCCTACATTCACTGGCACCACCGTGCTGTGTGTCTGGTTAATGGAAAATAGTGGGAACCCCATGCTGTTTTTTCCCAACGATTTTCAATGGCCAGAACAGGCTAACTGGTACAGAGCTGGTTATGGGTTATTGGGGCTGGTTATGGGTTATTCTTTTAAAACTGTTTTACCTCTCTTAACCCTTAATCACTATGATCTGTACATGCTTCTTTTTTCAGATGAGTTGATATTCGATTTTTAAGACCTATTTGGATTTGGTTTTGAACAGAAAGTACAAACTGGATGCATTTACACCTGCCAAAATCGACTCACAACGCATTTAAAATCAACTTCAGAATCTAATGTTAGGGAATGAGAGTTTTTGGCAGTGCATTACATAGTCGATTTTGAATCAATTACAGTTGATTTAAATAGACATAAAAATCAACCTCAAAATTCAACCTTTAGTAAATATACCCCTTTGTTGAAGCATACCACACTGACACAAGTCCTCATCTCCTCACCCCAGTCATGCTTTAGGCTAATCTCATAAGACTGTAACCAGAGGTGTATAGAGGAGGGGGCTGTTATGCACTCCCCGTCCGAGGCCCCCTCCTCTATCCCTAGCTGCAGTCAGCGAACTGACAGCAGCAGTAGACTGTGCCCGGAGTATACTGTGCATGCACAGGTCACCAGAGAAATGGTTGCGGCTGCCATTTTCCAGGCATTTTGTGTAGCGCTACTCCGTGGGACGTGAGAGGTAAGTATGAAAAAAAGGATGGGTTCAGGGTGTGCATTGCGGGCCCCCCTGGACCCAAGGGCCCATGTGCACAGCACACCATGCACCCATTATAAATACGCCCCTGACTGTAACACTAAAATTAAATAAACTGTTCTCATATGAAAAATAGTTTTACATATGGACTGTACAGTAAGCAGATCTGATCTATTTTATTGTAATGGGTGGTTCTAATGAGGTTGAAGGTTGTATCATGATGTGACGGTTATTCTTTATCGCAGTGAGCGAGTAATAACAAGGTGTGTTTGATGATTTTTGGAATTTTTTTTATCTTCCTACTTACTTTCTGAACAGACTCCTATTGTAATAGATATGGGTGACATCTACTGCCATGCTTATAATGAAACTTTAATTCTAAATCTAAACCCAACCTAAAATTCAATATTCTCATCTTGCCAGAACGAGAGGTTTGGTTGTGCAGAACTGTGCAGTTCTTATCACAGAGACAGGAACCTTCTTCACTGCAGTTCAGTGCTATGAAGCACTGGTGCATTCAGTACATGCAGAGTGCCCACCAACCACAGAACACAAGACACAAGCCAAATGCTCCATGTCTCCACAATAGAATCTTGCACTATCTCAATCATACTGCTGACCATTCTTATATCTCAAATCCTCAACTGTGTAATGATTAAATACCTTTCAGTCTTCACTGCTTTTTGTACTTTAGCGTTTAGTAAGATGTTTTGGTCAAAATATATTTTCCAACACCAAGAAACATTTGAAAATATAAATATCCTTTTATAGTGACTATTGTTAAACAATGTAGCATATATTACACAAAACAATGTATTTGATTATGCCTTTATGGCTAAAATATACATTTTGCAGATACAACCCCACACCAAATTTTGGGCCTGATTCAGCAAGGATTGCTGATACGATCACCGCTGCAATCGCACACGCAGTTCTGCTGCGAAAGTATGCTTATAATTTAAATCGCAAAGCGCTCGCACGGACAACATGCAGACCCTAACTCCCCCTCTTGCACATCCGTAATACGTTGCAATCCAGCCAAATCATCGAATTATATCGGAGCCATTCTCACATTTAAGGCAGGTCTGACCCTACCACTAAAGTGCTAACTTTCCTGCATGCAGTGAGTACACAAGCTGTGTATGCCATCACAGTGGATAATTTATGCACGCCCCTTCAAAGGCATTCAAATGCACTGGCACACCTGCATTTCTCTGACCACCCCCGTCACCACCCCAAATGGTGCTTCCTGTCAATCACTCTGCAATGGGTCTGCGTACTCACTGCGATTGCAGTCCCGATCGCAGTGAGACATTCGCGCACGTGCACTGCGATGCATACACATGCGCAGTACGCAACAACCGACTGTCTGTGTGCGCTTCAGCAGTTGCGATCTTTGCTGAATCAGGCCCTTTGTTAGATACTGAATGATAGTTCAGATTACTAATGGAAATCTGAAGTTTACTTTTGATTCTCCAACCCTAAAAGATGTTCAAATATCTGACCAGGCAGAAGGACTAAGTGAAATAATGCAGTATCTCCAGACTCTACCTACCAAGCAAGACTTCTTACTCTGACCAAATGAGGCCAAAAGATCTGAAGTCTCTTCCATCCAATCTGAAATATTTTTCATAGTAGTAGATTTATGTCCCTTGAAGAGATCAAGGACATTACTGTAACTCTAAAATAGGGATGTGCAGGCTCGGATAGGTTCGAGTTTGCACGTGGAGTTCGGATTTTTCCCTCCAAAAAAACGGAACTCAGAACGAGGCAAAACGTCATCTTACATGGACGAACATCATCATTCCTGGTCTTTTGTCCAGGAATGATGATGTTCGTCCATGTAAGATGACGTTTTGCCTCGTTCTGAGTTCCGTTTTTTTGGAGGGAAAAATCCGAACTCCACGTGCAAACTCGAACCTATCCGAGCCTGCACATCCCTACTCTAAAATATGAAAACTGGTCCTTCCACCAGAGGTGTAGCATGGAACCATGGTGCCCCAAGTATGCCCTCCCCTCCTCCCCTCCTTAATGAATTTTGCTAAAGTGGCCAGCATATCAGGCCAATTTAGGAAATACAACATTTTCTGCTACATAATAGATAATAGATGTATGAATTCATGTTTTCATTATTTTTATATTTGCTCCCCGTCTCCCCCCTTCCTGCTGGCAACTTGGCAAGTCCTGCTATTAGCATCCAGTCATCATGATTATGAATCATGATGACACTGTCACTCATTGACTGCTGTAGTAATGATTCAGAAAGCGCTAAAAGTAGTTATTCTATGAGTTTACAAAATATACATGTATACTGGATCTGTAGGTGTATATACAGTTAAATCGACACACATAAATTGCACACTTAAGATGTTTATAGCCCCTTTGTGTTAATCTCTGGTGATTTCTCCTCCCATGTTACGGCAGATAAATGTGGAAGTACCTGTCCCTACCTTAGACGCGGTCAGTCTGAATAGCCAGTGTCTCTCCTTCTGTTGTTTGCTGAGAATGCTGAGACTGGAGTGACAGCTCCTAGATGTTGGTTCTCAGGCAGCTCTGTATCCCGAATGGCACTGGGGAGTCTCCACAGGAGATTTAGATGTTATAAATCACTTAGGTTGAAATGTGTGTAAAAACACTGCCTACATCTTTGCCTGCTGCCCCCTGCATGAGGATCATGCCCCAGTCCTCCCTTCATGCTGGCAACTTGGCAAGCCCCACCCCCAGCATCCAAGTTGGATGAAGAGCGCTCAGCTCTGTCTCTATCCCTTGCTGAGAGCTGGCGGACACTGCCACGGTTCTCTCCAGGAGGTCTGACCTCCAACATGCACTATTGGTTGCTGCTATTTCCTATGTGGTTAAAGGACCTCTGTGATGTATCCACCACGTGACCGCTGCAGGAGGCTGGACCGCTCCTGCGTTACCATCCACTAGGGCATAGAGGGGGAATAAATATATGTGGCAAGCACAGCGAGCCACCATGCCCGAAGCGTGGTGAGCACAGCGAGCCCGCGAGAGGACACTTTTTGTCCCCCGTTAGCATCCCCGCCCCTCCCCTTTCAGGCCGGGTCACGTGGGTGTGACGTCACAGGTCCATCAGCCTTGTATAGTCTAGACCTAACCATGCACTATTCCGCATGCACGTTCTCTCCACGCATCTTTCTCCATTGGCATCTATTCCGCATGGACGTGCCCCTGAGACTCTCTGACATGAGGAAGTCACACAAGGCTCCATGAGTGCCCTGGTGCCTTGTACCATCACCGCTTACCCTAATGAGTATACTACTACCTAGCTGGAGGGTAATGTGCCCACACTAGGGAGGGGTGTATTGAATCCGCACAGGAGACATTAATTTAAGTACCAATATAAGATTAACCTCATAGTTTTTTAATATATGGAGATTATACTTAAACCCAGTCTATCAGTGGTTGGTGGTGCACCACTGGAAAGTACAGTATACTTATACAGTGGGTGTTGAAATATCCACACTACCTGGTGAACTACAATGCCCAGCATACCTTATACGCTTAAGGCTGCATATGGCACTACAACCTGTACCTGTTTAACCTTGCGTCTAATGTCACCTGTCTCCACCTGGTAAAACTTTTGACCTTGTTAAGGTGCCTGTTGTGTGGACTAATCGCCACTCGCACAACCACTGTGCATCCAGCACACTTCAATACACAGCCAAGTATTTCAGTACTCTCCTATTATCTTATGGGCCCTGAGTACTGATGGGTCAACTCAGCTTATAATCCAGTCATCATAGTTATGGATCATGATGACACTCTCACTCACTGACTGCTGCACATGCAGTCTGCTAGTCGTAGCTGCCTGCTTCTCTGGCTGCTGCCCCCGCACTATAGTGCCCCACCCCTTTCCTGCTAGCAACTTTGCAAAGCCCACTCCCAGCATAATAGATCATAGCAGTGTCAGTCACGCAGACTGACTGCTGCTGTTATTGTGTTTCACTTTTCTGAAAAGTAGCACGACCTGCCAGAGCCGTAACTACACTTTTTGGTGCCCTGGGCCAGAAAGAGCAATGGCAACCCCCCCACCCCTATTCTTCAAATAAAAACATAAGGCGCGAGCCGTAAAAAGGGTGTGGCTACATGGTGAAGAGGCATGACATATCTGATTTGTCTTGTACAATGATGAAGGGGTACTGTTATCCAGGTATAACTGCCAAATTTAGAGTGAATTCAATGGTTGCAGTGATGATACAGGTTGAGTCTCCCATATCCAAAATGCCTGGGACCAGAAGTATTTTGGATATCAGATTTTTCCAGAATATATACATAATGAGATATTTTGGGAATAGGAGCCATACACAGAATACATTTACGTTTCACATACACCTTATACACACAGCCTGAAGGTTATTTCATATAATATTTTTAATAATTTTGTGTTTAATAATTTTGTGTATCAAAGTTTGTGTACATACATGAAATTCATTTATGTTTCATATACACCTTATACACACATTCTGAAGGTAATTTTATACAATATTTTTAATCATTCAGAATATTTGGATATGGGAGGGCACTGGTGAAGCTGAACCTGCAGCAGGATGTATAGAAAGAGTGCTACTTGTAGTGTATATGCATCAAATATCAGCGGCGAGGATGTCCATTGTGGGGCAGATACCACGTGTAAGGTGCCTGACTGCTATGTGAGAGGTGATAGGATTGAGTCTTGGGTATGACCGTATTTTAAAATGTGTATGTTAAATAAAAGCGGTTGTGACTGGAGGTGCTTTGGGAGATGGCCAGACGGAGAGGGAGTCAGCCAGGGAGGAAATAGAAGAGACCAGGAGATGCCTGAGATAAAAAAAAGAGGAAGCTACAAGTGGGATCGATTATAAACAGAAATTTGAACGGCACCACCGAACAGTCCCCCTGTCCAGTGGTGCCCTGTGCTGTGGCACATGTCGCACCACCCTAATTCCAGCCCTGTGACCTCCTCCGTGATAATTCCGGCAGGACAGCGTCAGAGTCTCTGACCTGACACCACAGCTGGGATTACACTGACAGCCAGTGTTTCCACTTACAGATATTTTGCCTGGTTACAAGGAAATCTGCTGATGTTTAAGTATAGTTTTTCCACTTTCATCTTATTTCACTGATTACAGGGAAATTTGATTCTTGAAATGCTTTTAAATTGGATAAAATTATCTTTTCAGTTTTTAATTTTTGTTTTCTGTAGTTAGTTTTGATCGCTTTTATGTTGTGTCCTTACCACAGCATTCTAAGTACACATTTTCACAGGGAATGTACAGGAAATTTGACGAGGAAACCTGGAAAAAAACAGGTAGAGACCAGGAAATCTGAAAATGTGAAAGTGGAAACTTTACTGTTAGTAGTCAGTGTCTGTGAAGTGTGATGCACACTGCCAGCCATGGCCCATGTCCCCCGGACTCTGGACAGTGCCCTCCATTGCTGCATCACTTCCCTTCACCCCTGCCTCTCACAGTTCCTACAACTTAAAGGAATGCACTGGAGATGCAATGACCTTTAAATTTGAGGTTGACGGAATAATATTCCAAATTCATGGTATCCTAGAAGATATATCTGGGGTGGGGATTAAAGATGCATTAAGAAAAATATTTAACAAGGTTCTTGACCAGGACCTGAGTTCTGATTATTAATTTCGAAATGGCCCACCAGTCTACAAGCGGAAAGACCTTGAGACAGTATTTGTCATTTGCACTATTTTAAGCACAAGGAAGTGATTCTGAAAAATACTTTTTACCTTGATGGAATTGACTTTGAAAGTCACAGAATCCAAGCCTGTCAAAATCTTTCCTGTTCTACCATGCAACTACATATAAAAGATATTAAATACCATTGGCATATCCCCTTTAATCTACAGGCTACACATAATGACAAACAAGACTTCCTCTGATGGCTGTATGAATTGATTACTTTTTGCAGTACTCTATATCAGTGTTTCTCAAACAGTGTATGCTCTTAAGGAAATCCTCAGGATAAGTGGGACCACATGTAGATGTACTGTGTTAGTCAATTAACAAACTTGTTCTCCAGTAAGATGAACTGGAAAACATACACTGTATTAGATCCGTGAGGACTGGGTTTGAGAAACACTGTTCTAGAGCTTCCTACCATCTCTCTCTCCATTGGCAGGCCTTGTTCTCTCTTCTGGACCCTCCATCTTTCCCACAACAGGTATTGCAAAAAGTTTCCAACATGGCACCTCATGGACTAGGACACCCTGTCAATTACTGATCCCATAAATGCCTCACCGGGAATAATATACAAATACTCAAATCAGTTTATAAGCTGAAACAGGTGGATGAATGGGAGTAATCTAGACAAGAGTAATACACTAAATATTTATCACCACACAACAATAAGCTACTAAGAAAATGGACCACTCTTAAGCAGAAGCGTGGAAGGACAAATTTGCTTTATCAGATGCTGACCAACTCATCAATTTCCAGATTACAAGTTTCCTTTCACACTGGGGCTTGACTTTCCCCTTCATTAAAGAACCAACCTTTTTTGAAACTTTATATATCTCAAATAATTATTCCAAACATATTTTCTCAACCATATTTAAAATACTGATCAAAAACCTTTGCAGGAACCCTCCTGGAATCACTAGAGTATGAGAAACCGATTTACAAACAGTTGGTCAATACTTTTCAAAAATTACATAGCTGTTCATATAGTGTCCCTGTACTGGAAACTCAGTTTAAAGTTTTATATAGATGGTATGTAAAATTTATCATGGGGTTTCAGATAGCTAGTGGAGATGTGAGAGGGCCCTTGGATCACCATTTCACATATAGTTGACAGCTCCACATATAACCTCTTAATGGCATACCATAATTAACACAGCAGAAAAGATTATAGGAGGGGAAAAACCTAAAGACCCAGATATTTTGCTTTTAAATATATATTAACCATACCTATTTCAAAATATAAGCCTTATTATGACACTTAAGGAATGTGGCCATAGCACTGGAATAAATTTTCCACTCCTTTTATAGAAGAATGTATCCACCGTGTAGTTTATTATATAGATATGGATGATATAACATTATCAATACAAGTTCATAAACAATACTTTATTAATTTATGGTACCCATGTCTTGAATTTAAGGATGCACAGCCTTTTCAACCCCGGTTAGAGCCTTGAGGGGACGAGAAATAAATATATATAACCTGGCGCTTGTTTACTAAGTGCCAGGTTCTAAATCCCGTTGCTACCGATCATGTTTATGCCCGAAATTTAAAAGGGCAATGCTTTTACTAGTTGTGTTTTGCTAGTAAAATCATTTCCCTTTTCATTTCGGGCATAAACACACATGGAAGCGTTAGGTTTTAGAACCCGACGCTTAGTAAATTAATTATAGTCCCTTAAGGACTATATACAGTACGGTCGCTAATACAACTCATAACTGTAGTTCAGATTGGAATATTATTCCTTTTCTGTTTTATCTCGCACTCTTTTAACCTATTTTCCCTCATGTCACTATTTCCCCTGTTATTTTATTTTAATATTAACTTGGTATTACAAGCTAACATTGATGAGGTATTGGCTTTGTATACAATATATAGAATGTTCTTTGCATATTTCAATACATGTTGATTACTTAAAATCAACTTAATAAAAAAATTTGTTTTATAACTATGCATAAATTTATATGCATGCACAAACTAATGTATTGCAATGCCAGAACTTTATGATTTATTAAAAAGAAATGAAACAACAAAGAAAAATAGTTGCAATTGTTCCATGTATCAAACCTCCTTTTTCTGGATACAGCGCATACCATCAGCCATCTTCAATTCCATGGCATTTAACTTATACCCTACAATTAAATTTGTACTATGACTGCTATTTGCACTATGTAGCAATAAGATATATCTAGCATGTCAGCTGCCCCAAACGTCAAATGAGTGCCCCAGAAGTGATCAACTCTGCAACCTAAAAAAAGTGGCAAAGCTCTAAAATGTTACATCTAAGGATCCCAAGTACTCATAATGGTTAAAGTGGAATTGAGTAGAATACTAGTTATACATTCCATAATATTCACATACCACATATTGTAAATAATTGAAACAAGGGCTGTGCAGGGAATCCAGGCACCCCAGGAAATAGCCAGTAGGACATACAATGCATGATCTACAGTATATGCCTAATTAGTTGGTTAAATAGTTCCAGAATTTTAGGTATGGGTATGTGGAGCAAAATATACTGTGTGGAGATGGGGTCTATAATCCCTGTGTTTAACTTGTCAGCCCAATAGTTGATTACCTTGTGGCCACCATTGCATTACCTCCAACAAAGGACAGAAGCCGTGGGGGAGAATTATGTTGGGACCAGGTACTATGGTGGTAGACAGACCTGATGGATGGTACTTGAAGTCCATCTGCAGCCTTCAATTTGTGTTGCTGCTGGAGACTCCATGGCTCTCAAGGCTGCAGTTTGTACAGCATTGGCTGACTGATGGGCTTGATTTGCAGCTGGGGACTCCAAGGCCCTGGATGTTGCAGTTTGTGTAGCTTTGATTGACTGACATGTTTGTCTTGCAGCTGCCGTTTCCATTTCCCCTAAGGCTGCATGTGTAGCAGCATCGGCTAACTGATGTGTTTGTCTTGCAGCTGAGGACTCTTTAGCCCTGGATGCTGCATGTCTAGCAGCATCAGCAGATTGGCGTGCTAGCCTTGCATTGAGTGAGTCTCTCTGTTGAGTGGATGTTTGTCTCTCTTGTTGAGCTGCCAAGCGTGCTTGTACTTTCTTGTACTCCCTTGCTTCTCTTTTACTTCTAGAAAGCTGATTAGCTGTGACCCAGGCTGGATAATGTTTTTGGTGGCATGGCTATTCTGAAACTTACTCTTTGGTTGTGCTTCAACAGTGAAAAGGACCACATTTTTGAAGGCTGAGATGCTGGGGCATCAGAATGATTTTATGCTGGGTTGGTCAATATAAAATCATTCAGACGCCGATGCCCCCAGCCCCCACCTCCTCCCCCCACCCTCTCTACTTCCCTCTCGCTTACCTGTTGGTGGGTGGCAGTGGACGGTCAGGGGCTGTGCTTTAATAGGCTGCACAGCCCCTGCAAGGCACAGAGGAGGAGGTGTAATGTGCCATCTTTTAACTTAAACACCGCACATTACACCTTCTCCTCCATGCAGTGCAAGGCCTGTGGAGCCTATTGCTATAAAGCACAGCACCTGACCATCCGAGGCCACCACCATCTTTCAAATGTTTGGGGGGGACGAGCCACCCCCCTTGCCCCTCATGTTCCGATACCGAACCATGCTAAGATGTGAAAAGGATTAAACTTAGTTTGAATGTGGTACACTAAAGGGGGAAAGCTTTGACAAGGATCACAGAAGTCACACCTGGATAAGAATGCAATTTAGGAGTCAATGGCAATGCAGGCAGCCGTATTCCCTGACTATTTGGAATGGGGTATATCAGGAGCAGAGTGACTTACAGGACAGAATCAGTATAGCTTCCCAAATCACTGTGGTTTTAGAGATCACTACAGAACAGAAATAATTGCAGAAATCTCTGCAGACAAACATTGGAGAGCATGGCATATGAAAATGTGCTTAGAGGAAATTAGTAACTGTCAATGCAGGTGCAGTGTGACAGTTGATCCTCCATCTCACTGCTCATCCATTGGAGCTCTGCCTGCCCCCCACTTGTACATATCAGCCTGTGCCTTCATATCAGTGCAGTTTTAGGTACTGGAAGACATCCTGAGCGAACTTGCTTAAACAAAATTTCAAATCAGAAACTCCACGGCCTACTTGGTGGACACCATGTACACCTCAATGGCCCTGATGAAGTGCAAACATAGTCAAACACCTAATCCTAGTCAAGCTACACCATCATGCCAAATTTGGCAGAGCTAAGTACAAAACTTGGGCCATGCATAAAGAACATACAGACAGACACACACATTTTCTTGCTTATAATATAGATATATTCAATGACATGTAATATTCTCAGTGACCACTAGGACTATGGAGAACGATCATCATGGAAGTAATTACAGGTTGAACAAAGAACATTCCAAGGATGGGAGTTTGTTTACCCATGCTTTAGGACTGAAAACAAGTCCAAGGAAACACCCTAATACTGTCATCTAATTATAATAAACCAATAGATTTTAAAGGTTAACATGAATCATAATTTGCAACCTCCGTGTTTAATTTTTAACAAGATGACTCTGCAGACAAAGAAGGGGCTGGGACATTCATTTTGAATTGCGTAACACAGAACTTCTGTATTGTACTTGCTGAGATGTTAAATAGCTTTACACACACACATATATATATATATATATATATATATATATACCCATACACTATCCAGTGGATGGAAGCATTGGCCAATAGGTCAAAAAGTCTTTAATGTATTCACAGATATCGTCACAATTTAATCATCACCAATATGCCATAATAAAATGTTTTGGACATGAACCTTTCTCAAGACTGGCAAAAATACATACACTTGCATGAAATGCACAGTATTTTGTTTCACATTACATCCATTTCAGTGTGTCGGGCACATCACTCAACCCCGTCGCTGGATACCGGGGGAATCAGAGATGCCAGCGGCACATGTGTTGGATCAGTTCAAAAATTCTGATCTTGGATAGCACCCCATTGATGAACTTTCTTTTGATGTGAGTGCAGGACATCAATGGATATATATATATATATATATATATACAATCAGCAGCGGCACTCGAACATGTAAAGACCTCACAGCAGGTAAATATCACCAACGTTTCGATTTTAATCAATCGTCATCAGGGTACAAAACGTATACAGACAGGCTTACCTTATACTGTCACCCACAGCACGTGCAAACAGCGCCATCCGGAAATGGAAACAGGCGCCCACCAATGACGTCGTCTCCCAGATCCCGTTGCCACAACAATATACAACGTGAACATAATCAATATACAAAATCTCAAAATAAGGAGTTAAAATACAGCATAGATCCCCCTGAACTCTATAGTAAACAATGCAATCCCAAGTTTTCATTTAAGCGATAGATCCAACGAGTTTCACATCTTAAGAGTTTTAATGATCTATCACCTCCACGTATTGACTCTACAATATGATCTATAATAATATATCTTAAGGTGGCAAGTCCATGTCCAGCCTGCGCAAAGTGTCGCGCTACTGGTTGATCACTTGTTCCAGTTTCAATAGCCATACGAATAGACGAGCGGTGAACCGCCATCCGTTCCCGTAATGTCCTATCCGTTTTCCCCACATAGCCTTTGCCGCAAGGGCATACTATCAAATAAACAATAAATCTGGTAGTACATCCTAAAACATGTCTAATGGAGAAACTTTTCCCACTACTCGGATGTTTGAAAGTGGAACCCACCATCAAATACCGACATGTTAAACAATTTAGACACTTATAAAATCCAGATTTTTTAGTTAAGAAATTTGTAGCTACACTATTGTTTTTACTTCTCCCTGTAACATCCGCCGTCACAACCCAATCCCTAATATTTCTGCCTCGAGTATAACTCGGCATAATCTCCATATTGGACAAACGTAGATCTTTGTCAGTTTGAACAATTGGCCACCTTTGTTTAACCACCCGGCGTACTCTATTACTTGCTACATTAAAGGTGTTAACCCATGGCATACGATTTTGCGATACCACCTTATTTTTTTCTTTCAATAAATCTTCTCTAGGCAATGCCATAGCACGTTTCTTCGCATTGGTTAGTATAAAGGGATCATACCCTCTGTCAATAAAGTTGTCAATCATAGTATCAATATGTTTTTCTGCATCAATTAGATTGTTACATATACGCCTGGCGTGAACAAATTGGGAATAGGGTAAACCATATTTGAGGGGTTTGGGGTGAAAGCTTGTCGCATGTAATAGAGTGTTTTTATCTGTATCCTTTTTAAAGAGAGAAGTATTAATTATACCCTGATCTACAGAGATCTGTACATCCAAGAAGTTCACCCTAATAGGATCTATATTATAGGTGAACTTCACCGGATTATCAGTCTTATTATGATGGTCAAAAAATGAAACAAAATCATTTTTAGTACCACTCCAAATCATAAATAAATCATCTATAAATCGTGTATAAAAAATCATATTTTTTGAAAATTCTAGATTATTAAAAAATAAATCCTGTTCAACCTGAAACATAAACGAATTTGTGTATGCTGGGGCCACATTAGACCCCATGGCACATCCAGCTGTCTGTAAATAAAAATTTCCATCATAAATGAAATAATTTCTGGTTAATATAATTTCCAAAAGATCAATTAATAAACTAGTATCAAAACCAGAGTAATTAGGATTATCATATATCAATCTCCGTACCGCTTCTATCCCCAAATCATTGGGGATGATAGTGTATAAATTAACTACATCTATACTACATAAGAAAGCATCTTTGGGGATCTCCCCTATTGCAGACAGTTTCCTTAAAAAGGTCGTAGTATCCAGCAAAAAATTCTCATGACCCTTTACACAAGGCTGTAACAAACTGTCTAAAAACACGGAAATTGGCTGAAACAATGAACCCCTCGCCGCAATAATGGGGCGGCCTGGTGGGTTGACAATATTCTTGTGTATTTTTGGCAATGTATATATTAAAGCCACCACCGGATATTTAGGTAACAAAGCTTCTGCCAACGTCCGTGAAATAATGTCATCTTGAACAGCACGCATAAGTCTATTCTCTAATGCTTTTTTAAACTCAAGTGTAGGATCAGAGTTCAGCATCTTATAAACAGTAGAATCCGACAATTGTCATTCAATTTCTGCCATATAGGCACTTAAATCCTGTATCACAATCGCCCCGCCTTAATCAGCGGGGCGAATGATGATATCAGGATATCCTGATAAATCCTTAAGTGCCTTAAATTCCTTAGCCAACAGATTATGCTGAATATTAGACTTAGTAGTGTATCTAGACAAGTCCTGGCTAACATCCTCGTCTACAAGATGGATAAATGTTTTTATACTGGCATTATACGAAATAGGATCAAACTGGGATTTTCCTTGCAACTTCTTTAACTGTAAAGGTATACTAGATGTTACATTAGATGTTATATTAGAAAACATTGGAACATTATTACCATGGAAATGTTCATGTAATTTTAATTGCCTATTTAGGCGATGTTTCCCCACCTCCCACTGTAAACCATCAAAGTTCACTGTGGGTACAAAAGATAACCCACGACTCAACACATTAATTTCATCATCAGACAGAGAATGAGAGGATAGATTATAAATTATTGTCTCTTTTGTAGAGGTGGACGTCCTATTTTTCCTCTTCCGCGTCCTCTGACCTCCTCGTCTAGTGTATTTCCTCTTATGTCGTAGGATTGGTTGCGAGTACGCACTCCCAAAGGGACAAAAGGTGTTCCCCTACGTCTTCTGATATTCCCTTGGTCAGAGTTACTAGTATTAATATCTTGAGATGTATCTGAATCAGGGCGAAACTTCCGATGTTTTTTATAGGAAGCACCCCCTTGATAATTACCACCCCCTATCCAGTGGTATACCCTATTCTGTTCATAGTCCAATTCCACTTTAGATCTCTTCATCTTTTTGAATTTAATCAAGTCACGTTTATATGTGGCCATTTGATCTTTTAATTTTTCACACCACTTATTATCGATATAAGACTGTAATGTTGCCAGATCTTCAAAAGATTTAATACGATCACGTACAAGGGTCAACTCTCTATTAGCCTCCTCAATGACCAATAGTAGTAGATCAAAACTACATTTATTTAGGACAGCAATCCAGCGTTTGCAAAAACTGGCATTAAATCTTCCTATCGTGGGTGAGTTTTTTACACGAAAACCACGTGGAATAAACTTGTCCTTATAATAGTCACTTAGGGTAGTACTATGAAAAAAATAGTCCAATTCACGTTGTCTCATTTTAAATAATTCACGGTATAGCTGTTCCACTGTCTGGGAGTCATAATCATTACCCATTTGCACATTACCCAAAATAGAGTCAGCTTCTGTTTCAGAAAAGGATAATATTGTACCTTGGGTTGCTTTAGAAAGATTCACAAATTCATCCATATTTTCCTCCGACATGATATTTGTAATGTCCAACACCATACTCGTCTAAAATCAGACCACTGATATGTTCACACAAAAAGTGAGAGACTAGTATATCCAAATAAACGGATGCCAAACGCCCAGAGACTACAGGTCCTGCCACCTGATCCGTCCCAAATATACAATCCCGGTGGGCGGCACACTCGTTGAGAATACAATGTCGTCGGTGCCTTCCGCAGGGCACTCCACACCGGAGTCCCAAATATCTCCAAACAATCAGCAGCGGCACTCGAACATGTAAAGACCTCACAGCAGGTAAATATCACCAACGTTTCGATTTTAATCAATCGTCATCAGGGTACAAAACGTATACAGACAGGCTTACCTTATACCGTCACCCACACCACGTGCAAACAGCGGCATCCGGAAATGGAAACAGGCGCCCACCAATGACGTTGTCTCCCAGATCCCGTTGCCATGACAACAATATACAACGTGAACATAATCAATATACAAAATCCCAAAATACGGAGTATATATATATATATATAGAAAATACAAGGAGCTGGTATAGAGCGCCTACTGTGCTTATATAAATTATTATAAAGTGCTAGCAATATATAGTGATTTCGTGCAATTAAAGTGGATAGTAATATCAAATTACCAATATCCTCAAATACCTATGGAATTTTTTATATACAGTGTCTAACTTATAAAATAACAACGGTCTGTATGACTAAAGTGCTACTGCAGAGATCCTTCAAAGATCATTGACTGAATTAATAATCATAACATTCCATAAAAATGTGCAAAAATGCATAAATAATTTAAGGTGTAAATCAATAAGAGTGCAAAAAATCATTTAAAAATAACATAAAATAATTTTAATCAGACACAACAAGAGATATCCTCCTACATGAAGGATAAATTACATAAAACACATAAAAACAATGGACAAAAATGTGTATATATAAAAAAGGACTATAAATTTATCAGAATAAATAGGAATAAAAAATCGTAGCTTATCTGATAAAAATGGCAAGTTCATGAATGGAAAGAGAATAGGAGCCTCCAACGCGTTTCGTCCATATCCTGGACTTCTTCAAGGGATATATATATATGATTTTATCATTAATTAAATACTTTTTAGACCAATGTTAGCTTTTTAAATATTATTATTATTTTTAAATAAAGGACTCCACTACTGTTGGGAACATAAACTGTGACAAAGGTGAGGGTATAATCCCAAAGAGTATATACCATTATTAAGGAGTTTCCATTAGTATGTACACAAGATTTTTTAAGTTAGTGTGAAAGCTGTCAACAATAGTCACAACCCCTACTATGATTGCTAACTGCAGAGCAGAGACAAAGTGTGATTGGCCAATCAGCCACCTATAATGTTTCTTTTAGAGCAGGAATCACCAAGTCTCGGTCACCTGTGTCCACACTCATTATTAGTAGAGATTGCGTATTGCTGAAAATGGTCTTAAAGATATAATTTTTCTTAACGCGTTTCAGACTTCATTTGTCCTTCATCATTGCGGTTGGTTGATTGGCTATAATCCTGACTATTCATGGCTCCTTGATACTTCACCTGGAATATGGTGATATATGCTGTTTCTATTTTATTTAATGTGAGTGCGCTGTATTAATAAATTGTTCTCTGGTTTTTCACTTTTTTTTGAGTGTTGAAGATTATATTGGGATTCTTTACCTTGAAAATAATGTACCTTCTAGAAGAAAGTTTTAAGAGAAAGATTAATTTATATTTCCCTTGAAAATTATGAGTCTGTGAGAAGTTATCATTTACTCTGGATCTGAATTTTTGGTGTCTTTTCTGAAAGTTGGAACTTGTGAATTCGCCATTGTTGGACACTATTTTCTTGCTATCAGTCTGCTAAATACTGGGACAGAGCCACATGGTCAGTTGTTTCAGGGATATATTTTATGTGCAATTTTGTTGTAGCAGTCTCAGTTCTACAGATCTTAGAGTTTCACCTTTACCAATTTTATATCTGTTCTTAGGGCTGATAGTTCATGCTCTGGAACATCATTCAAATTATGATACATTATGCTATTGCCTTTATTTCTTACTGAAATGTTGATTTAAATTATTTCATCCAAATCATAAGCATTGCTTTCATCCTAATGGGTAACCTCATCCTATAAATCAGGTTCATGACTTGGAGGAGAGTTTGGGGAATTACAGAAGGAGACTTACCCTACTTCTTTTCTGAAGAACTAGGAAGGATCCACTGGTGTTGACTCTGATGATATGAGTGATTCTGTCAAAATTTTCAATGTGGAAGGAAAAAAGGCGGAAAGAGAAGTGGGAGAGCTGAAAGACAGACCAAAATCATTATGAGGAACCTACAGATGGAAGTCATTTAAAGAGCATTGAAGCAGGCAAATTTTAAGGGGCCCATAGTGGAAGTAATCACGGTTATCTCACTGAAAGTTGAGTCAGCCAAAGAGCTGTGAACTGTAGTAGAGTAAATTACAAAAGGTGTCTGACTTGGTGTATGAGTGCACAGCCAAAATAAATAACCATAGTAGAGGAAGTAGAAATCTTTTTTATTAATCATACATAATACATACTGCCTATAGCAGAGCAACAGTAGAGAATATAGAAATGGAAAAATATAAAATGTACAGTCACAGATTATTAACTCTAATAACACCTCACAGGTAGTTTATTAACTATTTTTAGAGAGCTAGATAAATGTTTCCACTGTTGCATGTCCAGCCCAGGCTTCTGACACTAGTGCTGGTTACATGCTTTTCAGAAATATATCTAAATATTTATTCACTTACCGGCAGAGCTTCTCCCATTAATTTCAATAGCCTATTAATTTCAATGCGGTTTTAAAATGATGGAAACCCCCATTGAAATAAATGGGCTATTGAAATTAAAGTACTGGGCAAATGCATACACATCCAGAGCATATTAGCTGAGTGTATACCACATTCAAACTGAAGCTCAAATGCATGTGCAAATGGTTAGGGTCCGATGCAGACCTGGACGAAATTTAGCCCCAAATTGTAGGCATAAAATAAGTTCAGCAGAAAAGCTGCAATTATATGTATATGCAATGCTGCGACTATTGCACGTTGTTTACAGGTTGGTACCAGTAGCAAAGGCATTAGTTTCTCATCCAGCATACATCTCACTCACTTAAGTTAGGTTTCTAGCCATTGGTTTTGCATGCAAAATACACATTCACTATTCGGCTTCAATGGGGCAACTCTCCATCATGTATAAAATAAAAAATGGTAAAATCATGTACATAAAATCATAATATATGTACGAGCAGTCAAGAAAATACCTCTCGCCATCAGTGGTATATTCACAGTTAATCACAAGCAGTTTGCAAGTACTGGCTACCATCAAAGTAATTTTTTTTATATAGTACTGAAGTTCTGGAGAGTTCGCATAACAAGTGTAAATTTACGAAAATGATTCCTGTCTGCTAAAAATATATTAAGAACTAAGATCAATAAATTTAACAAAGTTACCTGCAGCAATTATTATAACTGTCTCTCAACCGCTATAAATATTTAATCTTTAATAATGTCTTACATGCTATTAATTATATAACAGAAATTAATTTCTAAACTTAGCAAAGTAAGTATCTGAAGAAGCAAAACAATTATTACTACTCATTTTTATCTCGGTTGTTTTTAACCTAATTCTTTTTTCCACATTGTGGGAAACAAATTGCCAGCAGAAACTATTCCAGATTTTAGAAGTTTCTTTCAACAAAGATTTGTTATTCTTCAGAAAATTCTATCGACGTACAATGTATTACAAAGCAGAAATCCTGAGATGGCACAAAGGTCTAATCATCAGCACCTCTTACAATAGTAAACGGTGTAGGTTGTGTTAGGTAGGGCAAGTGATATAAGCAGCGTTCTTAATCTGGAATATCAAATGAATCATAAAATCTCTGGATGTTCAATTTTAATAAAATGTAGAGAGCCTTTTTTACATTTAAATTGAAAATATCATTGAGTAAAACCTTAAGAAAATGTTATAGATATAAAAAAAATAGCTAATAATAAACCCGTCCTTGAAAGATTTCTTATCATTCCGTGTTGACCCCATGGCTCTTACAGCCCTGCAGCAATTGCCTCAGGCTCATACCATACCATAAGTGTGCATTATAGAATGATATCCTTATTTGTTTAACCCTTGTACACCTTGAGACGTCTGTAAATTACTGTGGATCAATACATATATATATCTAAAATCTTTTAAACATGAAACATGACTAAAATGTATTGATCCACAGTAATTTACAGACGTCTCAAGATGTACAAGGGTTAAACAAATAAGTCCTGAGAATTGTGGTGCTAAGTGTTCTGAGAATTGTGGTGCTCTGTTTATGTTTTGGTTAGTGTATTGTAATTAGAGATGAGCTGGTCCGGTTCTCTGAGAACCGGTCCCACCTGAACATATGGGATAGGATCCGAGTACGGCTCGGGTTTTCCAAACTAACTCGGAATCGAAAACGAGGCAAAATGTCATCATCCCGCTGTCAGATTCTCGAGGATTTTGGATTCTATAAAGGTCCCGGTGATCGGCACCATTTTCAGTCCAGCTATGGACAGTGTACAGAACAGACGTTCTCTGTTCTTCTCTGTTGTTCAAGGGTGCAGTGTTGTCGGTCTGGGGCTGCAGTACATAAAGTGGGGGGTGCTGCTGTGTCACTGTTGTCCTGTCAATCAAGGGGCTCTGTTCTTCTCTGTTGTTCAAGGGTGCAGTGTTGTCGGTCTGGGGCTGCAGTACATAAAGTGGGAGGTGCTGCTGTGTCACTGTTGTCCTGTCAATCAAGGGGCTAGGGCTGCAGTTCATAAAGGGGTACTCTGTCAATACAGGGATGCTCTTCCCCATTGTAAAAAAAAAATAAAAGTTAAAATTAATAATTATCATTCCACAAAAAATAAAAAAATAATTTTTTTTTTTCGTGTGTGCTAGCTACGCTTTCATTGTTCGTGACACTGCCGGCCAGACCGCAGTTTATCATCCATGTATTTGTTACTCTGCAGGTGGTCCGTCCACACTCCGCAGGGTTGCTTTGTTGTCCATAAAGGAGTGCTGTGTTGTTCATCAAGGGGCTGCTGCCTCAGCCAGGGGTGCTCTTCCCCAGTGTAAAAAAAAATATTGTTCAGTGACACTGCCGGCCAGACCGCAGTTTATCATCCACGTATTTGTGACTCTGCAGGTGATCCGTCCGCAATCCGCAGGGGTGCTTTGTTGTCCTTAAAGGGATGCTGTGTTGTTCATCAAGGGGCTGCTGCCTCATCCAGGGGTGCTCTTCCTCAGTGTATAAAATATTATTGTTTGGTGACATTGCCAGCCAGACCGCAGTTTATCATCCACATATTGTGACACTATAAGTCGTAGCGCAGTGTGTTATTCTTATTCATAAAACATATTGTGACAATGTAAGTGGTAGCAAAGTGTGTTATTCTTTCTTCTTATTCATAAACAATATTGTAACACTGTAAGTGGTAGCACAGTGGCAAAGAAATAAAATTGGCAATATGCCTTTCACCACATGAAGTGGCAAGGAAAGGCTATGGCCTTGGCCTTTATTTATGACTGATGGTTCTAACTCTTATGATGATTTAAGCACAAGTGAACATGCTGACATACAAATCAAGGATTCTTCTGTGGAATTGCACCAGGATGAGGAGGATATTTGTGTAGTTGACGCTAATAAGGATGTTTATGATGAGGATGTTGATGATGATGATGATGTTTTTGATGAGGATGTTTGTGTAAATCAGGCACCAGTGAAAGAAACAGTTGTTGCCCATGATAAGGAAAGCCCTTTGTCATGTCTGGGCATAAGACAAAAAAATCCACTTCTTCTTATGTGTGGAATTATTTCTACCCAAATCTGGACAACAATTGTCAAGCCATCTGTACCCTGTGTAAAGCCAGAATAAGTAGAGGTAGGAACCCTAACCATCTAGGAACCTCCTCCCGGTTATGTCATCTGCAGCGCATCCATCAAAAACATTTTTTCAAAATTCAGAAATTTTGGCTAAAAAAGTACCAACAAGCAGTCCAGCGTTAGCTAGCTCCCTTCTCTTTGCTAGATCCAAGCACTTGCCATATTCACCTCCAACACCTTCATCAACAATATCCTCAATCATGAAGCAATTGGTTTGTTTGGGCCCCCAGAAGACAAGCTACCAATGGGCAGCTGACATTGCTGGCAATTATCTCTACATGCACAAACTGGCTTTACAGAGACAAGATGTTGTCGACATCATCATCCAATTAATTTGTCCCCTCTAGAATCCACCATTACAGGTGCCTCTGTAAATTTTGGATGCAATTGGCGATTAGTTTTTTCCTTGTGGAATTTGTAGTTCATTTTGATGAACATCATCTTTTCCACATTTTGAGGAAGTAGCCTCCTACACCGATCGCTGACAAGGTTCCCGGCTGTGCTGAAAACTCTTTCTGAGTACACAATGGAGAGTGGGCAACTCTAGTAAAGCAAAGCCAGTTTGTGCAAGGGCCTCCAAATTGCCTTTTTTTCCTGCTAGTATTCAAACGGACTGTCTGACTTGCCTATTTGGATGTTATCATTAAAAATAGTCCTCAACCATTCTTTGAATGGTGAACGTATCAGATGGAGTCATGATAGAGGTCTCATTAATTTAATTGTAGGTAATTCTTTTAGACCTGACCAGATGTCAAAACCTGGTTGTGTTGACTCACCTGCATCACCAGTGGGTCTTTTGGGAAAGTTTATTTTTTCCTTGGCAGCTGCACTTGCTGGAGAAACTGAAGGAGGAGCCATTGCTGCATGACATGCCACTTGAGATGACAATTTGCTTGCTAACAGGTCTTTGCACCTCTTCAGACCTGTGTCCGTTGGGAAGAAAGACACAACATATGGCTTAAACCTAGGATTGAGCACGGTCGCCAAAATGTATTGATCCGATTGGAAGGTCCTGACAACCCTTGGTTCCTGGTGAAGCGAATAAAGGACTTTATCTACAATTCCAACGTACTTTGCAGAATTGCTTCATTTCAGCTCCTCCTTCAGCTTCTCAAGTTGCTTTTCCAACAGTCTAATTAGTGGAATTACCTGATTCAAGCTGGCAGTATCTGAACTCACTTCACAGGTGACTACTTTGAAGGGTTTCAGCACTTTGCACAACATGGAAAGTATTTTCCACTGAGCTTGAGTAAGGTGCATTCCCCCTCCTCTTCCTATGTCATAGTTTGCTGTGTAGCTTTGGATGGCTTTTTGCTGTTCCTCCATCCACTAAAGCAGGGGTGAAGAACCTTTTTTCTGCCGAAGGACATTTTGATATATATAACATTGTTCGTGGGCCCGGTGCAGACCATGTCCCTTCTGTGTGACATCACACGGGCGGGGTCACGATCCCCGGTGATTACAGCAATGCCTGGAGCATCCTGAGGATGGTCCTGAGGATGCTCCAGGGAGCTGTAAGGGCAGCAGTGTGACCATCTGAAGCGTCCTAAGGACGCTCCAGGTGGCACTGCTGCATAGATTCTGGCTGCAGGGTGCCATTCTAGATACCTTGCTAGCCAGATGAGGCTAGCAGAAAAAAGCTCAGGGGGCCAGACCAAATGATTCTGCGGGCCTTATACGGCCCCTGGGCCTGAGATTACCCATCCCTGCGCTAAAGCTTATAACGGGTGGAGTTCCACCTTGTAACTACCTCTTGCTTCAGCTGGTGGCAGGGCAAATTCAACATTTATTGCTGCAATCTTCTACATGCGCCTGCTGAATGGCAAAAATGTCCAGAAATTTTTCGGACCAGAGAGCAACTCCTGTACAGCCCTGTCATTTTTAAAAATAATTTGCACCACCAAGTTGATTGCGTGAGAAAAACAATATTGCTCTCACAATATTGGTGGTGTTAAATTACAAATCTTGAGGAGAGTCCAAGCGGGGTAAGCCATTTTGCAATGACTTCCCTGATTTTTCTAAAAAGTTTTCAGTGGTATGCCTCTTAGTGAAACCTGTGCTACACAGAGTAGCCTGCCTCTGAATGAGCTGCTGTTTCTTAGATGTTGCTGTCTTCTGTTGGTGCCACTGAAGGCAATACACCCAACCAGTCATGTAATCTTGCGTTTGCTCATTTCCGCTTGTCCACATATCTGTGGTTAAGTAGAATGTGGGTACAACTGCATTTTGGAGGACACTAATTATGTTTTTTTAACGTCCCTGTACAGGCTGGGATTTGCTTTTCTAGTGAAGTGGATTCTAGATGGGTCTCTGACCTAGTTCTTGATTAATGAAAACATTCTTGGTTTTTAAACTTCCTATGGGGTCGTATAGTTTATTAAACTGCCATCCTGTCTACCACTGCAGCACCACTCTGCTTTTTGCCCCCTGTTATGAGTATCTTTGGTGGGCATATCTGCATCTCTGGCTCTCAGATATAGGGCCATATTCAATTTGGGAGCGAAAAGTCCATGCTGGACTTTTCACTCCACATCGCAGGTCTTCCGGGGATAAAGTATCGGGCGCGTGCCCGCTTTATCCCTGTATTCAATTTAAAAGGAGTGAAAACGGGACCCGGCGAAATAGGATCTGCAAAAAAAAACGGGAATTTTCAGGAAATGTGCCTGGGACCCACCTAAAGATGTCCAGACATGGGGGATAACTATGGGTACCTTCATTTTTGCCTGCTGAAGGAAGTTGGGGTTTGTAATAGCCGCAGCAGGTGTTTTTTTGCGGTGAAGTGGTGAAGAATAGCACTTAGATGTTTTTTCGGGGAAAAATAACAATTCTTATCAAATGTGAGGTACATGAAAATGGGTGCAAGCATATTTTTAAGTCCCTAAAATTTTTTTTTTGAAATTCTTCAAAAATGCACCTGCCGCTATCACCCGCATTGAAGAAAATACTTGCCGCATACTTCCGACCCCCTCTGGATTAAATTTACCTATTTTAGAAGTGCTTTTTCATGTTTTTTTTCACCCCAAAATTTAACATTTTTTGGGGGGGTGTCCCGATTTTTTTTTTTACTTTCTTTTACACAGATCGCTTTTAATAGACATTCACAGGGGTGCAGGCTATTTTTTTAAGCCTGAACCCCTAAACCCCAATTCTGCACTTTTTTTACCAGCTAAAGGCTGGAGAAAAATTATCCCTGTTTTTACATTGACTTTTCGCACCGGCGAAAAGTCAATGTAATGGAATATGGGGATAATTGAAATAGGCGAAAATTACATAATTAAATTTGGAGTGAAATATCGCAATCGGCGATAGTTTATAGCCGATTCCGACATTCGCTCCAAATTGCATATGGCCCTATATCTCTGTATATGTTTACCACTTGGCATTGTAAGATAAGACAATTGTATTGTGTCTTATATCTTATAAGTGTCTTATATATTCAGAGCCGCTCGCAAAAAGCGAGCGCTCGCTCTGAATCAGGGCGGGCGCATGTTTTTCAAGTTGCGGCCTCCTGGCCGCTCGCATAGCTGTGGGTGACCACCCACAACTTATGCAAGTGGCCAGGTGATGGTCGCGATGGTCAAGTCCATCGCGACCATCGGGCTTGCGACGAAACCCTTACTGTAGGGTCTCGTGGCCGCAAGCCCCAGTGGACTTCCTGCTCTAATAGAGCAGGAAGTTCACCTACTGACATCACGAGTGTGTCAGTAGGACCGCCCACAAACGGCAGGCATTCCTGCAGGAACGCCTCCTTTTGCCCAGCCACCACCCTTCCCCGCCTTCCAAACGGGGGGAGCTGTCGATCAACATCGACAGCCGCCCCTTTTGGATGCGAGCGCCAGAGAGAGTGCTTTTTGAGCTCACTTGGGGGCTAAAACACGCGCATGCGCACTGGCCAACCATCGACCCGCAGCTCACCGCTCCCGGCTCATACTGAGCGTCTACACAGAGGGCGTAACTAGGCACGCACCTTGCAACAATCCATATACAGACCAGTCTCCTCCAGAGTGAGTAGAGCCGCCTAACAGCAGCGTGACCTCACGAAAGCGTGGGACTCGAGCTGTCCTGCCGCTGAGGGTGATTCCGGCCAGCAGTAGAGAGCACCTCGTCCTCAATCAGGAGCCGCGCAGCAGAGAGAGGAGCAAACATCAGGAGGGTAGGGTAAGTTGTCGGACAGGAGTGCACGGGATGCCGCCCCTCCAGAGTGCAACACCCAGAACATTTGTATTTGTACTTTACGAGATATTCACATCGATATGAGACAGTCACCTCTGATTAGGAATTAGTGCACATACAGTGAATGACAGCTATTTCCATTTTATTAACGTATATCAATAGTGTCTCAACGCACTACCCCTGGACAATTTCACCACCTTCCGTTCAGGAAGTTAAAGCTTAATCCCATATATTTCCATACTTTTTTTCCCCTCCCCCCTCATTCCCTTTCGCAATACCCCACACCACTGCAGGTACATTAGGATAAGGTTAGCACTGTGACTATCCTGAGAACCTATTTTTATCTGCTCCATAACATATACTGTACCTGATTTATATTTACAATAAATACCTTTTGTATCACCTTGGTACTAGTGCATATTTCATTATGGGCAAGGTATTTGTTGAATCATACACTCTTTAGATTAATTAATACATCTAGCGCAGGTATTCGTGATATATTATCCAGAAGGATATTATGCTCTCATGTAATTTCCTGGTTGATGTTAACACAAATTCAAAAGGAACAAGAACAGCAGCATTTGGTCAAAGGTAAGACCTTTCGTTACTTATGTCACGAGTGCAGACAAACTGCACTGTTTTATCAAATATTATAAAAGAAGTTAATAGCATTGCTGCCATTTGAAAACTTTACAATAAATTACTTCTGAAGTGCTAATGCGAGGTTCTAATTATGACAATAATTATATTTCGTGGTGTTGAGAAAGAGGCAGAGCATGAACGTTCAGAGAGTTTAATTACATTTGAATAAAGTACTAAATACTGATATTAATATTGAGTGTGTTGATTATACTAACAGGTCAGCAATATTATCCTGAAAACCTCTCCATGTTCCCTCAGCCCGCAGTGCTTCTGCATCATCCAAATCCTCAAATAAGTGCTGCTTGGTGTGTAATGATAATTTCTGCTGTTGCATTGCCTGTCACTATTATTAAGACAGTGATACATTTGTTAGGGCATAATTATCACAATCCGCAGCTCAGATGTGGATTGGCTGTGATAAATTCGCCCAATATCACTATGCTATATTAGAATACATCACAAGGATGTATCAAAAATCGCATGCAGGGATAGAGCCTGCGATAAAGCTCTGTCCCTGCTAATCCACTTCACATATTTTTCACTGTATTTTTCGCAAAAAATACAGTGAAAAATATGTTTCCGCGCATGTGCCGCCGTCGGCTACCGCTACCCTATCAGCAGCCAGCAGGTGTGGATTTGGTGTCGGGCCACCAGTTAATTACAGCTGGTGTATCGGCAGGCTGCTGCAGACATGGACAGACAGCGTTGGCGCAATTTGAAACTGGTATCAGTCATGACTGCTGATTGGCTGCCAGTCTGCGAGCTATGATTGCCTCGCGACTGGCGGCACTGTCTCTCCGTGTCTGCCTGCTGGTGCACCAGCTGTAATCAACTGGCAGGCCAGCACTAAGTCAACACCGCTGACACCCTGGCCCCCATCGGTGGCCCTGACTGGACTTGCCCAACTTGTGTGCATGACTGGGTGCAGGGGGAGTGGCATGTCACAGAGGCAGCTTGGGCACCATAGCAGCCACACATCTTGCACCCACAGTAGTTAAGTCACTGTTTGCATGCTTGTTAGCAAACAGTGGGGTCTTTTTCAGGATAAATGGTACTGGGTTATAGGTGAGGACAATGTAAACAAATAAAGGCTGTAGGTCTACTTCAGGGTCCAGTCTTCAACCCGGGAAATGCTGAGTATCCCAGCTAGTATGAAAGTAGTAGTAGTCACTTGTAATATATTGCTCGACTTCTGGGAGATTAATAACAGATTTAGATATTTTTTTATAGCCTGGTGTCTGTCGGTTCTGGGTACCAGTTGTAGTGCTTGATGAGCTGGATTAGAAATCAATTATTTTTTTCTCTTCTTTGGAGAGATTAAGATATTTCCATGTGGACCATTGTATATTATTGTAGATAAAGGCAATACTGCGGCTATTAGTGGATATATGTTTTGTAGATGTTTTTAATCCAATGCAGCCAAAGTTGTGGCATTGGTTATTTAACCACTGTTGCAATTCAGTATTGCTCCTGTGCAGGGACAGCTGCTCTGAAAAGCAAATGCCTCCATGATCCATAACACTTGTACTTCATTCCAGAGCCAGCCTACTGCACATGCGTGACCTGAGTTTGCCTATGCATACAGTTGCACAATACTGAGGAGGTACTGGAGAAAATTGCACATTTCCTCCATTTCATATTAATACTCTACTACAGCTCTACACTAACCCAAACTAAAAGTATTTAATTTCCTTCCAGTCCTTGCTGCTTCTTTCTCTTCCCACTCCCCCTTTACCCTACTCACTCTCTGTACTTGACTTTACCACCCGCTTCACTACAAAGATTGCAACCATCTGCAAATATATCTCCTTTTTCCAATCTCCTACCCCTACTCCTTCCTCTACATTGATCTTACTCTTCCCACCAATGGGGTTGAAGTCCATATCCTCTTCTCATCCTCTCCCACTTCCACTTGCCACCTAGATCCCATTCTCTCCAATATTCTTCACTCTCTGTCTCATAAAGCTTGCTCCCTCCTTGCCCATTTTTTCAACATGATCACTAATGGTACTTTCACCTTGTCCTTCAAGCAATCCCTTGTCTTACTTGTCCATTATATACAATCAATTGACCCTGGCTTTCACTCTAACCTTTGCCTTATCTCTCTCCTCCCCTATGCCTCCAAGCTTCTAGAGTAGACTGTTTATCTCTGACTCACCACTTCCCTTTCCTCCTACTCTCTTTTTGACTCACTTCAATCTGTTTTTTTGTTGCCTCCACTCCACAGAAATAAACCTTCTGTCCACTCCAAGGTTACCAATAACCTTTTCTCAGCCAAAGCCAATAGTCACTTATTACTTCTCATCATGTTAGATCTTTCTGCCACCTTTGACACTATTGATCATCCTATTTTCCTCTGACCGTGCATTCCATCTGCATTCCATGAGTCTGTCCAGTCATGGCTCATCACCTACTTCACTAATTGTTCCCTTTCTGTCTCTACCTCTGATTCCACCATCCGATTCCTCTACCTGTCCATGTTACCCAAGGGTCTACCCTTTGCCACTCCTCTTGTACCTTATTAGTTCCTTCAGTCTTCAGTACAATCTCTACAATGATGACACACTTATCTCTCCTCATAACTCTCTCCCTCCATCCTCTTGCATGTTCTCTAGATTTATCAGATGGCTCCCTGCCAATACTTTATAACCTGTGGGATCTTTCGCTAGGCAAAATTAGGGAGTGCCTGACCATTTCAATATCTATACTACTGCTGCTGTCTAGTACTACTGCTACTGAACAATCAACATTTCAATTGTACAAACAGCGAATCATATATAAAAATTATTATTGTGATACCCTAGCTGTTGGTGTGGGCACAGAAAAGTTAGGTTTAATGGTACCTTACAGCTGAGATGGCAGCTCTAGCAAATCTTTCTTATTCTCTTTCAATGACAGCACAAGCAATACTCTATATTCTAAACACACAATAACCTTCACAAAACAAGAGAATAGCATAACAGATTATTACTCAGCAGAATAGCAAAACTCAAGACTGATCAGTCATTTACATTAAAGTGAGCACAAAGTTCTTTTGTTGGAGTACTCTCTTGCTATGTGGTCACTGTCCTATACATACATGTACTTGTAATTCACAATAAGCAAAGTAATAGGATTATCTAATGATAGTATTTCTTTATTTCAGAAAACAATTGCTTTGACTTTCCAGTGATAAAGCACAAAAAACTAGAAATGTGCGCAGACCCTTGTGTTTTGGTTCTAAAACATCGGTGTGTTTTGGTTTTTTACAATACCACACTCAATATAAAAACAGCTAATATCATATAACTTGGGCCTGTTTTTTGTTTCTTGGCTGGCTAAACTAAGAAACAGAGCAATGGCACAAACACATGGCAGTTTAAAAAGAATATAGCACTTCTATGAAAAACAATTGTAAGTAAGTGCAGCTTACTTC
The DNA here is from genome assembly GCA_031769625.1 of Taudactylus pleione. Taxonomy (NCBI): domain Eukaryota; kingdom Metazoa; phylum Chordata; class Amphibia; order Anura; family Myobatrachidae; genus Taudactylus; species Taudactylus pleione. The sequence goes on along the minus strand of JAUIMM010000516.1, from coordinate 4,884,104 downwards.
AGGTTCACTTCTAACAAACATACACAAGAGCCTGTCTGCACTAGATTGGAGGTGCTAGCTAGTGTGTGAAAAAACAAACAAACATAGTGAAAAAAGATGCCTGCAGTCTTTTATATACTTCCCACCCACTCCATCTACCTACAACTCTCTCTAATGGTGATTAGCATGTAGTATTGCATCATGAACTACAATCCACACCTTATCCATACACTCTCCTGTGCAAAATGACACCTGAAATAATAAGGTAGGGACTTACATGCAATCCAAAAAATGTGGTATCTGTTTTTGAGATCCGAGACCAGAACATGACGAGGAGACCCAAGCCGAGACTTGGTTCCACTCAGGGCCTCAAAGTGATCCAAGCCAGGACTCGGTTCAACTGTGGACCCCAAAGTTCGGGTGTGTTCAATTTATAATAAACACAGTTCGGCTTTCAGTAGCACAATTATCTTCAGCAATTATTAGTATCCATAGCTCAGTCTCAAAGTGTTATATACTTGCAATAGAAACATCTCTTTTTAATAACTTTAACTCACACAGCCTCTATGGATCTCAGTTCCCAGCATGGTCACACTGTCTCTGGATTTCAGACTCACTTTGATGATGCTTCTCAGACAGTCCCCAGTGCACCATAAGTGGGTATTCAGTGGCCTTTGGCACTTCAGCATCGTCGATTGCCCAGCCTCTCTTCTCAGACATGTGGCACCTAACCCTGCTCTCCTGCTCCACTCTTCAGTGTCTCTACAGCTGCACATGTGCAGCCACTGAATTTCTTTCTATTGCTGTGTTAAGCATTAAATTAGTGATAAATGCCCACTGAATGAATTTTCACTCCCTTTTAACCTCACTAGAAATGAGTAACTTATTCATATTTATATTCCTAACTTACATTTTTTTTATTATAACCACTTTTAAGGAACTGATTATTCATTGTCTAGGCCTGATCCCTTGGTTTGGGTGCAAGGGCTAGAAATGTACCAAAATATGTAGCAAATATGGGATTATAGTAATAAAGTGTTTATGTACACTTCCATAATACTGTGTACACTGACTTTCATTCTTCTTTAGATTCTCTATTTCTCTAACTGGTTCAGATTGATCTTTAGGAGTAAATTGTTGTCCAATCTCTACTCCTGGACCATTTTCTTCTGCTTCTGCGGCATACAAATAAAATTAGGCAAGCAATTAATGTGTGATAGGTAATCAGCAACTTAAAATGAATCCAAAAATCCACACTGCAACTGCTGTCGCAAGACCATTGTGGCACAAGCGCAGTTTGGCTCAGATGCATGCGCAGTAGACAAAACATTGGCCAGTTTCAAAAAAATAAAAACTGCGTCCACCTCAGAAGTAGGTCCACAGAGAGGACTTCCTGTACATGAACTGTCCAGGTGCAAACCAGACAGGTGGCAATCCTAGTGGAGATACGTATTGATGCATATGCATAATAGCTTGTAATTTTCTAAAAATTTGTTTTTCCAAATGAGTTCCAGTACAGATCCATTAGGATTTCACACTAGTGGTTCTCGTCTAGCTATCCACTGGTACTGTAGTTTATTTTAACAGCAATTTAGTCCAGCGAGTAAAATGCAAATAGTAAATACTGCACTAGTCAAAACAGTGGCATCTGACATTTACCTGGCACACAGATCTTATTGGTGACTTTGTAGCAGAAATATTTCCAGCAGTGATATTCAGCAGAGACTTTTGTCAGGGAAGAATTGCTCAAATATTGGTCATGAGCAAGGTGATCTCCTGTTATCGAATATAATGCTGATTACTGTGTAATATGTCAGTGCTTAATGAATTCAAGATAATAATACTCCAAGAATGGAATCCTGGGCACTTCCTTCTGCTAGTCTTAGTTGTGGAGGAACTGATAACCGAGGGCAATGGCAAGACTAGTCAAAGGCAACATGACAGATAGAAAATGTTTATTAGAATGTTGTTTTCATGTATTCTAGATGCAGCTGTAATATCCAGAAATAGTAGTAAAATAGAGATACAATCTTTTTATATTGCAGTAATTATATTGTCAATATATCAATATTGTGGTTAGAGGCCATGTGGCTATTTCAAGTAAGCACTTTTATTTTCAGCATTTTATAACTTGAACGATAACGCTCATGCCTAAGACTGAAATAATTGAAATTAAATAAAAACATTTTCAACTATTATATTAGAAGTGGTGAAAACAAAATATATTAAATCGATACTACACCAGCTCTTGATCTTTCTTGTACCAGTCTTGCCAAGTTGACCTGTCAAAATTTTCCACTCCTGTTTTTCCTGCAATTTTCCAATTGTTAGTAATTGGGATGAATCAATGAATTGATCTTCAATGTATTTTTACCATGATATACTCAATTACAGTACAAATACATAATCGTAATTGAAAAATAGAAAGTGGAGAAAAACAGCTTTAACCTTTACTATACTCTATGGGGGAAATGTATCAAAACTTCTAAAGAGTGGAAAAGTGGACAAGTTGCCATTAGCATCCAATCAAGTTTGAGGTAACATTTATCAAGTACATTCTATAAAATGATGAGTAGCAGCTGATTGGTTGCTATGGATAACTTCTCTACTTGTCCAGTTCCCCACTCTTTAGAAGTTTTGATACATCTCCCCTTAAATATGTTGAAACAGAACAAGGCTAATAAACTCTCCAGTTAGGCAGTACATTATTGAAATTCCTATCTCTGACATATGGATTATTTCCCTGGAAAGATAAATGATGATGATTATTATTATTATTATCATTTATTTATATGGCGCCACAAGTGTTCCGCAGCGCCTTACAAAGTACCCAGTGACAATTTATTGTAAGATAAGGATACCCTGTAATGGTCAAGCCCATCTGGCACACAGTACCTCTTTCCCATCTCTATGCAATAACCATCCACTGTTTCTATTAATGCCTATATTATGTTATGCAGACATAACACGTACCTGTCTCTCACAGCATTCAGGTGTACATTACAAGGAAAGGTTAATGTGTTATGATATCATGGTCCTCCACTGGTCAGATTATTGGATAATGTTGTTATACAAACTCACACAGCCTATTGTTCTACACTGATTCCATTACTGTATAACTTGTATCCACTCAGCACATTGTTCTACAGATTATTTGAATACTTTTAAACAAACCCAAACAGCCCAATAAGGATATTTTTAATTGATGGAACTACAGCTCAGCTAACATAGAGAGGGGCCACCATTATATTTGGAACTTGAGACAGCTTTGTATCAAAACAACTACAAATGCAGTTTTTTTTCAAAAACTTCTAACATATTTTAAAAGATTAATATTGAACTTGGCAGAATTTACTCAGTTTCTATAGAATTGCACAACATGACAATCCTTACAGTGATAGTGAAAACATCATTCCTTTGATCACAATGACTATGCCCTCAACCCTGACCACTTGTACAGAGCTGGGTAGTAGTAATGAATTACACTACTCTTTTTACTAACCTTGAAAATGTTTGTATTTCTTAGGTAGGTCACCTCCAAAGTTGGCCATCCATGGAGCAATCAAGTAAGCCAATTTTGTCAACAATGGATCATAATTGGTCTAGCTGGAAAATCCTGGATTTTGATGTGATGTGTTTACTGTTTCCACCATATTCATTTTCCATACTATCCTCCAACCTGAGGTTCAGACTGATATTTAATTTGGTTCTAGCAAAGATAATAAAGCGCGCATGCTGAAACGTTGTAGCACTTAAACACATTGATGGTCCACAAATAATACTTATAGTTCACAACTAGAGATGTGCGCCGACCCCCGTGTTTTGGTTTTGGTTTTGGATCTTGATCTCCCCTGGTTTGGGATCTGGATTGGTTTTGCCAAAACCTCACCTCCGTGTTTTGTTTTCGGGTTTTGGTTTTGGACCTGGATTTTTTCTTAAAAAGTAAAAAAACAGCTAAAATCACATAAAAAGGGCCTTTTTTGTTCCTACGCTATTAATAACCTCAATAACATTCATTTCCACTCATTTCCAGTCTATTCTGAACACCTCACACCTCACAATATTGTTTTTGTCCAAAAGGTTGCAACGAGGTAGCTGGATGACTATGCTAAGCGGCAAAAGTGGGCGGCACAAACATGTGGCTCATCTAGGAGTGGCACTGCAGTAGCAGACAGGAAGCCAATCAGCATTATGGTGCACATTTGCATGTAGCACAGACCCAGGAGACCCGTGCTACATGCATCTGTGTGATTGACACAGACCTCGGATGGGTCAGTGAGACCCGTCTGTGCTGCTGTGTATTTCAATTAAACAGATGCACGCACGGACCAGGAGATCCGTGCTACTTGCATCTGTGTCATTGACGCAGAGCATTGACGGGTCTGTGAGACCCGTCTGTGCTGCTGTGGTAAAAAAAAAAAACCTGTGTAAAAAAAGAAAAAAATGGCATCCCCCCCCAAAAAAATAGAGCACCCAGCCCCTGTGCATTAGTGGGTTTGCTTAAATACAGGGGACAAACGATATAGGGTCCCCCGTATTCTGCGCAACCAGCACTGGGCTCTGATCCGGTCCTGGTTCTGGAAATACAGGGGAAAAAAATTAGTAGGGTTCCCCTGTATCTTCCAGAACCAGCACCAAACTTTTTCTAGTGGGGGGCTGATGCCACAGCCAGGGGAGCCCTTTCACTGAGCCCCCCAGCCGCAGCATCAGCCCTGACCGCTAGTCAGCCCAAGCTGGGGATCCCTAGAGAGCTGGGGACCCCCCAAATAAACACAGTGACAGGGTAAGTTTATTAAAACACATACACACACATGTACACATACTCACCTATGTATCCCTGTAGCTACTGGTCCACTTCTCCGGTAATGTATCCATAGGGGACCTGTGAAACAAAACTATACTCACCATAAATTGCTATTATTTATTTACACCACACCACACAATCAACCCGCCACCCACCACCACCAGGGGTGGCGGGGATAGCCCTAGGGTAACAGCCTGGGGTTCCCTGGAGAGGGGGACCTCTTTATTGGGGGTTTCCCAGCTCTCCAGGGATCCCCGGCCTGGGCTGACTAGCGGTCTTGGCTGATGCTGTGGCTGGGGGGCCCAGTGAAAGGGCTCACCTGGCTGTGGCATCAGCCCCCCACTAGAAAAAGTTTGGTGCTGGTTCTGGAAGATACAGGGGAAACCTACTCATTTTTTTCCCCTGTATTTCCAGAACCAGGACCAGATCAGAGCCCAGTGATGGTTGCGCAGAACACGGGGGACCCCCTACATCGTTTGTCCCCCGTATTTTGGCAACCAGGGCTGGTTCTGACTAGCCCGGTGCTGGTTGTGCTTAAGTACGGGGGACCCCTATGTTATTTGTCCCCAGTATTTAAGCACACCCAGCACTGGGTCACTAATGCCCGGGGCTGATTGCTCTTTTTTTTTTGGAGGGGGGGCACACCATTTTTTTTACCGCAGCAGCACGGATGGGTCTCATGGACCCATCAGTGCTCTGTGTCAATGACACAGATGCAAGTAGCATGGATCTCCTGGTCTGTGCGTGCATCTGTGTCATTGAAATACACAGCAGCACAGACGGGTCTCACTGACCCATCCGTGCTCTGTGTCAATCTCACAGATGTATGTAGCACAGATCTCCTGGGTCCATGCTACATGCAAATGAGCACCATAATGCTGATTGGCTGAGAGCCGTGATAGATGGCTCTGTCAGCCAATCAGCGCTTTGCCCATTGAAGGCAAAGGCATTTTTAAAAATGGCCGCTCGAGGCAAAACCTCAAGATCCGACACAGAGGATCGAGAGGTTTTGTCTCGATTAGGGATCTGGGGCAGGAGGAGAGATCCGAGGGGAGCCTCGGATTATCCCCGAAGTTCAGGTGGGTTCGGTTCTCAGGGAACCGAACCCACTCATCCCTATTCATAACTAACCCTTAGGAGCATATTTATTATAAAAACTTAACAGGATCTCTCCTGATAACACAGTTTTCCATGGGTACCAGTAAATATTAAGTATCCTCAGGTTTTAACATGGAGGGACCTCAGCAGATATCTCCAATATTATTTGCGTCTGCAAAGCAGCCCCCTTAGGTTTCTATGGTGTCTGCTATACTGTTGGATTTATCAAGCTCAGGAATGTAAAGCGATCCACTGATCCCTCTCTCCATCAGTCCCCGGTGGCATTAGCCGTGGAGGACCGAAAGCAGGAATCCTATCTACCAGCCAGAGAAGCATGCTAAATTCGAGTGATGCGAATTTAGGTGTTCTGAATTTAGGTGAATTTTATTTATGACATCCGAAATAAATATGCGGATTTGATAAATCTTGCCCTTATTGATGCACTTCAGAGTAAAACCTTTACCACTAACCTTATTTCATCCAATACAACTGCATCCTTGTCTGCTAGTGCTGGCTCTGGTTTTGCCATTTTACATTAGGTTATATGGGTGTTTCAGTCAAATGAACTTTTATTACAATAAGCTTCTCAATAAGTATGTCTAGTGTCATAAATACAGAGCTTATGGCTATGATGGGTGGTGAGTCCCTTGGGCCCGAAACCCCCACAGATGTTAGATGTATTCCATTCTTACGGTCTATGACAAATTAAGAGTAAACTGTGTAGGCCATAGTCCTGTAGTTCACATTCTGTCCTAAGGACCGGTGCTATGTAACTATTTGGGGGTGTTATATAAGAATTTATTATGCTGTGGGTGTGCTGGTCTCTTGTGCAATTTTACTATATAATATGCTCCTATGACTACACTGGCACAGGAGGTATAAGACAATGGAGTCGAAAGTTGCGTGTAGATACCACAAAGACACCTCACTTGCATTATTTATTTCTTACTTATATATAGAGATAAGCGGGTCCAGTTCTCCGAGAACCGGATCCATCCAAACTTCATGTTCCGAGGTGAGATCCGAGTCCGACTCAGGTTTTCTTGCATGACTCGGATCTCAAAACGAGGCAAAATGTAATCATCCTGCTGTTGGATTCTCATGGGTTTTGGATTCTATTAAGGTCCCGGTGATCGGCGCCATTGGCTGGGGACAGTGTACAGAGTAGACGTGCTCTTGGTGCAGTAAATGTAGTTGTCAACTTGTCAGCCATCAATCATTGTCAGTGACTTGTCATTGTCACTATTTGTTAAAGCGTGCAGTGCTGTCAGGCTGGGGCTGCATTACATAAATTGGGGGATGCTGCTGTGTCAATCAAGGGGCTGGGGCTGCAGTACATAAAGGCCTGCTGCTGTCTTGTCCTGTCCATCAAGGGGCAAGGGCTGCAGATCATAAAGGGGTGCTGTGTTGCCCAGGGGTGCTCTTTCCCAGTGTAAAAAAAAAAGTTAAAATGAAACTTTTTTTCATTTTTTGTGTGTGTGCTAGGTAGTAGTAGTTACACTATTATTGCTTGGTGACACTGCTGGCAAGATCACAGTTTATCGTCTACATATTTGTGACTCTGCACTGCAGGTGGTCTGTCCGCACTTGGCAGGGGTGCTTTGTTGTCCATAAAGAAGGGGTGCTGTCTGTGTTGTTCATCAAGGGGCTGCTGCCTTGTTCAGGGGTACTCTTCCCTAGTGTAAAAAAGATAAAAGTGAAATTAAATTAATATTATCAATCCACAAAAAATAAAAAAATTTAATATTTTTTTGTGTGTGTGCATTAGCAACTTAACTGCGCTATTATTGTTTGGTGACACTGCCGGCCAGACCACAGTTTATCATCCACGTATTTGTGACTCTCCACTGCAGGTGATCTGTCCGCACTCGGCAGGGGTGCCTTGTTGTTCATAAGGAAGGGGTGCTGTCTGTGTTATTCATCAAGGAGCTGCTGCCTTGTTCAAGGGTGCTCTTCCCTAGTGTAAAAAAAAAGAAAAGTGAAATAAATGTAATGTTATCAATCCACAAAAAAATTAAAAAAAGTCTTGGTGCCATTAACTCAAGCAAGTCTTGGTCTCATTATCCCTAACAACCTCCCTGAGTACAAAGTAAACATCTGTTTACAGTATGTTCTAGCAGCACCTCCACAAGCAAGGCCACCTCATTTCTAGTAGATGTATAAAAATTAAAAAACCTCCTCCTATTCAAAGATGTCTTTTAGGAATTGAAGAATTTGATCCTAGGTTGATCTTCCATCATAATTTTTTTTAAGAATCAAAACATTAAAATAAATAAATTATAAACTAATCAATCCTTCCGTCCTTTCCCTGTCTTCAGTCCATAAACATATTCCAACTCCGTCGGGCCTCTGACCTAGTTAAGGAAAATATTCTTGGTTTTTAAACTTCCTAGGGGTCGTATAGTTTATTAAACTGCCATCCTGTCTACCACTGCAATGCCACTCTGTGCCATGTTGGAAGCTGAATTGCCACATATTAGTGCTGCCCACTGCTGTCGCTTAGCTTAGTCAGCCAGCTAGCTGGATGCAACCTTTTGACCTAAACTAGATGAAATCAATATTGTGAGCTGTGAGGTTGTCAAAATTGACCAAAAATGACTGGAAATAAATGTTATTGAGGTTAAGAATACAGATCCAAAACCAAAACACACCAGGGGAGGTTTTGGCAAAACCAAATCCAGATCCAAAACACGAGGAAATACAGATCCAAAACTTTTTAGTAATTGATTTTTTAAAATCTAACAAAAGTGCAATAATGGAAGAAAAAGCAAATTCGCAGCTGTAATAGAACGAGCACTTGTGTACCCTTCATCTTGATAGACTTTGATAGGACCTTATTTTATGAGTAAAGGATGGAATGCTAGGAAAAGATAAACTCAATTAGATACTGAGCAGAAAATAGATTCCTCATATATCTGCTTCTTCTCCATTTCCCCATTAATGTGTGTGACCATTTTAAGAGACAAATCTATGCTGAAGTCCCCTAGACAAATGCTGCAGATGGAAATATTTGCCAGACACTGGTTTAGTTTAATGAAATAGATAAACCACAATACGTTATTATAAAACAAGGGATGGGAACGTTCGTGTTACAAAAATTACTACAGCGTTTATATACTTCACTCCAGTAAATCAATCTCGGTGGAGGCTTGAGTTTATGAACTGTTATTGTGTGGCGCTTATTTACATATCACGCCAGTGGATGTACCCAGCTATGTCCCCTGGAAGGCTTGGCGCCAGTACATTTTCCTCCTCAGTATCAGATGTTGTCGTTTACATGAAATAAATTAGCTTGCTCTGCTCATCAAGTTTCCCTCTATTTATGCCTTCTTGATCCATGAATGCAAGAAAGATGTTTTGCATGCAAATCTAATATGTCTGAGGAAGAATACGTTTCTCCCCTACTTTGGTTAGCAATTGAAAATACACCCTGAAGCAACTGTACTATCAATTCTTTATGCCCCGTAATCAGTTTTTAAACCATGTATAATAAATGAAGATAAAAAAATTTGATGAAATGTGCCTGCATGGACATATACAGTAAAACTGTAGCACCAACTGTAGACATTAAATATAGAAAAAGTATCTTATAGTGACACAGACACGTCTACTTAATGTATAATGTTTGCAGCACAGTTGATAATATAACAAGTAATTCCAGATCTTAAGGTAAGCCATTTCAATGGGAAGGTACATTGCAAACATTCAGGGACATATGCAATTGACCACAAGGTGTTCCACGCAAAAATAAACACAGTGATCGCAGGCAATTTTGCACAGTCCCGATACCTGTGGTATATAATAGATAGAAACGGTCAGAACATTTTTTCAGGCAAAAACCCTGTACCCTAAAAAAAAAAAAAATGGGCAACAGCAATAATGGCTTTTTAAAAATGCATTACATGGCTGATTTGTGCATTTTTTTTAAGTAAAAAAAATGATTATAAGCAAACTTTTTTCATTTTATTAGAAACTCATAAAATGAAAAATGCAAAAAAAAGTCGGAAAAAAGGTGATTTTGGGGTAATTTTAGGCAAATTACAAAAAATTCAAATATAAAAAAAAGATAATAAAGCAACAATTTTCATTTAAATGCTTCGATTAAATGTGGGGTGCAAAAATTAACAAAAAATATTAATTTGGGGTATTTTAAGGCCATTATTGCTTTTAAAAACCAATAACGACATGTAATTATTGGACCAACTAAGCTACGTTAAAACTTGCAATTGATTAGTCATTAGGTAGAGTGTCCAAGGGGTTCTGTAGATAACCCCCAGACATAATTAGCTTAAAATAGATATTTAAAAATTTTTTAGGCCTGCTCTGGGGCTGCGAGAATATAGCCGCAGTAATTCCTATACCTGCGGGGTTTTTCAAAAATGTTGCTTTAAATTGGATATTCACCTCAATGTCTATTCGCTAGCACTGTGCTAAATTTGAACACTAATGATCAATGCACAGTACCATGAGTGCCCTAAACATTCAGTGCTCATGTTACAAAACAACACAGGTAGGGTTAGCCCTTTAACAAAATGTTGGAGCCAGTCACAAAAATATTAGCGATTCTGAAAATCTGCACACTCTACTACAAGAAAATATAGGAGAATGCCAATGTGGATCAGAATTTATTTGGCCACTGATTCTGTTCTCAAATGTCTCTTTAAGGATCTTATTCAGAGTCAGATTGAAGAACAATTTGAGATTTGTTTAGACTAAAATTGTGAATTTTTGCACTGCATAGTCGTAAACATTTGTAATCGCTTCTTGTTTAGTCTCTACCGTGAGATGAGATTTGTCTGCGACTAGTGGGCTAGGACCAGGGCTGGAATAGGCATGGAGTAGCGAGAAGTGAGAGTGCAATCACCAGCAGTGGGTGTTTGTGCATTTGCAGTGGGCGTACAGTTGTAGTGAAAGTATAGTAAGGGGGTGGTGTTAGTGTTTATTTACAGACAAAAAGTACTAGCTATTGGAATAGATTTTAGGCTGGTTTCAGTTTGGGGAAGGGCAGGTTAGTCACCCACCGTTGATCTGTCCCAAGTGGGTCTAAAATGCTGGAATCAGGTTATCAGCTTGTCCCTTGCAGTAGATTTGTATTTCTTCAGTTTGCTACCTATTTCATTAGCTAATAAGAGATAAATGAAACATATACGATTTATTAAAAAAGCAACAATTTTCATTTAAATGCTTCGATTAAATGTGGGGTGCAAAAATTAACAAAAAATATTAATTTGGGGTAATTTAAGGCCATTATTGCTTTTAAAAACCAATAACGACATGTAATTATTGGACCAACTAAGCTACGTTAAAATTGCAATTGATTAGTCATTAGGTAGAGTGTCCAAGGGGTTCTGTAGATCCCCCCAGACATATTTAGCTTAAAATAGTCTTAAACATTTTTTAATTAGTTTTGGTTAGAAACGTCTACATTGCTCACTTAGACCTCCGGAGGAATGTGTCAGCATTGCAGAGTCGTCCTTAGCACATATCCAGTTAGGACTATTTAGTATTATAATGACAGAAAAAAGAAAATAATTTAATTGCATCATGTCTTAATGTGGCAGGTGAAAATTAGACTCAAGAGGGGCGATTCAGTTGTTAGCGCCTGCATTTTTGTTCGCTCTCCAGGTGAGAACATATCTACAAAAAGTCAGTGGTTTGGCCGCCCTAACCGGGATTTTAAATGGGTTTAGCCGCAATACCAGGGGCATATTAAGAGAGTAGGGGACCCCTCCTCTCTCCCCGGTGGCCGGCAGCAGACTGGCGCATCTGACCGATGACCGCAGCATCAGTAGACTCTGGGCACTAGTGTACTCAGAGTCTACTGCACTTGTGCAGGTCGCCGGGGGAAATGGCGTGGCCGCCATTTTCCTGGAGATTTCCTCAGTGCGCATGTGCAAAATGCCGGAAAAATGGCCGCGGCGGCGTTTTGTGCAGGGCTGAGACACCCGACGCAGGACCTCGGAGAAGTAAGTATTAGATAATATAGGTGCGGACCCCCCTGGACCTAGGGACCCGTGTGCACCACACACCCTGCACCAAGTACAGATACGCCCTTGCGCAATACACAGCTAAACCCTGTCTAATTGGGAGTGACAAGTGCGATAATTAATGGGTGCCCAAAACAGTTGAATCAACCACAAGAAGCCTAAACAGAACTGAAAACATAGGGGGATGTATAAATATTTAGCACTATTCATAAGAGGTAATATAAAGCTGAAAATAAATAAAATTCTATGTATTGCAAAAGTATAAAATGCCTTTCTTCTCGAGTCACCCATCTTTCCCCCTTCCTCATCATCCCTAGACCCCTTGCAAGTCGCAAACACTTGCGACGGCCACTCTTGTGATGGTCAGAATTATGGTCATGAAGATCATGTTTTCCTAATTGTGAGCAGATGCGGACTGGATCATAGATACACATCCACCAGTCCAAGCTGTTTCATTTACAGCTGCAAATCCACACTGTCGAGAGTCGGGAGAGGCTGGGGGCGTGACGAGAATGGGGTGTAACATGTAGTCACCACAAAATGTATTATACCATGGGGCATGGCATTGCAGACATGAGGCCACATCCCTTTTTTATTTGTATACAAGATTGAGCATTCTATCTGATGTATTGGAGAGGATTTTTTAAGAATTATTAAAGCTTTGTATGGAATGCATATTTTTCAAGCAAAACAAATGTCTATAAAAATGGTTGTACGTGTTTATGTGACACATGTCTAAAGGTGCCTACACACTAGGCGATGTGGTCACGATGCGATATCGTGTCCGATTTCCCCTTGAACTCTCCCCAGCAGCTCCCCGGCAGTCGTGAGCTCGATTTGGTGTTAAAAACTGTCCAAATTCACAGACGATCTATTGTGCATCCTAACTATTTCCAGTGCATCGTGGCTGAAATAGTCAGATCTTGCCTGCAGCAGGCAAGATCTTAAGATGCAATGTACGACTAGTGGGTACACACATCGGCAGCGTAATCGTGAGTGGACACTCATGATTAGGACATATTTTACACAATCTTTCGTTCCGATGCATCGGAATCGGGTGGATCGTGTAAAATATTGCCTAGTATGCAGGCACCTTAATGTAGGGATTTGCGCTGACCCCTATGTTTTGGTTTTGGATCTGTATCTCCTTGTGTTTTGGAACTGGATTTGGTTTTGCCAAAACCACCCCTTGCGTGTTTTGGTTTTGGATCTGTATTTTTTCTAAAAAAAATCATAAAAACAGCTAAAATCACATAATTTGGGCCTGTTTTTGCTCCTACAGTATTATTAACCTCAATAACATTTATTTCCAGTAATTTCCAGTCAATTTTGACAACCTCACAGCTCACAATATTGATTTCATCTAGTTTAGGCCAAAAGGTTGCATCCAGCTAGCTGGCTGACTAAGCTAAGTGACAGCAGTGGGCGGCACTAACATGTGGCAGTTCAGCTTCCAACATGGCACAGAGTGGCATTGCAGTGGTAGACAGGATGGCAGTTTAATAAACTATACAACCCATAGGAATTTTAAAAACCAAGAATGTTTTCCTTAACTAGGTCAAAGGCCCGATGGAGTTGGAATATGTTTATGGACTGAAGACAGGGAAAGTATGGAAGGATTAATTAGTTTTTAATTTATTTATTTTAATGTTTTGATTCCTAAAAAAATTATGAGGGAAGATCAATCTAGGATCAAGTTCTTCAGTTCCTAAAATACATTTTTGATCTGGAGGAGGTTTTTTAATTTTTTATCAATCTAATAAAAATGAGGTGGCCTTGCTTGTGGAGGTGCTGCTAGAACATACTGTAAACAGACATTTACTTTGCACTCAGGGAGGTTGTTAGGGATAATGAGATCAAAACTTACTGTTTACATCAGAGCAGCCTGTAGTTCTCCGGCTGAACTAGAATGACCAGCATCTGTGATGTTTGCTGGGCCTACTGGAATTTATTTGTCAACAACAGGTGGCGGGCTTCAGGTTAACTCAGCCTGCTTTACGCACTGTATGTAAATATGTATGTATGTGACCAATATACACTACTCATTTTTGTATTAAATGTATTTGCACATTATTGGACACATCCTGGCAGGAAGATGCTCTGTGCTGCTGCTGCTCATATTTGCCCACCCCATCAACTTGGTGGTTCAGAATAATTTTTTTTTTAATGAAAGGGGCATGCGGGAGATGCTGTCTGAGGCCATTACAATTTCTGGACATTCATAAACCATAAAATAAAAATGTCAGGCAAAAATGCCCCAAACAGCACAAAATGCAAATAAAAGTGCAAGATGGAATTGTCCATGGGCCCTCCCACCCACCCTTATGTTGTATATATGAAACAGGACATTCACAGTTTAACAAACCAATCACTTCAGCGACAGGGACTGCCACTTGTGGCTGAAATGATTGGTTTGTTTGGATCCCCACAAAATAAGCTACCAATGTGCAGTGGACATTGGTGGCAATGATCCCATACACAAACTGGCTTTACAACATAGGTAAGATCAGATGTCGTCATTGTCATCATCATCCCCATCAGTGTGTACATCCTCTTCTTAACACAATATTAATTCGTCCCCACTGGAATCCACCATTACAGATGCCTCTGTATTTTTTTTACTTAATTGCTGGTAAAGGTCTTCCTCGTGGAATTTGTAATTCATTTTGATGAACATCATCTTTTCCGCATTTTGGGGAAGTAACCTCTTACGCCTATCACTGTCAAGGTTCCCGGCTGCGCTGAAAACTCTTTCAGAGTACACAATTGAGGGTGGACAACTTAAGTAAAGCAAAGCTAGTTTGTGTAAGGGTTTCCAAATTGCGTCTTTTTCCTGAAAGTAGTGAAATGGACTGTCTAACATGCCTATTTGGATGCTATCCCTAAAAAATTCATCCACCATCCTCTGAATGGTGACCGTATCAGAAAAGTCATAGTAGACATATCAATAATTGTAGGCAGTTCTTTCAGGCCCAACCAGATGTCATTAGGTTTTGCTGACTGATCTGCATCATCAGCAGTGGATCTCTTAGGAAAATTTAGTTTTTTCCTGGCACCCACAGAATCTGAAGGAGGAGATGCTGCCGTGTCACGTCCCGCTTTAGCTGACAATTTTTTAACCGACAGCTCTTTGCATCTCTTCAGAATTATGTCCATCTGAAAGAAAGACACAAGGTATGACTTAAACCTAGGATAAAGTATGGTCGACAAAATATAGTGATCTGATTTCAAGAGACTGACAACCCTTGAATCTTGGCAAAGTGAATGAAATGCTTGATCTACAAGTCTAACATACTTAGCGGAATCACTCCGTTTCAGCTCCTTCTTCAGTTTCTCCTGCTGCTTTTGCAAAAATCTCATTAGGGGAATGACCTGACTCAAGCTGGCAGTGTCTGAACTAACTTCACATGTGGCAAGTTCATAGGGTTTGAGATCCTTGCACAACATGGAAAATATTCTCCACTGCACTTGACTAAGGTGCATTCCTGTTCCTTTTTTTTTATGTCATATGCCGTTGTGTAGCCTTGGATGGCCTTTTGCTGCTCTACAATCCGCTGAAGCATATAGAGGGCAGCATTCCACCTAGTTACTACCTCTTGCTTCAGGTGATGGCAGGGCAAATTCAACAGTACTTGCTGGTGCTGCAATCTATGACACGCAGTTGCTGAATGTCGAAAATGTCCCTAAATCTTCGGGCCAACAAGAAATCTCCTGCATGCCCCTGTCATTTTAAAAATAATTTGGCATCACCAAATTAATTGTGTGAGCAAAACATGGGACGTGTTCAAATTCGCTCAGATGTAATGCTAACACAATATTGGTGGCATTGTCAGAAATCACAAATCCTGAGGAGAGTCCAAGTGGGGTAAGCCATTTTGCAATGATTTCCCCAAGTTTTTCTAAGAGGTTCTCAGCGATATGCCTCTTAGTGAAACCAGTGATACACAGTGTAGCCTGCCTCTGAATGAGCTGGCATTTGTTAGATGCTGCTGCTGCTTTTTGGACTGTTGGAAGCAATACACCTACCAAGTGGGCTGTCACAGTCATGTAATCTTTAGTTTGCCCTGTCCCACTTGTCCACATATCTGTGGTTAAGTGGACAGTGGGCACAATGGCATTTCGGAGGATACTAATAAGGTTTTTTTTAATGTCCTTGTATAGACTGGGAATTGCTATTCTAGTGAAGTGGGATCTAGAAGGGACATGGTAGCGGGGACACTGTCACTGACACTGTCTAAAACCCACTGCATTAATGGCAGATACTGAACGCACATCTCATACCAGCATAGCTGTTATGGTGTCAGTAATCTGCTGTGCAACTGGGTTACTGCTGTCATACTTGTTCCCCCATGCAAAGGATTGTTTGACAGTTAATTGTTTTATTAAACTACTAAAAGTAGTCTTCTTCCTGGTCCCCTTCTGGGATGAAGATCCACTCACAGCAGCAGCAACAGGTGTAGCATTCAAGGATCCTTCTGAGGAATCACAGATAGGAGTCAGTCATTCTTATGAAATTGGATGCAGGACTACTTCCAATCATAATTGAGGATGTTGATGATGATGCAGGTGTTGGTGGTGGAGATTGCAGGCACTTGAATCTAACAGAGAGACGGGAGCAGCTAGGTGACACTGGACTGATTGTTAAGTTTTTAGCCAAAGTTTCTGAATTTGGAAAATACTTTTGAATTTGATTAATGCACTGCAAGTGACGTCACAGGTAGGAGGTTCCTAGATGGTTATGGTCCTTACATCTACTCACTATTGCTTGGCAAACATTACAGATGGCTTGACAACTGTTGTGTGTATTTGGGTGGAAATAATGCCACACCTGAGAAGTGGATTTTTTAGTCTTTTGCCCTGGAATGACAACAATGGGCTTTTTCATACCATGGGCAACAACTGTTTCCTGATTTACACAAATAGCATCTTCAGCATCAACATCCTCATCATCTTTGTTAGCACCAACTACAGAAATATCCTCCTCATCCTCCTGGTGCAATATCACAGAAGCATCCTTGATTTCTACGTCAGCATGTGCTGCTCATCCCCACATTTGCAGAGATCACACAAATGGTGGAAAGTGGACCCTCTTCAAGTACAGTATAAGAAAGGTCAGGCTCACACATGTCAACTGCGGACACACTTGGACTCTCCTCGGGGATCTGTGACTTTTCTGAGCACACAGTTGGTTCATGTGCCTTAGCGATTTTTATTTTTTGGACACTTCTACAGGGAGAAGGGCTTACATCATCATAAGATGCAGAACCACCAGTCATAATATTATCCTTTCCTTGCCACTTTATGTAGTAAATGGCATATTGCCAATTTTTGTTTCTCAGCAGCTAACTTAGCTTTTACTTTTTGTTTCTTTAACACTGTAAAACATTGCTTGCTTGATTTTGACTGAAGTCCTTGGGCAGTGACCTTTGTAGATAACGTTGATGGCCTTGCATCGTCATCATGACTGCTGGCAGCAGCTGCAAGACTGGTATGTGGTTCCTGCTCTCCTCTCATTTGTTTGTCCTCCATATCAACAAACTTACACTACATTCTGACTGGCAGTATCACCGAACAAAATTTTTATTTACACTGGGGAAGAGCACCCCGAATGAGGCAACAGCCCCCCCTTGATGAACAACACAAACAGCACCCCTTTTTTATGGACATAAAAGCACCCCTGCCAAGTGCGGACAGACCACCTGCAGAGTCACAAATATACGTGGACTATAAACTGTGGCAGTGTCACCGTACATAATAGCACAGCTAAGTTGCTAACGCACACACACACAAAAAAAGCACTTTATTTTTTTTGGACACTGGGGAAGAGCACCCCTAAATGAGGCAGCAGCCCCTTGATGAGCAACACAGGCAGCACCCCTTTTTTATGGACAAAATGCACCCATGCCGAGTGCAGACAGACCACCTGCAGAGTCAAAAATACGTGGACTATAAACTGTGGCAGTGTCACCGTACAATAATAGCGCAGCTAAGTTGCTAATGCACACACACACACAAAAAAAAGAAAAAAAGTACTTTTTTTTTTACACTGGGGAAGAGCACCCCTAATTGACAGAGCACCCCCCCTGGACAACACAGCACCTCTTTATGTACTGCAGCCGTAGCCTGATGGACAAGACAACAACACAGCGACAGCCGCAGTTAATTGACAGGACAAGTGACACAGCAGCTGCAGCACACACTGAAGCCCCCCCCTTTATATATGGCAGCCTAAGCCCCTTTATGGACAACACAGCAGCAGCCTTCAGCCCAAGACTCCAACTGGACACACACTCTGAGTGACTGACAGTGACTGACTACGTCTGCTAGCTTCTTTCTCCACAGCTGGAGTGAAAATGGTGCAGATCGCGGGGACCTTTACATAATCCAAAACCCGCGAGAATCTGACAGCAGGAGGATGATGCATTTTGCCTCGTTTTCGGATCCAAGTCAGGCGGGAAAATCCGAGCCTAGATCGGATCTCTCCTCGGATCTGGAAGTTCGGGTGGGTCCGGTTCTCAGAGAACCGGACCCGCTTATCTTTAGTCTAATGTAATCCTGACCCATATGCCACAGGTACTGACCTGCAAGCCTCTTGGGACAGTTGCAGTTTTACATATGCCTGCACTTTCAGCTTTTATATTCTTGCGAGGAAGGACACAATTGCATCAACCCCTATGGCCCTTATATAATAACATGCGATTTGCAGGAACCGGCACAATTTCGGTGATTTAACCTTTAGATATACAGCACCAAAGGCCATTTCCAACTCACAGGCTATTACATAAGGGTCTACGTTTTTTGGGTACCAGCAAAAACCTCTAAATTTGTAAATGCCAATTAATAATCCTGCTTTGGCTATAAATAGAATTAATGACTGCACTGAAATAAATTCTTAAATTCACTGCTGAACGAAAGGTTAGTCATTTTGTAGCTCTTTCAAATATCTGCACAGTTAAATTGATCATAGCAGTCGTTTTTATGAAAGCAGCTGAGAAAGACATTCCTCATTATCACAAATATACTATTATGCCACATGGGAATACTGTGTCTGCAACAATATAAATCTAAACTTTTGCACTGATTATTTTTCTAATTCAATTTAGTTTCATGTGGATAATTTCTTTTTATTTGTACCACAGTTAATATTAGAGTGGTGCAATAAACCATTATCTTGTAAATGAAACTAGAAGTGATCGCCAGTATCAAAAACATCGCCATGAACCAATGACACAGGCAACAGTTACTAAATACAATTTACATTTCACACAGTGCTCTGAAAACAAACATACAAACTCAATACTAGCCCCAGTAAGTTTTTAAGGTTGTGCTTCCAACTCCAGTACACCACACCCATAAACTACTATTACAGGTAGAGGTATATTTACTTAGATGAGGTTTGTCAAAGCCGCCTATCAACGGAAGCTTTGACCAATTAGTTTTAAAGCGGCAATAAAAATAAGTGGTAAACCAGTATTTGGCAATTATTTCTCTTGTAGTTTTAACCTTTTAAATGGTACGGTCACATGGTATGTGACGATAGCCAGCTGTGCTTCCACTGATATAGCAGCATCACATGTGACTGTGTCCTCTGCGTCAATCCCCTGGCAGTGATGTAGCGGTCTCCAGCTGCCGACAATATAATAAAATCATGCCCCAGAATGCTGTACGAATGGCACTCTGTGGTGCATGTGCCTGTAACAAATTACAGGGAGGAGAGCTTACATCCCCCAGAGCACTGTTAGGCTACACACTTTGCTACAATCTTCCAGATGGAGAGTGGTAACGCCATGGGGAAGACATTGGGCTGTGGGAAAGACTGTAACAACGGGGGGAGGGGGGATGCGAGACATCCTCTAGGCATTTTTGTCATTAAATATTTCAATATTTCTTTAAAATATGTTCTAATTTAAATACAGTGGTATGACATTTTCTTTGCCCCCTTCCTTATTTCTTCTATTTCTGCATATTTGTCACACTTGTTTCAGATATTCAAACAAAAATGAATTTAAGACCAAGACTACCTGAGTAAACACAAAATACAGCTTTTAAATTCATTTATTGAAGTTAACAAGTTATCTAACCCCCAACTGGCTCTGTGTTAAATAGTAATTGCCTCTTTAGTTACTCATATAACCAATGAACAAAATTTAATTTACAATTGGGTTTAAATAGACTAGACACAATCAGGCTTTATTACTGTGAGTTCTGTTGAATCTAAACATCACTTAAATAGAACTTTTCAGTTAAGTAAAGTTGGCCCCAACAAGCAGATGCGTTCAAAACAAATTCCAGAAGAGATGAGAAAGAAAGTTATTGAAATATATCAGTCTGGAAAGGGTTATAAAGCCATTTCTAAGGTTGTGGGACTTCAGCAAACCACAGTGAGAGCTATTATGTTCACATGGAGGAAACTTGGAACACTGGAAAATCTTCCCAGGAGTGGACTGCCTAACAAAATTCCTCAAAGAGCATATCAACATATTGTCCAGGAAGTCCAAAAAGAACCCAGACAAACATCTGAAGAACTACAGGCCTTGCTCACCTCAGTTAATGTTAGCCTTCATGATTCCACCATAAGAAAGAGACCGGGCAAAAATGGTATTCATGGAAAAATTGAAAGGCGAAAACCACTGCTAATCAAAAGGAACATAAAGGCTTGTCTCAAATATACACAATGATTTCCCTCATGCTTTTTGGGCTACTGTTCTGTAGACTGATGAGTCAAAAATTTAACTTTTTTGGAAAAGATAGGTCCCTTCACATATAACGTAAAGCTAACACAGCAATAAGAAATTAATTCAACAGCCAGACATGGTGGTGGTAGTGTGATAGTGTGGGGATGTATTGCTGCTTCAGGACCTGGAATGACTTGGCAAAACAATCTGAGGAGAATGTCCAATCATCAGTCTGTGGGCCTGATTCAGCTGCAGATGCACTAGCTATCGCAGCCGCTAACATGGTAGCACTTGCGATAACTCTAATATGGTAATGCAGCAGGAGGTGCCATGCCTCTTGCATGCATTACTGATCCAGGTTGCATTTCTGCATCCCATCAGCTGCCTAAGTGACCAATGGGGTCACGCAAGCTGACCGCCGCAGATGCTGAAAAGAGGCCAGAAAATATCTGGCAGCTGACGGAAATGCCCCCAATTTGGGAAATGAAAGCCATCGCCGCCTTCTCTCCAGCCCTGAAATGGCAGCAGTCTTCTGCCAAACTGAAAGCAATATCGCAGACCCGTACTGCACTTGCGCAGCATGGGTCCGGCACATGAGCAGAATCCCGATCATCGGGAATCTGCGTGAAAGACTGAGCTGCGTCCCCTGCTGAATCAGACCCTGTGATCTGAAACTCAAGTGCTATTGGGTTATGCAGCAAGGCAACAATACAAAGCTCAAAACCAAGCCCACCTCTGAATAGTTTTAAAGAAACAAAGTTATGGTTTTGGAGTGTCCTGGTCAAAGTCCTGGTTTGAATCCAATTTGAGTTGCTGTGGAAGAACCTTAAAGGGAAATTTCATGCTTGAAAACCCTCCATTGTGGCTGAATTAAAGCAATTCTGCAAAGAGAAGTGGGCCAAAATTCCTCCACAGTGACATGACTGATGTCCAGTTATCAGAAGCGTTTGCTTGCTGTTGTTGCTGCTAAAGATAGCACCACCAATTATTATGGTTTTTTTTGGGGGGGGGGCAATTAATTTCCACTTTTTCATTTTAATTTTCTTAGGTGTTGGTAACTTTGTTCTTCAATAATTGAAATAATATAGAAACTGTATTTTGTGTTTACTAAGTTGTTTTTATCTTATATTCAATTTTGGCTGAAACAGTTAAGTGTGACAAATATACAAAATGGAAGAATCAGAAAGGGGAAAAAATTTTTTACGCCACTGTAAAATCTGTGAATAAAAAAATTGCCACTTTCTAAGTAGTTTTTGGGGAAAATAAATAGCCAGTGGTTGATACTTTAGGTGGTTGATAGTGGTTGATACTTTTAGTCACCTTAGTAAATCTACCGAAGGTTTCACTCTAATAATATAAATTTTGTGAAAAGAGCTAAAAGCTTGTGTGTGTAACAGGATTAATGGCAAAGTAATACCTCTGAGAACAGACTGCTACATTGCCATCTCTAGAAACTGTGGATGGAACTTTTTACAAGAATAAGGCAAGAACATCGGAGTCTACCAAATAATAATCTACCACAAAGTTGAATAGACTTTTTTACTTTAATTTCCTGATCAGAATTAATAATTAGAGATTTAGAGAAGATTTTGTAATGGAAAGGTATTAATTATAAATGGTTTGAAAATGGCGGCCTGGAAATTTTTAGTAATACTTAGGAAAGGGAATAAATTTAACTGGAATGAAATAAGGTTACTATTCTCTTCAATATCGTACAGTACGATATGTTTGAAATTGTTAGGAGAGAATCATACTTTATCTTCTGACAGAAAACGTGATAACCGATGATGCCTATCAGTGTATATTGTGTGACAAGTAGAGACAAAGAGCAGGGCATCTCCATCTTCTGCTGAAATGGTGGTATTAAAAATGTGGATTGGGATAAATATGCCCTTAAATGTTATACAGATATAAGATATTTAACCACTTAATTTACAATTGTTTTTCCAAAACTCGCTCAGAAATTGTAATTTTTTTTTATGAGTGAATTAGGTCAACAACATCTATTTATAACTTATCCCACATTCATTTATTAAAAAAATATATAGATTTTTTTAATATTGGTTATCAATGTACCAGACCATCAATGTTCGGAACATCACAACCATCGCGACTTTGGTTTCCCCAGCAGCTACTCCTCTGAGCAGCTGCCAGGTACACACTGGGGTGCAGGGGCGGGGGGTAAATTTACATTTCCATGGTGGCTGCTGCTCTCTACAGGCGCCGGATGCGGGGTCCTGCTGTGCTGACCGATCAGCAGTGATAAGATATTTAACCACTTAACTGGCAATTTTTTTTTCCAAAAATTGCTCAGAAACTGGTGTTTGAATTAGGGGTAGAACATCTATTTATAACTTATAACACATAATTTTTTTGCAAAAAAAAAATATTTTTTTAACATACAACATTAACATTGATTTTTTAAGATCTGACATCGATATATCAAACCATCAATGTTCAGAACATTGCGACCATCGCAAGTTTGATTCCCCCAGCAGCTGCTACTGAGTAGCTTCCAGGTACACACTGGGAGGCTGGGGGGGGTTAATTTACACCGTTCAGCAGTGATTGGCAGCACAGCAGTCAGTGGGGGGGGGTGCATGAATGCAGAGGGGCTGAGATGTCCCTCTGTTATTGGCGGCTGCTGGAACATTATCCTCCAGGAGCTGCTCACTGTGTGTTACTGACAGGTATCATCGTTTGCGACTATGTCAGTTAACGCATTGTCTGGTGTGGTCACAAATGATGCGGCCACACCAGGCAAGTGGTTAAGGGAAAATGTATCAAACCTTCCATAAGTGGAGGTATTACCGGTAGATTCCAGCTATTATTTATAGAATGTACTAGATTAATGATTGCTACAAATCTGATTAGTTGCAAAAAGAAACATCTCAACTTGTCCTCTTTAGCAGGTTTGCTAAATCTCCTGAATCTAATGTTAGAGTCACATTCCCTTGAGCTTTTTAAGAGTTTGAATCCAAACCCGTTGGTCTCTACGTCATATATAATTTATAATCATGGAGCATAAGTTATTGCACTACTTATTTCACATTCACTCTTTAAAATGTTGCCATTCAAAATCAATTGGATCATCATTGGATAAGTTGGTAAATGTGGACTGACATAAAACAACATGTTTGCATGGCCATCTTCCAACCACACTAACTGGTTACAGTGACCCAGAAGAGATCAGGTTTAGCCCCCTACATGCCAATTCAAATAGAACATTGAACATATCAACTGGCAACTGTTCCTTGATACCTTCCATTTTCTATTATAATGGATGGATAATGGGAGGAAGGTATGAAAGCTCAGGCTGTTATCATTAGAAACACTTCACGCATCTGCTGAAATCCTAATTTTTTTCCATCAACAGGCTGCAGAGACGTTAATTACAATACATTTCAAATCATGTTCTTAGCCGCTGGGAATATGAAATTGTGCAGAATCCTATTTCAAATCAATTACATTTGTAATAATCATGCGTGGTGTGTCCAGAGTCAGATGAGTGCAGTAGGATCCGAGGCACACTCCCCCCCAATGGCTCCCATTGTGGTTGTGGTCATGTTATGTATAGGAGGCAGGGAGATGGACCCCTCTACCTGGAGAACGCTTGATCTAGTATCCTAGCAACTCTATTTTGATTTGATAATTTGAGTTTTTAAATAAATGTTAGGTTTCTATATTTCATTAACTTAACTGGTGGTGGCCCTTAGTGTTTTGTCTGCTTCTAAGCACAGCCCAGGAATAAAGTAACTTTGTATTTTAACTGTATATTTAAATTGTGTCCACAGTGTATAATACTTTCACATTTATATAATTTTTTATTTATATAAAAAAAACCTATAGTCATGAAAGATAAGTGAGTCTGAATTTAAATGATATGAGTATACAGGGTAAAATAATGGTGATATTTACTATCAAATGTAAGTCACCGCACAGGTGCAAGTTTGAATGTAAAAACAACTGCTAGATTTATATTTAGGAACATAAAAATAATAAAACTACTGTAGATTCCAAAAGCACAAAACTCATCTACCATAATAGTCCCCTCCATTCATTTATAATGATCCCATTTACAGATACATCTGCTAGTAGTTACACATACTATAGTCATTTAAGGAATATGTAAATGCTAATCTCAGGCTTTCCTTTGTGTCCCACTGTGCGAAGGAGTGTATAAGAATTAAGACGCTCGCTTTCAGGCTCTGTGGTCTGTGCATTTCCGATGGAAATTGTAAACACTCCAACATTACCGCAATATCAGTCGTACCATCAACATTTGCGGTACCCTAGGGTTTACTCTAGCTACTCTCCTCAAATCCAACTGAACATGGCCTCTGAAACTATTGATTTGTGATTGGGAAGCAGCAGTGTTCCCAGACATGCTTGTGACACTCACAAAACCATACATGCCTACTCTCCTGGGATGGCCGGGAGTCTCCCGAATATCGGGTTGTGCTCCCGGCCCCCCGAAAAAAATAGGCAAATCTCCCAGCCGCCGTCACTACCCTTCAACTGCCCTGCATCACCCCGGACCCCCCCTGCATCGGGGCTGGCTGGTGGCGCTATTCACGCTAAATCACGTCATCGCGGCCCCGCCCCCTCCTTCGCAATGCCATTAAGCTGGGCATTGTGAGGAGGGGACGGGGGCCACAATGACGCGATCATGCACCCCCAATAAGTCATCATCATCCGGCCACACCCCTCGCTGTATACAGACATTCATCCCGGAAGGAGGGAGCTGAATGTCGGCAAGTATGGCCCAAAACATGCCCATGAAACAAACCCTTTTTCACTTTAGGTCATCTCCCAGTCTCCACCTGGATATGCCCAGGGATTGTAAATCCCTTCTCAAGTGCTAGCGATGACGCATGCAATTGTGAATGCCATAGGATACTTGGATATGTCCGTGCACAGTGAAGGATTTCTGGACTTTCCGCGCATGCACAGTAGCAAAACATTGCTCAGCTGCGTGAACATCGGCACTGCGTACATCTTTCAATCAGGCCATATGTTGTTTGGATGTCAAAAACAAGAAAACACTAGATGCATGGAATAATAATAGGTGATAGTGCTTTAGGGTGTAGATGTAAGATATCAGTAATGTATTCTGAATGTGGTCCTAGAATTGTGTTTATAGATTCGCTAAATGTGAGTACAAAATGTATCTAAAGAATGTGTATGTAAAGCTAAAAATAAGATGAGAATAAATACAAATTAAAAAAAAAATAACAAAAGAACAATATAAACATAATACAGCAAGACCAAGGAATGAATGCAATAACAATTAACAAACTAGATAAAAATTAAAAGTTAAAAACTAGATACCACCCCTGCACCCTGCATTTGCCGGGCGCCCGCTGAGTGTGTTACCAGCGGGCGCCCGGCTCCTATCCTCCTGGCGGTAGCCGGAGGACGGAGCTCCCTCCGTCTTCCGGGTCCCGCAGTGTACTATGGGAGTGACGTCATAACGTTACTCCCATAGTGCCGAGGAGCAGACGCTGGGGACGGAGCTCAGGAGTGAGCTCCGTCTTCCGGGTCCCACAGCACACTATGGGAGTGACGTAATGACGTCACTCCCATAGTGCCGAGGAGCGGACGCCGGGGATGGACGGCAGCAGCACTGGAGCCGGGATAAAGGTAAGTGTTTGTTTGTTTTTTTGTGTGTGCGCGCGCGCGGTGGGGGCCATCACTACTGGGGGCAACTACAGGGGCCTACTACTGGGGGCAACTACAGGGGCTCACTACTGGGGGCAACTACAGGCGCTCACTACTGGGGGTAACTACAGGGGCCTACTACTGGGGGCAACTACAGGGGCTCACTACTGGGGACAACTACAGGGGCTCACTACTGGGGGCAACTACAGGGGCCTACTACTGGGGGCAACTACAGGGGCCTCACTACTGGGGGTAACTACAGGGGCCTCACTACTGGGGGTAACTACAGGGACCTCACTACTGGGGGCAACTACAGGGGCCTACTACTGGGGGCAACTACAGGGGCTCACTACTGGGGGCAACTACAAGGGGCCTCACTACTGGGAGTAACTACAGGGGCCTCACTACTGGGGGCAACTACAGGGGCTCACTACTGGGGGCAACTACAGGGGCCTCACTACTGGGGGTAACTACAGGGGCCTCACTACTGGGGGCAACTACAGGGGCCTCACTACTGGGGGCAACTACAGGGGGCTCACTACTGGGGGCAACTACAAGGGGCCTCACTACTGGGGGCAACTACCAGGGGCTCTAGATTGGATGTACTGCATAGGGGGACCATTACTGGGGAGCACTACATAGGCGGACTACTACTGGGGGCATTATATAAAAAGAATTGCATAAGGGGGGCGGCGGCAGCTGGGGCTGGCATAGGTGCTGGGGGGTGGTACATTTTAGTTTGGGGGGGGGCACCAACATTTATCTTGCCTCCGGGCACCTGGTATGAAGTTACGCCACTGGGTCTATTTACTAAGCAGTGTTAGGAGATAGAGTGAAAAGTGATAAGGTCCCAGCCAATCGGCTCCTAACTGCCATCTCACAGGCTGTGTTTGAAAAATGACAGTTGGGAGCTGATTGGCTGGCACCTTTTCACTTTTCACTCTGTCTCCTATCACTGCTTAGTAAATAGACCCCTTAATACTTTGTGCAGACAGGAGGCTATTTGGATTCTAAGGTTGCAAACTTTAAAACCTCAGGGCCTGAATGAAAATATTGATCTGGAATTAATTTAGATATATACATTTTTCTCCTTTTTATATCTGATGTAGCCCTCCCTGCTTTATGGTTTCCCTTTTAATGTCTGTTTCTTCTTTTTTGGTTTTCTGTTTTTTATTTTAGCTGGATAGTATTTCTTGCCTGCTACTATAGCTAATATATTCAACAATTAATGTAATACAGGTTGAGTCTCCCATATCCAAAATGCTTGGGACCAGTGGTATTTTGGATATTGGAATATTCCGTATTTTGGAATATTTGTATACCATAATGAGAGATCTTGAAAATGGGACCCAAATCTAAACACAGAATGCATTTATGTGTTATATACACCGTATACACACAGCCTGCAGGTAATTTTATACAATATTTTCAATAATTTTGTGCATGAAAAAAAGTCTGTGTACATACATAAAATTAATTTATGTTT
Source organism: Taudactylus pleione (assembly GCA_031769625.1). Classification (NCBI taxonomy): domain Eukaryota; kingdom Metazoa; phylum Chordata; class Amphibia; order Anura; family Myobatrachidae; genus Taudactylus; species Taudactylus pleione. The sequence continues at coordinate 4,856,414 of JAUIMM010000516.1, read as the reverse complement.
CAGATACACCTTATATGCAGAGCCTGAAGGTTATTGTATACTGTATTTTAATAATTTTGTGTTTTTAACAAAGTTTGTGTGCATTGAACCATCAGAAAGCAAAGGTTTCACTTTCTCAGTCATGTTAAAAAAAATATTTTGTATTTTGGAATATACCGTATTTCGGAATATTTGGATATGGGAGACTCAACCTGTATGTTATGTTAATATATCGGATCTGGCTTGATACTTTTAGTGTTGAGTTGTGGTATTGAGTTAGATTCAGTGACTATTTAATAATAGAAAGAGGAACTGAACTCTTTATAATGGGTCTCTTTCCTATAGAGAAAATAAATACCTCCACCATTTAGGTTAGAATAATTAATGTATTTATCTGGAAACATGTTATATAAATATTGGGAAAAATAATTTTTTTGTGTATATATTTGTATGTGTTTCATATTATTAATTCATGTGGGATTTCTGAAAGGGATCCTTCAATAGCACAGTTTATTAATGTGGAATATCAAAAGGAATGAGGAGAGTAGTAATTACGGCTATTCCAAACACCTGAGATTTTTGAATATTCACAAATAAAAGCCGGATACACCCCTCTACACCTTATGCACCTGCTTCTTGAGAAAGGCGTTAGATACGGAGAAACGCATTGAGGACCACAGGTGCTACCTATCACCAGTAATCCAGTAGCCTGCCAGTGCCTTGCCTGAGCAAGACGGACGTGTCGGGGACACCTATCAGCTTTGTGGTTGTGCTCCAGAGGGCTCGTCTAGCCCTACTCAATATTGATATTGACTTTACCTCCAGTTTGCCTACAGGGCGCTGGACTGGAGTTCTGCCAGCCTATCCTCCAGGATGCTATTAGCCCCCTGGGTGACGACTGCAGCACCAGCGGGATACTATGCTGATTTCCGCTGACCATCGGGGTGGCACTCATGGAGGACTCCGAAGCTAGGTGGTGGACTGGAGTCCTGCCCGTCTATCATCCAGGATGCAATTAGATCCCTGTGTGACGACCTCAGTGGCAGCGGGTATCATATTAGCTCCCGTTGACTGTCGGGTGAGATACTTACGCAGGATTCCGGAGCCAGTGAGTATTACTAAGGAGGACAACTGCATTATTTACCTACTATCAGCTGTGTGAACTGTCTCCCCTAAATATAGGATCTATATGTACTGGACTGGTACACTACTTTTACTATAACCTGCAATGTTTCTGTTTACATTTACTATGGAAGACTGATTGCTGATTTACTTTTCAAGCGCTGCAATACATTCTATCTATTTATGAGGAACGTTGTTACATTCAAGATTGCTGATTGATACAATAGCATCTGGCTATATTGGAAAATCATTATGACTGCTAAATACTTATTATGATGATATTCTCCTGTTGGATTTTAGATTAAATATTTATTGTGATATTTTTATTTTTAGATTTTCTATTCTATTCTTTTTTATTATACTCCCGGGAGATATATAGTGTGTATTATATTCAACTAAACATACATTTACAAGGTTTTTATTGTATTTCATTACTCTTGAGGGCCACAGAACATTCACTTTGTTTCTGTATCTTTTGTATGGAGTCTGGCATTCTCCATGTGCTGTTGCTGGTTGGCTGCTAGAGAATATATATAATTTTATATATATTTATACATTTATTGTGTGTTCAGCACTGTTGTCGAGGTGGGCGCTAGGTTAATTTTGTCATTAGCTGCCTAAAGATGCCTAATGGTGGCGCAGGCCCTGATAGTATTTCTTTAGGCAGATTTTTCTGACAAATTTGTGGAGGTCTATGTACATGTGGAGTTTATTGGGGTGGGACTGTGGAACAAATTTTCAACCCTTACTGAGGAGGTTAACATGGTTTTCTGTAAAAGTTTTGTTGCTCAGGGTAAAGATTCCATTTTCTACTTCTGATTGTGTAGTTACTTGTTTCTTGTGTATCTTCGACCCTCCTCTGCTACATCTTTTTGGCTTTTTTGGGGTCTTTGTTTCTTGTTTCTTGATTTCTAGACACATTTCTGTACACACTTTCACTGAACCTATAAACTTAATTATACAAAACAGGTGCGCTCAGATTTCCTTACCAAACTAGGAAAATGTTGGTAGTGCATATTACATAGGTTGTATATGAGGAGTGGTGATGTTCCCAGGTCACAGCCCCACCAACATCCAAAAGTAAAGTGAGAAAATAGAAAAAGCTTATGGCCACATAGAGCCCTCATGCAACTCAGATAAAAAGTCCATTTTCAGTAAACTAGTCTTTGCTGTTTTCAGTTGACATATCGACAATGGATTCCAGCTACACTAAATAACTATTTTATCCATGACATAAAACAAAAAATAATATTATTATTACATATTATTACTAATTATTATTATCCTTTATTTATATGGCGCCACAAAGGTTCCGCAGCGCCTTACACAGTACATAAATGAGCACACAAGAAACAACAGTAATAGTAATACAAAACAATGCAGGACAAGGACATGGTTTATAAACATTGCTGCATACCACAAGCAGCAGGGCATAAGCAACCAAGTGTTAGGTGCCAATTGGGGAGTTAGGAGTACATGATAGTATAAATAAGGGAGGAAAAGCACATGAGGGATGAGTGCCCTGCTTGTGAGGGCTTACATTCTAAAAGGGGGGGCAGACAAACAGGGGCAACACAGATGGGGTAGATAGTGAGATAAAGTAGCTGAATTCTTATTTAAGTGTGAGGATATGTAAGCAACCGGGTTTTTTATGTAATAGATTTATTTCAGAGTTGTCAAGTGTTAGTGTAGTTTATGGTTGTCACTTTTATTTTCATTTACTAGTTAACCAATGGGGAAGTTATTGGGAGGAGTTAGAGTTTATGAATAGACAGGAAGAGGAACAATTTTTCTCTTTTCCAGCATTAATCCCAACCTGCCCACCCAACTTGTTGCTTTTTATGTCTTTTTTATTTTCGTTTGATGTATTTTTTTGTGTTTTCCTCCAACAGGGGAGACTCATCAAAGCAAGAAAGCATTGTTCTACAGTGGCTCTTTTGGCACAAGGATGGTTGATAGCACTTACCCTTTGATATCAGTAATTTAGGGGGAGATGTATCAAGCAGTGTAATTAGTGAAGAAGTGGATAGGTTGTGAACCAACCAGCTTTTACCTATCATTTTATAAAATGTACTTGGTAAATGCTACCACAAAGCTGATTGGTTGCTATGGGCTACATCTCCACTTGTCCACTTCTCCACTCTTTACACTGCTTGATACATCTCTACCTTAGTCTCTATCTCAGGGAAAGACCTAGTTGCCCTCTTATGGAGGGACCACCACCTCCCAATTATGGTAGGGTGTTTCTTCCCAATCCTGGTTGCACCTAGGTTAGGTGCCCATTTAGCTCTTAATTGGCTGTTACCCAATTTGCTTTCTTGCCATCCTGCATGATTCAGTTTAATGTAATCAAATAAATTGGGCTGTGACCTCTTTTCCACATAATCAATGTGTCTGTGTGGTTATTGATTATTAGCCTATGGCTTAAGGGTTTAAGGAGGAATAATAAAACTACAAAGTGACTTATTATCAGAAGTTATACTCTACATTGTCAGCTGGATTGAACCAATTCATAAATAAGTATGTTTCTGTCATACCACATTAAAAAAAGCAAAAACTAGTCAACTAATTTGGGCTAAAACACATGGATAAAAAAATTTCCCACAAAGCATATGTAAAAAAATACATGCACAAAAGTTGATATACTTTTTAAAATTTGTTCCTGCAACTATCTCAATATACAGAATTCATAACTTCTAGCAGAAGTTTTGATTGAAAATATCACTTACTGGAATTTAAGTTTGAGAGTGCTACCACCAAAAGTCATCTAATCTACTGATTGTCTGTGGAGGGCCACGGGCCTATTTTTAAAATGCATCTAACTGCAAGAGCCATTCCTTTGCTAACAAGTTAACAAACTTGGTTTCCTGAGTGGTTTATTTTTTGTATTTGCCTCCTTCTCCCTTGCACCAGCATTACTAACTAGAATACATCGTATGAGGAAGGTTACACAGTCATACAGGTTGAGTCTCCCATATCCAAAATGCTTGGGACCGCGGTATGTTGGATATTGGAATATTCCATATTTTGGAATAATTGCATACCATAATAAGATATATTTGGAATGGGACCCAAATCTAAACACAGAATAAAGTTATGATATACACCTTATACACAAAGCCTGAAGGTCATTTTATAGAATATTTTCAATAATTTTGTGCCTTAAACAAAGTTTGCGTACATTGTACCATCAAAAAGCAAAGGTGTCACTATCTCAGTTATGCTAAACAAAATTCTGTAATTTGGAATATTCCGTATTTTGGAATATTTGGATATGGGAGACTCTATACTACATACTCTATACCACACTGTTTTAAAGTGTATGTATTTAAATGTATGTATATAAAACAGAGGGTTATTGTAAAAACATCAATCATTTGGTTCCTTTTCATGAAACCAAGGATGGTTGAAAAAAATTAACTATATTTTTTACTTTTCTGCAAGATCCATGAGCGGTAGTCTTTATTATGTATCTATCTATTTATCTATCACTAACTCTAAATTTGTTTGTGTGTGTGTGTGCGCGATAAGCCTGTTTTGAATTTTGTTGATTGTTCTTACATTGCGTTACTGTCCACTGAGAATATCAACTGCCTGGTTCAATGCCTGAGTGCAAAAGTGCGGGAAAACTTTGATAAATCAGCACTCCTGTCCATGAAAAAATAACATTTCATTGATCTAAGTGAGAAGGCTTGGACTGTTTTTCTCACACATGCATGAAAGGTTTTGTAATCCCTCACAAGAACTGAAGTTTAACTTGTTCGAAGCGGGTGAGGTGTGTAACTCCAGGGAAGGATTGCTAGCGCTTTACAGTCATACCCCACTCTCAGACACTAAACTAGTTAAAAGGTTGCTGGCAATTGTAGTGAACAAGAGAAGGGGTATCCAGAACCCCTCTTGGGTATAGAAATTCTCCTCATCCCTGAGGTGTGATAGGATGATTTCTTATGGACCTCATAGTCAAAAGCTCCAAGCTTTTCCTTCCATGTTACAAGTGCTGACAGTTAAAAAATATATTGGTTTCCTGTCAGTGACCATATGCACCATTTATTGAAATAATAACCTGAGGTGAATGTAAATTTTAATGTGCATTTATTTAACTGTGAATCTTTGCTCACACAATGCAAAAGTTATTCAACACCGAAAGCTATTGAAAGTATTATTCTGTTTTTCATTTTAATGCTTCAAATGTAGAAATTGTTTTATTCAAAGTAATGGGGCATACACACTAGACGATAAAAGGGAACGATATAAACGTTAACAATATCGTTCAACAATATATCGTTCATATTATCTAGTGTGTATGCACCAAACGAGCAACGATGCCCACTCACGCGTGTCATTAACGATCTTTGCTGTCGTGCAAACATACAGGCCAAACTGACGATATCGTCAGAAAGTGCCTGTTCAAGGATGTGGCAGGATGACGTCACTGAACGATATTGTTAATAATATCGTACAGTGTGTACACCCAATATCTTTCACCATTATCTTTCAGCACATCGTCTAGTGTGCATGAGCCTTAAGAAGGGACAGCAGTGGGAAAAGGCAAACAACCGACTAAGGATAATGTGGGGATTATTTTATTTTTTTGAGTGATGCATGTAAAGCTAAAAATAAACTTTGCTAATCAATTCTTAATCTACATATGTGAGAAACCTTAACATAAAAGGTATAACATTCTTCATTTAATAAAGCTAACTCGCTCTTTACCCTTAATTGTAATCAGTGTAACAGAAATGACGACCTTTACATGCCTAGCCAACATAAAGGAACGCAGCGGAACTAACAGAAATAATGAGCCTTAGCGCCAGACAAAGATATTTTTAGTAATCTCTTTAGCACGGCTATGTACTATGATTTACAACGATTTTAAGTCATTATAGATGCAAAGGTGCTCCTTAGTTTTATATCACACCTCACACGTTAGCAAACACACAGAATGTTCTATAGAAGAGACCTGCCAATAGTGACATCTATGTGGACAAAATTCAATTAATTCAGCGTATTTTTCATGAGATGTCTTGTGTTTTAAAGCCCTTTACCAAGCTACATTTTACCTAGCATGATAAAACAATTCTGTTTTAAATTCTGGCTTCAAATCAAGCACATTTGGGAAATACTAGGCACAAATTGCTCTCGTACAGCCAGCTTTCTAAGCAGTCATTTGTAAAATGGCCGACATTTTAGCTGATATAGTAAAACTAATGGTAGCTGAAATTATGTGTGATGGAGGCAGTTTCTGAAACATCTGGTTGCAATTCAGGGCTTGATTCAGACCCGCTCACTAGATGCATACGCTCGTTCCCAGCGTATGCAAATTCGGCAGACACCCAGCAAGGCAGGCGATCGCACGGCAAGGCATAAGCATGCCCACTATGTCTTGGCGTGCGATCGCTTTGTGTATGTAGAGGCCCACCAGCCTGTCTTTAGACGACCACTTGTGCACGGTATCTCCAGGAAGTGTATGTAATCATCGGTACATCCAGTAGCGGATTTACCGCTAGGCAACCCAAGAGGCCGCTTAGCGCCTGGCGGGTCCCTGGGGGCCTGCAGACAGGGCTGTAGAATGGAGGCATGTTATATTATAGTTTTGCCCGGCAGACTGTCAGCACATTGATTCTACAGCTGCCGGGTGCTGCTCTGTGTCTCTGCACTCCTCTAGTCTCCCCTTCTCTGCTGTGCTGCATGTGACCAGTAACGTCAGACGCAGAGAGAGGAGCGGAGCCTAGAAGAGGCTGAGGTGCCCTCCATGCTGACATGTGGAGAGAGTATAATAGAAGGTGAGTGCCATTGCCTGTTGGGCCACATACTATGGTGCTGGGGATGGGGGGGGGAAGGGGATTGTCCACCTGCAGCTGCTATAGTCCACAGGGGAGAGGGGGTGTTTGATTTTTCTATCACCCTCCTGCTATAATCTCTGCAGGATGTGGGGGAGGGGTGGCGCGGGGGGGGGTGCTTGCTGCAAGCAAATAAAGACTGTCTGTGCTGTGTGAATGTATAATAAATGAATGTCAGTGTCAGTAAGTGTGTGTCAGCCACTTGGTGGTGTCAGCAAGTGTGTGTCAATAAGTGTGTGTCAATAAGTGTGCGTGTCAGTACATGTATGTGTATATATGCGGCTATGGGGGCAGTGTGTTTTTGTATGAGAGCAGTGGGTGTGTGTGCGGCTATGAGAGCAGTGTGTGTGTGTGTGTGCGGCTATGGGGGCAGTGTGTGTGTGTGTGTGGCTATGGGGGCAGTATATGTGTGCGGCTATGAGAGCAGTGTGTGTGTGTGTGGCTATGAGGGCAGTGTGTGTGTGCGGCTATGAGAGCAGTGTGTGTGTGTGTGTGTGTGCGGCTATGGGGGCAGTGTGTGTGTGTGCGGCTATGGGGGCAGTATGTGTGTGCGGCTGTGAGGGCAGTGTGTGTGTGCGGCTATAATAGCAGTATGTGCGGCTATGGGGGCCGTGTGTGTGCGCGGCTATAAGAGCAGTGTGTGTGTGTGTGCGACTGTGGGGGCAGTGTGTGTGTACGGCTATGGGGCAGTGTGTGTATGCGGCTATGGGGGCAGTGTGTGTGCGGCTATGAGAGCAGTGTGTGTGCGGATATGGGGGCAGTGCGTGTGCGGCTATGGGGCAGTGTGTGTGCGGCTATTAGGGGTGTGTGTGCGGCTATAAGGGCAGTGTGTGTGTGTGTGCGGCTATGAGGGCAGTGCGTGTGCGGCTATGGGGCAGTGTGTGTGTGTGTGGGGCTATGATGGCAGTGTGTGTGCAGCTATGGGGCAGTGTGTGTGTATGTGTGGCTATGAGGGCAGTGTGTGTGTGTGCGGCCATGAGGGCAGTGTGTGTGTGCGGCTATGAGGGCAGTGTGTGTGCATGTGGGGCTATGAGGGCAGTGTGTGTGTGTGCGGCTATGAGGGCAGTGTGTGTCTGTGTGCAGCTATGGGGCAGTGTGTGTGTGTGTGTGGCTATTGGGCAGTGTGTGTGTGTGCGGCTATGGAGCAGTGTGTGTGCGGCTATGAGGGCAGTGCGTGTGTGTGTGCGGCTATGGGGGCAGTGTGTGTGCATGTGGGGCTATGAGGGCAGTGTGTGTGTGTGTGCGGCTATGAGGGCAGTGTGTGTGTGTGTGCGGCTATGGGGCAGTGTGTGTGTGGGGCTATGAGGGCAGTGCGTGTGTGTGCGGCTATGAGGGCAGTGTGTGTGTGCGGCTATGAGGGCAGTGTGCATGTGTGCTGCTATGGGGCAGTGTGTGTGTGTGTGCGGCTATGGGGCAGTGTGTGTGTATGACGATGGGGCAGTGTGTGTGTGTGTGCGGCTATAAGAGCAGTGTGTGTGTATGACGATGGGGCAGTGTGTGTGTGCGGCTATGGGGCAGTGTGTGTGTGTGCAGCTATGGGGCACTATGTGTGCGGCAATGAGGGCAGTGTGTGTGTGTGTGCGGCTATGGGGCAGTGTGTGTGCGGCTATGAGGGCAGTGTGTGTGTGCGTGGCTGTGGGGCAGTGTGTGTGTGTGCGGCTATAAGGGCAGTGTGTGGGTGTGCTGCTATGGGGCAGTGTGTGGTGTGTGGCTATGAGGGCAGTGTGTGTGTGTGAGGCTATGGGGGCAGTGTGTGTGTGCGTGGCTATGGGGGTAGTGTGTGTGTGTGCGGTTATAAGAGCAGTGTGTGTATGCGGCTATGGAGGCTGTGTGGCTATGGGGGCAGTGTGTATGTGCGGCTATAAGAGCAGTGTGTGTGTGTGTGTGGCTATGAGGGCAGTGTGTGTGTGCGGCTATGGGGCAGTGTGTATGTAAAATTGCATGCTGTTGAGGGAGTAGGGCCCCAAACTGATATCTTGCTTAGGGCCCCATGAGGTCTAAATCCGCCTCTGGGTACATCGGTTACCTACGGAAGCGAACGCAGCGCTTGGAGTTGACTTTACCCTACCGCTAGCACTATGAGCACTTTAGTGTAAAATATAACCAGGTGACGTGTACAATGATGCTGCCTGTTAATTATGCAAGCCTCTGAAATGGTGTTAAGATGCTCAGCCACACCGGCGTTCACACCTCCACTCCCCCGTTCCTAGTGGCCTGCCCCTGCTACACCCGCTAACGGCTTCTCCTGTCACTCACTCTGCTGGGCTGTCTATGCTCGGCGAGCAAACGCTTCATGCGCAGAATGCAAAAATCGGCCAGCTACGAGCGAACACTTCTTAGCGTCCAGGTCTAAATCAGGTCCTCAGTCCAATTCTCATTTTTTAAACAACATTTTTAAACATGATAAGTTAGATCAAACAAACAGACACAAAAGCTCTGGGACATAACCAAGTTGTGGTAAATTAACCTTATATTTTATGATGCTCTATATTGCTCTTAAAATATTTGAAAAATATTGTCACAACTCAACATGTCTGCCCCATATCCAGACCCCATCACTTACAAATTCTGGTCATGACGTGGTGGTTGAGGGGATCTCTGAGGGTTAGATGTTCTCTGGCCGCCGCTGGTGTCTCCCACACTGCTGCTTCCGCCAGTTCCAGTCTTGTGACCTATTACCCTCACAGCAGTTAATGGCAGCCGAATCCTATATGTGTCACGAACAGGGTTTCTCGGCATAAGGGATGACGGGTATTACCTGTGAGGGCGCTGTGGCGTGGTCCTTCCAGCGGAGGGGCTGGTGTCTGGTGGCAGCCGTTGGCTGTGCGAAGTGTTCCACAGGCACTGTGTCATCCTGGCCGGGGTAGGCCTGGTGGTGTTTCCTTTCCATTCTGGTATGGGCGCCGCCATCTTGCCTCTGGTCATGTGACTTAGCTGCTCCAGTCCTGGCGTGTCACATGCTCTCTCTGACCTATCACGATTCTGCACTGGGTACTTAAGGGAGCTCAGAGCTTCCCATGGTTGCCAGTGCAACGTGTTTCACAGCGTATGCTGTGAAAGAGTTCCTGTGCTCCTGTATACCTGCCTGTTTGAGTGCTCGCCTGTGCTCCTGCTGTATCCCAGCTATCATGTAGCCTGCAACACTCTGCCTGCTCCCAGTCTCCTGCTGGAACCATCCTGCACCTTCTATTTACCCTTTCCCTGCCAAAGGACCTGTGTGTACAGTTAACCCTGAACCTACACTGCCTCCATTTACCTAGCTCTCTGTTTTCTACACTGAGCCATCTCAGGACAACTCTCCACTTAATTCATCAGCTGCTGCTATTCTAATTACTCCATTACCTCTCCGGATTTCACCACACCAGTTTCAATCAGTACTGTTTTCCTGTCTGCAGCCTTGCAGTGACCATTTGGATTACAAAGACTTTTATTTGTCTGCCACTACCTGGACATTACCTATACATACTTCACTACAGTTTCTAATCATCACCCTCCTCTTAATATTCTGGACTTTATTTTATTATCCGTGTACATATCTTCAAGTTCACCCATTAAAAGACCCACTTTTCAATTTAAATCTGTTCAGGTGTCTTCTCCTATTTCCACCCCGGGTCCACAACAAACACAGATCCTAACAGTTTGCACTGGCACAATGGACTCAGCCATGGGACAGGAGTCCAGAACGGATTTAATTCAGAGCATAGCAACCCGTTTGGAAAACCTAGAAACTATGCAACACCAAATGGCTCAATTCTTCCAAGAAATGGTTAGATGCAAAGATATCATGCAAACTACTCTGACTACTCCAAATGTTACAGTGTCTACACCTGCTCCTCCGTCTGATAATACAGGTTACAGAACATCTCCTCGGTTGCACCTACCTACGCCAAGTAAATTTGATGGCAGTCTCAAGTTATGTTGCAGATTTCTTAATCAGTGTGATGTGCATTTTACCTTGCAGCCAGATAACTTTTACTTCTGCTAAAACTAAAGTGGCCTATATCATGTCCTTATTGACTGGCTCAGCTTTGTATTGGGCTTCTCCACTCTGGGAGCATTCAGACCCTCTTCTGGACAATTATACTGAATTTATAACATCATTCAGGAGGATTTTTGATGAGCCAGGAAGAACAGTTTCGGCCTCATCCAGTATTATGACTTTAAAACAAGGAACCCGTCCTGTCAGCCAGTATGTTGTACAGTTTCAGATTTGGCATCAGAGCTCAAATAGAATGAAGAAGCCCTTACCGCAGCTTTTTGGCACAGACTTTCTGATCAATTAAAAGATTATTTGGTCACCCGCGAGCTTCCAATAAATCTTAACGATATGATTTCTCTTTGCAATAAAATTGATCCATGATTTAAAGAACGCCAGCCTGAGAAGCATAGAACTGACCGTTACAAGCCATCCCCACTACCCACTCCTACCTGCCTACCTCCTTCTTCTACAGATGAAGAGCTCATGCAGGTGAATCATACCCGTCTCTCTAAAGAGGAACAACACAGAAGAATTCTAAAAAACCTCTGCCTATATTGTGGAGATTCGGGGCACCTGGTGGTCTCCTGTTCCCGTAAGCCGGGGAACGCCCATTCCCAACGGATCCTGGGGACATCAAGTTAGGAGTAATAAATACAACCCAAAAATCTAAAGATTCTGTCTTGATGTTAGCCGTAGATCTTTAGCCTAAACCTGTTTTTATCACTGCTCTATTAGACTCTGGAGCAGCAGGAAACTTTGTGACCTCCAGTTTTGTTGACAAGCTACAAATTCCTTGTACATCTCTTGATCACTCTATCTCCCTGACCTCTGTAGATGGATGACCTCTGTTAAATGGAACTGTCTCTAAGGAGACTCAGACAGTCTTGGTTCATATTGGAGCACTCCATTCTGAGCATCTTAAGTTCTTAGTGATACCCAAGGCTTCCCATGAAGTTATTCTAGGATTACCATGGTTATATCAGCACAGTCCCAGGATTGACTGGTGCACTATGCAGGTTCTCTCATGGAGTACAAGTTGTCAGGATCTTGTCTTTCCAAAGAACAACCTGTGAGGAAAATAGTATCATTAGTACTTCCAGCAATTCCTAAAGAATATCAAACCTTCGCTGCAGTCTTTTCTGAAAAACAAGTTAATGTTTTACCTCCTCACAGAAAATGGGACTGCCCAGTTGATCTATTGCCTGACAAGATGCCTCCTCGTGGTCATACTTATACTTTGTCCCTGCCAGAGACCAAAGCCATGTCGGAGTATATCCAGGAGAATCTGGAGAAAGGATTCATTTAACCTTCCACTTCTCCTGCTGGAGCAGGTTTCTTTTTTTGTTGCTAAAAAAGATGGTGGGCTAAGACTGTGTATAGACTAGGGGTGTGCACCGGCCACTTTTCGTGTTTTGTGTTTTGGTTTTGGATCTGGATCTTTCTTCGTGTTTTGGATCTGGATTGGTCTTGCCAAAACCACCCTTCCGTGTTTTGGGTTCTGGGTTTTGTGTTTTGGATCTGTATTTTTTTTTTAAAAAGCATAAAAACAGCTAAAATCACAGAATTTGTAGGTTTTTCTACTCCTATGCTATTATTAACCTCAATAACCTTAATTTCCACTAATTTCCAGTCTATTCTGAACACCTCACACCTCACAATAGTGTTTTTATGTCCAAAAGGTTGCACCGAGGTAGTTGGATGACTATGCTAAGCGACACGAGTGGGCGGCACAAACACGTGACCCATCTAGGCGTGATACTGCAGTGGCAGACAGGATGGCGGTTTGAAAAACTAGGCCCCAAACTGTACATAATGCAAAGAAAAAAAAGAGGTGCAAGATGGAATTGTCCTTGGGCCCTCCCACCCACCCTTATGTTGTATAAACAGGACATGCACACTTTAACAAACCAATCATTTCAGCGCCAGGGTCTGGCACACAACTGTGGCTGAAATGATTGGTTCGTTTGGGCCCCCACAAAACAAGCTGGCGATTAATCTGTCCTTGCACAAACTGGCTCTACGGAGGCAAGATGTCATCCTCATCCTCCTCATCCACCGATTCCTCACCCTCTTCAGTGTGTACATCCTCATCCTCACAAAGTATTAACTCGTCCCCACTTGAATCCACCACCACAGGTCCCTCTGTACGTTCTGGAGGCTGGTCTCCCTGGAAGAGCTGATAATTCATTTTGATGAACATCATCTTCTCCACATTCTGTGGAAGCAACCTCCTACGCCTTTCGCTGACAAGGTTCCCGGCTGCAGTAAACACTCTTTCGGAGTACACACTGGAGGGGGGGCAACTCAGGTAAAATAAAGCCAGTTTGTACAGGGGCCTCCAAATTGCCTCTTTTTCCTGCCAGTACAGGTATGGACTGTCTGACATGCCTACTTGGATGCTGTCACCGATGTAATCCTCCACCATTCTGTCAATGGTGACAGTATCATATGCAGTGACAGTAGACATGTCAGAAATTGTTGCCAGGTCCTTCAGTCCGGACCAGATGTCCAAACTTGGTCCTGCCTGCCCTGCATCACCGCCAGCGGCAGCCCCAGTTGCGGGAGAAAATGAAGAAGGAGCTGATGACGTGTCATGTTCCACTTCAGCTGACAGTGTGTTCACCAGCAGGTCTTTGCACCTCTGCAGGCTTGTGTCGGCCGGAAAGAGAGACACCACATAGGCTTTAAACCTAGGATCGAGCACGGTGGCCAAAATGTAGTGGTCTGATTTCAACAGATTGACCACCCTGGAATCCTGGCAAAGTGAATGAAGGGCTTCATCCACAAGTCCCACATGCCAAGTGGAATCGCTCCATCTTAGCTCCTCCTTCACTTTCTCCAGCTGCTTCTGCAAAAGCCTGAGGAGGGGAATGACCTGACTCAAGCTGGCAGTGTCTGAACTGACTTCACGTGTGGCAAGTTCGAAGGGTTGGAGAACCTTGCACAACACGGAAATCATTCTCCACTGCGCTTGAGTCAGGTGCATACCCCCTCCTTTGCCTATGTCATAGGTGGATGTATAGGCTTGTATGGCCTTTTGCTGCTCCTCCATCCTCTGAAGCATATAGAGGGTTGAGTTCCACCATGTCACAACCTCTTGCTTCAGGTGATGGCGGGGCAGGTTCAAGAGTGTTTGCTGGCACTCCAGTCTTCGGCACGCAGTCGCTGAATGGCAAAAGTGGCCAGAAATTTTTCGGGCCACCCAAAGCATCTCCTGCACGCCCCTGTCGCTTTTCAGAAAATTCTGCACCACCAAGTTTATTGTGTGAGCAAAACATGGGACGTGCTGGAATTTGCCCAGATGTAATGCCCGCACAATATTGGTGGCGTTGTCAGATATCACAAATCCCCAGGAGAGTCTAAGTGGGGTAAGCCACTGGGCGATGATTTCCCTCAGTTTCTCTAAGAGGTTGTCGGCGGTGTGCCTCTTACTGAAACCGGTGATACACAGCGTAGCCTGCCTTGGAACGAGCTGGCGCTTCTGAGATGCTGCTACTGGTGACGCTGCTGCTGTTGCTGTGTAAGGTGATACATCTACCCAGTGGGCTGTCACAGTCATATAGTCCTTAGTCTGCCCTGTTCCACTTGTCCACATGTCCGTGGTTAAGTGGACATTGTGTACAACGGCATTTTTCAGGACACTGAGGACACTTTTTCTGACGTTTCTGTACAGTCTCGGTATCGCCTGCCTAGTGAAGTGGAATCTAGACGGGATTTGGAACCGGGGACACACTACCTCCATCAATTATCTAAATCTCACTGCACTAATGGCGGATAACGGACGCACGTCTAACACCAACATAGCAGTCAAGGCCTCAGTTATACGTTTTGCTTCAGGATGACTGCTGTCGTACTTCATCCTAATCGCTAAGGACTGTTGGAGGGTCAATTGTTTAGTAAAAGTAGTGGTGTTCCTACTTCCTCTCTGGGATGATGAATGACTCCCAGCAGCAGCAACAGCAGCAGCGGCAGCAGTAGGCATAGCAATGCAGGATCCTCCGGAGGAATCCCGGATAGGAGAGTCAGTCATGCCAGTGACATGGCCTGCAGGACTACTTCCGATCCTGACTAAGGAGGAAATTGACGAGGAGGGAGTTGACGGTGTGGTTTGCAGGCGCTTGGATACAACAGGACAACGGGATTTAGGTGTCCCTGGACTGCTTACGGTCTTAGCCAAAGTTTCTGAACTTGACAGAAACTTTTTATGAACGCGCTGCAGGTGCCGTATAAGGGAGGATGTTCCTAGGTGGTTGACGTCCCTACCCCTACTTATTTCACCTTTACATATGGTACATATGGCAAGACAGTTGTTGTCCGGATTTGGATAGAAATATTGCCAGACCAAAGAGGTGGAATGTTTGGTCTTCTGCCCAGGCATGACCGTGATGGGCTTTTTCATCCCACGGACAACAACTGTCTCCCCCGGAGCCTGATTTAAACAAACCACATCACCATCAGAATCCTCCTCGCCAACTTCCTCCTCAGCGCCAGCTACACCAGTATCCTCATCCTGTTGTACTTCAACAGTGACATCTTCAATTTGCATATCAGCAAGTGGACTGTGGGTGCTCCTTTCAGCACTTGCAGGGGGCATGCAAATGGTGGAAAGAGCCACCTCTTCCTGTCCAGTGCTGGGAAGGTCAGGCATCGCAACCACCACCACACTTGGACTCTCCTTGGGGATTTGTGATATCTTCTTAGAAAGCACAGTTCTTCGCTGTGCTTTTGCCAGCTTAACTCTTTTGATTTTTTTAGTGGGAGGAGGGCTTCCATCGTCATGTGAAGCTGAACCACTAGTCATGAACATACTAGGGATCGACCTTAGCCGTTCCTTGCCACTCCGTGTCGTAAATGGCATATTGGCAAGTTTACGTTTCTCTTCAGCTGATTTAAATGTTTTTTTCAAGGTCATTTTCCTGAACTTTGTCATTTGGGATTGTATGTGCCCTCTATTATGACATTGGGCATCGGCCTTGGCAGACGACGTTGATGGCATGTTATCGTCTATGTCATGACTAGTGGCAGCAGCTTCAGCACTAGGAGGAAGTGGTTCTTGATCTTTCTCTATTTTTTTTTTATCGGAGAAAGTTTGGTCCTCCATTTATGTTATATCGATTTGATATATACGTGCGGCTAAACACAGAAAATATTTTTTTATTTTTGCTGGAGAGTAGTGCACTTTGTGGGTTACACCAGCCTTTAAGAAATGAGCCAGCTGGCTCTTTACTTATGGGACACAGGCGCACGCTTGGCGCTGCTCCTTCGTTGATGCACGTACGGCTACTGCGCACACAATTCACAAACACAGAAAATATATATTTTTTGGGTTTGGAGTGTACTTTGGGGGTTACAGCACCCTTTAACGGTCAAGACAGCCGGCCCTTTACTTATGACACAGGCGCACGCTTGGCACTACTTTGTTGATGCACGTGCGGCTACTGCGCACACAATTCACAAACACAGAAAATAATTTTTTTTTTGGTTTGGACTGGAGTGTACTTTGGGGGTTACAGCACCCTTTAACGGTCAAGCCAGCCGGCCCTTTACTTATGACACAGGTGCATGCTTGGCACTACTTTGTTGATGCATGTGCGGCTACTGCGCACACAATTCACAAACACAGAAAATAATTTTTTTTTGGTTTGGACTGGAGTGTACTTTGGGGGTTACAGCACCCTTTAACGGTCAAGCCAGCCGGCCCTTTACTTATGACACAGGTGCATGCTTGGCACTACTTTGTTGATGCACGTGCGGCTACTGCGCACACAATTCACAAACACAGAAAATTATTTTTCTTTTGGTTTGTACTGGAGTGTACTTTGGGGGTTACAGCACCCTTTAACGGTCAAGCCAGCCGGCCCTTTACTTATGACACAGGCGCACGCTTGGCACCACACAATTCACAAACACAGAAAATATATATTTTTTTGGTTTGGAGTGTACTTTGGGGGTTACAGCACCCTTTAACGGTCAAGCCAGCTGGCCCTTTACTTATGACACAGGCGCACGCTTGGCACTACTTTGTTGATGCACGTGCCGCTACTGCGCACACAATTCACAAACACAGAAAAAATATTTTGTTATTTGGTTTGGAGTGTACTTTGGGGGTTACAGCACCCTTTAACGGTCAAGCCAGCTGGCCCTTTACTTATGACACAGGCACACGCTTGACACTACTTTGTTGATGCACATGCGGCTACTGCGCACACAATTCACAAGCACAGAAAATAATTTTTTTTTTGGTTTGGACTGGAGTGTACTTTGGGGGTTACAGCACCCTTTAACGGTCAAGCCAGCCGGCCCTTTACTTATGACACAGGTGCAGGCTTGGCACTACTTTGTTGATGCACGTGCGGCTACTGCGCACACAATTCACAAACACAGAAAATATTTTTTTTTTGGTTTGGACTGGAGTGTACTTTGGGGGTTACAGCACCCTTTAACGGTCAAGCCAGCCGGCCCTTTACTTATGACACAGGTGCACGCTTGGCACTACTTTGTTGATGCACATGCGGCTACTGCGCACACAATTCACAAACACAGAAAATAATTTTTTTTTTGGTTTGGACTGGAGTGTACTTTGGGGGTTACAGCACCCTTTAACGGTCAAGCCAGCCGGATCTTTACTTATGACACCGGCGCACGCTTGGCACTACTTTGTTGATGCACGTGTAGCTACTGCGCACACAATTCACAAACACACAAAAAATATTATTTTTTTAGCACTTGGGGGGAGCACCCCTATTGGACAGAGCACCCCCTGGACAACACTACAGCACCCCTTTAGGACTGGGACACTGCACAGGACTTTGGAGTGGACATAGCCCCTATGGAGAACTGACTGCACAACACAGTCCAGCCAGCCCCTATGGACTTTGAAGTAGTGGACACAGCCCCTATTAACAACAGCAGCACAGCACAACACAGCCAGCCGCTATGGACTTTGAAGTAGTGGATAACAGCAGCACAGCACAGCACAGCACAGCACAACACTACTCTGCACTACACTACACTACACAGCCCAGCCAGCCCTAACTCCCACCCTCCCTCTTCACTGTCCACAGCCGAGTGAGAAAATGGCGCAGATGCAGGTACCTTATATAGGATCCAAAACCCGCGAGACCCGGAAGGCGGGATGATGACGGTTTGCCTCGATTTCAGATACGAGTCAGGCGGGAAAAGTCGAGCCTGACTTGGATCTGACTCGGATCGGGCGGGCTCGGGGGGGTTCGGATTTCAGAAATCCGAACCCGCTCACCCCTAGTATAGACTACAGAGGCCTTAATGATATTACAGTTAAGAACAGATATCCACTTCCATTGATTACAGAATTATTTGATAGAGTCAAAGGATCTATCATATTCTCCAAGTTAGACTTATGAGGGGCCTATAATCTTATCCGTATTTGTGCAGGAGATGAGTGGAAGACCGCTTTCAATAAAAGAGATGGACACTTCGAATATCTTGTCATGCCCTTTGGGTTGTGCAACGCACTTGCTGTTTTCCAAGGTTTTGTCAATTACATTTTCAGAGATCTGTTATACGTTTCCGTTGTCTATCTAGACAACATTTGATTTTCTATTCATCCCTAGAGGAACAACACAAACATTTAAAAGAAGTCCTGTCTCATCTGAGAAAGATCCATCTCTACTGTAAATTGGAAAAATGTGTCTTCAGCGTTCCTAGTGTACCATTCCTTGGCTATATCATCTCTGGTTCTAGTCTAGAAATGGAGCCTAAAAAATTTCAGGCAATTCTGGGTTGGTCCCGACCTCAGATAGTGTTCAGAGACTTCTTGGATTCGCCAACTATTATAGACTTTTCATCAAGGGATTTTCATCTCTAATGGCTCCCATTACAGCTTTGACCCTAAAAAATGTCAACCCCGCTCTGTGGCCTCCTGAGGCAGAAACAGCCTTTCAACTTTTGAAGCAGGCTTTCATAACAGCCCCAGTCTTAAGACAACCTGACTTGGATAGACCCTTACTGTTAGAAGTGGATGTATCTTCAGAGGCAGTGGGAGCTGTTCTTTACCAATGATTTGAGGATAATCAAATCCATCCATGCAGTTTTTTTTCTAAGAAGTTCTCTCCAGCTGAGAAAAATTACGCCATAGGAGAACAAGACCTTTTAGCCATTAAATTGGCATTAAAGGAATGGCGATACCTTTTGGAAGGGGCTAAATTCCCCTTTACCATCTTCACGGATCATAGGAATCTTCTTTTTCTTAAAAAATATCCAGTGCGTGAGTCCTTGTTTGGCCCGATGGGAAAGATTTTTTGCTCGTTTCCAATTTACTTTGACTTTCCGCTCAGGAGCTCTCAACCAAAAGGCTGATGCCTTGTCAAGATCCCTGTCCTGTGACAAAAATTCTGAGATTCTATGTAGTACTCCAGTGTTAGAGTCAAAAAGTATTTGCTGCAATACAACTACAACCTCCTACTGGGAAAACTTTTGTGGTCCCGGAGTTAAGGAAGCAGCTCTTTACATGGGCTCATTCTTCACGGTTCGCAGGTCATTCTGGCATTCAGAAAACACTGGCATTCCTAAGAAGATCCTACTGGTGGCCTTCAATGAAAGTTGACATAGTGGAGTTAATTTCTTCCTGTACCTTATGTGCACAGCACAAGTCTCCTCATCAATCCCCAGCTGGTGACTTTTCCCATTCCATCTCGCCCATGGACACACCTCTCCACCATGGATTTTATAACAGATTTACCAAATTCTGATGGCTATACCACCATCTGGGTCGTGATAGACTGATTTTCAAAAATGGTTCACTATATACCTCTGAAGAAATTACCTTCTGCATCGGATCTGGCTCGTCTTTTTGTTCAACGCATATTTAGTCTCCATGGACTTCCTGTCAAGATTGTCTCAGATTGTGGTGTTCAATTTGTAGCAAAGTTTTGGAGAGCACTCTGTTCTGTTTTACAAGTGAAACTGATTTCTCTACGGCTTATCACCTGCAAAGTAATGGATCTACTGAGAGGATAAACCAGGATCTCGAGACCTTTTAAGAATTTTCATGTCCTCCTCCCAAAATAATTGGTCTGAATTTCTTCCCTGGGCTGAGTTTGAGCACAACGCTTCTTACCATTCCTCCACAAATCAAACTCCATTTCTTATTGTGTATGGTCTTCACTCTCAAGTCCCTGAATTCCAGAGTCTGCCTGTCTTTAACGTACCGGCTGTGGATGACACTGTACGGAGGTTTGCCTCAATGTGGGCCCAAGTACGCACAAATTTGGAAAAGACCTCCTCACGTTACAAAATTCAGGCGGACAGGAAGAGCAGGAAGTGCCTCAAATGCAAATCGGGGATCAAGTTTGAAATCCACCCATAATTTGCACCTCAGAGTTCCATCAATGAAGTTCGCCCCACGATTCATTAGACCGTTTTCCATTACTGAAGTAATTAATCCAGTTTTCTACCGTTTCCAACTTCCTTCCTACCTAAGAATCCCTAATTCTTTCCACATATCCCTACTCAAGCCGTTGATTCTCAACAAGTTCCTCAAAGTCCTTCAAGTTCCTCTCCATGTCAAAACTGAGAGAGGTGTGGAGTTTGAAGTGCCCCAAGTCTTAGATTCCCATGTCCGAACGGGTCAGTTGCAATATCTTCTGGATTGGAGAGGCTACGGCCTGGAAGAATGCTACTGGACTAATGCCCAAGACATTTGTGCCCCTACAGTCATCAAGCAGTTTCACTCTGCCCATCCAGAGAAGCCTGGTAAGTGTCCTGTGGCCACCCGTAAGGAGGGGGGTACAGTCACGACCAGAGTTTCTCAGCATAGGGGGCGATGGGTTTTACCTGTGAGAGCGCTATGGCGGGGTCCTTCCGGTGGAGGGGCTGGTGTCTGGTGGCAGGCATGGCTGTGCGAAGTGTTCTGCAGGCACTGTGTCATTCTGGCCGAGGTAGGCCTGGTGGTGTTTCCATTCTGCTCGGGTATGGGCGCCGCCATCTTGCCTCTGGTCATGTGACTTAGCTGCTCCAGTCCTGGCATGTCACATGCTCTCTCTGACCTATCATGATTCTGCACTGGGTACTTAACAGAGTTCAGAGCTTCCCATGGTTGCCAGTGCAACGTGTTTCACAGTGTATGCTGCGAAAGAGTTCCTGTGCTCCTGTATACCTGCCTGTTTGAGTGCTCACCTGTGCTCCTGCTATATCCCAGCTTCCAAGTAGCCTGCACCACTCTGCCTCCTTCCAGTCTCCTGCTGGAACCATCCTGCACCTTCTATTTACCCTTTCCCTGCCAAAGGATCTGTGTGTACAGTTAACCCTGAACCTACACTACCTCCATTTACCTAGCTCTCTGTTTTCTACACTGAGCCATCTCAGTACAACTCTCCACTTAATTCATCAGCTGCTGCTATTCTAATTACTCCATTACCTCTCCAGATTTCACCTCACCAGTTTCAATCAGTACTGTTTTCCTGTCTGCAGCCTTGCAGTGACTATTTGGATTACAAAGACATTTATTTGTTCTGCCACTACCTGGGCATTACCTATACACACTTCACTACAGTTTCTAATCATCACCCTCCTCTTAATATTCTGGACTTTATTTTATTATCCGTGTACATGTCTGCAAGTTCACCCATTAAAAGACCCACTTTTCAATTTAAATCTGTTCAGGTGTCTGCTCCTATTTCCACCCCAGGTCCACAACAAACTCAGGCCCTCATTCAGAGCCGTATGCTCTGAGCAGAGCGCACGCTCTGAATGAGGGCCGTCCTCCATAACTATGGAGCGTCCTCCTGGACGCTCGTATAGCTGTGGGTCACCACCCACAGCCTATACGAGCGTGCAGTTTGATGGCCGCGATGGTCTTGACCATCGCGACCATCGAAACTGCGAGCCGGAGCCTGCGGTTGAGGTTTTCAACCGCAAGGCCCGGAGTGATTTTGGCTCTATCAGATCCATAATCACTCCCACTGACATCACTAGTGATGTCAGTGGGCCGGCTTCTGATGGTAGGCGTTCCCTTAGGAACGCCCCCGTCAGGGAGGCACACCCCCGGCACGCCCACCGAAGGGGGCGTGCTGTCAATCAACATCGACAGCACGCCCCCTTTGATCAGACACAATGAGCGAAGGAAAGTCCTTCGCTCGTCGCGTCTGGCGCATGTGCACGACGGAGCTCCCTCCGTCGTGCGCATGCTCAGTGCAGAACATTGACCCACTTGTGAGCAGACAGCCATTTGTGAGTGGGTCTGAATCAGGAACTCAGATCCTAACAATATGGAGTTGTTACTCATCCCATCCTTCATGTTGGTGTATTACATTCTGATCTTCTACCATTCCAGGCAGTGCATAAAGTGGTCCCAGAGAACTGGTGGAACCCCCCTCCCTGGCACTTATTTAATAAAGGGACTGCGTGCGTGGTCTCAAAAAGGGGTGTGGTCACACAATAGTATCCCCAATTCAAATTATGCCACACAATAGCACAATCCAATTCACATTACACCACACATAGGACCTTATTCAGAGGCGGCCGTACAGCCTCGATGTTTTGCCAGTGCGCATGCGCACGAGGGAGCCGGCTCCCTCGTACACATGCGTGAGACCCGCTATGACCGACAGCGCCGGTCATAGCGGGTCTCTTTCCAAAGGGGGCGAGCTGTCGATGTTAATTGACAGCTCGCCCCGTTTGGAAGGCGGGCCGGGGGAGTGGAAGCCCAAATGGAGGCGTTCCCATGGGAACGCCTGCCATTTGGGGGAGGCCCCACTGACATCACTAGTGATGTCAGTGGAGAGCTTCCGGCTCTGACAGAGCCAGAAGCTCTCCGGGGCTTACGACAAGTGAGACCCTACCCTAGGGTCTCATCATAAGCCCCGATGGTCGCGATGGTCTCTGACCATCGCGACCATCACCTGAGCGGTCGTTAGAGCTGTGGGTGTTAACCCACAGCCTAATGACCGCAACAGAGGTGGGCGGTCAGGATGCAAGTGGCTGCCCAGTTTTTGAGTGACCGCTTGCATCCTCTGACCACCTCTGAATGAGGCCCATAGTGCCCCTGATTCTCATTACACCACATAGTAGTGTCCCTTATTCATGTTATGACACACAGTAGTGCCCCTTTTACACAATGCCCACATTTAGTACCCCTTATACACAATGCACACAGTAGTAGTGCCCCTAATACACATAATACCCACAGTAGTAGTGCCCTTTATACAATGCCCAGAGCAGTAGTGCCAATTACACATAATACCCACAGAAGTAGTGCCCCTTATGCAATGCCCAGTGTAGTAGTAATGCCCCTTATGCAATGCCCAGTGTAGTGGTAGTGCCCTTTATGCAGTGCCCACTGTAGTGGTAGTGCCCCTTATGCAGAGCCCCCAGTAGTGGTGACTCAAATGCAGTGCCCCCAGGAGTGGTGCCCCTTATGAAATGCCCCCTATGCAATGTCCCCAGTGGTAAGTACCACATTAGTAATGCCCCCAGTAGTAGTGCCCCCAGTAGTAGTGTCCCCTGTAGTAATGCCCCTTGTAGTAATGCCCCCAGTAGTAATGCCACCAGTAGTAGTGCCCCTAGTGGTATCGCTCCCATTAGTAGAGCCCCCATTAGTAATGCCACCAGTAGTAATGCCCTCAGTGGTAATTCCCGCAGTTGTAATTCCCCCTGTAGTAGTGCCTCCACTACTAATCCCCCCTGTAGTAATACCCCCAGTGGTAATGCCCCCAATAGTATTTTCCTAAGTAGTAATGCCCCCTGTAGTAATGCCCCCAGTAGTAATTCCCCAGTAGTAATGCCCCAGTGGTAATGCCCCATTAGTAGTGCCTCCAGTAATAATGCCCCCAGTGGTAATGCCCTCTATAGTAGTGCCCCCAGTAGTAATGCCCCCTGCGGTAGTGCCCTCAGTGGTAATATCCCCTGTAGTGTTCCCATTAGTAGTGCCCCTTACACAATAAAATTACTTACCTTAAGCCCCGCTCCTGCATCTGTTGCTGTCTGTCTGACTCCTCAGAACTATAGGAGAGACGTCATGATGTCTCTTCCATAGTGCACACTGCAGGAGCCAGAAGCCAGAGCACAGGAGTGAACTCTACCCTCCTGCCACTGCCCATGGGGAAGGAGCTGGGTGCCCGCTAGTAAAAAAATCTTAGCGGGTGCCCGGTTTCTCCCTGCAGCGCCGGGCAGACATCTTGGGTTAGGTGGACCGGAGGAGGCAGAACTGGTTCCGTCTCCAAATGGAACTGACAGAATGCAGTTTCACCCCATTCTGGCCCACTTTAACCCGAGTCGGGTTATTCCAAAGCATCACGTGTTAGTTTTTGGCCTCCCTTAGCTACAGAGATATACTGTAGTCCTCAGCTGTATTGGTCCTCTCTTAAGATCACTTCCTGGAGACCTACCTGTTTTAAGTCCTCAAGAAAGAAAAATATATAGAAAATCACTGAGCACCTCTGGTGGCTGCAACAGGGGGAAATCAACAAGTGGGTCATCCATCACTAAACACAATATGAACACTAGACAAATAGGGAGATATCCCCTTTTTGCGCTCTACCACATATCACACCATAAAAACAAATAGGACTCTGAAGGTATAATCGGTAAAGAAAGCAGTCAAAAGTAGTTTCTTGATTCCTGAAGTTTCACAACCTATTCTTAATGTAGTCTTATGTCTATTTCAATTGGTAATCCAAATTTTCTTCCAAAGAAAAAAACTATTTCCTTTCATTCAGTTCCTCAGAAAGAGCCACAAGAAAATTGGGGGGAACCGAAGAGTGTAGTATATCAAAAAAAGTGTCTTCAAAAGAATCTGATAAAGATGAATAGCTATCCCCTTCACCTCAAGAATTATTGTACCATACTCAATCTGAATCGCAGGGTTATCCTCCCATAAAGGTATCTTTAACCGCAGTCCTCTGATCACACTATGGGGAAGGTACAATCACACCCGTATATGGAATATAGAATGAGCGTACCTTACTCACAGTTACCCATGAAGCAACGTGTACATAATGATTTCTTTTAAGTCCTTATCACTCCTTATCTCTCAAAACCCCATGAATCACATAGGGGGTATATAGAGTATAAATAAAGGGGGGGTACTGTCAGGAGTGTGGGAATTTTAAACAATTTATTTATGCTCAATATTCTTTAAAAGCAACAAACATAACATAAATCCATAGTTTAACAGCAGATGGTGGAACAAGATATATCACCTGGAGTAGAGAAAAAGGTCAGGACTATTCCCCTACAGACGATAGGTCTCCTGTTAAACACCAGCACTTGAGCCCTTCACCAACGCGTTTCTACTTGAAGTCTTTTTTAAGGTCTGTCAACCTGGGCTAGGTGATCAGTTTTTATACCCCTTACATATGGCTCCTCCTCATAATGGGTGGGGGCACTTCTGGTAATCAATCAACTGTTTAGTGTGCTTATTTTCTAATCTATGGTTATTACCTTATAGGCAGCTCACGATAATAACCTCCTCTTTCAGGCCAGGGAACAGGGGGCCAGTTCATAAGTGAACTCTGAATCGGAGTGCACAATTAGTTTGTGCATTCCTCAGTGGAACACTGTTACCTTCTGCCAAAAGTGACGTGGTCGCTTACCACGTGTCTGCGGCCGAGATCGTGTAACCAGAAGTGGGTAATCAGTCACTTTCCATTCTCCCAGTTTCTGGTTACGCGCATATCTCCACGAGTTATGGGTAATCATCTGAGTGCGCATGCACCGGAATTATGGCTGTGCATTTCATTTCAAGTTTGGGAGCATGGCTGTGCTTACCAACCCAATTTAGGTCACGATACTGGATCATATTTTAGGTTCTGTCTACAACAGGTTATTCCTTTACATAGCACAGAAACAACCAAGCCTGAGTCACTACCTCCGCCATATAAAGATTTTTCCGATGTCTTCTCCACCACATCAGGAATAGGATTGTCTCATTGATTTGATATCAGGGAAAGCACCTCCCAAAGGTCATACCTATCCATTGTCTCTACCAGAGATGCGGGCTATGATAAAATATATTACAGAAAATCTTGAAAGAGGGTTTATCCATCCTTCATCTTCCCCTGCAGGTGCATGTTTCTTTTTTGTCAAGAAGAAAGATGGAGGTCTCCGCCCCTGTATACATTAATGGGGACTTATCGAAATTACAATTCTACTGGCCAAGAGGAATTACTCCATTGGAGATCAGGAATTACTCACCATTAAATTAGCCTTTGAGGAATGGCAATATCTACCTGAAGGAGCCAAATTTCCTTTATTCGTTCTTACTGACCACAAGAACTTAATGTATCTGAAGTCTGCTGATTGTCTTAATCCGAGACAAGCATGATGGGCATTGTTCTTCTCACTATTTGACTTAAAAGTTACCTACTGTTCTGGATTTCAGAACTATAAAGCGGATGCTCTTTCTAGTTCTTTGAGTTCTGAAGAAAATCCAGCATCCTTATAAAAACATCTGAATATAGAACCTGGTGCTTTTGCTGATGTGAAACTGTCTCCTACTCCTCCTTCTGGAAAAATGTTTGTCTCTACACCTCTTTGCAAGAAGCTGCTACAGTTGGCCCATGCTTCCAACTTTTCCGGTCATGCAGGTATTCAGAAACTTTCAAATCTACCCAGAGAACTTATTGGTGGTCAAAAATAATATCTGATGTCCAAGAATTCATCTAATCCTGTGTTAAGTGTGCTCAACACAAGCTACCACCTCAAGCTCCAGCTGGGTAGCTCTTACCGTTAGCTATACCCTGTTGTCCTTGGTCCCATCTTTCTATGGACTTTATTGCTTATTTACCTCCATCGAATGGCTTTAATACCATGTGGCTCATTTGTTGACTGCTTTTCTAAAATGGTCCATTTTGTACCTGGGCACAATTATTTATTCAGGAAATATTTAGACTCCATGGTCTCCTAATGGAAATTATATCAGATCTTGGACTATAATTTGTGGCAAAATTCTGGAAGTCCTTATGCTATTCTCTTCAAGTGAAGTTGAATTTTTTTTCAGCATATCATTCACAGACTAATGGACAGACAGAAAGGGTAAACCAAAATATGGA
The DNA here is from genome assembly GCA_031769625.1 of Taudactylus pleione. Classification (NCBI taxonomy): domain Eukaryota; kingdom Metazoa; phylum Chordata; class Amphibia; order Anura; family Myobatrachidae; genus Taudactylus; species Taudactylus pleione. The sequence continues at coordinate 4,829,466 of JAUIMM010000516.1, read as the reverse complement.
AACTTTACTATGTCTCTACATATTCTCCTCACAAGACAATTGGGTTGATATTTTACCTTGGGCAGAATTTGCCCACAACTAGTATCATTTCTCTTCAAATTCAACACCATTTTCCATAGTCTATGGACTTCATCCACAGGTTCCTGAACTTCAACTCTTGCCCACAGTTGATGTTTCATCCACAAATGCCACACTTCAACAATTTTTTTAAATTTTGAAGGAAGTACATACCTCATTAGTAAAGACTTCATTACAATGCAAAACCTTTGCTGTTCATAGACGTTGAGTAGTCCCAAGTCTTAAGCCAGGAGACCGTGTTTGGCTGTCCACCCGCAATTTGCATCTTAATGTTTCTTCTCTGAAGTTCACACCATGTTTTATTCACCCCTTCCTGGTGGAACAGGTAATTTATCCTGTGGCTTATAAATTAAAACTACCTTCATTCCTACGTATTCTCAATTCTTTTCACATTTCTCTCCTGAGAATGTTGATCCTGAATCATTTTCAAGCAGCTCTTCCAAAGGCTCCCAATGTCCAGACACAACGAGGAGTGAAATTTGAAGTAGAATAGATTCTCACTGCCATTATGGCAATATCAATATCTTATTGACTGAAAGGGATGTGAACCTGAGGAAAGGGACTGGATTAAATCTTCCAATGTTCATGCTCCAGTCCCCATCACTTACCAATCCAGGTCTGGGGATCTGCTGTCCTTCAGATGCCATCTGTCTACTCAGTGCTGCCAGCAGCAGGCACCTGCATAGTAAAACTGCAGGCTGCACTGGAATCTCCCATGCTGCAGCTCCAACTGGATCCAGTCTCAAGGTGATACCATGTTCAATGTGGTCAGGTGATCACTGCACCACCAATGCCACACACTTTCCAGGACTCCTGATGCATATGGCCAATCAGCAACCAGCAGCCCCTATAAAAGGACTTCCCGGAGGACTGGCTGGTTGCCAGTACAACATCACTCCCTGCCTGCAGAGTATGGCTCTATACTGTGCTCTTCTGTATTTCTTCCAAGTTCACCCGACCCAGTCTAGTTACCAGCATCACTGGTTCCAGTCTGGTCAGCAAGTCCACCAGTCCCAGTCTGGTTACCAGCATACTAGTTCTTGTCCACTCAGCAACTCCACTGGTCCCTGTCCGGTTACCAGCATCACCAGTTCCAGTCCGGTCAGCAAGTCCACTGGTCCCAGCCCAGTTATCAGCATCACCAATTCCAGTCCAGTTAGCAAGTCCACACTGGTTCCAGTCCCATCAGCAAGTCCACCGGTCCCAGTTGAGTTATCAACAACACCGATTCCAGTTTGGTCAGCAAGTCCACCGGTTCCAGTCTGGTTACCAGCATCACTAGTTCCGGTCCAGTCAGAATCAATGTTTCTAGTCCAGTCAGCAAGTCCACTGGTCCCAGTCCGGTTATCAGCATCACTGATTCCAGTCTGGTAAGCAAGTGCAACAGTTCTAGTCTGGTTATCAATATCACTGGTTCCAGTCCGGTCAGCTATCTACTGATTCTGTTCCTGCTAACAAGTCAGGAATCAGCTAAGCTACCAGTAGTACTGATAATTTTAGATGTTGCTTTCAACTCAATTCCAGTATTAAATTTTACCAGCCCCAACCCAGTTCCAGAGTAACATATTACCAGTCACAGCCCGGTTCCAGTAATATGTATTGCTGGTCTTAGCCAGTTCTATATCTTCTCATTTCAAGCTAATAGTTCTCATGGATCTATAGTCTCCTGTTCCTATGATCTCTCCGATGTCTATCTTCTGCCAGTTTCCTGCTACTCATGTGCACTTCCCATGCACAGGAAGTTAATTAGACCACCCAGCTTTCTGCACACAGACTCCACTCAAACTCCTACCCAAGATCTCAATCCAGGAACACAAATTAACCGCAAACTAATATATAGTATATTACCTCAGAAATTATAATGATGTTTGAATTTATTATTGTGTTTATTTTTATACAACACAAATGATCATTGTTTGTATAGATGTACTATAAAGTCTTGTAAAGGATATCTGGAAAAACAGTAGACGAGCCCCTTGCCTAAAGGTGATTTAGAAGCATTTTTAGATTTTTGAGAAAAAGCTGTGAATCTGTGAGAGGCACAAGTTCTCCACTGCAAGGTTTCAGGTTCTTTTCTGTAATTTGTGGTATAGACATAAGTATATCAAAATCTCAAAAATTTCTTATCCCTTTGAAGTCTGACTGACCAGACAAAATGCGCCGGTAGTACTAACCTACTATGGGCCTCTTTATTGGACAGATAAGCAAATTTTATTATATGTCTTATACATTTGCTATCCAACAGTTTTTCCTTTTTTTATGAAAATATTTTGTTATAAACCTTGTGAAATATACTTACCTGGTATCTAAGAATGTCATCTTGCTCCCTAAAAAAATACAGGCATAACCATCTTGCTTTTTATATATTTCATTTTTGTACTACATCCAAACAAAATTGCTAGATGACCATTGAGAAAACTGGGCCCATGAACAAGTATTAATGATAAGCATTGCTGTTCTTATCACACACTTTATTTTGGCACTAGTAGGCATACTTATGCTTTCACTGTTTGATAATTTCTTATCCTAGTTAGCATGTGGTGTCAACACCATTCAGCACCATAAAACAGTATTCATAATTTGGATCCAGAATATAGTGGAATCAAAATCTCAATTATTTAAGAATCTAAATGAATGAGGACACTTACTGCAGCCTACCAGGTAAGAGACAGAGGACTGCATAGATCTATTACAATTTATGGAGCAACAGGTAACTGGTCATCTAAAGTCAATACTCAAAAGGGGATAATACAAAATTAGCAATGTATTAATATTGGGAAAACACTCTAACAAAACTTTTATTTAAGCATACTAAATCAAAGCAATCTATATTTTTAATTAAACAAAATATGTATTATTATCATTATGATTATATCTATATCAAGCTATCATTATATATATATATATATATTTGTGAGGGTATGTATATATGTATATATATATATATATACATATACACATATATATATATATTTTTATATGTATATATATATATATATATACATATCTTTGGTGGCACACAAAGTAGCCATTATTTCTGACGAAATGTGTGCAGGTCATGGCAGTAACAAAATCAGATGGAAAATATGATTTGTTCGACTATATAAATACCAAAAAATCTCATATACTGCATGGGATCTGCATAGTTATTAAAATCAATAAATAATAAATACCATGGGAGAAAAATGGAATTACCAGCGGCAGTGTCTCCAAGACATTGCAAAAACCAAGAGTATTAACCAAATAAATACAGAGAAAAAAAATACAGACAGATGTCTGGCAGAGATCACTTCTCCCCCCTCAGAGCCCTCCCCACCTACAACCATAGTAGAAAATTATGCAGTGAACTAGACATCAATTTCTAAATGGATGCATTAATTCACTCTTCTACCAATGATCATTTCGCTCTCATAGATTGTTGTAAACGAGGCCACCAAGCACAGGAATAATTTACGTGTATATGTAGTGTGAGTTTACTGTTTCAGTCCTTTTTTAATAAGATCATACAACAGTGCATGGAAGACTTAGCAGCCATCTAGGTAATGTACTGAGCTTGGATCTTTCTTAGACATAATGATAGCCTGAATTTACCTCATCAAGACTACAGGCATGAAGTCTAGTATGTTTCTTAGGTAATCATTTTATCACTGTTTGCCTTTGTAATAGTAACTTACTTTGGTGTAGTAATGTGGGGGTGGAATAAGTAATGTGTGGAGGGACAACTAGCACCAGGGGCCCAATGCTGCAACTTCTTCTTTTGGCTTTGAAGTCTGCTACAGATGCATTACTTGCCTCCCTTCCTCAGATGTGTGTAGAATAATGTAATATAATTATTGGAAAAAAAAAACATTATGGAAATACGGAAACACAGAATATTAATTTAATGTGTGTATCTTAACATACCGATCAAATTTTTGTATTTCAACCAGCATTTTTTCAAGTCCTTAACTCTAGTGTAAATTGACCAATTTAGAATAAGCCGTGGATAGCGCACGTTACATGTTGTAGTGAGCTGCTTACATATAGAATAATCATAGTTGTATTTTGTATTTGACTGCCGGTGTATTTTTAATATATTTTTTAATATATATTTCTAGCATTAGCTATATAAATACTAACTTAGAAAGCAATAGGAAGGTATGGAATTGGCCTATTCATTTTGTTCTTAATGGACCAAAAAGTTGTCTTCATAACTTGAACAATGTTTTTGGAGAACTGTTTTGTTCCTACAGCTAATATGAAGTAGTTGAACATTTTTAGATATAACTAAGCCTAAACTGAAATTATTATTATTGTGCATTACTATTTTTTTTTATAATATTAATAATATCTAATATTGTTTATACTTATAATAAACTTGTGAATGCTTTCTGAGGCTAAAGATTTTGGAAGATGTCCCACACCACTTTCTGTCCAGCTGACCAATCATGTCTTAAAAGCCAAAATAAATGGAAGAGTTATTATATCTATCTGTCCAAGCCCTGGAAAATAATACATTTGTAATAAATGAGATTAATGGAAATTAACCACAGTAGAAATATACCATAAATTAGGCTCACACAAAAAAGATCCTCTGATACATTATATGTTGGTGTGGGAAATACAGTATTATTAAACTATAGTATAATAAGATAGTGTGAAACAAAAACTGGGGTATACATATATATCATATGATAGTTGCTCAGCGCAACTCTATTTTTTTCTTTTTTATGTCGTTTTCAGTTAAATTGATATTAGGTTATATTCCCTGTGCTGTAGCAATCTTAATCAGACTCAAGGGCCCTAGGAGCCAACATGCATAAATTACATTACAACTTACGGCCTGTACAGTGCCCACTAGGCTATTTTGTATGGCCGCTATGGAGCAGGACAGATACAAACATACCTGGTGATTTACGCCACACTGTATCAGGTGGTCTCACATTAGCTATGGGGGTGGGTATTCTCCTAATCCCCATGCCTGCAGCTACAGTGACACTTGGCCATACATCAGTGAGGTCAGACAGTGTATCAGCAAATCAAATTTAATGATTTGCACTCTGATTCTCCAGACAGTTACTGCACTGGGATGAATAAGGAAATGTATATGAGATGGGGCAAATGTGTACCAGGGGGTGAATGTTTTACAAAGGTGAGGTGTAGGGTAAACTATACTACTGCATGCACGTGCTGTGTTTTTTGCAAAGATGCAAAGAAATTTATACTTCCTGCTTGAAAGATTGCAGACAGTTGCGGCCTGTGGTGCCCCTCATGACAGAACATTGCTGATTATTTTGGGCTACTAAGTATCAATCACAGCCCATGTGGCTAAATCAATTGCTACTATAGCACAGGTCCTACAGGACACCCATAGCACCAAAATTGTAATATTGAAGGACACAGCTGAATCAACCATAATCAATATTGTCTCAGTGGTTAAATGCTGGTCTAAGGCATTTAATTGAAGCCTTTTTGTTAATTCTAGGTTCCCATAGAGAACCTGCTATTGATAAAAAGGCAGAATCCATTTGAACTGATACTGCTGGTCACTGCCCTGTACACCTTATCTGTTTTTAGGCACCTCATATGCCACACTCACCATCCCTGCTTCCTGCTGCCAGATAACCTAACTGCCACACTCCCCTTCCTGCTTCCAGATAACCCAACTGTCACACTTACCTTCCTGCTACCAGATAACGCAACTGCCATACTTCCCTTCCTGCTGCCAGACACTCCAACTACCACACTTACTTTCCTACTGCCAGATAATCCAACTGCCACACTCCCCTTACTGCTTCCAGATAACCCAACTGCCACACTCCCCTTACTGCTTCCAGATAACCCAACTGCCACACTTCCCTTCCTACTTCCAGATAACCATACTACCACACTTCTCTTCCTGCTGCCAGATAACCCAATTGTCATTTGGAAAAGACTGAAGTGGAAGAAGAGGTGCATCAAAGGTTAGCTACAGTGGTTTCTTCGGCACTTGTTAAAGTGTATCTGTTTTGTGTGTGATACACACACGTATGTATGGAGATTATCTATTTAAACCACATTCCAATTATTCACTACTGTGGATTTACAGGTTAAAGAAATAGATTTAACCCAGTTTTTCTAACATTGAAAACTCCTTATCTGTAAAGCTGATAGTTGTCGATGAATCAAAGACATTTCCATCTATCAGAATGACTCATACGGGATCATATCCTTAAAATAATTCCATCAAGCACTTGTGAAAGTTATATCTCTTACCTGAAAAATTAGTCGACCAGTCAAAGTTAGCTCTCACATCATACCAGAAGACAAGAAGGAGTTTTGTCATATTTTGGTCATGAAAGAATAGTCAGTTGTCAAGGACAGCAAGAATTTACTACTTTGACTTAATATGATGTTACACCAACTGTGGCATCTGGGTCTGAAAACGCCTTTGGTTGGCATCAAAAACGTAGGGGAGATAAAAAGGGATACATTGTGCATACACCAAGTAAGTCAGTAGATGTATAAGCCCATCAAATGGATAAATATCACCTTCAACCAATGGCTAAACCTATTGACCAGTAAAGACCACTGCTGATGACAGACTTAGGTCCTTGTTACCAAGAAACTCCAATCTTGTCTTCTGGGCCTGGTATTTGGTGACTGCATGCTATTATTTCAAAGACTGTTCCATGGTAATTACCGGATGTACCTAATCTTACTATCACAGTAAATTTGGGAGTGCAATGCTAAGAGACATCAAGTACATTTTAAAGAGTCTGATTATGGATTTATTCATGAGAAGATGCCTTGCTAAATACCTCCTTCAATTGTTTATTTTGGTAGTGTTTGCCAAAACACTACCAAAATATCCTATTTCAGAGAAAACCACTGTCCAACAATTTGCATGTTGCACACAAGTGGCGATCAGATGTACTTTTTGGGCTTCAACATTTGTATCAGTAAAATGTGCATACAGTAATAGCATGTATTAGTATATGTATAGGCAGTATTTGACATCTGATGACCATGGCAAAGGTGGCAACTTCTCATATTTAGGGTCCTTGTTCCACTGTGTATTGTATTCTTTCAGGTTTGGGGTCTAATGGTTATTTCACGGAGTTCATCTTAGTGTCATGTCTACTTTTTATACATGTGATATTGCAATTGTGGCATATTGTTAATGTTAACACAGATAGCTAACATTCATGTTATGATTTAAGTTGTATCACATTGTTGCCATGTTTGTTTTGTTTTTATGTTTGTTTGTGTTTTATACACACACACACACACACATATATATATATATATATATATATATATATTTATATCCTTGTAGTTTAACAAATAAAAATCATGCACATGATACAAAACAATAATTTTACACAATTTGGTCAAACTAGAAGTAAATCTAGCAAAATTCACAGATATGGTATGTGTAAAAGGATAATATTTTACACATTGGTGGCGAATTATGTACAAACAATTGATTTATGTAACCCTCCAGAACTTGCTCCATTTAACTCCATGTTGTGTGCTTTCAATAGACTAACAATAATTGAAATCATGGAATACAATGAGTTATTTAAGAACTGCATCACAGTGTAAGTGCTCTTTTGTGATATCATGGACTAACTTTTTCTCTTTAATGACAAAGCATTGACTTGCATACCAATATGGCATCAATTATGAGGGTGTAAAGTTGCATCTGATGGGAAGAGTTGAGAAGATTGTGGGTGTTTATCAGGATTGGTCCATCAAAATTCTAAATACATTTGTACTATGGAACGGAAACATGCAGATTCTGTAAAAGGACTACTTTGTCTTTTTCCTCACAAAAGAACAGGATTTTGTCAGCATCTCTGAGATACCAAAGAGTGTGTCACATTCTAACAGTTCTACCTTAGTGGCAAAACACACTTTGAAGAGTGTATTAAAAAAAACCTTCAAATACACAAAAAAATTTCACTGTGGATGTCTCCTCACTCTCATGAGTAAATGAAGGTAAAACTAGAAACTGAAACCTTTAAATGGATAAATGGGTGGTCCCAAAATGGAAATAGGTTGGACTATTTCTACAGAGTGCATATTTGGGCAGATCTGCAAACCTCCTAAGTTTGGTACAGATCAATTATGCAGGATTGGGAAGAAGTTGTGGACCTTATGTAGGATCTTAAAAAGGTGCCTTTATACCCATAAAGAAGCTTTGTGGGTCAATGCGCTTTTTGGTTTCCAACATTATTATCTCATCCTTACAAGAAACTGGAGAGATTCTATGCATACAGTATTTATAAATCTTTCTTAAAATATAGCTATAGCTTCTATTGGTTTGTTTGACATATTAACGTGGGATAGGCTGAACTAATCTCTGCAAATATTAAATACTTTAATCCTCTCTGATAACCAAATCTGATCTAAACACAACAGACAAATTTGTTATTTGCAATCCTGACGCCTAGACCTTAAAACAATCCTTTAGCCTAATATTTTTCTGAAAAAAAAATAGAGAATATATATGCTCAGGAAACTAACAAGTAAGGAAATGTATATAACACAATAGTATTTACGACAAAAAGATGCTTTAAAGTAATTTTTATTAAGTATATGCAAATTCACCTCATGTACCAATATTTAGAAACTAATTGTTAATGTATAGTTGAAATATATATATATATATATATATAAATATATATACACACATACACATAGTCAAACACACATACACACACATTAAATATGCACATAAGCCAGTTGCACTTTTTTTTATGTGTGTGTGTGATTGTTTAATGCTTTTGTTGCTTTCGACAATCAGATATTTTGATTATAATATTTATGCAGTTTAAACTAATCTCACGCTAAAAGAGAGTTCTATTGGCAATGTAGAAGAGTATGTTAATGAAAAAAGTGTAAAGTACATGCCCAGACCTCATTTTCTGACTGTGCATTATTATAAATAATGTTGGAAATAAAATAAATTGAGCTATGATACCAATAACCATGGGAGCATTTCTAAAGATACGCAAAGCTTCTCAGTCACTTGTGTAGTATAATTAATACAAAGACAGTTGGGGGATTTAGCAGCCATCTTGAATTGTATGATACTTGGAAGAAAAACAATAAATAGTGATATTAATGAATAATTCTCAAACACAATAATTTGCCATTATAGGGACATTTATAAAGGTGTCCTGGTGTGAAAAAATAGAACACAATTAAATGACGTAATGGGGGCGATTGAATTGTTTTATTGAGCCCAATCTCCCGTCTAAAGTGACGGAGTGTGATATTCAATTGTTTTTGGGCACCCATGCCTTATAGCGCATGTTGCGCCCAAATATACCGGGAGTAGCCACTTAAAATGGCTAAATCAGTCTAAAACCCTGGTTAGCGCGCCCAAACCATGGACTTATCGCACATTTCTGCACACCACCTCAGGAGGTTATGAGCAGAAATGTGCCCACCTGCGGCTATTTGGGCCTGAACAGAGCAGAAATTGAATTGAGGAGCCCATTAGTCATAGCCATAGGTGAAAGCAATTGAATTGCCCCCAATGAATGAGCCCTATTAAGGGAAACTAGCAAGACAAGCATTATATATTATTTGGACACAGGAACATATTGCAAATTTGCTATCCTGGGCATGAAGCAGGGCCGTAACTAGGGTAGTGCGACCTGTGCCATGGCACAGGGCACCGCAGGGCAGAGGGCACTGTTCAGACCTGCCAATTTTCTGTTTATTATTATTCTCACTTGCAGCTTCCTCTTCTTTTATCCCCAGCATCTCCTAGCATCTCCTATCTCTTCCCTGGCCCTTCCCCATGAGGCTATGGCCCTTTTCCGGATGCACAACTTATGTCCCTATTTGAAACATTGCAGAAAGAGGGGCGCCAGTACTCTTTCTGGCCCAGGGCACCAAAAAGTCAAGTTACAGCTCTGGCATGAAGCACCAAATTAGTGTGATAACCAGAAGATCACTTTTATTCCTACTTAGGGCCGCAACATTGCGATGCAGAGTTGGAAGCTAAATCGGGCGTGAGTTGCTCCCAAACTGCAAGTACAGAAGACCATAAACTATTGTCATTTACTTAATTGCAGATGATTCATAATTTATCTACCTAATCTTGGATATTATACTATTACCACAAACCAGGACAGTGACTTACTACAGAAAGATTTTCTCAAATATCCTGCTAGGTTTGAAGTAAAATAACAATATGTTCACCATAAATATATAAATATATATAATTTAATATGTCTAGCACATAGAAACATATATGCTAATTAACTTAAAAATGAAATACAATTAGGGAGATCAAAGAAGGAAAACGATGTAGGAATAATGCACAGTAAGCTGAATAGTAGTATTTAATGTGAAGCTGCTGCCACAAGGACTAAACAAATGTGGTCTGGATTAAGACTGAAATAATAACATGCTTAGATCACATGTTAAATATGGTATATACAGTAGCACTAGGTGTATTCCCATGTGATATAAAAATGGAAGAGAAGATCCTGAGAAGTTCCAAAGGCAGCCTTCCTTAATAATGAAAGAATCCTGAGTTCTAGTATTAGCATACAAAACTGGCATCTTAATCTGGCACACATAAACCAATTTTGATGCTCAGTTTTAACACTTTAAACCAAATTAGCCTGAAATCGCACTACTGTACGCGTGATACTCTATCAACAAAGATAGCTGAGAACACCTGAAAACCAGATTCCAACCCATTCCAGCAGACAAAGCAGTCTGCCAGTGACCACCATGTGTATGAGGTGATTGGTTGACTGATAATGAAGCCCAAAAGGTTTTGACTGCCATATAGTAGAATCTGCCCAATTTGGCCAACTCTGTGTGTGATCACATTGGATACACATTGATACAGATCCATCAGGCTGATACCATAGATCTTAAAGAGCATGGCTACCATTGGATGTGGCCCTATTAATATGCATAATATGAGGGTTTTAGCTTCCTATGAACTTTGAAAATAATGATCTTTACAGACGTGTCTTTTTCTGCATTGCTATATTTCAGATTAGGAAATCAAACATTAGGAGCTTTATGTTATACACATAAGTAGAGAATCCGTACTACTTTTCGCCAATACAACTTAATAAATAAAATATTTTCTTATTTGGTTGTCTATCTAATTTTAAGCCAATTTTACATAACAAATTTAAGGACATGGGTCAACTTATTAAATCTATTTAGTAGCTTTGCTCCACCTCCGGCAGTGAAAACACTCCCTCAGAGCCTTAGACACACACAAAGAACCTAAAGAACAGAGACCCTTTTCTAGTTTTCTAGTCTATATACACAAACTGAAGATACAAAATGCAACATTCTTTTCTAGAATATTATGTGATAAGCATATGTTTTGCTCATGGGATACGGGTCATGAACAAGGGGGCAGAATATTAGTGAATATTATTATACAGTATATATTATGAGTACAATGGCTGGATTAAACAGTTCCATAAATTGTATTGCTAGGTCTATGTTTCTGTTTATAATATTAGAAATTACTGACATTTTATTCAGTGGTAAAAAATACCATACATTTAAAAATAGTTTCAGCGCTATTTTAATAACATTATTATTATTATTATTATTATTATTATTATTATTTTCACAAACCATGATTGGATGTATAATATGCAGCATTATTCTCTTAGATGTTTAACATTTTTATTTTCTTAGGTGTTTGTTTTTGATTATTGTATTTGACATAGTTTATCATCCCAAAAACTGTAATACAGTCTATTGTATATACACTATGACTAATAAAATAAATACATTTGAATTGTTTTGTAACCCAAGTCTATGTTATGTTTATCTTTTTTTAAAACAGGAAGTACTAAGTACAGTTTGTATATTTAGTTTACAGTTCACACTATATATATATATATATATATATATAATCTGTAAAAGCACTGAGGGCTATATGTGCTCTATACAAATAACTGTACACTATATATATATCAGCATCAGCATATTTCATTGTGCTTTATAAATTAAATCCATTTGCTATTCAAAAAATTATATTGTTTTTGTTTCATTTTATGATCATATTTTTTTTTTTTTAAATGTCACAAAATAAAAAGGTTGACCTGTCAAGTTTAGTATTCCAAAGTCAGGTTTTTAAAACTTGTGGTTGTCATGGAAACACTTGTAGTAAGTAACAAGTTAAAATGCATCTGTACTTATCTGATTTTAATTTAAATCCCCCAGTCATTTACATTACATGGCAATAACCAAGCCATTTTTATTAGTTCAATATAGTAGCTGTGTGAGATAGCCCTTTTAATCAAATCTATTGCATCACATATTTAATGCAAATCGTCATTAATAGTTGCTATTCAAATCTGGTCACATAATTCAAAATTGGAACTATATTCTGCTTTTATTTACTAGAAATATACTTTATTTTGTAGGAAAAAGTCATACTTGTTTCTTTTTTTATCATCTGCATAAGAATTTTTAACTTGAGATATTGATCGAATAATCAAATTAACTATTTATGAGATCACATTTGAAGCTCTTGCGAATGAAGCATCTAAACGACAGTGGTTACAATAGCTAGGACAGAATTAAGGTGCAGCTCTATCTATCAGCAAGATAGTTCATTTATAACGTACTGTAGCGAAGTAAGTGAATTTGGTTACTGTAATTATAGTACTTATCCCGGTAACTGTTTTGAGACAGTAAATCATAGAGATAACCAACCAAAAGATTAGAAAAAAGGCTCATAATTAGGTCTGCCCAAAGAACAAAGTCACACTGTTCTCCTGAAAGCAACGAAACACATACTAGGACATAGAAAAGTCAAAACATAATTTGCAGAGGTTATTCCAATATGATCCAAATAAACAAAGCAAATAAAAACATGAATGCCAATTTTACCAAATAGTGGGTTTATGCAACATCAATAAGCATTGGTTACATACAGTACAAGGATCATCCAAACACCTATCAATTTCCGCTACAATCCTTCCACATAATAATCCACTAATTGGCACCGATTGTTCTCGCTGTGTTCTGCCATATATAACGACTATATATATATATATATATATATATATATATACAAGACAAATATATATACTACAAGACAAATAAGTAATGTAATGTGTTCCTTCTTGCGATCTCTGAATGTTCATTTATTAAAAAATATATATACAAGAGAAGTGAATTGATGAAAATAATGTATATCACTAGTAAAATAAACACTGTTTGTCTTGCTCTGCCATAAAAAAAAATAAGATTCCCGAATCCAGCCTAAAACAATGGAGTTTTATGCGTCATTATTACTTAGCGTTTGCTGCAAATGTGAAAATATCCTTGCATGACCTTTTAGCTTTGTCTATATAACCCGTTCTAGTAAAAACATTAAAGGATTACACATCTGACTTCTGCATTACATTCGTCCAACAACCCTTGGTCTCACCCACGCTATTATAACCACAATTACAGATTTTTTTAAACAGCCACTGACATTTTACAGCCTAAATTCTCTACCAACTTGTCACCAGCCACCATGTACTATACACCAGGTCACCGCCACCATGTACTATACACCAGGTCACCAGCCACCATGTACTATAAACCAGGTCACGACCCACCATGTACTATACACCAGGTCACCAGCCACCATTACTATACAGCAGGTCACCAGCCACCGTGCACTATACACCAGGTCACCAGACACCATGTACTATACACCAGATCACTACCCAGCAGTCATACTGTACTATACATCAGATCACCAACCAACATTTACTATACTCCAGGTCACAAGCCACCCTGTACTATACACCAGGTCACTGGCCAACAGCCACCATGTACTATATACCAGGTCACCACACCAGCCAACATGTACTATATACCAGGTCACCACACCAGCCAACATGTACTATATACTAGGTCACAGCCAGCATGTACTGTACACCAGAACACCAGCCATCAGGTTCTATACACCAGGTTACCAGCCACCAGGTACTGTACACCAGGTTACCAGCCTCCCTGTATTATACACCAGTCACCATGTACTATACATCAGATCAATAGCCAGCAGCCACCATGTACTATACACCAGACCACCAGCCACCAGGTACTTTTCACCAGGTCACCAGTTTCCATGTACTATACACCAGGTCACCAGCCTCCCTGTACTATCCAGTTACGAACTATCTTCAAGTTGTCTTCCACACATTTGTATTTGTAATAATAGACACATTAAAATGTATTCGTAATGCATTATTTAATAATGTTTTCCTTGTTAAATAATTGTGTCTTATATGTGTCATAGGAATGCTTTACATGCACACATGCACTGCACTTCAATTTCCGAGCATAAATTATTATTAAAAATATAGATGCAGAATGTGGGTATTTTATTTATCCTGGATTAAAATGCAGGATATGTTATTCTGGTTGTGTATGTGTCCTCCTAGCATAAACCTGCATAGTGAATTGTGCACACTTCCACTGATATGCATCCCAGGACACTAGCCTGTCCTATTTTTGGCCATCCTAGAGGATTAAGCACTGAGTTATTTGGGGCACTTGGCGACTGTCAGGCCAGCTGAAGGCTCGGCGAAAGGCTGACTGTACACATAATAATGATCTCATGAAAATGTTTTGATGAGTCAGTGCTTTTTGCTGACCCGCACACTACTCTTCGTCTTGTTAGACTGATACTGCTATAAAATGAATATAAAACCTGGAGAACACTTCCCACTAGAGGTGGCAACAGAAAACATATCTTGCCAGCTCTGTAAACAGGCCAGTGGCCAGAGAATTAATCTAGGAATAATGCACTGTGGCACCAAAGTACCCATGGATGAAAAAGACGATTGCAGCTATATAATACAAATGCATCATTATAATATTAGTGTTTAAAAAGAGGAAATTAATTAACAGGCCACATTAAATGTATCTATTCTAACTATCCCTATTCAACAAGTAATGGGTGTCCTTCACTTACTTATGGCTTATGTCCTGCATCATCATAGAGCTGGTGCAGACCCTTGGAAGAGGTCCCTTGGTGGACGGCTAGGTCCCCCATTCCCTCCCAAGCCCTCCTCATTAGGAGATTGCATTCACACTACTGGCTTTTTGCTGCTATCTTCTCACACTTCTCAGCCTTGCACGGGTCAGTAGCTGGGAGCAGGGCTGCACTGGGTATGCTCCAGCAAAGCTGGGGATGGCACACACTCCATTATCACACTTCCCCTGCAAAGGATTGGCAGCCAAGATTTCGCAACAACTTTTTAGACTGACACATTGGCAACTTCTAATAATACTCAGAATGCAGCCCAAAGGAAATAGCCAGACCTGTTCAGGATGAGTGATTGACAGGAGCAAGCCTGCTGGCCGGAGAATCCAATATGGCAATCATAGAGGCATATCGTGTACTATGGAAGCTATTTTAATTAAGATAGATGGACTTTTCCTCATTGGGTTCAAGTAGTTTTCCAGTGTCCCATATATACCAATGATTTGTTTCTAGAGCAGATTTATGCAATCTGTGAGTCTGCAGCCGGCGTGGAAGTATAAGGTCCAGCATTGGTGCTTGAGCTTATAGTTCCACAACAGCTGGTGAGCAACAGGTGGTCCACTTCTCTAGGACTACTATATATATATACATATATATATATATATATATATATATATGTGTGGTGTGTGTATATGTATATATATATATATATATATATATATATAAAAATCTGTAGGTGGGAACTCCTAGTGAAGATCAGCTTCACGTGATGTTTTGTTTTCACTAAACCTGGATGAGTACCGTGTACCCTGTTTTCTATATATATATATATATATATATATATATATATATATTATATATATATATATATATACCACACTAATAGTCAGAAAATGTTTCACTGTGTACACCAATTGCCAATTGTGACTTGCTAACATACAACTTTTCCTGTCAATCACTCAACTTCAAGGCTCTATGGCGCCATATACACTAGTCTAATTAGACCAATTACATGAGTAAAATAAATGAAGTTAAAGACTCCGTAACTAATAGGTTTGTAGCTTAAAGGCAACTTTCACTGGTTCAAGAGCTGAGTAAAGGATGGCATAGACAGGAGATGGCAGTGACAGCCAGTCTCCCCATGACCAGGGCAGACCCCATCCCATCATTGGCATACATCTGACCTTTAATTAAAACAGACAAGGGTATTTAAAGTAGGCTGCGTTTAGCTTCCAGGCCCCCTCCTCTCCTTTCCCTACTTTTTAATGCCTTTAATGTTTCAGAAGGTGGAAGTTGCCTTTGTGTGGCATAGGTCAGATATTGGTACTCTGCTGCAGAAGGCTTTAACGCTGTGTGAGCACACAGAAAGGCTCTACTGGAGAGCTCAAGGCATTTGACAATCACCATTGTTTCCAAAGTGAACAGAGCCTGCATTGGCAGAAATACCAAGTTCACTATCCGAAAAGCGACCTGTATAATTAAATCTGAGAAAGGGACAGAGAAACTGAGAGAGAGTCAATAGGGGTGTCGGGTGCGAGTGTGTGTGTGGGGGAGAAAGAGAGTGAGAGGAAGAGAATGAAAGAATAATGTATTGAGGTGTGTGTGTGTGTGTGTGTGTGTGTATGTGTGTGTGTGTGTGTATTTTTGTTGTTGGTAGAATTGTTAGAGCTGCATATGGGTAATGAGGTCCTAAGTGGCAGGTTGAATTCCAGGTCGTAGTTCCTGCGTTATATTCCCACATTGCAGGATACTTTGGTAGACATAGAAAGCCCGCAGTTTATTTGAACAGCAGTAGGATTTAGGAGGAATGTAGCCCGAGCTCACTGCAAAGAACATTCAATTTGTACTTCTGAGGCAGCAAAAATAAATAACCCTGAAAGGGGAGAAAAAAAAATCAGGAAATTGAATGTGTTTTTTTTTTCTTCTGGTGAAGTTTCCCTTGAGTGGTCCCATTTTCTTGCTGTCTAGCCTGGCAGCATGTAACGTACTATGGCCTTCAGCTTCCTAGCATGACCCAGCTCACAGATAGCAGCTCTATACCTATGGCGACAGGGACACCCAAACAATGCATTTGTCATGTAAAACATCCGCCAGAGGAACAAAATATGTCATTTCACAGTCATTGTAATACACGAAGAAATAGGATTAGCTAAGAATATCAGCAAGGTAAGTAGGATTAATGGCTACGTGAAATAAATTGGGGAATTCTATCAGGACAGGGCATATGTCTTGTCTTTTATAGTACAAATTCCAGCCATGTTTTGTTTGCTCTACCAATATCAGCAATATACATATATATATTTTTCCCGATAGCTATTTTAATTTGTTTTCAACACCCTAATGATTTTAGGATTGGTACATCCAGGGAACACAGGCAGAGATAGCCATTAAGCATAGCACTGTTCAAACTCCTCTTCTCCCCCTGGTGGCTGCTATAGAACATGTTATAAGCAAATCTCAATGCACATTGTATTTTTGATCGTTACTTTACCAAATTTGCAATAATTATTTACTTAAAACATTCTCAAATATTTAGCAATAAAATTGTTCAATAAATCTATTGAAAGTATTTAAAGAAATGAGCTCTATATTATGTATGATGTGAATAGAATTTCAAAAAGTGTGTGTGTTTGTGTGTGTGTGTGTGTGTGTGTGTGTGTGTGTGTGTGTGTGTGTGTGTGTGTGTGTGTGTGTGTGTGTTTGTGTGTACCATTAATAAAATTGACATATAAACTTAAAGTGTATTGCATGTTTTTTTTTTTAAATAAATATTTACAGATCTGCAAATGGGTTTTTTACGAATTTGTTAATATAAAGATTTTTTTAATCAAAACAGGAATTGTTTTATATCACCACTTTAAAATTATCACAGCTTAAAACACTCAAAAACTTATTCTTTCCCCAAATTATTAAAAACCGGGAGAAAAGTATAAGTGTAATTGGTGTCACAAAGTTATATAAACACACACATAAACACAATAACACACGGACACACATAAACACTATAACTCGAAATCTACACAAACATAACACACACATACATACACATAACAAACAGGCATACATAAACACTAGCACAAACAGACATACATAAACGCTACTGTATAACAAGCATGCACACACATAAACATAACAAACAAAGACATGCATAAACACTAGCACACACAGAAATATAACAAACACAGGCATGCATAAACACTAGCACACACACAAACATAACACACACAGACAGACATACATACATACATGCATACATACACAGGACAAACACAGGAATAGATAAATACTAGCATACACAAACATACATAAAAAACTATAACAAGCATGCACACACATAAACATAACAAATACAGGCATGCATTAACATTAGCACACACAGAAACATAAACACAGACATTCATAAACATTAACACAAACACTATTACACGTATGGGCACACATAAACACATACATACATACACATAACAAACACAGGAATAGATAAATAATAACACACACAAACATACATAAACACTACAACAAGCATGCACACACATAAACATAAACAAAGGCATGCATAAACACTAGCACACACAGAAACATAAACACAGGCATTCATAAACACTAACACACAAACACTATTACACGCATGGGCACACTAACATAACACACACAGACATACATAAACACAACATCAAGCATGAACACACATAAACAACAAACACAGGCATATATAAACATTAGCACACACAGAAATACATACACACTATAGCATGCATGCACATAACAAGCACAGGCATTCATAAACACTAGCACACATAAACACAATTACACGCATGGACACACATAAACACATACAGGCAGACATAAACACTATAATACACACAGACACACATAAACAATATAAAACAGACAGACACACAAATACATCACAGAGACACACATATAAAACGCACCCACATATAACACAGGGAAGTGCATATTTTTCAATTATCTCATATCTTTGTCATTGACGAAAAAATATCGGGGGTAATAAATCTTGTGTAGAAACTATTATAACGTTGCTGTATAGTTATAAACCAAACACATGGGACCAGAAAACAAAAACAAAAAAAGAAGGAAAAGGCATTTATAATATATAAGGGCAGGCAAGGACTGCTCAGTGATCTGTCTATAGCCACATGCTGCCTGCCAAACACCACATTAAAATTTTAAAATAATTTAGATTGTGAGCCCTTATGATCAAATACCCCCTTTCTCCTTGAGCTCTCTCTTTCTGTATTACTTGGTATTATAGATGTATATTATTTGGTAAATACATTTACATAAAATCATTTTTTGTACCCCAACTCACATGATTATTTTTTTACATTTTATGAAGAACCAAATAAATATATGTATACATTTTTTATATAATAATCAGAATAGATTATAGTCTTTGGTTGTTAATAGTATTATTAATATTATTATTATTAATAATATTAATACAAATAATACAAATAAGCAACTCTATATGTAGGTGAGCTGTTGAGGTCTGGCATGTAGAGCAAGCAGCAGATATACCTGTATGTGGGAGACAGCAAGCAGTGCTTCCACTTTCCTATCATTACGTTTTTTATCTGACTGTAAGTTCAATACTATTTGTGACATTTTAATTCTGTCAGCTATTTGGCTGTGTGACTAGGACTTTGCCCAATGCTGAAGGGAAGGGCAGGAGGTGAGATGTATGGCTGTCAGTGCTGTGATTGACACATGTCTCTATCGCAGCAGCTGCCAGCACCCGCACTTACCTGACCTCTTATTACATTTCTTAGTACCTGACAAGCCAGGGTGACAGGAGAATAACAAACACCCGCTTTGTAATCCCTCCTGTTTGGGAGAAAAATGTGGGGTAGACAAAATCCTAAATGAATGAATAGTTCCATAGAGCAGAGCACAGAGAGACTGCTGTGGTGTGGTAGCTCATGATCGCAGCGATAACCTGCAGAGCAGGAGCTATGTATGTACAGTGAGTGTGTAGGTCTGTGTATGTGCTGTAACACTCATCCTGCAGCCCACACACTGAGCTCATTGCACCCTGCACAAAGTGTCTTCCAGTCAGTGACAATTCAGTTGTTATAGGCAGGTAAATACATTTCAGTGAAAACGTTTCCTGATCCAATGAAAGTTACATACTACATGTGTGATGAGGGAGTGTGTACTGTATGTGGTTATGAGGTAACCCCACTTACTGTCTGTGTGTGCAACATTACACTGTACAGCTTGTATAATGGCAAAGTAACTACGACAGATACTCAATGAAAATGCTACACAATTTTATATTTAATAAAAACAAATTATCTATCTATCTATCATCTATCTATCTATCTATCTATCTATCTATCTATCTATCTATCTATCTATCTATCTATCTATCTCATGTCTATCTATCTATCTATCTATCTATCTATCTATCTATCTGTCTGTCTGTCTGTCTGTCTGTCTATCTATCTATCTATCTATCTATCTATCCATCTCATATCTATCTATGTACTATATATCTCATTATCTATCTATCTATCTATCTATCTATCTATCTATTTGTCTGGCTATCTATCTATGTATCTCATATCTATCTATCTATCTATCTATCTATCTATCTATCTATCTATCTATCTATCTATCTATCTATCTATCCATCTCATATCTATCTATGTACTATATATCTCTCTATCTATCTATCTATCTATCTATCTATCTATCTATCTATCTATCTATCTATCTCTCTCTCTATCTGTCTGTCTGTCTGTCTGTCTATCTATCTATCTATCTATCTATCTATCTATCCATCTCATATATATGTATGTATGTATGTATGTATGTATGTATGTATGTATGTTTCTATCTATCTATCTATCTATCTATCTATCTATCTATCTATCTATCTATCTATCTATCTATCATCTTACATATCTCTTTCTCTTATATAATCTAACATAACCTTTCTTTCTTTCTTTCTTTCTTTCTTTCTTTCTTTCTTTCTTTCTTTCTTTCTTTCTTTCTTTCTTTCTTTCTTTCTTTCTTTCTTTCTTTCCAGTAGTAAATGAGATTTACGATCACATCCACTTGTTTAGCATAGCGAATATATATCACTGCATCCAACATATCAGCTATTTGAACCTTGGCAGGCTTTAATAAGGTTTTACATGTATAATTTTGTTTTGATGCTGCTTAATTTCTCTTACCACCTTTTTGTAATGAATGGATATTCAACACTACGACTCTTGGTAAACTTTCAGTAAAGTATTAAGGGCTGGCTGGCTGGGCTAGAGTAAATACAATATGAAGTGAAATTTTAAATTTTGTATTTACAAACCAATAGACTTACAAGAGTTTACTGAACACGATTAATACTTAATTATTTAAAGATGGTGGCAAAACTAATTATATTTGGATCAGGAGTTAAACATCAAATCAAATGCAGGGTAAAAATCAGAAAAATAAATATTTGTATTTAATTTTCTGCCTCTGATTGTAACTAATATGCATTTTTTAGAGTAAGCAGAATATTTTTCTAGCTTGCAGAGTGGAAGCCTGCTGTACTGTAAGATGTCTTTCTGTTTGTCTGATTAACTACATATTATCTATCTATCTATCTATCTATCTATCTATCTATCCATCCATCTACCTCTTCATAAATAAACTGCAACTGCTTCTACCATCTAACATTCTCAGTAACTAGAAATTGCCTTACCAGCTTTAATAAAAGTAGCATCATTACTACCCTGTACTGTTTATTACTGTCTAACACCTACATTTTAGCGAAAACTTACTGTACATAAATTTATTTAACCCTAAACTCACTGACACATAAACATCCTCCCCAAAAGGTGAATTTACTGATGATTATGCTAAGGAACCCACATTTGCACCTGTTTTAGTAATTTGCTTGTTTGTGCGCTTCTTGCGCCATTTTTAGTTACACACAATTTATATTGATAAAAAAACACTTTAAACATTCAAACTATAATAAAACACAGAAACAAGCAATTAACGCACGCAGATTAAAAACTTAAAAAAACTACTTTTTTATATAAAGCCACAGTAATGGATTTTTGGTGGCACAATAAATGTATTATTAGCAAATAAATGATGGTCTCTGAAAGTATATTTTCGTCATCAGAATGGCTGTATAGATACCATGTGGTTATTTTTTTTGCAATCAGTTTAACAGTTAGTACATCTGGCGCAGTGTCTTTTCGCTAGTCTTTGGGTGTTTACAATGTATCCAATATAAATGCATTTAAGTATGATTAATTATTGTATCTTAAATGCAAACATAAAATCCGTAAATACTAATACTATAATTGGTAATAAAAAATAATAATTGTACCAAAAACAATGAAAATAGTATTACGTTTATTAAAGTAGATGTAAATCCATATATCTAAACCCAATATTACAGAGGTAAGAATCACATTACATAATTGTAGTAGATATAAAACTGGATAATACTGACAGCACAATAACTAAATTGAAGGTCCCTATGTTATGTTACATACTTAATGGGCGGCTGAGCAGTTCTAGTTTGCAGCTTAATCTTAACGAAATTGAGAAAATCACGCAGTTTATACTTTTTATCTTAAAGATAAGGTTACATCACACACTACATATCATTTTCCTTGTGGTTGCAATACACCCTACACATATTTCAGTGTATCCCAAAGTCATAGCAGAGGAAGTATTGTGGTTTTCAAAAGCTAATTAATGTTTTGACTTGAGATTATTCCTCGGAAACAATTGCTAGTTTGGGTTGTATTGTTCAATCTAATTATATGATATAGATCTGAGCCAAAAGCTGCCAAAGGACCTTCTCATTTAGCGCGGAAAATGAGCTGTGAGTTTTAATTATTGCACTGAATTGGGCATTTATTACAGTAGCACTTTCTGCAATGTCTCAAGCTTGTGTCATTTCTTCTCTATGCGTGGGGAGGAAAAAATGCGTTTATTTGCAATAATTCGTACAACGAATATATAGAACACATAATTAGTCACAAGATGGTGTGAATTTATAATTGTATGTGCTTTGTGTGTGAGATGACATGTGTTTATGATTGTGTGTGTTTTGTATGTTTTGTGTTGTGTGTTTTTGTGTCTTTGCTTTTTGTATGTTAGTGTAATTGTGCAAACGTGTATTTGCGTGTGTGTTCTATTGTTAGTGTAATTGTGTTGAGTGTGTATGTATGTGTGTGTCTATATATATATATATATATATATACGCCACATATATATATATATATATATATATATATATATATTTGTGTGTGTCTGTGTGCGTATTTATTTGTGTGTGTGTAAATGATTCCCATCTACAGCCACACGCCCACAGATAATGATTCCATCTCTCTTCAGACACTAAAAGGGATATTGAAAGCTGACTGAGACAGGATGTGACACTTGACCTTCACATTGTACACCCTGGAGGGTTGAGATAGGTTTAAAAAATATGACTTATCTCCCCCTTCCCATCTCCTTGTCTGGTGAGCTAGGACTCCCATCTAGGGACCTCACTGCTTCATTTCCATTAACACAGAAACAGCCACCAAAGTACAAGAGAACTGACTTCCCAGAATTAGTACCCGGCTTCCTCAGATAAAATCCAGGCGTTCCAGGTGAATAATTATTACATTCCAGATTCTTGCAGCTTCGCCCAGTGCAATTTCGTGCTACATATTCCCCTCGCAGGCTTTTTGGTTCTTACCAGCATATTAAACTGTACCAGACGAAACTTTGTGGCAGTGGCTGTAAAATTATTATATTTCAGAGATCGATTGCATTTATTAATAAAAAAAAGAAAGAAAAGAAAATTCGCTTGGCTGGTTTTCTTTATTGTCACTTGAAATACAGTTTTTTTTTATCGCTATGTATAATATATATATATATATATATATATATATATATATATATATATATATATAATATATATATATATACACATATATAAAGCTAACAGGGTCGCTCCTATTTCGTTTAAATGACTTTAGCACAACAAAAAATTATATTGTAAAATTCTATAAAATTATATCAGTACCATAATCTTTAGATGTATTTTGTGAACATACAGAGACATTTTTATTATTATGGCAAATGTGTAAAAAGTACTTGTCGCATGAGTCTAAAACACATAGAATTCCTAATTTTCTCCTGGAGACAGTTCCCTGAGCTCATTAAAAAAGTACATTATTAATCTTACTCCATCTCCAGGAACAGGAAATCCGTTTTTTTCCCAAACGAAACGAATAAACTTGGTGCTTAAACTCTCTGAAGTGCGCAGATGATTGTGAAATTGTCTAGGTCAGAGAAAGCCATGTATGATGAGTGGATACAAATTTCGTGTAAAAATCCATTGTGCACCAGAGAAACTCTTAGACAACAATAGTGCATACGAGAGATGAATACGTTTTATTTATGTTTAAATGTAGCAGTGTTACATTGTTTTGCACCTTTATGTTGTGTTACCTGGAAAAACTAAAATATATCTTTCTCTCTTCTATCTATCTATCTATCTATCTATCTATCTATCTATCTATCTATCTATCTATCTATCTATCTATCTATCTATCTATCTATCTATCACTATGTTTTTCTCTAAAGTAATTTTTACCCACTGAACTAAGTTTATTATACAGGAGATGCTATGTGTATTTATTTTGCAAATGTTCTGCAGCAAATGGAAACGTTTATAATTGTCTGTGACCACCTTTAAAAAAAGCCCACACCGTATTTCTGCACGCTGAAATGGATTTGTATTGGATAGAGCTGGGTACAGCTTACTTCTCAGCATGAAGTGTGAGACAGGTTGGGCTAGCGCAGTCCTAGAAAGGTCCTACCTCATTTACCCAGCAGGAGGCAGCTCAGTCCAATTTAAACTGGCTACAATTACCAGCTCTATCTAACACCTTAGCAGCTGATTGCCAAAAACTCCACGCATGACTTGTTATTCATGAAAAGTCACTGGCAGCTTCTGTAGACAAAGGGATCATTGTTCTGTGAATACTTATCTGCAGCATTTTACACTGACGTTCATGTAAACTGCAAAGTCAGTTCGTTTTATATTACATTTGTACTTGATTTAATATTTTAGTGTTTTTTTTTAAATCATATTTGTGATATTTTGAAAACTAGGGATTGACATGTTTTTTTCTTGCAAGATTAAAGAGCATCCTAAAAACCTTTAAATATGTGATCTTTGTCTAGGAATATATTATTGTAATGTATATTTACTGATTCACAAAATAAAAACAACTTCAGCAGTGTGGATGAATTGATACTTATTGATAATGCACCAAAATAAAATGTTAGATTAGTCTCTCTTCATTAGAGTTTACAATATAAGGGGATTGAGGAAAAATTTAAAAAAAAAAGGCGGTCATTAAATATCCACTAATTATTTAATATACACTTTTTTTCAGTTTAAAAAAAGAATATTGAAACAGCAAAAACGCATATATATTATACCATACAATGCCATATAAGAAGTTGTTGGATGTAATAATTTCTTTAAAAACTGCCTAAAACAGCAATAGATGAGAGAGACAACAAAATAAAAAAAAATAAAAAAATGAGCTGCTATCTGGAATCTAAAATAAAAGTTTTCAAAAATTGAGACTAAATAATCTTTATAATTAAGTAGGAACTTCACATTAGTAAGAAAGCTGGCGAACTTGGAAGAATCTAGGCTTTTATTGGTTAAATATTAGCAATACGTTTAATTGACTTCAAAACAGGGTAAAAAAAACAATTGCATGGAATATGGCATATTAAACTGTAATGAATAGATGATGATATCAAAAACAACATTTGTAGAGGTTTGGTTTGGGTGACATGATAACTTCCCTAATTGAGAAATAGACCCTTGTATGTAATCATGTTAGCCAGATTATTTACAGACTGGTTAGAAAGCACATCTGTGTGGACATTCATGTACAAGCAATACTGTACTTAAATGCAATAGCAGGTATAGAGTTGTTGCATTTTTATTGTGGCTGCCTGGGAAGACAAGTGTGAACAGCAATATCCAGTACAATTGTTACTACATTAAGCATTGAAAAGCGGGATGCGGTCAGAATCCCGATGACTGAGACTCCGGCGTTCAGCATGCCAACGCCGGAATCCTTACACTTATCAGCATACCGACACCGGCATCCTGAAGGTAAGTACTGGGGTTAGGGGAAGGTTAGGGGTTAAGGTTAGGCACTAGGGGGAGGGTTAGGTTTAGGCTGGATTGTAACTTGGTCGGGATGCCGGTGTTGGGATTCTGACTGCCGGGATCCCAAGCGTTGGAATCCCGTACCCATCCCATGAAAAGCACATATACTGTATAAGGAGAAAGAATGACTCAGTAGTTAAGTGCACTAACAGTGAGACAAGAACATGGAGAGGTTTTTGTCTTCAGACCTTGGAGACCATGCATACTGTATATTGATGACCCAAGATACTAATGTTTGCATTTATGATCTATGTGCAAGTGTGTACTCTGATACACTCGCTGTCTAGTTTGAGCTCCAGGACATCTACTCAGTGTATCTCATTACATGCTAATCACCGTTCCCACAGTGCCACACATCTGTGCCTTTTATTGCACCCTATAAGATGTTCCCATAGTTCCAACACCTCCATGTACCTTATTGCATGATACTGCTAATATGCAAGCAATCGGCCAATTGTTGCGAACTGCGCATGCGTATGCATCGCAGTTTGTGTGAGCTGGTCACTGTTATCTCAGTGACCACGCAGACCCATCGCAGAGCGATTGACAGGAAGTGCCGTTTGTGGGTTGTTGAGGGGGGGGGTTGGTCGGCAAAACGCAGGCATGCCAGTGTGTTTGAATGCCGTTGAAAGGGCCTGCATAAATTATCCACTGCGATGCCCTACGCTGCCTGAGGACACATAGCATGCAATGAAGTTAGCAATTCCTGATTAAGGTCAGACCTTGTGCAAGTGTGCGTGAGGCTGCAATGGTACTCGATTGTACCGATGACATCGCAGTCTTGCTCGTAATGAATGTGTGTAAGGTAAAGTGGGCGTCTTTATGTAGTGCTGCAGTGGCATAGTGATCGCAATGAATAGGCATACTATGGCATGTAATCGCTGTTGCATTCGCAGTTGTGATCTGTAGTGAATCAGGCCCTGTGTGAACACCTCTGTGTACCTTATTGCATGATATGCATTGTATAAACAGTGACAACACCAGGTGTACCTTATTGCATACTATGCGCTCTATAAACAATGCCAACATCTTTGTGCACCTTATTACACACTATACGCCGTGCAAACAGTGTAAAAAACTCTGTGTACCTTATTGCACGCTACACGCTGTACAAACAGTGCCAGCATCTCTGTGTACCATATAGCACGCTACACGCCGCAAAAACAGTGCCATCCCTGTGTACCATATTGCACGCTACATGCCGTACAAACAGTGCCAACATCTCTGTGTACCATATTGCACGCTACACGCCATACAAACAGTGCCATCTCTGTGTACCATATTGCATGCTACACGCTGTACAAACAGTGCCATTTCTGTGTACCATATGGCACGCTAAACGGTGTACAAACAGTGCCAACATCTTTGAGTACCATATTGCACACTACACGCCGTACAAACCGTGCCAACATCTCTGTGTACCTTATTGCACACTATGCGTTGTACAAAAAGTGTCAACATCTCTGTGTATCTTATTGCACACTACGAGCTGTATAAACAGTGCCAACATGTCTGTGTACCTTATTGCAGACTACGCGCTGTACAAAAAGCGCCAACATCTCTGTGTACCTTATTGCAGGCTACATGCTGTACAAACAGTGCCAACATCTTTGTGTACCATATTGCACGCTACACGCCGTATAAACCATGCCAACATCTCTGTGTACCTTATTACATGCTACACGCCGTACAAACAGTGCCAACATCTATTTGTACCATATTTCACGATACACGCCGTACAAACAGTGCCAACATCTCTGTTTACCTTATTGCACGTTACATGCTGAACAAACAGTGCCAACATCTCTATGTACCATACTGCACGCTACACGCCGTACTAACAGTGCCAACATCTCTGTGTACCTTATTGCACGCTACACGCTGTACAAACAGTGCCAAAATCTCTATGTACCTTATTGCATGCTACATGCCATACAAACAGTGCCAACATCTCTGTGTACTTTGTTGGAGGCTACACGCAGTATAAAAAGTGGCAACATCTCTTTGTACCATATTGCACGCTACACGCTGTACAAATAGTGCCAACATCTCTGTGTACCTTATTGCACGCTACACGCTGTACAAACAGTGCCAACATCTCTGTGGACCATATTGCACGCTACGCGCAGTATAAAAAGTTCCAACATCTCTGTGTACCTTGTTGCACGCTACAGGCAGTATAAAAAGTGCCAACATCTCTTTGTACCATATTGCACGCTACATGCTGTACAAACAGTGCCAACATCTCTGTGTACCTTTTTGCATGCTACATGCCGTACAAACAGTGCCATCATCTTTGTGTACCAGGGTAGGTGTTACATGCGCTCCTTGGATGTGGGTGCAGGTTGGGGTGGGGTAGGGAAAAGGGGGGTGGTTGTTTGTGCGCCGAGGGGATGACTAAATGCTGAATTTTGTCTGGTGTGTTGGAGTTTTGGGTGGTTGTGTCTGTTTAGGTGGGGTAGGTCTATATTGGGGATAAGTGTGGATTTGGGATGTCCGAAGTGGAACGGATGAGTATATAAACCAAAACAAGGCAAGACAAACAAATTGTATCAAATCCTGTTTTATTGGAGGAGACACAGTGCTCCTCTAGGATGGTGACATGGCTGACCGAATTGTAGGTGTACTTTACGCTGCAGCACCTTCACACCCCCCTCCCTACCCCCCCCCACCATTATAGAATCATCCCCAATTTGTCACCACAGCCCGAAGCGCGGCCCATCCCCATTATTACCCTACATCTCTGTGTACCATATTGCACGTTATGCATTGTATAAACAGTGACATCACCCGGGTGTACCTAATTGGATACTATGCGCTGTAAAAACAGTGCCAACACCTCAGTTTACCTGATTGAACACTACGAACAGTACAAACAGTGCCAACACCTCATTGTACCATATTGCACACTACGCGTTGAACAAACAGTGCCAACTCCTCCATGTACCAACCAATCAGCTCCTGACTCTCATTTTTACAAGCTGTGTATGAAAATGGCTGTTAGGAGCTGATTGGTTGGTACTTTTACTCTTAACACTTTATAACTCTCAAAGGCTTAGTACAACTCTGCATGCTCAGTCATGCGCTCGGGAACAGTCTCCGTCCCTGCTTTGAGGTGACCGTCAACGGGTAAGTACACCTCCAGCCTGTCCAAATTGATTGACATGTGTAATAGCACATAAATATAAATGCACACAGGGTAATATAAAGCCTGTATACACATGTCAATCAATTTAGGCAGGTTTAACATGCTCTAGAGTGACTTACCTGTCTGCGGTCACCACAAAGCAGAGATGGAGACTGGGCAGAGTTACAAGATGCTGTATGGACTTATGGGAAAATGTCCCTCTGTCCCTGCAGTTTTCAGGAAATTTTATGTATTTTCTACATATAACGCCATTCTGAGATGGTGTTATATAAAGTAATGATTTTTCTAGTAATTTAACTCGAAATGGCGGATCCCTACAGTGCGGTACTCTGCGAGATGGGAATTAATTGAGAAGATAATTACGTTATCTTCTCCATTAACCTATTGCTGAATAGGGGAATTTCTTAAAAAATGCGGAAATTACAGTTTCCGCATTTCTTATGTAAATAAATCATTGCTGAATAGACCCCTAAGTGCTTTCCACCATGCACATGGGCATCCAGCTGGGCAGTTTACAAAGTGCTTTCCACCATGAACAGTTATACAGTGCAGTGGTCTAAGTGCTTTCCACCATGCATACAGGGGTACGGGGGAGTAGTGGGTTCTAATTACTCAGGCCCCGTCTTGTTAGAGGGGCCTGGTGGGGGCCTGGGTCAGATGCTAAGGGGCAAAACTGTCCCCCTGTGAGGCCCTCTTCTGTACTGTAACACAACAAGAAGGAGGGGATGTGAAGGCAGGGGGGCGTGTACAGTCAGGATGAATTTTCGCCCCATAGGTGACAGCTGCTGTGGACACCTCCTGCAGGTCACACAGCCCCGCCCGCAGCAGCCTGAACTTTTGGGGAGAGACTTCCTCCTGAGTGCACATGCCCTCACGTCCATATACCAGGTAGCAGTACGCCTCTGTAGCCGGTATCTCTGATGGTATAACGCAAGGTCTCTTGGGAGCTAAGTGGAACAGGTCCATGTCCCATGGTGACACTCATATACAGTGACAAGATGGCGTCACATATGCGCAGAAAACTAAACAGTGGCCATCTTGATAAGGGCAGATACTTCCCTAACAGAGCATCATGGAGATAGCACAGGAGCGCACTCCATATTTCAACATCCCCTCTTTGCAAGCTTCTCCATGTCATACAAACATTTCTTACTTTCAGCATTACTGCAGCAACCTGAAAAAAAATATATTGTTAGACAAGTAGGAATATATCAACATTTTAATTAATTCTACTCCACATTTCTTGGTAAGGACATCAGCAGGATTCTTCTCACTGATTATGTGAACCACATCAACAGTTCCTTTCTCTATGAGCTTACAACTGTTGTCACTCTCTCTGATGGTGTCTTCCTTGCTTATGAGACTCAACTCACTTATTAGAGGGCAAAATTTACTAAGCGTCGGGTTCTAAACCCCAGCGGTTTGATGGCGGGTTTTAAACCCCTGGGTTTAGTGGCGGTTTGGAGACGTTTTTTAAATGACAACCCTGTTCTATTCTATTCTAAAATTTGTTTTGACTGCGGATTTGCAGCGGTTTTGGCCTTAGTAAATATGTGGATAGCAAAACCGCTGCCAAACCGCCAACAAACCGCCGGGGTTTAGAACACGCCGCTTAGTAAATTTTGCCCAAAGTCTCTCTTGCTACTTTGGATTTCCACTCACACCAGTAATTTCTTGACTGAAGCTGAGTACACACCATATGATGATACGACCCAGCAAAGTGCCAACCAATGTAATGATACATTACGCATGCCATACACACAGCACAATCTGGTTGAATGGTTGTATGGTGGAACAATGTACCGTATGCTGTATGTAACTATACTGCATCATTCATGCTTTGTCCCATCTGCATTGCAGGACAGCAGATGGGTGACGCAATGAACGAGCGAGCACACTATACAATGTGTTTGATAAATCACTCTGATCCACGCTGGAATAATATGTGGTATGATACATCATATAGTGTGTACCCAGCATTAGCCTTTTGGATATCTTGGGGTTCACAAAACATAATATTTGCAAACTCTTCATAATAACTTCTTTATGTTTTCTCACTCTGTGGGCGGAATTCAATTGCTTCACCCCTCTATGCGCCCGACAGAAGCTATTCAATTGTTGCTCCTGTCGGGCACGATCAGCTGCTGGTGCACCATTTCAGCTTGCAGCCCCAGGGGGGTGCAAGATGAAATGGACGAAGAGGGACCCGTTTGGGTGCCCAAACAGCACTTTTCGTGATAGTGCCAAGCACTTTAATCAGGGGTAGCCGTTTTACGTGTCTAAACCCGACCACTATGTGCACGATCAGTGTGAAAATGGGCATCAATTGAATAGCGCCCCGCGATCTCCTGTTACTTTAGACAGGAAATCGGGTGCACTTAAACAATTGAATACCGCCCTTTGATCTTGCAGAAGTTCTTTCTGTGGCTGAATGTCCACATTGTAAGGCTCTGGTTCAGATATATTTACAGCTGCTGGCATATGCATTGACACTTACTTGTTCTGCATTTCCCACTACAGCTTTACTGTAGTGTATTACTGTCTCTTTGAATAAAACATCTATTGATTTGACTAGCTTTCTAGTATTTGGATTCCAGAGTCTGTGGACCTCATTCAGAGTCGGTCGTTGCGGTCGCACGGTCGTACGCCACGGATGTTCACTAAACTGCGCAATGCATAAAATTCACAATGCGCGTGTGCAATCTAGCTATTGCAATCAGAAATTGCTCTCTCCTTCAACTTGGCCAGGTCGTTAGTTTGAGTGACAGGATGAGGCGTTTGTGGGTGGTAACAGGGGAAGGTGCTTGTGAACGGGGGAGTGGAGATCCGAACGCAGGCGTGCCTGACTATGCAAACGGCGTTTTATGGGAGTGCATAATTAACTAAGTAGTGTCATGGCACATGTGACTTGGGAGGTTTTTACACTGACTTGATCGTAGTGCTTAATTGAGGGTATGGTCAACCTTAAGCTCTACGACCAGCTCCGATGGTTCCCGATGGTCTCGATTAATCCTTATATGCCCGGAGATGACGTGTAATGTGAACGAAAAGGGGGCGTATTTTTAGTCTTACGGCTGCATCCTCCCCTCGGTCGTCCAGCTAACGATCACGTCTTAACGACGCAACTTGCGAGCGCTTCATTTGCATATCTGGCCCCTTTTACCTTACGACCGTGCAGCCGCAACAACCGACTCTGAATGAGGTCCTGTATCCTTTACTCTCTTGCCAATATCCAAGCATGATACACTTCATGGACTTTGAATTCCGCTTACGTCTTCTTTCCTTGGGTATGTGTACATAGGCTGTGCTTCCAAAAACTCTGAGATGTTTAACACTTGGTTTTCTTCCAGACCATGCTTCTATTGGTGTCTTGTCTTTTAAGGCCATTGTGGGAGCATGATTCTTCAGATAAACTGCTGTAGACACTGCTTTCGCCCAAAAACTCTTGTCTAGGCCTGCATCTTTTACCATACATTTGGCTCTTTCTAATAATGTACGATTTGCACGCTCACTTATACCATTCTGTTTTGGCATGTATGCAATAGTCAATTAATATTCAATGTCATGCTTCTTTAGGAAGAATTACACACTTTTGTTTAGATATTATCTTCCATTGTCCATTGTCATGTAATTCTTGTGAAATCATCAATGAACGTCATGCAGTATCTGTATCTACTTATCAATTTAATTTCAATTGGACCACACACATCTGTTTGCACTAACAGTAGGGGTGCTTCAGCTCTGCTTGATAAATGGACAATGGTTTTGCTTTCCTGTTATAAGGCTTTTACATATGGGCTTTAACGGCATCAGTCACTAATATTTCTGTAACCATCTATTTAGAAGTTTCTGGACACTGTCAAAACCAAGGTGACCTAATCTTCTGTGCTAGAGCTTCATAGACTGTGAGACAGAAGAAATCATTGCATAACACTGTTGTGTGTCAAGGACATATAACTGAAGGCACCGGGTACCTGTTGCTAATACAGTCACCCTCTTATTCCTTACAATGCACTTTCCTTTTGTGAACTGGATTGTATACTCTTTGCTCTAGGACATTAATGGCTATGAGATTTGTGCTGCTACGTTAAGCATATTTCGGATTTTTGTGACTTTGATTTTATTCCCTGTTTTCAAGTGGGTAGTGCAGGGGCATCTTTAGAGAGGAGATGGCCAGTGTGCATTCCCCATCATAGGCCCCCTCCTCTCACCCAGTCAGCCGACTGACGTGGCTGGCCGGCCACCGCAGAATCGGTAGACTCTGACCACTACAGTGTGCCCAGAGTCTACTGCGCATGCTTAGATCCGCCATTTTCCTGGAAATTTCCTCACAGCACATGCGCAAAATGACTGAAAAATAGCAGCAGCGGCCATGGGACCTCTGCGATAATATGGGTACAGGGTGTGCAGTGCTGGGGTAGTGACTGGGGAAGTGACTGTCCCAACTTTTGTAGCTGTAAGCACTTAATTTCCTATTCCTTTAATTCAGGGGTGGGGAATAATTTTTCTGCCGAGGACCATTTTGATATATATAACATTATTTGTGGGCCTGGTGCAGGCTACGCCCCCTCAGCATGATGTCACACGAAGGCGGGGCCACAATAGCAGGTGATTACAGCAATGCCCGGAGCATCCTGATGATGCTCCGAGGAAGCTGTAAGGGCAGAGGTGTGACTGTCTGAAGCATCCTAAGGACGCTCCAGTCGGCATAGAATCTGGCTGCAAGGTGCCATTCTAGGTTCCCTGACAGCCAGATGAGGCTAGAGAGAAAAAGCTCAGAGGGCCAGACCAAATGATTCCGAGGGCAGGAGGTTCCCCATCCCTGCATTAATTGATATAGAATCACAATTGTTCAATGTAGTGAACTACTCCTCATTGCAGCTAAACTGTCTAGTGGCACCTGAGGGCCTGACTCAGAGATATACACAATGCTGATATTTACGTAGATTGAGTGATTGTTAGCCATTGCAAATGCATGTAACCCGCACTGCACAGGTGCAGTGAGTGTTTTGCGATTACACTTGCGTAGAGGATTAATTTGCAAAGTAAGTGACAGGTAGTCAGCGTTTGGGGGAAGTAATGGGGGTGGCTAGGCAAAGGCAGGCGTGTCTGACTGTTTAAATGCTGTTTCATGGGCTTGGATAAATGAGCTATTGCGATATCCTTTGCAGCATAAGAGCTCGCTGCGTGTCAGGAGAGCTGCAGTGTTTGCAACAGTTCAGACTTGCTGTATATGTTGCATGGCTGCCCAATCTGCGTCGATGTTACCAATGTTTACACTGGTGCATGACATAGGACAGATATGAGAAGGAGGCAGTGGGTGTCTCTACGCTCGCGTAAACTTTGGAAACATTAGCATATTTTCGTAGCTGCGTTCCGTGCAAAATCGTAGATGCGATTGCATTACTGTACATCTCTGAATCTGGCCGAATCAACAATCTTTTCTGCTGCTGTTGTGACACTCAAAGCTTTCTGATCTCTGCTGTTGTGCTTCTTGCTTTGTGTAGCAGTCACATTTTTTTAGCTTATATTCAAATGCTTTGTGACCTATTTTAGAACATATATAGCACTTGAATTTTCTGGGTGTTTCACTTGTGGTGTGTAGTACACTATTCAATTCAATTCAGTTGGCACACATTCTTGGAACTGTAACAGTTTTGTTTTGACAAAGGATCTGATTCACTATGGATCGCTCTTCTGCTTACACGCTCGCAACGCACTTGCTAATATCAGCAGTGATGTGTAAATGTTGGCAATGACATTGTGATCGCAGCTTAAGTTAAAGACACCCACTTCCCCTTACATCTATGTCCAACAGAGTGAAACAATCAGTAACATCGACTAACATCGGACAGTTAGGGAAGCCCAGACCTTACTCAAGAATTGCTTACTTTTGCACACGCTGTGACGCCTCAGGCGGCATCTGGTATCGCAGTGGATAATTTATGCACGCCCTGCAATGGTGTTGAAACGCACTGGCACGTCTGCATTCACCCAACCACCCCCCCGTTACCACTCACAAATGGCACTTCCTGTCAATCACTCTGCCATGGGTCTGCGTACCTTCTGCGTTTACAATTCCTAACGCAGATCCTAGCTCGCACATGCACACTGGGATGGATACACATGCACAGTGCAAATTAATCGACCGATTGCAATATGTATAAGCAACTGCGTTCCTTGCTGAATCAGGCCCAATGTTAACTAAGCTGTGTTTGTTTCTAATGCCACCACCAGAAAGTCAAACTCAGTTCTGCAATCTCTTCATCATCTACTTGGATTCCTACAGATGTTAAATGCTGGTATATGGACATCATTCTGTCAATG
This sequence comes from Taudactylus pleione, assembly GCA_031769625.1. Lineage (NCBI taxonomy): Eukaryota > Metazoa > Chordata > Amphibia > Anura > Myobatrachidae > Taudactylus > Taudactylus pleione. The sequence continues at coordinate 4,793,730 of JAUIMM010000516.1, read as the reverse complement.
TAGTCACTCATACTTGTGCATTCACTTAACTTGGTATTATACAATACTAGGGGTGTGCACCGGCCACTTTTCGTGTTTTGTGTTTTGGTTTTGGATCTGGATCTTTCTTCGTGTTTTGGATCTGGATTGGTTTTGCCAAAACCACCCTTCCGTGTTTTGGGTTCTGGGTTTTGTGTTTTGGATCTGTATTTTTTTTTTAAAAAGCATAAAAACAGCTAAAATCACAGAATTTGTTGGTTTCTCTGCTCCTATGCTATTATTAACCTCAATAACCTTAATTTCCACTCATTTCCAGTCTATTCTGAACACCTCACACCTCACAATAGTGTTTTCATGTCCAAAAGGTTGCACCGAGGTAGCTGGATGACTATGCTAAGCGACACGAGTGGGCGGCACAAACACGTGACCCATCTAGGAGTGACACTGCAGTGGCAGACAGGATGGCAGTTAGAAAAACTAGGCCCCAAACTGTACATAATGCAAAGAAAAAAAAGAAGTGCAAGATGGAATTGTCCTTGGGCCCTCCCACCCACCCTTATGTTGTATAAACAGGACATGCACACTTTAACAAATCAATCATTTCAGCGCCAGGGTCTGCCACACAACTGTGGCTGAAATGATTGGTTCGTTTGGGCCCCCACAAAACAAGCTGGCAATTAATGTGTCCCTGCACAAACTGGCTCTACGGAGGCAAGATGTCATCCTCATCCTCCTCATCCACCGATTCCTCACCCTCTTCAGTGTGTACATCCTCATCCTCACAAAGTATTAACTCGTCCCCACTTGAATCCACCACCACAGGTCCCTCTGTACCTTCTGGAGGCTGGTCTCCCTGGAAGAGCTGATAATTCATTTTGATGAACATCATCTTCTCCACATTCTGTGGAAGCAACCTCCTACGCCTTTCGCTGACAAGGTTCCCGGCTGCACTAAACACTCTTTCGGAGTACACACTGGAGGGGGGGCAACTCAGATAAAATAGAGCCAGCTTGTACAGGGGCCTCCAAATTGCCTCTTTTTCCTGCCAGTACAGGTATGGACTGTCTGACATGCCTACTTGGATGCTGTCACCGATGTAATCCTCCACCATTCTGTCAATGGTGACAGTATCATATGCAGTGACAGTAGACATGTCAGAAATTGTTGCCAGGTCCTTCAGTCCGGACCAGATGTCCAAACTTGGTCCTGCCTGCCCTGCATCACCGCCAGCGGGTTGCTTAGGATACCTAACTTTTTTCCTGGCAGCCCCAGTTGCGGGAGAAAATGAAGAAGGAGCCGTTGACGTGTCACGTTCCGCTTCAGCTGACAGTGTGTTCACCAGCAGGTCTTTGCACCTCTGCAGGCTTGTGTCGGCCGGAAAGAGAGACACCACATAGGCTTTAAACCTAGGATCAAGCACGGTGGCCAAAATGTAGTGGTCTGATTTCAACAGATTGACCACCCTGGAATCCTGGCAAAGCGAATGAAGGGCTTCATCCACAAGTCCCACATGCCGAGCGGAATCGCTCCGTCTTAGCTCCTCCTTCACTTTCTCCAGCTGCTTCTGCAAAAGCCTGATGAGGGGAATGACCTGACTCAAGCTGGCTGTGTCTGAACTGACTTCACGTGTGGCAAGTTCGAAGGGCTGGAGAACCTTGCACAACACGGAAATCATTCTCCACTGCGCTTGAGTCAGGTGCATACCCCCTCCTTTGCCTATGTCATAGGTGGATGTATAGGCTTGTATGGCCTTTTGCTGCTCCTCCATCCTCTGAAGCATATAGAGGGTTGAGTTCCACCGCGTCACAACCTCTTGCTTCAGGTGATGGCGGGGCAGGTTCAAGAGTGTTTGCTGGCACTCCAGTCTTCGGCACGCAGTCGCTGAATGGCGAAAGTGGCCAGAAATTTTTCGGGCCACCCAAAGCGTCTCCTGCACGCCCCTGTCGCTTTTCAGAAAATTCTGCACCACCAAGTTTATTGTGTGAGCAAAACATGGGACGTGCTGGAATTTGCCCAGATGTAATGCCCGCACAATATTGGTGGCGTTGTCAGATATCACAAATCCCCAGGAGAGTCTAAGTGGGGTAAGCCACTGGGCGATGATTTCCCTCAGTTTCTCTAAGAGGTTGTCGGCGGTGTGCCTCTTACTGAAACCGGTGATACACAGCGTAGCCTGCCTTGTAACGAGCTGGCGTTTCTGAGATGCTGCTACTGGTGACGCTGCTGCTGTTGCTGCGTAAGGTGATACATCTACCCAGTGGGCTGTCACAGTCATATAGTCCTTAGTCTGCCCTGTTCCACTTGTCCACATGTCCGTGGTTAAGTGGACATTGTGTACAACGGCATTTTTCAGGACACTGAGGACACTTTTTCTGACGTTTCTGTACAGTCTCGGTATCGCCTGCCTAGTGAAGTGGAATCTAGACGGGATTTGGAACCGGGGACACACTACCTCCATCAATTGTCTAAATCCCACTGCACTAATGGCGGATACCGGACGCACGTCTAACACCAACATAGCAGTCAAGGCCTCAGTTATACGTTTTGCTTCAGGATGACTGCTGTCGTACTTCATCCTCCTCGCTAAGGACTGTTGGAGGGTCAATTGTTTAGTAAAAGTAGTGGTGTTCCTACTTCCTCTCTGGGATGATGAACGACTCCCAGCAGCAGCAACAGCAGCAGCGGCAGCAGTAGGCGTAGCAATGCAGGATCCTCCAGAGGAATCCCGGATAGGAGAGTCAGTCATGCCAGTGACATGGCCTGCAGGACTACTTCCGATCCTGACTAAGGAGGAAATTGACGAGGAGGGAGTTGACGGTGTGGTTTGCAGGCGCTTGGATACAACAGGACAACAGGATTTAGGTGTCCCTGGACTGCTTACGGTCTTAGCCAAAGTTTCTGAACTTGACAGTAACTTTTTATGAACGCGCTGCAGGTGCCGTATAAGGGAGGATGTTCCTAGGTGGTTGACGTCCCTACCCCTACTTATTTCACCTTTACATATGGTACATATGGCAAGACAGTTGTTGTCCGGATTTGGATAGAAATATTGCCAGACCAAAGAGGTGGAATGTTTGGTCTTCTGCCCAGGTATGACCGTGATGGGCGTTTTCATCCCACGGACAACAACTGTCTCCCCCGGAGCCTGATTTAAACAAACCACATCACCATCAGAATCCTCCTCGCCAACTTCCTCCTCAGCGCCAGCTACACCAGTATCCTCATCCTGTTGTACTTCAACAGTGACATCTTCAATTTGCATATCAGCAAGTGGACTGTGGGTGCTCCTTTCAGCACTTGCAGGGGGCGTGCAAATGGTGGAAAGAGCCACCTCTTCCCGTCCAGTGCTGGGAAGGTCAGGCATCGCAACCACCACCACACTTGGACTCTCCTTGGGGATTTGTGATATCTTCTTAGAAAGCACAGTTCTTCGATGTGCTTTTGCCAGCTTAACTCTTTTGATTTTTTTAGTGGGAGGAGGGCTTCCATCGTCATGTGAAGCTGAACCACTAGTCATGAACATACTAGGGATCGACCTTAGCCGTTCCTTGCCACTCCGTGTCGTAAATGGCATATTGGCAAGTTTACGTTTCTCTTCAGCTGATTTAAATGTCTTTTTCAAGGTCATTTTCCTGAACTTTGCCATTTGGGATTGTATGTGCCCTCTACTATGACATTGGGCATCGGCCTTGGCAGACGACGTTGATGGCATGTTATCGTCTATGTCATGACTAGTGGCAGCAGCTTCAGCACTAGGAGGAAGTGGTTCTTGATCTTTCTCTATTTTATTTTTATCGGAGAAAGTTTGGTCCTCCATTTATGTTATATCGATTTGATATATACGTGCGGCTAAACACAGAAAATAATTTTTTTTTTGGTTTGGACTGGAGTGTACTTTGGGGGTTACAGCACCCTTTAACGGTCAAGCCAGCCGGCCCTTTACTTATGACACAGGCGCACGCTTGGCACTACTTTGTTGATGCACGTGCGGCTACTGCGCACACAATTCACAAACACAGAAAATAATTTTTTTTTTGGTTTGGACTGGAGTGTACTTTCGGGGGTTACAGCACCCTTAACGGTCAAGCCAGCCGGCCCTTTACTTATGACACAGGCGCACTCTTGGCACTACTTTGTTGATGCACGTGCGGCTACTGCGCACACAATTCACAAACAAAGAAAATAATTTTTTTTTTGGTTTGGAATGGAGTGTACTTTTGGGGGTTACAGCACCCTTTAACGGTCAAGCCAGCCGGCCCTTTACTTATGACACAGGCGCACGCTTGGCACTACTTTGTTGATGCACGTGCGGCTACTGCGCACACAATTCACAAACACAGAAAATAATTTTTTTTTTGGTTTGGACTGGAGTGTACTTTGGGGGTTACAGCACCCTTTAACGGTCAAGCCAGCCGGCCCTTTACTTATGACACAGGCGCACGCTTGGCACTACTTTGTTGATGCACGTGCGGCTACTGCGCACACAATTCACAAACACAGAAAATAATTTTTTTTTTGGTTTGGACTGGAGTGTACTTTGGGGGTTACAGCACCCTTTAACGGTCAAGCCAGCCGGCCCTTTACTTATGACACAGGCGCATGCTTGGCACTACTTTGTTGAGGCACGTGCGGCTACTGCGCACACAATTCACAAACACAGAAAATAAATTTTTTTTTGGTTTGGACTGGAGTGTACTTTTGGGGGTTACAGCACCCTTAACGGTCAAGCCAGCCGGCCCTTTACTTATGACACAGGCGCACTCTTGGCACTACTTTGTTGATGCACGTGCGGCTACTGCGCACACAAGTCACAAACAAAGAAAATAATTTTTTTTTTGGTTTGGACTGGAGTGTACTTTCGGGGTTTACAGCACCCTTTAACGGTCAAGCCAGCTGGCCCTTTACTTATGACACAGGCGCACGCTTGGCACTACTTTGTTGATGCACGTGCGGCTACTGCGCACACAATTCACAAACACAGAAAATAATTTTTTTTTTGGTTTGGACTGGAGTGTACTTTGGGGGTTACAGCAACCTTTAACGGTCAAGCCAGCCGGCCCTTTACTTATGACACAGGTGCACGCTTGGCACTACTTTGTTGATGCACGTGCGGCTACTGCGCACACAATTCACAAACACAGAAAATAATTTTTTTTTTGGTTTGGACTGGAGTGTACTTTGGGGGTTACAGCACCCTTAACGGTCAAGCCAGCCGGCCCTTTACTTATGACACAGGCGCACGCTTGGCACTACTTTGTTGATGCACGTGCGGCTACTGCGCACACAATTCACAAACACAGAAAATAATTTTTTTTTTGGTTTGGACTGTAGTGTTCTCTCGGGGGTTACAGCACCCATAACGGTCAAGCCAGCCGGCCCTTTACTTATGACACAGGCGCACGCTTGGCACTACTTTGTTGATGCACGTGCGGCTACTGCGCACACAATTCACAAACACAGAAAATAATTTTTTTTTGGTTTGGACTGGAGTGTACTTTCGGGGGTTACAGCACCCTTTAACGGTCAAGCCAGCCGGCCCTTTACTTATGACACAGGCGCACGCTTGGCACTACTTTGTTGATGCACGTGCGGCTACTGCGCACACAATTCACAAACACAGAAAATAATTTTTTTTTTGGTTTGGACTGGAGTGTACTTTGGGGGTTACAGCACCCTTTAACGGTCAAGCCAGCCGGCCCTTTACTTATGACACAGGCGCACGCTTGGCACTACTTTGTTGATGCACGTGCGGCTACTGCGCACACAATTCACAAACACAGAAAATAATTTTTTTTTTGGTTTGGACTGGAGTGTACTTTCGGGGGTTACAGCACCCTTAACGGTCAAGCCAGCCGGCCCTTTACTTATGACACAGGCGCACGCTTGGCACTACTTTGTTGATGCACGTGCGGCTACTGCGCACACAATTCACAAACACAGAAAATAATTTTTTTTTTGGTTTGGACTGGAGTGTACTTTCGGGGGTTACAGCACCCTTAACGGTCAAGCCAGCCGGCCCTTTACTTATGACACAGGCGCACGCTTGGCACTACTTTGTTGATGCACGTGCGGCTACTGCGCACACAATTCACAAACACAGAAAATAATTTTTTTTTTGGTTTGGACTGGAGTGTTCTTTCGGGGGTTACAGCACCCTTAACGGTCAAGCCAGCCGGCCCTTTACTTATGACACAGGCGCACGCTTGGCACTACTTTGTTGATGCACGTGCGGCTACTGCGCACACAATTCACAAACACAGAAAATAATTTTTTTTTGGTTTGGACTGGAGTGTACTTTCGGGGGTTACAGAACCCTTTAACGGTCAAGCCAGCCGGCCCTTTACTTATGACACAGGCGCACGCTTGGCACTACTTTGTTGATGCACGTGCGGCTACTGCGCACACAATTCACAAACACAGAAAATATATTATTTTTTTAGCACTTGGGGGGAGCACCCCTGATGGACAGAGCACCCCCTGGACAACACTACAGCACTCCTTTAGGACTGGGACACTGCACAGGACTTTGGAGTGGACACAGCCCCTATGAAGAACTGACTGCACAACACAGTCCAGCCAGCCCCTATGGACTTTGAAGTAGTGGACACAGCCCCTATTAACAACAGCAGCACAGCACAACACAGCCAGCCCCTATGGACTTTGAAGTAGTGGACAACAGCAGCACTACACTACACTACACTACACAGCCCTAACTCCCACCCTCCCTCTTCACTGTCCACAGCCGAGTGAGAAAATGGCGCCGACGCGGGTACCTTATATAGGATCCAAAACCCGCGAGACTCGGAAGGCGGGATGATGACGTTTTGCCTCGATTTCAGATCCGAGTCAGGCGGGAAAAGTCGAGCCTGACTCGGATCAGACTCGGATCGGGGGGGCTCGGGGGGGTTCGGATTTCAGAAATCCGAACCCGCTCACCCCTATACAATACACGCCACAGAAAATTCTTCTCACTAGACCTGCATCCTCAGTGCTGTCTACATGTCTTTAGCTGACATTTTCCCATGTATTATAGCATACACAAGCTGTTCAACACTTAAGCCTATTGTTCCCATGGCTCTTTCTATTTCTTCTGGGCTCGGACTGTCACCTAGGTCAACTGTAACTTCCCACAACCTTTCATGCTTTCATTGTATTTCCATGTGGTGTCAATTTCTCAACCTTCAGGTTAATGCAATGGCTCCCAAACTAGGTGCTGCAGCACCCTGGGGTGCCTCAAGACACTTGCAGGGGTGCCACTGCATGGTGATCCAGTACCAAATCAAATTAAATTATTTATGGTTCATGTCATAGGCAAAACCAGTGTTGGTGGCTTCCAAACAGTAGCACAACCTGATCCACCTCCTCATAACTGAACCTAAGCATGACTGGTAAGCACAATTTACTTAAGTTAACATTTTTGGTTCGATAAGATACTTTTGGCCTAGGAGTGCCGTGGGAGAAATGTTGATAATCTAGGGTGCCATGATACAAAAAAGTTTGAGAACCACTGGTTTAATGAATCCCATCATGGATGCTACTCCTGTATACATGTTGCGCACCAGGGCCATAACTAGGGTTGTGCGACCAGTGCCATGGCACAGGGCACCGCAGGGCAGGGGGCGCTGTTTGGGCCTGTCACTTTTCCTGTTTATTATCATTCTCACTTGTAGCTTCCTCTTCTTTTATCCCCAGCATCTCCTGGCCTCGCCCAATCTCTTCGCTGGCCATGGCCCTTTTTCAGGTGTGCTATCTTATGTCAATATTTTAAAAGGGGCACTGATGCTCTCTCTGGCACAGGGCACCAAAAAGTCTAGTTACGGCTCTTTTGCGCACTGACATAGTTATGAAGCTTCACTGCTTTGTTTCAGTAACACAGAGGGCCTGATTCAGACCCGGACGCTAAGGCGCGATCACTCGCTGCCAAAAGGGGCCGTGTATGCAAATTCCGCGATCTCACTGTGTGGCGTAAGGACGCCCCCTATGTCTTAGAAAGCGACAGCAGTGAGTGAACGCAGGTGTATAAAGATGCCCACTTTGCTTTCTTAACACGTCATCTCCAGGAAGTGCATGATTAATCGGCAACAATGAGACCCATCGGAGCTGCACGCAGCACTTGAGGTAGCCCCTACCCCGCCGCAAGCACTGCGATAAGTGCTGACCGAAATACAACCAGGTGGTGTGTATAATGACGCCTCCATGCTAATGATGCACGCACTTTAAACACTGTTTTGACGCCCAGACACGCCTGCGTTTGCAGCACCACTCCCCCATTCACAAGTACCTTCCTCTGTTACCACCCACAATCTGTCACTCAAGGTAGCGCTCAGTCTTTGTGCTGCAAGCGCATGATTCCCGATCGTAGTGACTGGCTCGCGCACGTGCACTGCGATGCATATGCATACGCACAATGCAAACCATCGGCAGCTACGAGCGAATGCTTCTTAGCGTCTGAGTCTGAATCAAGCCCAGTGTACTGTAACGCTGTTCCTGAAACAATCTGGGCCTGATTCAGTACAGATCGCAACTGCGATCACAATAGCAATTATACACGCAGTCTTGCTGCGAAGATATACTAATGCCTGCGATCGCTATGCCACACACAGCCTAACATTAGGACGCCCACCTTACCCTACACTAGGGGTGAGCGGGTTGGGATTTCTGAAATCCGATCTCCCCCGAGCCCCCCCGATCCGAGTCCGATCCGAGTCAGGCTCGACTTTTCCCGCCTGACTCGGATCTGAAATCGAGGCAAAACGTCATCATCCCGCCTTCCGAGTCTCGCGGGTTTTGGATCCTATATAAGGTACCCGCGTCGGCGCCATTTTCTCACTCGGCTGTGGACAGTGAAGAGGGAGGGTGGGAGTTAGGGCTGGCTGGGCTGGGCTGTGTAGTGTAGTGTAGTGTAGTGCTGCTGTTGTCCACTACTTCAAAGTCCATAGGGGCTGGCTGGGTTGTGCTGTGCTGCTGTTGTTAATAGGGGCTGTGTCCACTACTTCAAAGTCCATAGGGGCTGGCTGGACTGTGTTGTGCAGTCAGTTCTCCATAGGGGCTGTGTCCACTCCAAAGTCCTGTGCAGTGTCCCAGTCCTAAAGGGGTGCTGTAGTGTTGTCCAGGGGGTGCTCTGTCCATCAGGGGTGCTCCCTCCAAGTGCTAAAAAAATTATATATTTTCTGTGTTTGTGAATTGTGTGCGCAGTAGCCGCACGTGCATCAACAAAGTAGTGCTAAGAGTGCGCCTGTGTCATAAGTAAAGGGCCGGCTGGCTTGACCGTTAAAGGGTGCTGTAACCCCCAAAGTACACTCCAGTCCAAACCAAAAAAAATATTATTTTTTGTGTTTGTGAATTGGGTGCGCAGTAGCCGCACGTGCATCAACAAAGTAGTGCCAAGCGTGCGCCTGTGTCATAAGTAAAGGGCCAGCTGGCTTGACTGTTAAAGGGTGCTGTAACCCCCAAAGAACACTCCAGTCCAAACAAAAAAAATAATTATTTTCTGTGTTTGTGAATTGTGTGCGCAGTAGCCGCACGTGCATCAACAAAGTAGTGCCAAGCGTGCGCCTGTGTCATAAGTAAAGGGCCGGCTGGCTTGACCGTTAAAGGGTGCTGTAACCCCCAAAGTACACTCCAGTCCAAACCAAAAAAAAAATTATTTTCTGTGTTTGTGAATTGTGTGCGCAGTAGCCGCACGTGCATCAACAAAGTAGTGCCAAGCGTGCGCCTGTGTCATAAGTAAAGGGCCGGCTGGCTTGACCGTTAAAGGGTGCTGTAACCCCCAAAGTACACTCCAGTCCAAACAAAAAAAAAAATTATTTTCTGTGTTTGTGAATTGTGTGCGCAGTAGCCGCACGTGCATCAACAAAGTAGTGCCAAGCGTGCGCCTGTGTCATAAGTAAAGGGCCGGCTGGCTTGACCGTTAAAGGGTGCTGTAACCCCCAAAGTACACTCCAGTCCAAACCAAAAAAAAAATAATTTTCTGTGTTTGTGAATTGTGTGCGCAGTAGCCACACGTGCATCAACAAAGTAGTGCCAAGCGTGCGCCTGTGTCATAAGTAAAGGGCCAGCTGGCTTGACCATTAAAGGGTGCTGTAACCCCCAAAGTACACTCCAGTCCAAACTAAAAAAAAAAATATTTTCTGTGTTTGTGAATTGTGTGCGCAGTAGCTGCACGTGCATCAACAAAGTAGTGCCAAGCGTGCGTCTGTGTCATAAGTAAAGGGCCGGCTGGCTTGACCATTAAAGGGTGCTGTAACCCCCAAAGTACACTCCAGTCCAAACCAAAAAAAAAATTATTTTCTGTGTTTGTGAATTGTGTGCGCAGTAGCCGCACGAGCATCAACAAAGTAGTGCCAAGCGTGCGCCTGTGTCATAAGTAAAGGGCCGGCTGGCTTAATCATTAAAGGGTGCTTTAACCCCCAAAGTACACTCCAGTCCAAACCAAAAAAAAAATTATTTTCTGTGTTTGTGAATTGTGTGCGCAGTAGCTGCACGTGCATCAACAAAGTAGTGCCAAGCGTGCGCCTGTGTCATAAGTAAAGGGCCAGCTGGCTTGACCGTTAAAGGGTGCTGTAACCCCCAAAGTACACTCCAGTCAAACCAAAAAAAAAATTATTTTCTGTGTTTGTGAATTGTGTGCGCAGTAGCCGCACGTGCATCAACAAAGTAGTGCCAAGCGTGCGCCTGTGTCATAAGTAAAGGGCCGGCTGGCTTGACCGTTAAAGGGTGCTGTAACCCCCAAAGTACACTCCAGTCCAAACTAAAAAAAAAATTATTTTCTGTGTTTGTGAATTGTGTGCGCAGTAGCCACACGTGCATCAACAAAGTAGTGCCAAGCGTGCGCCTGTGTCATAAGTAAAGGTCCAGCTGGCTTGACCATTAAAGAGTGCTGTAACCCCCAAAGTACACTCCAGTCCAAACCAAAAAAAAATTATTTTCTGTGTTTGTGAATTGTGTGCGCAGTAGCCGCACGTGCATCAACAAAGTAGTGCCAAGAGTGCACCTGTGTCATAAGTAAAGGGCCGGCTGGCTTGACCATTAAAGGGTGCTGTAACCCCCAAAGTACACTCCAGTCCAAACCAAAAAAAAAATTATTTTCTGTGTTTGTGAATTGTGTGCGCAGTAGCCGCACGAGCATCAACAAAGTAGTGCCAAGCGTGCGCCTGTGTCATAAGTAAAGGGCCGGCTGGCTTAATCATTAAAGGGTGCTTTAACCCCCAAAGTACACTCCAGTCCAAACCAAAAAAAAAATTATTTTCTGTGTTTGTGAATTGTGTGCGCAGTAGCTGCACGTGCATCAACAAAGTAGTGCCAAGCGTGCGCCTGTGTCATAAGTAAAGGGCCGGCTGGCTTGACCGTTAAAGGGTGCTGTAACCCCCAAAGTACACTCCAGTCAAACCAAAAAAAAAATTATTTTCTGTGTTTGTGAATTGTGTGCGCAGTAGCCGCACGTGCATCAACAAAGTAGTGCCAAGCGTGCGCCTGTGTCATAAGTAAAGGGCCGGCTGGCTTGACCGTTAAAGGGTGCTGTAACCCCCAAAGTACACTCCAGTCCAAACTAAAAAAAAAATTATTTTCTGTGTTTGTGAATTGTGTGCGCAGTAGCCACACGTGCATCAACAAAGTAGTGCCAAGCGTGCGCCTGTGTCATAAGTAAAGGTCCGGCTGGCTTGACCGTTAAAGAGTGCTGTAACCCCCAAAGTACACTCCAGTCCAAACCAAAAAAAAATTATTTTCTGTGTTTGTGAATTGTGTGCGCAGTAGCCGCACGTGCATCAACAAAGTAGTGCCATGCGTGCGCCTGTGTCATAAGTAAAGGGCCGGCTGGCTTGACCGTTACAGGGTGCTGTAACCCCCAAAGTACACTCCAGTCCAAACCAAAAAAAAAATTATTTTCTGTGTTTGTGAATTGTGTGCGCAGTAGCTGCACGTGCATCAACAAAGTAGTGCCAAGCGTGCACCTGTGTCATAAGTAAAGGGCCGGCTGGCTTGACCATTAAAGGGTGCTGTAACCCCCAAAGTACACTCCAGTCCAAACCAAAAAAAAAATTATTTTCTGTGTTTGTGAATTGTGTGCGCAGTAGCCGCACGTACATCAACAAAGTAGTGCCAAGCGTGCGCCTGTGTCATAAGTAAAGGGCCGGCTGGCTTGACCGTTAAAGGGTGCTGTAACACCTAAAGTACACTCCAGTCCAAACCAAAAAAAAAATTATTTTCTGTGTTTGTGAATTGTGTGCGCAGTAGCCACACGTGCATCAACAAAGTAGTGCCAAGCGTGCGCCTGTGTCATAAGTAAAGGGCCGGCTGGCTTGACCGTTAAAGGGTGCTGTAACCCCCAAAGTACACTCCAGTCCAAACCAAAAAAATATCTATTTTCTGTGTTTGTGAATTGTGTGCGCAGAAGCCGCACGTCCATCAACAAAGTAGCGCCAAGCGTGCGCCTGTGTCATAAGTAAAGGGCCGGCTGGCTTGACCATTAAAGGGTGCTGTAACCCCCAAAGTACACTCCAGTCCAAACCAAAAAAAAAATTATTTTCTGTGTTTGTGAATTGTGTGCGCAGTAGCCGCACGTGCATCAACAAAGTAGTGCCAAGCGTGCGCCTATGTCATAAGTAAAGGGCCGGCTGGCTTGACCGTTAAAGGGTGCTGTAACCCCCAAAGTACACTCCAGTCCAAACCAAAAAAATATATATTTTCTGTGTTTGTGACTTGTGTGCACTGTGGCTGCACGTGCGTCAACAAAGGAGCAGCGCCAAGCGTGCGCCTGTGTCCCATAAGTAAAGAGCCGGCTGGCTCATTTCTTAAAGGGTGGTGTAGCCCACAAAGTGCACTACTCTCCAGCATAAATAAAAAAATATTTTCTGTGTTTGTGTGCGCTTTAGCCGCACGTATATATCAATATAACATAAATGGAGGACCAAACTTTCTCCAATAAAAATAAAATAGGGAAAGATCAAGAACCACTTCCTCCTAGTGCTGTTGCTGCTGCTGGGAGTTGTTCATCATCCCAGAGAGGAAGTAGGAACATCACTACTTTTACTAAACAATTGACCCTCCAACAGTCCCTAGCGATGAGGATGAAGTACGACAGCAATCTTCCTGAAGCAAAACGTATAACTGAGGCCTTGACTGCTATGTTGGTGTTAGACGTGCGTCCGGTATCCGCCATTAGTGCAGTGGGATTTAGACAATTGATGGAGGTAGTGTGTCCCCGGTTCCAAATCCCGTCTAGATTCCACCTGCATCCTCAAAGCAGCAGCGACAAGCGTGCGTCTGTCTGTTAAAGGGTGGTGACACCCTCAGTGTGCTACACAAACAATAAAAATATTGTTCTTTTTTTTCGGTCTTTGTGAAATGTGTGGGCTGTAGCCGCACCTGCATCCTTAAATCAGCAGCGACAAGCGTGCATCTGTCTGTTAAAGGGTGGTGACACCCTCAAAGTGTGCTACACAAACAATAAAAATATTGTTCTTTTTTTTTCTGTCTTTGTGAATTGTGTGGGCTGTAGCCGCACTTGCATCCTCAAAGCAGCAGCGACAAGCGTGTGTCTGTCTGTTAAAGGGTGGTGTAACTCTCAAAGTGCTCCAAAAAATAAAAAACTATTTTTTTAATGTGTTTGTGACTTGTGTGCGCAGAAGCCGCACGTGCATCAACAAAGTAGCGCCAAGCGTGCGCCTGTGTCATAAGTAAAGGGCCGGCTGGCTTGACCATTAAAGGGTGCTGTAACCCCCAAAGTACACTCCAGTCCAAACCAAAAAAAAAATTATTTTCTGTGTTTGTGAATTGTGTGCGCAGTAGCCGCACGTGCATCAACAAAGTAGTGCCAAGCGTGCGCCTATGTCATAAGTAAAGGGCCGGCTGGCTTGACCGTTAAAGGGTGCTGTAACCCCCAAAGTACACTCCAGTCCAAACCAAAAAAATATATATTTTCTGTGTTTGTGACTTGTGTGCACTGTGGCTGCACGTGCATCAACAAAGGAGCAGCGCCAAGCGTGCGCCTGTGTCCCATAAGTAAAGAGCCGGCTGGCTCATTTCTTAAAGGGTGGTGTAGCCCACAAAGTGCACTACTCTCCAGCATAAATAAAAAAATATTTTCTGTGTTTGTGTGCGCTTTAGCCGCACGTATATATCAATATAACATAAATGGAGGACCAAACTTTCTCCAATAAAAATAAAATAGGGAAAGATCAAGAACCACTTCCTCCTAGTGCTGTTGCTGCTGCTGGGAGTTGTTCATCATCCCAGAGAGGAAGTAGGAACATCACTACTTTTACTAAACAATTGACCCTCCAACAGTCCCTAGCGATGAGGATGAAGTACGACAGCAATCTTCCTGAAGCAAAACGTATAACTGAGGCCTTGACTGCTATGTTGGTGTTAGACGTGCGTCCGGTATCCGCCATTAGTGCAGTGGGATTTAGACAATTGATGGAGGTAGTGTGTCCCCGGTTCCAAATTCCGTCTAGATTCCACCTGCATCCTCAAAGCAGCAGCAACAAGCGTGCGTCTGTCTGTTAAAGGGTGGTGACACCCTCAGTGTGCTACACAAACAATAAAAATATTGTTCTTTTTTTTCGGTCTTTGTGAAATGTGTGGGCTGTAGCCGCACCTGCATCCTTAAAGCAGCAGCGACAAGCGTGCATCTGTCTGTTAAAGGGTGGTGACACCCTCAAAGTGTGCTACACAAACAATAAAAATATTGTTCTTTTTTTTTCTGTCTTTGTGAATTGTGTGGGCTGTAGCCGCACTTGCATCCTCAAAGCAGCAGCGACAAGCGTGTGTCTGTCTGTTAAAGGGTGGTGTAACTCTCAAAGTGCTCCAAAAAATAAAAAACTATTTTTTTAATGTGTTTGTGACTTGTGTGCGATGTAGCCGCACTTGCATCCTCAAAGCAGCAGCAACAAGCGTGCGTCTGTCTGTTAAAGGGTGATGACACCCTCAAAGTGTGCTACACAAACAATAAAAATATTCTTCTATTTTCTGTCTTTGTGAATTGTGTGGGCTGTAGCCGCACTTGCATCCTCAAAGCAGCAGCGACAAGCGTGCGTCTGTCTGTTAAAGGGTGGTGACACCCTCAAATTGTGCTCCACAAACAATAAAAATATTGTTCTTTTTTTTTCGGTCTTTGTGAAATGTGTGGGCTGTAGCCGCACCTGCATCCTTAAAGCAGCAGCGACAAGCGTGCGTCTGTCTGTTAAAGGGTGGTGACACCCTCAAAGTGTGCTACACAAACAATAAAAATATTGTTCTTTTTTTTTCTGTCTTTGTGAATTGTGTGGGCTGTAGCCGCACTTGCATCCTCAAAGCAGCAGCGACAAGCGTGCGTCTGTCTGTTAAAGGGTGGTGACACCCTCAAAGTGTGCTACACAAACAATAAAAATATTGTTCTTTTTTTTTCTGTCTTTGTGAATTGTGTGGGCTGTAGCTGTACTTGCATCCTGAAAGCAGCAGCGACAAGCGTGCGTCTGTCTGTTAAAGGGTGGTGTAACTCTCAAAGTGCTCCAAAAAATAAAAAACTATTTTTTTAATGTGTTTGGGACTTGTGTGCGATGTAGCCGCACTTGCATCCTCAAAGCAGCAGCGACAAGCGTGCATCTGTCTGTTAAAGGGTGGTGACACCCTCAAAGTGTGCTACACAAACAATAAAAATATTCTTCTTCTTTTTTCTGTCTTTGTGAATTGTGTGGGCTGTAGCTGCACTTGCATCCTCAAAGCAGCAGCGACAAGCGTGCATCTGTCTGTTAAAGGGTGGTGACACCCTCAAAGTGTGCTCCACAAACAATAAAAATATTGTTCTTTTTTTTTCGGTCTTTGTGAAATGTGTGGGCTGTAGCCGCACCTGCATCCTTAAAGCAGCAGCGACAAGTGTGCGTCTGTCTGTTAAAGGGTGGTGACACCCTCAAAGTGTGCTACACAAACAATAAAAATATTGTTCTTTTTTTTTCTGTCTTTGTGAATTGTGTGGGCTGTAGCCGCACTTGCATCCTGAAAGCAGCAGCAACAAGCGTGCGTCTGTCTGTTAAAGGGTGGTGTAACTCTCAAAGTGCTCCAAAAAATAAAAAACTATTTTTTTAATGTGTTTTGGACTTGTGTGCGATGTAGCCGCACTTGCATCCTCAAAGCAGCAGTGACAAGCGTGCGTCTGTCTGTTAAAGGATGGTGACACCCTCAAAGTGTGCTACACAAACAATAAAAATATTCTTCTTCTTTTTTCTGTCTTTGTGAATTGTGTGGGCTGTAGCCACACTTGCATCCTCAAAGCAGCAGCGAAAAGCGTGCGTCTGTCTGTTAAAGGGTGGTGAAACCCTCAAAGTGCGCTCCACAAACAATAAAAATATTGTTCTTTTTTTCTGTCTTTGTGAATTGTGTGGGCTGTAGCCGCACTTGCATCCTCAAAGCAGCAGCGACAAGCGTGCGTCTGTCTGTTAAAGGGTGGTGACACCCTCAAAGTGTGCTACACAAACAATAAAAATATTGTTCTTTTTTTTTCTGTCTTTGTGAATTGTGTGGGCTGTAGCCGCACTTGCATCCTGAAAGCAGCAGCGACAAGCGTGCGTCTGTCTGTTAAAGGGTGGTGTAACTCTCAAAGTGCTCCAAAAAATAAAAAACTATTTTTTTAATGTGTTTGTGACTTGTGTCCGATGTAGCCGCACTTGCATCCTCAAAGCAGCAGCGACAAGCATGCGTCTGTCTGTTAAAGGGTGGTGACACCCTCAAAGTGTGCTACACAAACAATAAAAATATTCTTCTTCTTTTTTCTGTCTTTGTGAATTGTGTGGGCTGTAGCCGCACCTGCATCCTTAAAGCAGCAGCGACAAGTGTGCGTCTGTCTGTTAAAGGCTGGTGACACCCTCAAAGTGTGCTACACAAACAATAAAAATATTGTTCTTTTTTTTTCTGTCTTTGTGAATTGTGTGGGCTGTAGCCGCACTTGCATCCTGAAAGCAGCAGCAACAAGCGTGCGTCTGTCTGTTAAAGGGTGGTGTAACTCTCAAAGTGCTCCAAAAAATAAAAAACTATTTTTTTAATGTGTTTTGGACATGTGTGCGATGTAGCCGCACTTGCATCCTCAAAGCAGCAGTGACAAGCGTGCGTCTGTCTGTTAAAGGATGGTGACACCCTCAAAGTGTGCTACACAAACAATAAAAATATTCTTCTTCTTCTTTTTTCTGTCTTTGTGAATTGTGTGGGCTGTAGCCACACTTGCATCCTCAAAGCAGCAGCGAAAAGCGTGCGTCTGTCTGTTAAAGGGTGGTTAAACCCTCAAAGTGCGCTCCACAAACAATAAAAATATTGTTCTTTTTTTTCTGTCTTTGTGAATTGTGTGGGCTGTAGCCGCACTTGCATCCTCAAAGCAGCAGCGACAAGCGTGCGTCTGTCTGTTAAAGGGTGGTGACACCCTCAAAGTGTGCTACACAAACAATAAAAATATTGTTCTTTTTTTTTCTGTCTTTGTGAATTGTGTGGGCTGTAGCCGCACTTGCATCCTGAAAGCAGCAGCGACAAGCGTGCGTCTGTCTGTTAAAGGGTGGTGTAACTCTCAAAGTGCTCCAAAAAATAAAAAACTATTTTTTTAATGTGTTTGTGACTTGTGTCCGATGTAGCCGCACTTGCATCCTCAAAGCAGCAGCGACAAGCATGCGTCTGTCTGTTAAAGGGTGGTGACACCCTCAAAGTGTGCTACACAAACAATAAAAATATTCTTCTTCTTTTTTCTGTCTTTGTGAATTGTGTGGGCTGTAGCTGCACTTGCATCCTCAAAGCAGCAGCGACAAGCGTGCGTCTGTCTGTTAAAGGGTGGTGACACCCTCAAAGTGTGCTCCACAAACAATAAAAATATTGTTCTTTTTTTTTTGGTCTTTGTGAAATGTGTGGGCTGTAGCCGCACCTGCATCCTTAAAGCAGCAGCGACAAGTGTGCGTCTGTCTGTTAAAGGGTGGTGACACCCTCAAAGTGTGCTACACAAACAATAAAAATATTGTGCTTTTTTTTTCTGTCTTTGTGAATTGTGTGGGCTGTAGCCGCACTTGCATCCTGAAAGCAGCAGCAACAAGCGTGCGTCTGTCTGTTAAAGGGTGGTGTAACTCTCAAAGTGCTCCAAAAAATAAAAAACTATTTTTTTAATGTGTTTTGGACTTGTGTGCGATGTAGCCGCACTTGCATCCTCAAAGCAGCAGTGACAAGCGTGCGTCTATCTGTTAAAGGATGGTGACACCCTCAAAGTGTGCTACACAAACAATAAAAATATTCTTCTTCTTTTTTCTGTCTTTGTGAATTGTGTGGGCTGTAGCCACACTTGCATCCTCAAAGCAGCAGCGAAAAGCGTGCGTCTGTCTGTTAAAGGGTGGTGAAACCCTCAAAGTGCGCTCCACAAACAATAAAAATATTGTTCTTTTTTTTCTGTCTTTGTGAATTGTGTGGGCTGTAGCCGCACTTGCATCCTCAAAGCAGCAGCGACAAGCGTGCGTCTGTCTGTTAAAGGGTGGTGACACCCTCAAAGTGTGCTACACAAACAATAAAAATATTGTTCTTTTTTTTTCTGTCTTTGTGAATTGTGTGGGCTGTAGCCACACTTGCATCCTGAAAGCAGCAGCGACAAGCGTGCGTCTGTCTGTTAAAGGGTGGTGTAACTCTCAAAGTGCTCCAAAAAATAAAAAACTATTTTTTTAATGTGTTTGTGACTTGTGTCCGATGTAGCCGCACTTGCATCCTCAAAGCAGCAGCGACAAGCATGCGTCTGTCTGTTAAAGGGTGGTGACACCCTCAAAGTGTGCTACACAAACAATAAAAATATTCTTCTTCTTTTTTCTGTCTTTGTGAATTGTGTGGGCTGTAGCTGCACTTGCATCCTCAAAGCAGCAGCGACAAGCGTGCGTCTGTCTGTTAAAGGGTGGTGTAACCCTCAAAGTGTGCTCCACAAACAATAAAAATATTGTTCTTTTTTTTCCGTCTTTGTGAATTGTGTGGGCTGTAGCCGCACTTGCATCCTCAAAGCAGCAGCGACAAGCTTGCGTCTGTCTGTTAAAGGGTGGTGACACCCTCAAAGTGTGCTACACAAACAATAAAAATATTGTTCTTTTTTTTCTGTCTTTGTGAATTGTGTGGGCTGTAGCCGCACTTGCATCCTGAAAGCAGCAGCGACAAGCGTGCGTCTGTCTGTTAAAGGGTGGTGTAACTCTCAAAGTGCTCCAAAAAATAAAAAACTATTTTTTTAATGTGTTTGTGACTTGTGTCCGATGTAGCCGCACTTGCATCCTCAAAGCAGCAGCGACAAGCATGCGTCTGTCTGTTAAAGGGTGGTGACACCCTCAAAGTGTGCTACACAAACAATAAAAATATTCTTCTTCTTTTTTCTGTCTTTGTGAATTGTGTGGGCTGTAGCTGCACTTGCATCCTCAAAGCAGCAGCGACAAGCGTGCGTCTGTCTGTTAAAGGGTGGTGACACCCTCAAAGTGTGCTCCACAAACAATAAAAATATTGTTCTTTTTTTTTCGGTCTTTGTGAAATGTGTGGGCTGTAGCCGCACCTGCATCCTTAAAGCAGCAGCGACAAGCGTGCGTCTGTCTGTTAAAGGGTGGTGACACCCTCAAAGTGTGCTCCACAAACAATAAAAATATTGTTCTTTTTTTTTCGGTCTTTGTGAAATGTGTGGGCTGTAGCCGCACCTGCATCCTTAAAGCAGCAGCGACAAGCGTGCGTCTGTCTGTTAAAGGGTGGTGACACCCTCAAAGTGTGCTACACAAACAATAAAAATATTGTTCTTTTTTTTTCTGTCTTTGTGAATTGTGTGGGCTGTAGCCGCACTTGCATCCTCAAAGCAGCAGCGACAAGCATGCGTCTGTCTGTTAAAGGGTGGTGTAACTCTCAAAGTGCTCCAAAAAATAAAAAACTATTTTTTTAATGTGTTTGGGACTTGTGTGTGATGTAGCCGCACTTGCATCCTCAAAGCAGCAGCGACAAGCGTGTGTCTGTCTGTTAAAGGGTGGTGACACCCTCAAAGTGTGCTCCACAAACAATAAAAATATTGTTCTTTTTTTTTCGGTCTTTGTGAAATGTGTGGGCTGTAGCCGCACCTGCATCCTTAAAGCAGCAGCGACAAGCGTGCGTCTGTCTGTTAAAGGGTGGTGACACCCTCAAAGTGTGCTACACAAACAATAAAAATATTGTTCTTTTTTTTTCTGTCTTTGTGAATTGTGTGGGCTGTAGCCGCACTTGCATCCTCAAAGCAGCAGCGACAAGCATGCGTCTGTCTGTTAAAGGGTGGTGTAACTCTCAAAGTGCTCCAAAAAATAAAAAACTATTTTTTTAATGTGTTTGGGACTTGTGTGCGATGTAGCCGCACTTGCATCCTCAAAGCAGCAGCGACAAGCGTGCGTCTGTCTGTTAAAGGGTGGTGACACCCTCAAAGTGTGCTACACAAACAATAAAAATATTCTTCTTCTTTTTTCAGTCTTTGTGAATTGTGTGGGCTGTAGCCACACTTGCATCCTCAAAGCAGCAGCGACAAGCGTGCGTCTGTCTGTTAAAGGGTGGTGTAACCCTCAAAGTGCGCTCCACAAACAATAAAAATATTGTTCTTTTTTTTCTGTCTTTGTGAATTGTGTGGGCTGTAGCCGCACTTGCATCCTCAAAGCAGCAGCGACAAGCGTGCGTCTGTCTGTTAAAGGGTGGTGACACCCTCAAAGTGTGCTACACAAACAATAAAAATATTGTTCTTTTTTTTTCTGTCTTTGTGAATTGTGTGGGCTGTAGCCGCACTTGCATCCTGAAAGCAGCAGCGACAAGCGTGCGTCTGTCTGTTAAAGGGTGGTGTAACTCTCAAAATGCTCCAAAAAATAAAAAACTATTTTTTTAATGTGTTTGTGACTTGTGTGCGATGTAGCTGCCCTTGCATCCTCAAAGCAGCAGCGAGAAGCGTGCGTCTGTCTGTTAAAGGGTGGTGACACCCTCAAAGTGTGCTACACAAGCAATAAAAATATTCTTCTTTTTTCTGTCTTTGTAAATTGTGTGGGCTGTAGCCGCACCTGCATCCTTAAAGCAGCAGCGACAAGCGTGCATCTGTCTGTTAAAGGGTGGTGACACCCTCAAAGTGTGCTACACAAACAATAAAAATATTGTTCTTTTTTTTCGGTCTTTGTGAAATGTGTGGGCTGTAGCCGCACCTGCATCCTTAAAGCAGCAGTGACAAGCGTGCGTCTGTCTGTTAAAGGGTGGTGACACCCTCAAAGTGTGCTACACAAACAATTAAAATATTCTTCTTTTTTCTGTCTTTGTGAATTGGGTGGGCTGTAGCTGCACTTGCATCCTCAAAGCAGCAGCGACAAGCGTGCGTCTGTCTGTTAAAGGGTGGTGTAACCCTCAAAGTGCGCTCCACAAACAATAAAAATATTCTTTTTTTTTTCTGTCTTTGTGAATTGTGTGGGCTGTAGCCGCACTTGCATCCTCAAAGCAGCAGCGACAAGCGTGCGTCTGTCTGTTAAAGGATTACATCGGTGACAGCATCCAAGTAGGCATGTCAGACAGTCCGTACCTGTACTGGCAGGAAAAAGAAGCAATTTGGAGGTCCCTGTACAAACTGGCTCTATTTTACCTGAGTTGCCCCCCCTCCAGTGTGTACTCCGAAAGAGTGTTTAGTGCAGCCGGGAACCTTGTCAGCGAAAGGCGTAGGAGGTTGCTTCCACAAAATGTGGAGAAGATGATGTTCATAAAATGAATTATCAACTCTTCCAGGGAGACCAGCCTCCAGAACGTACAGAGGGACCTGTGGTTCCAGCGGGGACGAATTAATACTCTGTGAGGATGAGGATGTACACACTGAAGAGGGTGAAGAATCGGTGGATGAGGAGGATGAGGATGACATCTTGCCTCCGTAGAGCCAGTTTGTGCAGGGACAGATTAATTGCCAGCTTGTTTTGTGGGGGCCCAAACGAACCAATCATTTCAGCCACAATTGTGTGGCAGACCCTGGCGCTGAAATGATTGGTTTGTTAAAGTGTGCATGTCCTGTTTATACAACATAAGGGTGGGTGGGAGGGCCCAAGGACAATTCCATCTTGCACCTCTTTTTTTTCTTTGCATTATGTACAGTTTGGGGCCTAGTTTTTCAAACTGCCATCCTGTCTGCCACTGCAGTTTCACGCCTAGATGGGTCACGTGTTTGTGCCGCCCACTCGTGTCGCTTAGCATAGTCATCCAGCTACCTCGGTGCAACCTTTTGGACATAAAAACACTATTGTGAGGTGTGAGGTGTTCAGAATAGACTGGAAATGAGTGGAAATTAAGGTTATTGAGGTTAATAATAGCATAGGAGCAGAAAAACCTACAAATTCTGTGATTTTAGCTGTTTTTATGCTTTTTTTCAAAAAAATACAGATCCAAAACACAAAACCCAGAACCCAAAACACGGAAGGGTGGTTTTGGCAAAACCAATCCAGATCCAAAACACGAAGAAAGATCCAGATCCAAAACCAAAACACAAAACACGAAAAGTGGCCGGTGCACACCCCTACCATACACACATCCGTAATACTTAGCAAGACTGCAAAACCATTGGTAACATTGAGTACAATCGCAGCCTCACGCACACTTGCACAAGATCTGACTTTACTCAGGAATTGCTAACCTCATCGGACGCAGTGAGTACACAAGCTGCATATGGCATCACAGTGGCTAATTTATGCACACCCCAGCAACGGTGTTCAAATGCACTGGCACGCCTGCGTGTCGCCGACCACCCCCTGTCAGTGGCAAACACAGGATTTCTAGTCTGGGGTTTCCAAATGCTTGATTTTAGAGTGAGTGTGGCCAGTCCATGAAGAGGGTAGAATTAGCACTTAGGCCCTCATTCAGAGCCGCTCGTAAGCAGCAGTACGCTCGTAGCGTTCCGATGTTGTGAAACCACGCATGCGCCGGTGTTACACTGTGCATGTGCGTACGGCTGATTGCGAGCTTTTTTTAAGTCGTTCGTCGAATAGCGAACAGGAAGTGACATGTCAAATGTGATTGACAGAACAGGCCGTTTTTGGGCGGTGACGGGGGTGGAGAAGGGAAAACGCAGGCGTGGCGAGGCATTTTGTGGGCGTCCCTAAATTATCTCATGCGAACGGCAAATGTGATCGGAACAAGTCATACGTCACTGTCTGATCCACTTTCCGTTCAAACTGCTCGCACAGCTTGTGGTCTGGTATACTCTACCACAATGTCGATGGTCTTGTCCTCCTTCCCGTGCCTCTTCGATGTTTCTTCGATTTATCATTTCTGGCCAGAAAAGCAATCAACTTAGAATTGAAAACAAGCTTGTAATGTGTTTAGCAACTAGTTTTTTTTTAGTAGCACAAAACCGTACGCAGGTGAAGTACTCAGCTGCTAATTTCTGGCTTAGACAATCAATTAGCGTACCAATTTTTCTATTTTTATTATTTTTTTTATTTTTTTTTTGGTTTTGTGTTATTGCAGCAATATTGTCATTATGTTTGTGTTTTAGCAACATTTTTAATGGTCCCGGAAATTTCTTATCCATTTTGTTTGGGCAAAGTGTTCCTTTAAACTCCTAAATGGTTTTTAATCCTTTGCAATCTGTTTTTTTTTTTTTTTGGGGGGGGGGCCGGGATTACCTAAAAACCATTTTGAGAATAATGTCACAATACAACGGAGCAGATTTTGAATTGTTTTTTATTTTTTACACACATTTTTATATTTTCATGTGCATTTGCCAGTTTGCAGTTCTGGCTAACGTCAAAAATTGTGCCAAAAAAAAACAAAAAAACAATAGTTGCATTTTGCATAAATAAAATAACACACATTAAAAACAATTCACAAGAAAGGAGAGGGAAGTTTTGGCCCTTAAGGAATATGGGGCAAGCACAGAAGGATTGTGGGAAAATTAGCCAGTGCTGTCATCGCTTTTTGCCCCTTTTGGCTGGGGTAGGGTGGGAGCCTGACCGGGTCCGGGATGTCCTTTGGCTGGCCTCTCCAGAGGAAGATGTTGGGGCCTCTGGAGTAGGCAGAGGGCTAGGCACATTTGGAGGGATGGCTGTTGTTGTGCCAGAGGTGGAGGATCCTGATGTTCCGGCAGGAAGGGAGGGCGGCTCCACCATGTGCTGGCGAACGAGCTGCTCCAGGGCATTGGCAATTCGGATGTTGGCCCTGGTATTTTCCGCCAGGGCCTGACCAATGTTCACGTTGGCCGCAGCATTTTGCTCCATGGCCTCCGCCACCCGTAGCAAACTGGCGTCCATCCTCAGCAGAATCTCCGTGTGGTGATCCGATTTAAAATTGAGATCCGTGAGGAGGGCCACTGCCTGCGAGGGGGATTGCCCTGGACTGGCTTCTGCAGGGTCCCCAGCCGGATCTACTGCTTCCTCCCCTGCAGAGCCAGCAGAAATTCTGCGGCCAAGGCTCCCCTCTGGAGCAGACTCATCCGCCTGTGTCTCTGTGAGAAAAATGAGAAAAGAGTAACATTAGAATCTACATATTGTCACAAACACATTTCAGAGTTGGTAACATAACAACATTTACCTGGGACAACATGAGGAGCCGCAAAGTCTGGAATGTCTGTATCCATGTTGGACACGCCAAACACCTCCTCATACTGCACACACCCCTGTGCCAGCTCTTCCAAGTCATTAAGCTCCAATGACACAGGGGTGGGACCCCCACCTGCCCCCTTGCATGCCTAGCCCTCTCTGCCAGTTTTTGTTTCAGCCGATATTTATAATCGGTCCATCTGTGGGTGAAAAAGTTGGCATTATTCCTGCAGTATTTGGCCCTGTAACCACTTTTTTAAAAAATGTAGTTTTTTTTTCGTACCGGCGTTTGACATCCTGGGGTAGACGTTCAAACTCACCCACCCTATTGACAGCACTGGCTATCTCCTCCCACATTATCCACTTCTGGCTTGCACCCATATTCCGATCTGCCTGTGGCAGGATGTCAAAACGCATTTGTACCAAAACCTCCATCTCCTTTCTTGTGAATTGTGGCTGCCTTTTTTTTTTGGATTCTTTTGTTGGCCTACTCGGCCCAGCAGCCTCTTCCATGGCATCCTCAACACCTTTTTTCAAAAACATTGTTTAAATTTAGATGTTCAACTTTCTCTAAATTCGGGTTCTAAGTAATCATTTAAGCCAAAAGAGTCAAATACTTGCCTCTTGGCCATTGTTTTGCTGCTCTGTAGCCATTTTGAGCACAACAACTTGATCTACAGCAGACTGTTTTGGATTTTCCGTGACGTATTTATACATGCGTCCGTATTATTCGTCCGCATCATTGATTGTGCGCTCCTATGATCCGTCCTTAATTTGAGCGGGAAAATAAAGTCTATTTATGGCTTTTGGCGACTCGAGTCGAGGTGGCAGGTGATGATTGTTGGAGGTTTCGTGTGTGACCAGATCTCCTAGTTGGTGCACAGGTTATTTAATACTGACTGATAAATGTTAAAAGATCCACAGGTGGTGCTAATTATTTAATTTGTGATACTGTGAAGAACATGCAGCAATAGTAAAATTCTATTACATTACTATTTCTATTGTGGTCATGGTGTGGGCTGGGGAGGGGGGATCTGACTGATCTCCTATTCCAGGTACCACCGTTACAGAGAGCGACCTGCCGGTAATCACTGATTCTGCATCACAAGAAATGGTGGATCACCAGCATATGCTGCTGCATAGTTGATTGAAATTTGGTGGGTCTGTCTGACTTTGACCAGCCATTGTCATACAGCTTACCTGGATCCCTGGAACAAAATTGACATATCAGGCAGAATTGTACATGAGTGTCTGTGCCTGATTCAGGCTGCCAAGGCTAACATTGTAAATGCCACAGCGAAACGCACACCTGCATCCTGCTGTGTGTCAGATGTCACATGTACAAATTGTGAATACTACATATATATGTTTGTACCTTTTCACTAACTTTAGGAGAACTATCCCTGGGTCTTGATATGCAGGACCCCGGGACTTGGCAGCGCCGAATCTAGCACAGATGCCCTTATACAATTATGTAAATTATCATACACCTCAAGGCCAGTGATGTATGTTGGTAGCGAAGCATGTACAAGGTAGCGGTAAGCCTCTGTAGCAAATATCTCTGAGGGTATAACTCAGGGTCTCTTAGGAGCTTAGTGTAACACATGTGTGTTCCACATTGGCCCTCATAGACAGTGACAAGATGGCTCTGCGCATGCGCAGAACACCGAACTATGACCATCTTGGTTAGGGCAGATGCCAGGGCCGCAACTAGGGGGGGCTGGAAGTGCACGTGCACTGGATGCACTGCTGCACCTGCAGCACGGCTACACAGGGGGGCTCCAAGCTGGACGCCTGCTGAGACTTTATTACCAGCGGGCGCCCGGCTCCTTCCCTGCAGCACCGCAGTAGCCGGAGGCTGGAGTTCTTTCCTGAACTCCAGCTTCTAGCTCTCCCCATGGACACTATGGGAGAGACGTCATGACGTCTCTCCCATAGTTCAGAGGAGCAAGCGGGCGGACCGGAAGGCAGCGGACGTAGCAGTGTGGTTTAAGGTAAGTTTTTTGTTTTGTTTTGTTTAAGGGGCACTACGGGGGCATTACTATGGGGGTATTACCATATGGACACAACTACAGTGGCATTACTATGGGGGCAAAACCATATGGGCACTTCTATGGGGGCATTACCATATGGGCACTACTACAGGGGTATTTCTATATGGGCTGTCGAAGCTGGATAATTGGCTGAGACAAGATCAGTTTAAAATTGGATCGCAGCGACGCCATCTTGCGACTGGCCGCAAGACGCCATCTTGGAAATGAGATCGCAAGACACCATTTTGTGAATGGACGCCCAAGCGCCATTTCAGATAAACTCACACTTTAGTACATGTGGCGATATTACTATCAGCATCATGCATATGCATCTTTCACCATTTCTCATACACACATTAATATGCACAATTGCGCTGTTAACTAGTTGCATATTAGCGAATGCATAAGATCCTGTATGAAAACGCTGAATATTAGCTTCATGCGCATGCATCTGCCCCAAGTTAACTAGCGTCTTTACATCAAACCCCACATACTCACACATTACATATTCACATACAAGGTTCCATAAGCTTTAAGGTATAAGATTCAAGTATGCACATTTATTGTAATTGCTAGGAAATAAAGATTATTTCGTAACTAAGGTTTTAAACGTGACTTGGGTCTATATAATTCCTTTGCGCCAAATTGTACTTATAACGAGTGTGTAACTGACTGTACTTTTACTTGAATAATACTTTGTGCTTTGGAACCACAGGTTCTAGGTCTGGAGTCTTTATTTACTGTATAACTGCGTACGCAAAACAGCGTCATCCTTAGAGGTTTATAGGCAGGATATCAGAAGGTATAGGCAGGGGTGTATAGAGGTTCAAAGGCACTACTACAGGGACATTACAATGGGGGCATTACTATATGGCCACTACTACAGTGGCATTACCATATAGGCACTACAAGGGCATTACTATATGGGCACTACTACAGGGGCATTACTATATGGGCATTACCTCAGGGGGCATTACTATTGGGGGCATTACCAGGAGGGGAGCCAAATTACTGTCTTGCCCCGGGTGACAAAAATCCTAGTTTCGGCCCTGCAGATTCTTACCTAAAAGAGCATCATGGAGATAGTGCAGGAGCACATTACATTTTCAACAGTATCAACTTGTAACCTCAGGTGAGTACCACCACCTTTTTCATAGATAAACAGCACTGCCAAGAAAAGTCACCCTTCAAGTATTATGGGCCTGATTCAGACCCGGTCGCAAGCGTTGAGCGCTCACAACCAGGTCGATGGGGGCCCAGAGTGCATGCGCGCGACGTAGCCGACTCCGTCGTGCGCATGCGCGAGACCCGGATATCGATGGGCAATCTCTTACCAAAGGGGGCATGCTGTCGATGTTGAGTGACAGCACACCCCCTTTGGTGGGCGGGTCGGGGGGGGGGGCTGCCCAGACGGAGGCGTTCCCATGGGAGCGCCTACCATTTGGGGGCGGCGCCACTGACATCACAAGGGATGTCAGTGGGACAGCTTTTAGCTCTGTTTGAGCCGAAAGCTCTCTGGGGCTTGCGGCCACGAGACCCTACCACAAGGGTCTCGTCGCAAGCCCGATGGTCGTGATGGTCTTGACCATCGCGACCATCATCCTGGCCGTTGTAACCCACAGCAATGCGAGTGGCTAGGAGGCCGCTCCATAAAAAAAAAAAGATGCCCTGATTCAGAGCAGAGCGCTCTGTCAAAGCGTCCGGCTCTGAATTAGGGCCTATGCTCCTTGATTTATATAATACCAGCATACTCCACAGGGTTACATAGATCCTTTTGTAGACACGTCAGTTTCTGCACCAGTGAAACTTACAATCTCATTTAATATCAGAGACACACAGACATACTCACACCAAGGCTAATTTAGTCAAAAAGCCAAATAATACAGTATATGTTTTATACATACTGTAGTCCAAGTTACTCAGCGATAGAGTTGAGCGTATCCGGTTCTCAGAGAACCGGACCCATCTGAACTTCCAGATCCGAGGTGAGAACTGAGATAGGCTCGGGTTTTCCTGCATGACTTTGATCTCAAAACAAGGCAAAATGTCATCCTCCCGCTGTTGGATTCTTGCAAGTTTTGGATTCTATAAAGGTGCCGGTGATCGGCGCCATTTTCACTCCAGGTGTGGATGGTGAACTGAACTGTATTGCTGTCACTGTCTGTATCAGTGTGTTGACCAAGTTGTCCTGTCTGGGTCTGGGGCTGAAGGCTGCTGCTGTGTTGTCCATAAAGGGGCTGGGGCTCCAGTATATAAAGAGGGGCTTCAGTGAGTGCTGCAGCTGCTGTATCATTTGTCCTGTCAATCAAGGGGCTGCTGGTGTGTTATTATACATAAACGCTGCTGTTGTTGTCCTGTCCATCAAGGGGCTAGGGCTACAGTTCATAAAGGGTGCTGTGTTGTCCAGGGGGGGGATGCTCTGTCAGTCAGAGGTGCTCTTACCCAGTGTAAAAAAAATAAAAGTGTTTTTTTGTGTGTGTGTACCTTAGCAACTTAGCTGCGCTATTATTGTACGGTGACACTGCTGGCCAGACCGCAGATTTCTGTGTATTTATTACTCTGCACTGCAGGTGGTCTGTCCACACTCAGCAGGGGTGCTTTGTTGTCCATAAAGAAGGGGTGCTGTCTGTGTTGTTCATCAAGGGGCTCATTCAGAGGTGCTCTTCCCCAGTGTAACAAAATAAAAGTGCTTTTTGTTGTGTGTGTGTGCGTTAGCAACTTAGCTGCGCTATTATTGTTTGGTGACACTGCCGCAGTTTATCATCCACATATGTGTGACTCTGTACTGCTGGTGGTCTGTCCGCACTCGGCAGGGGTGCTTTGATGTCCATAAAAAAGGGGTGCTGTCTGTGTTGTTCATCAAGGGGCTGCTGGCTCATTCAGGGGTGCTCTTCCCCAGTGTAAAAAAAATAAAAGTGCTTTTTTGTGTGTGTGTGCGTTAGCAACTTAGCTGCGCTATTATTGTTTGGTGACACTGCCGGCCAGACCACAGTTTTTTGACCGCGTATTTGTGACTCTGCACTGCAGGTGGTCTGTTCACACTCGGCAGGGGTGCTTTGTTATCCATAAAGTAGGTGTGCTGTCTGTGTTGTTCATCAAGGGGCTGCTGCCTAATTTTCAAATTCAGAAACTTTGGATAAAAAAAAGGTAACAGTACAGTGTCGCCTAGCTGCTCCCTTCTCTCTGTTAGATCCAAGTGCCTGCAATCTCCACCACCAACACCTGCATCATCATCAATTTCATAAGAATGACTGACTCCTCTCCTATCCATAAATCCTCAGAATGATCCTTGAGTGCTACGGCTGTTGCTGCTGCGGCTGTGAGTTGATCTTCATCCCAGAAGGGAACCAGGAAGAAGACTACTTTTAGTAGTTTAACAAAACAATTCACTGTCAAACAATCCTTTGCAATGGAGAACAAGTATGAAAGCAAACTCCTAGTTGCACAGGGGATTACTGATGCCATAACAGCTATGCTGTTATTAGATGCCTGCCCAGTATCCGCCATTAATGCACCAGGTTTTAGACAGTTAATTGAGGTCCTGTGTCCCCGCTAACATGTCTAGATTCCACTTCTCTAGAATAGCATTTCCCAGTCTGTACAAGGACATAAAAAAAAACCTTATTAGTGTCCTCCAAAATGCCGCTGTGCCCACTATCCACTTAATCACAGATATGTGGACAAGTGGGATAGGGCAAACTAAAGATTATTTGCCTGTGACAGCCCACTAGGTAGGTGTATTTCCTCCAGCAGTGCAAACACCAACAGCAGCATCTAACAAATGCCAGCTCATTCAGAGGCAGGCTACTCTGTGTATCACCGGTTTCCGCTGAGAACTTCTTAGAAAAACTCAGGGAAATCGTTGCAAAATGGCTTACCCCACTTGGACTCTCCTCGGGATTTGTGATTTCTGACAATGCCACCAATATTGTGTGAGCATTACATCTGGGTGAATTCGAAGACGTCCCATGTTTTGCTCACACAATTAATTTGGTGGTGCAACATTTTTTTTTTAAATTACAGGTTCGTGCAGGAGATGCTCTCAGTGGCCCGAAAAATTTCGGGACATTTTTGACATTCAGCAACTGTGTGTCGAAGATTGCAGCTCCAGCAAGTACTGTTGAATATGCCCTGCCATTAGCTGAAGCGAGAGGTAGTAACTAGGTGAAATTCTTCCCTCTATATGCCTCAGCGGATGGAGAAGCAGAAAAAGGCCATCCAAGGCTACACAACGGCCTATGACATAGGGAAAGGAGTGGGAAAGCACCATTAACAGGCACAGTGGAGAATAAAAAGGAAAAAGTAGACTGCGCTGCTGTGACCGGATACTATCATGTGCTTGATTAATCAAATGAATAACACTTTAGCCTCTTTGAATCAAGAAATATGAAGATTCAAAGAGGCTAAAGTGTTATTCATTTGATTAATCAAGCACATTAGTATCCGGTCACAGCAGCGCAGTCTACTTTTTCCTCTTTTTTCTATGGTTGTATTCTTTATGTCAGATAAGCAACTGACATTTAGACTTTGCAGCACTGTGAACTGAGATACACAAACAGCACTTTTTAGATATTTTACGTATTTATTGGTTCTTTTTAGTGCCGGGTGTCGACTGGAGTCGTCCTTTTATGGAGTGACCTCAGGTGACATAGGTTGTTACAGTGGAGAATAATTTCCATGTTGTGCAAGGTCCTCAAACCCTTTGAACTTGCCACATGTGAAGTTAGTTGAGACACTGCCAGCTTCAGTCAGGTCATTCCCCTAATCAGACTTTTGCAAAAGCAGCTGGAGAAACTGAAGGAGGAGCTGAATGGAGTGATTCCGTTAATATGTCGGACTTGTAGATCAGCCCTTCATTTGCTTCACTAGGATCCAAGGGTCGTCAATCTCTTGAAATCAGATCATTATATTTTGGCAACCATAATTGATCCTAGGTTTAAGTCATACCTTGTGTCTTTCTTTCCAACGGATATAAATCTAAAAAGATGCAAAGAGCTGTTGGTGAAAAAACTGTCAGCTCAAATGGCACGTGACATGGCAGCATCTCCTCCTTTAGTTTTGGAGGCTGCCAGGAAAAAACTAAATTTTCCTAAGAAACCCACTGCTGGTGGTGATGCAGATCAGTCAGCAAAACCTAATGATATTTGGTTGGGTCTGAAAGAACTGCCTACAATTAGTGACATGTCTATCGTGACTTTGCCTGAAATGGTCACCATTCAGAGAATGGTGGATGATTATTTTAGGGATAGCATCCAAATAGGTCTGTCTGATAGTCCGTTTCACTACTGGCAGGAAAAAGAGGCAATTTGGAGTCCCTTACACAAACTGGTTTTGCTTTACTTAAGTTGCGCAGCCCTCCTGTGTGTACTCTGAAAGAGTTTTCAGTGCAGCCGGGAACCTTGTCAGTGATCGGACCCTTATGTTGTATATATGAAACAGGACATTCACAGTTTAACAAACCAATCACTTCAGCAACAGGGACTGCTACTTGTGGCTGAAATGATTGGTTTGTTTGGAACCCCATACACAAACTGGCTTTACATTTACAACATAGGTCAGATCAGATGTTGTCATCATCCTCGTCATCCCTATCAGTGTGTACATCCTCCTCTTCACATAATATGAATTAGTCTCCACTGGAATCCACCATAGGCACCTCTGTAATTTTTTGATGTAATTGTTGGTAGAGGTCTTCCTCATGGAATTTGTAATTCATTTTAATGAACATCATCTTTTCCACATTTTTACGAAGCAACCTCCTACGCCGATCACTGACAAGGTTGCCCGCTGCACTGAAAACTCTTTCGGGGTACACACTGGAGGGTGGGCAACTTAAGTAATGCAAAGCCAGTTTGTGTATGGGACTCCAAATTGCCTTTTTCCTTTCAGGGGTATAGGTGATGACGTAAGGCATCGGGCACCATAGAGTTAAGTTTTCAGTCCTCCCAGGATGCACCAGGGTCCCCCTCCTATACCCCGCCCCCGAGCCAAGGCATCTCAGTTAGTTACCAAGCCATAGGCCGGAGGAGGAGAAGGAAGAGAGAGAAAAAAGATCTGGACACACACAAGAATCACATTCTCACCAGAGGGAGACGGAAAATCCGGTGACCAGAGTAAAGCCCATCTGCAGCACAGGTGCGACAGGGCGGGAGTCCTGTGGAACCCTATGGACTTCGTAGAAATAGAGATAACAAGGGTAAGTTCTTACCATATCTCATATTTTCTACTTCAGGGTCCATAGGGTATCCACAGGATACCTTGGGGATGTTCCAAAGCAGTATCCTTTAAGGGTGGGGACGCTCCTGTGCTGAAAGGAGAATCCGCTGCCCGAAGGAAGCATCCTGAGAGGCGATGGTGTCAAACCTGTAATACCTCACGAAGGTATGGACAGAGGACCATGTAGCAGCCTTGCAGATCTGGACTGCAGAGGCACCACGTCGAGCTGCCAACGAAGGACCCACAGACCTAGTGGAATGAGCCTTCACAGAAGGAGGAACCGACAGGCCTACATGAAGATAAGCTTCAGAAATAGCCATACGGATCCAGGCTGCCAAAGTTTGCTTTGAAGCAGGCCAACCCTTTTTAGGGAAGCCATAGAGGACAAACAAGGCATCCGACTTCCTAAACGAAGAACGGCGGGCAACATAAGTCCTTAAGGCCCGCACAACATCCAAAGTGGCCTCACCTACTGAAAGGCCAGGTGAGTTAAAGGCCGGAACAACTATTTCCTCGTTAATATGAAACTGGGAAACAACTTTGGGAAGAAATTCAGGACGAGTGCGCAGCACTGCCCTGTTCCCATGAAAAATCAAGAAAGGGGGTCTACAAGAGAGAGCCCCTAAATCAGAAACACGTCTGGCCGAAGCTATGGCCAGAAGGAAAACAGTCTTAGCTGTTAGCCATTTAAGATCCACTGAGCCCAGTGGTTCAAACGGCGGTCCTTGGAGAGCCCTCAGGACCACAGTCAAGTCCCAAGGCACCACAGGTGGAACAAAAGGCGGCTGAATACGCAGAACGCCCTGCATAAAGGTGCGTACATCTGGGATTGTAGCAATCCTATGGTGAAACCAGACAGACAGGGCAGAAACCTGCACCTTCAAAGAAGCAAGGCGAAGCCCATGGTCCAGTCCCGCCTGTAGGAAGGCGAGTACCCGAGACAGACGAAACTCCCGCGGTGCATAACCTCTCGGTCGACACCACTGGAAGAACGTATGCCACACGCGGTGGTATATTCTCGCGGAAGACGGTTTCCGAGCTCTTAGCATGGTCCATACTACAGAGCTGGAAAACCCCCTGGACCTTAACATGGCCGTCTCAACAGCCATGCCGTCAAAGACAGCCGAGTCAGGTCCAGGTGAAGACAAGGACCCTGTGACAGAAGGTCCGGTCGTAGTGGCAACCGCAGAGGACTGTCCACGGACAGACCCTGAAGGTCTGAGAACCAGTGCCATCTGGGCCATGCGGGAACTATCAACAGGAGCGTCCCTCCTTCCTGTTTGAATTTCCGGATTACCCGTGGAAGAAGGGAAACCGGAGGAAAGAGATAAGCAAACCGGAACGTCCACCGGACGGACAGAGCATCCACCAGAGATGCCTTTTCGTCTCTTGTGTGAGACCCGTACACCGGCAACTTGTTGTTGTGCCGGGACGCCATGAGGTCGATCTCTGGAAGACCCCACCTGTCCACCAGCAGTTGAAAAACGTCCGGGTGCAGGGACAACTCCCCCGGATGAACGTCCTGGCGACTGAGAAAGTCCGCCTCCCAGTTTAGCACTCCCAGGATGAAGACCGCTGATATGGCCGGAAGATTGCACCCCGCCCATACCAGGATCCGAGACACCTCTACGAGAGCCGCCCGACTTCGGGTTCCTCCTTG
Source organism: Taudactylus pleione (assembly GCA_031769625.1). Taxonomy (NCBI): domain Eukaryota; kingdom Metazoa; phylum Chordata; class Amphibia; order Anura; family Myobatrachidae; genus Taudactylus; species Taudactylus pleione. The sequence goes on along the minus strand of JAUIMM010000516.1, from coordinate 4,759,327 downwards.
CTGGTTTATGTAGGCCACGGTGGTAGCGTTGTCCGACTGGACCTGCACTGGGCGACCCTGGAGAACCCGATGTGCCTGCTGGAGAGCATTGAAAACCGCTCGGAGTTCCAAGATGTTTATTGGAAGCTCTGCTTCCGCCGGAGTCCACCTGCCCTGGAACAAGTGTGGACCCGAAACTGCTCCCCAGCCCCGAAGACTGGCGTCCGTTGTCAACAGGACCCAATTCGCCACCCAGAACGGACGACCCCTGTTGAGATGGGTCATCTGCAACCACCAGGCAAGGGACAGGCGAACCTCCGGAGTGAGCACCATCGACTGGGATTTCAGAGACTGAGGCTGTCCATTCCATTTGGACAGGATCAGGTGCTGCAGAGGTCTTGAGTGAAACTGGGCATATTCCACCATGTCAAATACCGACACCATGGAGCCCAGTAACCTCATCGCCGAGTACAGAGACCCCCGGCGGCTCTGCAGACAACTGCGTACCCTCGACTGTAAGGCAGCGATCTTTTCCCCCGTCACAAAGATCCTTTGCTGTCCCGAGTCCAATAAGGCTCCGAGGTGCAGAATCCGCTGAGACGGGATCAGGGTGGACTTCTGCCAGTTTATCAACCAGCCGTGCTGTTGCAGTAGCGCAATGGTCAGGTCCAAGTGTCGGAGAAGGAGCTCCAGAGATCCTGCCACTAAGAGAAGGTCGTCCAAGTACGGCAACATGCGGACCCCCTGCAGCCGCAAGGAAGCCGCCATGACCGCCATCACCTTGGTGAAAACACGTGGTGCTGTCGCCAGGCCAAAAGGTAACACCCGGAACTGGAAGTGGTCGCTGCGGATTGCAAACCTGAGGAACTGCTGATGGCGCAAAAGAATAGGGACATGCAGGTAAGCGTCCTGTATATCCAATGACACCATGTAGTCCCCAGGTTCCAGCGCCAGAATGATGGACCGTAGGGTCTCCATCTGAAACTTCGGTACCCGCAAAGATTTGTTGAGAGTTTTGAGGTTGAGAATCAGACGAAATGACCCATTGGGTTTCTGCACCAAAAAGAGATTGGAATAGAAACCCTGGCCCCTCTGGGAGATTGGAACAGGCACTATAACTCCAGCCTGGAGCATAGTGTGCAAAACCTTCCGCAGCTCCGTGGCTTAGTTCCGGTCTGATGGTAGACCCGTGGTGAAGAATCGAGCCGGGGGTCTGTGCCGGAAGGAGAGGGCATACCCGTGTGAGACCACCTCGAGAACCCAAGTGTCTGTCGTGGTGACCGACCAACACCGGGCGAACTGCAGCAGACGGCCTCCCACTTTGGGATCCCCCAAAGGGAGGCCCGGACCGTCAGGCCGCAGGTTTGTCATCTGGCTTAGGGGCCGGACGTCTGGTACTCCAGGCCTGCTTCCGGGGCTTGGCCGATTTTTTGGGGCCAGCCTGACGGGGAAAAGACTGTGCTTTCGGCCTACCCTTGGCCCTGTAAGCCCGAAAGGACGATGTACCTGAACCAGAAGGAACAGCAGCCGACGGGAGACATGCTGATTTAGCTGCCGCCAGCGTGGCTATAATCTTGTCCAGGTCCGGACCGAAGAGAACCTCTCCGTTAAAAGGCAATGCCTCCAAACCCTTTTTGGAATCAGCATCCGCCTTCCAGGATCGCAACCACAAAGTGCGACGAGCAGCCACCACTGCCGAAGAAATTCGAGACGCCAGGGTACTAATATCTAAGGCCGCTTCATTGATATAAGTTGCCGAATCCCGGAGATTGCCTATCAACTCCGCCTGCTCAGCCGAACAGTCGGGATCGAAGGACGCCTCCAACATATCAGCCCAGCGCTCCATAGCTCTGGTGACTCAGCAAATGGCCATAGCTGGCCGTGCTGCCCCCCCTGCAAGGGAATAGACAGACTTCAGGCAGATCTCTACCTTGCGGTCCATAGCATCCTTAAGGGAGGACATGGATGGCATGGGTAACGTGGCACTACGGACAAGGCGTGTCACATGAGAATCCACCTGTGGAGGTGATTCCCACTTAGCAAAATAATTGTCCGCAAACGGATACGCCACTGCTAAACGCCTTTGAGGCTGATATCGTTTGCCTGGCTGTTTCCACGCTTCCTCTAGGTGGTCAACTAATTGTCCCGAAAGAGGAAACACTGTGGCATCTCCTTTAACCTCTTTGAAAAAGACGTATTTGGACTTAGATACCGGAGGTTCCTCATCCTCAATAACTAAAGCAGTCCGGACTGCACGAATAAGGCCAAGTATATACACCTTAGACTTAGCGTCCGACTCTTTAGGACGGGGAGGTTCCTGGTCAGAAAGATCAGAATCTCCCCATCATCGGACGTCCCGTCGTCATCCTCATAAGGAGCGGACTGAGACGCCACCGGCCGCTTGTGGGGCCGCATCACAGACTCCCCCTGCAACACGTCTGACAACTGCTATACAGAGCTTGTTAACGAATTAACCCACACAGGCTCATGAGAGACCTGAGGAGGAGAAATAGGGAGACCGTGGGGTACCATTAATTGTCTCGGGAAACCCTGCATGGGTGACGACACCACTGACTGCTGGGACAATCCCATCTGAGTGAATGGAGGCTGCGGAGCTAACTGGCCCACGAGGGTTGTAAGCGCCTTGGCGAAACAAGCCCATGGCGGCTCCTGTACCAGTGCTGTGACCGTAATAGGTCGCACCAATAAATAACACGGACGGCATAGCCCTTCCGCGCTACCCTCCCCCTCCGCTATAGGTGCCTTGCACGTAGCACACCGAAGCTGTACAGGGAAATCACTCTCAGACATAATGGTAAATATGTGACCCCTCTCAACAATACTTGTTCGTATAGTGAGAGACCACCCTGCAGCACCGCACCACAAGGGCTTTAGCAGAAAGACAGGGACAGTAATAAGGCTGACAGTAATAGAAGTAAAGTACAGGCAGCAGCGCTAGCACAGTCACATACAATGCAAAGAAAAATCAATTCCTGCACTATCAGCGCTGATTCTCAACTACCTAGACACAGAGTCTGGTAGGACACAGCGCTGCATACACAGACCTGTACCAAATCGGAGGAGAGGTATGCGGGGGGACCCAGACAACGATGCCTCTGATTCCAGGCTTCCAGCAGCGTTCACCATGCGGTTGTGAAGATGGCCGCCGAGGAGCTTAGAGGAGGCTGGCCTGGGGGAGGAGCGCTGCCTCAGGGCCAGTTGGCGTGTGCAGAGAGGGCTGTGTGCAGCGGGGGAGGCGCAGGCTGTGAGACAGGGAAGGCGCACTCACCTGGCATGCATTTAACCCCCGGGACACCGCAGCACTACCGCACTGCTGTGGTCCGCTGTCCCAGGGATGTAGTGGAAGCGCAAGTTATATACCTGGCTCCACGCTGCAGCCAGTCCCCAGGGAGCCCCCTGCCTGGGGACTCTGGACCATGTAACAGCGGGGACCCACCGCGGGACCCCGCTGCTTACCTTGCTGCCCCCCTTGATTCCGGCCATGGTCCTGAACATCTGGGGTCACCGCTAGCTGTGACCCCAGATGCCTACCAGCATCCCCGGATCAGTACCGGCATTCTGGTACCGGCGGGGGTGTAGGGAAGACAGCATGGACGTCAGGACTGACTGTCCATGCTGTACTTCCAGATGTGCAGCCACAGCTGCTTGAAGAAAACTTCAGGGGCTCTTCTTAGCCCCCACTCCAACAGGTGCACCCGACTCCGGCCGGGCACCAAACTAAACTGAGATGCCTTGGCTCGGGGGCGGGGTATAGGAGGGGGACCCTAGTGCATCCTGGGAGGACTGAAAACTTAACTCTATGGTGCCCGATGCCTGACGTCATCACCTATACCCCAAGGTATCCTGGGGAACCCTATGGACTTCGTATAAATAGAGATAACAAGGGTAAGTTCTTACCATATCTCATATTTTCCTGCCAGTACTGAAAGGACTGTCTGACATGCCTATTAGGATGTTATCTCTGAAATAGTCCTCCACCATTCTGTGAATGGAGACCGCATCACACATAGCCACGTTAGAAGACATGTCAAGAGTAGGTAGTTCTCTCAGGCCTGACCAGATGTAATTTTTTGGTGAACGATCTGCATGACCAGCAGGCATTCTGTAAAGCAAATTGAGTTTTTTCCTGGCAGCTGCAGAAACTGAAGGAGGAGATGATGGCATTTCACGTGCAGCTGCAGCTGACAATTTTTTTACCAACAGCTCTTTGCATAGTTTTAGATTTCGGTCTGTTGGAAAAAATCTCACAAGGTAGGACTTAAACCTATGATCCAGAATGGTCGCCAAAATATATTTTTCAAATTTCAATAGATTGATGACTCTTGGATCCTGGTGAAGTGTATCAAGGGCTTGATCCAGCAGTCCGACATACTTTGCGCAATCGCTCCATTTCAGCTCCTCCTTCAGTTTCTCCAGCTGTTTTTGCAAAGGTCTGATGAGGGGAATGACCTAACTCAAGCTGGCAGTGTCTGAACTAACTTCTAAGTTCAAAGGGTTTGAGAACCTTGCACAACACGGAAATTATTCTCCACTGTGCTTGAGTAAGGTGCAGTCCCGCTCCACGGCCTATGTCATAGGCCATTGTATAGCCCTGGATGGCATTTTGCTGTTCCTCCATCTGCTAAAGCATATAGAGGGTAGAATTCCACCGAGTTACTACCTCTTGCTTCAGCTGATGGCAGGGCAAATTTAACAGTACATGCTGGTCATGCAATCTTCGACAGGAATCTAGAAGGGATCTGGTAGCGAGGACACAGGACCTCAATTAACTGTTGAAAACCCACTGCAGTAATGGCAGATACTGGATGCACATCTAATACCAGCATAGCTGTTATGGCATCAGTAATCTGCTGTGCAACTGGGTGCCCTTGCAAACAATTGTTTGACAGTTAATTGTTTTTTGGAGGATACGCTACAAGTAGTCTTCCTCCTGGTCCCCTTCTGGGATGAAGATCCACTCACAGCAGCAGCAATAGGCGTAGTCATCAAGGATCCTTCTAAGGAATCACGGATAGAAGAGGAATCAATTATGCTTCGAATAACAACATTGGATGCAGAAGGACTACCCCCGATGACGAATGAGGATGTTGATGATGCAGGTGTTGGAGATCGATGGCGCTTGGATCCCACAGAGAGATAGCAGGTAGGTGACACTGGACTTGTTACGTTTTGAGTTTTGGAACTTGGAGACATACACTTTGATATTTGATGAATGCGCTCCAAGTGACATAACAAGGAGGAGGTACCTACGTGGTTTAGGTCCCTGCCTCTACTCACTTTTGCTTGGTATAGGTTACATATGGCTTGATAACTGTTGTCCGGATTGGGGTGGAAATAATTCCACACGTGAGAAATGGATTATTTTGTCTTTTGCCCCGGCATGACAACAATGGGTTTTGGCTTTTTCAATCCATAGGCAACATCTGTTGCCTTACTTGCACAAAGGACATCCACGGCATCAACATCCTCATCACCAACATCTTCATCATCAACATCCTCCTCATCCTTAGCACCTTCAACTACCAAAATATCCTCCTCCTCCATATGCAATTCCACAGAAGCATCCTTGATGACTATGTCTGCAAGATGTTGACTGCCCTTCCCCACATTTACAGAGGGCACACAAATGTTGGAACTTGGAGTACTAGTATTTAGGTCTGGCTCACACTTGGCAACTGCGGACACACTTGCACTCACCTCAGGGATTTGTAATTTTGATTTCTCAGGGCACACAGTTGGTTTTTCCAGTGCCATCTTACTTATCTTAGCAACTTTAAATTTTTTAATGGTACCACCACCAGTACTACTACAAGCAGAAGGGCTATCAGAATCAGAACCAGCAGTCTTCATAAAGAAAGGCCAAGGCCTTATCCTTATCTTTCCACTTCATGTAGTGAATGGCATATTGGCAATTTTTTGTATATCTAAAGGCAAATTTCCTTTAAATTTTTTTTTCTTAACTTCAGTAAAAGTAGCTTTGCCATATCGATGGCGTGACTTAAGCCCTGGGGCATGGGCCTTCATAGAGGACGAGGAAGTTGGACCCAGAGCACAGATTGATGATGACTGGAGTCGGGCAGCACTAGGTTGCGTTGCTGACTTGCTGTATCTTGTGCGGTTAAGCCTAACATGCACACACACACACACACACACACACACACACACACACACACACACACACAGAAATATTAGACAAAGAGAGACACTTTATTTTTTTTTTATTTCAGGTCCAGAACATAGGCCTGGAGCACAGATTGATTACGACTGGAGTCGGGCAGCACTAGGTTGCGCTGCTGACTTGCTGTATCATGTGCGGTTAAGCATAACACACACACACAGACAACTATTAGACAAAAAAGACACTTTATTTTTATTTTATTTTCTCAGGTCCAGAACTTGGGCTCAGAGCACAGATTGATGACGACTGGAGCCGGGCAGCACTAGGTTGCACTGCTGACTTGCTGTATCATGTGCGGTTAAGCCTAACACACACACACACACAGACAACTATTAGACAAAAAAGACACTTTATTTTTATTTTATTTTCTCAGGTCCAGAACTTGGGCTCAGAGCACAGATTGATGACGACTGGAGTTGGGCAGCACTAGGTTGCATTGCTGACTTGCTGTATCTTGTGCGGCTAAGCTAACACGAACACACATACAGACTAATATTAGACAAAAAAATACTTTATTTTTATTTATTTTTTCAGGCCCATACCTTGGGCCCAGAGCACAGATTGATGACGACTGGAGCCGGGCAGCACTAGGTTGCATTGCTGACTTGCTGTATCTTGTGCGGTTAAGCCTAACACGCACACACACACACAGACAAATATTAGACTAAAAATACACTTTATTTTTAGTTATTTTTTCAGGTCTAGAACTTTGGCCCAGAGCACAGATTGTTGACAACTGGAGTCAGGCCGCACTAAGCCTAACATACACACACACACACACACACACACACACACACAAACACACACATACACACACACAGAAAATAAATTGACAATATATATATTTTTTTTCTTTTTTGGGGTCCAGAACTTGGGCCCAGATGGACGCAGCAAACAGCACAGCACCAGCCCAGATGGATCAGCAACAGTCCAGATGGACACAGCAGACAGCACAGCACCAGCCAAGGACACAGCAGACAGCACAGCACCAGCACCTCTCCCTGCCCTACACTACCCACCCTCCCTGTTCAGACTCCACAGCCGGAGTGAAATGGCGTCCGCCTCGTGGTCCCTATATACTACATAGATCATAGAGACGGACGCTCTCGTCTCTATGGTTTTGCCTCGGCTTGAGATCCAGGGCCGGTGGAGGAACCAAACGCACGTTCGGTTCTCGCCCCAGATCTCAAAATTCGGGTGGGTTCGGATCTCTGAGATCCGAACCCGCTCATCTCTATTCAAAACCAAAACCAAAACAAGCAAGGGGCGGTTTTGGCAAAACCAAATCCAGATCCAAAACAGAAGTAGATACAGATCCAAAACTACATCTCTACTCGGCAATTATTTATTTAGTAACAGTTATTTATAGAGTGCACCCATATTACGCAGCATTTTACAGAGAATATTTCAGCCACTGCCCCAGTGGAGCTTACACTATATAACACACTACATAAAGGTGTCTATTTACTAATGGGAGAAAAGGGGGAAAAACGTTAAAGGACACCTATGGCAGCGCTAAGGGTATGCAATCGGGCTTCCCGACTGTCATATCCCGGCAAGTGTGAAATGCCGGGCGTCTAGATGTAGACGCCCGCATTTCCCCGACGCCGGGAGACTGGGGCCCGGCATCCTGATCGTAGTGATGCCGGGCGCCGCGAGCGGACAGCCGCGGGGGGGGGGGAGGGTTAGGTTTAGGGCTCCCGGGGGGAACTTAGGGTTAGGCACCCCCCCTGGAGGGTTAGGGTTAGGCTAGGGGGAGGGAGGGTTAGGGTTAGGCACCCCCGGGGGGGACTTAGGGTTAGGCACCCCCCCGGGGGACTTAGGTTTAGGCAGCGGGGAAGGGGGTGGTTAGGGTTAGGCACTTATAGGGGGGATTAGGGTTAGGCACTTGGGGGGGAAGTTAGGATTAGGCACCACTAAGGAGGGTTAGGGGGGTTAGGTTAGGTTAGTAGATACTCACCTTTCCACGATCGGGATTTCCAGCGCTGTCGGGCTTCCGTTGCTTCGAACTCTGCTCATGTCGGGCTGCTGCTGACGGGAATCGAACCGTCGGACATGCGGCCGGCGGTATTTCATACCCATTCCACGCTAAGTGTCCCAGGTATTACTAAGGGAGAGGGCACTTACCGTCGGGTGTCTTCTCCAGTTCTGATACCGCCTCCTGTAGCTGCCGGCATCTGCTTCTTCTCACTTGAGCTGTGTAAGGTTGGCTGTTTGTTAATAAAGTTTGTTGAAAAAAAAACTTCCTCTCTGCTTCCTGCTGCACGTGATTCCATCCGGAGTCCTGGTGATGGTGAGTCGAGAAGAGATATACAGTATCCCCTTCCGTAGATGTACGATGACATCATCTGCCAGTGTCCAACGTCATTCCCTACCATCCAAGTGGACATAGAGGGGGAATATATCCCTGTGGTGAGCAAAGCGAGCCACTGTGCCCGCAGCGTGGCGAGCGAAGCGAGCCCGCAAGGGGCCGAATTTGTTTTTTTCCTGGAAAGTGTGGGCAAAAACATCCACTTCCGCCCTCACTCATGTCACTTCCAGGTACAGCTACTGAAGGGGTTTTATACTCTTACATGGTGAGTCAAGTGTTTCTTTACTGTGCTGCTTACACCGCCGAGGGGGTGACTTAACATTCACCCTCCTCGGCGGGTCTATTATTAGTAATAAATGCGGGAGCCAGCTCCTGCTTCGCAGCGGTAGCATTAACTCCACGGTATGTGGAGTCTTAGTAAATAGACCCCTATATCATTTTTTGTCAACAGCCAATTAACCTACCAGTATCTAAAATATATGAGATGGCCAGCAAGCGTTGAATCCAATTCCTGGTAGATAAGTGGAGACCTTATGATGTAAGAATCTTAATGCAATTCTTTTATGTAGATGAGCTTCAAACATGCCCCCTTTCTGGGAACAGCTCACCTCAATGATAATGGATATGTGCACTGAAAGGTTTCTTTGAATTATTTTCTGTTGCACCTCTGGGCCCGTTTTACACCCGCTTGCTAAATGCGTTCACTCGCAACGGTCAGCTGCCAAAGTATGCAAATCCCGCGATCGCACAGCAAGACATTAGCACGCCCACTATGTTTTGGCGTGCAACCGTGGTGTGTATACAGATGCCCACAAGCCTGTCTTAAGACACCCACTTTCCCTTAGTGATACACGTCATCTCCAGGAAGTGTATGTAACAATCGGTAACATTGAGTATCATCTGAACTATACGCAGCACTTGTGACTGACCAAACCCTACCACAAGCACTGCGAGTGCTTCAGTGTGTAAATCAGCCATGTGACGTGTATTATGATGCTGCGTCTTAATTATGCACACCTCCGAAATGGCGTTAAGATGCACAGACACGCCATGCCGTTGCATGGGCATGCTTAAATTATCCACTGCGATACCAGACGCCTCCTGAGGTTTCATAGCGTGCGCAGAAGTTAGCAATTCCTGAGTGAGGTTTGGGCTTCTTTAACTGTGCATATGGGTCCGATGTTACTCGATGTTACTGATTGTTTCGCTGTGTTGCCCTAGTACACGAATGTGGGTAAGGGAAAGTGGGAGTCCTTATGTCAGGCTGTGTACGCCTTGTGAATGCGCACATTTAAATAGCACCGCTGATATTAGCAACTGCGGTGCATGCGTATAAGCAGAATAGCTTAGGGTTAGGCACCACCAGGGATTGGTTAGGGTTAGGCACCACCCGGTGAGGGTTAAGTTTAGGGTGTGGGCATGGGGGCTTAGGGTTAGGCACCACAGGGGGGAGGTTAGGGTTAGGCACCACAGCGGGGAGGTTAGGGTTAGGCACCACAGGGGGGAGGTTAGGGTTAGGCACCACAGGGGGGAGATTAGGGTTAGGCACCACAGCGGGGAGGTTAGGGTTAGGCACCACAGGGGGGAGGTTAGGGTTAGGCACCACAGCGGGGAGGTTAGGCACCCCCTCAGGGAGGGTTAGCTAACCCCCTTCCCACTCCCATGTCACTGCCCTCCCTTCACTTCCAGCCCGGTGCCTCATCTCACTGTCCCTTCATCTAGCCCAGTGTTTTTCTCATATATCACACTCTCCTTCCCCCCAGCTACCACCCATCCAACCCAGTCCTTGCTCCTTGTGAACAATGCAGCCAGCACTTAATCCACCCCACCATCATTAGGGCAGCACCCTCCTCTGACACCCCAGGGTCCTCCCTATTCATCTGCTCTCTGCTCCGCACCCCCTTCTCCTGTACCCTTTCTTAGGTCTCTGCTTCGTATGGGAAGTGCTGGAGAGACACACAGGGGGCTGGTGCTGGAGAGACACAGAGAGATGGTACTGGGGACACAATCAGACGGCTTCCGGATCATATGATCTCCTGCATGAATAGTGAATACCGACTGAAGACACTAGAGAGAATCAATTTCTTCAGATGTTCCACGTTACAGAGAAACCACAATATAGGTAAGGTGTATTTTTATTTGGTACACACAAACAATATTATAGATTTTTTATTTCTATGTGTGGACATTTCACCCTGACAGTAAGCGTGCTGACGTCTGTCATAGCAAGCAGAGTGGCCAGCAGAGGGTTTCTTAACATCGCAATATGACACCATCCTAGTCTTGTGAGACAGAGATTCCCTTGTGGTGGTGGTGGGGGGCTTGGGAGAGCAAGTGGTGAATACATACTGTGCACATGCGCAGGGTGTCTATTCTAGGGGTGTGCACCGGCCACTTTTCGTGTTTTGTGTTTTGGTTTTGGATCTGGATCTTTCTTCGTGTTTTGGATCTGGATTGGTTTTGCCAAAACCACCCTTCCGTTTTTTGGGTTCTGGGTTTTGTGTTTTGGATCTGTATTTTTTTTTAAAAAAGCATAAAAACAGCTAAAATCACAGAATTTGTAGGTTTTTCTGCTCCTATGCTATTATTAACCTCAATAACCTTAATTTCCACTCATTTCCAGTCTATTCTGAACACCTCACACCTCACAATAGTGTTTTTATGTCCAAAACGTTGCACCGAGGTAGCTGGATGACTATGCTAAGCGACACGAGTGGGCGGCACAAACACGTGACCCATCTAGGCGTGAAACTGCAGTGGCAGACAGGATGGCAGTTTGAAAAACTAGGCCCCAAACTGTACATAATGCAAAGAAAAAAAAGAGGTGCAAGATGGAATTGTCCTTGGGCCCTCCCACCCACCCTTATGTTGTATAAACAGGACATGCACACTTTAACAAACCAATCATTTCAGCGCCAGGGTCTGCCACACAACTGTGGCTGAAATGATTGGTTCGTTTGGGCCCCCACAAAACAAGCTGGCAATTAATGTGTCCCTGCACAAACTGGCTCTATGGAGGCAAGATGTCATCCTCATCCTCCTCATCCACCGATTCCTCACCCTCTTCAGTGTGTACATCCTCATCCTCACAAAGTATTAACTCGTCCCCACTTGAATCCACCACCACAGGTCCCTCTGTACCTTCTGGAGGCTGGTCTCCCTGGAAGAGCTGATAATTCATTTTGATGAACATCATCTTCTCCACATTCTGTGGAAGCAACCTCCTACGCCTTTCGCTGACAAGGTTCCCGGCTGCACTAAACACTCTTTCGGAGTACACACTGGAGGGGGGGCAACTCAGGTAAAATAGAGCCAGTTTGTACAGGGGCCTCCAAATTGCCTCTTTTTCCTGCCAGTACAGGTATGGACTGTCTGCCATGCCTACTTGGATGCTGTCACCGATGTAATCCTCCACCATTCTGTCAATGGTGACAGTATCATATGCAGTGACAGTAGACATGTCAGAAATTGTTGCCAGGTCCTTCAGTCCGGACCAGATGTCCAAACTTGGTCCTGCCTGCCCTGCATCACCGCCAGCGGGTTGCTTAGGATACCTAAGTTTTTTCCTGGCAGCCCCAGTTGCAGGAGAAAATGAAGAAGGAGCCGTTGACGTGTCACGTTCCGCTTCAGCTGACAGTGTGTTCACCAGCAGGTCTTTGCACCTCTGCAGGCTTGTGTCGGCCGGAAAGAGAGACACCACATAGGCTTTAAACCTAGGATCGAGCACGGTGGCCAAAACGTAGTGGTCTGATTTCAACAGATTGACCACCCTGGAATCCTGGCAAAGCGAATGAAGGGCTTCATCCACAAGTCCCACATGCCGAGCGGAATCGCTCCGTCTTAGCTCCTCCTTCACTTTCTCCAGCTGCTTCTGCAAAAGCCTGATGAGGGGAATGACCTGACTCAAGCTGGCAGTGTCTGAACTGACTTCACGTGTGGCAAGTTCGAAGGGCTGGAGAACCTTGCACAACACGGAAATCATTCTCCACTGCGCTTGAGTCAGGTGCATACCCCCTCCTTTGCCTATGTCATAGGTGGATGTATAGGCTTGTATGGCCTTTTGCTGCTCCTCCATCCTCTGAAGCATATAGAGGGTTGAGTTCCACCGCGTCACAACCTCTTGCTTCAGGTGATGGCGGGGCAGGTTCAAGAGTGTTTGCTGGCGCTCCAGTCTTCGGCACGCAGTCGCTGAATGGCGAAAGTGGCCAGAAATTTTTCGGGCCACCCAAAGCGTCTCCTGCACGCCCCTGTCGCTTTTCAGAAAATTCTGCACCACCAAGTTTATTGTGTGAGCAAAACATGGGACGTGCTGGAATTTGCCCAGATGTAATGCCCGCACAATATTGGTGGCGTTGTCAGATATCACAAATCCCCAGGAGAGTCTAAGTGGGGTAAGCCACTGGGCGATGATTTCCCTCAGTTTCTCTAAGAGGTTGTCGGCGGTGTGCCTCTTACTGAAACCGGTGATACACAGCGTAGCCTGCCTTGTAACGAGCTGGCATTTCTGAGATGCTGCTACTGGTGACGCTGCTGCTGTTGCTGCGTAAGGTGATACATCTACCCAGTGGGCTGTCACAGTCATATAGTCCTTAGTCTGCCCTGTTCCACTTGTCCACATGTCCGTGGTTAAGTGGACATTGTGTACAACAGCATTTTTCAGGACACTGAGGACACTTTTTCTGACGTTTCTGTACAGTCTCGGTATCGCCTGCCTAGTGAAGTGGAATCTAGACGGGATTTGGAACCGGGGACACACTACCTCCATCAATTGTCTAAATCCCACTGCACTAATGGCGGATACCGGACGCACGTCTAACACCAACATAGCAGTCAAGGCCTCAGTTATACGTTTTGCTTCAGGATGACTGCTGTCGTACTTCATCCTCCTCGCTAAGGACTGTTGGAGGGTCAATTGTTTAGTAAAAGTAGTGGTGTTCCTACTTCCTCTCTGGGATGATGAACGACTCCCAGCAGCAGCAACAGCAGCAGCGGCAGCAGTAGGCGTAGCAATGCAGGATCCTCCGGAGGAATCCCGGATAGGAGAGTCAGTCATGCCAGTGACATGGCCTGCAGGACTACTTCCGATCCTAACTAAGGAGGAAATTGACGAGGAGGGAGTTGACGGTGTGGTTTGCAGGCGCTTGGATACAACAGGACAACGGGATTTAGGTGTCCCTGGACTGCTTACGGTCTTAGCCAAAGTTTCTGAACTTGACAGTAACTTTTTATGAACGCGCTGCAGGTGCCGTATAAGGGAGGATGTTCCTAGGTGGTTGACGTCCCTACCCCTACTTATTTCACCTTTACATATGGTACATATGGCAAGACAGTTGTTGTCCGGATTTGGATAGAAATATTGCCAGACCAAAGAGGTGGAATGTTTGGTCTTCTGCCCAGGCATGACCGTGATGGGCTTTTTCATCCCACGGACAACAACTGTCTCCCCCGGAGCCTGATTTAAACAAACCACATCACCATCAGAATCCTCCTCGCCAACTTCCTCCTCAGCGCCAGCTACACCAGTATCCTCATCCTGTTGTACTTCAACAGTGACATCTTCAATTTGCATATCAGCAAGTGGACTGTGGGTGCTCCTTTCAGCACTTGCAGGGGGCGTGCAAATGGTGGAAAGAGCCACCTCTTCCCGTCCAGTGCTGGGAAGGTCAGGCATCGCAACCACCACCACACTTGGACTCTCCTTGGGGATTTGTGATATCTTCTTAGAAAGCACAGTTCTTCGCTGTGCTTTTGCCAGCTTAACTCTTTTGATTTTTTTAGTGGGAGGAGGGCTTCCATCGTCATGTGAAGCTGAACCACTAGTCATGAACATACTAGGGATCGACCTTAGCCGTTCCTTGCCACTCCGTGTCGTAAATGGCATATTGGCAAATTTACGTTTCTCTTCAGCTGATTTAAATGTCTTTTTCAAGGTCATTTTCCTGAACTTTGCCATTTGGGATTGTATGTGCCCTCTACTATGACATTGGGCATCGGCCTTGGCAGACGACGTTGATGGCATGTTATCGTCTATGTCATGACTAGTGGCAGCAGCTTCAGCACTAGGAGGAAGTGGTTCTTGATCTTTCTCTATTTTATTTTTATCGGAGAAAGTTTGGTCCTCCATTTATGTTATATCGATTTGATATATACGTGCGGCTAAACACAGAAAATAATTTTTTTTTGGGTTTGGACTGGAGTGTACTTTGTGGGTTACAGCACCCTTTAACGGTCAAGCCAGCCGGCCCTTTACTTATGACACAGGCGCACGCTTGGCACTACTTTGTTGATGCACGTGCGGCTACTGCGCACACAATTCACAAACACAGAAAATAAATTTTTTTTGGTTTGGACTGGAGTGTACTTTCGGGGGTTACAGCACCCTTTAACGGTCAAGCCAGCCGGCCCTTTACTTATGACACAGGCGCACGCTTGGCACTACTTTGTTGATGCACGTGCGGCTACTGCGCACACAATTCACAAACACAGAAAATAATTTTTTTTTTGGTTTGGACTGGAGTGTACTTTCGGGGGTTACAGCACCCTTAACGGTCAAGCCAGCCGGCCCTTTACTTATGACACAGGCGCACGCTTGGCACTACTTTGTTGATGCACGTGCGGCTACTGCGCACACAATTCACAAACACAGAAAATAATTTTTTTTTGGTTTGGACTGGAGTGTACTTTCGGGGGTTACAGCACCCTTTAACGGTCAAGCCAGCCGGCCCTTTACTTATGACACAGGCGCACGCTTGGCACTACTTTGTTGATGCACGTGCGGCTACTGCGCACACAATTCACAAACACAGAAAATAATTTTTTTTTTGGTTTGGACTGGAGTGTACTTTGGGGGTTACAGCACCCTTTAACGGTCAAGCCAGCCGGCCCTTTACTTATGACACAGGCGCACGCTTGGCACTACTTTGTTGATGCACGTGCGGCTACTGCGCACACAATTCACAAACACAGAAAATAATTTTTTTTTTGGTTTGGACTGGAGTGTACTTTCGGGGGTTACAGCACCCTTAACGGTCAAGCCAGCCGGCCCTTTACTTATGACACAGGCGCACGCTTGGCACTACTTTGTTGATGCACGTGCGGCTACTGCGCACACAATTCACAAACACAGAAAATAATTTTTTTTTGGTTTGGACTGGAGTGTACTTTCGGGGGTTACAGCACCCTTTAACGGTCAAGCCAGCCGGCCCTTTACTTATGACACAGGCGCACGCTTGGCACTACTTTGTTGATGCACGTGCGGCTACTGCGCACACAATTCACAAACACAGAAAATAATTTTTTTTTTGGTTTGGACTGGAGTGTACTTTCGGGGGTTACAGCACCCTTAACGGTCAAGCCAGCTGGCCCTTTACTTATGACACAGGCGCACGCTTGGCACTACTTTGTTGATGCACGTGCGGCTACTGCGCACACAATTCACAAACACAGAAAATAATTTTTTTTTTGGTTTGGACTGGAGTGTACTTTCGGGGGTTACAGCACCCTTAACGGTCAAGCCAGCCGGCCCTTTACTTATGACACAGGTGCACGCTTTGCACTACTTTGTTGATGCACGTGCGGCTACTGCGCACACAATTCACAAACACAGAAAATAATTTTTTTTTTGGTTTGGACTGGAGTGTACTTTCGGGGGTTACAGCACCCTTAACGGTCAAGCCAGTCGGCCCTTTACTTATGACACAGGCGCACGCTTGGCACTACTTTGTTGATGCACGTGCGGCTACTGCGCACACAATTCACAAACACAGAAAATAATTTTTTTTTTGGTTTGGACTGGAGTGTACTTTCGGGGGTTACAGCACCCTTAACGGTCAAGCCAGCCGGCCCTTTACTTATGACACAGGCGCACGCTTGGCACTACTTTGTTGATGCACGTGCGGCTACTGCGCACACAATTCACAAACACAGAAAATAATTTTTTTTTGGTTTGGACTGGAGTGTACTTTCGGGGGTTACAGCACCCTTTAACGGTCAAGCCAGCCGGCCCTTTACTTATGACACAGGCGCACGCTTGGCACTACTTTGTTGATGCACGTGCGGCTACTGCGCACACAATTCACAAACACAGAAAATAATTTTTTTTTTGGTTTGGACTGGAGTGTACTTTGGGGGTTACAGCACCCTTTAACGGTCAAGCCAGCCGGCCCTTTACTTATGACACAGGCGCACGCTTGGCACTACTTTGTTGATGCACGTGCGGCTACTGCGCACACAATTCACAAACACAGAAAATAATTTTTTTTTTGGTTTGGACTGGAGTGTACTTTCGGGGGTTACAGCACCCTTAACGGTCAAGCCAGCTGGCCCTTTACTTATGACACAGGTGCACGCTTGGCACTACTTTGTTGATGCACGTGCGGCTACTGCGCACACAATTCACAAACACAGAAAATAATTTTTTTTTTGGTTTGGACTGGAGTGTACTTTCGGGGGTTACAGCACCCTTAACGGTCAAGCCAGCCGGCCCTTTACTTATGACACAGGCGCACGCTTGGCACTACTTTGTTGATGCACGTGCGGCTACTGCGCACACAATTCACAAACACAGAAAATAATTTTTTTTTGGTTTGGACTGGAGTGTACTTTCGGGGGTTACAGCACCCTTAACGGTCAAGCCAGCCGGCCCTTTACTTATGACACAGGCGCACGCTTGGCACTACTTTGTTGATGCACGTGCGGCTACTGCGCACACAATTCACAAACACAGAAAATAATTTTTTTTTTGGTTTGGACTGGAGTGTACTTTCGGGGGTTACAGCACCCTTAACGGTCAAGCCAGCCGGCCCTTTACTTATGACACAGGTGCACGCTTGGCACTACTTTGTTGATGCACGTGCGGCTACTGCGCACACAATTCACAAACACAGAAAATAATTTTTTTTTTGGTTTGGACTGGAGTGTACTTTCGGGGGTTACAGCACCCTTAACGGTCAAGCCAGTCGGCCCTTTACTTATGACACAGGCGCACGCTTGGCACTACTTTGTTGATGCACGTGCGGCTACTGCGCACACAATTCACAAACACAGAAAATAATTTTTTTTTTGGTTTGGACTGGAGTGTACTTTCGGGGGTTACAGCACCCTTAACGGTCAAGCCAGCCGGCCCTTTACTTATGACACAGGCGCACGCTTGGCACTACTTTGTTGATGCACGTGCGGCTACTGCGCACACAATTCACAAACACAGAAAATAATTTTTTTTTGGTTTGGACTGGAGTGTACTTTCGGGGGTTACAGCACCCTTTAACGGTCAAGCCAGCCGGCCCTTTACTTATGACACAGGCGCACGCTTGGCACTACTTTGTTGATGCACGTGCGGCTACTGCGCACACAATTCACAAACACAGAAAATATATTATTTTTTTAGCACTTGGGGGGAGCACCCCTGATGGACAGAGCACCCCCTGGACAACACTACAGCACTCCTTTAGGACTGGGACACTGCACAGGACTTTGGAGTGGACACAGCCCCTATGGAGAACTGACTGCACAACACAGTCCAGCCAGCCCCTATGGACTTTGAAGTAGTGGACACAGCCCCTATTAACAACAGCAGCACAGCACAACACAGCCAGCCCCTATGGACTTTGAAGTAGTGGACAACAGCAGCACTACACTACACTACACTACACTACACAGCCCTAACTCCCACCCTCCCTCTTCACTGTCCACAGCCGAGTGAGAAAATGGCGCCGACGCGGGTACCTTATATAGGATCCAAAACCCGCGAGACTCGGAAGGCGGGATGATGACGTTTTGCCTCGATTTCAGATCCGAGTCAGGCGGGAAAAGTCGAGCCTGACTCGGATCGGACTCGGATCGGGGGGGCTCGGGGGGGTTCGGATTTCAGAAATCCGAACCCGCTCACCCCTAGTCTATTCAGTCTATTCACTGTTGAGAGAGAGACTGGGGACATGCTCAGCAGGTCCTGGATCACTAGTCATGCCCCAAGTGTGACAAAAATGGGGGTAGTGGCTCGCGGTCATGGCATTTAAAATTACACACCCTTTCTCACAATGTCATGTCACCTTTTTCAGGCATGCGCCTTCACCAAGCACAAAAGTGCAAAAAAATCCACTGTGAACTAGTCAACATAGGGCCACTTTCAGAAATGTTTCCAGAGCCTATGCATTAAGCTAATAAAAATAGAGCTACATATCATGTGGGTCTAGTCTAGATCTTCATATTAATAATCTTTCAAAGGGGTTCTTCTACTGTTATAAAAAACATGGTTTATTGGACATAATTGCAACCTCTAACCCCTTTAGGGTTAACCCAGCAAATAGGTAATCTGACTGTTATATATGCTATGACTATATGAACTGTGTTTTAAGAATTGGAATATAACTATTATATATATATATATATATATATATATGTAATATCCATGTGTAACAGTTAATATATATAGTTATAAGAAAAATGTCTAATTATACATAATTAGTGGTGGGAGCCAGAAGGTTATGGTTGCCCGAGGCCCGGTTAGGGCCAGTGCTAATGGTCTGTGCACATGGAGGAGACTGATAAAAAATGGTTGGCAGTTGGCCGGAGGTAACGACTGAAAGAGGAAGGAGCCTGAGTGAGGTACCTGATTTAGAGAAACGGAGCCCGTGCTGTCTAGAGAGGAGGGGGTTGGTGGCCAACAGCAGGGAGCTGTTACATGAGAGATGGAAGGAAATTAAGTTGGGGGATCAGATCAGATTTCTGCCCCCTTTAAGAGAGCTTACCTGAGGGAAGAAGGAGTTTGTGGCAGAGAGTGCTGGAGACTGTGATGTGAAAGGAGTAGGGGGAGCGGCATGAGTGCTTCCAGAGAGGGCTTTAGGAGGAGCAAAGCCATCAGGATGGGTATGTAGAATTACAGTGTGCTACAGTCATACAGTAAGCTACCAGGAGTCTGATATAACCCTGAGGAAAATGTTTGAATAAAGCAATGAAACATTGGATTACTTACCTGCTTCCATTCATGTATCTTTCTGATCTGAGTGCAGCTTCTATGGACTTTGTATTTCATCCTGACTGGGATTGTTGAAGGCAACAGGCAAAGAACCATACCAAGTAACCATGAGTGCATACATCAACAACGATTTTTATATATATGCATATACAGCGGGTAAAATAAGTATTGAACACATCAACATTTTTCTCAGTGGGTAAAATAAGTATTGAACACATCAACATTTTTCTCAGTAAATATATTTGTAATGGAGCTATTGTTATCAAATTTTCACCAAATGTCAGCAACAACCCATGCAATCCACACATGCAAAGAAATCAAACCATAGATGTTCATAAATTAAGTTATGTGTAATAATGTGAAATGACACAGGGAAAAAGTATTGAACACATGAAGAAAGGGAGGTGCAAAAAGACATAGAAAGCCAAGACACCAGCTGAAATGGAATCGATATGACATACCGCCGAATCTAAGCCCGGTGGATGAAATAATGATGCAGGAAGTCCAGCAGGTGAAGATCCTGACCGTCCACTCTACCTCCACTAACCCTCCCTTAGGGGTTTCTAACCCTAACCTCTCACCCTAGTGATTAACCCTAACCTCACCCCAGGGGTGCCTAAACCTAACCCCACTCTCCGCACCCTAAACCTAACCCTCCCAGGGGTTGCCTAACCCTAACCTCCCCTCTGGGGTGCCTGACCCTAACCCTCCCCCCTTTTAGCCTAATCCTAACCCTCCCAGGGGGGTGCCTAACCCTAAGTCCCCCCAGGAGTCCCTAAACCTAACCCACCCTGTCTAACAGGTCCCGGCACCTGACTTACCTACGTTCGATATGTTAGGCGTCAGGATTTCAGCATGGGGCTAATGACAGGCATTGGTATTTAGACGCCTATCATTAGTCCCATTCAGGGATTTCACAGCAGGAAAGTCGGCGGTCAGCATTTTGACCATCGGCTTCCTCACTACATACCACTGAAATCTATCAGTAATTAGAAAGCAATCCTGACCCTTGTCAGTGTAAATTCATATAAGCTGGTTCAGTCCCAACTGACGGTCTATAAAAAGGAGTCTCATTACCAAGGTGTCACACAAGAAACATCTCATGATTAGTAAAAGCAAAGTGCTCTTTCAAGACCTTTGCAACCTTATTGTTGCAAAACATACTGATGGCATTGGTTACAGAAGGATTTCTAAACATCTGAATGTTCCAGTGAGCACTGTTGGGGCCACAATCCGGAAGTGGAAAGAACATAATTTCACCATAAACAGGCTACGACCAGGTGCTCCTCACAAGATTTCTGACAGATGAGTGAAAAGAATTATCAGAAGGGTTGTCCAAGAGCCAAGGACCACTTGTGGAAAGCTTC
Source organism: Taudactylus pleione (assembly GCA_031769625.1). NCBI lineage: Eukaryota > Metazoa > Chordata > Amphibia > Anura > Myobatrachidae > Taudactylus > Taudactylus pleione. The sequence continues at coordinate 4,738,499 of JAUIMM010000516.1, read as the reverse complement.
AGAAAGACCTGAAATTAGCAGGTACAATTTTTTCAAAGAAACAAGTAATGCACTCAACTGCCATGACCTGTATGCACGCTCACCACGCAAGACTTCATTGCTGAAAAAAAGCATGTTGACGCTCGTTTAAAGTTTGCTTCACGACATTTGGATGACCGCTGTGAAATTCTGGGAGAATATAGTCTGGTCAGATGAGACCAAAATTGAACTCTTTGGATGCCATAATACACATAATGTTAGGAAAAAATGGCACTGCACATGTCCCAAAAAACACCATACCAACAGTGAAGTTTGGAGGTGGGAACATCATGGTGTGAGGCTGTTTTTCAGCATACGGTACTGTCATACTTAATTTGATTGAAGGAAGAATGAATGGAAAAATGTACCGAGACATTTTTGATAAAAATCTGCTGCCATCTACCAGGATGCTGAAGATGAAACGAGGGTGGACATTTCAGCAAGACAATTATCCCAAACACAAAGCCAAGGACACTCTCAATTGGTTTCAGTGAAAGAAAATAAAGCTGCTAGAATGGCCCAGCCAATCACCTGACTTGAATCCAACTGAAAATTTGTGGAAAGAACTAAAGATCAGAGTTCATAGAAGAGGCCAATGGAACCTTCAGGATTTGAAGACTGTTTGTGTGGAAGAATGTGCCAAAATCACACCTGAGCAATGTATGCGACTAATTTTTCCATACAGGATGCACCTTGAAGCTGTCATTACCAACAAAGGCTTTTGTACAAAGTATTAAATACATTTTAGTAAGTGTGTTCAATACTTTTTCCCTATGTCATTTCACATTATTACACATAACTTAATTTATGGACATCTATGGTGTGATTTTTTTGCATGTGTGGATTGCATGGGTTATTGCTGACATTTGGTGAAAATTTCATTACAATAGCCCTATTACAAATATATTTACTGAGAAAAATGTTAATGTGTTCAGTACTTATTTTACCCACTTGTATATCCACAACTGTTCATCTTAACCAAGACAGGCTGCAACTGGGGGCGGAGTGGTGGTTAGGGGGCATGTGCTCTGGGGCTGGAATTGAGGGGGCACTGTGGAGACGTCAGAGTCAGGTCTGGACAGGCTCCCAAGGGGGGTCCGGGTGTGGATTTGGAGCTGCACTCCAACGCTGACAGTTGCCTGCAGCCCCTGAGAGACACAGCACCACAGTCATTCTAATGTGGCAGCAGTTGTGAGCCAATCTGAGCTTGCAAACTGCCAGCAGCAGTTGCCGTTCCGCAAACACCAATTGGCTCACGACCAGCACCAGATTCTAATTACGGCAGCGCCATGTCTCTCCTAGGCTGCCTCCCAGTGTGGGCGTAAGGCTTCATAAACACACCTGCTGATGCAGGGACACAGGGGGACGAGATGAGAGGCTTCTGGAGGGACATGGAGGGCATAATGTTATAAGGGGCATTACTGTGAGTGGCATAAAGTGTAAGGGCATTACTGTGGCATAATGTGTTATAAGGGGCAATACTGTGTGGCATAAAGTGTAAGGGGCATTACTGAGTCGCAAAATTACACATTAATTGGGGGGGGGAATCCTAGTTTCGGCCCTGACCAAGGCTGTAGTTTAACACCTATATAACAATGAAGATATACTTTTAATCCTGTACAATTTTAAACAGACCCTGAGCGACAACTGCTTTTAGATTTGCTGCAAATTCAAAGGCTTGTTTAAGGGCATCACCGTTCTATACACTATGAACATTACTGTATAAGTTATGTAATTATTTATGTCTCAATCCATGCTAGTATATTTTAAGGGCTGGGGGCCGCCTAGGCACTATATCATCAGTGTTATTTTTCTGCCGTGCCTCTGAGGTTTTTTGAGGGGTCCCCACAAACTAGTCTGTCACTTGGATGTTGTTTTGCAAATGCTATGTATTGCCTTAGCTTGATTCTTTCCTTACCTATATGCTGGTTTCTCTGAAATAAGGGACCTCTGAAGAAATTGAGCCTCCCTAGGCAGACAGTGAGTGGCTCTCTGTGGGACTTCTGTGCAGGGATTTGGTGGAGGTGGAACTAGTTCCACCTACCATTAGAGGTGACGAAACTCAGGACCTGATTCAGTCCCGCTCGCAAGCGGGTCGATGGTGGCCCAGTGCGCATGCACACGACAGAGCCGGCTCCATCGTGCACATGCGCGAGACCCGGATAGCGACGAGCAAACCGTCGCTCCGGGTCTCGTACCAAAGGGAGCATGCTGTCGATGTTGAGTGACAGCATGCCCCCTTTGGTGGGCGTGCTGGGGGCGTGGCTGCCCAGACAGAGGCATTACCATGGGAACGCCTACCCAGTCTCCGTCAAATTATGTCACTGGGAGTGCTCTCGGGTCTGATAGAGCTGAAAGCACTCCAGGGCTTGCGGCAACGAGACCCTACCACAAGGGTCTCGTTGCAAGCCCAATGGTCGCGATGGTCTTGACCATCGCAACCATCTTCCTGGCCGCTCGCTATAGCTGTGGGTGGTCACCCACAGCTATATGAGCGGCCAGGAGGCCGCTCTAAAAATCAAGAAGGACGGCCCTGATTCAGAGCCAGCGCTCTGTCCGAGCGTACGGCTCTGAATCAGGGCCACAGTTCCACCCCGTTCCTAACCCCTGCTTAGAGTAATATCCTGATAATCACCTTAGTGGTTAGTATGGGAGAACACTGGGCATGATTCAGTAAGGGTCGCATGTGAGAGATCACACGGACCGGCCGCTGCGAGCAGGGGCGCCGAGAGGGGGGGGAGCAGGTACTATTTACCCAGGCCTGGGCTTCCTGAGGGGCTGGCCGGCACCGCCCCCCACTCCCTTCTCCCTCCCTCACAGCAGTCCAGCACATAGCGTGTGCTGAGCTGCAGTGGGAGACTGCTCGTGGCTGCTGAGCAGCAGCCACAGCAGTCTCCTATGCCTGTGGTGGGGAGCGATCACACTGATCGCTCCCCCCTGGCTTTGTGCCGGGCTGAGGGGCTCACAGCGCCCCCTTCCCCAGCGCAGAAGTGTGGGTTTTTTTGCTCAAGGGGGCGTGGCCACGCCTCCCACGATTAGGCCATGCCCCCTCTTCACCTGGGCCCGGCAGGGCTCTCTACATCCCTGGCTGCGAGCATATGCTAATCAATTCATATGCACAGCATCAGCAGCACAAGGATGTAGACGCCCAGCAATACATAGTGCCGCCCATCTCCCTTAACTCAATGCTCAATCAGTACACAGGATAGCACAAACACCGGTAACATCGAGAACCATTGGTCCCAGAAGCACAATACAGGATGATCTGACCTGGCGCAGGATCGAGACGTACGGCTGCGTATGCCGCCGCACAGCCTTACTTATGCATGCCCATGTAATGGCGTTCATACGCACACATGCCTGCGTTCGCCCAGCCACCCTCCCGTCACCACCCACAAACGGCACTTCCTGTCAGTCAACATCAGAGGGGTCTCCGTTCTCACTGCGTATGCCGTACAAACCTTTACCCGGCAACAGTGACTGGTTCGCGCACGGGCATTGCGACACATACACATGCGCAGAGACGCAACATCGTCCGGCTCCGTGCAATCTCTCACTTGTGTCCCTTGCTGAATCAGGCCTGTTCTTATAGAGTAGGGCAGTTAACTGGTTATTGGTGAAATCTTGAATTGTAAAGTGAATGCTATGTGAATGCTTGGTTATGAGAAAGTAAATATACTTTGTACTAACTAGTAATAAGTTATTAACACCTATAAATGAACCCTTTAAGGTGGTCCTGTAGTATAATAATAAATGTCAGGTCCCCTATACTATATTTATTTACATAATCTGTGCCACCTTTATTTATTTTTTATATTGCCAGCTTTACTATATTAATAATAATGTCCCCCAATATTTTCTGTAGCGTAGTGATTCCCTCCTCCCATCCAAACCAATAGGGCACTTTATGTACTTTTCCAAAGTCCTAAGATCCAGTGGCGTCACAAGGGGGTGCAGGCCGCAACCGGGTGTCCCCCGCCGAGGGGTGACACCAAGGTGCAGACTTCCCCTCAGTGACAGGAGCCGGGTGCTGCACTGTGAGGGAGCCGGCCGGCACTGCACAATCCGCATGTCCGGAACCCTCCCTGCCTCCCAGTGATAAGCAGCACGGTGACGGGAGTCGGACCAGGGGGGTTCGGTCACAAAGCCACACCCCCTTTCTGCATGGTCACACCATGCCAGTGAGGCCACTCCCCACTTCATCGTGGGCACAGCATCCCTCCCCGCACCGGATGACACCGCGGGGAGGGACTCCACTGCTATGACCAACATCTGCACGCTGCTGTTCCCCCGCTTCTGAGCCCTGTCTTATATCTTCAGTCACTGCACTCTGCGTCCACTTCTTGTACCAGGCTCCAGCTGACAGTGAGAATCATGCATGTGCAGTACAGAAGCGCAGTCATTTCAGCACAGTCACAGCACAGACTTCTGGATGAAGTAGCTCCTGTTACACGTGGTGATCTAGGTGAGGAACCCTGACAATTACTAGGCAGACCCTTTACCTCTATTATAGTGGGTGGGTTCACCAGACAGTGGGGCCCCCCCGGGGATTTCCCTTGCCCCTGACTGGCCAGTTCGACTCTCTGAGAAAGACAAGGAAAGAGAAAGAGAGAGAGAGAGGTGGGGTAGAGAAATAGAGGAGACGAGTGAGAGAGAGATGGATTCGAGAGAGAGAAGATGAGAGAGAGAGAGAGAGAGAGAGAGAGAGAGGGGAGGGGGGTAGAGTGATGTACACACACACACTAGGGATACTTTTTTTGTCAGTAGCCAATAACCTACTAGTACATTTTTGGAGTGTGGGGGAAAACTGGAGCACCCTGAGGAAATCCACACAAGCACAGGAAGAATGTGCAAACTTGAAATACAGAGCATAGGCCATAACACCTTTAATGAGAGGTTATGTGTCATTTTTAAATAGAGGTATGAATACACAAAACAAACTCAAATCAGGCGCTGATACTAAACCATAGTATAAATATGTTATCTATCACTGAGAGTTTTTTCTATGTCTCACAGCTGCAGAAACTATTATATGTTTGTGACCAGTGGCGGGCTGGGCCGGGCGGCAGGGTTTCCATGTGCCCCCCGGGCCGCTGCGTCATGCAGGCCGTGGTGCAGACTGTGTCACTGTGACACAGACTGCACCACGTGTGTAGCGCTGACCGGACGGATGTTCGGTCAGCGCTACACAGCACAAACACACAGCCACCGGAGCCGGCAGCTGTGTGTTTGCTTTAGCAGCTGATGAGAGTCAGACAGACTCTCATCGGCTGCTGCTCCCACTGCCAGAGCCGGACATCTTCCGGCTCCCGCAGTGGGTAATGGGAGTGACGCGTCACTCCCATGACGCGTCACTCCCATAATGCAAAGCGGCGGATGGAGGAGCTGATCTCTGCGGCGGGACCAGGAGCGGGTGTCAGGTAAGTGTTTTTTTTATTTTTTTATTATGTCTCTGCTGCGGGGGGGGGGACTGGGACTACTGGGAGCACTACAAGGGGGGGACTACTGGGAGCACTACAGGGGGGGGAATACTGGGGGCACTACAAGGGGGGACTCCTGGGAGCACTACAAGGGGGGGACTACTGGGAGCACTACAAGGGGGGGACTACTGGGAGCACTACAGGGGGGAATACTACTGGGGGCACTACAAGGGGGGGACTCCTGGGAGCACTACAAGGGGGGGGACTACTGGGAGCACTACAGGGGGGAATACTACTGGGGTCACTACAAGGGGGGGAATACTACTACTGGGGGCACTACAAGGGGGGGGACTACTACTGGGGGCACTGCAAGGGGAGGGGACTACTACTAGGGGCATTGCATAGGGGGGGAGGGGACTACTACTAGGGGCACTACATAGGGGGGAGGGGACTACCACTGGGGGCACTGCATCGAGGGACCACTGCTGGGGGCTCTATATAAAGGGCAATAGTGGGGGTACTGCATAGGGGGAAGACTACAACTGGGGCCACTATTTAAGGGGCACTGCATAAGGGTTACCACTACTGGGGGCACTATATAAGGGGCTTACTACTGGAGGCACAAGGGGCACTGCATAGGGGGGATCACTACTGGGGGCACTACTCGATGCCTGCATAAGGGTGTCCTCCTGTGGCACAGGGTGGCACTGCATAAGGGCACTACGACAGGGGGCTGCCTCTAATCTTTATTTTTACCTTACATTAATCCCATATGGACCCGCCTCCTCCCTAGAACACTTGAGGGGGAGGCGCCGTAGCACGCACATTCTTTCGGGCACCCTGATTTCACGCTACTCCTCTTCCAGGGCCGCCTGCATGCATTTGCCCCCCAGGCTAAAAGTTGCCAACCAGCCCCTGTTTGTGACTACACACAACCTGTATCCAAAAAAACACAGTACAACAATAAATATATATTAGTTTTTACGCTAATTATTAAAGAGGTCTGGCATGTGAATTAAACAATCGAATACTCTAGAATACTTAAATATATATAAAATTATTTATTGCACAAAATAACAATAAAAAGATTGCAACCGGTTGTTATTATATCAGTGTTTATTCCTATAAAATATCACAATAAAAATGGCATAAAACAAACCATTAAGACAAAAAGAAAAAGAAAACGAAACATCTCTTATGTCTATACTCCAGGGGTCTTTAAATTGGTCCCCTTTAATGACTATAAAGCTGGGTACACACTGACAGATACATTGGCGGATCAATTGATCGGCCAATGTATCTGCTGCCCATTGGGCAGCGTGTACCAGTGATATGTCGGTGAACGTCAGCGTTCACCGACATATCGCATTGGCTGTGCTGCACAGCCGATGGACAGATATGTCTGCAGACCGTCCGTACACACACAGCGGCAGCCGTGAGGAGGGGGGCGGGACACGCCACGCCATCCACCGGGACATGCCCCCGACACGCCCCCTTTTCGCCGGGACCTACAGTAAGACACAGATGATGGCCATTCAGTGTGTATGAATGACCATCATCTGCAGATTTATCTGTCAGGCGTGTACCCACTTTAGGGGTCTATTTACTAAGCAGTGTTAGGAGACAAGGGGCCCATTTATCAAACTGCATTTGAGGTAAATTCCCCGAAAACACCTGTTTTCGGGGGTTTACCTCAAATACTAAGTATCCCCCGAATGTATGAAGGAGGGACGGCAGCAGGTATCTCCGATACCTGCTGCGATCCCTCCATTGCCGCCGGCAGCCGCCTCCCCCATAGGTTTCTATGGGGGATGTGATGCTGCCAAATGTATCAATATCGGGAATGCGAAGCATTCCCGATATCGACCCCAGCAGCTAACGCCATCTGAAGATAGCATTAGCCGCTGTGTCCTATGGTCACTTACCCGCATTTCAGCCGGCGGAGGGATCTTCCAGATCCCTCCACCGGCAATGGGTACCGCTCATGTGCAGTCCGCGGGACTGCGCATGAGCAGCAGCCCGGAATGCACTCCGGACACATCGCAGGGACGGGCTCTTTTCGGAGCCCGTCTCCCTGCATGTGCCGGGTCATACATTTGGCCGGTATGATCGCATTTTGCAATGCGATCATGGGCGGTACTGCATGCCCTGATCGCATTGCAAAATGCGATCCTTAATAAATGGGCCCCAGAGTGAAAAGTGATAAGGTGCCAGCCAATCAGCTCCCAACTGTCATTTTTCAAACACAGCTTGTGACATGACAGTTGGGAGCTGATTGGCTGGCACCTTATCACTTTTCACTCTGTCTCCTAACGCTGCTTAGTAAATAGACCCCTATGCGTGAAAGGTCACCACAACAATTTTTTTCCTTTTGGATGTAATCGATATTGTATCCAAGTAGATCTGTAAACAACAAGTAAAGGCACACATCCACTAGCAGAACTAAAAACGACTGCACGATTACGACATCGTAATCGTGCAGTCGTTTCACAGTCTGTGATGTGCCTACACTGAACGAGCAGTCATTCAGTGTAGGCACATCAATCATCCCCTAACATGCGTCAGGTTGTTCAGCATGTTCGGCCGAGGATTGATGTTGGAAACGACCAGCGGGAACGTGCATCGCTGGTCATTTCCGACTTTAATGTGCCCGATTCATGCACGATTCATGAGCGATTGAACAATAACGATATTGTTATTGTTCAATCGCTCATAGAAATCGGCAAGTGGATGTGTGCCTTTAGTTTTTATTTTAAAGGAGCAAATTTCCAAAGTCCTGTTATTGCTGACCTGGTTAATAGGATCTCTTGGGCTAGATTCACCTTAGTGCCTTGAACCGTGTAAGATCATTAGCACAGGTACATAAAACGCTGTGCCATTTAGGTGTGTACTCAGTTTGTTATGCCACGTCCCCAGACAATGAGTGGCTATAGCATGTACAACCACGATTACTTGTCACTAGTCAGGTGGTAGAAATCTCCCCCTTACACAGAGCCATCATGCAGCATCTGTGTAGGGGCACCTCTGTGGCTAGCGGTCAGCAAAAGTGATGTCTCCAGGCAAGTTGTCCTCCACTGCAGGCACCTAGCAATAGATCCACACTTGTGAAGGAACAATAGGGGTGTCTCTGTTTGTTCCTTCACAAGTGTGGATCTATTGCTTGGTGCCCGTAGGATCTATTGCTTGGTGCCCGTAGTGGATGACACCTTTGCTGACCGCTAGCCACAGAGGAGTGCCTGCGTACCCTGCTTTAGTTATGCCACATATGTAACCCTTGCTCCAGACATTATGGTGTCTGTTACTGCTTCCTATTAGCTGCAGTTTAGCAATCCATTCCAGGAATGTATGCCCAGCTGGACAATACTGAGCTGACTTCAACTGGAATGAAAGGATAGAATTTCACATGATAACATCTTGCTTCATTTTGTGCTGCAATGCTCAAAATACACACAATATTGTTATATTGTTTACACAAACCTATAGCACTGTGTTAACTCAGCAAAAGGCAAATACACATCCAGCGGCACAGGTAATTTCACAAAGGTTCTGATGATCAGAATCTTGAAGTTACGCTTTTGCTTTGCCATTCCGTGGAATAATCATTTTGTATTGTATTTGCAAATTTGCATTTAGTGGAATTATAATCTATAAATAGAGATAGGAAAACCACAATCTGCTCAGTGGTGGAGTTTCAGATCTGTGCGGAACAAAACTTAAAAGGGCAAATTCGACACTTAAAACAGAAATCCACTAGTAAATGATTCCAAATTCTGCAGTTGAATGTCTAATCAGGGACACAGTATTTGACTTTACTCCATTATTGAAATACTGTAATTTATGTGTCAATAAATATGCACTTTAAAATGTTTATGGAACATGAATGTCATTTGGTAAAATAAACACTTTATTAAAGAGTTGCTGGTTAGAAGATTCCTGAACTATGTTTAGTAGGAAAATTAAAAACTGAAAACAGAAAACTGGGGATAGCAGTTGAGCAAATGATTATGTGGACAGGGCTTGCAAATCCTGCAGCCAATCAGATCATTACAATGTTAACAGCAGAACAATGTATTTAAGCTCCACCAACTATAATATAACTGTGTGTTTAGAAGTCTGGGAGGGGTGAAGCTAAAATAACCAATCAAAACATGGATTACAACAGTAGTAATCTAAGGTTCCTGTGCAACTGATGTGGGCAGACTGAGGTGTGAAACACTCCTCTATGTAAAACAAAGTTTAGACTTTCAACTACATATGTTTTTGTAGAATTGAACACTTGGGGGCCTATTCATCATCGAAGGCCGTATGGACAGTGACTATAGCTGCCGGGCAGGAGTACCAGACAGAACTATTGTATGACAAGATATGCAAGACTTGAATACGGACAAGACTGACAAGACTAGACTAACAAGGACAAAACAGGCAAGACTGGACTGACAAGGACAAGACAGGCAAAACTGGACTAGAGGGCTGAGGTGCAACTTGAGACAGGACTATGCAGCCTTGAGGACTGAGGTACATCTTGAGACAGGACTTGAAGACAGAGATGTGACTTGAGACCGGACTGTGCAGCCTTGAGGGCTGAGGTGCGTCTGAAACTGGATGATATGGGTTTGAGGCCCATGGTGTGACTGGAACCAGGTGATGCGTCTGGAACAATACAGCAAACAGGTGAACTTGACATGGCAGTAATATAGACTGGAAGCAGCAAGGATGAGAACACTGCTGACTGCTCTGGTGGACACAAACAGACACAGCTTAGCAGGACTGAGGTATGAAGCTGCCACAGGCAGTGACAAGGTATGATGCACGGGTGCTGCAGAACAAACAGACATGTACTGGACACTGGGGAAATGACTCCATGAACAGGACTGTGGTACAAGGCAAGATTGGCTAAGACTCAGGTTCCAATCAGAGCCATTCCCTGCAGAGTGCTTTCCTAATCACAGGCTAGTGTGCAACTGAGCTGCACACACCCAGTTGATGATTAGTGAGCACCTATGAGCTAAACACAGACAAGACAGGATTTCCAGCTACCTGCAACAGCCAGAACAAGGACAGGACATGATGCAGTATCCCAGTCGCATCTATGGCTGGGACCTGCCACCAAGATGATCCACTACCCGTGGATCCTAACACATATACAATGGAGGAGGACTCTGGTAATCTTCAAAGCTGCTCCCACCTCTTGTTCTCCCTGAGGCAGGAAACCTGTGTGAAGCAGAGACGTCTACTGATAATGTCAATGATGCTTTGAACGGGCTGTTCACATCATGGAGCAGAAGTCTGAGCACCACTGTTAGCTGCATGTGGCAGGACTGACAGCATTTAGGGGTCTAAATGATGACTGTCCTGCCAGATTTCGGTCAGCTGGCAAACTGTTCTTGTATCTCCTAGATGTTCTTTCAGCTTTCATTAAATGGTGCTGCTAGTGTCTGCAGCTCTGCTTCTGATTGTCTGGATTTTGGCATGTTCGGGACCTGTTAGTAAAGGGATTGCTGCTATTTCCTTCCTGGAAATCTGATTAATGAGTAATTTATCAAACTAGCCCTAAAATGACACCCACACTTTTTAAATACAGTAGGTCTCCTTACAGTCAACTAGCCATGAAATTAAACCATTATCACTCACATTTAATTAATATATATATTTTCTCCTCCCCAACTAAACCGATCATTAAATTATCCTGCCCATTTAATACAAAAACTCCCTAATGCATTATTAAACCAGCATATCATCAAAATACCCCACATTTAATAAAAAGATACATATATTAAATGAAAAGCCCCCACCAGCTGCTTCATAACATAAATAGCACAAACATTACATTAATAGCTCCTACGGTACAAAAATATCCCCACCAGAAGCTACATTACTTCAATACCCCCCACTATATTACATTAATATCATTCATATTCACGGTTATATGCCTCCTTCCTCACCTAATGAACCATTTCATTAAATTATTAGCCCTCACATTTAATTGTTATTATATTAGTAACAATATATTAAAACCTTACATCAACTCCACATTATATTAATTATCCTAATATTTAATAAAAATACACACTATAGGAAATTAGGGCCTAATTCAGACCCGGTCGCAAAGCTGCGTTCGCACACAGCCGTCAGCAAAGTATGCAAATCCTGCGATTGCTAGCAAGACATTAGCATGCCTACTATGTTTTGCCGTGCAATCGCGGTATGAAATTAGACGCCCACCAGCCTGACACAAGATGCCCACTTTCCCTTAGTAACATACGTCATCTCCAGGAAGTGTATTAAACAATCGGTAACATTTACTGACATTGGACCCATATGCACCAGTTGTGGTTGACCATACCCTACTGCAAGCCCTGCGAGTGCTGTTGTGTTTAATTCAGCCATGTGACATGTATGCTGACGATGCGTCTTAATTATGCACGCCCCTGAAAAGGCGTTCGCACCACCACATTCCCGTTACCATCGACCACCCCCTGTCACCACCCACAAACGGCACGTCCTGTCAATCATGCTTGCGGAGCGTCTGTGTACTGGTTACGAACGCTTCCCGATTGCATTGACTAGTTCCTGCACGCGCACTGCATCTTATACGCGTGCACAAATTGCAAACATCAGCAGGCTGCATGCGAACGCAGCCTTGCGACCAGGTCTGAATCAGGCTCTGTGGGCCTGATTCAGAGACGGACGCTCTGAAAGAGCGCTCACTCAGAATCAGGGCGTTTTTTTTTTTTTTTGGAGCGGCCTCCTGGCCGCTCGCAATAGCTGTGGGTGACCACCCACAGCTATAGCGAGTGGCCAGGTTGATGGTCGCGATGGTCAAGACCATCGCGACCTTCGGGCTTGCGATAAGACCCTTGTGGTAGAGTCTCGTGGCCGCAAGCTCCAGAGAGCTTCTGACTCTAATAGAGCCGGAAGCTCTCCAACTGACATCACTGGTGATGTCAGTGGGGCAACCCACAAATGGCAGGCATTCGCTTGGGAACGCCTCCATTTGTGAAGCCACCCCCCAGCCACACCTACCAAACAGGGCGAGCTGTCAATCACCATCGACCGCTCGCCCCCTTTGATGCGAGACCCGGAGTGACGAAGCACCCGTAGCTAGCTGGGTCTCGCGCATGCGCATGACGGAGCCGGCTTCGTCGTGCGCATGCCTAATGGGCAAACATCGACCCGGTTGCGAGCGCTCAGCGCTTTCGACCGGGTCTGAATCAGGCCCACTGTTATATTGGGGGTGGAGCACAGTGTGGCATATAGGGATAGCATTGTGGGACATATTGGGGGTACAGTGTGGCATATAGGGGTAGAGTATATTGAAGGGCACAGTGTGGCATATAGGGGGAGCACTGTGGAGCATATTGGGCAGCACCATGTGGCATATAGGGGGGGACTGTGGGGAAAGGTTGGGGCATAGTGTAGGGTGTCAATTTTATTGGAGGCCCCCACAACTTAGATGCCCTGGGGCTTCTAAAAGCCTTTTTCCGGCCCTGTTAGTCCCTTGCCCTGACTGGCTGTTCATCCTATTTGGCAACATAAACATTCAGTCCTACCTGATAGACAGGGCAGGGGACTTCTCCCAGTGACAGCAGCAGGAGATTTAATGGATAGCCATCAGGAAGGAAATCAATATTAAGACTGGCTTTGATGTATAGGCTTCCAGACTAGAGCCTCACCCTTTGCTACAAATGTCATTAACAAGCAAATATACTGTGACACAGGTTTTGTGTCCGATCCATTCATTTAAATCTGCCCCTGCTCACACCTCTAGGTACCTTTTTTGGATTATGGTGCTTGATACTCCCAAAGTAATGATAAATACTATAAAAGTATGCATTTTTACAGTCCCAACACTTTGCACTTTCTCTTCGCTATGAATATCATATTATAAGTGGCACTCAAGGCACTATGGTCAGACATGTTTATAGCTCAACAGGGGGTTGGAGCTTACACATCATTATGTGGAGGTATCGGGTGGATAAAGCTTTACACTAGGTTTTGTCCATTGGACCCAGTCCCCTAAGAAGAGGTTTGTGTCACAGGTAACTAGGTTATGTTGCCATGTTTTCTAAAGTAAGACCACAGTGGCAAGGACACTTAGCATTAATATGGCAATATGTGGTGAGGCATCACAATAGTACATGTCTAAGTGTTGCTCACCTGTCTTGTAATATCAGCCCACCTATACTCGTATCCAAACAGTCCAATTTCGATAAACAGTCAAGTACAGATCAGCAATGATCAAGCATGCAAGGTCCAAATAACAGACAATTAGTCAAGGTGCCTTAGAAGGTAATAATAACAAGCAATCCAATACTCGGCCCACAGCAGAGAATGTTAGTAGGTAAGAGTATTGCAAAGTAAGGCAGAAAATATCCCAGTTCAGTATATGGTTAATCCAATATGGGAGCAGACAGTAGTCACAAAGAAAGCCAGAAGTCGAGTCTTTATTCAGATATTCGCAGTGCAGGATTACAGTACAATCACCTAGCAATGACGAATAGATGAGGTGTCACTTTAAGTATTGGGGCCCATACATCTGCAATGTATTGACCCGATTCCCTGTTCTGCCGACAGAGGAGTCAGGGAATCAGGGAAATTCAAAATGTTGGAAATCCTCGATTTACCAGTCCTGACCAAGAAATGATCGTGATTGGCGAGTGGACAATTTTTAACATGCTTTTTCTCTCTGATCCAGCAATGGATTGCCCATCATCGATGGCCGCTGATCAGCACTTTGATCACCGATCGGCAGAGCAGGTAATCAATGCCTTAGATGTATGGCATGCAGGAGTGGATCCAATTACAGACAGGTTAGTTGGCAGTGCATGTGCAGACACTTTACACAATGCTTGGAGTTGGAGTCCTACGCAATTTTCTGGAACATTTGTGAGCCAAAATAAATGAGAAGGCTGCGATTAACAAAATGATCTTGGAAATACCTCAATTAGCAAATATTTTGTAGAACAGTTTTGGCATCTATAGATTTCTTTAATTTTTTTAAGGCAACAAGGATTTTTAAAAATATTTATGTGCACTGGTTGCAGGGGCGTATCTATAATGGGTGCAGGGTGTGTTGGGAACATGGGCCCCTGGTCATTTTCCCATCATTTGCGCATGCGCAGTACAGGGAAAATGGCCATCGCGGCCATTTTCCCGATGATCTGTGCATACACTATAGACTCTGGGCACACTCTAGTGCCCAGAGTCTATAACTCAATGTGCTGCCGGCTGCCGGGCGGAGAGGAGGGGGCCTGTGTCGGAGACTGCACGCGGGCCCCCTCCTCTCTAGAAATGCCCCTGACTGGTTGATTGTATATGAACTGAATAATACCCGTGTAAGGCTCAATGTAAATGGGTAACCCTTGTCATTCGACCCAGGACCCGTTTACAGCATGGTGATTGGATGAAATCAGAAGGTGTCTGTGACAGCTGTCACCAGGGAGGGAGAGATTACAGCCTCTCCATATGGTCCGGACCATTCCGGTTTTTACCCCATCCCCTGTTCTTACAGGGATGCTGTTATCTCTCCCTGCACATCTCCCAGATGACAACTGTGACATAAGACACCCTCCTGGAAGGACACCCCCCCTCCGGTCTGGCATTTAGAGGAGAGCTGGAGTTTCCGGTGCTAGGTGATGACATCATCTCCATCCGTGTGCAGTGTGAATGGTGCCAACTCAGGAATATATTGGGTCTGCGCAGCAGTGGGAACGGGGTAAGACCCGTGTCTGACCCAGCTTGGAACCCTGTTCCAAATCCCGGGTCAGACCCGGGACTTTGGTGGAAAAGCAGTATAAAAGCACTGGTTTACTGGAGTAGTAAATAAATCCCATTCTATTATATTACATACCTAAGCCCTTGTCTTTAGATAGCTATAGCAAGTGAAACTGCTATAAAAGGAAAGCAGGACATGACACAAGCGTCCTTGATTTTCATCTGTTAATATGGAG
Organism: Taudactylus pleione; assembly: GCA_031769625.1. Taxonomy (NCBI): domain Eukaryota; kingdom Metazoa; phylum Chordata; class Amphibia; order Anura; family Myobatrachidae; genus Taudactylus; species Taudactylus pleione. The sequence goes on along the minus strand of JAUIMM010000516.1, from coordinate 4,723,111 downwards.
AAAAGCCGCTCAGTCATTCTGTCAAGAGGTTTTATTTTCTTGTGCTAATTATGATTAACAAGGGGGATTTACATTGCTTTTGAAGGATTTATAATACTGATATTACAATTAATTTGCATTACCTTGGGGCTTAATATTAGTTTGTGGGTAGTGTTATAGTAAATCGAGGGTTTTGCATGAATTTTTGACTTTCAATTAATTTGTATTTATTTGATGTGTGCTATCCACAAGATCATTGCTTAAGTATCTGGCTTTTAGAACTTTGAATGTTAGGAGGTATGTTATTTTGAAAACTAAATTTAGGGGTCATAGGAAGAACCCGTTCAAATTCACATAATTCACAGTGTCTCCAGTCTACTGCCTGACGTAAACTCTACCTCCCACGTGCCCACTATGCAAATCTAATTATGTTTACGGGCCAAGTGCCAGCCTAATCATGGGACATGGGCATAGTGCCTACCTACAATGTCCAAGGGCCTCCCGTCAGACCCTGTGCAACTGGCCTAACACCCGAAACCCTGGTGGTCTAGGGCAGTGGTTCTCAAACTCGGTCCTCAGGACCCCACACAGTTCATGTTTTCCAGGTCACCCGGCAGGAGCACAAGTGTATTCATTACTCACTGACACATTTTAAAAGATTCACAGGTGGAGCTAATTATTTCACTTGTGATTCTGTGAGGAGACATGGAAAACATGCACTGTTTGGGGTCCTGAGGACCGAGTTTGAGAACCTGTAGTCTAAGGTGATAATGAGGAAAGAGCGTTCCACTGGGACGTAGCAGGCATAGAGGGTTACCTTCTGCGCTGGCTATTCCCTGTAAGGGTCAGTACAGCCCCTCAGCTTTCCAAAACCCAGATCCTTTCTTTCCTCTCTGTGCTGGTTTGACTGCTGGCTATTTGACTCACGCCGAACTTGACCTGAACAGCAAGAGGGTTGACAAAAGTTCTTTTGCAAATACAGTATATATATACACATACACACAGTGGCGTCACAAGGAGGGTGCAGGGGTTGCGAGCCGCCCCCTGGTGTCACCCGCCGAAGGGTGACACCAAGGTGCAGACTCCCCCTCAGTGACAGGAGCTTGGTGCTGCACTGTATAATAATTGCAATACTCGGCTCCTGACAACTGTGAGGGAGCCGGCCATCACTGCACACAGGGCAGTCCGCACCTCCGGCACCACCCCTGCCCCCCAGTAATAACGGGACCACGGGGATTCGGCTGCGTGACCACACCCCTTCAGTGTGGCCACACCCATTTTTTAGCGGGTGACACCAAGGGGAGGGACATCACTATATATATATATATATATATGAAATATTAGAGCACAAAAAGGGGGCGCCACATCGTGCATCAAATATAGACAAAAGTTTTATTACATAAAAAACAGGGACTCCGGGTCAGCGTGCGTACCAAAGTAGGTGGTCTAAAACCGCCGCAAGCATAAACAGTGATATAAATAGCAATAAGGCTGGTGACGTTCGGTATGTTCTGTATTGTGCTCCCTATTTCATCTGTATTGTGCCTCTCCCTTGTCTGTATGTACTGCGTTTCTCATTAGATCTCCCTTATTTTCCTTATTATGCTCCACACGTTTCTCCCTGTTTTTTTCTATTGTGTCACTGACAATATGTAATATTAATTGCATTAATGTGTTCTGTGCCCTACGTATCCTTCTACCGCTACTTTTGCAATATGTAACCTGTAGGCAACAATGGCTAACACCATCTTCAGATACCATAAGCTGCAGTGGCCAAACCTCAGACTGCTTTGCGTTCCGGAGCTTGGTAAATATGACAGCATCGCATCTCCCATAGAAACCTATGGAGGTTGTGGCTGCTGTAGGAAATGGAGGGACTGCAGAAGATATCGAAGAATGGTACATTTAGTGGACACTTAAAATTTGTGGTTATTCCCTGAAAACTGGTGTTTACGCGGAATATGCTGCATATATTTAAAGATAAACAGGTACCACTGTGCTGTTTCCCTTCCCTCACCCACAACTCACACTGTGCTCCCCATCCCCCTCCACATCACACACTGTATGTGCTCAGTCAGGGCAGTAACTAGACTCGTTGGTGCCCTGTGCCAGAGAAAGCATTGGTGCCCCCTCCCCCCATTTCTTAAATAGGGACATAAGATAGTGCACCTGAAAAAGGGCCATGGCCTCATGGGGAAGGGTCAGGGAAGAGATAGGGGAAACCAGGAGATACTGGGGATAAAAGAAGAGGAAGCTACAAGTGGGAATGATAATAAACAGGAAAACTGACAGGCCCAAACAGCACCCCCTGCCCTGCGGTGCTCTATGCCATGGCACTGGTCGCGCTACCCTAGTTACGGCCCTGCGCTCAGTGCTCCCCTCAATCCCTTCCTCCCTCTTCCAAGTACTTCCCTTCTTTCTTTGCATCCCTCACCTCATCAACCATCATCCAACATTTAGTACTCCATGACCCCATCGCCCCTCCTGTAACTTACATATGTAGCACCCTGGTCCACCTGGTGCTCCATGACCAGGAGATTGCTGGAGCTAACTTGATATGGGCACACCCAAAATGGCTGTTTTGGTTTTTGCAAGAGGTTATTTAAGTCCCTGTTTGAAGGCTTCAGGCCTCTTTCCTGCAGAGCTTTTGTCCAGGAAGGTGACGTCGTTGACATTTTATTGTATTTTGTCTAAATTTTTCTCCCTATTTTCCCATCTGCCCTTGCTTGTATCTACTGCTTTCATTTCAACCTTCTTTCCATCCTCCTATTACCCGGCTTTTCTTTTCTCCCTTCATCCTTTTTCACCCCTTTCTGATCTACACGTTTGTTCCCCTTCCCAATCATGCCCCACCCCCGCCAAAATGTTGTCGTCCCCCGCCCACTACCTTCAGGGTTGCTGCTATTTCCTATGTGGCTAAAGGACCTCTGTGACGTATCCACCACGTGACCACTGCAGGAGGCTGGACCACTCCTGTGTTACCATCCACTAGGGCAGTGGTTCTCAAACTCGGTCCTCAGGACCCCACACAGGTCACGTTTTCCAGGTCACCCAGCAGGTGCACAGGTGTAATCATTACTCACTGACACATTTTAATAGATCCACAGGTGGTTATAATTATTTCACTTTTAATTCTGTGAAGAGACCTGGAAAACATGCACTGTGTGGGGTCCTGAGGACCGAGTTTGAGAACCTGTGCACTAGGGCATAGAGGGGGAATAAATATTTGTGGTGAGCGCAGCGAGCCACCGTGCCCGAAGCGTAGCGAGCCCGCGAGGCGACACTTTTGGTCCCCCGTTACCATCCCCATCAGCGCTGTATAGTCTAGACCTAACCCTACCTTCAAGCCACTTCTTCCGCGCTTGTGGAGCCGGCATTGGCTCCTGCGACCAATCCCAACACTGCTCCTCCAAGCTGTGGCTCTCCGATGGCGGGTGGCGTGGGTCGCGGTGGCTGCGATGTTACCAGATGCGACCCTCTCACGGCTGCTCACCAAAGCTGGACCCGCCATGCTCCCGGCGGGCCCTGGTTAATGCCATTATGAGCGCTGGGCTCTTCCCTCCTGTCGGGCAAGTGGGCAATGTTAGTGGCCCTGCCTCCGTTAGTAGAGGAAGCAGGCGCCATGTTGTAAATTCACAGGGGGCGGAGCCAGTTCCCCCTGTGCCGTCCCTCACCAATTCAATGCCTAGGGTTGCAGCTGCTGCTCAGGCTGCTTCCCAGGGCGCATTAACCCTTCCATAAGCGGTGGATGCTAATGCTCCCCTGGCCCCTGACATTGGGTTATTAACCCTGCCTTTGCCTGTGGCTGCTGCTGCTCCACAGGCTTTTGGTACCAGCTTGCTTCGAGTAGCTCCCTCCCCTGCACTTGCTGTGTCCCCAGCAATGGACCCTACTGCTATAATGGGCTTTATTACCAACATGGCTACTGTATTTGCCCCTGTGTTGGCAGCCATGGTTCCTTACGCCACACAGTCCGCAGCACCACCTCCTGTTGCTCCTCTCACTGCTGGTAAGCGTTTGCCTCTGGGAGCAGTTTGCCTGCGTCTGGGGTCTGACCTGTTGATGCTTCATGGGGGACCACATCAGCAGGCATCGTGCCCGGTGGCCCGTCTGCTGGCTTCATGACGGCGACGCCATCCACCACGGGGGGTTCACATCCCGCCTCAACACAAGAAAGGTCCTTTTCCTTATATTTAAGATTCAGATGATCCTTCAAGGGTGGCTGGTGAAGAGGTGGCCGCAGGAGGGTCGATGTCCATTTTCTCCGACAATCTTACAGCTGAGGTTGCAGGCAGGGCTGTCTTAACAGCAGTGTGGGCCCTGGGCAAAGCAATGCCCTGGGGCCCCTACCCAGCCATTCACGGGAAAAAAATGTAAATGGTCAAAAAAATTAAACATTTAGATTTAGTAGTACTTTCAACAAAATCAATCAGACATTTGATTAAAAAAATAGAAAGGTTTGGCTGACCCTGGCGCTCGCTATGTATATGGTGTCTGGGTAATTGATAGGCTGCAGCTGCCCCCCCCCAAAAAAGTTGCGCAATCTTTCCAAAATTACTTCTATATAAAACATAGATGCTGGAGAGCTGGTGGTTGCTCCTGGTAACCAGAGGAATGGATTTGGAACTGAGAAGCCATCCCTTGCAGTCAAATCAAATACCTGCAACTTTTTTGTCCCCACGAGTAAATAAATATCCCACAGCAGCACTGGAGATAGGCCGCTGTGTATGAACAGTTGTGTCTCTCACAGTGTCCCGGGACTTATTGCTCAGTCGCAGCACAGCCCTTACCTTTGCGGTGCGGGTGGGTGCGTGCGCCTGTGGCCGGGTCGGGAGTCCAAGTTGGGACAGAGGCAGTGGCAGAGGAGTCTCCACTGAGGAGGCAGAGACCGGGATGGGTCCTGCGGGTCCAGGAGTTCTACGCAGCAGCATCTGGGCGCCACACAGCAGCAGCTCTCAAGGCAAGGCAACGCCCAAACTGCCTGGCCTGGGCGGAGCTGCTGCTGCTCAACTAGTCAGCAGTCATCTCTCACACTCAGAGAGACTCTGTCTGACTGGCCTGAAGCTGGTGGAGGAAGTGGAAGGACAGAAGCGAGTACTCGTCACCTGGTCACGGCTGCAGGGGGGCGGGTTGGCGGGACCCTAGAAACTTCGGGCCCTTGGGCAACTGCCCAACAAGCCCAATGGAAGAGACGGCTCTGGTTGCAGGTGGGTATTTATCGGACTCTCATTCAGACTCTCATTCCAGTTTTAGTGAGGTTAGTTCCTCCATATCTGGGTTGAGGTTTGCTGCGCCAACACTGCAGTGCTGCGAGGGCTCCATCCTAGTATTAGGGACAACATACGTTAGGGTCGGTACGTAGATGTGTTCGCACTCACTGATAAAATGAGAAAGGATTTGCGGGCCGCGAAGCGCAAGAGGGGTGTAGGCCTGGAGGCCTTCCAGTCCTATTCCACTTTGAAGACGGGGATATCTGTTTTCTCTGCATGCTATTTGGAGACTCGCCCTGCTGAGCACATGAATATGATCAGATACTTTCACCTCGTACACAGTATGTATAGGTCAGGGGGCGGCCTGGCGTGTTCACGATAAAGAATTTAGTCGTAAGCAGGACAGGCTTCCAAATATTGATTTTGGGTGCAAGGATGTGGAGGTGTGGCTCGATGTCACTCAGGGTTCGTGCTTGCCCCCTTTTGCTGCTAACCAGCGGCACAAATTAGGCTCCGGGCGATCTGCCCCCTCGGCCAGCAGCAAGGGTAAATGCTCTGCATTCAATTCTACTCAGTGTCCTTTTGGGCAGCGGTGTCATTTTCGACACCTCTGCATCAAATGTGGAGAAGGCCACCCCGCATCTGGCTGCTCGAAACCCGGTGCGCCGACTGCATCCAAGAAAACAGCTGGACCCAGACCTGCTAGCCAAAGCTTTTTCCCCAGTTAATTCGGATGCTATGGCCAAGTGGTTAGCATGGTACCCCAACAAAGTTGATGCACAATTTTTGAGCGATGGTTTTAAGTTCGGTTTCCATTTGCCAGTTGTATCGGTTGTGCCTGTTGGTTCTCCAAGGAACCTCCGGTCTGCAAGAGAGCTGCCACTCATCGTTAGGGACAAAGGACCTCATTCAGAGTCGGTCAAAGCGGCCGCACGGTCGTACGCCACCGATGTTCGCTATACTGCGCATGCGTAAAGTTTGCAATGCGTGTGCGCAAAGTAGCCGCTACGATCAGAAATTTCTCTCTCATTAAACACAGCCAGGTCGGTTGTTTGAGTGACAGATTGAGGCGTTTGTGGGAGGTAACAGGGGAAGGTGCTTGAAAACGGGGGAGTGGAGATCCGAACGCAGGCGTGCCTAATTATGCGAACGGCGTTTTATGGGAGTGCATAATTAACAAAGTAGCGTCATGGCACATATGACATGGGAGTTTTTTACACTGACATAATCGTAGAGCTTAAGAGAGGGTATGGTCAACCTTAAGCTCTACGACCAGTTCCGATGGTCTCGATTAGGGGGCATATTTTTTTTAATTCCGGCCGCTTCCTCCCCTTGGTCGGCCAGCTACCGATCCGAACTTAGGGACGCAACTTGCGAGGGAATCATTTGCATATCCGGCCCCTTTTCCTGTACGACCGTGCGGCCGCTTCGACCGACTCTGAATGAGGTCCAATGTCCTTAAGGAGCTGCATTTGGGCCGCATGATTGGACCCTTCCCTGTTCCGCCTCTAGCAGATATAGTGCTGTCCCCGATTGGTGTTATTCCTAAGAAAGCTCCTGGGTCTTTTTGGCTCATTCAGCATCTATCTTAGCCATCCGGGAGATCAGTTAATGACGCCATCCGGCAAGAACTTTGCTCGGTGTCTTATCAATCTTTTGAGCAGGTGCTGGAGCTGGTCCAGGCTCACAGTCTTGGTGCTTTGATGGGTTAGGTAGAGGTTGAGTCGGCTTTTCACTTGCTTCGCTTCATTCTGACTCGTTTAGGTACATGGGTTTTCACTTGGATGACGGATACTACATAGACAAGTGTTTGCCTATGAGGTGTTCCATGTCATGCGCCTATTTTGAAATGTTCAGCTCTTTTCTGCATTGGTTTGTGGAAGCTGGGACCGGGGGACACGGTATCGCACATTATCTAGATGACTTTTTGTGCATCGGTCCTCTTGATTCCCCTCGTTGCGGTTACTTGTTGGATTCCGTTCAGGCACTTTTTCCCTTTTTCGGGGTTCTGATTGCCAGTGATAAAACCTTAGGCCCTGTGACTCGACTGTCCTACTTGGGTATCGAAATCGATACCTTAGACGGATGCTGCCGCCTGCCAGCTGACAAGATCCCAAACCTGAAGGATGCCATTCAGGTTTGCTTGGTTGCTGGGTAGGTAACGCTGCGCCAGGCTCAATCTCTTTTGGGCTTGCTGAACTGCACCTGCCACGTTATCTCCATGGGTAGGGTTTTCTCCCGTAAACTCGAGAGGGCCACTGCAGGAGTTCGTAGAGCACACCATTTTATTCGGCTGTCTGCAAAAATCAAACGGGACCTCTCTATTTGGCTCTCTTTTCTGGCTGAATTTAATGGTGTTCTCTTATGGCTGCCTCCAGCAATATTTTTCACTGACCAATTTAAATGCTGTTTTCTGTGCTTGCCTAAAACTAAAACTTTATTTTATTTAGTTTTGAACTTAATTTAACTTCCTTTAGGGCTCTTTAAAATATATATAGACAAGAACGAACACCCAATATTAATGTTCTAACTACTTTCTCTCCCGTCCTCCATTATAGGTGTGATATTCAATGTTAAGGATGTGTTGATTCTGGGTCATTCTTTTGTATTTTGGGTGGCCCGCTCTGCTGCGGCCAGGGAGTGGCCGCAATGTCCTTTCTCAGCTAAGATTCGTTGGCTAGGTTTTAGAGGTCCTTAAACCCAGGTTGTTAGCGGCTGCCGGCAGTTTGGTGTCCCCGAAGTGCTAGCACTCCATCTAGGTGGGAATGACCTTGGTTCTAGGATAGTTCTTGACTTGCGCCTTCACATCGTCCCAGACCTTGAACTCATAATGTGTTCTTGGCCGTCCTGTACCATACTGTGGTCTTGCATTATTCCTAGGCAGCAGTGGCACGGTGTCCATTGTCGGAGAGCTTTAGACGAGACTAGAAAGAAGATTAATGCTGCTGCAGCTAAATTTGTGCTGGCTCATGGTGGTTTTGTTGTGAAGTATCCTTTGATCCGCTTCCATGATAAGCATCTCTATAGGCCTGATGGGGAGCATTTGACGGAGGAGGGTTTGGTCATGTTTGTAGACAGCTTATTTGCTAGCATAGGTCAGGTGGTTTCGTTTTGTATGGTGGCAGGCTGCGTTTCTTTTAGGCAGAAACTAGCATTAGCGTGAAAGTACGGTTTATCATCAGCCCAGGTGCAGTTGGTGCATTGGGTGCACTCACCTTCTAATAACTGTGGAGAAGTACTGTACCACCTTTATGCAGGGGCAGTATGGCCATCTACGGATGGTATAGTGATAGTAGGTTTGCGCATTGTACGTTAGTGTTAGGTTTTCGCATCCACTGGGCATATACCGCCTGCAATGCAGTGTTTGGTTGTTTCGTTTGCATTGTTGGGCTGCTCTGTGTAGGGGCCATCCTTTCTAGCCACCATACAATAATTTAAATACAATAATTTAAATAAAATAAAGTTTCTTTAAATAAATAAATAGCTGACCTTTTTAAATTCCATTTCTGTCTCTGTGTGTTTATTTTTAGATATTGGTTATGTATGATGATCACACACACACGCCACACCTCAGCCATTACTAGGTTTATCAGTTTTATTGTGTAAACGATACTAATATTATAAGATCATTGTGTCTGTCTGTTTGTTCCAAGTTATTGCAAAAACTTTTCATGAAAACTGCCTCATTATTGTAGTGGAAACTCCTAGAAATAACCTGCACTTTGTTTCATCTTGATCCATCAAGTTAAAGCTGAGCAATAACAAAAAACAAAATATATTGACATCATCAATGCAAGAGATAGGTGTGGCTCCATGCAGGCGGCGGTGCTTTGGGCCAGCGTTCACTTGAATAGGATAGGCTACATAGCAGTCTGTGCACAGGGCACACAGTGACATTGGTTTGAGTGGTGGGTGAATAGGATAGGCTACATAGCAGTCTGTGCACAGGGCACACAGTGACATTGGTTTGAGTGGTGGGTGAATAGGATAGGCTACATAGCAGTCTGTGCACAGGGCACACAGTGACATTGGTGTAGGGGTGTGTACCGGCCACTTTTCGTGTTTTGGATCTGGATCTTTCTTCGTGTTTTGGATCTGGATTGGTTTTGCCAAAACCACCCTTCCGTGTTTTGGGTTTTGGGTTTTGGGTTTTGGATCTGTATTTTTAAAAAAAAAAAAAAAGCATAAAAACAGCTAAAATCACAGAATTTGTGGGTTTTTATGCTCCTATTCAATTATTAACCTCAATAACCTTCATTTCCACTCATTTCCAGTCTATTCTGAACACCTCACAATATTGTTTTTATGGGAGTGCATAATTAACAAAGTTGCGTCATGGCACATGTGACATGGGAGGTTTTTACACTGACATGATCGTAGAGCTTAAGAGAGGGTATGGTCAACCTTAAGCTCTACGACCAGCACCGAGGTAGCTGGATGACTATGCTAAGCGACACGAGTGGGCGGCACAAACACATGGCCCATCTAGGAGTGACACTGCAGTGGCAGACAGGATGGCAGTTTGAAAAACTAGGCCCCAAACAGTACATACTGCAAAGAAAAGAAAGAGGTGCAAGATGGAATTGTCCTTGGGCCCTCTCACCCACCCTTATGTTGTATAAATAGGACATGCACACTTTAACACACCAATCATTTCAGCGCCAGGGTCTGCCACATGACTGTGGCTGAAATGATTGGTTCGTTTGGGCCCCCACAAAACAAGCTAGCAATTAATGTGTCCCTGCACAAACTGGCTCTACGGAGGCAAGATGTCGTCCTCATCCTCCTCATCCACCGATTCCTTGGATAAAACAGGAAAAAGGGATTTAGGTGTCCCTGGACTGCTTACGGTCTTAGCCAAAGTTTCTGAACTTGACAGTAACTTTTTATGAACGCGCTGCAGGTTCCGTATAAGGGAGGATGTTCCTAGGTGGTTAACGTCCCTACCCCTACTTATTTCACCTTTACATATGGTACATATGGCAAGACAGTTGTTGTCCGGATTTGGATAGAAATATTGCCAGACCAAAGAGGTGGAATGTTTGGTCTTCTGCCCAGGCATGACCGTGATGGGCTTTTTCATCCCACGGACAACAACTGTCTCCCCCGGAGCCTGATTTAAACAAACCACATCACCATCAGAATCCTCCTCGCCAACTTCCTCCTCAGCGCCAGCTACACCAGTATCCTCATCCTGTTGTACTTCAACAGTGACATCTTCAATTTGCATATCAGCAAGTGGACTGTGCGTGCTCCTTTCAGCACTTGCAGAGGGCGTGCAAATGGTGGAAAGAGCCACCTCTTCCCGTCCAGTGCTGGGAAGGTCAGGCATCGCAACCGCCACCACACTTGGACTCTCCTTGGGGATTTGTGATATCTTCTTAGAACGCACAGTTCTTCGCTGTGCTTTTGCCAGCTTAACTCGTTTGATTTTTTTAGCGGGAGGAGGGCTTCCATCGTCATGTGAAGCTGAACCACTTGTCATGAACATAGGGAAAGACCTTAGCCGTTCCTTGCCACTCCGTGTCATAAATGGCATATTGGCAAGTTTACGTTTCTCTTCAGATGATTTAAATGTTTTTTTTAAGGTCATTTTCCTGAACTTTGTCATTTGGGATTGTATGTGCCCTCTACTATGACATTGGGCATCGGCCTTGGCAGACGACGTTGATGGCATGTTATCGTCTATGTCATGACTAGTGGCAGCAGCTTCAGCACTAGGAGGAAGTGGTTCTTGATCTTTCCCTATTTTATTTTTTCGGAGAAAGTTTGGTCCTCCATTTATGTTATATTGATATATATGTGCGGCTAAGGCGCACACAAACACAGAAAATAATTATTTATTTTTGTTGGAGACTAGTGCACTTTAGGGGATACACCACCCTTTAAGAAATGAGCCAGCCGGGACACAGGTGCACGCTTGGCACTACTTTGTTGATTCACGTGCGGCTACTACGCACACAATTCACAAACACAAAAAAATATATTTTATAATTTTGTTTGGAGTGCCCTTTGGGGGTTACAGCACCCTTTAACGGAAAAGCCAGCTGGCCTTTTACTTATGGGACACAGGCGCACGCTTGGCGCTGCTCCTTTGTTGATGCATGTGCAGCCGCAGTGCACACCATTCACAAACACAGAAAAATATATTTTTTTATTTTGTTTGGAGTGCCCTTTGGGGGTTACAGCACCCTTTAGCGGTCAATCCAGCTGGCCCTTTATTTATGGGACACAGGCGCACGCTTGGCACTACTTTGTTGATGCACGTGCGGCTACTGCGCACACAATTCACAAACACAAAAAAATATATTTTTTTATTTTGTTTGGAGTGCCCTTTGGGGGTTACAGCACCCTTTAACGGACAAGCCAGACGGCCTTTTACTTATGGGACACAGGCGCACGCTTGGCGCTGCTCCTTTGTTGAGTGGCGGTGAATAGGATAGGCTACATAGCAGTCTGTGCACAGGGCACACAGTGACATTGGTGTGAGTGGGGGGTGAATAGGATAGGCTACATAGCAGTCTGTGCACAGGGCACACAGTGACATTGGTGTGAGTGGTGGATGAATAGGATAGGCTACATAGCAGTCTGTGCACAGGGCACACAGTGACATTGGTGTGAGTGGTGGGTGAATAGGATAGGCTACATGGCAGTCTATGCACAGGGCACACAGTGACATTGGTGTGAGTGGTGGATGAATAGGATAGGCTACATAGCAGTCTGTGCACAGGGCACACAGTGACATTGGTGTGAGTGGTGGGAGAATAAGATAGGCTACATAGCAGTCTGTGCACAGGGCACACAGTGACATTGGTGTGAGTGGTGGGTGGATAGGATAGGCTACATAGCAGTCTGTGCACAGGGCACACAGTTACATTGGTGTGAGTGGTGGGTGAATAGGATAGGCTACATGGCAGTCTATGCACAGGGCACACAGTGACATTGGTGTGAGTGGTGGGTGAAGGCGCTGCTGCCAACAGTCTGTATAGTGTCGCTGGTCATGTGGGCCATGACAGGGCTCCTATGCACAGCAATACAAGTAGAACACCGAAAATAAAAAAAGATGTTGGCAGAAGCGATTTCATTGTGAGCGAAGTCGCGGGCAACAGCTAGTGTTTAAATAATAACATAAGCACTGCTTCATCTCTATCCTCTGCACATAAGCACTACAGGTACGTCCTTGGCCACGTCTTGCTAGCCGGTAGAGCAGCCATTATCAAGATTGAAAAAGCATCCTCTTTTCCCACTTTGGGCCGTATTCAATTAGCCGGCGAAAACCCGTTTTCAGTGATAATTTATTGCCGATGACGTCATTTTTGCCAGTTTCACTTATCTATTATATTCAATTACAAAGAATTTTTCGCAGGAGCGAAAAGTCTTTGTTAAAAAACGGGCATAATTTCACCATGTAATACATGGCAAAAAAAAGTGCAGAATTGGGGTTTAGGGGTGCAGGCTTAAAAAAATATCCCGCAGCCCTGGGAGTGTCCCCTAAAAGGAATCTGTGTCAAAAATGTTAAAATAAATCCTCAGGACACCCCAAAAAATGTGCTTTAATTTTGGGGGTGAAAAAAAATATATTGGGGAACAAAGTTTTAAACTAGCTAAATTGATTCAGGGGGGGTTCCCAAGTATGCGGCAGGTGTTTTCTAGAATGCGGGTAGTAGCGGCAGGTGCATTTTTGAAGAGTTTTTTTTTATTATTTTAGGGAATTAAAAATATGCTTGCATCCATTTTCATGTACCCCAAATTTGATGGGCATAGTTTTTAAAACAGAAAAAAAAAAGAAAAATGCTCTTCTTCACCGGTGCATTTATATTTAAAAACCTAACTTACCTTCCGCAGGCCAAAACGGGGGTACCCATAGTGATCCCCCATGTGAGACCATCTTTAGGGGGGTGCCAGGATGATTTCCCGAAAATTGTCAGGACTTTTTGATACTTACCTTTCCGCTGGGTCCCTTTTTAGCTGATTCCTAATTGAATGCAGGGAGAAGCGGGCACGCGCTCGATATTTTATCCCTGCAAAAAACGTCGAAAAGGGCAAAAAGTCCGACCTCTGACTTTTCGCCCCATATTGAATACGGGCCTTTAGCTGAAATCAGTGGTTTTTAAACTTGGTCCTCAGGACCAGGGGCGGATTGGGCATTACATTTTGCGGGGAAAATCCCGGTGGGCCGATTGGTTGTGGGGCCGCTTGTTATTTGAGACCCCGCCCCCGATTCGCATCACTCAGCCGGCTCCTGTGTGTTTTACACAAGGAGCCCGGCTGCCTATCAGTACTGCCTGGCCGTGCGCCTGAGCCTCTCTAGTGAGTAGAGAGGCCAGCGGCCAGCAGCCTATGAAAGCCCCACAAAGTGTATAGTCAGCGTCAACATGGAGGAGTGAGGTGAAGTGGCGCGGGACCGCGGATGACAGCGTGGCTGTGGTGAGGGTAAGTTGCGGCGGGGATGGGGGGCCGGTCAGAGCAGTCTGTCAGCCTGATCACATCCTCTCCACTCTCCCCTCCCCAGGCTGTGAAGTGTCATGTTTAAGTTTCATTTCACAGCCTGGAGAGGAGACAATCGGGTTTGGCTGCAGTCTAGGGGGTGATAATCTGTCTGTGGAGGAGGGGGGGTCTGATATACTAGGGGTGGAGATGATGATCTGTCTGTGGGGAAGGGGGGGTCTGCTATATTAGGGGCGGGGGAGATGATGATCTGTCTGGGGGAGGGGGATCTGCTATACTAAGGGCTGGCGAGATGATCTGTCTGGGGACGGGGGTCTGCTAACTTAGGGGTGGGGGAGATGATCTGTCTGGGGGAGTGGGAGTCTGCTATACTAAGGGCGGGGGAGATGATGATCTGTCTGGGGATGGGGGTCTGCTACACTAGGGGTTGGGGAGATGATCTGTCTGGGGGAGGGGGGGTCTGCTATACTAAGGGCGGGGGAAATGATGATCTGTCTGTGGAGACGAGGGGGTTTGATCTGTCTGTGGGGAGGGAGGGTATTCTGTGCTAAGGGCAGATGATCCATGTGTGAGAAAGAAGGGCTATTCTGTGCTAGGGCAGGAGGATGCCACTGAGTAGATGCAGGATGATGGCGCTCGGGAGGCACAGGAGGATGGCACTGTGGATGGATGGTGCCGTAGTGAATTGGGGGTGGCACTGGAGAGGCGCAGGGTGATAGCGCTGAATAAACACACGAGAGGGTATAGGTTGGAGACACACCAAGGCGGTGGTGCTGGAGACACACATATAGGACGGTAGGAACGTTGATACTATTAGAAGAAAACACTGGGGCACAGTAATCTTCAGTAAGATAACAATTCTAATGGAACCATATTCTGATGTAAATGGAACCAAAGGAGCAAATATATTTTATTAATATAAAATTGTTTGTTATGGGAAAACCACATTTATTATCTGGTTGAACCTCTGTTGCATGATAATAACATTGGTTTTATTGGGACACATACAGACGGCTTCCAGACCATGGGATCTCATGCATGAATAGCAAATACCAACTCAAGACACTGCCTGTCCAGGAAGGATCAATTTCTTTAGAGATTCCCCGTTGCAGAGAAATCATATAGGTAAGAAAATACTCATTCATATGCTTGATGTTCTTAGTCACTGGAGAGAGGGACTGTGGGCATACCCATCAGCTCCTGGAGCGGTAGGCATGCCCCCAGTATGACTATGACTGAAACAGGGGGAGTGGCTTGCGGGCATTGTGTTTCGCATTAGACCACACCCACTTTTTCGGCGCGCACACCGAGGGCTACTTTCACAGATTTTTCCAGGGCCACTTTCAATTCCCAATCCGCCCCTGCTCAGGACCCAACACAGGTCACATTTTCCAGGTCTCCTGGCAGGTGCACAGGTGTATTCATTACTCGCTGACACATTTTAAAAAATTTACAGGTGGAGCTACTTATTTCAATTGTGATTCTGTGAGGAGACCTGGAAAACATGCAATGTTTGGGGTCCTGAGGACCAAGTTTGAGAACCTGGGGCAAAAACTATTCCTAAAGTACAATTCCACTTTGAGATGAAAACATTAGGGATGCCCTATTCCACATCATTCCCTATTCTTTGGCATCATCCTCATGGCATGAATATACTCCTGATACAGCGGGTGCTCCTTTGCACCCTTCTGCTGTGCCCCTCCGCAACATTTTGACTTGAATGAAAATTGATCCCTACATTGATCAGCTTGATGCCTCCTTTGTGGTCACTGTTCTCCATGCTGCTGGCCTATATGCACCTTTTTCTTATTTTATATTATGTTCATGGTGTCGGTTGTACACTTCTTCAACTTGCTGTGTCTTTCATTTGTTTTATTGCCCACTTCTCTCCTCTACTGTATTTTTACTGCACCCCATATACCTTGTCTAAAATATCAATAAAAATCTATTGAATAATAACAAAATAAATAGAATAAAAACATAAACAAGTATATGTATCATAATTATGAATATGAGACATAAACATTTTTGTCGGTGTTATGTATAGGATAAGTAAATAGTGGTATGGATGGATCAAAGGAAAGGAGACCCAAAACAGTGTCTTGCCTAAAAGGCCTAACCGGCTATACACATAAGCATGTATTAACTAAGAAATAACTTTGTTTGCTAAAGATTAACAGATTCAAAATTGTCCACTAGATGGAGCACAATTACATGAAGATGTTTACAGGATGTTTACTCATTTTTTAAATGGTTCCAGATGAGGTTGAATAGGTTACAAGTAGGGGTGAGTGGGTTCGGATTTCCGAAATCCGAACACCCCCGAGCTCCCCCCCCCCCCGATCCCCCCCGATCCGAGACAGGCTCGACCATTCCCGCCTGACTCGGATCTGAGATCGAGTCAAAACGTCATCTCGCGGGTTTTGGATTCTATATAAGGTACCCGCGTCGGCGCCATTTTCTCACTCGGCTGTGGACAGTGAAGAGGGAGGGTGGGAGTTAGGGCTGGCTGGGCTTTGTAGTGTAGTGTAGTGCAGTCAGTGGCGTAACTAGGGCAGGGCGAGTGGGGTGCGTGTCCTGGGCCCGGGGGGGGCACCGCCGGCCATGGTACTGGCCTGCCCGCCCTAGTTAGCCAGTGTAGCGGCGACCGCAATGAGTGCGGTCAGTCCTACACATTTACACAGGACCGGCACTAGGCTTCCAGCGCCGGTCCTGTGCTGCACAGCTGAGCCCGTTCCCTCCCCCTGAGTGCTTGCCCAATAGCGCTAGGAGGCGGGCTCAGGCTGTGCATAACACACGCATCGCCGCCAGCGCTGGCGGTGATGCGTGTGTTAAACAGCAGCCAATGAGAGTCAGATAGACTCTCATTGACTGCTGCAGCACCCACTGCAAGAGCCGGGCTTCCGTCCAGCTCCTGCAGTGGGTAATGGGACAGACGTCATGACATCATGACGTCTGTCCCATAATGCTGAGCGCGCCAGCCCGGGAGGACTGGCGGGTGGTCGGCGGCGGGAGCGTTGTCACGGACCTGGGCAGCAGCAGCGTGGATTCAGGTAAGTCTATTTTTATATATACATTTTTTAAACCTATCTGCACTACTGGGGGCACAACGGGGAAGGGGGGTGGCTACTACTGGCAGGACCTCTACTGGGGGTGGGGGCACAATGGGGGAGGGGTGGTACTACTGGGGGCACCATTATTGGGAGGACCTCTACTGGGGGGGGGCTACTACTGGGGGCACTTAATCGGGAGGGAGAACCTCTACTGGGGACTACTACTTGGGGGGGGGAACTACCACTGGGGGCATTATAAAAGGGGCCTACTACTAGAGGCACTGCACTGGGGGGACCACTACTGGGGGCAATAATAGGAAGGGCCACTGCATGGGGCACTGGATAGGGGGGATCACTACTGGGTGCCTGCATAAGGGGTCCACTACTGGGAAAACTGCATGGGGGGGACTACTGCTGGGGGCACTGTATAAAGGGCACTGCATAGGGGGGGAACTACTACTGGGGGCACTATATAAAGGGCACTGCATAAGGGGATACCGCTACTGGGCACACTGCATTGTGGGGACTGCTACTGGGGGCACTGCATAAGGGGGAACACTACATGGGGAACTGCATTTGGGGGGCCACTACTGGGGGTACTGAGTAAGGGGAACTAATTGGGGGCTGTATAAGGGGGAACACTACTGGGGATACTGTATAAGGGGCACTACTATGGGCCTGCATAAGAGGGACCACAACTGCATACTGGGGGTACTGTATAAGGGGTACTACTGGGGTTAAGGTGCATATGGATAGGAATGTTCAGTGTGAAAATAAAGGGGTGTGTCATGTTGACATGCCCCATTTTTAAGTGACCACGCTCATTTTTTTTTGCCGCGCGCGCACATCGGGGGGGGGGGGGCTCCCTTTTCAAATTTGCCCTGGGCTCCAAATACCCTAGTTACGCCACTGAGTGCAGTGTAGTGTTGTGCTGTGCTGCTGTTGTCCATAGGGGCTGTGTCCACTCCTTCAAAGTCCATAGGGGCTGGTTGTGTTGTGCTGTGCTGCTGTTGTCCATAGGGGTTGTGTCCACTCCTCCAAAGTCCATAGGGGCTGGCTGTGTTGTGCTGTGCTGCTGTTGTCCATAGGGGCTGTGTCCACTCCTCCAAAGTCCATACGGGCTGGCTGGGCTGTGTTGTGCACTCAGTTGTCCATAGGGGCTGTGTCCACTCCAAAGTCCTGTGCAGTGTCCCAGTCCTAAAGGGGTGCTGTAGTGTTGTCCAGGGGGTGCTCTGTCCATCAGGGGTGCTCCCCCCAAGTGCAAAAAAAAATAAATATTTTTTCTGTGTTTGTGAATTGTGTGCGCAGTAGCCGCACGTGCATCAACAAAGTAGTGCCAAGCATGCGCCTGTGTCATAAGTAAAGGGCCGGCTGGCTCATCCGTCAAAGGGTGCTGTAACCCCCAAAGTGCACTCCAAAAAATATTTTTTTTCTGTGTTTGTGAATTGTGTGCACTGTACGTGCATCCTCAAAGCAGCAGCGCCAAGCGTGCGTCTGTCTGTTAAAGGGTGGTGTAACCCCCAAAGTGTGCTCCAACAAAAATAAAATAATCTTTTTTTCTGTGTTTGTGTGTGAAATGTATGCACAGTAGCCGCACCTGCATCCTAAAAGCAGCAGCGTCAAGCATGCGTCTGTCTGTTAAAGGGTGGTGTAACCCTCAAAGTGCGCTCCACAAAAAATAAAAAATGATTATTTTTTCCTGTCTTTGTGAATTGTGTGCACTGTACCTGCACATGCATCAAGAAAGGAGCAGCGCCAAGCGTGCGCCTGTGTCCCATAAGTAAAGAGCCGGCTGGCTCATTTCTTAAAGGGTGGTGTATCCCCTAAAGTGCACTAGTCTCCAACAAAAATAAATAATTATTTTCTGTGTTTGTGTGCGCCTTAGCCGCACATATATATCAATATAACATAAATGGAGGACCAAACTTTCTCCGATAAAAATAAAATAGGGAAAGATCAAGAACCACTTCCTCCTAGTGCTGAAGCTGCTGCCACTAGTCATGACATAGACGATAACATGCCATCAACGTCGTCTGCCAAGGCCGATGCCCAATGTCATCGTAGAGGGCATATACAATCCCAAATGACAAAGTTCAGGAAAATGACCTTAAAAAAAACATTTAAATCATCTGTGGAGAAACGTAAACTTGCAAATATGCCATTTATGACACGGAGTGGCAAGGAACGGCTAAGGTCTTTCCCTATGTTCCTGACTAGTGGTTCAGCTTCACATGACGATGGAAGCCCTCCTCCCGCTAAAAAAATCAAACGAGTTAAGCTGGCAAAAGCACAGCGAAGAACTGTGCGTTCTAAGAAGATATCACAAATCCCCAAGGAGAGTCCAAGTGTGGTGGCGGTTGCGATGCCTGACCTTCCCAGCACTGGACGGGAAGAGGTGGCTCTTTCCACCATTTGCACGCCCTCTGCAAGTGCTGAAAGGAGCACCCACAGTCCACTTGCTGATATGCAAATTGAAGATGTCACTGTTGAAGTACAACAGGATGAGGATACTGGTGTAGCTGGCGTTGAGGAGGAAGTTGGCGAGGAGGATTCTGATGGTGATGTGGTTTGTTTAAATCAGGCTCCGGGGGAGACAGTTGTTGTCCGTGGGATAAAAAATCCCATCACGGTCATGCCTGGGCAGAAGACCAAACATTCCACCTCTTTGGTCTGGCAATATTTCTATCCAAATCCAGAAAACAACTGTCTTGCCATATGTACCATATGTAAAGGTGAAATAAGTAGGGGTAGGGACATTAAGCACCTAGCAACATCCTCCCTTATAAGTCACCTGCAGCGCGTTCATAAAAAGTTACTGTCAGGTAAGACCGTAAGCAGTCCAGTGGAACCTAAATCCCTTTGTCTTGTTGTATCCAAGCGCCTGCAAACCACACCGTCAACTCCCTCCTCGTCAATTTCCATGGCATGACTGACTCTCCTATCCGGGATTCCTCCGGAGGATTCTGCATTGCTATGCCTACTGCTGCCGCTGCTTCTGTTGCTGCTGGGAGTTGATCATCATCCCAGAGAGGAAGTAGGAACACCACTACTTTTACTAAACAATTGACCCTCCAACAGTCCTTAGTGAGATGGATGAAGTACGACAGCAGTCATCCTGAAGCAAAACGTATAACTGAGGCCTTGACTGCTATGTTGGTGTTCGACATGCGTCCGGTATCCGCCATTAGTGCAGTGGGATTTAGACAATTGATGGAGGTAGTGTGTCCCCGGTTCCAAATCCCGTCTAGATGCCACTTCACTAGGCTGGCGATACCGAGACTATACAGAAACGTCAGAAAAAGTGTCCTCAGTGTCCTGAAAAATGCGGTTGTACCCAATGTCCACTTAACCACGGACATGTGGACAAGTGGAACAGGGCAGAATAAGGACTATATGACTGTGACAGCCCACTGGGTAGATGTATCACCTTACACAGCAACAACAGCAGCATCACCAGTAGCAGCATCTCAGAAACGCCAGCTCGTTCCAAGGCAGGCTACGCTGTGTATCACCGGTTTCAGTAAGAGGCACACCGCCGACAACCTCTTAGAGAAACTGAGGGAAATCATCGCCCAGTGGCTTACCCCACTTAGACTCTCCTGGGGATTTGTGATATCTGACAACGCCACCAATATTGTGCGGGCATTACATCTGGGCAAATTCCAACACGTCCCATGTTTTGCTCACACAATAAATTTGGTGGTGCAGAATTTTCTGAAAAGCGACAGGGGCGTGCAGGAGATGCTTTGGGTGGCCCGAAAAATTTCTGGCCACTTTCGCCATTCAGCGACTGCGTGCCGAAGACTGGAGCACCAGCAAACACTCTTGAACCTGCCCGCCATCACCTGAAGCAAGAGATTGTGACGCGGTGGAACTCAACCCTCTATATGCTTCAGAGGATGGAGGAGCAGCAAAAGGCCATTCAAGCCTATACATCCACCTATGACATAGGCAAAGGAGGGGGTATGCACCTGACTCAAGCGCAGTGGAGAATGATTTCCGTGTTGTGCAAGATTCTCCAGCCCTTCGAACTTGCCACACGTGAAGTCAGTTCAGACACTGCCAGCTTGAGTCAGGTCATTCCCCTCATCAGGCTTTTGCAGAAGCAGCTGGCGAAAGTGAAGGAGGAGCTAAGACGGAGCGATTCTGCTCGGCATGTGGGACTTGTGGATGAAGCCCTTCATTCGCTTTGCCAGGATTCCAGGGTGGTCAATCTGTTGAAATCAGACCACTACATTTTGGCCACTGTGCTCGATCCTAGGTTTAAAGCCTATGTGGTGTCTCTTTCCGGCCGACACAAGCCTGCAGAGGTGCAAAGACCTGCTGGTGAAAACACTGTCAGCTGAAGCGGAACGTGACACGTCAACAGCTCCTTCTTCATTTTCTCCCGCAACTGGGGCTGCCAGGAAAAAACTTAGGTATCCTAAGCAACCCACTAGCGGTGATGCAGGGCAGGCAGGACCAAGTTTGGACATCTGGTCCGGACTGAAGGACCTGGCAACAATTTCTGACATGTCTACTGTCACTGCATATGATACTGTCACCATTGACAGAATGGTGGAGGATTACATTGGTGACAGCATCCAAGTAGGCATGTCAGACAGTCCGTACCTGTACTGACAGGAAAAAAAGGCAATTTGGAGGCCCCTGTACAAACTGGCTCTATTTTACCTGAGTTGCCCCCCCTCCAGTGTGTACTCCGAAGAGTGTTTAGTGCAGCCGGGAACCTTGTCAGCGAAAGGCGTAGGAGGTTGCTTCCACAAAATGTGGAGAAGATGATGTTCAGAAAAATTAATTATCAACTCTTCCAGGGAGACCAGCCTCCAGAACGTACAGAGGGACCTGTGGTGGTGGATTCCAATGGGGACAAATTAATACTCTGTGAGGATGAGGATGTACACAACACTGAAGAGGGTGAGGAATCGGTGGATGAGGACGACATCTTGCCTCTGTAGAGTTTGTGCAGGGACAGATTAATTGCCAGCTTGTTTTGTGGGGGCCCAAACGAACCAATCATTTCAGCCACAGTCGTGTGGCAGACCCTGGCGCTGAAATGATTGGTTTGTTAAAGTGTGCATGTCCTGTTTATACAACATAAGGGTGGGTGGGAGGGCCCAAGGACAATTCCATCTTGCACCTCTTTTTTTCTTTGCATTATGTACTGTTTGGGGCCTAGTTTTTCAAACTGCCATCCTGTCTGCCACTGCAGTGTCACTCCTAGATGGGCCACGTGTTTGTGCCGCCCACTCGTGTCGCTTAGCATAGTCATCCAGCTACCTCAGTGCAACCTTTTGGACATAAAAACACTAATGTGAGGTGTGATGTGTTCAGAATAGACTGGAAATGAGTGGAAATTAAGGTTATTGAGGTTAATAATAGCATAGGAGCAGAAAAACACACAAATTCTGTGATTTTAGCTGTTTTTATGCTTTTTAAAAAAAAATACAGATCCAAAACACAAAACCCAGAACCCAAAACACGGAAGGGTGGTTTTGGCAAAACCAATCCAGATCCAAAACACGAAGAAAGATCCAGATCCAAAACACGAAAAGTGGCCGCTGCACACCCCTAGTTATAAGTGACAATAGATTACAAGTGTGACTAGATGGCTGCAAATAATAGTCTACAAAGCCATATAGGTTTAAGCTCTAGTCTCATTAAAAATAAAGTGGATGGAACCCACCAGCTAAATTTACATTTATATTGCCACTGGCTGCCAGGCTGGGTAGCACCAAGCCAGAGTGCCACCCCAGATCTTGATGTAAGCTGATTGCAGGGAATCATTAGGGCACCCTCTTTGTCTGCAGTTGAGCTTGCCAGCCAAATGTGATAATTGTAGGTTCCATCTTTCCATGTGCTTTTCTTTTCGCAAAGTTTATGTGCATATGTGCTCATTTGGCATTATAAGCAGTGCTCGAAGTGGGGCAGTATACGTCAGTATGACAGTAGAGAATGTACCAGCACTGGGATCACAGCACTGGAACAGCAGTGGCATTGTGTGGAGATGTGTCCCGCTGGGGACACATCTCGATCGGCGGCGTCACTGGAACGGAGCCGGGAGCATCGGGTCCCAGTTGCACTGTAGTTTAAAGTTAGCACCAGCCGCCAGTCAATCCTGGTTCACAGGCCGGCTGCCAATCAAAAGAAGGGGCGGCTTTTTGAATCTGACACCAGTCGCGATCCAATTGCGGCTCGTGGTCAAAATGATCAAGAGTTCCAGTAAATCCATCATGTCATCCCCGTTAAATGATATCACTCTCAGTCCCTTACTTTTGGCCCCTTAAAAAGTGGGAGGCACATATAGAAACCGTTGTAATTCCTACACCGTTCACCTGATTTGGATGTAATTACCCTCAAATTAAATCTGAAAGTCTGAAATTAAAACACATCTTGTTTCATTTCAAAGCCATTGTGGTGGTGAATAGAGGCCAAAATATGAAAATTCTGTCAATGTCCCAATATTTATGCACCTGACTGTATATACAGTGTGTGTATATATATATATATATATATACACACACACTGTATGTATGTATGTGTATATATATATATATATATATATATATATCTCTAATTAGTGTCCCCCCCCTTATTCCTTCATATAGCTTATTGTGAGTGCTTTAATCACTATTTCAGCAATGTATACAAGTCGTGTCCTTGTCCTGCACTGTAATGTACTGTAAGTTACTTGTTCACCTATTAGTTCTATGTACTATGTAAGGCGCTGCGGAACACTTGTTGCACCATATAAATAAAGGATGATAATATATATGATTTTGCCTCTTTCCCCCTGCCAACAATTCATCAATCCCACCCCTTATATATTTTTAAGGATCCTCTCCCCCCCCTTATATAATAATCTGCTCATCCCAATCTCTGATATAGTAAATGACCCCCTCATCCCCAGCCCTTATATATTTAATGAAACCCCCTCACCTCCAGCCATTATAAAATATCCTACCCGTTTTGCTCACTTACCTCTTTTGAACGGGGTTGAGTTTAGCTCAGTCCCATCAGTCCGGCAGCACCAGAGTTCAGCCATCACACTGGCTTAGGGAGGGGACCGATGCTGCTAGTCTCCAGCCTCAATCACCAGCACAGGGCTGTGAAGGCCGTAGATGAGCCAAATCATTCCCATACAGCAGCGACAGATCTGCTTTGGATCAGCTGCAGCCATGGGCCCCTTAACAGAGGGGCCCTTGGGTTACTCGCCCCCTCCACTTAATCCAGCTCTGGGGCCAGGGGGTGACAGAGGGAATCAGTTAGAGAGAAGGGTAGGGGGTGAGAGATAGAAGCAGGCAGTGAGAAGTATGGGTGTGAGAGGTGCAGGGGACTAGATGCAAGCAGGGAGGGAGCGGTGTAGGGGGTAAGTAAAGGAGAGAGACGCAGGTGATCAGACACAATATCGATTATATAGGGAGTAATACTGGGTATACACTACACAATGTGTGTACCCAGCGACCTCATGATACATTGTGCCATCTGTACACACTGCACAACACCAATATCACCTTTTAAGAGCTAGCGCAGAAGTACTGTATGTGTAGAGCAATGTATTTTACTGAGGACCATGAAGGGGCAGATTCAATAAACCACTGTGTTTACCATGCAAGTAAAGCTCCAGATATAGCGCCTGGAGCTATTCAATTATCTGGCAATTTCATTGCGCAGCAAACCTGCAGCTAACACGCGTTAACCCATTAATTCTGGATTAAGTGCCTGGAATTTATGGACCCCTCACCTTCTAAGCCCCAGAAAGTGTATTCAATGCATATTTTTCATGGAGCTCCTGAGGCACGAGGTAGCGACCCTTAATTGAATAGCTCAGGGCTGAACTTTAGCTGCTGCTAATTTAATCTGCCCTAAATTTAATTATTTGTTTTTGATTGTGATTAGAAGTCCTTTCAGTGGAAAGTAACATAAAATTCACAAAACGCTGTCAAAGTGGAGATTTGTATCTAAGGAATGGGGACAAAGACCATTTGTATCCCAGCCTCTGTACCGGAAACAGTATACATAAACTCCAAGGATAATATGTCAGCTCCGGCCCTGCCCAACGTTGCCAACATTTTATGAGACCATTTCTGAAAATAAGAAACGTTTGGGCTCTGCCTATCTCCCAATAACAAAAAACATATTGGGGTTGGAAGCAAAGCAAAAAAAAGAGCAAGAAACTTTGCACCTGGGCAAAACCATGCAGCAATGCAGGTGGGGCAGATTTATAATGCGAGAGAGATGTAGATTCGGGAGGGGCGTGCCCAAACTACATGCACAAGCAGTCAGTATTTACCCTGCATGCATAAAAATTTAATTTATTCGTACCCCTTGCATTGCAACACGGTTTGTTCAAGATACAAAGATACTTTATTTTTATGCTTTGCTCTCAAATCAGAATCAGCCCCATTGTTGTGTTTATAAAGCCCAAGTGTGTGTAAAACAAGAAAAAAAAAAAGACGCAAAATCAAATAATCCACAACCTTTAATAAAAAAGTTATATACATCTATAAAGCATACCACAGAAATCCTACACATAATGATCTGGTAATATGTACAGTATTCCTATATTTTTCTTTATTTTCTTTTTTTTTTGGAAATACAACATAGTGCAATTATTTTCATTTACTTTTTCAACTTGGCTGACTTTGATTCATAAACTTGCTACAAGTATTGGCAACATAAGTTACTTTTAAATCAAATATAGTGTAGACAATTTTAATATAATGCAGGAAAAACACTAGATTGGCTACAGGTCAATAGATCTTTAACAGACTGGTCATGTGCATATTTTACACACTTAAGGACTTTCAGAATTACACAGTAGTTAAACACCTTAGGTATTTCAAAAACTAGAATTCTTTGTTGCCTTCTGCAGTTGGTGGTCATCCAAGACAATCTCAATTAAGCCACTGAGGGTACCTGGTTGTTTATTATATAGGGTGTATGTTATATAAAAGGAATATGAAATACTGTTTATAAGAAGAAAATAAAGAGTTTTTCTGCAAAAGGTAACAAAGACTAAAGTTTGTTGGCAAGTAAAATAATAAAGGATTTACATCAAACTTGCAGCAAGAATTTAAACCAAATGCAAGATTTCCTTTCATAAAGTAAAATATGTAAAAGGCAACTTCACAGAAAATACATTAACATTTTAAACAATAAATGGAGTATTTCTAGATACAACACAATGAATGCAACAATAAGATTTTTTTTCTATTAAAGATATTATTGCTAATTTGTGTTTCAAGAACCAACAGAGCAAACCTGTCAAACAAATAAACGGTTGAGATTTTTAATTGCCAGCAAATGACAGAATGAAAAGAAAATCCGATAACCGAACATCAAAGCTGATCTCACCTGTCAGATAAAACATGCAGTGTAAAAGATGTTGTTTTGCATGTAACTATTGGCCAATAACATGGAAGGCCTAAAATTTATTTCTATTCTATATAGACATTTGCTAGCAATTAGACAGTTAAGTTGTGTTCGCCAAGAACTTGAACGACAAGTATGAACATCTTCAATAATACTAATATACCATTCTGCAGAATAATAATAATATAGTAACATTGCCCAGAAAAATCAACCAGTAGTTTTTGATAATAAGAATTACAATATATGCTTCTTATAATTTTAAAAAGGGAAAGCCACCATGATAAGGAGAATAATAACCTATACACACAAAATGCCTTAGTTCTTATTTATCTGACATTTTGTTTAAGGGCAAAAGATTCCTTGGACCTAAAATGACCTTAAATTATATGGTGACAATGATTTATTTAAGGTTTAGAACTTCTTAAGCCATTGTAGACCACCATCACTAAAGCTTTGGAGGTGTAATAAAAGATTATTACAAAGGCACAGCAACATTTATTGTAGTACTTTAAACTATCATAACTTGGTGCCTGCTATCTTACTGTAGCGATTCTTTTGTTTCGCCTAAAGGTCAATTCTCACACATCTAAAAATGGAAATTTTATTGCAATTTCTTCTGGGAACAAGTTTTTTAAATCATAGTTTTAAGACATGGCTGCACCTTTAACAATGCTATCCTATGTAGAGAATTTTCAAGGACAGTAAAACTGCACACCTGGTGCATATCTGCTACACTACCAAACATTAAGATGCAGAAAAATAAATAGGTGATAGATTCCCTTTAAGTTAGGTTTAAACACATTGCACTTATTTTAAATGTTTGCTAGTAATCAGACTAAAATTTAAGTAAACGTAATTGAATGATTGCAATGAATACATTGTGCTCACAAATACTAAAGAATATTCAAAACGACACGTTTAATGAAGTGACAAATGCACTTTTCTCTTTACAAGGCAATCACAGACTGCAAATATTAATAAGGCTGTGTGGACAAAAAAAAACAATATAGGAGGTCTCCACTGCTGGCATAAGAAGAATATACCTTTCAGGGAGCAGAAAACTGGTGTGTATTATCTGTCTGGCTGTTTAACTTAACGGACACTTGTAAGGAGTATTAGGGGCAACAACTTAATGTTGTCTAACACCAACTATTTATCACATTGCTTTTTCCTTTTCTTTTGCAGAAATGTTTACTCGTTGTTCTAGCTGGGCCTTTATATTAACAGCAAGCGCAACCAAGAATTCTGTACACGCAAAATGTCTTCAAGAGTTGTAAGATCTGTGTACCGGTACAGATCTTATGTCAGTAATTGTATTTTGGTTGCTATTTAATTCATATTAGCAGGTCAGCCAAGAGCCACATAGGCCTGACCCATAAGTAGTGTAAGCTTATTTCTATAAACTATGTTCTCTTTTCCAAATCCTAGATGGAGTGTAAGCATATTACGGCGCATTTAAAATGAGAAAGAGGGAGGGAAAGAGAGAAACTGATTCTAATCTTTCTATACATTTCTTTAAACAATATCTTTAGACATATTGTGGTCAATCCAATGAGGTGTGAGTCCCTCACAACGAGTAAGTGTGGCTCTATGCTGCACTTGCAGTACCTCCGGACTTGCACATTTCACTAAAAATATGCAAGCCCGGGGTGAGATCAGGACGCAAGGGGGGCGAATTGCGGTGCCGTTGCCGGCGTTTCTATGCCATTCCAACGGCTATTTGCCCCCTTCGACCCTAATAGGATTGATCCCTGTGATTTGGGACGTCATCAGATCATTGTTCATTAGGAAAGCTTGAGTATTAGTGATCCCTACCGTGATTATATATTGACTACAGACCTGACATATCTGTAATAAACACCTATGTGGTCACAATCTCACAATTTACACTAGGTGACATTATATAATTTAT
The DNA here is from genome assembly GCA_031769625.1 of Taudactylus pleione. Taxonomy (NCBI): domain Eukaryota; kingdom Metazoa; phylum Chordata; class Amphibia; order Anura; family Myobatrachidae; genus Taudactylus; species Taudactylus pleione. The sequence goes on along the minus strand of JAUIMM010000516.1, from coordinate 4,695,137 downwards.
CAGATATAGAATCTGTATCACAGGTTTGAGTGATTCCTCAAACAGATTTGCAGCCAAAATATAGGTCACAAACCAGTTTTCTAAAGGCTAGTGTCAATTTATCTCTAACCTTTTTTTCTTCCCCCCACAGCCTTATTTTCCATTTCAGATAAATAATACGCAGCTATTCAATATCACTGCATCCTTTTTGCTTTTAAGCACCTTCCACAGGATATGGTTGCTGCACAGCTCATAATGGACAGTCCTCTTCTTATAATGAAATCGTAATACTGGTACTTGAAGCTGGCTAACAGCTTGTTACACCATGCAGATAACATTTAAGATCCTACCCCTATACTGACAGATAAACAAAACCTGCAGCAATCATGGCAGAGCAAACGCTTTACAGGGTGAATATTTCTCCTCCTATCTGTGTTCCACCAAAAAGTAATAGTCTGATGTAGCAATCCATGGAGCCGTGACAAATTTCTGCACGCCATAAAATGTACTAATCACGTAATGAAGCAATAGCTTTCCATTTTTACATGTTTGCATGTTGTTACTCAGTAACATAGTGCAAGCTTTTCCAACATCAGTGTAATTCTTCTCCTTGTACATGGATAACATGCTGAAGCATCTAGTCTCCATGTGGTTTCTCCGTGGGCCCCTGTAAAGGAAGGAAAACCATATTGCGTGTCATTATATTTTCCAAGCAGTTAAGTGATAAAGATTTGGCTGTACAACTAAAGTTACACATATTTTGAACATTAGCGGGACCTGGTCAGTGAATAGGTTTCCACTACAGCTTCTCATTTCAGCAGGAGGCAACAATGAGGATTATTTACAATTATAGGAAAAAACAAACAATACACCAATTACTGACACATCTAAGTGTATATGAAGTTAATGCCACTATTTAAAGAACAAGCAATTGGTATAATGCGAGACTGCAGGTGGGATCACTGCGTATGAAATCTTAAGATGGGTTTCCACCCCTTCCCACAAGCTGTAGGTAAACGTACGCCAAAGGCAGATGATCCTTTGCAATATACGCAAAATCTAAGTCCGCTTAATATAGCAACCATGTGCAGCACCCCATATACAGAGAAAATAGATAACAGCGCTAGTGAAGGGCTTAGAGTGTCTAGATTGTGGGGTTTGAGAAATTAACCCTAGATCTATAAAATTATTGATATATAGCAATAATTTTATAGATATAGGATTCATTTCTCAAACCCCACAATCTAGACACTCTAAGCCCTTCACTAGCGCTGTTATCTATTTATTTTCTCTTTTTGTTTGTATCAAGGAGATTCACACCCTCCTTTTAACAGCTGCTTTTTGACAAGCACCACTCTACCCAACTCTTTTGCTTTGTGATTATATCCCAGTTTCAGAGCTCAGCTTTTAATGGTTCAGGGCAACAGTACGCTATACATAATACTCAAAAAGTTCTTTGAAAATCTTCGTGGAAACCCATTGAGCTCAGATATTCCCTGCATGTCAGCATTGACAAAACCAATGTCTTTTGGAACAGTGGTTGGTAAGTCAGGTGCTGTCCTATCCATCTTACACTGAATCAATATGTGTGCTGGTAATAGAGTGGACTCAAGACAGACTCCACTGGATAAAGAATGAATAGAAAAAAAAAAAAAAGTATGTGTTTTTAAGCCCTATATCTCCATCACAATTATTGTAATAACTTTACTGGGTTTCACCAATAGGGGTTAAAATAACCGTGGAAAAGTTTCCGTCTTTGGGGCATATACAATTTGAGGCGAAAAGTGACTTTTCGCCATCATCGCCGTTTTTTCCTGGGATAAAGTATGGGGCGTGTGCCCGCTTATCCCCGTATACAATTAGGAACCAGCGTAAACGGGACCCGGCGGAAAGGTAAGTATCGAAAAGTCCTCTCACTTTTGAGCAAATCAGCCTGTCACCCCCTAGAAGATGGTCTGACATAGGGGCTCACTATGGGTACCCCCGATTTGGCCTATTGAAGGTAATTGGGGTCTTTAAACAGCCACGGCAGGTGCATAAATGCGGCTTTGAAGAAGTGGTGAGGAATAGCACTTATTTCCCCCCCCCCCCCAAAAAAAATCTAACCCGTCCCATCAAATTTGGGGTACATGAAAATGTGTGCAAGCATATTTTTAAGTCCTTAAAGTCATTTTTGTTTAATTGTTCAAAAATCTACCTTCCGCAACCACCTGCATTCTAGAAAACACCTGCTGCATACTTGGGGACACCCCTGAGTCAATTTTGCTAGTTTTCAAATTTGTCCTCCAAGTTTTTTTTAATCGTCCCCAAACTGAAACCACTTTTTTGGGGTGTCCTATGCTAATTTTTTTATATTTTATGACACAGATTACTTTAAGGGGACATTCTAAAGGCTGCAGGCTACTTTTTTTTTTTTTTTTAATTCTACACCCCCAAACCCCAATTCTGCGTTTTTTCGCCACCTATGCAGTGGTGACAACTGATCCCCCCTTTTTTTTTTTACAAAGACTTTTCGCACCTGCCAAAGTCTTTGAATATGGGGATAAGTGAAACTGGCAAAAATGACGTCATTGGCGATAAATTATCGTCGATAACGGACTTTTCGCCTCTAATTGAATATGGCCCATAGTCTGAGTTTTAACATGTATACTGCTCTTAAATGATATACATGTATTAATATCAATTTGCTAGCAGAAGAAACCCAAAAGGAGAAATTTAGTATGTCTAAAGCAGTTAACTCCGTTACACAAACACAAAAACATAACATGCAGTAGGGTTATGAACATATACATTTGGTCATCAAGAGTTTGTTAAATAAACACTTTGGTTTATTATAATAAATTGCCTCAATAACTTACCATTGCTAGCTGTCGACCTATGTTTCCAACAGTTACACCCCCAGAGAAGAATATGCAAGGCAGCCAGGAACGAATGTACAGGAAGTCTGGAGAGGTGTACCTGAAATAAACAAAGCAAAAAAAAAATGTTACGCAAATAAAATTACGCAAACTGCATTTGATTTAAAAACGAGTGACCCAGCAGTGTGCAAGCAAAAGTTCTCACACTATAGCTTCCAGTCGACAGTAACAAAAAGTAGCGAAAGGAATTTATTGTTACCAGCAGAGGCCGCTCTTACCCAAATCCTTAAAATGATCATTTAGTGCAGTGGTGGGGAACAGTTTTTCTGCCGAGGGCCATTTTGATATATATAACATTATACACGGGCAAGGTGCAGGCCACGCTCCCTCCATGTGATATCACACGGGACGGGGCCACAATCGCCGGTGATTACAGCAATGCCCAGAGCATCCTGATGCTCCGGGAGCTGTAAGGGCAGCGGTGTGTCCCAAGAGCCCCAAAAAATGTCAGATCAACCGCAGAAGATTGCTCAACTTTTCAGCGTGTGCTGGCCCTTTATTTATGTACATTGTTCGGTTAGCTAGCAGCAGGCACTGGTAAAGCCAAGGAGTGCCGGCTAAATACACTAGGCCTAATTTAGAGTCGAACATAAAGCGGCATCTGTCTTTTTAAACGAAAGGCCGCACTGGACAGTTTTCTGCTTCCACAGACGCAGCCATCATCATTAGTATCAGCACTTGAATCCTTCCCATGATGGGTGTAAACGATCTGTCTCTAGGCTCTTGTATAAATTGTATGCTTTAGACCTTAAATCAATGGGTAATTAAATATCTTGCCCTAAAACATAGTTTATCACAGTAAACCAGCAGAGATCACAATATATTTAATTTTAAATAGTATTGTTTTAGTGCAATATAGACATATTACTTACTGGTACACTCCATTGTAGACAAGGAACTGTGTTATGAGTGTTGCAAGAAATGCGATTGTAATTCCAAGCCCCAGACCACTACGAGAACGGTCAAAGGTCCACCACAGACCCAGAGACAAGGCTGCCAGAGTGAGGGAAAGTTGGACATTATTTGCGAAATCCAGTTTCTGTTGGAATTTAAAGTTAAGGAATATACAAAGTCAATATTAAAAAAGACAACTTTAGCAGTTGGAAACATACATACATTACAGATCACATGTTTCCTAAACTGAATCACAGTTTACGACTAAAATGGGGATATTTATTTATTTTTAAGACATTTCCTGTCTACTCCCCGCTCTTGAGAAACGTCTCCATAATATATATTTAATCCAAGAGTCAAAGGAGAATGACTTAGCAGGCGTCCTAAACATTTAACACAAATATAAACTTCAACACTGCAGCTTTGAGGAGAGCAAATGAAGATGCATTTGGTTTTTAAACATGAATTCAACAACACTAAACTGGAATTAAAGTGTGTACAGACGCTTATGTATTTCTCCGTGCTCATAAAGAGAAAGTAAAACAAAATGGATAATTTTTGGTGTCATAACGCTGGCTTTGGCATTTACTGTATTTATATACTCACTGATAAAATACTTTCAGACTAATTATACCAGCAGGCCACGCACCCACCGCTCAATGCCCTGAATTGTGCCATGGTGCAGAAGGGGGCAAGGTGTTATACATTGCGCTTCTTGTTATACAGCACCCACCTGGCCTAATTTACTGGTGAAGTGGACAGGATCTGAGTGGTTGCTATAAATTGCAGTTATCTTTGCACCACTTTTCATAAATACCCCGAGCTCCCAGTCTCAGAGTGCAGCATATGTTCCATATAAAATGTTGAATATTTAATTTATACCCCTTTCAGACATACTGAGATTCCTGGGAATTTGGCCTGCCTCAGCCAAATTCCCAGGATCTTGTGTATGTCTGAAAGGTACCTACCCAGGAACACATTCCTGGGTAGCCGACCCTCCAATTGACCAGGAAATTAAGTCCCGGGAAATTACACTGTGCATATCTGAATGGTGCTACCCGGGAATTTACTCCTGGGCTGCACCAAGCAGCTGTTACATTGAGTGGGCAGCGCAGAGCGTCCTCAGTGCTGCCGCTCACCACCCCCATCGCCGGTGGCTGTAGTAGCTGTAGACCGAGTCAGTGACCTTGGCCGGGTCCTCAGGCACAGAACCCCAGCCGGATGCCGGGTACACCCGCCGGCGGGTCTCTGCCACAGGGAGCGGCTGGGCCGCCCGCACTACCGCTGGACCACCAGGGTAAATAGGTAATAAAATAATTTAATAATAAAATAAATAAAATGGCTGCATTGTGATTGGCCGGCTGTCTGATGATATCATCAGCGGCAGCTGGAGAGAGGATAGGCTAGGAGGGGCAGAGGAGAGGCAGGTAATCTGAAAAACCCGGCTTGTGTCTGCAAGGGATCTACCGGGGAATTTCCAGGGTAGAAGCTGTAGTGTGAAAGAGGGGGGTCTCGACCAAAAACCCGGGTCTGTGGAGGAAATTTCCCGGGTCGTATGTCATCTACAATAGCAAACAGGTGCAGTTAGGGCTTGTGAAAAGCTTTTAGCTTTGAAGGATACAGCACTAGCATGGTTAATGCCGACAAAAACAGCTATGCATCTCATGACGCTGGCCCATTCTCTCTTGAATTTGTGTGGTTCTCCAAGATGACTGTCAATGCAGGGATAAAGAAGGCCAACAACAGCTGTGGGAAAAAAAAAAAAAAGAAGTATATATTTAGTACAGTCTCTGTAAATAACGTTTACAGTACTCACTAAAACCATATGGAGCAGCCCACGTGTAAAGAAAGTTATCACAGCTGACATGTTTTTTGGGCAAAAATATAAATCTGTGCACAAATATATTCTGGCGCTAAACGTAGCTGGTTTCCAAAGAAGGCAGCCGAATCGCTATTTTACAACAGTTTGCATAACTCTTTAAGTAACATATATATCATACATTTTATTTATGAATACTTATTTTATCAATACGTAGTAGTATTTCTTGGTTTGAAATCATTTTAACATTATATAGTAACGTTGCAATGTGAAGCCATTAACACAAAGACACTATTCTAATGGAAAACAGCTGCAAAGCCATTCTCCTGTTTATCTTAGGTCTTCTGCATTAGGGATGATGCCAATTAGACGCTTGTGGTTCTCTCTCCCCTGTGGGCTGGATGACATGTGACCCTTTGCACGTCTGCACATGCTCACTTTGTTGCAGGGAAGAATGTGCAGGCAAAAGGGAAGTTTTCCCAGTCCAAGTGGATAGGTCATATTAAATACTTTTACCCATCTAAAGAAAATCTAAATTTTTTTTTAAAGGGTATATTGTTGCTGCAATAATGAAACACCAGGGGTTATCAAAAAGAAGGAGCTGTGCATAGAAAAATATATAGAATTTGCTTTGAGAGAGCCCATCATTGGCAGAGGCTGAAATGTAAAGCGATGGTTTATGTGGTCACTTTATTTCAGGCTCTGCTTGTTCACCTGTGCGATAAATGGTTACTAGAGAGCTATGTAAACATTTCTTCAGACTGCAGTCCCCATTGTGTGTAATGGGGGCTGCGGTATCCTGCGTTATAGATTGCCTACAGCAGCAGATATCTCAGATATCGCCTGCATTAAATAAACTGCCCATTACTAAAATCATACAAAAAGACTACAGTTTCTGCAGGACTTTATGGGGCAATTTACGTTAATAAATAGACCCAGAGGAGAAAAGCAAATGGCATATGTGCAGTCATAACAGGAACACAAAAGTAAAGTTGGGTACACACCTACACAATCGTTTGGTTATTCTTTCGATTTCGACCCCCTTCATTCAATATCGCAAGAGTGTGTGTGCACCTTCAATCATGTTTTGTCGGAAGAAAATTGCCCCAATTGAAGGTCGCATCTTATGTGCGGCTTAATATTTCTCCGACTAAATGGTGCCATATCAAGTGTGTTGTGTACACACCTCTGACCATTCTTACGCCAGTTCTTGCACCCTCCAGCAGCAGGGTGGCCTTTGTGGGCATGCATACTTAAACTTCCCATATTTTGGTCAGACAGAGTTTGAAGGTCGCATGTAAGATTGTACAGGAGTACGTGTGCGCGTATCGGCACTGTGGTCGGACTTCCGAAAGGGAGTGAAGTCTGGCGTGATACTGCATTGAAAGTGTGATTGTATAGGTGTGTACAAAGCTTAAAGGTCACTGCTTTGAAGAAAGTAAAATCACACCATGACCTTTTGAAAAGAAAGTAAAACTAAGCAATGCAACTTTCAGCTTTAGTAAGCCTGAACAATACTATGTGGTTAACAAATATGATAATAGTAAAATAAAAGAAGAACTAAGCAATTTAACCATTTCAGGAAATACATATAAAAGTAAAACATTATGGGGCCTATTCAGGGTTGGGGCAAAACAAACAAACAAACAAAAAAAAAAGAAAGAAAAAGGGATCAACTTTGCACCTTGGCAAAACCATGTGGCACTGCAGGCAGAGCAGATCTAAAACGTGCAGACAGATTTCAAATCAAACGTGTCCAAACTCAAATCCAAATTGCAGAGAAAAATAAAGTTTACATCTGTGGACTATGGGCCTGATTCAGACCCGCTCGTAAGCGTCCGCATGCTCGCTCTGAGCGATGGTCACACAACTGCGCATGTGTATGGTTCGCAATGCGCGTGCGCAAACCAGTCATTGCAGTCGGAAATCGTGCGCTCGTAAGACACAGAGGGGCTGCTATTTTGAGTGACAGAATGTGCCGTTTGTGGGTGGTAACAGGGGAAGGTGCTTGAAAACGGGGGAGTGGTTGTGCGAACGCAGGCGTGCCCAACAGTCAAAAAGGCGTTTAATGGGAGTGCTTGATTAGCAAAGGAGCGTCATCGATCACGGCACTTGGTTGTCTTTTAGCCTGAACTGCTCGCAGTGATTACGGGAAGTAATTCCTACCTCAAGCGCTGCGAGCAGTTCAGATGCCGTTCGATGTTCCCGATTAATCTAATAAAAACAGGAGATGACGTGATTTGTGAACGGCAAAGGGGCGTCTTGAAAAAAATAGCGAGCGCATTTAGCGGACGCTCGCACAGACAGAGGTGTCCTCACACTGCAAAGAGCGAGCGTTCAATTTAAATATCCGGCCCCTTTTTGAGAGCGAGCGGCCGCAAATAGCGTCCGGGTCTGAATCAGGCCCTATATGCAAAAAAAAATCAGTATGTACCATGCATGCAAAAAAAAAAAAAAATTGGGGTTTTCAGGTGCAAAGTTACTTGATTTTTTTTTTTTTTTTTGCTTTGCTCCCAACTCTGAATCAGACCCCATATTTAAAAACAACTATAGCTTAATAGGTGCTAGGTAGAAAGTCAACACAATTAAGTTGCACTGAAAGTATATAACTGCAGAACACTTGTCAGTTTCTCTTTTAATAGACTAGAATTCTTTTAATCATTTCTGTTCTCCATGACTGCTTAAACCCCCCCCCCCCCAAAAAAAAAAAAAAACCCAGTAAACATTCATCCCTGTAAGAAATTATCAACAATATTTACGTTAATACATGTATTAAAACTGGACCTTCATAGGTTTAAACTGTAGATTATATATAATTTGGGAGTCATGTTTCTGACAGCCTTTCTTGCTTTCGGAATTGCTGACACACATATGGTTGGCAGACAGATATTTCTCCTGATCACTTCCTTATTTTCGTTTCTCAAGCAGTGGCATGTTACATGTGAAAGCCAATGAGCTCTTAGGCAGACGCCTCACCAGTTTAGGAGGTGGCCAATGAGAAAACAAACAGCCTACAACATTTCCTGTGATATCCAGAGTATGCCAGGCAGGCGTCTGCAATGAAAAGAAACTGTTCTAATCCTGATATAGGCTGTCTTGCCTAATGGTTGTACAGAAAGACATGATCTTCATCCAGGATTGGTCATAATCCAGACAGAACGCATTGAACAAAGTATCGTAAAAATATAACATCTCTGTACTTGACTATTTTATTATTGCATGAATTGTAGCAGTGAATAGGACTGAAGCATCATTTAATATATGCACTACAGGTAATAGAGCTAGCTGGGCATTAAAACATATACCCAGTCAGGTTTGTGATTAAGAATGCACCCACGGTTATCAGATACTTTTCTGAATACTTAAAAAGGACCACTAAAAAGTAAAATGCAAGCTGCCCTATATAAACAAACTTCAACTAACATTTACAAATATAATGCATATGATAAAGTTCCTATACACTGATAGGACTTGAGATAGATCACATTATTTTTGCTATTTACCAGACAGCAAATTAGTCTGCCTGTAATACCCTTCAATGGTATTAGGGTACATAGTAACTGGCGTTTGACATGCTTTCTAGTTAATACAAACTATATTTAATTAATTAGCTTTTAAAACTGGTTTGATAATGTGTTTTAAGATAGAATTATAAAATTGGGATGTAGTTAATAGACCGGCGGACGCGATGTAGCTGGTCTAAATTCCGACTCCTCCTGCCCGACAAGGCATTTAAGATAGGCGCCGAAATGCCGACGCCTATCTTAATCCCAAAAGCGACCCTGCCATCCCGATTGCCCTCTGGCAGGTAAGTATAACACTTAGCCCGGGATGGGGGGGGGTTAGGTTTAGGGGCCCCCGGGGGTACTCAGGGCTAGGGAAGGTTAGGCTAGAGGAAGGGTTGGGTTAGGCACTAGGGGAGGGAGATTATTTACTGCAAAATGGTGCGCGTCGGAAAGGCACCCCCCGGGAGGGTTAGATCTAGGGTGTGAGGAGGGGAGGTTAGGTTTAGGCACCCCTAAAGGAGGGTTCGGTTACAGTATTTCGCCCCGCCGGCCTGCGTTGTCGGTATTGGATCAGGCGGCTAAACAGCTGCCGGCATTACATAAAAAATTCCTAGAAAATTAATGGTATAGTTTCCAACTTGGCAAAGGCACAAAATTGAAACAAGTAGAGTCCAAAATTATCAACACAAGCCTGATATGAAGTTTGCTATATGTACATGGGAAAAATATCTTCCAACATGATCACACTTCGTATAACAACAAACCGAAAGACCGTTTGTTGTTATATATTGTATTGTGGATTCTAGTATAAGCCCAAGGAAGGGACGGAGCAGCTCTAAGTTTAAGCTTTAAGTAAGCAGGTTGTGAATCTTTTACTTTATGATCACACTTCAGTTATGAATCTCCTGAAACGTTTGGTATAAAAGCCTACTATAAGGTTCCAACATACTTGGGCATATTCTATTCCTTGTTACACATTCTGTATGAAGCTCTATACACTCAGTAAACAGAAATTATAGATTCATTGCATCAGAGAGATTGCTAGGACAACAAGTTATCACTTGGCTTCACTTTACAGTTAACTTCAGCTAACCATAACTTGATGAATCGCTTTCCACTAGATCATCACCATAAGTCAGTGCATTGCAGGAAGACCACAATAATACTACAAATCTCAGCATTCTATTAGGTCATACTGGGACTTGTAGTTCTACAACAGGCTGCCTTAGATACAGGAGAAGTCCAACCAAACAAACTGGCTAGCAGGGAATGCATGGACTTCAACAAATCTTTATATACAGGTTGCCCCAGATTGCCTGGAAGATTAGTCCAAATAAAGCATTGCTAGCACATGGCTTCAGAGGTCTATGGTAGGCCAGTGATGGACTTATGGTACTTACCAGCTGCTGTGCCACAACAAGGTGGGACCCACCAAGCAGAGGAAAAGATGGTAGCAATGACCTCTTCCGGAAACAGGGTCACATTCCTCTGGATCTGTAGAAGATTAAGCACCAAGGCAAGAAAAGCACCAACAGCAAAGAGAACCAGGCTTCTCCGGATCAGGCTGCGGCCCTGGCTGCTGGCTAAGGTGCTGTAGGCTAAGCTGATATGGGAGTTTAGTGAGGACATGGCTGCTCCAGCTCTCTGTGTTAGCCAAGTGCTTATATTTGTGCCCTTCTTGTCTATCTGTCTGGTGCAAGAGCAACTCCAGCAGTGCTCCTCGAGCCTGGGCATTTGTTTAATAAGAGTGAACTGAAGAGAAAAATAAAAAAGGGAGACGAATATTAATATGGTAAAAAAAAATTTTTATTATTGTTTTCCACAAATGCAAACTATTATTATTATTTTATAAATACAATCAGCAAGCTCTCATCTTTCTCCAATAACACTGATTTAGGCAGAGCTTGTCTTATAAAATAGCAAATATCCTGTCATTGAGAAGAGTCAGCAACTGACTGCAGGCTTGTAAATCTGAGAATTTATGCCATTGATCATTAACTAAGACTTTTATACCTGTAAGTCTCAGTCACTCAGTGTCAAATTCATAAATGGCCTTTTTAAAGCAGCTCATGTCACAGGTAGCAGAAAACGTGATGCACAGTTGGACAGGTAATACCACACTCCTCCACTACATAATGTCATTCAGCTATTGTGCAGCAATCAATGACTTCCATTATCAGCATCACACCATTCAATTGCTCCAGATGTCAATAAACCACAACTGTCCATTGAGAAAAATACTATCCTACTGTACAGCATCAAAGGCTATTCCTTACTGGCGATACACATCTTACTGCTGCTAGAGACACTACTTACAAATAATTAGCATTAACATGCTGCTAATTTGTTTATCAACTAGTGCAATTTGCAGCAGGGATCCCCCTTTGCCAGCAACCATTCCAATTGTATGAGGATGTAATGGGTGAAACATACTGAACATTATCCCATCCAAAAAAAACACAAGCTTTGGGTACCCAACTATAACATGTACCTCTACTACAGAATCCATATCCAACCTCTGATGCTTCTCTGCCCTCTTAAAGCCAATGCCAGCTTACAGACAGTGCCAGCTTGCATAGCACTTGTTGTTCTCCATGACATGACCCAGCTGCAAAAATGTGGTACCCATATCATAACATTCCTGCACAGCACATAGGGAACATACAGCATGTGCCCAGCGCATGCCAATCACTACCCGAGGCTGCTCAGCTAGGCTCTATGTGGCACAGTTACACTACTGAGATTCATGCCAACCAGAGTTATGCCACTGTCTGCCAGCAAGCCACCTAGTGCTCACCTCACTAAAGCAATGGAGTTACACGTGCCACCCATATGCCAAACCGTGCCCATCCAATCTCATACCCTTACAACACAGCCGCTGCCCCTCTTGGTGCCCATCGTATGCCCCTCTCACCCTGCAGCAGCGCTGTACACTCTGGGGTTTCTGGCGGATGCAGTGAGCTGTTAGCACTTGATAAACTTTCGCCCTTTTATCCACCCCGGTGTATCCTCCTCTGCCGGCTCCGAGCTCTGCGCCGTACTATGTACGTGCGGTTGCGGCTGGCTCCCGCCCCCGCCGCTGTCTGTCCTCCGTTGCCCCCTCCCTCCGCCCCCTGTGAGTCAGACGGAGGAGGGGGGGCTGCAGCTGCCCTGACCGAAAACAACATGAGTGTCTGGTGAGGCGCCGGCAGCCAATCAGCTGCGGACTGCCCATATGACGTAGAGGACACACCACACACACCTTCTCCGCAGCAGCAGCAACAGCGTCAGCGTCAGCCAAGGGGGAAATCACTGGGATGGGGGGACGCCCGGCGTGGTTTGGCAACAGGAAGACGTGACTTCCCGCCGTATCCTGAGAGACAGTCCCTCTCTCCTGGGTGCAATGGCCTGATGGCTGCTCACCGCGCTCTGCTTCCTACAGTAATCCACTTCCACAGTAATACCAGCTCCCAGTGCTGTTGGTCTGCTGGTTATCAATCTCTTATCTTTATATCATTGATGCACTGGTCAGTAGTGCTGGCATGAACAGAGCTTGACATCAGGGGGACAATTAATTTATGTGACTATTGTCTCTCACATGGTTATAACACTGTTAAAGAGCAGTGAGCAATTACATTTTTATTCCCACAATCAGCACCCACAGCTCAGCGAGCGGGCAGGAGAAAAAAGTTAAATAAAAAATCCCCGCCCTGATTCAGAGTGAGCGCAAACAGCACGTGGCTCTGAATCAGGCCCTAAGTTGGCAAACAGTCGCGCAGCCGACACTTTTCTCCTCGCATCCCCTGAAGCGTGCAAAAAGAAATCCTTTAGACTGACCAAACATTGCGTTGAATTGAATAGCTTCGGGAGCTCCCTGCCAGGGCTATTCAATATCACATTGAATTTAATTCCCCCCTGTGTGATGGTGCTACAGTATCTAAAACCAGCTCTGTCATTAGTGATTGTGATTTGCCCTTTTCTATGGAGAAGAAGCCAATTGGGAGTTGCCAGTATCATAAAGTAGACAGTTCCTAGATAAGCTTTAATAGAAGGACTATACTGCATGTGTTGCACGTAGCAATACTTGAACCTTAAAGAATCCATGAAATATAGAAAGAACCCACTTGTAAAACAGAATACTTGCATGTTTACTGTATTTTTATGTTTAACATGCACAAAAATAGAGCACAAGTGATTGTGTTTTCATGTTAGCAATTACCAGTGTTCTAGATATTTTGTAGCAAGAGGTTTAGCAACTATGAACGAGGTTACACTAGGTCAGCAGAAGAGAAAAAAACATGAAGTGTGGGTGTGTCTGCTCAGGTGATGTTGAATTGGCTGAAGAATGCTGTACAAACAGTATTACAACATCCAATGCTTGTAGGGGTAAAGTCTTTTCTCTTGCTTTGTAATTTATTTTTTTATTGTGTTAGTTTCTAGAAGAAGTAAATTGATTCTGTGTAAAGATTTTTTACCCCCCTAATTTTTTATGATTTTATCTGTCGCACACTGGAGCCCAGAACCTCATTACTGGGTACTACAGTGTCACTTAGTGTCCATTTGTGTCCTTGTTGGCCGCCTGTGTCATCTTCAAGTTTGTAAGTCACTTATGTATATTTATAAAATCAGATGTCCTGACTGACTCATCAACGCCTGGACCTAGAAACATGAAAATTGGGGAGTATATTCCTTCCATGACATAGGTCTAATGACAGGCGTCGGGATTTCGACACCTGTCATTAGTACCTTGCCGAGATTAAAAAGTCGGGAAGCCGGTGGTCGGGATTTAGACCGTCGGCTTCCTGACTACATCCCATGAGGGAGGGATTGTATTTCTACACAGGTGAGGGAGGGTAATGTTGAATGTGTTACAACACGAGCAAGGGAGGGAAATGTGTTACTACAGAGGTGAGGGAGTGGAATGTGTTAGTACACAGGTGAGGGAGGGTTATGGCTTACTATAGCAGTGATGCATTACTATAGGGTTTAAGGATTATTGTTACTGGTGAGATGGAAATGGGAACAGTAAATATCTAAGGTCTACCCGGGAGGAACTGGGTACATCAGCTAGTGTGTGTGTGTGTGTATATATTGTAGCAAGGTCGGGGAACTGGTAAAATCTCCTGGGGTAGATGGCACTGCGCAGCAACTGAGAAATCACACAAAGTCCACTGGTCTGGTGCAACTGGCCTCCGCCAGTTTTATTAGGCAATACAAACAAAATAAACAGAAATAAACACCTTGCCGTCTGGCACTAGCTATACAGAAGTGATCCTAGCTCACTAATAAACAAAGTATAAGAAGGTTTTTCCAGGTTTAGTTTACCTGCTTTTCATCAAGCTGATTCTCTCACAGAAACACGAAAGGCTGTCCTTTCCATGTCTCTCTGTAATGATCAGCCTCACAGCACTAAAAACAGCCACACAGCTGAAAACCCTAATTAGCCTCCTGTGAAGCTAAACCCAAAAAACTCCTAACACAAACACTTTCCTGAGGTTTCAAAAGACATAGGTCAGGAATCTAGGGCAAATATACCTGCCTTCCACTATGATGCCAGTGACCTTGTCACAATATATATATATATATATATATATATATGCTGAAAAATAATAATGAAAACGTGCGCCTAATAGTGTACTAGTTTAGAAACAAATGAATCTGTGCTCAAATGAATAAGTAATGTGCATACCAAAAATTAATCAAATAAAAGCTTATCTGGTGGTCAGGCAGTACTTCAATGGCCAGGTTATTTGGATCAATATCAATTTCCAGGTTTCCAAGGAACACACCTACGTGAGGACCTTGAATTTGGGCTTACAATTTTTTGCCCATCAAGAAAATATATATAGAGTAGTATTTTTAAGAATAATTAGAAACACCACTGGACATACAAATAACTGCATACCAGAATATGCATTAGTCAGTGCATATACTCCTTAGTGCTTCAGGTCACAATCAATACTAGTCTGGCTTCTTAACAATCAAATAGGAGGCCTCAGACCGGGAAAGGAGAAAGAATCTCCGTAAATACTTCAATTAGGACCATACATATAGCACAAAAACAAAGTAACAATAAAAAATAAAAATAGTAGTAAACACTTATCTTTTGATATGGTAGCAGGTAACAGTCCACTTGTGGGGGTTTAGGAGAATCAGACTGATTAAAAGTACACAGATATATAGGCGGCACTCAGGCAGTAGACAGAAATAAAGACAAGGAGCCTCCTCTAGTCACAGTCAACGTTTCAATTCCTTATCAGAATTTTCATCAGGGATGATGAAAATTCGGATGGTAAATTGAAATGTTGACTGTGACTCGCGCGGAGCCATTGTGTCTTTATTTCTGTTTACTGCCTGAGTGCCACCTAAATCTCTGTGCACTATATATATATATATATATATATATATATATAGTAGTGAAGGTCCGGCACTCTCACTGTAATTAAAGTCAGCTGCCCAGGTGCAAGTGTTTGCAAATTCAAATAACATGGGTGTAGATACCATAAAGTACATACTACACCACACTGCACTCCAGGACTTGAATGTAGAAAATTTATTGACAACAGCGACGTTTCGGAGCGGCTAGCGCCCCGTCTTCAGGTATACATAAAAAGCAAATACAAAATATATCTTACCTTATATCTCCACCGACTGAAAGTGACTGGTGAATGAACTCCATTTCCATGTCCACGATGACAGAGGGGGAGCGGCCTGTCTGTATGATGTCACCGCTGTTCACCTTTGGAGGTTGCCATGCCAACCCAAAGCGCTTATACGGATTAGAGTCTGTGAAGCAATAGTAAAACATATCACCGAAAGTGTCAAAAAAGTGTTAAACAATACATAACCAAATTACAAGAAAAAAGGAAATCCAAAGAAAACACCAACATAAAGAGAAACAATCACCAATAAAAGTAACTATCTGATGTCTACATGAGGTTTAAAACAAGGCGTACAAGACGCAGTGGGGAAAATGAGATGATATACAAAGCCACCCACCAAAAAGAAAAACTAGTATATAACCTGTCCTCACGTGCACTTACTGTGACTGAATGAAGAACGTGTCCTAAATAAGGGTCTTTCCTTTGTACCCACCCAGAGTCATAATGAGTTTAATTGGCAAGTAGATCTTCATAGAAAAAGCCGTAAATTAAGATTAATGGAAGATTTCCAACACCAAGTAAAGATAGAACGAGTGATCCTCTAGACCCATTTTATGCCAAAAGATCCAAATCCAATTTCATCAAGAACTTAATAATGTACTTATGGATGCTCTGGACCGCAAATTGATTTCTCAAAAAACATATGATGCACTGAATCTACAACATCCTATCACTACGATACTGTATACAGTCCCGAAGATCCACAAGGACCTTGTTCACCCTCCATGAAGGCCTATAATCTCAGCCCGTGGATCCATCATTCAACCTCACATAATGAGACAACCCACGTGTTTGAAAGACACTACATCATTTTTACATCTTTTGAGTAACATAAGTCAAGTACAGGACCATGTCATACTTTGTATATTGGATGTTCAAAGCTTGTACACATCGATACCACATGATATGGGTCTAGCAGCTATCGAACATTTTTTAGGCAATTTGACCACTCCGTTAAACTTGGACGTGAATTTATTTTTGTCTCTTCATCTTACTTTAACTAGAAATAATTTTTTATTTGATGGAGCATACTATACAGCTCTCAGGGTGTGCGATGGGGTCTGATGTGGCCCCATCGTACGCTGATGTCTTCATGTTCCAGCAGGAACAGGATCTCTTTTTTACATCAGAGGTAATCAAGCAACACATTGTCTTATACACGAGATATATAGACGACTTATTCATCTTATGGTCGGGAGGCACTGATAACTTTGAATCTCTTATGCTACACATCAATGAGACATCATCCTCTATTAAATTAACATATCGGTGGAGCCGAGAAAGTGTTAATTTTCTAGATGTTATGGTACATATTAATCATGATGTCATCTCTACTTCAGTGTTCCAAAAACCGATGGATAGGAATACCCTGTTGGAATCAGGTAGCCACCACCCACCATCCTTGAAAAAGGGACTAGCATTTTCCCAGATGGTACGGATAGCTCGGATTACAAGCAACAGAGATGAATTATCAGTAAAATTGGATGAAGTTGTGACTAAATTCAGAAACGGGATAAAAATTACAAGAACTGCTAATTTCCAAAGATAAGGTATTATCCTTGGATAGAAATGTCTTAATGACATCTAAAGATCGCTCCACATACATTCATCGTATCCCCTGGACGACGTCATTTACCACTTCAAGTACAGTGGTCCCTCATGCTACTAAAGCACTTTGGCCGATAGTGGCCAGTGATTCAGAACTGCCCATTTTTGATAATAAATGACCCATGGCATGTTACCGCAGAGGCAAAAATCGATGTGATTTTTTGGTACAAACAGACATCACAAATTATGCCCCTAAACCTGCTATATTTTCTATGGTAAAAAAAAATGGGGTGCTACAAGTGCCCGTCGTGTGTCACTTGTGGTTACTTGCAAACTGGTGATGCATTCAAGCATCCGCATACAGGCAAAGTCTATAACATAAGACATGTACTGAGTTGCAACTCTCAGTACGTTGTCTACATTATATACTGTCCGTGTGGTCTCTACTACGTGTGGATGACTACCTGCACGTTCAAAGAGAGAATGGCACTTCATAGATCCTCTATACGTGCAGCTCTGGCCGGGAAGGATTTGGACCAACCGGTGGCCCGACATTTCAAACAGATGGAACATCAACTAGTATCACTACGATACAAAATTATCGATCACATACCACCATTGAAGAGAGGAGGAGATAGAGGAGCAGCATTATTAAAATTAGAAGCGCAGTGGATACTATGCCTCAATACAGTACAACTGAGGGGACTTAATGAGCGAATTGCGTGGAATGCATTCATATAATCAATCAACCACAGAATGACCGGTTTGATTGCTCCTGTCTCTACTTTTGTTTTGGGACATTCTATCTAGTATTCCTTCACCATTACATCAGTTGTGCTTCACTAATAAGAGCTAGTCTTGACACATCTTAACTTTATATATTCATAATGTTGTAAATCATTTTGTGTCATTATGCATTTCTGTCTTGCTTGTGCAGTTTTTCCTTTGTAAATTTATCTGTGGTCTCTAAACCATATGTACTATGTACCATATAGCCCTTCATGTAGAAATCGAATAGTTACTTTTATTGGTGATTGTTTCTCTTTATGTTGGTGTTTTCTTTGGATTTCCTTTTTTCTTGTAATTTGGTTATGTATTGTTTAACACATTTTTGACACTTTCGGTGATATGTTTTACTATTGCTTCACAGACTCTTTTCCATATAAGCGCTTTGGGTTGGCATGGCAACCCCCGAAGATGAACAGCGGTGATGTCATACAGACGCGACACGCCCCCTCCGTCATCGTGGACACGGAAAAGGAGTTCATTCACCAGTCACTTCCAGTCGGTGGGGATATAAGGTAAGATATATTTGTATTTGTTGTTTATGTATACCTGAAGACGGGGCGCTAGCCGCTCCGAAACGTCGCTGTTGTCAATAAATTTTCTACATTCAAGTCCTGGAGTGCAGTGTGGTGTAGTACGTACTTTATGGTATCTACCCCCATGTTATATATATATATATATATATATATATATATTATATATATATATATATGTAATCCCAGTACCTGCACTCAGAATGGTGACAATTAAAATACCTGCCAGGGTGCTCACCCTGGGGACCTTAGCCCACTTAACACAAACTACAAAAAAAAGCAGCACTCCCAGACTTGTCTAACACAAACAAAACGCTGGTGCTTTTACTATCAGCCGTTTTGGGGTCAATACACACAATGTGTCCTGATGATGGGTTCTGACCCTGAAACGTTGATAGCACCAGCGTTTTGTTTGCCTTACAGGTCCGGGAGTGCTACTATTTTTGTGGTGTGTGTATGTATGTGTATATATATATATATATTAGGGGTGAGCGGGTTCGGATTTCTGAAATCCGAACCCCCCCGAGCCCCCCCGATCCGAGTCCGATCCGAGTCAGGCTCGACTTTTCCCGCCTGACTCGGATCTGACATCGAGGCAAAACGTCATCATCCCGCCTTCCGAGTCTCGCGGGTTTTGGATCCTATATAAGGTACCCGCGTCGGCGCCATTTTCTCACTCGGCTGTGGACAGTGAAGAGGGAGGGTGGGAGTTAGTGCTGTGTAGTGTAGTGTAGTGTAGTGCTGCTGTTGTCCACTACTTCAAAGTCCATAGGGGCTGGCTGTGTTGTGCTGTGCTGCTGTTGTTAATAGGGGCTGTGTCCACTACTTCAAAGTCCATAGGGGCTGGCTGGACTGTGTTGTGCAGTCAGTTCTCCATAGGGGCTGTGTCCACTCCAAAGTCCTGTGCAGTGTCCCAGTCCTAAAGGGGTGCTGTAGTGTTGTCCAGGGGGTGCTCTGTCCATCAGGGGTGCTCCCCCCAAGTGCTAAAAAAATAATATATTTTCTGTGTTTGTGAATTGTGTGCGCAGTAGCCGCACGTGCATCAACAAAGTAGTGCCAAGCGTGCGCCTGTGTCATAAGTAAAGGGCCGGCTGGCTTGACCGTTAAGGGTGCTGTAACCCCCGAAAGTACACTCCAGTCCAAACCAAAAAAAAAATTATTTTCTGTGTTTGTGAATTGTGTGCGCAGTAGCCGCACGTGCATCAACAAAGTAGTGCCAAGCGTGCGCCTGTGTCATAAGTAAAGGGCCGGCTGGCTTGACCGTTAAGGGTGCTGTAACCCCCGAAAGTACACTCCAGTCCAAACCAAAAAAAAAATTATTTTCTGTGTTTGTGAATTGTGTGCGCAGTAGCCGCACGTGCATCAACAAAGTAGTGCCAAACGTGCGCCTGTGTCATAAGTAAAGGGCCGGCTGGCTTGACCGTTAAAGGGTGCTGTAACCCCCGAAAGTACACTCCAGTCCAAACCAAAAAAAAATTATTTTCTGTGTTTGTGAATTGTGTGCGCAGTAGCCGCACGTGCATCAACAAAGTAGTGCCAAGCGTGCGCCTGTGTCATAAGTAAAGGGCCGGCTGGCTTGACCGTTAAGGGTGCTGTAACCCCCGAAAGTACACTCCAGTCCAAACCTAAAAAAAAATTATTTTCTGTGTTTGTGAATTGTGTGCGCAGTAGCCGCACGTGCATCAACAAAGTAGTGCCAAGCGTGCGCCTGTGTCATAAGTAAAGGGCCGGCTGGCTTGACCGTTAAAGGGTGCAAAGTACACTCCAGTCCAAACCAAAAAAAAATTATTTTCTGTGTTTGTGAATTGTGTGCGCAGTAGCCGCACGTGCATCAACAAAGTAGTGCCAATCGTGCGCCTGTGTCATAAGTAAAGGGCCGGCTGGCTTGACCGTTAAGGGTGCTGTAACCCCCGAAAGTACACTCCAGTCCAAACCTAAAAAAAAATAATTTTCTGTGTTTGTGAATTGTGTGCGCAGTAGCCGCACGTGCATCAACAAAGTAGTGCCAAGAGTGTGCCTGTGTCATAAGTAAAGGGCCGGCTGGCTTGACCGTTAAAGGGTGCTGTAACCCCCGAAAGTACACTCCAGTCCAAACCAAAAAAAAATTATTTTCTGTGTTTGTGAATTGTGTGCGCAGTAGCCGCACGTGCATCAACAAAGTAGTGCCAAGCGTGCGCCTGTGTCATAAGTAAAGGGCCGGCTGGCTTGACCGTTAAAGGGTGCTGTAACCCCTGAAAGTACACTCCAGTCCAAACCAAAAAAAAATTATTTTCTGTGTTTGTGAATTGTGTGCGCAGTAGCCGCACGTGCATCAACAAAGTAGTGCCAAGCGTGCGCCTGTGTCATAAGTAAAGGGCCGGCTGGCTTGACCGTTAAGGGTGCTGTAACCCCCGAAAGTACACTCCAGTCCAAACCAAAAAAAAAATTATTTTCTGTGTTTGTGAATTGTGTGCGCAGTAGCCGCACGTGCATCAACAAAGTAGTGCCAAGCGTGCGCCTGTGTCATAAGTAAAGGGCCGGCTGGCTTGACCGTTAAGGGTGCTGTAACCCCCGAAAGTACACTCCAGTCCAAACCAAAAAAAAAATTATTTTCTGTGTTTGTGAATTGTGTGCGCAGTAGCCGCACGTGCATCAACAAAGTAGTGCCAAGCGTGCGCCTGTGTTATAAGTAAAGGGCCGGCTGGCTTGACCGTTAAGGGTGCTGTAACCCCCGAAAGTACACTCCAGTCCAAACCTAAAAAAAAATAATTTTCTGTGTTTGTGAATTGTGTGCGCAGTAGCCGCACGTGCATCAACAAAGTAGTGCCAAGCGTGCGCCTGTGTCATAAGTAAAGGGCCGGCTGGCTTGACCGTTAAAGGGTGCTGTAACCCCCGAAAGTACACTCCAGTCCAAACCAAAAAAAAATTATTTTCTGTGTTTGTGAATTGTGTGCGCAGTAGCCGCACGTGCATCAACAAAGTAGTGCCAAGCGTGCGCCTGTGTCATAAGTAAAGGGCCGGCTGGCTTGACCGTTAAAGGGTGCTGTAACCCCCAAAGTACACTCCAGTCCAAACCAAAAAAAAATTATTTTCTGTGTTTGTGAATTGTGTGCGCAGTAGCCGCACGTGCATCAACAAAGTAGTGCCAAGAGTGCGCCTGTGTCATAAGTAAAGGGCCGGCTGGCTTGACCGTTAAAGGGTGCTGTAACCCACAAAGTACACTCCAGTCCAAACCAAAAAAAAAATTATTTTCTGTGTTTAGCCGCACGTATATATCAAATCGATATAACATAAATGGAGGACCAAACTTTCTCCGATAAAAATAAAATAGAGAAAGATCAAGAACCACTTCCTCCTAGTGCTGAAGCTGCTGCCACTAGTCATGACATAGACGATAACATGCCATCAACGTCGTCTGCCAAGGCCGATGCCCAATGTCATAGTAGAGGGCACATACAATCCCAAATGGCAAAGTTCAGGAAAATGACCTTGAAAAAGACATTTAAATCAGCTGAAGAGAAACGTAAACTTGCCAATATGCCATTTACGACACGGAGTGGCAAGGAACGGCTAAGGTCGATCCCTAGTATGTTCATGACTAGTGGTTCAGCTTCACATGACGATGGAAGCACTCCTCCCACTAAAAAAATCAAAAGAGTTAAGCTGGCAAAAGCACAGCGAAGAACTGTGCTTTCTAAGAAGATATCACAAATCCCCAAGGAGAGTCCAAGTGTGGTGGTGGTTGCGATGCCTGACCTTCCCAGCACTGGACGGGAAGAGGTGGCTCTTTCCACCATTTGCACGCCCCCTGCAAGTGCTGAAAGGAGCACCCACAGTCCACTTGCTGATATGCAAATTGAAGATGTCACTGTTGAAGTACAACAGGATGAGGATACTGGTGTAGCTGGCGCTGAGGAGGAAGTTGGCGAGGAGGATTCTGATGGTGATGTGGTTTGTTTAAATCAGGCTCCGGGGGAGACAGTTGTTGTCCGTGGGATGAAAAAGCCCATCACGGTCATGCCTGGGCAGAAGACCAAACATTCCACCTCTTTGGTCTGGCAATATTTCTATCCAAATCCGGACAACAACTGTCTTGCCATATGTACCATATGTAAAGGTGAAATAAGTAGGGGTAGGGACGTCAACCACCTAGGAACATCCTCCCTTATACGGCACCTGCAGCGCGTTCATAAAAAGTTACTGTCAAGTTCAGAAACTTTGGCTCAGACCGTAAGCAGTCCAGGGACACCTAAATCCCGTTGTCCTGTTGTATCCAAGCGCCTGCAAACCACACCGTCAACTCCCTCCTCGTCAATTTCCTCCTTAGTCAGGATCGGAAGTAGTCCTGCAGGCCATATCACTGGCATGACTGACTCTCCTATCCGGGATTCCTCCGGAGGATCCTGCATTGCTACGCCTACTGCTGCCGCTGCTGCTGTTGCTGCTGCTGCTGGGAGTCGTTCATCATCCCAGAGAGGAAGTAGGAACACCACTACTTTTACTAAACAATTGACCCTCCAACAGTCCTTAGCGAGGAGGATGAAGTACAACAGCAGTCATCCTGAAGCAAAACGTATAACTGAGGCCTTGACTGCTATGTTGGTGTTAGACGTGCGTCCGGTATCCGCCATTAGTGCAGTGGGATTTAGACAATTGATGGAGGTAGTGTGTCCCCGGTTCCAAATCCCGTCTAGATTCCACTTCACTAGGCAGGCGATACCGAGACTGTACAGAAACGTCAGAAAAAGTGTCCTCAGTGTCCTGAAAAATGCCGTTGTACACAATGTCCACTTAACCACGGACATGTGGACAAGTGGAACAGGGCAGACTAAGGACTATATGACTGTGACAGCCCACTGGGTAGATGTATCACCTTACGCAGCAACAGCAGCAGCGTCACCAGTAGCAGCATCTCAGAAACGCCAGCTCGTTACAAGGCAGGCTACGCTGTGTATCACCGGTTTCAGTAAGAGGCACACCGCCGACAACCTCTTAGAGAAACTGAGGGAAATCATCGCCCAGTGGCTTACCCCACTTAGACTCTCCTGGGGATTTGTGATATCTGACAACGCCACCAATATTGTGCGGGCATTACATCTGGGCAAATTCCAGCACGTCCCATGTTTTGCTCACACAATAAACTTGGTGGTGCAGAATTTTCTGAAAAGCGACAGGGGCGTGCAGGAGACGCTTTGGGTGGCCCGAAAAATTTCTGGCCACTTTCGCCATTCAGCGACTGCGTGCCGAAGACTGGAGCGCCAGCAAACACTCTTGAACCTGCCCCGCCATCACCTGAAGCAAGAGGTTGTGACGCGGTGGAACTCAACCCTCTATATGCTTCAGAGGATGGAGGAGCAGCAAAAGGCCATACAAGCCTATACATCCACCTATGACATAGGCAAAGGAGGGGGTATGCACCTGACTCAAGCGCAGTGGAGAATGATTTCCGTGTTGTGCAAGGTTCTTCAGCCCTTCGAACTTGCCACACGTGAAGTCAGTTCAGACACTGCCAGCTTGAGTCAGGTCATTCCCCTCATCAGGCTTTTGCAGAAGCAGCTGGAGAAAGTGAAGGAGGAGCTAAGACGGAGCGATTCCGCTCGGCATGTGGGACTTGTGGATGAAGCCCTTCATTCGCTTTGCCAGGATTCCAGGGTGGTCAATCTGTTGAAATCAGACCACTACATTTTGGCCACCGTGCTCGATCCTAGGTTTAAAGCCTATGTGGTGTCTCTCTTTCCGGCCGACACAAGCCTGCAGAGGTGCAAAGACCTGCTGGTGAACACACTGTCAGCTGAAGCGGAACGTGACACGTCAACGGCTCCTTCTTCATTTTCTCCCGCAACTGGGGCTGCCAGGAAAAAACTTAGGTATCCTAAGCAACCCGCTGGCGGTGATGCAGGGCAGGCAGGACCAAGTTTGGACATCTGGTCCGGACTGAAGGACCTGGCAACAATTTCTGACATGTCTACTGTCACTGCATATGATACTGTCACCATTGACAGAATGGTGGAGGATTACATCGGTGACAGCATCCAAGTAGGCATGTCAGACAGTCCATACCTGTACTGGCAGGAAAAAGAGGCAATTTGGAGGCCCCTGTACAAACTGGCTCTATTTTACCTGAGTTGCCCCCCCTCCAGTGTGTACTCCGAAAGAGTGTTTAGTGCAGCCGGGAACCTTGTCAGCGAAAGGCGTAGGAGGTTGCTTCCACAGAATGTGGAGAAGATGATGTTCATCAAAATGAATTATCAGCTCTTCCAGGGAGACCAGCCTCCAGAAGGTACAGAGGGACCTGTGGTGGTGGATTCAAATGGGGACGAGTTAATACTTTGTGAGGATGAGGATGTACACACTGAAGAGGGTGAGGAATCGGTGGATGAGGAGGATGAGGATGACATCTTGCCTCCGTAGAGCCAGTTTGTGCAGGGACACATTAATTGCCAGCTTGTTTTGTGGGGGCCCAAACGAACCAATCATTTCAGCCACAGTTGTGTGGCAGACCCTGGCGCTGAAATGATTGATTTGTTAAAGTGTGCATGTCCTGTTTATACAACATAAGGGTGGGTGGGAGGGCCCAAGGACAATTCCATCTTGCACCTCTTTTTTTCTTTGCATTATGTACAGTTTGGGGCCTAGTTTTTCTAACTGCCATCCTGTCTGCCACTGCAGTGTCACTCCTAGATGGGTCACGTGTTTGTGCCGCCCACTCGTGTCGCTTAGCATAGTCATCCAGCTACCTCGGTGCAACCTTTTGGACATAAAAACACTATTGTGAGGTGTGAGGTGTTCAGAATAGACTGGAAATGAGTGGAAATTAAGGTTATTGAGGTTAATAATAGCATAGGAGCAGAAAAACCTACAAATTCTGTGATTTTAGCTGTTTTTATGCTTTTTTTCAAAAAAATACAGATCCAAAACACAAAACCCAGAACCCAAAACACGGAAGGGTGGTTTTGGCAAAACCAATCCAGATCCAAAACACGAAGAAAGATCCAGATCCAAAACCAAAACACAAAACACGAAAAGTGGCCGGTGCACACCCCTAATATATATATATATATATATATATACACACACACACACACACACACACACACACACACACACACACACACACACACACACACACACACACACACACACACACACACACACACACACACACACACACACAGCAGGTAAAATAAGTATTGAGCACATCAACATTTTTCTCAGTAAATATATTTGTAATGGGGCTATTGTAATGACATTTTCACCAAATGTCAGCAACAACCCATGCAATCCGCACATGCAAAGAAATCAAACCATAGATGTCCATAAATTAAGTTATGTGTACCACCCACAGCTATTGCGAGCGGCCAGGATGATGGTCGCGATGGTCAAGACTATCGGGCTTGCGACGAGACCCTTGTGGTAGGGTCTCGTGGCTGCAAGTCCCAGAAAGTTTCTGGCTCTAATAGAGCCGGAAGCTCTCCCACTGACATCCGCCCACAAACGGCAGGTGTTCGCATGGGAACGCCTCCGTTTGTGAAGCCACGCCTCCAAAACGGTGCGAGCTGTCAATCAAAATCGACAGCCACCCCTTTTGGTGCGAGACCCGGAGCGACGGAGCGCCCATCGCTTGCCGGGTCTGGCGCATGTGCACGTCGGAGCCGGCTCCGGCGTGCGCATGTGCAGTGGCCTAACATTGACCCGCTCAAGAGCGCATAGCGCTTGCGAGCGGGTCTGAATCAGGCCCTTAGATTGTAAGCTCCACTGGGGCAGGGGCTGATGTGAATGGCCAAATTCTCTGTAACGCGCTGTAGGATACGTGTGTGCTATCCAAATAGTTAAAAATAAATGACATGCAAAAATATTATCATGGTTCCAAAGATCACCTGAGCATAAGAACGCCCACTACTGCCTTCTTACATGCGTACAATGGGGCAGATGTATGAAGCTCTGGAAAGTGATAAAGTGCAGAGTGATAAACGACCTACCAATCAGCTCACAACTGTCATGTTACAGGCTGTGTTTGAAAAATGACAGGTAGGAGCGGATTGGTTGGTCATTTATCACTCTTCACTTTATCGCTTTCCACAGCTTCATACATCTGCCCCAATGTCTCTTACCTGCGTAAATATCGGTTACATCGAGCGGCCATCTTGCCCTTGGGCACTTCTGACCAGCTGCACACTCGGCAGCTCTCCTGACTCACAGGGGGTTCTCATGCTGTGTAGGATATCTCAAGGGCTAATTTATGCACGCCCATGTAACAGCGTTCAAACGGTAAGAACACCTGCGTTTTTCTGACCACCTGCTTTTCACCACCCCCAAATGCTGACTACTTGTCACTCTGCGAGTGGATCCTCTGTGCATCTGTAATCTCAATGCGATCGCTGTAAGTCGCAATGTGATTTATACACATGCGCACTGTCAAACGATCGCTCAATCTGCGTCTGTAATCGCCATTGCATTTATCTCTGAATCCGACCTTCAGTTGGCCCTTTATTCAACAAGGTGCTGGAAACATCCCTTAGAGACTCTGGTCCATGTTAACAAGATAGCATTGCTGCAGATTTGTTGGCTGCACATTCATACTATGAACCTCCTGTTCCACAACATCCCAAAGCTGCTCTGTTGGATTGAGATGTGGTAAATGTGAAGGCCATTGGTGTACACTGAACTCGCTGTCATGTTCATGGGAACTAGCTTGAGATGAGTACTGTGACATGTAGCCCTATCCTGCTGGAAGTAAGTTGTCATTAGACTGTCACCATAAAGTGAATCAGAAAAAAATCCCTAAGTACACTATACATAAACAATGCTCATCTGGTATTACAGATCTTAATGTGTGCCAAAACATCATTCCCTATATCATACACTACCACCACCAGCCTGAACCATTGTCACAAGGCACGATGGATCCATAGATTCATTTTGTTTAGGCTAAATTCTGACCCTACTATCTGCATATCTTCAGACCAGATTCTGTTAGTTTCATCTTTAGCTGGAATAATAGTGCACAGCAAGTGCACACCCTGACATCACTTGGACACTTGCCACCGGATTACAAGCACTACCAAGCACTAGTTTTACCTGGGCACACTCCATGGTTTTTGGATTTTGAGTGAATTGCTCCCAGCTCATTCACCACTACAAGGCTTCGTACCTCTGCGTTGGATTTTCCTCAGTGTGGGGCCATCGCTAATTAAGGTTATCCTTGGAACATTTCCTCACAGTGGGTAATTGTACTCTACTAATCTACTTGCTGGCCTTCCATTCACTTTACCCTATACCAGTGCTTTGGGCTCAATTGTGACTGAACAGTGTCTAAGGGTATTTTTATTACCATACTGCGGCTCATTATCAATATATTGCAATTTTTATCTATTTCATGTTTTAAGTTGTATGTATTCTGTTATTTAATATATGTGATTATTCGATAAAATGTGTTACACACTTTTCAGTATTCTCCAGCGCTACTTTTATTGTTTCCTTCTCTGAAATTAATTTGGCTTCTCAGCACTTTTCGGTGTTGTTTCGTAATTGTGTTTGTGTGCCAATGAAGTATAAACTCTTTTGCCAACAAGTTTCAAAATTCAGTTCATGTTGTAGGTTAAATCTGGAAACATTTGTAATATGCGATAAATCATTATTTGATGCATAACTTTTCCTCTATTAATAGTAATTGCACTTAGCAAATGAAAGACAAGTTAATCCCTTTTTGATGCACATGGAGTAATAAGTTCTTATGTCTGATGCTGGGTGCACACTACACGATGTGTGTACCCAGCGACAGGAAGCCGCGTTGGAGCGATACATTGCACTGTCTGTACACACTGCACTCTGCAGTGGTGGATGGCGTGACGTGGTTTTAGCAGCATGGCGTCATTCATTTCAGTACAGCAGATGGTTCGATGCGATGAACGACCCGCGGGCATGTGCGATCAGGGGTACATACTATGCGTTCTGCACCGATCAACGTCTCATAGTGTGTACCCAGAGTGAATTTATTCCATGTTGTGGTGTTTCACATATTCTGGTGTTCAGGGCCAGTTTTACATATACGCTGGTTACGCAGCCGAGGAGGGCGCCCTGACCCGGCCGCGGCCAGTGACATGCAAAACGGCCTCCCGGCAGACTGTGTCACTGTCACACAGCTGCCTGCGCAGGCGTGCCGCAGCGCTCAGGAGGGCGCCCGCCATCGTCGCTGCCAGACCAGTCCCCCGCCACCAGTCCTCTGCTGCCGCTGTTAAGGACAGCCTGGAGCCAGCAGGTATATCTGAGTGGGAGGCTGTAATGGAGGGGGCTGTGAGGAGAGGATATGCGGGGCTGTGATGAGGGGATATGAGGGGCTGTGATGAGGGGGATATGAGGGGCTGTGATGAAGGGGATATGAGGGGCTGACTGTGGGGGATATGAGGGGCTGTGATAAGGGGTGCTGTGAGGGGTACTTTGATGGGGAGTGCTGTGAGGGGCTGTGATGAGGGGTGCTGTGATGGGAAGTGCTGTGAGGGACTCCATGGGGGGGAGGGAATAAGTGAAATGAGATGAAGGTCCACTGAGGGACGCCAAAATCTATATCCGCATACTTAAAAAAATTGTCTCAGGCCCTGCTGGTGTTTGCACTTTGAATCCTTCATGTTGCCTCTGGTACTGCCTTTTCTGCTGCCCTATCACTATCCATATGCAGTGTACCAGGATAGACAATACACACTGTAGTTTTCAGACTTCACACCTAGCCCCAACTGTTTCCAACACATTAAAGTCCACTTAATCAGACTGTTCCATCCACATAAATTTGCAATTTATTACTGTTTTAAAGGCATGCTTGAAATTAGTATATAAGACTAATGGTGCTAATAAAAAATACCAATTTGGATCTCTAAAGATATTCTAATGATTATATATATATATATATATATATATATAAAGTAACTGGAGCCGGCACTCCACATTACCATATTATACTTGCCCGGGTGCCATCTGAGGTGAAAAAAACCTGATGTATGGATATGTAGAAGGCAGCGGCACTCACAGAACTTAGTAAATGAGACTCAGGTACACAAACGGTGTATACGTTTCGACGTTTCAGTCGGTGAGGACTTTTATCAAGAATACAGCAGTGATACAAAGTACATACCTTTATAGGACTGTGTAACAGTGGTAAAGTGCTATCCGCGCCCCTCATGTTGGTCGCCGGGTGAATGACGTCATCAGTGTGCGGCCGGACCGTCACGTTACACGTGACATCGGGCGTGTCACGCTAGGAAGGATGACGCCCACCCATCGGCAAACACAATAGGGCAGGAGGCGGAGTGTATGCAAATGGTCACCAAGGAGACAATATAAACATCAACATGATGAACAAGTGATATTCAGCAATATGATAAGTGCATCAAAATACACCAGATACCAGCTAGTGTGAATATAGAATCTACATACAACTAAATATAGGTGAACATATCCATAAGTGCTAACAAGACATAACTAATATGACATATAACATACAAACTGCAGTAGTCATCTGGTCCATAATGTAAAAGGAATAATGCAGCACAATTTAAGATGATGCAATGAATAACAGGACTGGATATAACATTAGTCCCGTAACAAGGCTGGATCAATCCAATAAAGCCTGGAGGTAAACAAAGAAGAATAAACCCTATACAATGTACAGGTGCCACCTGTACTACGGAGATGCATATAACGAACCTTGCACATATAAATAAATAAATGTGTATACATGTAGGATAATATAATAGGGCAATGATGCAGCCCCATAAAGGAAATAGCCTGTAATGAGCAAAGGACCTCTCCACATAAAGTGTGAAAAAGACCTAAATGACCGACAGAGGTAGGGAGAGGCAAAAGTTGGAAAGGAATTCAACATGTGTATGATTTACAAAACCTGGTATTCCAAGGGAGTCGCCCACCCTAGTACTGACCAGGCCAAACACTGATTCGCTTCCAAGATCGAACGGGATTGGGCTTATCCAGTGTAAGTATGTTAGTAAACCTAGAAAGAATAACCAACAGCCTCTCCGCCAGTCATGACCTCTAAAGTGGGTCATAGATCACACACATAGGGTGGAACCTAGGTCCAAAGACAAAAATAGGCATAAAACCAATCAAAAGGTTAAAACAAGAAATATTGATATCCAACAACATATAGTTGTGTACTTCTCAAACTCAAAGACAGGCAAGTTATCAGAAAAATTTCAATTTTTCGGGACTAATGTTATATTCAGTCCTGTTATTCATTGCATCATCTTAAATTGTGCTGCGTTATTCCTTTTACATTATGGACCAGATGACTACTGCAGTTTGTATGTTATATGTCGTATTAGTTATGTCTTGTTAGCACTTATGGATATGTTCACCTATATTTAGTTGTATGTAGATTCTATATTCACACTAGCTGGTATCTGGTGTATTTTGATGCACTTATCATATTGCTGAATTTCACTTGTTCATCATGTTGATGTTTATATTGTCTCCTTGGTGACCATTTGCATACACTCCGCCTCCTGCCCTATTGTGTTTGCCGGTGGGTGGGCGTCATCCTTCCTAGCGTGACACGCCCGATGTAACGTGACGGTCCGGCCACACACTGATGACGTCATTCACCCGGCGACCAACATGAGGGGCGCGGATAGCACTTTACCACTGTTACACAGTCCTATAAAGGTATGTACTTTGTATCGCTGCTGTATTCTTGATAAAAGTCCTCACCGACTGAAACGTCGAAACGTATACACCGTTTGTGTACCTGAGTCTCATTTACTAAGTCCTGTGAGTGCCGCTGCCTTCTACATATCTATATATATATATATATATATATATATATATCTGCAGTAATTGAGAGGAGCTGTGGTTGCTAGTCTAGAAAAGAACTACTACTATTACAGGTTATTACTGCGTTAAAGAGTGTTTATTTGAAAGATGGCAGAAATATCAGTCGTAACTAAATATAAAATTTTTTATATTTAATCACATACAATGTATACCAACAATACACAATCTCAATAATGATCAAATATATACAATCTGTTTTGTTTCCTACCAGGCTAATAAAATGTCCAATATAGTCTACAGCAGGAATAATTGATTTAAAAACACATCCCAATTTAATTTGTGTCTTTATCGGTGTTCAAGCAGATTTGTAATTGAGAATCTCTCACTCTATGGCCATATTCAATTGCATCCACAACCAATGTCATAACCAGGGCAGGTCGGCCGGGGCTCGTGCCCTGGGTGCCGTCGGGGTGCTGTCCTCCTGCGGTCCAGGTCCGGTAAGGTCAGTATAATGTGGACCGCAGTGAGTGCAGCCCACACTACACAGTAACACACACCGCCGCCGGCGCTGGGTAGTACACTCGTACTACCCGGTGGTGGTGTGTGTTTCAGCAGTCAATGAGAGTGGGTGATGGGAGAGATGTCATGATGGGAGGACAGATGAGCAGGAGCGGGGATTCAGGTAAGTGTTTTGTGTATATATGTGTGTGTTATATATGTAAGTGGCACTACTTGTCAGGTACATTGTATAGGAGGCACTGTATCACTACTTGGGGCACTGAATAGGGTGGGCAACTACTGTGGGCATTGTATAAGGGGCATTGCATAGGGGTGATCACCACTGGTGGCACTGTATAAGGGGCACTACTGGGGGCACTGCATACTGGGGGTACTGTATAAGTGGCACTACTGGGCCCACTGTATAAGGGTGCACTACTGGGGGCACTGTATAAGGGACACTACTACATGGGGCGCTGCTACTGGGGACATTGCATAAGGGGCACTACAGTGGGCCTTGCAATAGGGGCTCTACTACTTGGGGCATTAAGGTGCATATGCAATGGAAAAGAGTGCTCCTAGTGTGATGAGAAAGGGGGTGTCCTGTTGACATGCCCCATTTTTCAGAGGCCACGCCCCTTGTGGCGTGTGACCACGCTCACTTTTCGGCGTACGACTTCGGCGTGCGCCCATTGGGGGGGGCTCCTTTTTCATCTTGCCCTGGGCTCCAAATACCCTAGTTACGCCACTGTCCACAACGTCCCATATGGTTTTAATATATGTCTTTAAGGAAACATTATTTAGCAGTGTATACACGCTATTAGGCTGTTGAATTGTGTACAAGATAATCACCCTGTCCTGGCTGAAATATTCAGTCTAGTCGAAATCAGGCTTGAAGCAATTGAGCTGTCCTTGTTTGTACTCACAAGTGTTCCGTCTGCACAGCGGTATTCCGTCTGACCGCGCTCCGGCTCGTGACAAGTGAGACTCCTCTATTTGCACTCACAGTGTACTCTCAGCTCATCAGCTGGAAGCCGGTACGTATAATCGCTGCAGGTTCCTTGTAATGCCAGCGGGGAAAGGAACTTCCATATACTAACAGTGGTAAATTGTCCAATAACTGCTGCTACACCTGTGGACATCCAGGATGCTATGACTATCAAGTGTGTCAATATATCGGGGTTCACTGATGCGTTTCGCCTCTTACCACCGGAGGCTTTCTCAAAGAGTGAAGATACCCTGATCAGTCTCTCCTTATATCCCCCAAATACAAAATCCGATTGGATGGCAGTATTCCTTTTCATCAGTAAACTCGTGTGCGATTGTCAAAACTGAGCTCAAGTATTCAATCACTGAAATTTTCATACGATATATATATATATATATATATATACATACTGTATTTATTATTTAGAACAGTGTCAAAAACAACAACTTTCTCAATAGTTTTATCTACATACCTATTTAGTTCTGATCTGATATATGCACTAAATTAAAAAATCTTCTATAAAATTGGCAATATAAGATGTATCCCACTTGGGGATTGAACTCATGACCCTGTGTTCATTAATCTCACCCTCTAACCTCTACCCTAACCAGGTTTGGATATTTAACATGCGTTTTAGTTTATTTGTTCTCTTTCCCCAAATGATTTGGTCAGGCCACCATATAGCGTTTATATATTGCTAAATAATGTCTCCTTAAAGACTTATATATTAAAACCATATGGGACGTTGTGGATGCAACCCAATATGGCCATAGAGTGAGAGATTCTCATTTACAAATCTGCTTGAACACTAATAAAGACACAAATTAAATTGGGATGTGTTTTTAAATCAATTATTGCTGCTGTAGACTATATTGGATATTTTATTAGCCTGGAAGTAAACAAAACAGATTTCATATACTTGATTATTATTGAGATTGTGTATTGTTTGTATACATTGTATGTGATTAAATATATATATTTTTTATATTTAGTTATGATTGATAATATTTCTACCATTTTTTAAATAAACACTTGAATTAGCGCGCGCAATAATGACACAGTAATAGTAGTACGCTTGAAATTAGGTCTATGTTGCTGGCTGGCAGGTAAGTGTAGGTAGATCTTTTTGTATATGTTATTTTAGTCATTTGCTTCTACCTTTATAACACTTTTGATAGTTAAATATTAAATGAGCAACTTGCTTTGGTCTTTTACATGAAAAATATTAGTATTTTCCTTCAGATGGAAATTACTATGTGATGTAGAGAAGGTGGATCTATAAGTGGAAATATGGTAAATACCAATGTGTGGTGTGCTTTGGAGCAGCTGTGAATGAAAGTTAACCAACCTCCAATAGCAGAGTGGGAAAAGTGGAATTATTCACAGCGTTGCACATATCATAAATTGTTGTGTTACTAGGTGTAGTGCTTGTTAGTAGTGGTGTGCACTACTGAGCAGTCTCCAACAAAATGGCTGCTCAAGGGATACTTCATTCCCTTACCAAGATGGCCATCGATAGTGTATCTGCGCATGTACGGCACCATCTTAGCTCCGCAGACCCATGACATTAACTGCGTCATACGTTGTTCCAGAGCCCTGAGTGCTACCCATACTAAAAGGACAGTCACCAGCTGGTGATCTGTCAACACCCCTGTTCTGCTCCAGGTTCCGTTCCATCCAGAACCATATATATATGTAACACTGAGTATGACTGTACATCCTCTATTACAGAAAAAAACTACGGAGTCTGGTTAAGCTACCTGAGTGGTCATTGCCTACAATTTCACCACTAGTGTGTACAGTACTCTGCTCACCATTAAGGCTGCACACACATATTCCCAACTGTGCTTTGGTGGGAACTCTTGATAATGAGAATTATAATGCTGATATTAAAGCATTAACAATAGGTAGATACAGAATGCAACTGTGTATAATCTTAAATAGCAGAAAGAGTATAACGGTTTTATTAAAACCTTGCTTACAGACACTTGATTGAAAAAATAAATGATAAATGAATCAATGATATAAACTATCAGCATGAATATGACCCAACCATTATCTAATATTGTATAGTGAACAAGAATAAATTCATTACCATTGGAGATATATAATAATATAACCCAGTCAAAAAGTAGAGTTGTACGCGGACCCCTTGTTTTTGTTTTAGATCTGGATTCATCTTTGTGTTTTGGTTTTGCAAAACTATGCTTATATGGTTTAATTTTGAATTCAGATAAAAATCGATAAACACAGCTAATATATCCAAAACCCAAGTTCGTTTTTTAAATCATGGTTCTGTACCGGCAATAGATCCGAACCGGGTCAAAAAAGTGAATCTGAACCTTGACCTGGCTCTACTCGGAACCCCTAAATTCTTGTGTGTTCTGGTTTCAGAAATCCAAACACGTACATCTCTATCAAAAATTCCAAACTAATGTTATAGTTAAGAATGAGTAACCGATTATGACTACTGATTTATAATCTGCAACCATGAACATTAGAGGATATTGCACTGTTAATGATTGCTTAATGTGCTGTTCTCGAGATAAGCAAGGAGGAATAACATACAAACGAACAAGCTGGCATAATTACCAAGTCACTGACATAGATAAAATGATGGAAGTGGGGTGAGAGTAATAAGAGGGAGGAAAGAGGTATGAATAACAAGTCTCCAGTTTGTAATGTGAAAGTAGTGTCTGCACTATGACTGTCTCCAAATGAGTATAGTCTTAGTAAGTGTCACGTGGACGTCTTAGTTGAGCCATAACAGCCCTGCAGTGGCTGTTAATGTTCTCCGATGATAAAATGGAATGACTTAAGGCAGAGGTTCCCAAACGCGGTCCTCAAGGCTCTCCAACAGTTCAGGTTTTAGAGCTATCCATGGTTAAGCACAGGTGGTTAAATCGAATTGACTGAGGTACTAATTAAGTCACCTGTGCTCAACCATGGATATCTCTAAAACCGGAACTGTTGGGGAGCCTTGAGGACCGTGATTGGGAACCTCTGACTTAAGGCTTGATGTTTAGGTGTTGTGTTAATTTCAAATGCAGACGAGGTTGGTCCATCCAGCATTAACTCTTTTGAAAGAAAGTTGATGGCGAGGGGATGACACACAGAATAACATTAACATGCTCTTTCTTCTGCAAAGAGCTATCCAGTGCGCTCCCTCCTCCTCCTCCAGCTCTCCCAATTGTCATGTGCGTCCTAAGGTCGTGAATGTGCAGTAACACTGTCAGTACAGAATTTGGCAGTGTAAACGTTCAATGCTGCTTATCAGAGCACCGAGAGGGCAATGATAAGTAGCCCCGAAACTCGTACATCTGTTGTGCTCTTTGTTTGCCCATGCTGATTTACATTTTCTACTTTTTTTCTTTTTATGGAACTTGTAGTGAGTGAGAGTATTACCTTCAATGCTGTAAATGGTTAACAGAAATTGGTTGTAAACGATTATTACCTACCCTCAAACATCACCCGTTCCACCAAGTACAAAATGCTCTTCTCCTGGACTTCTTCATTTATGATTGCAGTCATCTGTGTTTGAACTAGTTAATTGATGAGAACGGTGTTTCAACACAGGTGATTGCAATCATAAATGAAGAAGGAAGTCCAGGAGAAGAGCATTTTGTACCTGGTGGAACAGGTCATGTTGGAGGGTCTGATCAAAGATAGCTTGACATACTCCTAATATTTATTTATTTATTAGTTATTTATACTAGTTGTTTGTTGTAAAACTTATATTTTAAACATGTGATTTATAAAAAAAAAAAAAAAGATAACCTACGTAGTATTTTTACAACTATTCTCATGAGTAGTGTGAATACAGATTGTAAATGCATGATTGACTATCTGAGTTACACATATTTACTGATGTGTTTATTTTGATGCCATGTTCAATGGTGTGAGCATGGTGAAGGGTTGCCCACTAGATAAGATACATGGTGTCATGAGGTTTTACATTTTTAATGCTTTCTCAATTTTCTATGGGCATGTTCAGAGATGGATGCTAATGTGATCCCAGCAGCGATTTCCTAAGCATCGCAGCTGCGAAAATATGCTAAGGTTACAAAGCTTACCTGAGCATAAGGACGCCCACCGCTGCCTTCTCATGTGCGTACTACCTGTGGAAATATCGGTAACATCGAGCGGCCATCTTGCCCTTGCGGAAAGCTCATGCACATGCAGACGGCTCTCATGCTGCGTAGGAGATCGCAAGGGCTAATTTTTGCATGCCCATGTAACAGCGTTTAAATGGTCTGATATGTCTGCGTTTTATTGACCACCCCTCTGTTGCCACCCTCAAACGCTGACAACCTGTCACTCACTTAGTGATGGATTCCTTTGCCGTAACTGCAATGCGACCGCTCCGCACACGCAGTGCGGCTTATAGGCATGCGCGATAGCAAACAATCACCATTGCGTCCATCTCTAAATTAGGCTCTTTATCAATACTGCCAAATAATAAAGATTAGTTTTTGCAGATTATAATATTCCCTTATTACATTGTTAAGCATTGATATATGATCTTAATAAATAACTATGAGATTTGTGGTAATAGCAGGCTTAGTGGCACTAGTTGGGCATTAGTTCAGATCTGAAAATGTAGCATTCCTTCTCTTGGAATCCCCGGCCTGGGCTGACTAGTTGGGGGTGGTTAATGCTTTGGCCGGGGTGACTCCTTCAAGTGTGTCCCCTGGCTGTGGCACTACCCCCCTGCTAGTTGAGCTTAGTGCTGGTTCTTAAAATATGGGGGACTGCTACTCAAATTTTTCTCCTAAATTTAGGACCAGGGCTATCTAAAAAGAGCCGGTGCTGGTTATGATTACGTGGGGGGGAAGAGGGACCCCATGAAATTTTTTTTTTTAGATTTGTAACTCTTTCTGTACATTTACACACACTGATCTGTGCTGGCTTCTGCGAACATTCTGCTCATAGGGTCGTCTATGTGTATTTTAGACCGAGTTTGCTCCATGTTTACGAACACAGGG
Source organism: Taudactylus pleione (assembly GCA_031769625.1). NCBI lineage: Eukaryota > Metazoa > Chordata > Amphibia > Anura > Myobatrachidae > Taudactylus > Taudactylus pleione. The sequence continues at coordinate 4,657,283 of JAUIMM010000516.1, read as the reverse complement.
CCTGATTCAGACCCACTCGTGAGTGCTCGCAAGCAGGTCGATGTTGGGCCAGTGCGCATGCGCACGACGGACCCGGCTCCGTCGTGCCCATGCGCGAGACCCGGATAGCGACGAGCAAGCCAACGCTATGGATCTCGCTACAAAGGGGGCGTGCTGTCGATGGTGAGTGACAGCATGCCCCCTTTGGTGGGCGTGCCGGGGGCGTGGCTGGCCAGATGGAGGCGTTCCCATGGTACCGCCTACGTCTGGGGCCGACCCCACTGACATCACAAGTGATGTCAGTGGGAGTGCTTTTGGCTCTGATAGAGCCAAAAGCACTCCAGGGCTTGCGGCAGACGAGACCCTACCACAAGGGTCTCGTTGCTAGCCTGATGGTCGCGATGGTCTTAACCATCGCGACCATCTTTTTGGACACTCACTATAGCTGTGGGTGGTCACCCACAGCTATGCGAGCGGCCAGGAGGCCACTCTAAAATCAGGAAGGACGGCCCTGATTCAGAGCGAGCGCTCTGTCAGAGTGTCCGGCTCTGAATCAGGGCCACAATTCTTAGTAAATATCCGCGTTGTAATGTTTTCTATGGAAAGTTGCGAGTTGGTTCGATGGTGTATTGAAATCTATATGTCTTTTCACCTATGTTTTACAGTTCTAATCGTAATTTTACTCACATGTTTGGCTTTAGTTTAAAAAAAAAGGCTAAACTCGCCCGAGAATGTAAACTCAGACCAAAATTAGCTGCCCAGATAGGGCAGAAGAAGTGAACAGGGAAAAGCATTTATTTTAATTTCTAGTTTGCTGTAAAGATTAAAGCACTTTTATATTAGAAGTTTGCTAATTGGGGACTTTTGGGGCCTCACCTGTTGCTCCTGGGAATCCCAAGAGAACTCCCTGAGATTTGTAAGTAGGGAAGAATGATTGGAATCTAGACACTGCACTTATCTGCTACCAAAGTTACTGTAGTTCCCTTTACCAATCCAGCCACACAGAGCATCATATACATGTTTATTAATTTATTCAATGTACCACAGCAAAATGCTATTGTTTCTAAATGTTGTAACAGTAGATAATTATAATATTTGACCATCAATCATTTGGCCCATTTGTATGATAGATTTGGTTGCATACATTGCTGTGAGTTATACCACATTTCGGGCGGCGTGCCCATTGGGCCAAATTGCTCTTTTGTAACATGAATTCAAAAGGTAATTTGTTTTCCAGACGGATGATAATGCATATATTACCAGCCTGTCCAATCAGTCTTGCTCTGCACGGGTCAAGTTTTGACAGAAGTGGTACCCTGAAGACCCAATCACCCACTGTTTATTCACTACAATCCAACTATATAAATAGTCAGGTCAGTTTTATTCATGGCTGTTCTACTTTTATTTATTGACTATCTCTTTAAGTAGGGGGTGCCTCACGTTTTATGAAAGAATTTACATCTTTAAAAAGAGGAAACTTGCGCTGGTGAACAAATTACTTAGACCGCATTTAATATTTCATATATAAGAATAGTTTTATTCTGTCATATGCATACAATAAAACCAAGAACAAAGACACCTAAAAATTATTCTGTTTACATGAACCTATTCATGGTTCTTCAATCTATGTACATTGACAACAATTGGTACTTCACTTTAATCATAAACACAGCAAGAATAACAATGTATCAAAGATTGTTGGCTTAGGTACTGACACAAAGTTAGGTTATTAGAACTCAGATGTATTAATATCGGTATACCGTTATAATTTTCTAGTTGTAATAAATATGTACCGATATAAAGAGCAGAGGATGTGCATCCCACCAAAAAAGGTTAGCTAGGAGTGAAAGAGCTTTTATATATATATATATATATATATATATATAAAAAATATGTGTATATATATATATATATATATATATATTCCCCAAGCTCAGCCCCGGCACTCCAGTACCATAAACAATAAAACACCTTGCTCCGGTGCCCTCCTCGGGGGTATGCACCCCCAAATGTACTCCAACCAATCAAGAGGCGACACTCAGAGACTTGCAAAAGTTGAACCCTGTATTAGGGTATTTATTGGGGGGTCAACCGTTTCGGGGAACGTACCCCTTCCTCACGATTGCTGTCCTGAGGTGTAGTGGTATCTTTTAAGTAAGTAGATTGTTTAATGATGTGTGGAGAGATCCCCCGGGAAGATATAATTGATCTGCCAGGGGACTGCTCGTGTCTGTATGGATTTTTGGGATGGTTTACAGGACTGGAATCCCAGAAAGGTTTGTGTTAGGGCTGTGTATACCTTGGAGTTTATATGAGCTTCATTCAGTGCTGTTGGATATTACTGTTATCATCTATATTTCTTCTATTATTGTTGTTTATTATTGCAGTCACAGTGTTTCATTCATTATTTGTATTTCATAGCTGAGCGCTGGAGCTGAATGCAGCATCCGGCATTGCTATGCTTATAGCCAGTCACTAAATGCTGATGTCACCACTGAGGGACTTCAGGCTAATAAACTTGCCGCCTCGGTGCTCCGGTGCCAGATCACACTTGTTACAGTGGGGATATAAGGTAAGCACCTCTCCCTACTTCTTTTGCTATGTATTATTCCTGAGGACTGGGCTCTGCGCAGCCCAGAAATGTTGAAAATGCTTTTACACCTTTGAATGCAAATCTTTATATCATCCTGGAGTACGTCTGGGCTATATTGCCATACAGTACCATCACTGTGCTTTGTGTGCTTTAACAAGGGCACCCAGTTGGCTGAACATTACTATTAGGAGTGTCAAATCTGTGGAGGTTTGTATACATATATATATAGCTATCTATGCTCCTGAAGATGTCTCCAGTTGCCAATTGTTACACAAGGGACAAAACGCATTGGTGAGTTTCTGTTGTACCTCCTGAGGCAGATAAGCATATTTTCTAGGTTTAAATTGCATGAGTTATGTATTTTTATTAAAACTGTATATTTTCTTTATACTACAGCATTGGAGGCTGCTCTTTCTTTTTTTTATATATATATGGGCCCTAACAATAGCTACAGAACACTGAAATTATGTCCATATGCTGACTAAAGTCCCATTATTAATGTCCTGGTACAGAGTATACAGTATCTTTGGGAGCTGCTGATTTTTAGCTAAAAACTTGGTTGATGTGCGGTTCACGTATTGGGCGTTTTTCTTTGTATTATATATATATATATATATATATATATATATATATATAAACAATTTTGATTTTTATAAGTGTGATCTCACATTTATAATTTACAAATCTATATTGCATGAGAGCACAAATTTAATATAATCAGTATTACACTATATACAATTTTGTTCCTCCTCTATGGTCCCTGGATTAACATGCACAAAGATATTTTTGGAAAACTAGAGGCAAAGGAGGAAGGTTTTGAGAAACTTGGATTTTGCACTACAAAGATATATATGTATGTACACTGAAAGCGCTAATTCTTACCCACCCTTATTTATATACAGTACTAATTCTGTGCAAAAGTTTTGGGCAGGTGTGGAAAAAATGCTGCAAGGTAAGAATGCTTTCAATAATAGAAGTGTTAATAGTTTATTTTTTATCAATGAACAAAATGCAAAGTGAATGAACAAGAGAAATCTAAAATCAAATCAATATTTGGTTTGACCACCCTTTGTCTTCAAAATAGCATCAATTCTTCTAGGTACACTTGCACACAGTTTTTGAAGGAACTATGCAGGGAGGTTGTTCCATACATCTTGGAGAACTGACCACAGATCATCTGTCGATGTAGGCTTGCTCAAATTCTTCTGTCTCTTGTAATCCCAGACAGACTCGATGATGTTGAGGTTAGGGCTCTCTGGGGGTCATATCATCACTTCCAGGAGTCCTACTTCTTCTTTATGCTGAAGATAGTTCTTAATGATATTGGCTGTATATTTGGGGTCATTTTCCTAGTGCAGAATACATTTGGAGCTAATCAGACACCTCCTTGATGGTATTGTATGATGGATAAGTACCTGTCTGTATTTCTCAGCATTGAGGACACCATTAATTCTGAAAATATCCCCAACTACATTTGCTGAAATGCAGCCCCAGAATTACGAGGAACCTCCAATCATGTTTCACTGTTGCCTGCAGACACTCATTATTGTACTGCTCTTCAGCCCTTTGGCAAACAAACTGCCTTCTGTTACAGCCAAATATTAAAAAAATTGACTCATCAGTGCAGAGCACATTTTCTGCACCCCATTTCCTATGTTTTCGTGCATAGTTCAGTCGCTTGGCCTTGTTTCCATATCAAAGGTATGGCTTTTTGGCCACAATTCTTCCATCAAGACCACTTCTGGCCAAATTTCTCCGAACAGTAGATGGGTGTACCTGGGTTCCTATGGTTTCTGCCAGTTCTGAGCTGATGGCACTGCTGAACATCTTCCGATTTCGAAAGTAAGGGAAGTAAGCATTATGTGCCTTTCATTTGATGCGCTAAGTTTCCATGGCCGACCACTGCGTCTATGGTCCTCAACATTGCCCGTTTCTTTGTGCGTCTTCAAAAGAGTTTGAACAGCACATCTTGAAATCCCAGTCTGCTTTGAAATCTTTGCCTGAGAGAGACCTTGCTGATGCAGTATAACAACCTTGTGTCTTGTTGCTGTGTTCAATCTTGCCATGTGACATGAAACTGTCTTCCACAACCTCACCTTTGTAGCAGAGTGTGGCCGTTCCTCACCCACTTTTAAGCCTCCTACACAACTGTGTCTGTTTCTGTTAATTACCGTTTTTCAACCTACATATGAAAATGATGATCTTTATCACCTGTTTGGTATGATTGGTTAATCATACACCTGACTATAATCCTACAAAATCCCTGACTGTGCAAAATCCCTGATTTAATTTAGATTTCTGTTCTGTTTACTTCACATTTTGTTAATTGATAAAAATAAACTATTAACACTTCTATTTTTAAAAGCATTTTGACTTTGCAGCATTTTTTTCTACACCAACCTAAATTGTTTGCACAGTATTGTATATATAAAATTAGGACTGGCTCTGCAATGAAGCAAGATTAACTATAGCACTGCAAAAATAAACACTCCTCCCTAGAAAGGAGATTATACTGTAGGATTATAATATTCATTGAACTCTCAGGCAGGGCTGTAAACAGAAATATTGGGGCCCAGTACTCTCACCTTTTTGGGGAACCCATCTCTCCCTGGAAGGTGTAGGCATGTCGGCCATTGGTTAATCCCCTGTCTTTCTCCATTCCTTAATGATCGTAATTTCATTGCTTTTTGGAGTTTGAGTGGCAGAAAATCAATAGGTTTTGTGAATTTTCATGTCTAAGCAGCCTTAATGGGACATGTGAAACCGTAAGGTTTTTTTGTCTATGGAATATATATATATAGTTATACATACATAAATACATACAGAGAGTGGCAGTGCTCCGTACCTGAATTATCTTACCATTATAAGCTTGCTGCTGGATAATCAGGTCAATTCAATTATGTGACCATTGTCTCTCACATGGTTATAAAACACTGTTAAAGAGCAGTGAGCAATTCAATTATTATCCCAACAATGAGCATTGCTCCCTGGTTGACCATCAATGGCCAAAGGCTTTTACCCATTGGGAGAAAACTAGCCCATGAACGTGCAGACCGTAGCCAACATCAGACATCCGCAGCAGATAGTCACAATCAGTGAACATCTATCAATGGTAAAGCTATTTACTATCTGGGTCAGACCATCGATGGTAACTCAGCCCTCCTAGAATAGCACAGTAGCGCAGGGATTAGCTTTGCTGCCTCCAAACACTAAAGTCAAGGGTATGATTCCAACAAGATACTAGTTTGTATATTTTCTCTGTTTACATGAGTACTCCGATTTCCTCCCACAAGATTTGTGCAGGTCTCAATCTTTGAGTACGCTTGCATGCTAAGAGCTTGTACCCTAAGAGCTGCGGCTGTTTAGGAGCGAGAAGTGGGTGTGTTCTAGAGAAACTAAATTATTTTTAAACAATTGTATTCATTAAGTAAATTAGGAATATTAAAGTATTTATAGTAGAGATGTGTGGGTTCGGATCTCAGAGATCCGAACCCACTCGAATTTCGGGGATCCCTGCCTGCCCCGGATCCCTCACCCGAGGCAAAACCTTGCGACCCTGCTGTCAGGTTGCGAGGTTTTGTATTGAACGGGCTTAACACTAATTGGCTGAGAGAGCCGTCTGTCACGGCTCTCCGCCAATCAGCGTTAAGCCCATTGAAAATGCACACAGAAGAAAAAGAAAATGGCGTCCACCATCCTCCGCCACCTGACACCGCCGGCACCCCCACTGGCAGCATCCCCTGCTGCTGACACTGCCGGCACCCCTGCACTGCTGCCCACATACTGAGGACACCGTCAGCGATGCCGGCACTGCCGACACTTCCACACTGAGGACACCAACAGCACCCCTGCACTGCCGACACCGCCAGCAAACCTGCACTAAAGACACCGCTGGCACCCCCGCAATGCCACAATCACCGGTACCCTTCACTGAGGATACTACCAGCACCGCAGCACTGCCATTCCATTACTGAGGACACCGTCAGCAACCCCGCTCTGCCGACACTGCTGTCACAGTAAGTGCACTATTGGTGTATCCAACCCACACTGTATAACACACTGTATCCGTGTTGGAAATTGGAAGCTGAAAACAAAACACAGATGTGAGATTTTGGCAAAACCAATCCAGATCCAAAACCAGAGGGGATCCAGATCCAAAACCAAAACACAAGGGTCGGTGCACATCTCTAATTTATAGTAGCCTACATCATTATCTATCTATCTATCTATCTATCTATCTATCTATCTATCTATCTATCTATCTATCTATCTATCTATCTATCTACAATATGTTTAATATCTAAAGGAGAGGAGCTATGTAGTACAGTTTTACTGTCAAAAGTCATACTTGCCAGCTGTCCCAAATTGTCGGGTATTAGCAGTGGTGAATGTGAGCTGCATGTATCTGCCAGTTGTGCACTCTGCAATGTTTGTGAGATTTTTTTGAGGGGGAAGAGGGCTGTTATTTTAATATTTTCTTTACAGGCAGAATACATGTGCCGGCGGGCACACCTGTAAAGAACAATATTTTGATTTATTCTTAACACATTAACCCTGCACCCTTGAGCCAATAGCCACTGTTTGATCCTCAGGAGGGGGGGAACCATTTTTGGGGGGTCCTGACCCCACACATTTTTTTTAAATTGTACAGTAACAAATCCTTAACAGATCTTACTGATCTGTACAGTGCTTCTGTTTGAAAGGGTTTGCCGTTGTTTTTTAACTTTTGTTTGCCTTCGGCTTTGAACTGAAAGATCAAAACTGATGGCATTTAGAGCTGCAAAAACTGAGTGACATTGACTGGGTATCAATTGAAGCTGTAATCCGATGGATGATAAATAACTTTTTTTTTTTTACTGCAACATGACGGTGATGTCGGTAACCACCGATTTTGGTTCAGAAATTTTAGATTTTGAGAGAGGTGTGTCTAAAAACTCAAATCCAAATTTTGTGGACTACATGCAGAAGCAGCAAGTATTTACCCTGCATGCAAAAACAAAAATAAATGTATCTGAACCCCTTGCATGGCAACATGGTTTGTCCAGATGCACAGTTACTATTTTTTTTGCTTTGCTTTGCCCCTTGTATATTGAGATATTTTTTGATTCATTAAGATCATCACCCACAAGATCTCACCATCAAAACAATTTAGTGTCATCATGGCTGGCCCCAGGTATACTAGAACTTTGGGAAACCCCCTGTCTCAATCCAAGTATATACATAATTAATACTTGAAAAATGACACAGATTATCCCCCATGGGAAAAAAACACACACACACACACACAGACATTGTTTCCCACGGGAAAAATATAAAACACATTGCCCCTCCCCTCCCAATAAAAACAAAAAAAAACACACATTTCCCCCCACGGGAAAGAAAACCACACACATTGGCCCCCACCACAGGAAAAAAATAAAATATATTGGCATCCACAAAAACAAAGACAATTGTCCCTTCAGTAAAACAAACAAGCACATTGTTTCCCCACATTTGTTCATACACACTGAACAACCATTTGTCATCTGGCCGCAGGATAACTCGATCTGCAGATATATATATCTGTTAGGTGTGTACCCAGCTTAAGAGACCTCAGGGTTTATTTACAAAGTGTCGGGTTGTTAAACCTTACACTTCTGTTCGTGTTTATGCCCGATATTTGAAATAGCAATGCTTGTACTAGCCATGTCTTGCTAGTAAAAACATTGCCCTTTTAATTATTGGGTATAAACAGGAACAGAAGTGTCTGGTTTTACAACTCGACACTTCGTAAATAAACCCCTCATCTGTATGGAGCCGTTATAAGGCCCCCACTCTAAAGCTGGGTACACACTTACCAATTCGTCTGCCCGATGTGTCAGGCTTGACAGCGGAAATGGGCGGGCATTTAATTTGCCCGCCCAGTTGAGCTGTCAATCAACACCATGTCCGCAGCATGTGTACGGGTCGCCCATACACACCAGCAGATGGACGATATATCTTTCAGATATACAGTATATCGGCCATCACAGACATATTCACTGTACACACCTGGCGATGCACTATAGATATGTCGCCCGTTCAATGGAACGGGCGATATATCTATCAGTGAGTACCCAGCTTAACTTTTCTTTGCACAAGCAACATTTGGAATTTTTGTTTTCTGCTGGTGCGCTTCTATGAGTGCGAAGCAAATTCGTGATATATGGGTCCCGTGATGTGTTGTACCAGAACATGATACATGGCACATCACAACTAATTGAACTGATCCTAAAATTTATGACAAAGCCGATACAGCTGAAGTCCAGGAGCTGGTACAAAATTCTTTCAATTGTGAGTGGTACAAGTTTGTTAATAAACGACAGTTAAGCTATGTCCTCTGATTATTGCTGTACATGTGTAATAGTTCAGGCAAGTTCCCTATCTGCGACATATAGGTGCACAGTACATCCACTTTTAATAATAGCTTATCAGTTTTTATCTGTCTAAGATCAAATGACAAAGGGTCAATCACCTTTCCTCTGTAAATGCCTAATTTGCAATAACAAATACAAAGTCCAACCATTGACCTGAATGTATATATATATATATATATATATATATATATATATATCTAGTTTCAAGAACTTACAGTAAGCTTTTCTCAATGAAGTTTCAAAAATGCCTTATCTGTTCTCTAACATCAAATGACAAAAGGTCAATCACAATAACAAAGCAAAGTCCATCCACTGCCTTGGCCAAGAGAAACTTGATAAAGTTGTATGAAGCCAAGCAAGTGATATAAAATATTGGTATTTCCCTGCACCCACATATATGTTATAATATGAACATATGTAAGGGATGTTATATAACTAAATAAAAATACTGTTACTGCACAGGCTGAAAAATAACCTATTGATTAAGCCACACACTCACTGATGAAGCCACAATATGTAATACACATGTTGTTATTCTTGCTTAATTATTAATCTTGGTTATTTTTTTAATCTTTTATTATTGTCAGCATTTTTTTTTAATTTTACTTTAACTTTCTATTTTTCAATCAATACATATTTAATTTACTTCATTATTCATCTCCATATATGTACAATATATTTAATTACTATTTTGTATGTACTGCTAATTCTATCACTCCTATACCTTATCCTTTTCTCTGTCACTACCTTGTCTATAAGCGGCATCATCAGTTACTTATCTGCTGGTATTTAACCGCCATAATATATAGATTACCACTCACCATCTCTTTAAGCTTATATCACCAAAATATATTTTTCTTCTTCAGGATGCCAGCATTCAGAATGCTGGTGACCGGAATACCGACACCAGTCAGAATCCCGGCACCAGCATCCTGACAGCCGGCATCCCGACAGTAAGTATCGGGGTTAGGGTTAGGCACTAGGGGGAGGCTTAGGCTGTGGAGGTGGTGGGGGGGGGTAAGGTTTAGGCTGCGGGGGGAAAGGTTAGGTTTAAGCTGTGGTGGGGAAGGTTAGGTTTAGGCTGCGGGGGGGGGAAGGTTAGGTTTAAGCTGCGGTGGGGAAGGTTAGGTTTAGGCTGTGGGTGGGAAGGTTAGGTTTAGGCTACGGTGGGGAAGGTTAGGTTTAGGCTGTGGGAGGAGGGTTAGGTTTTTTGCACATGCGCAGTTGAACTATGTGAATATCTGCATTGCCTGCGGATTACGTGCAACTCAAAATCAGGACCTTTGTTAAAAAGAGGTTGAGTTGGAATGTAGTAGGGTAAGGTAACCAGCTGGTTCGAGCAGTGTTTCCCAAACTTCACACTGAGGCACCCGGGAGGTACAGTCCGGTCACAAATCAAATTATTTTAGGTCAGCACGTTATTTATTTGGCTGCACCGCGCAGAGCCAGGTTATCGACAAGGTTGCCTAGTGGTCTAAGCTAGGAGGCTGGCAGCTGAGGCGGGATGCCATTGGTTTTCTCTACACACAGAGCCTATTGGCTACCAATCAGGAAGTGGGCGGGACAGCTGGAGCTGCAGTATTTGTGTGAGTGGGATGGCTTACCTAGGACCTGGTTGTCTTTTCTTTGGTGCACTGATATAGTTAAAATATAACTTTTATTAATACATTAATATACACAATTACCAAACAGTTAGTAAAATTTTAAAAATATAAAGATATGTGAGAAAAGAGGTGAAAAAAGTGTTTTTAATAAAATAGAAAATTATACCGTACTGTCCACCACTTATTATATTCATCAATGTGGTAATACTGTATATATTTATATTTGTACTCAAATTTTAGCCTTGATAAAGCAGTAACCTGTGAAACATATGTCGGCGACTCCGACCGTACCAAGGGCCTGATTCAGAGGCAAATAGCGAGCGCTCGCTCTGAATTAGGGCGGATTTTTGTATCGCGACAATCGGGCTTTCGACGAGACCCTTGTGGTAAAGAGCAGGAAGTTCACTACTGACATCACGAATGATGTCAGTTGGGCCGCACCTCCGTTTGTCCAACGCCTACAAAACGGGGCGAGCTGTCGATCAACATCGACAGCCGCCCCGTTTTGTAGCGAGCTTCACGAGCTCCGGGGCTCGCGTACGCGCATTGCGCCACGCCGCGTGTGCGTACTGGCTGACCATCGACTCTCTTGCGAGCGCTATGCGCTCGCGAGCGGGTCTGAATCAGGCCCAAGTTCTATATAACCAATAAAATGATGTCTGTATAAAAATTTACTCGGGCTATCGGCAGCCAAATAAACGCAATCAGCTGTGAGGGACAGATGGTATGCACAGCATGAGCAAAATGCAATAGAACTTCATATAGCGTGCACAATAGGTGGAGGATAGATCTGAGCCTGTTAAAGGGAACAACAATACAGTGTGATAATAGTGACACGTGCACATATGGTTAATTTTACTTATTGTATACATATACAATCCATCTTATGAATGCTGATTAAAAAGAACCACAATAAAAGTGTGTTTTCATATGCAGGACACACATAGAACACTGAATGTACAGTAGTACGAGTTTAGATAGAAGAAGTGTATATAAAGTGTAACGCTAAGTGCAAAGAGAGCATATATGAGATATGCTCCATGATTTCTATCATTGGTATTTGGTTGTATCTGTTACTCCCATTAAACAACTGAACATAAATATGTACCTGATTAATCTCACTTGCATTTTGGGAATTGAAGGTGCAGTCCACACCACAAAGTTATAATTATATGTGAATGAATAAGACTAATTTATTACTATTTAAGTATAATAACTATAGTAAATATTCCCTCAATAATGATTCCAAAGTTCCAGTACAGGCCTGGCCAACCTGTGGCTCTCCAGCTGTTGTGAAACTACAAGTCCCAGCATACCCTGCTACAGTTTTGCTATTAGGGAATTCTAAAACTGTTGCAGGGCATACTGGGACTTGTAGTTTTACAACAGCTGGAGAGCCACAGGTTGGCCAGGTCTGTTCCAGTAGATACTGATAATCTAATATTGCAGGAAAAGTGGAATCCTGCAATATAGCAAAAAGAGACAAATATAAAATATATACAGTATTACCAGATTGATGAATATAATAAGTGGTGGATAGTACAGTATAATTTTCTATATTATTAAAAACACTTTTTTCACCTCTTTTCTCACATCTCTTTATATTTTTAATATTTCACTAACTACTTGGTAATTGTGTATATTAATGTATTAATAAAAGTAATATTTTAACTATATCAGTGCACAAAGAAAAGACAACCCTGTCCAATTCTCTTTTCATTCTATAAGTTTAGTGTGTTGTCTAGGGTAGCACCCCCTACTACTCATAATTATTTGATATTATAATTAAGACATTAGGGTTTTTTATTATACCTAAAATTTAAGTTAATACAAGATGAATAAACTTGTGTGGGTGAATGTCTTTCATCTTCTTTCGTCTTACCTAGGACCTAGCAGCTTCCGGCGCACAGAGCGATCCCTCCTAGTATTTAGCGGTTTATGAAGCCGGCAGTGTGCTCTCATCTCATTGCTGGTTATGATGACTGTAGCACTGGTCAGTGGTCACATGACAGCAGTGTGCCCACAGACTAACCTCAGCAGGCGGAGCCCTGAAGAGATCACAAGGAGGATGAAAATGGGGGAGAGGATGTGGGCAGTTATCCACGGTGGAAGGACTCAGGAGAAGAAGGATGACCTGGGCGCCCCGCTGAGCTGGAGGAAGGCTTTTTCACCAAGTTCTTGGAGAGCTAAGAGTGTATGTGTGAATCAAGAAGAACCACAAGAAGGTAAGTGCAGTGGGTGACTGCATTGATCTAGTTATGGATATTTGCAGATACCCATTTTGTCTGCTACTATTTGTGTGTGTGTGTGTATATATATATATATATATATATATATATACATGCATACATACACTCTGTAAGTATATTATGATAGCCAAGGGAAAACATTATCAATATAGCTCCCATTTGTGTCTTTGTGGTTTAACTTCCATACATAAGTGACAGCTCTGATGGGTTTGATTCTGATTTAGAGATCTATTTATCAATTTCTTCCCAAAATTATGTAGAAACTGCATAATTTTATGGATTCTTGCTATGTGCTCACAGAAAACTCCTGTAGATGGCTAATTAATGCTACAGACCATAGTCCTTAGCTTTTCGGAGTTTGGCACCTAGGGTTGCCATGAAAAAATTCTGAGACAAAGTTTGGGAACCACAGTGTTAGAGGGAAAATTAATTAACAGTATTAGGCTGTAATTGGGGAGGATACAGATCCAGTAGAGCCATCTCAGGTAGAAAAGGGACTCAGTCTCAGTCAATTGTTTGAATACTAACTACAAATCTTGGAATACAGGGCAGCTCCTAAATACATGCATTAAAAACCCAACCTTGCCACAGTTTATCCATCAAAGCTGAGAAATAGCAAACAATATTATGTGAAATTTTACAGGGTTGGGTACGAAATCCCTACTGTCAGGATGCCGCTGGTCAGAATACTGACAGCGGCATCCCGACACCCATAGGAAGTAATGGTAAGTATTTTTCTAACCCCTACCCTAACCCACCCCCGGTGCCTAAACTTAACCTCCCCCTCCCCGCACCCTAATCCTAAAACTCCCTACCTGGTGCCTAACCCTAACCTTCCCCTAATGCCTAACCCCTCTAACTCTAACCTTCCCCTAATACACCGATACTTCAGGATACCGGCGGTTGGGACACTGGTCCCGGGATCCCGATCTGTCAGGATATCGGCGCCCCCGCATGCTGGGATGCTGACTACATCCCGTTTTACAGAGTGAGATACAATTGTTAAACTATGTTTGTGAGCATTTCTCAGTGGTTACTACATATATACATGGTTACTACATACTGTATATACAATCAGAGTATATCCTGAAAGATTATCTCCCAGTCCTCTAACAGCAACGTTATCTCCAGGTTTGCTTTCCATTCAGGTTGAACTGCTGATTTGGTTTTCTCTAATTATCTACCTATGCTTTGAGGGGGAAGGTACAAGCCAGTCTTTAAGCCTAGTCAAGAGGCTTGCCAGTAGGTAACTGTCTCATTTGAGAGCAGAGAGGCCTACTTTGATTAGCCTATTAGAGATTAGCCTATTAAACAAATGTCTATTAAAGATTAATAGAAACAAATTCAGATACATAATGCTAGTGCAGCTAAAAATTATATGTTTCAAAGTCACATAAAATTATATATCAGTTATTCAACCAAATATAAAAATAACTTCATATATAACCATATAAAAGGTTATAGAATAAAATGAGAAAACAACAAATATATATTGGTGGCTTTAAAAATCAGAATTTTACTATATGAAATTAATAATTATATACATTTTTACATAGTCACATATTAATTGAATAAATAAATTAATTGTTACCAGAGATGCAGTATTCTAAATATGCAAAACACCCAACTAGCTTTTCCTTAATTGAACTTTTCTAAATGTCTCAAACTGACAACTCACTTCACCTAAACCCTATATCACTTATGAACCTTTAACACTAAAACTCTATATCTCCAGTGACCCCTGAGCATCAAAAACTTTACCTCCTTTATCTCCTACACACTGACACTTTAATAAATCAAGCTAATATTATACTCTAAACCAATATAAAAGTCCACTTCAGTCTCATTATATAAAGCCCATAACTATGTTGGTGCACTTTAGAAATGTTGGACCTGGGTCTAATTACTCTAGTTGTTGATACCTAAAACTCCTTTGAATAGACTGTAATTCACATTCTCAAAAATAAAGTGCTGCTCACACTTGTAAATTTTTGAGGAAATCTATGGAGGCAAAAAACTGAGTGTGATGCTCTAGGAAGCAAATACTCAATATACTGCTCAGGATGCCTCACTTTGCAGATGGTTTTAATTTTATTTCACTTTATAAATCACAGTTTGCATTTACTTAGAATGTATAATTATGTGTCTTCTGAACAGAGCATTTGGTACTTCACTAAAGTCTCTCTCCTATACTTAGGTTCAGAAAGCATTATGATACTTAATGTTAGCAATTGTAGAGCAAATATATTTATTTAATCACTAGGCTCACTAAAGTGTCTCTGATACACTGGAGTGACAATCACTATAAGCCTGTACTTGGTTGATGTATGCTGGTATAAGTGTTCTATACACAATACCTTGCTCCTGATGAGTCCACTTCTAAATAGCTTAGAATCACGGCTTCTGTGCCACTGCCATTATATACTGGATGTATACTCCCCTGGACTCTTCATGCCAGCCTTGTCTTACTTACACTTGGTGATTTTCTTTAGAGTGCAATGGGCAATACCTCTGCTGACTCCACGCTGATGCTCTCAAACACTGATGGAACTAACTATGACTATTTCCCTTGACTCTTTACATATATTCTTGATGCAAGCCCTCTTCTTACCCGTTCACTCAGCAAGCCTCTTCAAGGCTCAACTGGGCTCATGAGGGCATTGGGTTTAACAATTATTAAGCAAGTGCTGCTGAACAGGTGTGTGGCACCTGGTATTAACCCTGTTACTGCCGCCAAGACTGTGAAGGCCTACATGCCCGCTCCCCCCCCCAGCATGTTACAACCCTTGGATCGGCCCAGAATCGTTAACTTGTGTGTGGCCCGTTATAATGCAGATGGAGTATGTGTGCATCACATACTGCTGGGGACAGAACTGCGTATTGGACATTAATAGGACCTAATCATGCTGTATTACTGCGTGTAATAGGTAAACTGTATTTGTATCAGTGTATAATATTTCTAAAGCCTGATATGTTACTTACAGGATGCATATGACATATGTAATAATGTTATAATGGGTGTTAAGGATGCAGGGGGAGACATCCACCCTCCCACTGGAATGTACAGGCAGCCAGGTAAATCTGTATGCCTGCTAGTATCCCTCACAGGAAACCATAGCCAGCTGAATGGCATGTGACATCACAAATGACTGTAAGGGGTTAACAGTGACTGGTTATATTGCCCTGATATGCTGGAGTGGTCTTTGTTCCAAAGGGGCCTGGGTCACACACTGGAATCCTCACCTCTGGGGTGAGGGAAGACATAACCACTAACTGTACATTGCATTCAAATCACTCAATAGCAGGGCTCAGGGGTGTCACCTCATGGTGGAAAAATCAGAGAAGTTATAATAGCACTCTGAGGGTTTTTCAGAGAGATCTGAGATTACAGTGGAGTGGAGTTCCTAGCCTGAGTGGCAGGACACAGGCAGGGCTGGGCTCAGGAGTCGGAAGATCCTGCCAGCCTGCCATCCATGGACCTGGCTCCCCGGAGAAGGTGTGGGGAAAGATACGCAGCCAATGCGTATGCTCCCACCGGAGGGGTCCCAGGTGTGCGGCTGGGATGCTAGCTAGAACTAGGTGACTTCCCGGCACGCCCTGCTCTTGGCGAGCAGAGGACGATCAGGCCGAGCGGCTGGGATCAGCAAGTCAAGGACAGAGAAGCCATTTCCCTTAGAAGCGTGGAGTCACACAGCAGCCTCTCTCAAGTGTAGTTTTCCTCAGCCCAGGCGGGTAAGTGAGACGGAGTAACAGTCCACATTTCTAACACTAAAGGGCCCCCTGCTGTAGGGATGTGTGTGGCTTCCCCAAAGTTTTACTAATGCTACTGGCAATTCTGTAAAGGGACTCAGATAAAAGACCTGGGGTACCGTGTGAGAGAGCTATAACCATTGCCTTTCTCAAGGCGGTGAATGGCGAAAGGGCGAAAATAACGCGCACATAAACCCGGTGTCCTCACAAAGACCAATTCACAATAATAATAAGTATGCACTTGTTTTCTATGCAGATTTTTTTAAAATAAAATACATTTGATTACATGTGGTATAATTTGTTGGACTCATCAGCAAGTGTTATTTGAGCAATAATTTTAAAGGCAAGTATTTGTGCTGTATAGTGAATTTTTATGTTGCTTAATATTTAATTTTAATATCACACACAGTTGACAGCCACTGTGTAGAACTAGTAATTTTCAATTAGTGCTTTTAGAACTATTTCAAAACATTTGGAGGGGGATGGATTCAGTGGAGGACACAACAGGAATGGGCGTCCTACTACCTTGAGGTTCTGCAGGGAGCCTGGGCCTCTGAAGGAAATCGTGCAGAGGAGAGGAGGCGAGGCTGTGTAACAGTGCAGACAGTATAAATGGCCGAGTGCTGTCTTTAAAGATATTGGGCCAAATCATTTGATTTGGGACCGAACAATCTGTGGTACCAATGAAAGTGTACTGTGGTACCCCAAGGCAATGCTCTCAGCTTCAGAATCACTGTATTAGAGGGAACATTCACTCCCCCTGCTCTCCTTCTGGCTATGAACATGGAGTCACGTAGTAGGCAAATGCTTAGAAATACTACCTGGAGGCAATATTAAAACTGACGGCCTTTTGGGACATAGAACGTAATAATAATGGGGTGTCTGCCCTGTGTATATTTCCTGTGTATATTTCCTACTGGTTGATACAAAATATTTTGTGTCCTTGTAGTAGATCAATATATTATATTATATATACATACACAAGCATAATCAAAACAATAATGGATACAAACTTGCTTGTAATCTACTTGCATTAACAGTTGAATACAGTTTATTTTCTGAAATCCGTGTGTTTTCAAATGGGTGGACTTTGTATTTGTTATGTCAAAATGGACATTCAAAGGCTACTGACCCTTTGTTATTTGATTTTAGGAAATAGATAAACTATTTTTGAAACACCATTGAATAAAACAGAACTTTGGCTTAGATCCAGTATTACCATGTCAGCTGTCTCCCTGGATGTACCGTACAATTTGTATTTAAAATTACATACACTGCATTTATAGCAATAGCTCCTGGACACTACGTGACATTCCTCATAGCCACTGGATGTTTTCTTATAGAGTGAGTGATTTTAAATTAAGAAAAGGTTATTGATCATGTTAAATTAATTAATTTGTTTTTTAAGGTTGCAATTAGCTGGTTCTGTTACCTTTAGGGTAAGAAATTCTAGCAATAAACTCATGCAAAATATGCCTATTTATACGCTACTGAGTGCACACTATTGGCAAAAGGTTTTTTTAGATCATCTCCATTTCTCCAGTTTGTATTAAAATGTAAGTAACTCAAGTCCAGTGAATTACCTGAAATGATACACAGGTAAGTGGTAAACTGCTAGAGGTTAAAACATAGTTTAGGTTAGCAAATATTGAGAAATAATAAAAATTTCAGAGTTATAAAAAATGGCCTTTTTTAGGGAACAAGTTTTGGGAAAAGAACTTACAACTGTTTTGCAGCAATGAAAAAGAGCCTTGGCGGCACCACCAGTGGACTACTGGAGACTGGAACAGGTTGAACTGATGCATCAAAATGTGAAATCTTTTGTTCATAACACAGGCAGAAGCAGTGACAGCCTTCCCCCCCTCTCTCTCTCATGGGGTCTCACTCTCCCAGTGGGGCCTACTATATAGGAGCGTTCCTTGTACCACAATTTTGGGGAGGGTGCTCCCCTTGCACCACACTGTGGGCCTGATAAAGAGGTGGATGTAGTTTACAAAGTTGAGTGACTATTTGCTATGTCCCATGCTCGAAAAATCCTGAAAACCCCTATGGTGCATGCATCACCCTGAGTGCAGCTCAGTATGTTGTTGCTTACAGAGTTGCAGGCATTAGAAACAGCCAGGCAATAGTACGTGCAATCCAGGGCAGTGACTAGGAGGTGGCCTGAAGTGATCACAAAAAAAGGCCATCTTAGGGGTGTGTTATGGGAGTGTCCCAGGTGTCTCAGTCGATGCATCTACATTCTCAGGTGCACACCCTCAGAGGCCATATTCAATGGAATATCAGAAGAAGGCACTGCACCTGCAATAGGCTGGTGCAAATGTTGACGGTGACTGCAATGGTGTGCTGATGGAGGAGTGTTTGGAACCATTGGCGGAGTTGCACTCTACACCGGCATTGAAAGTGGGTGTCTCAGGGCTCGCACATCGCGGTGCACACTAGTACACAAGGCTTAAACTAGCATTTGCATTTTATCCCCGCTGAGACTCCGCAAACAGCCACTGATAGGGCGGCATTAGCGTCCACCTCTGAATCAGGCCCTATGTCCCCATCCCACCTGTGCTTGTCAATCCAACCACTTACCCTAACTTCCCCTTCTATCCCTGCCCACACCTTACTCCACTGAACTTCTGTCTGGAGATCTCTGCTCCACCCCCATGTTTGCGTGTCTCTGCCTCTCCTTTGCCCACCTACCCACTCCTAATACCCACTAATTTCAAGTTTTCAAACACCTTTCTGTAGGGTTACTCAGAAGTTCAATGATCATCTGATTTGCGACCAATGGTTACTTCTTTGTACACAAGCGGCGGATCTGAGACATCACAGGCGGGCGTCTCAGTACAAGTCCCAGTATTTTCCCACATTGCGTACAGGATAGCAGCTGCGATGGCATTTGTGACCGTCTCTGAATCAAGCCCTGAATCTGGATTTCTGCTACCTCCACTGTGCATCCTCCTGCAAACCACAAAACTGCTCTCTTTACTTCTAAAGTCTCATTTAATTATCTGTTCTCACACAGCAATATCTCTTATTTACACATGAACGTAAGATGTGGTGCTTGGCCTGCATTTAGTTGTCAGCAACTCCATTTCCCTAAGTGCTTTAATCAGAACATGCTAAATGTTGCTACTCCGCAGATACTGCCATATTACCTCTGTCTTGTGGATATATGTAAAAATGCATATAAAACCATACACATTTTACATAAATTATAGTGAAGCGGATTTGATACTTTTTTCAAGCACTATTCATACATTTCACTTTTAACAATACATTCTAATGTACTAGTAGCCAGTGATAGATTAAGGGTAACTTGGGCCCTGAATGTTATCAATATGGAACCCTCACTCTTACTTATGTGCCTACTTTTTGTTTTACTTTATATATGGCTATACAGTACCCAGGATACCACTGAAGAACACCCCCAAACAGTACCAGGTCAGCGTGGTTTTTCTACTAGCTCACAAGCTTTCTGATTTTTGCTAGTCTCACCTCCAATTGAACATGCCCCTAGGTGTTGCAGCTATAAATTGCAGTTTTACACATTGGAGTCGGGAAAACTCTATAACATCCTTAATATACCTGGCAATGGAAATATAGCAATGCCAGTGGAACTCCTGGGATAGATACCTTCAAAGAATGAGCAACCTGCTAGCCGAAGAGGATACTTCTAAAACTTTCATAAAACAGCTAGCAACTAGTCTGCACGCAAAGGCATTAAAGTGAAAGACTAAGACTATAATTAATATTGCCTCGAACTCTAATTATTAAAGTAAAAGCGTATCAATGATAAAGGCCACCCTTACATGTGTAGACATTGTAAATCTTTAATGTAGTAAGGTTTACAGGTATTACAGTGTAGCATTAGGATTGTCAATGTTTACCTTCATTTAGCTTACACAACTATAATGTATTGAAAAGTACTTCAAGTAATATGTATTGATGGTTTAACATTGTCATTTATTTAGGTTATGGTATGTTATGCTATCTATGTTATGTAATTATTTATAACTCAGTGAAGTAAACTTTTAAAAACATTGGGTGTATCTGTATGGTGTTTTCATTTACTCAGAAGAGTAAGAGTAGTTGACACCAAAGAAAACATAGGATAACAAGGTACGGGAGTATATATCACATTACATCACATTACCGTTACTCACGTCTGCGATGGTGTCTTCGGGCTCCTAAAGAGTCCAGACGTCAGCCATAGAGACAAGTGATGGCTGAGTATTCTGCCCAAGGTCTGCTAGAGCCTTCTGGTGTGTGTCCTGGATGCCGCGTTGCGGTCCTGGGTGGTGCCATGTTGGTTCGTGTCATCTGATCAGTATTCTTCTATGGTAGTTCTGTGGTCGATCAGCTGCTGTCTCTGGCCAATGACCAGCTACCAAGGGGTATATTAGGGAACTTCCTGCAGCAGAAAGATGTCTGTAAACTTCGCTCCTATAGTGGTTTTCTACTGTGTCTGCATCCCAGGCTCCGCAGTATATCTTTCCTATGTGCTCTCTCATGTATGCTGTCATCATCGTTACTCAGCATCTGACATCAAGTGCTGGTATTCACTGCTACTCCACGTGTCATATCAAGGGCTGGTTATTACCGCTACTCAGCGTCTCACATCAAGTGCTGGTTATCACCACTACTCAGGGTCTCACATCAAGTGCCGATTATCACCACTAAGCGTCTCACATCAAGTGCTGGTTATCACTGCTACTCAGCATCTCACATCAAGTGCTGGTTATTACTGCTACTCAACGTCTGACATCAAGTACTGGTTATCACCACTACTCAGCGTCTCACATCAAGTGCTGGTTATCACCGCTACTCAGCATCTCACATCCAATGCTGGTTCTCATTGTTACCCAGTATTTCAAGTGCAGCTTACCATCGCTAATCAACATCTCATATCAAGTACTGGCTATCATCGTTATCCAGTGTTCATATCAAGTACAGCTTATCATTGCTACCCAGTGTTTCATATCAAGTACACCTTACCATCGCTAATCAGCATCTCCTATCAAGTACTGGCTATCATCGTTATTCAGTGTTCATATCAAGTACAGCATATCATCATCATTCAGTATCTCATATCAGGAACAGCTTACCATCACTATTCAGCATCTCATATCAAGTACTGGTTATCCTCACTAGCATATCGATTTCCAAAGTACCTTTTACCGCTCATTGGTTTCGGGATCTATTATAACTATTCTTCCAACATTGTCAGTGCTTATACAGTCCTCCCATATCTATCTAGGTATTTTCTCCAGGTACCTATCCCAGGGGCCGCTACCTGTTCACCTGGTGCAGCGAAACCCACATCCCGATTGGAGCGGTCAATGGTGAAGACCATCAGGTGGACCAGACTTCGCGCCTTGGGTTGGGTCTCACCAACACCTGGGAGAGACGTATGAAGAGGACTTATACATTGCCTTCCCGTTTGCTATCACCCGCTGCCCTTGCCCCCCCCAGTCTATGTTCCAACTACAGAAGTCCTTAAACACCAGGGCTTCACAATTACACTATAGGTAACAGCAATTTAGTTACAAGTTTAATAGGGTTTTTCCAAGTAGGCCCAAACTGACTACCAATACTTCAGTGGAGGCACTGATAAAAGGATGTATACCACTTAGCGGGAGGTTAAGGATGGGTACATTCAACAACAAGGGAGTTAGTAACCAAGAGACCCTTTCAGACGTAAAATGCTGTACCATACAAGGTAAACTTAGAAAACAGTACCAAACATTGATATCACACCACAGGCTGGGTAGGATAAATAACTGGGGCAAGGGTAGGGCAACACGCTAAAGTATGCAGGAGCATCATGGGAGGGAATCAATTCAGTGGGGGAAGCAAACAGAGTAAAAGTTACTGAAGGGGAGAAGAAAACAAAAGCACTGCTGGCCTGGATAGCACAATGGAGAATCAAGAGGGTGGAGGGACCTGCCCATAAGAGCTTACATACTATAGGGGGAAGCGGTAAACAGTTGGCGGGTGAACTGAGAATGATATATGGTGGAGGGACAGAATAGTGATGAGTTAACAGGAGGGCTGGTTTGCTCTGATAAGAAGTACATTTTATGGGCATGTCTAAAGCTAGGGAGATTAGTTGAGAGTCTGACTGGGTGAGGGAGTGAGTTCCATAGGATGGTAGTATCACAAGTGCAGTATTGGAGGTGAGTATGAGAGGAAGTGAGCAGGGTGGAGGAGAGGTCTTGGTGTTGGCAGAGGCTTAGCTAGAACTTTGTGGGCCTCATAGCAAAATTTTTAAGGCCTCCATAGCTCTTGGAGACAATTCTTTTGGTAGCACTCCACCAGCGTGGGCTTGCCTAGTGCTGCCCAGAAGGCATGCCAACTGATCCTAAAAGCACAGCTCACCTCAGTAAGTCTGTCTCTCTACTTCTTTGCTGAATTTCGAGTCCTAATCCTCCATCCACAGTGCCTTCATGGGAATGCTTGGAGGTGTAACATCATCACCCCTCCCAGTAGACAGGGAACACTGCTCTGTAACACTTGGTGATGGTTAGGGTTGCCACCTTTTCTTTTTCATATTCCAGGACAGGGGGCTTGGCCTACGCTGTGACCAAACCCATACTTTCTGAGCCTTAGAACCTCCTCATAACCTTTTATATGTCTTGGATCTCCTTATGCCCCTTTATGTTCCAGCCCTCAATGCACCTTTATATGCTAGCCCAGAGCCCCCTCATTCCCCTTTCTGTGCCCAGAGCCACCATTAGCCTTTATTTGACTTGGACCTTCCGCATTCCCCTTTATAAGCCAGCCCAGAGCCCCCATTTTGAACCTTTATATGCCAGACCAGAGCCCAATAATACCGTTTTATGTTCCAGTCCAGATTCCCATCATGCCCCTAGATGTGCCTCAGAGACCCTCATGCCCATTTATGTTCCAGCCCAGAACCCAATCATGCTCCTTCATGTGCCAGCCCTGACTGTTTATCAAACTCAGAGCCCCCTAGTGCCCCTTTATGTGCATCAGAAACTCTTATGCCCCATTATATGCCAGCCAAGATGTCACTCATGCTCCTTTGTGCCATCCCAGAGCCCCATCAGGCTCCTTTATGTTCCAGCTATGACCCCCTCATACTCCTTTATTAGACTCAGAGCCCCATTGTGCCCCTTTATATACCACACCTAAGCCCTCTATTGCCCATTAATTTGCCTGCGCACTGCCCCCTATTGCTCCTTTATTTGCCATCCCTGAGCCCCCTCGAGACCCTTTTTTTTTGGCAGTCCAGATCCCTCTAATGCCCCTTTGTGCCCCTTTGATCCCTCTAATGCCCCTTCATGTGCCAGTCCAGATCTCCTTCATGCCCTTTGTGTGTCAGCGCAGAGCCCAATCATGTTTCTTTATGTGCCAGCCCAGACCCCCCTCATGCCCCTTTATTAGACTCAGAGCCCCTTGTGCCCCTTATATGCCAGCCTAGAGTCCCCTATGTCTCCTTTTTATGCCAGCTGAGTCTGCTCATACTTCCTTATGCACCAGCGCAGAGCCCACTCATGCCCATTTATGTGCCTCAGAAACTTCTCCCCCTTTGTGTCAGACCAGATTCCCCTCATGCCCCTTCATGTGCTATCCTAGATCCCCCTCTTTTACCTTTATGAGATATTTAAGATCCTACTCATGCCCCTTTATGTGCCAGCCGAGGCTATATGTCACTTTGCCTATTGAGTGTCCAGAGAAGTACTCAGGACAACAGAGCACCTTCTGTGAGTTGTCCATCAGGCTTAGTTCAGAAGCACTCTCCATGCTGTCTGAGTCATTGGAAGGCTTACATAGGTGCTGGGGCCAGGACCTGTGCTAAGGGCAAGTGATAGATGGGCAGTAGGCATGCTGCAGTCAGAGTTGGGGATGGGAGATACGGCTGCACGTGGGGAATGCTGGTTGGTGGTGCTGTGGTTCTGGGTGCAGGATTGATTCGTGCACTGTAGCAGCTGCACCCCCTGCACCAATGGCAGCTACACCTTTGGGTGTTGGATAGAGGTGGAGCGGGGAGGGCAGGAGGGAGTGTTTACAGAGATGATGGGGGCAAGAGTGGTTTAAGGCTTTGTACATGAAGGTGAGTAATTTACACTAGTTTCTAAGCTGGGTAGGGAGCCAGTGAGGTTGCAGAGGGGTAAGGCAGATGCTGTAGGGTGTGAGTGGAAATCAGATGCACAGCAGTGTTAAGAATATATTGAAGTGGGGAGATGTGAGAAAGGGGAGGATGGTTACAGTAGTCTAAGCTGGAAATTATGAGAATGTGTATGACAGTTTTGGTGGCATCGGGGATAAGGCAGGCAGGGATGCGGAGAGGGGTGGCGGCAGGCACTATCTGTGCCCAGGCTTGCAGGGGCCCAGGTCTGCCACCTGCCCCCTCCTGTACCTGTTATGGGCAGCAGTCTGTGTCTCCACAGCCCAGCACACACTGCTTTCTGCTGGGCTGCAGTGGGACCAGGGAGGCTTCTGGTGCTGATCAGCAGCAGTCTCTCCTGGATTGGGGGAGGTGGCTCCTCCCTACCCCCTGGATTTGCCCATGGCTGAGGAGCAAACAGCACCCTCCTATGGAGCTATTGATAATTTACTTTTTGTAAGGAGGCGTGGCCACATCTCCCAAAAGTACCAGGGCATGCCACAGCTCTCTACGGCCCTGAAGGTAGGGCCAGAATCTGGTGAGAATTCTGGTGTAAAAAGCGTCAAGATTGAGAGATGGCCTGAATGTGGTAAGTGAAGGAGAGAGCAGAGTCAAGGATGACACCAATGGCCGACTTTTCAGCTAGCACTCTGAGTGGAATGGGTATGAAGTGCCGGCGACTGAATAGCTGCCAGTTCATATCTCAAAGCTGGAAGCCCCAAGGATGAAGATGCCAACAGGGGTGGTAAGTATGCTAACCCTACCCTTTCCCCCTTCTGACACATCCACGGGGCTGACACCTCCCTCTAACCCTCCCTTGGTGCCTAACCCTAACCTTCACCCGGTGGTGCTAAAACCCTAATCTCCCCCGGGAGTGCCTAAGCCTAACCCCCCTCCCCATAGTCTAGCCCTCCCGGGGGGTGCCTGACCCTAATCTTCCCCTGGGGCCCCTAAAACTAACCCCCTTGCAGCTTACAGGGTCCCACTTACCTTCATTCGGGATGCCAGCTGTCGGGATTTCATCGTCGGGCTAAAGATAGGCATTCTGACGTTGGGATTCTGATGGCCGACATCCTGGCTGCCAATAAATTAACTACATCCCCTCTGAATGGGAGTGTGGATGCCTGCTATTTATGTGGTGCACCATCATGCCAACTACTGACCCCTTAGTGCTGCACTAACCTTTTAGTACTCCAAGGCATACAAGAAGCGTTCATTCATTTTCTTCCATATGACAGTACATCCCAAAGGCTAATGAGCCCAGGGCGGTGGTCCTCTTACTGCATATGAACACAGGCGGTCACCCAATTTCCTCCTACTATAATCAACCACTGCTAGACAGAGCAATGTTAAGATCCGATTGGGTTCTAGACAATATACCAGTTTGGAGCTCCTTTCCTCCATTCCACAATTTTCTCTTTATATTTCCCCTATATTTTATTTCCTTTTTCTGTGTTATATTATTACAAGTTGAATCTAAAACTTTTTTTGTTGTATTGATACAGCATCAGTTATCTGGGGCTGTACCTGCTTGTTGTCAGGGTTTGGTTATATGGAATACCCGTGTCCATGTTAATTGAAAGGGGGAAGTAAAAAAGTGGCAATTAAAAGAGCTAGGAGTAGATTTATTAGATGTCGATAAAATCTATCAAAGTCGATGTTGTGTTTCTGGGGTTAAATCACACATTTACTAACAGATAATTTTTTATTTGTTTTTTAAGTATTAGTAAATGTGTGGTTTAGCCCCAGAAACACTTTTTGTACCTCATCCAGCTACCATAGGGCCCGATTCAGAGTTGTACGCTAATCGCATCGCCACTACGTGCAAAGATGCAAAATGATGCTAATGCCAAATGAGGTGTCTTGTGTAAATAGACGCCTCTTGTCGGATTATGTGATCCACTGCTGCGTCCGAGGACGCAGCGTCAGATCAACTGCGTGAATATCTGCCATCTGAGTAACCCTCGGGTTACTCAGGATGGCTGTAAAATTCACGCCACTGGCGCCATTGATGCTGCATCAGAAGATGCAGACACTGACCTTGGCATACCCAGAAAACTGGGCCTACACTCCCTTGTTTTCTGGGACACATTGGCCATCACCGCCCCTTCCTTGCCCTTAAACAGTTGCAGCATGTCAATCATGCTGCAGCTTAGGGGCACTGTGACCGCTGAGACACAGACAACGATCGGCATAATACAGATCCTGCACCAATTGGCCACCATCTGATGGAGTACAACTCTAAATCAGGCCGATAGTACACATGAGTGACCTAAGGTCAGGCATGTGCAGTAACACTGCTGGGACAAGACGCAGCAGTTTAAACTTTTGTCACTGGTATTAGTGGTAAAAGTAAATGTTTTTTTAGGGGTCTTAATATTTGCTAGGGCAGCAGCTTTCACAAGTGTTGTGAAGTGTTTGTAGTAAAGAAACAACCACTGCAGGCTTTTGTGATCTGCTGCTGTAGCCGAAGACACAGCATTGGATCATATGCGTGAACATCAGTCACCCTCAGGTTACTCAGGATGGCTGCTGTTTTCATGCTGCTTGGGCCAGTGAAACTGCGTCTTAAAATACAGACCCTTGCCTTGGGATGCCTACTAAACGGTGCTGATACATCCTTGCTTTGTAGAATGTTACATATCGCTGCCACCTCCCCGCCGGCAAGCGGCTGCAAACTGTCACTCACCTGATATCTGCAGCCGCACTGCGCCCGACGAGGCAGGACCCGATCTGCATATGCTCAGTACTAGTCCTGCGCATGCGTAAACAATCGAGTTTATGTACATTTCTGAATTAGGCCCTTTGTGTGCTACTACCTCACCTGCTCTGTTCGCCAAAATCAACCACCACATCAGAGGTAACGGATTTCAGCTCTTCTCCATTTTTGGAGCAGAGCTGCGTTGTGGCGAAGACACATAGAGTACCGATCCAAAAAGAAAGCACAGCAGTGGCTCAGAGGCTCTATTTTACATGTCGCAGCTGCAAATTTGTATGCAGATGCTATGTGAAAATATGCAAATGTTGCAGCCACTGGGAGATGTATTGAGATGCCCATCTGTGGCTTTGCATATCCAAGCACCTACTTAAAATGTTGCAGCATCTGCATACAAAAACGCAGCATCGTTCGCAGATCATTCGATTATCACCACAGTCCTGAGTGAGTCTATAGTCCCACAGAATGGCAGTGGGAATTGAGTCACCGGAGCCATATTCCTTGTGTACGAGATCGCAGTCACAGGGTGTGACATGTCCCCGAAACAGTCACAACACACCTGCATTCTTTGCTGCCAATATCTGTTACCTTCCTCAAATGGTCCCTGAGTGTCAATCACACTGCAAATTAATAGTCACTGTGAGCGACTATAGTAATTGTTAGAAATTATGTGTGTGCAGGTGTTGATACTGCAGAGTTATGTAGACATACACCAGTGGATGACTCAAACTATGAACAGCCCAGTTACTTAACAAGTAGTGTTGGTTTATTGAAAGATAGTAGATACAGCCATACTCACTGTTACATGCACACTGGTAATGGAGCACAGAGAGGTTCTATACAAACCGCCAATCGGTGAGTGTATACTGCTTGCGGGTATTGGTGTAGGATGCTGGAACAGTGTTATATGGAGATATTAACCAGGTCTCTCATAGGAGCTAGGTAGGAGACTTCTGTCTCCCACCATGTCACTATACACAGTGCACAATAAAAACAAGATGGTCCCTGCACATGCTCAGTAGTGATATCTCTGCTGCCATCTTGGAACAGGGCATGAAACCTCCCTGGAGAAACAGGAAGACTGGAGTTTGCACAGTAGCACACTCTTTTGTCAACAGTAATGATCCTTGACACATGCACATTGCATGTGTCAAGGATCTATCCGTCTATATTATTCACTTTCTAGATATGTAATCCTGGAGATCTATGTTTATTTGCAGTACTACAGAACCCTTTTTTGCAGTATACAAATAAAATATAATAATACAGATTGAGTCTCCCATATCCAAATATTACGAAATGTGGAACATTCTGAAATATGGAATTATTTTGGCATGACTGAGATAATGAAACCTTTTGATTTTTGATGGTTCAATGTACACAAACTTTGTCTAAAGCACAAATTATTAAAAATATTGTATAAAATTACCTTCAGGTTGTGTGTGTAAGGTGTATATGAATTAAACATACCTGAATTTCATTTCTGTACACAAACTTTGCTTGAGCCACAAAATTATTGAAAATATTGTATAAAATGACCTGCAGACTGTGTGTATAAGGTGTATATAACACATAAATGCATTCTGTGTGTATATTTGGGTCCCATTCCCAAGATATTTCATTATGGTATGCAAATATTCCAAAATCCAGAATATTCCATTATTCAAAATTCCCCTGGTCCCAAGCATTTTGGATATGGGAGACTCAACCTGTAATATAATATAGATTGGAAAATACCAAGATGTCTGAGATAAAAAGTTGTAACCTTGGCTAAAGAAATTTTTTGTAGATTCACAGTTTGTTTCTTTGTCAGTGATCCTATTTACATACACTACATTGTCTTTTTGTATGAAAAAAGCTGATATGTCCAGCTGATACACCTTTCACACAGAAAATAACAAAAAACCTGGCTTTTATCTGGCATTTCAAGCACAGGTTTTTTGCTGATCCCACTTTGTTCTCCCTTTCACACAGAAAAGCAAATTACCGGGTAAAGCACTTTAATACCCCTTTTACACCGGAGCTAAAACCCAGGTTTTTGAAGGGTTAACCCGGGCAGCTCCCTAGTGTAAAAGGGGAGAGGGTTGGATCGCCGGGTCGAGTGACCCGGCAATCCAACCCAGGTAACTAGCAGGGTTTAACACGGGCGTAGCCCATGAAACCCTGCTGTGAGAACAGCGCACTCCAGGACACGATGACCTGGAGTGCGCTGCTAGCCGTCCGATTGGTCCGGCTTCACTGGCGCTTGGAGATGATGTCATCTCCAAGCGACCACTTTCACTCTAGAAAAGCCGGGTCTATGCAGACCCGACTCCAGTGTGTGCGGCGCTGACTCGGTAATATCCTGAGTCGGCGCCGGCAAAATTCCGGGTCTGATTCGGATAGGAACTTTGTTCCAACTCCGGGTCAGACCTGGAATTTAGGTGGAAAAGGGGTATAATTTGCTGATCAACACAGGTATTTTTGTATTTTGTGTGAATGGGTCAACCTGGGTCGAATTTGCTGGGTCTCCCACCCTGGTAAAAAACAGGGTCGAAGTCCCGGGAATTACAATATTTCCCGGGTTGACCCTTTCACACATAAATAAAACCTGTTTTGTTCAGCAAATTACCGGGTAAAAGTGCTTTACCCAGTAATTTGCTTTTCTATGTGAAAGGAGTATAAAATTACTTTCAGACAGAAAAAGGCAAAAAACCCGGCTTTTACCTGGCATTTGCATGCCGGGTTGTTTTGCCGTTCCCTGCCTGTACCCCTCTTCAGACAGAAGAGCAAATTACCGGGTCATACAGTTCTACCCAGTAATTTGCTGATTAAATCAGGTATTTCTGCTGTATGAAAGGGTCAACTGGGTCTGAATTCCCGGGTCTCAGACCCTGGTAAATTCCTTGATCGAAGTCCCGGGAATTTTCGACCCAGGTTGACCCTTTCAGACGGAAAGAAAACCCACGTTGATTAACAAATTACCGGGTAGAAATGTATGACCCGGTAATTTGGTTTTCTGTCTGAAAGGGGTATAAGTGAAGATGTTCACTTATACCCCTATGATGTGGAAACCTTTAAATATGTGTTTTGCAATGTTTAGCAGTCCTTTATAATACCTCTTTTCCACCAAAAACCCAGGTCCGACCTGGGTTTTTGGACATGGTTCCAACCCTGGTCAGACCCAGGTCAGACCCATTTATACCCCTTTTACACCAGAGCAAAAACCTGGGTTTTTGCTGGGTCTACCCAGGTCGCAGCTCAGTGTAAATGGGTCCCTGAAAAATAACCTGGGTCAAGTGACCCTGCAATCCAACCCAGGTAGCTACCAGGGTTGGACCCAGGATGGACCCGGGTAATGGTGCAGTGTAAACGGTGCAACCCGGGTTATCTGACCTGGATCATGCCTAAAATGAGCTGATTGGTGGCTGTGGAGCAGTCACCTCCCACTTTTAATGACCTCACAGGTTTAGCAGGGCAGACCTGAGTTCAGTGTGAACAGGGCTGACCTGGGAGTAACCCAGATGAAAGGTGCAGTGTAAATGGGTCTGACCAGGGTTGGAACCATGTCCAAAAACCCAGGTCGGACCTGGGTTTTTGGTGGAAAAGAGGTATAACACTGCACCTTTGATCTGGGTTACTCCCAGGTCAGCCCTGTTCACACTGAACTCAGGTCTGTCCTGCTAAACCTGTGAGGTCATAAAAAGTGGGAGGTGAATGCTCGACAACTGGGTAGACCCAGCAAAAACCCAGGTTTTTGCTCTGGTGTAAAAGGGGTATAAGTCAGTGCTTAAGGTATGTGATCAGTGGTTGCTGTTTTCTTTTAAGGTATAACAGCTGTTTGGTCTCAGCAGTTTAATTATAGAGTTGTGTCTGTTCAGGTGTTATAATATCTTACTGATATCTTTTTTCTCTGTTCCACAAATAGGTTGGTATTGAGCCATATGTATATTTCTCACGTAAAACACATATCATTCATCGGTGTTACTTTGATCATTTCAGTACCTTCCACATATTATACACACATAGAGGTTTATTTAATACATAATTTTTTCTTTAACAGCAGTGAAAAAAATACAACTAAAGTAATTTAGAACCACAAACTATGCAGTAATGTGATACAGGGTGTTTCACTCGCTGTTGGTCCCAAAGTTTTTCTGATAACTTTTAAAGTAATTGACGTAATTTTGTGAAAATTTGTCACAGACATACCTCAGCATCCAGGCCAGCTGTTCACGCATGCGCGAAGTGAAGGCCAGCTGTTCACCACCCACAGTCCAAAACTGGGGAGCCACACCAACTGTCAGTGAGGATATAACCAGTGAGGATGGCAGTTGGTGTAATTCCATTATTTGAATTTTGGACTGCACTGCAGCCTCACCTCTGGAGCCGCCGTAGATATTCCTGCTTCTGACAGTGGTGCTGTGAACTGAGGCGTCCACATTCATCGTGTCTGTGTGTTACGTGCCAATATGAACCTTTATCAACTCCGTTTTCCAGTATGTCTGGACAATAAATACGCGTTGTTCGGCTGTATACTGGTTCATAACGGCACGTAAGACACAGACACGAGGTGGGGTTGTGTGAAATATAATTACTAAATTCTGTCAATTACTAGTTATAAGAAAAACTTGGGGCCAATAGCAAAACACAGTGTATATTTTCTTGGGAGCAAGTAAGACTTATCATTCCTCTTGGGGCTGATGCCAAGTTGAACGTACATCTGTTCGGTGAGTGCATGTCTGTGCAACTGCGGGCAATGCAGGTTGGGGCAGAGGCAAAAAAAATACCAGTGTATCCTATGCACCTAGTATGAAATAGGTGCAAGTGAGTAAAACAAGCGTATACATAGGAGACAGGCATATTGCTCTACATACAGGGAGGTTCAGAGGTGGATGCTACTGAAACATCTGGAGTAAGTGTCCAATGTTTTACTTCTGCACATCCTTCCGAGAAGCACTGCGCATGTGTCTCAATCGTTACTGCCAGGAGAGTAACCGCAAAGAGCTGCCACGGGCCAGGTTACTGGGGGAAGGGGGGGAGGCATTGTCAAATCCGAGGGGAACGTGGCCATGCCCCCTCAAGAGAAAAGATGCCTGCATGGGGGTTTAGTAGCCGGCGGCCACACAGGGCGACATTTGTAGTAGCACTGCAAAGAGAGACATTGTGGGCCTGATTTAGACCCGCTCGCAAGCGCTGAGCGCTCGCAAGTGGGTCGATGGTGGGTCGACGAGACCCTACCGCAGGGTCTCGTCGCAAGCCCGATGGTCGCGATGGTCTTGACCATCGCGACCATCATCATGGATGCTCGCATAAGCTGTGGGTGGTAACCCACAGCTATGCGAGCGTCCAAGAGGCCGCTCCAAGTTTAGGTAGGAGGGCCCTGATTCAGAGCGAGCGCTCTGGTCAGAGCGTCCGGCTCTGAATCAGGCCCTGTGCTCCTTAGCAGCTGACCCAGGCCCATAGTGGGTCCCTGCTGGGCCCCTCTTCAAGCCTGTGCCCAGGTAATTAGTACCCGCTTCTCTCCCTCTCGGCACCCCTGTATAGACCAAAGGACATTCTTTTAATGCAATGTCCAATTGTGTGGATGATGGATTTGCCGATAGTGCATCTTTGTACGCACTTTGGTTGATTCGCACTGCGGCCGGTGGCTATCTCAAAAGCATGCCAATCGGCTGTGGCATTACCATAAAGATGCAGTAGCTGCTTCCACCTCCGAATCAGGCCACTAGTGTATAACAAGGAGCACATTCACCAAGTGTCTTTATTTTAGTTTCTGGTACTATCCCTGCAAGAACGTTCTGTGCTCCCTTTTGCGTCTCAGCAAGAAGTACATGGTGGAATAAATAAAAGAACTTATTTCAAATTTATCTTAAAGCTTCTTTTATTCACATAGTTCCTAAAATGTTTCTCTGAAATTGGTCTAAATTATATTCTCTTTTATTCATGACTGTGAGAGAACATTGCTACAGTCTTTAATACATGTGGCACTTTTATTAGAATAGTTAAAGTTGCCTCGAAATGCACTTTCCCATGGAGGAAGGTATAAAGTAGGGGTGAGCGGGTTCGGATTTCTGAACCGAACCCCCCCGAGCCCCGCCGATCCGAGTCAGGCTCGACTTTTCCCGCCTGACTCGGATCTGAAATCGAGGCAAAACGTCATCATCCCGCCTTCCGGGTCTCGCGGGTTTTGGATCCTATATAAGGTACCCGCGTCGGCGCCATTTTCTCACTCGGCTGTGGACAGTGAAGAGGGAGGGAGGGAGGGTGGGAGTTAGGGCTGGCTGGGCTGTGTAGTGTAGTGTAGTGCAGAGTAGTGTTGTGCTGTGCTGTGCTGTGCTGCTGTTGTCCATAGGGGCTGTGTCCACTACTTCAAAGTCCATAGGGGCTGGCTGTGTTGTGCTGTGCTGCTGTTGTCCATAGGGGCTGTGTCCACTACTTCAAAGTCCATAGTGGCTGGCTGGACTGTGTTGTGCAGTCAGTTGTCCATAGGGGCTGTGTCCACTCCAAAGTCCTGTGCAGTGTCCCAGTCCTAAAGGGGTGCTGTAGTGTTGTCCAGGGGGTGCTCTGTCCGTCAGGGGTGCTCCCCCCAAGTGCTAAAAAAAAAAATATTTTTTCTGTGTTTGTGAATTGTGTGCACTGTGGGTGCACGTGCATCAACAAAGGAGCAGCGCCAAGCGTGCGCCTGTGTCCCATTAGTAAAGGGCCGGCTGGCTTGTCCGTTAAAGGTGCTGTAACCCCCAAAGTACACTCCAAACAAAAAAAATATATATTTTCTGTGTTTGTGAATTGTGTGCGCAGTAGCCGCATGTGCATCAACAAAGTAGTGCCAAGCGTGCGCCTGTGTCATAAGTAAAGGGCTGGCTGGCTTGACCGTTAAAGGGTGCTGTAACCCCCAAAGTACACTCCAAACCAAATAAAGAAATATTTTCTGTTTGTGAATTGTGTGCGCAGTAGCCGCACGTGCATCAACAAAGTAGTGCCAAGCGTGCGCCTGTGTCATAAGTAAAGGGCCAGCTGGCTTGACCGTTAAAGGGTGCTGTAACCCCCAAAGTACACTCCAAACCAAATAAAAAAATATTTTCTGTGTTTGTGAATTGTGTGCGCAGTAGCCGCACGTGCATCAACAAAGTAGTGCCAAGCGTGCGCCTGTGTCCCATAAATAAAGGGCCGGCTGAATTGACTGCTAAAGGGTGCTGTAACCCCCAAAGGGCACTCCAAACAAAATAAAAATATATATTTTTTTGTGTTTATGAATTGTGTGCGCAGTAGCCGCACGTGCATCAACAAAGTAGTGCCAAGCGTGCGCCTGTGTCCCATAAATAAAGGGCCGGCTGGATTGACCGCTAAAGGGTGCTGTAACCCCCAAAGGGCACTCCAAACAAAATAAAAAAATGTTTTCTGTGTTTGTGAATTGTGTGCACTGTGGCTGCACGTGCATCAACAAAGGAGCAGCACCAAGCGTGCGCCTGTGTCCCATAAGAAAAGGGCCGGCTGGCTCATTTCTTAAAGGGTGGTGTAACCCACAAAGTGCACTACTCTCCAGCAAAAATAAAAAAATATTTTCTGCGTTTGTGTGCGCCTTAGCCGCACGTATATATCAATATAACTTAAATGGAGGACCAAACTTTCTCTGATAAAAATAAAATAGGGAAAGATCAAGAACCACTTCCTCCTAGTGCTGTCGTTGCTGCTGGGAGTTGTTCATCATCCCAGAGAAGAAGTAGGAACACCACTACTTTTACTAAACAATTGACCCTCCAACAGTCCCTAGCGAGGAGGATGAAGTACGACAGCAGTCATCCTGAAGCAAAACGTATAACTGAGGCCTTGACTGCTATGTTGGTGTTAGACGTGCGTCCGGTATCCGCCATTAGTGCAGTGGGATTTAGACAATTGATGGAGGTAGTGTGTCCCCGGTTCCAAATCCCGTCTAGATTCCACCTGCATCCTCAAAGCAGCAGCGACAAGCGTGCGTCTGTCTGTTAAAGGGTGGTGTAACCCTCAAAGTGCACTCCACAAACAATAAAAAAATTCTTCTTTTTTTTTCTGTCTTTATGAAATGTGTGGGCTGTAGCCGCACCTGCATCCTTAAAGCAGCAGCGACAAGCGTGCATCTGTCTGTTAAAGGGTGGTGTAACCCTCAAAGTGCACTCCACAAACAATAAAAAATTCTTTTTTTTTCTGTGTTTGTGAATTGTGTGGGCTGTAGCCGCACCAGCATCCTCAAAGCAGCAGCGACAAGCGTGCGTCTGTCTGTTAAAGGGTGGTGTTACCCCCAAAGTGCGCTCCAACAAAATAAAATAATCTTTTTTTCTGTGTTTGTGTGTGAAATGTATGCGCAGTAGCCGCACCTGCATCCTCAAAGCAGCAGCGACAAGCGTGCGTCTGTCTGTTAAAGGGTGGTGTAACCCTCAAAGTGCGCTCCACAAAAAATAAAAATATTCTTCTTTTTTTTCTGTCTTTGTGAATTGTGTGGGCTGTAGCCGCACCTGCATCCTCAAAGCAGCAGCGACAAGCATGCGTCTGTCTGTTAAAGGATTACATCGGTGACAGCATCCAAGTAGGCATGTCAGACAGTCCGTACCTGTACTGGCAGGAAAAAGAGGCAAATTGGAGGTCCCTGTAGAAACTGGCTCTATTTTACCTGAGTTGCCCCCCCTCCAGTGTGTACTCCGAAAGAGTGTTTAGTGCAGCCGGGAACCTTGTCAGCGAAAGGCGTAGGCGGTTGCTTCCACAAAATGTGGAGAAGATGATGTTCATAAAATGAATTATCAACTCTTCCAGGGAGACCAGCCTCCAGAACGTACAGAGGGACCTGTGGTTGTGGATTCCAGCGGGGATGAATTAATACTCTGTGAGGATGAGGATGTACACAACACTGAAGAGGGTGAGGAATCGGTGGATGAGGAGGAGGGCCAGATTAATTGCCAGCTTGTTTTGTGGGGGCCCAAACGAACCAATCATTTCAGCCACAGTCGTGTGGCAGACCCTGGCGCTGAAATGTTTGGTTTGTTAAAGTGTGCATGTCCTGTTTATACAACATAAGGGTGGCTGGGAGGGACAATTCCATCTTGCACCTCTTTTTTTTCTTTGAATTATGTACTGTTTGGGGCCTAGTTTTTCAAACTACCATCCTGTCTGCCACTGCAGTGTCACTCCTAGATGGACCACGTGTTTGTACCGCCCACTCGTATCTCTTAGCATAGTCATCCAGCTTTTGGATATAAAAACACTATTGTGAGGTGTTCAGAATAGACTGGAAATGAGTGGAAATTAAGGTTATTGAGGTTAATAATAGCATAGGAGCAGAAAAACACACAAATTCTGTGATTTTAGCTGTTTTTATGCTTTTTAAAAAAAAAAATACAGATCCAAAACACAAAACCCAGAACCCAAAACACGGAAGGGTGGTTTTGGCAAAACCAATCCAGATCCAAAACACGAAGAAAGATCCAGATCCAAAACCAAAACACAAAACACGAAAAGTGGCCGGTGCACACCCCTAGTATAAAGCTGTCCCTTTGAAAGTATACACCAATGCCTGGTTTTCAACACGTCTTGGACATGTTAAACCCAAACCTTTTTTGCAAGAGAAAAATCTGCTTCCTACTTAAAAGGGAATGCCCCATAAATGTTCCATCTCCACCCCATTTAATAATCACATCCCACAAAAAGAAATGGAGTTTTGCATGTGGAAGCATAACCGGGGCATTTTCAAGCACCTAACCTAAATCTATATGCGCTGCAAATAATCAGATGTATTTGTGCCAAAACTGGCACAGGCGGCACTTGCAATACTAGGGGTGCAATTTTGTACTTTTGTAAATTTTGTAAATTTGCTCTATTTATGATCAGATTATTTAAGCTTTAATTATATTTATAATATGTATAAAAATATAAAAAATTATCTTCTGGAAACCTCTACAAGGAGGGTATAGCTTATAGTAGTAATATTAAGAATAAGGTGGTAGGGGGTAATGCTTTACTCATACTTGCCAACTTTTGAAAACTAGTTTCAGGGAGATTATATTTGTCAGAAGAATGCGTTGCGTGGTGCGCCATTGAGGGGACGTGTCATGCTCCGCCCCACATGCGTATCTAGCTCCACCTATGGGTATTTATATTTCCACTCAGGGGCGTGTCCTGTATTGGTAGGTAAAAACTGTAGTACTAAGAGCAGCTGGGCAGGGTAAAGGAGTATGAGGGGCAGTAGAATGCTGGTAGCTGATCATAGTAGTATTGTGGTGTAATAGTTTAACATGGGCACCAGCAAGGTGATAATTCTAGTGCCAGCAATGACTCTTGCAGGGTGAGGTGATCCCTGACATTGCTTGGGAGGGGGGCATAGGCAGATGCGGACTTAGACCTCATGGGGCCCTAAGCAAGACATCGATTTGGGGCCCCCCTTCCTTAAACAATCCTGAACACCATATTTACATTCCCTATTTATTCCCCTTACATTATTTGTAATTTTTCCTTCTTATATTCAACTTTTTAAAACATTAAACGTTAAGGTGTCCACACACATAGCGATATTTTACCCGATCTGGCCGATTCCGATGCATTGGAACGACAGATCGTGTAAAATATGCCAAAATCGTGAGTCCCCACTCACGATCACGATGCGATACGCGTCCCCGCAGGTCACACATCGCATCGTCAGATCTGACAATCTAGGATACAATACACAGTGAAAAGCCTGCAAGCAGGAGAGATCATTTGAAGATTGGACACCAATTTATGTGCATATCGTGTGCAGATCGTGTGCAGAGCTGGCAGGGAGAGTTTCAAGGGAAATCGTACATAAATCGTACACATTGGCTGATCGTTTGCACATCTGTATGTGTGTGGACATCCTTAGGGGTGCCGTAAAAAAATGCTGATACTCTAGGGTGCCGTGATTCAAAAAAAAAATATGGGCACTGCCTGATAGTTAAAATCTGAGTGCTGGCTGCAGGGACAGAGGGCCTGATTCATAGATGGACAGAATAGCAGAGCCGCACACAAGCAGCTGTGCAATTCCGTCCATCTCAGATGCAAATACAGCAGGAGGCGTCTGTAGGAAACAGGCAACTCCTGCTGCATCTGTGATCCCAGCTCTGCGACCAAGGTCACAAACTGGCGCCACCATCACAATCATTGGACTCACAAATGGAGGACTGCGCATGTGCAGTTCTTTAATACTTGGAGATGAGCATTAAACATCCCCCCATAGAAACCTATGGGGGAAGCGGCTGCAAGAGGGAATGGAGGGATTGCAGCAGGTATCGGAGATATCTGCCTCGGCCCCTCTGTGATACATCTGGGGGAAACTTAATATTTGCGGTTAACACCCGAAAACTGGTGTTTTCGGGGGTTAAGCCACAAATATACAATGATAATTGGGCCCCGATGTGACACTATATTGCTGCCTGAATAGAACTACTGTATATTCATAAAAGGCACAGCAGAGGCATAGACAATTGACAAATTCTACTGATAATGTAAAGATACAGGGGTAAGTAATATTAAATACCAATGGCATATTCGTTAGTATCACTATGATACTAAACAAGATATCCCACTGGTTTAATATGGATTGTTGTTAAATTGAGCCCTTATTGCATGTCCTGGCTTCACACTAAAAGGTAAATCCCTTTTGTTAGTATAATGGAGGTAGTCATCAATCAATAAAAGCAGGGGAAGAGAAGAGGATGGAAAGTAGAAGGGGTGTGATGAAGGAGGTGAGAGGGCAGGTCTTAGGTCAGTAACCGTCATATATACACAGCCAGCAGCTTATCACTACCTTTCACAGAGATAAATGCCTTTGTGTAGCTTTCCCTGCAGCAGAGATATAAATATAACAGAGCAGCGACATAGCTAGCTACACACTCCTATACAGCTACATATACGTGTGGGGAAGCAGGTCATATGGTAATGGTACTCCTTTTGTACATGGCGGCAGAGCAATAAATCCTCTCTTTTACTATGACAGTGCACAGTCAGAAGTACATCAAGTACATCAAGCATACTCAGATTTACATAGTAAAGCCCTAATCCCAGTGAGCACAGGAAAAGGCAAGTAGTGTAGTTCAGTCACACAGTGCAGTAAGGCAGCATGGAGGAAGGAGAGGGACATGCTTGCTGTGCAAAGGAAGGGGAGTATCCAGGACACTGTCTGTCTCTCACCGTGCGGGAGCTAATGAATGCACTACAGGGAGCACGCCATGCCTCCCTGCTCTAACTGGGTATGAAGTAGGGGTGTGCACTGGCCACTTTTCGTGTTTTGGTTTTGGATCTGGATCTTTCTTCGTGTTTTGGATCTGGATTGGTTTTGCCAAAACCACCCTTCCGTGTTCTGGGTTTTGTGTTTTGGATCTGTATTTTTTTTTAAAAAAGCATAAAAACAGCTAAAATCACAGAATGTGTTGGTTTTTCTGCTCCTATGCTATTATTAACCTCAATAACCTTAATTTCCACTAATTTCCAGTCTATTCTGAACACCTCACACCTCACAATAGTGTTTTTATGTCCAAAAGGTTGCACCGAGGTAGCTGGATGACTATGCTAAGCGACACGAGTGGGAGGCACAAACACGTGACCCATCTAGGAGTGACACTGCAGTGGCAGACAGGATGGTAGTTTGAAAAACTAGGCCCCAAACTGTACATAATGCAAAGAAAAAAAAGAGGTGCAAGATGGAATTGTCCTTGGGCCCTCCCACCCACCCTTATGTTATATAAACAGGACATGCACACTTTAACAAACCAATCATTTCAGCGCCAGGGTCTGCCACACAACTGTGGCTGAAATGATTGGTTCGTTTGGGCCCCCACAAAACAAGCTGGCAATTAATCTGTCCCTGCACAAACTGGCTCTATGGAGGCAAGATGTCGTCCACATCCTCCTCAGCCACCGATTCCTCACCCTCTTCAGTGTTGTGTACATCCTCATCCTCACAGAGTATTAACTCGTCCCCACTGGAATCCACCACCACAGATCCCTCTTTACGTTCTGGAGGATGGTCTCCCTGGAAGAGTTGATAATTAATTTTTATGAACATCATCTTCTCCACATTTTGTGGAAACAACCTCCTACGCCTTTCGCTGACAAGGTTCCCGGCTGCACTAAACACTCTTTCGGAGTACACACTGGAGGGGGGGCAACTCAGGTAAAATAGAGCCAGTTTGTACAGGGGCCTCCAAATTGCCTCTTTTTCCTGCCAGTACAGGTATGGACTGTCTGACATGCCTACTTGGATGCTGTCACCGATGTAATCCTCCACCATTCTGTCAATGGTGACAGTATCATATGTAGTGACAGTAGACATGTCAGAAATTGTTGCCAGGTCCTTCAGTCCGGACAAGATGTCCAAACTTGGTCCTGCCTGCCCTGCATCACCGCCAGTGGGTTGCTTAGGATACCTAAGTTTTTTCCTGGCAGCCCCAGTTGTGGGAGAAAATGAGGAAGGAGCTGTTGACGTGTCATGTTCTGCTTCAGCTGACAGTGTTTTCATCAGCAGGTCTTTGCACCACTGCAGGCTTGTGTCGGCCGGAAAGAGAGACACCACATAGGCTTTAAACCTAGGATCGAGCACGGTGGCCAAAATGTAGTGGTCTGATTTCAACAGATTGACCACCCTGGAATCCTGGCAAAGCGAATGAAGGGCTTCATCCACAAGTCCCACATGCCGAGCGGAATCGCTCCGTCTTAGCTCCTCCTTCACTTTCTCCAGCTGCTTCTGCAAAAGCCTGATGAGGGGAATGACCTGACTCAAGCTGGCAGTGTCTGAACTGACTTCACGTGTGGCAAGTTCGAAGGGCTGGAGAACCTTGCACAACACGGAAATCATTCTCCACTGCGCTTGAGTCAGGTGCATACCCCCTCCTTTGCCTATGTCATAGGTGGATGTATAGGCTTGAATGGCCTTTTGTTGCTCCTCCATCCTCTGAAGCATATAGAGGGTTGTATTCCACCGCGTCACAACCTCTTGCTTCAGGTGATGGCGGGGCAGGTTCAAGAGTGTTTGCTGGTGCTCCAGTCTTCGGCACGCAGTCGCTGAATGGCGAAAGTTGCCAGAAATTTTTCGGGCCACCCAAAGCGTCTCCTGCACGCCCCTGTCGCTTTTCAGAAAATTCTGCACCACCAAGTTTATTGTGTGAGCAAAACATGGGACGTGCTGGAATTTGCCCAGATGTAATGCCCGCACAATATTGGTGGCGTTGTCAGATATCACAAATCCTCAGGAGAGTTTAAGTGGGGTAAGCCACTGGGCGATGATTTCCCTCAGTTTCTCTAAGAGGTTGTCGGCGGTGTGCCTCTTACTGAAACCGGTGATACACAGTGTAGCCTGCCTTGGAACAAGCTGGCCTTTCTGAGATGCTGCTACTGGTGATGCTGCTGCTGTTGCTGCGTAAAGTGATAAATCTACCCAGTGGGCTGTCACAGTCATATAGTCCTTAGTCTGCCCTGTTCCACTTGTCCACATGTCCGTGGTTAAGTGGACATTGGGTACAATGGCATTTTTCAGGACACTGAGGACACTTTTTCTGACGTTTCTGTACAGTCTCGGTATCGCCTGCCTAGTGAAGTGGAATCTAGACGGGATTTGGAACCGGGGACACACTACCTCCATCAATTGTCTAAATCCCACTGCACTAATGGCGGATACCGGAGGCACGTCTAACACCAACATAGCAGTCAAGGCCTCAGTTATACGTTTTGCTTCAGGATGACTGCTGTCGTACTTCATCCTCCTCGCTAAGGACTGTTGGAGGGTCAATTGTTTAGTAAAAGTAGTGGTGTTCCTACTTCCTCTCTGGGATGATGAATGACTCCCAGCAGCAGCAACAGCAGCAGCGGCAGCAGGAGGCATAGCAATGCAGGATCCTCCGGAGGAATCCCGGATAGGAGAGTCAGTCATGCCAGTGACATGGCCTGCAGGACTACTTCCGATCCTGACTAAGGAGGAAATTGACGAGGAGGGAGTTGACGGTGTGGTTTGCAGGCGCTTGGATACAACAGGACAATGGGATTTAAGTGTCCCTGGACTGCTTACGGTCTTAGCCAAAGTTTCTGAACTTGACAGTAACTTTTTATGAACGCGCTGCAGGTGCCGTATAAGGGAGGATGTTCCTAGGTGGTTAACGTCCCTACCCCTACTTATTTCACCTTTACATATGGTACATATGGCAAGACAGTTGTTGTCCGGATTTGTATAGAAATATTGCCAGACCAAAGAGGTGGAATGTTTGGTCTTCTGCCCAGGCATGACCGTGATGGGCTTTTTCATCCCACGGACAACAACTGTCTCCCCCGGGGCCTGATTTAAACAAACCACATCACCATCAGAATCCTCCTCACCAACTTCCTCCTCAGCGCCAGCTACACCAGTATCCTCATCCTGTTGTACTTCAACAGTGACATCTTCAATTTGCATATCAGCAAGTGGACTGTGGGTGCTCCTTTCAGCACTTGCAGGGGGCGTGCAAATGGTGGAAAGAGCCACCTCTTCCCGTCCAGTGCTGGGAAGGTCAGGCATCGCAACCACCACCACACTTGGACTCTCCTTGGGGATTTGTGATATCTTCTTATAACGCACAGTTCTTCACTGTGCTTTTGCCAGCTTAACTCTTTTGATTTTTTTAGTGGGAGGAGGGCTTCCATCGTCATGTGAAGCTGAACCACTAGTCATGAACATAGGGAAAGACCTTAGCCATTCCTTGCCACTCCGTGTCGTAAATGGCATATTGGCAAGTTTACGTTTCTCTTCAGATGATTTAAATGTTTTTTTCAAGGTCATTTTCCTGAACTTTGCCATTTGGGATTGTATGTGCCCTCTACTATGACATTGGGTATCGGCCTTGGCAGACGACGTTGATGGCATGTTATCGTCTATGTCATGACTAGTGGCAGCAGCTTCAGCACTAGGAGGAAGTGGTTCTTGATCTTTCCCTATTTTATTTTTATCAGAGAAAGTTTGGTCCTCCATTTATGTTATATTGATATATACGTGCGGCTAAGGCGCACACAAACACAGAAAATAATTTTTTATTTTTGTTGGAGACTAGTGCACATTGTGGGTTACACCACCCTTTAAGAAATGAGCCAGCCGGCCCTTTACTTATGGGACACAGGCGCACGTTTGGCGCTGCTCCTTTGTTGATGCACGTGCAGCCACAGTGCACACAATTCACAAACACAGAATTTTTTTTTAAATTTTGTTTGGAGTGTACTTTGGGGGTTACAGCACCCTTTAACGGTCAAGCCAGCCGGCCCTTTACTTATGACACAGGCGCACGCTTGGCACTACTTTGTTGATGCACCTGCGGCTACTTCGCACTCAATTTACAAACACAGAAAATATTTTTTTATTTTGTTTGGAGTGTACTTTGGGGGTTACAGCACCCTTTAATCCAGCCAGCCCTTTATTTTTGGGACACAGGCGCACGCTTGCCACTACTTTGTTGATGCCAGTGCGGCTACTGCGCACACAATTCACAAACACAAAAAAATATTTTTTTTATTTTGTTTGCAGTGCCCTTTGGGGGTTACAGCACCCTTTAGCGGTCAATCCAGCTGGCCCTTTATTTATGGAACACAGGCGCACGCTTGCCACTACTTTGTTGATGCACGTGCGGCTACTGCGCACACAATTCACAAACACAGAAAATATTTTTTTATTTTGTTTGGGGTGTACTTTGGGGGTTACAGCACCCTTTAATGGTCAAGCCAGCCGGCCCTTTACTTATGACACAGGCGCACGCTTGGCACTACTTTGTTGATGCATGTGCGGCTACTGCGCACACAATTCACAAACACAAACAAATATTTTTTTTATTTTGTTTGGAGTGCCCTTTGGGGGTTACAGCACCCTTTAACGGTCAAGCCAGCCGGCCCTTTACTTATGACA
The DNA here is from genome assembly GCA_031769625.1 of Taudactylus pleione. Classification (NCBI taxonomy): domain Eukaryota; kingdom Metazoa; phylum Chordata; class Amphibia; order Anura; family Myobatrachidae; genus Taudactylus; species Taudactylus pleione. Next base: position 4,612,996 of record JAUIMM010000516.1, on the reverse strand, counting down.
CAGTGCACACAATTCACAAACACAGAATTTTTTTTTTAATTTTGTTTGGAGTGTACTTTGGGGGTTACAGCACCCTTTAACGGTCAAGCCAGCCGGCCCTTTACTTATGACACAGGCGCACGCTTGGCACTACTTTGTTGATGCACCTGCGGCTACTTCGCACTCAATTTACAAACACAGAAAATATATTACAGCACCCTTTAACGGACAAGCCAGCCGGCCTTTTACTTATGGGACACAGGCGCACGCTTGGCGCTGCTCCTTCGTTGATGCACGTGCAGCCACAGTGCACACAATTCACAAACACAGACATTTTTTTTAAATTTTGTTTGGAGTGCCCTTTGGGGGTTACAGCACCCTTTAGCGGTCAATCCAGCCGGCCCTTTATTTATGGGACACAGGCGCACGCTTGGCACTACTTTGTTGATGCACGTGCGGCTACTGCGCACACAATTCACAAAAACAAAAAAAAACATATTTTTTTATTTTGTTTGGAGTGCCCTTTGGGGGTTACAGCACCCTTTAACGGACTTGCCAGCCGGCCTTTTTCTTATGGGACACAGCTGCACGCTTGGCGCTGCTCCTTTGTTGATGCACGTGCAGCCACAGTGCACACAATTCACAAACACAGAAAAAAAAATTTTTTTTTAGCACTTGGAGGGAGCACCCCTGACGGACAGAGCACCCCCTGGACAACACTACAGCAACCCTTTAGGACTGGGACACTGCACAGGACTTTGGAGTGGACACAGCCCCTATGGACAACTGACTGCACAACACAGTCCAGCCAGCCCCTATGGACTTTGAAGTAGTGGACACAGCCCCTATGGACAACAGCAGCACAGCACAGCAAAACACTACACTACACTACACAGCCCAGCCAGCCCTAACTCCCACCCTCCCTCTTCACTGTCCACAGCCGAGTGAGAAAATGGCGCTGACGCGGGTACCTTATATAGGATCCAAAACCCGCGAGACCCGGAAGGCGGGATGATGACGTTTTGCCTCGATTTCAGATCCGAGTCAGGCGGAAAAAGTCGAGCCGGACTCGGATCGGCCTCGGATCGGGGGGGCTCGGGGGGGATCGGATTTCAGAAATCCGAACCCGCTCACCCCTAGTATGAATGCAGCTCTCTCCCTCCTTCCCTACCCCCCCCCACAGGAATTTGTTAAAAACTGCAGGACTATAAATAATAATAATTACACCCCCGCCCCCCGCAGTGAGCTCTCTTGCTTCAGATCCTAAACTAAAGGCACTGACAGACACCTAACCTTTGATTCAGCAGCTGAGCACCACCTCGGCTCACTGTCTTCCTCCTGTGTTGTCGGCTCCTCTCTCCCTCTCTCCGTGCGTGTCACGTGATCACAGTGCAGGGGAGGAGGAGACGCTGACTAGCAGAGTGGTGTGCTGCTGGTGCTGGCTGGCTCCCGGCAGTGGCAGCAAGCAAAATGCCTTCTGCCCTGCTCTATTATACATCCCCGTCAGCGGCCGGGCCCCCTGGGACCCACTGGGCCCTAAGCGCGCACCTGCATTGCCTAGCGGTAAATCCGCCTCTGGGCATAGGAGGTGCAGGAGGGAGCTGGCAGCTGACCTCAGTATAGTTGGATTTAATAGGAGTAACATGGCACACGCAGGATAATAATCACAGCTGCCAGCACTGCCTCTTGCTGGGTGAGGTAACTCTGGCATGGGGGGCTGTATATAGGATGCTGCCTCTCAGTGTTATTGCGGGTGTGACATGGGCACCAAAATGGTAATAATTACAGCTGCCATCAATGCCTGCTTCTTTGCAGGGTGAGGTGGCCCCTAGCATTGGGGGGGAAGAGAGGCAGTCATATACATACAGTCACACACACTTATACACAGTGTCCCCCCTCCCTGTTAGTACCTTACACAGTGTACACTGTCTGCAGTGCTCCTCTCCCTCATGCTGCTTGTATCCTGCTGCACACACAGTGCCATGAAGCCCCGCCACCTGTCTTATAGCCATGCCCCCTCCTGCTCAGACTTCTTCCTCTTCCTTTCACTTTAAAATTTTTGATAGATTCTAAGCTGAATAATCAAAGGCTGGGGGGGCCTGATAGAGGGGGCCCTGGAACACTTACCTCCTCTGCTCTGCCCCCCCCCCACTCAATCCAACTCTGTTATAGCTGCAGTACTGCTCTCCTGTCCTGCTCCCCATCCCTCCCTCACCTGGTTATCTCTCTGCCAGCAGCGCAGCTCCCATCACTTACTTGTTTAGGTAGGGGGAGGAGATGTAGCCGCTGCTGTCCCAGACGTAGTAGGAGAGAAATTATGTCTCTCCCTGCACTGACAGTAAACAGGAGGCTCGCTCTGCTTGCTGGATGAGGCGGTCAACGTTACCCACAACCCTGCGGTGCATGGCCAGACAGGCATACTGCTAGCGCGAAGGGGAAATGGTCATGTCCTGTTGTGCCCCTCTCACATCAGGACCTGCATGCGCAGTCTGGGTTTCACATGGAGCTGTGGGGAATGCGGGGGATTCATTAGCTTTGCGGGGCAGTGGGAGGCTTGTCAGAAAAACGGGAGTCCCGCAAGATGCAGGAGGGTTGGCAAGTATGGCTTCACTAGGGTTAATTAGGATAAAGGGTTTTTATGAGGCTAATAGATGTAATTAAGGGTTTAATGTACATAAATGTAATTATTTGATTATGTTGGAGGTTAATTAAGAATAGGGATTATGAAGGTCATTATTGTAAAGCGGTTAATTATATTAATTATATTAATTATATTACATGGGGTTGTTATTATGAAGCTGAACTAGTTAATGATTTTAAGGAGAGGTAAATTGTTGATGAGAGAATCATACTGTAAGGCAATAAAAAATACCTTCTGTGTTGTATGGTCACACTCCTCTGTATTATATGGCTTTCATGGATGTTTTCTGTTATGTTGTTGTCACTGATGTTCTGTGTATTAAATGGTGGTCACTAATGCTCTCTTTATTATATGGCGAGTACTGATGCTCTCTGTATTATATGGTGATAATATTATCTGATGCTATCTGTATTACATGGCAGTAGCAGACGCTCTCTCAATTATATGGTCACTATGATGTTCTCTTTCATTATATGTATCTAGAGGGTGACTACTATCTATGGCTAGGGGTGGAGAGAGCTGAGTCTTTGCACCAGGTGAAAGAAAGCCTAGCTTTACCCCTGTCAATGATACACAACATTACTATGAGTATGGGTCTTGGAATTTAAAATTTCCTGTGTGCCCTTACCTCAGATAGGCCTAAAAAGTCATGTACTCACCTAACTGGGAATCAGGATTATGCTTCAGCTTTGGGAATAGAGGAAGATATAGCAAGTAACTGTGCAGCTTGGTAAAACCATGTTGTACTGCAGATGGGGCAGATATCAAATGTGTAGAGAAATTTAGATTTGGGAGGGGTGTCCAAACTGAAATCTAAATTGCAGTGTAAAAATAAAGTTGTCCAGCACTTATGGGGTACATGCAAAAGCAGCCAGTATTTACCCTACATGCAAAAAAAAAATTATGTATTTGTACCGCTTGCATTGTAGCCTGGTTTGTCCAGGTACACAGTTACTTGCTATTTCTTTCCCAACTCTGAATCAGGACTGTGGCCCTCATTCAGAGCCACTCGCTAGCGGCAGTACGCTCGTTCCAAGCGATGTTCGCACATCTGCGCATGCGTACGGTTTTTAGTACGCATGCGCGAACCAGTCAGTGCAGCCGAAAATCGTTTGTACGCTATATAGCGAGTGCCTGCTATTTTGAGTGACAGAATGAGGCGTATGTGGGTGGTAACAGGGGAAGGTGCTTGAAAACGGGGGAGTGGAATTCGAACGCAGGCGTGGTTAAAGGTCAAAACGGGCGTTTTAAGGGAGTGCATAATTAATACAGCTTCGTCATTGACCACGTCACTTGGTTTTTTTTAACTCAGAACTGCTCGCAAAATAGCGGTTGAAAAAACCAACCACAAGAATAGCGAGCAGTTCATACGCTGTACGATGTACTCGATTAATCTAATAAATAGCGGACATGACGTATGGTGCGAGCGGCCAGGGGGCGTTTTTAACAAATAAACGAGCGTATGTTTTGCTCGCTCGTTCAGACTTAGAGGTGTGAACAGACTGCAATGTGCGAATGGATCATTTGAATAGCCACCCTTTGTTTTTGAACGAACGACCGCAAATAGCGAACGGCTCTGAATGAGGGCCTATGTTTGTATCTGAGGATTTCCCCAAAGACAATCTTCATCCTGGAACTACTGACAGAATCTGGACTGTCCTCGTAATCTGGGGCTTCTGATCAATCTAGTTTAGACTTCTAATTTGTAGTGAACTATGATGATTTTACTCTGTATTTTTGGGAGAGGTGGTCAGATGAAGCTTTCTTTTGATAGCATAATAGAGTAACTATATTATTTGTTTGTGGGCTATACATCATTATAAGGCAAAAAAACAAGCAACCATTTTCACGATTCAGCCCTTTGTTTTATTTATTTGTGGAATTAAAGTAGATTGTATGACTGGGAAATTATATCTCTGGTGCACACTATTGCATGATGTGGCCTGGTCTGATAAATCATGTTTTCTTTTAAGTCATTTGGACTGCTGGGTGCGTGTGCGTCATTTACCTGGGGAAGAGATTGCACTAGGATTCACTATGGGAAGAAGGCAAGCTGGCAGGGGCGGTGTTAGGCTGTGGGCAATGTTATGCTTGGATATATTGGGTCCTGCTATTCTTGTGGATATTACTTTGACATGTACCACCTACTGTACCTAAACATTGTTGCAGATCAAGTACACCCCTTCAGGGCAACGGTATTCCCTGATGACAGTTGCTTCTTTCAGCAGGATAATGTGCCCTGCCACACTGCAAACATTGTTCAGGAATGGTTTTAGGAACATGACAAAAAGCTCAAGATGTTGACTTGGCCTCCAAATTTCCCAGATCTCAATCCAATCGAGCATCTGTGGGATGTACTGGAAAACAAGTGTGAGCCATGGATTTCCCACCTCACAACTTACAGGACTTAAAAGATCTGCTGTTAATGTCTTAGTGCTAGAAACCACAGGAAATCTTCAAAGGTCTTGTGAAGTCCAAACCTCAATGGGTGATAGTTGTTTCGGCGGCATGAGTGGGACCTACAAAATATTAGGCAGATAATGTTTTGGCTGATGGGTGTATATTCTGTGCATTAAGGCACATCACAACAGGGAAGAGATCTTCATCAGGTGGACAGAGGTTCAGAAAGCTCTGATGTGGATGGGAGGCTGTGTATTTAAGTAGTTATTTACTTTTATTTATTATATCTGTACTGTGTTCCTCTGCTATTTAAACCTGATAGGGTTATAGTGATAAGAAAGGATATTATTGTACAGTATGTCTCAGTCTTTGTAATATAAAAAGTCAAGGTTCACTCAGTGTATATCGTAAATATTATGCTTCTTCTAAACTCTTCCTGTCACAGTTAATTATTAACTGAACTATTGCAAAATACTTAACATATAGGACAGTAATGTACATGTTTGTAAAGATATTATCAGTTTAAGGTTGTAATAATTGATGTTTGGTTTCCTGATGTGTTTATCCAGATTCTGCTGTTCTCCTGATCAAAAGAGAATTGCTATGCATAAAAGGTAGATGAACAATTAATATAAATGGTTTTCTGGTAATAGGTGTGATCAAAGGTTTGGTATACCCATTAATACAAACCAGCTGTGGACTTGGATCATATATATTGATCTAAGTGAGATAGACCTAAATCCAATACCTTTTTTCACAACTTAAGTAATCGACCTTCTTATAAAAGAAAGTGAATAGTTGCATAAAATAATTATGTATTTATTATAAGCATATATTTCAATAGATAGGTAAACATTTAAGCATAAAAATCACAGGCACCAATGCGCCTTCATCACACAATATTCAGAGGCACATGGAAAAGTTGAATCCATCTTCAAGAGACACTGGCACCTTTTGTTAAGAGATCCAGTAATTAAGAAGATAATCCCTGAACAACTGAGATTTATATATAGAAGAGACCCTAATCTTAAAAACAAATTAACTAGGAGCGCATTAATGGACTCCATATCGCATCCCATTAGGACGAAAAAGTTCTTTAGATGTGGGAATTGTTAAGCCTGTAAAGAAATCAGAACTCGGAGTTCCAACTTTAATGACTTCCAAATTAATGGACATATGTATAAACTCAACCAGTTTATGACATGCCATAGCACTAATGTTGTGTACTACATAGCGTGTAGATGCCATTTGGTCTATGTAGGGAGAACAAGCCGGGCCCTCAAAACATGACTTAGTGAACATTTAAGAAATATCAGAAAAGGTGTCACTACCCGCTCATTATCAAACCATTTTAAGGAAGTCCACAACTGCTTCACAAAGGATGTTGTACATTTCATGGCTATCGAAAAATATTAAAAATAATTGGAGAGGAAGAAACTTGATTGGCCAAAGCAGAGATAAAGTGGATCTTCAAATTGAAGACTTTAGCCCCGAGGGGATTGAATCTAGACTTTGAATTAAAATAATTTTAAAACATATTTTATATAAATTTATACATTTTATATATTGTATATATTTATTCATACAGTATTAATGAATGATTGATGCCCGTAAAAGAAAGTTACCAAAGTAGGAGATACTCACAATTTTATTTATGTTAACAGATTATATAAAGACTGTTGTGTGGTTCAACACACGGGATACAGCTGACTTAGTTCTGGGTTGCGTCCCAAATGATCTAAAATGGACGCCAGTCCAGAAGTGGACATCACCCTATTCGTTTCATGTGCATGCCAGTGACCGGAAGTGAGCAGCAATTAGACTATGTAACGGCAAGGATATTGGAGAGTAGGGCTCTCACCTTCTCCGACTGGTGGTACCACCTATGAAGAAATTCGGACACCTTGAATTTGGCCCGAGTAACAGTGCGGAGGAGACTGTCCAACATAGACCCGCTAACCGGAAGTTCTTGGAAGGCACTTCCGGTACACTGGACTGATTTTTTGAACGTTATCAGCTGTTATTTGAGCTATTTTTAAAATGTATTATATTTATTGGCAGATTGACTGGTATTTATTCTGTTTTAGGTGTGGTATTTATATTTCATAATATATAGAATCCGGATGTGATTTGACCCGGAAGTTACCACAGGACAGGTTATTTAAGGAAGCCCTAGAGCACTTCTGTCACATCACCTTGAGGAAGAGATCACTCTCGAAATGTGTCAGCAGCTTGTGGCAGAAGAGAGATCGGCAACTGAATGTGGAGTGTACCATATTGTTAGCTGCGTTTGGGTCCTGTATGAGGTATCCGGAACCTCCATCACCATATCTACAGGCTCATATGTAGATACATTCTGGTAATTCTTCCCTTAAATCTCCATGTATCTTTTTTTATTGTCATTGAATTGTGTTTATCTATTTTTATACTTGATTTATATATGAAAACAATAAATTGTGTGTACTGTCTGCACCGTTTTTATATGTTTTGTCTATCCATATCATGAAATATATCTTTTATGACACCATTATGTAGAAGTGAAAATCAACACAAAGGAACATTTTAAATTATTAAAGAAAGTACAGTTTTAATATTTCTCTGCACATGGTTCTAGTTGATAGCACCTTCGGCAGATCTATATCTTTTCTACTGTATATATGTTGGTTATTGCGGTGTAACCACTGATCCACCACGTGCTGCTGTTCAGGGTTATTTTTATTTATTTTTTGTTATTGCGCCAATGCACACTCCAGACTATTCTGATTATATTGTTACAGGCCACACAGTTGCCACACCTGTGGAATCCCTTTGTTCCGATATAGTTCTTTTCTCCTTCATCCACTAGGGGACACTGGATACTTCATGACAGTGGGGTATAGATGTGTGCTAAGTGGGAGCTGGCACTTTAAATTTTAGAAGTGTGACTAGCTCCTCCCCCTCTATACCCCACTACAAGCCCAGTCTTAGATTGTGCCCGAGAGGAGCTGTTACCAAATTCTCCTACGGGTTTCAATAGTTTTATAGTAGCACTGGTACACTGAAGCTGCAGATTTCAAGTAATGAGGAACAGCAGGCAGCATCTGCCCTTGCCTGTCTGCTCCGTTGGAGGCTGCTGGAGGAGACCCACTTGCAACTGCTTGCAGTTTGCCTGGGGTCCCCGACTACAGAGACCACGCAGCGAGGTTCCCCGCTAGTCTAACCGCCACCGGCAACCAGGCAGTGTGTGAGTATGCACCTGGCTCCTCGATTAGCGAGGTAGCCAGGTTAAACAGCTTTACAGGAGGTTTTAACAATAGCAGCTGCTCCAATTAGCGGAGATGCCAGGCGGCATACAGTAATGGCTGTGTGGGGTCTCCCTCACACAGCAAGCTTGCTCCTTTGATGTTGAGCACCATATCGGCGCGGGGGGGGGGGGGTGTAGCCTAACTCGGGAGACCTGCTTCTTCCTCCCAGCGGCCCCAGTGCTTCTCTGAAGTGTGCTGGCGGCCATTGCATGGAGGGACACTGTATACTGCTGATCATTTGCCAGACCTGTCCTGTAAGTGCACAGTGGGGTTTTGGCTTGTTAGGAGAGCATTTAGGCAGGCAGTAACTACTTTTATTCTCAATTAGTTACTTGTTAAAGTGATTAGCGTTTTAGCACTGCTGGAAGTGCTTTTGGGGGCAAGTATGATACTCATTTTCTGTCCTTCTCTCCTGCCTCTGTATATCTCAGTCTTTACCTGTTAACCCTTTCCACTACACTTTACTTTGTGTGGGGTTTGTGTGTACCATGGTTGGAAGGGGCTCTAAGGCTTCTCAGAACTCATTTACCTGCACAAAGTGCAGAAAAGTTTACACAGGGGCAGTCATCTAACTCCATATTGTGTGACAAGTGTGTTCCAGAGCAACTAGCTTAAGAGTCTCTACGGGTGCTAGAACCGACGTCTTGGGCGGAGCATTTTACAAGAAACAACAAAAAGTAATCCCCCAGCACTCAGAATGAAATCAGCAATACGATTTGAAAAACTGCATGGTGGTAGAAATTCAGAGATCTCAGTTGCATATATTTGCAAAAATATGGCTAAGCCTCCAGGCCGCATCACGGCGTCTCTGATACTGGAGGTCCCTATCACTTGGTCTGGGTCTGGGGTGCAGAACCCCAAAAAAGCCGGCGAAAGCCAGCAACCCCAGGAAAGCACACCAGTGAAAGACTAAAGTGTTAATACGTGTTAATAAGAATAAAGCAAAAACTATGTGTTAATAAGTGATACATAGATGAAAGGTGTAATTAAAATGCTAAGAAAAGAATAATAATAAAAAAAAATATATATATATATATTATATATATATATATATATACTAAGAGAAAAAAATATAATTTGAAGTTGCTAAAGTGTGCCACCCCAGAGCAGACCAAACCCATCCCCAAAACTGATAACTACATATAAATTGGGTCATATAATTTCCCAATATAAGGCCACATGATAATAGCACATACAAATATACCTGAATTGAGAGCCAGCTTACCTTGGAGTCACCCCTAAGTCCTCCTAATGGCACTACAAGAACCAGCATACCCTCCAAATGCTGGTCCCATCTATGCGCCTCAGTACAGCAATACATGTTGGTAGCTGCTCAATCACTTCAGTACTATCACTCAGGTGCATGTAAGGGAGGGGTTATTCTATACTAGAAACAACAAAAAGTAATCCCCCAGCACTCAGAATGAAATCAGCAATAAGATTTGGAAAACTGCATGGTGGTAGAAATTCAGAGATCTCAGTTGCATATGTTTGCAAAAATATGGCTAAGCCTCCAGGCCGCATCACGGCGTCTCCGATACTGGAGGTCCATATCACTTAGTCGTCTGGGTCTGGGGTGCAGAACCCCAAAAAAGCCGGCGAAGGCCAGCCACCCCAGGGAAGCACACCAGTTAAAGACTAAAGTGTCAATATGTGTTAATAAGAATATAGCAAAAACTGTGTGTTAATAAGTGATACATAGGTGAAAGGTGTAATTCAAATGCTAAGAAAAGAATAATAAAGAAAAAAATAAAATTATATATATAGTATATATATATATATATATATATATATAAATATGCACATATATATATATATATATATATATACTAAGAGAAAACAATATCATTTGAAGTTGCTAAATAAAGTGTTAAAGTGTGCCACCCCAGGGAAGCCCAGCCACACCAACCACGGGAGGCACCGCACCCCAAACCCATCCCCAAAACTGATAACTATATCCAATTTGGGTCATATAATTGCCCAATATAAGGCAACATGATAATGGCACATACAAATATACCTGAATTGAGAGACAGTTTACCTTGGAGTCACCCCTAAGTCCTCCTAATGGCACTACAAGAACCAGCTGAGCAGTTTACATCAGCTTGGGAACATCCGGATAAAAAATTTCAGATGTCCCGGCAGTTGTTATCTTCCTATCCTTTTCCTGCAGATAGCAGAAAATCTTGTGAGACTCCTCCTAAGGTAGATCCTTCGGTCTCTCGTCTATCTAAAAAGACTAGTCTACCGCTTCCTGGAGCCACGCCTTTGAAGGAGACATCGGACAGGAGACTAGAGAATACTCCTCAAGTCCATTTATACAGCTGCGGGTGTGACTTTTCATCCTGCTGGACTAACAAAGCTATTGAGGTTTGGAGCTCTGGCGGTTTCAGCAAGCAGGGCGATTTGGCTTTGTCAATGGCAGGTGGACGCTGAAACGAAGAAAGCTGCCTTTACGGGAAGTGTCTTATTTGGGGCGGAACTCGATAAGTGGATTTCTCAGACTACTGGGGGTAAATCCACTTATCTTCCATTGGCTGCTCCGCCTCCTAGAAGGCCCTACATTTCGGTCCTTTCGTTACCCGGGTCGTTTCCGTGGTCACTCCAGAGGAGGACCTACTACTTCCCATGGTTCCAGAGGTCATGGCAGATCAGCAACAACATCTGCTCAACAGTAAGTCCACTACCAAACCTAGTGCATGACGGGCTTCCCTCTCACCTGGGGGACACCAGGGTGGGAGTGTGTCTTCGGGACCTCAGAGAATAATGGACCTCATCACCAAGGGATACAAGCTTGGTTTTCAGTTTCAACCTCCACCTTGGTTTTTCACCACAGGTTTGCCAGTTTCCAATGACAGGAGTGTCGTATTACAAGAAGCGATAGACCAGCTTCTATCCGCATGGGTTTTGGTCCACATTCCCAGTTATCAGACTGGACAGGGTTTCTACTCCAGGTTGTTCGTGGTTCCGAAGCTGGACCTATTCTGAACTTGAAGGATCTCAATCCCTACCTGAAGGTTTTCAAGTCCAAGATGGATTCCCTTCAGTCAGTTATTGCGGGCCTGGAGGATGACAAATTCATGGTATCTCTAGATATCAAAGACGCCTACCTTCACATCCCTATCTGGCCGCCTCACCAGGCATTTCTGAAATTTGCCATTCGGAACTCACATTTCCATTTTCAGGCTTATCATCAGCCCCCAGGGTATTTACGAAGGTAATGGTGGTGATGATGGGTCTCCTTCAGAAACAAGGGATCGCAATTATCCCTTACCTGGACAATCTCCTTCTGAAGGCTCATTCCAGAGCACAATTACTGCAGAACATCACAGTGACTCACAAGCTCCTCATATGTCATGGGTGGATCCTGAACTTTCCCAAGTCTCATCTGCAACTGACACAGAGGCTCCAGTTTCTAGGAATGATCCTGAGCACACTATGTCAGTGGGTTTTCCTTCCTTAGGAAAAGGCAGCCTCCATTATGGTGAGAACGGTCCTGCATTCAACTCCTGGGAAAGATGGTGGCGGCATTCTAGGCCATTCCTTATGGACATTTCCACTCCAGAAAATTTCAGTTCGACCTCCTCTCCCAATCTTCAGGATCCCAGCTTTTCCTTCACCAACATGTGAGGTTAAGTCCCAGAATTCGCATATCCCTTCTCTGGTGGCTCAACTCGTCGCACCTATTGGAGGGCAAGAGATTCGGAGTGTGTGATTGGACTCTCCTCACCACAGACGCAAGTCTGAGAGGGTGGGGGGCAGTGATTCAGGAACACCACTTCCATGGCCGCTGGACCTCACAGGAAGCGACTCTGCAGATAAACATCTTGGATTTATGGTCAGTGTTCTACACTCTACAGCTAGCACATCACCTGTTGCAGGCCCAAGCAGTCGGACAACGCCACGGCAGTGGCATATATAACCTGACAGAAGGGCACCTGAAGTCGGGCGGCAATGAAGAAAGTAAGCTGCATCTTACTCTAGGCAGAAAAGTCTGCTGTTGCAATTTCAGCAATTTTCATTCCAGGTGTCGACAATTGGAAGGCAGACTACCTCAGCCCGCAGGACGTGCACCCAGGAGAATGGGCGCTCCATCGTCCGGTTTTTCGACAACTTGTCCAACGGCAAGGTCTTCCCGCAAGTTGACCTCATGGCGTCCAGAAAAAAATCATCAACTGCTTTCGGACGAGAGATCCGGAGGCAGTGGCAGTGGATGCACTTTCAACACCATGACGGTTCCATTTATCTATCTGTTCCCACCTTTTCCTCTTCTCCGTCGGATTCTACAATGCATCAAATGGGAGAGGTCCAAAGTTCTCTTAGTGGCTCCAGATTGGCCTCGCAGAGCTTGGTATTCCAACCTCCGCCTTCTGCTGATCGATGATCCATGGCCCCTACCTCTGAGAAAAGATCTCTTACAACAGTCTATCCAGACTTAAGGTGGCTACGTTTGGCGGCATGGCTGTTGAAAGGGCCATATTACGATGAAAAGAAATCACATCCAGGTTAATGCCTCCTATGCTTTGAGCCCGGAAATAAGTTACTTTGAAGCATTACTACAATATTTGGAAGGCTTATGTTTCATGGTGTGAATGGCGAGGGTCGCCTCTTACATTTTAAACTAGCCAGACTCCTGCTTTTTCTGCAAGCAGGCTTCTCGGCCGGACTACATCTGGGTTCCCTGAAAGTTAAAATTTCAGCACTGTCAGTGTTTTTCCAGAAGAAGCTGGCCTTCATTCTGGATGTTCAGACCTTTCTGCAAGGAGATATATGGTTACAACCACCCTCTGTACCTCCTACGGCTCCATGGGATCTGGATTTGGTCCTTCTCTTCTTACAGTCTTCTCTGTACGAACCTTTGGAGACTGTAGAGTTTAAATACCTTTCATGGAAGGTGATACTTCTACTCGTGCTAGCTTCAGCCAGATGGGTGTCGGAGCTTGGGGCTCTGTCCTGTCCTCCTCCATACTTGGTATTTCATTCGGATAGGGTGGAACTCCATACGAGAATGGAATTCCTTCCCAAAGTGGTTTCTGCTTTCCACATCAACCAACCTATTATGGCACTTGTTCTTCCACAGGATGCACCAACTTCAAGATCCTTGGATGTCATTAGAGCTCTTCGGATCAATTTGAAAAGGACTGCAGCTATACATAAAACAGATGCTCTGTTTGTCTTATGTGACACTGCTCATTCTGGTTGGCCAGCTTCCAAACAGATGCATGTCCGCTGGATTCGTCTGACCCTCAGACAGGCATATGTGGCCTCCTCCAAGGAGCCTCCTTTTTCTATTACAGCACACTCCATTCGCTCAGTGGATTCCTCGTGGGCGGCTGCTAGCGGGGTTTACATGGAGTTGCTTTGCCGGGCGGCCACTTGGTCTGGCCTGCATACCTTTATCTGTTTTTACAGATTTGACAGGCTTGCGGCCTCTGTAGCGCAGTATAGCCGTGCTGTTTTGCAGGGTTCTCAGTGCTCTCCCGCCCGTGATGGGAGATCTGGGATGTCCTCACTGTCATGAAGCCTTCAGTGTCCCCTAGTGGATGAAGGAGAAAACAGGTTTTTGGTACTTACTGATAAATCCCTTTCTCCGATTCCATAAGGGAAACTGTACGCCCACCCTGTGCTGTTCCTTCCTGCCATGTTGTAGTCATTATATGTTATGACTGTTAGGATGTTTTCTTTGTGTTACTGTTATTTTAAACTTTTTACACGTTCAGTGTTGTTGTTGTTATATGTACTTTCTTCACCTCCTCCACTTCCGTTTGTTTTTTCCAGCTCTCCTCGGGCACAGTTTCCTAAGACTGGGTTTGTAGGGGGGTATAGAGGGCAGGAGCTAGTCACACTTCTAAAATTTAAAGTGCCAGCTCCCACTTAGCACACGTCTATACCCCACTGTTATGAAGCCTCCAGTGTACCCTATGGAATCGGAGAAAGTTATTTATCGGTAAGTACCCAAATCCTGTTTTATTTCTCATCCAGTGAGCTCTTCACAGAGTTGTTCCTTAAAGACATTTTCTTCAGTGCAGTTTCTTCGTAAACGGAGGAATTGGCTTCTTGGGACGCTTTTTATTATGAAGAAACTGCACTGAAGAAAATGTCTTTAAGGAACAACTCTGTGAGATGAAGCAAAGATTTATTCACAACAGATATCAACCAGAAGTCTTAAAATAAGCATAAGATAAAGCAATGATGACTGTAAGAGATATCTTTTTAGTACCAAATAGCAAGAATAAAGAGAGACTGTGTAAAGATTCAGAATGGTCTTTTATTACCATATTCAACCATAAGCACAGACATGTTAAGAGGATTTTTCGTAAACATTGGGGCATTTTACAGTGTGACCCAATACTTCAAAATGAGCTACCGCCTGCCCCCTCTTTTATTTATAGGAGAATTAAAAAAATCACTTTGTGAAGAGCTCACTAGATGAGAAAGGAACTGTATCCAAACAAAAGAATTCCACAGGTGTGGCAACTGGCCTGTAAAACTGAAAGTGTGACAAGTTAAAAATCACAGAATTTGTAAATAATGGAGTTGAGTATAAGATAAACCACTTCATCACATGCCACACTTCTGTGATACTGTATATCTGATTGAGTGCAACTGCGGTCACCGGTATGTGGGAAAAACCACTAGAGCATTAAAAACCAGATTGGGTGAGCATATTGGGAATATTAAAAAAGGGACTGTCCCCCACTCAATACCTGAACATTTTAAGAAATTACACAATTGCTCAAAAGACAGGCTAAAGTCTTTTATTGGTATTCAAAACATCTTAGGAAGCTGGAAAAGAAACAATATTGTCCAAGAAAGAGATGGAATGGATTTATACATTAAAAACTTTATCTCCCAATGGATTAAATTCACAGTTTGAACTTAAATGGTTTTTATGAACATGTTCTTTTATGACTGTTTTTATGCCTGTTTTTCCCTTTTTTAATAAAGTTTTTCTTTATCTGCACTTATAAATACACTTTCTATTTATATTTTAATGGAATATTCCCAATCCACACTACCTGGGACTAGATAACAAATTACCCATGAACCATCAGTAGGGGACCAAAGTCTCTGGCGAGGGACTTGCGGTTTTCGCAGCCGTGGACTTCCGGTCGCGGACACCCGGAACAAGGAGGCATGGAGCGTTTGATTCCGGACAGACTTACGGAAGGAAAACGGTGATATAGCCTGCCAACCACCATCTTGGAAGAGGCATGAAAACTAGAAGTGGACACGGAGGTTCGCTTCTGGTGACGGCAACGATTGCAACTCTTCGGGATTTTAAATCCCTAAAGACACTACGTTCCGGGGCCACCACAGATTGTTATATATATGCATATATTTAGACG
This sequence comes from Taudactylus pleione, assembly GCA_031769625.1. NCBI lineage: Eukaryota > Metazoa > Chordata > Amphibia > Anura > Myobatrachidae > Taudactylus > Taudactylus pleione. Next base: position 4,597,343 of record JAUIMM010000516.1, on the reverse strand, counting down.
TTTCAGTATATATACACTGTTCCCGCCATGTTCTGGGCAGAGCAGGAGATGCCTCTTTGGATGCTATTTAAAGGCTGATCAGTGCACACATCCACATGCCTTGATAAATACCTCACAGGTCGAAATGCGTTGGGGTTGGATGTGTGCACCTGTTTGACTGATACCAGGAACTCAATACCCTCCATAAGCATTGAGACCCTGTGCATGACCCCTCAGGAATTCTGGATAGTCCAGAGACCAGTTACCTATGGGTCCCAGTGCTCTCTCACTGGGTATGTGTTCCCATTCATGTTATTGCATGTTCCCTTATTTAAGGGTAATTGTATAAATACATTCTGTGCTTTTTATGCTTAAATGTTTACCTATCTATTGAAATATATGCTTATAATAAACTCATAATTATTTTATGCAACTATTCATTTTCTTTTATAAGAAGGTCGATTACTTAAGTTGTGAAAAAAGGTATTGGATTTAGGTCTATCTCACTTAGATCAATATATATGATCCAAGTCCACAGCTAATTTGGATTAACGGGTATACCAAACCTTTGATCACACCTATTATCAGACAACCATTTTATAATAATTGATCATCTATATTTATTGATATTTTTGACCTGTGCTCCTAAGTGTATTGTTGAACCTTCATTTCCCCCTTTTTATCCCGTTTCCTTCACTCAGCTCTTAAGTAGATATTATCTAATTTTCTTTATATATTGTATCTATTGGTCATATTGAGGTGAAAGGACCTGATTTTATCTCCACTAGCTGCAGAATTTTTCCTGACCCTGCGCGAAGAGTGTCCATCTATCTTATTTTGGATATAGCAATTCTCTTTTGATCTGGAGTACAGCAGAATCTGGGTGAACATATCAGGTGACAACCTTAAACTGATAATATCTTTACAAACATGTACATTACTGTCCTATATGTTAAGTATTTTGCAATAGTTCAGTTAGCAATTAACTTTGACAGGAAGAGTTTAGAAGAAGCATAATATTTACGATAGTCACTGAGTGAACCTTGACTTTTTATGCTACAAAGACTGAGACATACTGTACAATAACATCCTTTCTTATCACTGTAACCATATCAGGTTTAAATAGCAGATAAAAATAATAAAGTAGATGTCTAATTGTCTTTATAAAAGAGAATTGCTGTTGAATATATTGGTATTTGTGATTAAGTGCTAACCACAATAAATATAAAAGTGTCCAAAACTGATTCTTCAAAAATAAAATGTATTTCTTTAAGATTCCAGGGTGCCAGCTGGTGCCTACAGACTCTGGTCACAGCTTGTACTGATGAATGGTGCTAATCACTTGTTGCTGGCCTGACTCCCCTATCCCCAGGGTAAACCAACCATGGTGCCAACTGGCCTAGGGCTGGTAAAATGATTGTTAGGGGTCCCAATATTGCGGGCCTCCCCTGTACAGTTCCACCAGTGCCTAGTGCTGTTTAGTGAAAAATCAGGGGGATCCAATGCTCTTTGGCACCCAAATTATTTTCACTACCAGCCTAGGCTTAGCCATTTAACTGACACCTTTCTTTTTACAAGAAACGCTCAGAAATTGTCAGGGTAATTTTATGAATGAATTAGGTCAATAACATCTGTTTATAACTTATCCCACACAATTTACATTTCCCCAGTGGTTGCTGCTCTCTGCAGCCCCCGTGCTGACCAATCTGCATGGATGCAGATGGGCCGGCAAGTCTCTCTGATATTGTCTGCTGCTGGAAGATTATCTTTGAGCAGTCATCCACGGTGCATTTCTGACAAATCGCATCATTTGTGACCATCTCAGGTACCGCACTGCCAGGTGTAGTCACAAACAATGTGGCCACGCAAGGGAAGTGGTTAAAGACCTTCGGCTACTTATCATTGAGGTGTGAACCCACATACTTTTTTTTATTTTGTGTTTCTACATACAGAGCCGGCCCTAGCCAATTTGGTGCCATAGGCAAGATTTTGGCTGGTGCCCCTCTATCTATAGAAAAATATATATTTAGATATATATAGTAAATACAAATGGACATGGCACTCCGGTCTCAATAAATGAAATTACATCACACTGATGCTGTAAGCAGTTTCAGCGCTTTATTGAGCTTTTGTCAAGAAAAGTGCAATAAAGTGCTGAAACGTTGCATTACAGCATCAGTGTGATGTAATTTCATTTATTGAGACCGCAGTGAAACTGTCCGTTTGCATGTGTTTAAGTGTTGTGTGACTCTCAGCCCCGAAGGCACCTGGCAAGAAATCTTCAATGAAACCAAGCGAGTTCCGGACCCAGAATCTATATAGATATGTAGATACAACTGTATCTCTCTCTGTGTGTGTGTGTGTGTGTGTGTGTGTGTATATATACATATATATATATATATATATATATATACAGTGCCTTGCAAAAGTATTCACCCCCATTGGCTTTTTACCTTTTTTTGTTACATTACAACCTGTAAGTTATTTTTTTTTTTTATCTGAATTTAATGTGCTGGATCTGCACAAAATAGTCTAATTTGGTGAAGTGAAATTAGAAAAATATATATAAATTAGAAAAATATATATAAACAATCTTTATAAATAAAGAAAATTGAAATGTGCATATGTAATCACCCCCTTTGCTATGAAGCCCCTCAAAAGTTCTGGTGCAGGCAATTACCTTCAGAAGTCATGATTAGTGAAATGAAGTCCACCTGTGTGAAATCTAAGTGTCACATGATCTGTCAGTATAAACACACCTTTTCTGAAAGACCCCAGAGGCATCACACCATGAAGACCAAGAAGCTCTCCAAACAAGTCAGGGACAAAGTTGTTGAGAAGTACAATTCTGGGTTGGGTTATAAAAAAATATCCAAATCTTTGATGATTACCCGGAGCACCATCAAATCCATCATCATCAAATGAAAAGAACATGGTACCACAACAAAACTGCCAAGAGAAGGCCGCCCACCAATACTCACAGACCGGGCATGGAGGGCATTAATCAGAGAGGCAGCACAGAGACCAAAGGTAAACCTGAAGGAGCTGCAGAGTTCCACAGCAGAGACTGGTGTATCTGTCCATGTGACCACAATGAGCCGTACACTCCATAGAGCCGCCCTTTATGGCAGAGTGGTCAGAAAAAAGCCATTGCTTAGTGATAAAAATAAAAAGACACGATTTGAGTTTGCCAAACGGCATGTCGGCGACTCCCCAAATGTATGGAGGAAGGTGCTCTGGTCAGATGAGACTAATATTTAACTTTTCAGCCACCAAGGAAAATACTATGTCTGGCGCAAACCCAACACTTCCCATCACCCCAAGAACACCATCCCCACAGTGAAACATGGTGGTGGCAGCATCATGCTGTGGGGCTGTTTTTCAGCAGCAGAGACTGGGAAACTGATTTGAGTCGAGGGAAAGATGGATGGTACTAAATACAGGGATATTCTTGAGCAAAACCTGTTTCAGTCTGCCTGTGATTTGAGACTGGGATGGAGGTTCACCTTCCAGTAGGACAATGACCCGAAGCATACTGCTAAAGCAACACTCGAATGGTTTAAGGGAAAACATTTAAATGTGTTGGAATGGCTCAGTCACAGCCCAGATCTCAATCCATTTGAGAATCTGTGGTCAGACACTGTGGCGTCACAAGGGGGGTGCGGGCCGCACCGGGTGTCACCCTGCAAGGGGGTGACACCAAAATCCGCACAATCATGCCTGCACCCCCTGCCGCCACACTTCTGCCTGCCAGGGCCGCCATCAGGGGGGGTGACAATCGGGTTTCCTGTGCAGGACACTCTGGCAACTCCTTCCACCCGCCCGCCGCTGCCACCGCAACTTCCAGTGCAAGTGATGGGGCCCTCATCCTACTCCCATCCACCGCCACCGATGCTGCCTGTGCAGACAATCTGCCCTACTGGAGGCCTCTTTTTACCATGAAAGAGCCGAGTGCCTGTCATTCCTCCTCTGCCTCTCTATAATAATGTTTATTATCCAGCGCACGTGACGTCATGACGTCACGCGTGCCGGATAATAAACTTTATTATACAGAGGTAGAGGGGAACTGACAGGCACCTGTCTCTTTCAAGGTGGACAGAGGCACTGAAGAGAAGAGAGGATCCGCAGTGACTATGGAGCAGCAGCCTGGAACAGAAGAAGGATAAGAAGGCATTGCATAAGGGGCACTGCATAAGGGGCATTACTGGGGGTACTGCATAATGGGCACTACTGGGGGCACTGTGTAAGTGGCTCTAATATGGCGGCATTGCATAAGGGGCACTAATGGGGCACTGCATAAGGGGTATTACTGGGGGTACTGCATAATGAACACTACTGGGGGCACTGCATAATGGGCTCTAATACAGGGGCATTGAATAAGAGGCACTACATAAAGGGTATTACTGGGGGCACTGCATAATGGACACTACTGGGGGCACTGTGTAAGTGGCTCTAATATGGGGACATTGCATAAGGGGCACTATTGGGCAACTGCATAAGGGGCATTACTGGGGGCACTGCATAAGGGGCTCTAATACAGAGGGCATTGCATAAGCAGGTCTTATACAGGGAGCATTGCAAAAGGGGCTCTTATACAGGGGGCATTGTATAATGGGTACAACTACAGCGGCATTCCATAAGGGGCGCTAATACATGGGGCATTGCATAAGGGCAGTACGACAGGGGACACTACATTGGTTTTCAATAATAATCACCCTTTCAAAATTCCATATAAGACAATTTTTCTTGTTGCGGCCCACACTTTCGTAGCCCTTGACTATTCGGCCCGGTTGGTATTTTGAGTTTGACATGCCTGGTGCACGCGCGCACACACACACTAAAATATATAGGGCCATAAGGAGGGGTGTGTGCGGCCACACAAGGCGGGATTGCCAGGGGTCGGTACTAGCTGTACCTAAAGTCGGCTGAAGACCGCACTTCTGACTTATGGTTTCTGTACTGTGTGGGAAGAGGGAGGGAACACTATTGCTGTGGGCATTGTATAAGGGGCACTACTACTGTGTGCATTGTGTATAAGGGTCACTAATGTGGACATTGTGTAAAAGGGGCACTACAGTGGGCATCATGTAATAGGGGCACTACTGTGTATTGTAACATAAATAAGTGATACTATGGTGTAAAGTGCATCAGGAGCACTATGTGTGGTGTAATGTCAATAAAATAATTTGATTGTGCTACTGTGTGGTGTAATTTGAATTGGGGATAGTATTATATGACCATGCCCCTTTCTTTCGAGATCATGTCCCTTTTTTGCGCCATGCGCCTCAGGCGCATGCTGTCCTTTTATTGATAAATCGCCAAGGAAGGGAGGAGGGGCGGTCATTCCACCATGTCTCTAGGACCACTTTAAGCACTGCTACCCAGAATACCAGGCGTGGCGTCATCATGCCCGCCGGGTGCGCCTGGCATTCTGGGAGGAGCACAGTGTGACTGCTGGACTGGTAAGGGGGAAGAGAGTTTACGGAGCTGCACACCTTGGTCCCCATTTTTATTTTTTTTTGGTGGGGGGTGTCACCGTGCATTATAGCACCGGGTGACACCAACCCTAGTGACGCCTCAGGTCAGACTTGAAGATTGCTGTTCACAAGTGGAAACCATCCAACATGAAGGAGCTGGAGCAGTTTTGCCTTGAGGAATGGGCAAAAATCCCAGGGGCAAGATGTGGCAAGCTCATAGAGACTTATCCAAAGCGACTTGCAGCTGTAATTGCCACAAAAGGTGGCTCAACAAAGTACTGAATTTAGGGGGGTGAATAGTTATGCACACTGAAGTGTTCTGTTATGTTGTTCTAAATGTTGTTTGATTCACAATATAAAAAAAGCACAACTTCACAGTTGTAGGCATGTTCTTTGAATGAAATGATGCACACCTTCAAACAATCCATTTTAATTCCAGGTTGTGAGGCTACAAAACATGAAAAATGCAAATGGGGTGAATACTTTTGCAAGGCACTGTATGTAGACATAATGTATATATATATATATATATATATATATATATATATATATATATAGATATACAGAGAGAGAGAAAGTGAAGCTGATAAAAAGCGACCAATGTGATAATACATACTATGATACAGTGCTGAATGAACCATTTGAATAAATAAATAAATAAATGTGCAAATATGCAAGACTGTGATAATATGTGCAATACACGCAAATAAATATATAAATATAATTTCAAGGTGTTATAAAGTGCATATGATACTATAGAAATGACAAGTACAGGTTTAATTAAAAAGAGTACTTTATTACAAGTAACAGCTGACCCTAACACATAGGGCAGTACAACAAATAACTTAATTTAAAAAAGAAATGCAAATAAAAATTAAAAAAGGTAGGGATAAGGGATGAAGGGCTTATCTGGATCACGAGTAGGTAAGTTCATGTGAGGCTGGAACCAGGAGTCGCCAACGCGTTTTGTCCATGTGATGGACTTCTTCAAGGGATGCAACACTCCTGTCAGGGACCTGATATATATATACCCCTTAAGTAAGGATAATGGGAGGTGTTTAAAATTGATTATGACCACTTGTTAATAGAAAAGTCATTCAAAAGTCGTGGCTAATGTATATCCAAGGTAATGTTCCTTTATATAAGTGCATCGCTTTCACAGTGTATAATTTTGGATGCCAGAACTCGTTTTTCGGGTGTCTGGATGGAGTTAGCCTGGTCATCACATGATGTCCACTTCATCATTTCCAGCCTGCTTGATGTAGCCTCACGCGTCACTTCCCCCCATGCACTCATGCTTCACCACTCTTCTGTGTTAGATCGTCACCTGATGTCCGCTATGTCATTTCCACCCGGCTATGTGTAGCCTCTCGCGTCACTTCTGCCCATACATAAGGATGTTACCATGTTGCTATCGGCCATATTGCTACACCTTTGTTTGATTTTAGACGGGGGCCATCTTGGTACTCCACTTTATATCAAAATCACAGCTATTTTAAGCCTTCAAAAATACGATTTTCGCTAGAGATGTCTCGCAGTATTTTTATGCATAGATCTCTGTTGGTACCTACATAATATAATAAAGAATGATATTAATATTATGTTTATGGGTACAGATTTACAAATATTCCCATGTATTGCTAGTATGTTAGTTTGAACTATAAATAGGTGTTCTTGTATACACAAATTTATGAAAGACATATTAAATAGTTAAATATGCGAGAAATATTATTAATACAAATTAGACATAAATAATTGTCAATGATAATTGGAACCAGGATGTTACTATATTAATTTTCATATACTACCGATTTCCAATTAGATAAAAATGGAAAAGGAGGAACAATAACATAAAATATAATAATTAATATTTGTATAAATATGAATATATGTTTAGGTATGTATTAGAAAATATATATTTTCCAAATAGAATAAGTTAATAACCTAGGAAAATCATAATAGGATCTCTGGAGGAAAATCATAGTACTAAAATCCAAATTCTTCAAAATAATCCATATAGATGATATCAGTTTGGTCTTTTTGATCCTGAGTCGTCTTTTGATTCATCAAGTGGGGACGAGGTTATCAGATGAGATTGATTTCATAGGTTGTTCTTGGTTGATTGGTGTTCAGATCATGACGGAATATTTTTCAGTCTCAACCTGGGACTACAGTACCTGGTATTCCCCAGAGGTCCCCCATCCAGGTACTAACCAGGCCCAACATTGCTTAGCTTCCAAGATCAGACGAGATCAGGCGCTTGAAACAAGGTATGACTGTAGATAACTATGAGACTTTGAATTTACCGTCTATATTGAGTCACAAGAAAGGGGCTATCTCGTAGCTGTCATTGAAGCCTCGTGGAGTCATAGTATCAAGTTCAAATATCCAGTACATTTCTCATCTAGATAGTTTATTTGCCAGATCTCCTTCTCTCTCTCCAGTTTGTACATGTTCAATTGCCTTGAAAGTTAGCTCGTCAGGGTTAGAATTATGATGCGGGAAAAAATGCCTTGAAACCGTGTGTCCCTCCACTTTATTTCTGATATTCCAGATGTGTTCTTGTATCCTCAATTTAAGCAGCCATTTAGTCTTACCTACATACTTAATACCGCACGTGCACTCTAAAAGATAAATAACTGATGTGAAATTGCAATTGAGATGATGCTTAATTTTATAATCTTTGTTGTTTGAAGAGTTATTAAAGGTTCTTCTTTGTCTGTGTATATATTTACAGACAATACATTTGCCACACTTATAGCATCCTGGGCAAATATGGAATGTGGTATGTTTTGAAGTGGTGGTATTCTTTAACATACTTGGTGCAAGTATATCTTTGAGGTTTTTTGCTTTTCTAAAGGGTTTTTTTTGGAAGAGCTTCTTTTAAAACCGGATCCATAATTAGGATTTTCCAATGTTTAGTGAGAGTATATCTAATTTTGTTTTCTTGTGCATTGAACGTGGTAATGAAGGGAATAATATTTGTTTCCTCTTTGGTATTTTTTTCTTTATATACAAGTAGGTAAGGTATCTCTAGGGATTGAGTCTTAGCAGCAGCTTCAGTTAGAACTCTAGTTGGATAAACTTTTTTAGTGAACCTGGTACTGTAAAGTTGTACTTGTTCCTCACATATGGTTGGTTCACTGCAGTTCCTCTTAATTCTGTGAAATGTTGAATAAGGAATGTTCTCTTTCCACTTTCTGAGATGACCACTCTTGTAATGAAGGTAACTATTAGTGTCTACCTTTTTTACAAAGTTCTTTGTATGAATTTATTTCCCTTCTCCTATTAAAATAAAATCTAAAAATTCAATGGAGACTTCATTCATGCAGGATGTAAACTTCAGATTCATATTTTTATTAGTAATGTGATTTAAAAACAAATTAAAACTCTCTTTGGATCCTTCCCATATTAATAAAATATCATCAATGTATCATTTATACAGTATGATATTTTTCTTGAATGGGTTGTTCTCATAAACATATTCCTTTTCCCAGCATCCCATAAATAGGTTCGCAAAGCTTGGTGCAAAAATAGTCCCAATTGCAGTACCACAAATCTGTTGATAAAATTTGTCTAAAAACTTAAAATAATTGTGGTTTAGAATAAAAGCCATAATATCACATAAAAATTATTTGTGTATGTTACTTATTGATGGATCCATCTCAAGAAATTCCCTACATGCATTAATCCCTTTTTGATGCTCAATGCATGTATACAGGCATTGTACGTCTATTGTTGCCCAAATGTAAGAATACTTCCATTCCAATTTTTCTAAGATCTGTAGTACATTTGTAGTATCTTTAAGGTAGGATTGTAAATCCCTCACATATTTGTGCAAAAAAAGTCCACATATTTAGATAAGTGTGACGTTAGTGAGTCTATTCCTGCAATAATGGGTCTCCCCGGTGGGTTTATCATGGCTTTATGTATTTTCAGGACGAAATACATTACCACATTCAATGCACAAGAAAACAAGATTAGAAATACTCTCACTAAACACTGGAAAATCTTAATGATGGATACGGTTCTAAAAGAAGCTCTTCCAAAAAAAAAACCCTATTGTCTTTAGAAAAGCAAAAAACCTCAAAGATATACTTGCACCAAGTATGTTAAAGAATACCACTGCTTCAAAACATACCACATTCCATATTTGCCCAGGATGCTATAAGTGTGGCAAATGTATTGTCTGCAAATATATACACAGACAAAGAAGAACCTTTAATAACTCTTCAAACAACAAAGAATATAAAATTAGGCATTATCTCAACTGCAATTCCACATCAGTTATTTATCTTTTAGAGTGCACGTGCGGTATTAAGTATACAGGTAAGACTAAATGATCACTTAAATTGAGGATACAAGAACACATCCGGAATAATAGAAATAAAGTGGAGGGACACACGGTTTCAAGGCATTTTTTCCAGCATCATAATTTTATCCCTGACGATCTAACTTGAAAGGCCATTGAACATGTACAAACTGGGGAGAGAGGAGGAGATCTGGCAAATAAACTATCTAGACGAGAAATGTACTGGATATTTGAACTTGATACTATGACTCCACGAGGCTTCAATGACAGCTACGAGATAGCCCCTTTCTTGTGACTCAATATAGATTGTAAATTGAAAGTCTCATACCTCGTTTCAAGCGCCTGATCTCATCTGATCTTGGAAGCTAAGCAATGTTGGGCCTGGTTAGTACCTGGATGGGGGACCTCTGGGGAATACCAGGTACTGTAGTCCCAGGTTGAGACTGAAAAATACTCCGTCATGATCTGAACACCAATCGACCAAGAACAACCTATGAAATCAATCTCATCTGATAACCTCGTCCCCACTTGATGAATCAAAAGACAACTCAGGATGAAAAGGACCAAATTGATATCATCTATATGCATTATTTTGAAGAATTAATTTAAGACCATTAATGCTGGATTTTAGTACTATGATTTTCCTCCAGAGATCCTATTATGATTTTCCTAGCTTATTAACTTATTCTATTTGGACAATATATGTTTTTGGAATACATACCTAAACATATATTCATATTTATACAAATATTAATTATTATATTTTATGTTATTGTTCCTCCTTTTCCATTTTTATCTAATTAGAAATTGGTAATATGAAAATGAATATAGTAACATCCTGGTTCCAATTATCATTGACAATTATTTATGTCTAATTTGTGTTAATAATATTTCTTGCATATTTAACTATTTAATATGTCTTTCATAAATTTGTGTATACAAGAACACCTGTTTATAGTGCAAACTAACATACTAGCAATACATGGGAATATTTGTAAATCTGTACCCATAACCATAATATTAATATCATTCTTTATTATATTATGTAGGTATCTATGCATAAAAATACTGCGAGACATCTCTAGCGAAAATCGTATGTTTGAAGGCTTAAAATAGCCGCGATTTTGATATAAAGTGTAGTACCAAGATGGCCCCCGTCTAAAATCAAACGACGGTGTAGCAATATGGCCGCTAGCAACATGGTAACATCTTTATGTATGGGCGGAAGTGATGGGAGAGGCTACACATAGCCGGGTAGAAATGACATAGCGGACATCAGGTGACGATCTAACACAGAAGAGTGGTGAAGCATGAGTGCATGGGGGGAAGTGACACATGAGGCTACATCAAGCAGGGTGGAAATGATGAAGCGGACATCATGTGACGACCAGGCTAACTCCATCCATACACCCGAAAAACGAGTTCTGGCATCCAAAATTATACACTGTGAAAGCGATGCACTTATATAAAGGAACATTACCTTGGATATACATTAGCCACGACTTTTGAATTACTTTTCTATTAACAAAAACCGGAAGTGGTCATAATCAATTTTAAACACCTCCCATTATCCTTACTTAAGGGGTATATATATCAGGTCCCTGACAGGAGTGTTGCATCCCTTAAAGCAGTCCACCACACAGACGAAACGCGTTGGCGACTCCTGGTTCCAGCCTCACATCAACTTACCTATTCATGATCCAGATAAGCCCTTCATCCCTTATCCCTACCTTTTTTAATTTTTATTTGCATTTCTTTTTTAAATTAAGTTATTTGTTGTACTGCCCTATGTTTTAGGGTCAGCTGTTACTTGTAATAAATTACTCTTTTTAATTATACCTATACTTGTCATTGCTATAGTATCATATGCACTTTATAACACCTTGAAATTATATTTATATATTTATTTGCGTTTATTGCACATATTATCACAGTCTTTCATATTTGCACATTTATTTATTCAAATGGTTCATTCAGCACTGTATCATAGTATGTATTAGCACATTGGTCGCTTTTTATCAGCTTCACTTTCTCTATTTTAATTTTTAACAAATCACCATTGTTATCATATTGCTGTAGAGCTGACACCTGTATTATTAGGGAGTGCTTTTATCTGTGGTGCGTTGTATTTATCTCCCTGTGATTTTATATGAGTTTTTAATATTGATTTTAGTTCATTTTACTTGGCACTGTAGTCTCTCATATATACTCTCTCTCTCTCTCTCTCTCTCTCTCTCTCTATATATATATATACATACCATCCAAAGAACGACACAGCACTCCAAGGGCTCCAATTATGATGTCACACATCAAGTGTATTTATTGAACCATTAAGGTGCATACACACACAACGATTTTTTGAAGGATTATCGATAACGATATCGTTTATCGTTCAATCGTTGAAAAAAATCGTTCACTTTCTGAGATGAAACGATGAACGATTATCGTTCATGCGCGTTCACGTTTGTAGTTTGTAGTTCAGTCAGACTGACCAACTCATCGATTTTCATTAAGGGAATATGCAAAAATTGTTTGTAGTTCAAAAAAATCATTCATTACACTTTAAAAAATTTGACAGATAATCTGACAGATAATCGTTCTTAAAATTGTTCATAAAATCGTTGGTAAGAAAATCGTTGTGTGTGTATGCAGCCTAAAGGGGCCTATCCATTAGCAGATCTTTCTGAAAGACTAAAGATTTATCTTTTGAAAATTCCTGGGGCTGCTGTGACAGTTCGTCGTTTACCGCGACAGAAATTTCTAATATCTGTCAGCGATAAACGATAATTGACCAACATGTTGGAGAGACAAAAGACCCAATTTGGTGGCCACGGGAGTGCACATTTTTATCGTTCAGAGCTTATCCATTAGCAGATAAATTGAACGACTGAATGATAAATTGTTACTTGTTCAAATTTATCTGCTAATGGATAGGCCTCTGAAGAAAAAAGAAGATAGATTCCCTAAATGAGTGCACAATGCCCTGCAAGCATAATGACTTAACCTTTATTCTCAATATTAATAACCACACAAGTGGCATATTAAAACAGCAAAATAAAGAACAAACATTTTTTAATAGAAAATAAATGTTAAAAATACTTATTGGTGCTCAGTTCTCAAATGTCTCACATTCATATACTTAATAGTATTTATATTGTGTATGGTCCAATTACAGATGTAAAATAAATGTAAATGGTGATTTCGGCAGGTCGCGGCTGAGTTTAGCTAGCAGCAATGCTGCGACTTGGACTGCACCAGATGTTCGGAGATGTGCCGAAAATCACCAGCACAATTACTGATGTTGCGGCCTAGCGGTGGTAGATGGAGCCGCAGTACGTACGTCTTAATTCAGACGCTTGGTGCTGCCAACTCAGAAAAACATAAAATAAAATAAAACATAAAATAAAACTTAGGACTGCTCTAAGCAGTCCTCCTGTTACAAAGGTGTGTTTTGATCTTGCCACATCAAATGAACAACTAAAGTCCTATGGCTAGAGGCGGGGTATATATGGGGAAGGACCTGGGGCATTCTTGGAGCAAAAACTTTAACTGTTTGGTGCCTGGTCTTCCAACCATAATATCCCCATGGTATCCCTGTGGACCCTATGGACCTCGAAGAAAAGGACTTATCTAGGTAAGTCCATACCATAACTCTATTGTTTCCCCTGTCCACTGTCCAAAGCGTCTACAATGGGTACTTGAGCGTCAGAGCTGGAACTTGGAGCATGTTTTCTTTAGCATCATGTGGCCTGCCAGGTGCATGTGCCTCATTTACCTGGGGAAGAGATGGCACCAGGTTTCAGAATGGGGAGAAGGCAAGCCTGCTGTGTGATGCTCTGCCCAATGTTATGCTGGGAAATCTTGGGTCCTGCCATTATCGTGGATGTTACTTTGACACTTGCCATCAGACCTGCTCGCTAGGATGCGATCGCTCATTGCTGGGCAATATTTGCATTCTGCGTATGCATATGCATCACATTGCACGTGCGCGAACCACTGCGACAGATCAGGAAGCACTCGCTCGCTCAGCATAGACAGCCCAGTTGAATGAGTAACAGGAGAGGCCATTTGTGAGTGGTAACAGGGGCAGGGCACTAGAAAAGGGGGAGTGGAAGCACAAACGCAGGCGTGCCTGTGTGTTTCAACGCCGTTTCATAGGCGTGCATAATTAACAGGCAGCATCATTGTACATGTCACCTGGTTGTATTTCACTCTGAAGGGATCGCAGTGCTTGCGGCCAGGTATAGTCAACCTCAGGCGCTGCGAGCACATCCGATGGTGGCCGATGTACCAATGTTTTCATGCACTTCCTGGAGATGACGTGCACAAGTGGGCGTCTAATGAATGGTGGATGGGCGTCTGAATACACAAAGTGATCGCTTGCCAAGACATAGTGGGCATGCTAATGCCTTTGCCATGCGATTGTCTGCCTTGTTGAGCGTGCGCTGAATTTGCATACTCTGGGAGCGAGCGATCGCATCTAGCGAGTGCCTCTGAATCAGGCCCCAAGTACACTCCTTCATATCAATTGTATTCCCAGATGACAGTGGCCCTATTCAGCAGGATAATGTGCCCTGCTACACTGCAAATATTGTTCAGGGATGTTTTAAGGAACATGAGAAAGAGTCCAAGGTGTTGACTTGGCCTCCCAATTCCCCAGATGTCAATCCATTTGAGCATCTGTGGGATGAGCTGGATAAAAAAGTCTGAGCCATGGAGGCCCCACCTCGTTAAAGTATCTGCTGTTAACGCCTTGCTAGATAACACAGAACACCTTCAGAGGTCTTGTGGAGTACATGCCTCCATGGGTCAGAGCTGTATTGGTGGTACGAGGGGGATCTACACAATATTAGGTAGATTTTTTTTAATGTTATGACTGATGGATGTATATTCTGTTACATTAAGGCAGAGCACAAGAAGGCAGAGATCTTCATCAGGTTAACAGAGGTCCAGAAAGCTGTGATGTGGATGGGAGGCTGTGCGTTTAGGTGGTTATTTACTTTTTTTTTTTTAGTATTTCTTTACTGTCTTCCTTTGCTATTTAAACCTGATAATGTTACAGTGATAAGAAAGGATGTTATTGTACAGTATGTCTCTGTCTTTGTAGTATAAAAAGTCAAGGTTTGCTCTGTGTATATAGTAAATATTATGCTTCTTCTAAACTCTTCCTGTCACAGTTAATTGCTAACTGAACTATTGCAAAATATTAAACATTATAGATAGTTTTTATAAATTCAAACAGGTTGTAATAATAATTTGGCCACTTAGTGTATAATATAATATATAACATAAAAGCTATTGAGTCTAATTGAGTCTATGCACAAATTTCCATATGTGTTGTTTTTAGTGTAAATATGCCTGTAAACATGGTGCATATGCTTCCAATGAGGTGCCCGCATATTTTTACTTCTGTATTGTTCTTTTTTTGCTCCTGATGTGAATCTGCTGCTGCAGTGGAATTGTCCACATCTCAAGATGTGCTTTGCTTACATAGGTGTAAAAATGTGCCAGCGTGGTATACTTTTTTGAAACTGCAAGTTATGTTCATTAGGTACTCCAATGGGCAAAATGTAATAGAGTCCGAGTATTTGTGCGACTATGGACTCGCTTCGATTCGTAGCGAGTTTGCAGCCAGTTTGTACTTAAAGTCGCACTATGTAACAGAGTGCAATTTGAAGGGGAGTATGTCAGAGATGCGTGTCCATGCAAGTTTTTCTTACTAGTTGCTGATCTAGCATAAGCCTATCAGTGAGATACGTGTAGGCTTTTGTGTGTAAAAGGGATTTGAAGCATTAAAATCCCCCCAAAAAATGAACGTTGGGTCCCCCCCACAGAATCACAACTAGCACTGGGCTGTGTGAGCAGGCCCTGGTTGTGGAAATACAGGGGACAAAATGAGTAGGGGTCCCCTGTATTTCCACACCAGCACTGGGCTCTAACTAGCTAGGGTGAAATGCCACAGTCAGGGGACACGCTTCACGGTGTCCCCCGTCCAAAGTTTTCAGCACCTCACACAGGTTAGCCCAGGCCGGGGATCCCAGGTGAGGGCTAAAGTGCAGGAGCAATCCCCTGCATCCCTGGCCAGTACATGCTGGGCTGATTGTGTAAAATAAGATAAATAAACTAATATTGTCTTTTACAGGAGGACTAGAGATCCCAGCAAGCCTGCTGCACATGGAAAACCACAAGTACCAGCAGGTGGGGCATTACGGGCCCACTGTACCCCTACTCCCCCTGCAAAAGAAATATTAAAATAATGCCAAGACACACACACCGTAGGTTGTAAATTTTTATTACACATACAGTCACTCATTCACTCACACTCACCCGCACTCACATTACACACCATTTGTTCCTTTGTGCCGGTCTGTCCCCTTGTGCAGTAGAATCCATGATCGCTGTTAAACATACTCACCCACACCTTAGTTCCGATCTTCTTTGGTCCATGCAGGCATCCAAGATCTTGGTAAAATAAAAAAGAACTATTATGCGGAACCCACGGACACCGAATGACAAGTCAGCCGCTGTTTTCTGGGAGGGATGAGGTGAGGGTCTGCGTGGAAGGAAGCAGATACCTGGCATCTTGCATGACCAGACACTGGCCAGGCTGCAAGAAGCTTCAGCTCCCACAACCTGACCAAAGGAGCAACCATCGGACCATGGTCACGGTAGTAATCCCAGCCTGCGACGTCGGTCGCAGTGTTGGGACCGCAAATGCAGCAAGGAGGTTTCTGACACCTCCTTCTGCATTTGCATCTGAGATGAACAGAATTGCACAGCTGCTTGTGTGTGGCTCTGCAAATCCGTCCATCTCTGAATCAGGCCCTAAGTGCGCACATCATTCTAGACATACATCCTTGTAAAAGATCATGCAATTTCGAAAACAATCGACTTTAACTCTAAATGTGAGTTTGGATTAGTGACAGTGGCCTTATTTACTGTGTCTTTATTTCTTTCCTACCAGACATAACTCTTTGAGTAATACTAACCTAACTCTTGTAGATGTTTCAATTACTCTGAAACGGTCTGTTTACTGTATTATAGGTTACAAAATAATTCACCCTGAAATTCAAACCCAATGTGCAATCCTGTATACTTATGTCGGTTTCTTTCATGTGATTCAAGTCTTTTGCCTCTTTATTAAGTAAGTTCAAACACTAACACATTGCTACAACCCAGGCATGGTTAAGAGTCAGGCACATGATGGCTGGTAATTAGGAATGGGGAATTAGAGATCTATTCCTGATGCAGTTTTTGTTTTTACAAATGATGTGGATTTCCTTGGCATAGGGGTCCTGAGAGTAGGGTCAACATGGAATTATATTACCAGTACAACTGCCAGTCCTTTCACTCATATATAGTAGACAGGCTGAAGGACACATGGTTTAAGCATGGATACTTTTATACATTAGTGCACAGGTTCTCAAACTCGGTTCTCAGGACCACAAACAGGTCTTGTTTTCCAGGTCTCCTCACAGAATTGCAAGTTAAATAATTAGCTCCACCTGTGGATTTTTTAAAATGTGTCAGTGAGTAATGACTACACCTGTGCACCTGCTGGGTGACCTGGGAAAGTGCACTGTGTGGAGGACCAAGTTTGAGAACCACTGCATTAGTGGGACTAGATCTAAGAGTGCATTAGTGGGACTCCTACCTGTACTCATGTTTGATTTCAACATGCGGCCCTCCAGTTGCTCTGGAACTACATGACCCCGAATGCCCAGCCACAGTTTTAGCATGCCCTAATAGCAAGACTGTGGCAGGGCATGCTGGTATGTATTGTTCCACAGCTGCTGGAACACCGCATATTGAATACCTCTGATTAAGGTTAACACTTGTGCAGGCTGAGTTTTTTATTTTGATGTAAGTTTGTTACAATGTAAGAGATAAAAGCTATTTAGTTAAGGTATTATTCTTTTTAACATTTTTCTTTTGTTTGACCCAGGAGTTACTAATCAACTCACTGAAATAGAAAACTACCCATTTTCAAACTAGAGATGTCCGGTTCGGTTTCCGTGGAATCCAAACACACACAAACTTAGGGGTTCCGCATTGAAATGAGCCCTGGCTCGGGTCTTCCCGCCATGTTCGGATTCCAAAATGCAGCCTGAATGCCATCTTCCCGGCATCAGATCTTGTGTGTTTTAGATTGCATATAAATGTCCCTCCCTCATTATTGGGCACCCTTTCACACAGGAGACCAGAAGGAGAGGGTGTGGGACTGTGCGCTGCAGCACTGCGAGACACTAAAAATGCCATTATGACTGGAGCACTGTGTTAAAGTCAGTAAAGGGGCACTTTGTCATTAAAAAAGAAACACCATAGGAGCACTGTGTGTGTGTTCAGGGCTAGGCACTGTGTTGTGTGTTCAGAGACTGTTAAAATTAAACACTGTTGTGTGTTCAGGCACTGTGTTAAAATGTTTTTATAAAATTGTTATGCGTTCAGGCACTCTGTTAAAAATTATCATTAGGGTGCCATTAGGGTAAAATAAATCTGTTGCGTGTTCAGGCACTGTGTTAAAAAATAACATCATTAGGGTTCACTTGGAGCACTGTGAGGCACATCATCAGGATGCTATTACTAGGAGCGCAGTGCAGCACTGTTGTGTGTTCAGGCACTGTGTTAACATAACATTATTTAAAACTGTTGTGTGTTTAGGCACTGTGTTAAAAAATAATGTCATTTGAGTGCCTTTACTAGGAGCGCTGTGAGGCATTATGTTGTATATTCAGACACTGTGTTCAAAAATAACATAATTAGGGTGCCATGACTAGAAGCGCCAGGAGTCGATATGGATCAGTCAATAGAAGAGCAGGAGCAACAACCCAGTACTAGTGCTGCGCCACCTAAATCTAAAGGATACCTGAAATCTAAACAATATTTCACAATATTAAAAAAAATATCATCTTTACACGCAGTTGCAAGGAGAGGCTCAGGCCATGGCCTTCCTTTGACAGTGGTTTTCTCGCTACTGCTGTTTCATGCACTGAAATGCCTATTGCGAAAGCTAGGGCCAAACACAGGCATCTTCTGAAACCTTACATGCAACACCTTCTCACTCTAAGTCTACATGTGTCACTTTTAAAGCAAATTAGTTCACTAAAAAATGTAAAAATAAGGCTAAAGAACAAACTGTGGGCCTGATTCAGACCCGGACGCTATGCTGCGCTCGCTTGCATTGAGCGACTTTTCGCAATCTGCGCATGCGTATGAGTCGCAATGCGCGTGTGCGAACCAGTCATTGTGATGGGAAAGTGCTCACCCATAGCCCGCAGTCGGGCCGCTATTTTGAGTGACAGATAGTGCTGTTTGTAGGTGGTAACAGGGGAAGGTGCTTGAAAATGGGGGGGCGGATGTGCGAAGTCAGGCATGCCCGACCGTCAGAACGGCATTTAATGGGTGTGCATAATTAGCAAAGTAGCGTCATTACACATGTGACTAGGTTGTATTTTAGCCTGAAATGCTCGCAATGTTGTGGTGGGAAAAGGCTACCACAAGCACTGCGAGCAGCTCCGATGGCTCTTGATGTTCCCGATTAATCCTACAACTGCCGGAGATGACGTATGTTGCAAGTGGTAAAGGGGCATCTTTATACAGGTGCAAGCGCATAGTGCGGCCGCTCACTATTACTTAGTGGGAAGCTTTATGTGACACAGTGCGAGCGCTTGATTTAAATAGCTGGCCCCTTTTAGCCAGCGAGCGGATGCAAATAGCATCCGGGTCTGAATCAGGCCCTGTGTTCACAAACTTCACAATTACCTAAAGAGAGAGTAAAGCTGGTCACACATCTAAAGATTATTTGTCCAACCAGCCAACTAGTTGATTGGTTGGAATGAAAATCTGGTAATGTATGGGAGTAAATGATGATCAGAAATTTGCTACTAAATGCCAGAAAACAGATGAAAATGGTCGTCAGACAAGTTTGTTAAATGTTTGATCTAAACAATTTGTTCAAACAACAGTTTTGTCCATTTTCCGGCATTTGGGAGAAAATCGCTGATTGTCATTTGCTTTCATACCTTACTAGATTTTCATTCCAACCAATCAACTAGTTGGCTGGTGGACAGATAATCTTTAGATGTGTGGCCAGCTTAAGTGTGTCCAGGAGTGCTATGTGTGAATCTGACACTGTACTCTTAGAGAAGCCTCCTACCATTTCCAAACCCACTGCAATTGTGTAGTAAAGATGGTGACTTAGAAATTGAGAATGCTACTGTGGAAGTGCAACAGGATGAGGGGGATATCTGTGCATCTGACACAAATGAGAGTGTTGATGATGAAGATGATGTTGTGTCAAAGTAAGTCAGCCACCAGTGGCAGCAGTTATTGCCCATGGTAAGAATAAGGCCATTGTCATGCCTTGTCTTCAAAACATAAAAGCCACCTCTTTCATGTGGATTTATGTTTATCCAAATCCTGACAACATTTTGTCAAGCCATCTTTAGGGTGATTCTCTGTGTGACGCATGCCAGAAAGTAAACTATTTCTATACCACTGCATCATGCAGAGATTTAAAAAATTCTAGAAGGAATGGTTTACTGTAATGAAATGTTTTCTGGTGTGTTGTCTACCAATTAAGTATTTAGGACTTAAACACCAAAAAGAAAATTTGGGTATAGAAACAGTTCATGTACTGAAATGTATGTAAATGTCTTGTGCATCACACAAGGAATCACCCTGTAGCGTTTGTGAAGCTAAAGTAGAGGTAGGGACGTTAAACATCTAGGAACCAACTACCTGTTACGTCATTTGCAGCGAGATCATGCAAATAATTTGGGAAAATCTCAATAATCATGTAAAATAATACCAAGCAGTCTAACATCAGCTTGTAGGAGCATGGATAGAGCCCAGCACATACAATCTCCACTGTCAACATCTTAACAATAAATCTCCGCATCAGAGGTAGTCCTCCTGCATCCAATTTATGAAGGCTAACTGCCCTATCCAGGATTCCCCAGAAGAATCCTTGTGCGCTAGCTGTGCTGCTGCTGGGGATGAATCTTTATCCCAGAAGGGGACCAAGAAGACTGGTAGTTTTAAACAACAATTGACTGTGAAACAATCCTTTACAAGGGAAAGCAAGTATGAAAGCTGCCATGCAGTTGCACAGCAGATCACTGAAGCCATGATGGTTATGTTAGCATTAGATATGCATCCAATATCTACCATCAATGCATCTTGTTTTTGACAGTTAATTGAGGTTCTGTGTCCCTGCTACCAAATTCTTTCTCGATTCCATTTTACCAGAACAGCAATTCCTCATCTGTACCGGGAAGTTTGTAAAAAAAAAACAAACAAACTAGTTCTTGGCCTAGAATATGCCATTATATCAACTATCCACTTAACCACAGATATGTGGACAAGCAATACTGGTCAAACTAAAGTTTACATGACTGTGACAGCCAACTGGGTGGGTGTATCACCTTAAGTAGCAGCAGCAGTATCTGACACACAATGCCAGCTCATTCACAGGTATACTTTCTGTATCACTGGCTACACTAAGAGGCTTACAAGTGTCAACCTTGTAAAAAAAACTCAGGGATCTCCTAGCAAAATGGCTTACCCTGCTAGGACTCTGCCCACACAATAATCTTGGTGGTTTCAGTATTTTTTAAAAAATATAACGGCATGCAGAGGATGCAGACTGTGGCCTGAAAAATTTCTGGGCATTTTCGGCATTCAACCACATGCAGAAGATTGCAGCAGCTGCAAGAACAGGTCATTTGCCATGCTACAAACTGAAGCAAGAGGTAGTGACCAGGTGGCATTTCAACCATTATATTCTTTAGCAAATGGAGGAACAGCAACAAACCAGCCATACCTACACAACAAGCCATGACATAGGGATAGGAGGGGGAATGTACCTTAGTCAGCCCACTGCAGAATACTCTCTATTTTATGCAAGCTACTAAACCCATTTGAAGTAGTAACTAATGAAGTTCAGACACTGCCAGCCTAAGGGCCTGATTCAGCAATGAACGCAGTTGCTAGTACGCACGCAATTGGCAGATTGTTGCGTTCTGTGCATGGGTATGCATTGAAGTGCATGAACTAGCCATTGCGATTGGGCCTGCAACTGCAGTGGCTATGCAGACCCATTGCAGAGTGATTGACAGGAAGTGCCATTTATGGGTAGTAACGGGGGGGTGGTTGGCCAAACGTAGGCATGACAGTGCGTTTGAATGTCATTGCAGGGGCATGCATAAATTATCCACTGCGATGTCCTACGAAGCTTGAGGTCTCAGTTACCAATTTCTGAGTAAGGTCAGGGCTTGTGCAAGTGTGTGTGAGGCTGCGATGGTACTCAATTGTACCAATGTTTTTGCAGTCTTGCTAAACATTTCAGATGTGTCTAAGGTAAAGTGGGCGTCCTTATGTTGTGCTGAGATTGCATTGCGATTGCAATGGATTAGCATACTATCACAGTGAGACTATGCATGCGTAATTGCTGTTGCATTCTCAATTGCGTTCCTTGCAGAATCAGGCCCTAAGTCAGGTGAATCCATTAATAAAACTACTAGAAAAGCAGCTAGAGAAACTGAAAGAGAAGATGAAAAAGTGATTCTGCTAAGTATGTTGGACTTGTAGATCAAGTTCTTTATTTGCTTTGCCAGGTTCAAAGGGTTGTCAACATCTTACAATTGGATCATTACATTTTGGCAGTAATGCTTGATCCCAGGTTTAAGTCATATGTAATGTCTTTCTTTCCAACTGACATAGATCTTAAGAGATGCAAAGAGCTCCTTGCCAGCAAGTTGTCAGCTCAAATGGCACATCACATGACTATGTCTCCTGCTTCAGTTTATCCTGCAAATGCTGCTGCCAGGAAAAAACTGACCATTTAGAGACCCGCTGGGGGTGAGGATGAGTCATCTCAGGGCACCAAAGTGAAACACCATTTTGACAACTGGTCAGATTGAAAACAATTACCCACAATTATTGTCACCTCTACTGTTACTCAATCTGATACACTAAGCATCAATAGAACGGTGGCGGATTATTTTAATGACAATATACAAATTAGAATGTCACACAGTTTGACTACTGGGAGGATAAAAAGGCAATTTGGAGCCTTTTGTACAAACTAGCTTAGGTGTACTTAAGCTGCCCACTACTCAGAAAGAATGTTTAGCATAGCCAGGAACCTTGTGAGCAATTGGCATAGGAGGTTACAGTGTTCTCCCCAGGCTTTTTTTTTGGCAGTCCTTCTGGCAAGAATCTCTTGCTACCTGGCACTCACCTGGCACTACATCCCGGCGTCTTGAACATTGTGTTTACGATGTCCTTGTGTCCCAGTTTCAAAGGGGATGGTGGCAGGCCTGGAACCTGAAGAATCCAGTCCTAATCAGCCATTACCACAGTACCTGTGGGGGTAGCAGTGGTGGTTTTCCAACTCTGCCCTAGTACGGTCACAATAGCAGCACATGTAGCCCATTTCAAAAACGGTGCCGTGTGGCTGCGTGCCGTTGGTGAAATTGAAGATGGCCGTGGTGAACCAATTGTGGTTCACTGCATCATTGCCCTGCTCCCTTGGGCTGCCTAAAATTAGGCAGGGCAGGCAGTCCGAAGGAGGAGGAGCTGAGAAGACTTCCTGAAAAAAGAAGATGCCAGAGGAAGTCTTAGTGGGCGACAGCTATGCAAAAGAGATTAAGGCTGTCGCCAACCAGGTGAAAATGCCGGAAGTCCTGGTGGGCAGCAGCTATGCAAAAGAGTTAAAAGCAGTCACCCACCAGGTGAAGATAGAAAACAGCAGAATTCCTGGTGGGTGGCGGCCATGCAAAAGAGCTTACAGGCCATCGCCTACCAGGTGAAGATCCTGATAAATACATTAATAAAATATTTAGGGGAAAATGTAATAGGGTGAGAGTTTAGAAAATGTGAGTTTTCTCACACTTTTTAAACTCAGCCAATGTAATAGATTCCAAGAACAAAGCAATAGAGCAAACTTTCATGTTTTTCAGACTCAAAAAACTCTTACAATTGAAAATCTCATTCAGATGTTTTCCCATTTTGAAGATAAAACTTGACCAATTTGAGAGTTTACTGCTAAACTCTCACAATTTCAAAACTCTCCCCCTATTACATTTGACTCTTGGTGTTCTTTATTTTAATATTTTCTTTACAGATGGACCTGTAGGCCACCTGTAAAGAACAATATGAACTATTTTCATGCCATTAACCTTGCACCCATGACCATTAGGGGTGAGGGGAATAGTTCTGGGCTTTCAGCCCTGGGATTAATTGTTGCTCGGCAGGGAGGACCCTATTTTATTAATTTTGGCTCTCCCCTTCCAAGAAATTTCAGCCCTAGGCTGATAAGATTGAGACTGGGTAATGTGATGGCAGGAGGACCCCACGCTGTATGTCCCCCAGCTATGGCATTACTCCCCCTGGCTGATTCAGCCTGTTGCTGGTTATAGGAAAATAGCAGAAACCCTATGCCATTTTTTCCCCTATTTTCCTTTTTTTTGGGAGAAGGGGGCATGGTCATGCCTTTGAAATAGTCATGGCCCATAGTGTGTCCCGGATTTTTTTTTTTTAAATATAGCAACCCTGCCCAGCATTCTCCTCTCCAATATCTGAAGCTGTTGAAAAGTCTTTGTAGCTATTAATTGGGGTTAGTATCTTGGCTGGCTATCAGTCAAGCCAGCAAGTGAGGACAGTATATGGGCACTTAAAAAAAATGTATTTGTGTCCATGACCAAGCAATTAGACAGTATCTAGGCACTAAAAAAATATTTGTGTCCATTACAAAGCAATTGGGATGACTGGGCCTCTAAGAAGAAGAGGAGAATTAATATATAGAGGAGAATTAATATGTAAAATATTAATCTTAAGTTTAAATCAATATATACGTTTAGAATATCAACATTTCATTATTGCGACGGCCCCCACCTACTTCTTGATGTCACCCAGCTGGAAAAATGTTCTGGGGAGAACACTGGGCTACTTCCTTAAAATGTGTAAAAACCGATGTTCATAAAAATGAGCTAAAAATTCTATTAAGAAGACCTTTGCCGACAAATAAAACAGAGACTTCTGTAACCTTGGATTTCAGTCGGGATGATGTAATATTGTGAGATGATGATGTTAACTCTGATGAGGGTGAGGATGCGGCTGACAGACATCTTCCAACCATAGACATGATTAACTACACAGTTAACCGCCTTAAGCCCATTGGTAGCTTGTTTTGTCAGGGCCAAACAAGCCAAGCTCTTCAGCCACAAAAGTGGCAGTCCCTGTCTCTGAAGTGCTTTGTTAAACTGTATGTCATTTTTAATATACAACAGGGTGGCCGGGAGTGCACAAGGACATTTGCATCATGCACCACTTTTCATTATGGGCTATGCCAATATTGTGTGTGTTTGACAGGCAGTGTACTTTATATTACTGTACTTTACTGGGGTTTTCATGTTCTTTTGTATCTTGCAATGTCATCCATCACAGCTTCTCATCCATGCATATAGGCCCAGTTTCCTGCAGCTTCTCAGCAGATACAGACTAGTATCAAATCATAAATGTAATTAATTATTCAATTTGAGTAGGCCTTAGATCCTGAGGAATCAATCTCATTGGGATATTGGATGCTTGTTTTGTAACAATGTTTTCCATCTCCCTGACTTGCTTTTTTTTTATAGTTAAATCATTAACACTAATCGATTAATCAATCCATTAATCTCATTGGGATTTTGGATGCTTGTTTTTAACAATGCTTTCCCTTTTCTCTGTTTTGCTTTTTCTGATAGTTACATAATAGTTTTTTACACTCAAACACACGGATTTACTAAAAATCATGTTTGCCTATCCATTTTGATTTGATGGTCTATGACATTGTGTTTGATTGTGTGCAAGGTCAGTCATATTGGCCTGAAAACAATAGACCTGCCTGTGAGCTGCATGTTCTGCCTAAGTACTGCACAGATCAGTGTGATCTAAAAAGGGGTGTGGCCTCATGGGGAAGGGCCATGACAAATCTGATTTGTCCTGAACAATGATAAAGGTGTACTTATCCCGTTGTACCACTGTTATCTAGGTGACACCCCTAAATACAGTGTGAATCCAATGGCTGCAGAGATGATACACAATAATTATGCAGTATAAACTGCCAGCTTTAAAGGTAGTAGAATGCTGGTGAAGCTGCACCTGCAGCAGGATTTGTCCATCAGAACAGCCACGCACAAGCCTGGAGCTGGCAGTATAGGTCACCGAATGAGGGTTTAGAAAGAGTGCTGCTTGTAGTCTATATGTAGCAAATATCAGCGGCGGGAAGATCCACGTATGGCACACTCACCGGTAAAAGTACTCAAGGTGTGCTGGTAACACCTGGGTCAGGAATCGGTGGCTGTGTTCAAGGATGGCATCAGAAATTGTGGGGCAGATAGCTCCATATGTACTGTAAGGTGTCTAACTGCCATGTGAGAGGTGATAGCTTTGAGTACCAGGTATGACAGTATTTTGAAATGTGTCTCTTAAATAAGAGAGGATTTGATTGAGGGTGCTTGGGGAGGTGGCCTAGGAGGAGATAGGGGTGGCGAGGAAATGCCGGGAATAAAAGAAAAGGAAGCTACAAGTTAAAATAATTTAAAAACAGAAAATTGACAGGCCCGAGCAACGCCCCCTGCCCTGCGGTGCTCTAGGCTGTGGCACATGTTGCACCACCCTAGTTATGGCCCTGAGTTTTGGTGTAGGAAATACTAGACAAGAAATGTAGATGTCTTCTCCAAGCACCATAAAGGCAAATTAGACTTACAGTCAGGTGCATAAATATTGGGACATTGACAGAATTTTCATATTTTGGCCTCTATTCACCACCACAATGATTTTGAAATGAAACAAACAATTTGTGCTTTAACTGCAGACTTTCAGATTTAATTTGAGGGTAATTACATCCAAATCAGGTGAACGGTGTAGGAATTACAATGGTTTCTATATGTGCCTCCCACTTTTTAAGGGGCCAAAAGTAATGGGACAAACTAAACAATCCTAAATCTAACTTTCACTTTTTAATACTTTGTTGCAAATCCTTTGCAGGCAATTACAGCCTGAAGTCTGGAACGCATAGACAGCACCAGACGCTGGGTTTCATCCCTGGTGATGCTCTGCCAGGCCTCTACTGCAAATGTCTTCAGTTTCTGCTTGTTCTTGGGGCATTTTCCCTTAAGTTTTGTCTTTATCAAGTGAAATGCATGCTCAATCGGATTCTGGTCAGGGGATTGACTTGGCCATTGCATAACATTCCACTTTTTAGCCTTAAAAAACTCTTTGGTTGCTTTTGCAGTATGCTTCAGGTCATTGTCCATCTGCACTGTGAAGCGCCGTCCAATGAGTTCTGAAGCATTTGACTGAATATGAGAATATAATATTGCCCGAAACACTTCAGAATTCATTCTGCTGCTTTTGTCAGCAGTCACAGCATCAATAAATACAAGGGAACCAGTTCCATTGGCAGCCATACATGCCCACGCCATGACACTACCACCATCATGCTTCACTGATGAGGTGGTATGTTTTGGATCATGAGAAGTTCCTTTGCTTCTCCATAATCTTCTCTTCCCATCACTCTGGTACAAGTTGATCTTTGTCTCATCTGTCCATAGGATGTTGTTCCAGAACTGTAATGGCTTTTTTAGATGTTGTTTGGCAAACTCTAATCTGGTCTTCCTGTTTTTGTGGCTCACCAATGGTTTACATCCTGTGGTGAACCCTCTATATTCACTCTTGTGAAATCTTCTCTTGATTGTTGACTTTGACACATATACACCTACCTCCTGGAGAGTGTTCTTGATTTGGCCAACTGTTGTGAAGGGGTTTTCTTCACCAGGGAAATAATTCTTCTGTCATCCACCACAGTTGTTTTCTATGGTCTTCCAGGTCTTTTGGTGTTGCTGAGCTCTCTGATGCGTTCTTTCTTTTTAAGAATGTTCCAAACAGTTGATTTGGCCACACCTAATGTTTTTGCTATCTCTCTGATGGGTTTGTTTTGATTTTTCAGCCTAATGATGGCTTGTTTCACTGATAGTGACAGCTCTTTGGATCTCATATTGAGAGTCGACAGCAACTGATTCCAAATGCAAATGTCACACCTAGAATCAACTCCAGACCTCTTACCTGCTTAATTGATAATGAAATAACGAGGGAATAGCCCACACCTGTCCATGAAATAGCATTTGAGTTGATAGTCCCATTACTTTTGGCCCCTTAAAAAGTGGGAGGCAAATATAGAAACCGTTGTAATTCCTACACTGTTCACCTGATTTGGATGTAATTACCCACAAATTAAATCTGAAAGTCTGCAGTTAAAGCACATCTTGTTTGTTTCATTTCAAAGCCATTGTGGTGGTGAATAGAGGCCAAAATATGAAAATTCTGTCAATGTCCCAATATTTATGCACCTGACTGTATATCCTAAGATACATCCTACATGCATAAATCATGTGTTAGTAGCAATTTAAAACTACAGCATGCATACCATTTATTATTAGATGCCATTTAAAACTAAAACTTCCTATATATTAGCCTTATCATTTCATTTTCTACTGTGTTGCTCTTCAAATACCAGCAACATTTATTTAAAAGCAGGTGAATAGTTTTGTCACATAATATGCACTTAATGTAATCTCTCTGCAAAGAATTACTGAATATTGTGATATACACAGAGTGAATGTAAGAGGCTAATCTAAGGCTTATTTAGTAGTATCGTCTGGGAAAATGTTAAGGGATCATTAAATTTATTATTAAATTACCATTTTATATGGGACCAGCTGCTTATTATAATCCCATTGCACAATTGTTTAAATGTTAAGCATTTCATGAGATATAGTTCAAATGTTATACTGTTTAAATACTGACATTCAACTGGGATATTTTATTAATACTGATGGACTCAGTCTGAAATGTGATTGGATAGTTCCCAAAATCATAATCCTAGTTACGTCTTTAATAGTTGTAATGTAAGTAAATTCCATCTATGCACATTGTCTGTGTATTCAAGAGCATTTCCAATGAAAAAAATCATGTATACATTAGAAGTATAAGCAATGTTGATCCCAGCGTACGTGTGTGTGTGTGATGTCCCATTGATTCATACGCTACACATATAATTTCTGGATAAAAATGCAAAAGGGTTTAGAATTTGAATTTGTCTCAGGTTTATGCTTCAGGCATATGTCTACATGTTGTACTGCCTGAGGAGGAAACTGAAATGGAATCTTCTATCCTTTCTATCATAAACACCTATACATGACTTTTGAGCAGGTTGAAAGTCAAATATTGTCATTTGTAGTCATTATTAGATCTAAAGATAAGGTAAATACTGTACAACCAATTTAGAATTTCCTATTAAGAAAATTACAATTCCTATCTAATTCTCATTATTTTGCAAGCCCTCAAAACATACCTTGTGAGACTGTTAAACAGTGGGTTTAGTTGTTTTTTTGTCTCGGTATTAGTTGAAGATGTCCCTATAGGGCAGTGATTCCCAACCTTGGTCCTCAAGGCACACTAACAGTCCTGGTATTAGTGATATCCATGCTTGAGCACAGAGGGTTAAATCAAACCAACTGAAGTACTAATTAAGTCACATGTGTTCAAGTATGGCTTTACTTATAATATGACCTGTTAGTGTGCCTTGAGGACCGTGGTTGGGACACCCTGCTATAGGGGGTATTTAAAAATTATTTATAAATGTCTAGTAAAATACGTGGCAAGCTGTCCTGTTTAAATGATCTTATTATTTGGCATATTTACCATAATTAACATCCACATGTGTTGCCAAGTTGGTTGACCTTCTAATTTAAGAAGTATTATGATCCAGATATTCTAGGCCAGTGGTCAGGGGCGTAACTAGAGGTATGGGTGCCTCATAGCAAAATTTCCACAGGGCCTCCATAGGTATAGCTATGCCCCACCCACCAGCCCTGCATTACTAACTTCCTGTGCCAGGCGTGCCACTCCATCTCTCCTCACTGAAGCTGGGAGGAGGTGTGGTCATGGTTCAGGGATGTCCTAGCAGGCTCAGCACAGCCACACCTCCCAGTTTCTGTGAGTGTGAGACGTATTCAGAAGAGAGAGGCCCGCAGCAACTTGCTTATTAGTCACAGGGGCATATCCAATTGGGTGCAAGGTTTAACGAGGTTAAAAACCTCACACCCAATTTTGGATTACTGTGGGTATGGGCGCTCCCAATACCCGCGGTATCCAATAGAGAAAAGGATGCATTCCTTCCATCTTGTCACTGGGGAGGGGGCTGCTGGGAGGCTCTGGGGGTGCTGGGAGGTGCAAGGGCTGCTAGGAGATGTAGTTCTTCCAGCACCTGCTACAGGGGGTGTACACTCACACCGGGGGCGGGGGGGTGTCACTCACACCGGGGGTCACTCACAAACACATTCACTCACTCATACACACTTACATACGCTCGCAAAAACTCACATACTCACCTTGCTGCAGAAGAGCCGGCTCCCGACGCTGGTGGAAGAAGACACCGCTTCAGAAGGTGAGTAATTAAGGACTAATTAAGCTAATTCGAAACTTTCAATTGCTTAATTAGTACTCAGAGGGGATGTCGCCAGGGTCCCAGAGCAAGTCCCACAAGTTTTTACTAAAATGAACAATTTTATGAAAAATCAGACTTGCTCTGGAGGTGCGAGAAAAAAAAGATGTGGTGACTTCTATAGAAACTACTGCATCCCATTTTCAGGCACCTTATTGAATAGCAAAACCCTGCGGCTGCAGGAAAAAGCCAGCACTGCGGGGTTTTTCAAATATCCCACCTGTAAATGACTGCTTTTAGTCAAGTGTGCCTGTGACTAAAAAGCAGTTTGCAGGAGGGATCATTATCAGCTTCTCTCCTTGTAATGCCACTGAGCTGAACTGGGTGCAGAGGGAAGCGGGCCAAGAGGTGCTCATAGATACCACACCCCCTGCACCCATGGTAGTTGCCAGTGGTTCTCAAACTCGGACCTCAGGACACCAAACAGTTTATGTTTTGCAAGTCACCAGTGAATCTTTAAAATGTGCCTGTCTCTGAGAAGAAGAAAATAAACCTGCTGCTAATAGGTATATTAGTAGTGTGAGGGCAAAAAGTTAACGTGAGGGCTCTCTGATATGATGGCATTAGAAGGAGCGTGTAGAGAAAGTGTCTGATGGTAAATAAATGGGCATGGGGAGTAGAAGTCATATAAAGGGATAAGGGACATGTGTGGGCGCTGATGGTATATAAAAGGGGCTGTGTGTGCTCTGGTAGCATACCATGTAAATGGGCATGTGGGGGTCTATGATGGCATATAAAAGTGAATTTGTGGGCTCTAATGGCATATAAATCGCATTTCTGGACGTGGATGGCATATAAAGAGCCATGTGGTGCAGATGACATATAAAGGGTCATGTGTGGGCTCTGATGGCATATAAATAGGTATGTATGGACGTTGATTGCATATTAAGGGCATATGGAGCATATTATATTTAAAGGGGCATACAATGGTGCCAATGGCATATAAAGAGGCATATTGAGGGATCTAATTGCATATAAAATGGAAATGTGGTGCAGTTGTCTCTTTGGGCATATGGATGGGGTCTGTTGACATTAACTGGGACTTCTGGGGCAGTCCGATGGCATATAGGAATGTCTCATGGAATATAAGGGGCATATGGGGTTTCCCATCACTGGCGTAGAGGCAAAAAAAGAAATGAAGCACATGCTGAGAGGTATGTTATGGAAACATGTTTGGCTTATGGATAAATGGGAGGTAGATCTGTGAATCTGATGTCATAAGTTATTTTTCTGTCTTTATTAGAATGGTAAGAAAATGGGCTGAAATTGGACAAATAAATGCTTGTAACCTTACTGCTCTGGCTGCGTCCCCTGTTCAGGAATCACAAATGTAAAAAGTGGTAACCATATGGCCACACCCCTTTGGTGACACTCGCCTCTGCAGGGGATGTACATACTATGGGGCGTAGACATGCCCTGTATGCTTTGCCATGCTCGCTAGTACTGGAACTTGACAAATCTCTTGGTAGCTGTAGCTGGCTGTATGAGTTCTATGAGGCATGGAGGAGAGCAGGGCCCAGAGATGACAATTCAGACATTACGCCGGGTCCTGACCCTGCTGTGTGTATATGCAATAAAGCCCTAGAACTGAACTGAAAGCACAAATGGGGCAACACTGTGCATGCTCTGTCCAATTCATATGCACAGAAGAGTATGTTACAGACTCCTGAGAGCCATAAACAGTGATATACATCACATATGTATGAGTAACACTCTATAATTAACTAATAGTAAGTTCCATAACGCAATACCAATGAGATATCAGCTTTAATTGCAGCACATTACACCTACAGTATGTAAATACAGTAATACACGTGGCATTTGTTTGTCAGATTATTAACTGCTCAACCTGTTTTGCTTTATTAGTATGCCAAGCAGGATGCAGCATCCTGTTCACTCACAATTAAGTTGCTTATAATAAACCAGTCATGAACAGTTCTTTAGTTCCTCTTGGCAATTTTATTAGCTGTAAATTTAACTTCACAATTAAAGTACTTTAAATGTTTACATTACAATACGAAAGGATCATTATAATCCTGCATTTTAAACATCCTCAATACATTATACATGTACCTTAACTTATTCCTTCACTATGCAGGTGATGGAAATTGGTGATATTTCACACAAATTGAGTTTCATAGTGAAACACTAACAGGCAAGATTTTAAGGATAGCTGTACTTGAGCACAGATGTCTTCATTAGTACCTCAGTTATTTTGATGTAACCATCTGTGCTCAAACATGGATATCATTAAAACCTGGACTGTTAGTGTGCCTTGAGGACAGATGTTGTGAAACACTGCTCTAGGTGCAAACAAATGGCAACTTCTGCCATTGTCATCACAGCTAGTATTGCTTCCATGTTATACTGTGTGTAATTATTCTGATTATACATTTACATTTGTTTGCAGTGCAGAAACCCCAAATAGCAATTATGCATTTGTTTATTATTGTAAATCCTGATCTACAAACAATAAATTACTTATTGATGCTGTCATATAGTGAGATGACCTGGCACATCGATCTTGCCCTAAGTCACAAATTATTTTTATTAAACATAATGTCAGTAAGCATGGAAATAATGTAGTCAAAATGATTCCTTTATAGGCTAGAGCTCATAGTGAATCCGCCACCATTTCCAGAATACTTTATTAATAAACTTCTGTACTTAAGAGAAGGCTAAATTATTAGTTGTCTCAATAATACATCCAATACACTCTAGCTCCCCACACTCAGAGTGTATATCAGAAGTTCCCAAACGCTGTCCTCAAGTCCATGTCTGCATATATTGGCAAACGTCTACAACTTTATGCAAATGCAGCTACATAGCCCTTCCCTGGTATACATCCATGCGTATGAATGTACGAGGACTGATTCGCCCACAGTCAGTGCCCGTAGGTGCTGAAATACCGATTAGTGTATCTTTTGATGCGCCATCGGTCGCACTATCAAAACTTGCACCTGCCCATTGGCAGGTGCAGTTTCTCCATGAGAGTATGGCCTCCTATGTGGAGTGTTTGTACGTTTGTGTACACAGCCACTTTCACCGACACACATGTGACATTCCCACAACACACCCTTAAGAATGACCATGCCCATGCTTCCACTTATCTACCTCCCTGTCACCGCCCACTAAATTTTTCGAGGGTCCTGAGACCAGGCATCTCCTGTGCACCTCAATCGTGACTCCAACTCTGTGCGCACATTTTCTAGACGCATTGCGCAGTGCGACTTAGTCACGTAAATCGTTCCACTGCATCCGGCATCTGCAATGTGTGTGACTCAGAATCAGGCTCTAACTGTATATAGAAATATATATTCTCTCATCAAATTCCAACTGTAGAAGAATAAAATACCTGTAGAACAGAATGATCAACAACATTTTATATCATAGTCATATTCATTAGCCACGAATAGGAGAAGATGAGTATGGTTTTTTTTTCACACAGGTACCCTATGGATAATCTACTGGACAAGGGGACTGATGCTACAGGGATACATAGGTGAGTATGAGTACATGTGTCTGTACATGTGTGAGTGCACAGTTAATAAACTTATACTCTGCACAGTGTGTCCTGTTTTTTTTAATATTGCTTTTGCAGTGGAACTACAGGTACCAGCAGGCCCATAATCCCCGAATGCTCATACTTATGGTTCTCCAAGTACCAGCATGCGGGGGAGGCTTGCTGGGACCTGCAGTTCTACAGCAAAAGACAATGATTAATACTTTTTCAAATGTACTACACCGACACTATCAACCCGCCACCCGCCGCCCAGGGGTGGCGGGGATAGCCCTGGTCTATCAGCCTAGGCTAGGGGTGCCCTGGAGAGGGGGACCCCTTAATTAGAGGGGTCCCCAACTCCCCAGGGATCCCTGGCCTGGGCTGACTAGCAGTGAGGGCTGATGCTGCGGCTGGGGGGCCCTGTGAGAGGCAGATTACAGGGGGACCCTATGCAATTTTTTTCCACTGTAATTCCAGAACCAGGACTGGATCAGAGCCCAGTGCAGGTTGTGCTAAGTACAGGGGAAACCCTATGTAATTTGACCCCATGTCATTTTTTTACTTAATTTAACTGTTTGTAAGCTTGTTACAGTAAAATACATGCATACATCAGTGAGATGCATCCATGTGTGTGTGATAACTGCACATGCTGAAAGTGAAAGCATGAAGCAGTTCTATTCAGTCGGGGATTTGCAGTTCGTTTTGAAGTAGGATTTGCTGTTCGACTTGTACATGAACATGCCAAATTGAACAGCAAATCACTGTTCAAAACCGAACCAAATCGAATTAGATTTAGAAAATGCTTCTAAAATCGAATCTTAGTAAATTAAGGATTTGAAGAGTGATTTGTACTTTCGATTTGATTCGGTTTGAGGTAAGCTAAATCGAACTTCAAAACGAAAGTAAAATCAAATTTTGATAAATATACCCCTAAACCTCTATTTTCAATATGCTGACACTCAAGGGTGGATTGGGATGGAAAACCAGCGTGGGAAATTGCTGGAAGCAGCCCTTATGGGGGTGGGTCTGTTGAGGGGGTGGGGTCTGTTGAGGAGGGCAGGATACTCCCTCCTTTTAGGGCCGGAGTGGAGCAGGATCGGCAACAGAAATCTTGTGAATGATAAACTCTTTTTGGGGCACCCATCCCTTTGAACTAGGTACAGGCCAGTCAGTTTGGAAGTCTTTTTTCTTACCTATATTGTGGTTCCTCTGCAACGGGGGAACCTCTGAAGAATTTGAACTTCACTGGACAGCGTCTTCAGCCGGTATTCACTATTCATGTAGATCACACTGTTTAGAAGATGCCTGTTTACATAGAAATATAACCAATGTCATCATCATAACAAGATAATGTATAGTAACAAAAGTTTTTGTGCAGGGAAAAATGTGAATTTCCCTGATCAAACAATTTCTGTGTCTTTTCAGGCCCCTGTGTTACTCCAGACCCCCTTACGTCTCTCAAACCTCAGGCCCCCTGTGGTTCTCCAGGCTCCCTGTGTCTCTCTCCAGGACCCCTGCGTCTCTCCATACCCAGGCCCACCTGTAGCTCTCAGCCCCTTTCCTCCAGCCCCAGTGTGTCTCTCATCCTCATTCCCCCAGCATGTCTCAGCCTCATTTCTCGGACCCAGTGTGTCAGCCTCATTCTTCCCAGCACCAGTGTGTGTCTCAGCCCCAGTGTGTCAGCCTCATTCCCCCCAGCCCCAGTGTGTGTCACAGCCCCAGTGTGTCAGCCTCATTCCCCCCAGC
This sequence comes from Taudactylus pleione, assembly GCA_031769625.1. NCBI lineage: Eukaryota > Metazoa > Chordata > Amphibia > Anura > Myobatrachidae > Taudactylus > Taudactylus pleione. The sequence goes on along the minus strand of JAUIMM010000516.1, from coordinate 4,561,776 downwards.
ACCAGTGTGTGTTTCAGCCCCAGTGTGTCAGCCTCATTCCCCCCAGCCCCAGTGTGTGTCTCAGCCCCAGTGTGTGCCTGCCTCATTCACCCCAACCCCAGTGTGTCAGCCTCATTCCCCCCAGCCCCAGTGTGTGTCTCAGCCCCAGTGTGTCAGCCTCATTCCCCCCAGCCCCAGTGTGTCTCAGCCCCAGTGTGTGCCTGCCTCATTCACCCCAACCCCAGTGTGTCAGCCTCATTTCCCCCAGCCCCAGTGTGTGTCTCAGCCCCAGTGTGACAGCCTCATTCCCCCCAGCCCCAGTGTGTCTCAGCCCCAGTGTGTGCCTGCCTCATTCACCCCAAACCCAGTGTGTCAGCCTCATTCCCCCCAGCCCCAGTGTGTGTCTCAGCCCCAGTGTGTCAGCCTCATTCCCCCAGCCCCAGTGTGTGTCTCAGCCCCAGTGTGTCAGCCTTATTCCCCCCTGCCCCAGTGTGTGTCTCAGCCCCAGTGTGTGCCTGCCTCATTCACCCCAACCCCAGTGTGTCAGCATCATTCCCCCCAGCGCCAGTGTGTGTCTCAGCCCCGGTGTGTCAGCCTCATTCTCCCCAGCACCAGTGTGTATCACGGCTTGCCTACTATTCCTCTATGGCATTAAGGTCTAAGGAGTTTCCTGGCCATGGACCCAAAATTTCGATGCTTTGTTCCCCGAGCCACTTCGTTATCACAACAGTAAAGCATCCTGAGACCATTCATGTGTGGGGATGATACTCAGCCAAGGGAGTGGGATCACTCACAATTTTGCCTAAGAACACAGCCATGAATAAAGAATGGTACCAAAACATCCTCCAAGAGCAACTTCTCCCAACCATCCAAGAACAGTTTGGTGACGAACAATGCCTTTTCCAGCATGATGGAGCACCTTGCCATAAGGCTAAAGTGATAACTAAGTGGCTCAGGGAACAAAACATCGACATCTTGAGTCCATGGCCAGGAAACTCCCCAGACCTTAATCTCATTGAGAGCTTGTGGTCAATCCTCAAGAGGCGGGTGGACAAACAAAATCCCTCAAATTCTGACAAACTCCAAGCATTGATTAGGCAAGAATGGACGGCCATCAGTCAGTATGTGGCCCAGAATTTGATTGACAGCATACCAGGATGAATTGCAGAGGTCTTGAAAAAGAAGGGTCAATACTGCAAATATTGACTCTTTGCATAAATGTAATGTAATTGTCAATAAAAGCCTTTGACACTTATTAAATGCTTGTAATTTTACTTTAGTATACCATAGTAAGCAGCAAACTTTGTGAAAACCAATACTTGTGTCATTCTCAAAACTTTTTGCCATGGCTATACTCTGAAAACATTGTGGAGAATTGAGAACATTCCAGTATGCACTATACGATTCCAAACTGTATTAAGCAATTCACAGGACATAGCATAGACAGGGACACCAAACTGCTGATAAAGCTGCACAGCTCACACACAGGAAAAATGGTCAGTGGGGAATTCTGCCGATTCAGTTGGAATATCAGTATTCTTGTGTGGAACAAAACTGCTGTACAGATAATGAATACTACACTGTCAGGGATTTCTTTCCTGAAATTTTAATTTTGTCATTAAAGCCAAAATGCTACTTTTGTTAATCTTTTCTCTGACATAAAATATATTAAACATACTGTAATTGACCGTCATATCTCGAGGAAACCTTGAGAGCAGAAATGGGAGACAGGTCCTTTGTAATTATGTAAAGCTATAATGTTGTCTTGGTTTATTCTTTATGAAAACAAATCCATTGATCAAAAATCCAACAGATTTCCATAATAATAATAAAATGATGGTTTTCATTTAATTGTTTTTCAGACAATAATTTAAATAGCAGTACAAACTTATTGCTTTTTTGCATATTTACAAATAGCTTGATTTTATCATTTAAGGTAAAATAATAGCAAGTATGTGAATTAATTATCTATTGTAGTGTCCATGTCATTTTTTACAGGTTACAAGGTCTCTTTATCAGCTCATGCATTGTATGATGAATGTGTTACCTGAAGGTGAGATTTAAGAATTGATAGCATTGTATTATTTAGGATTATGTACAGTGATGATCAATCACAAGAGATGTAGTGTCTTATGTCTATAGATCGTAAGATTTTGAGCAGGGCCCTATAACTTATTTGTCTGTTTATTATTACCCAGTCTTATTTTAGTAATACATTTGTTCACAACTGGTATGGCTATGGAGTATGTTGGAGCTAATAAATAAATGCATTTATTAATAATAATAATAATAATAGACTGGTTGTATTTTGCAGCAGTGCATGTAACCTTTTTTCATAACAGGTCTTAATATGGTAATGTACAGAAATATGGTCTAATGCAGCTCACTTTCCATGAGATGGCAGACTTGTTCTAACATTTGTGCTTTGTTTCTTCCAGTAATCATATAGTCATGCTTTATAAAGTGATAAAAAGACAGTGTCATTTTTGGCTGAAAGCAGTATTTTCTAAATCCATTAAATCTCCTTAATGCATATAAATATATGTGTCTATGATTATTAGGATTCTGCATTCATGAGGGCACCCAGGCAAGTAAATTGTGGCTTCTGTGTAATGACAATCGGTCCATAAATATTGGAACATTGACAGAATTTTCAGAGTTTGGCCTCTATTCACCACCACAATGGCATTGAAATGAAACAAACAAGATGTGCTTTAACTGCAGACTTTCAGATTTAATTTGAGGTTAATTACATCCAAATCAGGTGAACGGTGTAGGAATTACAACAGTTTCAATATGTGCCTCCCACTTTTTAAGGGGACAAAAGTAATGGGACTATCAACTCAAAAGCTATTTCATGGACAGGTGTGGGCTATTCCCTCGTTATTTCATTATCAATTAAGCAGGTAAAAGGTCTGGAGTTGATTCTAGGTGTGACATTTGCATTTGGAATCAGTTGCTGTCAACTCTCAATATGAGATCCAAAGAGCTGTCACTATCAGTGAAGCAAGCCATCATTAGGCTGAAAAATCAAAACAAACCCATCAGAGAGATAGCAAAAACATTAGGTGTGGCCAAATCAACTATTTGGAACATTCTTAAAAAGAAAGAACGCACCGGAGAGCTCAGCAACACCAAAAGACCCGGAAGACCACGGAAAACAACTGTGGTGGATGACAAAAGAATTATTTCCCTGGTGAAGGAAAACCCCTTCACAACAGTTGGCCAAATCAAGAACACTCTCCAGGAGGTAGATGTATATGTGTCAAAGTCAACAATCAAGAGAAGACTTCACAAGGGTGAATATAGAGGGTTCACCACAAGATATAAACCATTGGTGAGCCATAAAAACAGGAAAACCAGATTAGAGTTTGCCAAACAACATCTAAAAAAGCCATTACAGTTCTGGAACAACATCCTATGGACAGATGAGACAAAGATCAACTTGTACCAGAGTGATGGGAAGAGAAGAGAAGGAAAGGAACTGCTCATGATCCAAAACATACCACCTCATCAGTGAAGCATGGTGGTGGTAATGTCATGGCGTGGGCATGTTTGGCTGCCAAAGGAACTGGTTCCCTTGTATTTATTGATGATGTGACTGCTGACAAAAGCAGCAGAATGAATTCTGAAGTGTTTCGGGCAATATTATATGCTCATATTCAGTCAAATGCTTTAGAACTCATTGGACGGCGCTTCACAGTGCAGATGGACAATGACCCGAAGCATACTGCAAAAGCAACCAAAGAGTTTTTTAAGGTTAAAAAGTGGAATGTTATGCAATGGCCAAGTCAATCTCCTGACCTGAATCCGATTGAGTATGCATTTCACTTGATGAAAACAAAACTGAAGGGAAAATGCCCCAAGAACAAGCAGGAACCGAAGACATTTGCAGTAGAGGCCTGGCAGAGCATCACCAGGGATGAAACCCAGCGTCTGGTGATGTCTATGCGTTCCAGACTTCAGGCTGTAATTACCTGCAAAGGATTTGCAACAAAGTATTAAAAAGTGAAAGTTAGATTTAGGATTGGTTAGTTTGTCCCATTACTTTTGGCCCCTTAAAAAGTGGGAGGCACATATAGAAACCATTGTAATTCCTACACCGTTCACCTGATTTGGATGTAATTACCCTCAAATTAAATCTGAAAGTCTGCAGTTAAATCACATCTTGTTTGTTTAATTTCAAAGCCATTGTGGTGGTGAATAGAGGCCAAAATCTGAAAATTCTGTCAATGTCCCAATATTTATGGACCTGACTGTATGTATATATATATTATATTATATATATATATATATATATATTATATACTATAATATATATATATATATATACACATACATACACATACATACATACACACACATACACACACACACAGGCTGTGCACTCACCAAAGTAAACCAAGGGGTTTTAGCTCATGTTTTGGTCAAAACATCTAAGCTTGCAGCCCCGATTCAGGAACTCCACTTTTCTGCAACAACCTACTCTATCAATCAGATTCAGAAAGTATCCATAAGGATTTCCTCACTGTGGCGTGTCTCTCACCCCCCCTGCTCTCTGTAACTACCTGCGCTGTGCCTCCACCGCCGTTGTCACCAGGCCATCTGGCGCTATAGCTAGAGTCTATCCCTTCCACCGCACCTGCCCATGCCTGTAGTAACCCTCACTCTTCTTCCTGCCCACCCACAATGTAACTGTTCTGTGCTGACCCCCACCACCGTTGTCCCCAAGCTTCTAGATGTCAGTCCTTGCCGCAGCTGCACATCTCCTCACTGCCGCTGTGGGCAATGCTCCCTCCTGGTTCCCCCCGGTCTAGAACTATCATGTGGTGGGCCCCGCTACCCCTCCACCTGCGGCTGCCAGTGTCAGCACCAGCCCCCCTCCCCCCACGGCATGCCTGTATCTGGTGCATGGTATCAGATACGCCATCTCAGAGTGGCAAACAGTATCACTCACAAGTTCTGAAAAAAAATGCTTTTTCTGAACTTGATGAATTACACAATTTCCACATTTCCATACTAAAGTATGGGGATTGTGGAAATCATCAAGGCACAATTCTAACCAGGAGATATCTGTTATATCTCCTGCATTACATAATTGATGAATGGGACTGACACTTAAATTATACAAAATTAGATGAAAATGTTAGGAACCACACTTTTCTGCAAGTACCTACTCTATCAATCATAAAGTTGGTAACTGCTACCATATCAGAATCAAACTTTAAATATGTCTCCTGGTTTAAAGCTCACCTGTATACACACATTACCAGAAATCAAAAGTGGTGAAGAAGATCGCAGAATACAACAGACGTGTAGAAAATCAAACAGGTTACAGACACAAGACGCTGAGATCTGATAACAGTGGAGAATATCTCAGAGAGGTGGAACAATTCTTAAGGAAATATGGAAGAGAGCATGAATTGAACATTGCCTATACTTCTGAGCAAAATGGTGTCAGGGAACAAGCAAACCATACACTAGTGGAGAGAGCAAGATGCGTGCTAAATGATGCAGGCCTAGACAAGCAGCTTTGGGCAGAAGCTGTGTCCGCAGTAGTTTGTTTCAAGAACTGTTCTCCTACAGTTGCCTTAAAGGACATAACTACTAAAGCATGGTCAAAGAGAAAACCAAGTGTAAGACATCTCAGAACATTTGGAAGTACTGCCTACATGCATATGCCAAAAGAGAAGAGGCACAAGCTGGATTCAAAGTCAGTAAAGTGCATCATGCTTGGCTATTGCCATGAGAGTATAAGTTACAGATTGTAGAATCTAAATACCAAAAATCTTGTCAAGTGCAGAGATGTTGTCATCTTTAAAGAAACAATTAAAATTGTAGAAAAGCTGGAAGTTCATATGCAAAAGTATGTGCAGATTGTCCTCTTCCATCTCTGGTGCTTTGATGGCAAATGTGCACACGCATCGTGCCATGCAACTTGCCGCGCATGCGTGCACCACCACACACCAGGCCAGTCAGTCGACCAGTAGTTCCAAAGCAGTCCTTAGCATCCAACGTGCAAATTACGAGCTGAAGAAAGTCCACCAGGTATCCTCCAATGTGTTCCAAGGGGAGATATATAGTCCAACAAAAGTCAAATAGGTCACAGAAGTCCAGAAAAAAAATGCTCAACATGTTTCGCTGGGGTATAACCACCCAGCTTCCTCAGGAGTATAGATGTGTGGGTTACAAGTAGACCTTTAAATACCCACTAGTAAAATACCCACTAGTAAAATCAAAGCACTTGTGGTTAATTGAATAATACAAAAGCAAAAACCGTCCATCATTTCTAACTTAAAACTATAATGAGGCAATCTTACTTAGTCCCCAACTCATATGGATGAATTTCAGTAAAAGAACAAAGAAACAGCATACTTACATATCCCAGAGTTCCGATCACATGACCAGTGACATGGGACTTGTACCAATTAGTGGATCGCTGTCTAAAAATACTATAGTTTGAGTCATCCACTGGTGTATGCGTACATAACTCTGCATTATTATCACCTGCACACACATCATTTCCAACACCATTGATAATGAAAAGCCTTACCCCCTTAAAGCTAGACATTAGTATTCAAACCCAACTATCCTCCATGTTCTTCCTTTTTTCATATAGTGTAGAATGTTAATATCTCCTGTTTCTTTGTAATTGTTTCTATCTTCTCTGGCAGTAATTTCCATAGGGCTTTGTGTCATAATACTATATGAAAAGGGGCACTCTATAATGGCACCATCAAGATAGTTTTCAGAAACGGATGAACCGACTGAATATTTTAAAGGTCTGCTGGAATAATCAGGTGTCCCTGTAAAGAAAAGACCACTTATCTTGGTCATGAAATTTCTATGGGAAAATAATTAGCTCTTGTTATATGGAGTGTGCTACTGTGTTACCTCCATGATGCCCCAAACCTGAAGCATATGTCCCTTACCAAGATGGCCACCATTAGGTAGTCTGCGTATGCACAGAGCTATCGTGGATCACTGTGTTTGAGAGCCTGTACTAGATGGATGGTGGACCAGCTATATTACCCACAATACTGTCTACATACATGACCAAATGGTCCACTATATGCTCCTCTCCATCTCCGCTGCCTTGTATACATAACGGAGTACGGCTGTACTAAACGGGTAACTACAATAAACCCAAGCTCCTTGTTAAGTCAATCTGGTTGGTGTGTTTACAACAATACTTCTGCTAGTGTTTACTATTTACTATTTCTGTATAGCACTGTTATGAAAACCCCCAGGAATGCGCCAGAATCACGATGTAGCAGATAAATACAATGAGTTTATTTGCAGAAACATAAAAACAAACTTTGGTTGTGGTTGGATAGTGCTGATGAAATTAAACGGAGTCTGGGAATACACATCAGACAGGTAATAGAGAGATTAAAAAGTTCCTTAAACTTTACTGATGCTGTGATTTGTAAATACAAGAACGTGAATAACAGGAAAGCAAATGAACAGAATCTTGAGTAAAAATGCAAATGGTATCAGCCAAAACAGACTGTATCAGGTATAGAAAGATTCTCAGACACATGAAACTTAATTTTGAAAATGCAGATGAATTTGGCTAGTAATCCAGAAACCAGAATAGCAGACAGGATCAGGATAAGCAACCTCTTAACATCACATCAGGAACATTAATGACCAGCAATGAATGCTGGCCACAGGCAGGCTAAAAAGCCATCTGACAAGTGTAGTCCATGCTTACTACTTAATTAATCAATCACCTGATCTCCAGCAAAGTCCAAACAGCAGCACCTCTGGCAGGAACCATAACTACAGTTAATTTCAGAAGGGCCTGGTGACCCCTGCTGGTTAAAAAGCATATAGCAAGGACAATAGCAAAACAGACAATACTAACATAATGCCCCCATTATTTTTCACATCAGAGGAAGAATATAGAGAGGCATTAGTATACCCTGCAGAATTTAAGCAGTCATCCAAGAGAGCAAGAACATCTGGTGGACTGAATCTCTTCACAACTGCCCTAAAGAAACCAGACAGATCCACTAAAGTCCACTAAAGAATGTTCCCACATCAGAGCCTCTCTTCTGAAGCTCATCAACATAGCGGCTACTATATCTTGTTAGGTAACAACAGTTAATTCCATACGTTGGTGATTAAAACTTCAAACTGGGAGATATTCCAGACAACTGGAGTGTGTGTTAATTTGGGAATCTGAACTTAACTCTCTCAGATGGGACAACAGTGACCTCTGAGATACTGGACTGAACAAACATAGGAGGTACCGGACTGGCAGCAGACATCCCTTGGGCCTCAGGCAAAGCAGGCACCTCTGGCAAGGCAGACATCAGTTGCACCTCTGGCAAAGCAAACATCGACTGCACCTCTGTTAAAGCAAACATCGACTGCACCACTGGCAAAATGGACCCTCTCGGACCTCTGATAAACTGGAAGTGTTGGGTGACCGGGCAACCCTGAAAGAAAAAACAACACCTGAACTGGCGGGCGACATGGCAGCACTCTCCTCATGCCTAAAGGCAAGGGCAATGTGATCGTCAGACCAGGAGGCCAGGGCAATAGGGTCCTCAGGCCAAGAGGCCAGGGCAATAGCATGATATGACTGACAAGTCTGGCAGGATACTTGAAGCCATAGATGGGTCCTCGGAGAACCCTCCTGGGGCAAGATGCTCAGGGAGGACATCGTGAAGCATGTCCCCCGGCTGTGGCATTTCACCCTAGCTAGTTAGAGCCCGGTGCTGGTGTGGAAATACAGGGGACCCCTACTCATTTTGTCCCCTGTATTTTCACAACCAGGGCCTACTTACACAGCCCAGTGCTAGTTGTGATTCTGTGGGGGGGACCCAACGTTAAATTCCGATTTTGCATATCACATCACGTTTTTCTGCAAAACATTTATTTATGAATAAGTAATTATTTTCATATTCATTAAAGTGTATCCTGCCTACATTTATTATAAAACATTGTCTTAAATGAATTCAGTCAGTAGTATAGAACGTTGCAATTCCGTTCTCGTCATAAAACTTCCCCTCGCCCAGTGCCAGATTAAGGTCCACATTTTCCTGGAGCTGAAATTTGCAAAGGGCCTAAACCCCATACTGTCTAAAGGAACATTACACACACACACACACACACACACACACACACACACACACACACACACACACACACACCTACAACTACAAGGTGAGCTGGCGAAGGTAGAATCAAATACAACAGATGCAACACAGTTTTGCCCTGTACCGGCCCATTTTAACCCCTGCCTACCACCACATACACACACACAATACATATACCAGTACACACCACTCATACAGTACACACACTAATTGATGCTACTCATCAAGTAGCCATCATAAACTAAACTGAAGGAAGCCATTTTATCAGGCCCTGACATTAGAAAGTTAATAAAAGATTAACATTTCGGGCGAGTAATGAATAGTGTGGAACTTTCGGCATGGACTTCATTCAAACAAGTGATTTCAACATTTTTAGACAATGTCAAGGATCCAAACTACAAATAAATTGTCAGGGAAATGCTTAATAGTTACAGAAACCTTGGCTGCAATGTGCGTTTAAAGGTACACTTTTTGAATTCATATATTGAGCATTTCCCAAATAATCTCGGAGACGCACATTGTGTGAAGAACAGGGTGAGCGGTTCCACCAAGACGTTAAAGATGTAAAAATAAGATACCAGGGTCGTTGGAACGTCAGCATGATGGCTGACTACTGCTGGATGATACACACAGATGACACAGAAAAAGCTTATAAGCGAGAAGCAACAAAACGAAGTTTGAAGACAGAAAAACCCCAAGATATTAACGATTTTTTCAATAATTATGGTTTTGTTTCTATTATTGTTTGATTTTATTGTTATTTTATTATGTAATTAAGACAAAAACACAATGATATCATCTACACTTCTTCGTATTTCACAATAAATATATAAAAAACAATTAACCTTCTTGTTTTTTCTTAACCCCCTTATAGGTAAATGTGATTTGGTGATTTTTTTTAATATACTATTTCTTGAAGTACACGGGAGTATAATTAAGAATATAAAAGTATTATTAAAAAAGCTTTCAATACCTTTAATTTTTTGTAGACCTGTGTTATAGAATCCAAAGTAACAGACTCTTCAGCATTCTCTGGCTTGTTTAGGCTGGTCATTTTGTTATGAAGGAATGCACCAGTATCACAATGTAGCAGTGTAATACAATGAGTTTATTTGCAGAAACATAAAAACAAACTTTGGTTGTGGTTGGATAGTGCAGATGAAATTAAACAGAGTCTGGGAATACACAGCAGACAGGTAATAGACAGATGAATAAGTACTTTAAAAACTTTACTGATACTGTGATTTGAAAGTGCAGGAGTCCAGAACATGAATAACAGGAAAGCCGATGAACAGAGGGCCTTATTCAGACCTGGACGCTATGCTGTGCTCGTTCACAATAAGCAATTTTTCGCAATCTGCGCATGCGTATGAGTCGCAATGTGCGTGCGCGAATCAGTCACTAAGATGGGAAAGTGCTCGCCCGTAGCCGGGCCGCTATTTTGATTGACAGATAGTGCCATTTGTGGGTGGTAACGGGAAGGTGCTTGAAAACAGGAGTGTGGATGTGCGAATGCAGGCGTGCCTGACTGTCAGAACGGCGTTTAATAGGTGTGCATAATTAGCAAAGTAGCGTCATAACACACGTGACTAGGTTGTATTTTAGCCAGACCTGCTTGCAGTGTTGTGGTGGGAAAGGTTACCACAAGCACTGCGAGCAGCTCCGATGGCTCTCGATTAATCCTACAACTGCCGGAGATGACGTGTGTTGCGGGTGGCAAAGGGGCGTCTTTATACAGGTGCGAGCGCATAGTGCGGCCGCTCGCTATTACTTAGTGGGCGGCTTTATGCGACGCAGAGCGAGCGCATGATTTAAATAGCTGGCCCATTTTAGCCAGCGAGCGGATACAAATAGCGTCCGGGTCTGAATCAGGCCCAGAATCTTGAGTAAAAAAAGCAAATGGTATCAGGCAAAAACAGGCTGTATCACATAGAGCAAGATTCTCAGACACATGAAACTTAACTTTGCAAATGCAGATGAACTTGGCTAGTAATCCAGAATAGCAAACAAGACCAGGATAAGCGACCTCTTAACATCAAACTAGGAACATTAATGACCAGCAATGAATGCTTGAATGCTGGCCTCAGGCAGACTAAAAAGCTATCTGACAGGTGTAGTCCATGCTTGCTACTTAATTAATCAATCACCAGGCACCTGATCTCAGCTAAATCCAAACAGCAGCACCTCTGGCAGGAACCATAATTGCAGTTCATTTCAGAAGGGCCTGGTCATCCCCGCTGGTTAAAAAGCATATAGCAAGGACAACAGCAAAACAGACAATAGTAACAAGCACAAAATAGTACACACATATCAACAGCAATTTTCTATTAAGTAGTTTGTCAGTTGTAATTTCATACAGAAGCTAATTGCACCACATTTATCCTGCACCTCACTTATCTATAAGAAAAATACAAAAGTTGTAAAAAAAAAAATAATCTACCGAATGAATAACCATGCACTGACAATATACAGCAAGCATTTGCTTAGTGGAATTCTACTTTCAAAAAATACAATGTAGTTATGTACTGTCAATAAGCTCAATAATTTGCTCATCTCAGGATAACACACCAGGGCTTTGTAACTCAACTTTGATACAGTCTGATGCAGGGCCGGTGTAAGGTTTCTGGGCACCCTAGGTAAAGATTCACCCTACCGCCCCTGTTCCCCAAAATACACCCAGAAATCTACATTAAGCCTCAAATCTCCAATACATAATTATGCCACACATCAATGTTACAAATACATAATTATGCCTCACATCAGTGCCCTTGCTACACAATATGCCACACTTTAGTGCTCCCAATACATAATTATGCCTCACATCAGTGTCCCCAATACATAATTATGCCATACATCAGTGTCCCCAGGACATAATTATGCCTCACATCAGTGTCCCAATACATAATTATGCCACACATCAGTGTCCCAATACCTAATTATGCACACATCAGTGTCCCCAGTACATAATTATGCATACATCAGTGTCCCAATACATAATTATACACACATCAGTGTCCCAATACTTAATTATGCACACATCAGTGTCCTCAATACATAATTATGCATACATCAGTGTCCCAATACATAATTATGCATACATCAGTGTCCCAATACATAATTATGCATACATCAGTGTCCCAATACTTAATTATGCACACATCAGTGTCCCCAATACATAATTATGCCTCACATCAGTGTCCCAATACATAATTATGCCTCACATCAGTGTCCCAATACATAATTATGCCTCACATCAGTGTCCTCAATACATAATTATGCATACATCAGTGTCCCAATACATAATTATGCACACATCAGTGTCCTCAATACATAATTATGCATACATCAGTGTCCCAATACATAATTATGCATACATCAGTGTCCCAATACTTAATTATGCACACATCAGTGTCCCCAATACATAATTATGCATACATCAGTGTCCCCAATACATAATTATGCCTCACATCAGTGTCCCAATACATAATTATGCCCAATACATAATTATGCCATACATCAGTGTCCCAAATACATAATTATGCCCAATACATAATTATGCCATACATCAGTGTCCCAATACATAATTATGCCCAATACATAATTATGCCTCACATCAGTGTCCCAATACATAATTATGCCCAATACATAATTATGCCATACATCAGTGTCCCAAATACATAATTAAGCCACTCATCAGTGCCCCATTACATAATATGCCACACATCAGTGTCTCAATACATAATTATGCCACACATCAGTGTCCCAATACATAAGTATGCCTCACATCAGTGTCCCAATACATACTGTAATTATGCCACACATCAGTGCCCCCAATATATCAATATGCCACCCATCAGTGTCCTCATTACATAATATGCCATACATCAGTGTCTCAGTACATAATTATGCCACCCATCATTGTCCCAATACATAATTATGCCACCCATCATTGCACCCAATACATAATATGCCACACAGCCGTGTCTCCTATACATTAATTATACCACAAAACATGTAAATACATTCATTTACCTCAGGTGAGGTTGACACAGAAGCAGACAGAACCTATGGGTTTATGCTGGCCATGGAGCCGAGATTCTGAAATGGTGAAAAACTGAGATCTGCCTGTGAAGCATGGCATTCAGGCCAGGGGTTTCTTTATAATGGGTGCAAGGTGTGCGGTGCACATGGGCCCAGGGGGGCCCACACTGCACATCCTGCTCCCATAGTTAATTAAACTTACCTTTCCGCGGATTCCGGTTTGCTGCCGCACCGGCGCTGCAGTGTAGCAAAAGATCACAGGGAACATGGCGGTGGCCATTTGTCTGGTGACTTGTGCATGCACAGAGGAGATGTCCCCAGGAAAAAGGCGCAGGCGCCATTAGCAGTAGATTCTGGCATGAAGCCATGAAGGGGACAGGGAACATTCTTCCATCTGCAAAATAGTTGTAATGTGATCCCCATGAACAAAGAAGCACTGTAAGTACATGCAAAGTGCATCCCCAGAGAATGACAGGACCCACAAGGTTTCCTGCACTATACACTTACAATCCGTCCGTTGATTGGCAAGAGCGTTCTGACTCTTAGCCAATCATGGCTATAGTACAGGAACCCATGTTAGGAGAAGCATCCCGTGGAAGCACTGTAATGTACAGTAAGTACTTGCAGTGCTGCTGTGTCCGTTGGGATCGGAAATTCCTTTTTTTTGTTTTAAGAAGTCCTTGGACTTCTACTGGGAGAAGGGGACCAACCATTTCCAGGGTAAAGGTAAGTATGTAGTGTGAGTGCGAGTGAATGTGTAATTAAAAATACATAATTTGGTATGTGCGTACTGTCTTTTTTAATATTTTTTTCACAGTGGCGGTACAGGTGCCAGTGGGTTAAAAGGTTGACAGGTAAATGGTCAACATGGACTTAAAGTATACTGCGCTAAGCACTGAAAATAAATAATGAGTAGATATAAAATATAAAGGTTTGCTATCTGTTATTGAACAGGAGGCTTGTAATATATAAAAAAATATTTAATACATGTATAGCAAATATATCAACATTTAGCATATATAAAAATAAAACAATAGAGAATCAATATTAAAATAAAAATGGTGTATGGTTAGATTGCAATCACACAGAAATGAATAGCAGTGGCTGTTTCTCATTGAAAAGGCTTGAGGTAATTGAGATACTATGTATCTAGAATAGACGAGAGTCCCAAAATACAATGTTTATACTGTGGCATTTCAGCAACACTTCCACTGTTAGTTTTAAAACACAGGTGTTTGTTGGCAGAAAGATTCTGCTGGGAGCGAATCCTCACTACTGGCGTCCCAGTGTGAGAGTAATAACCGCAATAGTATACTGCTTAGCTTGTAGGCATTGAATTGAATGAACCCGATATAGTGTGTCCACGCTATTTATCCGTCCTGGCTCTGCTTGTGCCTGGCTGTGTAGAGCCGCTGCCAGAGGAATTGCAAGTTGCTGTAAACGGGGAAAGCAGTAAGCTGTATGTGGTGGGCGGTCAGATGGTCCAGAGGCTCGCCGGAATATTGCCGGAAGGTTGCAATGGAGTGCACAGTCAAGAATGGTGTGGGGGGACCTCGTCTGTCTGGATGACGTCAACGCGTTCAGGGGGGCCCACACTGCACACCCTGCACTCATAGTTAATTAAACTTACCTTTCCGCGGATTCCGGTTTGCTGCTCTGCAGCACAGCACCAGCGCTGCAGTGTAGCAAAAGATCACAGGGAAAATGGCGATGGCCATTTTTCTGGTGACTTGTGCATGCACAGAGGAGATGTCCCCAGGAAAAAGGCGAAGGTGCCATTAGCAGTAGATTCTGGCATGAAGCCATGAAGGGGACAGGAAACATTCTTCCGTTTGCAAAATGGTTGTAATGTGATCCCCATGAACAAAGAAGCACTGTAAGTACATGCAAAGTGCATCCCCAGAGAATGACAGGACCCACAAGGTTTCCTGCACTATACACTTACAATCAGCCCGTTGATTGGCAAGAGCATTCTGACTCTTAGCCAATCATGGCTATAGTACAGGAACCCACGTTAGGAGAAGCATCCCGTGGAAGCACTGTAATGTACAGTAAGTACTTGCAGTGCTGCTGTGTCCGTTGGGATCGGAAATTCCTTTTTTTTGTTTTAAGAAGTCCTTGGACTTCTACTGGGAGAAGGGGACCAACCATTTCCAGGGTAAAGGTAAGTTTGTAGTGTGAGTGCGAGTGAATGTGTAATTAAAAATACATAATTTGGTATGTGTGTACTGTCTTAATATTTTTTTCACAGTGGAGATACAGATGCCAGCTGGTTAAAAGGTTGACAGGTAAATGGTCAACATGGACTTAGGTTGACAATGTCAAAAGCTTGACATGGTCAAAATGTCAACATGCAAATGGTCAACACAGAAAAGGTTGGCACTTTTTTTGGGATATTTTAACCCTAATCCTCCCCGTTGTGCCTAACCCTAGCCTTCTCCCTGGTGCCTAACCCTATACCTTTCCCTAGTGTAACCTTAACTGTCCCCTTCTGCAGCCTAACCCTAACCCAAGTGCCAAATCCTAAACCTAACCCTAAAAATCTTGAAGATCCAATTGTCAACATTTTTTGTCGACCATTTGCATGTTGACCTTTTTGACCATGTTGACCTTTCAACCCTGTCAACCTTATGTACTGTCGACCATTTGCCTCTCTCCCTTTTGATACTGTCGAACCTTTAACCCTGTCGATCTATTCACTTTCTACCCTCTGTTGTCTATCTATTGACTGTCTATCTAGTTACTGTCTACCATCTGAATACTGTGCCCCTTACATGCAGTATGCCACACAGTAGTGCCCCATATTCTTATTATGCCACACAGTAGTGTCACTTATTCACAATTTGCCACACAGTTGGATCCAAATTCATATTGTGCCACACAGTAGAGCCCAAATATGTATTAGGCCTCCCAGTATGAGCCTAAATTCATATTATGGTACACAGTATGAACCCAAATTCATATTATGGCACACAGTAGTGTTATGATCTGCAGGATCATCTTGGTGGCGGGTCCCAGCCATATTAGGAGACTGGAATGCTGCATCATGCCTTGATTCCAGGTCTAGCTATTGCAGGCAGCTAGAACTCTGTCTTTTTCTGTGTGCAGCTCATTGCTGCATTCCTGCCTGTCAATTTGTGTGCAGAGCTCAGCTGCATACTATCCTGTGATTGGGGAGGATTCTGCTGATTGGTTCCTGATTCTGATAAATTACACCCAGCCCTACACTTCCTGCCGATGATATTGTCTGACTTCCAGAGTATGTGTTTGTCCCTGTGCTCAGAAGCCTGAGTTTTAGCCAGTCTCACCTCGTTCTGCAGTTCCTACATTCAGTTTCCTGTTCCTGCACCTGCTGAAGTCCTCTCAGCTAAGTCTTTGTTTTACTACATTGCTATGTGCTCTGTCAGTGCTGTGTATTACTGAGTGCTTCCTGGAAAATTACCTATGATCTCTGTGCAAGTTAATATCTCAGCCCTGAATTACTACTGTGGATTATTGTGCAGACTTTATTTCACCACTGTTCTAATAAGAGTACTGTGTCTTAGCACTGGTGTTTTCAGTATATTCTGCCTCCGTGGCATTCCACCAGTGCTCAGGTATAGTACTGATCATTACATGTATGGTTAAAGCTAATAGATCAGTGTTGTTGCCTGGTCCATTCCATGTGTATTGTTGTGCTCTGCATATGCCCAGCCATGTCGGTTTCTAGTTACTATGTTCTTGTGGAACTCTAATTATTGTTTTTACCAACTGCAAGCACCATACCAAATCTACACAGTGAATTCCATCTGTGCTATTTTCCAAGTGAATCTCATCTCTGCTGTTAAATTTCTGCAAGTACAAATATCTGCCTTGCACAGTGTATATATATATATATATATATATATATATATATATATATCCATGCTGTATATATCTGCAAATACAAAGCCTCAGTAAATGCTATTCTGCTTATTACCAACTTAGAGCTATAGTACCTCTGCCATTATATGCTGTGTTGGATTCTGTGCTGATGCTATATCTACAATTCTTGCTGTTGTGGATAATTGTTGCTGTCTGCTAATTCCACCTGACTGCTACCCAGATAATCTGTCCTGCAATTAACCCTGTTGATGCTTGTTCTGGTTCTGCTATTACCCTGACCTTCTAGTGTATCCATATCTACTCAACCTGGTGATCACCTAAGTACCGGTGAGTGTATTTAACTCTATGGGAACAACTGTTGTTATTATAGGCAGAGGATCTCAGTAGGAGGCTCTAGGAGTCTTATGTATATGAAGGAGTGTTTCATGGCAAGTAGTGCCTAAATTCATATTATACCACACAGTAGGGGCTCAAATTCATATTATGCCACACAGTATAAGCCCAAATTCACATTGTCACACAGTATGAGCCCAAATTCTTATTATGCCACATAGTATGATCCCAAATACATATGCCACATGTGGGATGATGAGTAATATAGGCAGAGAGGAGTTGGGGAGAGATGAGGGGAGGCCCTCTGCCCCTCCTTTTCCTCTACCGGACCCCATAGTCTCTGTCATTGACATCACATGAGTAGCAGCACAGCAGTATACTGTACTAATGAGCCAGTCTGATTCATTACAAAGCCACCAGCTGCGGACCCCTTCATAGAGGCATGCTCTGGATTAGTTTTTGTATCTTTCTTACAAGACCAACCATTACATGTTAAGCAAAAGCACCAAATGTGCATAAAAAAAGTATCTCAAATGATCCAATGATTTTTAACACTGTGTATATGAAGGCAAATGATTTGCAGCAGGTTAAATTATATATTACTTTGCTGAATCAATAATGGAAGTGTATCAGATAAATAAATTCAGAGCACTTTTAAAACAATAACACTACTGAGTATATTTACTAAAATATATTTCACCAATTAAATGGTTATTTGTGAGTACATTACAGTTTTTGTTATGTAAATTTAGAGCTATAGCCATGTTTACAGAATTGTACTTTTCTTCATTTCATTATGCAGCCTTTTATGCCTTACATTTTATTTGGAGTTTAATAACATGCTAAATTAATGTGAACATTTTTAATTCTGTTGGAAAGCAATAATTTATTTCATGCTCCTTTAATTCTGTTTTGAATAGGTACTTACTGTGAAGCCGGTAATAGCTATAATTTTCAATTATTATGCCTACTTACATTTACAGGCTAATAACATCCTCTTTTTTATTTAGAAAATAAAAATAGAAATAATTAACCACATTTATTTATTCTGAAACATATGTAAGCTGGTTTATATAAGGTTTTACAAATGTTTCTATTTTTGATACAATGCAAATACTGAGTGTCAGACGGCCGCAAGATGTCTAAGATTTAGCTTGTAGATTTAAAGTGGCAACACCTGAAAATGAAAACCCAACCTGGTTTTACTTTTTAAATTATTACCTCTTTAAATCTATGGACTAAATTGACATCTTTTAGCTAATACTTATACTCCTGAAAGTGTCACCTTTCCATTGAAGATGACATACTGTATACATAATGATTAACTAAAGGCAAGTCAAGTGTCACAACTTTCTTAGCATAAGGCTCATACCATCAACGTGTTGCATCCATTACAAAACAAGACCAAATAAAATCATGCATTTATAAACACATAAAAATTATTATCATAACTGTTTTTTTTTGCTTGAATCAAGTGATTTTTATTGAAATTTTATAATTAATTACAAAAAAGGAAAAAATCTAAACTAAACACTGTTATATCAAAATCAGAATATAATTCCAATTATATTAAACTGATATTGCATAAATACAAATACTGGGATAGCAAACTAAACAAAATACATTATAATTATAAGTGTGACACACTCTCAATTCACAGAGAGCTACTTACGGGCAGCTGACAATAGAAAAGATTAAAAAACACATCTGAAGATAAAAAACACTAAAGCTCTCAAAAAACTAAAAAACTACTGCTACTAAACTACAAATTGAACGATTACGGGTTCACATCTGACCCATGGTCCCTACTGAGGTCACCACCTATCCCATTTATCATATAATGTATTAATCTCACCTTGACTTATAAATAATTGTCTTTCCTGTTTAACTACATCATTAACTAAGGCCCGCCACTCGAAAGGGTCAGGTAAATCAGACGCTTACCAACTCCTAGTCACCACAACCTTTGCTAAAGTACCCAGACATAGGGGTCTATTCAGCAAGGATTTTCTTACATAAAAAATGCGAAAATCATAATTTCCGCATCTTTTATGTAAATCCCCTATTCAGCAATGGGATAATGGAGAAGATAACGTAATTCTCTTCTCCAATAATTCCCATCTCACAAAGTACCGCACTGTAGGTATTAGCCATTGATGTCTGCAGTGTTGTTCAGTAAAGCAAAAAGCGTTAAACCACCCGAAAAATCCTTACTTTATATAACGCCATCTCAGAATGGCGTTATATGAAGAAATTACATTAAATTCCACGAAAACTGCAGGGACAGAGGGAAATTTTCCCATAAGTCCCTGCAGCATTGTATAACACCACCCAGTCTCTGTCCCTGGTTTGCAGTGACAGCCAGTGGCGTAACTAGGGCAGGGCGAGCGGGGTTCGTGCCCGCCCGACCCGCCCGCCCTAGATAGCCAGTGTAGCGCCGACCGCAAGGAGTGCGGTCAGCGCTACACATTTGCACAGGACCGGCGCTAGGCTTCCAGCGCCGGTCCTGTGCTGCACGCCTGAGCCCGTTCCCTCCCCCTGAACGCTTGCCCAATAGCGCCAGGAGGCGGACTCAGGCTGTGCATAGCACACACATCGCCGCCAGCGCTGGCGGCGATGCGTGTGTTAAACAGCAGCCAATGAGAGTCAGATAGACTCTCATTGACTGCTGCAGCACCCACTGCAAGAGCCGGACTTCCGTCCGGCTCCTGCAGTGGGTAATGGGACTGACGTCATGACGTCATGACGTCAGTCCCTTAATGCTGAGCGCGCCAGCCCAGGCGGGCTGGAGGGCGGGAGCGGCATCGCGATCGCGGACAGGAGCAGCGTGAAATCAGGTAAGTATATTTTTATATATATTTATTTTTAAACCTTACCTATCTGCACAACGGGGGAGGGGTTGGCTACTACTGGGGGTGCCATTGGGAGGACCTCTACTGGGGGGGGGGTACTCTACTGGGGACTACTACTTGGGGGGGGGACTACCACTGGGGGCATTCTAAAAGGGGCACTGCACTCGGGGGACCACTAATGGGGGCAATAATAGGAAGGACCACTACAGGGACCACTGGATAGGGGGGGTCACTACTGGGAGCCTGCATCAGGGGGACCACTACTGGGGGCACTGCATGGGAGGGGGGGACACTACTGCTGGGGGCACCATATAAGGGGCTTACTGCTAGGGGCCCTGCGGGGACCACTACAGGGGGCACTAGATAGGGGGGATCACTACAGGGTGCCTGCATAAGGGGACTACTACTGGGAAAACTGCATGGGGGTGACTACAGTTGGGAGCACTATATAAAAGGGCACTGTATAAGGGGATACCGCTACTGGGCGCCCTGCATTGTGGGGACTGCTACTGGGGGCACTGCATAAGGGGGAACACTACGTGGGGCACTGCATTTGGGGGGGCCACTACTGGGGGTACTGAGTAAGGGGAACTAATTGGGGGCTGTATAAAGGGACCACTACTGGGGATACTGTATAATGGGCACTACTATGGGCCTGCATGAGAGGGACCACAGCTGCATACTGGGGGTACTACTGGGGTTAAGGTGCATATGGATAGGAATGTTCAGTTTGAAAATAAAGGGGTGTGTCATGTTGACACGCCCCATTTTTAAGTGACCACGCCCATTTTTTGGCGCGCGCGCCGTCGGCGCGCGCACATGGGGGTGGTGGTGGGGGGCTCCATTTTCAAATTTGCCTTGGGCTCCAAATACCCTAGTTACACCACTGGTGACAGCGGACAGGTAAGTCACTCTAGAGACTGTTAAACCTGCCGAAATTGATTGACATTTGTACACAGGCTTTATATTAGCCTGTATACATGTATATTTATGTTCTATTATATTTAACATTTAAATATAAATGTTAAATATAAAAGAACATACATATACATGAATACAGGCTAATATAAAGCCTGTATACACATGTCAATCACTTTGGACAGGCTGGAGATGCACTTACCCATCGGCGGTCACCTGAAAGCAGGTATGAAGACTGTTCGGATGCGCACGAATGAGCATGCGCAGTAGCGGTAACAGCAGGTATTGTTTTCGGAAACCAAAAACAATCCCTTCTGTAACATCACAGGGTCAGTGTGTTACCACAACCGCTGTCCCTACCCAAAATAACGCTGAATAGCAGCCATAAATATTTAGAATTGATAAAAATTGTGATGATGTTGCCCGATAATATTCTGGGCAACATCGTCACTATTGCTGAATAGACCCTATAGGGTGTTCTTATAAATGTTCTTAGAGTATATTTCCTCTATATCTAAACCAAATAAACAAAGTTTGGGACAAAGTGGGGTAAGGCAGGATTCTGTAAGTATAATATCCTCCCAGATAGCAAAAAGGAAAAACTCTTGGACAAGACCACAACAAGTGCTAAAATTCATAATCCTCTGCCTACATTTGGGGCAATGGGTTTCAGATCTCAGAACTGCCCGGTACATCGAGACCTGGGTACGGTAAGTTCTATGTAAGACATAGTAATAAATTTGCTGGTACCTTACACATGGAGTAGTAAACTTAATGGAGCCTATAATTTGTATCCATTGCTCCTCAGAAAGAGCACCTATATCTACCTCCCATTCAAGTTTAAGAGAATTAAAAAGGTGTGGATGTAGGTGGGAATTCAGAGTGGCTTACACCTTGGAAATATGGCCTCTAGAGCTAAATTTTGAAGCAAGATTTTAATTGGTGAGACAGACATGGGAGGAGAGGATCTACCAAATTGCATCTGTACTGCAGGCCATAACTGTAGATATCTAAAAAATGCAGAGTTAGGAAGATTGTATTCGCTGCTCATTTGTTGGAAGGACTTAAAGCACCCCGCCTCAAATAATTAACCCAAGGAGGTAACCCCCTTCAACAGCCACAGATTGTAGTGAGAAAGACCCATCAATTTCTGGGGGTAAATTTACTAAGAATCGATTTTGGGTGAGATTGCAATCTCACACGAGTTTAGCCTGTTTTTCCGCCTCACAAATTTACTAAGGGCAAACACAAGTGAACTCGCACTAAACAGACATGTAAACTCGCATGAGTTTTCAAATCTCGACAAAATACACCATCGGCAAAACTCGCAAGTACTTTCCATAGAAAGTAATACAACTCGCAAATTTACCAAGATTTTGAAACTCACACGGGAAATTCACAAACTCACACCAAAATAGAATTTTGAAATAGACGACCTCCTGAGGTGAGTGTTTGTGTGAGTTTGGATTTGTTTGGAAATGTTCACATGTGTTTCAACTTGCAATTACTGGACACACAATGATGATGCATATAAAAGTTTCTCAAGTTGCTGCATTGCTTTGTGTGCAGAGTTTTCTTCCACTGATGTCAACTGCATGTGGCTGGGATTTCAGAGGCTCTACCAGCAGTCTGAAAACAACCAAAAGCAAGAAACTGAGCAGGCTCAGGAGGTAATGCAGGTACCAGAAAGGCTGCGCAGGCCATGTTTTTTAGAAGGCATTTGAACCTGAACGCATTGGCTGATGTCGAGGTCATACAGATGTTCAGGCTGAACTGTAACAACATATTCCATCTGTATGACCGAGTCAAACAGGACCTAGACCCTGACACAGCACGATCACACTCTGTCTCAGGCCTGCATAAGCTTCTGGCTGTGCTGCACTTTCTGGCTACTGGGAATTTTCAGTCTGTCACTGGTAGAGTTCTCGGTATATCCCAGTCCACATTTTCAAGATACCTAACCCAGGTTTTTTTGTGGCATTTCAACCACTAATGGATTCCTGCATCTGCTTCCCTAGCCACGAGACACAGTGGCATGCGGTCAGGGTAGCTTTTTATAACATGGCAGGCATGCCAAATGTCTTGGGCGCTATTGACTGCACACACATTGAGCTGAGACCACCTAGAGGGCGTGCACACATTTACATTTATAGGCATCATGCACATTCCATAAATGTGCAGGTGGTTTGTGATGCAAAAATGAAAATCATGAGTGTTGTAGTAGGCTACCCTGGCTCCTGTCATGATGTTTTCATCCGGACAAATGCTGGAGGGATGGTTGATGGGTCAGTACCTTTGTCAGTGTCACTTTTCTGTTTATCTACATACTTATCTATTTTGCTTAATTTATTTACTATGTTTTACTTTCAGGTGATGCTGGGTATGGGTGTCTTAGTTGGCTTCCGACTCCGTTGTCACTTCCGATTCTCCTGCTGAGCATAATTATAATCGTGTCCATAAGTCCACTCGATCTATGATAGAGCGTACATTTGGGCTGCTGAAATCTCGTTTCCGATGTCTTGATAAATTGGGTGGCCTTTTACTATATTCTTGTTTAAAAGTGTCTGCTATTGTGCTCAGCTGCTGTCTTTTGCATAATTTGTGTTTGCAGCAGCCGCTTCCGGCTGATTAAGCTTTAGACAATGAGCAGACAGGGGACTCTGGGCCTGATTCAGACCTGGACGCTATTTACGGATGCTCGTTCTTAAAAAGGGGCCAGATATTTAATTTGAGCGCTCGCTCTTTGCGGTGTGTTGACGCCTCTATGTATGAGCGAACGTCCGAAAAATGCGCTCGCTATTTTGTAAAGACGCCCCTTTGCCGTTCGCATCACACGTCATCTCCATTATTTATTAGATTAATCGGCAACATCAAAAGGCATCTGAACTGCTCGCAGTGCTTGTGGTAGGATTTTCTTTCCCCTAATACTGCGAGAAGTTCAGGCTAAAAGAAAACCAAGTGACGTGGTCGATGACGCTCCTTTACTAATTATGCACTCCCATTAAACACCCTTTTGACCGTTAGGCACGCCTGCATTCGGATCTCCACTCCCCCGTTTTCAAGCACCTTCCCCTGTTACCACCCACAAACGGTACAATCTGTCAATCAAATTAGCAGCCCCTCGTTGTTTTACGAGCGCACGATTTCTGACCGCAATGACTGGTTTGCGCATGCACATTGTGAACCATACGCATGCGCAGTTGTGCGAACATCGCTCAGAGTGAACAAGCGGCCGCTTACGAGCGGCTGCTTACGAGTGGCTCTGAATCAGGCCCTCTGTTGTATCTGGTGATAATTTGAGCACAGAGAGTGGGAGGAAGATCAGGCTCCAGCTCATCACTCAGCATTTCAGTGGTAAGTTTCATCGCTTTGTTTGGTGAAGTAACCTAACTCTGTTTTTTCCTTTAGAATGTAATATCACCTTGTTTTTATGTTTTAATGTTTTTCAATACTGTACACGTGATTATTTGTGCAAGTCATACATCTCAAATTTTATGGGTTCACCATGTATGCCCCATTAAATGTCATAACATAACCTTTTAGTGGGTTGCTTATTTGTCTAGGCCTACTGCAAAGAAAATTCTTATTTTTAAAAATATCAGCATTGTTACATCCTTCTGCTATGGTACAATTGGTTTGCTTCCAATATTTTAATGTAATTTTTAACTAGGTTTGTATGTATTTAAAATTTTAAATCTACATACAGTAGAACAAGCACTATGCATTGTGGTACCAAATATATCTATTTAATAAATAATTTTAGGCAAACACAAACCACACTTTGGTCATTTTTCTTTATTGCAAATGTGTTTTAGATGTCACGTTTCCATTGTTGGTATTTTCATATACAATACAGTAAAGTAAATTAATAGTCAAGTGGTGCAAATTTTAAAGGCACAATATTTTGGCAGTTTATGACATAGGCCCTCATTCAGAGCCGCTCGCTAGCGGCAGTACGCTCGTTCCGAGCGATGTTCGCACATCTGCGCATGCGTACAGTTTTTAGTACGCATGCGCGAACCAGTCAGTGCGGGCGAAAATCGTTTGTACGCTATATAGCGAGTGCCTGCTATTTTGAGTGACAGAATGAGGCGTATGTGGGTGGTAACAGGAGAAGGTGCTTGAAAACGGGGGCTTGGAATTCGAACGCAGGCGTGCTTAAAGGTCAAAACGGGCATTTTAAGGGAGTGCATAATTAATACAGCAGCATCATTGACCACGTCACTTGGTTTTTTTTAACTCAGAACTGCTCGCAAAATAGCGGTTGAAAAAACCAACCACAAGAATAGCGAGCAGTTCATACGCTGTACGATGTACTCGATTAATCTAATAAATAGCGGACATGACGTATGGTGTGAGCGGCCAGGGGGCGTTTTTATCAAATAAACGAGCGTATGTTTTGCTCGCTCGTTCAGACTTAGAGGTGTGAACAGACTGCAATGTGCGAACGGATCATTTGAATAGCCACCCCTTGTTTTTGAACGAACGACCGCAAATAGCGAACGGCTCTGAATGAGGGCCATAGTCCTTTTTTAAAACAAGAAGGTTGTTTTTTTGTGTACATTTTTGACATTTTTGGTCCAACGTGTGTTTATTTATTTTTTTTAACCTTCTTTTTACATAGCAATATGATATCTGACTAAAAGGTAAGTTTGTATAGATAGCCCCCATATTTTTGGGGTTGTGTGCCATTTTTTTTTGTTATTGTAGTTTTGTTTTTTGTTTTGAAAAAATATTTTAAAATGGGTTATTCCAAAAGTTGTGTGTTGTTTTTGAAACCAACATGTACAGTACCCTTTCTGTCATAAATATTTCACACAACATTGTGTACACTCACTCTAATGTTATTCAGATGTGCACACAAGTATTTGTTTTGCAGTTTTGAAAATATGTAACTTTCCACAAACAAGCAAGAAACAAACACTTGCATGTTCCCTTTATGTATGTGGTACACATACATATAGCAACAGAATATGTACACCAAATAATGTGTTTAATGTCTTAATATTAGAAAGATGCTTTACTAGAAAAATATAAAACGTACATATAATTTAATTTTAAGCCCATAACAGTTTACACTTTAACCATATGATTTTGTTATTTTATGGTAAGTTGTAAGTTCACAACAAGTGCACATTTACATGGTTTGGCCCAGAAAAAAAAGTTCAAACATCAAGGGCAACTTACACACAATAAGAATGTATTTTGTTTTGGACTAACTGAATATTTTTAAAACCTACCCGTAAGTGGGTTTACCACCCTGACCCACTTGCATTCCACCTCTAGTGTGTGGTGTCCATCTTGGGGGTGTGTTTACAGGTGTATTTGTCTGGGAAGCCTTACCCTTGAGTCGGGTAAGCGCCCTAAGATTTGTGTACCAAAATTTACCATTGTCGCATTTAAGTCACGTAGAGCAGTTTTCTGGCTCTCCAGTAAATGTAAGAAAGTGACATGAAAATGGTTATTAGCTTCCTTATATCTTTCTTGGTTATCCTGCATCATTAAAAGGGTGGTTTGGAATCTACTATTACCTTCTCTAATTACTCAAGGCATTGGCCACTCGTATGTGTTGGACTGTTTGACCAGACACGGACCTATTACGCCTGTGTGAATGTTTGTTTAACAAATTAATTTGACAAACTTGGGTGGTCAGAAGACTGAGCTGCTGCTTCTGATACTCTAACATAGCTTGGTAATAGGACAGCTCTGGTTGACCAGGAGGAGGAGGAGGAGGTGGAGTAGGGGTTGCCTGTAGTTCTGGTGTTGTCTGATGTTCTGTATGCTGAGCTGACATGGAAGGAGTCACCTGTAATATTGTCAGAGTAACTAGATCATTATCTGCTTCTGCAGGTTCCAAATTGCTGATATCTTCGTCCAGATCCGCAGGTGTGTTATGCAAGACTTCAAAATAGAATTGGGTAAGTATTGTTTGCAGCACACATAAATTTTAAACATACACAAGGGTTTATGACATATTTTGGCACATCAAATCATAATATAATGATTATACTTATTTAAAGCATCACTGTGCTGACAATGGCCCTCATTCAGAGCCGTACGCTCTGAGCAGAGCGCACGCTCTGAATGAGGGCCGCCCTCCATAAAAATGGAGCGTCCTCCTGGACGCTCGTATAGCTGTGGGTCACCACCCACAGCCTATACGAGCGTGCAGTTTGATGGCCGCGATGGTCGTGACCATCGCGACCATCGAAACTGCGAGCCGGAGCCTGCGGTTGAGGTTTTCAACCGCAAGCTCCGGAGTGATTTTGGCTCTATCAGAGCCAAAATCACTCCCACTGACATCACTAGTGATGTCAGTGGGCTGGCTTCTGACGGGAGGCGTTCCCGTGGGAACGCCCCTGTCAGGGAGGCACACCCCCGGCACGCCCACCAAAGGGGGCGTGCTGTCAATCAACATCGACAGCACGCCCCCTTTGATCAGACACAACGAGCGAAGGACTTTCCTTCGCTCGTCGCGTCTGGCGCATGCGCACGACGGAGCTCCCTCCGTCGTGCGCATGCTCAGTGCAGAACATCGACCCACTTGCGAGCGGACAGCCGCTCGCGAGTGGGTCTGAATCAGGGCCAATGTTCTTTTCTACCTTTTTTTTTGTTGATTTTCCAACATACATCAAGACATAAGGGGTGTGCATTAAGTGGAACAACAGACATTGTAAAATCTCAATGCCAAAAATTTATACAATGTGTGGGTTTTGTTTCAAAGTGAGGGATCTTTAAAATAGGGGTGTGCACCGGCCACTTTTCGTGTTTTGTGTTTTGGTTTTGGATTTGGATCTTTCTTCGTGTTTTGGATCTGGATTGGTTTTGCCAAATCCACCCTTCGGTGTTTTGGGTTCTGGGTTTTGTGTTTTGGATCTGTATTTTTTTTTAAAAAAAGCATAAAAACAGCTAAAGTCACAGAATCTGTTGATTTTTCTGCTCCTATGCTATTATTAACCTCAAAAACCTTAATTTACACTCATTTCCAGTCTATTCTGAACACCTCACACCTCACAATAGTGTTTTTATGTACAAAAGGTTGCACCGAGGTAGATGGATGACTATGCTAAGCGACACGAGTGGGCGGCACAAACACGTGGCCCATCTAGGAGTGACACTGCAGTGGCAGACAGGATGGCAGTTTGAAAAACTAGGCCCCAAACAGTACATAATGCAAAGAAAAAAAAGAAGTGCAAGATGGAATTGTCCTTGGGCCCTCCCACCCACCCTTATGTTGTATAAACAGGACTTGCACACTTTAACAAACCAATCATTTCAGCGCCAGGGTCTGCCACACGACTGGTTCGTTTGGGCCCCCACAAAACAAGCTGGCAAATAATCTGACCCTGCACAAACTGGCTCTACGGAGGCAAGATGTCGTCCTCATCCTCCTCATTCACCGATTCCTCACCCTCTTCAGTGTTGTGTACATCCTCATCCTCACAGAGTATTAATTCGTCCCCACTGGAATCCACCACCACAGGTCCCTCTGTACGTTCTAGAGGCTGGTGTCCCTGGAAGAGTTGATAATTCATTTTTATGAACATCATCTTCTCCACATTTTGTGGAAGCAACCTCCTACGCCTTTTGCTGACAAGGTTCCCGGCTGCACTAAACACTCTTTCAAAGTGCACACTGGAGGGGGGGCAACTCAGGTAAAATAGAGCCAGTTTGTACAGGGGCCTCCAAATTGCCTCTTTTTCCTGCCAATACATGTATGGACTGTCTGACATGTCTACTTGGATGCTGTCACCGATGTAATCCTTTAACAGACAGACGCACGCTTGTCGCTGCTGCTTTGAGGATGCAGGTGTGGCTACAGCCCACACATTTCACAAAGAGAAAAAAAAAAGATTTTTTTTATTGTTTGTGGAGCGCACTTTGAGGGATACACCACCCTTTAACAGACAGACGCACGCTTGTTGCTGCTGCTTTGAGGATGCAGGTGCGGCTACTGCGCATACATTTCACACACAAACACAGAAAAAAAGATTATTTTATTTTGGTTGGAGCGCACTTTGGGGGTTACACCACCCTTTAACAGACAGACGCACGCTTGTCGCTGCTGCTTTGAGGATGCAGGTGCGGCTACAGCCCACACAATTCACAAAGACAGAAAAAAAAAGAATTTTTTTATTGTTTGTGGAGCGCACTTTGAGGGTTACACCACCCTTTAACAGACAAATGCACACTTGTGACTGCTGCTTTAAGGATGCAGTTGCGGCTACAGCCCACACATTTCACAAAGACAGAAAAATAAAGAAGAATTTTTTTATTGTTTGTGGAGCGCACTTTGAGGGTTACACCACCCTTTAACAGACAGACGTACACTTGTCGCTGCTGCTTTAAGGATGCAGGTGCGGCTACAGCCCACACATTTCACAAAGACAGAAAAAAAAGAAGATTTTTTTTATTGTTTGTGGAGCGCACGTTGAGGGTTACACAACCCTTTAACAGACAAACTCACGCTTGGCCCTGCTGCTTTGAGGATGCAGGTGCGGCTACTGCGCATATATTTCACACACAAATACAGAAAAAAGACGATTATTTTATTTTGCTGGAGCGCACTTTGGGGGTAACACCACCCTTTAACAGACAGACGCACGCTTGTCGCTGCTGCTTTGAGGACAGTATCATATGCAGTAACAGTAGACTTGTCAGAAATTGTTGGCACGTCCTTCAGTCCGGAACAGATGTCCAAAACGGCCCTTGACTTATGACACAGGCGCACGCTTGGCGCTGCTACTGTGTTGATGCATGTGCGGCTACATCGCACACAAGTCACAAACACATAAAAAAATAGTTTTTTATTTTTTGGAGCACTTTGAGGGTTACACCACCCTTTAACAGACAGACGCACACTTGTCGCTGCTGCTTTGAGGATGCAGGTGCGGCTACAGCCCACACATTTCACAAAGACAGGAAAAAAAGAAGAATTTTTTTATTGTTTGTGGAGCGCAGTTTGAGGCTTACACCACCCTTTAACAGACAGACGCACGCTTGTCGCTGCTGCTTTGAGGATGCAGGTGCGGCTACAGCCCACACATTTCACAAAGACAGAAAAAAAAAAGAATTTTTTTATTGTTTGTGGAGCGCACTTTGAGGGTTACACCACCCTTTAACAGACAGACGCACGCTTGTCGCTGCTGCTTTGAGGATGCAGGTGGAATCTAGATGGGATTTGGAACCGGGAACACACTACCTCCATCAATTGTCTAAATCCCACTGCACTAATGGCGGATACCGGACGCACGTCTAATATTCTGATAACAGTAGTTCACCGGCAGCAATAATGTAACACAGTCTTTGAGCCTTGAGAAAAATAAGAGTCCATATATTGTTGCTATGTAAGGATGCCATTTCTTTATCTATTGGTAATTTCCTTTCATGAGAGTCAATGCTTGACATTGCCCAGTGGAGTGTTTGGGGATCACAGCAGATGAAGTTTGCATATTGGCCAGCTGCTGTGGAACTACACATCCCAGTATGGTCTGCCACAGTTTTCCTAAGAGGGCATGCAAATTCTGTAGCATGCCATGCTGGTATATGTAGTTCCACAACAGTTGGAGGGATGCATATTGTGCACCACCTGGTCTACATAATGACATGACACCTTATCAAAGGATTTGGCAATGCAAAACTAGGGCAACATACATCTTAGAATGTTTGAAAAATAAAACTTTCAAATGTTATGAAAACCACATTGTATAAGCCAGTAACCGACAAAAGCAAAGAACATTGACAAACATAAAAAATATAATCACTGAGACATAAGCCCAATAAAATGACAAAACATACATTACTTTACAAAGTCAATAGTGGCCAAAAGCAAAGAAACATTGAAAGCCTACCCAGAAACACAAAAACCAACACTTTACAGTACTTTGCCTTCAAATAGCTACCTACAAATAGGGCCCACCAAAAAATAAATAAAAAAACATTCACATGTCCACTTACCACTGTGCCTGGGGGCATCGGTATCCCGGACAGTGAGCCGTCTCACAACCTCAGGTGGTATCATGGGCTTGACTACTTCCTCATAGTGAAGGTAGTCTGCCTGGTAGGGTGAGCCTCTGCCACTTTCTCTTGCTGCCTTGGCCTCGGGCACCATCTTATCTTTCACACAACATTTGATGTCGAGAAGCACTTTTTAATGTTATCCAGAGTCCAGCAAGTGGTCCCTCAGCATTTACTGCACTCTCAACCGACGCCCAGATGGCATTCTTGCGACGAGCCGATGTGCTTGCAGCCTTATGGCCAAACAGCAGGTGGTGGTGTTCATGGCCCTTGTTCTCCTGAACAAGGGCCATGTTTTCCTCCCAAGTAAACTTTACATTGCGCCCTGTCTTTGTCTTGCCCCTCTGCCTGGGTGCCTCATCACTGCTGTCTGAACTGCTCATTCTGCCTGCTTGAGCAGCAAACACCTCCACCTCACTCTCTCCCTGCCTCGGACATAATCCTACCCACCTCCCTACAGAAACACAGAACACAGAAAAGGAAATAACAAAGAAACACAAACCTCCTCTCCTACTAAACACACACACAAAACACTGACAGGACAAAAATAAAAACACAATGGAGACTGAAAATCAAGACAAACAGATAACTTACTAGACAACAAATAAGCACAAAACAACTTCCACACACCAAGCACCAATCAAATACAAAAGCACCAAACTCACCAACACCACTAGACAGAGCCGGCCCTAGGCATAGGCAGAATAAGCACATTCCTAGGGCAGCATCTGAGCAGAGTGGGCACCACTGAGGCTGGTTATAATTATCTAACTTAGCAATTTCGGGTGGATGGACATTTATTTAGTGTGGGCAGCGGCGATGGATCCGATCCGTGAAGCAGGGTGATCAGGGTCTTGATTTTTCTCCCCCCTGCAGCTTCTGATCAGATCATTCTGACAGAAGCTGGAAGTGGGTGCCGGAGAGACTGTGACCCTGAGCTCCCTGCATTGCTCTGCTTGCTGTATGTCAGTGAGTGATTCAGGCACAGCAACGTCAGGGTCATGTGTCATCACGTTTGAAAGTCAGATCTCCCAGTCAGCCTGCACGGTGCAGCTTCGAAGAGCACAGAGGGGGCAGAAGAAAAAGTGAGAGAAAAACAGAACAAAGAAATGCTTGAGCAGGAAAATAGAGAAGTAAAGGAAGGGGGTACATTTTTTTTTAACCTGTCGGTTGTCTGAATAGTTATTTTACTTGCTCTTTGGGTCAGCCACAAAGTGTCTGATTTGTATAAATTCCAGTGTGACTGATGGGGTTTTGCAGAATCCAGGGTCAGGGTGTTCCTGCTTATTCTCTAGTGTTCCCTGTTGCCTGAATCCATTTAGGTTAAAGCCTGACAGACATGGAGCATTAATGGAGTCCCATAGCCCCTCTACACTTGCAAGAACTTTGTTTGTTTGGTTAGTATCTAGAAGATATGCATTGATTGTTGGTATATGGAGTATGTTACTGTGCTTCCTCCATGATGCTCCATACTTGAAGCATCAGTCCTTTTACCAGGATGACCACCATTCTATAATCTGCATATGCATGGCCCCATCTTTTCACTGTGCTTGAGCGTCATGGTGATATATGGACATGTACTACTTAGTTCTGTGTGAGTAACCTCTGTAATACTGCAATCCTACCTACATGCATGACCAACTGCTCTACTGCATGCTCCCCTCAATCTCCACTACCTAACTGTGAGTATGGATGTACTAAAACTGAGCACTATAATAAATCCAAGTACTTAGTTAAGTCTAGCTGGCTGCTGTGTCTACTACAATACTTTCTGCTGGAGTCTACTATTAACAATGTGTACACACATACACATAACATGTTATTGGCCCAGACCTCCAGACACCCAAGATGCCATAGAACACTGAATTACAGGTAAGTTAACCAGTGTATAAAGATGCATAAAGTAGCTGCATCCATGATGGGCTTTACTAAACTTAATGGCTCAAAAAAATATTCCACATGGAAGTTTGCAATGGAAATGCAACTTAAGCATTGGCAGCTGTGGAAAGTTACAATTAACCCAGGTAACAGTCCAATCCCAGATGATATAGACAGAGCCATGGGAACAATAGGCTTAAGTGTTTAACAATATATTTATTCTATCATATATGGGAAAATGTCAGCTGATGACATGGACAGCAGTGCACGCTTCATATGAGGACAAGGGTCTCTTAATCTGAGGCGCATACTGTATAATACTAAATTGAGTGAATGCACAAGTATCAGTGACTACATCCACAGGATGCTGTTTATATCTCAGAAATAAATGTCAGTAGGAGTCCAAGTCAATGACAAGGAGATCGCTATGGTGATGCTACAGAACTTAACACCTGAATTTAATTTCTAGTGGTAGCTCTAGAAGTTAATACAGAGACCATTAGGACAAAACTGCTACAGTTCCAAGATTGAGTATCAGTTTACTTAAGTGTTAAGAATACTATATTACCCAATAAGGATGCAAAGCCCAGAAAATTAAAGCAAAAGTCAAACCTGAAGCTGAAAGCATGCCAGAAGGTGAAACAACAAGTGAAAATTACTAGTTGGGGAATAGGTGTTCCATGAGGAGTAATAAAGGGTTACCCCAAAAAGGTATAATGAAGAATATGCAAACTTCATCTG
Organism: Taudactylus pleione; assembly: GCA_031769625.1. NCBI lineage: Eukaryota > Metazoa > Chordata > Amphibia > Anura > Myobatrachidae > Taudactylus > Taudactylus pleione. The sequence continues at coordinate 4,528,043 of JAUIMM010000516.1, read as the reverse complement.
CTGTGATCCCCAAACACTCCACTGGGCAATGTCAAGCATTGACTCTCATGAAAGGAAATTACCAATAGATAAAGAAATGGCATCCTTACATAGCAACAATATATGGACTCTTATTGACAGAGTCACTGCAAGACAACCAAAAACTAGTGGGTCTTCTGTAAAAAGTGAAATGTTAAATATGTTGCCCGTTACAAAGCATGTCTTGTTGCAAAAATCCAGGATTGACTACGATGAAATCTTCTCGCCTGTGGCTGGGTACAGTACTGTACACTTCATTTAGTAATTGCTATATCTCTCATGTATAATTTATTGCTGTACCAGCTGGATAATGACTCAGCTTTCTTGAATGGACAAAACAAAAAATTATGCAGGAAGCGCTAATCAATGAAACAGTTTTTATTCACAAAAACACACAAATATAACATAAAAAAATTACACATAGTATCACATATACAAATTTGCTTAAAAGGTTAAACATCCAGGGTAAATATCCCCAGCCTTACACTTAATAAAACACAAGAGTGGTCTGAATGCCCTATATTGAGCAGCATTTAGAAAACATTACCAGGCTTTAAAAATAGCAACTTGTTGCAATGGTGTTTCTCCATTTATCTATAAGAAACAGACACCTCATAATAAATGTAACAATGTCTTTGTATATGGAAATCTTCTCCAGTATAGGTAGTATATTCCACCTTTATAGTATGGACAATCCGCTGGAACAGATATATAATTTAAAGCATAAGACAACTCTTAAGTCTCAATATGAGATAGTAAAAACCTTTCCAGCCAGATAATATTCCTCTATAGACAGTTCAAATCAATTTACTTATATTATTGCATAGTCCAGAAACTTTTGCATAAGGTGTATACATGCAAAGAAAAAAAATGTCACTGTGGATCAGTACTTTGTATTGTGGCAGGGAGGGAAAAAATGGAATGGTGGTTGACAAGTACTATTTTAGCATGCATGCATCTCACCACATAATAACTCCTTCGCCAGCTTATCCTCTCCCATGTAATCTCTGACTTGTAGTATATTACTAAGCACAGTTGAATTGTAAGGTCAGCAGGCTGGGATTATAGGGAGGGGCGACAGGGGTGGTCGGCCCGGAGCCCCCACACATAGGGGGGGCCCCCACACTGTCCCCAGACCCAATCCCTAAAATTAACTGTTTTTTTTTTCTTTCATCAGAGCCGCCTGCCGCAGCCCGCGATTAAGCCCCACCCCCAGCATTTGGCTCCACCCCCTTCTGCTGCTGCTGGCCAATATGCCTTTCCCTGCCTCTGAAGCAGTAAGTAATATATATATATATATATATATATATATGTACTGTGTATATGTCTGTGTGTGTGTGTATGTGTGTGTGTATATATATATATATATATATGGTGGCAGTATTACCAGAGGTGGCACTGGTGAGCAGCAGATTCTGTGTGGGGCAGGGGAGATCCACCCACACAGACTAGAAAAGCATTGTGGGAAGATGCCTAATTGCTGCCTTGTGGATAGAGCTTCGGTGTGGGCTGATGAGACGGCAGACCAGTCAGAGAGCCCAGTGAAGCTTAGCGAGCCATTGGGGGCCAGGAGGCCTGTGTCTGGACCTTGCAGGAGGCAAGGGGGGACCACAAACTCTCAGACTGTGTGACAAGAAAGCAGTGAAGCTGCAGGCTGAGTAAGCCATGGCCTAAATCTGTAGGATACAGTAAAGGCTACCCAGACTGTACTTGTGTAGCTGTGGCAGCCAAGCCAAGCCAGGATAGACCTGCAAAAAGCAGGCAGAGACTTTGTTGGCAGACTAGCTGCACCACGATAGAGAGGGCTCAAGAAGTAAGTTAATTGCCCTAAACAGGGGCTAGGTTGTTTATTATTTTCTGTTCCTTTGTGTTGTACCTGTTTTTCCCTGCTGGAAGTAAAGCACTATCTCATTTATTAAACTTGAAAGCTGTGTGTGGACCCTCATTAAGCACCCTAAATACTGCGCCAATCCACCCTCTGCCAAGCTAATTACCCCAAGATATCACAATATATATATATATATATATATAATATGTGTCTATATGTGTGTGTGGGCCCCCACACGTTTGTTTTCAGGGCCCCCATAGACCTTAATCCGGTCGTGAAGGTCAGCATATTACCACTCCTGCTTAGTTGGAGAACTCCATGATCAGCACAATGTGTATGCTCCATCTACTTCAAACAGAGTCACAAAATTTCTCCACAGGTGAACTCAGTATATGTTACGCGTTTCCCCGCCTCCTACGCCCCTCGGCGGCTTCCTCAGACAAAACAGCAAGTGACTATAGGCCCCCATACATCAGAGATTGATTGCAGCTATCGTGCAATTTGCAATCGATTGTGTGTAAAAATCTTTCCCTTTTTCAATCAATTGTGGCAATTCTGCAATCTGCAATCGATTGAAAAAGGGAAAGATTTTTATATACAATCGATTGCAAATTGCACGATTGCAGCAATCTATCTCTGATGTATGGGTGCCTAAATACTCTGCCAAATCAATGCATTTTTATCAGCTGTTCACAACTAACGATTACTCGCAACTGTGCTTTAGCCCTTGTATTGGGCCAGCTTCTAAGTGCAATACTTGTTATACCGCCTTCACTCCACATTAGGTTCAGCTGTACGGTCATTCTACAGGACATGTTTGTTTAGTCACAAAAAACTCCCCATGCACATGTTTTTAGTACTCCACTAATTCATTATTAATAATATATATAAAAAAGAAAAAACTTTTTCCATACCATATTTCCTTAGAGATATTATATAAAATTAACCATTAATAACCTTAATAACCTAGAGCAGTCTATATACCCAGTTTACTGCTGAATAATTATCCACACTGCCTGTCGTATTCACAAAAAACCTATTAATCCAATTAACCCTATAATAGTATGCCTGCTATACCATAAATTAGAATATCACATTCTACACTCATATTAATACATTAAATGGCATAAAACATTGACATTATTATACCATATAAAAATTAGGGGTGAGCGGGTTCGGATTTCTGAAATCCGAACCCCCCCGAGCCCCCCCGATCCGAGGCCGATCCGAGTCAGGCTCGACTTTTCCCGCCTGACTCGGATCTGAAATCGAGGCAAAACGTCATCATCCCGCCTTCCGGGTCTCGCGGGTTTTGGATCCTATATAAGGTACCCGCGTCTGCGCCATTTTCTCACTCGGCTGTGGACAGTGAAGAGGGAGGGTGGGAGTTAGGGCTGGCTGGGCTGTGTAGTGTAGTGTAGTGTAGTGCAGAGTAGTGTTGTGCTGTGCTGTGCTGCGCTGTGCTGCTGTTGTCCATAGGGGCTGTGTCCACTACTTCAAAGTCCATAGGGGCTGGCTGTGTTGTGCTGTGCTGCTGTTGTTAATAGGGGCTGTGTCCACTACTTCAAAGTCCATAGGGGCTGGCTGGACTGTGTTGTGCAGTCAGTTGTCCATAGGGGCTGTGTCCACTCCAAAGTCCTGTGCAGTGTCCCAGTCCTAAAGGGGTGCTGTAGTGTTATCCAGGGGGTGCTCTGTCCATCAGGGGTGCTCCCCCCAAGTGCTAAAAAATTTTTTTTATTATCTGTGTTTGTGAATTGTGTGTGCAGTAGCCGCACGTGCATCAACAAAGTAGTGCCAAGCATGCGCCTGTGTCATAAGTAAAGGGCCGGCTGGCTTGACCGTTAAAGGGTGCTGTAACCCCCAAAGTACACTCCAGTCCAAACCAAATAAAGAAATATTTTCTGTGTTTGTGAATTTTGCGCAGTAGCCGCACGTGCATCAACAAAGTAGTGCCAAGCGTGCGCCTGTGTCATAAGTAAAGGGCCGGCTGGCTTGACCGTTAAAGGGTGCTGTAACCCCCAAAGTACACTCCAAACCAAATAAAAAAATATTTTCTGTGTTTGTGAATTGTGTGCGCAGTAGCCGCACGTGCATCAACAAAGTAGTGCCAAGCGTGCGCCTGTGTCATAAGTAAAGGGCCGGCTGGCTTGACCGTTAAAGGGTGCTGTAACTCCCAAAGTACACTCCAAACCAAATAAAAAAATATTTTCTGTGTTTGTGAATTGTGTGCACTGTGGCTGCACGTGCATCAACAAAGGAGCAGCGCCAAGCGTGCGCCTGTGTCCCATAAGTAAAGAGCCGGCGGGCTCATTTCTTAAAGGGTGGTGTAACCCACAAAGTGCACTACTCTCCAGAAAAAATAAAAAAATATTTTCTGTGTTTGTGTGCGCCTTAGCCGCACGTATATATCAATATAACATAAATGGAGGACCAAACTTTCTCCGATAAAAATAAAATAGGGAAAGATCTAGAACCACTTCCTCCTGGTGCTGTTGCTGCTCCTGGGAGTTGTTCATCATCCCAGAGAGGAAGTAGGAACACCACTACTTTTACTAAACAATTGACCCTCCAACAGTCACTAGCGATGAGGATGAAGTACGACAGCAGTCATCCTGAAGCAAAACGTATAACTGAGGCCTTGACTGCTATGTTGGTGTTAGACGTGCATCCGGTATCCGCCATTAGTGCAGTGGGATTTAGACAATTGATGGAGGTAGTGTGTCCCCAGTTCCAAATCCCGTCTAGATTCCACCTGCATCCTCAAAGCAGCAGCGACAAGCGTGCGTCTGTCTGTTAAAGGGTGGTGTAACCCTCAAAGTGCACTCCACAAACAATAAAAAAATTCTTCTTTTTTGTTCTCTTTGTGAAATGTGTGGGCTGTAGCCGCACCTGTATCCTTAAAGCAGCAGCAACAAGCGTGCATCTGTCTGTTAAAGGGTGGTGTAACCCTCAAAGTGCGCTCCACAAATAATAAAAAAATTCTTATTTTTTTTCTCTTTGTGAAATGTGTGGGCTGTAGCCGCACCTGCATCCTTAAAGCAGCAGCGACAAGCGTGTGTCTGTCTGTTAAAGGGTGGTGTAACCCTCAAAGTGCGCTCCACAAATAATAAAAAAAATCTTTTTTTTTCTGTTTTTGTGAATTGTGTGGGCTGTAGCCGCACTTGCATCCTCAAAGCAGCAGTGATAAGCGTGCGTCTGTCTGTTAAAGGGTGGTGTAACCCTCAAAGTGCTCCAAAAAATAAAAAACTATTTTTTTTATTTGTTTGTGACTTGTGTGTGATGTAGCCGCACGTGCATCAAGACAGTAGCAGCGCCAAGCGTGCGCCTGTGTCATAAGTCAAGGGCCAGTTTGGACATCTGTCCGGACTGAAGGACGTGCCAACAATTTCTGACAAGTCTACTGTCACTGCATATGATACTGTCCTCAAAGCAGCAGTGACAAGCGTGCGTCTGTCTGTTAAAGAGTGGTGTAACCCTCAAAGTGCGCTCCACAAACAATAAAAATATTCTTCTTTTTTTTTCTGTCTTTGTGAAATGTGTGGGCTGTAGCTGCACCTGCATCCTTAAAGCAGCAGTGACAAGCGTGCGTCTGTCTGTTAAAGGGTGGTGTAACCCTCAAAGTGCGCTCCACAAACAATAAAAAAAGTCTTCTTTTTTTTCCTGTCTTTGTGAATTATGTGGACTGTAGCCGCACTTGCATCCTCAAAGCAGCTGCGACAAGCGTGCGTCTGTCTTTTTATGGGTGGTGTAACCCTCAAAGTGCTCCAAAAAATAAAAAAATATTTTTTTATGTGTTCGTGACTTGTGTGCGATGTAGCCGCACGTGCATCAACACAGTAGCAGCGCCAAGCGTGCGCCTGTGTCATAAGTCAAGGGCCAGTTTGGACATCTGGTCCGGACTGAAGGACGTGCCAACAGTTTCTGACAAGTCTACTGTCACTGCATATGATACTGTCCTCAAAGCAGCAGCGACAACCGTGCGTCTGTCTGTTAAAGGGTGGTGTAACCCTCAAAGTGCGCTCCACAAACAATAAAAAAATTCTTCCTTTTTTTTCTGTCTTTGTGAAATGTGTGGGCTGTAGCCGCACCTGCATCCTTAAAGCAGCAGCGACAAGCGTGCGTCTGTCTGTTAAAGGATTACATCGGTGACAGCATCCAAGTAGGCATGTCAGACAGTCCGTACCTGTACTGGCAGGAAAAAGAAGCAATTTGGAGGTCCCTGTATAAATTGGCTCTATTTTACCTGAGTTGCCCCCCCTCCAGTGGGTACTCCGAAAGAGTGTTTAGTGCAGCCGGGAACCTTGTCAGCGAAAGGCGTAGGAGGTTGCTTCCACAAAATGTGGAGAAGATGATGTTCATAAAATTAATTATCAACTCTTCCAGGGAGACCAGCCTCCAGAACGTACAGAGGGACCTGTGGTTGTGGATTCCAGCGGGGACAAATTAATACTCTGTGAGGATGAGGATGTACACAACACTGAAGAGGGTGAGGAATCGGTGGATGAGGAGGATGAGGACGACATCTTGCCTCCGTAGAGCTAGTTTGTGCAGGGACAGATTAATTGCCAGCTTGTTTTGTGAGGGCCCAAACGAAACAATCATTTCAGCCACAGTCGTGTGGCAGACTCTGACGCTGACATGTTTGGTTTGTTAAAGTGTGCATGTCCTGTTTATACAACATAAGGGTGGGTGGGAGGGCCCAAGGACAATTCCATCTTGCACTTCTTTTTTTTTCTTTGAATTATGTACTGTTTGGGGCCTAGTTTTTCAAACTGCCATCCTGTCTGCCACTGCAGTGTCACTCATAGATGGACCATGTGTTTGTGCCGCCCACTCGTATCTCTTAGCATAGTCATCCAGCTACCTCGGTGCAACCTTTTGGATATAAAAACACTATTGTGAGGTGTGAGGTGTTCAGAATAGACTGGAAATGAGTGGAAATGAAGGTTATTGAGGTAAATAATAGCATAGGAGCAGAAAAACACACAAATTCTGTGATTTTAGCTGTTTTTATGCATTTTAAAAAAAAAATACAGATCCAAAACACAAAACCCAGAACCCAAAACACGAAGAAAGATCCAGATCCAAAACCAAAACACAAAACACGAAAAGTGGCCGGTGCACACCCCTAATAAAAATATATGTGTGTGCTTTATATGATGTTTATATTTACTCATTAGTCGGAACATAAATCATGTCATCACTCCAAACAGAGGGCCAGATTCAGACCCAGTCGCAAGCGCTCGTAACCGTGTCGATGGTGGCCCACAGCCGGCTCCGTCGTGCGCATGCACGAGACCCCACTAGCAACGGGCCCTCCGTCGCTCCGGGTCTCGCCCCTTTGGTGGGCGGGCCGGGGGTGTGGCTGCCCAAACGGAGGCATTCCCATGAGAACGCCTGCCGTTTGGGGGTGGCCCCACTGACATCACAAGTGATGTCAGTGGAGAGCTTCCGGCTCTGTTAGAGCCGAAAGCTCTCTGGGGCTTGCAATGAACCACAAGGGTCTCGTCGCAAGCCCGATGGTCGCGATGGTCTTGACCATCGCGATCATAATCATGGCCGCTCGCTATAGCTGTGGGTGGTTACCCACAGCTATGCGAGCGGCCAAAAGGCCACTCCAACAAAAAAGAGCCCGACCCTGATTCAGAGCGAGCACTCTGTCAGAGCGAGCGGCTCTGAATCAGGCCCAGAGATCATAGGTCCCCTCACTAAACATAACAATAAATAAATATTGCTATACATTTTTTATTTTATTATTATTCTTAACTACTATCAGCTATTTTTTATTATTTGTATTTTTGTTGTTTTATATTTACTGTTTACTTATATTTTTCCACATATGTTTAATGAGACACTTATAGTTCACATATTCGCCAGACATATGTATCATATCGTCCCTATATGCAGAGCCCGTATGTCCAAATCCGAGGCTATGGACCTCATTCAGAGCCGGACGCTATTTGCGCTCGCTCGTTCAGAAAAAAGGGGTGGCTATTCAAATGAACCGTTCGCTCTTTGCAGTCTGTTCACGCCTCTAGGTCTGAACGAGCGAACCAAACATGCGGTCGTTTTTTGGAAAACTACGCCCCCTGGCCGCTCGCATCCTACGTCATGTCCGCTATTTATTAGATTAATTGAGTGCATCGACCAGCGTATGAACTGCTCGCTATTCTTGTGATTGGTTTTTCCTACCGCAATCTTGCGAGCAGTTCTGACTATAAAATAAACCAGTGACGTGGTCAATGACGCTGCTGTATTAATTATGCACACCCATAAAACGCCCGTTTTGACCTTTAAGCACGCCTGCGTTCGGATCTCCACTCCCCGTTTTCAAGCACCTTCCCCTGTTACCACCCACATACGCCTCCTCCTGTCACTTAAAATAGCAGGCATTCGCTATTTAGCGAACAAACGATTTTCGGCCGCACTGACAGGTTCGTGCATGCGTATTACGATCCGTACACATGCGCAGTTGTGCAAACATCGCTCGGAACGAATGAGCAGCCGCTTACGAGCGGCTCTGAATCAGGCCCTATGTTCCATGAATCTGACATGGAGAGGTCTGATTGTGCAGCCTACGTATTGCAGGCTGCAATCACATTCTAATAAATAAATAACATAGGATGATCTACAGTTCAAAAAGTCCCTAATCTCAAAATTTTCATTAGACACATATGACATAAACCCAGAGTTCTTTCTTTCTGTATGTTCGCAAGCAGTGCAATTCGTAGTCCCACACCTATAAAAACCTTGCGGTTAATGGGGAAGCCAGTTTTTCTTATCTATACATTTATTCTCAGATCTTTTGAAGTGGCTCAGAGCAAGTTTCAATTTCAAATTCTCTGATTTCTTAAATATTACCGATCTTTCTGGGACTATCAGATGTCCCTTGAAATGGAGACTTGATTGAAGAGATATATGTGCATTATAAATGATGACATGTTCCAAGAGGGGAAAGTCTGTTTGTTACAGAAATCATTGTACGGTTTGAAGCAGAGAAACCGTTGTTGGTACATAAAATTAGATGTTATACTAATGGAAGTGGACTTTATGCACTCAGAGACTGATTACTGCCTATACCACAATACTATAGATCAGAGACTGTTCATCATTGTTGTATATATGGATGACAGGTCAGGAGAAACCCATCGTCAGTGTCAAGCATCTGCTGGAGCTGAAGTTCAAGTTAAAAGACTTAGGACCAGGACCTCACCTGTTTAAGAATCTTACAAAACTTGGAGAAATTAATTGTCACAATCAACCAAGAGGGATACATTGGTTCAGTACTTAATAAGCTTGCAATGTCTGGTGCAAAGCCAGTTAGTACTCCTATTGACAAAGGCACTAAACTCACAAATACCATGTCACCAACAAGCAAAGCAGAGATAGAGGATATGAGTCAAGTTCCTTATCAGAGAGCTGTTGAAAATCTGATGTATGCAAGCATTGAAACTTGCCCTGACATTACACATGCCATAAACCAAGTCATTCAGTTTGCTATACATCCTGGTAGAGATCACTGGTTTAAAAGAATCCTGAAATACTTCAAGGGTTCAGCTTCCTTAAAGTGAGAATTCTGAACTGAAGTCTTTTTCTGATGCCGACTGGGAAGTAAATGAGGATGACCTTTGTTCTTACAAGAGATGTGCATGGACCACTATGTTTTGGTTTTGGCAAAAACACCCTCAAGTGTTTTGGCTCTTATCTGTTTGGATATCTTTAAAATTGATGAAAAATAACCAGATAAAATCATGTAATTTGGATCTGTTTATATGCAATACAAAAACCGTGATTCGGTTTTTAAATCCGAGTTCCTGAAATTACAGCAAACCAGAGCCAGGACTCGGTGCTACTCTGGACCCCAGAAGTGATCCGTGCCGGGACTCAATTCAACTTGGAGCCCAAAAGTTTGGGTGTTTTTGGTTTTTAACAAAACCGAACCGCACATCTCTAGTTTTTAATTTTTATACAGGGTATCTGTTTGTACTGGCAGGTGCACACATCAGCTGGGCACATGGAAGTCAACCCACTGTAGCTATATCTACCACTAAGGCAGAGTATATGGCACTAACGGAGACTGCCAAGGAAGCCTTATGCTTGAAAAAGACTTTATGTGAGTTAAATATTCTGCATAGGGATGAAATCATCAACATAAAGTGTGACAACAAAAGTGCACTATCTTATAGCATAAGCACCATGGACAGTCTAAGCACATAGGTATCAAAATCACTTTTTCCATGAGCTTGTGGAGAAAAAGTCTGTAAGCAGCACCTTTGTTTCAAATGAGGAGAATATTGCTTAGATGTTGAAAAAGGGACTGACGTCACAGAGCCTAAGTGTGTTCCTGAAAGAATATACACTAGAACATATATCGATTTATTTTTATTGTTTTGATTTGCTGTATAACCCCACTTTTTCTGGTAACAGGTGGACTTTGCCAATATAATTACAGTAAGTGTAGTGTGATATATGTATATGTGACCAGAGACAGCCCAGAGCAAGGGCGTGGGATGTTGGAGAGGAGTACACTGCTGCACTATCTTCTTTCTCCTTCTACAGCATACACACTGGGCTCTAGGACCAGAGTCAGCAGGGAGGTGTAACCTCTGACCTGAGACTACTGAGCATGTGCAGCTGCAGCTATCTTCACTGTATAGAGTGATACAGTCGGCAGAGCACTTAGATCCTGCTATTGCTCTACCTATTACCTGCAATACCACTGTTTGATATCACCACTGGTTACCCCCTGCATTACTACTGTGTTCTTGCATTACAGCTGAAGCTCTGTCACCTGCTGTTTACCAATAAATCATGCAAATAAGAGAATTACATCATTATCCTGCAGCAATCCTATTTTAGGATTTTATATTTATTGGTATTGTTGTTTTATATGTTTCTCAACCCAGTTATTAAGTATTCTTTAGTCATTAATTTATTTTGTGTACTAGGGTGCTACTGGAAAAATCAGATGTTCACGTCCCCTTCTCCAGCAGAATTCCCATGGGTTTACCTGTGAAAAAAAATCATGGCGTAGCTTTGGTCCCCTTCTCCTGTAGGGTCCACAGGACTTGGCAAAACAAAAAAAAGAGTACCTGATCCATTTCAAACATGTAGAGATGTATGTGAACATGTAGAGATGGGCATGTGAACATTTGGTAGGAGATAAGTATGTGTGAGTGTGTTAGGTATGTAATAAACTTTTAAATTCTATGGTGTGTGTGTACTGTCTTTTTTTAACCATTTTTTTACAGTGGGGGTACGGGTGCCGGCCACCTGATGGCACTTGTAGTTCCACAAGTGCCAAAAGGCAGGCAAGTTGCCCCTGTAGTTCTACTGTAAAAAACAATAGTATCATTCTAATTTTCCCAGGGGTGCAAGCAAGAGCCCCGGGCTTCATTGTAAGCCTGGGGTGCTTGGGAGAGGTAGGACCCCTTTATTGGGAGGGGGGCCCACCTCCCATAAGATCCCCAGCTTGTGCTAACAAGCTTGGGGTGTTAATGCTTTGTCTGGGGAGAAACAGTGAAAGGGACCCCTGGCTGTGGCATTACACCCCAACTAGACTTGAGTCCGGTGCTGGTTTAAAAAATAGGAGGAACCCCACACAATTTTTTCCCCTATTTTTAAAACCAGGACAGGCTCTGGAGTCCAGTGCTGGTTCCTTAAATACAGGGGGAACCCTACACATTTTCCCCATATTTTTAGAACCAGGACTAGCTCTGGAGCCCGGGGCTGGTTATGCCTTGGGGGAAGGGGGCACGCAATTTTTTTAAAATTAACCATTTTGTTAAAAATACACAAGCAACCTGCATGTATCTCACTGATATGTGCAGGCTGCTTGTTCAAGAGGGAAACACGGGCAGGAAACATGGGTAGGAATGATCACATACACCATCGGGAAACACGATCCTAACAAACACGGGAGCTTGGTAAATTCACACATTTTTCTGAAACCCCCCCCCCCTCTAGATTCTGATTGTTCCTACCTGTGTTTAAACATGGACAGACACAGACACGATTCTTAGTAAATTTACCCCTTAGACCAGGGATGGGGAACTTTTTTTATGCCGAGGGCCGTAACAACTTACATGTGCGGTTGGCTAAGTGTGGCCTGGCAGTATCGTGTAGCCATATGACGCCTGTTCACAGTAACCCAGGTAGTTTTTGACTAATTGCTCTCCACAAGCGGCTAAATGTGTCTCAGTAGCGGACAGCATTCACAGTATCTCCATTGGTGAGGAAATTAGCAAGAATTACACCCTTGTGGTCCCAAAACACGGTTGCCATTACCTTCTTTGCTGATGGAGTTGTTTTACATTTCTTTGAAGGCGGGGACAATGCGTGTTTCCATGTCATGGATACTTGCTTCATCTGCGGTGTCACATGCTGCACCCACGTTTCATCTCTTGTAACAATACGCTGCAGGAACTGCACTCCCTCCTCATGGTACCATGTCAATTGCATGAGAGACATTCCCATCCTATTTGTTTTGTGAACTTCTGTGAGTTGCTTCGGTACCCAACGTGAACACTTTTTCCTGTACCCCAGTTGCTCATGAACGATGTACACAGTACTCACTGATGTTCAGTTTGTCAGCAAAATAACTAACTGGAATTTGTCTATCTTCCTAAATCAGGCCTTCAGTGTGGCACAAATTGTCATCTGTAGTGAACATGTTTGACTGGCGGATCGCTGTTCATCTTGACTGTTTGCCCTGCCTTTATCAAAGGCAAAAAAACCCAATCCTGTTGTCGTGACATGACATTATCACCATACAGCTCGACAAGTTGGCGATGAATTTCAGCTGCTGATGTGCTCTTTAGATTAGAGATGTGTGGGTTCAGTTTTACTCGGATATGTTTGGATCTCAAAAACAGCATCTTATTGGCTATCGGTTATATTATGTTTTGGATAGCCAATAAAATAAATCCGAACTTACGATAATTTTGGCAAAAAGAACCGAGTAAACCGAACCCACACATCTCTAATTTAGATGCAGAAATCTGATCACACTACACACCTCAATGTTTGACCATGTTTCCGCCAGCCCCGCCATCTTACATCTGATGTTGGGAGAGTATGACTGATATGAGGCGCAGCCTACTGACCGTGAGGAGTAGCAGCAGTCTACCTGCTCTGGCCTGGTGGGAAATTAGAATGAAAAAGAGAACATTACACACTTGTTACCTTACTTATTTAACCACCCTCATATAATTCCTTCCTTTAACCCCATATAGGTAAAAGCATCAGCATTTCTTAATAACGGTAGCTATAATATAACACTGTTTTCATTAATGATGTTGCTATATTAGTATCTAATTGTATCATTTATTTGTCCTCCTAGTCGTACAGTATGCTAGGGCTATAGTACTGATTGCTGCAATAACATTTACAGGGTCACAGTACATAATCACAGTGCTACATTCTATCTCAGTGGTCTCCGAGGTTAATTGAGGTGTGAGCTACTCGAGATAAATTATATCTCCTGAAGAGCTACTAAAATTATAGAAAAAAAAATCTGGCTAATAACTGAACAATTGAAGTTCATTTAATGAAAATGAATAAAATGTTTAATAGAAGACAACAATGCATTTAATTAATACAGTGATACCATTGCAATTTGTAAATAGCGTTAAAGAACAGGCACATTTCACTGTTAATTACCAGCTCCAAGGAGGTACGTGCAGTAGAGGAGCAAAAGATATAGGCAGGGCTGCTGTGTGATTTTCCAGGAGGGGTGGGCAGGAGTCACTTGTGGTGTTTGTCACGTATTGTGCCGCTCCACCATGGCGCCATGGGTGGAACCACGGGGAAGCACATCAGGTGATCGTAGCAGCTATGGCAATCACTTGTCTCGTTTCCCCGTGGCTCTACCCACGACATTGATACCATAGGGGAGCATGCATCAGAGGTCACTTCCACTTAGTGGACACAGCAGTACTGCAGCTTGGCAAGCTACCAAAATTAAGATTGCGAGCTACCAATAGCTCGCGAGCTACGGGTTGGAGACCACTGATATATCTAATAGGTAACAATGTTTTATTCCAGTTTTGATATTGCTACATTTGTTTCTAAGTATATCATTGATCTGTTCTCCTGATCATATCTCAGTGCTGTAGCACCTTCCCCCTGTTTTGTATTAGTTTCACACTTTTGTTTGTTAATATTATTAATACTACAGTTGGTGATTGAGGTGCAGCATTAAGGGGCCTATGTATTAATAATCGCAGAGGTGTCGCGATTATTAAGAATCCGTTTCGCAGTGGATAATCAAATTTTTAATGAAAATATCCCCGCTATGTTCTCAGTGAAATTAGCAGGAACAGCGATTGCGATTTCCTCTGTTATTACAAGTTAAATCCCAGCATTTTGGAGGAGTCTTTTACATTTCCTCCAGGGGAAACCTTTTTTTACACAGAAGCATGCACGGATCTCACTGATCTGTACATGCATCTGTGTAATTCACAACTGCTCATGCTAAAAATTCCAGCATGAAGCAGGTCTATTATTTTGGGGATTTGAAGTTTGATTTGGTGTTCGATTTGGACATGGGCATGCAAAATCGAAAAAAAATCATTATTCAAAATTGAACCAAATCGAATTATATTTAGAAAAGGCTTCCAAAATTTAATTTTAGTAAATGTGGGATTTTGACAGGGATTTCTACATTCGATTTGATTCAATTTCAAGTGAGATAAATCAAACATAAAATCGAATGCAATCTCAAACTTTGATAACTATGGGCCTGATTCAGACCCACTCGCGAGCGGCTGTCCGCTCGCAAGTGGGTCGATGGTCTGCACTGAGCATGCGCACGACGGAGGGAGCTCCGTCGTGCGCATGCGCCAGACACGACGAGCGAAGGACTTTCCTTCGCTCGTTGTGTCCGATCAAAGGGGGCGTGCTGTCAATGTTGATTGACAGCACGCCCCCTTTGGTGGGCGTGCCGGGGGCGTGCCTCCCTGTCGGGGGCGTTCCCACGGGAACGCCTCCCGTCAGAAGCCGGCCCACTGACATCACTAGTGATGTCAGTGGGAGTGATTTTGGCTCTGATAGAGCCAAAATCACTCCGGAGCTTGCGGTTGAAAACCTCAACCGCAGGCTCCGGCTCGCAATTTCGATGGTCGCGATGGTCACGACCATCGCGGCCATCAAAATGCACGCTCGTATAGCCTGTGGGTGGTGACCCACAGCTATACGAGCGTCCAGGAGGACGCTCCATGAAAATGGAGCCCGGCCCTCATGCAGAGCGTGCGCTCTGCTCAGAGCGTACGGCTCTGAATGAGGGCCTATGCCCCTTAGTTTCATATCTCCATGTTTTGCAGAGTCACTTCACTGGAGAAAAGCAGGTCAATGTGTCCTGGTTAGTTGGTACAGAGGGCGCTGTTCCTATTTACAACTCATATCATTCAAATCATTTCACTTCACTACCCTTCTGGCCAGACAAAGACATGTCTTTTTTGTGATACCTTAAAAATAGAGTTTTAGCTGGGTACACACTTAAGCAACCCAGCGGCTGACGCGCCAACCACCCGACTGATTTGGTAAGCTATACACACAAGCTATACACACTCTGACCAGACATCACAACTAGGCTGGCATTTAAATTTGTTTGCCCAGTAGTGATGTCAGTGTCGGCGGTCCCTGGGGCCAGTGTACGGGTTATTGATGGGTCGCCAGTACACATAGCCAGATATACCGATATATATTTGCATGATATATCAGCATCGGCTGTGCTGCAGAGCCAACCTAATATGTCTGTGAATGGTATTGTTCACAAACATATTGGGTGTAAACACCCGCTAATACCCTAGCGATATATCGTTCGTCGTCCGAACAAAGAATATATCGACGAGTGTGTACCCAGCTTAATAGCTTGTAATGTAACACCTTGTCACTTGTATCATTTCATTACACTCAAGTTATTTCCGGAAAGAAAGATATTTAAGTGAGGACACATCTGTATCTCCATTAAAAAAATACAAATAGTTTAATAAAAAGATAGATAAAATAATTTTAGCGTTTACAAGAATGTAGGTATTTTGTACTTTTCATTAAAATTATATCGGGATATCATGATTTGAGCTCACAAATCCAGAACATCTCCCCTTGTGAAAGTCTCTAGTGGGATTCTCCTCCCTGGTCTATAGGCTCTAAGGCAGGCCTGGCCAATGGAATGGGATTGAAATGCTGCCGGTTTAAATCTCAACAGCAGATGGCCGACGGAGGAGATCCCAACAGAGGTAAGTATGTTCCCTATCCCTAACCCTCCCTTAGGGGTGCCTAACACTAACTTCTTCCCTAGTGCCTAACCATAACCTCCCCCCAGGGGTGCCAAAACCTACCCCCCCCTCCCCGCACCCTAAACCTAACCCTCCCGGGGGGTGCCTGACCATACCCCCCCTTCCCCTAGCCTAACCCTAACCTTCCCCAGGGGGGGGGTGCCTAACCCTAAGTCCCCCTGGGGTCCCTAAACCTAACTCCCCCATCCCCAGGCTAAGTGTAATACTTACCCCGTCGTCAACGATTGGGAAGGCGGGGGTCGGGGTTCCAGCGTCAGGATTAACATAGGCATCGGTATTTCGATGCCTATGTTAAATCCCTTGCTGGGATTACACTGTCGGTATTAAGACTGGCAGCCATTGCTCTCCAACAGTTGTGAAACATCAAGTCCCAGCATGATTTACCAACTGATCGGTGGGAGGGTATGCTGGGAGTTGTAGTTTCACAAGATCTGGAGAGCAACAGGTTGGCCAGGCCTGCTCTAAGGTTTTAACCACTTCCCTGCTGTGGTCACATTGTTTGTGACCACACCAGGCTGTGCATTACCTGACATGGTCACAAACAATGCGACTAGTCAGAAACGCACACTGGGCGGCTGCCAGAAGATAATCTTCCAGCAGCCACAAATGGCAGAGGGTCCCCCTGACCACACTGCATCCTTGAAAACTCCCATAGTGTCTGCCATGCTTCTGATCATTGCTGGAGCAGCCACTGGGGAAATGCAAAGTTGCGATGTAGTGACAGTACAATCATCGATAATCCGATATATTGATAACTAAAAAAATCTATATTTATGTTGTTGTGATGCTCTGAAAGTTTGTACAGTGTTGCACCACTAGCACCAGGTTCAGGTGTGTTCGGAATGCTTCGTTGGCCGATTCCCCCGTGACAGAGAGGCAAGCCTGTATTCCCCTTTTGCAGACACAATGATCAGTCAGGAGGGAAAGGTGCAACGCAATTTTATTGTAACCAATCAAAGATTAACACTTAACACAGGAAATGTTTACCATTCACAGATTGAATTAAATAAATTACACTTTTCAATGTCAAGGTATTTATTTATTACCTCCCCGTCCTCTACCGGTGACCCCAGCTGGCAAGCAAGTGACACCAACAAGAAGCACAATTTCTGCAGAACTTTTACTTAAAACAAATGAGAGGCCTAAACAGGAAACCCGCTGGTCGAGCTTGTATCAATAATGCACCGGCAGCTTATAACCTTGGAATACAGTCTGTGCTAACGCTCCTTTTGCTGAGGATAACGTGGGAAAAACACATGCAGGTTAGGCTTGTATCAGCAGTGCGCCAGCAGCCTATAGCTTTGGAATACAGTCTGTGTTAATGCTTACTTTTGCTAAGAAAAACATGGGAAAACGCATGCAGGTTAGGCTTGTATCAGTAGTGCACCAGCAGCCTAAAGCTTTGAAGAACAGTCTGTGCTGATAGCAGTAGTTCACTGGCAACAATAATGTAACACAGTCTCTGAGCCTTGGGAAAAATAAGGACAACACTGAGGCTATGCTGATAATAGTAGTTTACCGGCAGCTTGCAATAATGTAACACAGTCTTTGAGCCTTGAGAAAAATAAGGACAACACTGAGGCTATGCTGATAGCAGTAGTTCACTGGCAGCAATAATGTAACACAGTCTTTGAGTCTTGAGAAAAAATAAGGATAACACTGAGGCTATTCTGATAACAGTAGTTCACCGGCAGCAATAATGTAACACAGTCTTTGAGCCTTGAGAAAAATAAGTACAACACTGAGGCTATGCTGATAGCAGTAGTTCACCAGCAGCTATAATGTAACACAGTCTTTGAGCCTTGAGAAAATAGGGACAACACTGAGGCTATGCTGATAGCAGTAGTTCACCGGCAGCTATAATATAACACAGTTTTCCTAAATGCCTATGCCATAAATTACTACCACCAGAATTGCCAGCCGGGGTTACACAGGGCTAAATAAACAAGTAATGTACATTACATCAGCATGAATGGACTTTGAAATGGTTACCGGGCCAAACAGTGTATAAGAGACAATTTACATTAACACCAGTACCAGTAAATATTCAAACATTTCATGCAAGCAAAATATTAATCAGCATTGACAATAATAACATAGCGAGCAGTGAACAGCTTTACAGAGTATTATAACAGATAAAGGGCCACGGAGGGCCACTATCAACCACTTTAGCTAACACACGAGTCAAACAGTAAACAGAGCCAAATGCATATCACATGGCATTACATTTAGTATAAAGCTAGACATAAAATACTTTATACATCACCCACAGTGGCATTGGACATGAGCCGACACCCATAAGTCACGTCCCCTCCTGGACATGAACCAGAGGTTCACAGGAAAGAAAATGACCACCAATACAATTCTTGGGGGACAGAAGAGGTGACCTATCTTTTACTTCCCCCCTATCTCATCACTACACACACTTTACCTAATTTAAGACACTATGGCCCTCATTCAGACCCGGACGCAAGTGGCCGTTCGTACGTTCGGCGTACGTACAAACATATGTAAATTCAAGCACTCGCTCGTATTTTCGAACGCAGCTAAACATCCTCCCCAAACTCTACCGACCCCTCCTCTAACTAACGAGCGTGCCAAATAGCGAGCGTACATCCTCAAAGTGGCTTGAAGGGAACGCACGCACAAGTACAAACCGGAAGTGGGACTGTCAGATTCCGATTACCTGCTCCTTTAATCTGCCTACCTCCCTCAATCGTATCATGCCAATCAATATATCAATTAGCTTAATTGTTTTTTTTTTTTTTTTTGGACAATGCAATAAACTTTAATCTTGTCCGTGTTTGTGTTTACCCGCAGAATACGTACGGCTTAAACATTCGCTTTTCTTTGTCAAAATACATGTTAGAGCCAATTAAACATTTGTTTTATTTGTTTTTAACCACGCATATTTTCCTCGGTTCATTTCTTTATTTAAATTTGCTTACGCATGTCACTGCATCAAGCCTATCATAACTCTCAAGAGATTTGTGGCCCTGTCGAACACATGACTCATACACTAACCAATAGAATTGGTCCTGTTAATTACCCAAATACATTAGCCAATCAAATTTATTTTCGGGTCTTTATTAAAAATGATTTTTAACAAATACACCATTGCCATCATGAGAGCCTCGGCATTCACCAGGCGCGAGCTGCTGGTGTTAACCGAGGTGATGGATAGGCGGATCACCAGCCAGCCTCCACCCATCACAAATAGAGAAAAGCGTTCCGCATATGCGGAGGTACGTGGCCGCCTGCGTTCCTTCGGCTCACGCCGCCAGATCGGCCAGCTGGAGCGCAGGTGGTCCGACCTGCAACGGCGGACGCCCCGCTTGCTGGCATGCTTTCGCATGCAGATCGCGGAATGTAAGTTTTTGGGACTGTGGTTTTCATGTTTATCTTTGTGGCCCTAACTGCGTGTGCATGTTTTCATGTATGTCCTATTTATTCATTGTACTCATATCTGCATGGCCATGTTTTCATGTATGTCCTATTTATTCATTGTACTCATATCTGCATGGCCATGTTTTCATGTATGTCCTATTTAGTCATTGTACTCATATCTGCATGGCCATGTTTTCATGTATGTCCTATTTAGTCATTGTACTCATATCTGCATGGCCATGTTTTCATGTATGTCCTATTTAGTCATTGTACTCATATCTGCATGGCCATGTTTTCATGTATGTCCTATTTAGTCATTGTACTCATATCTGCATGGCCATGTTTTCATGTATGTCCTATTTAGTCATTGTACTCATATCTGCATGGCCATGTTTTCATGTATGTCCTATTTAGTCATTGTACTCATATCTGCATGGCCATGTTTACATATTTGTGTTGTCATAAATTAGTGTTTAACTAGGTTTTGGTTGAAACTAACCACAATTTGTTTCACATCTTTTAGGGGCAGAGCGAAGACTACGGCGTCATCGGCGTCAAAGACGGCGCTCTTGCCCACTTTCCCCAACCCCAAGCCAAACCTCCACACCCCCAAATTCCCGTATTTCCCCCTCCTCCCCAGCCTGCACAGACCCTGTGGAGGATGTTTCGGGGCTCCTTCCCCTCCATCCCAATTCCCCCTCTCCTCCAACCACCCCTCTTGTAACTACCCCCTCCCCTGAATCCCAAATCACCCCGCCAACCTCGTTGGGGAATGGAGGCACCTCCGAGGTGGACGAGGGAGTGGCTTCTGGAGCAGCTGTTAGTTTGAACAGTATGCTTTTTTTTTAGTTTAGTTTTTTGCAAAAACTGTTTGTATGTAATCATGTGTCTGTGCCTTTTTTTGTGTTTTTTCGGAGAATTTGTTGGAGTTTTCGGTTTGTCTTTACCTGTTATTGCTGATTTCACCATACACATATCACACCTGTCTGAATCTGATCTTTTGACTTTTAATTTTTGGGGGGACCATTTTTGGGTGCTTGGTATTTTCGGTATAATTCTGCTTTGGGTCCCAATATTGACATTTTTGGTTAGCTTGGTTGGGCTTGTTTTTTAATGTGGTCTCATTATTGATGTATTAATCCCCACACTTTTCTAACCCACAGAGGAACAGAGGCGTATGGCGGAATTAGCCACATGTGTTGGACGGATGCGTGCCCACGTCATCGGGCTGCTGGTGGTCCTTGACCATATGTCGGTCCTCCTTCGGAACTAGTTTTAGGTTTTATTTGTAAAAAAGTTTTATAAATTAAAAATTTAAACTTAACCTTCTGTCTCATTCCTTGTTTCCAAATCAGAGATTGTTTACACTGACATAAGTAGACTCTTCCAGCAAGGATTTGCAATTATTGTCACTAAGATTGTGTGTTGTATTTTTTAGGAAAACAGGCACAAGAAACACCTAACAGTAACAATCTGATTGGCCTTTTTTGGTGTTGTACAAATTATATATTACTACATTTTACAGGTTCCTATTTGGGGGGCAACCTGCTTAGGCTGATATTACGAAGCCAACTGATTGTACAGGATTCCTTTGGGTGTTGGTTTGGACCCAGAAAACATCTTACATTTTAGCTCAACTTGCTTCATTACAGGCTTACCCCTTAGGCAAATTTAACGTGGGTGAACCTGGTTACACTTGCTTGTAATGGGCAAAAAAAGGTACAAAATTACACTCTCAAAACATTTATTCACAACATAACTAAAATAACAAAGTGTTCACTCACAAACAATACACACAGTGATAATCATAAATACAACCCATACAACAACCTTTTACATAAAAAAAAAAAAAATCAAGAACTGGTTGACGAAGGACCATGCCAACATGATTCCACAAATGTGGCGTTGCAATATGGGTTCCATAATATATTTCCAAAGTGTCCCCATGAAGGTTTTTTTAGGGTAGCAGGAAGTAGTCATCGTTGGAGTCCCAAAGATTATGAAAACAAACAGAAGATGGAGAAAAAAACACAAAATAATTAGATGTTCTCAAACAATCCTTACCACATTGTGTCTAAACACTGTTGTGTTGCCAATAATTACCTAAAATATCTGGCCACCACATCATCGCGTATGGCCCCCCCACATACAGACTTCTGACCAACCTCGGGGGGGCCATCCTCAGGTAAGGCATCCTCTGGCTGCATTGGGACACCACTCCTTATGGCGATGTGGTGAAATATCCCACACAGGACTACAATTTTAGAAACCATATCCGGCAAATACATGAGCTCGCCACCAGAGCGGTGGAAGCATCTGAATCGGCCTTTTAAAAGGCCGATACAGCGCTCCACCACTTGCCTGGTGGCTGTAAGTGCAGCATTAAAATTACTTTGTGGCCCTGGTGTGGGAGCCAAATAAGGAGTGAGCAGCCAGGGCGTGCAAAGGTAGCCACTGTCTCCTGTGAAAAAGAAGTGACAACATCAGGATCACTGTGTATCAAGCTTAACATTGTTATGTTCTAAAGGTCTCCACTTACCCAGAAGCCACACATCACCAGCTTGTAGGTTGTTTAATTTTTGCCATATCCCTGATTGCCGGATGACGAATGAGTCATGTGCACTTCCTGGTAATTTTGCATTCAGGGACAGGATCTAGAGGGAGGCATCACATACCACCATTACATTCAGGGAGTGATAGTGTTTGCGGTTGCGAAATATGGCCTCCAGCCGTGCTGGAGGCTGAAGTGGTATGTGAGTACCATCCACAACCCCTATGATGTGTGGGAAGCCAGCTATTTGGTAAAAATTGGCCTTGGCCACACTAAGGGCACCCATATCCAAAGGCATTTGAATAAAATGATGGAGGTGCTTGAAAAGTGCCTCCATCACTGCCCTCAGGATCCGGGAAAAGGAGGATTGGGAGATGCCCGCCACTATTCCCACCGCTGTTTGAAATGATCCTGAGGCACAGAAATGTAACACCGCCATAAATTGCGTAAGTGGTGGTATTGCTGTAGGACTGTCAATTTGCCGCTCAAGATCACTCTCTATTAATGAGAGAGTGTCTATGATGATTTTGGGAGGAAGACCGTAGCGTCTTAACACCTCATCATCGGGCATTCCAAAAAGGGTGACATGTGTTCGATATATCTGGGGCCTTGCATGCCTACGATGCCTACGCCTGGGACGAGATTGAGGTTGGTCGGCTTCCGGGAGCATGGCCATAA
Source organism: Taudactylus pleione (assembly GCA_031769625.1). Classification (NCBI taxonomy): domain Eukaryota; kingdom Metazoa; phylum Chordata; class Amphibia; order Anura; family Myobatrachidae; genus Taudactylus; species Taudactylus pleione. Next base: position 4,505,281 of record JAUIMM010000516.1, on the reverse strand, counting down.
CAATCCGAACAAGATCAACCTGAAATGGCAAGATTTGAATGTAAGGCTTTTTTCCCCCCCAAAAAAACAGATTTTTACTTAGCTTTATGATACAATCCATTGATGCTTACATGCCGGGGTATTGTCATGATTGGGCCAAACTCTACATAATCACAATATAAAAATGCAACAATTTAGGGTCGGCATTTAGGATTCTAAATTGGGTGCAAGACAAAACATAAAAGGGGAGAAACACACATTTGGCCAAATAGCAAAACGACAGTGCGCAGACTACCTCAAATTGGGCCAAAATGTAATCAACAAATGCTAAAGGGAAAACACAACCAATTTACCGGGTCTAAATAAGCATTTAAAAATGCGCTAATTAGTTCGCAAATACCAGTCACAATAGAAACAGTTAAAAATGCGCTAATTAGTTCGCAAATACCAGTCACAATAGAAACAGTTAAAAATGCGCTAATTAGTTCGCAAATACCAGTCACAATAGAAACAGTTAAAAATGCGCTAATAAGTTCGCAAATACAAGTACAAAAATACGCAGATAGAAAAACAAGAATTTTTAGAAACATTTCTGACTAATAAAACCAAAGGTTAAAAGTGTAAGGCCAAACAAAGTTGCGTAAATACAAACATGATCATTTAATAACCAAGTGAAAATATAAACTTACCAATAGATAATATATAAGTCTCCGGATCAAAAGGTCGTTGGGGCAGAGCCAAATAAATACACGCCAAAAAAAAACCCACCAGAAAAAAAGCGAACGGAAAAAAAAAAAGAAAAAGACCAAACAAAAACAACTCCCACCAACTCCAAATCCAAAACCCGCCAACAATCAACTCCGACCAACGTAACCTCCAACAATCAACAAACGCCACCTCGACTCGAGACGCCCCAAGCCATAAATAGTGTTTAGTTTCCCGCACAAATTAAGGAGGGATCATAGGAATGCACAATCAATGATGCGGCCGAAAAATAAGGACGCATGTATAAATACGTCACGAGCCAACAAAAAAGTTCTGGGGTATTTCTTGTTTGGAGAAAAGACATGGCTACAGACCAGGGAAACAATGGGCAACAGTCTGGCGGTAAGTATTTCAGGCATTTGTAAACAATGATTAATTTGAAACATAATATAGTGCAAGTTGTGAAGCTTACAATTCTCAACATTTAAACAAATAGGTGAGGAGGATGACATGGAAGAGGCTGCTGGGCCCAGTATTCCGGCCAAAGCTGGCAAAAAGAAAAGGCAGCCACAATTCACAAGAAAGGAGATGGAGGTTTTGGTTCAGAAGTGTGTGGACATCCTGCCACAGGCAGACAGGAATATGAGTGCAAGCCAGAAGTGGAGAATGTGGGAGGAGGTAGCCGTTGCTATCAATAGGGTGGGTGATTATGTCCGTCTAGCCCGGGATGTCAAACGGCGGTAAGTAAAAACTTGACCCCCCCATAAAACCAAAACCCATTTAAAACAAAAGGATAATGGTTCCAATTTCACCCACAGATGGGCCGACTTCAAATATCGCCTGAAGCAAAAACTGGCGGACAGGGCTAGGCATGCAAGGGGGAGAGGTGGGGGTCCCACCCCTGTGTCATTGGAGTTGAATGATTTAGAAGAGCTGGCACAGGGGTGTGTGCAGCCTGTGGAGGTGTTTGGCGTGTCCAACATGGATACGGACATGCCAGACTTTGCGGCTCCTCATCTTGTCCAAGGTAAATATTGTGATGTCACCAACTCTGAAATGTTATTGTGCCAATATGTAGATTCTAATGTGACTCTTTTCTCATTTTTCCAACAGAGACACAGGCGGATGAGTCTGCTCCAGAGGGGAGCCTTGACCGCAGAATTTCTGCAGGCTCTGCAGGGGAGGAACCAGTACATCCGGCTGAGGACCCTGCAGAAGCCAGTCCAGGGCAATCCCCCTCGCAGGCAGTGTCCCTCCTCACAGAACTCAATTTTAAATCGGATTTCCATACGGAGATTCTGCAGAGGATGGACGCCAGTCTGGTACGGGTGGCTGAGGCCCTGGAGCAAAATGCTGCGGCCAACGTGACCATTGGTCAGGCCCTGGCGGAAAATACCAGGGCCAACATCCGCATCGCCAATGCCCTGGAGCAGCTCATTCGCCAGCACATGGTGGAGCCGACCTCCCTTCCTGCCGGAACATCAGGATCCTCCACCTCTGGCACAACATCAGCCAATCCTCCAAATGTGTCTAGCCCTGTGCCTAGTCCAGAGGCCACAACATCTGCCTCTGGACAGGCCAGCCCGATGACATCCCGGACCCGGTCTGGTGCCCTCCCTCCCCCTGCCAAACGGGGGAAAAAACGTTGACAGCACTGGCTACTTTTCCCACACTCCTTCTGTGCTTGCCCCATATTCCTTTCTGGCCAAAACTTCCCTCTCCTTTCTTGTGAATTGTTTTTAATTTTTCGCTTTACGTTTCCATAACTTTTATGTTTGCACAATTATTAAATTTTTTGGAATGAACACTGCAAAAAATGTTTGGGTAAAAAATGTGCATGAAATTGTTTTTATTTTCCAATAAATTTGAAAAAAAAGGACGACATTGTATTCTGACATTATTGTAGAAATGGTTTACATTTAATCCTGGCCCACAAGGCAAAAACGCGCATCACCAACATTTTACCTGAGAAAAAAAAAGAGCTCTTTAAGGAACGTTTTTAAAATAACATAAGGATGCAAATTCACCAGCCAAAAGCAAAATGGCCAAAAACACACAAACATGATGACATTATTGTTACAATAGGCCAAAAACCAAATATCAACCCAAAACCCCCCCCCCCCACAAATGTACACTAATTGATTGTGTAATCCTGACATTAGCAGCTATGATTTCCACCTGCGTACGGTTTTGTGCTAACCCTAAAAACTGATTTCAAAACACATTCCAAGCCGGTTTTCAATACAACACTAATTGATTTTCTGACAAGCCGTGATTAATCGATGCAACATCGTGGAGTGCCGGGACGGAGGAGAAGGCCATCGCCAATGTGGTCCAGTAATCCAGACCCTAAGCTGTGAGCATTTTGAACGGAAAGAGGATCATCCAGTGACGTAGGAGTTGGTACGAACACATTTGACGTTCGCATCTGATAATGTATGTACGCCCCAAAAACGCCTCGCCGTGCCTGCGTTTTTCCATCTCCACCCCCGTGACTGCCCAAAAACGCCCTGTTCTGTCAATCACATTTGACATGTCACTTCCTGTACGCTATTTGACAAACGAGACAAAAAAAGCTCGCAATCTGCCGTACACACATGCGCAGTGTTACACCGACGCATGCGCGCTTTCTCAACATCGGAACGCAACGAGCGTACTGCTGTTAACGAACGGCTCTGAATCAGGCCCTATGACCCCTTTCTACACCCAGTTGTGTGGGAGACTAACTCCTGGTCCCAGCTTTTACACAAAACCTAGTCTCCCAGGTTAATCATGGTTAGCCACAAGGTAAAGGATAATGCAATAGACCCAAGGGACCCAGATAGGATAGGTGTACATAGGGGCAGGGCCTTAATGGAGGGAAGATAGGAGCTGTGGAGGGACAGAGTATAGGGAGGTTCTGGTATGATCTCACCCCTGGCAGTGTCTATTCAGCCTCCTCCGATGTCCAGGGCAACTCTGGGATGCACCGCACTGGAGCTCCCAGCTGCAGACCTCCGGCAGGTATTTTACAAGGGGCAACAGGTGCAAAATCCCTTTCCACAGGGGCTCTGTCCAGCAAACAAACAAACACAGCAGCAGGAGGGATCCTGAAGCGCTCTTCCTCTGGTGCTGTCTTTTCTTCTGCCCGTGCTTGTGCCAGCAGGGTTTTCGTCACTGGTGTGACCTTTTCCTCAGCTGGGGCTTAATCCGCGATGATGGAGCGATGAGAACTCCTTCCCAGGCAGCTCCTCTTCTCTCCCAGCATGCGCAGACTTCCACATGCTGCGCCTCCTGATAACAGGCACTTAGGAAGGCAGTCCTTTATTCAGAGGGGGCTTCTTCCAAAGCAGGGTCCTCTATGCAAATCCCCAGGTAAGCTTCCTCCAGGGACTCACATGCAGCATCTGATCACCTCTCCTGGCAGATTGGATAGGTAGCCTTCTGGGCTAATGTGAAGTCTGGTAATTGTAATCCAGGGCAAACATAAAAGTTATAACATTCTCATGTTTACAGCTCCAAGGGCACTCCACGGAAACTCCTTACAGACAGCACACCAGGTGCAGTATTTGTAATCCAGGGTAAATGAGAGGGGTTTCTGCACCCCTATTTTATAAATCCAGGGGCACTCCACAGACAAATCCTCCCTGACTCCTTTTACAGAAATTCCTCCCAGACTCAGCTCTGACAGCCCTGGGGATGGTATTTTATAAGCTCTCTCATATTCTCCTCCCTGTCAGTCTGGCATCTATGAGTGGCCAGGGGGTACCCAGCAACAGGCCGCCTACAGGGATCTCTGCCTGGACACTAGGGCTGCCTATCAATGGGGCAGGATTTTCCCTCCAAAAATGGGTTGCTGACCAAGAGGCACTTCCTACCTCCCTGTCTGCACATGCTCAGTAAGGTCCGAGGGAGAAAGGTCAGCAAAAGTTCACTGTATTATCCTATGGGACCAATGGTGCTATATGATCTTATAAAAAAAAAAACTGACAGGGGCTTGTAGGGTAACTATATCCCCTAACTAGTTAAAGGGGAACCCCATAACTATGGGGTACCACATTGTGTTTAATAAAAATGATTTTTTTTTAAAGAAAATTGTGAAACATTATTAGCCAGTTAAGTGGTTAAAGGATAAGAGGTTTAGATAAGAGCTATGTTTAACTAGAAAATATTTGGAGAGTCAGTGGCTTTTTTACTTGTTAAGAACCTTCCTAATAAGCTCTTAGGGGCAGATTCAGTGAGCTGCAAGCTGCCATTGGCAACTCTTATTACGCATTTTTCATAACGCATTACATTAGGCAGATTCTGTTTGCTGCTTCATTCATTCTTCCGTCAGCTTTTGCGTTTACGAAGAATTGAAGATCCCCCTGGATTCTCATTTTCAAAATGTGTTGATATATCACAAAGATTGTAGAGCAAATTATCAATTATTTAATATCCTTTTCTCAGTTATCATGCTTAAATGATGCCTTTGAATTAAAACCCAAAAACACATGTTACAGTGCCCACACTTGAAAAAGCTGTAGGGTTTAGTTCCAAAAAGAGTTAGGGACATTGGCCCTCATTCAGAGGCGGTCGCAAGAAGCGAGAGCTCGCTCTGAATGAGGGCGGCCCCTTGACTTTTCAAGTGCGGCCTCCTGGTCGCTAGCTATGCTGTGGGTTACCACCCACAGCTTTAGCGACCGACCAGGTTGATGGTCGCGATGGTCAAGACGGAACGCCTCCGTTTAACCAACCCCCCCGCCACGCCTACAAAATGGGTCGAGCTGTCGATCAACATCGACAGCTGCCCCTTTTGACGTCAGCTCCGGAGCGAGAGAATTTCTCTCTTGTTCCGGGGCTTGCGCACGAGCAGTGCAGCCGCTGCATGTGCGCAGGGCCTAAACATCGACCTGGTTGCGAGTGCTCAGTGCTTGCAACCGGGTCTGAATAAGGTCCATTGTCCTACGCAGAAGCAGGCACAGGGGGTGCCGCTTTGGCACTTCCCCCTCTGCCGGGTCATGGACTACTCCGCCCCCCTCCCTAAGGGACAGACTACTTACCTTGTTGGCCAGGTGAGTAGTGCATGTTCCGGAGGGAGGGGGGGACAGGGAAGACCATGACCCAGGAGAGGGGGAAGTGCGAAGCGGCACCCCCTGTGCTGGCTTCTGCGCATACCTATGGTTAGGGCCTGATTTGGTGTTGCACATAAAGTGGCCACAGCTGTGGTCCTGATTCAGAGATGTACATTAATGCCGCCACAGCTGCACATTTGTACACAGAGACTGTGCAAATATTGTATATGCAAATGTTGCAGCAGCAGGGATTTCTTTTGAGACATCCACCAACAGCTTTGCAAATTGAAATGACTGAGGGCCTGATTCAGCAAAGATCGCTATTCTGCTTAGACACATGCAACGAAGTTGCTAATATTAGCAGTGATATGTAAATGTTTGCATTCGCATTGCGATCACAGCCTGCCATAAGGACGCCCACTTCCCCTTACTCACATCTGTATACTTTGACAACATAATGAAACAATTGGTAACATTGGACCCATATGCACAGTTAAGGCAGGTCAGACCTCACTCAGGATTTGTTTACTTCAGCGGACGCTATCAGGGCTCAGGCTGCGTATGGTATCTCCGTGGCTAATTTATGCACGCCCCTGCAACGGCGTTGAAACGAACTGGCACGCCTGCATTCGTCCGACCACCCTCCCGTCACCACTCACAAATGGCACTTCCTGTCAATCACTCTGCCATTTGTCTGCGTAGCCTCTGCGATTGCATGCCCGATCACAGCAACTGGTTCGTGCATGCACACTGTGATGCATACACATGCGCAGTGCAAATTTATCGACCGATTGGTGCGTATAAGCAACTGCGTTCCTTGCTGAATCAGGCCCTGAGTACAGAAGCAGCTCAGTCGCTGATCAGAATTATGGTCATGCAGAATGGCCGATGGAACTGAGATTCTGGAGCCATCTTCACTGTGTATGGAATCACAGTAGCAGTCTGAGACATGCCCAGAAAATGGTCTCAAAATGCCTGCGTTCGAGTTGCCATTCGCCCCTTTGCCTCCCATAAACGGTTCCTTCGTATCAATCACTTTGTCAATAAATCCTCACTGCGAGCGACAATGGTAATAGAAATTGACACAAAGGACTAAGGACCTCATTCAGAGGCGGTCATTAGTTGCAAGCAGTCGCACTGAATCAGGGCGGCCGCTTGCATCGTGAACGACCGCCTCCTTGTCGATCGCTAAGCTGTGGGTTAACACCTACAGCTCTAGCGACCGACATGGGTGATGGTCGCGATGGTCAAGACCATTGCGACTATCGGGGCTTATGACTGGGTCTGGGCACTTGAACGAGCAGGAAGCTCCCCACTGACATCGCTAGCCGGGTCTCGCGCATGCGCACGACGGAGCCGGCTCCGTCGTGTGCATGCCCAGTGGGGCAACAATGAGTCGGTTGCGAGCGCTCAGCGCTTGCAACCGACTCTGAATGACCCTCTAAGGCCCTAATTCAGAGGCGCTCGCAAAATGCGAGCACTCGTTCTGAATGTGGGCGGTCGCTTGGGTTTTGAAGTGCGGCCTCCTGGTCGCTAGCTAAGCTGTGGGTTACCACCCACAGCTTTAGCGACCGACCAGGTCGATGTTCACGATGGTCAAGACCATTGCAACCATCGGGGCTTGCGACGAGACCCTAAGATTGGGCCTCGGCAACCGCAAGCCCCAGGGAGCTTCCTGCTCTGATCGAGCAGGAAGCTCGCCACTGACATCACTGCTGAGCGGCCGCCCACAAAACGGCAGGCGTTCCTTAAGGAACGCCTCCATTTGTGTAACCACCCCCCCACCACGTCTACAAAATGGGGCAAGCTGTCGATCAACATCGACAGCCGCCCCTTTTGTAGTGAGCTCCGGAGCGAGAGAATTTTTGCACTGCGCGTGCGCAGGGCCTAGACATCGACCCGCTTGCGAGCGCTCAGTGCTTGCGAGCGGGTCTGAATGAGGTCCTAAGGGCCTGATTCAGCAAGTAACGCAGTTGCTAATACGTATGCAATTGGGCGATTGTTTCGTATGCATCGCAGTGCGCGTGTTGGAGCCGGCTGCTGCGATCGTGACTGTGATCGCAGTGACTATGCAGACCCATTGCAGGGCGATTGACAGGAAGTGCCATTTGTGGGAGGTGATGAGGGTAGTCTGCGAAATACAGAAATACAGACGTCCCAGTGCGCTCAGGCACCGTTGCATGGGCGTGCATAAATTATCCACTGCAACACCCTACGCAGCCTGAGGACTCATAGCGTGCGTGGAAGTTACCAATTTCTGAGTAAGGTACGAGCTTTTGCAAGTGTGCAAGAGGCAGCGATGGTAATCGATTGTACCGATGGTTTTGCAGTATTGCTAAACATTACAGATGTGTGCTAAGTGGGCATCCTTGTGTAGTGCTGCGATGGGATAGCGATTGCAATGGATTAGCATACTATCGCAGTTGAACTGCGTGCGTAATCGCAATTGCATACACAGTTGCGATCCATAGTGAATCAGGCTCTAAGATACATGTTCAGAAGACAGTGGGCCTGATTCAGACCCACTCGCGAGCGGCTGTCCGCTCGCAAGTGGGTCGATGTTATGGACTGAGCATGCGCACGACGGAGGGAGCTTCGTCGTGCACATGCGCCAGACGCGACGAGCGAAGGAAAGTCCTTCGCTCGTTGTGTCCGATCAAAGGGGGCGTGCTGTCAATGTTGATTGACAGCACGCCCCCTTTGGTGGGCGTGCCAGGGGCGTGCCTCACTGACGGGGGCGTTCCCACGGGAACGCCTTCCGTCAAAAGCCGGCCCACTGACATCACTAGTGATGTCAGTGGGAGTGATTTTGGCTCTGATAGAGGCAAAATCACTCCGCAGCTTGCGGTTGAAAACCTCAACCGCAGGCTCCGGCTCGCAAATTCGATGGTCGTGATGGTCTCGACCATCGCGACCATCACAATGCACGCTCGTATAGCCTGTGGGTGGTGACCCACAGCTATACGAGCGTCCAGGAGGACGCTCCATGAAAATGGAGCCCGGCCCTCATTCAGAGCGTGCACTCTGCTCAGAGCGTACGGCTCTGAATGAGGGCCAGTGTTACAAATGGTCAGTAATGAAGGTTATCATGTGTTTTTTGGTTTCTTGTGTTCCAAAATCTAAAAGATCCTTCCCATCAGTATCTTTTCCATCATGATAGTATCATTTGTCCTATAACATTCACATTATGGGGGCATAGGGAAACAGATAGAACATGATGTTATCCAGACATTCCACTGGGTGTCACTCTCTTCACTTGTTTCTTTTTTAAATCTACATATAATCCTGTTTTTCAATTGTACCATCAACATTTTGCTGATGCATATATGGTACATGCTGCTCAAACGTTTATTTAAAGAAAAGCAGTAAAAACAGTTTCTGCATTTGTATACAATTTGCACTAGGACATTTATCTGTGTCTGGGCAATGTTAATAATAAACTACCATACCTAGTGAATGATCTGGCTCTCCTCTGGCCCCACTGCCCTTCCCTAAACTTACCCCACTGGCTGTAACGGGATGTAGTCAGGAAGCCGGCGGTCGAAATACTGACCACCGGTTTCCCGACAGTGAAAGCCCGGCATGGGACTAATGATAGGTGTCTAAATACCAACGCCTATCATTAGCCCCATGCCAAAATCCCGACTCCCGGCATACCGAACATAGGTAAGCTGGGCTTTGGGAGCTGTTAGATGTGGGGGGTGGTTAGGTTTAGGGACTCCCGTGGGGATTTAGGGTTTAGGATTAGGCACCCCCTCCCTGGGGTAGGGGAAGGGGGAAGGCTAGGGGAGGGGGGGGATTAGTACCAGGCACCCCAGGGGGGAGGATAGGGTTAGGCACCCCCCCCTGGGAGGGTTAGGTTTAGGGTGCAGGGAGGGGGGTTAGGTTTAGGCACCCCTGGCTGGAGGTTAGGCTTAGGCACTAGGGGGGGAGGTTAGGGTTAGACACCACTAAGAGAGGGATTGTGATCGGGAAGTGATCCAGTGAGCACGCAGAGTCTTCACACAGTGATTGACAGCAATTGAACGCCTGAGAGTGGTGATGGTGGGTGGTCAGAGAAATGCAGGAGGCCTGTACGTTTAAACGCCGTTACAGGGGCATGCATAATTAAGCCCCTGCGATAGCATACACTGGCAGAAGTCTAGATAGTGACAGGAAGTTTAGCAGTTTCTGCGGTATGGTCAGGTCAGCCGCAACTGGGCGGATGGTTCCAATGTTACTCGATGGTACCGATGTTTTCGCTGACTTCCGGATGCATGTCATGGGAAGTGGGCAGGCTTTATACAGTGATGGGTGTCTTGGTATAGTGCTGCGGTTGCAATGCGATTGAATTCATTAGCATATTTTATCAGCGAGCGGGGTGCGTGCTTACGCAGCCTTGCGAACGAACCTGAATCAGGCTCTGTAACCCCAGTAATATGTAGGACAATACTACACATATAAATAGATCCCTTAGTGCTAAACAGGAGAAATATAAAGATAAAGATTCTTTGAAAGTCAAAACCAAGGAAATACTGTCCAATACAGATTGAGTCTCCCATATCCAAAATGCTTTGGACCAGGGGTATTTTGGATAACGGGATATTCCGTATTTTGGAATATATGCATACCATAATGAAATATCTTGGGAATAGGACCCAAATATACACACAGAATACATTTATGTGTTATATACACCTTATACACACAGCCTGCAGGTAATTTTATACAATATATTCAGTAATTTATACACACAGCCTGAAGGTTATTTTATACAATATTTTAAATAATTTGTGCCTTAGACAAAGTTTGTGTACATTGAATCATCAAAAATCTAAAGTTTCATTATCTCAGTCATGCCAAAAAAATTCCTTATTTCGGAATATTTTGATATGGGAGACTCAACCTGTAATACAAATGAATGAAATATGCAAAAATAGCAGAGAATATATATTGTGATAGGGACACTGGTAAAGTGGTCAGTGGTAGATACATTTGTCCTAGGTTTTTGACCTATGTGTTCTAAAAAACCCTAGGAGAAAGTCTGCAGTGAAGCAGATTTGAGTGTCGGCGTTTTGAAAAGCCGGTTTGGGACCTGGGGGTGTGGATGTGAGGAGAGGGAGGGCTCCATCCACAGGCCACTCTGGGTTTTGGCCTTTTGGCCTGTTAGCAGGCTCACTAGGGTCTGCACCTGGAACTGGTTGATATAGGCTTTGTGTGATTGTAAGCTATGTATTCATACCTGGGAGAGCAAGCTGACTGGCTGGCTCAGAGACACTTGCTGAAAATTACCAGTAAGTCTTGTGCATACGCTTGTGTTGATGGTGGAAACAGTAGGCCCCACTATTTCTTTAGAGAGGGAACTCTTGTCTAGTTAGTGTCCGGACAGGGCTAGGATTTACTTTTATGTTTTGTTTTCCTTTTTTGTTGCACAATAAAGACTGGTACCGACAAGTAGAACGAGACCCCAGATAGGTGTACCATTTTCCCGGCTGCCGTGTGTGAAGAGGGAGTCCATCTACCCCAGGAGAGGGACCCCTAATCTGGTCCTGTTGCAATATTTATATTGATTTTTGTATATTTAATATTTTATCTATGTGTGATTTCTGTACATTAAATTGTTAAACTTGTTAAAACTTGTTTTCACATTGTATTTCAGCCAGACCAATTTCTTTGTGGTAATTTATTATCTGTGCAATTCCATACATATTTATTTTGGAGTTTATATTTGGTTTTTATTCACAAATCGATTGTTGGAACTATCTGCTATTTTTACATATTTTATTTTTTTGTATTATTGAAAGTATTTCCTTTATTTTGACTCTAATAGGATTTTATGTATAAATTTCTATTTAGCACTAAGAGATTTTTTTATGTGCATAGTATTGTCTTTGTAGCGAATTTATCCAAGGCTGCTGTGCAATATTATATATTACTGTACCCTTGTTACAGGGCCATAACTAGGGTAGAGTGACCATGGCACAGGGCACCATAGGGGGGGGGGGGGGGGGCGCTGTTCAAGCCTGTCAATTTTCTGTTTATTGTCATTTTCACTTGTAGCTTCCTCTTCTTTTATCCCCAGGAGCTCCTGGCCTCCCCTATCTCTTACCTGGCCCTTCCCCATGGGGCCATGGCCCTTTTCTGGGTGCTTGTCTAATGTCCCTATTTGAAAAATGATAGGGGGGTGCCAATGCTCTTTCTGGCACAGGGCACCAAAAAGTCTAGTTACGGCTCTGTGTGTGTGTGTCTATATATATATATATCATATAAAGTCGAGTCACATTATTATAACCACCTCCTACATTTGACGTTGGCAGCACGTAGCCCATGAAGTACATCACGTGCCTTGCATTGGCTTGGTGCGTAAACTGTATAAGGTGTGCGATAGGCCATCTGCACACTTATCACTCGTTGCTGTCATGAGTAAAAGGGTTGATTTATCAGAGTTACAAAAAGGGATGATTATTTGCTTTTGGGCCAAGGGTGGCAGTATTTCTGAAACAGCGCAGTTTGTGAACTATACTCATGCTGCTGTGGTGAAGGTGTATCGTGACTGAAGCACCACTGCTATTAATGTGAAAGGTGAACGTTGGCTATGAAGGTGTGTGAGGGCTGACCGACAAGCTACTGTACAGTGGAGCAGCTCACCAAAAAAATTAACCTGGGGGCCCCCAGACGTGTGTCTAAAATGACAGTTCAGTGAACCCTGCTGCTTATGTGGCTCCTGTTATGGGTTGGATGGTTAATCAGACCAGGTTTGTCAGAGGACTGCTGCCAGTTAACTAGTTGTGGCCAAGTGAAGAATATGCAATGCAGCCTGTGAGCTGTAGGAGCAGCCTTGAGGGCTGGTTGTGGCCTTTATAGTTGTGGCCAAGAGACTGGTGATGTGAAGCAGCCTTGGGACTGTTGGAGCAGGGTCGGAGGCTGCTACCAGTGCTGCCGGGATGACACTGGCGACGGCGTGTTTAATAGCGCACCTGGATCGCAGGGCTGCTACCAGTGCCGCCGGGATGACACTGGTGATGGTGTGCATAATAGCGCACCTGGAGCGCAGAGTTGCTACCAGTGTTGCCGGGATGACACTGGCAACGGTGTGCTAAGTTCTGCAGCTGGAATGTAGAGCTGCTACCAGTGCCGCCAGGATGAAACTGATGACGGGGTGCTAGGTTGTGCACCTGGAACGCAGAGTAGCTACCAATGCCGCCGGGATGACACTGGCGACGGGGTGCTAGGTTATGCACCTGGAATGCAGAGTAGCTACCAGTGCCGCCGGAGTGACACTGGCGACGGTGTGCTAGGTTGCGCACCTGGAATGCAGAGTAGCTACCAGTTCCGCCGGGATGACATTGGCGACGGTGTGCTAGGTTGTGCACCTCGAATGCAGAGTAGCTACCAGTGCCGCCGGGATGACACAAGTCACCAGGTGATGACAGATGCTTCTGGGGTAAGAAGCGCTCCGTGCTACCCAGATGGTACAAGCAGCACGTGTGGATGAGATGCAGGTAGAGCTGCCTAGATGGAATAAATGGCCAAAACAAAACATAGCTAGACTGTTTCAGGAACTCAAACTGACATGCAGGAGACAGGAACCGGAAGTATGAAAGAACTTCTATCACCGGCATGGATTGCTGGGCTGGGTGGAATTTAACAGAGATAAAGTCCAATCAAAGCAAGTCTCCCTTAATGACAGATTATAAGCACCTGGGCTGTGTTCAGACAGAAGAAACAATCAATGTGCACCTGATGCTGCAGACACAGACAGGCAGTAATTAATGCTGTGCCTCAGGCTGGAAACTGCAGATCCTAACAGCTCCAAAGCGAATGGATGGTCACTGCACCTATGCTAACGAAGGTGCATCAGCAGAAAAGGCTTCAATATTCATGCTTGTATCAGAATTGGACCTCCGCTGAAGGGTGAAGGGCTGCCTTCTCCAATGAGTCACATTTTCTGCTTAATCGAATGGATTGACGTTGGCGTGTCAGGCAAGAAACATCGGAGAACAAACACCCTGCAACTATTGCTTGAAGAACACAAGCTGGTGGTGGCATTCTATGGGCCCATTCATCCATGTGGAAGACACCCCCAACCGATATGGTTATGAATCTCTCCTTGCAGAGCACGTGCACCCATACATGCTTATTGTCTCCCCTGAGGTGAATGGGATCTTCCAGCAAGAAAATGTGACATGTCACATTGCTAGAAATGTCCTGCAGTGGTTGGACGAGCATGACCAAGACTTCCAAGTGCTTCCCTGGCCCCCTAATTTCCCGGACTTGAACCCAATTAAGCATCTGTGGGACCACCTTGATCATTGTGTTAGTTCTATGGATACTACACCACGCAACCTCTAGCAGCTGTGGGATGCACTGCAGTCAGCATGGCTCCAGATACCTGTGCCAACCTATCAATACCTTATTGAGTCACAGTCCATCTAGCTGTTGTCCATATTGCAAACGGCAGTCAATCTGGCTAGTAGCTGGTGGTCATGATAATGTGACTTGACTGCATGTGTGTGTGTGTGTATATATATATATATATATATATATATATATAAACAGTCAGGTCCATAAATATTGGGACATTGACAGAATTTTCAGATTTTGGCCTCTATTCACCACCACAATGGTTTTAAAATGAAACAAACAAGATGTGCTTTAACACAGACTTTCAGATTTAATTTGAGGGTAATTACATCCAAATCGGGTGAACGGTGTAGGAATTACAATGGTTTCAATATGTGCCTCCCACTTTTTAAGGGGCCAAAAGTAATGGGACTATCAACTCAAAAGCTATTTCATGGACAGGTGTGGGCTATTCCCTCATTATTTCATTATCATTTAAGCAGGTAAAAGGTCTGGAGTTGATTCTAGGTGTGACATTTGCATTTGGAATCAGTTGATGTCGACTCTCAATATGAGATCCAAAGAGCTGTCACTATCAGTGAAGCAAGCCATCATTAGGCTGAAAAATCAAAACAAACCCATTAGAGAGATAGCAAAAACATTAGGTGTGGCCAAATCAACTGTTTGGAATATTCTTAAAAAGAAAGAACGCACCGGAGAGCTCAGCAACACCAAAAGACCCGGAAGACCACGGAAAACAACTGTGGTGGATGATAGAAGAATTATTTCCCTGGTGAAGAAAAACCCCTTCACAACAGTTGGCCAAATCAAGAACACTCTCCAGGAGGTAGATGTATATGTGTCAAAGTCAACAATCAAGAGAAGACTTCACAAGAGTGAATATAGAGGGTTCACCACAAGAACCAAACCATTGGTGAGCCACAAAAACAGGAAGACCAGATTAGACTTTGCCAAACAACATCTAAAAAAGCCATTACAGTTCTGGAACAACATCCTATGGATAGATGAGACAAAGATAAACTTGTACCAGAGTGATGTGATGAGAAGAGAAGGAAAGGAACTGCTCATGATCCAAAACATACCACCTCATCAGTGAAGCATGGTGGTGGTAGTGTCATGGCGTGGGCATGTATGGCTGCCAATGGAACTGGTTCCCTTGTATTTATTGATGATGTGACTGCTGACAAAAGCAGCAGAATGAATTCTGAAGTGTTTCGGGCAATATTATATGCTCATATTCAGTCAAATGCTTCAGAACTCATTGGACGGCGCTTCACAGTGCAGATGGACAATGACCCGAAGCATACTACAAAAGCAACCAAAGAGTTTTTTAAGGCTAAAAAGTGGAATATTATGCAATGGCCAAGTCAATCCCCTGACCTGAAACCGATTGAGCATGCATTTCACTTGATGAAGACAAAAGTGAAGGGAAAATGCCCCAAGAACAAGCTGGAACTGAAGACATTTGCAGTAGAGGCCTGGCAGAGCATCACCAGGGATGAAACCCAGTGTCTGGTGATGTCTATGCATTCCAGACTTCAAGCTGTAATTGCCTGCAAAGGATTTGCAACAAAGTATTAAAAAGTGAAAGTTAGATTTAGGATTGTTTAGTTTGTCCCATTACTTTTGGCCCCTTAAAAAGTGGGAGGCACATATAGAAACCATTGTAATTCCTACACCAATCACCTGATTTGGTCTGCAGTTAAATCACATCTTGTTTGTTTAATTTCCAAGCTATTGTGGTGGTGAATAGAGGCCAAAATATGAACATTCTGTCAATGTCCCAATATTTATGGACCTGACTGTATATATTTTATATATATATTGTGAAAAGGATCATGCTAGATTAAAAGGTTCAAGCTGCTCCTTTATTCTCAGGCAGGTGAGCAGCATCAGGTAAGCTTTGGACAGCATATATACTTCACAGCATGGCAGTTTACAGTTCACAGGCAAGTTGGAAACACATCCATATGGCTTCCTATTGTAACCCCACACTCACCCAGCCTATCATCCGGGTGACTGATTCACCATCGGAAGCATTGTGGATTTGCACTGACACAATTTTAAAGACAGATAACAGGTGCTGCTAATTAGCCTTGCTTGTGGCTTACAACTGATCCCAGGAAAACATGGACTGGATCTCATTACCATGCTGTTTATTGCTCCATCTCTGCACAAATCTGCTGCTCCACATTAACCTCATTTGAAAGCATGCTGTCCCTGTCACACTCATTCCCGCCTAGCTTCAACCACCCTGGTGATGCTAAGACTTTTTCAGACGAGCTCTCTGCCTTGCCCACCTCTATTTGCGTTATCCAACCAGGAACACAATCCTCTACAACTTTCCAGAGCTCACCTTACACCCCCACTTCCTCCTCTAGCTTCACCATACAGTTGCTCGAAGGTTCGAGACCCTCGAACCTTCTGGAAAGGGCATCAGCATTGAGGTGCTGTTTCCTTGATCAATGCTGTACCTCAAATTTGAATGGCTGTAAAGCCAAAAACCAGTGGGTCACCCGGGCATTCACCTCTTTATTTGTGTGCATGCACTGTTACTGTGATCTGTGTCTAGCCAGAATTCTTGCCCTAACAGATAAAATTTTAGCGACTCTACTACCCACTTAATTGCCAAGCACTCCTGTTCCACAGTTGAGTACTTGCAATCTCTGGGCAGCAATTTTCAGCTAAGATAAAGGTTTCTCCAGGGCCGGTGCAAGGTTTCTTGGCACCCTAGGCATTTCTTCAGCATTGCACCCCCCCACCCTCGGATAGCTACACAAGCCCTTATACAGTGCCCCCAGCAGTGGTCCCCTCTATGCAGTGCCCCCAGTAGTGCCCCTTAAACATTGGCCCCAGTAGTGGCCCCCTATGCAGTGCTCCCAGAAGTGGTCCCCCTATGCAGTGCCTCTTATATAATTCTCCCAGTAGTAGTCCCACCCATGCAGTGCCCCCTATATAGTTCCCCAGGTAGTGGTCCCCCTATGCAGTGCCCCTTATATAATACCCCCAGTGGTAGTCCCCCCCCTGTGCAGTGACCCTTATATAGTGTCTCCAGTACTAGTCCCCCCTGTGCAGTGCCCCTTATATAATGCCCCCAGTACTAACCCCCCCAGTGCAGTGCCCCCAGTAGTGGTCCCCCTGATGCAGTGCTCCCAGTAGTTGTCCCCCCCAGCAGTGCCTCCAGTAGTCTCCCCCCCAGTAGTAGTCCACACCTATGCAGTGCCCCCAGTAGTAGTCCCCACCTATGCAGTTCCCCCAGCAGTAATCCCCACCTTTGCAGTGCCCCCAGTAGTAGTCCCCACCTATGCAGTTCCCCCAGCAGTAATCCCCACCTTTGCAGTGCCCGCAGTAGTTGTCCCATCAGTGCAGTGCCCCCAGCAGTAATCCCCCCCAGCAGTGCCCCCAGTAGTAGTCCCCCCCAGTAGTGCCCCCAGTAGTAGTTGTGCACCCAGTAGTAGCCTCCCCCCTGCAGTGCCCCCAGTAGTAATCATGCCCTCAGTAGTAGCCTCCCCCCAGCAGTGCCCCCATTAGTAGTCTCCCTCCAGCAGTGCCCCCAGTAGTCCCCCCAGCAGTGCCCTCAGTAGTAGCCTCCCCCCAGCAGTGCCCCCAGTAGTAGTCGTGCCCCCAGTAGTAGCCTCCCCTCACCAATGCTCCCAGTAGTGACATCCCCGAAAGAAAAAAACAAAAACCTCCACTTACCATAATCCCAGCTCCGGCATCCGCTCCTCTGTCCCCTGGGCCAGCCTGCTCTGCATGATGGGAGAGACATCATGACACCTCTCCCATCAATCACTGCAGGAGTCGGAAAATGGAGCTCATGAGTGAGCTCCAGCCCAGCTCCGGCAGTGGGCGCAGCAGCCGATGAGAGTCTGCTTGACTCTCATCAGCTGCTAAAACAAACACACAGCTGCCGGCGCCTGTGTGTTTGTTCCTAGTAGTGTACCGCGGACTGCACTTATGTGCGGTCCACACTACCGCCCTGCAGTAGCCGGCGCTCTTAGGCAGCTGCCTAAGTTTGCCTAGTGGTAGCGCCAGTCTTGGGTTTCTCCTCCCCGCCTATCTCCTGGGAAAAGCATGTCCCAGAGGCATCAGTCTGCAACACAAACTTCTTCTTAAAGTCAGGAGCTTGCAAAACAGGCTCTACACAACAGGGTGTACACACAGCAGTTTCTTCTGGCCTAGAAACCATTATCTGGTCTGGGGATTGTTTCTTAAGGCACTCAGGGCCTGATTCATCAAGGAACGCAGTTGCTAATATGCACACAATCGGTCGATTAATTCGCAGTGCATCGCAGTGCGCAAGTGCGAACTAGCATTTGCAATACGAACTGCAATTGCAGAGGGTACGCAGACCCAGAGCAGAGTGATTGACAGGAAGTGCCATTTGTGGGTGGTGATGGGGGGTGGTCAGGTGAATGTAGGCGTGCCAGTGCGTTATGTACACGCAGAGGTGTACATAAATTATCCACTTTGTGGCCATACGCAGCCTGAGGCCTCATAGCGTGTGCTAAAGTTAGCAATTCCTGAGTGAGGTCTGACCTGCCTTAACTGTGATATGGTTATACACAGTAGGCCTGATTCAGAGCCCGGACGCTCTTTCAGAGCGCTCGCTCTGAATCAGGGCGGCATTTTTTTTTTTGAGAGACGGCCTCCTGGCTGCTCGCTAAGCTGTGGGTGACCACCCACAGCTTTTGTGGGTGGCCAGGTGATGGTCGCGACCATCGTCCATTGCAATCCCCAGCGAGCGTCCGGCTCTAATTGAGCCGGAAGCTCACTACTGAGGCCGCCCCCAAATGGCAGGCGTTCCTTTGGAAACGCCTCTGTTTGGCCAACCATCCCCCCTGCCCGCCTCCAAAACGGGATGAGCTGTCAATCACAATCGACAGCCGCCCCATTTTTGTGCGAGACCTGTAGCAACGGAGCGCCCGTCGCTGGCCGGGTCACACACATGCGCACGCCGGAGCCGGCTCCGGCGTGCGCATGTGCAGTGGGGGACCATCGACCCGCTTGTGAGCGCTGTGCGCTCGCGAGCGGGTCTGAATCAGGCCCAGTATGCAGTAACACTTACGCACCAAGGTCTTGTGCGGTGAGCTCTAAATCTCAGAGGTTTGTCCCCTCTCTGTAAGTAAATAATAGAAAATGGTCCAAGGAAAGCTTGGTAGATTGAGCTCAAGGAAAGCTTGGTAAAGGACCTTCCTCTGGGAGACTATAACTACTCAACGTCCACACTAAGCATTGCTCTACAATTCTCCCAGAGGAAGGTCCAATAAGAACAGAAACGCGTTGGAGCTATTATCATTACCCTTCACAAACACAAAGGACTCAAGCTGCTAACACAAGTATCAGAGTGTGCTATTGCTGACACAATTTTATATCTATCAATTAAACACTTTTCATTGAACACATTTCACATCTGTTTCCTGATTACAGAATTCTACTACATTGGTATAATTCCACATTAATCTGTACATGAATTTTGTTATTTAACAAGCATGTTTTAGATTTGAGTCATACAGAACACAATCACATCATTCAGGTTGAGCTCAATCTACCAATCTTTCCTTGGACCATTTCCTATTAACTGTGATATGGGTCTGATGTTACCGATTATTTTACTATGTTGCCCAAGTATACGGATGTGAGTAAGGGGAAGTGGGCTTCCTTATGTTAGGCTGTGATCGCAATGCGATTGCAAACATTTGCATTTCACTGCTGATATTAGCAACTGTGTAGCATGCGTAATAGCAGAATAGCGATCCTTGCTGAAACAGGCCCTCACTCAGTGGAGCCGCCCTAGTGGCAAAATCACATATGAATCTGCGGTAACCCACCAGACCAAGGAATGTTCTGAATTGTGATTTACATATGGGTTTAGGCCAGGTGAGGACTGCTTCCACCTTACTGGGGTGAGGTTTAACCTGCCCTCCACCTAAGATATATCCCAAGTATTTTGCCTCCACCATTCCAATGGCATATTTCTCAGGGTTAGCGGTAATCCCATCTGCCCGTAAAGACTGTAACACTGCCTCTACCTTTGGAAAGTGTGACTCCCAGTCTGAGCTAAAGATGACTATGTCGTCTAAATATGCAGATGCATACTCCGTGTGGGACCAAAGCAACTTATTCATAGTCCTTCTCTGGGGTAGAGAAGGCTATTTTTGATTTAAGAATAGAAAGGTTACTGCACTCACCCCTATGTGTGTAGTATGTAGATTGGGAAGGGATACCACTATCTAGTTGGAAAATGATTTCTCAAGATGTTACTCTATTGCACAAATACCCACCCTATTGGAGAAGCAGTTGTAATGGAGCTTAAATGTCGCTAATGATGGCTTAGGCCTGATGGTTAAGTATCACAAATGTATTGGTCACAACACAAAGTGAACTATATCATAAATATAATACATAATGCAACAACAAAGCTATAGACAGTGATGAAATAATTGGGGTATCACATCCATCAATTAGACATATAAGGGAAATGGCTAAGAAAATAAATTTGTTAAGAAAAAGAGTCTCTATAAAACATATGCTGCTGTGATGGATGTAGTTCATGCCTAGGTGGTACTAGGAGTCTATAATAGAGAGCAGCGTCCCGCTCTACTACTCGGAAGTTCCCAGTCACAGACTGGTATGTGTAGAATAGCCAGAGAGCAGTCTTAATTGCTTACAGAGTGTACCTTAGTTGTAGTAGCGGTCACATTCAGGCAGTGGTGTTTGCTGTCACTGGAGTAAAAGTCAGTTCTCATACAGGGGATGCAGCATCCGGTGCACTTTTTACGGTGGTCCGCTGGGCATCGACCTCTTTTGGGAGTCTGTGATTGGAGCAGTGTTGCCATGGAATGCCCTGTTGGGGGCTAACCGGTGGGGTCCTTTTCCTTCCTCTCCTATTGTTTGGTACACAGCCACGCTTGCTGCTGTTGAGATCGCTGCGGTCTTACACTCACTTCCAGGTGGTGCGGTCACGTGGCATGGCTTGGGGAGGTACAGCTAGGAATGCGGCTGCTGCCTTGTGTTCTGTATAGTTAGTGGTCCCAAAGCGTTTCAGCCTTCAGGCCTTCCTCTTGCTCCACCATCAATCATCGCCCGAACATGCCAGTCAATCTGCTGTTAACGACAGATTGACCATGTTCAGGGATGATGGAGGGTGCCTACACTGAATGACTAATCGTTCAGTGTAGGCACTGCAGGGGATGGGGAACGATTGGACAATTACGATGTCGTAATCTTGCTGTCTTTCCAGGGTCGCGTAGTGGATACGCACCTTAACACTCAGGGATTTCCCTAACAGCAGATTTCTCTAACAGCAGATCCACATTTGTCTTTCTGCATTCAATCAAAGTTGGCCCCCCCTGCTCAGTGCACAGTCACACTGGGGAGCAGTAAATGGACTATCACGATAACCCTGATAACTCTGAATAAAAAGTCCAGTACAATGAAGTAATGATCAACGTTTCAGTGCATGTTTAATGTGCACTAATAAGAAATAAGAATAATTTACTTTATACTGTAATAGGAGGTGGTGATCTCCTTAACTTGAATACTTGTGATATGCTGGTATTAATGTCCTGCAGTTACTGTACTTTTTTATATGCAGTGTGTTGTATGATGTATTATAAAACATTATACCTGTAGTAATTCATATATATATATCTATGGTTTGTTATATTCAAAATGTGCTAAAGGGAACATTCAATTTTATATTATACTATTGGAGTCACATTGTATTCAAAAGCTAAAGGGGGCAAAAACGATGACTTTTCTATTAAAGCAGCACATTATTACTATTATTCTACTGAAAGTGGCTCATATTATTGTTAGTAGAGTAAAAGGGGATACAGATTATATTATTAGACTAAAGGTGACACATTTATTAATATT
This sequence comes from Taudactylus pleione, assembly GCA_031769625.1. Lineage (NCBI taxonomy): Eukaryota > Metazoa > Chordata > Amphibia > Anura > Myobatrachidae > Taudactylus > Taudactylus pleione. The sequence goes on along the minus strand of JAUIMM010000516.1, from coordinate 4,483,340 downwards.
ATTCTATGTCAGAGGCCGCAGATTATTGTTATTAGACTAAACTGGGCACTGATTTATTAGACTAAATTGCACATGGGAATTTGAGGCTGCATAATATTATGCCACCTCCTTTGTGGGATGACCACACCCCTTTAACTGATGATCACACCTACCCAATGGCTGGTCACACCCCTTCAGTAGGCCCGTCATTGCATTTCCCTGGTGGGCTTTAATGCTTCAGTCTGCCCCCTGCTTACACCTAAAAGCACTTTTCATGAGAATTTATGAAACTTGCTGACCAGCCCCTGCCAGTGGGTACTAAGGGGGTCATTCAGACCCGCTCGCGAGCGCAGGACGCTCGCAAGCCGGTCGATGTTACCCCAATGCACATGCGCACGACGGAGGGAGCTCCATCGTGTGCATGCGCAAGACCCGGACAGCGGGTCTCGCACCAAAGGGGGCGTGCTGTCGATGGTGACTGACAGCACGCCCCCTTTGGTGTCTGGGTCCGGCCCCACTGACATCACTAGTGATGTCAGTGGGAGTGATTTTGGCTCTGATAGAGCCAAATCACTCCAGGGCTTGCGGTCACCGAGACCCTACCGCAGGGTCTCGTCGCAAGCCCGATGGTTGCGATGGTCTTGACCATCGTGACCATCTTTTTGGCCGCTCGCATATGCTGTGGGTGGTCACACACAGCTATGCGAGTGGCTAGGAGGCCGCTCCATTTGTAGGTAGGAGGGCACTGATTCAGAGCGAGCGCTCTGGTCAGAGCGTCCGGCTCTGAATCAGGCCCTAAATTCTAGAGATTAAATTGTAATACATTGTAAGCTTGTGGACAGAGGGCCTGATTCACTACGGATCACAACTGAGATTGCAATAGAGATTACACACACAGTCTCAGTGCGATCCTATGCCAACCCACTGCGATCGCTATGCCGTACAGCACTACATAAGGCCTACTTTACCTTACACATATCCGTAATCCTTCGCAAGACTGCAAAGCCATCTGTAACATCAAGTACCATCGCAGCCTCACGCACACTTGCATAAGCTCTGACCTTACTCAGGAATTGCTAACCTCGTCGCACGCTGTGAGTACTCAGGCTGCGTATGGCATCGCAGTGGATAATTTATGCAAACCCCTATAATGGCGTTCGAATGCACTGGCATGCCTGTGTTTCACCGATCACCCCCCGTCACCTCCCGCAAACAGCACTTCCTATCAGTCACTCTGCGAAGTGTCTGTATAGTCACTACGATTGCAGTCCCGATCGCAGTGGCCGGTTCACGCACTGCGCTGCATTCGCATGCGCAGATCGCAACAATTGGCCGATTTTGTGCATAATCGCTAGGGGTGTGCACCGGCCACTTTTCGTGTTTTGTGTTTTGGTTTTGGATCTGGATCTTTCTTCGTGTTTTGGATCTGGATTGGTTTTGCCAAAACCACCCTTCCGTGTTTTGGGTTCTGGGTTTTGTGTTTTGGATCTGGATTTTTTCTTAAAAAATAAAAAAAAATGCTAAAATCACATAAAATTTGCCTTTTTTTGTTCCTACGCTATTAATAACCCCAATAACATTAATTTCCACTCATTTCCACTCTATTCTGAACACCTCACACCTCACAATATTGTTTTTAGGCCAAAAGGTTGCACCAAGGTAGCTGGATGACTATGCTAAGCGACACAAGTGGGCGGCACTAACATGTGGCCCATCTAGGAGTGGCACTGCAGTGGCAGACAGGAAGCCAATCAGCGTTATGGTGCCCATTTGCATGTAGCACGAACCCGGGAGATCCGTGCTACATACATCTGTGTCATTGACACAGAGCACTGACGGGTCCGTGAGACCCATCTGTGCTGCTGTGGTAAAAAAAAAAAAAAAAACCTGTGTAAAAAAAGAAAAAAATGGCGTGCACCCACCCAAAAAAGAGGAACCAGCCCCGGGCATTAGTAACCCAGTGCTGAGTGTGCTTAAATACAGGGGATAAACGACGTAGGGGTCCCCTGAACTTAAGCACAACCAGCAGCGGGCTAGTCAGAACCAGCGCTGGTTGCCAAAATACGGGGGACAAACGACGTAGGGGTCCCCCGTATTCTGCACAACCAGCTCTGGGCTCTGATCCGGTCCTGGTTCTGGAAATACAGGGGGAAAAAATTAGTAGGGTTCCCCTGTATGTTCCAGAACCAGCACTGGACTTTTTCTAGCGGGGGGCTGATGCCACAGCCAGGGGAGCCCTTTCACCGGGCCCCCCAGCCGCAGCATCAGCCCTGACCGCTAGTCAGCCCAGGCCGGGGATCCCTGGAGTGCTGGGGACCCCCCAATAAAGGGGTCACCCTCTCCAGGGCACCCCAGGCCCAGGCTGATAGCCCGGGGCTATCCCCGCCACCCCTGGTGGCGGTGGGTGGCGGGTTGATTGTGTGGTGTGGTGTAAATAAAGAATATCAAACATTGTCTTTACAAGTAGAACTGCAAGTCCCAGCTAGCCTGCCCCGCATGCTGGTACTTGGAGAACCACAAGGGCCCACTAGTACCTGTAGTTCACCTGTAAAAAAAATGTTTAAAAAAACACAGGACACACACACCGTGACAGTATAAGTTTATTAAACATACATACACACACACACACACACACACACACATATGTACACATACTCACCTATGTAACCTGTAGCATCGGTCCACTTGTCCGGTAAAGTATCCATAGGGGACCTGTGAAAAAAAACATACTCACCATCTCCTATGCGAGGTTCTGTCCTCTTCGTTCCAAAGTAGGCATCCCCGGACTTGGCAAAAAAAAAAAATGAAAACGCGATCCACGAACTTAGTACCGTTCTATAGAACGGTACTTCCCGAATGAGAGCTTAGCGGCGGGGTATCACCATGGAAACCCCGCTGCTAAGCGTTCATTGGCTGAGAGAGGCCATCTCCCGTCTCTCAGCCAATGAACGGCTCCCTCCATTGTAGTCAATGGTGGGAACCGCAGGGAAAACTTTAATAACCTTGCGGCTATCAGCCTGGGCCTGGGGTGCCCTGGAGAGGGTGACCCCTTTATTGGGGGGGGTCCCCAGCTCTCCAGGGATCCCCGGCCTGGGCTGACTAGCGGTCAGGGCTGATGCTGCGGCTGGGGGGCCCGGTGAAAGGGCTCCCCTGGCTGTGGCATCAGCCCCCCGCTAGAAGAAGTCCAGTGCTGGTTCTGGAACATACAGGGGAACCCTACTAATTTTTTCCCCCTGTATTTCCAGAACCAGGACCAGATCAGAGCCCAGAGCTGGTTGCGCAGAATACGTCGTTTGTCCCCCGTATTTTGGCAACCAGCGCTGGTTCTGACTAGCCCGGTGCTGGTTGTGCTTAAGTACAGGTGACCCCTACGTCGTTTGTCCCCTGTATTTAAGCACACCCAGCACTGGGTCACTAATGCCCGGGGCTGGTTGCTCTTTTTTGGGGGGGGGGGGCACGCCATTTTTTTCTTTTTTTACACAGGTTTTTTTTTTTTTTTTACCACAGCAGCACAGACGGGTCTCACGGACCCGTCAGTGCTCTGTGTCAATGACACAGATGCAAGTAGCACGGATCTCCTGGTCCGTGCGTGCATCTGTGTCATTGAAATACACAGCAGCACAGACGGGTCTCACTGACCCATCTGTGCTCTGTGTCACTGTCAATCACACAGATGCATGTAGCACGGATCTCACGAGTCCGTGCTACATGCAAATGAGCACCATAATGCTGATTGGCTGAGAGCCGTGACAGACGGCTCTGTCAGCCAATCAGCACTTTGCCCATTAAAGGCAAAGGCATTTTTTTTTAAATGGCCGCTTGAGGCAAAACCTCGAGATCTGACAGCAGATCTCGAGGTTTTGCCTCGGGAGAGGGATCCAGGGCAGACAGGGAGATCCGAGCTTGGGCTCGGATCGCCCCGGATCCCCGAAGTTCGGGTGGGTTCGGTTCTCAGGGAACCAAACCCGCTCATCCCTAATAATCGCAGTTGTGATCAGTTGTGAATCAGGCCCAGAAACTGCTCTACTTGTGTATGACTGATTATCTTGGTACATTCCTGCTTCTCAGACTATAAACTATTCTAAATTTAAATGAATATTAAGAATTAAAATTCTATTAATAGAAAATCTAACTCCAAAGACTAACTGGTGATTGCCCTAAATTAAACTATTCCTGAGTGTGCTTTTTAGATGTTCCAGCACAATTTACTGGGATTTCTTTAGTAGATTCTAAATTAGATGCTATAAGTGGCAAGGGAATTCCTGCTCTGCCGCTGGAAAGAGCAATCATTTTCCCCAATAAGTAAGATGCCCAGGAACTGATACCTGTATATGTGATGCTGTCACTATTGAGGCAGCTCTGCAATGTTTATTCCTAATGCTAACAGAAGCTTTGCATGCAAATGAGGGGATGGATCCAGTTTTGCAGAGTCTGAACCCAAGAAGTCTTATTTCAGTTGTACATTGTCTCTGTTTGATCTTGCTAAATGTATATTAGTATATCTATTCAATACAGAAGCTAGGTTGAGCGTTTTATACTACAAACTAAACACAAAATTCTGCATAATATTTCAATAAACCAATAATTTTTGTATATATATATAAATAGATAGAGAGTAATGAATATGTGTATCTTTATATATGTATAAATAGAAATGTATATTGTCCAATTGAAAAAAGGGATTGTACACATAAGAATTGGAAACGTTTGTAATAAGTAATCCATTTCTCTCTCCCCCATCTTCCTCACGTCTCTCTTCCCCACCACCTCTCTCTTCCTCCCATCCCTCTCACCCTCTTCCTGCAATTCCTCTCTTCCCTCCTCCTGCCCTCTCTCTCCCTCCTCTCTCTCATCTAACTCTTTCTTTCCTCTCTCTGCCACCTTCATCACCTTCATCTTTCAACATTTCCATCTCCCCCATTTCCTCACATTTATTTTTCACCACCTCTTCCTCTCACCTTTCTCACACTCTTCCTCCCATCTGTCTGTCTCCTTTTCCTCCAATCTCTCTCATTCTCCCTTTTCCTCCCATCTCTCTCCCTCTCTTCCTCCCATCTCTCCCTCTCATCTCTTGCCCTACCATCTCTTCAGGGCCGGACTGCCCATCTGGCACTTCTGGCAAATGCCAAAACGGCTGATGGGCAGATGGGCCGGTCCAGCGTTAAACCCCGGTGCCCTGCTCGGTCGGGATACTGACAAGCGAGGCCAGGCCCCCATGACTCGTGGCATGCCCCTGTGAGAATTAACCACTCCCCTATTGAGGCAATGCCATGCCCCTTTTTACACCTGCATGAACGGGGACTGCCAAGGCAGCTTAGCAGCCACAGTCCATCCCTGCATCTCTCTCTCTTCCTCCCTTCTCTCACTCACTTCCTCCCTTCTCTCTCCATATCCCCCCTTTCTCTCTTTCTCTCCTGTTCAGCACCTTTTATCCCATGTGGGAAGAGGAACAGCGTTTGAGGGGTGTGGGAGAGCAGCTAGTCCAGGACCTTCTCTTGTGTAGGATTTGGGAGGCCCAAAGGGGCACACTTGGTTATGGACCTTCTCCTCACTGTTGACTGGGTCAGCTCTAGAAGAGCATAAATTTGATGAACTGACTTGTTGGAGAGTTGTCATCCTATCACAGTGCCACATTGAAAGTGACTTACATGAAGCTGTTCTGTATGTCCTATTCTACTGCTAAAAGCTGTATGTTTGATTTTATGTACCTGCTAGTAATGTGAATGGCTGAGATGGTCAAACACATTGAGGAGTGTCCACATACTTTTGACTTTGTGGTGTAAGTGTGAGCTACTGTAGATGTAAAAGAGATAGCAATTTACCTTTTCTAATTTACAGTTTTTGATTTGGAATTTAATTAAAATCACACACATTAGCAATATCACCATAGTTATTAATTTACCAGTATTACTATATGGAGCATGCCAGAAGTACTGACAATGATTACACCAGTACAGTTTTTAAAAAAACTATGGGCTCTATTTACTACAATCCGCATTTGTAATGCAGATTGTAGTGTGACATTACCGATAGAATTCGCATTGCGAATTCAGTCAATATCACAGGGATTTACTACAAATGCCTTGCAGGAACAGAGCTTGCGAGAAAGCTTTGTCCCTGCGAATCCCCTCTGCAGCCTTATCACAGTATTTTTGCAAGTGCCCCGCGCATGCGCCGATCGGCCACCGCTGCTACCCCCCCTGTCGCCAAGCCCCGCCCCTGTCTCTAGTCATGCCCCCATTTCCATTACTCTGGGGGCATGACCGGCACTCCCGAAGATGCTGGGCTGTCTCCACACTTTCCCCTGCACTATGTATATGTTGTGCATATGCCCAGCTTTTAAGCAGAGCAGAGGTGTGAAAGTGCTTCCCCTGGGTGGGACAGCTGGACATTCACCGAAAAGCTGGACTGTTCTACCCAAAGTGGGACAGTAGGGGGTTATGTATAAAGCACTAGCTTGTCATTGATTATACAATGATTTTGCCCAAATTGATCACATCAATCATAAACTGATCAGACTCTTTGCCCATTGGTTATATTTGCAAACAATCCCTCTATTATCAAAGAGTTTTGCAATGCGTAAAAAACATTATTGGCAGAATGTAACAAATGCGTTATGAGCATTTTGAAAACCACTACGAGTTGTAAAACTAGTTTTGAGATGTGATGTCATTTATTTATACTTTTCGCAAATTTCTTTCCGACACCCTGAAATCTAAAGCCTTGCGCATGTGCCAGGAAAGAAGCGCATTCATCAAAACCACAAACAATTCCCTCATGAAGAAAAGCTTAATTTAATTAATTTAATAAATCATTTAAAATATATCATATATTATTACTTATAGGTGTCAACTAATTAAAGTTTCAGCTCCTGCTCACTAGAAACAAGTAGACCCAGGAAAAGGAGGAGCTGTAAAACATGGGAGGTCCTCTCATACATGGGTGGGCTCTCAGATCCCCCTCTCCTAAAGTTATCTCCTTCGTGTTTTGGATTTGGATCTGGTTTTGCAAAACCACCCTTGTGTGTTTTGGTTTTGGCTTTAGATCTGTATCTTTTTAAAAAAAATTATAAAAACAGGCAAAACCACATAATTTGGGCCAGTTTTTGTTCCTACAGTATTATTAACCTTAATAACATTTATTCCCAGTCATTTGTAGTCAATTCTGACCACCTCACAGCTCACAGTATTGATTTTACACTCTTTATTTTTTTTTGTCCAGAACTTTGGGCCCGGAGCCCTGACCGAGGCAGCAGCGATTGATGACACAGGCAGCACTAGGTTGCTGCTGTCTGATAGTAAGTGCGGCTAACACACACGCGCACACAGGAAAAAAAAATACACTTTTTATTATATATCCAGATGGACACAGCAGACTGCACCAGCCCAGATTGACACAGCAGACTGCACCAGCCCAGATGGACACAGCAGACTGCACCAGCCCAGATGGACACAGCAGACTGCACCAGCCCAGATGGACACAGCAGACTGCACCAGCCCAGATGGACACAGCAGACTGCACCAGCCCAGATGGACACAGCAGACAGCACCAGCCCAGATGGACCCAGCAGACACCACCAGCCCAGATGGACCCAGCAGACATCACCAGCCCAGATGGACCCAGCAGACACCACCAGCCCAGATGGACCCAGCAGACACCACCAGCCCAGATGGAACCAGCAGACAGCACCAGCCCAGATCAGAGCTGGCCCTAGCAAATTTGGTGCCCTAGACAAAATTTTGGCAGGTGCCCCTAGCAGATAATCCCACCACCAATTTTAAAGTGGGTACACAGCTGAAAGATATATCTGCAGATTATGGTTATTCATACACAGTGAACAACCATCTTCTCTGGTCCCCCTGCCGGGGGTCGCATCACGACCCCCTACCTGTCGGCTTCTACAGCAAGTGTACGGCGGGCGGTAGACTGCCCTTACACACAGCACGATGAGCAGATATATCTGTCATATCTGTGAATTGAATTCAAGTGAACGACCGATGTTGTATGCTATAATATAAATGATATAATATATTAATATATATATTATTATGCATATTATCATATACTGTATATATTGTTAAATGTATGCCCAGCATAAGACCAGACACAAGGAAGTGCGTGTATGTGTATATATATAATTATATATATATATATATATATATATATATATACACACACACACAAACACATTTATATATGTGTATATATATATATATATATATATATATATACACATATATTTATTAGGGGTGTGCTCGGGCTGCACTTTTCGTGTTCTGTGTTTTGGTTTTGGATCTGGATCTCTCTTCGTGTTTTGGATCTGAATTGGTTTTGCCAAAACCACCCTTCGGTGTTTTGGGTTCTGGGTTTTGTGTTTTGGATCTGTATTTTTTTTTAAAAAAGCATAAAAACAGCTAAAATCACAGAATGTTGATTTTTCTGCTCCTATGCTATTATTAACCTCAAAAATCTTAATTTCCACACATTTCCAGTCTATTCTGAACACCTCACACCTCATAATAGTGTTTTTATGTCCAAAAGGTTGCACCGAGGTAGATGGATGACTATGCTAAGCGACACGAGTGGGCGGCACAAACACGTGGCCCATCTAGGAGTGACACTGCAGTGGCAGACAGGATGGCAGTTTGAAAACCAGGCCGCAAACCGTACATAATGCAAAGAAAAAAAAGAGGTGCAAGATGGAATTGTCCTTGGGCCCTCCCACCCACCCTTATGTTGTATAAACAGGACATGCACACTTCAACAAACCAATCATTTCAGAGCCAGGATCTGCTACACGACTGTGGCTGAAATGATTGGTTCGTTTGGGCCCCCACAAAACAAGCTGGCAATTAATCTGTCCCTGCACAAACTGGCTCTACGGAGGCAAGATGTCATCCTCATCCTCCTCACTCACCGATTCCTCACCCTATTCAGTGTTGTGTACATCCTCATCCTCACAGAGTATTAATTTGTCTGCGCTGGAATCCACCACCACAGGTCCCTCTGTACGTTCTGGAGGCTGGTCTCCCTAGAAGAGTTGATAATTAATTTTTATGAACATCATCTTGTAATCCTTTAACAGACAGACGCACGCTTGTCGCTGCTGCTTTGAGGATGCAGGTGCGGCTACAGCCCACACAATTCACAAGGACAGAAAAAAAAAGAATTTTTTATTTTTTGTGGAGCGCACTTTGAGGGTTACACCACCCTTTAACAGACAGACGCACGCTTGTCGCTGCTGCTTTGAGGATGCAGGTGCGGCTACTGCGCATACATTTCACACACAAACAGAAAAAAAGAAGAAGATTATTTTATTTTGGTTGGAGAGCACTTTGGGGGTAACACCACCCTTTAACAGACAGACGCTCGCTTGTCGCTGCTGCTATGAGAACAGTATCATATGCAGTGACAGTAGACTTGTCAGAAATTGTTGGCACGTCCTTCAGTCCGGACCAGATGTCCAAACCGGCCCTTGACTTATGACACAGGCGTACGCTTGGCACTGCTACTGTGTTGATGCACGTGTGGCTACATCGCACACAAGTCACAAACACATAAAAAAAAAATTTTTTTATTTTTTGGAGCACTTTGAGGGTTACACCACCCTTTAACAGACAGATGCACGCTTGTCGCTGCTGCTTTGAGGATGCAGGTGCAGCTACAGCCCACACAATTCACAAAGACAGAAAAAAAAAGAAGAATTTTTTTATTGTTTGTGGAGGGCACTTTGAGGGTTACACCACCCTTTAATAGACAGATGCACGCTTGTCGCTGCTGCTTTGAGCATGCAGGTGGAATCTAGACGGGATTTGGAACCGGGGACACACTACCTCCATCAATTGTCTAAATCCCACTGCACAAATGGCAGGTATACCGGACGCACGTCTAACACCAACATAGCAGTCAAGGCCTCAGTTATACGTTTTGCTTCAGGATGACTGCTGTCGTACTTCATCCTCCTCGCTAGGGACTGTTGGAGGGTCAATTGTTTAGTAAAAGTAGTGGTGTTCCTACTTCCTCTCTGGGAAGATGAACAACTCCCAGCAGCAGCAACAGCACTAGGAGGAAGTGGTTCTTGATCTTTCCCTATTTTATTTTTATCGGAGAAAGTTTGGTCCTCCATTTATGTTATATTGATATATAAGTGCAGCTAAGGCGCACACAAACAGAGAAAATATTTTTTTATTTTTGTTGGACACTAGTGCACTTTGTGGGTTACACCACCCTTTAAGAAATGAGTCAGCCGGCCCTTTACTTATGGGACAGAGGCGCACGCTTGGCGCTGCTCCTTTGTTGATGCACGTGCAGCCACAGTGCACACAATTCACAAACACAGAATTTTTTTTTTTATTTTGTTTGGAGTGCACTTTGGGTGTTACAGCACCCATTAATGGTCAAGCCAGCTGGCACTTTACCTATGACACAGGCGCACGCTTGGCACTACTTTGTTGATGCACATGCAGCTACTGCGCACACAATTCACAAACACAAAAAAAAAATATTTTTTTATTTTGTTTGGAGTGCCCTTTGGGGGTTACAGCACCCTTTAATGGTTAGCCAGCCAGCCGGCCTTTACCTATAACACAGGCGCACGCTTGGCGCTACTTTATTGATGCACGTGCAGCCACAGTGCACACAATTCACAAACACAGAAAATATTTATTTATTTTCACTTGGGGGGAGCACCCCTGATGGACAGAGCACCCCCTGGACAACACTACAGCACCCATTTAGGACTGGGACACTGCACAGGACTTTGGAGTGGACACAGCCCCTATGGACAACAGCAGCACAACACAGCCAGCCCCTATGAACTTTGGAGGAGTGGACACAGCCCCTATGGAAAACAGCAGCACAGCACAGCACAGCCAGCCCCTATGAACTTTGGAGGAGTGGACACAGCCCCTATGGACAACAGCAGCACAGCGCAGCACAGCACAGCACAACACTACACTACACAGCCCAGCCAGCCCTAACTCCCACCCTCCCTCTTCACTGTCCACAGCCAAGTGAGAAAATGGCGCCGACGCGGGTACCTTATATAGAAACCAAAACCCGCGAGACCCGGAAGGCGGGATGATGATGTTTTGCCTCGATTTCAGATCCGAGTCAGGCGGGAAAAGTCGAGCCTCGGATCGGGGGGGCTCGGGGGGGTTCGGATTTCTGAACTCCGAACCCGCTCACCCCTAATATATATATAAATATATATATATTAATATATCACACACATATATATATATATATGTATATATATCCACACAATTTAATATACTGTATATATATATCACACATATATACACACATACAAACACATTTACTGTATATAATATATACACAGACATTTCTATATCACACATATATATACACACATTAATATATACATATATAATATACAGTATATACACATACATTAAGATACATACCATATATATATACATACACATACTGTATGAATAAATATACATATATGTATATATATATATATACACATACATACATATACACACATACATAAACACACATACATAAACAGCATATATATATATAACGTATACACACAGACACACAAACACACATAAATATATATATATATATATATAATATACACGCATAAATGCATATGTGAGTGCCCCAGCGCTGCCCCTCACCCAGCCTTAGCTAACATACCATGAGACTCATTCTTGTTGGTTGTCTGGTCAGCCAGGCTGGAGTGGGAGTCGACGGGGCCATCCTGAGTCCTGGGCTGTGCAGTTACTGCCTGCAGTGCCAAGTGAAGTGATGCCTGCCTCCGATGCCTGCCTGGTCCGATGGGCGCTGGGTGGCGGGCTGGGAAAATGGAGGCGGAGCCGTGAATTGTCACGGCTCTGCTCCGCAAAGGATGATGGGAGGAGTGGCCGCGGCAGGGCATGCACAGCATCCCCGGCCTCCAGCAGCAGCCGCCATCTTCGTCCTTTGTAGTCAGAATGAGCTTCTATGCAGAAGCTCATTCTGACCTGGCTCCCACCTGACCAATGCGCTGACGAATCGCAGCTGAGCTCCGATAGCGGTGGCGGCGGGGGCAGCTGCAGAGCCATGGAATGCCCTTAGGCATTCCAGATGCCCTAGGCATTTGCTTAGAATGCCTATGCCTAGGGCCGGCTCTGTTCACTTTCCACAGCTGGAGTGAAATGGCACCGACGCGGGAACTCCTCATAAAGCAGAGACGAAATCTCGCGAGCTGCAAGATTTCGTCTCTGAGAGGTTTTGCCTCGGTTTGAGGTCCAGGGCCGTAGGGGGAACCGAACGCACGTTCGGTTCTCGCCTCGGATCTCTAAATTCGGGTGGGTTTGGATCTCTGAGATCCAAACTCGCTCATCTCTACTTCTTATGAATAAGCTATTTCTACCCCATTTAGAAACTATCGCTACCATCTTTCACAAAAAAAACTTTAGTTTCCTGCTTAATACATATGATTGATACTACATAATCGCATTTTTCATGTGAAAATTAATTTCATCACTTTTTTTTATGTGAAATGCAACTTGATTGGCCCCTATGAGGATCACTATTGTAAAAGCAGGAGTACAGGAACAGGATTTATCAACTATAGGAATTTGTAGTTAGACATTCGTCTATGGAATTCCTGACAGGTTCTCAGTTTGTAGAGTACCCGGAACTGGGGTCGCAGGGCCGAAGTGGCTCACACTAGAATGAATGAAACTAGGAGAGTGAATGATACTTCTGCTCATTCAGTATCACCTTTATGGAATATAGGAGAAGAGAGAAAATCTAGGTTTAACTAAGTATGCTACCTGGCCAGGGCCATAGAGGGTCAGCCCGGGGGAAGGGGGCATGTTCTGGGCTGCTGACAGGTAAGAGGGAGGCATCGTCAGGCCCCTCCAAAAAGCCCAGGCTCAGGTAATTAGTAGCCGATCCCCCCCTCTCAGCGCCTCTGTATTTGGCTGTCTAACATACTAGGGGTGAGATGTACTAAAGGGAAACCCCCCGAAAATATTTTACTGCATACCTCATATGTACTAAGAACTGGAAAGCGATGCAGGTGGTGTTACCCAATAGAGACCGATGGGCTTCCTTTCGTGATGCCTCTCCAATTGAATCCCTCCCATCACCACCCGCGGCCTTCTGCACATGCGCAGAAGGATGCCAGAGGGACTTCTGCGTGTTAAACACGGAAGTCCCTCTCTTATCGGGAGAGCTGTCCTTAGCAATATTCTAGGTACATACCATGGTAATTAACCGCGGTATGTACCCGAAGACAGGCGGGATGTACTGCATCGTGGATGCAATGCTTAGTGCATCCTGCTCTATTGTATGTCGGCAATGGCAGCTAGAACAACTTGACAGTCAGGAGTAGCTCTGAGCACAGATAGTATGTGGTGAAAGAGACTGCATGCAGGAGGCTAGGTATAGCAGATTGTAATGATGCACAGATCTTGCTGCAGGGGGTAGACAGCACACTGATGTAGGAAGCACTGATTACGACAGGTGAGCAGATGGTAACTCCTTGCTCAGGTGCATTTTAAGTGAGGAGGGGGCCCTTGTGCAGCCTCCGTTTGTGCCCCCTCCTCCCTGTCAGCGTGGCCAGAATCTACTGCGCATGCGCGGGTCTCTGGGAAAGTGGTGCCCGTGCCTTTTTCCCAGGGGACATCTTTTCTGCACATGCGCGAGTAACCCGGAAAATGGCAGCCGCCATTTTCCCTGTGATTTTTTGCTGCTCTGCAGCGCTGGTCCGGCACAAGGGTAAGTATAACTGTGAGTGCAGGGTGTGTGGTGTGGGCCCCCCTGGACCCAGGGGCCTGTGTGCACTGCACACCCTGCACCTGCTATAAATATGCCCTGTCCTTGCTGTACAATGGTGAACACTGATAGTTGGCTGAAGGCCTGATTCAGCATGGATCGATAATGCAACAGCATTCGCAGATCGGCCGATGGTGCGTACTGGACATGTGTATGCACCCCAGTGCTAATGAGCATGTTAGCATTGTGATCGCACTGCGATCAAACGCAGATAAAAAGCCATTACAGAATGGGGAAGTGACGGGGGAGAAACGCAGGAGGGCCTGTCCGTTTGAAAAGCCATTAAATGGGTGTGCATAAATTAGCCAATGCGATGGCATACGTAGCTTGAATACTCACTGCGTGCGACGAGACTTGCAGTTTCTGAAACAGACCAGACCTTCTGTAATTCTGCGTGAGGGTCAAATGTTACTAGATGTTACCGCTGTATACACAGGACTGCGAGGTCTTACAGATGTGAGAAAGCGGTCGTATGCGTCTTTATTCTGGCTCAGCAGTTGCAGACATTAGCATATTTTCACAGCAGAACTGTGTGCGTAATCACAGCTGTGATTGCAATAGTGATCCATAATGAATCAGGCCCTGAATCCACTAGATTGGGAACACTCAAGTAGAACAATGGAAACAACTGGTAAAGATGCTGGAACTCAGGAACTGTGTAGAGAGTAGTTTAAATAGGGAGCTCTATGACAGGATTGGATGTGAAAATCATGTGCAGCATAGGGACACTGGGAATGGCTGTAACTACTCAGCTGATTTCAGGCAAGATGGTGGTGCGCTTGCTGCGCTGGACCGCAACTACAGGAGAATCTTGACATGAATGGCCAGCAGACATGCGCCGGCCAGTAAAGAGGGTATAAGTACCTGACTTGTGATACATGTGATATGAAAATGGACAAAACCACATTAAATAAAATACACAATTTAGAAATGTTATGTTTTTAATGTTATTTGTGCACTTTTCATGCATTGACCTTTTATCCCTATAATCGACAGGCTCTCAAACTCGATCCTCAGGACCCCAAACTGCATGTTTTCCAGGTCTCCTCACAGAATCACTAGTGAAATAATTAGCTCCACCTGTGGATCTTTTAAAATGTGTCAGTGAGTAATGAGTACACCTGTGCACCTGCTGGGAGACCTGGAAAACGTGACCTGTGTGGGGTCCTGAGAGCTGAGTTTGCGAACCACTGCTATATATTGTATGTCTGAAAATACAGCCTGCTGCATTCTAACATTTTCATTACATGTTAAATGTTATAATGAGAACAGGTCCATTTAATTAGCCTGTTTAATGTTTTTTTATGAGTTATTTAAGTGTGAAAAGCACAAATTCAGCAGCTGTGTGAATAAGCCATGACAGTTCAGTTCTCTTTTATGCTGAGGATGTTGCTCACTTGATGATTCAGCATTAACAGTTGGCTCTGATGCCCCTGGCCTGTAGTATATTATACCTCTTTTTCACCAAAAACCCAGGTCCGACCTGTGTTTTCCGACATGGTTCCAACCATGTCAGACATCGTTTAAACAGCACCATCGATCTGGGTTATTCTCAGGTCAGCCTCGTTCACACTGAACCCGGGGTCTGCCCTGCTAAACTTGTGAGGTCATAAAAAGTGGGAGGTGACTGCTCCACAATTACTAATCAGCTAATTTTAGGCATGACCCAGGTCGGATAACCCAGGTTGCGCCATTTACACTTCACCATTACTCAGGTCCATCCTGTGTCCGACCCTGGTAGCTAACTGGGTTGGATTGCCGGGTCACTTGACCATGGTTATTTTTCAGGGACCCTTTTACACTGAGCTGCAACACGGGTAGACCTAGCAAAAACCCAGGTTTTTGCTCTGGTGTAAAAGTGGTATTAAACTGGGTATAAGTGTCTGTGACACCTTCCAGTTGCAAGCTATACCTTGAAATGGACATTAGAAGCGATAGTTCCCTCTGTGGGTTATACAGTAACTAACAGCAACAACTAGAAGATCGTATCATAGTATATGGTATATTTTTCATTCAAACATTTTTTGCCGTTCAGTTATATTTAAATGAATATACATTAAAAACATTGTATCTTGACTGTTTTCCTTTAATGTTGTCTTTTTTTATTATCATTAATTTCTGTGTTAGCATTAACTTCTGCGGGATACTGATAAATCTTAATTGGCTCAGGGATGAGCACCCTGCATTGCTAATGGATTCTCTGTTTCTCAATCTGTCCCAATTATCTTGTCTACATATCTGATTGTAGGTCTGTACCACTTACCTATTCCTCTGAGGTTCATTATACTGTATATATAGCTTACATAAAATGGGCAACTTATTAAATAAACTGCATGTGTATGCAAGCAATACATTTAATGGTTTAATTGTTATTCTCTGATTGTATTAGGAAATTAAAATGATTTGTGTACAGTATATATTGCTCCCTGAAAATGAGAGGCTTGATCGCCGCAGTTATCCAATTTCATTAAAATTGTTAATCTTTCTATACTCATTCTTGGCCTGATTCATAGTTACAAACAATTTTAAATAAAGGAGAAATCTTCTTCATCAACTTTGTGCAATGTACTTAATGAAAATACAGAAACAGCCATAATACATTAACTGGAATAGATGTTCTCGAAATTATCTGTAATTATCTGAATTATACAGTATATTGGCAAAACCGATGGATGGCAGCGATGTGTGATGGATGTCAGTCCACATGATGAATAACTTGTCCAGGTTGTGGTTTATTAACCAGGCAGAACGGGTTGCTGAATAACACAGGGTTAATGCAGGAGGCATACAATATACATATGAGGTTCAACAGATCCAGCCAGGAATGTGTGGGGATTTAATACCGGTGGTGTGCTGCTTAGTAAGGCACACAGCTGCACCATACTTGTCAACTTTTCTTCCATGTCGGCCCAGAGGGTCCGTGGCAGCTGCGTAGGTGGGCTGTGTGTGGGGCGTGGCAGCACGATCCCATCATCATGGCCCTAACCCCACTATAAAGTGTCAAGAATCTCAGGCAGGGAGCACGGTTATGCTGATGCAATTCAGTGTGAATCCCGTCATCGCAAGGACCGCCCACTTGTGCATTGTAAATGGGCAGCTGCAGGGGTTTACGAGCATATGGCAGGAGAGTGCAGACGTCTAAAGGTGTGTCCAGGAGACATGCCCTATTTTCAGAACGACCAGGAGCCATCTGATTTTCTGGAGCCTCCCGACTATTCCAGGAGAGTAGGCAAGTATGAGCTGCACTAACACACAGTGCAGTGGAGTATATAGTGCAACTAGCAGTGGTGACGCAGTGACACTTGCAGGGTCTCTGGTGTAGCTCACCCTCTCCACACAACAGAGGCACACAGGCTACAGCCTTCCACAATGGAGGACGGAGCTAAAGCCACATGTACAAGCCACATACAGTATGCACAGTAGCACATCTAGCTGGCCAGGTCGGAGGCTGTGTCGACATAGCTCCGGCAGTGCGAGGTTTTGGCGGCTCAGGTGACATCTGAGAGTGCACTCCTCCAACATGAACATTTACAAACCTGTAGAACAGGAGAGTTCAAATTTAAATTGCCCCATTGGGTTTTAAAAGGGGGTAGGGGCTTCTTTATAATGGGTTCAAGGTGTGCGGTGCACACAGGCCCCTGGGTCCAGGGGGGCCCACACCACACACCCTAAACCCATAGTTAATTGTACTGACCTTTCCATCTACTTCGGTGTCCTACTTTGCAGCGCCGGACCGTCGCTGCAGAGCAGCAAAAATTCACAGGGAAAATGGCGGCTGCCATTTTCCCTGTGACTTGGGCATGTGCAGAAGACATGTCCCTGGGAAAAAGGTGCAGGCACCATTTCTCTGGAGACCCACGCAGGCGCAGTAGATTCTGGCATGAAGCCAGATTCTACTGCACTGTCAGAGAAGAAGGTGCCCAAACGGAGGCTGCACAGGCCCCCTCCTCTCTTAAAACATCCTTGAAAGGGGGTATTCAATTAGTGGCACTATGCAGTTGTAAATTGTAATGCGTAAAATGACCACTCTATTGATTGAATGTTAATCGATTCTATGAAATAAATCACCTATAGAACAGTCAATAACATAAATAAAGTCTGGGAGTTGCTGTCTACACTGGTATTAGTTACTTGTCATGCAAAAGAAACTGAAAACTCCAAAAATTCCACTCGTTCTTCTCATCACATAGTTTAAAGATAATTCCATCTTTTAATAATACCTATAATATATATAATATTTGCCCAACAATCGTGTTTGTGTTTCTTATTATTATCATGACCTCAGATACACCTTCTGTAGATGAGGGCCTGGTGATGCTGTGTTCTACTTATGCATCTCCAAAACTTAACCCTCTTCTCTTCTCTACATTAGTAAGAACAATGTATGCGCAGTAAAATCCCCAAGCCAATCCTGCATAGAACCAATGGTTTCAGAGAAGATAACTCACTGCAATTAAAGTAGAAGTGGGCAAGGTAGTATCACCAAACATAGCAGTGCTTGTTACCTGCTCAACTAAACAGTATTATTTCAGGGTAGCCCAGGCATTACTGGATTTTCTTTTCATTTACTGAAATGCCATAAAATATCATTGGTAGAACATATACAGTATGAATTGGTTGAACTTGATGGACATCTGTCTTTTTTCAACCTTGCTAATAATGTTATTATGGACCTGATACAGAGGTGGACAGATTTAGAACACCAGATGCTCTTTGCATGCGTCCAAGATACACTGCACATGTGCCCCGATGTTTACTGCCGACGGACGCATTTTGGAATCTACAGGCATTCCTGAGCGGGGTGGCTTTCGTGGGCGGGCGTGTTGGGAGGGTGCCGGTGTCAGGGACTGCATTGAACCGGCATCCATATACCAACGTACATTCTGAGCAACGAAAGGGTTGCTCTAATGTCTGATGGTGCGGTCGATGTTTGCGACATTCAATGCACCACAGTGGATTAGAGCCGCAGCTGGTGGGCATCTCAGTTGGATGCCCGTTGGCTGCGGAATTAGCATATATTCACAGTAGCAGCTGTGACTTCTACTGCACCTCGTCCTCCTCTGATTCCGGCCCTATGTAACATAGGCAATGTAAAATTTTCAGCATCAAGAAGAAACAATTTAATTCTGGGATCAGAAAATATAATATGGTGATTTAACTTGGGAGAAGATGTATCAAAATTTCTAAAAGAGGCCATGTGGAGAAGTTGCCCATAGCCCAAGAGTAGATATCATTTATCAAGTACATTCTATAAAATGAGAGCAGAAGCTAATTGGCTGCTATTGGCAATTTCTCCACCTGTACTCTTTAGAAGTTTAGCTACATCTCCCCCTTCATCACTAAGGGAGGGATGAATGGACAGAACCGCTCAATCAGATGCAAGTCACATGGCAGGATTATATTTCCTCTTTCCTGATCAGCTAATGATTACAGTTCTTCTGTATGAGGATATCTGATCTGATCACATTTTTGTAGGTTGGATCTCTCTGCATAACCTAAGGCCAAAATGTCAAAACTGGCTAACATAGTGCCTGATTTAGAGATGGACGCTGTAGCTGGTTCTTTATGTCTATTGTCATTTGTCACCTCTTAGTTCACTGTTCTTTCTGTCTGGTTGTTTCCACGTTGATAACAATGCCATGGAATGTTACTTAGAATTTGTAGAATTTGTAGAATTGGTTAATCAACCTAAAAAGTGACGGTTCTAATTATCTTTAGTAAAAACTTAGCCCTCTGTTAGTCAATAGTCAGTAATTACTTTGTATAATACATCTATTCCATATTTCCTTTCTTGAGAGGATTCTCAGTTTGTCAGCTTTGACCAATTTCCTTTATTGAATCCCTTATTTGAATGTAGTTATTTTTGGACCAAATGAAGACTTCTAAAAAAGCATTGACTATCACAGGATTTCTTTATTTTACCAGACTCCACGAAGAGACTCATAATTATCTCCGTATCCAGGATGAATGGCAAAATCGATGCAAAGAATTAGCAAGGTACTAACTATTATGCTTGTGTATCCAAATTTAGTCCAGTCAATAAATGACTTTCTTCTATTAAGTAGACTTAAAAAGCTACTTAACATGAAGTATGAGGAAAATTCCAGACACGGTTTACAGCTTTGTTAATAGCATTGTAAATCATGAGCAGAGCAAAGCTACTGGAAAGCACCTATTAAAGACTTTGGAACTGGGGAAATTTTATGTACAGTATGTATATACAGAGTGTACAGTGTTTAGTATATCAGTAACACATCTTGAGCACACAGTCTCAGGACCTGATTCAGCACAGGACGGAATTGCACGCAAGCTGGCTGCCGCAAATACAACAAAGAGGCCAGGAAATCCCTGTAAGCCGACGGAGGTTCTGGCCTCTTTCTTCCCCCCCGTTTCGGGAGACATGAGCAGTACGGGTCTGGCGCCTGCGTAGATTCCCGACCTTTGGGAATCTGCGTTCAGCAGTGCACTAGCGTCTACTGCTGAATAAGACCCTCAGCAGTGCAATAGCGTCTTACAGCTGAATAAGACCCTGAGTCTTGAGAATAAAACTCCACATTTGCATATTCCTACTCTAATATCCAGAAGATTCACATATTTTGTGGTGCTAACCCAGAATTCTGGTACTGTAGACAACTACCCCATATCCCATCCACTTCTAAAGTGAAATGGGCAGGGTTTGCCTCCTGATGCATAATACAATCAATTACTGCAAATTCCCCACAGTCACTCCAGGGACCTCCACAACCAGGATTCCACAAAGTAGGACACTATGGTTTAATTTCACTCAGATATTGGTTTTACCAGTACATTGCAGATAGGTAGCGTTCATTCTAGCACCTTGCACCTATCACATCCTGAGCAGTTCCTCTTTCCTGCCTAGGGTTTCTCACTCTGCTCTGGAGTTTCTAACACACTCTGGACTGTATCTCAAAAGTTTTTTGCATTAGCTGAGTGTACTAGAAGCACCAGAGCAGAGAGTGACACCCAAGGCAGGGAAGATGATCTGCACTGGTTGTGACAAGAACAGGGTAATAGAATGAATGCTAGATAGGGTATGTCAGTTTCTCAGAATGTCAAAATGAGAATAGTGACATGGTGTGAATGTTGACGTTTACAGAATATCGACATATAACATGTCGACATTCACATGTTGACACATTGTCAACATTGTGAATATTGACAGCCAGAATATCAAAACTTTTGGGGGTTAGTGCTAGAATTAAGGCTAAGATTTGGGTTTTGCTAAAATTACGGTTAGTATTAAGGTTAGAGTTATGCTTTAGTTAGATTTAGGACTAGGCTTATCCTTAGATGAAATATTAATGGAAAATCCTATTATCAATATTGTGCCTTTCATTGGTCAACAATTTGTGCATGTCGACATTATGAGCATGTCGATATTATGCTATCGACATTCTGAATGTTGACAAAACATATCACACCTTTTCTATGCTATATAAATTTGTCTCCTTGTAGGGGATAACCCCCCCATGCTAATACACACACCATACTTGCCTACACTCACGGAATTCATGGGAGGCTCCAGAGGGGCTGCCAAAATGTTGGTAAGTATGCACTGAATAGTACCAAACTTACCGACTTTTAGATATACTTTTCTGGGAGCAGCCTGGACAGCTGCTGCTGTAGGCTGGTTCGGGGGGTGGGGCCAGACTGGTGACTTAATTAGGCCCCACCCCATTTCCCAGAAAAGTCTGCAATTCATGTGCCCAAGAGGAGGTGGCGGGCTAAATGATGCAAATTGTATAATGTAGTCCCGCCCCCTCCTAACGGTCCAGATTAATCTCCCCATCCTGCCCACTTTACTAGGAAGTGGGCAGGATGCGGGAGATCTGCCTACACTTCCTAGGCAAGTATGAATAGTACCCAGGTTCGGACTGGCCCACACGGGTACAAGGGAAATCTCTGGTGTGCCCCACTGCCTGAGGGCCCCACCTCCTCTTCTAATGTCAGGTCTCAGACAGTGCACTTGAATTATACATTGCTGCTCTAATACAAGGTCAGTTACCTGGTAGAGCAGGGACATGGTTGAACAGACCATGCACTTTAGTATACATGTTGTCTGCAGGCTATGTTCTCTATAATGGTTAGCCAAACCTTTGTGGTGGCTGGCCACACCCATCTGGAGGCTGGCCATACCCTTCAAGCATGGGCCCCTACCACTGCCTTCCCCCGGTGGGCTATTCAAGCCCCAGTCCGGCACTGATAGTAACCACTACCTCCTTCTGCAGCAGCCGCTAGTACATACTTGCCAACTCTCCCTGATTGTCAGGGAGACTCCCAGAAACAGAAGCAATCTCCTTGTCTCCCTGAAGAGCCTAGCAATCTCCCTGATTCTACCTTACCCCCATTATGAATTTGTTATATATAAAAATAAACAGAGATAGTTACATTCAAATGGTATCATTAGTATCATTTCCCTGCATTGGTTGTAAGGCTATGGCTACATGCATTTTCAGTAATACATCAGTGTGTTTTCATAAAATAATAGATCTTACTAACTGCTTTTGGGCTCGTTTACATTTGGATGTAAGTTAGTTTTATGACACGCCCCTCAGATGTAGCAGTACACGCCCACTTTACCGCTGCGTTCATAGGTGTTGCTTTTACAATCTCCCTGAATGCTTTTTCAAAAGTAGGTAAGCATGTGCTAGTACTGTAGCTTTACACACTTTCTTCTCTGGAAGGTGCAGTGACAGAACTAATAAATAATTGAGGGAACAGAGACTAAGGAATAGTACCCTAAGAAACTAGCTAAAGGTCCTTATTGACAGGCTTACTAACATAGGGACTCCGTAGAGAAGCCCATTAAGGAGACAGTGTGCACTGCAACCTGTTTAGCTCATAGTCAGTGAGCTATTAAAATATGCTTTAGCAAACTATTTCCTGAGTGAGTAAGAGGAGGGGTAGATTTACTAAACTTCTAAAACAGACAAGTGGTGATGTTGGCCATAGCAACCAATCAGATTCTAGGGAGTATATTTACTAAAGTGAGAGTTTTTAGAAGTGGAGATGTTGCCCATAGCAGATTCTAATCAACATGTAATTAGCACCTTCTAGAATATAATAGCTAGAATATGATTGGTTGCTATGGTCAACATCTCCACCTGTAAAAACTCTCACCTTAGTAAATATACCCCTAGCTATCATTTCTCTATTGCATTCTTGAAAATAATACACAGAATCTGATTGGTTGCTACAGGCAACACCACCTCTTGTCTGTTTTAGAAGCTTTAGTGAATGTACCCCTAACCAAATTCTGCCTTGTGTAAATACAAAGACTTTCCTGTGATCCTCTTGCATAATCCACGTTATAGTGACCATTGTGAGCTGTACAGCAGCATTTCCTACAGCCATACCAAGTCTAAATACTCATATACTATTATGACAGTCAGCTGTTACGGTTTTTGCATGGTTGTGTAAGACCTCTAGAGCCAGGAAGAGGATCTTCTACCAACAACAGCCACCCGCTGTTTCTTTAGTGATTTATTTACACACCGGTACTTAGGTGGCCGTCTGGGGTTACAGTGACTGCCATCCCCCCGTACCCAAGCCAAGCCAAACAATTACAAATATTTGTGTGTGTTTGTGCGAGTTTATTAGTAAATTGCGGCAATACAGGATTTTCTATTGTTGCAATAATTGTCCATATTCTTATTCTATTGTTATCACTGCGTCTTGTTAAATATACATAGGCTTGCCATATCATCCCTTTAATTCGGAACACGTGTGTGTTACCCAGGTTCTGTGGCTGATTAAAACCAGGTGAAAGGGAGACTTGAAGCGTAACATATATTATACACCGTAAGCATTTGTGTAGTATATAAGAATACATATTGTTTTTTTATGTGCTTGGAATCAGCAATAGTAAACTCACTAAAACCAGCATAGCTGTTATTTATTTTTTTATACACAGTCACTATGTCCTATGAAAACATTACTGTTCCTAATGCACTTTTTCATTTTCAATTTATAAGTAGCAAAGTTGAACTTGCAATGAAAGTAAAATGCAATAAAACTACTATCCAATATACAGAAGAAAATTGAAATGTAGTGCGCTGTGCAAAATGCAATTGGAATGTAATTTATTGAGGGCACTTTACATGAAATACAATAGATTTCGAGCACAAAGGTACCTCCAGAAACAAATGAGGACATTTTCATATGATATTTAATAGAAGAAAATGCAATTTGAGAGGTTACATTTTATTATAACTAGCTTGAATTTTATAGGAAATGAAAGAAGACCTATTTTTGGCCTGCTTTTTCATTGCAGTACTGAAAATAAATACTGTCTGTTAAAAACTCCTGAATTAGCATTTTTACATGTATCCCATTTGTATCAGAGGATCTTGCATTTAATAATATAAGAAATGTTGATTCTTTCAATAGTCACATAACATAAGTCACCCAGTGGTTTTATTATTTCATGAACTGAACAACAAGTAACTACGTATAAATAAAAACACAAACAACTGAAATGCAATTAAACAGGTCACAGCCAAATTTATTGATTAAATTAGAAATGGCAATTAAGGGTGACGGGAAAAGCAACGTTAACCTCAGCATCATCCCATTAATGATATTTAAATATATTTAAATATATGGGGGGGGGAGGACCACCCCAGCGCAAACAGGATTGACTGGAACAACTCCCCATTAATTGGCCCAGCCTGGCCCCTCCCTGAGATAGAGACCAGGTCCTCCCCTTTTGTAAAAACAATCTAACTGTCCTCAAAGAGGGGAATTCCACCAAAACACTATTGCACTACTAAAGGCCACTGGGAAGCACTGCTTTCCTCCAAAGCCTAGTTCAAGAAACGAAGGCCTACCAACCCCTGTGACCCCCTATATCCTTGCTACAGAAACTAGCAGATTTCCTTGATAAAACAAATGTAACCCTTCCCCAGTCAGATGGACCCTGATAAAACGTTTCCTCTTCATACCTCAAGTGGGGGTGCATGATGACCTTACCTTCAAAACTCACAACCCTCCTTAATATGGCTGCATTCACTTTCCTCCTAACTTTGTCTAAGGCTGCACTTCCCTGAGTATACCTCCAAATCTTTGGGGGACAATTTTTTACCAAACGGCACCCACTCATGGCCAGCGTGTACAAAGCACCTGCAGGTCCACCTTAATGGCATTAATTAGCACAGTACTCTTACAACTGCATAAATCATTATCCCCTAAACTCACAACCACCCAATCTGGGGTTGCAAACATCTCCTCATTAAACATACTGTATGTTCAAGTACATTGCTCCACCACATGCCCCTAATCTTAAACCATCTCACCTCCCATGCACCCAACAGCTCTACAAGCTAACTGATTCTTGCTGGCCCAATAGATATAAAAACGCTGATACCTGTACAAACTAAACCACTGTAGCAGTGAACCCTTAACCTTAAAATATATATAGTAATATACAGTTGTATCAAATCCAATATCCAGCAAATGGGTAATTGGTTATATATTGCATTAAATAACAAAATGATGTGAAGTTGTTGTACTGAAGAAGTTATTAGTGAAACAGAAGACAGCAGGCAGTATTAACAGATGTGTCCTATTACATCCTTGCCGATCACGCTACAAACGTGCGCACACATCACGCCATGTGAATACCCGCAACAGCGTACGGTATGGTACACTATGGTGTACATTGCGTTCACACCATACAATCCTATGGAGTTGCAGGTGCGTATGCAGTGCGTGTATCCGCTCATGGGCGCATGGATGTGTGGCACAATTTGCTGCGTACGCAGTAAAGATGTAAAAGGACACATCTGTATAATAGTAAAGGTTTGTATAGATAAAGAAACTCAGCAGTCAGCAGTCAAATGCCCATTTGAACGCTTAATACATGCTCAAATTGATCCAAAATCCAATCGATGGTAAATGAGTTAGGTGGTCCACAGTAAACACTATTGTCCTGAAACAGGGGGATGTTGTTGGACCAATGAATGAATCACAACCAAACAATGAGAGGCTGTAGATAGTATGCAGACAGCCTGCTCTTTCCATTGGCAATCCCAAACTATTCAGCTGTAGAAGTGAAATGGTCCTTGGGGCACTGCTGAGCATGAACCCTAAATGGTTAATGTGATCCTCTGGTAAGTAGTATTCAATAGAATACTTTTGACCAAGTCACTGGTGCTATTATTGTATGCTATGGTGCTACCATTGCAGGACATGCACATGGCTGCTCCAGCACATGCCCAGCTACAAAAATGTGCAAATTTGCGTAAAAATTTATATAGTGTGCACCTCTGAACCAACCCCTAAGCCAATGAGCTCACTCTTTACAATTAACTGGGAAGGAAGCCTTATTTAGCACCTCCCCTAGACTCTCCCCTCCATGCTTACTGACCCCCGGCTGTACTAAAATCTTTTGTAGAGATGTGCGCAGACCCCAATGTTTTGGTTTCAGTTCTAGATCTGTTTAAAATTTAATGAAAACAGCTAAAATCATGTAACTTGGACCTGTTTTTGTTCCTATAGTATTATCAATGCCATTCATTTCCAGTCATTTCCATTCAATTTTGACCACCTGACAGCATCTGAAATCATGAGAGAGGGACTTAAATGCAATCCAAAACACACGAGCTCCATTTACAAGATCCAAGTTTGAACTTGGCGAGAAGACTCGAGTCGAGACTCGTTTCTATTCAGAACCCCGAAGTGATCAGAGCCGGGACTCTGTTTGACTCGAAACCTCCTAGTCAAATTGCAATGCTTAAGCTGCTCCTCACACTGGGCACTATACATTTGCTAGTTTGGGACACAGAGCAATGGAGGAATATATGGTCAGGTGAATTATTGTTTACCAAGTCCGACCTAGAGAGATCAGTGCTCACTTGGCATAAACCTAAAGAACAGTCCTGGTGCTCTAATGTTGTGGTGCACATTTTCCTGCCATGTTTTGAATGCAGTCATTATTATAGAAGGCTAATAACTTCTTTGTGGTATCATCTTCACCCCATGTTGAAGCATTTGTTTATGAAGGGAAACAAGTCCAATATAACAATTCTCCTATGCAGAGGGCACATGTGGTGGTCACCTAACAGAAAATAGAATGACAAGGATGTTATCCATACTGTATGTCATGTTCTTCTAAGTCACCTGATCGGAACCCAGTTGAACATTTATGGGTCATTTTGGCATAATGCCTGAAACAGTGTTTTCTGCCACTATAAATTAGGTATCAGGCAAGTGACATCATTGCAGGACTGAAGCTAAGACACCTAATGTACAGGTCATTATGGCCACATCTGGAGATCCAACAATCTTAATAATTAAATAAAATTATATTAAAGTTTCCATTTCTCCAAATACCTGTATTAGGCAATACAGATGCTCCTCACTTAACAACCTACCTGTTTAACAACCGCTTGGACTTAAAACCAGCGCTCCGACCAGCTGGAACTCATAGTACAATATCTAAAATGTTACTCTGAATGTCTGTTTTCATAACTTTAATTGTACTGTACAGTATGTAAGAGTTATGCAAAATAACACACAGTTACAGCATGACGTTTGAGTTTCCTTTAGACCTTTTCTTTATTCAGAATAAATAAAAACGATTACCTGTATTAAGTATATTTGTTTCCTCATTTAGGTACCAATTCGTTTAGCGACCTACCGGTAGTCGTAGGAACGGAAACTCAGTCGTTAAGAGAGGAGCATCTGTATTTATAATTGCACTACAGCCTCCTTTCTGTAAATAAAAATTAAATTCATGTAAATAAATGGCAGCAAAATTTAAATAAATGTAACTTTGATTTTACACTATTCTCATTATAGAAAGCCTGCGTTTTATCCCCACTTCATTAAATTCATGTATTCAATTAAAATATGTTGGCAACAGAATATGATTGTTTTTTTCAGAAGCTCGGACAATGCTCTAAAGAAAGTGAGAATTGAAATTGTGTAAGTAAAGAAATTTAAATTAGACATTAGGGATTATGAGGTGAACCGAGTTTACAACAGCCAGAGGGAAATTGATGTTCTATGGGTCGATATACTTCTGCATGCAATCAAAGATCAAACACAATGATGTCAAAATATCAATCTTTGAGGAGGAACAAACTATTTCCTACAATTCATCTGAATGGAACAATATTAAAGAATACTTCCTTTTCTATTTTAGCTGTAAAGAGAGAGGCTACTCTGCAACCTCTGAATGGCAACATCACCGTAAGAAAAAAAAAATTGACACTTAAAACATGGAAGGTTCGGATCTGAGAGTTGTGGAACCAACAGCAAAAGACTGAACATCATGTTAGAAATTAATTCCATCTGACTTGACCAATCAGTATCTCAATTTTGAGAGAAATATCATTGAGGAGTTACTAGTGTTTTACATTGTCTCTCCTCTAAATGGCTTTACCACAAAGATCAAACTAGATAAATCATATTGAGCAAAAAATAAAAATATTTTAACAAGTTACTGAAACAGGTTTTGTTAGGTAAGAGCAGGAGGGCTAAGGTTGCAATACAGTAGTTTTCTCAAAAAGACCAGGAAAGATTAGTGACGAATGAGAACATTCACAATTAATAGATAAGCCAATTTAATATTTTTGTTTACAAGAAACCTGATCTTCATTGTCACAATTTAAATGTCGTAGTATTTTAATACTACTGTTAATTGTTATTCGTTATATACTTTTATGAAATTAGTAATAATGATGTAGATAATATTCAATGGAAATCCATTAAATATAATTTTATCAGAATCATTTAAGTAAAACTAGAGATGTGTACGGACCCCCATGTTTTATTTTGGTTTTGGATCTAGATTCATCTTCGTGCTTTCGTTTCGCAAAATCACCCTCAAGTATTTTGGTTTTGGATTCGGATTAAAAACTGAGTTCGTCTTCTTAATCTGAATACCGAATAGGCAACAGATCCGAACTGGGACTCGGTTCGAAGCGGGTCACAAAAGTGAATGCGAACCTTGACTCGGAATCCCTAAATTTGGGTGTGTTCGGATTTCAGAAATCCAGACCCTCACATCTCTAAATAAAATTTAATCTAAAGTATTTTCTTATCAGGCCAAAGCGGTAGAAAATATGGTGGCACTCAGGGTCTTTTGAAATCATTCTATATTGAAAGGTTCCATAGAGCTGTTGCAAGTGGAGTAGACAACATGAACCTCAGTACTCCGCACCTTTGTGGTAGCTTGTCTGAAACAGATATCCAGATCATCCATTTGTGATTTGTAATTAGGGGTGTGCACCGGCCACTTTTCGTGTTTTGGTTTTGGATCTGGATCTTTCTTCGTGTTTTGGATCTGGATTGGTTTTACCAAAACCACCCTTTTGTGTTTTGGGTTCTGGGTTTTGTGTTTTGGATCTGTATTTTTTTGAAAAGAATAAAAACAGCTAAAATCACAGAATTTATGTTTTTTTCTGCTCCTATGCTATTATTAACCTCAATAACATTAATTTCCACTCATTTCCAGTCTATTCTGAACACCTCACACCTCACAATATTGTTTTTAGTCCAAAACGTTGCACCGAGGTAGCTGGATGACTATGCTAAGCAACACGAGTTGGCGGCACAAACACGTGGCCCATCTATGAGTGACACTGCAGTGACAGACAGGATGGAAGTTTGAAAAACTAGGCCCCAAACAGTACATAATGCAAAGAAAAAAAAAGAGGTGCAAGATGGAATTGTCCTTGGGCCCTCCCACCCACCCTTATGTTGTATAAACAGGACATGCACACTTTAACAAACCAATCATTTCAGCGCCAGGGTCTGCCACACGACTATGGCTGAAATGGTTGGTTCGTTTGGGCCCCCACAAAACAAGCTGGCAATTAATCTGTCCCTGCACAAACTGGCTCTACGGAGGCAAGATGTCATCCTCATCCTCCTCATCCACCGATTCTTCACCCTCTTCAGTGTTGTGTACATCCTCATCCTCACAGAGTATTAATTCGTCTCCGCTGGAATCCACCACCACAGGTCCCTCTGTACATTCTGGAGGCTGGTCTCCCTGGAAGAGTTGATAATTCATATTTATGAACATCATCTTCTCCTCATTTTGTGGAAGCAACCTCCTACGCCTTTCGCTGACAAGGTTCCCGGCTGCACTAAACACTCTTTCGGAGTACACACTGGAGGGGGGGCAACTCAGGTAAAATGGAGCCAGTTTGTACAGGGGCCTCCAAATTGCTTCTTTTTCCTGCCAATACAGGTATGGACTGTCTGACATCCCTACTTGGATGCTGTCACCAATGAAATCCTCCGCCATTCTGTCAGTGGTGACAGTATCATACGCAGTGACAGTAGACATGTCAGAAATTGTTGGCACGTCCTTCAGTCCGGACCAGATGTCCAAACCGGCCCTTGACTTATGACACAGGCGCACGCTTGGCATTGCTACTGTGTTGATGCACGTGCAGCTACAGCGCATACAAGTCACAAACAGAAAAAAAAATGTTTTTTATTTTTTGGAGCACTTTGGGGGTTACATCACCCTTTAACAGACTTATGGGATACAGGAGCACACTTGGCACTGCTCCTTTGTTGATGCACATGCGGCTACTGCATATACATTTCGCACACAAACACAGCAAAAAAAGAAAAATTGTTTATTTTTTGTGGAGCACACTTTGGGGGTTACACCACCCTTTAACAGACTTATGGGACACAGGTGCACGCTTTGCGCTGCTCCTTTGTTGATGCACGTGCAGCTACAGTGCACACAATTCACAAAGACAGAAAAAAATAATTTTTTAATTTTTGTGGAGCGCACTTTGGGGGTTACACCTCCCTTTAACAGACAGATGCACGCTTAGCGCTGCTGCTTTGAGGATGCACGTACAGTGCAGACAATTCACAAACACAGAAGAAAATGTTTTATTTTTGTTGGAGTGCACTTTCGGGGTTACACCACCCTTTAACAGACAGACGCACGCTTGGCGCTGCTGCTTTGAGGATGCATGTACAGTGCACACAATGCACAACACAGAAAAGAAGAATTTTCTATTTTTGTTGGAGTGCACTTTGGGGGTTACACCACCCTTTAAGAGATGAGCCAGCCGGTCCTTTACTTATGGGACACAGGCGCACGCTTGGCACTGCTCCTTTGTTGATGGACTTGCGGCTACAGCGCACACAATTCACAAACACAGAAAATATTTTTTATTTTTGTTGGAGTGCACTTTGGGATCTTACACCACCCTTTAAGAGATGAGCCAGCTGGCCCTTTACTTATGGGAAACAGGCGCACCCTTGGCGCTGCTCCTCTGTTGATGCACGTGCAGCCACAGTGCACACAATTCACAAACACAGAAAATATTTTTTTATTTTGTTTGGTGTGTACTTTGGGGGTTACAGCACCCTTTAATGGTCAAGCCAGCCGGCCCTTTACTTATGACACAGGCGCACGCTTGACGCTACTTTGTTGATGCACGTGCGGCTACTGTGCACACAATTCACAAACACAAAAAAAATATTTTTTTAATTTTTTTTGGAGTGCACTTTGGGGGTTACAGCACCTTTTAATGGACAAGCCAGCCAGCCCTTTACTTATGGGACACAGGGGCACGCTTGGCACTACTTTGTTGATGCACGTGCGGCTACTGTGCACACAATTCACAAACACAAAAAAAATATTTTTTTAATTTTTTTTGGAGTGCACTTTGGGGGTTACAGCACCTTTTAATGGACAAGCCAGCCGGCCCTTTACTTATGGGACACAGGTGCACGCTTGGCGCTGCTCCTTTGTTGATGCACGTGCAGCCACAGTGCACACAATTCACAAACACAGAAAATATTTTTTCATTTTGTTTGGATAGCACTTTGGGGGTTACACCACAGATGAGCCAGCCGACCCTTTACTTATGACACAGGCGCATGCTTGGCGCTACTTTGTTTATGCACGTGCGGCTACTGCGCACACAATTCACAAACACAATTTTATTTTTTTTTATAGTTTTTTGGAGTGCACTTTGGGGAATACAGCACCCTTTAATGGACAAGCCAGCCGGCCCTTAACTTATGACACAGGCGCATGCTTGGCATTACTTTGTTGATGCTTGTGGGGCTACTGTGCACACAGGGCCTGATTCAGAGCCGGACGCTATTTGCGCTCACTCGTTCAGAAAATAGGGGTGGCTATTCAAATGAACCGTTCGCTCTTTGCGGTCTGTTCACGCCTCTATGTCTGAACGAGCGAACAAAACTTGCGGTCGTTTTTTTAAAAAATACGTCCCCTGGCCGCTCGCATCCTACGTCATGTCCGCTAGTTATTAGATTAATCGAGTACATCGACCAGCGTATGACCTGCTCGCTATTCTTGTGGTTGGTGTTTGCTACCACAATTTTGCAAGCAGTTCTGGCTATAAAATAACCCAGTGACGTGGTCAATGACGCTGCTGTATTAATTATGCACACCCATAAAATGCCCGTTTTGACCTTTAAGCACGCCTGCGTTCGGATCTCCACTCCCCGTTTTCAAGCACCTTCCCCTGTTACCACCCACATACGCCTCTTTCTGTTACTCAAAATAGCAGGCATTCGCTATTTAGCGAACAAACGATTTTCGGCCGCACTGACTGGTTCACGCATGTGTATTATGATCCATACGCATGCGCAGTTGGGCAAACATTGCTTGGAGCGAACAAGTGGCCGCTTACGAGCGGCTCTGAATCAGGCCCACAATTCACAAACAAAAAAAATAATTTTTTTTTGGAGTGCACTTTGGGGGTTACAGCACCCTTTAGCGGACAAGCCAGCCGGCCCTTGATTTATGACACAGGCACACGCTTGGCGCTACTTTGTTGATGCATGTGCGGCTACTGCGCACACAATTCACAAACACAGAAAAACAAAAAATTTTTTTTGGAGTGCACTTTGGGGGTAACAGCACCCCTGATGCACAGATCACCTCCTGGACAACACTACAGCACCTCTCTAGGACTACAGCCTTTATGGGACACTGCACAATACAGTCCAGCCAGCCCCTATAGAGTTTGGAGTGGACACAGCTCCTATGGACAACTGACTGCACAACACAGCCCAGCCAGCCCCTATGACAGCAGCACAACACAGCCCAACCAGCCCCTATGGGCAACAGCAGCACAACACAGCCCAGCCAGCCCCTATGGACAACAGCAGCACAAGCTCCCACCCTCCCTCTTCACTGTCCACAGCCGGAGTGAGAAATGGTGCAGACGCGGGGACCTTTTATAGAATCCAAAACCCGCGAGATCCGGAAGGCGGGATGATGACGTTTTGCCTCGATTTCAGATCCGAGTCAGGTGGGAAAAGTCGAGCCTGACTCAGATACAACTCAGATCGGGGGGGCTTGGGGGGGTTCGGATTTCAGAAATCCGAACCCGCTCATCCCTATTTGTAATATAAGAAAGTAGAATATATTATCATTTATTCCTTATAACTAAGTTATATCTTTAAATAATCATTACAATCACATAATGGAGGTTCAGTACTTTTGGATGGACATTTGTTGTTGAATTGCGGACTGTAGGCACAAGTTTGTGAGTGTATTTGATGTGTTATTCATATATTTTTATGTACTATGTTTCAGTGTATCAATAATTTAAGATGAATGAAAGAACTACTGTATGTACTGAAAGTTTTGAGAGGTGGTGCCAATTTGCCATAGTGATTGGTACTGGTTACAATGGGTGGAGAGTTACAGAATATATTCTACTGTAGGTCAAAGGTGGGAGGCCACACCCCTGATAAAGTCATTCTGGATAAATGTGTTTCACGGCCTACTACATTGTTGTACAGTTGATCCATATATAGTGGTAGACAGGTGAGCAGTTCCCTGAGACCACACCAGGAGCAATAGTTGTGTCTTTCATACACGAGTACTACATTAGATAAGCGCAGATTTTTAATGCTTTTGTCAGCAGATTTTATATGGACTTTGTAAGGACTTTTTAATAAATTGCTAATTTGTCAAAGGGTATGGCACCAGTGTTGAGATTATTTTGATTCTAAATTTATAAAATGTGAACTACAGAGCGCTTGTAAGTATGTTATTAAAGTGCAAATGCAATACGTTTTGGAAAAAATTGTTAGTATAAGCAATGTTTATAGCTCTTTTGAGTATTTAATGTCCGTAACATAGAAGGGTTCCGATATAATGCCATGCAGTGATATGCAATATTAGAGACAGATCGGGTGTTCTAACTAACTCTCCCTAATGCTGCCTACCTTGCGGCTTTTATTTATCGCTCTGTCTAGCTGGTTCCCTCTGATAGTGTCCATCTTGTTCATCCGTGTCCAACGGCACAATGCTGTGACGTCACTGTCTGTACGGTGTGCACTAAACCAACGTGTTTCAGGCTCCTGGCCCTTTGTCAAGGATTAGCCTTGACAAGATGGACACTATCAGAGGGAACCAGCCAGACAGAGCGATAGACAGAAGCCACAAGGTAGGTAGCATTAGGGACAGTTAGTTAGAGCACCCGATCTGTCTCTAATATTGCACCGCACTGCATGCCATTATATCAGAACCCTTCTATGTTACGGACTTTATTGTTTGAATATTTATGTGAAGTTGCTGAAATAGTAACTTCCTATAGCACAGATTTTTATTGTTTCTCTTGATTCTAATTTTCCTGAAAGTCCCTGGACTAGAATAAATAAGTGTAAAAGTCTGAGCTGGAATTAATTTAAAAACCACCAGATAAGCTTTATTTTATATTTGATAAGGTATGTGAAATTTTGGCTTTTCAGTTTGTCCAGTCACTCAGAAATAATGGACTACTGTATGCATAATTCCTTGTTCATGTTTAAATAGGCTAAAGTGGAATTTAAAGGTTGGTGTTGGATTATACAAGAAGTTCTCCACCCTGAGCCTTTACTATTCTACATTGATTGCTAATAAGAACACACACGCACACACATACTGTGTATATATATATATATATATATATATATATGTGTATGTATATATATATATATATCCCATAGACAAGAAATGCTTACAGAATCACATGTCTTATTAAGGCTTAAGACATGATCTTAAATTTCACAAAACCGACTGAATTTCTGCCACTCAAACTTAAAAAAGCAATGAAATTCCAATCATTAAGGCTGATGCCTTAATGGACGTGTTCCTTGCGCAATACAGAATGGTATGCCATCACACCCTGTGGTGAACTGCAGATTCACAGAGTGAGATTGCTGTCACTCACAAAGTGGTGGAGCTGCTAATTCACAGAATTGTGTGCTCATTGGAATACACACATGCAGTCTATGCAACTGAGGTCTGAGCAGTTATGTGGCACACACATCCCACTCAGTGCCCACAATCTACCCATTCAGTCACTACAACAATCCCATTGGGTTCCAACATCCTTCTCACTCCATACATCCATCTCATTCAGAATACACATTCAGCTCCCTAATTGCTAAAACTATCATACTCTTTCTATGCATATACACTATCTTCGCCTCCATGCTGCTATAACTTCCCCAATCCCTACAGCTTTGTGGTCTCCTAACTGTGTTAGTTCTTTATTCCCTCATCCGCAACAATATGTCTTTCCCTATATGTGCCATTCTGTCTTCCTGCAACCGTGCCACTCTGTTTCCTACCATCTACACCACTGCCTTCCCCCCAGCCATGCCACTCTGTCTTCCCCTCATCTGTGCACTCTTTCTTCCTCTATCTGCACTACTCTGGCCCCCCCAAACACACCACTCTGAATCTCCCTCCACCCGAACCACACTTCATGTTTCACATGTCGCTTTAAGGCTTTTAAGACATGATCTTGGACTTCACAATACCTACTGAATTTCTGGCACTCAAACTTAAAAAAGCAATGAAATTCTGATCATTAAGGCTGACGCCTTAATGGACATGTTCCTTGCACAATACAGGTATGATATGCCATCACACCCTGCGGTTAACTGCAGATTGCTGTCACTCCCAAAATGGTGAAGCTGCCAATTCACAGAATTGTGTGCTCATTGGAATACACACATGCAATCTATGCAACTGAGGTCTGAGCAGAAGCCAGAGCTGCACAGATGAAATAAGAGTGGTGTAGATGGGGAAGAGACAGAGTGGTGTGGATGGGGGATACAGAAAGGCATGGAGAGGCGGGGAAGATTAAGCAGCACAGATGGGGGAGCCAAAGTGATGCAGATGGGTGGAAAACAGTGGTACAGATGCAGGGGTGACAGAGTGGCACAGATTGGGAGAACAGAGTGAAGTGGAGGGGGTACAGAGCGGCATGGAAGCGGGAAGACAGAGCAAAGTCAGATTGGTACAGATGAGGGAATACAGACTAGCACAATGGGACACACACACAACAGCAGGGATTGGGGAAGACAGATTGGTGCGGATGTCAATGTGCTCCATCATGCTGGAAAAGGCATTGTTCATCACCAA
The DNA here is from genome assembly GCA_031769625.1 of Taudactylus pleione. Taxonomy (NCBI): domain Eukaryota; kingdom Metazoa; phylum Chordata; class Amphibia; order Anura; family Myobatrachidae; genus Taudactylus; species Taudactylus pleione. Next base: position 4,447,156 of record JAUIMM010000516.1, on the reverse strand, counting down.
ACTGTTCTTAGATGGTTGGGAGAAGTTGCTCTTGGAGGATGTTTGGTACCATTCTTTATTCATGGCCTTGTTCTTAGGCAAAATTGTGAGTGAGCCCACTCCCTTGGCTGAGAAGCAACCCCACACATGAATGTCTCAGGGTGCTTTACTGTTGGCATGACACAGGACTGATGGTAGCACTCACCTTTCCCTCTCAGGACAAACATTTTTCCAGATGCCCCAAACAATCCGAAAGGGGATTCATCAGAGAAAATAACTTTACCCCAGCCCTGAATACAGTGAATACAGTGCTTTGGAGGCAAAAACTGCTGACAGTATTTGGCGTTTTGAAGCTACTGCCAAATGCCATTCCTAATATATTTACTCTTTTTGTTATTACCACCAAGGAATAAATGGTTAAAATGTAGACTTGTGAACAACCTGCCTCTGTACCATCAGCCTTAAAATATTGCACCTACAGTGCATCTGGAAAGTATTCACAAAGCTTCACTTTTTCCATATTTTGTTATGTTACAGCCTTGTTCCAAAATGGAATAAATTTTAATAATAATTTTTGTCCTCAAAATTCTACACACAATACCCCATAATGACAACGTCTAAAAAGTTTTTTTGAGAATTTTGCTAATTTAATTACAAAAAAACCCTAACAAATCACATGTACATAAGTATTCACAGCCTTTGCCATGAAGCTCAAAATTGAGCTCAAGTGCATCCTGTTTCTACTAATCATCCTTGAGATGGTCCTACAGCTTAACTGGAGTCCACCTGTGATAAATTCAGTTGATTGGGCATGATTTTGAAAGGCATACACCTGTCTTTATAGGGTCCCACACTTGACAGTGCATGTCAGAGCACAAACCAAGAATGAAGTCCAAGGAATTGACTGTAGACCTCCGAGACAGGATTGTCTCGAGGCAGAAATCTGGGGAAGGGTACAGAAAAGTATCTGCTGCTTTGAAGGTCCAAATGAGCACAGTGGCCTCCATCATCTGTAAACGGAAGACATTAGGAACCACCAAGACTCTTCCTAGAGTTGGCCGGCCATCTAAACTGAGCAATCAGGGGAGAAGGGCCCTAGTCAGGGAGGTGACCAAGGGCTACAGCATTCCTCGGTGGAGAGAGGAGAGCCTTCCAGAAGTATCAACCATCTCTGCAGCAATCCACCAATCAGGCCTGTATGGTAGAGTGGCCAGACAGAAGCCACTTCTTAGTAAAAAGCACATGGCAGCCCACCTGGAGTTTGCCAAAATGCACCTAAAGGACTCTCAGACCATGAAATACAAAATTATCTGGTCTGATGAGACAAAGATTGAACTCTTTGGCATGAATGCTAGGCGTTATGTTTGGTGAAAACCAGGCCAATACCATCCCTACAGTGAAGCATGGTGGTGGCAGATTCATGCTGTTGGGATGTTTTTCAGCGGAAGGAACTGGGAGACTAGTCAGGATAGAGGGAAAGATGAATACAGCAATGTACAGAGACATCCTGGATGAAAACCTGCTCCAGAGCGCTCTTGACCTCAGACTGGGGCGACGGTTCATCTTTCAGCAGGACAACGACCCTAAGCACACAGCCAATATATCAAAGGAGTGGCTTCAGAACAACTCTGTGAATGTCCTTGAGTGGCCCAGCCAGAGCCCAGACTTGAATCCAATTGAACATCTCTGGAGAGATCTGAAAATGGCTGTGCACCAACACTTCCCATCCAACCTGATGGAGCTTGAGAGGTGCTGCAAAGAGGAATGGGCGAAACTGCCCAAAGATAGGTGTGCCAAGCTTGTGACATCATATTCAAAAAGACTTGAGGCTGGAATTGCTGCCAAAGGTGCATCAACAAAGTATTGAGCAAAAGTTGTGATTACTTGTGTACATGTGATTTCTTAGTTGTTTTATTTAAATTAAATTTGCAAAAATCTCATTATGGGGTATTGTGTGTAGAATTTTGATGACAAAAATGAATTTATTCCATTTTGGAATAAGGCTGTAACATAACAAAATGTGGAAAAAGTGAAGCGCTGTGAATACTTTCCAGATGCACTGTACATTTGTATATTTATGTCTGACATGCATTTGTATGTTTATGTCTGACATGCATCACTGTTCTTACATGTTTCAGGTCACCAGTAGAAATTACATGTAATCTTAGTCTTTAAAATATATTGATGTTAAAAATGTATATTTAAAATTATACCTGTGTCTTACATTTAATAAGACGATGAAATAAAATGCCCTTTAGTTTTGTTGATGCTGAAAGAGAGACTTCTCTGGATTTTCAAGTAACAATGTCATCCAAGGTCTTAACGGAGTGTTGGATTTGACAGATTGTAATAGGTGCTTCTTGACACTCTCTTGACAGTTCTTTTTTATCATTCTACTCACTGCATTCATGTGTTACAATTTTTTATTGCTGTGAGATGATAACTATTTACGTACACTTCTGTATATGTGTTGCTGTCTATATTATTTACATTGCTAATCTATTGTGTTTGATTCAATTTACTTTTCACAATCATGTTAATAAACAAGTTATAATGTGAGCTATTTAAAGCCAGCTCTTACACATTGTCGGTTTGTTTGATGAAAGAACTACAGTGCTACTGAATGTGCAGATGATGAATAGGATTGTTCCACTTGAGACATCATCTTTTATGGAGTTTCTGTAGGGGGAAGCCGTTATTCTCTGAAGGGCTTCACATCATCTACTCCCCCGCTGGCTGACTGTATGCTGTCATCATCTGATCAGGCATTGAGCTGTATGCACCAATATTTTCTTCCTAATAGTAAGCATTCATTTTTGTTGTGTGCTACATTCATTAACATATCGAAGGATAATTACACATGGTTGCGCTTCTGCCTCATTTTCCTTACATTAATCAAAATGTTAATGTTCACAACCCTGAATTTTCAGTTACAACATCTACACTTGTTGAGCTTTTTAATCATATTGGCTTTCACTGTCCATGTGAATATTTAATGTTAGGCATGCTTATATCATGTATTTGGTAGTCCTGCTTCACAATAAAAATGCTCTGAACTAGACCTTGTGTATAGCATACCCTCCAGGGCCAGATTAACAATGGGGCAGATGGGACTACAGCCCCAGGCCTCCACATAAATATAGGTCCATCATCATGACAGCTGCCCATCTGACCACTCAGCCGACCATAAATCATAAGTATTAAAATTGTGTTTCTATTTTGTTCACAGTACGAGGCAATTTTTTACTTTTACCTACTTAGGGTGGGTTGTATTTTGCATTGCATATTTCATGCAATACATCCCGCCACTTATCGCACGCATAGTGACGTATATATAATGCCATATGCATGTAAAATTGCGATTAAAAATTCAAAGGACATCTCTTCCAATACGAGCTGTCCTTTGCGGTGTGGGGACTTGAGTTTATGACCCAAGAGTCTAGTGCATGCATGAGCCACGGTGGACACTGAGAGGATCCACGGCTTCTATAGGCAATGGCATCTATAGATAGTGTTGCCTATTGGGTACAAGCTCCTGTAAGTTTCACTTTCCAGAGATTGATACATAAGGGGAATGCGGTCAAACCTCCGAAAACTGCAGTTTTCAATATGTATGACTGCATTTCAGTGTTAGTACAAGTACAACCCACCCTTAGGGGAACATTGATATTGATAGTGAAGATGTTGTACACGACCACATGGCATTGGCCACACCCACACAGCACTGGTCACAGCTCTTCCGCCTCTGACAATAGAGCCTTGATTATTTCCAGCCCTAGGCCTATGATGCCTTTGTTCCAACTCTGACACCCTTATTTCTACTTTGTCAATTAGTCACCACATGCAGTAAGATTATGGCCCATATTCAATTAAGGGACGTATTCAATTAGACGCGAAAAGCCATTATCCGCGGAAAAGAATCGCAAGATTTCGGCTTTTCACGTGGTCGGAATTTATCTCCAAATTCAATTCCAGCCAGGTTTCTTGTACACGGAGAGACAATGCAATGTAATAGGTAAAAAAGATTCGCCACAGAATAGCAGGTGAAAAGTAGAGCACATTTTTTATTTTGGGGTGCAGAAGTTGGGAAACCACTTAGAACCCATGGTACAGCCCCCCAAAGGACGTCACCCAAAAAAGGGGGGTAAAAACAGGAACACCCCAAAAAATGCCTTTGAAATTTGGGAAGCAATCGGGAAGCCAACTGCCTATATACCGGCAGCCGGCTTCCTGACTGTCTTATCCCGGCAAGGGTGAAATGCCGGGCGTCTAGATGTAGATGCCCGCATTCCCCCGACGCCGGGAGACCGGCGCCCCGCATCACGATCGTAGTGATGCCGTGCGCCGCGAGCGGACAGCCGCGGGGGGGGAGGGTTAGGTTTAGGGCTCCCGGGGGGGACTTAGGGTTAGGCACCCCCCCGGGAGGGTTAGGGTTAGGCTAGGGGGAGGGAGGGTTAGGGTTAGGCACCCCCGGGGGGGACTTAGGGTTAGGCACCCCCTCAGGGGACTTATTTTTAGGCAGCGGGGAAGGGGGTGGTTAGGGTTAGGCACTTGGGGGGGAAGTTAGGGTTAGGCACCCCTAAGGAGGGTTAGGGTTAGGGGGGTTAGGTTAGGTTAGTGGATAGTTACCTACCCACGATCGGGATTTCCAGCACTGTCGGGCTGCCGCTGACAGGAATCGAACCGCCGCCCATGCGGCCAGCGGTATATCATACCCATTCCTGAAATTTTGGGGGAAAATGAAAAAAGTGGGTGGACAACTTCAAAAACTAGCGAAATAAGGTTCTGTGGGTGCCCTAAGAAGGGGCCAAGTGTTTTTGGGATTGCAGGTGCTTGTATGCAGGAGGGATTTCACTTTGTCTAAAACTTGACTTTAGAGACATTAAAATATGCTAGCACCCATTTACAAGCACCCCAAATTTGATGAAACTACTTATTTACTCCAAAAAACACTGCTTTATGCCATTCTTCACCACTTTTACCAAGACACTAATAGCAAGCAATTACCACCACTTCAGTACCCTAACTAGTTAAATTAGGGCTAATACTAAACTACCTTAATGATTTCCAACGTCACCCCATCTCTTTCTGATTCCCCCAATTCTGGCAGTACTTTCCGCCTGTTTTACATTCGCTGCTTGGCGTTTTCGCCTGTTTTGGAATTGAATACAGCAAATAACGGGGACGCGCACGATAAGTTTCCGTGTCCAAAACACACGATGTAGATAAAAAGTCTGCCAGGCAGAACTTTATTGCGGATGCTGCCCTAAGGGTTCGATTCAGACGCGTTCACTAGGCTGCACTCGCTCGCAGCTGGACGATTGTTGCAAACTGCGCATGCATATAAGCTGCAGTGTGCGTGCACGAACCAGTCACTGCGATCGGGAGACTATCGCTCTCTGCATATTGCCAGAGCGCTAGTTTGAGTGGTGACTGGGACAGGTCTGTGTAAACGGGGTGTGCTTGCACTAGCACAGGTGTGGCTGGGCGTTTTTACACCAACTTAAGGGTGTGAATAATTAACACATAGCATTAGCATATGCGTCATGCGAGAGAAATAAAGGCAGCGGTGATCGCAGTGCTTGCACTAGCCTAGAGTCTACCTTAAACACTGCGTGGTAGTTCGATGTCACCCGATGGTACTAACAATGGCCCTCATTCAGAGGCGCACGTTAACAACAGTACGCTCGTTGCGTTCCGATGTTGACTAACCGCGCATGCGTCGGTGTTACACTGCGCATGTGCGTATGGCAGATTGCGAGCTTTTTTTCTCTCGTTCCTAAAATAGCGTACAGGAAGTGACATGTCAAATGTGATTGACAGAACAGGGCGTTTTTGGGTGTTGACGGGGGTGGAGATGGAAAAACGCAGGCGTGGCGAGGCGTTTTTGGGGCGTACATACATTAGCAGATGCGAACGTCAAATGTGTTCGGACCGTCTCATACGTCACTGGAACATCCTCTTTCCCTTCAAAATGCTCGCACAGCTTAGGGTCTGGATTACTCGACCACATTGGCGATGGCCTTCTCCTCCGTCCCGGGACTCCACGATGTTGCAGCGATTAATCGCGGGTGGGCACAAAAGCAATTAGTGTTGTATTGAAAACCGGCTTGGTATGTGTTTGGAAAGCAGTTTATTGGGCTAGCACAAAAGCGCACGCAGGTGGAAATCATACCTGCTAATGTCAGGATTACAGAATCAATTTGCGTACATTTTTGGGGTTTTATTTTGGCCTCAATTTGTTGTTTATGGCCTATTGTGACAATAATGTCATCATGTTTTAATTAGCTCCCCTTTTTTTTTTTACTGTGGAATTTGCATCGTTATGTGAATTTTTAAACGTTCCTTCTGGGTAAGTGGAGACCTTTAGTACATAACAATGTTAAGCTTGATACACAGTGTTCCTGATGTCTCTTATTTTTCACAGGAGACAGTGGATACCCTTGCATGTCCTGGCTGTCACTCCTTATTTGGCTCCCACACCAGGCCCACAAAGTGAATATAATTCCGCACTTACAGCCACCAGGCAAGTGGTGGAGCGCTGTATCGGCCTTTTAAAAGGCCGATTCAGATGCCTCCACCGCTCTGGTGGCGAGCTCATGTATTTGCCGGATATGGTGTCGAAAATTGTGGTCCTGTGTGGGATATTTCACAACATCGCCATAAGGAGTGGTGTCCCAATGCAGCCAGAGGATGCCTTACCTGAGGATGGCCCCCCCGAGGTTGGTCGGAGGTCAGTATGTGGGGGGGCCATACGCGATGATGTGGTGGCCAGATTTTTTAGGTAAGTTTTACCAAAACTACAGTGTTTATACCTAATGTGTTTGTGTTTGTTTGCGAACATCTAATTTATTTTAATTTTTTTCACCATCTTCTGTTTGTTCACATAATCTTTGGCACTCCAACGCTCACTACTTCCTGCTACCCTTACCAAACCTGGATCTGGTGATTTTGGGCATATATCCTGGAACCCATATCGCAACGCCATGTTTGTGGAATCTTGTTGGCATGGTCCTTCGTCAACCAGTTCTTGATTGTTTTTTTTATTTAAATATTTTATTTGTATGTGTTGTATTTGAGATTATCACTGTGTTTTTTTTTGAGGGAGTGACCACTTTGATTTCTCATTTATGTTGTGAATAAATGTTTGGAGAGTGAAATGGTCTTCCTTTTTTTGGACGTTAACAGCAAGTGTAACCAGGTTAACACACCTTACATTTGACTAAGGGGTAATCCAGTACTGACACCAGTTGATGTAAACTGAAATATGTTTTCAGGTTCCCAACCCACACCAAAAGGAAGCCTGTCCAAACCTTTGGATTTGGAAGATTGGCCTAAGCAGCTTGCACACCAACTAGGAACCTGTAAAATGTAGAAATATCTAATTGACACTACACCCAAAAAGGGAAATGACATTGTTACCGTTATGTTTTTCTTGTGGCTGTTTTACATACAAATACAAAACACAATCTAACTTTTAAAAAAGGGAAATCCTTGCAGGAACAGTCTACTTATGTCAGGGAAAACTATTTTTGTTTTGGAAAAAAAGAATGAGCCAGAACGTATATTCGAAATTAAAAATTTATTTAGAAAACGAAAAAAAACAAAAAAAACTACTGGCGAAGGATGCCAGACAGCCGGTCAAGGCCCACAAGAACGCCAATGACATGTTGGCGCATCTCGCCAACACATTCGTCCACCTCTTGCCGACGCCTCTGTTCCTCTGTGGGTGAGAAAAGTGTGTGGATTAATAAAACAATAGGGAATCCACATTAAAAAAACAACAACACAACGAAATCACTCCTAAACCTAAAAAAAAGAAACCAAAACAAAAAGGGGGTGCTGCCAAAAATACAAGGCCTATGTACAAATTCCCACAGGTGTGATATGTGTATGTTGAAATCAGCAGGAAGAGGTAAAGGCAAACTGCTAAATCACCAAAAGTAAACCAAAAAATCACGATTAAAGGCACGACACATGATTACATACAAACAGTTTGTGCTTTAAAAAAAATGCGAAATAAAAACATACCGGGAGCCAAAACGGGAGCTCCGGAAGTCCCTCCATGTTCTTCCTCGGAGGAGCCTTCATTCCCCAAAGAACGGGGAGGGGTAATGACGGACTCCGGGGAGGGGGTAATTGGAAGAGGGGTGGGTGGAGGAGAGGGGGAAGTGGGATGGAGGAGAAGGAGGCCCGACAGTTCCGGGAGAGGGTCTTGGAAGGCTGGGGAGGAGTGGGGTATAGGGGAAATATTTGGGGTGGAGTGTTGGCTGGGGGTTGGGGATAGTGGGCGGGAACGCCGTCTGGCCGGACGGTGACGGCGTAGTCTTGGCTGTCCACCTAAAATATGTCAAACAAATTGAGGTTAGTTTCTGGCCAAATCCGGGGCCCAAAAAAAAACAAAAAACCCACCAACAAAAAACATGCAAATAGGAGTAGAATGAAAAAAACAGAAATAGAGGGAAAACATGGCCATGCAGATATGAGGACAAATAATAAATAGGACAGACAGGAAAACATGCACACGCAGATATGAGGACAAATAATAAATAGGACAGACAGGAAAACATGCACACGCAGTTTGCCCCACAAACACAAACATGAAAACCACAATACATAACACTTACTTTCCTGTATCTGCATACGAAAGCATGCCAGCAAGCGGGGCTTTCGCCGTTGCAGGTCTGACCACCTGCGCTCCAGCTGCCCGATGTTGCGGCGTGAACCGAAGGACCGCAGCGGGACCGTGCCTCCGCATACGCGGAGCGCTTCTGCCGGTTGGTGATGGGTGGAGGCTGGCTGGTGATACGGCGATCCATCACCTCCGTAAGCACCAGCAGCTCGCGCCTGGTGAATGCGGAGGCTCTCATGATGGCAATGGTGTTTTTCATACAAAACAGTTTTGATAAAGTGTGCAAAAAATTTCTGATTGGCTAATGTATTTTGGAAATTAACAGGAGCAATTTTATTGGTTAGTGTATGAGTCATGTGTTCAACAGGGCTAGAAATCTCTGGAGAGTTATGATAGGCTTGATGCAGTGACATGCGTAAGCAAATTTAAATAAAGAAATGAACCCCGGGAAATATGCGGGGATCCACAGCAATAGAACAATTGTTTAATTGTGGTTCACATGTTTTTTGAACAATAAAAGCGAATGTTCCACCCGTACGTATTCTGCGGGTAAACACAAAAACGGACAAGAGTAAAGTTTCTTGCATTGTGTTGAAAAAAAAAAAAACAATTAAGCTAATTGATACATTGATTGGCATGATACGATTGATGGAGGTAGGCAGAATAAAGGAGCAGGTAATCGACATCTGACAAGGCCACTTCCGGTTTATACTTGTGCGTGCGTTCCCTTCAAGCCATTTCGGGGATGTACGCTCGCTATTTCGCACGCTCGTTAGTTAGAGGAGGGGTCGCCTGAGTTTAGGGAGGAATTTTAGATGCGAACGAAAATACGAGCGAGTCATTGAATTTAAATAATTTTGTACGTACGCCTAACGTACGTGCGCCCGCTTGCGAGTGGGTCTGAATGAGGTCCAATGTTTTCATACACTTCCTGGAGATGACATGTGAAAGTGGGCATCTTTTCTCCAGGTTGTTGGGCGTATAACTTCACCCGGCGATCGCATGTTCAGAAATAGGAGGCGTCCTCATACCTTAGTGTGCGATAGCATCATTTGCATATTTTCTTTCCTTACGGCAGTGATCGAACACAGCCTAGTGAACGGGTCTGAATGAGCTCCTAAGTGCGAAAAGTTGCGTTTGGCAAAAAGCGTTCGCGCGTGCAAACTTTTCATGCATAAGTGCATATCGTGCTATCCAATTGCTGGAGTGTTCGCTTGTGCGAAAACTCCATAGGCAGAAACCGGCAAAAACTTTTCCCCATCTTAGGGCAGGTGACAAAATGTGCAAAATCCCTATTTTTGGCTAAAATTGTGCGGACTTGGGGCCTGATTCAGAGCCGTTCACTAGATGCGATCGCTTGCTCCCAGCGTATGCAAATCCAGCACACACCCAGCAAGGCAGACGATCGCTCGGCAAGGCATTAGCACGCCCACTATGTCTTGGCAAATGATCACTTTGTGTATGTAGACGCCCACCAGCCATTCATAAGAAGCCCACTTGCGCACGTCATCTCCAGGACTGCAGGAAAACATTGGTACATCGAGCACCATCGGATGTGCTCGCAGCACTTGAGGTTGACTATACCTGCCCGCAAGCACTGCGATCTCTTCAGTGTGAAATACAACCAGATGACATGTACAATGACGCTGCCTGTTAATTATGCACGCCCATGAAACGGCGTTGAAACACACAGGCACGCTTGCATTTGCACCTCCACTCCCCCGTTTCTAGTGGCCTGCCCCTGGACCCACCCACAAACGGCCTCTCCTGTCACTCACTCTGCTGGGCTGTCTATGCTCAGCGAGCGAGCGCTTCCTGATCTGTCGCAGTGGTTCATGCACGCGCAATGCATACGCATGCGCAGAACACAAACATCGGTCAGCAACGAGCGATCGCATCCTAGCGAGCAGGTCTGAATCAGATCCTTGGTTCAGAACCCTTTGGACACACCCCCTAATGACTAATTAGGCAAAAACAAAATTAGCTTAATTCCTCCTAAAAATTAGTATACATGTCATTTTTGGGGTGAAAATGTAAAAAGTGTTGGAAAACGGGTTTAAAGTAGCGGGTCAAGTATTTTGGGGGGCTGTATGGATGGGACAGGTGTTTTTAGGATTGCAGGTGTATTTTTAAAAATTTTGAAAACTGCATTTTATAGACACAAAAATATACCAGCATCAATTTTAATGTACCCCCAATTTTACTACAGCAATTATTTTTGCCAAAAAATAGCTTTTTATAATTTTTCCACACTTACAGTACGCAAATATGTATATAACAGTCATTTGACTCAATTTAAGAACCCAAAATACTTTTATTAGGGCAATTAAAACACTTATATATTGATTTCCAGTATCATTTAGGTTTTTATGGGGTACAGACTGATTTCCCAAAAATGTGCTGTTCTTTTCACTAGTTTCGCCATGCTCAATTATGGCACATATGCGCTTTCGCGTGTTTTGTAATGGGATAGGGCGAAAATAGCGGGAGCGCACATTGCGAAAATACACAAAAAGATCTCATCAAAACTGGCAAATGGGGCGAAAACTCTGAGACTCTTCCTAGAGTTGGCCGGCCATCTAAACTGAGCAATCGGGGAAGAAGGGCCCTAGTCAGGGAGGTGACCAAGAGCTACAGCATTCCTCGGTGGAGAGAGGAGAGCCTTCCAGAAGTATCAACCATCTCTGCAGCAATCCACCAATCAGGCCTGTATGGTAGAGTGGCCAGACAGAAGCCACTTCTTAGTAAAAAGCACATGGCAGCCCACCTGGAGTTTGCCAAAATGCACCTAAAGGACTCTCAGATCTCAGAGACCATCGCGACCATCGGGGCTTACGACGAGACCCTAGGGTAGGGTCTCCCTTGTCGTAAGCCCCGGAGAGCTTCTGGCTCTGTCTGAGCCGGAAGCTCTCCACTGACATCACTAGTGATGTCAGTGGGGCCGCCCCCAAACGGTAGGCATTCCCACAGGAACGCCTCCGTTTGGGCTGCCACCCCCCCGGCCCACCTTCCAAACGGGGCGAGCTGTCAATCAACATCGACAGCTCGCCCCCTTTGGATTGAGACCAGCTACGACCGGCGCTGTCGGTCGTAGCTGGTCTCACGCATGCACACGACGGCGCCGGCGCTGTCGTGCGCATGCTCTGTGGGGGGCCATCGACCCGGTCCGAGCGCATCGGCGCTAACGACCGGGTCTGAATGACCCCCTATGTTTGGAGAAAACCAGGCACCGCTCATCACCAGGGCAATACCATCCCTACAGTGAAGCATGGTGGTGGCAGCATCATGCTGTGGGGATATTTTTCAGCGACAGGAACTGGGAGACTAGGCAGGATAGAGGGAAAGATGAATGCAGCAATGTACAAGGACATCCTGGATGACAATCTACTCCAGAGCACTTTTGAGCTCAGACTGGGGCGACGGTTCGTCTTTCAGCAGGACAACGACCCTAAGCACACAGCCAATATATCAAAGGAGTGGCTGCAGGACAACTCTGTGAATGTCCTTGAGTGGCCCAACCGGAGCCCAGACTTGAATCCAATTGAACATCTCTGGAGAGATCTGAAAATGGCTGTGCACCGACGCTTCCATCCAACTTGATGTAGCTTGAGAGGTGCTACAAAGAGGAATGAGCAAAACAGGCCAAAGATATGTGTGCCAAGCTTGTGGCATCATATTCAAAAATACTTGAGGCTGTAATTGCTGCCAAAGGTGCATCAAAAAAGTATTGAGCAAAGGTTGTGAATACTTATATACATGTGATTTCTTAGGTTTTATTTTTTAATTAAATTTGCAAAAATCTCAAAAAGTTGTCATTATGGGGTATTGTGTGTAGAATTTTGAGGCCAAAAATGAATTTATTCCATTGTGGAATAAGGCTGTAACATTGAAGTGTTGTGAATACTTTCCGGATGCACTGTATATGTGTGTTAGTATGTGTTCACTGTTTATGTGTGAGAGTATGTTTTATATATATATATATATATATATATATTGTTATAAATATATATATTTATATTTAAGCCGCCCCGCCCACCCCCAAAAAATCTTGCGTTTGCCCCTGCCTTCATGTGGGAGTAGGCTCTGTGTGGGGCTTTCGGGGTGGGGGGGCTGGGGTTTAGGCTCGGTGTGGCTTGGATGGGGCCCCCCACAACTTAGTTGCTCTGGGGCCCCCACAAGTCTTAATACGGCCCTGCCGTTATCTCACATCCATAATACCTTGCAAACCACCACAAACATCGGTTACATCGAGAACCAGCTCATGCAGAATTACAGCAGCCCTGACCTTACTTAGAAATTGCTAACCTCTTTGCACACAGTGAGTACTCAAGCTGCATATGCAATCGAAGTGGCTAATTTATGCACGCCCACGCAACAGCGTTCAAATGGCATTCTCCAACCACCGCCCCGCCACCACCCCCAAACGCTCACTGCCTGTCAATCACTCTGTGATGGCTCTGCGTGGTCTGCTTGATCGCAGCGATGCATATGCATGCGCAGTACTCAACAATCGGCCAACTGCGAGTGCTGTTGCAGTTGCGATCCTTAATGAATCAGGCCCTGTGTGTTTTGTCTTTGTGTTACAGCGTAGGAAGTAAAAGTAAAATATAGAATGTGTTCAGGTTTTAGACAGTGCACCACATCTGTATGTAAGATTGTTATTTGTTCCATTAGGTCCATGAGGTTAGGGTACTGTTTATGCAGTTTGTTAGTTTTGTGTGGTTGTCTTTCATATCAGGGCATCTAACTAGTTGATTGGTTGGAATGAAAATCTGGTAAGGTATGAAAGCAAATGACAATCAGCAATTTGCTTCCAAACGCTGGAGAATGGACAAAAACTGTTGTTTGAACATATTGTTTAGATCAAACATTTAACAATCTTGGACAGAAAATCTTTACGTGTTTACCCAGCTTTAGAACTATGGAGTCAAAGTGAGGAGAGTAATTACTGTTTAGATTTTCGGGATTGTATTCCGCTCTTTCCCATAAACCTTCCTTCTGGGATGACATAGGATATGGAAAACAGGGCCTGATTCAGAGCCGGATGCACTGAATCAGGGCGTGTTTTTTTTTTTCCATCCGGCCTTTTGGACGCTCGGATAGCTGTGGGTTACCACCCACAGCTTATGCGAGCGTCCATGATGATGGTCGCGATGGTCAAGACCATCGCGACCATCGGGCTTGCGACGAGACCCTTCGGTAGGGTCTCGTTGCCGCAAGCCCTGGAGTAATTTTGGCTCTATCAGAGCCCAAATCACTCCCACTGACATCACTAGTGATGTCAGTGGGGCCGGACCCAGACTGTAGGCGTTCCCATGGGAACGCCTCCGTCTGGCAGCCACGCCCCCGGCACGCCCACTAAAGAGGGCGTGCTGTCACTCACCACTGACAGCTCGCCCTCTTTGGTGCGAGACCCATAACGACGGCTACCCCGTCGTTATTCGGGTCTCGCGCATGCGCACGACGGAGCTCCCTCCGTCATGCGCATGCGCACTAGGGCACCATCGACCCGCTTGCGAGCGCTCAGCGCTCACGAGCGGGTCTGAATCAGGCCCACAGACAGGATAGGCAGATGCAGGATATTGAACACGGGGCCTGATTCAGAGGCGCACGCTATTTGCGTGCACTCGCTCTAAATCAGGGCGTCCCTATTTTTTTTTGTCTGGCCTCCAGGCCGCTCGCACAGCTGTGGGTGACCACCCACAGCATGTGCGTGCAGCCTGGCGATGGTCACGATTATCGAGAACATCTGGCTTGCGAGGAGACCCTGTGGTAGGGTCTCAGGTCTCGCAAGCCCGAGTGGACTTCCTGCTCTAATAGAGCAGGAAGTCCACTACTGACATCACTAGTGATGTCAGTAGGGCCGCCCACATTGTGCAGCCACCCCCCCCTCCCTGCCTACAACATGGGGCGAGCGTCGATCAAAAATGACAGCCGCCCCATCTTGTAGCGAGCCCGGAGCGAGTGATTTCTCACTCGCTCCGGGGCTCGCGTACTCATTGGCCCACCATCGACCCGCTTCCGAGTGCTATGCGCTCGCGAGCGGGTCTGAATCAGGCCCGCAGACAGGACAGGCAGACATAGTATATGGAACACAAACCGGATAGGTAGACGCAGGATATAATGTATAACACAGATAGAATAAGCAGACGCAGGATATAGAACACAGACAGGACACTAAGGGCCGTATTCAATTAGCGGCAATATTATCGCACCCACGATAATATCGCCGATTTTTCAAGTAAAAATGGAGAAAACTTTTCGCCATTTTAAAAAAGGGGGAAAATGTGCAAAATCCCTATATTTGTGTAAAAATGCGGGGATTTCTTTCAGAAGCCTTTGGACAGTCCCCCTAATGATACTCAAGTGAAATTTTTTTTTTTGTGAAAAATGCATTTATTGTATTGGGGCTGGTATTTCAGAGGGACATAAAGATGCGCCAAGTATTTTAAACATCGCACGTGGCTGGCGCAGGCATTTTTTTTAGGGGTTTTAAAAACCACCTGCCCGAGGCTGGAGAAAAGTTTTCTCCAGTTTTTAGGCAAATAACGGCCGTTTTTCATCATTGTTGGCGAAATCGTCCTCAAATCGTCCGCAAGTTGGATGAACCTGGCCGATCGGACAGCCGATTTGCAAACAACAGCCAAAAGGCCGGATTTCGCCTCTGATTGAATACGGCCCTAAGTATGGAACATAGACGGAACAGGCATCAAACACTTGCACTTAGCACTTACATTTGCTGTGCTGCTACTGTATTGCTGGCAGCAGAGGGGAAGGAGGTATGCAGATGGAAAAGCACACACCAGAGGCTTCCTCCTATTCCATCTGATTTGAAGGCCTGAAGGACAGCACTAGCGCTGCTGGTTGGCTCCTGCCCTGTATTCTGTACTCCACTTGCTCCATACTGCCTGCATTGGCAGAAGGTCAAATTCCACAGCTGTCACGTCCCATGTGAAAGAAAGGGGTCCTATATACTAGAGATGTGCGCCGACCCACATGGTTTTGGTTTTGGATCTGGATCTCCCTGGTTTTAGATCTGAATCTGGTTTTGGATTTTTCTCCTCTGTGTTTTGTTTTTGTGTTTTGTTTTTGGTTTTGGATCTGGATTTTTTCTTAAAAAATCATAAAAACAGCTAAAACCACAGAATTTGGGCCTATTTTTGTTCCTACAGTATTATTAATCTTAATAACAATCATTTTCAGGCATTTCTAGGCATTTTTAACCACCTCACAGCTCACAATATTGATTTCACTATTTTTCCCCAATATAGGCCAAAGGCTGCAGCGAGCTGGCTGGGTAAAGTAAGCAACAGAGCAGCGGCACAAACTCACGGCAGTTTAAAAAACTATTAGACATCTATGAAACATTGTCACACAGCAGTGGCAGACAGGATGGCAGTTTAATAAACTATAATAATGTCAGTCGGCAATGCCCCAAATTGTGCCAAATGTAAAGGAAAGAGGTGCAAGATGGAATTGTCCATCCCACCCACTCTTATGTGGGATATTAAAAAGGACATGCATAGTTTAACAAACCAAGCACTTTAGCGACTAGGACTGACACTTTCGTGGCTGAACTCCTTGGTTTGTTTGGGCCCCACAAAACATTTTGTTGGAAGGGCTACCTTCAATTATTAAGGAGGAGGTTGATGATGATGGTGTTGATGGTGGAGATTGCATGTTATGGTCATTTTTTAATTTTTCACCATCTAATACTAACACAGCTGTCATGGCGTCAGTGATCCGCTGTGAAACTGGATGACAGCTGTTATACTTACTTCCTCTATCAAAGGACTGTTTAATAGTCAATTGTTTTTTTAAATTACTTCCGATCACGAATGAGGATGTAGGTGATGATGCAGGTGTTGGTGTTGGAAATCGAAGACGCTTGGATCCCACAGAGAGGGAGCAGGTAGGTGACACTGGACTTGTTATGTTTTGAGTTTTGGAACTTGGCGACATACACTTTGATATTTGATGAATGCGCTCCAAGTGACGTAACAAGGAGGAGGTTCCTAGGTGGTTTAGATCCCTCCCTCTACTCACTCTTGCATGGCAACGGGCACATATGGCTTGACAACTGTTGTCCGGATCAGGATGGAAATAATTCCACACATGAGAAGTAGATTTTTTTGTCTTTTGTCCCGGCATGACAACAATGGGCTTTGGCTTTTTCAAACCATGGGCAACAGCTGTTGCCTTACTTGCACAAAGGACATCCTCGGCATCAACATCCTCATCACCAATATCTTCATCAACATCCTCATCATCCTTAGCACCTTCAACTACCAAAATATCCTCCTCCTCCATGTGCAATTCCACAGAAGCATCCTCAATGACTATGTCTGCAAGATGTTGACTGCCCTTCCCCACATTTACAGAGGGCACACAAATGTTGGAACTTGGAGGATCCTCCAGTACACTAGTATTTAGGTCGGGCTCACACATGGTACCCGCGGACACACTTGCACTCTCCTCGGGGATTTGTGATTTCAATTTCTCAGGGCACACAGTTGTCTTCCGGAGTTGTAGTCGGGCAGCACAAGGTTACAACTTGCGTTGCTTGCTGGCTCTTGTGCGCTACTGTGGTTAAACCTAACATCCAAACACACACAGAAGAAAAAAATATATAAGACACTTGTATTGTTTTTTTTTTGATTGAGCACGACTGGAGTTACTGGATCTTGTGCGCTACTGTGGTTAAGCCTAACACACGCACACACAGAAGAAAAAAATATAACTATATAAGATACTTGTACAGGTTGAGTCTCCCATATCCAAATATTCCGAAATACAGAATATTTTTAGCATGACTGAGAAAGTGAAACATAAATGAATTTCATGTATGTACACAAACGTTTTTGAATACACAAAATTATTGAAAATATTGTATAAAATGACCTGCAGGCTGCGTGTATAAGGTGTATATAGAACATAAATGCATTCTGTGTTTAGATTTGGGTCCCATTCCCAAGATATTTCATTATGGTATGCAAATATTACAAAATACGGAATATTCTGATATCCAAAATACACCTGGTCCCAAGGATTTTGGATATGGGAGACTCAACCTGTATTGTTTTTTTTTGATTGAGCAGCCCTTATGGCTGGCTCTTGTGCGCTACTGCGGTTAAGCCTAACACCCACGAGCACACACAGAAAAATGTAATAAAGACACTTTTATTTTTTTTATTTTGGAGTTCAGAACTTGGGCCCAGAGATGAACACAGCACAAGCCCAGGATACAGCAGACAGCCCTGATGTATCAGCAGACAGCACAGTGACAGTGACAGCACTGTGACCAGAATGGATCAGCACACAGCACAGTAATAGTGACAGCACCGTGACCAGAGACCGGAATGGATCAGGACTCAGGAGACAGCACAGTGACAGCACCGTGACCAGAGACCAGAATGGATCAGCACCAGCCCAGGACACAGCAGATAACACCAGCACTTCTCCCAGCCCTACACTACCCACCCTCCCTGTTCAATCTCCACAGCCGGAGTGAAATGGCGTCTGTCGCGTGTTCCCTGTATACTACATTGATCATAGAGATGAAAGCTCGCGAACCAAGAGATTCCGTCTCTATGGTTTTGCCTCAGTTTCGAAAACCGAGTAAGGCGGGTACCTCCGTGCCTGCTTGGGTCCGACTCGGATATGCTAAATTCGGGTGGGTTTGGTTCTCTGGGAACCGAACCCGCTCATCTCTACTATATACTAGGGGTGTGCACCGGCCACTTTTCGTGTTTTGTGTTTTGGTTTTGGATCTGGATCTTTCTTCGTGTTTTGGATCTGGATTGGTTTTGCCAAAACCATCCTTCCATGTTTTGGGTTCTGGGTTTTGTGTTTTGGATCTGTATTTTTTTAAAAAAAAGCATAAAAACAGCAAAAATCACAGAATTTGTGGGTTTTTCTGCACCTATGCTATTATTAACCTCAATAACCTTAATTTCCACTCATTTCCAGTCTATTCTGAACACCTCACACCTCACAATAGTGTTTTTATGTCCAAAAGGTTGCACCGAGGTAGCTGGATGACTATGCTAAGCGATACGAGTGAGCGGCACAAACACGTGGCCCATCTAGGAGTGGCACTGCAGTGGCAGACAGGATGGCAGTTTGAAAAACTAGGCCCCAAACTGTACATAATGCAAATGCAAAGAAAAAAAAGAGGTGCAAGATGGAATTGTCCTTGGGCCCTCCCACCCACCCTTATGTTGTATAAACAGGACATGCACACTTTAACAAACCAATCATTTCAGCGCCAGGGTCTGCCACACGACTGTGGCTGAAATGATTGGTTCGTTTGGGCCCCCACAAAACAAGCTGGCAATTAATCTGTCCCTGCACAAACTGGCTCTACGGAGGCAAGATGTCGTCCTCATCCTCCTCATCCACCGATTCCTCACCCTCTTCAGTGTTGTGTACATCCTCATCCTCACAGAGAATTAACTCGTCCCCGCTGGAATCCACCACCACAGGTCTCTCTGTACGTTCTGGAGGCTGGTCTCCCTGGAAGAGTTGATAATTCATTTTTATGAACATCATCTTCTCCACATTTTGTGGAAGCAACCTCCTATGCCTTTCGCTGACAAGGTTCCCGGCTGCACTAAACACTCTTCGGAGTACACACTGGAGGGGGGGCAACTAAGGTAAAATAGAGCCAGTTTGTACAGGGGCCTCCAAATTGCCTCTTTTTCCTGCCAGTACAGGTACGGACTGTCTGACATGCCTACTTGGATGCTGTCACCGATGTAATCCTCCACCATTCTGTCAATGGTGACAGTATCATATGCAGTGACAGTAGACATGTCAGAAATTGTTGCCAGGTCCTTCAGTCCGGACCAGATGTCCAAACTTGGTCCTGCCTGCCCTGCATCACCGCCAGCGGGTTGCTTAGGATACCTAAGTTTTTTCCTGGCAGCCCCAGTTGTGGGAGAAAATGAAGAAGGAGCTGTTGACGTGTCACGTTCTGCTTCAGCTGACAGTGTTTTCACCAGCAGGTCTTTGCACCTCTGCAGGCTTGTAGTGGTCTGATTTCAACAGATTGACCACCAAAGCGAATGAAGGGCTTCATCCACAAGTCCCACATGCCGAGCGGAATTGCTCCATCTTAGCTCCTCCTTCACTTTCTCCAGCTGCTTCTGCAAAAGCCTGATGAGGGGAATGACCTGACTCAAGCTGGCAGTGTCTGAACTGACTTCACCTGTGGCAAGTTCGAAGGGCTGGAGAACCTTGCACAACACGGAAATCATTCTCCACTGCGCTTGAGTCAGGTGCATACCCCCTACTTTGCCTATGTCATAGGTGGATGTATAGGCTTGAATGGCCTTTTGCTGCTCCTCCATCCTCTGAAGCATATAGAGGGTTGAGTTCCACTACATCACAACCTCTTGCTTCAGGTGATAGCGGGGCAGGTTCAAGAGTGTTTGCTGGCACTCCAGTCTTCAGCACGCAGTTGCTGAATGGCGAAAGTGGGCAGAAATTTTTCGGGCCACCCAAAGCGTCTCCTGCACGCCCCTGTCGCTTTTCAGAAAATTCTGCACCACCAAGTTTATTGTGTGAGCAAAACATGGGACGTGCTGGAATTTGCCCAGATGTAATGCCCGCACAATGTTGTTGGCGTTGTCAGATATCACAAATCCCCAGGAGAGTCTAAGTGGGGTAAGCCACTGGGAGATGATTTCCCTCAGTTTCTCTAAGAGGTTGTTGGCGGTGTGCCTCTTACTGAAACCGGTGATACACAGCGTAGCCTGCCTTGGAACGAGCTGGCGTTTCTGAGATGCTGCTACTGGTGACGCTGCTGCTGTTGCTGCATAAGGTGATACATCTACCCAGTGGGCTATAACAGTCATATAGTCCTTAGTCTGCCCTGTTCTACTTGTCCACATGTCCGTGGTTAAGTGGACATTGGGTACAACGGCATTTTTCAGGACACTGAGGACACTTTTTCTGACGTTTCTGTACAGTTCTCGGTATCGCCTGCCTAGTGAAGTGGAATCTAGATGGGATTTGGAACCGGGGACACACTACCTCCATCAATTGTCTAAATCCCACTGCACTAATGGCGGATACCGGATGCACGTCTAACACCAACATAGCAGTCAAGGCCTCAGTTATACGTTTTGCTTCAGGATGATTGCTGTCGTACTTCATCCTCCCCGCTAAGGACTGTTGGAGGGTCAATTGTTTAGTAAAAGTAGTGGTGTTCCTACTTCCTCTCTTGGATGATGAATGACTCCCAGCAGCAGCAACAGCAGAAGCAGCAGGTGGAGTAGCAATGCAGGATCCTCCGGAGGAATCCCGGATAGGAGAGTCAGTCATGCCAGTGACATGGCCTGCAGGACAACATCCGATCCTAACTACGGAGGAAATTGACGAGGTGGGAGTTGACGGTGTGGTTTGCAGGTGCTTGGATACAACAGGACAACTGGATTTAGGTGTCCCTGGACTGCTTACGGTCTTAGCCAAAGTTTCTGAACTTGAAAGTAACTTTTTATGAATGCGCTGCAGGTGCCGTATAAGGGAGGATGTTCCTAGGTGGTTAACGTCCCTACCCCTACTTATTTCACCTTTACATATGGTACATATGGCAAGACAGTTGTTGTCCGGATTTGGATAGAAATATTGCCAGACCAAAGAGATGGAATGTTTGGTCTTCTGCCCAGGCATGACCGTGATGGATTTTTTCATCCCACGGACAACAACTGTCTCCCCCGGAGCCTGATTTAAACAAACCACATCACCATTAGAATCCTCCTCGCCAACTTCCTCCTCAGCGCCAGCTACACCAGTATCCTCATCCTGTTGTACTTCATCAGTGACATCTTCAGTTTGCACATCAGCAAGTGGACTGTGGGTGCTCCTTTCAGCACTTGCAGGGGGGTGCAAATGGTGGAAAGAGCCACCTCTTCCCGTCCAGTGCTGGGAAGGTCAGGCATCGCAACCACCACCACACTTGGACTCTCCTTGGGGATTTGTGATATCTTCTTATAACGCACAGTTCTTCACTGTGCTTTTGCAAGCTTAACTCGTTTGATTTTTTTAGTATGAGGAGGGCTTCCATCGTCATGTGAAGCTGAACCACTAGTCATGAACATAGGGAAAGACCTTAGCCATTCCTTGCCACTCCATGTCTTAAATGGCATATTGGCAAGTTTACGTTTCTCTTCAGATGATTTAAATGTTTTTTTCAAGGTCATTTTCCTGAACTTTGCCATTTGGGATTGTATGTGCCCTCTACTATGACATTGGGCATCGGCCTTGGCAGACGACGTTGATGGCATGTTATCGTCTATGTCATGACTAGTGGCAGCAGCTTCAGCACTAGGAGGAAGTGGTTCTTGATCTTTCTCTATTTTATTTTTATCGGAGAAAGTTTGGTCCTCCATTTATGATATATTGATATATACGTGCGGCTAAGGCGCACACAAACACAGAAAATAATTTTTTATTTTTGTTGGAGACTAGTGTACTTTGTGGGTTACACCACCCTTTAAGAAATGAGCCAGCCGGCCCTTTACTTATGGGACACAGGCGCACGCTTGGCGCTGCTCCTTTGTTGATGCACGTGCAGCTACAGCCCACACAATTCACAAACACAGAAAATATTTTTTTATTTTGTTTGGAGTGCCCTTTGGGGGCTACAGTACCCTTTAGCAGTCAATCTAGCCGGCCCTTTATTTATGGGACACAGGCGCACGCTTGGCACTACTTTGTTGATGCACGTGCGGCTACTGCGCACAGAATTCACAAACACAAAAAAATATATTTTTTTATTTTGTTTGGAGTGCCCTTTGGGGGTTACAGCACCCTTTAGCGGTCAATCCAGCCGGCCCTTTATTTATGGGACACAGGTGCACGCTTGGCACTACTTTGTTGATGCACGTGCGGCTACTGCGCACACAATTCACAAACACAAAAAAATATATTTTTTTATTTTGTTTGGAGTGCCCTTTGGGGGTTACAGCACCCTTTAGCGGTCAATCCAGCCGGCCCTTTATTTATGGGACACAGGCGCACGCTTGGCACTACTTTGTTGATGCACGTGCGGCTACTGCGCACAGAATTCACAAACACAAAAAAATATATTTTTTTATTTTGTTTGGAGTGCCCTTTGGGGGTTACAGCACCCTTTAGCGGTCAATCCAGCCGGCCCTTTATTTATGGGACACAGGCGCACGCTTGGCACTACTTTGTTGATGCACGTGCGGCTACTGCGCACAGAATTCACAAACACAAAAAAATATATTTTTTTATTTTGTTTGGAGTGCCCTTTGGGGGTTACAGCACCCTTTAGCAGTCAATCCAGCCGGCCCTTTATTTATGGGACACAGGCGCATGCTTGGCACTACTTTGTTGATGCACGTGCGGCTACTGCGCACACAATTCACAAACACAAAATAATATATTTTTTTATTTTGTTTGGAGTGCCCTTTGGGGGATACAGCACCCTTCAGTGGTCAATCCAACCGGTCCTTTATTTATGGGACACAGGCGCACGCTTGGCACTACTTTGTTGATGCACTTGTGGCTACTGCGCACACAATTCACAAACACAAAAAAATATATATTTTTATTTTGTTTGGAGTGCCCTTTGGGGGTTACAGCACCCTTTAGCGGTCAATCCAGCCGGCCCTTTATTTATGGGACACAGGCGCACACTTGGCACTACTTTGTTGATGCACGTGCGGCTACTGCGCACACAATTCACAAACACAAAAAAATATTTATTTTTTATTTTTGTTTGGAGTGCCCTTTGGGGGTTACAGCACCCTTTAGCGGTCAATCCAGCCGGCCCTTTATTTATGGGACACAGGCGCACGCTTGGCACTATTTTGTTGATGCACGTGCGGCTACTGCGCACACAATTCACAAACACAAAAAAATATATATTTTTATTTTGTTTGGAGTGCCCTTTGCGGGTTACAGCACCCTTTAACGGACAAGCCAGCCGGCCTTTTACTTATGGGACACAGGCGCACGCTTGGCGCTGCTCCTTTGTTGATGCATGTGCAGCCACAGTGCACACAATTCACAACCACAGAAAAAAAAAATATTTTTTTTGCACTTGGGGGGAGCACCCCTGACGGACAGAGCACCCCCTGGACAACACTACAGCACCCCTCTAGGACTGGGACACTGCACAGGACTTTGGAGTGGACACAGCCCATATGGACAACTGACTGCACAACTCAGTCCCGCCAGCCCCTATGGACTTTGAAGTAGTGGACACAGCCCCTATGGACAACAGCAGCACAGCGCAGCACAGCACAACACTACACTGCACTACACTACACTACACTACACAGCCCAGCCAGCCCTAACTCCCACCCTCCCTCTTCATTGTCCACAGCAGATTGAGAAAATGGCGCCGACGCGGGTACCTTATATAGGATCCAAAACCCGCGAGACCCGGAA
Organism: Taudactylus pleione; assembly: GCA_031769625.1. NCBI lineage: Eukaryota > Metazoa > Chordata > Amphibia > Anura > Myobatrachidae > Taudactylus > Taudactylus pleione. The sequence continues at coordinate 4,423,122 of JAUIMM010000516.1, read as the reverse complement.
GGCGGGATGATGACATTTTGCCTCGATTTCAGATCCGAGTCAGGCGGAAAAAGTCGAGCCTGCGTCAGATTGGCCTCGGATCAGGGGGGCTCGGGGGGTTCAGATTTCAGAAATCCGAACCCGCTCACCCCTACTATATACATGCTGCTTATTCCCTTCCTATACATGCTCCTTATGCCTCTCCTATACATTCTGCTTATGGCCCTTCTATACTTGTTCCTTATTCCCCTCCTATGTATGCTGCTTATACCCCTCCTATACATCTGATGACAGGCTTGGAGGACACACATACATGCTGGGCACAGGGCTGGTTCTAGACCAAGGGGAGTCCTAGGTGGGAATTTCTTTTGGTGCCCCCCACCCCCTCCCTGCCCCCATAGACTCAGATACACACTGCCACCATATATTCACACATATTGCCCTCCATAGCCTCACACATACTCACATACCCCATAGCCTCAGCCATACTCACTGCACCCCATAGCCTTACACATACACACACGCTGCCCCCATGGCCTCACACATACAGATACACTACCTCCCATAGCCTTATAAACATACTGGCCCCTAGCCTCACATATGCACACGCTGATCCCCCATAGCCTCACACACATGCTGCCCCCATAGCCTCCCCAATATCCTGCTCCCCTCACAGAGAACACTGTCCCCTCACACAGCACCTGCTTACAGATCACACTGTCTCACACAGCACCCTATTCACAGATCACACCGTCCCCATCTCACAGAACTGTTACGGTTCTCGCATGGTTGTGTAAGATCTCTAGAGCCAATGGGAGGATCTTCCACCAATAACAGCCACCCATTGTTCCCTTAGTGATTTATACTCACACCGGTACTTGGGTGGCTCCCTGGATTTAAACCTCCAGCAGTAGAGACTTACACAACTAATGAGACACCGCAGGACTGCTGACAAGAAACAATGCTGAGGAGTGGCACTCCTTCCACTACTGGTACTAGTTGGAGTGAGGCTGCTGGTGAATGGTACTAGAACAGGAGTGATGGACAGTATACTCTAGCAGCGACAAATGATTAGGTCTCAGGAACATCTAGGGACTATGGTCCTGCTGGGTTGTCAGGCAAGAAGCGACTAGACAAACAATACAGGCTGCACAGCAGGAGTGACCTGGACTGTGATATTGCAGGATTTCAGACAAGAACTAGACAGGCAAGATAATGGAAAAATACTGGACTGGCAAATAACAAACATGGACTAGACAGGCAAGATAACAGACAAAGGCTAGACAGGCCAATAACAGACATGAACAAGACATACAAATAACAAACAAGGACTAGACAGGCCTTGCACAATACTGTGGCAGAGCTACTGGCTGAAGTAGCAGACTAGGTTCAAGGTGCGACCATGCGATCTGTGGTGCGTCAGGAACAATACGGAGTGGCCTTGAGGGCCGAGGTGCGGCCTTGAGGGCCGAGGTGCAACAGAAAAAACACGGAGTGGGCTTGAGGGCCGAGATGTGACTGAAACAACACGGAGTGACCTTGAGGGCCGAGGCACAACCTTGAGGGCCGAGGTGCAATAAGAACAACACTGAGTGGCCTTGAGGGCTGAAGTACGACCTTGAGGGCTGAGGTGCGGCTATGACAGCCGAATTGCAGCTAGATGTAGACAGGCTGTGATGCGCTGGTGGCAGCGAGTTTGAGAACACTGCAGGCTAGAATCAGCTGGAAACAGACTGACATGGCTTGACAGGACTGTGGTATAGAAATACCATAAGCAGCGTAAAGGTAGGTCGAGGCTGCAGGAGTCACTGCTCTGGAAGATCCAAACAGCAAGGACGTGAGCAGATGGAACCACAGAAGATGACTCACAGGAAACTTCTAATCCAGCAGAAAGGTACAGGACACAGGAGGAATAACTCAGAATACAGGAACTGTAGAACAAGGTAAGACCGGCTAGGACTCAGGCTTCTGAGCACAGGACAAACATACTCTGGTAGTCAGACAATATCACTGGTAGGAAGTGTAGGGCTGATTGTAATTTATCATAAGCAGGAACCAATCAGAGCAATCTCTGCAGAAATCCTCCCTAATGAGAGGATAGTATGCAGCTGAGCTCTAAACACAAACTCACAGGCAGGAATGCAGCAGTAAGCTGCACACAGACACGGAGTTCCAGCTACCTCCAAGAGCCGGAACTGGATTTAAGGCATGATGCAGTGTCCCAGTGACCTAATACAGCCGGGACCTGCCACCAAGATGATCTTTTGTCACGGATCATAACAAGATCACACTGCCTCCTCACACAGCCCCCCTCACAGATCACACTGCCCCCTCACACAGCACCCATTACAGATCACACTGTTGCCTCACACAGCACCCCCCTCACAGATTACACTGCCCCCATCTCACATATCACACTGCCTCCTCACACTGCCCCCTTCACAGATTACACTGGCCCCTCACACAGCAGCCCCCCCCTCTCCGATCACACTGGCCCCTCACACAGCAGCCCCTCCTTTAGCGTTCACACTGTCCTTTCACATAGCAGCCCCCCCTCACAGATCACACTGTCCATTCACATACAGCCCCCCTCACAGATTACTCTGTCCCCTCACACAGCAGCCCCCCCACCTCACAGATCGCACTGAACCCCCTACCTGACACCTCTAGCACTAACCTGCTTTCCTCAGGCCTTTTCTGACTGTGACCCTGCCCATTCTGGTGGCCCCACCTCTGGTGGCACTGATTATCAAACTAAACCTTGCAATAGTGACATCCCAACTGCAAACAAAACAAATATAAAATATGTAAGGGAAAACTAGCATGAGCATATGTTTTCTCCTGCAGGTGGCTTCAGGTCTTGCATGCCTTCTAAACCTGGACCTACACTACGAGACCTTTCTATAACATGTCCTATCCAGACAAAATACTGTATAGCTCATAGAGCAAATATGAAAGTAATAAAATGCTTCTTGTAATCAAATGCAATTTACATTATTCAGCCTCTTTAATATGTAAAGTCCAAACTGTTCTGCAGGCAAGATAAACGACATGCTATCAGTAAACTGAAACGCAGAAAGTACTCCATTGGTATGAAAAATAGAGCACAGATTGCAAAGAAAGAATCTAAAGCCTATCACAGCAGGAACATTACCAATCATTCAAAACAATGGTGTTTACTTACAATTGATGTCATTACTTCCAAATGTGCTACAGATGTTCCATATACAGTATAACCTAAATAGTCAATCGAGGGACTGTCTGACACAGGGCCAATATGATTGATGATGGTACAATGCTAATATTTCATATTTTGTATTCCACATGGCAGAACATTTCCTCATATACTGTACAATGCAACAGAAATGGAGTTTAACATTTTGCTAAGTATGAAATAAACAGGAGCAGAACACAGTTTTACCATGCCCCATAGCAAATGTTGAAGGGAGAACCTAACAATACTCTGACCCCCAACCTACTGTATGCTCAGAAGAACACAGCAGGGGACATTGGGAGATTGGTCTGACATTGCAGCCCCCAAAGTAGTTGTACCCCGGCAGTTTTTCTGCTGCTGGGAACAAATATTGTTGTATATTTGCTAACGTATAGTCATATCGTAAAGATGTTGACTGCTGACAGTGGAAGGTTGTCCTCAGTGTTTTTACTTTTTAGTTTCATACTAAGGTTCACAAAATAATATGCTGCAAAATTAAAAGATGAACAAACATTGTACAGCCTGAAAAACTAAAAAATTAGATATTACTTGCAACATAAGTGACCTAAAGTAACCAATGTTTTGCATTTAATGTATATGTTTAAAAAAGACTGATACGTAACATACATGTCAAGTTCTTGGCGTCTCTTCAAATTGACCATGTTTTTGTCTCTCAACCTCCAGAATTTCATGAGACTGGGATATGGGGAGAATTTTATCCAACCCACTGCCATGCCGACTGTGCTGGGAAGCTTTCACCCTGTAGTCAGCTCCCAGAAATGATTGGTGGATTATACAGGCCATTTACCATTAATAGACTAAAGATTCTCTATCTTAAAGAGGCCTGAATTATCCACCAGTGCTGTATTCTACAGTATTTATGAAAGCTTCCCAACACGGGTTGTGTAGGTAAATATTGGTAACTTTCACAATCCCCACAAATCCCATGAATAAATAAGCATAGTTTACCTCAGATATATAGGGAATCCCCATAGTTGTACCTCCTACACCTCTCACTCTCACCTTTCTTTCCTTCAATCAATCCTCAATGTTAATGCTTAACTTATTTCCTTCTTTTGCCCTTCTGCTTCTGCCTTTCATATCTGCCAGACACTTCACTTACTCCCTGTCCCCTACAAAATTCAGTTCAAATTCCTCACTTTCACCTATGTTTGATGTCTGTGAAGTTATTCTGTGTTATGAATTACACTAATAACACCATAATTAGCCACTACAACCAGAGCCAATTGCTTCAGCTATAACAGACTCTTTTGCCACGGTCAATATAAATATAGTGAATTAGAATAATTCATAACCACTGACAAGAGATTATGCAGCAGTATCACACATACACAATAAAGATCTTGATACTATGGTAGGAAAACCTCAACACTTTCAAGGTGTAACAACCATTGAAATACCCAGATAAATAATGGTTATAAATAGAATGATAAGGAAATCAAAACTTCAAGGGCTGATATAGAAAATTTGTCAGAAAGACTCCAGATTCAGAGCAGGAAGCACAAAATAAAGGAACAATCCAAAATCAGACATGATAAATCAAGCAGAGAACCAATCAGGAGAAAAACAAAAATCTACCTAGCAGGAAGCTATAACAGGTACAATTGCCAAGGCAGCTACAGTATGTAAAGGTAGGGCAACCAAGGAAGTGGAGTCTGCCCTGGGGGATAGTCTGTGTATCCTAGTGTCGAAGCTGGATAATTGGCTGAGACAAGATCAGTTTAAAATTGGATCGCAGCAACGCCATCTTGCGACTGGCCGCAGGACGCCATCTTGGAAATGAGATCGCAAGACGCCATTTTGCGAATGGCCGCCTATGCGCCATTTTAGATAAACTCACACAGTACATGTGGCGATATTACTATTAGCATCATGCGATTGCACCTTTCACCATTTCTCATACACACATTAATACGCACAATTGCGCTGTTAACTAGTCGCATATTAGCGAATGCATAAGATCCTGTATGAAAACGCTGAATATTAGCTCCATGCACATGCATCTGCCCCAAGTTAACTAGCGTCTTTACATCAAACCCCACATCAAACGCTGAATGCGGCCAGCCTGTGTCTCCCATAGACTTCTATAGTGAGAATTCCCCATTGAAGTCTATGATGGGAATCGCTACATCGTAGCCGCAAAGTTACCTCAGGTTAATCTTGTGGTAACATCACTGATACAATGTCGCGACATTGTATCATTGATGTAACCACAAGAATAACCTCAATTAATCTTGCGGTTACGATGTAGCGGCTCCCTGCATAGACTTCTATGGGGAATTCTCACCATAGAAGTCTATGGGAGACACAGGCTGACCACATTCAGCCAATCAGGGAGCTGCTCCGACGGAGATGCTCCCTGATTGGCTGGCGGCCCCTTCACTGATGGGGCACACGTGTGCCCCGGTCATTTACGCGGAGCAAAGGTATGTGTACACACATACCTTTGCTCAGTCCGCATGGATCGGGTTTTGTGCGTGTTTGTTATTTTAACCCCTGGATTGCCTACTTGGACAAGTGGACACGATGGACGCATAGGAGAGGTGAGTATGGATTTTTTATTTCAGGTACACCCCTATGGATTACTTCGGATACTAGGTGAGTATGTGTGAGTGTGAGTGTTCATGTATTTTTAATTAAAATTTGACATTCATGGTGTATGCTTGTTTATTTATGTATTTCTTTAGTTGTGGAACTACAAGTGCCAGCAGGCCTGTAATGCCCCGCATGCTGGTATTTGTGGTTCTCCAAACACCAGCATGCAGGGGAGGCTTGCTGGTACTTGTGGTTCTACAACTAAAGACAATATGGAAACTTTATTTTTACACTTTACACTAACACTATCAACCCGGCACCCATGTCCATAGGGTGCCGGGGATAGCCCCGGGCTATCAGTCTAGGCCTGTGGTGCCCTGGAGAGGGGGGCCCCTTTATTGGGGGGGTACCCAACTCCCCAGGGACCCCCGGCCTGGACTGACTAGCGGTCAGGGATAATGCTTTGGCCGGGGAAACCAGTGAAAGGTTTTCCCTGGCTGTGGCATTATCCCCCCGCTAGAAAGAGTTCGGTGCTGGTTCTGGAATTTTCAGTGGACCCCTACTAGTTTTGTCCCCTGATTTTCCAGAACCAGGACCAGCTCAACAAAGCCCTGTGCTGGTTATTAATATACAGGGGCCCCCTACGCATTTTGGCCCCTGTATTTTTAGAACCAGAACAGGCTTTCTAAAGCCCGGGGCTGGTTATACTTTTGAGGAGGGGGGTGCACATTTTTTTTTTAAATAAAAACATTTTACATAAGTACACACAGAAACATATACATATCTCATGGATATGTGCATGTTTCTGTGTTAATCTGACCTGCTCAGGATATACTCGCTAGCCTGAAGCAGGTCTAATATTTGGGGACTTTTGGTAATCTTTTTTTTGCGAGTCTGAAACAGATACTCTATTACACTGGGCGAGTTGATTGCTTTCAATGTGAAAACATCTGGATGTGAGTTTGAGAATGGGGAGTTTTAGTAACTCTGAAAAATGCGAGTTTTAGTGAACAGGCACCCTATTACATTGGAGAGTTGTGAAAAATTGCGAGTTTAGCACCAAAGTCGCAATTTACCAAAACAGACACCCTATTACATTTGGCCCCACCAGTTGTTAGAGGCTGGACTGTGTCTATTTGAACCAACCTGTTAAATGCCTTGTAACATATGCCCTCTCCTTTAGGACCAATGGTATTAGCAACAAACTTCTGTATTGTGTTGTTTATTCCTGGGGGGTATAAATATGTGTGCTCTGACCCTGGGTTCCTAGTCTTCGTGCTGAATGCTGATTGATGGGGGTTTCTTGCTGATGCCTACATCTGGACCAGAGAGCACTGCGTATGTATAATTGTACTAGGGTCTGTATAATTTCTTTGTGCTAAGATTATATGAGGATCATAGCCTGTAACTGCTGTACTTTTTACTTGAATAATACTTTGTGCTTTGGAACCACAGGTTCTAGGTCTGGAGTCTATATTTACTGTATGACTGCGTACGCAAATTAGCGTTATCCTTAGAGGTTTATAGGCAGGATATTAGAAGGTATAGGCAGGGGTATATAGCAGTTCAAAGGCAGTATCATTAGTTGGGGGCTCGTAGTGAAGTCACTTACCCACTCACATGGCACTTATGGTTATCGATTTCTCACCAAAGGGTGGAGTGGCCACATGCAGGGTTTACCTGCAACCGCTCGGTGCTGAGAGATCGCTACCAATTTTTCATGTGAGCCAGGGACGCTGACTAGAATCAAGGGACAAGAGAGGAAAAAGTTTGTTTTCCTTTGTTGATAGAACCTAACATTTAAAGGGGTGCCGCAGTATTGAACACGCGGCTGAGTCACAGTTTTGCGCACAGTAAAGACGCACTTTTGTGTATGCAGCTAAAGGTTGTCATACGGTTGTGTGGTAGTCGCATACGTACTTCCGGTCATGCTGCCACGTGTTTAAACAAAGCCGTTGAGGTTTACATTCTTTTCAATTGTTGTCAATATCTGGGTTAAGGTGTATTTTTCTGTGCAGGAAAAAAAAGTGTGTAACAGTGAGTATTTGTTGGTAGGGGTAACTTGTTCCCTAAAGTTAGAGGTACCGTATGACTGTTAAGGGCTAAGTGCTAGCCGCTCGGTAAACAGCTTACCATTCTATACACAGTAGCAGGTGTACATGTTATCTTTGTTGTATAGAGGTGCATGGAAGTAGCCGACTTAAACTTCCATAGGTGTGGAAGTTGCCTTCTTAAATCTTATTCGGGTGTGTGGAGTAGCCTTCTTCAAATCTTCACAGGTGTGTGGGTGCTGCCGTTTAAATCATCCACAGGTAAGTGAAAGTATCTTGATTGTCTTTCACCAGTTTAAATCTTTATTGAAAAATGTAGGAGTTGTCTCAGAATGGGAGGCATGCAAACAATAGAGATGTTAGACAATGATGTGCTGCTAATGGAAGCGCCGTTTGGATCAGCCCGTCGTATTATGCATACTATGTACGGTACTTATGCAATAAGGTATTGTGATGTATGGTTTAAAATGACGATGAAGAGTGTTAGACCGTTTCCCAGAATTGGTAGTTTTGATAAAGATGTATTAGATAATGTCCGGGATCACATCAGTCTGATGCACTCCCGAGAGAAAAAGGTCAAATATTATGAATGTTTAAAGTTGTGGCAGCATGAAGGGGACGCGTGGCTTAAAAATGTGCAAGCGACGCAAACTAGTGTTGCGAGCGCATTGCCAGAGAATACATCCGCGACGCTGAATTGCAATGTGGCGAGCCACAAAATGGCACACACGTGCAGCAAGGTAGCGTTGTGGAAGGTATTGCCAGCAGTTCACGCGTGCAACCCCCACTTTATGTGGATGGAGGTGCAAGTACAGTTATCAAAAATACCCATAAAAATTTAACAAGCAATTTGTACCCTCTCTTAAGCAACTATAAAGAAAATGTTCATGATGTGGATGATGAGCCTATTGTAATGTCTGCCATTTCCCATGCTGTACAAATGGTAGATGCTACGCCACGACAATCACGAGTGGTGCCGCCATCTCCATTGGTAATAGCAAGGGAAGTGCTAACACCCTCTGCACCCGTAGAGGAAGTTGTTAATACCATACGTAGCAGCAACAGATTAAACCACCAGCCAGGTAACAAGGTCAAAGGTATTAGACTACCGGTCTGCATCCCATTCGGACAATAACTGTTCCGAATGGAAATGCAGATGCGAACAGTGTAGTGCCTACGAGGGAAGTGGTAATGCATTGTCCTTGGACAAGAGCAGAACTAAATTCCATCATAAATGATTTCCCCGATCCCAAAAAGGAACTAGCCAAATCAGAGATTTTTGAGGAATTTGGGTAGTTCTCATGAGCCAACTAATAAAGATTGGCATGTAGTGTTAAGGGCCTGTCTACCACGCAATACCAACGTGACAAAATTTATCATGGATTGTGTATTGGATGGTGATGTTCCCTTAATGGACCAAGTCAACCAAGGTAACATTTCCCGCATTGTAACTCAATTGGGTATATATTTTCCGGTAGTAGTTAACTGGAACAAAATTTTCACCATAAAGCAAAATTAGAGTGAATCTGCAGAAGAGTATTGCGACCGGGCTCTGCAGGTTATCACCCAGTACACTGGGATAGAAGATATTAAAGATAGCACTCACCACAGGGGAATGATAGTCACGGTACTCATGGACGGTCTTAAGGAAAACTTAAAGACTTGGGTTCAGACCTCACAACCTGGCTGGAGGGGAGTCACAATAGATACACTCATAGAATCTGCCATAGAACATGATAAGAACATCTCAAAGAAGAGAGAGACCCAGAGCGAAAAACTAATGGCTGTCAGTATTCAAGCTCTGGAAGGAATGACGGTAACATCACAGCCAACAGACACACTTGCATCTACACACACCTACACCTGAACAGTTATATGCCCTCACTAATCCCACACAACAGCAAACACAGCTCTATTCTACTAACCCTACACAACCACAGGTCCCACACTACTCACAAACTTTGCATCCCCCACAATACCCTTATCCTCCATATCCCTACCCATATCCACCACCTTTTCCCCCTGCTCAAACCTCACAACAACCCATGTCTTCACCCGATCCACGAATATGTTTTAATTGTAATCAGCCAGGACATTTAAGTAGAACTTGCACAGTAAAAAGGGTAGGACCCCCAAACCAGAGAGTACCTGAATATCCCCATAAGGGATATGCACAGAGACCAGCAAATATCCAGCAGGCACCAGCTCCAATTGTGGCCATTAATGCTTTATTGGAGAATGGTAGCCAACGCTAGGGGTCAGGTCATACCTGTAGTCTACAGATAGTCAGGTTAATGGGAAGTACTAGGGAAGAACCGGTCATGATGATATCCTTTTCTTGTAGACACAGGGGCGACCAGGTCAGTGATAAAATCTCCCATTAATTTACAGGTGACCAACGAGACAGTACCAACAATGGGTGTAACAGGTAAAGTGCAACATTATCCTTTAACAAAGTCCACAGAGGTTACTATTGGGCTGTTGCATACCAGACATTCTTTTCTTTTGGCTGCTGCGGCTCCTACTAACCTGCTGGGCAGAGACTTGTTATGTAAGATGGGATTTGTTATAGATTGCACCCCTGATGGTGTATTTTTAGATATCCCCGAGAGAGTTGTGCATGAGGTGCGGGATATGTTGGACACTCCCCAAAGGATAATGTATCACTCTACCAGTTTAAATGAAAATCCATCCCAGGTAGATCAAATGTTGTCCCAAATTCCAGATTCCCTTTGGACTAAGGATGGACAGGACACTGGATTAATGGCAAACGTCAGCCCCGTAATGGTAAATTTATAAGGTGGTAGGCAAGCTCCAAAATTTCCCCAGTAGCCACTAAAACAGGAGGTAGAATTAGGGTTTTTTCCAATAATTGAGCGATTATTGCAACAGGGAATTTTAGTTTGTACAGCTAGTGTAGCCAACAGTCGCATCTTTCCAGTGAAGAAGAGTGGTGGGAGGGGTTACAGGCTGGTACAGGACCTTAAAGGTGTTAATAAGGTAGTAGAGAGCCAATTCCCTGTAGTGTCAAATCCAGCTGTCATTCTTATGCAGATCCCTCCAAACACAACCTATTTCACTGTCATTGACCTCTTTTCTGCTTTCTTCTCTGTGCCTCTCCGCCCTGACTGTCAGTATCTATTCACATTTACATACAGAGGTGTGCAATATACATGGACACGGTTGCGCCAAGGTTTCATAGACAGCCCCAGTATCTTTTCCCAGGCATTGCACGACTGTTTACAATCTGTTCAACATGTAAATGGCTCTGTTCTAATTCAATATGTGGACGATTTATTGCTGTGTTCTGATTCGTTTATGTCATGTTTGAATGATACTAAACTTTTGTTGCATCATCTCTCGCATATAGGACACAAGGTGCCAAAGGACAAACTACAGCCCTGCCAATCCAGAGTAAAATATTTGGGACACTGCCTAACCCAGGGGTTAAGACATCTCACAAATGATAGAATCCAGGCCATACAGAACATGACACTGCCGCAGAATCAACACCAAATTCGTACCTTCTTGGGAATGTGTGAATACAGTAGAATGTGGATCCCAGGTTTTTCTATTTTGGCTTTGCCTTTACAGAACTTAGGACCTCATTCAGAGTAGGTCAAAGCGGCCGCTCGGTCGTACGGGAAAAGGCGCCATATATGCAAATGATTCCCTCGCAAGTTGCGTCCCTAAGTTCGGATCGGTAGCTGGCCGACCATGGGGAGGAAGTGGTCGGAAGACAAAAAAATACGCCCTCTTCTCGTACGCATTACACATCATTTACGGGCATATAAGGATTAATCGAGACCATCGGGAACCATCGGAACTGGTCGTAGAGCTTAAGGTTGACCATACCCTCTCTAAAGCTCTACGATCATGTCAGTGTAAAAACCTCCCATGTCACATGTGCCATGATGCTACTTTTTTAATTATGCACTCCCATAAACCGTATGCACTCCCACAAAACGCAGTTCGCATAATTAGGCACACCTGCGTTCGGATCACTCCCCTATTTTCAAGCACCTTCCCGTGTTACCACCCACAAATGCCTCAATCTGTCACTCAAACTACCGACCTGGCTGTGTTCAAGGAGAGAGAAATTTCTGATTGTAGTGGCTAGTTTGCGCACGTGCATTGCGAACTTTACGCATGCGCAGTATAGCAAACATCGGTGGCGTACGACCGTGCGGCTGCTTCGACCGACTGTGAATGAGGTCCTTAATCTCTACCTCAAAGCCCAATCATGTCATACACACAGAGGAATCAGAGCAGGCTTTCCTTAATCTTAAGGATAGTCTGACCAAAGCACCTACATTGGGAATACCTGATTATGAGATACCTTTTGATTTGTATTGTACGGAAGCCAAAGGTTGTGCTGCAGGTGTCCTTACACAAAAACATGGTGATGCCAGTAGGCCCATAGCATACTACAGTGCCCAATTGGACACTGTGGCGAGATCACTCCCCACATGTTTGAGAAGTGTAGCAGCTACCGCTCTATTGGTGAGTAAAAGTGAGGACGTAGTATTGGGTCATGATATGATTGTCTATACTCCCCACGCTGTATCTGCTCTGCTGAACTCTGCTCAAACCAGGCACATCTCTTCGGCTAGGTTTACCAAATGGAACTAGCTCTAATCGCACCTGCGAACATCACTGTTAAACATTGCAGCACGCTGAATCCAGCAACGTATTAACCATATGTACAACATGATGTACAAAGGGTGGAAGGAGATGAGTTGCTGGCGGAGGGTGAGTTCAGCGGACATAATGATACACACGATTATATGGAATATCTGAATCAGACCTTTACTGCTAGACCTGACATACACGACACACCTTTAGAGAATGTAGATGTGCCTTTTTACACGGATTGGAGTTGTCATAGACAAACAGACACAGGTGAATTATGTACAGGTTATGCTGTTGTAAATGACACAGACATCATAGAAGCCAAACCTTTTGGTCCTCCCCACTCAGTCCAGGTGGCACTAACTAGAGTGTGTGAACTGGCAGCAGGCAAATCTGCTAACATTTACACTGACTCGAGGTACGCGTTCGGGGTTGTGCATGATTTCGGGGCTCTATGGCGTCTGAGAAATTTTATGACAGCAGCAGGCACACCAGTTGCACATTCCCGACACATAAAACATCTTTTAGAAGCAATCCAACTGCCCAAAGCGGTGGCAGTAATCAAGTGTAAAGCCCATACATGTGAGGATGACCCGGTGTCACTGGGCAACAACAGAGCCGATGAAGCTGCAAAATGGGCAGCAGGGTTAAAAATGTTTTCTCCCACTGAAAAAAATATGTCTTTCCAAACAATTGATATGTTGAAATTAATTGAGATGCAAAATTTGTGTTCAATTCAGGAAAAGTCCATTTGGAAGTCCAAGGGATGTGGGCAAGAGTCCTCCGGGCTATGGAGGGATGGACAAGGTAAGCCAGTAGCCCCCAAGGCATATTACCCCAGCCTGGCTGAGACAGCACATGGTCTGACTCATCTGGGAAAGCAAGGTATGTGCAAGTTGGTGAGAGCATACTGGTGTGCACCAAAAGACAGCAATGTCCTGTCTGACCTGCTTGAGGAAGAACATAGGGAAAGCGATCCCTACCGAACCATCCCACATTCCACCGACTGATGGACCTTTCCAGGTGATATAAATTGATTTCATCCAATTACCACCCTGCAGGAATCTTAAGTATGTATTAGTGTGCACTGATTTATTTTCTAATTGGGTTGAGGCCTACCTATACTGCTGCATTTACTGCCAAGAAAATAGTTCAGGAATTTTTATGCAGATACGGTATCCATAAAATCATCGAGAGTGACAGGGGTACTCATTTCACAGGTGATGTTTTTCAAAATATGTGTAAGCTGATGGGTATTAATAGCCGACTTCACACCCCCTACCGACCGCAAGCCAGTGCCAAGGTAGAGAGGATGAACTGGACTATTAAAAATAAATTAAGTAAAATCATGGCAGAGACTGGACTAGGTTGGCTAGAAGCATTACCTTTGGTCCTGCATAGTATAAAGACCCCCTCTAAATCTGTCTCCCTTTGAAATACTGTTCGGTAGACAACCTCATTTGATTATAAGACCACAGGAAGGCTTGAAAGGTAACAATGAGGTAACTGTAAAGTATCTTATATCAATGAGTAAGCAGTTAAAACAACAGCAGCAGAAACTGAAATTGTTGTCCAATGACATGCCTGAAACTAACTGTCATGATGTTGAACCAGGAGAATATGTTATGATCAGAAATTTCTTGCATTCAGGTTGTTTGATTGATCGGTGGGAAGGTCCGTACCAGGTGCTGCTGACAAGTACTACATCTTTGAAGGTGGCTGAGAGAGATACCTGGGTCCATTCCACTCACTGCAAAAAGGTCAACCAACCGGTGGAGAAACGAGTTGGAGACAAGGCTGATAGCGTGAACCTGTCGCTCGTGAGCTTGTTCCTGGAGGATTGAAAAGGTTGTAGTGAGATACTTGAACTAAAAGAAATCTGCAGGTCTTGGTGTGGCAATGGATGGGCCTGCTGTGTTCATTTTCATATTCTCTTTTAGAGAGTTCACCATCCTGGTCGGTTCGGGAATGTCCAGTTTCTATGAAGGGGGACCGATTGTGGAGAGGGGAGTTGATGACAGTGCTGATGGAGTGGAGTCCGAAGGAGTGCAATGCCAATCAGGGGAGTGTCTGACCAATCTTAGTACTGTTATTGTGAAGAGAGCTGTTATTCCGGATACTCAGGGACGGTGTGGAGGTTTATTGTCTGAAGATTCCTGTATTTGTGAGCTTTGTGGGTCCCTAGTTGATGAGAATTGTCTCCAACGGTGCCATCCTAAATATAACCCTTACTGGGGTGGGTAACCTTTAGAGGATTATCATAGCATGGTAGGCAAAGTGTTAAATCAAACTGATAGCTGGGTGTGTTCACATGTGCCACAGAGACAGCATAATGTAGGGTTGGTGCCATTTCCGCTGAATATCACAGAAATTTTAGAATTACAGAAAGGAAAAACATTGGATGGAAAATTCCTCTCATCCAAACCACCTCATTTCAAACTCTATCAATTCCAAGTAGATAGATCACTTTTGTGTTTAAACATAACCAACCCCAATAAACCTGGGAGTTGGGAAGTGACAGGGAATAATCAGACAATGACCTTCTCACAAAGAGCTGATAATGAGTCCATAAACCATGATCTGTTACGCTCAATTAAATCTAGTGGGAGACAGTTTAGGTACCGGTATGCATTGAGTTCCACCAAAGAAATTATTGGTAAGGTGCCAGATGGTTATCGTGCTAAAATAATACAGCCAGAAACTTGCATGTACCAGATGGAAGACACAGAAATTGGATTGTTTGCAAGGGAAATGTGCTTAATGATAATGATGCATACCATTCCTTATGTTCTCCCTGATAATGTATATTTTATATGTGGAAGAAAAGCGTATAAGTGGCTCTCTCCGAGTTCCGAAGGTTTGTGTTACCTGGGAAGAGTAGTCCCAGAAGTTATGACCCTCACACATGTTGAAATGCTTGGTATACATAAAAACACTGTCACCATATCTTCACACACAATATGAACACAGAGGCAAACGAAATATGATACCTGGTGATGTGCACAAAGCCACTCAGTTAATTAGTGAGACAACTGGCTTTCAAGCTTTAGTCGCATTGGATCCCACCAGGATCGCTCGGGGTACATTAAACTTTAGATATATTCAGGAACTTGCTAAATTGATAGATATTATCACCGAGATGTACGATGACACATTCAGGTATACAGGGAGAGAATTGCAAGCGTACAAGAAAGAACTGGTGCAACACAGGCTAGTGTTAAATTATTTAACTGCTGTTACTGGAGGGTATTGCATAACGTTGGCCACCCAATTTGGAGTAAAATGTTGCACCTATGTCACCAGTGATACCAGCGACCCTAAGGAAGTGATAGACCGGAAGATGGATGAAATTATGCAGCTAAAATGGGAATTTTGTAAGAACCATAATGCTTCCGTGGCTGAAGTAGAGGAGAAGATATAAGGATGGGTTTCATGGCTGAACCCAGTGAAATGGTTCTGAGGTCTAGGGGAATGGGTCCGGGAAGTGATCGCCAGCATCTGCAAATTCTTAATCCTTATACTGATTGTCATCATAACAATTGGCATATGTGTCCGGTGTGTTCCTATTGTGTTGAAGTGTGGAAAATGTAAAAATAGAGTAAAATGAAAGAACGAAATTATGATGGTGGTCAGTATGAATACTGAGGTAAATACAGTACTGCATTACAACCCTGAACTAGGAAATACGATCATTTAATGCATTTATATTTAGACATGCATAGAATGTATTATTGAAATGTTATTTTAAAACACCTCAGATAATGTAAAGTCTCAAAATTTCCCATTCAAGACTGCCTTTATAGGACTGGTGTATCCTCCACACCTTTCACATGATCTTCCAAGATCCGTGGTGTGCGTATAATAGTAGTTTTATGACCCCACTCAGAGACACATTATTGATGGATTAAGAACCACCTTGTGGAATCCCATAATAACACTAAATAGTACATAAATGTAAGCCTAAATTATATTTTAAAATCAGATTTTGATAGCATGTTGTTCGCTATCAAAGGGTGGACTGTCAAAGCTGGATAATTGGCTGAGACAAGATCAGTTTAAAATGGGATCGCAGCGATGCCATCTTGCAACTGGCCGCAGGACGCCATCTTGGAAATGAGATCGCAAGATGCCATTTTGCGAATGGCCACCTAAGCGCCATTTTAGATAAACTCACACTTTAGTACATGTGGAAATATTACTATTAGCATCATGCGATTGCACCTTTCACCATTTCTCATACACACATTAATACGCACAATTGCACTGTTAACTAGTCGCATATTAGTGAATGCATAAGATCCTGTATGAAAACGCTGAATATTAGCTCTATGCACACGCATCTGCCCCAAGTTAACTAGCGTCTTTACATCAAACCCCACATACTCACACATTACATATTCACATACAAGGTTCCATAAGCTTTAAGGTATAAAATTCGAGTATGCATATTCATTATCATTGCAAGAAAATAAAGGTTATTTCCAAACTAAGGTTTTATATGTGATAAGTAAGCCATGTTTGGTATTGTACTGATGCATACTCTCTCAACAGTATCCCGGTAATATCGATGGAGAGATCGCAACATGCATTCTCAACTTATGGACTGCAGAGACTTCAAGCAACAAATTGTACATTATATG
This sequence comes from Taudactylus pleione, assembly GCA_031769625.1. NCBI lineage: Eukaryota > Metazoa > Chordata > Amphibia > Anura > Myobatrachidae > Taudactylus > Taudactylus pleione. The sequence continues at coordinate 4,406,050 of JAUIMM010000516.1, read as the reverse complement.
AACAACTGTTAGGATTTGCATGAGGCGGAAAACCAGAGACCCCCAGTTGTTAGAGGCTGGGTTGTGTCTATTTGAACCAACCTGATAAATGCCTTGTAACATATGCCCTCTCCTTTAGGACCAATGGTATTAGCAACAAACTTGTGTTGTTTATTCCTGGGGGGTATAAATATGTGTGCTCTGACCCTGGGTTCCTAGTCTTCGTGCTGAATGTTGATTGATGGTGGTTTCTTGCCTACATCTGGACCAGAGAGCACTGCGTATGTATAATTTTACTTGGGTCTTTATAATTTGTTTGCGCTAAGATTATATGATTATCATAGCGTGTAACTGCTGTACTTTTTACTTGAATAATACTTTGTGCTTTGGAACCACAGGTTCTAGGTCTGGAGTCTTTATTTACTGTGTGACTGCGTATGCAAATTAGCGTCATCCTTAGAGGTTTATAGGCAGGATATTAGAAGGTACAGGCAGGGGTATATAGAGGTTCAAAGGCAGTATCATTACTAGACAACCTGACCAGGTGCTTGGCTGGTCCTGCAATGTTTTGTAAGTCACTTTTTTCTTGTTTCATTCATTTTTTATTGGGGGGTCCCCACTTTCCAAAGAATTCTGGTTTCGGAAGACTAGTAGGGAGTGCTGAGTGCTTTGGCAGGAGGACCAAGTGAAGAGTGTCCCCCTTCTGTGGCATTACACCCCTACTAGAAAGAACTTGGTGCTGGTTGTGTAAAATACAGTGGACTTCTACTTTCCCCTCTCCGTTTTTTCACAACCAGGACCAGCTCAAAAAATCCCAGTGCTATGTGAGAAAGGGGGGGGGGGGTCTCCACACATTTTGTTTCCAATTTTTAACACTTTCATTGTGAAGTGGTCAAAATTGATTGGAAATGACTGGAAATTAATGATTTTGGCCATTTTTATAAATAAAGTAAAAAAAATACAGTTCCAAAACCAAAACATTTGAGGGTGGTTTTGGCAAAACCAAAACCAAACACGATGATGAATTAGAACCAAAACCAAAACAAGGGGGTTGGTGAACATATCTAATCATAATGCATCCACATCAGTTATAATCCTTGCATCCTGCACTGCTACCCGCTGGTGACATGTACAGTATGCTCCACTCAAACTCTGCTCCATGCTGAGACTGTGCATAGCTGTGAATACGGATGTACTGGGCTGTTCATTGACCCAGGATATACGCTGGTGTGTACCATTACTCTGCCATACCATACCATCAGTATACCCATATTCCAACAAAGCCATGGCCTGGGATTTTTTTTACTACTATTATTAATTATGCAAGGGCTGTAGCTTTTTTCATTAAACCAGGCCTGGGGGTTTTCTTTTTAACTATTTAAGCCATGGCCCCATGGGCACTTTTATAAATTAAATATGGGTTATAGCTAGGCCAGGCCCACCATCCTCCTTAACATGGCTGAGTCAGAGAGACAGACTTATGGTGGGTACACATCTAAGCGATATAACTACAGATCAAGTGAGGCACGCCTGCGTTTGGCACCTCCAATCCCCCGTTTCTAGTTGCCTGCCCCTGTTACCACCCACAAATGGCTTCTCCTGTCACTCATTCTGCTGGGCTGTCTGTTCTCGGCGAGCGAACGCTTCCCGATCTACTGCATTGGTTCACGCATGCGCACTGTGATGCATACGCATGCACAGAATGTGAAATTCGGACAGCTACGAGCGAATGCTTCTTAGCGACCGGGTCTGAATCACGCCCTCAGTCTCAGAGTCCTCACTGCAGATAACAATAAATTTCCTGTTTGACGCGCTTGTCACACCACCAGCCCTGCCCACTATGCAGTGACACAGTCATGCTGGGAACCAGGGGTGGCAGCAGAAATCTTGGACTCAAACTCATGGGCCCACCATAGTGAGTCAGCAATTCTAACCAATGAGTCCAGAAGCTGTGCTCAGGTCTGGGAAGGGCTGCTGAGATTTCGATGGACCCAGGTGCTGGGGAGACATAACCATGTGCTTAACAGTAGTGCATGCAGGGGGGTTTCAGAGTACCCAGAAACCCTCCCTGACAGAGGGGAGAGCTAGCACCGCAAAATTAAGCCTCGCCCCCTCGTGGCAAAATGCTGTGATTCGCGGGTCAATGGGGAGGAGGTGGGTCCAATATGAAGCAATATAATTAGAATTGCATCATTTGGCTTCGGCTCCTACCAATTGACCCGCAAATTGCTGAACTTTACCGCAAGGGGCTTATCAACATGGTGCCTGGTCCCGTCTCCATCGCCAACCTGCTGCATGGTAAGTGTGTGTGTGAAATATATGTGTGTGCTTGTATATATGTATCTGTATACATATATATTAGATATTTATGCAAGTGTGTGTACTGTATGTGTGTATATATATATATATATATATATATAAAATCTACTATATAAAAGCGAAAATTTGTCCTTCTGTCTTTCTATAAAAATCCACAGTTTACAAGCCATGATCGTGAAATTTTACATTCGAGCGTATTAAAACACAGCAGAGGCAACTAAAAAAATTTGAAATCAAAATTAATTACTGTTAATTTTTAATGATTGAAAAACCACAATTTTTGCATAGCATTCACCCTCTACAGGTCAGGTACGGAATTACAAAAGGATTTAGCTTATCTACTATTTTTTCTTGTCTATCTTCTCTACTAAATCGAAATAAATTACTGTTACTTTTTAAATTAATTAAAAAACACCATTTTTGCATAACATTCACCCTCTAAAGGTCAGGTTTGGATTACAAAAGGATTTAGCTTTTCTACTATTTTTTCTTTTCTATCTTCTCTACTATATCAAAGCGAAAATTTGTCCTTCTGTCTTTCTATACAAATCTATAGTTTACAAGCGAAGATCGTGACATTTTACATACTAGCATATTAAAACACTGTGGAGGCAACTAAAAATTTTTTAAATCAAAATTAATTACTGTTAATTTTTTATTAAATTAAAATCACAATTTTTGCTGTATGCTCATTGTGGGACCTCATGGCATATGGGTAGGGCCTCGGAGCAAATGTTTTGAGTTGTCATGTTTTGTCATGCTCTTATTGTTTATTATCGAAGAGAGCTTTAACAGGCTTTGCCAGCATTCTCAGCTCTCTGACTATATCAAATTACGCTACAACATTTACTTCTTTCTTCCAACTGTGTCAAAATGATGACTTTGCAAGTACCCTGCTGCACTGTGAACTGCCAAAATATTACACATGGAATGCTTCTCCCAAAGTTTTTCTGCGCAGAAAACAGGGAGTCACTGTAGATGGTCATCCTGGTATTAGAGCAACAGAAGCTCTTGGCCGTGTTTACACTGTACATCCTACACATTTTGAATACTTCTATCTCCGAAGTTTGCTTTACACAGTTACAGGTCCTACTTCCTTCGAAGACATTAGGACTGTTGATGGGGAAGTTTGTCACACTTTTCGTGAGGCCTGCCTAAGGAGAGGTTGGTTGGAGGTTGATGTGTAAACAAACATGAAAATTGACTTTTATTTATCAAATGAGTTGCAAAATGAATAGAACATATAGTCAAGACATTGGCAAAGTTAGAAATAATGATTTTTATTTGAAATAATAATTTTGTCCTCCAAATTTTTCTTTTCTCAAACAATGCTCCTTTTGCAGCAATTACAGCATTGCAGATCTTTGGCATTCCCTCTGTTAATTTTTTGAGGTAATCTGAAGAAATTTCACCCCACGCTTCCTGAAGCACCTCTCACAAGTTGGATTGGCTTGATGGGCACTTCTTGCATACCATACGTCAAGCTGCCCCCACAACAGCTCAATGGGGTTGAGATCTGGTGACTGTGCTGACCATTCCATTACAGACAGAATACCAGCTGCCTGCTTCTTCCCTAAATAGTTCCTGAATAATTTGGAGGTGTGCTTTTGGGTTATTGTCCTGTTGGAGGAGGAAATTGGCTCCAATCAAGCGCTGTCCACAGGGTTTGGCATGGCATTGCAAAATGGAGTGATAGCCTTCCTTATTCAAAATCCTTTTTACCTTGTACAAATCTCCCACTTTTGACCAGCACCAAAGCAGCCCCAGACCATCACATTACCTCCACCATGCTTGACAGATGGTGTCAGGAACTCTTCCAGCATCTTTTCACTTGTTCTGGCCTCACAAATGTTCTTCTGTGTGATCCAATCACCTCAAACTTCGATTTGTCTGTCCATAACACTTTTTTCCAATCTTCTTCTGTCCAATGTCTGTGTTCTTTTGCCCATATTAATCTTTTCCTTTTATTGGCCAGTCTCAGATATGGCTTTTTCTTGGCAACTCTGCCTAGAAAGCCAGCATCCTGGAGTCGCCTCTTCACTGTAGACGTTGACACTGGCATTTTGTGGGTACCGTTTAATGAAGCTGCCAGTTGAGGACTTGTGAGGCATCTATTTCTCAAACTAGAGACTCTAATGTACTTGTCTTCTTGCACAGTTGTGCACCGGGGCCTCCCACTTCTCATTCTACTTTGGTTAGAGCCTATTTGTGCTGTTCTCTGAAGGGAGTAGTACACTCCGTTGTAGGAAATGTTCAGTTTCTTCGCAATATCTCACATAGAATAGCCTTCATTTCTAAAACCAAGAATAGACTGTTGAGTTTCACATGAAAGGTCTCTTTTTCTGGCCATTTTGGAGTATAATCGAACCCACAAATGTGATGCTCCAGATACTCAACTAGCTCAAAGGAAGGCCAGTTTTATAGCTTCTCTAACCAGCAAACCCGTTTTCAGCTGTGCTAACATAATTGCACAAGGGTTTTCAAGGGTTTTCTAATTATCCATTAGTCTTCTAACGTGCTTAGCAAATACAATGTACCATTAGAACACTGGAATGATGGTTGCTGGAAATAGGCCTCTATACACCTACTGTATGTAGATATTCCTTTAAAAACCAGATGATTGCAGCTAGTATAGTCATTTACCACAGTAACAATGTATAGAGTGTATTTCTGATTAATTTAATGTTATCTTCATTGAAAAAAACAGTGCTTTTCTTTCAAAAATAAGGAAATTTAGAAGTGACCCCAAACTTTTGAACGGTAGTATATTATATATATATAAAATTAGAACCCCCCCTTAAATATCCTGCATTTTCCCCTGCTTAAGTAGAAGAGCACAGTAATGGAAGGGTTAAAGGTATGCAGAAACTTGCCAGCATGTCTAATGAAAGGTCCCTGGATAGTGGGACATGTACTAGTGGCAGAGTCCCTGTATATAGAAGACGATTGTATGTCTGGAGTAGGTGTATATGGGGTGACGGAATGAGAAAGGGTCCTTGTCCCCTTCATGACCTGTGAGGCCCTCACCCCCTGTGCAGCCCGCTTGCCCCTGCCCTCCCGGTGAGTGATGAATGAAGTCACTGGGAGGCGGTGCTTAATTGTGGAATTGTGGCAGGGCTGGGAGAAATGGCTTAACCATAGTACTGCCGGGTACTACACATGTACCACCATGATCCTCTCTAAATAGAAGGATACCTGGGACTAGCAAAGGTTATTGCTTGTGATACCCAGTGATAGATTTTGCTGGCTTTAGAACTTGGTCAATAGGAAGGAAGAATACCTATTTCCAGCAAAAACACCCATTTACACTGGATTTATTGGTATTTTCCTTATAATAAATAGACCCCTAACTTACCTACCACACCAAAACACACACATGCCAATTAATATATCAAATTATTTTTTAACTGTAGGAGGGACTACAGAAAACATACATAGAATATACATATTCTGCACAGACAATGCTCTGATCGGAATCAAACCCATGACCTCACCATAGTGAGTCAGCAATTCTAACCACTTAGTCCAGGAGTTGTGCTCATAGGTCTGGGCAGGGCTGCTGAGATTTCGATGGGCCCGGGTACTGGGGAGGCATAACCAGTGGATGGGCTGTGGCTACACCCTCTTGTGGTGTAGATCATGAGAGGTGAGTGTGGTTACAGAATTGCAGGTGGTGCAGTTATGCCTCAACTTCACTTCCAGGTTCCTTAAGAGACATCTTTGGCCCTAGGGAAGAAGGGACTGTGATGGATGCCCTGAGTGTCCTATTTGATGGCCTGGCTATGGCCAGATGGTAGAGTTAGCAGTTCCCTGGGTGTGCCAGTGATACAAATATACTAGATTTGTGCAGGTTCGGTTCCCAGGGAACCAACAACAACAGAATTTAGGGGTTCTGAGTCCGAGTCCAAAATCGAACCGAGTCGCGGTCACCTCGGAACTCGGTTTTAAAAACTGAACTTGGGATTTGGGTTGCATGTAAACAGGTCCAAATTACATGATTTTTTAAAAAACAGATCCAAAACTAAAATACTTGAATCCAGATCCAAAAACCAAAACCAAAATTCGGGGGTCAGTGCACATCTTTAAAATATTTACTATATTAATTTCATTAATCATTTTAATTTCTCTCCTCTTCAAATACCAGGTTCAATAGTTGTCAAATAACTATGCAGTTTGTTAAATGACATTTTAGGCTAACAATAAGAGGGACTTTGTAACAATTTGCTGATGTAATGACACTGTTAGCAGTCTAGGACTGTTGAGTTTGTAATAATAAGTGCCTGAGAGTTATGCGAAATGAGCTGTACAATCTACAGGGCACAGTGGCATATACTTTTGATATCTGTACTCAATCAGCCAGTGCTTTTCCATATAACTGTCTGCTGGAATTGCTCTGCCTACTATTTCCATCTAATCACTAACGTGATGTGATACGCTAACAGTAATATCTTCAAATGGAATAAAGCATAGAAATAGCTAAAAGTGAATCACTTGGTCATTCATCACCTCTCAAGCAGCGAAATTGAATTTTCAAAAAAAAAATGTAAAACACATTTACTGAAAAATAAGACTTTAGCTCAATTCTGAGATTATTAGAAAGGCCTTTGACAGAAAGGATATGAATCATGACAACATGGTGGAATAATGAAACTGTTGGAGGTACTGTATATTTAGTAAAGCAAGGTAACAGGCATGTTCAGCCTCTGAGGGATGTTTCTGAGAATTTACTGAGATTTCCCCAGGTATGTCTGAAGCTGATGGATATTCCTGGCCCAAACCAGCCGCAAGGAAATAACTAGCCATGCAAAATGAACATATTACATAATAGCTATTATCTAAATGTAAATTTTCTTAACTATCATTTGAAATATTAAGTCCGAACTTAACCTAAGAAATATTGGATGATTCAATAAGATTGTGTTACCTGTCATTCTCTGTTAGTAGTAGTAGCAACAACTGAATTTCTGTAGTGATTTGCCCAAACTTTTGGCTCAAAATTCAAATATGGTTGTCAAATGTTTTTCAAATTTCACCAGTGATTGAGATAATGTATGAGTCACACTGTCCAGTTTCTCTTCCAGGACTTTCTGTCAGTCATTCCACTGTTGCATGATGCATCAGCAAGTCAGGGAAAGTTTCAGAGTAAGGGGTAAATTTATCATAAAATGCGGTGTCCCCCTGAATAGTGAGAATCCTTATTGCCACATATCTGGGCAATAAGGATTCTTTACTCACTTGAATGTATTGATATACATCATCCTTGCGATCAAAAAGAAGTAAAGTGATGCTTTCAGCTGATGCTTCAGCTGTGGGGTGTCGGCTTCCCACCGGTGAGGGATCACCGACAGGGCTGCCCCATTGCTAAAGCCATCTTCAGGTGACGGTAGCCCATGCAGACAAGATTGCAATGCTTTGCAAATCTTGTTAAATACCATCCTTATAGGCAATACCGTTGTACTGTACAATCTCTGGAGGTCATTTATAAAGTGCACTTGGTGAGACCAGAAATTGCCTTGTTTTAGCATAAGTGCACTCAGATTGTTTGCCGGGTATGTGTCATCATATCAGAAATATCCCTAGTGTGTGCAGTGGAGGAACATGTGAAGGTGCACACATTACAATTTTGTTAATATCACTTCTAAGTATATTCTCTTACTACTGTGCAACCATCCCTTCCAGTAAACTAAATGTTTACATTGCTCTTCTAAGATACTGCTTTGTTTACTCATATTTACTGAGGGGACATCTGAATATCTCACAGGGCTCACAGGATTAAGTGGAAACACATCTGAAACGTGACATGATTGGTTAAACAATGGGCAGGATTGACTGAATTACCATATGGCACAGTATGAGTGAATTGGGGATCTTATTTTGTCCTAATTGTACTGGGAAACATGTTGAGAGTAATCCCTTCGAGTACATGAAGCTTTTTATTATATTGATCATAATTCGCAAAGCAGTGCAAATGATAAGTACACAATCCATCCCATTAATAGCTATGGGCAAGACTCAGAGACTAACAGCTATGAGATGGTGCAAAATTCAAGATATTCGAGACAGCAAAAGTGACAGTTTTCATCTCTATTCAGCAAAGAATGCCTCTGAAATTGTACTTATATACATCTTAAGCTCAATGAAAACTGATTTTCACATTGCTCTTAAAAATTAACCCCATAGACCATATGCAGTCCAACTTTTCCCTACAGCCTGCACACACTCCACAAGCTTGATTCAAAAACCCATGTGCCATAACAGACACGCATAGCTCAAAGCTGTTGTTGTGCTGTGCATAGTCCATTGTCGCTTCTGTAATGACCTCATCAGTGTGTATGGAAGTGAAGAAAGTCAGGGGACAGGCCACTGATGGTCACAGCTAATGGCATGACTCACAAAAAGAATACATAGACTTTTTTCCTATAACAGTCCAGGAAGAATGACTGGTAGATGAACTGCAAGCTCTGTCTATAAAGATGCTACCTTTCGTCTATGCACCATGATTGGCCTTTTTAGAGGGACAAATCTGGATTGCTATGCAAATTAATGCAGCCATATTTTAATATCATTCAAATCAATTTACCCATTTGTAGTCAAAATCTTGTGTGTTAGATACTGCTGCTGTAGGCGATTCTCCCACCCAGTCAGCTGTCACGGTCAAGTAATCTTTAGTTTGGCCATTAACACATGACCACATATCTGTAGTTAAGTGGATAGTTGGTACAATGGCATTTTATAGGCAAAGAATAAGGATGGCTGTTCTGGTAAAATGGAATTGAGATGAAGGAGTTTGGTAGCAGGGACACAAGACCTTAACTAATTGTCTAAAACCAGATGCATTGATGGCAGGTATTGGACGCAGATCTAATGCTAACATAGCCATCATGGCTTCAGTGATCTGTTGTGAAACAGGATGGTGGCTGTCAAACTTGGTTCCTCTTGCAAATGCTTGTTTTACAGTCAATTGTTGTTTGAAACGACTAGTCTTCATGGCCCCCTACTGTAATGTAGATTCGCCCCCAAAATCAGCAGCATCCGTAGCTGTAGGATTGCATGTGCTGGGATCTATCTATGCTGTTGGTAGCTGATGCTGGACTGCTTGTTATTAGTTTAGAGGATTTTCAGATTTTGATAAATAATATGCATGGACTTTCTATAAATGATGTAACAGGAAGGAGATAATTAGATGGTTAATATCACTACCTCTACTTACTGTACTTTGGCCTCACAATGGTCAGGGCCGGTGCTAGGGATCTTGGCACCCACCGCTGTCCAGTGCTCCCCCTCTGTCCCTTCCCTCACTGCACAAAAATGTATAGCTATGAAACTGTGCTATAAAGCCACCTTCATAACATAGCGAAATAATAACCCAGATAGTCAATAGTTAAAATTTTAATACAATCAGTAAGTGAGATGCTGCTATCAATAACACAGTGGTCACCTGGTGTGCTATATCAGAAAAGAGGTGTAATGATAGCGCAACTAATGATGGATAATGTATATCGAGATTCATGAACAACAGTAAACTCGAGATAACACTTGATGTAATCTATAGCATGGCAGATTCTTTTTTTTAAAAAACATATATTTATTACACATTCAATGATTAAATCATGTTAAAAACATTTGCAATTGGTAAATGCAATAATTGTATAAAAAGTATTTTTGGAAGTCAATATATAGAGAACGGGATGTGGAAATATGGATTAAAAAAATAAAGATGAAAATAGGAATGAATGTAAAAATATGTAAAAAATCGAGTTGATGAATTATCATGTCCCTGATGAGAAAAAGTCTTTGGAGATCTCAAAACACTTTGCTGGAAAATTAATATGAAATTACCTAACCTGCAGGTTGGTTTTGTTTTAAATCTGTGTCTCACAATGTGTAGAGATGCTTGGTCCGATGGTGTCTCTGAGGTATGTAATCAGCTCGGCGGCTGATGGGTGCAATGAACCGAGGGAGATTGGTGATCCTGTGGGTTGATGAAGTGAGAGGCCAGTGTATCACGGATTATTAGAATGCTTGTGCAGATAATGTTCCCCCAATCATGCTGTCAGCTGAACGGCTGAAGCAGTAGTTGGAGGAAGATTCTTGTATATACCGGGATCCAGCTCAGAATGACAGGTGTGGTCACAATAGCATCCAGTGAGAACAGACAGAATTACAGTCCAGATCAGCATGTCGGGTCTGACAAACGCGTTTCTCTGTATGAACAGCTTTGTCACTGCGCCCTTCCCCTGTGCATAAAATAATTATGGTAGCAGATGGGTGGAGGGTGGGGAACTTCTCCAGCTGGACCTCGGTGCCCCTGTCACTGAGATTACTGCAGCCACACACAAAGAACATGCCTGGAGCCGGCCCTGCAAATGGTACAGCCTTGAAAAATGTCAGGATTTGGAAATAAAATATTTAACATGAAAGAGGTGGCTTTTTTGGTCTTATGTCCTGGCATTATAATGTGCTTCTTCTTATCACTGGCAAGAATTCCTGCCACTGTTGGCTGACATACTTTAACACAAACAACATCTGCCTCTTGTATTTGATCAACTTTTTCTTGTCCAACACAATTACATCAACATCCTCATCAGATACACAAATATTCCCCTCATCCTATAGCACTTCCTTGGTAGCATCCTCAAATTCTATGTCACCATCATTACTTTAACTACCTAACATTTGCAGCAGTGGGTGCAGAAATGGTGGAATGAGGCTTCTCTAGGATTACAGTGCCAGAAATCTCAGACTCAAACACAGCAATCATGGACACCTATAGACTCTCCACAGGGATCTGTGAAGTTTTTGCACACAGTTTGTTCTTTGGCCTTAGTGTTCTTTTTGTGCACTCATTTGCTAGTTTTAAAGGTGACACATCTAAACTCAGAGCGAGCAGGTGTTGCATGCAAAGTCACAGAAGATGCCTGATTGTGTTTGGCCCCAGTTTCCACAATAGACATTCTAGTGCATGAAACAGCAGTAGCAGGACCACCACTCACAAAGAAAGGGCATGGTCTGAGTCTTTCCTTGCCACTGTGTGTGGTGAATGGCATGTTGGCATAGTTACTTTTTTCAGCAATACATTTTTCTTTTATGGTTACAGGTAATGTTTAATTTTTGATTGTGCAACACTGTTTAGATTTAAGGTGCCCTTTGCACCTTCTTTCCCTTTGACCACCTTTAGTAGATGCTGAAGAAGTACTATGTCTGGCAGCAGCCGCAGCACTAGTACTGGGTTGCCCCTGCTCTTTTATCAACTGATCCATGATTGGGTTTATTTTTTATACCAGGAAAGCACTAAAGCTACTATTGTTGAACATTTTTTATTTAAAACAGGAAAAGAGGTCTTCCTTTTTTGCTGTGCCGCTCAGATACAGCAGAGTATTTTTTGTCATCTTGAAATCAACACTGTCTCGGCCCTCATACACAAGAAACAAGCAATATACTGCAGTGTAGACATATTTCCGTGAGAAAAAGTGCAATTCATTTTAACAATCATAACCATATTTTACTTTTTGCAACACCACACACAGTAGACTCTGGACCTGATTCAGAGCCGCTCGCAAGATGCGATCGCTCGCTTGCAAAAAGGGGCCGGGTATGCAAAGCAAGTGATCTCTCTTTGCGCTGTAAGGACACCCTCTATGACTTAGTGAGCGACGGCAGTTAGCAGTGACCTCCCACCTGTCACTCACAGCACACGTCATATCCGGGAAGTGTCTGATTAATTGTGAACATCGAGGGCCATCGGAGCTGCTTGCAGTGCTTGGGGTTTACCTAACCTATCCCAAGCAGTGCGAGCAGTTCAGGCTAAAAAACAACCAAGTCACGTGTGCGATGACGCTACTTTACTAATTATGCACACCCATTAAACACCGTTCTGAAGGTCAGACACGCCACTCCCCCGTTCACAAGCACCTTCCCGTTACCACCCACAAACGGCGCAATCTGTCACTCAAAGTAGCGTCCTGTCTGTGTACTACGAGTGCTTGATTGTACATCGCAGACGCTAGTTTGCGCACATGAACTGCGACTTAGAAAAAATGCGCAGATGGGCGACAATCGCTCCTAGTGAGCGAGCGCAGCTTAGTGAGCGGCTCTGAATCATGTCCTCTGTGTTTGCAGTGTGTGTCTGACAAACAAACAAACATTCAGTGACAATGATGCCTTCAGTCATCCTGCCCAACTAGTGCATCTATTTACTACCACTGCCTCTGTCCTAATGCGGCATCCTGATGGCGTCCTAATGGTGTTTATAAAGGTTTTATATACATAGGGCCTGATTCATTATGGATCACAACTGCGAATGCAATAGCGATTACGCACATGCAGTTCCACTGCGACCATCGGTACAATCGAGAACCATTGCAGGCCTACATTTTTGTGTAGGCCCCATTGCAAACATTTATTATTATTACCAGTTATTTATATAGCACACATATTCCGCAGCGCTTTACAGAGAATAGTTGGCCATTCACATCTGTCCCTGCCCCAGTGGAGCTTACAATCTATATTCCCTATCACATGCACACATACTACAATTTATTGGGAGACAATTAACCTACCAGTATATTTTTGGAATGTGGGAGGAAACCCACGCATGCACAGGGAGAATATACAAACTCTGCACAGTGGTGGGAATCGAACCCACAACCTCAGTGGTGTGAGGCAGTAATGCTAATCATTACACCGTCTGTGCTGCCCCATTTGTAATAACCCTGAAGTACCACCCAATGGAAAAAATTTATATAACACATGAAATTTTGACAGGGCAGGTGAGTTCTCGTCAGCTCTGGGCATGCACTATACAGCCTTTTTCCCAGTCTTTGTGATCTCAGTTGGTTACAATCTCTGTAATGGAGGCCTACTTTATTGCACAAAGTGATCAAATCATTATGTGTGGCAGCAAGGGGTCCAAAATTGTATGTCATGTTGACCTATACTAAAAGTGCCCCACTTGAGATACATGAAACTGGTAAATGCAGATTTTGATAGGGTCCTTAGAATAGGGTTGTAATAGACATACAATATAGTAGAAGTAACAAATAGTAAAGAGTAACACATTTCCCACAATGGAGAAGCCCAGTACTATACCTCATAATAAAGAGATATTAGTTATCCTTTTGAATACAAAACCAGGGTGAAAATTGATGACTGATTGAGAAATCCTCTACAGAACTGTCAACACCACTATGGGGGTGATGTATCAAATCTTCTAAAGAGAACAAGTGAATTTGTGCTTACAAATGTGTCCTCATACTGTACATGTAACCTCCTTTGCGCGTTAAACAGCCATTCTAGTTGTGCCATGCCGTGAAGCACTAGCATCTTTACGTGCAACTTTTTACCTTCGAACTTATCATATTTGCACAGTTTTGATATGTAGCACAAGCAGCTTCTGCTGATTAAAATGATATGCAGCATGCCTATATACTGTGTACGACTGCGGGTGTATCTGCATGGAAAATGTAATCTCACTAACGTGTATTATCGTGTTACCATATAATACCTTCTTAAATACAATGTAACTTATCTTCTAAAATAAAGACACAGACAACAGTGTTGGCGTTTAAATATTTTGTCAAATTTATTTTTTGACAAGTCATTACATTTTTAGACTATGAGTTAATACTAATAATGGTGATGGCACAAAAAGAACGCACAGGACAATAACAACAAAACCGTTCAAACAAACACACACAAGCCAAGCATTGGTGATCAACTCTCCTTTAACTTCAACCACCGCTCCAGGTGGTATAGCCATTTCCCGTCCAGGACAATTGGCTGTCGTCTTACTCCACTTCAAGAAGAGCGCACACACTAAGCCTACCTATTAACATAAACTCACTCCAAGTGGTGTTCTTTTCCGCCAAGCGAGGCCTAAACCGATGCGCCGCCACCATAACTCAACCCTGTAACAAGACACCCTCAATAAGCAGAAAAATCAGGCAATCCTGCAGGACTAAAAATGCATGCCATCCGCACGAAACAAGTGTACATCGCGAAATTGAATAAACACAAGCTCCAATATACCACCACCATTCTCCACTATACCACCAACATTCACCACTACAGTATTTTACTTTCCTCCTAGCCACATCCAACTGCACCAGAACCAACATTCCTCCACACACTCCTGCAGACAATGAAAGAACACACAACTGGCAGTAAGGCAGGGCATCTGTTATCTATCAAATGGATCTAATGACAACAGAGAGCAAATACAATGCAGTTTGCTGACTTAAATCATTCCCAATGAAGGGTAGAGAGGAAAAATTGTCTGCAATTGATGCACAGACTTAATTATAACATTGATTAGTCTTGAAAATATGTATAGAAATAATACAGTCCGTGAAATATTAAATGAAATTAAAGTGTTATATAGGTAAGAAAAACGTGTAATTAAACTAGTGTCTCGGCACAAAACTGGTGTTTCCAATATTTTTCTAAAATATATGGTAGTATCCTGGATATCTATATATTATCATTCATTAAATCTATTACAATAAATAGTTATTTAAACCAAATGCCACTCTGTCAGTATTATTTCAAACATGATTATAACACTGCTTTGAATGGCGTTCTTATGTACACATAGCATAACCTAAGTGGATATGGTTATTCCCGCACAGATGCAGCACAAAGAAAGCAGTCGAACACAGACACACCATACCGACAAGACATGAAAACGTAACAAAGACGGGGGAAGGGGGAGGGGAACAATGTAGTTAACCAGACTTGAGGCAAAAAACTAAAAACCCCCGGAGTAAACTAACCATCACACCATATCATATAATTCAGAAGCCAATTGGGCCCCCGGGGGAAATAAAAAATTCCTCATAGACTCCCACAGTAGGTCGGCGAGTGGTTAGGCCTTCGGTGAGCTACGTTGGAGCAAAATAGCTAACCCGGACGAATATAATGTCGTAACGCAGCAGGACGACACCGATCAAGGGATTGGATATCCCCGTCGGATAAGCCAGCAGAAGCCGCAGATGAAGCAGCTCTTATTCCAAATGAGTGAGTGCCGAACTTGCCCGGCTTGAGCTATGAAGAAAACAAACAACACTGCAAAACATGATAAAATTGGTATTTCGTAACCGGGAATACCTCCTTGTGCATCAACCATGTCCCATCCCATCGTCATGCATCTGCTCAAAAGCGCGTGCCAGCGCCACCGGTCATACTGCAGGAATGGGATATGGTTGAAGTGAAGCCAGTGCCTTCTACCAACCTGGTGTTCACTGGAGCGCTGTATAAGGCCTAACATTGCTTCCAGGCATATAAATTATGTCCCCAATAGTGAGTGGTGGGTCAGCCCTTTTAAAGGGGGCAACTAATTCGCAGACCCATGAAGCATCATGGGAAAAAAAAACATAATTGAAAACAGCAAGCATACAAAACTGAATATAAAAACAACTGAAGGGACCACAGCCGGCAAGTAAAGCAAGCAACATGGACATATCAATGGGACACCTGCAGTCAATCGCTTTAAGGGTCGACCTGGACCAACCCCCTGCAGGCCCCTGAAATTATGAAGGCCCGTCATACAATGCCGAGAAAAATAGACACGCATGCTAAAATATGCTGTATCACAGTGAGCGCCCTGGCGAATACAGATCCCAAATAAAAGTCAGCATGACGCTCTGCAAGCTCTTACATGCCTGAACCACCGAAACCAGAAAAAAATGCTCCCATTCCAGCCAACTCACCTGCTAGCAGCGCAAAATCTTGGGGCAATGTTTTGTGTACCAGGCACAAGCCTGGCAACAAAATGTACATTAAACAGCAGGCAACACAGAACAATTTTTCCTAGCAAACGAACAACCGGGGAGAGGACGAACTCTGAGGTCAAGTGCATGCAATGCGCCCAGGGTGCCGCAACAAATTATACTTACATTAACCAAGCGGTCCCCCTAGAGTTCTAAAGTGACCATACTGGGGAACAGCTCAAGCAACAGCATGTTCTTAGTATACCCCTATGCAACCCACGACAACGGCAACGGTGAAGCGTACCACGAACCGTTGAGGTAAGCTAAAAAGCCAGTACGACAGCAGCGTCAGTAAAAGTTGGAGATGAGTGTTACCGCAGAAGTACTCAGCCACCTCCTTATGGGGATATAGTTGTAGCCAGCGCCACATATGACCAAGGCGTATAGAGGATGCCGTCTTAAGGAGATCCGCCATCGACAGCTGGATGACTGGGGGCAGTACCAGATTTGGCACGGAAGCAAGCCTTTTCAGGGTGACGCCCCAAAGTTTCTGAGGGAGGGTCTCAGGGGTAGCACACCACAAATATAATAAAAACCTGCCTGCCAATTATGGCAGGAGCAATAGGCCTCCTCACCTCAATCGCTGGCCAGCCTGCTGATCAATAGATGACCCAGGCGTGGAAGACTGGGATGCTAGCAAAGGGGTCAAAAAAACAGGCCCGAGATGACAGCATATGGAGTGCAGCAATAGCAGCAGCTGGGTAAGAGGGGGGTGCACAGCCACGGGAGACAATGCACCTGACGCGGGTGTAACAAAACCTGGGGAGTAGTGAGGGTAGTTCCAGTGGATCTTGAAATGGACAGAAGGCACCATACAGAATTACAGAATTCATGGGGCATTACATAGTATAATGGCCGCTTGTTTTTTTTTCGGTTAGCTTGCACTATAACCTAAAGAGGTGGATATTTATTTATTGTTATTTATTAGGAGACCTGGATTAATAATAATGGTGGTAGACAGAACATGAATAGTAGTACTCACATTACTATAGGTGCAATATATATTTTCGAAGTAGGAGCATAGCTATGAATGTAGCTTAACATAAGTGTTCCCACTACAGTGAAAGCTGCTTAGGGCAGTAATTGCAGTTATATGCTGTGCACCCTGTGGAATTTTTACTATAGCACATGTATTCTGCCAATGTAAGTTAAATGCTCAGAATAACTAAGACAATCTCTTTCATCAATTGATATCAATGATTCAAAGGAGATCACAGTTAGATCCTAGGTACAATACTTAAATAAGGCAGTGTCAAAGCAGCTACCCATTAATGTCAGATAGTGCATCACTAAAGTGTTCTATTACACCAATAGGACTTCAATGCCCAGCAGAAAGACTGCCACTGTCTGCTGTTTCTACTCCTCACTCCAGTATTCCCCCGCAGGCTTGTCATAGCACACTAGCTGGAGAGAGAGTGATTTTCAAATCCCCTTTTTATATTTCTTAAATGCTCTCCCCACCTTTCCCTCAATGTCTTGGTGGTCCTTCCAATAAATTGGAGGCCACACTTACATTCAATAAGGTACACACAATTACGACTATTACAAGTTATGAAATCCTCAATATTAAATTTTTGATTCATAGAGTTAGATACATATTCCACTACTTTACTTTCTTGTGAAGTGTGATTTCTACATACTATACAGAGTCCACATCTATAAAACCCTTTACTCTATCCTATTGTTTTTTTTTTTACAGGGATAGCACTTTTGACAACTTTATTCTTAATATTAGGAGCTCTTCTATATACGAATTAAGGGTGTTCTGGTATCACTGATTTAATTACTGGGTCTTGTTGTAATAAATACCAGTGCTTCTTAATTATACGTTCCATTTGTTTATGTTGTCCATTAAATGTGATTATGAATGGCAGTGCAAAATCTTCTGTATCTCCTGTTCTTTCTTTCTTTTTTAACAAATCATCTCTATTAACGTTGGTGCTTTCATCAATATGCGGAACTAAACTTGATTTCTTACACCCTTTATACATAAATCTTTTCGTTAAAACATTGGCTTGTTTTTTAAAAACCTCTGCGTCAGTACAGTTCCTTCTAACTCTTTGTAATTGACCTCTGGGTATATTGTTTAACCATGATGGGTGATGGTTACTTCTTATATCAATATATGAATTGCTATCGGTCATTTTAAAATAATTTTTCGTCTTGATAATATCATTTTCTATATAAATATTAAGATCTAAAAAATTCACCTCAGATTTGCTGAAATTAAATGTAAGTTCTATATTCTTATCATTAACGTTTAATTTCTTACAAAAATTGGTTAAAATATCCTCCTCTCCTTCCCATATAAAAAAAATATCATCTATGTATCGAAACCACTTTTTTATGACCCGCATACTAATTATTTCTCCAAATAGTGGTTTCTTCCCATAGACCCATGAACAGGTTCGCGTATGATGGCACAAACCATGTGCCCATTGCTGTACCGCACAACTGTTGGAAAAATTCCTCATTAAACCAAAAAAGTTATTATTTAAAATGAATAAAATACTCTTAATAATAAAATTGATCTTTTGTTCAAGCATACCTCTTTTTTCCAAAAAGAATCTTACAGCATCTATCCCTTGCATGTGATTAATAATAGTATATAGCGAACTGACATCTGCTGTCACTAAATAATAATCCTTCTGCCATTCGACTTCTTTCATTTTATTCAGGATATCTGTAGTATCTTTCAAATATGACCTAATTTTAATAACCTCTGCTTGAAGATGGTGATCTACATAGTGGGAGAGGTTTGATGTAACGGCATCCATTCCTGATACAATTGGCCGTCCCGGTGGGTTCTTACTGTCTATGTATTTTCGGTAAAACATAAAATACTGGAATAGAAGACTTTTCTCTCACAATGTATTTTTCCTCATTCTCAGATAGGATGCCCTCTAATTTGGCTTCTCTAATCATTTTAGCGAGTTCTCTCTCAATTCTTGCATTGGGGTTGCTTCGCAGTTTTTTATAAGTCAAAACATTACCTAACTGTTTCTGGACCTCAGCCTCATATTTCCATCTATCCATCACAACAACCCCCCCTTGTCAGTGGGTTTGATGATTATGTTTTGATGTTTACTTAGGTCTATAAGTGCTTGTCTTTCTTTTACTGTAAGATTACTGTTTTTGCCCCATTTTGGGGTAATCTGTTCTAACTCTGAACAGACTACTCTGTTAAAACTGTCAATGAAACAGCCACGATTAAATACAAGATTGAAGGTAGATTTGGGGCGGAAGGTTTCTCTAGAGTAGTTATTGACGTCTCCTTTACTTAAAAAATATTTCTTTAGAGATACCTTCCTAATGAATTTTTGTATATCTATATAGGTTTCAAATTTGTTCATTTTATTATTGGAGGCAAATTTCAAATCCTTTTTTAAGAACGTAACTTTCCTCATTAGTAAGTCAATACTCACTTAAATTGAAAACTTTTGTCTCAATTAAATCCTTATCACCAGCGGATGAGGTATCGTCCTCCTGGTTGGAAATGGATATTTTACCTCCTGCCCCTCTTTTCCCTCTTTTTCTTTTTCTGTATTAATGCTAGTACCGTTTTTCTCTGACTCCTTCCTAAAAAAGTCGGTTCATTGAGCAAACTGAACCTATTAGATGCTCGTATTTGATCTTTCCTCTGACTTTCGTTAGCATACCACTCATCTTTAGCTATATATCCTTCTTTAAGAGGAGTAAAAAATTGTTTATTATTGAATAAGGGATTTCTTCTCTCTCTTTCTTTTCTTTCTTTATTTCTATGAAATCTGCCAAAAGATTCCTTTTCACCTCTATGATGGTCCTTTTGCCATCTGTGTGTTCTAGGTGTATATCCTCGTTCTATGAATCTGGATCTTAAAGGACCCCAATTTATTCCTCTATAATCTTTATTTCTAACTCTTTCTCTTTCCTGTCATTTCTTATTCCTTTTTTCTTCAGACAAAATACAACTACAGGGAGTTTCCTCTCTTTCAAATCTATTTATAGAAGTTGCTAAACTTTCATGTTCACTGACAGGTGATAAGTTATTCACATCCTCCTTATGGGTATATGACCCTTTTTCCAGATCCAGTTTATCCCTCATAAATTTTTTCTTTTTCCTCAGAATTATTTCTTTTTCTTTTTTTAATTACCTTATATTCTAGTTCTCTTTCAAGATTTTTACAAACTATTAATTTTCTATATGGTTCAATTTTCTTAGTCAAATCACTGATTTCTTCTTCTACCTTACTTAAATCGTTCCTTCTTTCTCATACTATTAATTCCATAAAAGAAAAGGAACAATCCTCTAAAATTTTTTGCCATCTGGTATTGAATTCTATATTGTTGTTTTTTGAAGATTACATTTTTGAAACCCTAAGTCCTCTGGGGATCATATGTACTGCTAAATATTTCTCCAGAGTGACTGTTTCCCACCAGATTCTACTTTCCTTCAATAAACAATATTCCAATTTTTTAATAGAGTCCTCTAGTTCTTCATCAATCCATTCATTTTCTAAATCTTCAGAGACATTCCTCATGTTAAAGATGGAATTTATTAACATCTTCCTTTGATCCTGGTAACCCAACATGGTGCAGCAAATCACAACAGTGACTGAAACAATATAAAAACAAACAAATATAATTTGTGCTCCAAAATAGGGAGTGCAGCCACTTGACTCAAAATATGAAGGTCACTTTCTCCAAAATTGAACTGAAATAGATAAACAAAAAGACGGGTGCAATCCACTAAGTTACAATCAAAGTCTCTTATCACTGTCACATGCAGAACGTCTTGTTTGTTCATAAGTAAAAATTCCAATTGTCATCCATCGATGTAAGTAAAAAGACTGTTTATTCAATCATAAGGCTCACAGGAACCGCACATAAAACAGAAGAAAACAAAAGAAAAAAATAGATAGTGAAGTACAGTAAATGTAAATTTGTTAAAACAATAATCTCCACGATTAGTGGGAATGCAAATGCGTACCAGAGGTAAAGGTGTAATCACTACACCAGCATGCGTGTGATATAACAGATTTAAATCTGGACTAAAAAGCTGTTCCAGCACAAGCAAGTGCACATACTCCTCCAAGATGTTCCCCTCTGGTAAAGTTGCTCCCTCTTTTCACCAATGCGTTTAGACCACCAGGGTCTTTATCAAGGTGTATATACTAGAGTGAAAACTGTTCTTATATACCCCCTCCCTTCCTGTCATTGGTTAGTTAGTGGGGAGGTAAGATATCCTGATTTTCCCAAATATTCATTAATCAATACAGTAAATAAATAAACAAAGCCATAATAAGCATAATCCTTTCTTAGAAAGTCGTTTCTTTTAAGATACATCAACTTATTTAAGTAAATATATTACTTCCATGTTCAGATGGCTGCTGACACGCACCTGAAGGATGCTGGGTAATAAGCTCACTGCCCACCATGTGATCATTATACACCGATCACGGGTCAGTCGAAGTATGTTACTGTCAAGGAAACCTCCCATAGCTGCATCACGTGGATGGGATTCCCCGACCACATGACCCGCATCTCCGAGTGTACACAGAGAACATCAGACTATCACATGATCGGAACTCTCCGACCACGTGACTAAGTGTCTGGAGGTGCAACGTAAACTGCCACACCTCCAAAACAAAGGGAGAGATTCATTTGGCCACATCACGTGTATAAAAAAAACCACGTGATTGACATCTACAAGCGGTACTATGACAGATGTCAATAAGTGATGTGTTCCTTATCAGGGGACATGAGAATACCAGAATTAATTATCATAATATATACTGCTTACCTCATAAAAAATATATAATATAAATGGAAAGATAGAACCATACAAGGTAATAATAAATCCTAAATAAAAAAGTCAATACTTGATATAATCTAAGAGGCTAATTCTAAGCATAGTGCATTGCTGTGCAAAAGAGCAAATAAATACAGTGGTATGTACATAATATACAATGAATAAAAATGCAGGTAATAATTATCTGGATCATAAAAACCATTTGATCACAAAGGGAATGGTATTGTGTGCAAAAGAACAAATAAAGTGCAAGTAGGAATTTATAATGGGCATAACATTAGAATAAGAACTATAAAATATTAAAAATCATAAAAACCATTTGATTTCAAATTCACTGTTGAGACCTGATGGCATCAATGTTCGTAATTCATAAATCAATTTCATCTTAGTTCTTGCTAATTCGTTATCAATCCCACTATTTCTCCAATGTTGTTTAGTTTGTTTGATGCCAACCACTGTTTTAATCCCATCAATAGAGCAGGAATGGTGTTGTTTAAAATGACTTGAGAGAGAGTGATTTTCAAATCCCCTTTTTATATTTCTTAAATGCTCTCCCCACTTTTCCCTCAATGTCCTGGTGGTCCTTCTAATATATTGGAGGCCACACTTACATTCAATAAGGTACACACAATTACGACTATGACAAGTTATGAAATCCTCAATATCAAATTTTTGTTTTGTAGAGTTAGATACATATTCAACTACTTTACTTTCTTGAAAAGTGTGATTTCTACATACTATAGGTAGTCCACATCTATAAAACCCGTAACTCTTTATCCTATTGTTTTTTTTTACAGGGATAACACTTATTAGGAGCTCTTCTATATACGAATTTAGGGTGTTCTGGTATCACTGATTTAATTACTGGGTCTTGTTGTAATAAATACCAGTGCTTCTTAATTATATGTTCCATTTGTTTATGTTGTCCATTAAATGTGGTTATGAATGGCAGTGCAAAATCTTCTGTATCTCCTGTTCTTTCTTTCTTTTTTAATAAATCATCTCTATTAACATTGGTGATTTTATTAATATGCGGAACTAAACTTGATTTCTTATACCCTTTATACATAAATCTTTTCATTAAAACATCGACTTGTTTTTAAAAAACCTCTACGTCCGTACAGTTCCTTCTAACTCTTTGTAATTGACCTCTGGGTATATTGTTTAAACATGATGGGTGATGGTTACTTCTTATATTGATATATGAATTGCTATCGGTCATTTTAAAATAATTTTTCGTCTTGATAATATCATTTTCTATATAAATATTAAGATCTAAAAAATTCACCTCAGATTTGCTGAAATTAAATGTAAGTTCTATATTCTTATCATTAACGTTTAATTTCTTACAAAAATTGGTTAAAATATCCTCCTCTCCTTCCCATATAAAAAAAATATCATCTATGTATCGAAACCACTTTTTTATGACCCGCATACTAATTATTTCTCCAAATAGTGGTTTCTTCCCATAGACCCATGAACAGGTTCGCGTATGATGGCACAAACCATGTGCCCATTGCTGTACCGCACAACTGTTGGAAAAATTCCTCATTAAACCAAAAACAGTTATTATTTAAAATGAATAAAATACTCTTAATAATAAAATTGATCTTTTGTTCAAGCATACCTCTTTTTTCAAAAAAGAATCTTACAGCATCTATCCCTTGCATGTGATTAATAATGGTATATAGCGAACTGACATCTGCTGTCACTAAATAATAATCCTTCTGCCATTCGACTTCTTTCATTTTATTCAGGATATCTGTAGTATCTTTCAAATATGACCTAATTTTAATAACCTCTGCTTGAAGATGGTGATCTACATAGTGGGAGAGGTTTGATGTAACGGCATCCATTCCTGATACAATTGGCCATCCCGGTGGGTTCTTACTGTCTTTATGTATTTTCGGTAAAACATAAAATACTGGAATAGAAGACTTTTCTCTCACAATGTATTTTTCCTCATTCTCAGATAGGATGCCCTCTAATTTGGCTTCTCTAATCATTTTAGCGAGTTCTCTCTCAATTCTTGCATTGGGGTTGCTTCGCAGTTTTTTATAAGTCAAAACATTACCTAACTGTTTCTGGACCTCAGCCTCATATTTCCATCTATCCATCACAACAACCCCCCCTTGTCAGTGGGTTTGATGATTATGTTTTGATGTTTACTTAGGTCTATAAGTGCTTGTCTTTCTTTTACTGTAAGATTACTGTTTTTGCCCCATTTTGGGGTAATCTGTTCTAACTCTGAACAGACTACTCTGTTAAAACTGTCAATGAAACAGCCACGATTAAATACAAGATTGAAGGTAGATTTGGGGCGGAAGGTTTCTCTAGAGTAGTTATTGACGTCTCCTTTACTTAAAAAATATTTCTTTAGAGATACCTTCCTAATGAATTTTTGTATATCTATATAGGTTTCAAATTTGTTCATTTTATTATTGGAGGCAAATTTCAAATCCTTTTTTAAGAACGTAACTTTCCTCATTAGTAAGTCAATACTCACTTAAATTGAAAACTTTTGTCTCAATTAAATCCTTATCACCAGCGGATGAGGTATCGTCCTCCTGGTTGGAAATGGATATTTTACCTCCTGCCCCTCTTTTCCCTCTTTTTCTTTTTCTGTATTAATGCTAGTACCGTTTTTCTCTGACTCCTTCCTAAAAAAGTCGGTTCATTGAGCAAACTGAACCTATTAGATGCTCGTATTTGATCTTTCCTCTGACTTTCGTTAGCATACCACTCATCTTTAGCTATATATCCTTCTTTAAGAGGAGTAAAAAATTGTTTATTATTGAATAAGGGATTTCTTCTCTCTCTTTCTTTTCTTTCTTTATTTCTATGAAATCTGCCAAAAGATTCCTTTTCACCTCTATGATGGTCCTTTTGCCATCTGTGTGTTCTAGGTGTATATCCTCGTTCTATGAATCTGGATCTTAAAGGACCCCAATTTATTCCTCTATAATCTTTATTTCTAACTCTTTCTCTTTCCTGTCATTTCTTATTCCTTTTTTCTTCAGACAAAATACAACTACAGGGAGTTTCCTCTCTTTCAAATCTATTTATAGAAGTTGCTAAACTTTCATGTTCACTGACAGGTGATAAGTTATTCACATCCTCCTTATGGGTATATGACCCTTTTTCCAGATCCAGTTTATCCCTCATAAATTTTTTCTTTTTCCTCAGAATTATTTCTTTTTCTTTTTTTAATTACCTTATATTCTAGTTCTCTTTCAAGATTTTTACAAACTATTAATTTTCTATATGGTTCAATTTTCTTAGTCAAATCACTGATTTCTTCTTCTACCTTACTTAAATCGTTCCTTCTTTCTCATACTATTAATTCCATAAAAGAAAAGGAACAATCCTCTAAAATTTTTTGCCATCTGGTATTGAATTCTATATTGTTGTTTTTTGAAGATTACATTTTTGAAACCCTAAGTCCTCTGGGGATCATATGTACTGCTAAATATTTCTCCAGAGTGACTGTTTCCCACCAGATTCTACTTTCCTTCAATAAACAATATTCCAATTTTTTAATAGAGTCCTCTAGTTCTTCATCAATCCATTCATTTTCTAAATCTTCAGAGACATTCCTCATGTTAAAGATGGAATTTATTAACATCTTCCTTTGATCCTGGTAACCCAACATGGTGCAGCAAATCACAACAGTGACTGAAACAATATAAAAACAAACAAATATAATTTGTGCTCCAAAATAGGGAGTGCAGCCACTTGACTCAAAATATGAAGGTCACTTTCTCCAAAATTGAACTGAAATAGATAAACAAAAAGACGGGTGCAATCCACTAAGTTACAATCAAAGTCTCTTATCACTGTCACATGCAGAACGTCTTGTTTGTTCATAAGTAAAAATTCCAATTGTCATCCATCGATGTAAGTAAAAAGACTGTTTATTCAATCATAAGGCTCACAGGAACCGCACATAAAACAGAAGAAAACAAAAGAAAAAAATAGATAGTGAAGTACAGTAAATGTAAATTTGTTAAAACAATAATCTCCACGATTAGTGGGAATGCAAATGCGTACCAGAGGTAAAGGTGTAATCACTACACCAGCATGCGTGTGATATAACAGATTTAAATCTGGACTAAAAAGCTGTTCCAGCACAAGCAAGTGCACATACTCCTCCAAGATGTTCCCCTCTGGTAAAGTTGCTCCCTCTTTTCACCAATGCGTTTAGACCACCAGGGTCTTTATCAAGGTGTATATACTAGAGTGAAAACTGTTCTTATATACCCCCTCCCTTCCTGTCATTGGTTAGTTAGTGGGGAGGTAAGATATCCTGATTTTCCCAAATATTCATTAATCAATACAGTAAATAAATAAACAAAGCCATAATAAGCATAATCCTTTCTTAGAAAGTCGTTTCTTTTAAGATACATCAACTTATTTAAGTAAATATATTACTTCCATGTTCAGATGGCTGCTGACACGCACCTGAAGGATGCTGGGTAATAAGCTCACTGCCCACCATGTGATCATTATACACCGATCACGGGTCAGTCGAAGTATGTTACTGTCAAGGAAACCTCCCATAGCTGCATCACGTGGATGGGATTCCCCGACCACATGACCCGCATCTCCGAGTGTACACAGAGAACATCAGACTATCACATGATCGGAACTCTCCGACCACGTGACTAAGTGTCTGGAGGTGCAACGTAAACTGCCACACCTCCAAAACAAAGGGAGAGATTCATTTGGCCACATCACGTGTATAAAAAAAACCACGTGATTGACATCTACAAGCGGTACTATGACAGATGTCAATAAGTGATGTGTTCCTTATCAGGGGACATGAGAATACCAGAATTAATTATCATAATATATACTGCTTACCTCATAAAAAATATATAATATAAATGGAAAGATAGAACCATACAAGGTAATAATAAATCCTAAATAAAAAAGTCAATACTTGATATAATCTAAGAGGCTAATTCTAAGCATAGTGCATTGCTGTGCAAAAGAGCAAATAAATACAGTGGTATGTACATAATATACAATGAATAAAAATGCAGGTAATAATTATCTGGATCATAAAAACCATTTGATCACAAAGGGAATGGTATTGTGTGCAAAAGAACAAATAAAGTGCAAGTAGGAATTTATAATGGGCATAACATTAGAATAAGAACTATAAAATATTAAAAATCATAAAAACCATTTGATTTCAAATTCACTGTTGAGACCTGATGGCATCAATGTTCGTAATTCATAAATCAATTTCATCTTAGTTCTTGCTAATTCGTTATCAATCCCACTATTTCTCCAATGTTGTTTAGTTTGTTTGATGCCAACCACTGTTTTAATCCCATCAATAGAGCAGGAATGGTGTTGTTTAAAATGACTTGAGAGAGAGTGATTTTCAAATCCCCTTTTTATATTTCTTAAATGCTCTCCCCACTTTTCCCTCAATGTCCTGGTGGTCCTTCTAATATATTGGAGGCCACACTTACATTCAATAAGGTACACACAATTACGACTATGACAAGTTATGAAATCCTCAATATCAAATTTTTGTTTTGTAGAGTTAGATACATATTCAACTACTTTACTTTCTTGAAAAGTGTGATTTCTACATACTATAGGTAGTCCACATCTATAAAACCCGTAACTCTTTATCCTATTGTTTTTTTTTACAGGGATAACACTTATTAGGAGCTCTTCTATATACGAATTTAGGGTGTTCTGGTATCACTGATTTAATTACTGGGTCTTGTTGTAATAAATACCAGTGCTTCTTAATTATATGTTCCATTTGTTTATGTTGTCCATTAAATGTGGTTATGAATGGCAGTGCAAAATCTTCTGTATCTCCTGTTCTTTCTTTCTTTTTTAATAAATCATCTCTATTAACATTGGTGATTTTATTAATATGCGGAACTAAACTTGATTTCTTATACCCTTTATACATAAATCTTTTCATTAAAACATCGACTTGTTTTTAAAAAACCTCTACGTCCGTACAGTTCCTTCTAACTCTTTGTAATTGACCTCTGGGTATATTGTTTAAACATGATGGGTGATGGTTACTTCTTATATTGATATATGAATTGCTATCGGTCATTTTAAAATAATTTTTCGTCTTGATAATATCATTTTCTATATAAATATTAAGATCTAAAAAATTCACCTCAGATTTGCTGAAATTAAATGTAAGTTCTATATTCTTATCATTAACGTTTAATTTCTTACAAAAATTGGTTAAAATATCCTCCTCTCCTTCCCATATAAAAAAAATATCATCTATGTATCGAAACCACTTTTTTATGACCCGCATACTAATTATTTCTCCAAATAGTGGTTTCTTCCCATAGACCCATGAACAGGTTCGCGTATGATGGCACAAACCATGTGCCCATTGCTGTACCGCACAACTGTTGGAAAAATTCCTCATTAAACCAAAAACAGTTATTATTTAAAATGAATAAAATACTCTTAATAATAAAATTGATCTTTTGTTCAAGCATACCTCTTTTTTCAAAAAAGAATCTTACAGCATCTATCCCTTGCATGTGATTAATAATGGTATATAGCGAACTGACATCTGCTAAATAATAATCCTTCTGCCATTCGACTTCTTTCATTTTATTCAGGATATCTGTAGTATCTTTCAAATATGACCTAATTTTAATAACCTCTGCTTGAAGATGGTGATCTACATAGTGGGAGAGGTTTGAAGTAACGGCATCCGTTCCTGATACAATTGGTCGTCCCGGTGGGTTCTTACTGTCTTTATGTATTTTCGGTAAAACATAAAATATTGGAATAGAAGACTTTTCTCTCACAATGTATTTTTCCTCATTCTCAGATAGGATGCCCTCTAATTTGGCTTCTCTAATCATTTTAGCGAGTTCTCTCTCAATTCTTGCATTGGGGTTGCTTCGCAGTTTTTTATAAGTCAAAACATTACCTAACTGTTTCTGGACCTCAGCCTCATATTTCCATCTATCCATCACAACAACCCCCCCCCCTTGTCAGTGGGTTTGATGATTATGTTTTAATTTTTACTTAGGTCTATAAGTGCTTGCCTTTCTTTTACTGTAAGATTACTGTTTTTGCCCCATTTCGGGGTAATCTGTTCTAACTCTGAACAGAATACTCTGTTAAAACTGTCAATGAAACAGCCACGATTAAATACAAGATTGAAGGTAGATTTGGGGTGGAAGGTTTCTCTAGTGTAGTTATTGATGTCTCCTTTACTTAAAAAATATTTCTTTAGAGATACTTTCCTAATGAATTTTTGTATATCTATATAGGTTTCAAATTTGTTCATTTTATTATTGGGGGCAAATTTCAATCCTTTTTTAAGAATGGAACTTTCCTCATTAGTGAGTGTATACTCACTTAAATTGAAGACTTTTGTCACAATTAAATCCTTATCACCAGCGGATGAGGTATCGTCCTCCTGGTTGGAAATGGATTTTTTACCTCCTGCCCCTCTTTTCCCTCTTTTTCTGTATTAATGCTGGTACCATTTCCTCTGACTCCTTCCTAAAATAGTCGGTTCATTGAGCAAACTGAACCTATTAGATGTTCGTATTTGATCTTTCCTCTGACTTTCGTTAGCATACCACTCATCTTTAGTTATATATCCTTCTTTTAGAGGAGTAAAAAATTGTTTATTATTGAATAAGGGATTTCTTCTCTCTCTTTCTTTTCTTTCTTTATTTCTATGAAATCTGCCAAAAGATTCCTTTTCACCTCTATGATGGTCCTTTTGCCATCTGTGTGTTCTAGGTGTATATCCTCGTTCTATGAATCTGGATCTTAAAGGACCCCGATTTATTCCTCTATAATCTTTATTTCTAACTCTTTCTCTTTCCTGTCATTTCTTATTCCTTTTTTCTTCAGACAAAATGCAGCTACAGGGAGTTTCCTATCTTTCAAATCTATTTATAGAAGTTGCTAAACTTTCATGTTCACTGACAGGTGATAAGTTATTCACATCCTCCTTATGGGTATATGACCCTTTTTCCAGATCCAGTTTATCCCTCTTAATTTTTTTCTTTTTCCTCAGGATTATTTCTTTTTCTTTTTTTAATTACCTTATATTCTAGTTCTCTTTCAAGATTTTTACATACTATTAATTTTCTATATGGTTCAATTTTCTTAGTCAAATCACTGATTTCTTCTTCTACCTTACTTAAATCGTTCCTTCTTTCTCATACTATTAATTCCATAAAAGAAAAGGAACAATCCTCTAAAATTTTTTGCCATCTGGTATTGAATTCTATATTGTTGTTTTTTGAAGATGAAATTTTTTAAACCCTAAGTCCTCTGGGGATCATATGAACTGCTAAATATTTCTCCAGAGTTACTGTTTCCCGCCAGATTCTACTTTCCTTAAATAGACAATATTTCAATTTTTTAATAGAGTCCACTAGTTCTTCATCTATCCATTCATTTTCTAAATCTTCAGAGACATTCCTCATGTTAAAGATGGAATCTATTAACATCTTCCTTTGATCCCGGTAACCCAACATGGTGCAGCAAATTACAGCAGTGACTGAAACAATATAAAAACAAACAAATATAATTTGTTTATTTATTTACTGTATTGTTTAATGAATATTTTGGAAAATCAGGATATCTTACCTCCCCACTAATTAACCAATGACAGGAAGGGAGGGGGTATATAAGAACAGTTTTCACTCTAGTATATACACCTTGATAAAGACCCTGGTGGTCTAAATGCATTGGTGAAAAGAGGGAGCAACTTTACCAGAGGGGAACATCTTGGAGGAGTATGTGCACTTGCTTGTGCTGGAACAGCTTTTTAGTCCAGATTTAAATCTGTTATATCACACGCATGCTGGTGTAGTGATTACACCTTTACCTCTGGTATGCATTTGCGTTCCCACTAATCGTGGAGATTATTGTTTTAACAAATTTACATTTACTGTACTTCACTATCTATTTTTTTCTTTTGTTTTCTTCTGTTTTATGTGCAGTTCCTGTGAGCCTTATGATTGAATAAACAGTCTTTTTACTTACATCAATGGATGACAATCGGAATTTTTACTTATGAACAAACAAGACGTTCTGCATGTGACAGTAATAAGAGACTTTGATTGTAACTTAGTGGAGAGCGCCCGACTTGTTGTTTAAGTATCTATATCAGTTAATTTTTGGAGAAAGTGACCTCCATATTTTGAGTCAAGTGGCTGCACTCCCTATTTTGGAGCGCAAATTATATTTGTTTGTTTTTACTATAGAGACGGAGCCAGCGGCAACATGATGAGCCGTGCTCCGTCTCACAGCACAGGTGGGGCCGAAGTTTCTGGCCTCGGCTGTGCTAAGGTGCGCGGCCGCGCCGGGCACCATGTGGGGAGGAAGGATTGGAGGCGGCGGAACCGCCCGCCACCTCCGAACACCAGAGATAAAGGGCAGGTGCCGACAGCCGTGGTCATAGCTGCGGCCCTGCCCTACTGTGCAACCATACCGTCAGCCCCAGACCCCGATAAGCGCGATGCCCGGCTCGGGAGGGGGTGGGGGTGGTATGCTGGTGCAGCAGCACAGGAGCCTGTAATGTATATAGCCCGGCAGCACCTACAGACAGCAGTCATTGGAAACAGAGGAGCGATAGGGGTGACATTATGAAGGGCAAGAGATAGAGACAAGGAAGGAGTCACAGTGGGAAAGAATACAGGGAAGGCATGAAAGAATAAGGGAATAGAATGAAAGTATATGGGAAGAGAATAAAAGAATGGCAGGAGGGAAGAGAACAGGAGAAGGAGAAAAGCAAAGGAGATTTATGCAGGAGATTTAAGTGACAAAGTGTTCTTCTCTGTCCTGGAAAAAAACTGTAGCAAAGAGGCAGATTTGCATACATCACTCCATTATATACTCTTAGACCACTCCCCGTGAAACATTCATTGACTGCATAATACCAGCTAAACTTAAAGGGGCAATATCCAACACGTCATTAAACTGACAACACTCAAACCACTCGTGGTTTAATGTCCCTTAGGCTTAAATTGACAGCCTTCGGTCTTACTTACTGTATGTTACAGTGTCAGCGGCTGTAACACTGTAACGTAGTGCATGCAAATACACCCACAGTCGCACACAGAATATAGGCATGCTGCATATAATTTTATTCAATAGAAACTTCTGCTACCTATTCTGTGATGCAAGGTTAGCATCACAGAAGACAGGATGAATAAGAAAGCCCACAAGGGCTAGGAAATCTAAAATTTCAGAGAATGGCAAAGTATGCATAATGAGATACAGCACAGCAAGTTACATAACAAACAACACTGATGGCACATACATACCTAACAAAACTTCCAACAGGTAGAGCTTTATTGTACACAGCTTCAAGAAGGAACTTCAGAAGCTTAGTGTATGCTTTGTATGAAACAACTTCTTAATGCATTTAGCATAATTTATTTTAGCTGGATCACAGAATTTTTAACAATTTCAATAAACCAGAAATTGAAGACTGGTGAAAAACACCACTATAAAATTTTCAATTCACACCTTAATTATAACTGGAGAAGACTAATAAATACTGAACAATTTGTCGGTGACCCTGCGCACCGGATCTTTGATAATGGTTTGGAGTGTGCTGCAGTAAGATATAGGTTGCCCTATCCTAGAGGTATAACTTAGAACGAAAGGATTACTTACGGACTGCGCTCTCTCCCTTTTTGTGGACCTGTCTGCATTGTGAAGATATAACTTCATCTATAGTCTTCCATTAAATAATATAGACACTATTTTGGGTAAATATTATTTTATTGCTGTTTTATCGTAAATCAAGATCTAATAATATAGTGCCTTTGTGGACAATATATCATGCATCCAATGTGCTCTCATTCAAGCAAGTCTACACAATGTATAGGTTATTGAGTAATTTGTCACAATGAATTATTTTTTTATGTTCTGCAGATGTTAATGGTATACTAATAGACAATGTCACTGATCAGCAGCAGTTGTTGCTCCAAAACTATATAACAACAAAAAAAATTTTTGTAAAGCAGCGCTTGGGATATTCAATCAACAGGATAAGATATACATTTATTTAAAATTCACAACAATAAAGATCAATATAGAAAAAGTCACAGCTGTTATAAACAGATTATACCACTAATGGATGCATGCCATTTCAAAAGCTGTTTATATTAATAAGTTATATATGAGTATCAATTAGTGTCCAGAAATAGTTCCAGAATCATTCTGTCACTCTATGCTATTCAAGAGTGATATAAATGCATTTATATAGAATGATTTGATGTATATGACACACTCTCAGTAAGACCAAAGTTCGTGATTGTAGCTAATGGGGTCACCGTGGTCCGTCCAGAAAAGATCTCCAATATGCAGAAAAAAGAAGTTTTATAAAAACATGCACTCACAACTCGTGAGAACTGAAGTCCTGGTAAAATACCTGGATAGGCTCTGATGAGGTTACCGGGTCGAGCAGGTGGCTGAGAGACCCCGGGATGCTTGTACGTTCAATCAGAACAGTCCTTGTTGTCGGAGACAATCTCCGATGACGGGAGACTCCTTCCTTCCCTGCTCTCCGTGAATTGGCCGCGGCTCAGAACCTTCGTTTGTGCCCAAATGTGTCTTGCATGATGAGCAAGACTGGGTGTTAAAGGTGAACGGCAGCTGCAGTCTGCAGGACACCTGCCCAGATCGGCTGTAAATGAAGTGGGTCCGGCTTGCAAGCAACAGTTTCCCCACTCCAGCTGATGTATATCTTGGACACAGTGGTGCTTGAAATAATGTGTGTGGTGCCGACTTTGGAGGTGAATCAGCAAAGAGTCCCAAATGCAAATAACCTGTAACTAATGGACAGTAGGTATTTTCAATTGTCTCATATACAGCAGCCCATGCAGTATCTCGCCTAACGTGTTTCCCTGTGTAGCACAGCTTCGTCAGAGGCAGCAGGAATGGTTGGACTCCACATAATCTTGGTATATATCCTGCTTTTGTAATTGCTTAATTGAAAGGTTCTGGAGTTTAACTCTTTCCCAGCGTTTATTCAGCTGTGAGGTGATATTCACACAGTCTTAAAATTTATTCATACAGATTAAAATACAGTATTGTTATCAACTTCATTATTGTATATAAAGAAACAGTCGGAAAAAAATAATAAATATTAATATCCATACCTAAAACTTAAATATTAAAAATCAGGAATAAGAAATCAAAAATAATGATAATAGGACAACCAGAATCTCATTTTGGTATGTATATACCACATACCCCTCCTAATAGTAATATAGACCCTAAACATGTTATTACCCATCTGTCTCATAGGTGAAACAATAAATAAAATTATATACTGTAACCTAATAAATAATTATAAATAGATACATATTGGGATCTTTATATAGCCTCTCTGGAGTAATATAAGGTATAGTGCCCATCCACTAAGGGATTTTCAGTTTCAAAACTTGATTGGATTAAATCCTCCAAAGCTTTCCTTTTACTGTAAGCATATAATGGTAACATGGGAAATGTAAAAATGGATAAACAAACCCATTGAGTAAGAAGAATGCAGATATATAGAGTCTAAAACAATCCCATAGTAAATGTTCTATGAACGAGGCTGTGGATATTTCATGGGGGGTGATGAGGTACACAACGGAGAATGGTGGGACCGTATAGTCTCTACAATTCTGCACGTATATCCCCATCCCCTCCCTAAAGAACACAGTTCAATTCCACAGCCTCGTTCAGACCCTCTGGAGAAATGGTATTAAGCTTGAACATCCAGTACAATTCCTGATCCCCACCCTGATCTGTACTCTTTATATGTTCTAGCCCCACAACTTTTAGGCAATCATCCTTATTGTTATGGCATTCCATAAAGTGTCTAGATACACTATGGTTTGTCTTGCAATTAATAACATTGCATCTATGTTCCAAGAACCTCTTTTTTAGAGGCCTTGTAGTACGCCCCACATGAAAAAGTGGACATGACCAAAAGATTAAGTATACCACAAAGTCCATGTCACAATTTATAAATTGTTTTATTTTAATTTGAATCTCCTAAGATAATGGTGTAAAATTACGTTGAACCTTGTAAACATGTTTGCAGGTAATGCATTGATTTTTCCCACACTTATAGAAGCCATCCGGTCTCTTTGGTAGCCATTGTTCCTTGTTGGTATACTGTTGATTAGGCATATTCCTCAAGAAACTGGGAACTAGCATATTTTTTAGATTTTTATTCTTTTTATAAACTACCGTGGGTCTATTGGGAATGTTATTACAGAGAATTGGATCACACTTTAAAATAGAATAGTTTTGTGTAATGATTTTCTTAATCTCAGATGACTTGCAGTTGAATTTGGAAACATATAGCAAAGTTTCCCCCCCTGTTTCAAATACATTTTCCTTTTTCCCTTCTTTTTTATGCAATAAGTCATTCTGTTTTAAATTCTTTGTATCTTGTATTGCTTTTTGTAATAATAATTCCGGATATGACCTCTCCCTAAAATGTTGTAACATATTTTCTGCCTGTCTATCAAAGGTTTCTTGATTGGAACAATTTCTCCTAATCCTCAATAGCTGCCCCCTTGGTATGGTCTTCCATGGTCTATAATGGCTACTGGAGAAATGCAAATAATTATTAGCATCCGTTGGTTTACAGAATGTTGATGCAACTATTGTATTGTTTTGAATTTCTAATGTAATGTCTAAAAAAATAATAGTTGACTTACTATATGTATGTGTGAATGTTAAATTGTATGTATTGGAATTAAGATATTCCACAAACAAAACGGCTGTTTCAATTGGACCATTCCATACTATAAATAAGTCATCTATATATCAACCATAGAGCACCAGGTTCGCATCCCAGGGCCCCCCCTCCACATGGGTAGACTCAAAGTCCCCCATGTAGAGATTGGCATAACTGGGTGCAAACCTGGCGCCCATTGCAGTCCCCATTGTTTGTAAGTAATAATTATTTTGAAATAGGAAATAGTTATGATGAAGAATAAACTTTATACACTCAACAATAAATTTTTGATGATCTTTCATCAGATCATTATCTCTGTGTAATCTTGCTTCAATTACAGAAACACCACGTTCGAGAGGAATATTGGTGTATAATGCTGACACATCCAGTGTTAAAAATGCATATGTCTCCTGCCAAACAATGTTTTGTATTAAGTTTAAAAAATGGGTTGTATCCCTGATATATGATTTCAAACTAGTGACCCTAGACTGTAGAAAATAATCTATATAGAATGAAAGGTTGGATGTTAAAGAGTTAATCCCAGAAATGATGGGGCGACCTGGAGGTGAAACCAAGGATTTGTGTAATTTTGGTAAATAGTAAAAGGTGGGTATTATCGGAAATGGAATAAGCAAAAAATCATTTTCTTTTTTAGTGATAATGCCCTTGTTATAAGCTTTATCTAAAATTACCAAAAACTCCTCCTGGAAACAGGATGTAGGATTAGAGGAAATAATCCGATAACATTTTTTATCACCTAATTGTCTAAATGATTCATGTAGATAATCAATTTTATTTAATATAACAAGACCACCCCCCCCCCTTGTCGGCTTCCTTGATGACTATGGAAGTGTCCTTAGTCAAATTTTTAAAGGCAATTGTTTCTTTACTGTTAAGATTGAATTTGGTGTTTTTGTCTTTTTTGTTACATATTTCCCTAAATTTCTCTAATGTGGTTTTATAGAACTGGTCTATATATTTGGTTTTATAAGACATGGGATTAAATTCTGATTTGGTTGTAAATTTATCCCTATTTTCAATGGGAAACAAGGATACTGGTGAATTTCTTATAGAGGTATCAATGTCCGCTTCTTGTTGTATGCCTGATTCTCCTAAGAGTTCAGTTAGCGTATTCAGTGCTGGAATATCATGTGAGTCTAGAACTATAGGAGAAGCTTCCTCTCCTTTCTTTTTAATATTTTTATTACAAAATAATTTCTTACGACACAACGTTCTAGTGAACCTGTTGAGTTCCAAAAATAGGTCAAATAGATTGGGTTCAACCGTAGGGGAAAATTTTAGTCCTTTAGTTAACAATGAGTCCTCATCTGGATGGAGGACTTTGTTAGATAAATTAAAAATCCCTGTTTTTCTCTTTTCTAATAATATTTAGTTTTTTCTCTTTCGTTGAATATGTCTTCCTCCTCTCCCCCCTCTGAATTTGCTACCCTTGTTCTTTTGTACGGACTTGTGTACTGTTGCATCCTTTTCTGTGGTTGTTCCCTCCAATCCAAATCCCGCCTCCT
Organism: Taudactylus pleione; assembly: GCA_031769625.1. NCBI lineage: Eukaryota > Metazoa > Chordata > Amphibia > Anura > Myobatrachidae > Taudactylus > Taudactylus pleione. The sequence goes on along the minus strand of JAUIMM010000516.1, from coordinate 4,368,940 downwards.
GGATAAAAAATGAGCCTCAATGGGTTTACCTTGTTTAGGGTGTTCTTTATTTGTGTGGTTATCCTTTGGTCTCGCACCCATCTCACGGGATTTTGCATATTTAGGGATGTCGTTAGTATTTTGATTATTCTTATTAAAGCTATGTTTCCTTTTATGTATCAAATTTTGTTCACATCTAATATCCCCTTTTTCTTGATGTATGGGTCTATTATAGATTCTTTGTTCTGATGTTTGCCCAGAGATATTACATTTATAGTGTGGTTTACGGCCACTAAATCTTTTAAAGTTCCTAACCTAACCTCTCTTATAGTCCTCTATATCTCGCATAAATTGTTTTTCTAATAATACAGTGCCTTTGTGGACAATATATCATGCACCCAATGTGCTCTCATTCAAGCAAGTCTACACAATGTATAGGTTATTGAGTAATTTGTCACAATGGATTTTTTTTATGTTGTTCTGCAGATGTTAATAGTATACTAATAGTCAATATCACTGATCAGCAGCAGTTGTTGCTACAAACTGCCTGGTTACTGATGTCTATGTGTTGTAAGCAACTCTGTAAACACAGGTTGTAATGGTACCTTAAGTGACCATTGGAGAGTGGTGTCCCTTTTATAATTGTGATGCGCCTCTTCGTGCTTGTGTGTCCCTATGTTCGGTGGCTCCTGCTGGTGTGGATCTGGTGGATGAGCATGGTTGTGCGGCTCAAATGGCTGTCTTCTCCAGCAGGGATGCTACCTCTAGTTCACCAGGCCTTGGTTCTCCGGAGGGTGTCTGTCTGCGGAGGTGCCTGGCTCCAGATGGTGAAGCCTCCCCCAGTCCCTGCAAGGGCTCTGTTGCGGGTCTCCTTCCTCCGGCCTGAGCGCTCTGTGCAGCTCGTTTCACTTCCGGCTACTACTGGGTTCTGATCAGGTGAAAACGGATGCTGGTTTGTAATGTCTTCCCGCTGCTCGCGGGTGCAGGCTATATTCCGCTCTGGTTTAGGTGAAGTTCAAATAAGGTGTGGGAGCTGTTTCCCAATGCATTTCAGCCTTTCTTGTCTTTTTCTTTGTGGGATGTACTGAAGATGATGCAGTAGTTTCTTTGTCATTAAATAGTTCCTATAAAACACTTAAATGGTGTTGCGCTAATGTTCATACATACTCTATATAAAAAACTTGACATGTCAGAAATAAAGAACCAAGATGCCAATTTAGTATCTATTCAAAAATGATTTATATATATAAAAACAACAAATAATAAATAATACAAAATCATACATAGAAAATAGGTCTTAATGAATACAATAAAAAACCTTATGTAAATGTATAAATTACTGACTGGTCAGTATAAAAAGTAAATCAATCTTACTTAAAATATTTATATCAAGATCACAGTTCTCACTGGATATATATATTAAGTCTTTCAGTCCTGAGTAATCAGACTTTTCATAGCTCTATAGCTGTGTTTTGTATCGATGGAATAAAGAGTCCTGGTTTTAAAAATAGGGATCTTAAAAACATTCTCGCTCCCAGTGTTCTAAGAAAGAATGCTATCAGTAATAATTGCTCTAGTTTAAATTGGCTCCCTGCATTTCCTAAGGGCTGCTATTGATGTGGAGGTAATAGATGTATTACATGTGCTTTTATGGCTAAAAAAAACACAGAAATGACATCCTTTAGAACCAATGCAAAATACATTATTCTGTAGTTTATCAATTGCAATACTACCTACTGTGTGTACGTCCTGCAGTGCCCATGTGGCCTGCAATACGTAGGTAGAACCACTCGCTCCATTAAAACTAGGTTCAGGGAACACAGATTAAATATATTGAAAAAATACAGACTACATAGTGTATCTCAACACTTTGCTGAAGCTCATAATGGGGACCCCATGGGATTAACTTTTTTAGGGGTCCAATATGTTTAATCTACTAACTGGGGGGGATAGGTACAAGACCTTATGTAGCAAAGAGGCATTATGGATGTTTAGACTACAAACATTATTCCCTTTGGGATTTAATGACAATATTGATTTTGAATAATTTGCCAATTGATATGGTAGTGATTCATTGTCAATCTGGACATACACGTATATTTCCATCTTTATGTGTTTACTTGCATTTTATACTAATAGATTTGACTAGTTTAGACTTTATTGAAAATGGGTTATCCCGTACTGGGATCCATTTCCATCTAGGAGTGGAACTTCTCCCTGTGATATATAGGTTTGCTGTTTGTTAAGCAGCGGATCTGTAATAGTGGAATAAGTTAGAGGCTACTCCCTGGTAATGCAGAACGATTTAAGTCCTATTGGAAAATAATATAAGAATTTTAAGAAGTTTATTAGATGTACTTTTAAGAATTAAATGAGAGCTGTTGGATATGTCTCCTTGAGTTAATTAAGCTATGATCGACACCTTTTTGAGCTAGATGCACTATTAACAGTTATTTTAGTCACTTGTGAGCAACCACTATTAAGTGAGGTGGATGGTACAGAGGTGTCGTCATGTTTTCTGGTGTTCTTTACCCTTAAAGATCAAGGTTTGAGTCTTGATTTGGATGCACATCCTAACTTTAAACATGATAATTAGAGATGAGTGGGTTCAGTTTCCAGAGATCCGAACCCACCCGAATTTAGCAGAACTGAGTCTGATCCAAGCAGGTTCGGTGTTTCCCGCCTGACTCGGATCTCGAAACCGAGGCAAAACAATAGAGTCTGAAATCTTGCAGTTTGCAAGCTTTCGTCTCTATGATCAATGTAGTATATAAGGGACCACGCGACGGACGCCATTTCACTCCAGCTGTGGAGACTGAACAGGGAGGGTGGGTAGTGTAGGGCTGGGAGAGGTGCTGGTGCCATCTGCTGTGTCCTGGGCTGGTGACTGCTGATCGATTCTGGGCTGGTGCCTGTGACAGCTGTCACTGTGCTGTCTGCTATGTCCAAACTGGGCTGTTGCTGATCCATCTGGGCTGTCTGTGCTGTCTTCTGTGTCCTGGGCTGGTGTTTTTCATGTCTGCTGTGTCCATCTGCGCTGGTGCAGAACTGTAGATACATCTGAGCTGGTGCTGTATCCATCTGGGCCCAAGTTCTGGACTCAAAAAAAAAAAAGAAGAAAAAAAAATATAGTAAAAAAAAAAATCAATCAAAGTTTCTTTTATATTTTTCTGTGTGTGTATGTGTGTGTGCGTGCATGTTAGGCTTAACCGCAGTACCGCACAAGATCCAGCCAACAACGCAAGTTGCAAGCTAGTGCTGCCCGACTCCACTCGTGATCAATCTGTGCTCTGGGCCCAAGTTCAAGTTCTGGAGCATAAAAAAAAATAAAAATCAATTGTCTTTTTTTCTAATAATTGTCTGCGTGTCTGTGCGTGTTAGGCTTAGCCACATAAGATCTAGCAAGTCGGCAACACAAGCTAGTGTTGCCCGACTCCAGTCGTGATCAATCTATGCTCTGGGCCCAAGTTCTGGAGCATAAAAAAATTTTAAATCAATTGTCTTTTTTTCTAATAATTGTTTGTGTGTCTGTGCATGTTAGTCTTAGCCGCACAAGATCTAGCAAGTTGGCAACACAAGCTAGTGCTGCCCGACTCCAGTCATGATCAATCTGTGCTCTGGGCCCAAGTTCTGGAGCATAAATTTTTTTTAAATCAATTGTCTTTTTTTTTTAATCTTTAACTTTAACTGTCTGTGTGTGTGCATGTATCCAGCCAGCAATGCAACTTGCAACCTAGTGCTGCCGGACTCCAGTCATGATTAATCTATGCTCTGGGCCCAAGTTCTGGAGATGAAAAAAAATTAAAATATATTGTCTTTTTTTTATCACATTTTTTTTGTGTACTTGTCAGCCACACCTGGCTGTCACTGTCTTCGGCGTAGGTGCACAGGGGTGCTGTGCTCCTGTCTGTCGAGGGGCTGCTGCCCAAAATAATAAACAATTTTTATTGTGTGCATGTTAGCCACACCTTTCATTGGTGTAGCTGTGCAGGGGTGCTGTGCTGTTGTCAGTCAAGGGGCTGCATGAATATTGCAATGAAAACTTTTTTTAAGTTATTGGGTTACAAAAAGTTTTTTTTTTTTAATCTTAAACATAGCAGAAATGTTATCCTAACAGCTTATAAAGTTATATGCTCTAAAAAACTAAAGCCTATATTTATTTACAAACCTATATAGAGTAGACATCCTAAATTCTAAAACTGTTCTATTCAAAAATGTACACAAAAGTCAGGAGAGGCCTCAGACAACATGAAAAAAGATGCTCTAGGTGCTGAACTTCAAGGGATTTCTCCATCATGTTCTGCAGTGTGGAAAGGTTTCATTCACATGTGTTCTATAAAGCAGTTCAAAGTTACAGCCTTCAAAGTGTCTGGCTATAACACCCACCTTTGCTAGGAATTACCAAAGATATTACAAGCAAAGGATTCATCTGTCCGGAATCTGTCTGGGAATTCATGGATCGTATTTGGCCTGAATGCACTAAGACATCCAGTGATTTTGTCACTTTGTTCTGTAGCCGACTTTATTCTTGCCTGAATCGCAAACTGAAATACGAAATACTAAGCATAGACAACATGGAGGCCTTTGTTATTCCGCTGCCTGCATGCCAACCAATACCTCCCAGACTACACCCACTGGGGGGACCAGGTCTTGATAATGACCATCCCCATCTGTTGCTAGGCTTTCTTCTTCCAAACCATCCATCCTGGACATCCTGTCCAAAAAGGGTGAGCACGGTACAGAAAGAGGAGCTAGATGTCCCCGATGACATTTTTTTCTTCTATAATAGATGATGTGGAGAGATAAGAGCTTTAGATGTTGGAACAGGGGCTCCCACCTATTTGGATTCCCTCCAGAGAACAGAGCTCTGTTCCTCAGGAAGTGTTTATGCCTGAGCTGATAGGTAGGTAGTCTCTGTCTGTTGGTAAACACCCTTCAGGAGATGGCAACCCAAAATAACAACAACTATAATAATGTGTCCACTGATGATAACCAGCCTGATCCCTTAAAAGCAACATACCCCATATGGCCAACTCATAACATGACACCCAGTTTGCAGCCTCCTCTTCCTTATGACACTAATCCAGTCACCATGGTTGATCAATCAGCCATGTGTGGTCCACCCTATTTTTGGCCTTCTACATTCTAACATTCACATATCTAAGAAGTGGACAGTGGGAAAAATGGCAATTTGAAGGCCACTAACTAATTCCGTTACAGAACAGAAGGTTTGCAAAGGATTATTTAAGTCATTTGTTAATTTATTTTTGGAAAGCACGCTTCCTGGTCCCCTTCTGGGATGAAAAAAATCAACTCCCAGCAAGCAGGCATGGCGCTCAAGAAAGAATTCCCAAGAAAGACAAAACGTAATACTTAAACCTTAAGTCTGAAATGTTACATTTGCTGCTCTGTTCCGCTTGTTCACAATATCTCATATGGTTAAGTGGACTGTGGGAGCAATGGCAGTTTGAAGGCCACTAACTAACTATGTTATTTTTATGTCCCTGTACAGGTTGGGAAATGCCTTTATAGAAGATTTGCAAAGCATTATTTAAGTCAATTGTTTATTTATTTTTGGAAAGAATGCTTCCTGGTCCCCTTCTGGGATGAAAAAAAATCAACTCTCAGCAGCAGCAGCCATGCTCAAGGATTCTTCTGTGGCAAGGACTGATGTAAATGCCTCCTCCCCTCCCCTTCTCCCTCATAAATTTTCTTTGGAATCAAAAAATGAAATTAAATTTACTACCAATCAACCCTTCCTGTCCCTGCCCTACCTTCAACTACATACATACTCCAACTCCCCCAGGCCTCTCTTGAATAATAAAAGTGTTTCCTGATGTGTCATGTTTGAAGTTGAACTGCCATGTATTTGTGCCATCCACTGCTGCAGCTTAGCTTAGTCAGCCAGCTATCTTGGTGCAAATTTTGGGTGTAAACTAGATAAACAAATCGATATAAGCTATGAGGTAGTCAAAATTGACTGGAAACGAGTGGAAATAAATGTTATTGAGGTTATTAATACTGTAGGAACAAAAAAAGGCAAATTTTATGTGATTTTAGCTTTTTTTTTTTTTTTTAAGAAAAAATCCTGATCCAAAACCAAAACATGAAAACAAAACATGGAAGTGAGGTTTTGGCAAAACCAATCCAGATCCAAAACCAGGGGAGATCCAGATCCGAAACCAAAACACAGGGGTCGGCGCACATCTCTAATGATAATAGGTGCTACCATGCTAAGACCTGTAGTTCTACTGCAAAAAAGAGACCTGCTCCTCCCCCTTCTTTTTTGCTATACATATTTTAAGTAAGATTGATTTACTTTTTATACTGACTAGTCAGTAATTTATACATTTACATGAGGTTTTTTATTCTTGGTCTTCATTAAGAGCTATTGTCTATGCATGATTTTGTAGTATTTCTTATTTATTGTTCATCATTTATATAAATAATTTTTGAATAGATATTAGATTGGCGTCTTGGTTCTTTATTTCCGACATGTCAAGTTTTATATATACAGTATGTATGAACATTAGCGCAACACCATTTAAGTGTTTTATAGGAACTATTTAATGACAAAGAAACCACTGCATCATCTTCAATACATCCCCAGAGGAAGGCCAGTGTTGCGACACAACTCCCACACCTTACTTGAACTTCATCTAACCCGGAGTGGAATATAGACTGCACCCATGAGCAGCAGGAATACATTACAAGCCGACATCTGCAGTCACGTGAATGGGACCCAGAAGAAGCCGAAAGTGGAAAGAGCTGCAAAGAGGTCTCAGGCCAGAGGAAGGACACCCACAATGGAGCCCTTGCAGGGACTCTAGGGGGCTACACCATATGGAGCCAGGCACCTCCGCTGACGGACACCCTCCGGAGAACCAAGGCCTGGTGAACTAGAGGTAGCATCCCTGCTGGAGAAGACAGCCGTTTGAGCTGCACGACCATGCTCGACCACCAGATCCACACCAGCAGGAGCCACCGAACATAGGGACACTCAAGGACGAAGAGGTGCACCACAATGTTAATAGAAGCGGAACGCCACTCTCCAATGGTCACTTAAGGTACCACTACAACCTGTGTTTACAGAGTTGCTTACAACACATAGACATCAGTAACCAGGCAGTTTGTAGCAACAACTGCTGCTGATCAGTGACATTGACTATTAGTATACTATTAACATCTGCAGAACAACATAAAAAAAATCCATTGTGACAAATTACTCAATAACCTATACATTGTGTAGACTTGCTTGAATGAGAGCACATTGGATGCATGATATATTGTCCACAAAGGCAGTGTATTATTAGATCTTGATTTACGATAAACACAGCAATAAAATAATATTTACCCAAAATAGTGTATATATTATTTAATGGAAGACTATAGATGAAGTTATATCTTTCCAGTGCAGACAGGTCCACAAAAGGGGAGAGCGCAGTCAGTAACTAATCCTTTTGTTCTAAATACTGAACAAGTCTATCAGCCGGCCACTGAAGGCTCAACTGATGCAGGCTACAGGAATTCAGTGCTAGAGCATGACTGGAACTGAGTGTCTGAAGCACATCTGGAGCAGACTGCAGGAAAAACTGGAACTGGTGCAGGAGCACTAACAGAGCAGGCTGTAGTGATATATGCTGTGAAGCAATACTGGAGCAGGTTTGCAGGATTATACTGGAGAGAAATGCTGTGAAGCAAATATTGGTGCAGATGTGCGGGAACAAAATCAGGCTGAATGCTGTGAATGAAACACTGGAGCAAGTGTGCTAGAACACACTGAGGCTGTATGCTGTGAAACAAATACCGAGGCAGGTTTACTGGAACACACTGAGACTGAATGCTGTGAAGCAAAATTGGAGCCATGGTACTGAACCCCTGATAGATACAGTATGTTGCACTGACAATATGCTGTCACTAGTTTCTGGTTCAATTCAGGTGCTTTATGGGCCTGAGTCATTGTTGTATGCTAATAGCATTACTGTTTTGCTTTGATACAGCAGTGATGCAAACATATGATAATGAAAGAGGAGACATTTGAAGAAAAAAGACGCCTTCTGTCAGCATCGCAGGTCTTAGTGCTGGGCCTTAAGGCACAGCACTGGATCACCATTGCAGTCATTACCCATCTGAGTATATCTAAGCTTACTCAGAATGGGTGATGGAACTCCTCTGCTGGGACCAGGAAATCTGCATCAGAAGACATAGACCCTCCTCCATTTTGGGGAGTGGTACCCATCATCACCCATTCCCCACCCTTAAACAGCCGCAGCCTGTCAATCAGGCTGTGGCATCCAGGGCAGTGCAGTGGCATTGCAGGACATGTGCACTGCGGCCTGGCACTAGCATAGTCAACCCACCATAAGACTTGTATGCAAATCATCGGTTGCGTACAAGTTTGAATCAGGCCCTATGCTCTAATAGACTGGGTGAAATATGTGAATGAAGTTGTTGGAAGCTGGTAGGCAAAGCGGGTCATGTGATCATATCCAAGATGGGGCGCCCATGGTTCAGAATGGCAGGAACCTCCAGGAGGAAAGCACCTGCCACAAATGCCTAAATAATTTGGGGGGAAGTTTGACTGGGTGAGTAAAAGTGATTGTGTACCAAGGGTTTCAGAAGGGAAATGTAAAATAATTGGGAATCTGAACATAGGGAGGTAATTTAAGCATGTAAGAGACAGGGTTAATTACCAGATACATACTGAAAGACCTAATGTACCATGGGGAAAATTTTGTTAATGGATCCTGGAGATGAAGATTGGGTGTGTATAACTATACTTATCTACAGGCCGCAAACTTGGAATATGTTTTTTGTCTGCGTGAAACCTGTAGCATTGAGATGCTTTAAGGAGAGAGGCCTATACTAGCAGACAGTTTTTGGAGAAGAGACTCAGTTGTTGGAACAAGGGCTGAAGGAATGGGGAGAATTATAGAATTTAAGGGTATAATCCCTAAACTGTATGGTATGGAGTAGATGCAGAGGATTCATTGTAGTGGTTGTTGTGGGTGAATTCTGCCCTTAGAAGAAGATTGGACCACTCGTCTTATGATGATGAGATTTACAGGCGTAGAAAAGTCTCCATATCTTGGTTGACCCACTCCTTCTGGCCATTCAATTCATACAAGGCTTTGCACAGAGATCACCAACATCTAGCCATAAATTGTACTCTTTGGTCAGACACTATTTAGACAGGATAGCCATAGAGACCAAAGATTCCCTGGATGAATAGTTGTGCCAGAACAGAACAATATCTGGATATTGAAGTATGAGATAAACAAAGACCACTGTGCCTGGCACGGGTTCATACACTGTGCTGAGATTTTTGTTGTCAGTGTAGATGGTAACTGAGAAGTGAGCATCTTCCATTAGAAAAAAATTGTCATAGGATGCTTTCTTAGAGAGGACTGCCCCCATTCTAATAGATGAGACACCAACTTTGTTTGAGCTGCTAGAAGTTCAACATAGCATCTGTGAGGTTTCTGAACTGCTGGGGCTGTGTAGGGAATACCTTTCTTCCACTTTACTGTGTTTTGGAGGTATGTAAACATGTTGGGTTTCCTGACTGTTATTAAATGTAGCCGAGCAGTCTAATTAATCTCTCCTCTTGGAAGATGCTGTGGCTGGACTTCCTGCGTTGCCACCTCTTGTCTGTATTGTGTACCCATCCACATTTCAAGCTTTTATTACCTTGCATTAAATGTATGACTATGATGCACCCTGTCCTAACCTGTGTGATTGCTGTACTTAGGAGGTAAGGGAAAAAGTGGTAGACCTTAAGTCTTATCCTGGTTTCCTCACAGCATCCCCATACTAATTGACTTAATTGGCACCCTTCTAGGTAAGAGCTGTAATTGGAGAAACAACCAAGAAATGCCCCTATATGAATTTGTGGTAATAATTGGTGAAACCGAGGAACTGCTGTACAGCTTTCAGAGTGGTGGACTGTGTCCAATTGAGGATAGACTGAACTTTCTCTGAATCTGTAAACCCAAGCTAGATATGATATTTTCTAGGAAGGGAATAGAGTTGAACTCTAACACACATTTTTCTAACTTGCAGAACAGATTATTTTGTCTAAGGCGGAGAAGAACCTCTTTTACATGTCAATGATGAGACTCAAGGTTTCTGGAAAAGATGAGGATGTCAGCGAGGTACACAACAAAAGTGACATAAAGCAAGCCTGGAAAGATTTTGTTTACAGTGTTTAGAAAATCACAAGGAGCATTGCACAGACCGAAGGGCATTACCAGATACTCACAAGTGCCATCCCGAATTTTAAAGTCTGCCTTCCACTCGTCACTCTGGCGAATTCTAATTAAGTTGTATTTACATCTAAGGTACAGTTTAGTAAAAGTAGCTGCTCCTTTGAATCTGTGAAATAAATTTGAGATCGGTGGAAGTAGTTTTTAGTTGTGATTTCATTCAAACCAATAGAATCAATACACAGGTGTAGGCCCCATCTTTTTTCTTAACAAAAAAGAACCCTGCCCATGCAGGAGAGGTAGAAGGGCAGATGAACCATCTTTGCAAATTCTTTTTAATATATTCAGATATTGACTGGATTTGGGAAGAGAGAGAGGTTAGTGACATATGCTGTGAAGCAACACTGGAGCAGGTTTGCTGGATTATAATGGAACAAAATGCTGTTAAGCAAATACTTGAGCAGGTTTGCTGGAACACACTGAGACTGAACCGCTGAAGCAAAACTGGAGCAGGAAATGAACCAGGAGCCAGGATACTGATCCTCTGAGAAAGATGTGCTGTCAGCAGTTTCTTGTTTAAATAGCAAGCTCTTTATTCTGATAGACTGGGCAGAATAAAGTTGCCGAAGTTGCCGGACTGAAGTTGCCGGAAGCTGAAAGGCAGAGCTGGTCATATAAACCAATCCAAGATTGTGGCGGCCATGGTTCAGAATATTGTTAACTGCTGGGAGGAGAACCCCATCCACAGTAACATATAAGTGTCTTCAAAATAGAGAATAAACAATTAAGACAGCACTCTTTCAAAATAGAAGGAATGAAGGCCCTGATTCAGAGCCGGACGCTCTGACAGAGCGCTCGCTCTGAATCAGGGCCGTTTTTGTTTTTTTTAGAACGGCCTCCTGGCCGCTCGCATAGCTGTGGGTGACCACCCACAGCTATAGCGAGCGGCCAGGAAGATGGGCGCGATGGTCAAGACCATCACGACCATCGGGCTTGCGACGAGACCCTTGTGGTAGGATCTCCTTGCCGCAAGCCCCAGAGAGATTTCGGCTCTAACAGAGCCGAAATCTCTCCCACTGACATCACTCATGACGTCAGTGGGGCCGCCCCCAAACAGAGGCGTTCACATGGGAATACCTCCATTTGGGCAGCCACTCCCCTGGCCCGCCCACCAAAGGTGGCGAGCTGTCACTCAACATCGACAGCTCACCCCCTTTGTTGTGAGACCCGGAGCAACAGAGTGCCCATCGCTATCCAGGTCTCGCGCATGCGCACGACGGAGCAGGCTCCGTCATGCGCATGCGCACTGGCCCACCATCAACCCGGTTGCGAGCGCACAGCGCTTGCGACCGGGTCTGAATCAGGCCTGAAGTCTTTTGTGGAATAACTACAGTATTATTTTTTTAGTTAAAAATTCAAACATATAAATGAACCATGGTAAAATATCTCATACATAAACATTGAATAATCAATTATTAATTAAAATTACAACTCTGATAAAAGAGCATCAGATAATTTGTAATATAAATGTAGAAAGTAATCCAATATGCAAAATTAGTATAATCCTAAAAAATATGTAGTCATATTGTACATACGGAAAAATTACAATCTCACTGTTCATGTAAAGAGATTTTCTCTGTAGAATAATTTTGTAACAACAGTGTACCCAGGGCCACCAAGAGGGGGGGAGCAGATACTAATTTCCTGGGCCTGGGCTTGTAGGATGGGCCCAAAAGGGGCCCAAGGCCAACGCTGCCCCCCCCACTCCGCTCTTACTTGTCACCAGCAGTCTCTCTCCCCAACCCAGCACATCCTACTGTGTGCTGGGCTGCAGTTGGATCAGAGAGGCTTCTGCAATTGAGCAGCAGGGGCTGTAGGGGGAAAGATGACACTGATCACATTTAACTAAGGGGTTCCCAGCACCCCCCTGTTCAGCAAAAGCGGTGCTGTAAATTCTTTTTTATATATTTTCTTAGGGGACAGTGCAATGCCTCCCATGAATAGGCAACACCCTCTTAAATGTACCCAAGCCTGGCCAAGCTTTCTATGGCCCTCAGTGTCCCGGAGCATTGATAAAGTAGATAAATAAATTAGGGCTGTGCACCGGCAACTTTTCGTGTTTTGATTTTGGATCTGGATCTTTCTTCGTGTTTTGGATCTGGATTGGTTTTGCCAAAACCACCCTTCCGTGTTTTGGGTTCTGGATTTTGTGTTTTGGTCTGTATTTTCTTTTTAAAAAGCATAAAAACAGCTAAAATCACAGAATTTGTGGGTTTTTCTGCTTCTATGCTATTATTAACCTCAATAACATTACTTTCCACTCATTTCCAGTCTATTCTGAACACCTCACACCTCACAATATTGTTTTTAGTCCAAAAGGTTGCACCGAGGTAGCTGGATGACTATGCTAAGAAACACGAGTGGGTGGCACAAACACGTGGCCCATCTAGGAGTGACACTGCAGTGGCAGACAGGATGGCAGTTTGAAAAACTAGGCCCCAAACAGTACATAATGCAAAGAAAAAAAAGAGATGCAAGATGGAATTGTCCTTGGGCCCTCCCACCCACCCTTATGTTGTATAAACAGAACATGCACACTTTAACAAACAAATCATTTCAGCACCAGGGTCTGCCACACGACTGTGGCTGAAATGATTGGTTTGTTTGGGCCCCCACAAAACAAGCTGGCAATTAATCTGTCCCTGCACAAACAGGCTCTACAGAGGCAAGATGTCATCCTCATCTTCCTCATCCACCGACTCTTCACCCTCTTCAGTGTTGTGTACATCCTCATCCTCACAGAGTATTAATTCGTCCCCGCTGGAATCCACCACCACAGGTCCCTCTGTACGTTCTGGAGGCTGGTCTCCCTGGAATAGTTGATAATTAATTTTTATGAACATCATCTTCTCCACATTTTGTGGAAGCAACCTCCTACGCCTTTCGCTGACAAGGTTCCCGGCTGCACTAAACACTCTTTCGGAGTACACACTGGAGGGGGGGCAACTCTGGTAAAATAGAGCCAGTTTGTACAGGGGCCTCCAAATTGCCTCTTTTTCCTGCCATCCCTACTTGGATGCTGTCACCAATGTAATCCTCCACCATTCTGTCAGTGGTGACAGTATCATATGCAGTGACAGTAGACATGTCAGAAATTGTTGGCACGTCCTTCAGTCCAGACCAGATGTCCAAACCGGCCCTTGACTTATGACACAGGCGCACGCTTGGCGCTGCTACTGTGTTGATGCACGTGCGGCTACAGCCCACACAAGTCACAAACACAGAAAAAAAATTGTTTTTTATTTTTTGGAGCACTTTGGGGTTACCCCACCCTTTAACAGACTTATTGGACACAGGCGCACGCTTGGTGCTGCTCCTTTGTTGATGCACGTGCGCCTACTGCGCATACATTTCGCACACAAACAGAAAATAAAGAAGAATTGTTTATTTTTTGTGGAGCACACTTTTGGGGGTTACACCACCCTTTAACAGACTTATAGGACACAGGCGCACGCTTGGCGCTGCTCCTTTGTTGATGTACGTGCGGCTACTGCGCATGCATTTCGCACACAAACACAGAAAAAAAGAAGAGTTGTTTATTTTTTGTGGAGCGCACTTTTGGGGGTTACACCACCCTTTAACAGACTTATGGGAAACAGGCGCACGCTTGCGCTGCTCCTTTGTTGATGCATGTGCGGCTACTGCGCATACATTTTGCACACAAACACAGAAAAAAAAGAAGAATTGTTTATTTTTTGTGGAGTGCACTTTGGGGGTTACACCACCCTTTAACAGACTTATGGGACACAGGCGCACGCTTGGCGCTGCTCCTTTGTTGAGGCACGTGCGGCTACTGCGCATACATTTCGCACACAAATATAGAAAAAAAAGAAGAATTGTTGATTTTTTGTGGAGTGCACTTTGGGGGTTACACCACCCTTTAACAGACTTATGGGACACAGGTGCACGCTTGGCGCTGCTCCTTTGTTGATGCACGTGCAACCACAGTGCACACAATTCACAAACACAGACAGAAAATTATTTTTTATTTTTGTTGGAGTGCACTTTGGGGGTTACACCACCCTTTAAGAGATGAGCCAGCCGACCCTTTACTTATGGGACACAGGCGCATGCTTGGCACTGCTCCTCTGTTGATGCACGTGCCATCACAGTGCACACAATTCACAAACACAGAAAATAACTTTCTATTTTGTTTGGAGTGCACTTTGGGGGTTACAGCACCCTTTAATGGTCAAGCCAGCCGGCCCTTGATTTGTTGATGCACGTGTGGCTACAGCACACACAACTCACAAACACAGAAAAAATTATTTTTTTATTTGTTTGGAGTGCACTTTGGGAATTACACCACCCTTTAACGTACAATCCAGCCGACCCTTGATTTATGACACAGGCGCACGCTTGGCGATACTTTGTTGATACAAGTGCGGCTACTATGCTCTCAATTCACATACACAGAAAAAAATGTTTTAATTTTTTTTTGGAGTGCACTTTGGGGGAGCACCCCTGATGGACAGATCACCCCCTGGACAACACTACAGCACCCCTTTAGGACTTCAGCCTTTATGGGACACTGCACAACACAGTCCAGCCAGCCCCTATAGACTTTGGAGTGGACACAGCCCCTATGGACAACTGACTGCACAACACAGCCCAGCCAGCCCCTATGACAGCAGCACAACACAGCCCAGCCAGCCCCTATGGACAACAGCAGCACAACACAGCCTAGTCAGCTCCTATGGACAACAGCAGCACAACACAGCCCAGTCAGCCCCTATGGACAACAGCAGCACAACACAGCCCAGTCAGTCCTAGCTCCCACCCTCCCTCTTCACTGTCCACAGCCGGAGTGAGAAATGGCGCAGACACGGGGACCTTTTATAGAATCCAAAACCTGCGAGATCAGGAAGGCGGGATGATGAAGTTTTGCCTCGATTTCAGTTCCGAGATAGGCGGGAAAATCCGAGCAGGACTCGGTTCCCGGTTCGGATCGGGGGGGGGCTTGGGGGGGGTTCGGATTTCAGAAATCCGAACCCGCTCATACCTAAAATAAATATACAGTGACCTAGGTTAAATGTAATGGTTTTGGCACATGATCCACATCTAATGGTTTTGGCACACAGAAGATGTTAGCACTGGACATAGTTGGCAACTGTCAGGCTAGAAGAAAAACAGCACCAGGTGTTCTGGCAGTAATTCTGGTCTCTCACTCCTGGAGCTGTGCAGAACCACCCAGCACTTCTTCAGGTGTATATCGGCAAACAATCAACAAGTGGGAAAGTGGGAGAGCAGCACCAAAAGGGTTGACAGCGGCTCTCCCTCTCAGGTCTGTAGGAGACACCCAACTCACCTTATATCATTGTGCCGGATGCTTGCAGATAGATTGTTACATGGAGGCAGGAGGGATTAACAATCCTGGATATTAGCTTCTGAGTGGCAGGTATTGTAAATGGATGAGCAGAAAATTATAACCTGGATGTAACTGTTGATATACATCAACACCAAATATGCGGTTAAGCATTTTTGGAGGTTTGACTGCAATCACTGTGTGCATTTCACTTTCCAGAGCTTGTTCCTGCAACACTGTCTATTGATTACATTGCATACTAGAAGCCTATGGGCTTCTTATCTGAGTTTTCCACTGAGAGGAATACAATAGGATCCCTCCCAGGTTCCCCCATTGCAGAAGGTCTCATGGGTCATAAACCTGGAGGACCCACACCACAAAAAACAGCTCATATTGGGAAAGCTGTCCTTTGTTTAAATCTTCATGCATACAGCGTTACTTAATGTTGGTATGCATGCGATCAATGGCAGGATGCATCACATTCAAAATGCGATACTTGATACATCCCACCCCCACTCTCAGCTCTCAGGTGGATATAAACTGTCAGATGCAGTTGCTCTTGATAGGGATGTAAGCAGCCGAGCATGATATAAGTGGATATAGAGCCAAGGAGGCTGACAGGTGTCTTGGACTCTTCTAGTTGAGCTTCCCCTAGTTGAGTTATTGTCAATCAGAGATTAATGAGTCTGTATCCAAGTACTTTGGAGCCATCTTGCAGTATACTTTGCTTAAGGCATTTCAATGCCTTATCGGCACTTTTGTCAGAAGCAAGTTTGAGGCAGATAGGCTTGTTCTGTTGATATAGCCAGGAACAGATGTAATCAATTAATTAATTAGATAAACTCCTTTCAGATCTTTGAAAAATGTGTAGATATATCTCTGCAAGTACCATCTATATGATTAAAAATACATAAGAGACTTAATTGAATAGCATAACATTTTGTATATATAAACAAATGGAGTAAATATATGTTATATCTATATTACATATAATATATAATATGAATATATCTTGTGTAATCGTCAATATCTAATTTCTATAATGGGAATAGCTCATAATTGAACAAACTAAGGGCCTGATTCAGACCCGCTCACGAGCGAGCGCATATCGCTCGCAGGCGGGTCGATGGTGGCTCATTGTACACGCGTGGCGCGTGCCACTCGTGTGCGCAAGCCCCATAGCAAGTGAGAACTTCATTTGCTCCGGGGATCACAACAAAACGGGGCAGCTGTTGATGTTGATCGACAGCTCGCCCCGTTTTGTAGGCGGGGAGGGGGGGTGGCTGCACAAATGGAGGAGTTCCCGGAGGAATGCCTGCCGTTTGTGGGCGGCCCAACTGACATCACTCGTGATGTCAGTAGTGGACTTCCTGCTCTATTCCTGCTCTATTAGAGCAGGAAGTCCACTCGGCATTGCGAGTGCTGAGACCCTACCTTAGGGTCTCCTCGCAATGCCGATGGTCGCGATAATCGCAACCATCGCCAGGCCGCTTGCACAAGCTGTGGGTTACACTAGATATCAAAAATCTAGGATGGTATGGTTTGCTGGCGCTCGGGATCCCGGCAGTCAAAAACCCAATGCCAGCATCCTGACCAAGTTACTATCCCGACAGCTCTAAATAAGTAAGCCCAACCTAACACCTAACCCTACCTCTAACCCTAACCCTCCCTTCCCAGTGCCTAAAACTAACCTCCCCTCTAGTGCCTAAACCTAACCTCCCCCTCTCCACACCCTAAACCTAACCCTCCCCACTTAGTGCCTAACCCTCCCCCTTGTGCCTATTCCTAACTTCTAACCCTTCCCCTAACCACACTACTTACCTTCGGGATCCAGGCAGATAGGATTCAAGTACCAGTATTCTGATAAACATTGGGATTCTGGCGTCTGCATTTTGAACTCCGGAATCCACACTGTCAGGATTCTGAACGTATCCCCTAAATCCACATCCACCATTTAATTTAAACTTTCTGAATGCAATGTCTGTAGCTCATGAATCCAAAAGGACTCACTGAGACATAGGAGGAGATTTATCAAAGCTTGAAGAGAGATAAAGTGGAGAGAGATAAAGTATCAACCAATCAGCTTCTAAATGTCATTTTACAGGCTGTATTTGAAAAATGACAGGAGCTGATTGGTTGGTACTTTATCTCTCTCCCATAATCTAATATATTGATCTCCACCTCTTTCTGCTTGTTTAATCTCTTCAATACCCGTGAAATCATATTGATGGGCTTCAAGACAAAGTTGCGATATGCTATGATCCTATTTTTTATTAGTTTTCCTCTGATGTTCCAATAGTCTAACACGTAAACTACGGGTAGTTCTCCTAACATATCATACTCCACATGTGCATTGCAACAAATAGATTATATATATGTAGTTACAATTAATGAAGGAGGTGATATTGTACCTAAATTTATTGGGAATGGGATTGAAAATCTGGCGGCTTTAGCAGCTGATTCAAATCCCGACAGTAGCTGCCCGACAGGATGAAAATCCCGATAGAGGGAGGTAAGTATGCTAACCTTCCCTGTCTCCCCCCAACCCTCTCTTAGTGGTGCCTATCCCTAACCGACCCCTAGTGCCTAACCCTAACCTCTCCCTGGGGGTACCCAACCCTAACCCCCCCTCTGCTCCCTAAACCTAACCCTCCCAGGGGGTGCCTAACCCTAACCTCTCCCTGGGGGTGCCTAACCCTCCCCCCTAGGGGTGCCTAACCCTAATCACCCCCAAAACCTTTATGCTAACCCCACTAACTGCCCTAAACCTGACCATCAGCCCCCGCGCAGCTAACAGGATGGGTGCTCCGGACTTACTTCATTTGGGCACGCGTCGTCGTGGATTCCGGCGTCAGGTTTATGATAGGTGTCGGTATTTCGACATCTATCATAAATCCTTAGCTGGCATTCTGCTGTCGGGATTGTAACCGGTGGTCTATCGGCCGCCAGTCACATAACTGCATCCCGATTAATGATGTCGGAGGAATAAGATACTGCTTTATGGTTAATGTATGCACATGTGGTGCCTATGTTTAAACCACATGTGAAACACCCCATAACTGGTTTTGGAGCCATGTATCTATTAATTGTGAGTTATGCTCCTTTTATTATTATTATTGTCTTTTAAAAAAAAAAACTTGATTTGAAAATGTTCCAAGTTTTGACCACTTTAATATTTGGTACAAACATAAAATCTTTTGGTTGGTCCGGATTAATTTCTTGATTCCAAGTGATGCATTATTAAATTGACTAATTACATTTATTTAATTTTAAAGAATAATAAAAATTGAAATTGGTCATTGTTTTCAGATTTTTTGGATCCAACCATTGATGTGTCTGAAAAAAAAATATTTCCTGACTAGCTGAGTTATCTTATTATAGGAATCTGTTAACTGTGAATCTGGATATTTTTTCCCTTTAAAGCCATTTAATAGATCTTTAGCATGTTTTTCAAAATAGTTTTTGATTGAGCAATTTCTATGTAAGTGTCGCAATTGTCCAGAAGGTATATTGTGCAATCATTTTTTAGGATTATTGCTATAAAAGTGTATGAATTGTTCGTATCCACCACTTTTTGATATGCACAAAAAATTATTTGATTATTGTGTATAGAGAGGTTGATATCCAAGAAATTGTTCAAGGTAGAAATGTAAGTACTAGTGAAAGATAGTGATAGGGGTTAGTGTTATGAAACTGGACATAAGTCCTAATTTCCATTCCAAACAAAAAACAAATCATCTATATAATGGCCATAGAGGACAAGGATCACAGCAAACTCACAACCACAAATTAGGTGCTCCTCAAAGATACCCATATAGAGGTTTGCGAAGCTCAGTGCGAACCTGGTTCCAATGACCTTAAATAATAAGTGTGATTAAAGTAGAGATGTGTAGTATGGTTTTCCTGAAATGCAAAAACATCCATCTCAGGGGATCCAAGTCGAATCGAGTACCAGTTCGGAATCACTTTGGGCATCCGAGTGGAACAGAGTCTCGGCTCAGGTCTGCTATCAGTTTAGAACTCAGATTTAAAAACTGAACTTGGGTTTTGGATTGCATGTAAACAGGTCCAATTTACATGCTTTTAGCCATTGTTATAAATTTTTTAGCAATTTTATGAAAACCAAAACCGAACCAAAACCGAATCTGAACCAAAACATTTGAGGGTGGTTTTACCAAAACCAATACACGATGATGAATTACAGTAGAACCAAAACCAAAACACGGGGGTTCATGCACATCTCTTGATTAAAGAGAAAGTAATTGTGGGTAAATATTAAGTGAATACACTTTAAATTAAATGTGTACTATCTCCCTGCAGTCGTATCATGATAGTATAAAATTGGTCTCATTGCATTAAGTCCCAAAGTAGTACTATGAGTTCTACTTGACTGAATGAACTAATTGTAGTAAATTAGTTGTGCCTCTGATGTGCGACCTATTGGAGACAGCTCAACATTGCAGATGGGTGCCAATGAATAATGATAGATTGCATGTGAGGCATCCTATGCTAGAGATGATTTGTGAATATTGGGGCGGTGGTAATACATGGGAGTGATGGGATGTGGGGATGTGTAGGAAATTTTCTAATCTATCACCCACTCTGTCACTGCTGAATCAAGTACTATTTTTAGTTCCAATTGGAACTTCTGTGTAAGATCTTGGTTTAAATTTGCCAGCTACTATATGTCCAAGACTAACATCTAGATGTAAAAACCAGCGGTTTGGTGGGTCGATATGCAGTACTTACTAAGCATCGTATTTGAGTGTCTTTTGAATTTTGATGGAATTAGCCATATTTTTTTCTATCTAAAACCCAGTTGGATTGCCCTCTTTACAATAGACTCTGCTGTTAAATACAATTACGTATTGGTCTTCAATCTGCAGCAAATTCAAAGCTCTGCACAGATCAATATGATCTGTGCAAGTTTTGTTATGTAAAATAAAGAATAAAAGGCTTATTAAAAAAAAAAGTGTGGGGTCCCTCCCTCAGCTCAATAACCAACCTGGACCTCTCAGCCTGGACTGGTGTTGAAAAATCACGTGAAAAAAACTGCATGGTGTTCCCCCTGTTTTCCAAAAGCCAGCAATGTTAGGTGGGTGGGGTTATGTTAAAGCAGGAAAACACACATAGTGGGGTCTCCCTTTGATAAAATAAACCAGCCCCAATCCAGTCATACCAGAGCTGGAATCCCTTTGAAAATCGGGACCCCACCAAAATATGGGGTCCCCTCTCCCGAGAGACAACCAGACCCGGGCTGAAAGTGGGGTTAATGCTAAAAGAATAGAGTATAATAATGTTCGTTACAGGTAGGCTACAAGTGCCAGCCCCATAAATGACTTGGGAAGTGCTCATTGGTTGAGAGGGGCACTCCCACGCTTCCAGCTACTCAGCACTTCCCCTGGGACAAAAATCTCAAGGGAAAAAAATCTAGTAAATTAACAACTGCACCACAACCAGGAAAGGCATACAACAATAATACACTTCTAGCTAATCTCTATGGGAGGCAATAATACAATTTGGAAGAAGTCATCTGTAGATGCCCCTGACCTTATCCAGGTGCTGGATCCTTCCATTTTTATAGCTGACATAAAAATGTGGCTTCTTTGCTCTGATCTCCAGTATGACCCATCTGTAATGGAAGCTATTATACATTTTTCCATATGCCCTGCCTAATAAGCTCCCCCAACAGCAGACATGGAGACCCATAATATTAGAATTAGATTTATTAAAAAAAATTATATATATATATATATATATATATATATAATTGCAAATTATATTAAAAAGAGTAAATGATGAAACAAATTGGTGTCCTCCTTCCTTAGACCTCAGCCTTGGTGGATTTTGGCCACGTCTTTTCACAAATCTTATGCTGGGTACACACTAGACAATATGTCGACCAATCCCGCGGATCGGAGCAACATACTTTGGGTACATCGTCTAGTGTTTACTCATGATATGCACGCTCCCGCTGCAGGGCCGACAGGCTATGTCGTAATGATGCCATGGTGTAGATAGCAGCATGACATGTCTCCCCCCCCATCAGACCCAGCATTGGCAAGTGTCTATGCACTTGCCGCATGCCGGGTCCCGTCACCGGTGATGTCGTGCTGGGTACATATCATCTAATGTGTACTCAGCTTTATACTTTTGGAACAAAAATGTAACATGTTTCTACTGCAGGTCCTGCAAGGAAAAATAAGTCAATTTACTGTAATGCCATTATATTAATTTGTCATAGAAGAATAAATGTTACGAATTATATGTTGGAAGATTGTGGTTTCAAAAGCATCTTTATATATGAAACAAAGTGCATACGTCCTTTCTCTTGCTCATGAATAAAACATAGCATACGCAGCCCCTTGCTTGTGTTCTAAGATATCTAATTTACAAGATTTAGCTAGGAATAGCTATGTACCATCCAACCTGATCCTTGTGCCCTCAACTTATCTCACAATACTATAGCTGTACTCCCAGGAAAACAGTGTCTCTTATCTTGACTTGGCTCCTATGAATACTCTGTAACTTGTCATGTTCATGGTATAACATAGTATTTTATACAGAGGCCTGAATTTACATTTTCTGCAGTCTTTAGCTATTTTACTGAACATCCCTATTGCAGATACTGCTTATTACACACTGTTATACCAAGCCTAACTGCATCCTATTTTCAGAACTTAAGTAAAAGGAAAGTATTTATTGTTGATTTGAGCCAATGGTTAAATATTTACAACATTTAAATAATATATTATTCATTAACAAAGTAAAAGTTATATGCAAAGTAAGCAGAGAGACTCCCCTGAAACACTGCTGCAGATATCCCTACAAATACAGACATTATTCAAATGTGATGTGGGTGATGACACATTAACAAGCTAAAATATTTGTCTATAATTAAACACTCAACATAATTGCAGTGATCTTTTATTAATGATAATTCTTACATTTCATTGACATTTCATGACATATTATGAAGTCATAATTGTCTGATTCTAGTTGGTATCCTATGTGTGGAAAATCTAAATCAATTACTATAGAGAAACTGTTAAACATCTAAATATGTGCACATGTAAGGTTTCCATCATTGCTGAATATTAACAAATCACTACTGTACCTATATGTTGTGTTTGGTAAGTCATTTATTAGCCATATAACTTAAGCATGAGGTGTTTAGGGAAACAAATTGAATGTTAAGAAAGCCCAGACATATACGGTTAAATTTCACGCAAATGAGTTTAGTGGCAGAACAGACTGATTTACACAGGTGCCAACTACAGTGATGCAAAGTGAAATTTTGCGCTTTTACTTAGCTATCCTGCAATATGGTCATTTCACATTTTAGCGCTCATGTAGAGCTGAATGCAAGCCCATTTGCCGATTGTCTTATGTATTTTCACTCTGCCCATTCCCTAGAACCAAGCATACGCAACTATGGGCAATTTAGAGTATTCCGCAAAACGAACATCTCAAGTTGTGTAACTGTCCTGTAACTGTGATTCTCACCTTGCCGAAATTCAGCCAGTGCATGTCAGCGGAATTTCAGACTATTCAGAGTTATGCGTACACATAGTTATACATGTGTCAGACAGATCTTGTCCACCTAGGGGTTTATTTACTAAAGTGATATTTTTCAGAAGTGGAGATGTTAGCCATAGCAACCAATCAGATTCTAGCTATTATCTTCTAGAAGGTGCTAGTTAAATGTTAAGTAAAATCTGATTGGTTACATATGCGCACGCAGGGGGGGTTTCAGAGTACCTAGAAACCCCTCTGCACTCCAACTCCATTGCAGCGCAGCTTAACAATATTTTTTTTTGTAAAGAGACCTGAGCCGGCAACTGTTCCTGGCTGAGTTGGCTGCAGGGGGAGCTGCAGTGGTTGCGGACAGCTCCTCCGGGGCAGTTCCCATGGGGCACCGCTCACCGGCATTGTGGGAGGCTGAGAGATTGGATCCTGCTAGGTGACAGTGACCGGTGCTCTCTCCCAGAAGCCGCACCGCAGGTGGGTGTAATGCATTGTGGGAGCAGCCGGGGGGGGGGAGTGATCTTTAATAAGACATGCCAGAGCTGTATTTCTATGGCTGAATTTGTGTCATTAAGTGAGAGGTGTGTTTGTGTCAGAGTGTATTTCAGTGTGTGTGTTTGTGTCAGTGTACAGTATGTGTCTAGGCTTTGTCAGTTGAGTGTGTCTGTCAGTGTGTGTCTAGGCTTTTTCAGTGTGTGTGTGTGTCTAGGCTCTGTCAGTGCAGTGTGTGTCTGTGTGGTGTGTCTAGGCTTTGTCAGTGTGTGTGTGTCTGTGTCAGTGTGTGTGTATAGGCTTTGTCAGTGCAGCTTGTGTGTCTGTGTCAGTGTGTGTGTATATAGGCTTTGTCAGTGCAGTGTGTGTGTCTGTGTCAGTGTGTGTGTCTAGGCTTTGTCAGTGTATGTGTCTGTGTCAGTGTGTGTTTTCTTTGTCAGTGTGTATGTGTGTGTAGGCTTTTATCAGTGTATGTGTGTATTTAGTCTTTGTCAGTGCAGAGTGTGTGTCTGTGTCAGTGTGTGTGTCCAGGCTTTGTCAGTGTGTGTGTCTGTGTCAGTGTGTGTGTCTGCTTTGTCAGTGTGTATTGTGTGTGTAGGCTTTATCAGTGTGTGTCTGTATAGGCTTTGTCAGTGTGTGTGTGTGTGTCTGTGTCAGTGTGTGTGTCTAGGCTCTGTCAGTGCAGTGTGTGTGTCTGTGTGTGTCTAGGCTTTGTGTGTCTGTGTCAGTGTGTGTGTATAGGCTTTGTCAGTGTGTATGTGTGTGTAGGCTTTATCAGTGTGTGTATGTGTATAGGCTTTGTCAGTGCAGTGTGTGTGTCTGTGTCCATGTGTGTGTCTAAGTTTTGTCAGTGTGTGTCTGTGTCAGTCAGTGTGTGTGTGTCTGCTTTGTCAGTGTGTATGTGTAGTATATATATAGTTTATGTGCATTGTCATGTAATAGTAAGATGAGGTAGTGTACCTTTAAGGATCATGCAGCATAGAAGGACATGTGATCAGGAAGTGGAGAGATATAGAAGGAGGGTTGGCTGTATTTCCCCTTCGTGCTAGGGACCTGGAAGTGATGTGAGTGAGGGCGGAAGAGTAGTTCCTGCCCGTGACAGCCAGATAAAGGAGTACTTTGTTCCCACTAAAACAAATTTGTTGTCCCCTTGCGGGCTCGCTGCGCTCCCCACGCTTCCGGCACGGTGGTTCGCTGCACTTGCTACATGGTTATATTCCCCCTCAATGCCCACTTGGATGGCAGGGAATGACGCTGGACACTGGCTGATAATGTCAGGGTCCTCTCCATGAAGGGGATTTAGACATTACCATAGAAGGAGTAAGAGAAAGGAGAACAGCAATGAGGAGATGATGTCTTTATCTACCTGTACCAATGTAAGTATTACTGATAATAAATAAACTACATACAGTAAACAGCAAACTTGATGAGTCATTGCTATGAAGAAAGGTACATCAGGATATAACAACTGGCAACGAGGATGGCAGGATATAATAACTGGCAACGAGGATGGCAGGATATAATAACTGGCAACGAGGATGGCAGGATATAATAACTGGCAACGAGGATGGGATACTTTACAAATCTTTATTTGCTTTCAAAGATTACACATAAAACATTCAACCAGACCATTAGCTTGTGGCCACAGGGGAGTCATTTTTTTATGTTGAATTCCAAAATGTTTCATGAATTTGCTGAAATCAGCACCTTGAAATGGCGGACCATTATCTGTCATTAGTGTTCCTGGAATTCCATAGGTAGTGAAGATTTTATCCAACGCTGGTAAGACAGATGTGGCAGATGTTGAAGATATTATTTCAAGAACAGGATATCGTGAATATTCATCCACAGCTACTAGTATATATTTACCATTGTATAATGGGCCATAGAAGGCAACATCAACATTTTCCCAGACATTGTCAGGTAGGTCAGTCATCCGTAATGGTTCACTGTTAGTGGGTAGGCTTTGTCAGTGCAGTGTGTGTATCTGCTTTGCCAGTGTGTATGTGTGTGTGTAGGCTTTATCAGTGTGTGTAGGCTTTGTCAGTGTGGGTGTGTCTGTGTCAGTATGTGCATCTGTGTACATATATATGTCACTGTGTATTTTTACAATGCCGCCTTTTTATTTCTTCGAGGAGCTGAAAAGCTCCACATAAATATAGACAAGTAGACTGGCACTCCAAATAATAAAGTTCAGCAACCGGGGTGCAGATCCTAAGAACTAAGCAGACCACTCAGTCTTGAACATACAATCAGATACAGGCAGCACTCCTTGGGTACTCAATAATCCAAGCTTGTTAATCCATTACTGTGCAACGTTTCAAATGCAATTATTACATATTTCGTCAAGGCATTGACGAAATATGTAATAAATTCATCTGAAACGCTGCACAGTAATGGATTAACAAACTTGGATTATTGATTATTGAGTACCTGAGGAGTGCTGCCTGTATGTGGTTAGATTTTTTTGCCATTGGTTTTGTAACCAAGTATTGGAAACCCCCCTTTCAAAATCCTGCTTTTGCCACTGGGTTACTATGGGCAACATCTCCACTTCAAAAAACTCTCACTTTAGTAAATATACCCCCCTAATGTAGGACTGCTGCAGGTGCACGCTGGTATAATGATGACTGTGAAATAAAGATGTGCATGGACCCCCATGTTTTGGTTTTGGTTCTAATTCATCATCATGTTTTGGTTTTGCCAAAACCACCCTCATATGTTTTTGTTTTGGATCTGTATTGCTTTTTAAAAAAAAAATAAAAAAAAATAGCTTCAATCATGTATTTTTTCTGCTCCTACAGTATTATTAACCTCAATAATATTAATTTCCAGTCAATTTGGACCACCTCACAGCTCACAATATTGTTTTCATGGGATGCGGTCAATATCTCAACTGTGGGGATTCTGGCGGTCAGAATCCAGACCGCCAGTCAGAATCCTGGCGCTGGCATTCTGACTGCTGGAATCCTGAAGGTAAGTAGCGGGGTTAGGACGTGGGTTAGGGGTTAGGTTTAGGCACTCGGGGGAGGGTTTGGAGCTAGGCACTTATCGGAGAGGGTTAGGTTTAGGGTGTGGGGAGGGAGAGGTTAGGGTTAGGTACTAGGGTGGGAGGTTAGGTTCAGACACTGGGGAAGGATGGTTCAGGTTAGGGTAGGGATAGGGGGGTTAGGATACTGACCGAGAGGTGTCGGTATCCTAACCCTGTCGGAATACTGGTGTCGGAATTCTGCCCACCAGGATCCTGAGCGCTGGCATCCCGTACCCATCCCGTTTTCACCAGTATTGGCTAAACTAAGCGACAGAGCAGCGACACAAATGCATGGCAGTTTTAAAAGAATATAGCATATCTAGAAAACATTGCGGTATAGCAGTTGCAGACAGGTTTGCAGTTTATTAAAGGCAAACATGGGAGTAAAATCACGATTTTAAAAAGGCATGAATAATTTCACTCTGTTGGGAAAACATTGCTATTCAATACAAATGAATTAGCATGCCTTAATGGTGAGATGGATAACCAAGCAAGTTTCTGGCTACAGCTGATTACATATACAAAATGGACAAAAAGAAAAAAAAGAAGCATTGTCTTTTATTTGGCACACTTTAAAGAATATCATAAATTTGAACTTTTATTACGTATGTTTAAAATTGTTAATGCCTCTCCAGTGAAGTATTAAGAGCAATATAGTAAACATGCAGTAATTTTAATAATATTGAAAAATTAAGTAAAAATTGTGATTTAAAATAATTTTGTTAGTCTCACCTTTCATTTATTTATATGCTATGATGTCTTATGAAAATACAACAGTAGAGAAAAGTAGTCCATATGGCATGTAGAAACATGTTGTTACACTGTATCCAGGGCACGTATTGGATTTCTGCGGAGAACATCGGGGGGCATAAAGGTGAGTATTGGATCTTATTTAACAGGTAATTCGTTGGGATACTTTACGTTGATACGGGAACGGGAACATCTGGAAACAGGTGAGTATGTGTAAGTGTGTTTATGGATGCAATAAAGCTTTATTTTCACGGTGTGTTGTGTGTTTTATTAACCAATTCCTTACAGGTGAACTACAGGTACCAGTGGGTCCTTAATGCCCCGCATGCTGCTACTTGTGGTTCTCCAAGTACCAGCATGCGGGGGAGGCTTGCTGTGACCTGTAGTTCCACTGTAAAGACAATTATGAAAATTAACATTTTTACACTACACCTAACACTATCAACC
Organism: Taudactylus pleione; assembly: GCA_031769625.1. Lineage (NCBI taxonomy): Eukaryota > Metazoa > Chordata > Amphibia > Anura > Myobatrachidae > Taudactylus > Taudactylus pleione. Next base: position 4,341,144 of record JAUIMM010000516.1, on the reverse strand, counting down.
CGCCACCCACCGCCCAGGGGTGGCGGGGATAGCCCCGGGCTATCAGCCTAGGCCAGGGGTCCCCTGGAGAGGGTGACTCCTTTATTTGGGGGTCCCCAACTCCCCAGAGATCCCTGGCCTGGGCTCACTAACGGTCAGAGCTGATGCTGCGGTTGGGGGGCCCAGTGAAAGGGCACCCCTGGCTGTGGCATCAGTCCCCCGTTAGAAAGGGTCCAGGGCTGGTTTTAAATATACGGGGTACCTCATGTCAATTTTTTTCTCCGTATATTTAAAACCAGCTCTGTGCCTGGTGCTGGTTCTTAAATTACATTGGAACCCTACACATTTTTTTCCCTGTAATGTTAAGAACCAGGACTAGCTGGCAAGTCCAGGGCTGGTTAGTGTTTTGAAGGGGAACCTCACGGAATTTTTTTTTTAAATTAACCGTATTTTTACCATTTACAGAAAGAAACATACACAATTCACAATGATTTGCGTATGTTTCTGACCATCTCGCAGCTCAAGGGGTTGAGAGTTTGAAATGTGATTTTGACAGAGAGTTTGCTCCTATCTCACCCAAGCTTGTCATCCCGATAATTGGTAAATTTGAGAGATGTATGTGTTAGGTGAAAAGTACTTCCGATTTGGCCTGATGGTGATTTGATTCAAGATTGCTATCTCACCCGAGTTTTACCAGCGAGATGAGAGAAATCTCTCTCTAACTCATCCGACTTTACCTTTAGTAAATTTGCAAGCAGGAAAAAAATGAACAAATCACCCAAGATGGTCATCTCGACCTTTCTCGATTCTTAGTAAATTTACCCCATAGAGTCTCAATGGGATCACGTTCGGTGTTAAGAGTAACACTAAGTCCCTCACTGATCCGTGACTCCATAATATCTCCCAAACCCCTTTATCTCTTTACATAGAGATAATGTGCGTATTACATTCAGTTTTTATCACAGCATAATATTCTGCAGGCGCGCTAACCGCTGTCAACTTACGTTTCACTGAAACATGGCAACCCAATTGTTCTTTCCAGCGTGACTTTATTGGTAATAGAGAGCCTATCAACACGCTCCTCCTGGAGCATTTGAACTGCCCAACTGATCACTGGTAAGTATTGTCTTCAACCAGGAAGCACACTATCCAATGACTCTTTCTCTCTATTCCAACAGTGATCATCCAATCCGTGCCTGGGGTGTGTGTCATTCCCGGTTACTAGATTAGCATATACAGATGTGTCCTCATACACCTTGTATAAAGAAAGTGAAACCATAATAAATTGGTGATCGCACCTAATATTACAATCTTTTTAATATCTTAACATACGGTAAGTATGAATAATATGTATTAAACTTCAAATGTTTATTAATTAGATGGTGATCATTTTAATTATAAATATTACCCATTCATAAATAAAACAAACCACAGTACACTAGTGATTTTGCATAATATTGGCATCCCTTAAACATACCACAATGTAAGCCAGTGGTCTCCAACGTTAATTAAGGTGTGAGTTACTTTAGAAAAATTAAACCACCTACTAAAATTGTAGAAAAAAAAATCTGGCTAATAACTGAACAATTGAAGGTAATGTAATGAAAATAAAAAAAATGTTTCATTGAAAACAACAATGCCTTTATTTATTACAGTGATATTGTTGTAGTATTGTTGTAGTTTGTAAATAAAATTCAAGCACAAGCACATGCAATAGAGGAGCAAAAATATAGCCAGGGTTGGGTGGGAGTCACTCGCTCTGTCGTAGTGTAAACGCCATGGGAGGAGCCATGGGGAAGCACGTCAGATGATTGCTGTTGAGGCTGTGGCAATCACCTGATGTGCTTCCTTGTGGCTCCATCCATGGTATCGATGGCACGGGGTAGCACACGTCAGAGGTCACTTCCTCTTTGTTGACTCGGCAGTACTGCAGCTAGGTGAGCTGCCAAATTTAAGGCTGCGAGCTACCAGTAGCTCACGAGCTACAGGTTGGAGACCACTGATGTAAGCTATTGCATAGGTAAGTATAATTAATCCTTAACTATTTACTTAAACAGTAGGTGATCATGCTCATTCCAAATGATAAGTATATGGAGATTCATATATCATGACACTAATATAGTAGTGATTATAAGTATAGATACACCACAATATAGGCTATTATAAAAGTAAGTATAATTAATCTTCAGCTTTTTCAGAGGTTCCCAAATGCAGTCCTCAAGACACCCCAACAGTTCAGGTTAATTTTTAAAGATATCCATGGTTGAGCATAGGTGGTTAAATCAAATTGACTGAGATACTAATTAAGTTACCTCTGGTCAACATGGATATCCTTAAAACCTGGGCTGGCCTGGGAACCTCTGAGCTATTTATTTAAATAGTAGGTGATAATCCTCATTCCAAATGATAAGTGCGTGGAGCTTAACTATATCATGACACTAATATAGTATTGATGATAGATATGTTGTTTATTAATATATAGTCAAAACTAAATAATATATATATATATATATATATATATATATATATATATATGGTACTTGGATTGTCCGGCACTCAAATAATATACTCAACTGTCCGGGTGCCCCTCCTGCTGTAGTCCATATGGTACAGGTATAATAAAGAAGAAAAGAGATGGATGGCACTCCGGTCTACCCACTGTTGAGTGGTTTGATTTATTGATTGTACACCAGAGTACCATCCATCTCTTTTCATATATATATATATATAGATATATATACTGTATATAGTCAGGATATGTGTCCACACTAACGTTATATGATTTACAACTTGCTGGGGTGACCACCCATAAAATACCACCAGATCCTTTATATAGACACGAAAAAAAGGGGTGCACTCACCAGTCTTCAAAAATTCCTTTATTCCAGCAGTAGAAAATATTATATAAACAGGATCAACGTTTCGGTCCCAAACGAGCTCCGTCGTGCGCATGCGTGAGACCCGGCGAGCGACGAGAAATACGTCGCTCGGGGTCTCGCACCAAAGGGGGCGTGCTGTCGATGGTGAGTGACAGCACACCCCCTTTGGTGGGCGTGCCGGTGGCGTGGCTGCCAGACGGAGGCGTTCCCATGGGAACGCCTACCGTCTGAGTCCGGCCCCACAGACATCATTAATGATGTCAGTGGGAGTGACTTTGGCTCTGATAGAGCCAAAATCACTCCTGGGCTTGCGGCAGCGAGACCCTACTGCAGGGTCTCGTCATAAGCCCGATGGTCGCGATGGTCTTTGACCATCGCGACCATCATCATGGACGCTCGCTATAGCTGTGGTTGGTAACCCTCAGCAATGCGAGCGTCCATGAGGACGCTCCAAAAACAGGTAGGAGGGCCCTGATTCAGAGCCAGCGCTCTGGTCAGAGCGTTCAGCTCTGAATCAGGCCCTATATTACAAAACCACCACAAGATCGCCAAAGTGACCGGAAAAAATGAATAAAAATAGGAATGAAAATAAAAAGATAAATAGCAAAAAATGTATCAAAAAATATATATTAGGTGGTGCACCCCTGAAGTTAGTTCATTTTAGGTCAATCTAAGAATATGCCCAAATGTATCGCCTCATTTAGGCCTCTCGGATAGATGGTATCCAATTTATGTGTCCAGAGTGCTTCTTACGCAATAGTATCCTAGCTCGATCTCCTCCTCATCTCGGGGGGGGGGCAACCTATCTATAATCATACATTTCAGCGAGGCTAGAGCATGTTGTGCCTCCTGAAAATGTCGAGCAACCAGTTTATCAGAAGCCCCGGTTACTAAAGCATTCCTAATCGAGGATCTGTGGTTTGCCATCCTCTCGCAGAATGGGCGAATGGTCTTGCATACATAGTATAATGAACATGGGCATGTCAGAATATAAATAACATGATCGGATGTACACGTGACCTGATGTCGTATTTGGATTTTTTGTCCTGTGTGGGGTTGATGGAAAAATTGTCCAACCATCATGCTCCTGCATGTGGTACAGTTCACACATCTGTAACATCTTAATCTTGTTGGATTTATCCAAGTTGGTGTATTCTGTGGCATAATCATATCCGGGCGCATAAGCATGTTTTTGAGGTTATGACCCCATTTGTAGCTCATCAGAGGTTTCTCAGGTAGTCGTCCTTTCAAGATTGGATCACTAGTGACAACATGCCAGTGCTCATATGCTGCTTTGCTAATAAATGGTCCTGCTGTATCGAATGTCATGGAAATGACAAAGGGATTAACCATCTCCACCTTTTGTTTCTTTTGGTTGCCTTCCAAGAAGATGTTTCTTGCCTTCAATAGGCAACTCTCTGTGGTTATTAAATTATAACCTCTCTTAAGAAATCTTTCTTGTATTTCCCTTAGTTGAATTTCAGCTGTCTCAAGGTCAGAATTATTTCGGAGGACCCATAGAAACTGGGAAACAGGTAGGTTGCATTTCAATGACTCAGGGTGATGACTTTTAAAATCTAAAAAAGTATTATGGTCAGTCGGCTTTCTGTAGAGGCTGTAACCATAGCCCAAATCAGTGGTGTATATGGTTACATCCAAAAAATCTATATGTGTACAATCATATGTCATAGTCAATTTAATAGGGGTATCAAGGTTATTCAGGTAGTCTAACATACCCAGGAGTGACTCCTCCGAACCACTCCAAATAAGCTGGATATCATCTATAAATCTACAGTAAAAACCAATACTACCTCCAAACGACGGGAACAAATAATTCCTCTCAAAGGCATCCATGTAGATGTTCGCATATGCCGGTGGGATGTTACTACCCATCGCAGTTCCGGCCATTTGGAGGTAGAACTGGTCCCCGTATCTAAAATAGTTACAAGTCAATGTTACTTCAAGTAATTCCATCAGGAATTCAATTGGTGGTAGTCCAACATGTGAATCAGAAAGAGCTCTTCTAACTGCCGCAATACCCTCCTCATGGGGAATGACAGTATACAAAGACGATACGTCTAAAGTTACCAAAATACCATCATTGACCTTAGGTAAAGATCTAATTTTATCCAATAGATCACTTGTGTCCTTCAGATAACTTTCAATTTTTCTGACACTATTTCTGACACTATTTTGGAAAAAATGGTCCAAATATTGGTCCACCGGGGCAAATAGAAAGTTACGGGCAGAGATTATTGGTCGCCCCGGGGGTTTGTCAAGTGTTTTGTGTATCTTAGGCACTAAATATAATATGGGGCATATCGGAAATTCTGTTTTCATATATCCATATGCATTCTGATCTATCCAATTATTATTTAAAGCTACCTCTAATATCCTAAAAGTCTGCTCCCCCTTTATCTGCTGGCCTTATGGTGATATTATTATTGTTTTTAAATTGTCGTAGTGCTGTTCTCTCTAGTGGTGAAAAGTTATGTCTAGCCCTCTTTTGAATTCTTACAGAATCTTGTATACTTTGATCGAGTAGTCTGCTAAAAGTTTTGATGCTGGGGTTTTGTGAAGGCGGATCGAAGGAGCTCTTGTTTTTAAATTTATTGATTTCTGTATTTGGTATATCATTAAATATTTCTTTCAATCTTAATTTACGACTGAGTTTGTAACTATTAACCAACCACATAAACTCATCATGGTAAGTGGTGGGCACAAAGGAGAGCTCCCTGGAAAGAAGACCCATCTCTGTGTTACTCAATGTATATGTAGACAAGTTAATTACGGATTCCTCTGTGCTTTGGTTGGCTTTCTCCCTCCTTTTGAACTTGCCCCGCCTCGGGTGGGGCCTTCTATGTTTACAGGAATATCAACTTGAGAATGGGTATATACACGTGGTAATGGAGGTTTGGTGCCAACTTGCGCATCAGAAGATTCCCTATCAGAGGATGTGTAGCTATCTAATTGAGACTGAATCCTAAATCTATTATTTCTAGGTCTATAGGTCACATTATCACTCCCAGTCAACCAGCGGTATGACCGATGCTCAAGGTAATCACGGTTCACCTTCTCAAGTTTTGCTCACTTAAATAATATTAAATCTTTCTGATAGCGTTCTATATTAGACTTCAGTTTCTCCAACCACTGATCAGTGCTATCACTTTGTAATGAGATCACAGCTTGTGGTTTAAACGTGGTGATCTCGGTCCTTTTTAAGCTAGGTACCGACTTCTTCTATTACTAATAACAAAAAATCGAATGAACATTTGTTCAAAACTGAACACCACTTGCTGCAAAAAAACAGGTTACTCCTCCCAATCGTGAGGATGTTTTTCAGTCTAAAACCACGTGGAATTTGTTTTTTTCCGATAGTAATCGGATAAAAACTGACCGTGGAGTAATAAGTTGATCTCTCTTTTCTCTAAGTGTAGCAATTTATGATAAAGTCAAGGGCACTCTCGGCAGGTAATTGCCCAAAATCATTAGTCTCAAATAGAACACGCTCAGCATCCTCATCTGTTAGTGCCAGTTGGTCATGTTCAGCATTGAATAACAATTCTGCTGTCGCTAACCCATCCATTAGTATTATTGTAAATCATGCAATGTCTAAAGCTGAAACCAATACACCACTGATTTGAAAACAATCAATAGAAAAACCAAAATAAAAATAAAAAAATAAAAAATAAAAAGTGGAGAAAAAATAAATAAAAAAATGAAAAAAATATAATAATAATAAAAATAGACAAAGAACACACAAGAAAAAGATCAGTCCATGTGTTGCTTGTAAAGAAGTAATTGCTTAATTTAACAGTTTCTTGATTCATGTATCCAAAAATATTCACTTGTCAAGGAGCTACGGGTGCAGGACAAAACAAAAAGTGTACAGTTAGGATGTGTCCACACTCACGTTATATGATTTAAAGCTTGCTGGAGTGACCACCCATAAAAAACCACCAGGTCCTTGATATAGACACGAAAAAAAGGGGTGCACTCACCAGTCTTTAAAAATTCCTTTGTTCCAGCAGTAGAAAATATTATATAAACAGGATCAGCGTTTCTGTCCCAAACATGGACCTTTGTCAAGATAACAATACAAACAACTGACACCCCTTATACATCCACCTAGCTAATTACTTAACCCCTCCCACCTATGGTGGGAGTTTACATGTAAACACCAAAGTGTGAGGATGACGAGCTGGCGCACTTGTCTGTGTATATGAGACTTTATATCTCTCTGATGGGTTTGTTTTGAATTTTCAGCCTAATGATGGCTTGCTTCACTGATAGTGACAGCTCTTTGGATCTCATATTGAGAGTCGACAGCAACTGATTCCAAATGCAAATGTCACACCTAGAATCAACTCCGGACCTTTTACCTGCTTAATTGATAATGAAATAACAAGGGAATAGCCCACACCTGTCCATGAAATAGCTTTTGAGTTGATAGTCCCATTACTTTTGGCCTCTTAAAAAGTGGGAGGCACATATAGAAACTGTTGTAATTCCTATACCGTTCACATGATTTGGATGTAATTACTCTCAAATTAAATCTGAAAGTCTGCAGTTAAAGCACATCTTGTTTGTTTCATTTCAAAGCCATTGTGGTGGTGAATAGAGGCCAATATATGAAAATTCTGTCAATGTCCCAATATTTATGCACCTGACTGTATATATATATATATAACCCTTATGTATATATACACAAGTGCCTGTATTATTGGCATCTATATTAATGAGAAAGAGACACTCCATACCTAATGTAAGCACAGCGATCCCCGTGGTGTAATCATACTGTCCCCGCGATGCTGGGAGTCTAATGGAACCCGCCAGCGTGCATTACACTGGCTCCCATTTTCTGTTTGCTGGAAAGCACGCGTGTATGTCACACAGGCAGCTCTAAGCGTAACCACTGCAAAGTCTGGGTTCACGTGATGGTTGCTAAGAAACCATCGCTTGCACATGATGCAGCTTATCCCTATGTATAAAAGTACATATCTTGTTCTTGGGGCATTTTCCCTTCAGTTTTGTCTTCATCAAGTGAAATGCATGCTCAATCAGATTTAGGTCAAGGGATTGACTTGGCCATTGCATAACATTCCACTTTTTAGCCTTAAAACTTCTTTGGTTGCTTTTGCAGTATGCTTCGGGTCATTGTCCATCTGCACTGTGAAGCCCTGTCCAATGAGTTCTGAAGCATTTGACTAAATATGAGCATATAATATTGCCGAAACACTTCAGAATTCATTGTGCTGCTTTTGTCAGCAGTCACATCATCAATAAATACAAGGGAACCAGTTCCATTGGCAGCCATACATGCCCACGCCATGACACTACCACCACCATGCTTAACTAATGAAGTGGTATGTTTTGGATTATGAGCAGTTCCTTTCCTTCTCCATACTCTTCTCTTCCCATCACTCGGTACAAGTTGATCTTTGTCTCATCTGTCCATATGATGTTGTTCCAGAACTGTAATGGCTTTTTTAGATGTTGTTTGGCAAACTCTAATCTGGTCTTCCTGTTTTTGTGGCTCACCAATGGTTTACATCTTGTGGTGAACCCTCTATATTCATTCTTGTGAAGTCTTCTCTTGATTGTTGACTTTGACACATATACACCTACCTCCTGGAGAGTGTTCTTGATTTGGCCAACTGTTGTGAAGGGGTTTTTCTTCACCAGGGAAATAATCCTTCTGTCATCCACCACAGTTGTTTTCCGTGGTCTTCCTGGTCTTTTGGTGTTGCTGAGCTCTCCGATGCATTCTTTCTTTTTAAGAATGTTCCAAACAGTTGATTTGGCCACACCTAATGTTTTTGCTATCTCTCTGATGGGTTTGTTTTGAATTTTCAGCCTAATGATGGCTTGCTTCACTGATAGTGACAGCTCTTTGGATCTCATATTGAGAGTCGACAGCAACTGATTCCAAATGCAAATGTCACACCTAGAATCAACTCCAGACCTTTTACCTGCTTAATTGATAATGAAATAACAAGGGAATAGCCCACACCTGTCCATGAAATAGCTTTTGAGTTGATAGTCCCATTACTTTTGGCCTCTTAAAAAGTGGGAGGCACATATAGAAACAGTTGTAATTCCTATACCGTTCACTTGATTTGGATGTAATTACCCTCAAATTAAATCTGAAAGTCTGCAGTTAAAGCACATCTTGTTTGTTTCATTTCAAAGCCATTGTGGTGGTGAATAGAGGCCAATATATGAAAATTCTGTCAATGTCCCAATATTTATGCACCTGACTGTATATATATATATATATATATATATATATATATATATATATATATATATATGGTGCATACAGTGTATATATACATTAATTAACAGTATAACATTACCATTAAACATGCTCTTGGCTCAATCATGAATTGTGTAAACAATAAAATAAAATAAAATTATAATTCATTAATATTATTGTTAATCTATTGCACAGGTACTCAAACCTGGTTCTCAGAACCCCGCACGGTGCATGTTTTCCAGGTCTCCTCACAGAATCACAAGTGAAATAATTAGCTCCACCTCTGGATCTTTTAAAATGTGTCAGTGAGTAATGAATACACTTGTGCACCTGCTGGGTGACCTGGAAAACATGACCTGTGTGGGGTCCTGAGGACAGAGTTTGAGAACCACTGATCTATTGAATTGAGAATTTATTATTAAAAAACAAATAAAAATTCTGTGAGTAAATAATCATCTCTCAGTGTATTACTCAGTGATTAACAGAAATCTGTCAAAATTGTCATGCCAACATGTAAATTGTATCATATCAAAATTTCAAATATTGTACACTCGTGTGGTGAAAAAATAATCAAAAACTAATATGTGTGTATTAATATTCAATGGTGAATCGTTGTGCTATCAAAATAGAATGATAGCTGATAATATGTATGAATCCCAATATGTGAAACTTTCTGTAAGTCCACACAATACCGATAGTGATAAGTGTTAACACAAACAAATAGGTGAACCATTCAATACACAAAATATAGGTGTTTATTTGAAATGTGAAAAGGGAATACTACCAGACCAAAGTACATATCTATAAACAAGGTTTCTTCATTTTAAACATCTATTAAGACATCATATAAGGTGTCTTTATCCTAAACTCCTACTACAGTAGGTATAGGAGTTGTTGATCCAATATTGGTGATGGTTGTTAAATTAATATCGGTGAACATATGATTACCAGGCTAAAAGTTAAGAAGATTTTAATAGAATGCATAATTAAATCTAAAATACAAGGGGGAATATAGCCGAGACTCATTTTGAGATCCTTATCCAAAGTGTAATGGTATCATAATATCGGATATTAGGACTTGCTACACTGTATAATCAATTCCAGTGAATTTTTAATACAAATAATTCATATAGGCCTCTTATGCTATACCAGTAGTGGAAATAGTTCTTCATTGTTTACAAATCCTCAGTATTCACCTCTATTAGAAAAGTGATTTCAGATGCATACTTAAAAGAATGTAAATTCAGTGAGGAGTATGAAATAATGCGTAGGAGACGGACACTTTTTGAAATTTGAATGTTTTTCAACTTCAAATGCTTATAAAAACTGTTACACTTAATGCAGTGCAATGATTCATATATCAAATGAAAGGAAATGTAATGCTGAATTCAACACAATAAACAGAGGTCAAATATTTGCATTACAAGGGAAGTTATGAAGTGAAAACAACACTTAGGGTGAAAATCCCTGTGTACTTATGATGTTACTGTCCTATCAGTATTTCGTTGGGTATCCTTTATTTTTCAAGACAGCAGCACAGCAACGTGCAATGTTTTGGAGCTCTTCCTTCTTTATTATGTGGTGCCATGAGACAATTATTGCCTCAATTAATTGTCTTTTATTGGATGGACGTCTCAGATGTACCAGTTTTTTCAAACAGAACCCCAAATGTTCTATGGGGTTCAGGTCTGGGCTGTTTCCTGGCCATCCCAGCACCTGTATGTCATTCTCCATGAACCACTGTTTGCATATCCATGCAGTTTGACAGGGATTGGCAGCTACTACTGATTGGCTGATAGTAGCTGTTACTACAATCCGCTTCTTGAATCTCACGCAACTGTGCTCCTATGTCTAACTGAAAGTAGCATAACTTCCCTTGTAATACAAATATTTGACCTCTGTTTATTGTGTTGAATTCAGCATTAAATTTCCTTTCATTTGATATATGAATCAATACACTGCATGAAGTGTAACAGTTTTATAAGCATTCGAAGTTGAAAAACATTAAAATTTCAAAAAGTGTCCACAATTTTGGCCACCACTGTATATTTCAGTATTTATGCTGATAAAGAGATATCATAAAAAAGGGGAATAGCTGTTGTTCTCATTTAATCCATTCGGATATAAACTGTTTGGAAGAAAGATAATTTTAGTTTTGAATTTTTACAATTCCCTATTGACATTTCCACCTCTTATGCCAAAATGTATTTGTTTCATCCCAAAGGCTTGTAAGCCCTTTGGATTTCCATTAGGAAAAGGTTTGCCACTGAGGTTAATGATTTGAATTTGATGTTATCTTGCTTGGCATTTCTAATATTGCCAATGTGTTCTAATAACCTCACTTTGGTCTTCTAATGTACCAATATAATGTTTACCACGTGGGCATTCCAGTTGGTATACCACTCCAGTAGAATTACAATTAATGTAGTTGGCAATGGTCCTTTTTTTCCATACCTACAAGTTAAGTAATTTTTGGTGAGTATATATTCTACTAATTAGCGTAAAAAAGAGTTAAGTTCATGATGTTTACTCATATCAAGAAAATATTTTACTACTTCAATTCCTTTGGTATGATGTATTGATGTATAATGGTATATAGACTTTCAACATAATATGTCGGTAACCATGTACCTGGATTGGCAGTTAGTTGTGTCTCTAATGTATGAAGGTAGTGAAAGTACATACTGTCATAAGTATTGGTCCACAAAAATACTAGCTTTTTCTGGTAGATTTGCCACGCCAGAAACTATTTGTCTCCCTGGTGGAGTAGTTTTATTTTTGTGGACCTTGGAAAGTAAATTTATTGTTGGTATCTTTGGATTGTTTGTCTTTAAGAAGTCAAAGTCTTTCTTGCTTATGACTCCATCTGCCAAAGCCTTGAGATTATGTTGGTGTAAAGATTGTGGAAACTTGAGGTGGGGGTTAAATGTTAACAATTTGTAACATTTGTTTATTACTAAGTTGTCTGTCAAGTTCTTTTAAATACATTGACCTAGGCCATATTTATTCCCCTTTGATAGATTATTATCATTACACCAAAATTACTTTTGATCTGCAAACAGCTTATCCAGGTCCCTGGATACAAGATCCAGATATACTTTCACTGGAGGGAATTTTTTGTAATCAGGAAAAAAGGAATTGGATTTAATGTGACAGAAGACCCTTTGTGGGGGACACTTGTGAAAATTGTATATTTTAAAATGTAACTTTTATTTTTAAAAGAATAATATGATTTTAAAATTAGATAAGCATACAAAATATAAGCCATAGTCTCATTATAGAGAGATTAGGGATAAAAAGGTTCCTTAATGTATTCACTTGTTATCTAATAAGATGCCTGGTGTTTATAATGTGCTTGATAATTATATTGTTGATGTAATCAATGTCTGTAGCACAAATCTCTTTTTTTACACATCTAAAAGTTTCAATAAACATAGAAAACAAAGTGATTGTTGTGTGTGTTTTTAATCATTATTCCATATAGTAAGAGATACAAAAAATCTCCTATTGCCCACTGCTGCCTTCTCTTTTTGATGATGTACAACAGCATAAACATCTGTAACATTGATGCAAATCAGGCAGCCATGCAGCATATGTGGCAAGTCTGACAAGCTGCAAACACTGTGGCTCTCATGACATGCAGTGAGCTCTCGTGCTGCTTAGGAGATTGCAATAGTTAATTTATGAAGGCTTACATACATGTGCAATTGCAAACAATTGCTCAATCTGCATAAAAAAGGCAATGCATACATCTCTGAACCAGGCCCTTAGCTAAAATAGACATGTATAATGTATAATGTATTTGTACAGAGACATAGGGGTACATTTACTAAGATTCATGTTTGGTTGAGAAAAAACATGACCTGGTTCACATGAACATGCTCGAGTATGTCCAGACTAAACTTGCAAATTTACAAAAATTCGTGTTTCACTGAATTGTTTTCTAATGGTGTATGTGATCTTGTTTCTACCCATGTTCCCTATGTCTGACTGCAGCCAAACACACCTGAACATGCAGCCTGCACTCATCAGTGAGATTTGTCCAGGTTGCATGTGTGTATTGTGTATTAAAATCATGTAATCGTGTGTCAAAAATATGAAAAAAAAACCCAGGGTGGGGTCCCCCCAAAAGCATGATGCCGCAGCCGAGGGACACACTTGACGGGGTCCTCTGGCCAAAACATTCTCACCTACAACTAGTCAGCCCAGGCTAGGGATCTCTGTGGAGGTGGGGATTCCTCCATTAAATGGGTACTTCCTCTCCACGGTATCCCATGTCAGGACTGAAGCCTAGGACTATCCCCCACATTCCTGGCTGTTGGATGCAGGGTTCATAGTGTTAATTAATTGTGTAAAACTAATACTGTCTTTTTCATGGGGACTAGTGGTCTTATCAAGCTTCCCCCGCATGCATGTACTTGTGTAACTACAAGTACGAGTATGCAGGGCATTAAGTGTCCTCTAGTACCTTTAGTCCACCTGTAAAAGAAATATAAAAAAAATGACAGGACACACACACCGAAGATTGTAATATTTTATTACACATACACTCACTGAATCACTCACTTGCACTCACACTTTCCTGCACTCACACTACATACTTACCTTGTCTCTTGTGCCAGTCTATCCTCTTGTCCAGTAGAATCCACAATTGTACCTGCAAAAATAAAACCATACTCACCCACCCCTTGGTTCATTCTATGTAGGCATCCATGGACTTGGAAAAAGAAAAAAAAGAAAACGCAGAGCCCACCAAACAGAGTTCGGAATGACAATACTTACTGAATGACAGTTCAATAGTAATAATTTCCTATAGAAATGGTTTAGCTGAATGCTCATTGGCTGAGAAAGGCGAGCCTCCACCTTTCAACCAATGAGCAGATGCCTCTTAGACTGCAATGGTGGGAATGCACTTTAATAACCCTGCGGTTCCCACCATTGATGTCTACGGGGGACAGCTCATTGGCTGAAAGACGGAGACTCGCCTCTCTCAGCCAATGAACATTCAGCCAATGCATTTCTATGAAAAATTATTATTTGATGGTTTCTGGGCTAAATTGCTGTTATATATGCTGATTGTCATTATTGCCCATTAAATAGAGATAAACAAACATTTGGTGGGCTCATTATTTGCCAATAGATCATTACTTTTACTTTTGCATACAGAATAGTTTTGTGCTAAGGGGGCATCAAAATATAAAAAATGGCATTATATCAAACCCTTCATTTTATCTTTATTTTACTATTAAGAAAAGTGCCTTAAACAATCTTTATTCTACATCCTTAAAAGTGAAGTGTGGCTTTTCTCACATATCTTGCTTAGGTCTCTACGGAACATTTCAGAACTGTGACAAAGCGTTATTTATTTTATTTCAGCTGTCTCTTCGTACTTCCCTAGATAGTAATGCCAAATCGTCTTATCCGCTCCTTGAAACATATTAGATGCAAGATTGGCAATTAAATAAAAGTTATGCAAAACAGATTATTCTTGTATATTAGCAATACTACTAAATAATATTTCTGAGTCATCTTGTGCACACAGGCTCTTAATAAGTCCCAGAAGCTGAACCGTTACTTGGATGCCTTCAGTGTGCACATTGTTCCTTTTTCTTATTCTCCCCCTAGTCTACTTTTCTACCTTAGGCCATATGCAGTTCTCCTATCGGGATACAATACGGTAACCCATCAAGGCCAATAGTTTTTTTTTTGCACACCTCTATAGGGTGCCAGACAAAATTGTTGATGTTAGTAATTGCAAATTGCCTTCATTACAACTGTTGTAATGGCACTTAGCAGCCATTGCTGTTAATTTAATTGCCTCCTTGAAGTCTGCAGAAAAATGTGGAAGTCTCATTCACTACCTTAGGCTAATGTTTAGTATTCCTAGGGCTAATTCCAGGGTCTGTGCATCTGCAAGTGGAATGCCCATTGATTTTACACCAGCTTACGCAACCTTCATTGTTAGTATCACCACTTGCACCAGCCCCATGCTAGGTGCAAGAGATCCGTCAGAAGCAGCCTCCCCCAATGCACACAACTCAGAGTCTCATGGCCAATATCATGGCCAATGCCCAATATCACAGAAACACACACAGATTCATTGAACTTACTATGCAAGTAGAATTGAAGAGCTAATGTTTGAAATACCACACAAAATATATAAATATAAATATAGAGCATTGAATTAGACAAAGACAATACATTCAACATATAAAATTTACAATACTAAAAGATCACATGGGTGCTCACTCAAATGTATAGGGTTACATACAATATATATCTATAAATGGTTCACTAAAGAGTCCCGTATAATGGCACCTATCCTTATATGAAATTCAAAAGAATAGTTCATGTGGATATACTAAAGTCTGAATAGGATATCCAAGGTAATAGAGCATGGATAGCCAGATAGTACCCATTGCCTAATGTAATAAATGCTGTTATATGTGATGTATTTACTCACACAACTTAGTTGAACTGGGACGCTCACCGCTTGTATTGTATAGAGACACTCTTAGGTAAAATTCAGTCTGCCTTTCAAATGGAGACTCTGGGCGTCCCGTACTCTTCTGCGGTTTCCTCCCTTTGGTAAAGTGGTATAAATGGCACAGATTTGTTACGGATGGGGAGAGTGCAATGATGCTCCTTGGATTACCATTGTTGATATTAAAATGATCCTCTATATACCCCTGCCTGTACCTTCTAAAATCCTTCCTATAAACCTCTAAGGATGACGCTAATTTGCGTACGCAGTCATACAATAAATAGAGACTCCAGACTCAGAACATGTGGTTCCGAAGCACAAAGTATTATTCAAATAAAAGTACAGTCAGTTACACGCTATGATCTGTGTACAATAAGCCCAAATAAATACAATGAGAGAGACAGGGAGAGAGACAGAGAGACAGAGAGAGACACACAGAGAGAGAGAGGCACACAGAGAGAGAGAGGCACACAGAGAGAGAGAGAGGCACACACACAGAGAGAGAGGCACACACAGAGAGAGAGAGAGGCACACACAGAGAGAGAGACACAGAGAGAGAGAGAGGCACACAGAGAGAGAGAGAGGCACACACAGAGAGAGAGAGGCACACACAGAGAGAGAGACACACAGAGAGATAGAGAGAGAGAGAGACACAATTTAGGCGCAAAAGGAAATTATACAGACCCCAAGTACAGTATACATACACAGGCGCTTCCGGACCCAGAGATAGGCATCAGCAAGAGACCCTTAGTCATACAGCGTTCAGCATGAAGACTGAAAACCAGCATTTGTGCACTCATATTTATACCCCCCCAGAATAAACAAGACAATAGGGAAGTCTGTTGCTGATATCATTGGCTCCCAGAGGAGAAGCATATGTTACAGCACATTTAACAGGCTGGTTCAAATAGACTCTCCCTGCCTCTAACAGCTGGGGATCTTTCTAATCACGCCCTCTATAACATCCTAACAGTTGTTCATGAAATAAAACATTTTGTTGCTTGCAGGTTCTGTGATCCATAACTTGAGAATGCACGATGCGATCTCCACACCGATAGTACAGGAATTCTGTTGAAAGAGTCCACATCAGTACGGACCCAAACACTGCTTTCTTATCATGTACAGAACCTAAGTTATCAAATATCTTTATTTCACAGCATTTATACTAACTGAACCAACTTAAATCATATACTTTAAAGCTTATTAAACTTTATGTGTGAATATGTAATGTGTGAGTATTCCGGGTTTGATATAAAGACGTATTAATGTGTGTATGAAGATGGGTGTGCTTGACTCTAACATCTTAGCAGCGTGACATGCTGGGCCAGATAGTTCTACATGTCCTCTGCTTTCCTGTGTTCAAAGGAAAGAAAACTCTTTATTCTCCTGGTCTCTTTTGTGAAAATGCAAAATATCCTAGCTACAAGAGACAGACCTAAGGTGACACTCTAGCCTTTGAAATCATGTCATTGCAGGAAGCTTGCTAATGTATTCTAGCCAGACCACCCGTAGTGGGCAAACACTATGCAGGAAGCTTATCTACACAAGCCAGTTGTCACCTGGCCACTTGCTCTAATGCAATACTGTAAAGCCATTTCTGGAATATATCCTTTATAATACGTAAAGTAATGAAATAGGCTTTTAGTGAATCGCCGTAACCTATAGTGATGGTCACAGATGCATTCGCATGATGCTAATGGTATTATCGCCACATGTACTAAAATGTGAGTTTATCTAAAATGGCGCTTAGGCGGCCATTCGCAGGATGGTGTCGCTGCGATTCAATTTTAAACTGATCTTGTATCAGTCAATAATCCAGCTTCGCCATCATGATGTCCTTTTTGGTTTTCTTATTGTCATAAATTGTATTCATTGATTATTATTATTTTTTTATTTACTATTCTGAATATGGCATGTATCCTTTTTTGTGTTATGTATATTGTGAAATATGATTCCTTCCCCCCTGTTCCCTGTGTTTATTTTTTCTGTATACCTCCCCTTCCATTTTCATTACAACAAAACTTTAATAAAAATATATTGATGATGAAAAAAACAAAATATTTTGTTAATAACCCTTCTTCGATCAATATATTATTCACAAATCCATGTGGGATTTATTCCTGTTTTGTAATCCATAAGGAGATAAAAAATAATAAAATAATCTATACACAATTGATACTGCTCCTTGTGGAGCGGCCCCATGATTGGCAGGCAGGGTGGCCTCTCGCTACTAACCAATACAGAGTGGCTGCTTCAATGAACTATTCTATTTTCAGTGTAGTTCATTGATTGGTTAGATTTCAAGTGGGGTCTAACCACTAATCAATCCAACCAACTCTCTCATGCTCTAAGCAAAGCCACTCTGTATCTGTATGGATTAATAGCGACACGCTACCTGACCTGTGAATCATGGCACGGCTCTCAAAGGATCAATATACAAGGAGGTATTATGGTTTTTGTGGTTTACTTTTTCTGAGCATACTGGCATCTGTAGTTATTTTTTTGCTGGTCCAATTTTGATGACAGCATGCTGAACAGGTCAAGGCATTGCATCAATGGTATCCATAGTGTATAACACTGTGTATTTATATTTTTTATTTAAAACTAAATTGCTGTCTGAGAAACAACATAAATCAACATTTCACTGATCATCAGAATTACAACACAACACAACACAACTATTAATATCTCATACACAAAGAGCCCCATCCATGTGTGAGTTCTGTTACAGTGAGCTAAAAACAAATGAGGCTTGGAAGAAAATACAAACAAGAATCAATGATCCTAATGATGAGTGCATTAACCGTACATGTATCAAAAGCCTAACTGATATTGAATGCTTACTTTTCTATTTTTGGTTTTGCAGGCATTTGATAGAAACAGCGGCATGATAAATAATGAGCTCCACGTAGAAATAAATGATCCATATTGAAAGTGTTATTTGTTCTCTATTCACTATTAATAAAGGGAGCAATAGATAAGATTAGCCATTTAACCATTTCACCATTTCACCATGGGCGGGGCTACTCTTTGTGCATAGCCTTAAGGTAGAGTTTTTATTAGTGGTATCTTTTCCCAGATTGCTCAGTCTCAGGTAATTTGAACATGAAACTAATTTTTTTTTATGTAACTTGGAAAGCTCAGCCACTGAGACCCCAGCAGTTTCTGCAGACCTATTAGTAGTTTAATTCAAGATCACATATGCTTTGATCCTATGTATCAAATAATAAATGGGGTGATTGTCTGCTGAATACTCAACCAGTTCCTGCAGTAGACATTCCTGGCTGGATTGCATCTTAACAGGGGGACAAGAAGTCTGGGGTTCACCTATCCTAGTTAGTCAGTGCAGTGTTTCTTTTTAAGTGTTAAATGTGTCCTTCCCAGAGACTCCCAGGCCTGCTCTGGGCCTTTTCCTGACCTCTTTAGGCTGTTGGATGTACATATAGAGACAGACTTAGAGGCAGTGGCATCAGTAAGGCGGTGAGGATCGCATCGGGTATCACAATCCATGGGGGTCAGACCAAAATTTCAGCTGCTTCTCAGTGACAGGTAGCCGGGCACTACACTGTGATGTTATCATGCAGTGCCCAGCTCCCAGTAACTCATGAAGAGCCATCAGTGTGGGGAGAGTTTCTGGGGCAGCCAGGGATGACCATCAATGGTTAAAATCCATTGATTGCCATGCACCGATGGTAGATGGTTTTACCATTGATGGTAGAAATTCAGATAGTTTCCCGCCTTCGATGGTAACTGTGTACCCAATGTTTTTATTTTTACACTTGCACTGCAGCACAGAGCTACTGGGTGTTAGCCACCCTGACATGATCCAGTCCCTCCTGCCTTGTACTTCCTAGGTCCAGCCTTCCCTGGTCTAGCCCTCCCTGCCCTGTGCCCCTTCTAGATCCAGCCTTCTTGGCCCTGGACTATCTCAGGTATAGTCATTCCTGTCCTGCACCCCCCAGGTTGTCTTCTCTGCCTTGTGCCCCCCAGCCTTTTCTGTCATGTACCCCACCACCAAGGTCCAGCCTTTCCTGTTATGTGCCTCCCCCCCCCTGGGCCAGCCCGGTGTCCCCTGATTAAGGTTTAGCCTTCCTTTCCCTGTACCAACCCCACCATATCTAGCCATCCCTGTGCCCCCAATAGGTCCAGCCCTCTCTGTCCTGCACTACCCTTGGTCTTGCCCTCCCTGCCATGTGTCCCCCAGGTCCAGCCCTCCCTGCCCTGCATCCCCCTTGGTCCAGCCCTCCCTGCACTGCATCCCCCTTGGTCCAGCCCTCCCTCCCCTGCAACACCCAGATCCTATGACCCTCCAGTTGCAGTCCTCCAATATCCAGATGTCACTCGTCTTCTATATAATCCCCAGCAGCTTTCCCCTGTGCCCTTGCCTCCTACCTTTCCCCTGTGCCCTTCACAAACCACTTTCCCTTTGCTTCCACTTTCATCTTACACTTCTCCATTCTTTCCTTTCCATCCTCCTTCTCTTTCTGCTGATGACGATGGAGTCCTGCTGGTCGACGATCAGAAGCTACATGTAGAAACCTATGCATGGCTGGTAAGCACAATCTTCTTATTTAAATATTTTTTTCCCTCTATTGCTGCTATCACTGGGGAAAACCCAGAACGCAGCAACATTTGCCAGTTTTTGCTATATTAACCGCAAAAGTGTTATTTTGGTACTTTTTGTTTATCTGGCTTTTACAATGTTTTTTTATGTGGATCTGGCTTCTTCAGTAATTTTCAGTGATTTTATTTTATGTGGATCTGCCTATTAAAATGTATTTTATGTGTATCTGGCTATTTCAATGTATTTTATGTGGACCACCTCACTGACTGAAGGTCAGCAGTCAGTCAGAAGTCCAGCCCCGCACACCACTCACATGCAGCAATGAGTGTGCCTGTGCCAGGATGGACAGCCCATCGCCCCACCCTCATTATCTACTTACCCACATTTTATATCTTCATAGGAGGGCAAGGTGGCTACTTGCATCTTGACCTCTGTGGGCATGTGATCAGCCTCAGGGAGGAAGAGTTGATGACATCAGCGCAGGCCAAGTTTCTGCTGCACATGCATGAGCCTTCGGTGTTCCATTTTCTCCATCAATTGCAACCATTGATGGAGAGCACATTGATGGCCATCCCTAGCCCAGCATCTCTGTAAGTGCAAGAGCATGCCCCCATGAAATCGGGACCGTGTCATGAGGCCACGACCCTTCCCCACATTGCCACTTACCCACATTGCCACTTCCCCTTTTTGGGCACAGGCTCTACCGGTGTGCAAAGTATGTGTGGTGTACTGAATAATACCAATCCCAGTGACACCACTGTGTAGAGCAGTGATTCCCAACCACGGTCCTCAAGGCACACTAACAGTCCTGGTTTTAGTGATATCCAGGCTTAAGCACAGATGGTTAAATCAAAATAACTGAGGTACTAATTAAGTCACCTGTGCCCAGCTATGGCTAGCCTTAAAACCTGGACTGTTAGTGTGCCTTGAGGACCGTGGTTGGGAACCCCTGGTGTAGAGGTTAACATAAGTTCATTTTGCAGGGTAGATGTACAAATATATGTACTGTACATGAGCACAACAGCTTTCAGCATCTAGATTTGTGCATATATTGTGCTGCTTATACTAGAAGATAGTTGGAGAGTTGAGTACGGTAAGGGTGGTGGGTGCAATATAAAAAAATATATATAGTGTAAACACTTGTGGCACTACAAGTGCTAGCATGCACTGACAGCCAGTAACTGCACGCTGCTATTTGTAGGAAAACAAGCGCCAGTCTGCACATGGACAACAGTGCATACTCAGTGGCACCGAGAGGGGGGGCGGGTACAAATTACCTGGGCCTGGGCTTCCTGGAGGGGCCCGGCGTGGGCCCGGGTCCGGCACCGTCCCTCTCCCTTCTACATCACAGCAACTCAGCACACGCTGCTGTTTGCTGGGCTGCAGTGGGAGACTGATCGCGCCCCCCATTGGCTGTTCACCGGGCTGAAGGGCTCACAGTGCCCCCCTCCCTGCACGTTTTTTTCTTTTTTTTTTTCCCCCAAGGGAGCGTGGCCACGCATCCCGCAATTAGGCCATGCCCCCTGTCACACGGGCCCGGCGCGGCTCTTGACGGCCCTGTGCATACTTTCACAAGTAGGACCACAATTGTGCCTTACAAGTGTTGGATCATTGGATCATAATTAATAAAATTAATAGTAGTACTCCCTAAATTCATCTTGCTTCCTTTATAAGAATAAATGCTGAATAGTACACCTTTGATGTAAATTAATAATTAAGTCTGCCCAAGTAATATAAATAAATGATTAATAGTGTCCGCTTATTATAAATACATAATGAATAGTGCCTCTTTACGATAAAGTTCAGAATGAATATTGGCCCTGAGCCAGCTCCACCTCCTTTGTGCATTACGTCATGATGTCGTTCATAAGGGAGCGGGGTAGATGGCACCTGGAACTGCAGCAGTGCACAAAGCATCTTCAAGACGCTCCGGGCAGCTGTAATTATGCCAGGGTACCTGTCCATTGGACGCTACAGATGGCACTGCTGCAGCTATACTGACTGCAGGGTGTCATTCCAGGTACTCTGCAGCCCAGCCTGCGCTCTGTTTGGTGGTTTACCTCTTTTGAGGGCTGTTATACATGATGCTGATGATAATGGTAATAGCTACTACAGTACCTTTGGATTGCTCTAGTTTGCTGATTATATTTAAACCATTGGTGTGGCTCCAATATTATATAATCTGCATTACTTAATTGACATTTCCATTTGGACTATGGCCCTGAATCAGACCCGCTCGCTGACGGAGGCAGGCAGCCCGCAGGTCTGAAGGGCATTTTTTTTTTCCAGTCCGGCCTTCTGGCCGCTCGCTAAGCTGTGGGTGACCACCCACAGCTTTAGCGAGCGGCCAGGTGATGTTCGCGATGGTCGCGACCATCGCGACCATCGGGCTTGCGACGAGACCCTTGTGGTAGGGTCTCGTCTGCCGCAATAGAGCCAGAAGCTCACCACTGACATCACTCGTGATGTCAGTGGGGCCGCCTCCAAATGGCAGGCGTTCCGTCGGGAACGCCTCCGTTTGGCCAGCCACCCTCCCGACCCGCCTACCAAACGGAGCGAGCTGTCGATTAACATCGACAGCCATCCCTTTTGGATGCGAGCGCCGGAGCGAGTGATTTCTTACTCGCTCCAGGGCTCGCGCACGCGCAGTGCCCAGCCATCGACCCGCTTGCGATCGGGTCTTAATCAGGGCCTATGTCAGGAAAGAAGATTCCCATTTCATTTTTATAGAACCAAATATATTTTTTACTTTAATTTGTATTTGGTATTTGTACTTTAATTACAGTTTTGTATTGAAAATGGAATTAACATTTAAGACACTTGTCTCACTTGTTTATATGTTTATACTTTAATAAATTATTATAATGTGCAAATAGGCTAATGTAAAAGTTTTGCTACTATTATGCTATAATGCCACATTGCTACACCGTCTGCTTATCCATCATTTTGGTTTGGCTGAAAGTAAAACTGAATGTACCAAAACAAAATTGGTGATGTAAACCCAAATGATGTCTCACAGGGCCGGATTCAGATTTGGGAATAGAGTAAAGCTGGCCACACACTAAGCGACTTGCAAATGATGCAATGTCCTTAACGATTTCCCTTGAACTCCCCGGCAGCTCCCTGGCAGTCCTGGATAAACGATATCGTGCATAAAGTGTTCATATGACAAATGATCTAATAATGGCATATCGTGCATCCTTAACGATTTCCAGTGCATTGATAAAGAGCTTGCCAGATTTTACCTACAGTAGGTAAGATCTGAAGATACTATTAACGACCCGCGGGACCGCGCATCGGATTGTTATCGCTCAGTGGAAACTGCACGATTTACACAACTTTATCGTTATGATGCATCGAAATCGTGCAAATCGTGCAGATAATCGTCTAGTGTGTGGGAACCTTAAGATAGCGCAAGTAACTGTGTACCTGGACAAACCATGTTGCAATGCAAGGGGTGCAAATATTTATTTTTTGCATGTGGGGTAATTATTGAATGCTTTTGTATGTAGCCCTCAAATGCTGGAAAGCTTTATTTTTATACTGCAATTTAGATGTCAGTTTGGACACACCCCTCCCAAATTTACATTTTAAATTTGCCTGACCTGCAGTGCAGCATTGTTTTACCAAGATGATCAGTGACTTATTCTTTCTTACTCTATTCCCAAATCTGAATCAAAAGCACATCAACAATTTCATCATAACATAACATATGCAGTATAGCTTTGCTGTTAATGACTAATTTGGGAAAATGCTGTCATTTCTATTAAAAATATTTAAAAAATGAATATTTTTTATATCTGATACTATACTGATATTCATTCACATTGTCATCATTTAAAGTGTAAAAAGAAGACCAAATATTAATCTTCTGTTAACTGGCCTTCATTTCAAACTTTCCATTATGATTATAAAGGCAGTTGTCCTGCTGTTTTCCCTTACTGTTCCATAATCTCTGCATTGGCTTCCACTACCGCTCAGAAATCAGGATAACATACATCTTTAAAATGCAAAGTAGTCCTCACAATTTTACTCCATCTTATACATTCAAACTAATCTCAAAGTATTTTTCTATGTGCATATCAGGATTTGTTTCACAAATAATCTCTCTTGTTGAATCCTCTTACATCTCTCCAGGATAGAGAAGTCAGATGTTTGGGGCTTAATATTGTGATATTTAAAGGTTGCAACTGCACAACATTGACATTTTTCTTACATAACAGGTGCACAAATAAAGACAGTTAAGCCGTGTACACACTAGACGATATTTTGAACGAACGATATGGTTATCATTCAATCGTTCAAAATAGCGGCTAGTGTGTATGCGAAAAATGACCAGCGACGCGGGCTTCTGATGGTCGTTTACGATAACCCCAGTCGGCTGTATATGTAGCCCAATCTGGGGTTATCGCGAGCGATGTCATGCTGCTGAATGCAGCATGGCCCCGCTCTCCCCCCGCTGTCATCCGTCACTGGTTGGCATCGGCAAGTGTGTGTACCCCAGTCGGGCCCGTCTATGACGATATAGCCGCATACACACATCGTGTAGTGTGTATGCAGCTTTAGAGTCCAATATAAGTGTGAGATACTGAGGCATTCTTATGTGCCAGCCTGGTGCACCTGGTACCCTTAGTAATCACATAGGTAAAGATAATTAGTGTGGAACACTCAGGTTTATATACTGAAATTAACAAGTGCCAGGGGAATCACCAACCATCAAGTCTACAACTCAGTCTTATCTAAATGGCTATATTAACTGTGTCCTTATGTAGCACTATCACAGCTGCTTAGCCACACTCTTCACTCCTCTGCAGCGAGGTAGGGACCAAGGGCTCTATTTACTACAATCCTCATATTGAATGCAGATTGTAGTGTGATATTATCGACTAAATTCGCATTGCGAATTCAGGCAATATCACAGGGATTTACTACAAATCCCTTGCAGGGACAGAGCTTGCAATAAAGCTCTGTCCCTGCGAATCCCCTGACAAATACCGTAACAAAGTGCCTGCGCATGTGCTGACCGGCCGCTGCTGCTACCCCCTTCCGGCGCTAAGTCCCGTCCCCCATGATCGCGGACCCCCCGTGACCCCCCTCCCCCCCTGTGACCCCCCTCTTCCTTAATTACACTTACCTGCATGATCCGGGCCTCCAGTGATGTCCTCCATGTCCTCCGGTCAGGTGATCTCCCATACTGCACTGGGACCCGATCACCTGATGACCGGGCCACAGTGCACTATGGGAGATCAGCTGACCGGAGGGGAGCCATCACCGGACGCCCCATCACTGGTCCATGGAGTTAGGTAAGTAAAAAAAAATTTTGACAATTTTTTTTTCTTTTTTTTACTGTAATCAGCTTGCGGTCTGTTTAGACCACACAGCTGATTACTGGGACCGACTCCCGGCTCTGCTCTGCCTTTTAGAGCAGAGCAGGAGTCTGGTAACTGGGGGAGACCCTGGATAATGCCACCTCCAGGTGGTGTTATTATCACAGGGCTTTCCCCAATATTTTTTTACAATTTATTTTTAGTAACTTTGGACAGATCACATTTCCTATTACAATTATGGGAAATGTGATCTGATTACTAAAAATAAGTGATACTTAATGGTTGGAGTATAATTTTACAAATTCTTCTCCAATTGCCCTGTAATAACTATAGGTGATACTAAAATAATGTGAAAAGGGTGTGAAAACACCCTTTTTCACTTTATTTTAGTCAAAATAATGTTAATAAATAAAGCTCCAAGTCTGACATCCTTTAGCTTTTTCAAGATATTCATGGTAACAAATACACAGAAGTTTTGGTGATCCACTGCTCCCGTACAAATCCTGGCCAGCCAGACATGAGCAGTTATCCCAGAGTCAGAACTGTTACCAATAGCAGCCCACATTGTCAGTATGATGCCACCCTTATCCATACCTGTCTTCCCACAGAGTCTTTAAATAACACACTTGTCCAGTATTCATTCTTGCTTCATTAAAGATAGTCCTCCCGATTCATCAAGCCTCTTCCATGAGTGGCTCCAGGAGGTCCGCTGGTCCTGAAGCTAAATAATAAGCACCTATTTGATTCAACAGAAGGCTAAAATCATATTAGTTTATGAGACCCATAAACATAACACCCTTTTTACCCTGTGTAGTCTTTTTAGGGGATTTGATGATCTAGAACAACCAGTAATTATGGCACAACATGGCTGACTGCTAGAACAGGAAGTACTGCAAAGTCTCTCACATCAGCTGGCACAAATTCACTGTGTGCCTCCAGTTAGTGTGATGCATCAATGCCTTCTTGTGAAGGCAGCTCCTTTAGGGGAGATGTTAGGCAATCCATTAATACCTAATGACCAACATACTAGCATCACTTAAATATTTAACTGGCTAATATATATATTTTTAAAAAAAGCGCTCAGAAATTGTGGGGTATTTTTATGATTGAATTTGGTTAAGAACATATATTTAAAACATATCCAATATGATTTTTTGTAAAAACATTTTTTTTGAAACACAGAGGGGTAAATTTACTAAAGTGAGAGTTTTAAAAGTGAGTTTTAAAAGTGATGTTGCCCATAGCAACCAATCAGATTCTAGCTTTTATCTTCTAGAAGGTGCTAGTTAAATGTTAAGTAGAATCTGTTTGGTTGCTATGGGCAACATCACTTTTGAAACTCACTTATAGAAACTCTCACTTTAGTAAATTTACCTCATAACATTAATTTTATTTTCTTTAAAATATCGACCGGTGATATTTTATAAAAAAAAGAATTATCGGGCTATCGCAACTATGTGACATTTCCCCGGCAGCTGCTCCTCTCTGCAGAATCCGGGTATACACTGGGGGTTGGTTCATTTCCATTTCCTTGGTGACTGCTCCTTTATGCAGCCACTGGGTGAGGTGTCCTGCCGTGCTGGCTGATCAGCAATGATCAGAAGCATGGTAGACAATGGGGGAGAGTGCAGGGATGTAGAGGGGCTGGGAGGTCGCTCTGCTATTAATGGCTACATGAAGATTATCTTCCAGCAGCCGCCCAGTGGGCATTTATGACTGGTTGCATTGTTTGTCAGGCAAGTGGTTAAGAATGGTACATGAACACATTGCAAGTACCTCACCAAAAATTTTTTTTATCAGTAATATAAACTTTTTGGTGCCACACAGGATTACCCTTATTTATTTTTCAATGTGTTTTCGATGAATTGTACAGAGGGGAGGTAATTAGGTAGAAAATGGTGGTTAAGTCTGCACTGTGATTATTTTGCCTGAAAAAGTGATTTTGAAGTTTTGGAGGCTAGAGGAAAGTGTTATTATAGCAGAAAGGACATTCCACATACAGTAGTGGCTGCAGCCTAAACCCTGTAGTCGGAATCAGGTAATAAGTGTGGATGAAAGATGTAGATCTTGCATATATCAGAGGGGTCTAGTTGGGAAATATTTTGAGACAAGTGAAGAGATGTGCTGTATGTTACTGCAGATTTGTTGATGGCCTTGCATGTTAGTAGAACTACTTTATCTTGGATTTGTACATAGTGGAGCATCTATATTTTGCATGGCAAATTAGTCTATCTGCTGCATTTTAAATATATTGTAATGGGTAAAAGTCTGGTTAGTGGAAGACATATATAAAATATATATTTTTTTGTAAGTTTCAATTGCACTGGTATTTTTTATATTTACTGTGTTTAATTGCACAATTGTATTCACATAACCAAATACTTTTCAAACACATTTACATTAATAAACTTTAACCTTCTGAAAGTTGGAAAATATAGAAAAATAAATAAATATGAGCTTTAATTTAATTATTGATTTAACCTTTAAGATGAACTTGAAGTGCACAGTATATAATTAAACTTTATATTAACATCAGTTGGATTTCTTTGCTCTGTGTGATAAGAATATTTGTGTATTTTTTTATCATTCTTAATAATTTTTTATCATTCTCAAAGGATCTCGCAGCTTTTGTAGAAGTAGAATAGACATATGAAGAAAATGTGAATGGTGGAAGAAAGACAATTGTAGAGTCTTTATTAATCCAAGCAGAATAATTCTAAGCAAATAGATATGTCAGAGGTAAAAATACAAAATAGCAAAGAAAGTAAGGTAGAAATAATACATTATACCCATCATTTAGAGTTGGCTGTAAATCAATTTATGGGCTGTAAATATGCAAAATTTCCACAAACTATGGGCCTGATTCACAGATGTTCACTATTGCTATGTTTACACACTTGAGTGATAATTGGGAATCTGCGCATGCATCTAAGTCACACGGCGCATGCATCAAAGTCCATTTCCATAGTCACTCTCAGGGTCGTAACTAATGGTGTGCAGCTGGTGCGGCTGCACCGAGCGCAGGGCTCTGTGGGTAACACTGTTGCAGCTCCAGGCACTGCTGCAGCTTCAGGTGATGGCAACCCCGCCCCCTTATGCGCAACGGCCAGCACAGAGTGCTGAGAGTCTTAGTTACTTCTACAAATAAACAACAAGCAAATAGACCAATTAATTTTATATATAAGATGTATATATGTGTGTATATATATATGTGCGTGTGTATATAAATATTTATATATATATAATGAAACAAACAAGATGTGCTTTAACTGCAGACTTTCAGATTTAATTTGAGCATAATTACATCCAAATCAGGTGAATGGTGTAGGAATTACAACAGTTTCTATAAGTGCCTCCCACTTTTTAAGGGGCCAAAAGTAATGGGACTATCAACTCAAAAGCTATTTCATGGACAGGTGTGGGCTATGCTCTCATTATTTCAATATCAATTAAGCAGGTAAAAGGTCTGGAGTTGATTCTAGGTGTGACATTTGCATTTGGAATCAGTTGCTGTCGACTCTCAATATGAGATCCAAAGAGCTGTCACTATCATAGAAGCAAGCCATCATTAGGCTGAAAAATCAAAACAAACCCATCAGAGAGATAGCAAAAACATTAGGTGTGGCCAAATCAACTGTTTGTAATATTCTTAAAAAGAAAGAATGCATCGGAGAGCTCAGCGACACCAAAAGACCTGGAAGACCACGGAAAACAACTGTGGTGGATGACAGGAGAATTATTTTCCTGGTGAAGAAAAACTCCTTCACAACAGTTGGCCAATCAAGAACACTCTCCAGGAGGTAGGTGTATATGTGTCAAAGTCAACAATCAAGAGAAGACTTCACAAGAGTGAATATAGAGGGTTCACCACAAGACATAAACCATTGGTGAGCGACAAAAACAGGAAGACCAGATTAGAGTTTGCCAAACAACATCTAAAAAAGCCATTACAGTTCTGGAACAACATCATATGGACAGATGAGACAAAGATCAACTTGTACCAGAGTGATGGGAAGAGAAGAGTATGGAGAAGGAAAGGAACTGCTCATAATCCAAAACATACCACTTCATTAGTTAAGCATGGTGGTGGTAGTGTCATGGCGTGGGCATGTATGGCTGCCAATGGAACTGGTTCCCTTGTATTTATTGATGATGTGACTGCTGACAAAAGCAGCAGAATGAATTCTGAAGTGTTTCGGCAATATTATATGCTCATATTTAGTCAAATGCTTCAGAACTCATTGGACGGGGCTTCACAGTGCAGATGGACAATGACCTGAAGCATACTGCAAAAGCAACCAAAGAGGTTTTAAGGCTAAAAAGTGGAATGTTATGCAATGGCCAAGTCAATCCCCTGACCTGAATCCGATTGAGCATGCATTTCACTTGATGAAGACAAAACTGAAGGGAAAATGCCCCAAGAACAAGATATGTACTTTTATACATAAGGATAAGCTGCATCGTGTGCAAGCGATGGTTTCTTAGCAACCATCACGTGACCCCAGACTTTGCTGTGGTTAAGTTTAGAGCTGCCTGTGTGACATACACGCGTGCTCTCCTGCAAACAGAAAATGGGAGCCAGTGGAACGCACGCTGGCATCTTCCATTAGACTCCCAGCATCGCGGGGACAGTATGATTACACCACAGGGATCGCTGTGCTTACATTAGGTATGGAGTGTCTCTTTCTCATTAATATAGATGCCAATAATACAGGCACTTGTGTATATGTACATAAGGGTTAGATACTGACTTTGGTGTTTACATGTAAACTCCCACCATAGGTGGGAGGGGTTAAGTAATTAGCTAGGTGGGTATATAAGGGGTGTCAGTTGTTTGTATTGTTATCTTGACAAAGGTCCATGTTTGGGACCAAAACGTTGATCCTGTTTATATAATATTTTCTACTACTGGAACAAAGGAATTGGTGAAGAAAAACCCCTTCACAACAGTTGGCCAATCAAGAACACTCTCCAGGAGGTAGGTGTATATGTGTCAAAGTCAACAATTAAGAGAAGACTTCACAAGAGTGAATATAGATGGTTCAACACAAGATGTAACCATTGGTGAGCCACAAAAACAGGAAGACCAGATTAGAGTTTGCCAAATAACATCTAAAAAAGCCATTACAGTTCTGGAACAACATCCTATGGACAGATGAGACAAAGATCAACTTGTACTAGAGTGATGGGAAGAGAAGAGTATGGAGAAGGAAAGGAACTGCTCATGATCCAAAACATACCACCTCATCAGTGAAGCATGGTGATGGTAGTGTCATGGTGTGGGCATGTATGACTGCCAAAGGAACTGGTTCCCTTGTATTTATTGATGATGTGACTGCTGACAAAAGCAGCAGAATGAATTCTGAAGTGTTTCGGGCAATATTATATGCTCATATTCAGTCAAATGGTTCAGAACTCATTGTACGGCGCTTCACAGTGCAGATGAACAATGACCAGAAGCATACTGCAAAAGCAACCAAAGAGTTTTTTAAGGCTAAAAAGTGGAATGTTATGCAATGGCCAAGTCAATCCCCTGACCTGAATCCGATTGAGCATGCAATTCCCTTGATGAAGACAAAACTGAAGGGAAAATGCCCCAAGAACAAGCAGGAACTGAAGACATTTGCAGTAGAGGCCTGGCAGAGCATCACCAGGGATGAAACCCAGTGTCTGGTGATGTCTATGCGTTCCAGACTTCAGGCTGTAATTGCCTGCAAAGGATTTGCAACAAAGTATTAAAAAGTGAAAGTTAGATTTAGGATTGTTTAGTTTGTCCCATTACTTTTGGCCCTTTAAAAAGTGGGAGGCACTTATAGAAACTGTTGTAATTCCTACACCATTCACCTGATTTGGATGTAATTACCCTCAAATTAAATCTGAAAGTCTGCAGTTAAAGCACATCTTGTTTGTTTCACTTCAAAGCCATTGTGGTGGTAAATAGAGGCCAAAATATGAAAATTCTGTCAATGTCCCAATATTTATGCACCTGACTGTATATATATATATATATATATATTAGGGGTGTGCACCGGCCACTTTTCGTGTTTTGTGTTTTGGTTTTGGATCTGGATCTTTCTTCGTGTTTTGGATCTGGATTGGTTTTGCCAAAACCACCCTTCCGAGTTTTGGGTTCTGGGTTTTGTGTTTTGGATCTGGATTTTTTCTTAAAAAATAAAAAAAAACGCTAAAATCACATAAAATGGGCCTTTTTTTGTTCCTACGCTATTAATAACCCCAATAACATTAATTTCCACTCATTTCCACTCTATTCTGAACACCTCACACCTCACAATATTGTTTTTAGGCCAAAAGGTTGCACCGAGGTAGCTGGATGACTATGCTAAGTGACACAAGTGGGCGGCACAAACACGTGGCCCATCTAGGAGTGGCACTGCAGTGGCAGACAGGAAGCCAATCAGCGTTATGGTGCCCATTTGCATGTAGCACGAACCCAGGAGATCCGTGCTACATGCATCTGTGTGATTGGCACAGAGCAATGACAGGTCCGTGAGACCCGTCTGTGCTGCTGTGGTAAAAAAAAAAAAAAAACCTGTGTAAAAAAAGAAAAAAATGGTGTGCACCCCCCCAAAAAAGAGCAACCAGCCCCGGGCATTAGTAACCCAGTGCTGGGTGTGCTTAAATACAGGGGACAAACGACGTAGGGGTCCCCTGTACTTAAGCACAACCAGCACTGGGCTAGTCAGAACCAGCGCTGGTTGCCAAAATACGGGGGACAAACGACGTAGGGGTCCCCCGTATTCTGCGCAACCAGCTCTGGGCTCTGATCCGGTCCTGGTTCTGGAAATACAGGGGAAAAAAATTAGTAGGGTTCCCGCTGGTTGTGCTTAAGTACAGGGGACCCCTACGTTGTTTGTCCCCTGTATTTAAGCACACCCAGCACTGGGTCACTAATGCCCGGGGCTGGTTGCTCTTTTTTTGGGGGGGGCACACCATTTTTTTCTTTTTTTTTTACCACAGCAGCACAGACGGGTCTCACGGACCCGTCAGTGCTCTGTGTCAATGACACAGATGCAAGTAGCATGGATCTCCTGGTCCGTGCGTGCATCTGTGTCATTGAAATACACAGCAGCACAGACGGGTCTCACTGACCCATCTGTGCTCTGTGTCACTGTCAGTCACACAGATGCATGTAGCACGGATCTCACGAGTCCGTGCTACATGCAAATGAGCACCATAATGCTGATTGGCTGAGAGCCGTGACAGACGGCTCTTTCAGCCAATCAGCACTTTGCCCATTAAAGGCAAAGGCATTTTTTTTTAAATGGCCGCTCGAGGCAAAACCTCGAGATCCGACAGCAGATCTCGAGGTTTTGCCTCGGGAGAGGGATCCGGGGCAGACAGGGAGATCCGAGCTTGGGCTCGGATCGCCCCGGATCCCCGAAGTTCGGGTGGGTTCGGTTCTCATGGAACCGAACCCGCTCATCCATAATATATATATATATATATATATATATTAATAATATATATATACTGTATATGAGTGTATAAGACAAGGGGGTGTAGGCTATGAGTAGTACAAGCCTGACCATCCCTACCCACACTGGGTGTGACGGGAGGGACTACTCGGTTCTACTTGGAACCCCAAAGTGATTCCATACTCGGACTCGATTCGACTCGGAAACCCTATTCATTTTCAGGAAAACCAAGCCGCACATCTCTATTAGTAATGAGTGATAACAAGCATATCACTCCTTATTAAAGAGGGCCCTAATTGGTGAGCAGGACCATGCTGTTGTTCTTCTCTTCTTGACAGTATTCATCATGACACAACCCTCAGCGAAAATTTTACCTTGTAAGTACATGTGCTTTTTCTTGTGCTTGACTAGTTTCAGTTGTTATTAATCTCCAACCTTTCTCCTATCCCAGGATTGATCCTACAATAAACAATTAAAACCACATGCAAAATGCAAGGGCATGAGAGACAACAGGTGATCATATTCTGTTCTATGGGAAACGGGCGGCTAGAGGTGAGGAGCTCAATTACAGTAGCTCAATCAATTTGGTTATAGATGAGGCTTATCCAGAGCAGACTACGATGAAGTGAATCAGGACTTACTTTCATCATCTCATTAGAGTTTAGACGGTAGCAAATAACTAATTTAGAAATTAGGGCCTGATTCAGACCCGCTCGCTAAGATGCATACTCTCGCTGCTGCCGATGGTATGCAGTGTGCATGCATTGTGCGCATGCATCGCAGAGCGCATGTGCATACCAAGGCGAAAGTTCACAATGCATTCACTCGCTGCGCATAGACAGCCCAGCAGAGTGAGTGACAGGGGAAGCCGTTTGTAGGTGGTAACAGGGGCTGGCCATTAAAAACGGGGGAGTGGAGGTGCAAACACAGGCATGCCTGAGCATCTCAACGGTCTTTTAGAGGTGTGCATAATTAAAAGACAGCAATATAGTACCCGTCACCTGGCTTGTTTTTACACTGAAGTGCTCGCAGTGCTTGCAGCAGGGTATGGTCAACCTCAAGCGCTGCGATACCATCCGATGCTACCTG
This sequence comes from Taudactylus pleione, assembly GCA_031769625.1. Lineage (NCBI taxonomy): Eukaryota > Metazoa > Chordata > Amphibia > Anura > Myobatrachidae > Taudactylus > Taudactylus pleione. The sequence continues at coordinate 4,307,127 of JAUIMM010000516.1, read as the reverse complement.
ATGTACCGGTGGTTGCATACACTTCCTGGACATGATGTGCACAAGTGGGCGTCTTAAAACAGGCTGGGTGTCTGCATACACTATGTGATCGCTGTCTAAGAAATACAGGGCGTGCTAATGCATTGCTGTGCGGTAGCACTGCCTACGCAACTTGCATACACATAGTGCGAGCGGATATGAATCAGGCCCTTAGTGCAAAGCTGAATTAAGCTTTTGAAAAATTATTTGAACAGTCTGATGTTCAAAAAGTGGTGTACCAAAATTAAAACAAATAAAAAAACTTTATGTGAAAGAAAAACTGTTTAGATTATTTTGGAATCTGTATGCTTTATAAAAAATGACTAACCATTGAAAAAGTGGCCAAGCTGGTTAAGAGTTTTACTGACATTTAGTCCAAAGAAAAAAGAAGATCATTTGAGTCCCCCAACTGTCAGGAAATGGATGGAGTGGATAAATGTACATATGGGGTCAAGCCCTGCAGCAATGTCTAGGCATACTCTGCTACAAATAGTTGTTGAGGTTGCTCAGAATTTTTACAGGTAACCTATCCCAGACAGCCAATGTGACTCCCACTGACATCCAGTCAGTTCCTGCAGTAACTATTTCTAGTTCAGATCATTTATCTGTGTTTGCATTGGAAAATCTTCAGCGAGTACCATAGTTTACCTAGTCTAACTTTGATGGGGTCCCTGTCCAGTTCAGGGGCATACTTATAATGGGTGCAGGGTGTGCGGGGCACACAGGTCCCTGGGTCCAGGGGGGCCCCGCACCGCACACCCTGCACACATTATAATACTTACCTCTCCGGAGTCCCACGTCGGTGCGGCATCCAGCGCTGTAAAACGACTGGAAAATGGCCATGGTGGCCATTTTCCCATCGTTTGCGCATGCGCAGTACAGGGAAAATGGCCGCCGCGCCCATTTAACCGGTGACCTGTGCATACACTATATGTGAGGTTCTGGTTTTGTTGTGGGCCCGGGGTGGTGATAGGAGCAGACACTGAAGCAGGTTTAAATGAAAATGTGGAACTTTTAATGAGTGGTTTGGTAGACATGAATATGACAAAAAAACTAAAGTCCAGATATAGCACTAAGGACCTCACTCAAAGTCGGTCGTTAGGTCCGCTCTATCGTAAGGGAAAAGGGTCCGGATATGTAAATGAAACGATCGCAAGATGCGCCGCTAAGATGGGCTCGCTAGCTGAACGAGTGAGGGTAAGAAGCGGCCATAAGACTAAATACACGCCCCCTTTGCGATCGCAACACACGTAATCTCCGGGGATATAATTATTAATCGAGACCATCGGGACCCATCGGAGCTGATCGCAGAGCTAAAGGCTGACCATACCCTCACTCAAGCACTACGATCTAGCCAGTGTAAAAACCACCCATGTCACGTGTGCCATGACACTACTTTTTAAATTATGCACTCCCATTAAACTCCATTTGCATAGTCAGTCATGCCTGCGTTCGGATCTTCACTCCCCCGTTCACAAGCACCTTCCCCTGTTACCTCCCTCAAGCGGCTCATTCTGTCACTCAAACTAACGACCTGGCTGTGTTCAAGGAGAGAGAAATTTCTGATCGCAACAGCTAGTTTGCGCATGCGCATTGCGAATCTAACGCATGCGTGGTTTAGTGAACATCACTGGGTACGACCGACTCTGAATGAGGTCCTAAGTGCACTTGGGAGCAATGGTGAAGTAGTGGGAGAAAGTAAAGTTCGTCACCGGCAACGGAAAATGTCCAGGTAGTGAATGGTTAATAGAAAATGTCCAGGTAGTGGCAGACAATGGGAACTGTCCAGGTAATGACTGGTTAATAGAGAATGTCCAGGTAGTGGCAGACAATGGGAGCTGTCCAGATAATTACTGGTTAATAGAGAAAATGTCAATGTAATGACAGGCAGGGAAAATCAGGTGTAGTGGTTGAAATGAAGAATGCAGGCTGAGGAAGAATCATCCAGCAGAGTCTCAGTGGAGGCAAGGTGGAGGGTGAACAGCAGACTCAAGTACTCAGGCAAGGGGAAGGTAATGGAGGATGCAGGTTAGTCCAGTGGGGTTGGAGCAGACAAGCAGGCAGGCAGGTAGCGTTTCACAGGAACAGGTGGTGAGTACAGGGAACTCTCTCTCACCTATGCTGAGAAACACGTTGCACTGGTAATGAAGTGAGGCTCTGAACCTCCCTAAATACCAAGTGCTGTGCCGTGACTGGCCAGAGAGAGCATGCGACAAACCAGGATTGGGCGATTGGGTCACGTGACCGAAGGCAAGATGGCGGCGCCCATGTCGGAGCAGAACGGAAGCACCATCCGGCCTCACCAGCACAAAGTGACGACATGTCCGCACAGAACCACACACAGCCAATGCCCCTCGCCAAACACCAGCGCCACCGCCAGACGCCCCCCACCATAGTGACCTCACAGGTAACACCCATCGACCACCATGCCGAGTCTATAACTCCGGCGCTGGCCGCACACTTCTCAGTGCACTGCCGGCCGCTGGGCGGAGAGGAGGGGGCCCGTGTCGGAGACTGCACACGGGCCCCCTCCTCTCTAGAAACGCCCCTGGTCCAGTTTGTTGCACTGGTCAATATCAAAGGGAATTATGATCTGGAGCTGGTATTAACAGACTCTGAAGCTTTTATAAGTTTAATTTCATTTGACTCAATATAAACTGGGGGCATTCAATAGAAGATATCAGTGTTACGGTTCTCGCATGGTTGTGTTAGACCTCTAGAGCCAACGAGAGGATCTTCCACCAATAGCAGCCACCCATTGTTCCCTTAGTGATTTATTCTCACACCGATAATTAGGTGGCCATCTGGATTTAAGCCTCCAGCAGTATAGGCTTACACTACTGACGAGAAACAGCAGGACTTCTGACTAAAAACAGGACAGAACTGAGGAGTAGCAGTTCATCCACTACTGGAACTAGCTGGAGTGAGACTGCAGGCAGATGATTACTATTTCAGATATAAAAGACAAGATACACAAGCAGCGACAGATGGTGATGATCTCAGATATGTCTTGGGACTATGGTGCAGCTAGGTTGCCAGGCAAGGAATGGCTAGACAATGAGTACAAGCTGCAGAGCAGGAGCAACCTGGACAGTGATACTTCCAGATTGACAGACAGGGACTAGACAGGAAGACAACCGATGTGGCAGGGCTGCATTACAGTCAACAACAGGACAGACAGAAATGCACTATAATGTGGCTGGGTCACTGGAGAAGTAACAGACTAGGTTCAAGGTGCTGCCTTGCGGGTCGGGATGCAACCAGAGCAACACGGTGTGGCCTTCAGGGCTGAGGTGCAGCCTTGAGGGCCGAGGTGCAACAGGAACAACACTGTGCAGCCTTGAGGGATGAGGTGTGGCCTTAAGGGCCGAGGTGCGACAGAAACAACATGTTGTTGTTTTGAGTGCCAAGGTACGACAAGAACAACACAGTATGGACTTGAGGACCGAGGTTCGGCCTTGAGGGCCGAGGTGCGACAGGAACAACATGGTGCGACCTTGAGGGTTGATGTATGACAATAGCAACATAGTATGGACTTGGGGGCCAAGGTGTGACAGGAACACACGGTGCAGCCCTGGGGGCCGAAGTACGACAAGCCACTGACTGAGCAGACAAGTGAACACAGGCATGGCTGTAACACAGGCTGGAAGCATTGAGGTAGAGAACACTGCTGGCTTGAATCGGCTGGACAAAGGCTGACGCAGCTAGACTGGACTGCGGTATGGAAATGTCATGGGCTGCAGAGTAGTAGGCAGCAGCTGCAGAAGTCACTGCTCCAGAAAGTCCCAGCAATAAGGACGTGAACAGCAAGGACATGAGCAGATGGACCCACAGCAGATGGCTCGACTTCTGATCAGGCAGACAGGCACAGGACACAGGAGAAATACTGTCAGCATGCAGGAACTGCAGAACAAGGTGAGACCGGCTACAAATCAAGCTTCTGAGCACAGGACAAACACATACTCTGGAAGTCAGACAACATCACTGGCAGGAAGTGTAGGGCTGGCTGTAATTTATAAGAAGCAGGGACCAATTAGCACAATCCTTGCAGAAAGCCTCCCTAATCACAGGGTAGTATGCAGCTGATCTCTGCACACAAACTGACAGGCAGGAATGCAGCAATAAGCTGCACACAGACAGAGGGTCTCATTCAAACCCGCTCGCAAGTGCACGATGCTCGCAAGCAGGTCGATGGTACCCAAATGCGCATGCGCACGATGGAGGCTGCTCCATCGTGCGCATGCGCGAGACACGGCGAGCAACGGGGAAGCTGTCGCTTTGGGTCTCGCACCAAAGGGGGCGTGCTGTCGATGGTGAGTGACAGCAAGCCCCCTTTGGTGGGCGTGCCAGGGCGTGGCTGCCCAGATGGAGGCGTTCCCATGGGAACGCCTAGCATCTGGGTCTGGCCCCACTGACATCACTAGTGATGTCAGTGGGAGTGGTTTTGGCTCTGATAGAGCCAAAATCACTCCAGGGCTTGCGGCAGCGAGATCCTACCACAGGGTCTCATCGCAAGCCCAATGGTCACAATGGTCTTGACCATTGCGACCATCATCATGGACGCTCGCATAAGCTATGGGTGGTAACCCACAGCTATGCGAGCGTCCAGGAGGACGCACCAAAAAAAAACAAAAACGCCCTGATTCAGAGCTGGCGCTTGTTCAGAGCGTCCGGCTCTGAATCAGGCCCAGAGTTCCAGCTATCTGCAAGAGCCAGAACTGGTATCAAGGCATGATGCAGTGTCCCAGTCACCTAATACGGCCGGGACCTGCCACCAAGATGATCCTCTGCCGCGGATCAAAACAATCAGTGGCCTGTCACCCTTGGGTTGCGTCATATGTAGTGGGTGAGCAATTCTTCAAATGCTAGCTCAACATTGGGGAATTATGTAGCTAGACAGGAATGTTGGAATATGACAACCAGAATGAATTACATGTTTATCACATGCTCTTAGGCCATTGAGGTAAATGATGGAAGATGAATTAGGATATTAGCTGAGTTCACACATCAGATATGAGAGGCTACCAAGAGAAATCCCAGTTTAGTAACTATGACTTGAAGTGTGGGACACAGAGGAACCCATAGCTTTACAAAATCAGCTTAACTTTATGTATCAGCTCTCTGGAGACAGACCATAGGAGAATTGCTAAGTCACAGTGCCTTAAAGGGTTCTCACTCTCATTTTTCATGCCATGAAATAAAGTGCCACAGTTTTTACCAGGCATAGATGTCACAAGAGGTAACTAGGTATTGTCAGACATCTGGCAGTTTGTAGGTTAATAATGAGTACTGAAAGGAGAGATGTTCAGAACATGGCTTGTTATCCCTACATACGTTAGATTGATTGCTGATATCACAGCAATACTTCCCTCACATCTCATTTGGCAGTTAATTTGCAAACCTCCGCTGCAAGTAAGGCGAATAGGTATTTTTAATTGTACTGGAGAATTCTCGTGAGTGCTCATTGGTGCGAAGTCTGCGAGTTTCAAGAAACAAACTCGCTACTCGCAATATGATTGACCCCTAAGTGTTTTAGTTTTTATTTTTCTATTTCTGAGAATACTTAAAGGTAGTTTAATGCTTATCACACATTCATCACATTAATTACATAGTTGTGTTTAATATTCCTTGCAAAGGTTAGTTAGGGTTATTAACATCACCTGGAGATGTAGTCAATCAACCTGATGTAGTCCTAGTTAGTTTAATGTCCCCTTCCAATACATATACCCTCTTCTTCAATATAGTAATATGGTACAGGTTATCGGCTACAAATCTAAAAGTAGCTGTGTAAATGAACTGTGGGCCTGATTCAGACCCGCTCGCGAGCGCTGAGCGCTCGCAAGCGGGTCGATGGTGCCCTAGTGCGCATGCGCATGATGGAGGCTGCTCCGTCGTGCGCATGTGCGAGACCCGGCTAGCGACGGTGTTGATTGACAGCACGCCCCCTTTGGTGGGCGTGCCAGGGGTGTGGCTGCCAGACGGAGGAGTTCCCATGGGAACGCCTACCGTCTGGGTCCGGCCCCACTGACATCACTAGTGATGTCAGTGGGAGTGATTTGGGCTCTGATAGAGCCAAAATCAGTCCAGGGCTTGCGGTCACCGAGACCCTACCGCAGGGTCTTGTCGCAAGCCCGATGGTCGTGATGGTCTTGACCATCGCGACCTTTTTTTTGGCCGCTCGCATATGCTGTGGGTGGTCACCCAAAGTTATGTGAGCGACCAGAAGTCCGCTCCAAGTTTAGGTAGGAGGGCCCTGATTCAGAGCGAGCACTCTGGTCAGAGCGTCCGGCTCTGAATCAGGCCCTGTGTTTATTCCCTGTTTGTTATTCTCTGCAATACTTTGTGGTATTCTTACAATCAATATTGCAACAGTAACAATTGCTCCTGTGCGCAACTGATTTACATAGTCTGTGCTTTATATGCAGCTACTATTGAGCTCATGTGTTTATTGAACCAAATGCACAGTCCTGTATGTATGCATAACACAATGTTGCAATATGTGGTGTAAAATCCAATTTTTCAATAAATCTCAGTAGGATTATCTCTCTATGAGATGAAATGTTAGTTCTCTGATCATTCATGTTATTATAGTATAACTCATAAACATAATGTTGATATATGTAAATATATATACATATACAGTGCATCAGGAAAGTATTCACAGCGCTTCACTTTTTCCACATTTTGTTATGTTACAGCCTTATTCCAAAATGGAATAAATTTATTTTTGTCCTCGAAATTCTACACACAATACCCCATAATGACAACGTGTAAAAAGTTTTTTTTAGATATTTGCAAATTTAATAAAAAAAAACGAAGAAAGCACATGTACATAAGTATTCACAACCTTTGCCATGAAGCTCAAAATTGAGCTCAGGTGCATCCTGTGTCCATGCCACTCTGTAGCCCACATCCATGTCACTCTGTCCCCCCATACTGTGCCACTCTGTCTCCCCCCATCTGCGCCGATGTCTTCCCCCCATCTGCACCACTGTTTTCCACCATCTGCATCACTTTGTCCTCCCCCATCCGCACCGCCATTTTTCACCCATCTGCATCACTTTGGCACCCCCCATCTGTGCTCCTTAATCTTCCCCCCTCTCCATGCTTTTTTGTCTGCCCCATCCACACTGCTCTGTCTTCTCCCCCCATCCACACGACTCTTATCCCATCCGCGCAGCTCTATCTACTGCTCAGACCTCATTTGCATAGACTGCATGTGTGTATTCCAATGAGCACACAATTCTGTGAATTGACAGCAATCTCACTCTGTGAGAGTGCTGAATCTGCAGTTAACCTCAGGGTGTGATTGCAGACCATATCTGCATTGCGCAAGGAACATGTCTATTAATGCTTCAGCCTTAATGTTTGGAATTTCATTGCTTTTTGAGTTTGAATAGCAGAAATTCAGTAGTTTTTGTGAAAATTAAGATCATGTGTAAGAAACCTTAATGGGATGTGTGAAACCATAAGGTTTTTTTGTCTATGGAATTTCATTGCTTTTTGTAAAATGTATTAATTATCAGGAAAGAAGAATGGAAACAAAATGGTACACTAGCATAGGTGGAGGAGGGGCCAGCACACAGGGGTGTTGTGGGGGTGCAGAGTGAGAGATGGTTGTGGAGGTGGGCTGCAGGTGTGTGGGGCAGCGAAAGCAGGGGGGTGTGGAGCAGTTGCATCAGTGGGGCAGTGCACAGGGGCATCAGCGGGTTACAGAGGGCTCACCGGCGCTGGGCATGCATCTGAGAAAACAAAATCAATAAGACACAGATGCATGGATGTATCAGTGAGATCCATCTATGCATCTATGTTAAAAATTTAATATGTGTAACATAAAAAAGGATGTGCCCCTCCCCACTCAAAGCACAACCAGTCCCGAGCTTTTCACTGCCAGTTCTGTTTGTGAAAATACAGGGGAATAAAAGCATAGAGGTCTCCCATATTTAGCACAACCAGCACCAGGCTTTTCAGAGCCAGTCCTGGTTGTCAAAATACAGTGGACAAAATACATAGGGGTCCCCTGTATTTAGCACAACCAACACTGGGCTCAGCCAAGCTGGCCCTGGTTTTGGAAATACAGGGGACAAAAAGCATTGAGGTCCCCCATATTTTCTATAACTAGCAACGAGCTCTTTCTAGTGGGGAGATAATGCCACAGCCAGGAGAACCCTTTCTCCAGGTCCCCCAGCCGAAGCATTAACCCTGACCACTGGTCAGCCCAGACCAGGGATCTCTGGGGAGCTGGGGAGCCCCCCAATAAAGGAGTCCCCCTTTCCAGGGCACCCCAGGCTGGGCTATTCCAGAACCCCTGGAGTGGTGGGTGCCGGGTTGATTGTGTGAAGTGACCACCCTCCCCCTAAAGCACAACCAGCCCCAGGCTTTTCACTGCTGGTCCTGGTTGTGAAAATACAGAGGACAAAAGTGTAGTGGTCCCCTGGGTTTATCACAACCAGCACCAGGCTTTTTAGAGCCAGTCCTGGTTGCCAAAATACAGGGACAAAAGACATAGGGGTCCCCTGTGCTTAGCACAACCAGCACTGGGCTCTGAGCCAGTCTTGGTTTTGGGAATATAGGGAAAAAAAATTGTAAGGTTCCCCTGTATTTACCAAAACCAGCACCGGACTCTTTCTAGCAGGGGGTAATGCCACCACCAGAGGAGCCCTTTCTTTACCCCTGACCACTAGTTAGCACAGGCCAGGGATCCCTGGGGAGCTGGGGACCCCCCCAATAAAAAAATCCCCCTCTCCAGGGCACCCCAGGCCCAGGTTATCCCCGGCAACCCTGGAGCAGTGGGTGCTGGGTTGATTGTGTAAGTGTGGTGTTACATATTTTTCTTTGCTGGTGAACCAAGTACATGCTGGTACTTGGAGAACCACAACTACCAGCATGCAGTGCATTAGGGCCCACTGGCACCTGTAGTCCACCTGTAAAGAAAATATTAAAATAAACACAATGCAATAAATATAATATTGTAATATTTTCTTTTACTGTGTATTCACCTGTGGGCGGTGGCCTTTAAGCTCTTTTGTGTGGCCGCCGCCACCCCAGGGCTTTGGTGTCTTCGCCTGGTGGACAATGGCCTTTAAGATTTATTGCGTGGTCACCCCTCGCCTGGTGGGTGCCACTGCGCCACGGCTTCAGTTTCCTCGTCTGGTGGGCGCCAACCCGCCACTGCTTCTGGCATCTTCGGCTGGGGGGTGGCAGCCAATTAGCTCTTTTGTGTGGCTTCCACCTCCCCAGAGCTTCTGGTGTGCTCTTCACCTAGTGCGCGGCAGCCTTTAAGCTCTTTAGCATGGCTGCTGCCCATTAGGACTTCTTTCTTCAGGAGCTCTTCACTTCCGTCAGACTGCCATTCCACCTCCTCGCACTTGCTTATATAAGCCAGCCGAGGGTGCGGGGTGATGACATTGTGAACCGTAATTGGCTCGCGGCGGCCATCTTTGAGATTCCAGAATAGCGCTGAGGCACCATTTTTTAAATGTGCAGCACTGCCGAACTCTGTGATGACATCATGAGTCATGATTGGCTCAAGGCGGCATTTTTGAAATGAGCTCCACTGCCGAAATCTGTAGAATGTCTGGCAGGAACTGGATCATCTCGGATCTAGGCCCGCCGCTAACGCCTGCATCACTGCCGTTTCTGATATCACTGCTGGATCCCACCACCACTACCATTGGGTCCCAATGCCACAGCCGCTAAAGCTGCACTGTTGCTGCTGCTGAAGCCCACAATGCAGCTGCTGCTGAAGCCCACAATTCTGCTGCTGCTGAAGCCTGCACTGCCGCCGCTGCTGATGGCTGCACCACCCCCGGGTCCCCGTCTGGCTAACTCCCATAGCATCACCGGGTCCCGAACCACTGCTTACCGCCTGCTACAATTGCGGCGCCACTAATGCCCACAAAAGACAGCGTGCATGCAGGTGAAGCCACAATGAGTACCCTCCCCTGCTGGAGGCACCTACTGAGGCTGCGCAACAAGTTGAAGCTCCCTATCTATGTAAAGGGGCATTTGTGAGGCAAAAACAGTAACTTTCTCAATTACCTGAATGAAAAAGGCCTTACCCTGGAACAAGAGCTACCTAATAAAGCAAACCCCAAGTCTAAATTTGTCCTGTATCCTACTTTTCTAAAAATCCCCCATAGACTACAGCAGAAACGTGGTCCTAATTGAGAGTGGCCGAAAAAATAGACAGTTGGAGATTTAGATTACTCCCAAATCCTCTTTATTTTTTGCCCTGAAATTTAGCATGTAGCATGGAACTACAGTTCTACCTGTCCATGCCAAATTTCAGCTCAGTACCTTCTATAGCTTTTGAGGTGTAGCCCCTTAGATACCATGCCTCCCCCCCTCAGGAATTCTCTATGGGAGAATGCCGTTGTTTTCTATTCAGCCTTAATATAAGGGCACAATTTAATTTGCTTAGTCCCTTTGTACGGGATGCTCTTTGAATTTTAATATCTCCAAGACTAATTAAGATATTAATGTGATTCTTTTGTGATGAATTTCAATCAACAATAAATTACACAATTTGGAATAAAACTGTAAAAAATTTGATGAAAAAAAAATTAACAAAACCCATAATAAATGCTTTGGTACTGTATAGCTAACCTGAAAATGTCAAGAAAACTACCAGAACAAAATGCCGCACAGTGACCCGGGGGAAGCGGGATAGGGGTGAAAAATGCTGGCTGCTATTCTCATGCACTACTGGTGGTCTGTGCTCTCACATGGACCCAGCACCCTAGCCATGTGTGGACATTGTTTATGTTCTGCCCAGTCAGGCTCTTGATTGGCTGCCTGACTGCGTGACATAGCTATTACATAATGGGGGAGGGCACACGGGCGACACAACTTGTGAGGCTGCTGCCGTAGGGGGTGCTCTTCCCTCATCTACTTTCTCCAACACATCGATTCCAGGCTCGAAACTCCCAGCCAATCAGCACCGGGTTTGCGCCACGAAAGCAACGTCTCTGTTCTCTGCTTTCCACAAGAGCTGAGAGCAGCCGCTGATTGGCAGGAGGCTGGGAGACGGTGAGGCGGAGTAACAGTGTATTATCATTTGCATCTATAGGGGCTTAGCTTGCAATACCTCCTGGAAATGATTCATTTTGCTTCAGAGTCCATGGCCAAGTATATCATCGCACTTACAAATTGGCGAAATGTTGCAGTAAAAAAATCCCCAAAACCATAAAAGGGCGTGACTTAGCCAGTTATGTTACACACACATCTTTTATTACCCGATTCCATCGTATTAACATATGATCTAACCATTATCTAGCAAAGCAGTTTCCATACATATGTTGTGGGTTCAACTTGGTGAACTGTTCGCCACGGGCACACTAGTATAACATATATTTTGCAACTATCTGTATCATATGCTCCCTCACATATCTGAGCTTAATATGCAGCTACTTTACCAGTGAGATCATATACTGTATATCTGATAAATGTCTGAGTTGCTAATTGTAGACTTATATAGAGCTATAGCAGTTACAGTATATATGGTAGAATTGCAGTGTGATTGATTAAATAAATATTGGCTGGCTTGTAGAGCTAGTATCCATTTCTGCACCAATACATTAGTTACACACAGTATAGCTGTTCTCGGTGGAACGAGATAAGATTCTTTGGATACAAAGACGTTAATCAAGCCATACAAACAAATATCAGTTAAAAAGACATTTATTATAAAGTAAAAGAAAAAGTAAATTATTAATACTTAACTTGATTCTCAGATCATCTACTCAGAACATAAATGGTTTCCTTCCCAGGAGCCCCTACAACACTTTGGAGCTGGAACCTCGTACATCAAGCAATAGGCTGATTGTATACTAACAAATAACAGCTTATATAGAATAAAAACGCATACATAAGCATTTTAACAAGTATAAAGGTCATGTTCGGAAATATAGATAAATAATAATAGACAGGAGGGGGCACTGTTGTCTCAATTATGAATGTTGGAAATCTCACCAACAACTGTGTTTATGGTGTATGTACTCAGATAAAATGAAGGTAAGACCATGTTGACTCAGGATTAAGTATGTCTAGTCATGGAGAACTTTGGTCCTGATTCAGACCCGGACACTAAGCCGTGGGCACACGCTATGGCCGATAATCGCCCGTTTGCACATGCGTTTGCATCAATATGCGCATGCATGGGTCACTCACTTCGTTCGGAAATTGTGCACTCGTAGTTCATGGACTGGATGCTAATTTGAGTGACAGCGCCGTTTGTGGGTGGTAACGGGAAGGTGCTTGTGAACGGGGGAGTGGATGTGCAAATGCAGGCGTGTCTGGGGGTCTATACGGCGTTTTATGGGTGTGCATAATTAGCAAAGAAGCGTCATTGTACATGTCACTTGGTTGGATTTTAGACAGCACTGATCGCAGTGCTTGCGGTGGGATAGGGGCTACCTCAAGCGCTATGTGCAGCTCTGATGGCTCTCGATGTAACCAATTAATCACACACTTCCTGTAGATGAAGTGTGCTAAGAAAGAAAGGTTGGCGTCTTTATACTGGCGTGCGTTTGCTCTGCCGTCACTCTCTAAGGCATAGCGGGCATCCTACCAGACAGTGAGATTGTGGAATTTGCATACCCGGCCCCTTTTGACTGCGTGAGAGCGCAGCTTAGCGTCCGGGTCTGAATCGACCCCTTTGTCCTTTTCTTAGGTACTTTCTGTCAAAACCACTTTATGCAATGTCTGACCATTATCTATTGCCTGATACATTTAGAAAATCACTACACACAATATGGATTTCAGCCACCATTTTCTGCACTCCCATTACAATAGCTAAACACAGCTGCACACATACTGTATATATCTCTTTCTAGACTGTAAGATCTGTCACAGTGTTGTAGATTATTGTACAGTATAGTATTGGTATAACCAGTATTCTGATCATTAACGGGCTGCCCACATATTTGTAAAGGCATCCGTTATATGTGCATCATGGGAAGTCTCCGCATGAACAAATGGTATGATAATCACTATTGACTTACAGTATGAAAAATACATATTGCATTTCTTCACAATTGTATAACGTCTCTGCAGGAATAATGGCCCACAATCCAATCTATTCCATATATACCACACAGTGAAATCATACAGTAGCTATCTTAAGCTTTTCTCCAATAGAATTCTGTTCAAAATGTACTTAATTACATTCTCTGAAGGAAGGGTTACATAAATTCACTTGCACATCTCAATCATACTTAGCTTCCCCTTGCATGTCTAACCTTATGTTCTAGGCTACATATAGTTCCTCTCACATAGTAACTTTCAGTATGGATACATAAAGGTACACAGCATTTCATTGTACGCTTTCTCAAATATAAGCCAGTATAAGTACCAGCTATGCCTGACCAGTCATATCAGCATGACATGCTGTGCCAATCATTATATAGTATTTAGTAGTTACCCAGCCCATCTGCTACAATTTTCAACATAAATCTTTTACGTTATCTGTGTCAGGTTTACTGTAGAGTATTGTTCTTAAGGTCAAATCTGTGTCAATTATTTATCATATTGTTATATTACTGTAGGTGTTAATGTTAACTCCTTGAAATCGAAGTGGAGAGAGATAAAGTAGCAACCAATCAGCTCCTGTCTCCTTACAGGCAGTGCTGCCGACAGCTCCGACAGGCCTCAGTACTGGGAGGGAGCGTGGCTAACTCAGGGAAGTGTGGCCAGACCCTCTCCTTACAAAATAATAACAAAATACTATGTGTGTCACACAGGGGGCACAGGTAAGAGATCCGGTCCCCCTCCACACATAATACATTACACAGGGAGAGGACTGACTGCAGCAGCCTCTCTCCCTAGCTTAGAGCACATCAGTGCTTGCTGGGCTGGAGAGAAAGGCTGCTGTGAAGTGCCACAACTATGGGGGCAGTGGGGTGCTGCAGGACCTGGATCCCCACCGGGCCCCTCCAACAGGCCTGGGCCCATGTAAAGAGTACCCACCCACCCCTCTCTCAGCCCACTGCTTACAGGCTGTGGGGTCTATTTACTAAGCCTTGGATGGAGATAAAGTGAACAGCATGAAGGGGTAGTTTCAATAAAGCTTGGTGAGAGATAACATTGTTAGAGATAAAGCACCAACCAATTAGCTCCTAACCGTAATTTTTCAAAAACAGCCTGTAACATGATGGTCATGAGCTGATTGTTTGGTGCTTTATCTCTCACAATTTTATTTCTCTGTCATACAGGAAAAGGGGAAGAAGATTGATTGCACAGGAAAACAGTTAATTCTAACGATCTAATTATAGATTTATTGGATACACGTATCTAGGTATATTTCAAAAACTGGAGGTGCATCCCAGGAGTAAATATTATCAAGGTTTAGAAGAGGAGAGAAAAAAAAAAAAAAAAAGACTCCTATCAGGGCACACTCCTGTGCTGTATTGATGGCTACAAAATTAGTATTGGAGAAATAGGACAAACTGATTACATCTAAGTGAGATCATGATCATATGTGAAATTTACATTAATGTCTCAATTAGCAGACAGACCACCATATATTTACCCATTTAATATATCTGAAATAGATGTATTGATGTTGATATTAAAACTAAAGGTTATTAAATTCTTAAAATGAAACATAGACACTCGAAATCAACTTATTATACAAAGACAGCATAGACAAATATGAACATTGATAGTGTAAGATACACTATATCTATTAACAGTGATCCACTATATCCAGGTCTATTTGACAGTACTGGAAGTATAGTTATAAATATTTGCTGATGATATACACAGTTGAAATCGACAATTCATCGAAATGCCACCCTAAATAGTACACATGCGATACTTCACTAATCACAGAAACCATGCATATGGTGCTGGGGGTATAGTTATAAATATATGCACAATTGGAATAGATAATTCATCAAAGTACCACCCTACCTAGTACACATGGAACTTGTTTATGTTTATGTACTTTGTAAGTTGCTGCAGGACACTTGTGGTGCCATATAAATAAATGATAATAATAATAATAATAATAATAATAATAATGATAATAATATAAATTGTCCCATTTAGACTAATGAGTTTCATCTGCATGCATTACTTGTTCCCATTCACGGTTAGAGGATTTTTTTTGGGCTATGCCCACTCTGTGGAATGCTCTCTCATGCACAATAAGACTTTCCTCTAGTTTACAAACCTTCAGGCTTTCCCTTAAAACTCATTTCTTCAAACACCTTATAATAATCCAGAACCACCCAAATAACTTTCATAGCTTCCATATCTAATGACATCCCCTATATAAAATTCACCCATAACCTCACATACAGTCAGGTCCATAAATATTGGGGCATTTACATAATTTTCAGATTTTGGCCTCTATTCACCACCACAATGGTTTTGAAATGAAACAAACAAGATGTGCTTTAACTGCAGACTTTCAGATTTATTTTGAGGGTAATTACATCCAAATCAGGTGAACGGTGAAGGAATTACAACAGTTTCAATATGTGCCTCCCACTTTTTAAGGGGCCAAAAGTAATGGGACTATCAACTCAAATGCTGTTTCATGGACAGGTGTGGGCTATTCCCTCATTATTTCATTATCAATTAAGCAGGTAAAAGGTATGGAGTTGATTCTAGGTTTGACATTTGCATTTGGAATTTTTGCTGTCAACACTCAATATGAGATCCAAAGAGCTGTCACTATCAGTGAAGCAAGCCATCATTAGGCTGAAAAATCAAAACAACCCCATCAGAGAGATAGCAAAAACATTAGGTGTGGCCAAATCAACAGTTTGGAACATTCTTAAAAAGAAAGAACGCACCGGAGAGCTCAGCAACACCAAAAGACCCGGAAGACCACGGAAAACAACTGTGGTGGATGGCAAAAGAATTATTTCCCTGGTGAAGAAAAACCCCTTCACAACAGTTGGCCAAATCAAGAACACTCTCCAGGAGGTAGATGTATATGTGTCAAAGTCAACAATCAAGAGAAGACTTCACAAGAGTGAATATAGAGGGTTCACCACAAGATGCAAACCATTGGTGAGCAGGTAAAAGGTCTGGAGTTGATTCTAGGTGTGACATTTGCATTTGGAATCAGTTGCTGTCAACTCTCAATATGTGATCCAAAGAGCTGTCACTATCAGTGAAGCAAGCCATTATTAGGCTGAAAAAATCAAAACAAACCCATCAGAGAGATAGCAAAAACATTAGGTGTGGCCAAATCAACAGTTGGCCAAATCAAGAACACTCTCCAGGAGGTAGATGTATTTGTGTCAAAGTCAACAATCAAGAGAAGACTTCACAAGAGTGAATATAGAGGGTTCACCACAAGATGCAAACCATTGGTGAGCCACAAAAACAGGAAGACCAGACTAGAGTTTGCCAAACAACATCTAAAAAGCCATTACAGTTCTGGAACAACATCCTATGGACAGATGAGACAAAGATCAACTTGAACCAGAGTGATGGGAAGAGAAGAGAAGGAAAGGAACTGCTCATGATCCAAAACATACCACCTCATCAGTGAAGCATGGTGGTGGTAGTGTCATGGCGTGGGCATGTATGGCTGCCAATGGAGCTGGTGCCCTTGTATTTATTGATGATGTGACTGCTGACAAAAGCAGAAGAATGAATTCTGAAGTGTTTCGGGCAATATTATATGCTCATATTCAGTCAAATGCTTCAGAACTCATTGGACAGCGCTTCACGGTGCAGATGGACAATGACCCGAAGCATACTGCAAAAGCAACTAAAGAGTTTTGTAAGGCTAAAAAGTGGAATGTTGTGCAATGGCCAAGTCAATCCCCTGACCTGAATCCGATTGAGCATGCATTTCACTTGATGAAGACAAAACTGAAGGGAAAATGCCCCAAGAACAAGCAGCAACTGAAGACATTTGCAGTAGAGGCCTGGCAGAGCATCACCAGGGATGAAACCCAGTGTCTGGTGATGTCTATGCGTTCCAGACTTCAGGCTGTAATTGTCTGTAAAGGATTTGCAACAAAGTATTAAAAAGTGAAAGTTAGATTTAGGATTGTTTAGTTTGTCCCATTACTTTTGGCCCCTAAAAAAGTGGGAGGCACATATAGAAACCGTTGTAATTCCTACACCGTTCACCTGATTTGGATGTAATTACCCTCAAATTAAATCTGAAAGTCTGCAGTTAAATCACATCTTGTTTGTTTCATTACAAAGCCATTGTGGTGGTGAATAGAGGCCAAAATATGAAAATTCTGTCAATGTCCCAATATTTATGGACCTGACTGTATGTTCCCTTTATTCACTTTCACTTCCTCCTGACCCTTGGGCAACATTCCTGTGTGCATATATCATAAAGCCCATTATGAACATTTGCAAGCCTGCTTGACCATTATGCAATAGGCAGCACTATTCTTGAGGATCAATGTCTATTTCCCTGTAGATCGAAAGCTTATGAACAGGGCTTTCCTACATCTATGTCTGTCTGTTATTTTGTTATATTACAGTTGTTTCCAATTGTAAAGTATAACGGAATATGGTGCGCTATATAAGAAACTGATAAAATAATGAATTATTGTATTAAATAAATAATAAATACATTTAGCTTTGTATATTTTATATTAGGATTTTTTCACTTTTATTGTTCTTTTATATTTGACACATAAATAGTGATAAACACCATTATTAATGCTATTGCTTCCATACGTATTTCTTTGTCTTGATATAATGCATGTTATAATAACACCAGTAGATTTTTCTGTTATTCAAAGCAATATTAGTCCAAAAATGTTTGTGGATTTATTTGTCAATCTTATGCTTTGGATCTCTGTATTGTATTTATTATCTAATATGTATTAAACTATTAATTCCTCTCAGGAAATTACAATTGTATCTAGGATTGATTCATGATTAGTTTATTGATGCTTTTCTTGTGCCAATAGTTAATTCCATCTGAAGGACACTATACAATACATAAAACATGAGTATAAAATGTATATTGAGAACTGCTGCGCATGGGTGGCTGCAGAAGGGAATTGTCAAAGGAGGGTCATCAACCGCCCATCATATGCACAATCAAAAATTAATTATACCCACTACTGCACACTACCATTAGCAACACTGCAATACAATAATATAATAACAGGTAAT
Source organism: Taudactylus pleione (assembly GCA_031769625.1). Lineage (NCBI taxonomy): Eukaryota > Metazoa > Chordata > Amphibia > Anura > Myobatrachidae > Taudactylus > Taudactylus pleione. The sequence continues at coordinate 4,288,998 of JAUIMM010000516.1, read as the reverse complement.
CAGTCAAAAAATACAGTCCAATGATACCACATCGGCGGTAAGAGTTCCAATGTCATGGATATTTTTTAATTTTAATCGGGTCTGCTATGGAACCTGCCCATATGAGAAAACTAGGCTTCCTTCCAATAGGTATCCTTACTCTGTCCATTCACACCTCAAAGCGAGACGCTCAGCATTAGCACAGCAGCTAATGAAGCGAGCAGCAGTGAGACAAGTCTCCCAGTAGAATTTCTAACTGGGGAAGCAACCAGAATAAGGGGAAGCGAGCAGAAAATAATAGATACCTTTATGAACATGTTGTTTCGCTTTTTAGTGTGAGTTATTGTACGCCCTCTTTCTTGCTCCCTATCACCTATTTCACAAGGGTGACTATTTCGATTGCATGTCTGCACGTTGGGGATAAGGAAATTGTGATTAATGATACCTTTATATGAGGAAACCATAACACTACTACATGAGTGCGGTAGGATTACCTATATTGCAAATAAAGGGGATGGATCAAGTCACATATATCCTATTACATCAGAGGGTTATGTCATGTATCTTGTGACATACTACACCATTGGTCTCCTTTCTTGTTTTGTTCTCTCTTCCAAATTTTGAAAGAACATTGGACAGAGGAAGGATGTCACGACCCAGGTTTTGCGGTGTGGAGGTGTGCAGTCCTTACTGGTGAGGGCACTGTGGCATGGTCCTTCTGGTGGGGGAGCTGGCATGTGGAGATTGGCATTGTATGTGCGCAGTGGTCTGCCAGCATTGGGCCGTCCTGACAGGGGTAAGACTAGTGGTGTCTCTGCATCACGGCTGTCTGGGCACCACCATGTTGTCTTTGGCCATGTGACATAGCAGGCCAATCGTCTGTGGGTCACCTGCTCTCTCTGGCACATTCTGTTGCTGGGTACTTAAGGGTGTTTGGAGTGCCCTGTAGATGCCAGTGCAACGTGTTTCACAGCGTCAGCTGTGAGAGAGAATTCCTGCATTCCTGAACTTGAGACTGGTGCTCCGGTGCTTGTCCTAGCTCCTTGTCTGCCTTCGGTTCCCTGCAGCCTGCACCGCTCTGCCTTGCCTTGCACTCAGCTGGTGATCGCCCTGCACCTTCCACCATACCCACTCCTGCCTGAACCTGTCTCCGCAGTTAACCCATTTCTGTACAGTCATCATCACAGTTTTACCATATTCTCCTCTCAGCCATCATCACAGCATTACCAGATTCTTCTTTTAAGCCATCAGCACAGCATTACCAGATTCTCCTTTCAGCCATCATCACAACATCACCGGATATCCCTCTAAGCCACTATTCATACCTGGATATCCATTGCACTTTTACAGTCTTCCTGGATTCACCACAATCATCTCTGTCACTGATCTGGACTTTCACTTATTCCCACTCACTACAGTTCCCTCCTGCCACATTTATTAGTTTGTTATTTCTGGACTTCAGTTTATCTTTCTGTTCATGTCTACCAACATTCACATTAAACAACCTACTTTTCAGTTTAAACTAGGGGTGAGCGTGTTCGGATTTCTGAAATCCGAGCCCCCCCGATCCGAGTCAGGCTCGACTTTTCCCGCCTGACTCGGATCTGAAATCGAGGCAAAACATCATCATCCCGCCTTCCGGGTCTCACGGGTTTTGGATCCTATATAAGGTACCCGAGTCTGAGCCATTTTCTCACTCGGCTGTGGACAGTGAAGAGGGAGGGTGGGAGTTAGGGCTGGCTGGGCTGTGTAGTGTAGTGCAGTGTAGTCTTGTGCTGTGCTGTGCTGCGCTGTGCTGCTGTTATCCATAGGGGCTGTGTCCACTACTTCAAAGTCCATAGAGGCTGGCTGGACTGTGTTGAGCAGTCAGTTGTCCATAGGGACTGTGTCCACTCCAAAGTCCTGTGCAGTGTCCCAGTCCTAAATGGGTGCTGTAGTGTTGTCCAGGGGGTGCTCTGTCCATCAGGGGTGCTCCCCACAAGTGCAAAAACATATATATTTTTTCTGTGTTTGTGAATTGTGTGCACTGTGGCTGCACGTGCATCAACAAAGTAGTGCCAAGCGTGTGCCTGTGTCCCATAAATAAAGTGCCAGCTGAATTGACCGCTAAAGGGTGCTGTAACCCCCAAAGGGCACTCCAAACAAAATAATTTTTTTTTTCTGTGTTTGTGAATTGTGTGCACTGTGACTGCACGTGCATCAACAAAGGAGCAGCGCCAAGCATGCGCCTGTGTCCCATAAGTAAAAGGCCGGCTGGATTGACCGCTAAAGGGTGCTGTATCCCCCATAGGGCACTCCAAACAAAATAAAAAAATATATTTTTTTGTGTTTGTGAATTGTGTGCGCAGTAGCCGCACGTGCATCAACAAAGAAATGCCAAGTGTGCGCCTGTGTCCCATAAATAAAGGGCTGGCTGGATTGACCACTAAAGGGTGCTTTAACCCCCAAAGGGCACTCCAAACAAAATTAAAAAATATTTTTTTTTGTGTTTGTGAATTGTGTGCGCAGTAGCCGCACATGCATCAACAAAGTAGTGCCAAGCGTGCGCCTGTGTCCCATAAATAAAGGGCAGGCTGGATTGATGGCTAAAGGGTGCTGTATTCCCCAAAGTGCACTCCAAACAAAATTAAAAAAAAATTTCTGTGTTTGTGAATTGTGTGCACTGTGGCTGCACGTGCATCAACAAAGGAGCAGCACCAAGCGTGCGCCTGTGTCCCATAAGTAAAAGGCCGGCTGGCTTGTCCGTTAAAGGGTGCTGTAACCCCCAAAGGGCACTCCAAACAAAATAAAAAAAACATTTTTTTTGTATTTGTGAATTGTGTGCGCAGTAGCCGCACGTGCATCAACAAAGTAGTGCCAAGCGTGCTCCTGTGTCTCATAAATAAAGGGCCAGCTGGATTGACCACTAAAGGGTGCTGTAACCCCCAAAGGGCACTCCAAACAAAATATTTTTTTTTTCTGTGTTTGTGAATTGTGTGCACTGTGACTGCACATACATCAACAAAGGAGCAGCGCCAAGCATGCGCCTGTGTCCCATAAGTAAAAGGCCAGCTGGATTGACCGCTAAAGGGTGCTGTATCCCCCATAGGGCACTCCAAACAAAATAAAAAAATATATTTTTTTATATTTGTGAATTGTGTGCGCAGTAGCCGCACGTGCATCAACAAAGTAGTGCCAAGCGTGCTCCTGTGTCCCATAAATAAAGGGCCTGCTGGATTGACCGCTAAAAGTTGCTGTAACCCCCAAAGGGCACTCCAAACAAAATAATTTTTTATTTCTGTGTTTGTGAATTGTGTGCACTGTGACTGCACGTGCATCAACAAAGGAGCAGTGCCAAGCTTGCGCCTGTGTCCCATAAGTAAAAGGCCGGCTGGATTGACCACTAAAGGGTGCTGTATCCCCCATAGGGCACTCCAAACAAAATAAAAAAATATTTTTTTTTGTGTTTGTGAATTGTGTGCGCAGTAGCCGCACGTGCATCAACAAAGAAATGCCAAGTGTGCGCCTGTGTCCCATAAATAAAAGGCTGGCTGGATTGACCACTAAAGGGTGCTTTAACCCCCAAAGGGCACTCCAAACAAAATTAAAAAATATATTTTTTTGTGTTTGTGAATTGTGTGCGCAGTAGCCAGACGTGCATCAACAAAGTAGTGCCAAGCGTGCTCCTGTGTCCCATAAATAAAGGGAAAGCTGGATTGACTGCTAAAAGGTGCTGTAACCCCCAAAGGGCACTCCAAGCAAAATAAAAAAATATTTTTTTTTGTGTTTGTGAATTGTGTGCGCAGTAGCCGCACATGCATCAACAAAGTAGTGCCAAGCGTGCGCCTGTGTCCCATAAATAAAGGGCAGGCTGGATTGATGGCTAAAGGGTGCTGTATTCCCCAAAGTGCACTCCAAACAAAATAAAAATGTTTTTTCTGTGTTTGTGAATTGTGTGCACTGTGGCTGCACGTGCATCCACAAAGGAGCAGCGCCAAGCGTGCTCCTGTGTCCCATAAGTAAAACGCCGGCTGGCTTGTCCGTTAAAGGGTGCTGTAACCCCCAAAGGGCACTCCAAACAAAATAAAAAAAACATTTTTTTTGTATTTGTGAATTGTGTGCGCAGTAGCCGCACGTGCATCAACAAAGTAGTGCCAAGCGTGCTCCTGTGTATCATAAATAAAGGGCCAGCTGGAATGACCGCTAAAGGGTGCTGTAACCCCCAAAGGGCACTCCAAACAAAATATTTTTTTTTTCTGTGTTTGTGAATTGTGTGCACTGTGACTGCACGTACATCAACAAAAGAGCAGCGCCAAGCATGCGCCTGTGTCCCATAAGTAAAAGGCCGGCTGGATTGACCGCTAAAGGGTGCTGTATCCCCCAAAGGGCACTCCAAACAAAATAGAAAAATATATTTTTTTGTATTTGTGAATTGTGTGCGCAGTAGCCGCACGTGCATCAACAAAGTAGTGCCAAGCGTGCTCCTGTGTCCCATAAATAAAGGGCCTGCTGGATTGACCGCTAAAGGGTGCTGTAACCCCCAAAGGGCACTACAAACAAAATAATTTTTTATTTCTGTGTTTGTGAATTGTGTGTTCTGTGACTGCACGTGCATCAACAAAGGAGCAGCGCCAAGCATGCGCCTGTGTCCCATAAGCAAAAGGCCGGCTGGATTGACCGCTAAAGGGTGCTGTATCCCCCATAGGGCACTCCAAACAAAATAAAAAAATATATTTTTTGTGTTTGTGAATTGTGTGCGCAGTAGCCGCACATGCATCAACAAAGTAATGCCAAGTGTGCGCCTGTGTCCCATAAATAAAGGGCTGGCTGGATTGACCACTAAAGGGTGCTTTAACCCCCAAAGGGCACTCCAAACAAAATTAAAAAATATATTTTTTTGTGTTTGTGAATTGTGTGCGCAGTAGCCGCACGTGCATCAACAAAGTAGTGCCAAGCGTGCTCCTGTGTCCCATAAATAAAGGGAAAGCTGGATTGACTGCTAAAAGGTGCTGTAACCCCCAAAGGGCACTCCAAACAAAATAAAAAAATATTTTTTTTTGTGTTTGTGAATTGTGTGCGCAGTAGCCGCACATGCATCAACAAAGTAGTACCAAGCGTGCGCCTGTGTCCCATAAATAAAGGGCAGGCTGGATTGATGGCTAAAGGGTGCTGTATTCCCCAAAGTGTACTCCAAACAAAATAAAAAATTTTATTCTGTGTTTGTGAATTGTGTGCACTGTGGCTGCACGTGCATCAACAAAGGAGCAGCGCCAAGCGTGTGCCTGTGTCCCATAAGTAAAAGGCTGGCTGGCTTGTCCATTAAAGGGTGCTGTAACCCCCAAAGGGCACTCCAAACACAATAAAAAAAACATTTTTTTTTTGTATTTGTATATTGTGTGCGCAGTAGCCGCACGTGCATCAACAAAGTAGTGCCAAGCGTGCTCCTGTGTATCATAAATAAAGGGCCAGCTGGAATGACCGCTAAAGGGTGCTGTAACCCCCAAAGGGCACTCCAAACAAAATATTTTTTTTTTCTGTGTTTGTGAATTGTGTGCACTGTGACTGCACGTGCATCAAAAAGGAGCAGCGCCAAGCATGCGCCTGTGTCCCATAAGTAAAAGGCCGGCTGGATTGACCACTAAAGGGTGCTGTATCCCCCATAGGGTACTCCAAACAAAATAAAAAAATATATTTTTTTGTGTTTGTTAATTGTGTGCGCAGTAGCCGCACATGCATCAACAAAGTAATGCCAAGTGTGCGCCTGTGTCCCATAAATAAAGGGCTGGCTGGATTGACCACTAAAGGGTGCTGTAACCCCCAATGGGCACTCCAAACAAAATAATTTTTTTTTCTGTGTTTGTGAATTGTGTGCACTGTGACTGCACGTGCATCAACAAAGGAGCAGCGCCAAGCATGCGCCTGTGTCCCATAAGTAAAAGGCCGGCTGGATTGACCGCTAAAGGGTGCTGTATCCCCCATAGGGCACTCCAAACAAAATAAAAAAATATATTTTTTTGTGTTTGTGAACTGTGTGCGCAGTAGCCGCACGTGCATCAACAAAGTAGTGCCAAGCGTGCTCCTGTGTCCCATAAATAAAGGGAAAGCTGGATTGACTGCTAAAAGGTGCTGTAACCCCCAAAGGGCACTCCAAACAAAATAAAAAAATATTTTTTTTTGTGTTTGTGAATTGTGTGCGCAGTAGCCGCACATGCATCAACAAAGTAGTGCCAAGCGTGCGCCTGTGTCCCATAAATAAAGGGCAGGCTGGATTGATGGCTAAAGGGTGCTGTATTCCCCAAAGTGCACTCCAAACAAAACAAAATTTTTTTTTCTGTGTTTGTGAATTGTGTGCACTGTGGCTGCACGTGCATCAACAAAGGAGCAGCGCCAAGCGTGCGCCTGTGTCCCATAAGTAAAAGGCCGGCTGGCTTGTCCATTAAAGGGTGCTGTAACCCCCAAAGGGCACTCCAAACACAATAAAAAAAACATTTTTTTTGTATTTGTGAATTGTGTGCGCAGTAGCCGCACGTGCATCAACAAAGTAGTGCCAAGCGTGCTCCTGTGTATCATAAATAAAGGGCCAGCTGGAATGACCGCTAAAGGGTGCTGTAACCCCCAAAGGGCACTCCAAACAAAATATTTTTTTTTTCTGTGTTTGTGAATTGTGTGCACTGTGACTGCACGTGCATCAACAAAGGAGCAGCGCCAAGCATGCGCCTGTGTCCCATAAGTAAAAGGCCGGCTGGATTGACCGCTAAAGGGTGCTGTATCCCCCATAGGGCACTCCAAACAAAATAAAAAAATATATTTTTTTGTGTTTGTGAATTGTGTGCGCAGTAGCCGCACATGCATCAACAAAGTAATGCCAAGTGTGCGCCTGTGTCCCATAAATAAAGGGCTGGCTGGATTGACCACTAAAGGGTGCTTTAACCCCCAAAGGGCACTCCAAACAAAATTAAAAAATATATTTTTTTGTGTTTGTGAATTGTGTGCGCAGTAGCCGCACGTGCATCAACAAAGTAGTGCCAAGCGTGCTCCTGTGTCCCATAAATAAAGGGAAAGCTGGATTGACTGCTAAAAGGTGCTGTAACCCCCAAAGGGCACTCCAAACAAAATAAAAAAATATTTTTTTTTGTGTTTGTGAATTGTGTGCGCAGTAGCCGCACATGCATCAACAAAGTAGTGCCAAGCGTGCGCCTGTGTCCAATAAATAAAGGGCAGGCTGGATTGATGGCTAAAGGGTGCTGTATTCCCCAAAGTGTACTCCAAACAAAATAAAAAAATTTTTTCTGTGTTTGTGAATTGTGTGCACTGTGGCTGCACGTGCATCAACAAAGGAGCAGCGCCAAGCGTGTGCCTGTGTCCCATAAGTAAAAGGCCGGCTGGCTTGTCCGTTAAAGGGTGCTGTAACCCCCAAAGGGCACTCCAAACAAAATAAAAAATACCTTTTTTTTGTATTTGTGAATTGTGTGCGCAGTAGCCGCACGTGCATCAACAAAGTAGTGCCAAGCGTGCTCCTGTGTATCATAAATAAAGGGCCAGCTGGCATGACCGCTAAAGGGTGCTGTAACCCCCAAAGGGCACTCCAAACAAAATAATTTTTTTTTTCTGTGTTTGTGAATTGTGTGCACTGTGACTGAACGTGCATCAACAAAGGAGCAGCGCCAAGCATGCGCCTGTGTCCCATAAGTAAAAGGCCGGCTGGATTGACCGCTAAAGGGTGCTGTATCCCCCATAGGGCACTCCAAACAAAATAAAAAAATATATTTTTTTGTGTTTGTGAATTGTGTGCGCAGTAGCCGCACATGCATCAACAAAGTAATGCCAAGTGTGCGCCTGTGTCCCATAAATAAAGGGCTGGCTGGATTGACCACTAAAGGGTGCTTTAACCCCCAAAGGGCACTCCAAACAAAATTAAAAAATATATTTTTTTGTGTTTGTGAATTGTGTGCGCAGTAGCCGCACGTGCATCAACAAAGTAGTGCCAAGCGTGCTCCTGTGTCCCATAAATAAAGGGAAAGCTGGATTGACTGCTAAAAGGTGCTGTAACCCCCAAAGGGCACTCCAAACAAAATAAAAAAATATTTTTTTTTGTGTTTGTGAATTGTGTGCGCAGTAGCCGCACATGCATCAACAAAGTAGTGCCAAGCGTGCGCCTGTGTCCCATAAATAAAGGGCAGGCTGGATTGATGGCTAAAGGGTGCTGTATTCCCCAAAGTGTACTCCAAACAAAATAAAAAATTTTTTTCTGTGTTTGTGAATTGTGTGCACTGTGGCTGCACGTGCATCAACAAAGGAGCAGCGCCAAGCGTGTGCCTGTGTCCCATAAGTAAAAGGCCGGCTGGCTTGTCCATTAAAGGGTGCTGTAACCCCCAAAGGGCACTCCAAACACAATAAAAAAAACATTTTTTTTTTGTATTTGTGAATTGTGTGCGCAGTAGCCGCACGTGCATCAACAAAGTAGTGCCAAGCGTGCTCCTGTGTATCATAAATAAAGGGCCAGCTGGAATGACCGCTAAAGGGTGCTGTAACCCCCAAAGGGCACTCCAAACAAAATATTTTTTTTTTCTGTGTTTGTGAATTGTGTGCACTGTGACTGCACGTGCATCAACAAAGGAGCAGCGCCAAGCATGCGCCTGTGTCCCATAAGTAAAAGGCCGGCTGGATTGACCGCTAAAGGGTGCTGTATCCCCCATAGGGCACTCCAAACAAAATAAAAAAATATATTTTTTTGTGTTTGTGAATTGTGTGCGCAGTAGCCGCACATGCATCAACAAAGTAATGCCAAGTGTGCGCCTGTGTCCCATAAATAAAGGGCTGGCTGGATTGACCACTAAAGGGTGCTTTAACCCCCAAAGGGCACTCCAAACACAATAAAAAAAACATTTTTTTTTTGTATTTGTGAATTGTGTGCGCAGTAGCCGCACGTGCATCAACAAAGTAGTGCCAAGCGTGCTCCTGTGTATCATAAATAAAGGGCCAGCTGGAATGACCGCTAAAGGGTGCTGTAACCCCCAATGGGCACTCCAAACAAAATAATTTTTTTTTCTGTGTTTGTGAATTGTGTGCACTGTGACTGCACGTGCATCAACAAAGGAGCAGCGCCAAGCATGCGCCTGTGTCCCATAAGTAAAAGGCTGGCTGGATTGACCGCTAAAGGGTGCTGTATCCCCCATAGGGCACTCCAAACAAAATAAAAAAATATATTTTTTTGTGTTTGTGAACTGTGTGCGCAGTAGCCGCACGTGCATCAACAAAGTAGTGCCAAGCGTGCTCCTGTGTCCCATAAATAAAGGGAAAGCTGGATTGACTGCTAAAAGGTGCTGTAACCCCCAAAGGGCACTCCAAACAAAATAAAAAAATATTTTTTTTTGTGTTTGTGAATTGTGTGCGCAGTAGCCGCACATGCATCAACAAAGTAGTGCCAAGCGTGCGCCTGTGTCCCATAAATAAAGGGCAGGCTGGATTGATGGCTAAAGGGTGCTGTATTCCCCAAAGTGCACTCCAAACAAAACAAAATTTTTTTTTCTGTGTTTGTGAATTGTGTGCACTGTGGCTGCACGTGCATCAACAAAGGAGCAGCGCCAAGCGTGCGCCTGTGTCCCATAAGTAAAAGGCCGGCTGGCTTGTCCATTAAAGGGTGCTGTAACCCCCAAAGGGCACTCCAAACACAATAAAAAAAACATTTTTTTTGTATTTGTGAATTGTGTGCGCAGTAGCCGCACGTGCATCAACAAAGTAGTGCCAAGCATGCTCCTGTGTATCATAAATAAAGGGCCAGCTGGAATGACCGCTAAAGGGTGCTGTAACCCCCAAAGGGCACTCCAAACAAAATAATTTTTTTTTCTGTGTTTGTGAATTGTGTGCACTGTCACTGCACGTGCATCAACAAAGGAGCAGCGCCAAGCATGCGCCTGTGTCCCATAAGTAAAAGGCCGGCTGGATTGACCGCTAAAGGGTGCTGTATCCCCCATAGGGCACTCCAAACAAAATAAAAAAATATATTTTTTTGTGTTTGTGAATTGTGTGCGCAGTAGCCGCACATGCATCAACAAAGTAATGCCAAGTGTGCGCCTGTGTCCCATAAATAAAGGGCTGGCTGGATTGACCACTAAAGGGTGCTTTAACCCCCAAAGGGCACTCCAAACAAAATGAAAAAATATATTTTTTTGTGTTTGTGAATTGTGTGCGCAGTAGCAGCACGTGCATCAACAAAGTAGTGCCAAGCGTGCTCCTGTGTCCCATAAATAAAGGGAAAGCTGGATTGACTGCTAAAAGGTGCTGTAACCCCCAAAGGGCACTCCAAACAAAATAAAAAAATATTTTTTTTTGTGTTTGTGAATTGTGTGCGCAGTAGCCGCACATGCATCAACAAAGTAGTGCCAAGCGTGCGCCTGTGTCCCATAAATAAAGGGCAGGCTGGATTGATGGCTAAAGGGTGCTGTATTCCCCAAAATGTACTCCAAACAAAATAAAAAATTTTATTCTGTGTTTGTGAATTGTGTGCACTGTGGCTGCACGTGCATCAACAAAGGAGCAGCGCCAAGCGTGTGCCTGTGTCCCATAAGTAAAAGGCCGGCTGGCTTGTCCGTTAAAGGGTGCTGTAACCCCCAAAGGGCACTCCAAACAAAATAAAAAATACATTTTTTTTGTATTTGTGAATTGTGTGCGCAGTAGCCGCACGTGCATCAACAAAGTAGTGCCAAGCGTGCTCCTGTGTATCATAAATAAAGGGCCAGCTGGAATGACCGCTAAAGGGTGCTGTAACCCCCAAAGGGCACTCCAAACAAAATAATTTTTTTTTCTGTGTTTGTGAATTGTGTGCACTGTGACTGCACGTGCATCAACAAAGGAGCAGCACCAAGCATGCGCCTGTGTCCCATAAGTAAAAGGCCGGCTGGATTGATCGCTAAAGGGTGCTGTATCCCCCATAGGGCACTCCAAACAAAATAAAAAAATATTTTTTTTTGTGTTTGTGAATTGTGTGCGCAGTAGCCGCACATGCATCAACAAAGTAATGCCAAGTGTGCGCCTGTGTCCCATAAATAAAGGGCTGGCTGGATTGACCACTAAAGGGTGCTTTAACCCCCAAAGGGCACTCCAAACAAAATTAAAAAATATATTTTTTTGTGTTTGTGAATTGTGTGCGCAGTAGCCGCACGTGCATCAACAAAGTAGTGCCAAGCGTGCTCCTGTGTCCCATAAATAAAGGGAAAGCTGGATTGACTGCTAAAAGGTGCTGTAACCCCCAAAGGGCACTCCAAACAAAATAAAAAAATATTTTTTTTTGTGTTTGTGAATTGTGTGCGCAGTAGCCGCACATGCATCAACAAAGTAGTGCCAAGCGTGCGCCTGTGTCCCATAAATAAAGGGCAGGCTGGATTGATGGCTAAAGGGTGCTGTATTCCCCAAAGTGTACTACAAACAAAATAAAAAATTTTTTTCTGTGTTTGTGAATTGTGTGCACTGTGGCTGCACGTGCATCAACAAAGGAGCAGCGCCAAGCGTGCGCCTGTGCCCCATAAGTAAAAGGCCGGCTGGCTTGTCCGTTAAAGGGTGCTGTAACCCCCAAAGGGCACTCCAAACAAAATAAATAAAACATTTTTTTTGTATTTGTGAATTGTGTGCGCAGTAGCTGCACGTGCATCAACAAAGTAGTGCCAAGCGTGCTCCTGTGTCTCATAAATAAAGGGCCAGCTGGATTGACCGCTAAAGGGTGCTATAACCCCCAAAGGGCACTCCAAACAAAATATTTTTTTTTTTCTGTGTTTGTGAATTGTGTGCACTGTGACTGCACTTACATCAACAAAAGAGCAGCGCCAAGCATGCGCCTGTGTCCCATAAGTAAAAGGCCGGCTGGATTGACCGCTAAAGGGTGCTGTATCCCCCATAGGGCACTCCAAACAATATAGAAAAATATATTTTTTTGTATTTGTGAATTGTGTGCGCAGTAGCCGCACGTGCATCAACAAAGTAGTGCCAAGCGTGCTCCTGTGTCCCATAAGTAAAGGGCCTGCTGGATTGACCGCTAAAGGGTGCTGTAACCCCCAAAGGGCACTACAAACAAAATATTTTTTTATTTCTGTGTTTGTGAATTGTGTGTACTGTGACTGCACGTGCATCAACAAAGGAGCAGCGCCAAGCATGCGCCTATGTCCCATAAGTAAAAGGCCGGCTGGATTGACCACTAAAGGGTGCTGTATCCCCCATAGGGCACTCCAAACAAAATAAAAAAATATATTTTTTTGTGTTTGTGAACTGTTTGCGCAGTAGCCGCACGTGCATCAACAAAGTAGTGCCAAGCGTGCTCCTGTGTCCCATAAATAAAGGGAAAGCTGGATTGACTGCTAAAGGGTGCTGTAACCCCCAAAGGGCACTCCAAACAAAATAAAAAAATATTTTTTTTTGTGTTTGTGAATTGTGTGCGCAGTAGCCGCACATTCATCAACAAAGTAGTGCCAAGCGTGCGCCTGCGTCCCATAAATAAAGGGCAGGCTGGATTGATGGCTAAAGGGTGCTGTATTCCCCAAAGTGCACTCCAAACAAAATAAAAAAATTTTTTCTGTGTTTGTGAATTGTGTGCACTGTGGCTGCACGTGCATCAACAAAGGAGCAGCGCCAAGCGTGCGCCTGTGTCACATAAGTAAAAGGCCAGCTGGCTTGTCCGTTAAAGGGTGCTGTAACCCCCAAAGGGCACTCCAAACAAAATAAAAAAAACATTTTTTTTGTATTTGTGAATTGTGTGCGCAGTAGCCGCACGTGCATCAACAAAGTAGTGCCAAGCGTGCTCCTGTGTCCCATAAATAAAGGGAAAGCTGGATTGACTGCTAAAAGGTGCTGTAACCCCCAAAGGGCACTCCAAACAAAATAAAAAAATATTTTTTTTTGTGTTTGTGAATTGTGTGCGCAGTAGCCGCACATGCATCAACAAAGTAGTGCCAAGCGTGCGCCAGTGTCCCATAAATAAAGGGCAGGCTGGATTGATGGCTAAAGGGTGCTGTATTCCCCAAAGTGTACTCCAAACAAAATAAAAAATTTTATTCTGTGTTTGTGAATTGTGTGCACTGTGGCTGCACGTGCATCAACAAAGGAGCAGCGCCAAGCGTGTGCCTGTGTGCCATAAGTAAAAGGCCGGCTGGCTTGTCCATTAAAGGGTGCTGTAACCCCCAAAGGGCACTCCAAACAAAATAAAAAATACATTTTGTTTGTATTTGTGAATTGTGTGCGCAGTAGCCGCATGTGCATCAACAAAGTAGTGCCAAGCGTGCTCCTGTGTATCATAAATAAAGGGCCAGCTGGAATGACCGCTAAAGGGTGCTGTAACCCCCAAAGGGCACTCCAAACAAAATAATTTTTTTTTCTGTGTTTGTGAATTGTGTGCACTGTGACTGCACGTGCATCAACAAAGGAGCAGTGCCAAGCATGCGCCTGTGTCCCATAAGTAAAAGGCCGGCTGGATTGACCGCTAAAGGGTGCTGTATCCCCCATAGGGCACTCCAAACAAAATAAAAATATATTTTTTTGTGTTTGTGAATTGTGTGCGCAGTAGCCGCACGTGCATCAACAAAGTAGTGCCAAGCGTGCTCCTGTGTCCCATAAATAAAGGGAAAGCTGGATTGACTGCTAAAAGGTGCTGTAACCCCCAAAGTGCACTCCAAACAAAATAAAAAAATATTTTTTTTTGTGTTTGTGAATTGTGTGCGCAGTAGCCGCACATGCATCAACAAAGTAATGCCAGGCGTGCGCCTGTGTCCCATAAATAAAGGGCAGGCTGGATTGATGGCTAAAGGGTGCTGTATTCCCCAAAGTGTACTCCAAACAAAATAAATTTTTTTTTTCTGTGTTTGTGAATTGTGTGCACTGTGGCTGCACGTGCATCAACAAAGGAGCAGCGCCAAGCGTGCGCCTGTGTCCCATAAGTAAAAGGCCGGCTGGCTTGTCTGTTAAAGGGTGCTGTAACCCCCAAAGGGCACTCCAAACAAAATAAAAAATACATTTTGTTTGTATTTGTGAATTGTGTGCGCAGTAGCCGCACGTGCATCAACAAAGTAGTGCCAAGCATGCTCCTGTGTATCATAAATAAAGGGCCAGCTGGAATGACCGCTAAAGGGTGCTGTAACCCCCAAAGGGCACTCCAAACAAAATAAAAAAAACATTTTTTTTGTATTTGTGAATTGTGTGCGCAGTAGCCGCACGTGCATCAACAAAGTAGTGCCAAGCATGCTCCTGTGTCTCATAAATAAAGGGCCAGCTGGATTGACCGCTAAAGGGTGCTTTAACCCCCAAAGGGCACTCCAAACAAAATATTTTTTTTTTCTGTGTTTGTGAATTGTGTGCACTGTGACTGCACGTATATCAACAAAAGAGCAGCGCCAAGCATGCGCCTGTGTCCCATAAGTAAAAGGCCGGCTGGATTGACCGCTAAAGGGTGCTGTATCCCCCATAGGGCACTCCAAACAAAATAGAAAAATATATTTTTTTGTATTTGTGAATTGTGTGCGCAGTAGCCACACGTGCATCAACAAAGTAGTGCCAAGCGTGCTCCTGTGTCCCATAAGTAAAGGGCCTGCTGGATTGACCGCTAAAGGGTGCTGTAACCCCCAAAGGGCACTACAAACAAAATATTTTTTTATTTCTGTGTTTGTGAATTGTGTGTACTGTGACTGCACGTGCATCAACAAAGGAGCAGCGCCAAGCATGCGCCTGTGTCCCATAAGTAAAAGGCCGGCTGGATTGACCACTAAAGGGTGCTGTATCCCCCATAGGGCACTCCAAACAAAATAAAAAAATATATTTTTTTGTGTTTGTGAACTGTGTGCGCAGTAGCCGCACGTGCATCAACAAAGTAGTGCCAAGCGTGCTCCTGTGTCCCATAAATAAAAGGAAAGCTGGATTCACTGCTAAAGGGTGCTGTAACCCCCAAAGGGCACTCCAAACAAAATAAAAAAATATTTTTTTTTGTGTTTGTGAATTGTGTGCGCAGTAGCCGCACATTCATCAACAAAGTAGTGCCAAGCGTGCGCCTGTGTCCCATAAATAAAGGGCAGGCTGGATTGATGGCTAAAGAGTGCTGTATTCCCCAAAGTGCACTCCAAACAAAATAAAAATTTTTTTTCTGTGTTTGTGAATTGTGTGCACTGTGGCTGCACGTGCATCAACAAAGGAGCAGCGCCAAGCGTGCGCCTGTGTCCCATAAGTAAAAGGCCGGCTGGCTTGTCCGTTAAAGGGTGCTGTAACCCCCAAAGGGCACTCCAAACAAAATAAAAAAATATATTTTTTTGTGTTTGTGAATTGTGTGCGCAGTAGCCGCACATTCATCAACAAAGTAGTGCCAAGCGTGTGCCTGTGTGCCATAAATAAAGGGCCAGCTGGATTGACCACTAAAGGGTGCTGTAACCCCCAAAGGGCACTCCAAACAAAATAAAAAAATATTTTCTGTGTTTGTGAATTGTGTGGGTTGTAGCTGCATGTGCATCAACAAAGGAGCAGCGCCAAGCGTGCGCCTGTTTCCCATAAGTAAAGGGCCGGCTGGCTCATTTCTTAAAGGGTGGTGTAACCCACAAAGTGTACTAGTCTCCAACTAAAATAAAAAATTATTTTCTGTGTTTGTGTGCGCCTTAGCCGCACGTATATATCAATATAACATAAATGGAGGAACAACCTTTCTCCGATAAAAATAAAATAGGGAAAGAACAAGAACCACTTCCTCCTAGTGTCGAAGCTGCTGCCACTAGTCATGACATAGTCGATAACATGCCATCAACGTCATCTGCCAAGGCCAATGCCCAATGTCATAGTAGAGGGCACATACAATCCCAAATGACAAAGATCAGGAAAATGACCTTGAAAAAAATATTTAAATCATCTGAAGAGAATTGTAAACTTGCCAATATGCCATTTACGACACAGAGTGGCAAGGAATGGCTAAGGTCTTTCCCTATGTTCATGACTAGTGGTTCAGCTTCACATGACGATGGAAGCCCTCCTCCCACTAAAAAATCAAACGAGTTAAGCTGGCAAAAGCACAGCGAAGAACTGTGCGTTCTAAGAAGATATCACAAATCCCCAAGGAGAGTCCAAGTGTGGTGGTGGTTGCGATGCCTGACCTTCCCAGCACTGAACGGGAAGAGGTGGCTCTTTCCACAATTTGCACACCCCCTGCAAGTGCTGAAAGGAGCACCCACAGTCCACTTGCTGATATGCAAATTGAAGATGTCACTGTTGAAGTACAACAGGATGAGGATACTGGTGTAGCAGGCGCTGAGGAGGAAGTTGGCGAGGAGGATTCTGATGGTGATGTGGTTTGTTTAAATCAGGCTCCGGTGGAGATAGTTGTTGTCTGTGGGATGAAAAAGCCCATCACGGTCATGCCTGGGCAGAAGACCAAACATTCCACCTCTGGCAATATTTCTATCCAAATCCGGACAACAACTGTCTTGCCATATGTACCATATGTAAAGGTGAAAAAAGTAGGGGTAGGGACGTTAACCACCTAGGAACATCCTCCCTTATACGGCACCTGCAGCGCGTTCATAAAAAGTTACTTTCAAGTTCAGAAACTTTGGCTAAGACCGTAAGCAGTCCAGGGACACCTAAATCCCTTTGTCCTGTTGTATCCAAGCGCCTGCAAACCACACCGTCAACTCCCTCCTCGTCAATTTCCTCCTTAGTCAGGATCAGAAGTAGTCCTGCAGGCCATGTCACTGGCATGACTGACTCTCCTATCCGGGATTCCTCCGGAGGATCCTGCATTGCTACGTCTCCTGCTGCCGCTGCTGCTGTTGCTGCTGCTGGGAGTTGTTCATCATCCCAGAGAAGAAGTAGGAACACCACTATTTTTACTAAACAATTGACCCTCCAACAGTCCTTAGCAAGGAGGATGAAGTACGACAGCAGTCATCCTGAAGCAAAACGAATAACTGAGGCCTTGACTGCTATGTTGGTGTTAGATGTGCGTCCGGTATCCGCCATTAGTGCATTGGGATTTAGACAATTGATGGAGGTAGTGTGTCCCCGGTTGCAAATCCCTTCTAGATTCCACTTCACTAGGCAGGCGATACCGAGACTGTACAGAAACGTCAGAAAAAGTGTCCTCAGTGTCCAGAAAAATGCCATTGTACCCAATGTCCACTTAACCATGGACATGTGGACAAGTGGAACAGGGCAGACTAAGGACTATATGACTGTGACAGCCCACTGGGTAGATGTATCACCTTATGCAGCAACAGCAGCAGCATCACCAGTAGCAGCATCTCAGAAATGCCAGCTCGTTCCAAGGCAGGCTACACTGTGTATCACCGGTTTCAGTAAGAGGCACACCGCCGACAACCTCTTAGAGAAACTGAGGGAAATCATTGCCCAGTGGCTTACCCCACTTAGACTCTCCTGGGGATTTGTGATATCTGACAATGCCACCAATATTGTGCGGGCATTACATCTGGGCAAATTCCAGCACGTCCCATGTTTTGCTCACACAATAAACTTGGTGGTGCAGAATTTTCTGAAAAGCGACAGGGGCGTGCAGGAGACGCTTTGGGTGGCCAGAAAAATTTCTGGCCACTTTCACCATTCAGCGACTGCGTGCCGAAGACTGGAGTGCCAGCAAACACTCTTGAACCAGCCCCGCCTTCACCTGAAGCAAGAGGTTGTGACGCGGTGGAACTCAACCCTCTATATGCTTCAGAGGATGGAGGAGCAGCAAAAAGCCATTCAAGCCTATACATCCACCTATGACATAGGCAAAGGAGGGGGTATGCTCCTGACTCAAGCACAGTGGAGAATGATTTCCGTGTTGTGCAAGGTTCTCCAGCCCTTCGAACTTGCCACACGTGAAGTCAGTTCAGACACTGCCAGCTTGAGTCAGGTCATTTCCCTCATCAGGCTTTTGTAGAAACAGCTGGAGAAAGTGAAGGAGCTAAGACGGAGGGATTCCGCTCAGCATGTGGGACTTGTGGATGAAGCCCTTCATTCGCTTTGCCAGGATTCCAGGGTGGTCAATCTGTTGAAATCAGACCACTACATTTTGGCCACCGTGCTTGATCCTAGGTTTAAAGCCTATGTGGTGTCTCTGTTTCCGTCCGACACAAGCCTGCAGAGGTGCAAAGACCTGCTGGTGAAAACACTGTCAGCTGAAGCGGAACGTGACACGTCAACAGCTCCTTCTTCATTTTCTCCCGCAACTGGGGCTGCCAGGAAAAAACTTCGCTATCCTAAGCAACCCGCTGGTGGTGATGCGGGGCAGGCAGGACCAAGTTTGGACATCTGGTCCAGACTGAAGGACCTGGCAACAATTTCTGACATGTCTACTGTCACTGCATATGATACTGTCACCATTGACAGAATGGTGGAGGATTACATCGGTGACAGCATCCAAGTAGGCATGTCAGACAGTCCGTGTGGAGAAGATGATGTTCATAAAAATTAATTATCATAAAAATGAATTATCAACTCTTCCAGGGAGACCAGCCTCCAGAACGTACAGAGAGACCTGTGGTGGTGGATTCCAGCGGGGACGAGTTAATACTCTGTGAGGATGAGGATGTACACAACACTGAAGAGGGTGAGGAATCGGTGGATGAGGAGGATGAGGACGACATCTTACCTCCGTAGAGCCAGTTTGTGCAGGGACAGATTAATTGCCAGCTTGTTTTGTGGGGGCCCAAACGAAGCAATCATTTCAGCCACAGTCGTGTGGCAGACCCTGGTGCTGAAATGATTGGTTTGTTAAAGTGTGCATGTCCTGTTTATACAACATAAGGGTGGGTGGGAGGGCCCAAGGACAATTCCATCTTGCACCTCTTTTTTTTCTTTGCATTTGCATTATGTACAGTTTGGGGCCTAGTTTTTCAAACTGCCATCCTGTCTGCCACTGCAGTGCCACTCCTAGATGGGCCACGTGTTTGTGCCGCCCACTCGTGTCGCTTAGCATAGTCATCCAGCTACCTCGGTGCAACCTTTTGGACATAAAAACACTATTGTGAGGTGTGATGTGTTCAGAATAGACTGGAAATGAGTGGAAGTTAAGGTTATTGAGGTTAATAATAGCATAGGAGCAGAAAAACCCACAAATTCTGTGATTTTAGCTGTTTTTATGCTTTTTTAAAAAAAAAATACAGATCCAAAACACAAAACCCAGAACCCAAAACACGGAAGGGTGGTTTTGGCAAAACCAATCCAGATCCAAAACACGAAGAAAGATCCAGATCCAAAACCAAAACACAAAACACAAAAAGTGTCCGGTGCACACCCCTAGTTTAAACCTTTTACGGTGTTTACTCCTGTTACCACCCCGGATCCACAACAAACACAGACTCTAACAAAGGATACCTATTAGAAGGAAACCTAGTTTTCTCACATGGACAGATTCCATAGCAGACCTGATTAAGGCAAAACAATATCCATACCTGTTATTATATTATTGTATGTATTGTAGTGTTGCTAATGGTAGTGCGCAGTAGTGGGTATTGTTCATTGCTTTTGATAATACATAAAACATGTTGATATGGAGAAGATTGCAGTTTTGGATGCATGTGTTTTTATTCTGCAATTCTAAAGCATAAAAGGATTACAAATTGCAGTAGGAGCATCTTATTTGTATAATGAGGTGGACGCTTAGAGGGGGATGAATTATTAAGTGTATGAGGAAATAATTGAACATTTCATTTACAGAGCTAGAGAAAAATGTAAACCATGAGCTTAATCAAACACAGTATTTATTAAACAATATCGAAAGCAATAAAATATCAAAAGACAGAGAACTCTTTAACTTGAAGTTATATTCTTTAGTAAAATGCTTTTAGAAATGAAGCATTAAGAGACTGCTAGATAGTTCACTTGCTATACACACAAGATCTCTGTGAAAGTCTTTAAAAATCCAGGCTTACAAAGAGTTAGGGGTTTATTTAGTAAGCAGTGTTAGGAGACAGAGTGAAAAGTGATAAGAAAGTGATAAGGTGCCAGCCAGTCAGCTCCCAACTGCCATCTCACAGTCTGTGTTTGAAAAATGACAGTTGGGAGCTAATGGCTGGCAACTTATCACTTTCTTATCACTTTTCACTCTGTCTCCTAACACTGCTTAGTAAATAGATCCCTTAATCATTTAAACCACATACACTGTAAGAACAAGGAGATAATCTTAATAATTAGCATATACTTGTGTAGTCACAGACTCTCCACAATAGTATTATTGTCAACCAGGATCCAGTTCTTAAAACTCAAAGCTTAAACAGCAAAGTGAATATGCAGCAACTGAAACTCTTCTTCAAAATTTCTCTCTCATAATGAATAATCTATCTTCAAATTTTTTAGAATCTCATCAGCCTGACATAAGAAAGTACCATTGAATGATCAATCAACTGTCCTTCCAGTATGTTATCTATCCAAAATTTATGGTGACCACTAGTCTAGTGTAAATATTTACTGATAGGTGTCCTGTATGTATACTTTTCCATTTGAGAACATACAACTAAAAGGGTCAAATCCAGGAATTTATTGGAGATCTTGTGAAATTTGCAAATAAACATAACATTTTAATAATTGGCGTTTAGAAAATGAACAAAATGTTTTCTCTAACTTCCCTACCTCCCCAAATAATTAAAATACATGTAATGGTCATAAAAGTCCAGACTTTCCTCAAACTCACCTCCCCCCTACGCATGGGGATTCGTAATTCGTAATCCCCTAGTAAAATCCGCCATATATCAGCATAACTCAGGGTGAACTGGGTTCCCATGACTGTCCCCATCATCTGTGAATACACAGTATAATAAAGAAATAATTATGGGTCAGGATAATCAATGAGAAATCTCTGGTGCATTTCCATAATCACACCATCAGGCTTAAGAATGTTTTCTATAACTTCTGTCCTTTTCCCATATGGGATATTTATGTAAAGAAACTCTTCCAACAAATTGCTCTCAATTTATTCTGTAAAAAAGTGGAAAATAAAATAATAAGTATCAATAAATGGTGTACAGAATATAAAGAATAATTGTGGTTATCGGTGTTTGAAGATTTTAGGGGTCCTGGTGACATTAGTTCCTCCTTATAGTATAGGATTTAAATTCAGTTGCTTCCAATATTGATTCAAAAGAAATGTACAAATGAGTGTGATACTGTATAAATTCTGGGACAACAGTGATTAATATAAGGTGCTAATCTGCATGAAAATAAATTGCTTATCTATGTTTTCTTTGAGTCCTTTATCTGGGATGTTATCTTCTACATCCATGTTCACAAGGGAGATAATACATACAATATCCTCATGATGTAGTACATTTTATCACACAATTGTATTTACATAAATATACAGTACACTGGATACTTACAAAACAAAAGATAAAAAAGAACTTATCTGATTTATTGGAGACTAGCGTTTGCCAGCAGCTTTGCTTGCGTATATGTCTGTTATTGCTCAGCAGAACTAATTTTTCAAAGACTGTAGTGATATCTAATATTGTGATGTATATTTTATATTGTAGACATTGATCAAAAAATTTCTTTGTAAACAATATTTGCAGTTTTTCCTTCAGGGATTAACACAAACAGTTGCTTGGGGCTACTAACTCGTGAGCAAGCAACGTAAAGCTGCTCATGGAAGAAGCAGATCTATGTCTGCAGCCCTGAGCATTTGTCCCTGTGACTTGTTGATCATCATAGCAAAGCAGATGCTTACAGGAAACTGCAGGCACTTGAATTGAAAAGTAAAATTTTTGGGGATAAGGGGTATACATGATATAAATACAGTCTCACCTGCGCCAGCTCCAGTTAGAATCTATGCCTCAATTAGGCTCCTCTCCCTGATATCACATTGAGATAATACAGTACATACCTCAGTTTCTTTCTAGGTGACTAAGCTATACAATATTGAAAATGCAATCCAAATTCATCCCATAGTTTTTGCTTGATGCCAGAATGTACAGACAAACAAACAACATTTTTTTACATTTTCTTTGTCTCCATAGTTCATACACTGTCCCAAGGAGTACATTTCTCCAAATAATTGCTCTATTTCATTTATATATACTAAAATTAGTAAAATTAGTGGGCTAACTAGCAGCTGGAGGTACAGTATTTTAACAGTGATCCAGATTTTCCCCATGCATTTTCTTGTTCTTACATGTACTTTATCAAGATACAGTCGATTCCTCATGGAAAATGTTGCATATATAGGTATAATATAATACTGTTCAATATAAGCATTGCAATAAAATTATACTGAAATGAGCTGTTTGCTTATAAAGAGCAGTAATAATAATTGTGTAGTTTTGTAAGGTATAGACAGTAGTAATAGTTAAGTTAGGTGTTGTTAAAGGCTAGTAATAGTAAAATATACTTATGAGCACTGCTGTACCCAACAGGCAAAGCAAGTGTGTGTAATCTTTCAGAATGTATGAGCATAGGGGATGGATTCTGCTAATTTACAAATCTATGAATTAAGCATCAAATAACAGAATGGCTGCCTGAACTAGTTCAACAAGAAAATACAGAGGAGATTTTCTTTTACACATTCTCCTTTTCAAACTATTAAAATATCCCAGGAACACTGTGGTATTGCAAAGTACCTTAACAGTTATGGGATCTTCTGTAAATTACAGTATACTTCATGTAAAGACTGTTACCTCCAACATACAATCACTAATAAACATACTTGTATAGGGGCTGATGCACAGTTGTTGCAATCTCATTTGCACCGAGTTCATATAAATTTGGTCAATGTAGTGTTATACACCTTTCAGTCACAATGCGACTTGTGGTTGAGTAGGCTGGAATTTGGCATTCTGCCATAGGCTAAGGGGTGTGGGTGTGTCTATAGAATTGCGGTATCTTTTATACCAAGTAAAGTGCTGGTGCACATGTGTACTGGTAATGATGATGGCTATGGATATGTAATCAATAGTACATAGAAGGGTGATGTGACAGCATAGATGTGAACAACTCTGCATATGGGCAAATGCTGTATACACCTTAACCCCCGTGCACACAATACAGGAGCTTTTATGGCCAACATGGGTTCATCTCTGCTTTGGCCCCATAATGCATTTATAGAATATGAATGCTCTAAAGACTAATATGCTCTAAAGACTAACATTACAGTGTGTAGCCATTAAATACGGAATGTAGTCAGGAAGCCAGCGGTCTCCCGACTGTCGAATCCCGGCATGGGACTAATGATAGGTGTCAAAATCCTGATGCCTATCATTATCCACCCATCAAAATCCCAACGCCCAGCATACCAAACGAAGGTAAGCTAGACGTCGGGACCTCTTAGCCGCGGTAGGGGGGGTTAGGTTTAGGGACTCCGGGGGGTACTTAGGGTTAGGCACCCCACTGGGAGGGTTTGGGTTAGGCTAGGGGATGGAGGAGTTAG
Organism: Taudactylus pleione; assembly: GCA_031769625.1. Taxonomy (NCBI): domain Eukaryota; kingdom Metazoa; phylum Chordata; class Amphibia; order Anura; family Myobatrachidae; genus Taudactylus; species Taudactylus pleione. The sequence continues at coordinate 4,265,672 of JAUIMM010000516.1, read as the reverse complement.
GGTTAGGCATCCCTGGGGGGAAGGTTAGGGTTAGGCACCCCCCTGGGAAAGTTAGGTTTAGGGTGCAGGGAGGGGGGTTAGATTTAGGCACCCCTGAGGGGAGGTTAGGGTTAAGCACTTGAGGGGGAGATTAGGGTTAGGCATCCCTGGGGGGAAGGTTAGGGCTAGGCACCCCATGGGAGGGTTAGGTTTAGGGTGAGGGGAGGGGGGGTTAGGTTTAGGCACCCCTGAGGGGAGGTTAGGGTTAGGCACTAGGGGGGAGGTTAGGGTTGGGCACCCCAAAGGAAGGATTAGGTTTAGAGGGGAAAGGGGTAGGGATAGCCTACTTATCTCCGCTGTTGGGATCCTCACCCATCGGGCTACCGGCGTCAGGATTTCACCCCACCATTCTCACGTTCGGCAGTCATACATACCGATTCCATTGAATACATGGTGCCTGCTTATTTGTATCAATCTTGTTCTACTCAGGTTCTAAGTACATATGAAATAATATTGTAAGGCTAAAGCACAGAGCAGAGAGTGACTTCTACATCTGCAGAGGGTACACAAGTTTCTAAAATGTATAGTATGATCAAAGAAGAACTTGTACGGCAGCTTGTTTGTAATTATGAGTCAATTATGTGTCACGTGCCTCATGAACTATGCATTAAATGTTGTGCTCATTGCCAGGTGATGCCTTGTCATTCTACTAGGAAATTAGTGCATACAGAATTATTTTATTTTGGATGTTAATCCATCTTTGCTAGGGATTTAGGGAGCTACATTAGCATGCTGCAGGAATCTGCCAAATAGGATATAACAACAAATATGCTTGTCTAGATACCAGACTGGATGTGTCACAGTTATTTATGATGAAATTAATGTAATTTGAAGATGCAAATTTGGAATTGAAATATATAGTGTATTGGAATTGAAATATACAGTTTATTAAAACTGTAAATAAAACATATTAGCTGTAAATAACTTTGCTTTTCAAATGTCATGTACTGTCTGTCTTCCCAGGCTTTCTCTGACATTTTATTATGAGAGGATCATGCATTCCAAATCCTGAACAGGTGGCTAACTAGCATCAGCTAGCAAAGTTAGCAATAGAGATGTGCCCGGACCTCTGTGTTTTGCTTTTGGATCTGGATTTATCTTCATGTTTTGGTTTTGGATCTGGATTTTAATTAAAAATTATAAAAAGTTTTTAAAAACAGCTAAAGTCATGTAATTTTTGCAATCCAAAACCCGAAATTAAAATTTTAAATTCCGAACCACTGGAAGATCAGAAGTAAAACTTGGATTTATTCGGATCTCCTCAGGAGATTAGAATTGCAACTCGGATCTGTCTGGATTTATGAAATTCGGGTGGTGAACCAAACCACAGATTTCTAGTTAGTACCATTATATGTGACACAATTTAACATTGGTGCGTCAGTAGCAAATTGGTCATTTCTGGAAATGTTGTTTTACAGAAACAAAGGAGTTTGGAATCACTGTCATAAATGTGGATTAAATGGGAGAAATACTTGGTTTGTTTGGGAAAGCACAAAACAAATGATTATAGATTTTGAATTAGGGTTGTGACTCAGCTGCCATTTTCATCCATTTGATCATCATCCTCATTCTCTTCCTCATCAGTGTTAACAGTGATGTCAAGATCATTACCCGATAAAATGCTCATCATCACTGGAATGAAATTTTGCAAATTCTCTGTCTTAATTTGCTGGTATGAATCAAGTCATATCTAACTTTGGTGAATCCCAGTACAACTACATGGGTAGTCTCCTGCAACAACAAATTACAATATTGCTAAACACTCTTTCAGAGTACACATCCATAGGTGAGCAATTTAGAAAGACAAGATACAAGATACTGATGAGATATAATATTTCTTTACCAATTCACAGCTTAATATAATTATGTGCTCCAAGCGGCACGGGGAGAAATATCTATTTAGTAAAGGGAGATATAGTGTAATCCATTAGAACCATATGGCATAGTAGATGGCTCTGATGTAATCATTTAATTGGAGATATACCAACTTAGTTAACCATACATAAATCTAAATATATTCTTGCAAACAGGTGTGTCAAAATAACAGAGATTTTATGCAATAATATCAGTAGAGTAATCACGCACAAGAACAACTTACAAATCATATAGTTGCTTATGTAAATCAAGAAGTATCCAAGCATATATAAATAAATTAGTACCACTTATTTAGTTGTCCACAGACACCACTCTGGCATGTCAAACAATGGAGAGGTTATATATTATATACACATTTTAAAAGAATAAAGTTTTGAGTAGTTCAATCATAATACACACTATAATGAGAAGATTAAATTACAAAACTATACATGTGATCTCGAAAGTAGGTAAATAGCTGTTTAGTAATAAGGCAACATACAGTATCTTATCACTTATGGACAGAAGACTGGAATAGTCTAGTAATATGCCCTTTTTCCATTTATCAATTAAAGCATGTAGACATGAAAGCATAGGAGACAGATTCTCTTCAAAATGTTTCATAAATATGAGAGAAATTGCTAATCAGTAGGTCACTATATTAAAATGTTACATGTGCATCACATAAACCCAATGGTACGTAAAATAATTTTATGCACAGTTGTATGTCTGTAGAACAGGACCTAGGAAGCCCCCATCTCTGCTTGCTAACCATTTGCAGGAAGCATTGAACAGTAGACAAGAGAACAGCGAAACAGCTGTTGGTAGAGAATATAACACATACACTTCTGCTGCCAAGATATAAAAAAATAAGAAACCCTTGTATTGAAGTACATCATAGGGGACCTGATGTAGTATCCTGATGCGAGAGTGCATGTGTAGAGAGAGAAGGATACTGTACCTGGAAAAAAGTGGCAGAGTAAGAGTAGAGTGTTCACAGGACTCCTATGCTGTTCCTACTTTGGTGGCAGCCGGAGTTATGACACATTTTGACATGGAGGCTTGGTCACATCATTTGTCCAAAGACAGTCTTATATGTCAGCCTTTGATGGTTCAGAATCATTGATGCACTCAATTGTATAAAAGCATAAACAAGCTTTATTATATAAAACACAGTCATATTTACATCACTCTTATGAAACAGTATCCAAAGTCTTCTAAACAGCCCTGCCCTTATGTGACTATTCTTCATATGCCTTGGAGCAATGTTCTTACTGACTAGATATACAGTTATACAGTACATGAATTCTCTACCAGCAAAGTAGCCACTGAGGACCTGATTCAGTGCATGCAAGAAGCTTTGCAATTCCATCCTTGCAATTATGGTAATGCAGCAGGAGGCGACCAAGGATGCAGCATCGAATAATCTGCAATAACATTGAATGGCTAAGTGACCCGTGGGGTCAAGCAAGCCGGCCACCGCAGATACAACAAAGAGGCCAGGAAATCTCTGTCAGCCGATGGAGATGCTGGCCACTTCCCTCCCCCCCAACGGCGGTGACACGCCTCAGTTTCGAGAAACAGAGGCCATCGCCACCCCCTCCCGCCCACAAACGGCAGCAGGCTGACAGTCTGCTGATGCTCTGCATGCGATCACGTAGGACCCATACTGCACATGCACAATACAGGTTTGGCGCCTGTGCAGATTCCCGACCATCGGGAATCTGTTTTCAGCAGCATGCACTAGCGTGCACTGCTGAATCAGGCCCTGAGTCTGATATTTTCTTGCTTTTGGCAGGTATACAAAGTGACTAGCACATTCCCATTTTACAGTAGCTCAAAAGGAGCCTCAACTCCTAGTCAGTACAGTCCCAAAGAGAAGACTTCTGTTTATAGATCAATGCCTCATTTGAGTCCCAGCCTTGTTCCCATGGTGGTGTGGCTTCAGTAAGGCATTTTCTAGATAACTCACTTAGATTTTGGACTGTTAATTGGAGGACTATCACTTAAGGGGCCTATCCATTAGGCAACCTGGACAACTGAATGACTAGTGTTCAGGTCGCCTAGGTGCGGTGCCCTCACTGAACGACGTTCACTGAACGTCATTCAGTGCAGGAGACTGACCTCCTATCTGATAGTCGGCATCGGCAAGGACCCAGCGTGCACGCGCATCGCTGGTCCTTGCCGGCTATCCATTAGACGACTTTCTGAACAATCCGACTAAAACCTCCTGGTTTTGGCTGGTTCGTTCAAAAAGTCATCTAATGGATAGGCGACAAGGACCAGAGATGTGTGTGCAGGCTGAGTCCTTGCTGATGCAGACTATCTGTGGAACACGCTTGTCAACCTGACGACGATCGTCAGGTTCCACATGTTTGCAGATAGGACGTCGATCTCCTGCACTGAATGACGTTCAGTGAACACCATTCAGTGCAGGCAGGGGTGTCGGGGATAGCCCCAGGCTATCAGCCCAGGCCGGTAGTGCCCCGGCCTGGGCTGACTAGCGGTCATGGGTAATGCTTTGGCCGGGGAACCTGGTAAAAGTTTTCCCCCTGCTAGAAAAAGTTCGGTGCTGGTTATGGAAATTACAGGGGACCCCTACTCCTTTTGTCCCCTCTATTTCCACAACCAGGACCAAATCAGAAAAGTCCTTTGCTGGTACTTAAAATACAGGATACCCTTATGCATTTTGTCCCCTGTATTGTAAAAACCAGCACAGGCTGTACAGAGCCCGGGGCTGGTTATGCTTCTGGGGAGATGGTGCATGTCATTTTTTTTTAAAACACACAGACAGAAGCCTCTCACCGATCTGTAAAGGTTTCTGCATACCTCACACCTTTCAATGCTAGTCACATTAAAAGGTTGCATAGGCACTCTCACAGATTCGCATAGTGTAGTAGCCTCGAGCTCAAAAGTTCACAGGCTATTACATTTGTGAGTCCCGGCACCAACTCGCACCTTCAAAAATGTGAGATGGTGTGAGTAGGATTTAAACTAAATCTCGAACCCTATTACATTTGGCTCCATGGCCTGAGAATTTTAAGTCATATTCCGAATTAACCCTAGAGGTTTACAAAAGTTGCTGCTTCGTAAATAAAGCCCTATGTATTCTTTTAAGTTGATTATGTAGGAGCTGTCTAAAACCTTTAAAACAATAGCAAATGTTAAACCAACTCAGGAACATCATTTTAATCACATAATGTCATGATCTATAGTAAAAATAAATACTGTTGCAAGCAAGGGTTGAAATACACTTTAATGAATGATTAATATTTTAATATCCCTGTCCTGGAGTGTTAATACTCCAGTCAGTGGACATATAATATCAGTAGCAACTACTGTTTTTAAAATGAACAAATCATAAAATAATTACACTGGTGGGTCCTGGAGTAAAGTTCTCCTATAATAGACTCACATGTTAATAGTGCAAATAATCAGTATCAGAAGATAAAAATAGCATACACTAAAATTTACACAGTATAATAATATTGAAAATAGCAACTGAATGATAAAATAACAAATCAAATTAAAACAATAAGAAATTAAAATGACATAAGACAATAAGAAGTGAAGACATAAAAAACAAAGAATAAAAAATAAAATACAAATAATCTCAAAGCAACACGTTTCGCAGATCGTGGGTGGTGGTACACTAAGGTGGTCCGGCTTATAGACATGGTATGGGAGTGTAACGGGTGTATTGCATAACTCGTTGCAAACTCAAATGCTTAATCGCTCTCCAGCTGACCATCCATCTGTTCTGACAGGAGCTTTTAAACAGGCTACCCACATCCCAATGCTTGCCTCAATGAGCCAATCCTGAGCAGCTCCATGTTCATGCAGAATAGGTTTAGAAGCTCCAGCCAGTGTGCATCTCACATGCTTTTCCCGTCAGCTGATGCGTTTCCCTCTGAATCTTTTGCGTGCCACCTAAAACATGCTCTACGTCTGGCCCATGTTCTGACAACTGCTGACCCCTGCCCTAGACACACATTTAAATAAATACTCTGTATCACTGACTGGTTGTTACTTAAAAAATTGCACAACTGTGTAAAATATATAAAACTGATCCTAGTTAATTCTGGGTGAAAATAAGTAAAATTAATATCTATTTATTTTGGAAATATAGTAAACACTTGGATTTATTATTTGATCCTAGACATAATGCAGGCACTGCATAAAGATGTTTTTACCTTGTTTTATTATGCAGCCAGAAAATTTTCATATACACATCTACAGGCCCTGTTTAGGGAGTTGTTACGCCAGCTGGGAGTTAGGAACAATCTGAAGTGCGTTCAAGCACAGATCCATCAATCTATGTGCAAGTGAAATAGAATCCTAGTGATTAGACTACAGTGTGAGCAAGAGAAATAAAACTGTGCCACAGGTTTATAATGGATAGGGGCATTTCAAATTGCTTTTCAGAATAATAACAATCAAGCAATAAATCTTTAAAATGTATAGCTGCCATCATGCTAAACAATTTAATCTGAACTCTTTATCACGTATATTATGTTGTGCATGTTGATTTTGCTGTATCCTGAACATTGATTTTTTATGATTACAATCATAAAAAAGACAACTTACATATTATTATTATTATTATTATTATTATTATTATTATTATCCTTATTTATATGGCGCCACATGTGATCCACAGCGCCTTACAAAGTACATAGAACTAATAAGTGAACAAGAAGCAAGTAACTTACAGTACATTACAGTGCAGGACAAGGACACGATTTATACACATTGCTGCAATAGTGATTAAACACTCACAATAAGCAGCAGGGAGTTGGCAGTCATGTGTTAGGTGCCCTTATGGGAAGTAAGAGTCAAAGAAAATGTAAAGAAAATCACATGAGGGAAGAGGTCCCTGCTCGTGAGAGCTTACATTCTAAATATAGTAATATTACATATAGTAATAATTTAAATAGTGTAATATCTTCACTGTGTGATTTATGAGTAACAGAATATTATCCCAGTCATTTTCTTCTTTTAACTAACAGCAACAAAATGTTCATCAGAGTAATCAAATGCTGACAGTAGAGGATAGTATAACAGGGTGCCCAACTTGGGACACAGTAGAGGAGGAGCTACTCTCAGCAAACGATGAGGGTAATCACCAAGCGAAGCTGTTGTCAGACATCCCTGGATTCATCTTGGAGGAATTCTCCATCTTCTTTATCCAGCCCAATAGTTTACCACCGCCCATTCTGAGCAGCTTATATTATCCTTTGAGAACGGGAACTAGTTAGTCAATTGGTGGAAGAGGAAGAAAGAAAAGAAAAGAAAAGACAAGACTCTGGGATCATGGCTCTACTTGATCAAGAAGGGTTCCCCTACATCTGTGGAGAAGGGCCGGCGTGTCCCTCTTGTATCTGCAAAGATCAGTTGATGGGGTAAGGCTCCAGTGTGGTACCTGTGTTAATACTAAGTAGACCACCAGGGCATTTACCTCCTTGTTAGCCAGGCACTAGGCACATGGCACCAGTGGGCAATAGGTCCAGATACTTGGCTCCATTGGGACGTGGCACTTGTTGGGCATTAGGACAAATTGTCCTGCCCACTTTGCCCCCTCAGCTTGCTCCTGAAGGTTAGCATGAAAACTTAATATTGTGTTTTGTATAGACATTAGTTTAATCTTCCTGGGATGACCTTAGTACAATAGTAATGGTTTATATGAATTATAGGTATAGTATCAGGCATCCATTAAATTCAATATATATTAACATTTTATTTTAAAAAATCAGAACAAATAATCCTGGCACTTTTAAAATGCAAATCAAATTTAAATATTAAAATTGGAAAATTTGGCTAGTGCTAAAATTATTTTATATAAAAAGTCACCTGTGTGTGTTTAATAATTACAGGCAGCAAGTGATAAGAGACTACTGCTATTACATCATAACTTGGAATAACCAAAAAGAGAAAAATCTATCACTGCTGCCGCTCATGAGAAAGTCTCAGTTGCCAGGGATATGAAACGTGTAGACATCCATCTCGCCAAGAGTTCATGCTTACAAACCTTTCACTTGTGGTGCTACTCCTATCAGGTAGGAAACAGAACTTGCCCCCACTTTTACGTGTTTCAGGAGGACTGGTACACACTGACAACCCAGCACAAGTGGCTCAAATCAGCAACAAAGGCGCTGTAGTTACACTTGCAACAGTCAGAAGGTCCGGACTTCTAGATGTACAATGTCATCTCAGCATTGAAAGTCCCACTATTTCCCACAGTGGGACATTTGCAGTCCAGTATCTTTGATTATAGTATTACCACAATAATAAAGGCAATTGCTATAGCTGGGACTTTTTGACGTTGTGAGAATTTCACCCTAAATTAAAGTTCAACTAATACTTTATTAAAACTGAAATTAACACAGCTGCTATGCTTATGCTTTACCTCTCCTGATCTCACATATAACATTTTGCTTTTTTGGCGCATTAACATTATTGTAATTTTCATGCTAATGCAGTTTGTAAAGGAAAACTATTATCTTCACATTATTATTCTCAATGTTCACTGTCTAAGAAGAAACAGTTTTACTGTAACTTAAAGATATGCAGCCTATGTCTCTAAAACTGTTGTGGAATTACAAATCTCAACATGTCATCTCAGCCACTGTAAGAAACAGTATATGCTTGCACATAAGTTTTCTCTTTTAGGTATAATTACAATAAAAATTTATTATTTTTATCCCTCCAACTTTATTACTGTTTTGGTTGTGTGGTACACCGAATAAATATAAAGTACTGTACATGTTAAATGTGTTGGATTATCATAGGCCCGATATTTTCCAGGATTCTCTATATTGGCAGGAATCCGCTCTTTCTCCAGAACTTATGTTTCATCAACTATGTTGCTCCTTCCCCCACACCTCAGCAGAGAGGCAAGAAAGACATATCTCTTCCCAGACACAGACAAAATGGCAGACCCCAAATAAACTCTATTATGGGTCGCTTCAGTTAAAGGAATAGATGACAAGCATTTCTTAAATTACATTAAAAACAGTATTTACTATTGCCATATCACATACACCTAGGTGACTCTTCCCTCACTGAATATTCATCAAATCCAAATAATTCTACAGTCCTGCTTAACATTTCACAATAATGCCTAATTAATGCTTCAGTACAATACCTCATTACTTGAGCATGCAATAAGACACTTTTTATATGTTCTCAGTACTGCTTGGTTCAATAAATGTTCTCCTTAAATAGATGAATGGTCCTTATACTGGGTGGCAATGTATATGATAGAATATAATGTAACAGAGCTAATAAAGCAGTTTTAACTATTACAATTATTGAGAAATGTTGTGTTCATAGTTGGGGTCCTTAAATACACTTAACAGTCTATTGTTGCAGCACTGTTATATATAAATGAAATGGAGCAATGTATCTCACATGAAATGTGGTTATCTTTCATCAAATAGCAGGATACAGCTTCTCCTGCAGAAGATAGCATAGCATACACTTGAACAATTGGTCTGGCTGTGGCCCACAAATATCAGCAAGCTCTGTAATGCAGTATGTCTTTCTGAACACTGTCTTTCACATGGGATGCGGTCGTAATCCCGACCACTGGGGTTCCATTGCTCAGAATGCCAGCACCATATTCCCGATACCTGTCAAAACACCAGTGCTGCATCCCGACTGCCATAATCCCAAAGGTAAGTAGCAGGGTTAGGTGGAGGGTTAGGTTGGGGTTAGGCACTAGGGAGAGGGTTAGGGTTAAGCACTAAGGGGGAGGGTTATGTTTAGGGTACAGGGAGGGGGAGGTTAGGTTTAGGCACTAGGGGGGAAGGTTAGGTTCAGGGATGCTGGCATCGGAATTCTGACTGCTGGGGTCTCAAATGCCAGCATCCCGTACACAATCAATTTCACATACAACTTGTTTCTCTCACTTGTTTCTTATTTCTTGCTTCTACATTTTATGTATCTTTCTCTTGATGTCTGCTTAGTTCCACACTCCTGGCTACTGGTGCATCTCCCCATGTTGGTATTTATCTTTGTTCTTCTCTGTCCTTCACTCACATTCCCCTAACTCTGAGCCAGAGCTGGCCCTAGGCATAGACAAACTAAGCAAATGACTAGGGGCATCCAAGCCTGCCTAAGGCCGGTGGAGGTTAGGTGCAGGCATGACCGGAGCACCTGCTGCTGGCTGGGCAGATACTCTGGCTGCTGCTATTGCCGCTGCACAATGTCCATGATCAGAGCTCAGCTGACTGCTCCAATTGGACCTGGCAGCAGCAAACAGTGAGCTGGCAGAACAGCCGGTGGCAGTTTGAGGGGGCAGAGCACATGGACGGCAGCATATGGTGCACCATGTGCCTTTGCAGAGCTTGGAGTAGTGAGTCACACCTTTTGGCTCTGGGCTCCACCTTCGGCAATCATCACACACAGCTGCGGACTCCCAGCCAGAGACATGAAAACCGGGTCCACCGCTGGGATAAGGCGGTGCTGTGCTGGGTGAGGACCCCTTCCGTGAGGCCACACCCTTTTTCAGGACCCCACGGGGATGGGAGCACCACCCAAAATCTTGCCTAGAGCACTCATTTGTCTAGGATTGGCTCTGCTCTGATCAATCTCATCCCATGGGTTCACATTTATCTCTTCTGTAATCTGAAATTCCTGAGATTTATCTTACTTTCTTTGTATTCTGGGGGCTGTAGTTCCAGATGTCTGCAGTTGCAATGGGGAGTATGGAAAGTGATATCTCGTAACTGGGGGGTATCACAGTTGCAGCTCTGAATGTAACCTATCTTTCTTCCATGTATAGTAAATCCCAATTTGTTTATTCATTGGCAGGGCATGCTGTGATTCCAACATGGAAAAGCCAAAATCACAGATAAAATGTAAGTGAAACTGTAGGCTCACCTTGCATGCTGCTGTGCTCAGCTCATCCTAATGATTCCTGGCTCTTCTTGTGAGACCCTGCAAATTCAGTAATGGAGCTACAGATATATCCTCATGTCACGGCGGATATCCTTTCTTGATGTGCCAAATTCCAGGCAACTTAACCGTGCAGAGAGTCTTTCTGGCTAAATATGTGCATTTTATTTTCATAAGTAAAACAACTGGGAGCAAGAAAAGTACTTTGCAAGATTACATTGATCAACTTGATGTGCGACATTTGTACATCTATGTGCGAATGATTCTAAATCTGCATATAATTTATTGAAGTAATTCAGAAAATGGTAGTCGTAACTAGACGTGCTGCATCAGTTAGAATTAGAATAAAGAAGTGTATTTAATTGCCAAGAGAACTACCACCTGTTGATTACCCATTGCAGTATTGCTAACTATTGTGATTTGTAGGCTGATCAGTATTTTCTGCATAAAGTACCATTCCCTGGACCCATGTCCTCCTACTCCCCTTTAATACATTTGCAAGTTTATTCTATTTATCAAGCTGTCATGTTAAGTCATGTTACTGTGCATATGGGCCTATCCTCTCTGCTACAGCCTGAGAAGGATAAGCTTGTGCCTCTACCACCTACTGTACAAGTCTTCTCCCATGCTGTATCCTTCTTTTGGGATTCTCTACTACTCCTGATGAGACTGTCCGGCAGCCTAAAAAACCATGAAACACTCTTTGAAAACCCTTCTCATAATAGAGCTTAAGGTGCGTATCCACCTAGCGATTAAACAGGCCGATTGAACGATAACTACATCGTTATTGTTCAATCGCTGGCTAATTGTTCGCAAATCAGCCATGTAAATGTCGAAAACGACCAGTGATGCACGTGCTCGCAGGTCGTTTTAGACATCTATCATCATCCGAACATGCTGGTCAACCTGACGATAATGTCAGGTTGCCCATGTTCGTGGATGATTGATGTGCCTACACTGAACACTGAACGTTCAGTGTAGGCACATCACAGACTGTGAAACAACTGCATGATCACAATGTTGTAATAGTGCAGTTGTTTCTATGTCTGCTAGTGGATACGCACCTTTACACTACTTGAACTATATTACTCACAATAATGCACCCTCGCAACTGTCCCATGTTCAATTTGAACCACAATAACTGCTGTCCTAATGTCTGCATTTATTTTGTCTGACTTGTGTGTCCTGTTTTCCCCACTACTGTAGCTGGCACTGTGGAACATTGTGGTGTCTTATAAATAATTTATGATGATGATCATTAATAATAATAATAATAATAATAATAATAATAATAATAGTAATAATATCAGTATTTCACAGCCAGTAAGTGATTAAATGTTTTGTAATTGAATAAATCTAATTATATTAAAATAACTATTTATTTACATTTTCAACATCATTAATGGTGATTGTTATAATATATGGCAATGTTTCATAGGAATAGGTCAAACATGTATCCCAGTATTCCTAGAACTACAATATTCCCTTTTTTCAATCTGAAGTCTTTGGGACAGATTTAGGGCCCGATTCAGAGCCGGAAGCAATTAGCGCTCGCTCGTCCAGAAAATAGGGGTGGCTATTCAAATGAACCGTTCGCTCTTTGCGGTCTGTTCACGCCTCTAGGTCTGAACGAGCGAACAAAACTTGCGGTAGTTTTTTGGGAAACTACGCCCCCTGGCCGCTCGCATCCTACGTCATGTCTGCTATTTATTAGATTAATCGAGTACATCGACCAGGGTATGAACTGGCTATTCTTGGGGTTGGTTTTTGCTACCACAATTTTGCGAGCAGTTCTGGCTATTAAATAACCCAGTGACGTGGTCAATGACGCTGCTGTTTTAATTATGCACACCCATAAAACGTCCGTTTTGACCTTTAAGCATGCCTGCGTACGGATCTCCACTCCCCATTTTCAAGCACCTTCCCCCGTCACCACCCACATACGCCTCTTTCTGTCACTCAAATTATCAGGCATTCGCTATTTTGCGAGCACATGAATTTCGACCGCACTGACTGGTTCACGCATGCGTATAACGATCCGTACGCATGTGCAGTTGGGCAAACATCGCTCAGAGCGAACGAGAGGCCGCTTACGAGCGGCTCTGAATCAGGCCCTAAATTAGCTGTGAGCCTCCAATGATGGTATTTAATGCAAAATTAGAATTTATGATGAGTAGAAGGATAGATAGGCTATCAGATTTATTGGAACCATGGGACTGATTCAGAGGTGGTCGCTGTCCTGATACGGTTGCAATTGACCAATGTTGGTTTTTCTGCGCATGCGTCAGAGCCACAGTGTACATGTGCCATGATTGTGTTGTAACTCTTGTTGCACTGCGCTGTTACTGGGACTTTAATGGGAAGCCTGCAGGCATTTGGGGGTGGGCAAGGAGTGCAGCTTAGTTGCAGTGGGCATTCATAGCAACCTTAGGTTTATTCAGAAGTCTGAATATCACAGATGATAGGTACTGGACCGGATTTGGTCTGGAGACCCTCCGCTATTATATTCACCTTATCAAGTTATTTTACTCCAAACAGGGAGCTGGTGCACCTTATATATCAGGCTCATCTAGAGTGACTATTTCTAATAAGATCTTTATCACTCAAGTTGCTATTGGTAACGAATGCTGAGCACCATCAAGACTCTATAGAAAGGACACAATATCTACTCTTTTTTCCTGCGTTATATTGGAGACAGCATGTGTTTAGATCAATAGTATTACTCCCCCAATGTGAAATGTTCATATATGTTTTTAGATTTGAACTGCAGTTCATTTTTTCATGTGTTTAATAAAACAATATATATTTCATATTTCACAGCCTATATTTTATATATATAGGGATTAGCGCAGACACCTAATTTGTACTTATAGGATTACACTGGGCAGAATAGGCAAACTCTGAAATTGATGACACATGAGGCCTGATTTAGAGGTTGAAGCAGTGTTGAAGTTGGACAAAAGCGGCAAATGTTTTCTGTCTGAGACTCATTGCACATGTGTCCCGATGGTTACTGACGAAAGCCACAGAATGAATTTGGACTCAGAGAGAGGCAATTTCAGTAGGCATTCCTGCTTGGTAACAGGGTGGTGGGTAGCCAAATGTGGATGTGCTGCAGTTAGCGACTGTGCGCCTTAATATGCAGAGCAGCAGATTATTGCCACAGCTAGTTCACATCTCTGTAGGAATCCCATTGGCTGTGGCTTTAGCATAAAGACACAGTCATGCTGTGGAAAAAGGAGGTACAGTAACTTGGACCCAGAGTAAGCAGGAGGCTCAACCTCCAACCTGATGACATCACTGCTGGGCTACTTGTCATGTGCAGCTAGTGCCATCTTCACAGTTTTACTGTATACTGTAGAGTGTCGCAGTACTTTGGGGAGACACCTAAATACAGCTGTTAACCCCTGCACTATTCTGCTTACCGCTGATACAACTGTGTTACCACTGTTACATGTTATCCTGCTGTTATCAATAAACTGATATCTTGATTAAGGGCTCTCTATGTGGCCTAACAGTCACTTTCACATTCTGACTGACATCTATTGTGACCACCATCACAATAGGCTATATCAATAATAAGACATACTAGGATAAAATGAACAGTGACTAGCATGATACCCACTGCATAAATAGTTCAACGAGTTGTTCATCCTGGCCTTGAAAGTACCGGGTGAGACAAGCATCTAGGGAACACTACAAAAGTTACAGTGGGCAGGATAAGCAATTCATAAAACTGTAACATGCAGTGTGAAATTACAGAGGGATAATATCCCTATTTGATAAGAACTTTTTCTTTATCAAAATTAAAACTTTTATATGAAACCTTCCCATGGTACCTCGTGTCAACCTTATTCTCTCACATGTGTTTCACACACTGCTGTCTAAGGCCTTATAGTAATATTTTGTGTTTTCACTTTTAATGTGACATGGAACTATCTATTCCTCCTTCAAGCATTAACTGAAGTAATACTTGAATTAAGAACCTGTCGAAGCTGGAATTTTGCGAATGGCTGCCTAAGCGCCATTTTAGATAAACTCACACTTTAGTAAATGTGGCGATATTACTATTAGCATCATGTAATTGCATCTGTGACCATCGCCATAAGTTACGGCGATTCATCAAAAGCCCATTTCATGACTTTACGTAGTTTGGGTGCTCTGGATAAAGTGTATATTATTATAATTCCCCTAAAGGATATATTTCAGAAATGGCTCTACAGTATGTGAAAATTGGATTGGATTAGCTAAACAGAGCAAATGGCCATGTGACAACTAGCCTGTGTAGACAAGCTTCATGGACATAACGTCTGCTCTCACTCAAGGTGGCCCTGCTCGAATACAGCAAGAGGGTTGTTTGTAGCACCTTACATTAGCAGGCTTCCTACAATAAAATACCTTCAAAGCCAAGAGTGTCATCTGAAGTTTGGGTCTTGTAGCTGTGCTAATTTGCATCCACACAGGCCCTGGGAGAACAAAAGACCAGTATTTTGGAGCCTGAAAAGGGTTGGGGCTGCTGGGGCATGAGCATGTCATGGAACTATAAGGCTCAGCATTCCACACTGCTAGGTGTTCACTTAGTTTAAGTGAGATTTAAGTGCACCATTTCTCATACACACATTAATACGCACAATTGCGCTGTTAACTAGTCGCATATTAGCGAATGCATAAGATCCTGTATGAAAACGCTGTTTATTAGCTTCATGCGCATGCATCTGCCCCAAGTTAACTAGTGTCTTTACATCACACCCCGCATACTTACACATTACATATTCACATAAAGGTTTAATAAGCTTTAAAGTATAAGATTTAAGTTTGTTCATTCTGTGAAATAAAGATTATTTGGTAACTAAGGTTTTATACATGATAAGTAAGCCATGATTGGTATTGTACTGATGCGTACTCTTTCAACAGTGATCCGGGACCATCGGTGTGGAGATCGCATCATGCATTCTCAACTTATGGACCGCCGAGACTTCAAGCAACAAAATATACATTAAATGAACAACTGTTAGGATGTTGCATGAGGCAGGAAACCAGAGACCCCCAGTTGTTAGAGGCTGGGTTGTGTCTATTGAATCAACCTGTTAAATGCCTTGTAACATATGCCCTCTACTTTAGGACCAATGGTATTAGCAACAAACTTCTGTATTGTGTTGTTTATTTCTGGGGGGTATAAATATGTGTGCTCTAACCCTGGGTTCCTAGTCTTTGTGCTGAATGCTGATTGACGAGGGGTTTCTTGCTGATGCCTAACATCTGGACCAGATAGCGCTGCGTATGTATAATTGTACTTGGGTCTGTATAATTTCTTTGCGCTAAGATTATATGAGGATCATAGCGTGTAACTGCTGTATTTTACTTGAATAATACTTTGTGCTTTGGAACCACAGATTCTAGGTCTGGAGTCTTTATTTACTGTGTGACTGCATACGCAAATTAGCATCATCCTTAGAGGTTTATAGGAAGGATATTAGAAGGTATAGGCAGGGGTATATAGAGGTTCAAAGGCAGTATCCTTAGTTGGGGGCTCATCGTGAAGTCACCTACCTACTCACACGGCACATACGGTTATCGATATCTCAGCAAAGCATGGAGTGGCCACATGCAGGGTTTACCTGCAACCACTTTGTGCTGAAAGATCACTATCCGTTTTCGTGTGAGCCAAGGAAGCTGACTAGAATCCAGGGACAAGAGAGGAAAAAGTTTGTTTTCCTTTGTTGATAGAACCTAACGTTTAAAGGGGTGTCGCAGTATTGAGCACGCAGCTGAGTTGCAGTTTTGCGCACAGTAAAGATGCACTTTTGCGTACGTAACTAAAAAGTTGTCATACGGTTGTGTGGTAGTCACATTATTGTGTATGTGACTGGTCGCACAATAGCGTATACGTACTTCCGGTTGTGCTCCCTCGTGTTTAAACAAAGCCTTTGAGGTTTACATTTTTCAATTGTTATCAATATCTGGGTTAATGTGTATTTTTCTGCACAGGAAAAAGTGTGTAACAGTGAGTATTTGTTGGTAGGGGTAAATTGTTCCCTACAGTTAGAGGTACCGTATGACCTTTAAGGGCTACGTGCTAGTCACTCAGTAAGCAGCATACCATTCTATACACAGTAGCAGGTGTACATGTTGTCTTTGTTGTAGAGAGGTGTGTGGAAGTAGCCGATGTAAACTTCCATAGGTGTGGAAGTTGCCTTACTAAATCTTATCCGGGTGCGGAAGTTGCCTTTTTCAAATCTTATCCAGGTGTGTGGGCGCTGCCGTTTAAATCGTCCACAGGTAAGTGAAAGTATCTTGATTGTCTTTCACCAGTTTAAATCTTTATTGAAAAGCATAGGAGTTGTGCTGCTAATGGAAGTGCCGTTTGGATCGGCCCATCGTATTATGCATACTAAGTACGGTACTTATGCGATAAGGTATTGTGATGTATGGTTTAAAATGACGATGAAGAGTGTTAGACCGTTTCCCAGAATTGGTAGTTTTGATAAAAATGTACTAGATAATGTCCGGGATCACATCAGTCTGATGCGCTCCCAAGAGAAAAAGGTAAAATATTATGAATGTTTAAAGTTGTGGCAGCATGAAGGGGATGCGTGGTTTAAAAATGTGCAAGCGACACAAACTAACATTGTGAGCGCATTGCCAGAGAATACATCCGCGACGCTAAATTGCAATACGGGCGAGCCACAAAATGGTGTGCACATGCAGCAAGGTAGCATTGTGGAGAGTATTGCCAGCAGTTCACACTCACCACCTCACCTTATGTGGATGGAGGTGCAAGTACAGTTACCAAAAATATCCATAAAAATTTAACAAGCAATTTGTACCCTCTCTTAAGCAACTATAAAGAAAATGTTCATGATGTGTATGATAAGCCTATTGTAATGTCTGCCATTTCCCATGCTGTACAGATGATAGATGCTGCATCACAACAATCACGAGTGGTGCCGTCATCTCCATCAGTAACAGTAAGGCAAGTGCTAACACCCTCTGCACCCGTAGAGGAAGTTGTTAATACCATACATAGCAGCAACAGATTAAACCCCCAGCCAGGTAACAAGGTCAAAGGTAGCAGCGCTGCCGGTCTGCATCCCATTCGGACAATAACTGTTCCGAATGGAAATGCAGATGCGAACGGTGTAGTGCCCATGAGGGAAGTAGTAATGCATTGTCCCTGGACAAGAGCAGAACTAAATTCCATCATAAATGATTTCCCCGATCCCAAAAAGGAACTAGCCAAATGTCAAAGATTTTTGAGAAATTTGGGTAATTCTCATGAGCCAACTAATAAAGATTGGTGTGTGGTGTTAAGGGCCTGTCTATCACGCAATACCGACATGAAAAAATTTATCACGGATTGTGTATTGGATGGTGATGTTCCCTTAACAGACCAAGTAAACTAAGGTAACATTTCCCACATTGTAACTCAATTGGGTATATATTTTCCGGCAGTAGTTAACTGGAACAAAATTTTCACCATTAAGCAAAAGGAGAGTGAATCTGCAGAAGATTATTGCGACCAGGCTCTGCAGGTTATCACCCAGTACACTGGGTTAGAAGATATTAAAGATAAAACTCACCACAGGGGAATGATAGTCACGGTACTCATGGACGGTCTGAAAGAGAATTTAAAGACTCGGGTTCAGACCTCACAACCTGGCTGGAGGGGAGTCACAATAGATACCCTCAAAGAATCTGCCATAGAACATGATAAAAACATCTCAAAGAAGAGAGAGACCCAGAGTGAAAAACTAATGGCTGTCAGTATACAAGCTCTGGAAGGAATGACGGTAACATTACAGCCAACAGACACACTCGCATCTGCACACACACACTTACACCAGTGCAGTTATATGCCCTCACTAACCCCACGCAGCAACAAACACAGCTATATTCCACCACAGGTCCCATAATGCTCACAAACCTCATATCCCCCACAATACCCTTATCCTCTCTATCCTTACCCATATCCACCACCTTTACCCTCTGCTCAAACCTCACAACAACACGTGTCTTCACCCGATCCACGAACTTGTTTTAATTGAAAACAAACAGGACACTTAAGTAGAAACTGTACAGTAAAAAGAGTAGGAACCCCAAATCAGGGAAGACCTGGACATCCCCATAAGGGATATGCACAGAGACCAGCAAATGTCCAGCAGGCACCAGATCCAATTGTGGCCGTAAATGCTTTATTGGAGAATGGTAGCCAACACTAAGGGTCAGGTCATACCTGTAGTCTACAGATAGTCAGGTTAACGGGAAGTACTAGGGAAGAACCGGTCATGATGGTTGATGTAGCTGGTACTGAATATCCTTTTCTTGTAGACACAGGGGCGACAAGGTCAGTGATAAAATCTCCCGTTAATTTACAGGTGACCAATGAGACAGTATCAACAATGGGTGTAACAGGTAAAGTGGAATATTATCCTTTAACAAAGTCCACAGAGGTTACTATTGGGCCGTTGCATGCCAGGCATTCTTTCCATCTGGCTGCTGCGACTCCTACTAACCTGCTGGGTAGAGACTTGTTATGTAAGATGGGATGTGTTATATATTGCACCCCTGATGGTGTATTTTTAGATATCCCAGAGAGAGTTGCACACGAGGTGCGGGATATGTTGAACACTCCCCAAAGGATAATGTATCACTCTACAATTTTAAATGAAAATCCATCTCAGGTAGATGAAATGTTGTCCCAAAATCCAGATTCCCTTTGGACTAAGGATGGACAGTACACTGGATTAATGGCAAATGTAAGCCCTGTAATGGTAAATTTAAAAAGCGGTAGGCAAGCTCCAAAAATTCCCCAGTACCCACTAAAACAGGAGGTAGAATTAGGGGTTTTTCCAATAATTGAGCGATTATTGCGACAGGGAATTTTAGTTTGTACAGCTAGTGTAGCCAACAGTCCCATCTTACCGGTGAAGAAGAGTGGTGGGAGGGGTTATAGGCTGGTACAAGACCTTAGAGATGTTAATAAGGTAGTAGAAAGCCAATCCCTGTAGTGCCAAATCCTGCTGTCATCCTGATGCAGATCCCACCAAATGCAACCCATTTCACTGTCATTGACCTCTGTTCTGCTTTCTTCTCTGTGCCTCTCCACCCTGACTGTCAGTATCTATTCGCATTTACATACAGAGGTGTACAATACACATGGACACGGTTACCCCAAGGTTTCATAGACAGCCCCAGTATCTTCTCCCAGGTATTGCATGACTGTTTACAATCTTTTCAACCTGCCAATGGATCTGTTCTAATTCAATATGTGGACGATTTATTGCTATGTTCTGACTCCTTTATGTCATGTTTGAATGATACTAAACTTTTGTTGCTTCATCTCTCGCATACAGGACACAAGGTGGCTAAGGACAAACTACAGCCATGCCAATCCAGAGAAAAATATTTGGGACACTGCCTAACCCAGGAGTTACGACATCTTACAAATGATAGAATCCAGGCCATACAGAACATGAAACTGCAGCAGAATCAACAGCAAATTCATACCTTCTTGGGAATGTGTGGATACTGTAGAATGTGGATCCCAGGTTTTTCTATTTTTGCCTTGCCTTTACAGGAATTAGTCTCTTCCTCAAAGCCCGATTGTGTCATACGCACAGAGGAAACAGAGCAGGCTTTTCTTAATCTTAAGGATAGTCTGACAAAAGCTCCTGCATTGGGAATACCTGATTATGAAAAACCTTTTGATTTGTATTGTACGGAAGCCGATGGTTGTGCTGCAGGTGTCCTTACACAAAAACATGGTGATGCCAGTAGGCCCGTAGCATACTATAGTGCCCAATTGGACACTGTGGCAAGATCATTCCCCACTTGTTTGAGAAGTGTAGCAGCTACCGCTTTATTGGTGAGTAAAAGTGAGGACGTAGTATTGGGCCATGATATGATTGTCTACACTCCCCATGCTGTATCTGCTCTGTTGAACTCAGCTCAAACCAGACACATCTCTTCGGCTAGGTTTACCAAATGGGAACTAGCTCTCGCACCCGCAAACATCACTGTTAAACGTTGCAGCACGCTGAAACCAGCAACGTATTTACCATATGTACAACCTGATGTACAAAGGGTGGAAGGAGGCGAGTTGCTGGCATCAGGTGAGTTCAGCGGACATAATGATACACACGATTGTATGGAATATCTGAATCAGACCTTTACTGCTAGACCTGGCATACACGACACACCTTTAGAGAATGTGGATGTGACTTTTTATACGGATTGGAGTTGTCACAGACAGACACAGGTGAATTATGTACAGGTTATACTGTTGTAAATGACACATACATCATAGAAGCTAAACCTCTTGGTCCTCCTCACTCAGCCCAGGTGGCAGAGTTAGTAGCACTAACTAGAGCGTGTGAACTGGCAGCAGGCAAATCTGCTAACATTTACACTGACTCGAGGTACGTGTTCGGGGTGGTGCACGATTTTGGGGCTCTATGGCGTCTGAGAAATTTTAAGACAGCAGCAGGCGCACCAGTTGCACATTCCCGACACATAAAACATCTTTTAGAAGCAATCCAACTGCCCAAAGCGGTGGTAGTAATTAAATGTAAAGCCCATACATGTGAGGATGATCCGTTGTCACTGGGCAACAACAGAGCCGATGAAGCTGCAAAACGGGCAGCAGTGTTAAAAAAAATTTCTCCCACTGAAAAAATTATGTCTTTCCAAACAATTGATATGTTGAAATTAATTGAGATGCAAAATTTGTGTTCAATTCAGGAAAAGTCCATTTGGAAGTCCAAGGGATGTGGGCAAGAGTCTCCGGGCTCTGGAGGGATGGACAAGGTAAACCAGTAGCCCCCAAGGCATATTATCCCAGCCTGGCTGAGGCAGCACACGGTCTGACTCATCTGGGAAAACAAGGTATGTGCAAGTTGGTGAGAGCATACTGGTGCGCACCAGGTTTTTCTTCACAAGCAGTAAAGATAGCAATGTCCTGTCTGACCTGCTTGAGGAAGAACATGGGGAAAGCGATCCCTACTGAACCATCCCACATTCCACCGACTGATGGACCTTTCCAGGTGATACAAATTGATTTCATCCAATTACCACCCTGCAGGAATCTTAAGTATGTATTAGTGTGCACTGATGTATTTTCTAATTGGGTTGAGGCCTACCCAGTGGCCACTAATACTGCTGTGTTTACTGCCAAGAAAATAGTTCAGGAATTTGTATGCAGGTACGGTATCCCTAAAATCATTGAGAGTGACAGGGGTACTCATTTCACAGGTGATGTGTGTAAGCTGATGGGTATTAATAGCCGACTTCACACCCCCTACCGACCGCAAGCCATGAACGGGACTATTAAAAATAAGTTAAGTAAAATCATGGCAGAGACTGGACTAGGATGGCCTGAAGCGTTACCTTTGGTCCTACATAGCATAAGGACCACTCCTAGACCCCCTCTAAATCTGTCCCCATTTGAAATACTGTTCGGTAGACAACCTCATTTGATTATAAGTCCACAGGAAGAATTGAAGGGTAACAATGATGTAACTGTAAAGTATCTTATATCAATGAGTAAGCAGTTAAAGCAACAGCAGCAGAAACTGAAATTGTTGTCCCATGATATGCCTGAAACTGACTGTCATGATGTTGAACCAGGAGAATATGTTATGATCAGAAATTTCTTGCGTTCAGGTTGTTTGACGGATCGGTGGGAAGGTCCATACCAGGTGCTGCTGACAAGTACTACATCTTTGAAGGTGGCTGAGAGGTACCTGGGTCCATTCCACTCACTGCAAAAAGGTCAATCAACCGGTGGAGAAACAAGTCGGAGACAAGGCTGATAGCATGGACGTGTCGCTCGTGAGCTTGTTCCGGGAGGATTGAAAAGGTTGTAGTGAGATACCTGAACTAAGAGAAATTTGCAGGTCTTGTTGTGACAATGGACGGGCCTGCTGTGTTCATTTTCATATTCTCTTTTAGAGTGTTCACCATCTTGGTCGGTTCGGGAATATCCAGTTTCTGTGAAGGGAGACTGATTGAGGAAACAGGAGCTGATGGCAGTGCTGATGGAGTGGAGTCAGGAGGAGTGCAATGCCAATCAGGGGAGTGTCTGACCAATCTTAGTACTGTTATTGTTAAGATAGCTGTCATTCCAGATACTCGGGGACAGTGTGGAGGTTTATCGTCTGAAGATTCCTGTATTTGTGAGCTTTGTGGGTCCCTAGTTGATGAGAACTGTATTCAACGGTGCCAACCTAAATATAACCCTTACTGGGGTGGGTATCCTTTAGAGGATTATCATAGCATGGTAGGCAAAGTGTTACATCAAACTGATTGCTGGGTGCGTTCACATGTGCCACAGGGACAGCATAATGTAGGGTTGGTGCCATTTCCGCTGAATATCACTGAAATTTTAGAATTACAAAAAGGGAAAACATTGGATGGAAAATTTCTCTCATCCAAACCACCTAATTTCAAACTATATCAATTCCAAGTAGATAGATCACTTTTGTGTTTAAACATAACCAACTCCAATAAACCCGGGAGTTGGGAAGTGACGGGGAATAATCAGACGATGACCTTCTCACAAAGAGCTGATAATGAGTCCATAAACCATGATCTGTTACGCTCAATTAAATCTAGTGGGAAACATTTTAGGTATCGGTATACATTGAGTTCCACCAAAGAAATCATCGGTAAGGTGCCAGATGGTTATTGTGCTAAATAATACAGCCAGAAACTTGCATGTACCAGATGGAAGACCCAGAAATAGGATTGTTTGCAAGGGAAATGTGCTTAATGATAATGATGCATACCATTCCTTATGTTCTCCCTGATAATGAATATTTTATATGTGGAAGAAAAGCGTATAAGTGGCTCTCCCCGATTTCCAAAGGTTTGTGTTACCTGGGAAGAGTAGTCCCAGAAGTTATGACCCTCACACATGTTGAAATGCTTGGTATACATAAAAACATACCGTCACCATATCTTCACACACAATATGAACACAGAGGCAAATTAAATATGATACCTGGTGACGTGCACAAAGCCACTCAGTTAATTAGTGAGACAACTGGCTTTCAAGTTTTAGTCGCATTGGATCCCACCAGGATCCAATGCTACTAAAAATTTAAAAATAGAGTAAAAAAAATAGAGTAAAACGAAAGAACGAAATTATGATGGTGGTGGAAATACCATCATTTATTGTATTATATTTAGACATGCATAGAATGTATTATTGAAATGTTATTTTTAAAAACACCTCAGATAATGTAAAGTCTCAATTCAACTGCCTTTATAGGACTGGTGTATCCCCACACCTTTCACATGATCTTTCAAGATCCACGGTGTGCGTAGAAAAGTAGTTTTATGTCCCCACTCAGAGACACATTATTGATGGATTAAGAACCATCTTGTGCCATCCCATAATAACACTAAATAGTATATAAATGTAAGCCTAAATTATATTTTAAAATCAGATTGTGATAGCATGTTGTTCGCTATCAAAGGGTGGACTGTCAAGCTGGAATTTTGCGAATGGCCGCCTAAGTGCCATTTTAGATAAACTCACACTTTAGTACATGTGGCGATATTACTATTAGCAACATGCAATTGCATCTGTGACCATCGCCATAAGTTACGGCAATTCATCAAAAGCCCATTTCACGACTTTACGTAGTTTGGGTGCTCTGGATAAAGTGTATATTATTATAATTCCCCTAAAGGATATATTTCAGAAATGGCTCTACAGTATGTCAAAATTGGATTGCATTAGCTAAACAGAGCAAATGGCCACGTGACAACTATAGTGTAGACAAGCTTCATGGACATAACATCTGCTCTCACTCCAGGTGGCCCTGCTCGAATACAGCAAGAGGGTCGTTTGTAGCACCTTACATTAGCAGGCTTCCTACAATAAAATACCTTCAAAGCCAAGAGTGTTATATGAGGTTTGGGTCTTGTAGCTATGCTAATTTGCATCCACACAGGCCCTGGGAGAACAAAAGACCAGTATTTTGGAGCCTGAAAAGGGTGGGGGCTGCTGGGGCATGAGCAAGTCATGGAACTATATGGCTCAGCATTCCACACTGCTAGGTGTTCACTTAGTTTAAGTGAGATTTAAGTGCACCATTTCTCATACACACATTAATACGCACAATTGCGCTGTTAACTAGTCACATATTAGCAAATGCATAAGATCCTGTATGAAAACGCTGTTTATTAGCTTCATGCGCATGCATTTGCCCCAAGTTAACTAGCGTCTTTACATCACACCCTGCATACTTACACATTACATATTCACATAAAAGTTTTAATAAGCTTTAAAGTATAAGATTTAAGTTTGTTCATTCTGTGAAATAAAGATTATTTGGTAACCAAGGTTTTATACATGATAAGTAAGCCGTGATTAGTATTGTACTGATGCGTACTCTTTCAACAGTATTCCGGTACCATCGGGGTGGAGATCGCATCATGCATTCTCAACTGTTAGGATGTTGCATGAGGCACGAAACCAGAGACCCCCAGTTGTTAGAGGCTGGGTTGTGTCTATTTGAATCAACCTGTTAAATGCCTTGTAACATATGCCCTCTCCTTTAGGACCAATGGTATTAGCAACAAACTTCTGTATTGTGTTGTTTATTTCTGGGGGGTATAAATATGTGTGCTCTGACCCTGGGTTCCTAGTCTTTGTGCTGAATGCTGATTGACGAGGGGTTTCTTGCCGATGCCTAACATCTGGACCAGAGAGCGCTGCGTATGTATAATTCTACTTGGGTCTGTATAATCTCTTTGCGCTAAGATTATATGAGGATCATAGCGTGTAACTGCTGTACTTTTACTTGAATAATACTTTGTGCTTTGGAACCACAGATTCTAGGTCTGGAGTCTTTATTTATTGTATGACTGCGTACGCAAATTAGCATCATCCTTAGAGGTTTATAGGAAGGATATTAGAAGGTATAGGCAGGTGTATATAGAGGTTCAAAGGCAGTATCCTTGAACCTTATAACACAAACAGACCTCGTGAAGACTAGCCCAAACACATACACGCAATCATTTATACGATGGTCAACAAGGTTGTAACAGTCTTTTAAATAATCAATAAAAGAAAATATTGTTTAAATTAAACAATGTCCACTCAAGAATTAGATTATAATAAAAATAATAATAATAATAATAATAATAATAATAATGATATTTTTTACTTCTAATTAACATTTCTCTCCTTCAGAAAATAATGACAGTACAAATACAAGATAATACAAAGAAAACATTTCTAGTTACGTGTTTCAGCAGCATGCCATGCTAGAACTTCAATCCAAGTCTCCCCCTGAGACCACTTTAGTGCCAGTATTTTTACTTATCTATAAGATGATGTCATAGACTTATCTGTAGTTCCATGGGAAAGTAACCTTGACACAAAACGTGAAGATCTATGTACGTGTTTTATATCACTTGGCATATGTCCATTTTAGTTTTTCCCAATAGACCTTGTTAGCTCCTAGAAAATTCATAAGTTTTTAGGAGCTATTTTAAATAACTTTCTAGAATGTAATGAGATATCTTACATTATTTTTATATTTTCCCATATATCAATATCTATTCTTTTGTTAAAACATAACAACATTAATATTCACTTGTTGTTAATATAAATTATATATTTTTAGCTACAATGTCAGTTATTGTCTTTTTTGGTACATACTGTATGTATTTATATCTAAATATATCTATATATATATATATATATATATATATATATACAGTCAGGTCCATAAATATTGGGACATTGACAGAATTTTCAGATTTTGTCCTCTATTCACCACGACAATGGTTTTGAAATGAAACAAACAAGATGTGCTTTAACTGCAGACTTTTAGATTTAATTTGAGGGTAATTACATCCAAATCGGGTGGACGGTGTAGGAATTACAACAGTGCCTCCCACATTTTCCTCCCACATTTTAAGGGGCCAAAAGTAATGGGACTATCAACTCAAAAGCTATTTCATGGACAGGTGTTGGCTATTCCCTCGTTATTTCATTATCAATTAAGCAGGTAAAAGGTCTGGAGTTGATTCTAGGTGTGACATTTGCATTTGGAATCAGTTGCTGTCAACTCTCAATATGTGATCCAAAGAGCTGTCACTATCAGTGAAGCAAGCCATTATTAGGCTGAAAAAATCAAAACAAACCCATCAGAGAGATAGCAAAAACATTAGGTGTGGCCAAATCAACAGTTGGCCAAATCAAGAACACTCTCCAGGAGGTAGATGTATTTGTGTCAAAGTCAACAATCAAGAGAAGACTTCACAAGAGTGAATATAGAGGGTTCACCACAAGATGCAAACCATTGGTGAGCCACAAAAACAGGAAGACCAGACTAGAGTTTGCCAAACAACATCTAAAAAGCCATTACAGTTCTGGAACAACATCCTATGGACAGATGAGACAAAGATCAACTTGAACCAGAGTGATGGGAAGAGAAGAGAAGGAAAGGAACTGCTCATGATCCAAAACATACCACCTCATCAGTGAAGCATGGTGGTGGTAGTGTCATGGCGTGGGCATGTTTCGCTGCCAATGGAACTGGTTCCCTTGTATTTATTGATGATGTGACTGCTGACAAAAGCAGCAGAATGAATTCTGAAGTGTTTCGGGCAATATTATATGCTCATATTCAGTCAAATGCTTCAGAACTCATTGGACGGCGCTTCACAGTGCAGATGGACAATGACTCGAAGCATACTGCAAAAGCAACCAAAGAGTTTTTTAAGGCTAAAAAGTGGAATGTTATGCAATGGCCAAGTCAATCCCCTGACCTGAATCCGATTGAGCATGCATTTCACTTGATGAAGACAAAACTGAAGGGAAAATGCCCCAAGAACAAGCAGGAACTGAAGACATTTGCAGTAGAAGCCTGGCAGAGCATCATCAGGGATGAAACCCAGCGTCTGGTGATGACTATGCGTTCCAGACTTCAGGCTGTAATTGCCTGCACAGGATTTGCAACAAAGTATTAAAAAGTGAAAGTTAGATTTAGGATTGTTTAGTTTGTCCCAATACTTTTGGCCCCTTAAAAAGTGGGAGGCACATATAGAAACCATTGTAATTCCTACACCGTTCACTGATTTGGATGTAATTACCCTCAAATTAAATCTGAAAGTCTGCAGTTAACTCACATCTTGTTTGTTTTATTTCAAAGCCATTGTGGTGGTGTATAGAGGCCAAAATATGAAAATTCTGTCAATGTCCCAATATTTATGGACCTGACTGTATATATTGACAAAGATTAATCACAGTAATCAAAGCAAGTTTTACATTTCTTCTTTACATGTGAAAGTGATTTTCTTATCATTTTCTTAATTCTGTTTAGTAGGATGTCTCCACAACAGATTCCACAACGAGCTGTATTTATCAGAATGGCAGATGGCACGCCTCCAGTCTGAATCCCGAAAGTCCAACATGGGACTTAAGATAGGCGTCGGAATCCAAAAGGACGCCAGCCGGGATGAGGTAAGTCTGGGGTGCCCCTTGTGTTAGCCACCGGGGAGGGGAGGAGGGGGGGAGTGTTAGGTTTAGGCAGCATAGCAGGGTTAGGGTTAGGTTTTGGGGGGGAGGTTAGGGTTAGGCACCCCTAGGGGGAGGGTTAGAGTTAGACACCACTGGGGGGGTTAGGGTTAGGCACTAAGGGGGAAGGGTTAGGTTTAGACATGAAGGGGGAGACTTAGGTTTAAGCACTAAAGGGGACGGTTAGGGTTAGGGTGCATGGTGGGAAGGGTTCGGGTTAGTCTACTGCAAGGGAGGGTTCGACATAGGGGGAGAAGGGGGAAGGGTAAGTATACTTACCCGAACCCTGTCGGGAAACCAACCTTCGGGATGCTGCTGTCGGTATTTTGACAGGAGGCATCGCGACAGCCGGCATTACATGTACATTCCCTCCACAATAATCTCATTCTCTCGCATGTTCTGTTTAAACAGACAAGAAAGAATTGTCTTATTCTCATAGAACAACCTACATTATAATATTTATGTCTGGTTCTTCACATATCTTAGTTGTTCATATTACACCAGCATTTTCAATTGTCTATTAAAACAGATAGAATTATTAAATACATCAGAAATTAATCAAATAGAAGGACTTCAGAGACACTGTTAGCTTTCATCGGGTTGGGTATAGGTTCCTGGTGGTCGGGATGCCGCCGGTTAGAAAACCGACAGCGGCATCCCGACAGTCAGAATTTCAATACCAGTAGGTAAGTATACTACCACCAACCCTAACCCTTGCTCTCCCTCCCTGGTGCTTAAATCTAACCTTCACCTAGTGCCGAAACATAACCTTCCCATCCCCGCACCCTAAACTTAACCCTTCCCCCTAGTGCTTAAACCTAACCATCCCCCTAGTCCCTAACCCTAACCCTTTACCCTAAACCAAACCCTCCCATAAAACTCGATACTTACCTTCAGGATGCCTGCGGTCGTGATACTGGAGCCGGGATCTCGATGCTGTCGTGATTCCGGCGCCGCTCTATAGACCGCCGGGATGCTGACTACATCCCGCTTGCATCAATATTTTAGTAAAAGACCTACTAATGATAATTGCAGTCAATTAATCTTGGATATTCATTTGATATTTGTTTTATGTGTATAAATAAGTAGAGGAATATTTCTGCCTTATCATTCGCCCTCTGGAGATTTAGCCCTAAATACTTCATTAAAGCAGAAATATTAGTACCCAATGATCGACTGTACATCCACAGTATCCTCTCACAGTCCCTATTCCCCTGTGACAGTAAAGTATCCAGCATTTTACCTACTACATAGGCTGACACATGCACAGTCTGTTTGTACATATTCCTGTCCTGGGGAAGCTTACCACGACTCCCCTTTTAGACAGCTGCAGTGTTTGAGCCATGAAAACCTCTGAAAAAGCGCCAGATTCTGACATTCTTTATTTCTTCAGTACTCAATTATCTACATCCACCCTATCCTACCGCAGTCCCCATTCCCCCTGTGACAGAAAAGTATCCAGCAGTTTAACACCTACTATAGTAAAATCTCACTAGGGCTATACCGTTCAGTAGCTTAGTCTTTTGCTGCCATCACAGAGTACTTAAAGATTACAAAAACTCAATAATGCAGAGTAACAAAATCAAAAATGAAATGGTACAGTATACATATAATTTAGCTTCACTGTTTTAATTAAAATTACAGATAACATTAAAATATTTTCAAATGAGTTTATGATTCTTTTACTTCTTTATCAAGCCATTATGTTATTCACTCTCTATCCCTGTACCTTCTCATTATGATAAGTGAACAAATCATTATAATTCAAAATACTTATTGTTACAAAAAATGGAATTAAAACAAGGACTTATCCTTTTGGAGTGAGAATTACGCTGTAGCATTAGAGGAGTCGTCTGAGATATGCTGAGATAAGGAACTGAATACATGTGTTTTAGAGTTCAGACCTGTTCTTGTTGGCGATCTTAACCTCATAACCTGTTGTCACATCAATGAGATCAGAACCCACTGATAGTTCAGGTTACCCATCAATCCCCACGGAACTCAGAACAGCATAGTACCAGACCCAGAATTGGACACACAGAATGGGAGTAAGGAACTTAGGCTCATCAACCTCACCAGTTACAGTATACTGACCCGCATATCATACTCCAAGTTTAGACACAGGTCCAATAAAACCCAGGACTAGCCCCACACATGTGGCACCCAGATAAGGAACCTTAGTCTAAAGTCAGCCAGTAAATATATTAAAGAAAGATCTAACTACACTACTGTGAAACTTCTAGTCTGCTAAAGAGAAAGAAAATCATAAAGAGATAGGTTCTGGAGAATTCGAGTAGTAACTTGTAAACTATTGCAAAAACCAGTGCAGTGCCTCTGGACTAGGGGTGTGCACCGGCCACTTTTCGTGTTTTGGTTTTGGATCTGGATCTTTCTTCGTGTTTTGGATCTGGATTGGTTTTGCTGAAACCACCCTTCTGTGTTTTGGGTTCTGGGTTTTGTGTTTTGGATTTGTATTTATTTTTTAAAAATCATAAAAACAGTTAAAATCACAGAATTTGTGGGTTTTTCTGCTCCTATTAACCTCAATAACATTAATTTCCACTCATTTCCAGTCTATTCTGAACACCTCACAATATTGTTTTTAGGCCAAAAGGTTGCACCGAGGTAGCTGGATGACTATGCTAAGCGACACAAGTGGGCGGCACAACCACGTGGCCCATCTAGGAGTGACAGTGCAGTGGCAGACAGGATGGCAGTTTGAAAAACTAGGCCCCAAACAGTACATAATGCAAAGAAAAAAAAAGAGGTGCGAGATGGAATTGTCCTTGGGCCCTCCGACCCACCCTTATGCTGAAATGATTGATTCGTTTGGGCCCCCACAAAACAAGCTGGCAATTAATTTGTCCCTGCACAAACTGGCTCTATGGAGGCAAGATGTCATCCTCATCCACCGATTCCTCACCCTCTTCAGAGTTGTGTACATCCTCATCCTCACAGAGTATTAATTCGTCCCCGCTGGAATCCACCACCACAGGTCCCTCTGTACGTTCTGGCATTCTGGAGGCTGGACTCCCTGGAAGAATTGATAATTAATTTTGATGAATATCATCTTCTCCACATTTTGTGGAAGCAACCTCCTACGCCTTTCGCTGACAATGTTCCCGGCTGCACTAAACACTCTTTCGGAGTACACACTGGAGGGGGGGCAAATTAGGTAAAATGAGCCAGTTTGTACAGGGGCCTCCAAATTGCCTCTTTTTCCTGCCAGTACAGATACGGACTGTCTGATATGCCTACTTGGATGCTGTCACCGATGTAATCCTCCACCATTCTGTCAATGGTGACAGTATCATATGCAGTGACAGTAGACATGTCAGAAATTGATGCCAGGTCCTTCAGTCCGGACCAGATGTCCAAACTTGGTCCTGCCTGCCCCGCATCACCACCAGCGGGTTGCTTAGGATACCTAAGTAGTTTCCTGGCAGTCCCAGTTGTGGGAGAAAATGAAGAAGGAGCTGTTGACATGTCACGTTCCGCTTCAGCTGACAGTGTTTTCACCAGCAGGTCTTTGCACCTCTGCAGGCTTGTGTCAGCCAGAAAGAGAGACACCACATAGGCTTTAAACCTAGGATTGAGCACGGTGGCCAAAATGTAGTGGTCTGATTTCTACAGATTGACCACCCTCGAATCCTGGCAAAGCAAATGAAGGGTTTCATCCACAAGTCCCACATGCCGAGCAGAATCGCTCCATCTTAGCTCCTCCTTCACTTTCTCCAGCTGTTTCTGCAAAAGCCTGATGAGGGGATTGACCTGACTCAAGCTGGCAGTGTCTGAACTGACTTCACGTGTGGTAAGTTCGAAGGGCTGGAGAACCTTGCACAACATGGAAATCATTCTCCACTGTGCTTGAGTCAGGTGCATACCCCCTCCTTTGCCTATATCATAGGTGGATGTATAGGCTTGAATGGCCTTTTGCTGCTCAGCCATCCTCTGAAGCATATAGAGGGTTGAGTTCCACCGCGTCACAGCCTCTTGCTTCAGTTGATGGCGGAGCAGATTCAAGAGTGTTTGCTGGTGCTCCAGTCTTCAGCACACAGTCGCTGAATTTAGAAGTGGCCAGAAATTTTTGTGGCCACCCAAAGCATCTCCTGCATGCCTCTGTCATTTTTCAGAAAATTCTGTACCACCAAATTTATTGTATGACCAAACATGGGACGTGCTGGAAATTGCCCAGATGTAATGCCCACACAATATTGGTGGTGTTGTCAGATATCACAAATCCCCAGGAGAGTCTAAGTGGGGTAAGCCACTGGGAGATGATTTCCCTCAGTTTCTCTAAGAGGTTGTCAGCAGTGTGCCTCTTACTGAAACCGGTGAAACTCAGCATAGCCTGCCTTGGAACGAGCTGGCATTTCTGAGCTGCTGCTACTGGTGATGCTGCTGTTGTTGCTGGGTAAGGTGATACATCTACCCAGTGGGCTGTCACAGTCATATAGTCCTTAATCTGCCCTGTTCCACCTGTCCACATGTCCGTGGTTAAGTGGACACTGGGTACAACCACATTTTTTAGGACACTGAGGACAATTTTTCTGATGTCTCTGTACATTCTCAGTATCGCCTGCCTAGTGCAATGGAATCTAGATGGGATTTGGTACCGGGGACACACTACCTCAATCAATTGTCTAAATCCCACTGCACTAATGGTGGATACCGGACGCACGTCTAACACCAACATAGCAGTCAAGGCCTCAGTTATCCGTTTTGCTTCAGGATGACTGATGTCGTACTTCATCCTCCTCCCTAAGTACTGTTGGAGGGTCAATTGTTTAGTAAAAGTAGTGGTGTTCTTACTTCCTCTCTGGGATGATGAACGACTCCCAGCAGCAATAGCAGCAGCGGCAGCAGTAGGTGTAGCAATGCAGGATCCTCCGGAGGAATCCCCGATAGAGGAGTCAGTCATGCCAGTGATATGGCCTGCAGGACTACTTCCAATCCTGACTAAGGAGGAAATTGACGAGGAGGGAGTTGACGGTGTGGTTTGCAGGCGCTTGGATACAACAGGACAAAGGGATTTAGGTGTCCCTGGACTGCTTACGGTCTTAGCCAAAGTTTCTGAACTTGAGAGTAACTTTTTATGAATGCGCTGCAGGTGATGTATAAGGGAGGATGTTCCTAGGGGGTTAACGTCCCTACCCCTACTTATTTCACCTTTACATATGGTACATATGGCAAGACAGTTGTTGTCCGGATTTGGAAAGAAATATTGCCAGACCAAAGAGGTGGAATGTTTGGTCTTCTGCCCAGGCATGACCGTGATGGGCTTTTTCATCCCACGGACAACAACTGTCTCCCCCGGAGCCTGATTTAAACAAAGCACATCACCATCAGTATCCTCCTCGTCAACTTCCTCCTCAGCACCAGCTACACCAGTATCCTCATCCTGTTGTACTTCAACAGTGACATCTTCAATTTGCATATCAGCAAGTGGACTGTGGGTGCTCCTTTCAGCACTTGCAGAGGGCGTGCTGGGACGTTCAGGCATTGGGAAGGTCAGGCATTGCAACCGCTGCCACACTTGGACTCTCCTTGGGGATTTGTGATATCTTCTTAGAATGCACAGTTCTTTGCTTTGCTTCTGCCAGCTTAACTCGTTTGATTTTTGTAGCGGGAGGAGGGCTTCCATTGTCATGTGAAGCTGAACCACTAGTCATGAACATAGGGAAAGACCTTAGCCGTTACTTGCCACTCCGTGTCGTAAATGACATATTGGCAAGTTTATGTTTCTCCTCAGATGATTTAAACATTTTTTTTAAACTTTGTCATTTGGGATTTATATGCCCTCTACTATGACATTGGGCATCAGCCTTGGCAGATGATGTTGATGGCATTTTATTCTCTATGTCATGACTAGTAGCAGCAGCTTCAGCACTAGGAGGAAGTGGTTCTTGATCTTTCCCTATTTTATTTTTATCGGACAAAGTTTGGTCCTCCATTTATGTTCTAATAATATATATATGTGCGGTTAAAGTGCACACAAACACAGAAAAGAAGAATTTTTAATTTTTTTGGAGTGCACTTTGGGGGTTACACCACCCTTTAATAGACGAGCCAGCCGGCCCTTTACTTATGACACAGGCGCACGCTTGGCACTGCTACGTTGTTGATGCACGTGTGGCTACAGCGCACACAATTCACAAATAGAAAAGAAGAATTTTTTATTTTTTTTGGAGTGCACTTTGGGGGTTACACCACCCTTTAATAGATGAGCCAGCCGGCCCTTTACTTATGACACAGGCGCACGCTCGGCACTGCTACTTTGTTGATGCACGTGTGGCTACAGCGCACACAATTCACAAACAGAAAAGAAGAATTTTTTTTTTTTTTGGAGTGCACTTTGGGGGTTACACCACCCTTTAACAGACTTATGACACAGGCGCATGCTTGGCGCTGCTCCTTTGTTGATGCATGTGCGGCTACAGCGCACACAATTCACAACATAGAAAAGAAGCTTTTTATTTTTTCTGGAATGCACTTTGGGGGTTACACCACCCTTTAACAGACAAGCCAGCTGACCCTTTACTTATGACACAGGCACACGCTTGGCACTGCTACTTTGTTTTTGCACATGCGGCTACAGCCCACTCAATTCACAACACAGAAAATAAGAATTTTAAATTTTTTTGGGAGTGCACTTTGGGGGCTACACCACCCTTTAACAGACAAGCCAGCCCACACTTTACTTATGACACAGGTGCTCACTTGCTGCTGCAACTTTGTTGATGCATGTGCGGCTACAGCCCATACAATTCACAACACAGAAAAGAAGAATTTTAAAATTTTTTGGAGTGCACTTTGGGGTTACACCACCCTTTAACAGACTTATGACACAGGCGCATGCTTGGCGCTGCTCCTTTGTTGATGCACGTGCTGCTACAGTGCACACAATTCACAACACAGAAAAGAAGATTTTTTATTTTTTTTGGAGTGCACTTTGGGGATTACACCACCCTTTAAAAGATGAGCCAGCCGGCCCTTTACTTATGACACAGGTGCATGCTTGGCGCTGCTACTTTGCTGATGCACGTGCAGCTGCTGCGCACACAATTCACAAACACAGAAAAAATAATTTTTTCTTTTTTTTTGGAGTGCACTTTGGGTGTTACACCACCCTTTAAAAGCAAGCCAGTAGGCCCTTGATTTATGACACAGATGCATGCTTGGTGCTACTTTGTTGATGCATGTGTGGCTACAGTGCACACAATTCACAAACACAGAAAAAAATATTTTTTTACTTTTTTTGGAGTGCACTTTGGGGGTTACACCAGCCTTTAACAGACGAGCCAGCCGGCCCTTGATTTATGACACAGGCGCATGCTTGGTGGCTACTGCGCACACAATTCACAAACACAGAAAAAAATAATTGTTTTTTTGCACTTGGGGCTAGCACCCCTGATGGACAGATCACTCCCTGGACAACACTACAGCACCCCTTTAGGACTACAGCCTTTATGGGACACTGCACAACACAGCCCAGCCAGCCCCTATAGACTTTGGAGTGGACACAGCCCCTATGGACAACTGCTGCACAACACAGCCCAGCCAGCCCCTATGACAGCAGCACAACACAGTGCAGCCAGCCCCTATGGACAACAGCAGCACAACACAGCCCAGCCAGCCCCTATGGACAACAGCAGCACAACACAGCCCAGCCAGCCCCTATGGACAACAGCAGCACAACACAGCCCAGCCAGCCCCTATGGACTGAGTGGACACAGCCCCTATGGACAACAGCAGCACAACAGAGCCCAGGCAGCCCTAACTCCTACCCTCCCTCTTCATTGTCCACAGCCGGAGCAAAAAATGGACCTTTTATAAAATCCAAAACCTGCGAGACCCGACAGCAGGATGATGTCGTTTTGCATCGATTTCAGATCTGAGTCAGGCAGGAAAACCTGAGCCGGACTTGGTTCCCGGCTCGGATCGGGGGGGCTCGGGGGTTCGGATTACAGAAATCTGAACCCGCTCATCCCTACTCTGGACATCCCTTTTTTTAAATCACCTTACCAAACCTGTCCTTAATAGTCATTCTGTATTTGCCTGTTACCTGTAGAAAACAGGAACAAGTTATTTAAAAAAAAAATCCATTCATTTAATAGACTAATCCATACATTTAATTGACATTGTTAACTTTGCAAAATATTGATATGTATCCCAGCATTTATGCAGACATTCCCTAGCTTCATTTTTCTGTAACACATTTATAATCAATCTTAAGTACACATATATGTTAGTGATTCCCAAACTGTGCGCCGCGGCACCCAGGAGTGTTGTGGCGCTGTCACCAGGGTGCCGCGGGCCAGAGGGAAGCTGGTGCCGTTTTTAGGAGCTGAGGGAATGACTGCGGCGCTGGAGCTCTGTAGGAAAGGTAAGTCATTGTAGCTCCTGTGGAAACTATAGGGAGGGGAGTTGGAAAAAGCTATCAGTGGCACTGGCTGTATACTAACTATAGGGAGGGGGTGGGGGGGGACAGCTATGAGTGGTACTGGCCCTGTATACTAATTATAGGGAGGGAGTGGGGGGAACATCTATGAGTGGTACTGGCACTGTATACTAACTATAGGGAGGGGGTGGGGGGGAACAGCTATGAGTGGTACTGGCTATATACTAACTATAGGGAGGGGGTGGGGGGAACAGCTATGAGTGGTTCTGGCCCTGTATACTAACTAAAGGGAGGGGGTGAGGGGAACAGCTATGAGTGGTACTGGCCCTGTATACTAACTATAGGGAGGGGGTGGGGGGAACAGCTATGAGTGGTACTGGCACTGTATACTTACTATAGGGAGGGGAGAAACAGCTATGAGTGGCACTGGCAGTATACTAAGTATAGGGAGGGGATGGGGGAACAGCTATGGGTGGTACTGGCCCTGTATACTAAGTATAGGGAGGGGGTGGGGGGAACAGCTATGAGTTGCACTGGCAGTATACTAAGTATAGGGAGGGGATGGGGGAACAGCTATGAGTGGTACTGGAAGTATACTAAGTATAGGGTGGGGATGGGGGAACAGCTATGAGTGGCACTGGCAGTATACTAAGTATAGGGAGGGGATGGGGGAACAGCTATGAGTGGCACTGGCAGTATACTAAGTATAGGGAGGGGATGGGGGAACAGCTATGAGTGGCACTGGCAGTATACTAAGTATAGGGAGGGGATGGGGGAACAGCTATGAGTGGCACTGGCACTGTCTGTATACTAACTATAGGGAGGGGTTGGGGAGAACAGCTATGAGTGGTACTGGCACTGTATACTAACTATAGGGAAGGGGTGGGGGCAGGGCCGGTTCTCCCGTTACGCATGGTACGCAGCTGCGTAAGGCACCACATAGTGAAGGGTGCCTCAGCTGCGTACCATGTGGGCCGCGGTGCAGACTGTGTCTCTGTGACACAGCTGCACCGCGTGTGTAGCACTGACTGAACGGAATTCGGTCAGCGCGACACAGCACAAACACACAGCCCCCTGCTCCGGCAGCTGTGTGTTTGCTTCAGCAGCTGATGAGAGTCAGACAGACTCTCATCGGCTGCTGCTCCCACTGCCGGAGCCGGACATCTTCCGGCTCCCGCAGTGGGTAATGGGAGTGACGTCATGACATGACGTCACTCCCATAAAGCAAAGCGGTGGACGGAGGAGCTGGTATCGGCAGCGGGACCAGCAGCGGGTTTCAGGTAAGTGTTTTTTTTTTAATTTTCATTACGTCTCTACTGCGGTGGCACTACAAGGGGGGATTACTAGGGGGGAATACTACTTATGACACTACACTACAGGGGGTAATACTACAGGGGGGCACTACAAGGGGGGATTACTAGGGGGGAATACTACTTATGACACTACAGGGAGTAATACTACTGGGGGGCGCTACAAGGGGGGAATACTAGGGGGGAATACTACTTATGACACTACATGGGGTAATACTACTGGGGGGCACTACAAGGGGGGATTACTAGGGGAGGAATACTACTTATGACATTACAGGGGGTAATACTACTGGGGGGCGCTACAGGGGGGGATTACTAGGGGGGGATACTACTTATGACACTACAGGGGGTAATACTACTTGGGTGCCCTACAAGGGTGGATTACTAGGGGGGAAACTACTTATGACACTACAGGGGGTAATACTACTGGGGGGCACAACAAGGAGGGATTACTAGTGGGAGAATATCACTGGGGACACTACAGGGGGTAATACTACTGGGGGGCACTACAAGGGGGGATTATTAAGGGGGAATCCTACTGGGGACACTACAGGGGGTAATTCTACTGGGGGCACTACAAGGGGGGATTACTAGGGGGGGAATACTACTTATGACACTACAGGGGGTAATACTACTGGGGGGCACTACAAGGGGGGATTACTAGGGGGGGAATACTAATTATGACACTACAGGGGGTAATACTACTGGGGGCACTACAAGGGGGTTTACTAGGGGGGAATACTGCTGGGGACACTACAGGGGGTAATTCTACTGGGGGCAGTACAAGGGGGGATTACTGGGGGGGAATACTACTTATGACACTACAGGGGGTAATACTACTGGGGGGCGCTACAAGGGGGGAATACTAGGGGGGGAATACTACTTATGACACTACATGGGGTAATACTACTGGGGGGCGCTACAAGGGGGGATTACTAGGGGAGGAATACTACTTATGACATTACAGGGGGTAATACTACTGGGGGGCGCTACAAGGGGGGATTACTAGGGGGGATATTACTTATGACACTACAGGGGGTAATACTACTTGGGGGCGCTACAAGGGGGGATTACTAGGGGGGAATACTACTTATGACACTACAGGGGGTAATACTACTGGGGGGCACAACAAGGAGGGATTACTAGTGGGGGAATATCACTGGGGACACTACAGGGGGTAATACTACTGGGGGGCACTTCAAGGGGGTATTATTAGGTGGCGAATACTACTGGGGACACTACAGGGGGTAATTCTACTGGGGGCACTACAAGGGGGGATTACTAGGGGGGAATACTACTTATGACACTACAGGGGGTAATACTACTGGGGGGCACTACAAGGGGGGATTACTTGGGGGGGAATACTACTTATGACACTACAGGGGGTAATACTACTGTGGGCACTACAAGGGGGTTTACTAGGGGGGAATACTGCTGGGGACATTACAGGGGGTAATTCTACTGGGGGCACTACAAGGGGGGATTACTAGGGGGGATACTACTTATGACACTACAGGGGGTAATACTACTGGGGGGCACTTCAAGGGGGGAATACTAGGGGGGGAATACTAATTATGACACTACATGGGGTAATACTACTGGGGGGCACTACAAGGGGGGATTACTAGGGGAGGAATACTACTTATGACATTACAGGTGGTAATACTACAGGGGGGCGCTACAAGGGGGGATTACTAGGGGGGGATACTACTTATGACAATACAGGGGGTAATACTACTTGGGGGCGCTACAAGGGGGGATTACTAGGGGGGAATACTACTTATGACACTACATGGGGTAATACTACTGGGGGGCACAACAAGGAGGGATTACTAGTGGGGGAATATCACTGGGGACACTACAGGGGGTAATACTACTGGGGGGCACTACAAGGGGGGATTATTAGGGGGGGAATACCACTGGGGACACTACAGGGCGTAATTCTACTGGGGGCACTACAAGGGGGGATTACTAGGGGGGAATACTACTTATGACACTACAGGGGGTAATACTACTGGGGGGCACTACAAGGGGGGATTACTAGGGGGGGAATACTACTTATGACACTACAAGGGGTAATACTACTGGTGGCACTTCAAGGGGGTTTACTAGGGGGGAATACAGCTGGGGACACTAGAGGGGGTAATTCTACTGGGGGCACTACAAGGGGGGATTACTAGGGGAGGAATACTACTTATGACACTACAGGGGGTAATACTACTGGGGGGCACTACAAGGGGGATTACTAGGGGGGAATACTACTTATGGCACTACATGGGGTAATACTACTGGGGGGCACTACAAGGGGGGATTACTAGGGTGAAATACTACTGGGGACACTACAGGGGGTAATTATACTGGGGGCACTACAAGGGGGGATTACTATGGGGGGAATACTACTTATGACACTACAGGGGGTAATACTGCTGGGGGGGCACTACAAGGGGGGATTACTAGGGGGTAATACTACTTATGACACTACAGGGGGTAATACTACTGGGGGGTGCTACAAGGGGGGATTACTAGGGGGGGAATACTACTGGGGACACTACAGGGGGTATACTACTGGGGGCACTACAAGGGGGGATTACTACTGGGGGCACTACAAGGGGGGAATTACTACTGGGGGCACTACAAGGGGGATTACTACTGGGTGGCACTACAAGGGGGGATTACTAGGGGGGAATACTACTGGGGACACTACAGGGGGTAATACTACTGAGGGGCACTACAAGGGGGAATTACTAGGGGGGAATACTACTTATGACACTACAGGGGGTAATACTACTGGGGGGCACTACAAGGCGGATAACTAGGGGGGAATACTACTTATGGCACTACAGGGGGTAATACTACTGGGGGGCACTACAAGGGGGGATTACTAGGGGGAAATACTACTGGGGACACTACAGGGGGTAATTATACTAGGGGCACTACAAGGGGGGATTACTATGGGGGGAATACTACTTATGACACTACAGGGGGTAATACTGCTGGGGGGGCACTACAAGGGGGGATTACTAGGGGGGGTAATACTACTTATGACACTACAGGGGGTAATACTACTGGGGGGTGCTACAAGGGGGGATTACTAGGGTAGGAATACTACTGGGGACACTACAGCGGGTAATACTACTGGGGGGCACTACAAGGGGGGATTACTAGGGGGGGAATACTAATTATGACACTACAGGGGGTAATACTACTGGGGGCACTACAAGGGGGTTTACTAGGGGGGAATACTGCTGGGGACACTACAGGGGGTAATTCTACTGGGGGCACTACAAGGGGGATTACTACTGGGGGGCACTACAAGGGGGGATTACTAGGGGGGAATACTACTGGGGATACTACAGGGGGTAATACTACTGGGGGGCACTACAAGGGGGGATTACTAGGGGGGGAATACTAATTATGACACTACAGGGGGTAATACCACTGGGGGCACTACAAGGGGGTTTACTAGGGGGGAATACTGCTGGGGACACTACAGGGGGTAATTCTACTGGGGGCACTACAAGGGGGGATTACTGGGGGGGAATACTACTTATGACACTACAGGGGGTAATACTACTGGGGGGCGCTACAAGGGGGGAATACTAGGGGGGGAATACTACTTATGACACTACATGGGGTAATACTACTGGGGGGCGCTACAAGGGGGGATTACTAGGGGAGGAATACTACTTATGACATTACAGGGGGTAATACTACTGGGGGGCGCTAG
The DNA here is from genome assembly GCA_031769625.1 of Taudactylus pleione. Lineage (NCBI taxonomy): Eukaryota > Metazoa > Chordata > Amphibia > Anura > Myobatrachidae > Taudactylus > Taudactylus pleione. Next base: position 4,223,907 of record JAUIMM010000516.1, on the reverse strand, counting down.
AAGGGGGGATTACTAGGGGGGATACTACTTATGACACTACAGGGGGTAATACTACTTGGGGGCGCTACAAGGGGGGAATACTAGGGGGGGAATACTACTTATGACACTACATGGGGTAATACTACTGGGGGGCGCTACAAGGGGGGATTACTAGGGGAGGAATACTACTTATGACATTACAGGGGGTAATACTACTGGGGGGCGCTACAAGGGGGGATTACTAGGGGGGATACTACTTATGACACTACAGGGGGTAATACTACTTGGGGGCGCTACAAGGGGGGATTACTAGGGGGGAATACTACTTATGACACTACAGGGGGTAATACTACTGGGGGGCACAACAAGGAGGGATTACTAGTGGGGGAATATCACTGGGGACACTACAGGGGGTAATACTACTGGGGGGCACTACAAGGGGGGATTATTAGGGGGGGAATACTACTGGGGACACTACAGGGGGAAATTCTACTGGGGGCACTACAAGGGGGGATTACTAGGGGGGAATACTACTTATTACACTACAGGGTGTAATACTACTGGGGGGCACTATAAGGGGGGATTACATGGGGGGGAATACTACTTATGACACTACAGGGGGTAATACTACTGTGGGCACTACAAGGGGGTTTACTAGGGGGGAATACTGCTGGGGACACTACAGGGGGTAATTCTACTGGGGGCACTACAAGGGGGGATTACTAGGGGGGATACTACTTATGACACTACAGGGGGTAATACTACTGGGGGGCACTTAAAAGGGGGGAATACTAGGGGGGGAATACTAATTATGACACTACATCGGGTAATACTACTGGGGGGCACTACAAGGGGGGATTACTAGGTGAGGAACACTACTTATGACATTACAGGGGGTAATACTACAGGGGGGCGCTACAAGGGGGGATTACTAGGGGGGGATACTACTTATGACACTACAGGGGGTAATACTACTTGGGGGCGCTACAAGGGGGGATTACTAGGGGGGAATACTACTTATGACACTACATGGGGTAATACTACTGGGGGGCACAACAAGGAGGGATTACTAGTGGGGGAATATCACTGGGGACACTACAGGGGGTAATACTACTGGGGGGCACTACAAGGGGGGATTATTAGGGGGGGAATACAACTGGGGACACTACAGGGCATAATTCTACTGGGGGCACTACAAGGGGGGATTACTAGGGGGGAATACTACTTATGACACTACAGGGGGTAATACTACTGGGGGGCACTACAAGGGGGGATTACTAGGGGGGGAATAATACTTATGACACTACAGGGGGTAATACTACTGGGGGGCACTACAAGGGGGGATTACTAGGGGGGGAATACTACTTATGACACTACAGGGGGTAATACTACTGGTGGCACTTCAAGGGGGTCTACTAGGGGGGAATACAGCTGGGGACACTAGAGGGGGTAATTCTACTGGAGGCACTACAAGGGGGGATTACTAGGGGAGGAATACTACTTATGACACTACAGGGGGTAATACTACTGGGGGGCACTACAAGGGGGATTACTAGGGGGGAATACTACTTATGGCACTACAGGGGGTAATACTACTGGGGGGCACTACAAGGGGGGATTACTAGGGGGAAATACTACTGGGGACACTACAGGGGGTAATTATACTGGGGGCACTACAAGGGGGGATTACTATGGGGGGAATACTACTTATGACACTACAGGGGTTAATACTGCTGGGGGGGCACTACAAGGGGGGATTACTAGGGGGTAATACTACTTATGACACTACAGGGGGTAATACTACTGGGGGGTGCTACAAGGGGGGATTACTAGGGGGGAATACTACTGGGGACACTACTGGGGGTATACTACTGGGGGCACTACAAGGGGGGATTACTACTGGGGGCACTACAAGGGGGGAATTACTACTGGGGGCACTACAAGGGGGATTACTACTGGGGGGCACTACAAGGGGGGATTACTAGGGGGGAATACTACTGGGGACACTACAGGGGGTAATACTACTGAGGGGCACTACAAGGGGGAATTACTAGGGGGGAATACTACTTATGACACTACAGGGGGTAATACTACTGGGGGGCACTACAAGGGGGATTACTAGGGGGGAATACTACTTATGGCACTACAGGGGGTAATACTACTGGGGGGCACTACAAGGGGGGATTACTAGGGGGAAATACTACTGGGGACACTACAGGGGGTAATTATACTGGGGGCACTACAAGGGGGGATTACTATGGGGGGAATACTACTTATGACACTACAGGGGGTAATACTGCTGGGGGGGCACTACAAGGGGGGATTACTAGGGGGGTAATACTACTTATGACACTACAGGGGGTAATACTACTGGGGGGTGCTACAAGGGGGTATTACTAGGGTAGGAATACTACTGGGGACACTACAGGGGGTATACTACTGGGGGCACTACAAGGGGGGATTACTACTGGGGGCACTACAAGGGGGGAATTACTACTGGGGGCACTATAAGGGGGATTACTACTGGGGGGCACTACAAGGGGGGATTACTAGGGGGGAATACTACTGGGGACACTACAGGGGGTAATACTACTGAGGGGCACTACAAGGGGGAATTACTAGGGGGGAATACTACTGGGAACACTACAGGGGGTAATACTACTGGGGGCACTACAGGGGGGAATACTACTGGTGGCACTACAAGGGGAGGATTACTACTTGGGGCACTACAAGGAGGACTACTAATGGGGGCACTACAAGGGGGGGCTACTACTGGGAGCACTACAAGGGGAGATTACTACTGGGGGCACTACAAGGGGGAGGAATACTACTGGGGGCACTACAAGGGGAGGATTACTACTAGGGGCACTACAAGTTGGGGGGACCACTACTGGGGGCACTATATAAAGGGCACTGCATAGTGGGTACCACTACTGGGGGCATTGCATAGGGGGGGAGTGCTACTGGGGCACTATATAAGGGGAATACTACTGGGGGCACAAGGGGCACTGCACAGGGGGGACCACTACCGGGGGCACTGTAAAAGGGTCACTGCATAGGGGGCACCACTACTGGGGGCACTGCATAGGGGGACTACTACTGGGGGCACTATGTAAGGGGAATACTACTGGGGGCACAAGGGGCACTGCACAGGGGGGATCACTACCGGTGGCACTGTGAAAGGGGCACTGCATAGGGGGGCGCCAAAAATTATACTTGCTTACCAAAAAATTTGGGCTAGGGCCGGCCCTGGGTGGGGGGAACAGCTATGAGTGGTACTGGCACTGTATATCTAACTATAGGGAGGGGAGAAACAGCTATGAGTGGCTCTGGCAGTATACTAAGTATAGGGAGGGGATGGGGGAACAGCTATGAGTGGTACTGGCACTGTCTGTATACTAAGTATAGGGAGGGGGTGGGGGGAACAGCCATGAGTGGCACTGGCTGTATACCAACTTGAGGGAGGGGGTGGGGGGACAACTATGAGTGGTACTGGCACTGTGTGTATGCTAACTATAGGTGGGAGGTGGGGGAGGGAACAGCTATGAGTGGCACTGGCACTGTATACTAACTATAGGGAAGGGAAACAGCTATGAGTGGCACTGGCCGAATACTAATTATAGGGAGGAGATTGGGGAACAGCTATGAGTGGCACTGGCACTGTATACTAACTATAGGGAGGGGGAGTGTGGGGGGGACAGCTATGGTGGCACTGTATACTAACTATAGGGAGGGGGAGTGTGGGGGGGAACAGCTATGAGTGGCACTGGCACTGTATACTAACTATAGGGAGGGGAAACAGCTATGAGTGGCACTGGCAGAATACTAAGTATAGGGAAGGGATGGAGGAACAGCTAAGAGTGGCACTGGTAGAATACTAAGTATAGGGAAGGGATGGGGGGACAGCTATGAGTGGCACTGGCACTGTAAACTAACTATAGGGAGGGGGAGTAAGCTATGAGTTGCTCTGGCACTGTCTGTATACTAACTATAGGGAGGGGAAACAGCTATGAGTGGCAGTGGCAGAATACTTTATACTAATTATGTAATTTTGACCCAACTATTTGGGTCAAAAAGGTACCATTCGGTAAGTACAATAATTTGGCTTAGGGGTGCCTTGAAAAAATGAAGGCGACCCTAAGGGTACCTTGAACTGAAAAAGTTTGGGAATCACTGATATATATTCTTATTCATACCTTTATCTCGATCCTCATGAATAACTAATTATCCTTCAACTATTATACATAAATGTACAATATGTACAATGTCACAAGGTTTATACTGCAAGTATTAACTAAGTCCTTGCATTTACAAATTAAACCATCTCCTGATGACTCTTCTTATTGTCTTGATATATGTGTGGCTTAAACTTCATGCTTATGGTGTAAGTCTGTCTAATTTGATAAGCATAGCTTTAGTAGCTATTTTAACATTTAAAACACATTTTATTTTAATACAATGATATTTTCTTTATTCAAGCTCTTATAAACTCCAAACTTCATATTCTAGCTTACCTATACTTTAGTATCACTTATCAATATTTTTCATGTAAACTTTTTTATTGATCTCTCATAATAATTTAATCAGGTTGCTATGGAGATCAAATTTGTATGCATTATAATAAATTCATAAAATAATTAAGCTGGACCAACTGTTCTTTGGTTAAATTGATCCTATTTTTGTTGATACTAAATGCTTCACTCAAGCAGATATGCTATTAATTACCTTACTGGCAACACATCTAAAAATCTTTACTCCATAAGGTATAAAAACATAAATCCCTACACAGATTATTATCGTAAATAATAACAATGTTCCCGAAGTATGACTTATGTTAGAAAACCAATCTCCTATCAGGAAAACCAGGTTGACGGAACTACCCAAGAAAACTGACTATGAAGTATCACATTAATGTGGTTATTTCTTGCAGCAAAATGATTTTTCAATTGAATGATTTAATTCAGAACCGTAACTAGACGTTTTGGTGCCCTGTGCCAGAAAGAGCATTGGCGCTCCCCTCATTTTTCAAAGGGACATAATGCACCCAAAAAAGGGGAATGACCTCATGGGGAAGGGCCAGGGAAGAGAGAGGGGAGGCCAGGAGATGCTGGGGATGAAATAAGAGGAAGTTACAAGTGAGAATGATAATAAACAGAAATTTGACAGGCCCAAACAGAGCCCCCTGACCTGTGGTGCCCTGTGCGTTGGCACCGGCTGCACTACCCTAGCTACGGCCCTGATTTAATTCATTTTCTCATTGATTACTTCCTCTGAGTTAGAAGAATTAGTGAGATAGGTACAATATTTTACCCCATATACTGTTTGTATAGTAACAGTATATCATCATATACCTGATGAAGCTGCTGCTAGGTAATCAAAAACACAGGTCTGCAATGATACTTATTGATTTTTGGCTTCTGAACACGAAAATGACTCCCGATTTTGCATATCACATCACGTTTTTCTGAAAAACGTGTATTTATGAATGTCATTTTTTTTCATTTTCTTTAAAGTAATAAATGTATTAATAATAAATAATTAGTAACAAATGTATAAATGTATTCTGCCTACATTTATTATAAAACATTGTCTTAAATTAATTCAATCGGTAGTATAGAACACTGCAATTCAGTTCTCGTCATAAAACTTCCCCCCGCCCAGTTCCAGACTAAGGACCACATGGTCCTGGAGCTGAATTTACAAAGGGCCTAAACCCCATACTGTCTAAAGGAACATTGCACACACACAACAACTACAACTACAAGGTGAGCTGGCGAAGGTGGAACCAAATACAACAGATGCAACACAGTTTTGCAGCTCATTCTGTGTAATCAATCACTGCTGTATTAGTTCTGTTTTGATACATTTTAATTCTTTCCCAACCCACTGTATCTAAAAGTGCCATCATATATTTCAGTGATGTTGTCTATTAAATTCCCTATATCCTATATCATTCTCTGATTCTCTGTTATTCCCCAAGTACAAAATGTAATTATATTTTCGAATCCTAGTCCAACCTTATATCCCATAGAGAGAGTAAATAAATGTTTATATGTTTTCACTATCAACAAGATTATATGCTCTCAGAAGGTATCTTCTTAATGTTAAACCAGGGGACCTATTTACATTGTAAGGTTCCTTAGTGAATGTCCCACAAAACTTATTCAACTCTTCCCAATCAGGGTTCAGAGGCACCGGTATTAATTCTGTGCTTTTTCTAACTTATACAATACAAAGGAACATAAACATCTACACACATATCATAGTACTTTAAATATTAACCCCGTATTCCTAAATTGGTATAAATATAAATCGGGGGTGCTGCCAACCGACAAAAAATAATTGAGATATCACAGAAAGAGAAAAGGCAAAGATTTGTCCTCCTCTGTGGCGCACTTATAGAAAATTATATAAAATATAACGTCTTTATTGGATATGCATTAAAAATTCCAAATGGAATGAATTTCAGCGAAATAAAATAAAAAGAAAAAAATTGTGAAACTATTTGTAAAAAAGATGTGATATTAAAATAAGAGAAAAAACCCTGCCGTGTGAATTTATTTCATATCCATATTATCATTGATATCCATGCTATGTAAGAATAAATTATTGATTTACAGGGCTTCTGTGTTAATTGATGGAAAATACGCTTTATTACTATTATAAGAACATTACTTGAATCCGTCTTCACCTCCAGTCAATATTCATACAGATAAGAGGTAACAGTATATTCCAACGTGACAAATAGTTCCAATATGACTCTATCTGAACGCTATTATGCGTTTATAGTTTGTTTAAATAATTATTGAAATGTGTATCTATTAGAGAAATATTATTTGAATACAGCTTTATATTACTGCAACCTTAATTCAATTATTAAGATATTAATTGCCAATATCAGTCATTCTAAGATGTTTAGCTTTTAATAATAGTTCTCAATTGTAGAGAGCCAAAAGTTTAGCTATACTTATTAATTAAATAGATATAAATTTCTCACAGTATCATTGCTGTTTGGATTATAATAAGCATGTTGCCAAATGCAATTAAGATTCACATATACAAGGAATACACATTGTCCTGTGACTGGACGTTTGCCACATATACACAGATGTCCTGTAAATAAACATATAAAACAAAAATATTGTAGCATCCTGTAACTAAGTGGATAGTATGTTTATTATTTGTTATGCTCCATTGTAATGGTGACTTATTTCTAGCAGATAAGAGCGCCGTACAGCCGCTCAAATATATTATTATGCAACAATGTTGCCATTCACCATCAGCTCGAATAACATGAGGCACACAAGATTTAGCTATTAAACTGTCCTGTAACTGGACAAGGCTACAATGCTGCGATATTATTCTTATATTAATTAAGGCACGGAGTACACACGGCGGGCATACCGCCGATGTGCATTTCGCTGAGTAGCTTTATCAAGGCAAGATGATTGCCTCTACCACCCCAAGCTATATTCACACAGGGAGACCAATGAAATTGTCTCCCTTGATCACGTGGTCTATTAGACCAATCCAGTATTTGGTTATAAAGTCAGTCTAGGTTCCGAGTCTCAGCCAGTAGGGAACATTGTTTCACATATCTCATAACGAGAGAGGTGTGTCCCCGACCTCCAATCAAGTTGCAAGTATCTCCGGTGTTGGCTATGGATCCACCGTGCTTGTGTTTACATGATGGAGTTACGGGGGTGTGTTCATCTCCTCCAATCAGAGGTCTTGTATAGTATCTTTGGTGTTAGCTGTGAATTCGCCGTACTTATATTTACATGACGGAGTTACGGAGGTGTGTTCATCTCCTCCAATCAAAGGGTCCCTTGATATTGGAAATATGATTACCTGTATATTGTTTATTAATGTTTGGACATTAAATTCTCATCATTGTCCTTATCAAATTTCAGTAAAAAATATATTAGAATCAGCACAACAAATATAAAAAAACTATGAATCTAACCGGACTTAGAAAAATTAGACCCCCAATCTTATAATATATTAGTTTCCTATATAGGGTGTAAATTAGTGAGTTGATAATAAAAAGAGGGAAAAAAAGATGAAAGAAAAGGGGAATAAGTGAAAAAGATAAATATAGTGAAAATCATACAAAAAGACCTTTAAAAATTGGTGAGTAATAATATTCCTTTTATTTATTTCATTAACATACTAAATGTTAGTGGATCCCAAATCTATATATTAATATATTAATTCATATCCATAATTAAATCAATAATATATCAATATAAATAAAAATTTTAATATCAAATCCTTTTTACAAATAGTTTCACAATTTTTTTCTTTTTATTTTATTTCGCTGAAATTCATTCCGTTTGGAATTTTTAATGCATATCCAATAAAGATTATTTTATATAATTTTCTATAAGTGCGCCACATAGGAGGACAAATCTTTGCCTTTTCTCTTTCTGTGATATCTCAAGCGTCTAACTTATACAAGGGAGACTGGAACTTTCACTCCCCCACAGCTGCTTACATCTCCAGCAATTTAAGCAGCTCTGGATGCCCTGCACAAGCACGCTATTTGGGATTTACCAGCATATTTCCATCCAACACAGGACTCTGGAGCAGCTATCTTAACCATACTCTTAAGCTCCATGATAGTCGGGTTGAGCATAGGAAGCCAGCCATCCATGGTCGCAACCATCTGTATCGCCACAGCCGGACCCTCTCTCAGCGCAAGATGGGTCAGTTCTGTCTGACTGGCAGGTAATATCTATGCTGCTACACAGTGACCCTTTACAAAGGGTCCCTCTGCCAGAACAACAGGCAATATGTATACTATTAATTGATAGACTAAGATGCTCCCTTATAGGATAAATCACTCGCTGCTAACTGTTTCAGTGACCTTATCCCAGGACATTTTAATATATATTTATATTACCCCCATTATATTTTAATTGGGACATTCAGTATAGTACTGTTTTATTACTATACAGCTAATATGGGATATTGATATATATTATTAATATATATTATTATTTTTATTTAATTGTAATGGTTTAGAGTGAATTTACTTGCAACTTTCAGACTCTGTGGTTGATATGAGAGTGAGAGTGACTCCCTCACACAATGAATCTGAAACATTTTTAACTCTTCAGCGCCTGGGTTATCTCTCTGTTTCACATTTTCCCTTTCTAATGGTGCTATGTTTCCTCCTTAGTCCTCCCACCTTTTATAATCCTTTTATTACACTTTCATTTGTCTAAACTAGGTACATTCTGTCCCATTTTACTGAGTTAATACCTTCCCTGATCTGAATTTTATTCTCTTCATAAATTTATTACCTATTTTCCTGGAAATTCTTTCAGTAACAGTTGTGTTCCTATTCTGTCTGTCTTTCTCTTTATTATTTATAATGTTTCTTCTACCTCCAAGTGTTAGTAACTACTTCAGTCCTGGAAAATGGATAAACACAAGTTACCTGCTCTTGTGTGGTGAATTTGGAAGTCTGGAAGATATTAGAAGGAGAACTTGTCAACCTTGAGGTTGACAAGTTCTCCTTCTTGCTTAGATGATTTACTATCATGCTTAGATGATTTACTATCAAAATCCTTCCATCCATATTCCAGTATAAAAAGCACAAGAGTTAGTAGAGCTGAAAAATCCAAATGCTGCAAGTTAAGACCAAAAATTCTCATTCTCTGACCACAACTTTTTCTTCTTATTCTGCTGTGAGTGAATCAGTGCCCCGTACCAAGCCATTCTCAAACAACTAAGCTAAATTGAAATTTTTGTCAGTATAATTGTCGACTTCATGTACTGAGATCTGTGTAGGATCATCTACCTTTTTACAATGTGAGGCATGTATCCACTTATCTTTTTCTGCCACTTTCAGGAAAGTGGTGGAAGTCAATACACTTGATTTGATCCTTCCCAGCAATCTACAAAACAGAGTGTAAAATGTTCCTGACCACAACATAATCTCCAGGTTGTACATTGTAACTTGGTCCTTTTGGAAAGTCTTTAAACATTTCCCTTGATCTTGTTGTATTTACTTTAAATGGCAAGAAAATGTAATGACATAGTCTGTGGTTAAATCATACAGCACTTTTTGGGGTTAAAATCAGATTAGGCATCTGTCCAAAGAGTATCTCAAAGGTGACAGGTTACGGGGTGGTTTTGGAGTTACTCTAATGCTATGAAAAACAAAAGGAAGTGCTTCTAATCAACTAATTTTTGATTCTGCCATGACCTTTGATAACTTATTTTTAATGATCCCAATAATGTTCTCTATTTTTCAAGAACTCTGAGGTCTGTATGGGGTGTTAAGCTTATTTTTTATTCCTAAATGTGAGCACATTGCTTGAAACCTTTTCCCCATAAAGTGTGTCCCCTATCACTCTTTATAGCCTGAGGAATCCTGTATCTAAATACAAACTCTTGTGTTAGCATCTTTGCAGTAAATGATGTGGTACAATCTACTTCTGCATAAGCCTTAGGCCATCCCGTAAACATATCTACTATAGTCAAAGCACATTGTAGATTTCTTACCTTTGGCATTTGTATGAAATTGATTTGAAGCCTCTGGAATGGTCCAGTTGTAGGAGGAATGTGCTATAGATCTATAGGCACTGTTTTTTCTGGATTCATTCTCAAGCAAATAAGACAGATTTTTGTCCTATTTTCTGCATGAGTACAGAACCATGGAGTATACCAGTAGTTTCCAATCATTCTACACTAACCTTCTTTTCCAACATTAGTCCTAGCATGTGCTGCTTCAACTAATGCTTTCAGTAATGATTTAGGTACTACTGGTTGGTGTTGTCTATCCCTTCAGATTCTGTCATCCTTTTGAACACATCCCTTTGCCTTCCAGCTGCTCAGCTTCTGCGAGTTACAAACTTTTTGCATACCAATTAATTTTTTTCATCTATGATAGTGAAAACATTCAAGGAAGGTTCGCTTTTCTATTAACATGTCGCATTGTAGCTTCCTTCATTGCTAAATCTGCTCTCTTATGACAAGGCCTACTTTAGAAGTATCGACTTGACATTTAATCACAGCTTTCTTGCTGAATAGCTTCCATCAATTATTTTACTAATGATGCATGTAATATGGGAGTCCAAAAGGCCATCAGAAACCCTCTTTGTTCCCATATCACAGCAAAATCATGGGCAACCCAGTATGCATACCTAAACTCCCTATATACAGTATATTAGCAATTTGTCCTGCTGCAACATGACATGCTCTAGTGAGTGCTACAAGCTCTGCTACTTGAGCTGAATAAGGTGGACCCAGTGGGCTAGCCTCCACAATTTCCTTGTCTGAGACTACTGCCTAGCCCAAACACAATTCACCTGTATCTGTTTGCCTGTGGCAGCTGCCATCAGTGTACAGTGTGATTATTCCATCAGGCAATGGAGTTTCTTGTAATTCAGGCCTTAGGGTGAAATTTTGTTGTAAAAAATTCTCACAATCATGTTCCTGTTCTTGCTCTGTTCCCTCCAGCCTCTGTGTCTGTTCAGACACATCTGGAAGAAGAGTTTCAGGATATAGTGTAGAGCATTTAACAATTGTAAGGTTTATTGGAGCTAACAAAGATAACTCACATTTAGTGAATCTAGCACTGGATACATGTCTGGTCTGTGCTAAATTCTGCATGTGGTTCCTATAATATGAGGTCATGTTGGCAGACAATATCTTGTACTTTCTCTACAAGAGTGGATGAAGCTTCAGATATTCTATAACATGTTGGCATGGCAGTGGTCACCATGTGCAAAACATAGCTAATGAATAGGTCTGTGATGTGTGCCATTTAATTGTGTTAATATTCCCATGGCAGTTGTATGAGCCTTATTACAAAAGAGAGTAAATTGTTTAGAATAGCCAGAGCTTGTGACAGCACTGTTTTAAGAGCATGGAATGCAACTTCTGTATCTTTAGTATGTGTTACTTTCTAAGGTAGGTGTTGTGCAATGAGCTTCTGTAGTGGTTCTCCAATGGCTGAGAACCCAATATCCACATAACCCATTTCTAATTCATTGGTAAGGGATGTTTAAGAATCATTTCTGTTCTTTCTGATGTCAGGTGTCAGTGTTCTTTTGTAGGACAATGTCCTAAGTAGAAGGGCTGATTGAAAAGTAATGAGGCTGCAACTCTTTTTCTGTCCCATAGGTAGACGTGGCAATGCTATGCTGGTTATTGTGAAGCTCATACATCGATGTGTCTGTACCTGTGGTTGGACTGATGTAGTCTTCTTTGTTTGGTCACAACGAGTGGAAGATCTTCGTATGTTTCGTCATGGCGGATGAGGAAGATGTGACTGTGAGATTATGTCAGAGATGTGTGATTGAATTTTGTGTTAAACTTGGAAAAGTGGAATTGAAACTGATGAAGTGTTAAGCCAAGCATTTAGGGAGGAACAATTAGCCGAGCTGCAGTATTTTGCTGGTGGATTCAAAGAGGGTAATACGTGAGTGACTGACTAAGCGTGTTTTGGGAGGCCATCCACCGCAATTACAGATTTCAGCATTGCCAAAGCAGCGGAGATGTTTCAAAATTACAGAAAGTTAACTATACGCAAAATTTCAGCTTCACTTGGCCTCTCATTCAGGTTCAGCATATTGTGATAAAGGAACTGAGAGTGCATTGCATGTGTGCTAGGTGGGTACTCTTGTGTAAGAACACACTTCAAATGTCGTGGAGGATACCCAATTTCCTGATAACGACCGTGACATGTGACGAATCGTGGATTCGGCATTATGATCCAGAATCTAAAAAGTCTAATGTATGGAAACATTACCGCTTTTTCCAAGTTTAACACAAAATTTAATCACACATCTCTGATGTAATCCCTCAGACATGTCTTCCTCATCCGCCATGATGAAACATACGAAGATATTCCACTCACTGTATACAAACAAAGAAGACTACGGCAGTCCAACCACAGGTTCAGACACATCGATGTATGAGCTTCAAAATAACCAGCATAGCGTTGCCACGTCTTCCCATGGGACAGAAAAACAGAGGCAGCCTCATTACTATTCAGTCAGCTCTCATATTTAACTTTTGTGGTGCACAGCTGTTATTTATCTTTTGAAAGTCTATTTTTGGCAGTTTTTAATTGAATTATCTTTTCTAGGACATTGTCCAGGACAGTGGGGTTAAATGTGCTTTGCAGAGGAAAAGGTTATAGGCAATCTTTTGTCTTACATTCCACACCTTTACATACAGTACTTATTGCAATTCTCCCCATGCTTAGCTGGCATGACTGCACAGGCTCCTATGGGAGCTTGCAATTTTCTAAAATACCTGCTTTACCTACTTAATTTCCCATTGTTGCAGCTTGCTCTTTTAGCTTTTTACACTTAGTAAAGATATTGGATATCTTTAAATTCATATTTAGTTATTGTACTTATTATTATTGACTACTCTATATTTGCAGCAATGTGACATCTATTTCTCTGAAAAGTAATAATTAAGTACTTAAACCTTGGTGCTTGTAAAGCAACTCAACCTTTCAGTATAGCGATCCCCTTTAGATTTGGCATGATGCTCGCAAGGGAACTTATTTATCTTAAACTTTCCAGAAAATTGCTGATGTCTTGAATGAAAATTCTCTTGACAGTACGTTTGTCACAATTCTAATGTTGGGCACATCTGCCTCAATTGATTGTCATTGCCAGTGACATGTACCCCTGTCACAATTCTAATGTTGGGCACATCTGCCTCAATTGATTGTCATTGCCAGTGACATGTACCCCTGTCACAATTCTAAGTTGGATAGGTTACAGTGCAAGATATCTTGCCTATATATTTACATAATATCTCAGATTCAGCCAATCAGCACAATAAACAGCAAGAATGTTACTATGAAAGCAGCAAAGTATTCAAGGAAAGGTTAACACATTTATATTTGTAACACATTTGGCAAAGTTCTGGCAACTTTTTGTAGTTTCAAAAAAATTCTTAAAAGGAAAACCACTGAAAAATTCCTGTAAAAGTACAATTTTAAAAAGTGCCACATTTCTCATTGTTTTCCTGATTTTTAGCATGGTAAAAAATTAGCAGTTTCAGAAACAACTGGAAAAAGAGGCAATACACCAAACCAATCAATCACTGTTCTACACAGCTAGATTAATAATCAAGATAGAGGCTGCCGAAGCATGGAGTGGGCTAATTCCTTTGTACCTGATCTCTCACAGAAAAGATACATAAGCATCTTTTCACCTGGAGAGCCAGCACACACAGCATGCATGAGAATACAGCAAATGGCTGACTAGCATCCAATATGTGCCTTCACAGACATCAAATCTGCCCCACTGCCTAGCAGCACTTTTACTGCTCAATTTTGAAGAGACACCTGTGCCAGACTCACCTCCACAACTTACCGGTAAGTAACATTTACCAATCTTCTGTGCATAAACAGACAATGGGGTAATGTGAGGACTTGCACAGACTGCCAGAACAATGATCCAAACAGTTATTATTTGAGCTATGCACCAGAGTGATGCCAAGAGGCTGATTAACATTAAGTATCACTGCAAATCAAGTGCACCATATAAAAATAAAGGCCTTGAATGAACATTGATCAACATTGACTTTCCATGCTCTCCATCCCCTCCAGCCTACAGTACCTGCCCCATCTTCCACATCTGTGTTCCAAAAAGCTGCCAACCGATATAACAGCTATTGACACTATGAAGTCTGTCAATTGTACACACACAACAAACAAATTAGGCAGGATACTTCAGCACTATTTTCCTCCACAACAAAATGGGATCACACGTAATATACAAACAGTCAACACACACCACAGACAAGTATTAAGGACTATGCCCCACTCACTGATTGATGGATCCGAAAGGTTGGGCACCTTTCAGTACACAACAGTTCCTACCAGGGGCATCTGAAGAGAAGATAGGGTCCGGGGGCATTCTCTGTCCGGGGCCCCCTCCTCTCTTTCCGGCGGCCGGCAGCCGACTGATGCCTGAGCATTAGTAGACTCTGGGCACTAGAGTGTGCCCGGAGTCTACTGCGCATGCGCAAAACACCTTTTTGTACAGCACTGACACCTGGTGCAGGACCTCAGAGAGGTAAATTTTAAATAATATGGGTGCAGGGTGTGTGGTGCGTGCCCCCCTAGACCTTGGGGCCCATGTGCACCGCACACCCTGCACCGATTATAGAAACACCCCTGGCTCTTACCCACTCTCTACCAACCTACAAGTGAGCGTTGCAACATTTACCCCATCTAAGGAAAAATAAGTGGTTGTCACAGGTGAGATAGCTCAAATCAAATATATTAGAGGTGCCCTTTATCTGTCTCTGGTCTCCATTCTATCACACTTTGGGGGGGATGTGTCAAGCCTCTGAAAGTGAAATAGTGGAGAAGTTGCCCAATTAGCTTCTAATGTAATTGATGTCTTTAATATGACAGTTAGCCACTGAATAGTTGCTTTGTGCAACTTCTCCACTTTTTCTCTCTCCAAGGCTTGATTCATCTCCATTTTAACTGCCACATGCAACATTAGCAGTTGCACAGGGCACCCGTTCACTGATGCTATGCAGACCACTAGTGAATGAACATATCTCCTCAACTCTACCGTGATCCAGACAATGTAGTTCTGATCGTGACAGCAAGACATTGACCTCAAATCTGGACTGTCCTGCTAAAAGCAGGATGGTTGTATAAATCAGAGGGAAGTGTCACACACAACCATTAGGATGCAAAGTCCCTAATGAATTGATCCCTCCTGCTCTAGAATAACTCTAATAGGATTTCATATGCTCTGCATAAATTCCAAAAGTAAAATAATTGTGCTCCAATTAATGTTGAAAACATTTTGCCCTGAGTTTGAGGCTTCTTGTTTGTCTTTATTGACCTCTCACAACATAATACTGCCCTAAATATGGAAAGAAGCTTCTAGAGATGAACGGTTCGGTTTCTTGAAAACCAAACACGCCCAAACTTTGGGGTTCAGAGTCAAAACAAGTCCTGGCTAGTATCACTTTTGAGGGTCTGAGTAGAACCGAGTCCTGGGTCGTGTCTTCCTGTAAGTCGGATCTTGGATCTAAAAAATGATCTTGCATGTTTTTGATTGCATGTAACTACCTCCCTCATGATGCCAAAACCATTACATTTAAGGGTGGTTTTACAAAAACAAAAACATGGTGGTCCGTGCACATCTCTAGAAGCTAGAGTATTTTCTCTCCAAAGGATGGCCAAAGCCCAGATACTTTAATAACTAGTTGTAATAAATCCCCGTCTTTCTGAAATATCCCACTCTACAGTACATTATTGTCAGACACTGCTGTATGGTCCTGATTCAGAGTTGGTTGGTAATGCAGCCACAGATGCAGCTACTCTCTCACTAGCAGTTACGGGAATATGCAAATTATAATCTCAGCTTTCCGTTTGTGCTGGAAGGTGCGATGGAGTGTATGAGTGGTAGATGCCCAGGCTGCATGGTCTGTGCATTTGCGATGGAGATTACAAACACACCAACAGCAACATCATATCGGTTGCACCATCGATATTTGTGGTAACCCAGGATCTACTCTAGCTACTCTTCTCTAATGGCCTCTGAAGCAATGAATTTGCAATTGGGAATGCAGCAGCCACAGGTACTGTCTTTATACATTTTACTGACTTGCGTTTGTACTGATGGAGTACCACAATTCAGCTCTGATATTATGACATCTATGTTTATTATCCTAACATATTTTACATTTTATAATGCTGTGTACTATATACTAATACCTTGGTGTATCTCTTTATAGACCTAATTAGTGTCCTGTTTATTCCCATAACATTAGCAATCTCTGATAAACACTTACTACCCCGGCAGCATACAAGTACAGGTACGCATAAATATAAGAAAAAGCAGCTGTGATAGGATTAATACAGGCTTTTGTTTATATGGGGTAATCACAAGCATCTGATGTAACAATCTAGTGCAGCAGTGGCCAACCTGTGGCTCTTTCTTTGTTCTGATGCGGCTCCCAAGCTGGCTCCCCTGACTGACACTGATTTCCTCCTCTGATAGGCATGCAGCTGTTCAGAGGAGCCACATCCTTTGTAGCAGCAGTCTGCTTCGCTCCTGAGACATATATGGGCAATGTAGTGATATTACGCAGCAAACAGGAGGCAGAGCTCAACTTGTGACTGGACCTGCAGCCACGAGGGTGATGCGTTCGCAGACGCTGGAGCCTACCTACGTGACACAGACAGTCGCAACAGGGAAAGAGCTGTGGGGTATTTTTTATTTGTTTTTTTCATTTTATTTGTGACATGTGAGGGGGCTGGAGTGGCCTGTGGAGTAAAGAGAGTGTGGGGGAAGGTGGCTAGACTGGAGTGGCATAGGGAGAGAGAAGGGGGCTGTAGTGGTACATGAGCAGATGCTGTTGTGACATATGAGGGTCTGCTGGAATGACATATTGGGCTGGAGTGACTCATGAGGGGCTGCTAAAGTGACACATGGGGGGCTGCTGGATTGACACATGGAGGGGCTGCTGTTGTGACACATGGGGGGCTGCTGGAGTGACAGGGGGCTGAAGTGACACATGAGAGGGACTGGAGTAACAACAGGGGGGGTTGGACTGTATTATGTGAATCTGTTTTTTTTTCAATGCATTTTGTGGATGTGGCTTTTTTAGTGTATTTTATTTGGATCTGTTTTTTTCCAATGTTTTTTATGTTGTTCTGGGTTTTCATTTCCCTTTAATAGTTGCCTCCACGGTGATTGCATTCATGCACTTTTACATGCTCTTACAAACATCATACCAATGGTGTGACCTAGATGGCCACACCCTTCTTGCACTTATGGCTTCGGTGTGCACGTGATCTCGGCTCTTTGACATACCTACAGATATTTTTGGTCTCTTTGCCTCTGACTGGTTGGCCACCCCTGATCTAGTGTGTGTTATCTGTCTTGGACGTGCCTGTTGTCTTCTTGACTTTCTACACACACAGCAGAGAGATAGGTGGTTCCCAATCCCAAAACAGTAAAGTGACAATAAGTAAAATAATGTTCTCTTTATTAAGCGGGAACTCTTTGAGAACGAGGAACCTTCAGTATATAGTTAATTACAATATTTCATGCACTATGGCACTTTTTCATATAATTATGCAACAATTAAAAATATAAATTTTATTTATCCTCAGAGATTATCTATCTATACCTGTAGTTGAAATAGCTAGTTATCTATTATTAATTATGCAGTTGTACTATAAGTAACTGTATAGATTCAATTATTACACGATATGTCTCAACTTATCCCTTAGCCTAAACCGTAAATTTAGCAATGAGTCAGTATATGTTAGTATTGCTGGCCAGCCAAATCTGTAGAGATGGTGCACTTTCCATTGCCCGAGTGAGTTACATGAAAAGAGGCTGTCTTTTCAACTGTATCTATTGTAATAACTGCAATCTAGCACTGATGTTAGGCCTCCGTAACGCAGTTTCTATATCTTGTCTGGCCTGTCAGCTGAGGTGTATGAGGAAAGTGTGGAACTGTGCCTCAGATATACAGTATACAGTATATATAACAGACCTCTCCAGTTGGCTGCACTGAACTTCCTGAAGGGGCCGGTATGTCACTGATGTCCCTGACTTATAGTAGCTCCCCTGAAATGAGCCTGCCTCTTCAGCCACCACCCTCTGCCTGTCTGAGGCGAATGAAGCTCCACCTTGCTGCCAGCCTCCTGAGGTACAGTAGTAGTTTCACATTAAAGCACTAACTCCAGCTCTGCATTATAGAGCTGCTTCCGGCTTTCCGTACACAGCTGCTGCCGGTTCCGGCTCTTTCCCTGTATTGCTGTATTGCGGGTACAGATTACCGGGGCCCGGGCTTCCTGAGGGGCCCAGCGGGGGCCCGGGTCCGGCGCCGCTCCCCCTCCCTCACACACAGCAGCCCAGCACACAGTGGGTGCTGAGCTGCAGTGGAGTCTGCTCGTGGCTGCTGAGCAGCAGCCACAGCATTCTCCTAAGCCTGTGTGAGTGATCACACTGATCGCGCCCCCCCTGGCTTTGAGCAGGGCAGAGGGGGCCCAAAGCGCCCCCCTCCACAGCGCGGCGCTGCAAAACTTTATTTTTCCGGGAAGGGGGTGTGGCCACGCCTCCCACGATTAGGCCACGCTCCCTATTACCCGGGCCTGCCGTGGCTCTCAGCGGGCCTGCTTATGCATACTGTATATGTTTACAGTATCAATATAGCATACATCTTATTCTCTCAGTGAGATCCACACAAACATTTAAGTATTTTATTATACTGCTCCATTTTTTTTCAAACTGTAGAGCAAGGCTTTAGTTGGATTAGCAACAGACATAGGTTTTTACAGTTAGCTATCAGCATAGGATAATCATAAAACAATGTAACATATATGATTAATTCATACATGTGGATTAACATACATTAATATATACAACTATTAGTCTGTCAGTTACTAAATTGCAACTTCCTTTCAAGCTTTAAAGTGTAATACACTGTCACTCACTCCTCTGAGTTCCCTTAAAAGTCTGTGTGAATGGCCATGCTCGTTGGTGCACAGAAATATTGGCTTTTAATTAAACTTGGTTATAAAAGCATCCACAGTTGGGTTGCAATAATATAGTTTTAACAGTCTCTATTTATATAGTTAGAGCTGTTTTGCTCTTTATATTTTACAGTTGCTGGAGACAATTGTTGGAATAGAGAGAGGTTTTCATATATGTGATCCCTATCAGTATAAAATGGTATTAATTAGGTTATATAGTCATGCAGAAATATGTTTATATAGTGGTAAAGTAAATATATGTATTAGTAGGTAGCTTGTATATAAAGATATTATAGAACTATATTATAGTTATATATTATATATGCATGTGTGGCACCCCACCAACACCCTGTGTTCCTAACCACACTGATGTGCCTCTATGAAAATTTAAAATATTAATGTGACTCCTGCCATTGTCTAATATAGGGCATGATTTAACTGGTTTCATTAAGGTTCAGGGACTATTTGCACTGCCCCCTCAGTGGTGGTGGACGTCAGGGGACCAGTGAGTACTGTAGCAGGCTCAAGGATTTGAACTAGAGAAAAATGGCAGTTGGTGTGTGCAGCTGGTGAGGTAGCTTGACAGGAGATGGGGCTGCGCTGCCTTGATGCTTACCGGAGGGCTGCGGCCGTACTCCGGGACGAGCAGTGGAGGTCTCTGAGGCGGGGAACATCCGGTGGGACTAAGCTGTGTCATCCGGGGAGGTTCCTGAGAACAATCAGCCTAAGAGGGGTGTGTCGGATGACCCCTAAGGGAGTGCCTCAGCGGAACTGCGGAAATATAGAGACACTGAGCTTGTAAAGGAGCCGGAGATTGAAAGCTGATACTGGAGGGGTAAGAAAAGCTGCTGCAACCTCCCAAATAGACACTCAGTGACGTTAGTGCCTATTAACTGGAGGCCTACAGTTGTCCACCATTACATATGCACAGCAGTCCCTTCAGTGATCAGCATGGGGTTTATAGACTGCATTCATAATAGTAAAATTAACCCCCTGATACCGCATATTGGAGGTTAGGTACAACAGTTACCAGCAGTGTTAGGGTGACACTTCAGTGCCAGAACTTGTAATACTTCCACTATGAACTAAGGTTGCTAAGCAGAGAAGGAACTGACTGTAATACCAACACCATCGCAGCAGGATCATTTACAGAGGATTACAGTATTGCATTAAATACAGACAAGTACTGTAGCTGGAGCAGTTTAAGAACTGTTCTTCATATCCCGGGCAACGAAGGGTGCACCCTATTAACTATTTCAGCGCTGAACTAACATTGTATGAGACTTGTAAAGTGCAGTAGTGTGAGGAAAACATTTTCCTAAAAAGGTGTATAGAAAAGTAACACAAGTTTGCAATTGTATTCTTGATGTAACCTTAAACGTTTATCATACTCACGTGAGGTTTTTGTATATATTTTAGAGATGTTAAGGGAATTGCAAAATTAGTCATTTGTTAATTGCCACTAGAGCATACTGACCCATTTATAGTTTGCAGGATCGAAGTCCAGAGTTTGCTAGTGATCTGCAGGTTCCTGAAAAATAAAATAAACAAGAGTGTTAATGTGTGTGTTACTGTCTACTGAAATGCATTGTTGATATATGAATACTGCCAAGTGTTTCTTTGGTCTTGCAAAGTATAATAAACATAAGAAAGGATTCACTTTAGCCATCTTTACTGTTATACTATGTTGTATGATTACATTGTGAATAAACTCATAGTATAGGGTATCACACATGCATGTTAAAACAAACATTGGGGCAGTGATTGTAAAGAAGCTCTGCAGCAGCCCACATTATAGGGAATGGTCTGGAAGACCATGTGCCAGGCTGAGAAGAGGGGGAGCATGAGACACTGACCAATATATATGGCAGTTAAGGGGATAAGTGCAGGTGCAGCGGCAGTTATCTGGGAGAGAGAGAGAGAGGATTACAGGTGTTGGACAGGTGATCTGGAGCTGAGGAGAAACTGCGATTCGTCACAGAGGGAACAAAAAAGGATTGGTGGATAGTCCGGCTGGTGTGAGAGAAGGAGAGAGAGAAACCTGGAAACAAAATAAGTCTGGAGAGAGGATCCGGGGGAGCAGTCTGATAGCTATGTCCATGAATTGAGGTACTGAGGCAAGAGGAGCTAGTTATTTTGTATGGTTGGTGCTGCTGAATAGAAGACAGTAAATATACACAGCCACTTGGTAATAGCACTAATTATTCATCAATTAATCATCTACAGTCACGTATTGTATCAGTCTTTCTTGCAATGATGAGATTCTGCTACTGTGCTGTACATTGCAAATAAATATCTCTCCTATATCCTTCCATAATTAACTGAGGAGCTCATTCAGACACGCTAGCTAGATGCGTTCTTTCACACCCAGCGTATGCAAATTCAGCTTAGTGACGGCATGGCAGGCAATCACACAGCAAGGCATAAGCAAGCCCACTATGCAGAGCTGGATTTAGACCTCATAGGGCCCTAGGTAAGATACCAGTTTGGGGGCCCCCTCCCTCAAACAATCCATATCACTATATGTGAGTTCCTGATTCATCATGCCCCTTACATTGCTGTAAGTAACAGTGGAGTGCCGGCTTCTTGCATTCTACTATATGTATATAAATATATATATATATTAGGGGTGTGCACCGGCCACTTTTCGTGTTTTGTGTTTTGGTTTTGGATCTGGATCTTTCTTCGTGTTTTGGATCTGGATTGGTTTTGCCAAAACCACCCTTCCGTGTTTTGGGTTCTGGGTTTTGTGTTTTGGATCTGTATTTTTTTTAAAAAAAGCATAAAAACAGCTAAAATCACAGAATTTGTAGGTTTTTCTGCTCCTATGCTATTATTAACCTCAATAACCTTAATTTCCACTCATTTCCAGTCTATTCTGAACACCTCACACCTCACAATAGTGTTTTTATGTCCAAAAGGTTGAACCGAGGTAGCTGGATGACTATGCTAAGCGACACGAGTGGGCGGCACAAACACGTGACCCATCTAGGCGTGAAACTGCAGTGGCAGACAGGAGGGGGGGCAACTCAGGTAAAATAGAGCCAGTTTGTACAGGGACCTCCAAATTGCTTCTTTTTACTGCCAGTACAGGTACGGACTGTCTGACATGCCTACTTGGATGCTGTCACCGATGTAATCCTTTAACAGACAGACGCACGCTTGTCGCTGCTGCTTTGAGGATGCAAGTGCGGCTACAGCCCACACAATTCACAAAGACAGAAAAAAGAAGAAGAATATTTTAATTGTTTGTGTAGCACACTTTGAGGGTGTCACCACCCTTTAACAGACAGACGCATGCTTGTCGCTGCTGCTTTAAGGATGCAGGTGCGGCTACAGCCCACACATTTCACAAAGACCGAAAAAAAAGAACAATATTTTAATTGTTTGTGTAACACACTTTGAGGGTGTCACCACCCTTTAACAGACAGATGCACGCTTGTCGCTGCTGCATTAAGGATGCAGGTGCGGCTACAGCCCACACAATTCACAAAGACAGAAAAAAGAAGAAGAATATTTTTATTGTTTGTGTAGCACACTTTGAGGGTTACACCACCCTTTAACAGACAGACGCACGCTTGTCGCTGCTGCTTTGAGGATGCAAGTGCGGCTACAGCCCACACAATTCACAAAGACAGAAAAAAGAAGAAGAATATTTTAATTGTTTGTGTAGCACACTTTGAGGGTGTCACCACCCTTTAACAGATAGACGCACGCTTGTCGCTGCTCCTTTAAGGATGCAGGTGCGGCTACAGCCCACACATTTCACAAAGACCGAAAAACAAGAACAATATTTTAATTGTTTGTGTAGCACACTTTGAGGGTGTCACCACCCTTTAACAGACAGACGCACGCTTGTCGCTGCTGCTTTAAGGATGCAGGTGTGGCTACAGCCCACACAATTCACAAAGACAGAAAAAAGAACAATATTTTTATTGTTTGTGTAGCACACTTTGAGGGTGTCACCACCCTTTAACAGACAGACGCACGCTTGTCGCTGCTGCTTTGAGGATGCAAGTGCGGCTACAGCCCACACAATTCACAAAGACAGAAAAAAGAAGAAGAATATTTTAATTGTTTGTGTAGCACACTTTGAGGGTGTCACCACCCTTTAACAGACAGACGCACGCTTGTCGCTGCTGCTTTAAGGATGCAGGTGCGGCTACAGCCCACACAATTCACAAGGACCGAAAAAAAAGAACAATATTTTAATTGTTTGTGTAACACACTTTGAGGGTGTCACCACCCTTTAACAGACAGACGCACGCTTGTCGCTGCTGCATTAAGGATGCAGGTGCGGCTACAGCCCACACAATTCACAAAGACAGAAAAAAGAAGAAGAATATTTTTATTGTTTGTGTAGCACACTTTGAGGGTGTCACCACCCTTTAACAGACAGACGCACGCTTGTCGCTGCTGCTTCGAGGATGCAAGTGCGGCAACATCGCACACAAGTCACAAACACATTAAAAAAATAGTTTTTTATTTTTTGGAGCACTTTGAGAGTTACACCACACTTTAACAGACAGACGCACGCTTGTCGCTGCTGCTTTGAGGATGCAAGTGCGGCTACAGCCCACACAATTCACAAAGACAGAAAAAAAAAGAACAATATTTTTATTGTTTGTGTAGCACACTTTGAGGGTGTCACCACCCTTTAACAGAAAGACGCACACTTGTCGCTGCTGCTTTAAGGATGCAGGAGCGGCTACAGCCCACACATTTCACAAAGACCGAAAAAAAAAGAACAATATTTTTATTGTTTGTGTAGCACACTTTGAGGGTGTCACCACCCTTTAACAGACAGACGCACGCTTGTCGCTGCTGCTTTGAGGATGCAAGTGCGGCTACAGCCCACACAATTCACAAAGACAGAAAAAAGAAGAAGAATATTTTAATTGTTTGTGTAGCACACTTTGAGGGTGTCACCACCCTTTAACAGACAGACGCACGCTTGTCGCTGCTGCTTTAAGGATGCAGGTGCGGCTACAGCCCACACAATTCACAAGGACCGAAAAAAAAAGAACAATATTTTAATTGTTTGTGTAACACACTTTGAGGGTGTCACCACCCTTTAACAGACAGACGCACGCTTGTCGCTGCTGCATTAAGGATGCAGGTGCGGCTACAGCCCACACAATTCACAAAGACAGAAAAAAGAAGAAGAATATTTTTATTGTTTGTGTAGCACACTTTGATGGTGTCACCACCCTTTAACAGACAGACGCACGCTTGTCGCTGCTGCTTTGAGGATGCAAGTGCGGCAACATCGCACACAAGTCACAAACACATTAAAAAAATAGTTTTTTATTTTTTGGAGCACTTTGAGAGTTACACCACACTAACAGACAGATGCACGCTTGTCGCTGCTGCTTTGAGGATGCAAGTGCGGCTACAGCCCACACAATTCACAAAGACAGAAAAAAAAAGAACAATATTTTTATTGTTTGTGTAGCACACTTTGAGGGTGTCACCACCCTTTAACAGACAGACGCACGCTTGTCGCTGCTGCTTTAAGGATGCAGGAGCGGCTACAGCCCACACATTTCACAAAGACCGAAAAAAAAGAACAATATTTTTATTGTTTGTGTAGCACACTTTGAGGGTGTCTCCACCCTTTAACAGACAGACGCACGCTTGTCGCTGCTGCTTTGAGGATGCAAGTACGGCTACAGTCCACACAATTCACAAAGACAGAAAAAAGAAGAAGAATATTTTTATTGTTTGTGTAGCACACTTTGAGGGTTACACCACCCTTTAACAGACAGACGCACGCTTGTCGCTGCTGCTTTGAGGATGCAAGTGCGGCTACAGCCCACACAATTCACAAAGACAGAAAAAAGAAGAAGAATATTTTAATTGTTTGTGTAGCACACTTTGAGGGTGTCACCACCCTTTAACAGACAGACGCACGCTTGTCGCTGCTGCTTTAAGGATGCAGGTGCGGCTACAGCCCACACAATTCACAAAGACAGAAAAAAGAACAATATTTTTATTGTTTGTGTAGCACACTTTGAGGGTGTCACCACCCTTTAACAGACAGATGCACGCTTGTCGCTGCTGCTTTGAGGATGCAAGTGCGGCTACATCGCACACAAGTCACAAACACATTAAAAAAATAGTTTTTTATTTTTTGGAGCACTTTGAGAGTTACACCACCCTTTAACAGACAGACGCACACTTGTCGCTGCTGCTTTGAGGATGCAAGTGCGGCTACAGCCCACACAATTCACAAAGACAGAAAAAAAAAGAAGAATATTTTTATTGTTTGTGTAGCACACTTTGAGGGTGTCACCACCCTTTAACAGACAGACACACGCTTGTCGCTGCTGCTTTAAGGATTCAGGTGCGGCTACAGCCCACACATTTCACAAAGACCAAAAAAAAAAGAACAATATTTTTATTGTTTGTGTAGCACACTTTGAGGGTGTCACCACCCTTTAACAGACAGATGCATGCTTGTCACTGCTGCTTTGAGGATGCAGGTGGAATCTAGACGGGATTTGGAACTGGGGACACACTACCTCCATCAATTGTCTAAATCCCACTGCACTAATGGCGGATACCGGACGCACGTCTAACACCAACATAGCAGTCAAGGCCTCAGTTATACGTTTTGCTTCAGGATGACTGCTGTCGTACTTCATCCTCATCGCTAGGGACTGTTGGAGGGTCAATTGTTTAGTAAAAGTAGTGATGTTCCTACTTCCTCTCTGGGACGATGAACAACTCCCAGCAGCAGCAACAGCACTAGGAGGAAGTGGTTTCCCTATTTTATTTTTATCGGAGAAAGTTTGGTCCTCCATTTATGTTATATTGATATATACATGCGGCTAAAGCGCACACAAACACAGAAAATATTTTTTTATTTTTGCTGGAGAGTAGTGCACTTTGTGGGTTACACCACCCTTTAAGAAATGAGCCAGCCTGCTCTTTACTTATGGGACACAGGCGCACGCTTGGCGCTGCTCCTTTGTTGATGCACGTGCAGCCACAGTGCACACAAGTCACAAACACAGAATATAATTTTTTTTTGGTTTGGACTGGAGTGTACTTTGGGGGTTACAGCACCCTTTAACGGTCAAGCCAGCCGGCCCTTTACTTATGACACAGGCGCACGCTTGGCACTACTTTGTTGATGCACGTGCGGCTACTGCGCACACAATTCACAAACACAGAAAATAATTTTTTTTTGGGTTTGGACTGGAGTGTACGTTGGGGGTTACAGCACCCTTTAATGGTCAAGCCAGCCGGCCCTTTACTTATGACACAGGCGCACGCTTGGCACTACTTTGTTGATACACATGTGGCTACTGCGCACACAATTCACAAACACAGAAAATATTTTTTTTTTTGGTTTGGACTGGAGTGTACTTTGGGGGTTACAGCACCCTTTAACGGTCAAGCCAGCCGGCCCTTTACTTATGACACAGGCGCACGCTTGGCACTACTTTGTTGATGCACGTGCGGCTACTGCGCACACAATTCACAAACACAGAAAATAATTTTTTTTTTGGTTTGGACTGGAGTGTACTTTGGGGGTTACTGCACCCTTTAACGGTCAAGCCAGATGGCCCTTTACTTATGACAGAGGCGCACGCTTGGCACTACTTTGTTGATGCACGTGCGGCTACTGCGCACACAATTCACAAACACACAAAAAATATAATTTTATTAGCACTTGGGGGGAGCACCCCTGATGGACAGAGCACCCCCTGGACAACACTACAGCACCCCTTTAGGACTGGGATACTGCACAGGTCTTTGGAGTGGACAAGCCCCTATGGAGAACTGCATGCACAACACAGTCCAGCCAGCCAGCCCCTATGGACTTTGAAGTAGTGGACACAGCCCCTATTAACAACAGCAGCACAGCACAACACAGCAAGCCCCTATGGACTTTGAAGTAGTGGACAACAGCAGCACAGCGCAGCACAGCACAGCACAACACTACTCTGCACTACACTACACTACACTACACAGCCCAGCCAGCCCTAACTCCCACCCTCCCTCTTCACTGTCCACAGCCGAGTGAGAAAATGGCGCTGATGCGGGTACCTTATATAGGATCCAAAACCCGCGAGACCCGGAAGGCGGGATGATGAAGTTTTGCCTCGATTTCAGATCTGAGTCAGGCGGGAAAAGTCGAGCCTGACTCGGATCGGACTCGGATCGGGGGGGCTCAGGGGGGTTCGGATTTCAGAAATCCGAACCCGCTCACCCCTAATATATATATATATATATATATATATATATATATATATATATACTGTATATATATTGCGTGCAAGAGGGGCCCGGCACTCATATCCTTTCTTTAACAGCTTGTCCGGTGCCAGTCCTAGAAATATATATATATATGGAGCACTGGACAGCACTTTGGATCTATAAATATTCAGAAAAAAATCTCCAGGACACTGAGAATTAATCGACATTTCAGGGTGCAAACCCTTTTATCAAGTCAAGAAAACAATGTATAACATACCTTAATATGGTGATCACCCGTGCTCACCTCCACCTGGCCACGACTCCCGTCGGAGGCACGATGACGTCACAGTGTGCGCCGCAGTGCTGGCATCCCGGCGGCTCTGGGGGACGTGGCCATCAAGTGTCAACCTGTCGACATGGTGACTGTAGTAAAAAGATAAAAGCGATACTACATGTAAACCAGGGAAACAAGAAAAGCAAGAAGCAATGAGTGAAAAGAATACTATAACCTGATATATGCTGAAAGCACTATATAACAAAAATATATTAAATAATGACAATAATCCAAGGGCACAAAATGGTCAGGGATGTAAACATGTAGAAATGTAAACTGTAACTTAATAACATGCTGAATGTCTACTGTATTGAGTATCACTGACTAACAAGATGCAAGAAAAACATGTGTCTAGCTGTGAAAAGAAGCCTAGCTAAATTAAAGCAAGCAATAGTATGTCAATATCATTATCACTGTCAGAGAATACAATATTTACAGAAACTGTTCTATATTACTATAAAAAACTAGAAAAGAATGCCCCCCGGGGCTGCCGGGACACCAATGCTGCGACGCACACTGTGACGTCATCATGCCTCCGACGGGAGTCGTTGCTGGGTGGAGGTGAGCATGGGTGATCACTATATGAAGGTATGTTATACCAGGGCTTGACAAAATTTTCTAAAATCTAGGAGCCAGGATGAAATTGTAGGAGCCAGACCACCGCACCCCCCAAAAAATTACAGGAGTAAGTAAGGAGCACAGCTCTATGTGTTATTCAACCTTTATACACACTATACTAGTCAACAAAATGGTCACAGTTGAATGGATACAGTAAAATGGAGGCTCCCTCACTGTTCTGCACAGCTCCCCTGCTCCACCCTCCAAAAATAACGGACCACATTTCACATAAAACAATGGTGCCAGAAAGTACAACAAAATCCCCCCTCCCCTCATTGTCACACCTCTATCCCTCTGAAGCCGCTCTGCAATCCCTGGCCACGCATAGAACCTACTACCGGAGAGCTGTATGCAGCCGGAGGTAGGAGACAGTAGACAGTCAGGACGTACAGGAGGATCAGCGTAGACTGGGACAGACAACAGGGATCACAGCAGGCCAGGATGGAGAGGAGTCATCAGCGCAGACTGGGACGGACACAGGCACAGCTGTCACCATAGGCGACACTCAGCACATGCACTCCTGTGCATGATATGAACACCCAAATGCTATAGGCACAAATCTCCGAAAGAGCTGATGAGGATCTGCTTCCTCTCTCACTGCAAAATATAGTAGCCAGGCAGCAAAATCTGGTAGCCATGGCGACCTGGCCCCTGGTATTTGTCGAGCCCTGTGTTATACATTGTTTTCTTGTCTTGATAAATGGGTTTGCCCCTTGAAATGTCGATTACTTCTCAGTGTCCTGGAGATTTTTTCCTGAATATTTATAGATCCAGAGTGCCATCCAGTGCTCCATATATATAAATATACAGTATATATATATATATATATATATATATATATAAATTAGGGATGAGCGGGTTCGGTTCCCTGAGAACCGAACCCACCCGAACTTCGGGGATCCGGGGCGATCCGAGCCCAAGCTCGGATCTCCCTGTCTGCCCCGGATCCCTCTCCCGAGGCAAAACCTCGAGATCTGCTGTCGGATCTCGAGGTTTTGCCTCGAGCGGCCATTTAAAAAAAAATGCCTTTGCCTTTAATGGGCAAAGTGCTGATTGGCTGACAGAGCCGTCTGTCACGGCTCTCAGCCAATCAGCATTATGGTGCTCATTTGCATGTAGCACGGACTCGTGAGATCCGTGCTACATGCATCTGTGTGATTGACAGTGACACAGAGCACAGATGGGTCAGTGAGACCCGTCTGTGCTGCTGTGTATTTCAATGACACAGATGCACGCACGGACCAGGAGATCCGTGCTACTTGCATCTGTGTCATTGACACAGAGCACTAACGGGTCCGTGAGACCCGTCTGTGCTGCTGTGGTAAATAAAAAAAAAAAAACCTGTGTAAAAAGAGAAAAAAATGGCGTGCCCCCCCCCCAAAAAAAGAGCAACCAGCCCCGGGCATTAGTGACCCAGTGCTGGGTGTGCTTAAATACAGGGGACAAACGACATAGGGGTCCCCTGTACTTAAACACAACCAGCACCGGGCTAGTCAGAACCAGAGCTGGTTGCCAAAATACGGGGGACAAACGACGTAGGGGTCCCCCGTATTCTGCGCAACCAGCTCTGGGCTCTGATCCGGTCCTGGTTCTGGAAATACAGGGGAAAAAAATGAGTAGGGTTCCCCTGTATGTTCCAGAACCAGCACTGGACTTTTTCTAGCGGGGGGCTGATGCCACAGCCAGGGGAGCCCTTTCACCGGGCCCCCCAGCCGCAGCATCAGCCCTGACCGCTAGTCAGCCCAGGCCGGGGATCCCTGGAGAGCTGGGGACCCCCCCAATAAAGGGGTCACCCTCTCCAGGGCACCCCAGGCCCAGGCTGATAGCCCGGGGCTATCCCCGCCACCCCTGGTGGCGGTGGGTGGCGGGTTGATTGTGTGGTGTGGTGTAAATAAAGAATATCAAACATTGTCTTTACAAGTAGAACTGCAAGTCCCAGCAAGCCTGCCCCGCATGCTGGTACTTGGAGAACCACAAGTACCAGCATGCAGGGCATTAAGGGCCCACTAGTACCTGTAGTTCACCTGTAAAAAAATGTTTAAAAAAAACACAGGACACACACACCGTGACAGTATAAGTTTATTAAACATACATACACACACACACACACACACACACACATGTACACATACTCACCTATGTAACCCTGTAGCATCGGTCCACTTGTCCGGTAAAGTATCCATAGGGGACCTGTGAAAAAAAACATACTCACCATCTCCTATGCGAGGTTCTGTCCTCTTCGTTCCAAAGTAGGCATCCCCGGACTTGGCAAAAAAAAAAAAACGAAAACGCGATCCACGAACTTAGTACCGTTCTATAGAACGGTACTTCCCGAATGAGAGCTTAGCGGCGGGGTATCACCATGGAAACCCCGCTGCTAAGCGTTCATTGGCTGAGAGAGGCCATCTCCCGTCTCTCAGCCAATGAACGGCTCCCTCCATTGTAGTCAATGCTGGGAGCCGCAAGGTTATTAAAGTTTACCCTGCGGTTCCCACCATTGACTACAATGGAGGGAGCCGTTCATTGGCTGAGAGACGGGAGATGACCTCTCTCAGCCAATGAACGCTTAGCAGCGGGGTTTCCATGGTGATACCCCGCCGCTAAGCTCTCATTCGGGAAGTACCGTTCTATAGAACGGTACTAAGTTCGTGGATCGCGTTTTCGTTTTTTTTTTTTGCCAAGTCCGGGGATGCCTACTTTGGAACGAAGAGGACAGAACCTCGCATAGGAGATGGTGAGTATGTTTTTTTTCACAGGTCCCCTAGGGATACTTTACCGGACAAGTGGACCGATGCTACAGGTTACATAGGTGAGTATGTGTACATGTGTGTGTGTGTATGTATGTTTAATAAACTTATACTGTCACGGTGTGTGTCCTGTGTTTTTTTAAACATTTTTTTTACAGGTGAACTACAGGTACTAGTGGGCCCTTAATGCCCTGCATGCTGGTACTTGTGGTTCTCCAAGTACCAGCATGCGGGGCAGGCTAGCTGGGACTTGCAGTTCTACTTGTAAAGACAATGTTTGATATTCTTTATTTACACCACACCACACAATCAACCCGCCACCCACCGCCACCAGGGGTGGCGGGGATAGCCCCGGGCTATCAGCCTGGGCCTGGGGTGCCCTGGAGAGGGTGACCCCTTTATTGGGGGGGTCCCCAGCTCTCCAGGGATCCCCGGCCTGGGCTGACTAGCGGTCAGGGTTGATGCTGCGGCTGGGGGGCCCGGTGAAAGGGCTCCCCTGGCTGTGGCATCAGCCCCCCGCTAGAAAAAGTCCAGTGCTGGTTCTGGAACATACAGGGGAACCCTACTCATTTTTTGTCCCCTATATTTCCAGAACCAGGACCGGATCAGAGCCCAGAGCTGGTTGCGCAGAATACAGGGGACCCCTACGTCGTTTGTCCCCCGTATTTTGGCAACCAGCGCTGGTTCTGACTAGCCCGGTGCTGGTTGTGCTTAAGTACAGGGGACCCCTACGTCGTTTGTCCCCTGTATTTAAGCACACCCAGCACTGGGTTACTAATGCCCGGGACTGGTTGCTCTTTTTTGGGGGGGTGCACGCCATTTTTTTCTTTTTTTACACAGGTTTTTTTTTTTTTTTTTACCACAGCAGCACAGACGGGTCTCACGGACCTGTCATTGCTCTGTGCCAATCACACAGATGCATGTAGCACGGATCTCCCGGGTTCGTGCTACATGCAAATGGGCACCATAACGCTGATTGGCTTCCTGTCTGCCACTGCAGTGCCACTCCTAGATGGGCCACGTGTTTGTGCCGCCCCCTTGTGTCGCTTAGCATAGTCATCCAGCTTCCTCGGTACAACCTTTTGGCCTAAAAACAATATTGTGAGGTGTGAGGTGTTCAGAATAGAGTGGAAATGAGTGGAAATTAATGTTATTGGGGTTATTAATAGCGTAGGAACAAAAAAAGGCCCATTTATGTGATTTTAGCGTTTTTTTTTTATTTTTTAAGAAAAAATCCAGATCCAAAACACAAAACCCAGAACCCAAAACACGGAAGGGTGGTTTTGGCAAAACCAATCCAGATCCAAAACACGAAGAAAGATCCAGATCCAAAACCAAAACACAAAACACGAAAAGTGTCCGGTGCACACCCCTAATATAAATATATATATATATAGAGAGAGGGAGAGAGATAGATATACAGAGATGCGGCACTTTCAATAACTTAACGAAAATGACACAGCAGTGTATAGTCAACATTTCAGTACTTTATCTGTACTATCTTCAGGGTAGGACAAGATAGTACAGATAAAGTACTGAAACGTTGACTATACACTGCTGTGTCATTTGCGTTAAATTATTGAGAGTGCCGCACCTCTGTATGACTTTATGACTTTTTTGTGAGGGCACTTCAGGAAGTTATTTGCAGATGTTGGGAGTTCCGGACCTTTTGCATGTTATATATATATATATATATATATATATCATATTGTAAAAACTGTTCATAAATCCAGTAGGTGTGACTAGGTCAACTCTTGACCTAGTGACACCTACTGGTTATATGCAGTTTTTACAATTTCACTAGATAACAAAATATATATATACACTACCGTTCAAAAGTTTGGGTTCACCCAGACAATTTCGTGTTTTGAATGAAAACTAACTTTTATTTATCAAATGAGTTGCAAAATGAATAGAACATATAGGGCACAGCGCTCGCAAGCGGGTCGATGGTCCCCCACTGCACATACGCAGCCTCCGGCGTGCGCATGCTGAGGCTCTTCCAGTAACTGCAGCTCCATAGCTATGAGTCTCGCTACAATACGGGGCGGCTGTCGATGGTGATTGACAGCTCACCCCATTTTGCAGGCTGGGAGGGGGGGTGGCTGCATAAACGCAGGCGTTCCCTTATCAATGCCTGGCGTTTGTGGGCAGCCCTTCTGACATCACTAGTGATCTCAGTATTGGACTTCCTGCTCTATTAGAGCAAGAAGTCCACTTGGGCTTGCGGGAGCCGAGACCCTACCACAGGGCCTCATCGCAAGCCTAATAGTCGCGATAATCATGACAGACTCCAGGCCAGCTTTGCGAGCAGGCTGGAGAAAAAAAAAACGCCCATCAGACTTGCGAGCGGGTCTGAATCAGGCCCATAGTCAAAACATTGGCATGGTTAGAAATAATGATTTTTATTTGAAATAATAATTTTGTCCTTCACACTTTGCTTCTGTCAAAGAACGCTCCTTTTGCAGCAGTTACAGCATTACAGAACTTTGGCATTCTAGCTGTTAATTTTGCTGAGGTAATCTGATCCTGAAGCACCTCCCACAAGTTGGATTGGCTTGATGGGCACTTCTTGCGTACCATACGGTCAAGCTGCTCCCACAACAGCTCAATGGGGTTGAGATCTGGTGACTTCGCAGGCCACTCCATTACAGACAGAGTACCAGCTGCCTGCTTCTTCCCTTAATAGTTCTTGCATAATTTGGAGGTGTGCTTTGGGTCATTGTCCTGTTGGAGGAGGAAATTGGCTCCAATCAAGCGCTTTTGAACAGGGTATGGCATGGTGTTGCAAAATGGAATGATAGCCTTCCTTATTCAAAATCACCTTTAACCTTGTACAAATCTCCCACTTTACCAGCACCAAATCAGCCCCAGACCATCACATTACCTCCACCATGCTTGACAGATGGTGTCAGGCACTCTTCCAGCATCTTTTCACTTGTTCTGAGTCTCACAAATGTTCTTCTGTGTGATCCAAACACCTCAAACTTTGATTCGTCTGTCCATAACACTTTTTTCCTACAACTCCTCTATTCAATGTCTGTGTTCTTTTGCCCATATTAATCTTTTCCTTTTATTGGCCAGTCTCAGATATGACTTTTTCTTGGCCAACCTACCTAGAAAGCCAGCATCCCGGAGTTACCTCTTCATTGTAGACATTGACACTGGCATTTTACGGGTACCATTTAATGAAGCTGCCAGCTGAGGACTTGTGAGGCATCTATTTCTCAGACTAGAGACTCTAATGTACTTTACTTCTTGCACAGTTGTGCACTGGGGCCTCCCACTTCTCTTTCTACTCTGGTTAGAGCCTGTTTGTGCTGTTCTCTAAAGGGAATAGTACACACCATTGTAGGAAATGTTCAGTTTCTTGGCAATTTCTCGCATGGAATAGCATTCATTTCTAAGAACAAGAATAGACTGTCGAGTTTCACATGAAAGTTCTCTTTTTCTGGCCATTTGGAGAGTATAATCAAACCAACAAATGTGATGCTCCAGATACTGAACTAGCTCAAAGGAAGGCCAGTTTTATAGCTTCTCTAATGAGTAAACCCACTTTTAGCTGTGCTAACATAATTGCACAAGGGGTTTAAAGGGTTTTCTAATCATCCATTAGTCTTCTAACGCGCTTAGCAAACACAACGTACCTGTCAGAGTTCAGCCGGGGATCGGCCATCCCTTACCATCCCGCCAGCTTCCTCTGACTTCCCGGGCAGTCGGGCGGCTGGTGCGGCGATGTGGGAGGTGCTGAGCATTCTTCCTGATGCTGGTGTGTCGGGCGGACTGGTGTGCGGGGATCGGAGTCTACGTCATGGGCGCCGCCATGACACTTCCTTCTCTGACTAGCCTTCCTTCCCTGACAGTCTGGCCGGTCAGCTGACGCTGTGGACCAATCAGTGGGCTTCCAGGGGTATACATCCGGCTCCCTGTGTGCAGCTATATCGTTCATCTCACCAGTGCTTTACCACCTCAGCCTGTGTGCAGTTATATCGTTCATCTCATCAGTGCGTTACCACCCCCGCCTGTGTGCAGTATACTATCCATTTCACCAGTGCTTTACCATTACAGCCTGAGTGTAGTTATACGTACCCACCTCTCCAGTGTCCTCATCTCTGGCTGGCTCCAGCACCACTACCCACCTCGTTATAGGACTTGGTGGTCCCTACCTACGTGCTACAGTGTTGCACCGTGGTGCACTCCTTCTGACCGGCAACCCAGTAGAGTGTGTCCGTAGTGCACACTTCCTTGTACCTCAAGTACAGTATCCCGAACTAGGGGTTCCACCCCTGTCCTTACGTGCCTCTTACTGTCACCGACCCTTTGGTCCACGAGTGTTCATCTCTCCTTTTTCCTGCAGGCTTTGGTCACCTAGTTAAAGGACCGCAACCTGCTTACGAGGTGCAGCTCAAGCCCATATGCCGATTGGTGGGGTCACTGGCGAACACCATCTCGTGGGTTAGATTCCGCACCTTTGACTAGGTCTCACCAATGACCAAGACCCGTGGATGCGGAGGTCATACATTCAGGCCCCTCACCTCCATTTCCTCCCGCAGCCTCAGGCCTCAGCTTTCAGAAACCCGCCTCCCAGCGTGACAGTACCATTAGAACACTGGAGTGATGGTTGGTGGAAATGGGCCTCTATACACCTACAGTTTGTTGATACTCCTTTAAAAAACAGACGTTTGCAGCTAGTATAGTCATTTACTACGTAAAAAATGTATAGAGTGTATTTCTGATTAATTTAATGTTATCTTCATTGAAAAAAAACAGTGCTTTTCTTAATTAAGGACATTTCTAAGTGACCCCAAACTTTTGAACAGTGGTGTATATATAATTGCTCCCATTGAGATAGATAAATTTTTATATCATATACTCCCCTCTAAAGCCTGGTGAACCTTTTTATATATATATATATATATATATATATATATATGTATATAGTGTGTTTATTGCAGGCAGCACCTCACCGGCCCTACCTCTCTGGCCTTGCTGGGTGCTGCTGGTGGGCGGCAGTGGGCCTGGAAGGCTGCTGGGGCAGGCTGTGGTGGGGCTAGACGGATGATGGATGGATTATCAGCTGTGAGGGACAGGGTGGCGGATGGGCTGCGTACTCAGTGAGTCACTCTGTCTCTGTGTAGTGTGCACACATGCACACCCAGCTTCTTCCCTCATGCACAGGCACTGCAGGCAGCCACGCACAGTTTCTTTCTCCCAGACAGAGAGACAGCTGCGCAGGACTCTCTGGGAGAGGAGGCGGGGCCGCATGACATCATGATGTCACGCGGTACTCGCACAATACTCCTCTGGGAGCTATGTGATCATGTAATTTCTAAGGGCAAAGGGGCCTGTCCACGGGCCACTTGGGTCCCATTGGGCCCTAGGCGAGCGCCATGCCTAGCAGGAAATTCGGCCCTGCCACTATGTCTTGTTGTGCGATCACTTTGTGTATGCAGATGCCTACCAGCCTGTCTTAAGACACCCACTAGCACACATCATCTCCAGGAAGTGAATGCAAGCATTGGTACATCAGGTACAATCGGAAGCGAACGCAGTGCTTGAGGTTGACTATACCCTGCCTCAAGCACTGCAATCACTTCAGGGTGAAATACAACCAGGTGACGTGATGATGCTGCGTGTTAATTATGCATACCTCTGAAGTGGCGTTGAGCGGCTCAGGCATGCCTGTGTTCGCTTCTCCACTCCCCCATTTGTAGTGGCCTGCCCCTGTCACCACTCACAAATGGCTTCTCCTGTGACTCACTCTGCTGGGCAGTCTATGCGCAATGAGCAAACGCTTCCCGAGCTTTTGCAGCGGTTTGCGCACTGCGATGCATATGCATGCACAGAATACAAACATCGGCCAGCTGCGAGTGAACACTTCTTAGTGTCTGGGTCTGAATCAGGTCCCGAAGCTCTGAACGGATCCCTTTTAGGCTTGTTTGGCTGCTTATAAACAGGTGTCTATTCATAACTTTTACCAGGTTTTTCACTGTTGCATAAAAGTAATAGATTCCAATCCAGTATACTTAAGAATTTGTCATTTTATTAATTAATTAAATAAATAGATCTAGCACTTAACTGAGAGTGTATATCCCCCAGGGTTAATGCAGCAATAACAACGATTGATTACATTACCCATGTTCTATACCTTTCATTACAGTCTTCAGGTAATACGCCCCCTGTACACCCACTGACATCATCAGATAGACAAAGTTTGTTCTTATGGTCTCTTTCCTTGCTTGGCAGTCAAATAGAAAAAGATTCCTTTATGAGATGATCATGGTGTTCTGCATCACTATATTTGGTGCAAATATTTCACTTGACCAGAATGATACATAAATGGACAAGTTATTGTACCATTCTTCAGATAAACATTTTTACAGGGAGCGGTCTTCAAAGATATCTCATCTCATTTCTTCATTTAAATGTGTACAAAGCAAAATAGCTGTGCATAGACCATATTGAATTTCATGACCTGTATTCACTATAAAGCACATGTAAATATGGAATTATGTAAAATATAATGTTTCTTGTAAATTAGTTTTCCACAGTCCACCCTTAGACATGCACAATTTACATGTGCTATATCTCATCTCCATCTCTTGTATGTTTTCATGTTTAAAGTAGCCATCTGAATACAGCATAGGCCAAACCTATAGAAGAAGAAGAATCTGGATTATGATCTCAAGAATAAAATTTGTCTGTACATAAAATATGTTTGAAAATACTTTTCTAAACCTGAAAATCAAAAACTAGGATTTAATCATGACCATCATAAATCACTTTCAGAATCTTTATCATAATGTATTCATAGAAATTCTTCTTTTATAGGAAAAGCCTCATTTATGTAATTGATAATAATGGCTTCTCCATCTGTAGTATCATTGGTCAAATAATTTCCACAGTGAATTCCAAGATTTGTATAAAAAGTTTGACAATATCCTCCAGTCTGTACAATTAATTAATAAATTACGGGCAGTGTTGTAGTAACAGTTCATTCCGGAATATTTTTAATAAATGTCCAACATATCTATAAAGTCTTATCATAAAGTTCAGTATCATTGTCAATAAATTTGTCCATAAAGCTCAGCCATATCAATAATCTCTTGTTGATTATCCAAATATCCCCAATTATCATACGTAAGGATCTTAGTAAAGATTGTACCAACACGATGTTTCACTGAAATATCAATCAGGGAAATATATTTTTATTCACTTGAACAATGTCTCTTCTAGAACGTCTGGCATCCTGCAAAAGAACTTATAACAAATTATTATGAGTTATAAAATAAAATTGTAGTATCAGTTTGCCTAAAGAGCAAATATCTTTCTGAATTAATTGGCAATAATTTGTAAGCATACTTTCCACATATAAATTAAAGATTTGGTAACAAGAAAAGAACATAAAACCCCAATATCACGGTAGTAACTATCATTCCTAGTATGTCTGAACTATATGATCTGTCTCACTATTTGGAACACTATTGGAGCTAATCACTGGTAGTGTATAATCAAATGCCTCATTGCAAAAATACATATTATACATAATAAGCATTCAGCTCTTTTAAAATCTTCCTTACATTACTTAGTATAGCAAGGAACATAAGATTTGTACACAGTAAAGATCTTATTACAATATTCTGACTCAACATTTTCCTACTTGTATGGGGTGTTCTAGCATTAGAATAATAAACATTCCTGCAGTTGTCCAAATCTGAGGTGTAGTCTGATTCATTTCATAAACTATCTTATTGAAAGAAAAATGGAATGCGTTCACTTACATATGAAAATAACACAATTACTACCAGCTTTGTCACGTTGCAGTTATCAGTAACCCCCTTTACTTCTTTACAACTTTCAATTACACAATCATCACATGTTTCTGTGTTAATTATCTTAGTAATTTCAGTATATTTCAACTCAACAATAGTTGTGGCACAAATTCAACAATTAGTAGCATTTAATACTTTAACCATCAATGAATAATTTTGTTGAATTGGATATTCTTTTGAGTAATATCCATACACCATAGTATGCACCTTTCTTCTGGTTTAGTACAGTAAATGCAAATTCACTTTTCAATAGTTTCCTGACACCAATCATTTTCCCTGCTTAGAAAAGGGGAAGGAAAGGACTTATTAGAACTAACTCCATCATCCACACTGCTGGATGTGTAGTAACCAGACCATGAACCCTTGTTCGCCTTCTCTCCAAAAAAAATAAAAAAATAAGTCTCAATGTTGCAATAAACATGATTGTTTCCATCAAGTAGCTAAGGAAAATTAAAAGTTTTCTTTGTCATCAGTCTATATCATAGACTTTTGTCAGCAATTGTCTCCATCTTGATTGAGGAGTTCTCATAAATGCAACTTAGTCTCTATATCTCAGTCTTTATAGCTCAGTCTTTATATCAGCACTTGAATCTGAGTCTTTAGTCCCCTTTAAGCTCAGATCTCTCTCTGACCTTTTTCAATGTGAGTCATGGATCTTCCTTCTCAGCAACCTTTATAGCTGTATCTGTTGTCAGCATTACATTGCCATGCCAAAGACCATGCCATTGATCTGTAAGGGAACCAGAACATAACAAAACTTCTCATCATACCATCATAGTCTTTAAACTGCATTTCATCTTCTGG
The DNA here is from genome assembly GCA_031769625.1 of Taudactylus pleione. Taxonomy (NCBI): domain Eukaryota; kingdom Metazoa; phylum Chordata; class Amphibia; order Anura; family Myobatrachidae; genus Taudactylus; species Taudactylus pleione. The sequence goes on along the minus strand of JAUIMM010000516.1, from coordinate 4,183,884 downwards.
ACCAAACACTGGTGTTCGTTGAATATCCTGTTAAGCTTCCCAAAAGTTTTCTTGTTGGAGCTGCTTAGACAATTATATAAAATATCGAACAGTCAAATCATGTTGTAATTTCAAATCAGTCTTTGATTTAGTAACACATCTTGAAAGTAGTCCAAAAAAACAATTAATAAGGAGAGAGATTGAGATTAGGCTGATGTATGATTCTAATACTATGAAGCACCAAAGATAGGACTTCAGACAATGCCATACCTGTCTCTGTTGTAAGTTTACCTAGCCTATTTTTATAACACCAAGTCTAATATGACGTGTGTAACTTTGATTCTATTCCCATCATTTCACTTATTTGAAAAACTTTTCCTGTAATAATGAGTTCCCCTGTTACTTTCAATAACACTTAGGTAAACTATACATACAAATTCCTGCAAAATCTTTTTCTAAGCATCTCGGAGCTGTAAATTCAATAAACTCCGCAATATCTAAAAACATGTCAACAAAATACTTTAAAACATCCTGAAACATGACAAGAACATACTTTAATCCCTTTTTTTTCTTTTTGGTAACTGTATAAAATCAATTATCAGTAGTACTTGGAAAATGTTTAGTAGGTACCATTTTCTCTACATTGTTTCTCAACCAAATTATATAACTTTCACATTAGCTCTGGCTGGAGCATACCAGTAAGATTATACAAGGCAATTCATATTGTCTGCTCTTAAATGTACTAACCCATGAACACCTTCTGTAAGTCTGGTAATATTTTTAATTCCAATACCATATTCTTTTGTAAAAATGCTTTACTTTCCAAACATTGACCCCATTGTGAGAAGTATTTTCCTGATATTGTCTCAATTGGTCAAAAGTGATATCCTTAAACAGCATCAACTGAGTGTCTGTATCTGGCTCATCATATATACTTGAACTACCTCTTATACTACCCTGTCAGCTAATATGTTCCCCATGGAAATAATCAGGCTGTCTAGTATGTGTCTGACACTTAATTACTGCAACATATTTTTGGTAAACATATTGCTTCTATCAATTCTTTTCCTGTTTGTGCATGTGAAATTGCAGTTCACTAATCTCTGCTGTAATCCCAATGCTTCCAATTTATCTAATCAATGCTGTACATTCAGCTAACTACGTTGAGTGTGGTAGCTACTGTAATGCATACCCTGTCACCAAAAACATTATGTATCTGTCTGTAACAACTATCATCAGTAAAGAAAACCAAGTCAGGATTATCTAATTATGCTTCAGCTAGAACAGACATTGCTGATATTTTTATATTTCATTATTGCAAACATGTTCATTGTCTTCCTTTTTCCTCACCATCAACCATATATCAAGTATATTCACCCAGATGAGAATAAAGAAGATCAATGTAGCACAATTCAAAATATGACATATGTGATCTGTAAGATTGATAGGAGTCTAAAACACCATCTCCCAAATATAGAAAATCTGGCTGCAGAAACATGTTTAGGTTGAGCATTATTAAAATATCTGAACAACAGTATGTAAAACAAAGAGATGCAATTCAACTTAACAATTAATGCCACCCTTTAAGGATATAAATGTCTTCAACCTGGTGGAAAACAACATCCTGCATATTTAAAATTATCAGTATACAGTTGGATTTTGTCCCATTAAACTTTGTAACTTGCTTCTGTAAAAGAAACACAATTGTTTAGTATTTCTTACTGAAGTCTGAAATAACTTTGAATATAACAGCAGATCACTGTTAGATAAGGACAGAGTCACCTGTAAGAACAAAAAAATTCAGAATATTCATCAAATATTGTAAGCTGTTTGTGACATTTTTGGAATATTACCCCTGTCTTTTTAAAACACAATGTAGATACTGCGTATCTATTAAAAAGTATGTCTCATAACCTTCTATTATCAGCCGGACGGAGCGGAAGCCGTTAAAGGTAGGCAGATATAGGGAGAGACAGTTAGTTTTTCACGTCTGACTCCAGTATCACACCGCACTGCAAGGCATGTTATCGGAACCCTGATGTCAATTATGGACTTTCCTAAAATTAAAAAAGGGTTTTAAACATCTTTTACTAATCCCTTTTTTTTTTTTTTTTTTTTTTTTACAGGTATTGCGTTACATTCATACATGTTTATTCACAAGCGCTCTTTATTTGTTACATATTGAAATTATTTTATTAGGAGCTGCTTTCAAAATAACATCCATAGCGCAGAATATATATTTTTTTATAGTACTCTTGGATCAGGTGCAAAAGAAAATTATGATGCAAGAATACAAGCACCGTCCCATGCTATAAGAGTGTTAAAGCAGCTCTTCCTCTTGAAACAAAACCTCTTTTTTTTTTCTCCTCTCGGTGCAGCTCTCCGATCTGGGAGGGGTATACAGAGAGAGTGGTTACAGACACTGATGTACAAAGTATACAGATGGACCGTTTCTCACTCTGAAAATATTCCAACAAGTAAAACAATTAAACATTACAGTTACATCTATCTGGAGAAAAGTTTATAATCCTGCTCTGTACATAAGAAATATATAGGATCATATTTCTGTCCCTAATCTACTTTTAGTCTACTTTCAACTGAATTTTTTCTAAATTTTTTTCTGAAAATTCATAAGTTTTTTTTTCTCTTCTAATTTCTGTAAGATGTCTCACCCATGCAGTTTTAAAGTTAACAATTATTTTAAAGAATTGTTCTTCCCACTGTAGATATTGAATTGTTACCCTATTACATAATGCATCATTCAACATATCCATAAAAAGTCCCGTAATCATATAAGCAACCTATGTAATCTTTAAAATTTTCTAATAATCTCTCATAATAATCAGTTGCTGATTATCATATTTCTTATTTAGTCTAGTATAACATAGCATTAAACATTTGGTTTACGGACAGTAATAAAATCCACACTATATATCTCATAAATCACATATCTATAAATGAGCTGTTTCCATCCCTTCTCTATAGATTCATGTAACAATGACAATGTAAATGACAATATAACAAACTCTAAGTACAGTAGAGTTTGTTATATTGAGTTTTGTCTTTTTGTTATATAGAGTTTTGTCTTTTTCTTTTGCAAATTCTGTCTTTTGTCTGGGACATTCTGAACTTCTAAGCACTGTTTTTCCTCTTGGCAACAATAACATAAATTCAGCCTGCATATTTTTTCCTTCTTGACCCATCTTCTATTTAACCATGTAACCTTTAATTTATACTGACGCAGACGTCTGTTTTCACAGGTACAACATATTTTATCTGTCTGATCAATAAATTCAGCATCTGTAACACTATTTTAAATCATATATAACACTTTTTTTTTTTTAAATTACAGAAACAAATATAGGAACACCAGCAGCCGGCTTGCTGTACTTGTCCCAACAACATGTATTTGTTTAAGAAAGTGTAGAGCTTAAGGACATGATTTACGCATGCGTGCAGGCTGATCTCTGCATTCAATTTAGATTGCTCATACCAACTACGTAAACATTACAAATTTACACTTTATGCTGCACTTTTTAAAAGAGATGTAGTTGTCATTTATCTTATTTATTTTATTATTTTTTATCCTACCCTAGTTAAACTCTTAGTACATGTTTCATATAATGGAAAATACAATTTATCATCTCTTGTTATTTTAACACCACTCATCATAGAACACACACACACACATAGTCAGGATAAACTTGTTCTATGATTGCCTGTTTTCTCCAAGCAAATACTAGCACTGATTTTTACAGTCTGTATTACCTCTTGGGACACGTCTGTCTACCAAAAAATATAGGCACCCACTCCTCAATTCGTATATTCATGATTCATATATTCTTCACTACACAAATATTAATCACATAATCTCTAAATAACTTTTTTCTAACCTGAGCTGTGTGTGATCAGTCCACAGTCTAAAATTATTACAGTATCTCAATACACTTAACTTATTTTTAGCAATAAAATCATCTCTGCGTTCAACTTTAGCTACACCCACTGGTCACCTGTTTCCTCTCACTCTTACATAACATCTCGGAGTACAGAAATATGCATAAATAATATACATATTTAACTCTGATACTCACCGAGATATGGTAGATAGGATGTCCAAGCTGCTGGCCAGACAGCAGGTATACAGCCACTCCTCTCCCTACTTGTTGAGGTAGTGAGAAACCCACAGGTATACAGGTTGGTATTGTAAAGAAACAGCAAGTGCCTCAATTTGTCTAGTCATAACCTTTACCAGGTGTGTCATTGTTGCATAAAAGTAATAGATTCCAATCCAGTATACTTAAGAATTTGTCATTTTTTTAATTAATTAAATAAATAGATCTAGCCCTTAACTGAGAGTGCATATCCCCCAGGGTTAATGCTGCAATAACAATGATTGATTACATTACCAATGGTTTATACCTTTTACTACAGTCTTCAGGTAATAAGCCCCCTGTACACCAACTGACATAATCAGATAGACAAAGTTTGTTCTTATGGTCTCTTTCCTTGCTTGGCAGTCAAATAGAAAAATATTCCTTTATGAGATGATCATGGTGTTCTGCATCACTATATTTGGTGCAATTCTTTCACTTGACCAGAATGATACATAAATGGACAAGTTATTGTACCATTCTTCAGGTAAACATTTTCACAGGGACCGGTCTTTAAAGACATCTCAACTCATTTCTTCATATAAATGTGTACAAAGCAAAATGGCTGTGCAAAGACCATATTGAATTCCATCAGCTGTATTCACTATAAAGCACATGTAAATATGGGATTATGTAAAATATAATGTTTCTTGTAAATTAGTTTTCCACACAGGCTTATACTTAAATGTAGACAGTCTATTTGTTAATAGTACACCTCTTAAACCAAGAGTATTGTTGAGAGTAAGGCAGAGGATAACTGCAGTTGTAGTGAAATGATAACCTCCCTGCATTAGTTAATTTGTCTGGTGTTCTATTTCAGTGATGAATGAGGGGAGAGTTTGTTTAGACTGTGTATGCCTCTTGTCTCAGTACCTCAATTCATGGACAGAGTACCTCAATCAGGCTGGTCCCCCGGATCCTCTCTCCAGGCTTATTGTTTCCAGGTTTCTCTCTCTCCTCCTCTCACACCTGCCAGACTATCCACCAATCCTTCTTTGTCCCCTCTGTGATGAATCTCAGTTTCTCCTCAGCTCCAGATCACCTGTCCAGCACCTTTAGTCCTCTCTCTTTCTCTCTCAGGTAACTGCCACTGCACCTGCACTTCTCCCTTTAGCTGCCATTTATACTGGTCAGTGTCTCATGCTCCCCCTCTTCTCAACCTGGCACATGGTCTTCCAGAACTTTTCCTATCATGTGGGCTGCTGCTGGGCTTCTTTACAATCACTGCCCCAATGTTTGTTTTAACATGCATGCACATAAAATATATAACTATAATATATTTCTATAATATCTTTATATATAAGATACCTACTAATACATATATTTACTTTACCACAATGTACACATATATTTGTACATGACTATATAACCTAATTACTACCACTTTATACTGTTAGGGGTCACAATCTGATTAACAATAATATGTGAGTCCACCTCTAGCGCTCCTCTGGACACAAATTCACATAGGTCAGTGTAGAAAATATATTAAAAATAATCACCATAAATGATTCCACTTGATAATGAGGAAATGCTTAATAAATCCAATAGGAACCTCTTATAGACAGATGATTGATGGCATCTATATAGAAAAAATCTCCTCCGTTTGTGTATTAATAAAAACAACACCAATAGGGAGAATAAGAAGAGAAACAAAAAATAGTGCAGATTAAACTTGGACACATAAATTTTAATAGCAAATTGCACTTACAAAGTGTATGTTAAAACAAGCATTTGTTTAAAATCATCAATGGTGGTAAGCTGACAGCACTCCCAAAGACTCCGTCCTTCACCTCCTAGATGACAGTAGAGGAAGGCAATAACCCAGCTCCGGATACTTGGATATGCCCAACTGGAAGGGGTACTTTAGACAGTGCTCCACCACTTAGCCAACACTTAACACTTTTCAGACAATCAGTCCTTCATCAGTGAGGTTTCTCCTCAGCTCCAGATCACCTGTCCAGCACCTTTAGTCCTCTCTCTTTCTCTCCCAGGTAACTGCCGCTGCACCTGCACTTCTCCCTTTAGCTGCCATTTATACTGGTCAGTGTCTCATGCTCCCCCTCTTCTCAACCTGGCACATGGTCTTCCAGAACTTTTCCTATCATGTGGGCTGCTGCCGTGCTTCTTTACAATCACTGCCCCAATGTTTGTTTTAACATGCATGCATATAAAATATATAACTATAATATATTTCTATAATATCTTTATATATAAGATACCTACTAATACATATATTTACTTTACCACAATGTACACATATAATTGTACATGACTATATAACCTAATTATTACCACTTTATACTGTTAGGGGTCACAATCTGATTGTACTCAACAACATGAAATTTTACACAAGCATCTGATGTTACTCATTACAACAGCATGACATTTTATCAGTTTACATTGATGAACAGACCCAAAAACTCAATGGAAATTGTATGCATTGATACCATACATCAAGTCATTATCTGAGATTAGATAGTGTAGCTTTCCAATCAATTAATTGAAATTGCACTTTGAAAGACATTCTCATGATAGGTCTTATTGTGCAGTACTCTCTCTAATAATCATACAGTATGACAACTTCCTGTTTGAAATTTGCAAAAACTGTACTTCGAAGGCTTATTGTTGCAGACCAAAGACAGTGGCTTGCTTATCAGATACGACCAGTCAGGAAAGCTCTGTGGGCAGCTGCTGGAAACTAATTTTCTAGCAGCCGCCAATCACAGAGGGACCATCTGGTCCCTCTGCACACTGTCCCTCCCCGTGGGCCGGCCGATCATGGCTAGCTGACAGGGCAGAGAAGGCAGCGCTGATAGAGCTGTCCTTCTCTCCCTCCCCCTCCATAGAGCAGCCGCTGACAGGGCAGAGAAGGCAGCGCTGATATCGCTGTCCTTCTCTCCCTCCTCCGGAGCTAGCAGCAGCCCAGCGGCTGATGGCAGAGCAGCCGCCGGGCAGAGAAGGACAGCGCTATCATCGCTGTCCATCTCTCCCTCCTCCGGAGCTAGCAGCAGCCCAGCGGCTGATGGCAGAGCAGCCGCCGGGCAGAGAAGGACAGCGCTATCATCGGTGTCCTTCTCTCTTTCTCCACCCCCACTAGCAAAAGCTTGGCAACTGCACACTAGACAGAGCAGCCGCCGGGCATATAGACGGTAGTGGTATCAGCGCTGACCATTTCTCTGCCCCCCCCTCTGCCATGTTAGCGGCTCCCCAGTGGCTGCATATAGTAAAGGGAGCAGCTGCTGGCCAAAGAGCCAACCCCTCCTCTCCCTCCTCCATTTTTGCAAGCCCCACCCCATATATAAACAGCAAAGACCTATATGTATATGTATACATATATATATATATTTACTGTGCATATATATATATATATATATATATATATATGTATATTTATATATATATATATATATATGTGTATACATACACACACTATATATATAAATATATATATATATATATATATATATATTTGTGGAACACAGCAAGGTCTGGCACTCCCTTAAACAGGAAAAGTAAGCCGGGTGCCCGCAAATATATAAGAACAGTCTTACATGGGAAGCAGCACTCCTGGCACATACAAGGCTTGAGACAGCGTTAGGAAGTCAACATTTCAAAGCTCTTTAATATCACTTTTTCATCAGGACAATACATAACACAGAGACATCTTGCCTTATAAAACTCCACCAATTGACTAACGCGGTGCACCCGGGTCGGGACCACACCCCCGTCGGGCATCAGATAACGTCAATGACATTGTGGTCACGTGTTCCGCTCAGTCTGATGACACCCCTAGTGTTCACCATCACCATAGTAACTATTGAAACAAGGAAAAATACACCAATAAGACATAAGCAGCTGACGATTTTTTTTATTGTTAACAAATACTGCTTCTCATCATTACAAACAGCGCTATTCTAAATAGAACACAATATATAATACATATTAATGAGCTTAACTTGAACTGTTAAGGATTAACACCTATAAGCATATTTAGAAGCTAATTATGATTCTTAAATAAATGTAACAGCCATATAGTCTTACAAATAAACTCAAACCTGAGAGACCCATATAAGCGGGCAAGGATGACAATTTTCACGAAGGCTAATGAACTAGATCCTATGCGCACAGGCTCTGAAACCATACTTAGACCTATTAATACAATGAATTACAAAAAATAATTAAGGCCATGCTGTTCGTTGAGCCCCTTGGGAGCAAGGGTCCCCAACCGGTGGATCCAGCGTGTTTCACACTGCATGAGTCTAAGAGATCGGTTACCACCTCTAATCATGGCAGGGACAAAATCAATCATCCTGTATCTTAGAGATGCCAATGGATGAGGAGCCATGGCAAAATGTTTTGCCACGGGTTGTTCGCTAGACCCAGAGTTAAATGTTGCCCGTATGGCCGAACAATGTTATGCCATTCTTTCTTTGAAAGTTCGCTCGATTTTTCCAATATAGGGAAGGCCACATGGGCACAAAATCTGATACACCACAAAGGAAGAATTACATATCATCGTTTGTCTAATCCGATACATTTTGCCTGAATGGGGATGATAAAACTTGTCACCTGCAATTAAATATCTACAAGTCATGCATGTGCATCTAATACAGCCCAATTTGCTATTAGTACATGTTAACTTGTTTGGGGAACAAACATCCGTTTTAACGAGAATATCTCGTAAATTGCGTCCCCGAGAATAGCAAGGCATGATTTTAGTACTTGAGAGATTAAGTTAACCATCAGACTGTATCATCGGCCAGAGTTTTTTGGCAGCCTTCTTAATCTGGAAACTAGCATTGTTAAAATGATTTACCTAAGGTATAACAGGTGAACTCAAAGTATCTTTATCAGTTTTTTTAAAAAGTAATTCCCGTCTATCCAAATTCAAAACCTTCAGCTTACTAGCTTGTAGATCATCTGGATGATACCCTCTCTCAATAAATTTTATGATCATATCGTCCATCTGTTTTTCGGCCAGGACAGGATTTGATGTAATTCGTTTAATTCGGAGTAATTGAGAGTATGGCAAACCACGTTTAAGGGGCAAGGGGTGACAACTCTTATAGTGTAACAAATTATTCCTATCAGTACTTTTTGTAAATAAGCTAGTATAAAATTTACCATTACTGATGGAAATCAATACATCCAAATAGTTGATCTGAGTGTCACTAATGTTAATGGTGAGTTTCACCGGACTAGCACTAGAATTGTGGTCATTAAGCACCTTAATCAAATCTTCCCTTGGACCCCTCCAAAATATTAGCAGGTCATCAATGTACCGCGTATAAAATACTATTCTACCTGCTATGTCCGGGTCTGAAATAAATAATTCTAATCTTAGGGATAGAGTATAAAACTAAAGGATGTTGCGGTACTAGAGCATCATACAGTTTATTAGAAATAGTTTTGTTCATCATGGCAGTTCCAAGGATAGTTTTTAGTTCATCCCTATATGCAACAGTCGGATCTGATTTTAATAAGGAATAGGTCTTTGTATCACTTAATAATTTAGTGATCTGTAATTTATAATCCGACATATCCTGGACAACCAGGGCACCCCCTTTATCTCATAAAGGTTTTGATCGTGGGGTTAAATGCAACGACAATTAAAATTGAAGGTTTTGATTAATTCATTGCATTAATAGGTCTAAGTATGGTTGCAGAGTCTGTGCGCGTAGGATCTAGTTCATTAGCCTTAGTGAAAATTGTCATCCTTGCCCGCTTATATGGGTCTCTCAGGTTTGAGTTTATTTGTAAGACTATATGGCTGTTACATTTATTTAAGAATAATAATCAGCTTCTAAATATGCTTATAGGTGTTAATCCTTAACAGTTCTAGTTAAGCTCATTAATATGTATTATATATTCTGTTTTATTTTGACTAGCGCTTTTTGTAATGTTGAGCAGCAGTATTTGTTAACAATAGGTAAAATCATCAGCTGCTTAAGTCTTATTGGTGTATTTTTCCTTGTTTCAATAGTTACTATGGTGATGGTGAGCACTAGGGGCATCATCAGACTGAGTGGAACACGTGACCGCAATGTCGTTGATGTCATCTGATGGTGCTGCCCGACGGGGGAGTGGTCCCGACCCGGGTGCACCACGTTTGTCACTTGGTGGAGTTTTATAAGGTAAGATGTCTCTGTATTGTGTATTGTCCTGATGAAAAAGCGATATTAAAGAGCTTTGAATGTGCCAGGAGTGCTGCTTCCCATGTAAGACTGTTTATATATATATATATGTGTATATATATATATATATGTATATATATATATATATATGTGTGTATATATATATATATATATATATATATACATACACACATTTGTGATCTATACACATGGATATATACATATACTGTGTATATACAGTATATATATATATGTGTGAATGCATGCATATATACTATATATATATATAAGGTAAGATGTCTCTGTGTTGTGTATTGTCCTGAGGAAAAAGCAATATTAAAGAGCTTTGAATGTGCCAGGAGTGCTGCTTCCCATGTAAGACTGTCTATATATATATATATGTGTATATATATATGTATATATATATATATATATATATATTATATATATATATATATGTGTGTATATATATATATATATATATATATATATACATGCACACATTTGTGATCTATACACATGGATATATACATATACTGTGTATATACAGTATATATATGTGTGAATGCATGCATATATACTATATATATATATATAGTGTCTGTGGAGCCCCCTCAACCGATGTCAATCGATTGTTTCTATCGATGGTTGAACCGATTGACCATCGATGGTACAGGTGTCAATGACCAGATCAACAGTATACCATAAAAAAAATTGCGTTGAAACAGTTTTAAAAAGATGTTCTTGACCTAATTCAATCATAAAAAAAAAATGACAATTTTGGAGCTGTTTTTGGAAAAAAAATTGTCAGTGAAGTGGTTAACACTGATTCTTTGCTTGCCGTCATCACAGAACTGGGCTGTTTAACAAGACATCAAAGATGGTTCAGAGAAATGCAGAATAATGTAAAAAAATTTAATTAATGAGTTATAAGTATGTTTCAGAATCACATCAACTTTACCTGAAAATCACCTATACTCTTTCCTTTGATATTCTTTCTTAATATCGTTAAAAATAAAGGATTTTTAAATAAAAAAAAACACTCAACGTTGTTAAATTTGACATTGCTCTTAATCGTAATGCTGGTACAGACCGTGTGGTAAAGAGTTAACAATTGCTTGTTGACGTCTTTTGCAAATGCAAAAAAAGTCAGTATCTGTACTGTAGAGGCATCAGGTTTGCTACAAAGAGGGGCCGTGTAATTGGTGCTATGGGAGAAAGTAGGTAGTGTTTTCATTGCTTTTATCCGGATTTGGGGACATATAAGTGTAGATGATACCATCCTCAGATGGCAATATGTTTTTTACAAATGTTTTATGAAGTGTAAATGTTATCCTAACTTGCAGAATTTCACAGCCCCCACTGTAAGTGATGGGACCGGCTCCTCCAATCACAGCAAAGTGAAACAGAGAAGCAATTTCTCCTACTAAAAAGCAAATCAGTCATTCAGTTCTTTTATAAATAGAGGCCAAAATGTTCAATGTCAGAATGATCAACAAATTTAGGTTTTTCCAAGAAACTGTACTCTTATTAAAATAAAAAAGCTATTTAGAACAAAAGTAACTAATTAACAGCTTTATTTCCTGTTGTGTACAGTTTGCAATTAACTGTTCTAGAAAAGTTTACATACAGCACATTCATTGTAAAAAGCACTGTTGAGAGAACAGGTTCATTCTATCTCCCCATGGAAACTGTTTATTAGAGTAATCATACTGTCAAGCAGTGTCAACATGATGTTAATTACAGGAAAGCTTAATTTAAGTGAATTGTTTGCCTTCAAGATCAATACCTCCGCATTCATATTTAGTCCTAGGCCTTTGTGGCTGTGTAAAAATATTTTACCTAGTAAATTTTATGTTTGAACAATATGCAGTGGTTGGAAAAACAATTGCTGAAATTGTCTTATCCACCATAAGGTAGAAGGCTGAAAATCACCAACAGTATGGAAATTTACTGTAAGACATCCTATAACATTGTGAGAGTGAAAGCAATGCTGGGGGCAGCAGGTATTTGGGAATGGGAATGATGTTGGAGTTACCTAGTTCTCCATAGGGGATGTAGTTAGATTACCGGCAGCCAGGATGCCAGCCTCGGAATCCCGACAGTGGAAGCCCGACCCAGGACTAAAGATAGGCGTCGAAATCCCAACGCCTATCTTTAGCCGCACGCCGAAATCTTGACAGCCGACATCCTGAACGAAGGTAAGCGGGGCTTCTTAGCTCTTAGCTGCAGGGTGGAATGGTTAGGTTTAGGCACCCCAGGGTGGACTTATTGGTTAGGCACCACCCAGGGAGGGTTAGGGTTAGGCTACGGGGAGGAGCGGTTAGGATTAGGCATCCTCCCGGGAGGGTTAGGTATAGGGTGAGGGATGGGGGGCTATGGTTAGGCATCACCGGGGGAGAGTTTGGGGTTAGGCACCACTAAGGGAGGGTTATGGGGGAGAGGGGTAGGGATAGCATACTTACCACCCCTGTCAGAATCTTCAGATTTCAGGATGAACCGGCGGCTATTGAGGTGCCAGTATTTCATATTGATTCTCTCCGTAATATAGGGAATAAAAACTGTACAGTGCTGTATAACTGGACTGTTCAGGTCAAAAGTAGACAGGCAGTAACCCTAGGGCTGATTCTGCATTGGGAATAAAGGAAAAAATAAACAAGTAATTATTTGCCTTGGCAAAACCATGTTGGATTGCAGTAGGGATGGCCATCAAACCTGGATAACTAACAATCATCGATAATTTTACACCGATGGTCAATTGTTTTGTCAAGGCAGAGATCTAATGGTTCTCCACCATCAATGGCAGAAAGGTTGGCAATGTTTTTTTTTTTTCATTTCAAAACTCCTCCACCTTTTCTGATTGGCCCACCGCCAGCCGAGATCAACTTCCATTGATAGTCATCGATGGTATAAAATATCTATATATTCCCGTTGGGGTCTCCCATTGCCTGAGACCAGCGATGGGCCATCCCTACACGTTAGGTGGATGTCTAGTGTAAAAATAAAGCTGTTCAGAATGTTTGGGCTACATGCAAAAGTAGCCAGTACCTAAGGTGCGTGCACACGGAGCGATATCTTTCAAAGATATGAACGATAACGATATAATTCAACGATATATCATTCATATCATTCAGTGTATGCAATGAACGACCAACGATGCGCGCTCCCGCTTGACGATAACGATATCGTCCAGCGACCAATGCATGCAGGCTACCCTGGACGATATCGTTAATTTTTCATATGGCAGAACGATCGTGGGTCATTGGTCGTTAACGATACCTTTGGTGTGTGGATGAACAATATCATTCATCCAGCACACCGGGAATTTCAAGGGAGATCGTTCACTGATATCATTCGCTGAACAGATTGTCCCGTATGTACTCAGCATTACCCTGCATAAAAAAAATAGATACATTTTTTTCTCTCCCCTTGCAGTGCAACATGGTTTGTCCAGGTGCAAAGTTACTTTTGCTTTGCTACCAATTCAGAATTGGTCCCAAAACTAATTTGTTTGCCTCCTTTATCTCTTCTAGGCTAGTATAATGCAGTACTTACAGTATGGAAATGATTGCAGCTGCCTTTACAACTTTATACAACTTTTGGATTTTACAATCATTAATTATACTTTGCAGCCTGAATCCAATCTACATAATCATTATCTGTCACAAACTTAATTTACATGTACTTCTGACGCTCGTGCTGTGGAACTCCCATATGTCTGCCAGGTATATTTCTTTTTTAGGTTGTGTTATTTTATACAGTACATACATATTCATATTGAAATGATAGTGAAGTAGCAGGCATACTTAGTAGTTTCTTATTATTTCAGAGCCTTACATATTCTTTCAGATGTTTTTGGAGAAAGTCATTATTATCAAATGATGTTGACTTAAGTTGAGCTTTTAAAAAATGTACTTCACAAGTATAGGACAAGGTACTGCATATTGTTTTCCAGTGTAAGCACTACTCTACACACATTTATTTACTTTTTAAAATATTTGGAGAGCAGAAAAAAAACAGTAAACATTATTGTGTGGCAGTGACTTAGTAATAATGTAACACCATTCTGGAGTCACTCGGATCCCTGCCTCATTGTGGAAGCTAAAAGTCAGGAATATTGGGCCTGATTCAGAGCCAGACGCTATTTGCGGACAGTCATTCAAGAAAAGGGGGTGGCTATTCAAATGAACCGTTTGCTCTTTGCGGTCTGTTCACGCCTCCATGTCTGAACGAGCGAACAAATCTTGCGGTCGTTTTTTGGATAACTACGCCCCCTGGCCATTCGCATCCTACGTCATGTCCGCTATTTATTAGATTAATCGAGTACATCGACCAGCGTATGAACTGCTCACTATTCTTGTGGTTGGTTTTTCCTACCACAATCTTGCGAGCAGTTCCGACTATAAAATAACCCAGTGACGTGGTCAATGACGCTGCTGTATTAATTATGCACACCCATAAAATGCCCGTTTTGACCTTTAAGCACGCCTGCGTTCTCATCTCCACTCCCCATTTTCAAGTACCTTCCCCTGTTACCACCCACATACGCCTCCTCCTGTCACTTATATTAGCAGGCATTCGCTATTTAGCGAACAAACGATTTTCGGCCGCACTGACTGGTTCGCGCATGCATATTATAAACCGTACGCATGCACAGAAGTGCGAACATCGCTCGGAACGAGCGTACTGCCGCTTACGAGCGGCTCTGAATCAGGCCCTTTGTCTTTGGGATTATTTTGCAGTGAAACTGCAGTACATGCAGTACATGTCTTCACTGCGTTCACTGGATCAATCTATTGAACAGGTGCATCTCAATCTCTCCCAGAATAATTGCTTCAAAGTTTAAGGGAAAACATAATGACAATAAAAATAATTGTGATGAGTTTCCTAAAAAAAAAAATTAATAGTAATCATAATATACACCACACTGCAATGGCAAGGAAAGGCAAAAAAGGCACAGGCCATGGCCACATTGTTTTTACTAGTACTAGTCCCACAATGCCCATTTCAAATACTAATGCTGACCATGATCATGCATCAGGAATGCTTACTTGAAGAAACGTCTAATGGTCCCCAAGCTTGCAAGGGCCCCCAGAGCCTCAAAGTCCCACCACTACAAAATTCATTTATTTTCAAAAGATGGCGGTGCTGTAACGTATGGTGATGCCACCTCTTCCTCCTCCACCAAAAAAACAAATCGGGACCAAGGTGCAGGGCTGCCAACAGAAATCATAGTGCCCGGGACTGACAATATAGGCAGGGCCCCCCACTCACCATGTTTCTGCAACTCCAGCATCTCCCCAGCCAGCACCCTTTCTGTCTCCCCGGCCAGCACCCATTCGGTCTCTCTAGAGTCTAGAGAGCACCCGTTCTCTCTCTCTAGGAAGCACTCACATCCAGCCTCTTACAGCCAACAGACACTTACTTTCTCCTATGTCTTCTGGGTGCTCCTCTTCACGGTATGGCTGGATCCTCTATCAGTGGTGCAGCGAGCGTGATGTCATGGATGTCTTGTGCACCTAAGCTCAGTAAAAAAAACTTTATTGTACCAAGCAGCTGCAAACCCCCACTCACACTTTTTTCTCTCTCTCAGCGATCCCCCCATGTTCCCCTTTTATTTTTCCTCTTTTTATCTGTGATCTTCACACACATTCCTCTCTGTCAGTGAGCCCCCCTCCCCACACACACATTCCCCTCTGTGAGTGCGCCCCCTCCCCATGCACACACACATTCCCCTGTGCAGTGAACCCCCCTCCCCACACTCATTCTCCTCTGTCAGTGATTCTCCCCCACACACACACATTCCCCTCCGTGAGTGAGTTCTCCTCTCCAAACACACATTCCCCTCTGTCAGAAAGTCCCCCTCCCCACAAACACATTCCCCTCTGTCAGAGAGCCCCCCTCCCCACACACACACTCCCCTCTGTCAGAGAGCCCCCCTCCCCACACATACACATTCCCCTCTGTCAGTGAGCCCCCCAGCCCCTTCCACACACATACACACACACACACATTCCCCTCAGTCAGTGAGCTCCCAAATCACATGCACACATTCCCCTCAGTCAGCGAAGCCCCCCACATACATATTCCCCTTCTGTCCCCTCCCCCTTACCTCTGTCTCTAAATGCTCTGAGGGGCCCTTACTGAAGCCTGTTGCAAGGGTAAAGACTGAGGGCCTGATTCAGAGCCGGATGCTCTGACAAGAGCGCTCGCTCTGAATCAGGGCCCTCCTACCTAAACTTGGAGCGTCCTCTTGGATGCTCGCATAGCTGTGGGTTACCACCCACAGCTTATGCGAGCGTCCATGATGATGGTCGCAATGGTAAAGACCATCGTGACCATCGGGCTTGCGACGAGACCCTGCAGTAGGGTCTCGGTGACCGCAAGCCCTGGAGTGATTTTGGTTCTATCAGAGCCAAAATCACTCCCACTGACATCACTAGTGATGTCAGTGGGGCCGGACCCAGACGGTAGGCGTTCCCATGCCCCCGGCACACCCACCAAAGGGGGCGTGCTGTCAATCAACATCGACAGCATGCCCACTTTGGTGCGAGACCTGGAGCGACGGCTTCCCCGTCGCTCCCCGGGTCTCGCGCATGCGTACGACGGAGCTCCCTCCGTCGTGCGCATGCGCACTAGGGCACCATTGACCCGCTTGCGAGCACTCAGCGCTCATGAGCGGGTCTGAATCAGGCCCTGAGTCAGAGCAAAAGAGCCACTGGGGGAAGAATGGTGCTCAGTTCGCACACACACATTCCCCTCTGTAAGTGGGTTCCCCTTCCCATACATACATTCCCCTCTGTCAGTGAGCCATCCCCCACACACACACCCAAACACATTCCCCTCTGTGAGATTGCTCCCCTCCCCACACACACACATTCCCCTCTGTCACAGAGCTCGCCTCCCCCCCTCAGCCCCACACACACACATTCCCCTTGTGAGTGAGTTCCCCTCCCCCCACACACACATTGCCCACTGTCAGTGAGCTTCTCTCCCCACACACACATTCCTCTAAGTCAGTGACCCCCCACACACACATATATATGCCCCTCTGTCTTTCTGTCCCGCCCTTACCTCTGTCTCTAAATGCTCTGTGGGGCCCTTACTGAAGCCTATTGCAAGGGTAAAGACTGAGTCAGAGCAGAAGAGCTGCTGGGGGGAAGAATGGAGCTCAGTTCACACACACATTCCCCTCTGTCAGTGAGCCCCCCCACACACAAACACATTCCCATCCGTGAGTACGCTCCCATCCCCACACACACACATTCCCCTCTTTCAGTGAGGCCCCCTCCCCACACACACACACGCATTCCCTTCTGTCAGTTAACTCCCTCCCTCCCCCCACACACACAAACACATTCCCCTCCGTGAGTGAGTTCCCCTCTCCACACACACATTCCCCTCTGTCAGAGAGCCCCCCTCCCCTCACATACACATTCCCCTCTGTCAGTGAGCACCCCAGACCCTTCCACACACCCACACACACATTCCCCTCAGTCAATGAGTCCCCCCACATACATATTCCCCTCTGTCATTCTGTCCCCTCCCCTTACCTCTGTCTCTAAATGCTCTGAGGGGCTCTTACTGAAGCCTGTTGCAAGGGTAAAGACTGAGTCAGAGCAGAAGAGCCACTGGGGGAAGAATGGAGCTCAGTTCACACACACACACACACATTCCCCTCTGTGAGTGGGTTCCCCTTCCCATACACACACATTCCCCTCTGTCAGTGAGCCCTCCCACACACACACACCCAACACATTCCCCTCTGTGAGATTGATCCCCTCTCCACACACACACATTCCCCTCTGTCAGTGAGGCCCCCTCCCCAAACTCACACACACACTCATTCCCCTCCATGAGTGAGCTCACCTCCCCACACACACACATTTCCCTCTGTCAGTGAGGCCCCCTCCCCACACTCACACACACACATTCCCCTCCATGAGTGAGCTCCCCTCCCCACACACACATTCCTCTAAGTCAGTGACCCCCCCCACACACATACATATTCCCCTCTGTAGTTCTGTCTTCCCCCTTACCTCTGTCTCTAAATGCTCTGTGGGGCCCTTACTGAATCCTGTTGCAAGGGTAACGACTGAGTCAGAGCAGAAGAACTGTTGGGGGGAAGAATGGAGCTCTGGGCCTGATTCAGACCCGCTCGCAAGTGCTGAGCGCTCGCAAGCGGGTCGATGTTGGCCCAATGCGCATGCGCACGAGGGAGCCGGCTTCGGCGTGCACATGCGCGAGACTCGGATAGCGACGGCCAAGCTGTCGCTCCGGGTCTCGCTACAAAGGGGGCGTGCTGTTGATGGTGAGTGACAGCATGGCCCCTTTGGTTGGCGTGCCGGGGGCGTGGCTGCCTAGATGGAGGCGTTCCCATGGGAACACCTACCATCTGGGGCCGGCCCCACTGACATCACAAGTGATGTCAGTGGGAGTGCTTTCGGCTCTGATAGAGCCGAAAGCACTCCAGGACTTGCGGCAGATGAGACCCTACCACAAGGGTCTCATTGCAAGCCCGATGGTCATGATGGTCAAGACCATCGCGACCATCAACATGGCCACTCACTACAGCTGTGGGTGGTCACCCACAGCTATACGAGCGGCCAGGAGGCCGCTCTAAAATTAGGAAGGACGGCCCTGATTCAGAGCGAGTGCTCTGTCAGAGCATCCGGCTCTGAATCAGGGCCTCAGTTCACACACACACATTACCTCCATGAGTGGGTTCCCCTTCCCATACACACACATTCCCCTCTGTCAGTGAGCCCCCCCACACACACCCAAACACATTCCCCTCCGTGAGATTGCTCCCCTCTCCACACACACACATTCCCCACACTCACACACACACATTCCCCTCGTGAGTGAGTTCCCCTCCCCCCACACACACATTCCTCTAAGTCAGTGACCTACCACACACACATATATATGCCCCTCTGTCATTCTGTCCCCCCCGTTACCTCTGTCTCTAAATGCTCTGTGGGGCCCTTACTGAAGCCTGTTGCAAGGTTAAAGACTGAGTCAGAGCAGACGAGCTGCTGGGAGGAAGAATGGGGCTCAGGGCCAGATTCAGACCCGGACGCTCTGACTAGAGCGCTCGCTCTGAATCAGGGCCCTCCTACCTAAAAATGGAGCAGCCTCCGGGCCGCTTGCATAGCTGTGGGTGACCACCCACAGCTTATGCGAGCAGCCAAAAAGATGGTCACGATTGTCAAGACCATCGAGACCATCGGGCTTGCGATGAGACCCTGCGGTAGGGTCTCGCTGCCGCAAGCCCTGGAGTGCTTTTGGCTCTATCAGAGCCAAAAGCACTCCCTCTGACATCACTAGTGATGTCAGTGGGGCCGGCCCTAGACGGTAGGCATTCCCATGGGAACGCCTCCGTCTGGACAGCAACGCCCCCGGCACGCCCACCAAAGGTGGCGTGCTGTCACTCACCATCGACAGCATGCCCCATTTGGTACGAGACCCATAGCGACAGCTTGGCTTTCACTATGCGGGTCTTGCGCATGCACACGATGGAGCTCCCTCCGTCGTGCGCATGCGCAATAGGGCACCATCGACCCGCTTGCGAGCGCTCAGCGCTCGGGAGCTGGTCTGAATCAGGCCCTCTGCTCACACACACATTTCCCTCTGTCAGTGAGCCCCCCCCACACACACAAACACATTCCCCTCCGTGAGTGAGCTCCCCTCCCCACACACACACATTCCCCTCTTTCAGAGAGGCCCCCTCCCCAAACACACACACATTCACCTCTGTCAGTTAACTCCCCCCCTCCCCCCACACACACAAACACATTCCCCTCCGTCAGTGAGTTCCCCTCTCCACACACAGACATTCCCCTCTGTCAGTGAGCTCCCCTCCCCACACACACATTCCTCTCAGTCAGTGATCCCCACACACACAATCATATTCCCCTCTGTCATTCTGTTTCACCCCCTTACTTCTGTCTCTAAATGCTCTGAGGGGCCCTTAATGAATCCTGTTGCAAGGGTAAAGACTGGGGGCCTGATTCAGACGCTAAGCTGCGCTCACTCACATTGAGTGATTTTTCGCAATCTGCTCATGCGTATGATTTGCAATGCGTGTGCGCAAACCAGTCATTGCGATGGGAAAGTGCTCGCCCCATAGCCCGCAGTCGGGCCACTATTTTGAGTGACAGATAGTGCCGTTTGTGGGTGGTAACAGGGGAAGATGCTTGTAAATGGGGGTGTGGATGTGCGAACGCAGGCGTGCTCAACCATCAGAATGGCGTTTAATGGGTGTGCATAATTAGCAAAGTAATGTCATTACACACGTGACTGGGTTGTATTTTAGTCTGAACTGCGCGCAATGTTGTGGTGGGAAAAAGCTACCACAATTGCTGCGAGCAGCTCCGATGGCTCTAGATGTTCCCGATTAACCCTACAACTGCCGGAGATGACGTGTGTTGCGAGTGGCAAAGGGGCCACTCGCTATTACTTAGTGGGCGGCTTTATGCAATGCAGTGTGAGCACATGATTTAAATTGCCGGCCCCTATTAGCCAGCGAGCGGATGCAAATAGCGTCCGGGTCTGAATCAGGCCCTGAGTCAGAGCAGCGGATCCATATGGGGGAAGAATGAAGCTCATTTCAGGCATGTACTGTATTTCTCTTGGCTGCTCTGAGCTCAAGGAAAGGTGGCTGGTCCGGGGGAGGAGCCAGCTACCAGGAAATATAGCTAGAGCCAGTGACAGCTGCTGCACCGTGCTGCAGATCCTCACCTACACTATGAACTGGGATCCCGGCTGGCCCATTACTCCGTGCCCCCCCTCTGTGTCTCTCTATCTGGGCCCAGTAGCGGAGAGCAGACTGATGGATGCGGGCAGCCACAGAAGTGTGATGGTGGCAGCGCATGCAGCGGGGTGCAGGCAGGAGTGTGGAGGTGTGGGTCGGGCAGGAGTGTGCGGCTTTTGGTGTCACCCCCTTGGAGGGTGACACCGGGTGCGGCCCGCACCCTCCGCACCCCCTTGTGACACCACTGTTGTGGCATATATTGTGAGCTGGGGCACATTGTGGCATATAATGTAAACTGGGGAACAATGTGGAATAGAATGTGAACTGAGGGCACAGTATGGCATATAATATAGTAAGTTTGCTTCCATGAAATTAGGAAGAGTCTTATAATTTGTGATGCACAGTGAGCAATTTAATTCATGTTTGAATTTTTAAACTTGGACCATAAACTTGGGTTTTTAAACTTGGACCATAGAAACTTCATCCAGTTTTAGCCGGTAATATGGACACAAATGTCTTCTAAGTAGGATGTTAACTTGTTAAATGTTGTAAATAATAAATGTCCGGATTTATATGTATGTTGGTTAGTTTTTACATGTTTTAGGCACTTTTAAGGTAATGTAAGTAAAGGATGTTTAATGTCTAAAATTATTAAAAAAAGATGGGGTGTGCCCATGCTGGTGTGTGTCCCCTCACCTAGAAACTGGACCTTATTTGCCCACATTACCCCCTACATAAAAATACTAAACCAAAATAATAACAAAAAAACAGAGCCATGTAAGCATGCAATTACAAGCCAATTCCTTTAAAATAAAAAGTATGTGTATCGAAACCTTTGGCGGACAGATCCAAATGTTGTAGTGTTCAGTGTAATTGTATCTTTACTGTAATCACAGACTCACCTTCCAGTAGTAGGGAGTCAGGACCAGCAGTCAGATTCAGTGAGGACATTGGGCCTGATTCAGAGCCGGACGCTATTAGCGCTCGCTCGTTCAGAAAAAGGGGGTGGCTATTCAAATGAACCTTTCGCTCTTTGCGGTCTGTTGCCGCCTCTATGTCTGAATGAGCGAACAAAACATGCTGTCGTTTATTTGAAAAATACGCCCCCTGGCCGCTCTCATCATACGTCATGTCCGCTATTTATTAGATTAATCGAGTACATCGATCAGCGTATGAACTGCTTGTTATTCTTGTGGCTGGTTTTTCCTACGACTATATTGCGAGCAGTTCTGACTATAAAACAACGAAGTGACGTGGTCAATGACGCTGCTGTATTAATTATGCACACCCATAAAACGCCCGTTTTGACCTTTAAGCACGCCTGCGTTCTGAATTCCACTCCCCGTTTTCAAGCACCTTCCCCTGTTACCACCCACATACGCCTCCTCCTGTCACTCAAAATAGCAGGCATTCGCTATATAGTGAACAAACGATTTTCGGCCGCACTGACTGGTTCGCGCATGCGTATTACAAACCATATGCATGCGCAGATGGGAGAACATCGCTCGGAAGGAGCGTACGGCCGCTTACGAATGGCTCTGAATCTGAATGAGGTCCATTGTTGGACCGGTGCCTTGCTGTAGGTGTGTTGAGGGGGTAATTTGTGCTGGAGGCAAGAAGGGCCCTTTAAAAAAAATAACCATACATTAATCTTTACTTTTGAAGTCTTGTCTGCAGGTAGTCGAATACAGTTTAAGTTAAATTACCTTCATCACCCAAAGCCAAAACGTGAAGTTGCCTGGAGTGGCTTTTGGTCCGTGATGGTTGCTGTGGCCTGTCTGGAGCTTAATGACAAATATTTCAATGCTTACATTTGTACTTCTAAATGTTGACAGCTCAGGCAACAATGTTAGACATTAATTACCTGCAGCATCAGTGTCCTCGGCCCGCACTTGGCTATGTAGCCTTCTTCCTGCTGCTGTTTGCTCTTGTCTGGATGGGCCTGAAAGAAATTAATTAACCTATTTTACCAGGTTTCTTCTTACTGTTGTGTACAAGTGGAAACACTTTGTGCTATTATTTACCGGCCTCTTCCAAATCGGTTGCCTTAAGCTGCCTAGCCACTAGGGGATTAAACCTAGCAATGGAGCGATAACGATGGTCGTTATCGCTCCATCGCTTGGTAATCGCCCCCAAATCGGGCAGTAAAAGGTTAAAAATGACCAACGATGCACGTGCCCGCTGGTCGTTTTTAACATCAATCTTTGCCCGAAAATGATGGTCAACCTGACGACCGCCGTCAGGTTGCCATGTTTGGGGATGATGTATCTGCATACACTGAACGTCTGAACGTTCAGTGTATGCAGTTCACCCCGCGAGAGACGACGGCATCTTAATCGTGCCGTCGTCCCCCGCATCATTAAGTGGATGGGCAGCATTAGTTTTCTTTTTTTGGCAGATGATTTCTTGCCTGTTTTAAAATGCATAGCAAAATAACATTAAGTGTGTGTTAGAAATCTGAATTTAAAGGTGTCATTTGAAGCAACAAGCTATGTAAATGTTATGCACATTTTTTGAAGCAGGACAATAAAACCGGATTTAATGTGGGAAATGTACATTAGTATTGTTGAGTGTGGTTAAAATGTGTATGTTTGCCACTTTAATGTATGTTGGCAAACAATAACATTATACACATGATTTAAGTAGTAGTAGTGATTTATGTAGCATACACAATAATAAACACACCACAAACATTAGTCTATAGAGCACAAAAAACAAGATCTGTGTAAGAATAGAGCAGGTAGGTGTAAAAATTGCTCCATGTGAGACTCCTACTTTAAAATGTAGAAATAACCAAACAAGTACAAGCCATAGTGACGTGGTCAATGACGCTGCTTTGTTAATTATGCACACCCTTAAAATGCACGTTTTGACCTTTTGGCACGCCTGCGTTTGGATCACCACTCTCCGTTTTCAAGCACCTTCCCCTGTTACCACCCACAAATGCCTCATCCTGTCACTCAAATTAGCAGGCACTCGCTATTTTGCGAGCACTCGATTTCCGACTGCAATGACTGGTTGGCGCATGCGCATTATGTCCCATACGCATGCGCAGATGTGCGAACATCGCTCGGAGCGAACGAGCGGCTCTGAATCAGGCCCTCAGTTCATGTGTTTGCCTTTGCTATAAAAGACATGTCAAGCCAGGTCTACATTTTCTGAAAAAAATTCAAACCAAAAAAAACAAAAACAAAGATGCTGGAAATAAAACACATTAAACATTACGCCAAATATAAACCCACCCAAAAAAAAAGCTGCTGTGGGACTACACATCCCAGCATGGTCTACAACAGATAACATGTGAGAACATGCCAACACTGTAGCATGCCATGCTGGTATATGCAGTTTACCAACAGCAGGAGTAATGCATATTAAGCACCCCTGGGCAACACAATAATATGACTCCTTTACAATGTGAAATTTAAATTCTAAAGAAAAACAACAATGACAGACTTTGAAACAAAGCAGACTATGCCCCAAACCAATAAAAAAAACCAGGACGAAAAACAACACAACAAACTGATTAGTCACCAAACACAAAAAGAAAATGTAAAACTGGCCAAAAAAACACACCCCCCAAAAAAAAAAACACAACAAGCTTACCACTGCACCTGTGGGCATCGGTATCCCGGACATTCAGACATCTGACCACCTCTGATGGTATCATGGGTTTAACGACTTCCTTGTAGCCAAGGTAGTCAGTCTGGTAGGGTGATCCTCCCCCACTTTCTCTGGCTGCCTGGGCCTCGGTCAACATATTTTATTTGACACGGCGTTTTATGTCAGAAAAACATTTTTTAATGTTATCCAGAGTGCGGCAAGTGGTTCCCTCTGCATTTACTGCACCCTCCACGGATGCCCAGATGGCATTCTTGCGATGGGCAGATGTGCTGGCAACCTTACGTCTAAACAGCAGGTGGTGGTGTTTCAAGTCCTCCTGAACTAGGGCCATGTTTTCCTCCCACGTAAACGCCTTGGTCTTGACCCTCTGCCTGGGCCCCTAATCACTGCTGCCTGAACTACTAACTCTGGCTCTTTGAGCAGCAAACACCTCCACCTCACTCTCTCCCTGCCTATCCTCTGCCCTGGACATAATCCAAAACATTCCCCTACAGAAGCACAGAACACAGAAAAAGAAAAAAAACAAACAAACACAAACCTCCTCTCCTACTACACTCACACACACCACACACAAACACACACACACACACACAAAGCACTGACATTACCAAAAAAAACACAATAGAGACTGAAAAGCAAGACAAACAGATTACTTACAAGACAACAAATAACCATAAAACAACTTACACACACCAATCACCAATCAAATTCTTATCCTACCAAATCACCAACTCCACTAGACGCACTCCTCACTGTCCCTCTGCAAACTCCTTCCAAAACCCTCAGAGGTGTGTCTGTTTTAGGGGTGTGCACCGGCCACTTTTCGTGTTTTGTGTTTTGGTTTTGGATCTGGATCTTTCTTCGTGTTTTGGATCTGGATTGGTTTTGCCAAAACCACCCTTCCGTGTTTTGGGTTCTGGGTTTTGTGTTTTGGATCTGTATTTTTTTGAAAAAAAGCATAAAAACAGCTAAAATCACAGAATTTGTGGGTTTTTCTGCTCCTATGCTATTATTAACCTCAATAACCTTAATTTCCACTCATTTCCAGTCTATTCTGAACACCACACACCTCACAATAGTGTTTTTATATCCAAAAGGTTGCACCGAGGTAGCTGGATGACTATGCTAAGAGATACGAGTGGGCGGCACAAACACGTGGTCCATCTAGGAGTGACACTGCAGTGGCAGACAGGATGGCAGTTTGAAAAACTAGGCCCCAAACAGTACATAATTCAAAGAAAAAAAAGAGGTGCAAGATGGAATTGTCCTTGGGCCCTCCCACCCACCCTTATGTTGTATAAACAGGACATGCACACTTTAACAAACCAAACATTTCAGCGCCAGGGTCTGCCACACGACTGTAGCTGAAATGATTGGTTCGTTTGGGCCCCCACAAAACAAGCTGGCAATTAATCTGTCCCTGCACAAACTGGCTCTACGGAGGCAAGATGTCGTCCTCATCCTCCTCATCCACCGATTCCTCACCCTCTTCAGTGTTGTGTACATCCTCATCCTCACAGAGTATTAATTCGTCCCCGCTGGAATCCACAACCACAGGTCCCTCTGTACGTTCTGGAGGCTGGTCTCCCTGGAAGAGTTGATAATTCATTTTATGAACATCATCTTCTCCACATTTTGTGGAAGCAACCTCCTAAGCCTTTCGCTGACAAGGTTCCCGGCTGCACTAAACACTCTTTCGGAGTACACACTGGAGGGGGGGCAACTCAGGTAAAATAGAGCCAGTTTGCACAGGGACCTCCAAATTGCTTCTTTTTCCTGCCAGTACAGTACAGACTGTTTGACATGCCTACTTGGATGATGTCACCGATGTAATCCTTTAACAGACAGATGCACGCTTGTCGCTGCTGCTTTATGGATGCAGGTGCGGCTACAGCCCACACATTTCACAAAGAGCAAAAAAAAGAAGAATTTTTTTATTGTTTGTGTAGCGCACTTTGAGGGTTACACCACCCTTTAACAGACAGACGCACACTTGTCGCTGTGCTTTGAGGACAGTATCATATGCAGTGACAGTAGACCTGTCAGAAATTGTTGGCATGTCCTTCAGTCCGGACCAGATGTCCAAACCGGCCCTTGACTTATGACACAGGCGCACGCTTGGCGCTGCTACTGTGTTGATACACGTGCGGCTACATCGCATACAAGTCACAAACACATTAAAAAAAAAGTTTTTTATTTTTTGGAGCACTTTGAGGGTTACACAACCCTTTAACAGACTCACGCTTGTCGCTGCTGCTTTGAGGATGCAAGTGCGGCTACAGCCCACACAATTCACAAAGACAGAAAAAAAAAGAAGAATTTTTTTAATGTTTGTGGAGCGCACTTTGAGGGTGTCACCACCCTTTAACAGACAGATGCACGCTTGTCGCTGATGCTTTAAGGATGCAGGTGCGGCTACAGCCCACACATTTCACAAAAAGAAAAAAAAAGAAGAATTTTTTTATTGTTTGTGGAGCACACTTTGAGGGTTACACCACCCTTTAACAGACAGACGCACGCTTGTCGCTGCTGCTTTAAGGATGCAGGTGCGGCTACAGCCCACACATTTCACAAAGAGAAAAAAAAAAAAGAATTTTTTTATTGTTTGTGGAACGCACTTTGAGGGTTACACCACCCTTTAACAGACAGACGCACGCTTGTCGCTGCTGCTTTGAGGATGCAGGTGGAATCTAGACGGGATTTGGAACCGGGGACACACTACCTCCATCAATTGTCTAAATCCCACTGCACTAATGGCGGATACCGGACGCACGTCTAACACCGACATAGCAGTCAAGGCCTCAGTTATACGTTTTGCTTCAGGATGACTGCTGTCGTACTTCATCCTCATCGCTAGGGACTGTTGGAGGGTTAATTGTTTAGTAAAAGTAGTGGTGTTTCTACTTCCTCTCTGGGATGATGAACAACTCCCAGCAGCAGCAACAGCACTAGGAGGAAGTGGTTCTTGATCTTTCCCTATTTTATTTTTATCGGAGAAAGTTTGGTCCTCCATTTATGTTATATTGATATATACGTGCGGCTAAGGCGCACACAAACACAGAAAATATTTTTTTATTTTTGCTGGAGAGTAATGCACTTTGTGGGTTACACCACCCTTTGAGAAATGAGCCAGCCGGCTCTTTACTTATGGGACACAGGCGCACGCTTCGCGCTGCTCCTTTGTTGATGCACGTGCAGCCACAGAGCACACAATTCACAAACACAGAAAAAATTTTTTTATTTTGTTTGGAGTGCCCTTTGGGGGTTACAGCACCCTTTAGCGGTCAATCCAGCCAGCCCTTTATTTATGGGACACAGGCGCACGCTTGGAACTACTTTGTTGATGCACGTGCGGCTACTGCGCACACAATTCACAAACACAGAAAATATTTTTTTATTTGGTTTGGAGTGTACTTTGGGGGTTACAGCACCCTTTAAGGGCCAAGCCAGCCGGCCCTTTACTCATGACACAGGCGCTCGCTTGGCACTACTTTGTTGATGCACGTGCGGCTACTGCGCACACAATTCACAAACACAGAAAAAATATTTTTTTTTAGCACTTGGGGGGAGCACCCCTGACGGACAGAGCACCCCCTGGACAACACTACAGCACCCCTTTAGGACTGGGACACTGCACAGGACTTTGGAGTGGACACAGCCCCTATGGACAACTGACTGCACAACACAGTCCAGCCAGCCCCTATGGACTTTGAAGTAGTGGACACAGCCCCTATTAACAACAGCAGCACAGCACAACACAGCCAGCCCCTATGGACTTTGAAGTAGTGGACACAGCCCTTTGGACAACAGCAGCACAGCGCAGCACAGCGCAGCACAGCACAGCACAACACTACTCTGCACTACATTACACTACACTACACAGCCCAGCCAGCCCTAACTCCCACCCTCCCTCTTCACTGTCCACAGCCGAGTGAGAAAATGGCGCCGACGCGGGTACCTTATATAGGATCCAAAACCCGTGAGACCCGGAAGGCGGGATGATGAAGTTTTGCCTCGATTTCAGATCTGAGTCAGGCGGGAAAAATCGAGCCTGACTCGGATCAGCCTCGGATCGGGGGTGCTCGGGGGGGTTCGGATTTCAGAAATCCTAACCCGCTCACCCCTAGTCTGTTTGGGGCATTTTTATATGCTTGGCTAGTGTGTATTTGAGATGTGACTGATTCAACCAATCAGAGTATTTTGTTTGGAAAATGTATGCATTCTCACGCGAGTTTCACAAACTCACACCTGTTTGGCCAAGTATTTTGACTCACACGAGTACTTAAAAACAAGGGACATTTGCACACGAGTTTGGCCTCGTGCGAGTTGCTTACAAAAAAACTTGAATCCATTCATCATCGAAAAACTCGAAAAACACAAAACTCGCATCTTAGTAAATTAATGTAATCAGTCAGGAAAAACTCGAGCGAGTTCCGGCGAATCACGGCGAGTTTAATCTCGCACAAACTTGAATCTTAGTAAATTTACCCCTTAGTGTCCATCTCTGAATCAGCACCACAGAGAATTGAATTTCCCCCTAAGTCTGTCAAAATCAGGCACATCCAAGAACCAGCAGAAGAATATTAAGGCTGAAGAAGATTCAATTGGGACTTTGCGATATATTTACTAAAGGTCATTTTGGTCAATGTTTGGTTGATTTTTGGTAAATTTTTGGTCAATTTTGAGTTTCAGGGTCTAAATCATACATTTACAGTACTCTACTAACAGATAATTTTTTATGTCAGTTTTTTAAACAATGTCAAAAATCATCTATTAAGAAATGTGTGATTTAAACCCTGAAACACAAAATCAACCAAACATCTCCCAAAATCGACTTTTAGTTAATATACTCCTTTGTGCAATCCTGATAACTGCCATGCCCAAAGGTACCCATGATACAGGTATGCACATTTCAGAGCATGACACTGTTATATTATGTGATGATTTTGTTGATATCTGTGCTGACTGATGGTGAGCAAATTAATGGAAGATGCCCACAACCTGAACCTTAGTACATAGAACAAAATCCATAATCTTTCATTTTGAGCCAGCTCAAACACTTCCAATGCACATCCTGTTTAATCTACAACATAAGTGTGGGTGAGAGGGCCGAAACACAATTACATCTTTTTCTACTATTATTAAAAATTCTGGGCTTTTCCAAAACTCTATAATTTTTTAACTGTCATCTGATTATCTATCTACATTTTATTTTTTTCTGTTTCTTCTTTTGTTCAAACAGGCACTTCATAAAGTCATCTCTATTCACTGGTTCCACAACAGTCCAGAAGGAAGATGAATGTCCAGACAGTCCTGTCATTTATCATATAAAGAATTACTGAGCAGCCTCCTCCAGGTACTGTAACACAATGTCAGGTTCTGAGTGTTAGTAGGTCCAAGTCTCTGCCATTATCTAAAGTGGTGGATCTTATCCATGGGTCATTCCAGTGCAAAACTGCATCTGTTTAACCCTTAGGACCCAATTTTCAGTTTATTAACATCCATAGGATGTAGTACAGCAGTCAGAGTAACAGGCAGCTGTCCAGAATCACTTTTTGGTGTACAGTATAGCAACTCTGTGGGAAACAGGAAAAAAGCACTCAGTAACCACATGTAGTGGGGCAGGTCACTACACCAGAAATCTGGACCAGAGTACAGAACTGGAGTTGAGGGCAGTGGGATCACAAGAGAGGTGCGGGGGGTATGGGCCACATCTGGCTGTCACCCACCGAGGGGTGACACCAAGGTGCTGGCTCCCCCTCAGTGACAGGAGCCAGGTGCTGCACTCAGGGGTGCTGACAGCCAAGCTGGGCCTGGGGGTAGAAGGGGCATGGACTAATTGCGGGGGGCGTGACCACGCCCCCTTCAGGGGAAAACATTTTTTGGGCAGCATCGCAAAGCGCCACTGCACGCTGGGGAGGGTGGCGCTGTGAGTCCCTCAGCCCGACACATAGCCAGTGAGGGGTGCGACCACTGTGGTCACTCTCCCCACAGGCATAGGAGACTGCTGTGGCTGCTACTTAGCAGCCACAAGCAGTCTCCCAGTGCAGCCCAGCAGACAGCAGTGTGTGCTGGGCTGCTTTGATGCTAGAGGGAGGAGGGGGTGGCATCGGACCCAGGCCCCGAAGGGCCATTCCAGCAAGCTTGGGCCAGGTAATTAGTACCCGCTCTTCCCCCTCTTGGCGCCCCTGGCTGCACTGTAGCATTAAGTGCAACACTCGGCTCCTGCCACTTTGAGGGAGCCAGCACTCTGCACCTCCGGCACCCCCCAGTGATGATAACCATGGGCCAGGGTTCAGGACGCGAGGCCACACCCCCATCCACGAGGCCATGCCCTATCCACGATTCCACAGCCCCTTTTTGGTGGCGCATGGCTAGGCCTCATGCATGGCATCCCTCCCTGCCCTGGGTGTCACCACAGGGAGGGATGCCACTGGTCGAGGTAGAGTGACCTGGAACCGATCATGGCGAACTCAACCTCAGAGACTGATTCCAGGGACATGGAGAGGCACCCACTACTGAGAACTTATGCACACAAAACCTCAGGAACCAGAAGACTGTATAAGCTACAACTGGAAAAAAGAACTCAGGACTCATCGCTGAAGTAAGGACTGAGGGAGTCAGGTCTGTACACTGACATAGAGATGCAAAGGCATGGAACCTGCACACTGAAGACAGAACTGGAACTAGAACCTGAACTCAGCATTAGCCCTCGCTACCAGGAAATCAGAGAAAAGAGATCATACACCTGCAGCTGATGGTATACCAGCAGAGAACTGTTTACAACTAGGCGCTTGGTATAAATGGGATGCGTTCAGCATCCCGGCAGTTGGAATGCTGATGCTTACATCACCGGCACCAGAATATCGATGCCAGTCAGAATCTCGGTGTCTGCATCCCGACTGCCGGGATGCAGAATGTAAGTAGGTTGGAAGGAGGGTTGGCGTTAGGTTTATGGGTTCGATTTAGACACTAGAAAATGGTTAGGGTTAGGCACTTGGGGGGAGGTTAGGGTTAAGCACTAAAGAGGGAGGGTTAAGGTAGGGAGAGGAGGAGGGTTAGCATACCGACCAACAAGTGTTGGTATGTTAGCCCTGTCGGGATCCTGACATCGGGATTCTGACCGTCAGGATCCGACTGTCCGTATTTCATACCAATCCCAGTATAAACAAGGTAATGGCTGCAGCAGATACCTATCGATAACACAATAGAGCAAGAGATACACTAATACAGCTTAATAGTGGCTGTAATGTACCCTAAGACAGCCGCTGCCTTTTCATTTGTGTGCCGTGGAGCCGGGGAGTAATGAGCAGTAATAATCCATTATGAAAGGATATAATTTTTGGAGAACTCCTATACATAGTTATTTCTTCTTTAAAATGCTGAAATAAATTGAACCACTCACATTTGTCTGTACTGTAAATGTGAGTAAACCTGTTTTGATTCATATCAATAATTAGTTTGTTAATTAGTCTCTATTGTTATGGGTTTTTGCAAACAAACAAATCAAATTAATAACATTAGGAATCTATGCAAACTGTGCCATTTTTTAGCAAAATGCTTGGATTCACTAACTTAATTATTTTCACGCATATAATTTCCTGCTACATTTTAGAGAAATTGATAAGATGTTCTACCATAGTAGCATTGTAATTTCTATCATAAAAGTGGAGTGACCTGCACATCTTTCAAACAGATTGGTCTGTGCAAAGAAGAAATAATTCTGACTAACCCCAAACTGTTGGAATGGTTAGTTCAGCTCCATTTGTAAATGCCATGTTTGCCATACAGTATAACAATCTAAACAAATCTTTCAGGCAGAAAATGGTTAGAAAAAGGTTTTGCTTCATTTGTCCTGTTTGTAGAATCGGAACTGAAAATAATGATTTAAAAAAGAGCATGATGGAAATGACTCAGACCATAAAACAATTTACTGTGACGGTTGGTATAAATCGATTTATATTCTTACTAGTCCAGAACTTCCAGGAAAATGCATATAATGCAGACCGATTGCCAAAATGTAATTGCAACATATAGTCTGTATTAACCCTTTCAGTGGGACTTGTCCTGCACATATACTTCAAAAGTGCTAAGGATTAGTCCTACTTGTCTTTAGCACTGTAGGGGGTAAATTTACTCATAGCAACCAATCAGATTCTAAATGGTAAATTTACTAAGAATCGAGTTTGGGCGAGTTATTTTTTTTTTAAACTCTCCATGACTCGCCGAAACTCAGGTTTTTCAACTCACTAATTTACTAAGAAATGAGTTTAGCTGAAAGTGAGTTTTCCGATGGTGAAGCAGAATGAGAATTTTCCCCCAAATTGCGAGTTTAGATGAGATTACTCACTTGAGATTGCAGTGTTTTCTCTCTGCCAAACTCACCGGAGCAAGCAGCCTGCACATATCAGTGAGATATGGGAAGGCCGCTTGTGTGTTGTACCTGTAAAAAATGGGTTAAAATATATTTTTAAAAAAGGACTGTTAGCCAGTCGTGGTACCTAAAATTACGGGGGAACAAAATGGGTAGGGTTCCACTGTAATTTAGGTACCAGCACCAGGCTGCAGGGCCAGTCCTGTTTTTTATTATAGGGGAAAAAAATGCATAGGGGTCCCTCTATAGTTGAAACCAGCACCGGACCCAAAACGACCGGAGTGTAATGCCACAGCCCGGATACCCTATTAGCGGGTCTCCAGGGACAAAGCATTCTCACCCCAAGTTGCTCAGGCCAAGTAGGGGATCTCAGGGGAGATGGGGACCCCCAAAAAAGGGGTCCACCCTCTTCCGAAACCACAGGCTTGGTCTGAACCTCCGGGGCTCTTCCCCGCACCCCTGGGCTGTGGGTATGGGGGTAACAAAATGGAAAATCAAAGTAAACTATTGTATTTTACAGTGGAACTACAGGTGCCAGCATGCCTGCCCTTTGACACTTGTGGAACTACAAGTGCCATCAGGTGGCCAGCACCTGTACCTCCACTCTAAAATAAATAGTTAAATAAAGACAGTACACACACACCCTATACAGTAAAAGTTTAATACACACATACCTCACTCACACATACTTACCTGCTGCCAGATGTTCCCATGTAGGAATCCATGTGGAATGACCTGCAAAAAAGTAGCATCCAGGGGGGTCTTTGCAAAAAAACAAACTGAGTACCCGATCCATGTACTTACCATTAGCGGTGTATGTGTGTGACCACATACACCGCTAACCAGCTCCCAACTGTTCAGTGAGAACTGTCAGGAGCCGCCAGCCAATCAGCGGCCGCTAACTGTAGTCGCTGATTGGCTCTGGGTTCTAACAGTTCCCACGTGAGCTGTTCAGTGAGTCAGGAGCCAGAGACAATCAGCAGTCGCTCTACAGTTAGACACACTGACCAGTCTAGTAAATTTGCGAGATGAAAAACATGCCTAAACTCACGTGAGTTTTCAAACTCGCCCAAACACAACCAAACTCGATTCTTGGTAAATTTACCCATAACTATTATCTTCTAGATGGTGCTAGTTAAATGTTAAGTAGAATCTGATTGGTTGCTATAGGCAACATCTCCACTTCTAAAAACTCTCACTTTAGTAAATTTACTCCTAGGTGTACAAATAATGAAAAAACACACTTGCCAGTCCACCTTCTTTATGTATCACCACTGGGGGCCAGGGGGAGGAGGTGGCAGAAAGCTGACATCACATCAGTGCAAGACATCACTGAGTTCGCCTGTCTCTTAGCTCTGCATTACAGAGGGAGTCCTGCCAGGGTCAGACTGGGCAGCCTGGGAGTCAAGGAGATCCCTGGTGGGCCCCACTTATTTGTAGCCACACCCTCTATCACAGGCGCCTTTCTCTTTAGAAGGGCAAAGGCTACAGTGCAGCTGCTTGCCGGGCAGTCATCAACCCCATTTGACCTCTTGCCCCAATAACCAGTTTGTCCCCAACCCTCAGTCTCCACCTTTCAGTGACATTATCCCCCTTTGAAAGCTGCCCATATGTAGACATGATGTTGTAATGCTTGTGTAAACTAGTGATGTGCAGGCTCGGATAGGTTCGAATTTGCATGCCGAGTTCGGATTTTTCTCCCCAAAAATCGGGTCTCAGAAAGAGGCAAAACGTCATCTTTCATGGACTTTTGCGAGGCATCGTGCCATGCAATTCTCCGCACCTACATACGCTTTGGTACGCAATGGTGTGCACTGCGATCGCACCATGCATTCCTATGGAGGCGCAGGCATGACCACAGTGGGCATATCCACTCGCGGGCGCGTGTCTCGCGATATGTATTGAGCGATTTGCTGCACAAGCAGCAAGGATGTACCTGGGCATATATGTACTGTACTTTAAGATTATACAGGCTGTGAGTTATCAGAGATCATGGGGTAATTTTAATAGCCTGCGCAAAATTTCTGCTGCTAGATTTAAAGTGGCAATAATTTTGTTTAATTTATAAAACATGGTGCAATTGTAGTGTTCAGAGAGTAAATGTGCATTTAAAGTGCATTATGAGCACCATATGTGTGCACTAGCCCTGGCGCTCGCAGGGGGACATTTCTGAGTAGCTACAAACCCCCCTGATGGACCAATTCCCCCCTACACCGGCTGCAGTGGGAGCAGAGCCAATGCGACAAGCCCTGCCCCCATATCCCTGTGAACCGTGTCATTATGCCGTGAGGGCGAGGGGACTAATGATGCGAGGTGCTCACCCCCATTAGCAAACTGCACCTGCAGCAGCTGCTGCTGCATCAAAAGTGTAAGTACTTATGTGTACTGTTTTAGTGTGTATATTTGTGTATGTGTTAGCGTGTATACTGTATAAGTGGTAGTGTGTATACTGTGTATGTGTTAGTGTGTACATATGAGTATGTATGTGTTAGTGTGTATATATGTGTTAGTTTATGTATGCTGTGCATGCTTTTGTGTGTATTTATGTGTATGTAAGTGTTAATGTGTATATATGTGTTAGTGTGTGTTTAATGTGCATATGTTAGTGTGTATGTTCAGGGGCAAGTGCTGGATTTTTGAAGGGGGGCTTCCACACACACACACACACACACATGCATATATACTATATATGTATGTGTCTATATATATATATATATATATATATATATATACACACACACATATACATACATATATACACACACATACATTACACATGCACTGCCACTTTCCTTGCAGACCTGGCACCATGTAATTAGACTCCTCCCTCTAGCGAGAAAATGTCACATATTGCAGGTCAGTTGAGGGCAGAACTAAATTACATAACTGTAATTGAATCATGTCATACTGGCTGTAGAACATGATGCCTGCTCTGGAGTCTGTCAGAGGCAGGGGGGTTTCTGGGTACTCAGAACCCCCCCTCCCTGCGCTACTTATGTTATCAATAATATATGCATTTGCTATATATATATTGTGATATAGTCGGGGTAGGGGGTCCCTCTCCTGGGAGAGGTGGACACCTCCTTACATACAGCAGCCAGGAAACAGCACACCAGTCCAGGGTTTTTGTGCAAGCTGGTCAGAACCAGTTTTATTGTGCAATATACACAACAAAATAAACAAAACATAAAAATCAATCCTAGCCCATCTGGGCACTAACTATACAGGTTATTCCCTCTCTACAAGTGGCAGGGCCTACTGCCTTACCACTAACACAAACACAGCAGTTTCAAATATCACAGTGTCTCTGAACAAACCTCAGTGTCTGTTTCTCCCCAGAGTATGTGAGACACTGAACCAAAACCTAACACAGCTTATCTGAGCCACTTCCCGGTGCAACTACTAATCAGCCTGCTCTCAGACTGACAGGCCAAACACCTGGAATGGCCTGTGGATGGAGCCTTCCCTTCTCTTCTCACATCCACACCCCTAGGACCCATTATCCAGCTTTTACCAAAAAGCCAACACTTCTGGTCTGTTTGGCATAACAGACTTTTCCTGGGGTTTTTAAAACACATATGATAGGAATCTGGGACACACATATATGCCAACCCAGACTTCTCCAGTGCTTCTATCACAATATATATATAAATATATATACAGTATGTGTTTAATAAACACACACACATGCATATTCTGTATATATTATCCCCCCCCAGAAAATCTTACTAGTGAAAATTAATGTGTTTTATTTTGTAGATCC
This sequence comes from Taudactylus pleione, assembly GCA_031769625.1. Lineage (NCBI taxonomy): Eukaryota > Metazoa > Chordata > Amphibia > Anura > Myobatrachidae > Taudactylus > Taudactylus pleione. The sequence goes on along the minus strand of JAUIMM010000516.1, from coordinate 4,147,106 downwards.
AGTTCCCTTCTTAGATAAGGTCCATGGAAATATAAAGAAAAGCTGCATTACTGACATTTCTAGACCTGCAAAACACCTTGCACTTGTTCCTGCATTGCAGGGGAGATCATATAGTTCTTTAAGTTTGCTTTTATCTGTGATAGAAGTAAGAAGTCTGCACCTCAGTAATGGATCCAGCAGCCTTTCATTAGCTGAGAAGCTCTTACATAGCAATCTATAAGGGTTATTTATAAAAGTGTGACTCTCAATTGCTTTATGCCTGTTTTTCTGTTATTGCTACTAATTTAGAACAATGTGATTTATACATGTTTAGCACATTGGCATTTCCAAGGGTGCATTAACAAGTGGTAGTTTATGAGAAAAAACAATATTAACATTGTAATTGAAGAAGGTAATGGCCCTAAAGTGATGATATATTTTTAGTGATGTGTTTTCCCTTTTCATCAGTTGATTTTCAGTAATTGCACAAACCCTCGGAAGTAGGCAAAGCATATAAATATACATATTTGCTCAAATAAAATAAAACATTGGGGGGGGGACAACTTTTTTTACAGTTTGTAAATTACCCTCTCTGGTTCAGTACTGTTGAGCACATTTACTAACATCGCATTCAGGTGAATAATTGAACCATACCACAGCAACTAGCAAAGGCATTTATCTGTCCAATCTAATGCAAATTAGACAGTAAAAACAAATGACTGAAAAATGGCAAACCTAGATATATTTGTAGGTTCTATCAAATGTTATATTTCTTATGGTATGATTTAGTGTAAACTTTTCATATACAGTACAGTACACGCAATGTTAGAATAGAAAATAAATCATGGTTGCCTACTTTCCTGTAACTGCCCACTTACACTGCCGCCCCTTGCTGCCTCAACCTGGCTATCCCCTCCCGCAGGGAGCAGCCAGAAAATCACAAAATAACAAAGCTGTGGGGCTAATGAACAAATTCCATTGCTGTGTAACCGCAAAAGTTTTTCAATGCCATGTACTGTATAGAACCAGAAATTACATGGTGGGACATCACTGACTTTTCCATTATCACTTGAGAGCAGATTCTGAGTTTGGGAGGAAAGCAAAAAAAGAGCAAGTAACTTTGCACCTTGTACCTTGGCAAAACCATGTTGCACTGCAGTTGGGAGAGATTAAAACGAAGAGAGAGATTTTGATTTTTGTAAAAATAATTATGTCCAGTATTTGTGGACTACATGCAACAGCAGCCTGTATTTATTTACCCTGCCTGCAAAAAAAAGTGTTTGCACCCCTTGAATTTGCCAAGGACTTCATCAGGGGTATGCCACAGCACATGAAGCCACCATGTGTGTTTCTTCAATAATTTCAACATGGTGTGTCACAACTTCTCAGACTTCTAGACTAGGTTACACTTTCAGCATTCAAATTCTGCAGTTAGAATGGACATAAAGAAAAATATAATATAACATTATTTTTATTAAATATACTAGTTTTACATTACTGTTCAGATTTGTAATTTATTGAACGTAATTGGCATTTTGGTCTTTTTTATTATATAATACATATTAAATAGGTGTCACAATATTGGGGTACCCACAGACTTTTTACACTGACCAACTGCAGTATATTGTACCTGGTATTATTCTGGCAAAGGGTCCCAGACTATTAGCCCTTATCTCCAGCCTCAGTAATGTGGACATTTATCTGTATAAAGAAAATATTTGTCTATTAACAAAAAAGCTCCTGCAGCAATAGAGCACCTTAAGCAAAAGTTAAGATGGTCATACTACAGCAAATGGAACAGAGGCCCTGATTCAGAGCCGGACGCTCTGACAGAGCGCTCGTTCTGAATCAGGGCCATCCTTCTCTTTTTTTAGAGCGGCCTCCTGGCCCCTCGCATAGCTGTGGGTGACCATCGTGACCATCGGGCTTGCAGCGAGACCCTTGTGGTAGGGTCTCATTGCCGCAAGCTCTGGAGTGCTTTCGGCTCTATCAGAGCCAAAGGCACTCCCACTGACATCACAAGTGATGTCAGTGGGGCCGGCCCCAGACGGTAGGCATTCCCATAGGAACGCCTCTGTCTGGGCAGCCATGCCCCTGGCACGCCCACCAAAGGGGGCGTGCTGTCACTCACCATCGACAGCACGCCCCCTTTGGTACGAGACCCATACCAACGGGTTGGCTGTTGCTATCCGGGTCTCGCGCATGCGCACGACGGAGCCGGGTCCGTCGTGCACATTCGCACTGGGCCAACATTGACCCGCTCAGCGCTCGCAAGTGGGTCTGAATCAGGCCCAGAATTCACAAGAGGTACATGTTCTGTTGGTACTGTATATAGAGTGCGCTATTGTGCATCCTCAATGATTACATGAAGCATCTGATCCTTTACCAATTTGGCCGCCATTCTTAAGTCTGCATATGTGCGGCACCATTTTGACTCACTGTATTTGAGCGTCACAGTAGTATACGGACTTGTCCTACTTAACTCCATGGGGACCATACATAGGGGTCTATTTACTAAGCAGTGTTAGGAGACAGAGTGAAAAGTGATGAGGTGCCAGCCAATCAGCTCCCAACTGTCATTTTTCAAACACAGCCTGTGAGATGGCAGTTAGGAGCTGATTGGCTGGCATCTTATCACTTTTCACTCTGTCTCCTAACACTGCTTAGTATTTAGACCCCTATAATCTTGTGATCGTGCCTACATCCATAACCAGCTAGTCTTCTGAATGCTCCTCTCCAGCTGCCTGTATACTGTACATAACTGTGAGTACTTCTGTACTGAAAATGTGCTAAATAAAATCTCCTGGTTAAGTCTATCCAGCTGGCATGTCTACCAAACTTTCTTCTGCTGGTGTCTACTATTTAACCGTGTACAGCAAAAAATAGTACACACATATCAACAAATACATCACTATACTAAACTCTTAATATCCAACCCTGGATTAAGCCCAGGTATCAGTAAGGCTTTCAGTGTTCATATGGAACAAGCTGTGCTTGGCTCTCCTAATGCAGCTATAGCTCATTTGTGGACACGTTAACACTATAATCATAAAATCGTACATTGCAGATGTTACCCCCTTTTACCTGTAATAGGACTCTAGGTTACCAATGTACCCACCTTTAACCTCCCACTAAGTGGTGTACCATTATATCAGATCAGTGCCTCCACCCAAGTATTTGTAGTTGGTATGGGCCTACTTGGGAAAACCCAAATGATAATAGTGATTAAGTAATGTGGTGTAGATAACACAATGTCTAATATTCCTGCTAACATCCTGTCCTTATTGAATTTGTGTGGTCTCCAATTGACTCTCACCATTCCTCCAGGTAAGTAGACACCATCAAGTTTAGTTTAGTTTTAACTCACTTTATATAAGCAAAAATAATCATAAATATACGGCCAAGAATTTATTTATTTGCATGTCATAACTTATTATATACAGTGTTATATATACATCCTGCGTATAGTTTTAACTGTACAATGGGGTATCCTTAAGCAGAAGTGAAGTCTAAGAAGTAATTTCCAAAAGTCTTGTTGTGGCTCCTTAGAGAGCTACGTATCTAAAGTTCCTGTAGATTTGAGTAATTCTTATATTATATAGAACCAAACTGTTCATAACCCTTGTATTGACTAAGGAGACTGGTTTACTATTTAATTCCTTAGTAAAAGTGTAGACTAGTTGTAAAAAAGTCTGTAGATGGTGAAACAACAGGAGTCAACAGCCACAGCTGCTATAATCCTAAGGAGACTCCTAAACCTCTATCTACAACCATCTGATTTGGAAATGTTACAAAATGTTTCAGCTATGTTTGTCCTTTTCCTTTTAACTGAATTACAATTAATAATTACATGTGATGTAGCAATAGCTAGATTTATTGATGAAAAAGGTTAAAGATCACTTCTCCTGTGACTTGGATACTCTCCATTATTAGCCCAATCCCAGCAAAGCTGCTATATCATTATCATATAGGTATACTCTGGGATTGCTTAATCACTTACAGTGATCTTTATATATCTATATTGTAAGACTCAGATTAGTTTTCTTTCAGAGCACTTTAAATGCTCTCTGACACTCTCCTTAAGTTGGGGATTATATAAGAGCAGGGGTGTAGGGAGTACGGTTCTGGTCGAGAGCTCCAGGACCAGGCCGAAGATGTCAGAGGGCGCCCGGCGCCACAAATGCTGGCTTAAGTCTACCCGACAGCTGTCTAAGCTGACAGACTACTGGGTGCCAGCTCCTGGGGCACTTCAGTCTTCAGCAGCTGCCGCATTGTGCATGTGATGTCATGACATCACATGCACGAACAGAGGAGCTGAGCCTGGGATGCGTCCAAAGAGAAAAAAGTAAATATGAGGTGTGTGCTGGCTGCATGGCACCTTTTTGTTAGACAGTGCACTTTATATTTGATATATCTAATTTTTAGGTGCCTGTGTGATGGATGAGGGAGGAGAGGAGAGAGGAGAGGGCGGGGGTTGGAACTTATATTTAATACTGTCAGTGTTTGAGGGGTTTAATATGGTATGGTGCCTGGCCATCTATAATCAGTGATGTTGGGGAGGTGGAGGGGGAGCAATTATATATATTATACTGTCAGTGGATGATTTTTCTTAAGGGATGGGGCCTAGCCTGCTGTAATCAGTGAAGGGGGGAGCACTGACAGATAATGCAGACACTAACTGAGGGGTATAATAATGGGTATTATAGGAGAAAGGATCCTGCTACAATCAGTGCTGAGAGGGGAGTTGGTGACACTGATATATAATGGGGGCTGATACACTGTATAAAAGGGGCTGGTGTGACAGGGGGCTGAAGGCTGGAGTGGCAGGGGGCTGGAGTGATGGGGCTGAAGACTAGAGTGACAGGGGGCTGAAGGCTGGAGTGGCAAGGGACTGAAGGCTGGATTGGCAAGGCACTGGAAGGACAGGGGTCTGAAGGATGGAGTGGCAGGGGGCTGGAGAGACAGGGGGCTGATGGCTGGAGTGGCAGGAGGCTGGAGTGACATGGGGCTGATGGCTTGAGTGGCAGGGGGCTTGATGGTTGGGGTGGCAGGATGGCTGGAGCAGCAGGGGCTGAAGGCTGGAGTAGTAGGGGCTGGAGTAACAGAGTGCTGAAGGCTGAATTGGCAGGGGGCTGAAGTGACAGGAGGCTGAAGTGACAGGAGGCTGAAGGCTGAAGTGGTAGGGGGCTGGAATGGCATGGGTCTGAAGGCTGGAGTGGCAGGGGACTGGAGTGACAGGGGGCTGAAGGCTGGAGTGGCAGAGGGCTTGGGTGGCAGGGGGCTGGAGTGATGAGGCTGAAGGTTGGAGTGGCAGGGGGATGAAGGCTGGAGTGGCAGGGGTCTGGAGTGATGGTGCTGAAGGCTGGAGTTGCAGGGGGCTGAAGGCTGGAATCGCAGTGGGCTGAAGGCTGGAGTGGCAGGAGGCTGGAGTTACAGAGGGCTGAAGGCTGAAGGCTGGAGTGGCAGGGGCTGAAGGCTGGAGTGGCTTTTTTTAGTGGAATTAATTTAGGGGGTTGGAATATATCTAGCCCTTTACACCCCAGTTCGATACTGCCCCTAATTATTTTCACTTCTCTTTAATTTAACCCCATAGGCTGGACACGACTCTGCCCAGTAACAATTGGGAGGGGGCGCCATAGCACACACATGCTCTGGGTGCCCTGGCTACATGCTACACCTCTGTATAAGAGTCATAATTACTTACACTATGATGTTGTTTGTAAATAATACTCCATCCCTGGCTGTAACCTCTACTTTGGCAGTGAGTGCTTAGGTGAATGCAGTACAAGTGGTTCTACTCACTGTAGAAGGTGCCCTGCAACTGCTGACACAGACTGTCAGAAACTCCACTCCCACTGCCACACATTCCAGTGACAGCCCATGAGCAGTCAGGCAAGGCACCGCTGAGCCACCCACTGCCACATCTTCTCTGCTCACGGGACCTCTAATGCCACCCGGACACCTTGGACAGCTGCATCCGGGAACACAACTGAATGCAGCATGGCCCTCTCACTTGCTGATGCCGGCAACCAACCAAGCCTCATCGCTAACAAGGTCCGTACACACTAGACATCATCTAGAGTGTGCGAACTTAACTGTCAGTCCGAGGGTGACTCCTTTTACACCTCTCTCTGTCCCTGTCCTTCTTTCCCTGACAGGACCCAATTACTCCCAGCTATATCACTCTGCCCCTTCCTCTATAGTGTATTTGTATCTTATATCCGCACCACAGTAAGAAAAGTACTACATAAACCTATATGTAAATACATGAAAGATAGAAATATACACCTAAATTACCTCATACATAATGCAAATACATGAAAAATATATATAATGAGTTACAAAACACACTTTTTAACAACATTTACCACAGGAGTTTTAGTTCACAGGTTCATACATATATGTTTACCTCCTAAATTGTACATACATGTATCTGTATACACAAAACACATCACTATACTTGGCCAATATAGAACCAAACATATTCCACCTCAGGGAAGTGTACATTTATGAATTATACATACATTGTATATGAATTATACATACATTGTTTATAACTTTTTAAATATATTTATTAATACCAGATTTACTTTAACCCTTTACCAGGGTTACACAGACATTACACTTAATAAATGCATTATTTAACACATAATTGGTGAAATCCTAAGAGAATGGGTCCAGACAGGCTTATCATTTATTTTATCATGGTAACACCAGCATCCCCAGTATACTAGGGGATCTCGGGGACAATGGAAACAAAAGAAGTAATAAATACTTACAGTAAGCATGTTATGATACCCGATGAACTCATGCACTGTCAAAACCTAAACAAAGTGCCCTTCATCAATAACAACCCCCTTTCCCGGAACACACACTTATTTGTAGGTGCTCAGCTGCCACTTGGACTTCACACTTAAAGTAATAACAGTGCAGAAAGCACAGGTATCAAAATATAGACATAGGAATGTGAGACTCTAGGAACTTATATAGGGAACTACACCTAGATTCTCAGGATGTCTCCCATCCAGGAATAAACTCAATCCCTTACTGTTTAGCTTCACACACTAGACAGAAGCAATGTAGTAATACAAATAGCACTTCTAATCAGTGATTACCAGAATACTCTCCTGCTGTTAACATCACTGCAGGCTAGTAAGAAACAAGGATTCAATTTAGCTACTTATAATTAAGCAGCTAACAAAAGGGTATGCAGTTATAGTTTAACTACATTAGTAATATATACATTATTTAGCAATAGTAATAATTCCAGAATGATAATTAAATAAACATGACACATTGCAAAACTCAGTAATTTCTTTAGATATACAGCAAAATGCAGGAAAAGGCATTCCAAAACACATGAACAAAAATCCGGAGAATACCACTCTGCGCTCACCCAAGATATAGAATTTACTTATCTTCAATATGAAGTCCTGATCTTGGGACCTCAAATCCTTTTTATAATGGACACTTTATATGATAGGTGTGGGATGTATGTTCCAATGTTGATGAATATGTGGGAACATAAAACATAGAAAACAATCTAGTGCAGACGTATAAGAATTCACTTGAGTACACAATAATTCACATATAGGGGTGTATATGATCTACCCCAAATTAATACATATATAGTCCATTCAGGTATATGCTCTCCATATGTCCATATTAAAATGGAAAAAAAGGCACATTTAAAAACCAAAGAGACAAAATTTCCAAAAAAATAAAAGTGTTTTAATTGGATATATCCAAATGAAGGAGTTCCAAATAACTTTAAAAATACAACAATGCTTCACAGCTGAAATATCCACAAAAGGTGAAGATGGCTTCCTACCAGAATACAGTGGTTTTTTGTGCGTATAAGAGTGATCAGTGAGATCACTCTTATACGCACAAAAAACCACTGTATTCTATGGAAAATATGAAAATACAAAACAGGGTTCCCTTTTCACATTTCCATAACCGATTGAGGACTACATGAAAGCAGCAGCAATGTTTTGCCTTATCGTATATGAATATTTTAATTTTGTGGCATATCAAAGGGCTTCTGCTAATAGAATGAACCTGACTCTAGACAATGAGGGTCCCTATATTGGGTCACATATTAATGCACATTTTAATTGAGAGCCAATTAACCCAGAATATTTTGGTTATTGTCTAAAATTGATTAAATTTTATTTAATTGACATTTTTTTGGTTTATTTTTTATCTCTCTCTACATGTACTGTATTTTAGTACATTTATAAAAATGTTAATATGTGAAATCAATTGAATGTAATTTCACATTGTCTAATAATGAGTAACATTAACAGAAAATTGTAAGACAAGTCATGTATAAGTAACAGGGACACAAAGATACTGCGTGTCTCATCAAGCGACAATTACCTATAAGGACTTGAAACATCACAGCTATGTTCTAACATGCCTCTGATGGCAGACATTTAACACGTTTTCCAGGAGTGGATTAGGATTTAAAAGATGTCATAGAACATTTTATAAATATGACACAAAATATAAAATAAATATATTTATATTCTATGTGTAGAATATATACAGATATGTAGACTCATAGAATATGATTATGTATTAGAGGGTGCAGATGGAATACCCCTGGTAATTTTTTTTGCTAAATTATGTTAATTTTGAAACATCAAATTCCAAATAAAGAATTCAATATAAATTTTGAGTTAAATACAGTATATCCAGTGTTAAAGCTGCACTTGTCTAGAAAAGAAAAACATTAAAGCCATTATCCCATGCAAACGGAACCCAATAAAAATAACTCACTATTTTCTTGTTCAGGATATTTCCTTTGAGTATTTTAATTAATGTCTAAGAACTAGATAGTACCAGGATGTGCCTGGCCTAAAAGTTTATTCCTTCATGAGTTAAACTGACATCCTACTCTGGTATGATCTGTTTGTTTAGGTAATTTAGGTATAACTGTTGTGCTGAGCCTCACATGGTTTTTAATAAATGTTTTGATGTGGCCAAGGGTTTTAAGTAGGGGTGTGCATCGGCCACTTTTCGTGTTTTGTGTTTTGGTTTTGGATCTGGATCTTTTTTCATGTTTTAAATCTGGATTGGTTTTGCCCAAACCACCCTTCCATGTTTTGGGTTCTGGGTAGAGATGTGCGCCGACCCCCGTGTTTTGGTTTTGGTTTTAGTTTTGGATTTGGATCTCCCCTGGTTTTGGATCTGGATCTGGTTTTGGATTTTCTTCCTTGGTGTTTTGTTTTTAGGTTTTGATTTTGGTTTTGGATCTGTATTTTTTCCAAAAATGATATAAACAGCTAAAACCACATCATTTGGGTCTGTTTTTGTTCCTACAGTATTATTAACCTTAATAACAATCATTTTCAGGCATTGCTAGGCATTTTTAATCACCTCACAGCTCACAATATTGATTTCACTAATTTTCACCAATATAGGCCAAAGGCTGCAGCGAGCTGGCTGGCTAAAGTAAGCAACAGAGCGGCAGCACAAACGCACAGCAGTTTAAAAAAATATAGGACATCTATAAAACATTGCCACACAGCAGTGGCAGACAGGATGGCAGTTTAATAAACTATAATAATGTCAGTCGGCAATGCCCCAAGTTGTGCCTAATGTAAAGGAAAGAGGTGCAAGATGGAATTGTCTCTCCCACCCACTCTTATGTGGGATATTAAAAAGGACATGCACAGTTTAACAAACCAAGCACTTTAGCCACTAGGACTGACACTTTTGTGGCTGAATTCCTTGATTTGTTTGGGCCCCACAAAACATTTTTGGAAGGCCTACCTTCAATTATTAAAGAGGAGGTTGATGATGAGGGTGTTGGTGGTGGAGATTGCATGTGCTGGTCCAAACTGCTGGTAGCTGATACTGGACTGCTTGTTATTAATTTGCAAATTATAATTTTGTTAAACAAATTGCATGAACTCTCTGCAAATGACGTAACAGGGAGGAGGTGCCTAGATGGTTAGCGTCCCTTCCTCTGCTAACTTTGGCTTTACAAATGGAACAGATGCCTTCACAACTGTTGCCAGAATTTAGATTAAAACAATTCCATACCCAAGACGTTGCTTTTCTGCCTTTCTTTTTATCATTAGCAAGAACTGCTGCCACTGGTGGCTGATTTACGCAAACCACATCCTTATCATCAACATCTACATTAGCGTCAGATAGGATACACATTTCCCCCTCATCCTTATTTGCACTTCCTCCACACTATCAGTCTAATTTTTTATTATTTCACCGTCTAATACTAGAATAGCTGTCATGGCGTCAGTGATCCGCTGTGACAGCTGTTATACTTACTTCCTCTATCAAAGGACTGTTTAATAGTCAATTGTTTTTTTTATTACTTCCGATCACAAATGAGGATGTTGATGATGATGCAGGTGTTGGTGTTGGAGATCGAAGGCGCTTGGATCCCACAGAGAGGGAGCAGGTAGGTGACACTGGACTTGTTACGTTTTGAGTTTTGGAACTTGGCGACATACACTTTGATATTTGATGAATGCGCTCTAAGTGACGTAACAAGGGGAAGGTTCCTAGGTGGTTTAGTTCCCTCCCTGTACTCACTCTTGCTTTGCAATGGTTACATATGGCTTGACAACTGTTGTCCGGATTGGGGTGGAAATAATTCCACACGTGAGAAGTGGATTTTTTTTGTCTTTTGTCCAGGCATGACAACAATGGGCTTTGGCTCTTTCAATCCATGGACAACAGCTGTTGCCTTACTTACACAAAGGACATCCTCGGCATCAACATCCTCATCACCAACATCTTCATCATCAACATCCTCATCATCCTCAGCACCTTCAACTACCAAAATATCCCCCTCCGCCATGTGCAATTCCACAGAAGCATCCTCACTGACTACGTCTGCAAGATGTTGACTGCCCTTCCTCAGATTTACAGAGGGCAAACAAATGTTGGAACTTGGAGGATCCTCCAGTACACTAGTATTTAGGTCTGGCTCATACATGGCAACCGCGGACACACTTGCACTCTCCTCAGGGATTTGTTATTTCGATATCTCAGGGCACACAGTTGTTTTTTTCCGAAGGGCTATCAGAATCAGAACCAGCAGTCTTCATAAAGAAAGGCCAATGCCTTATCCTTTCCTTGACAAATCGTCTAGTGAATGGCATATTGCCAATATTTTGTTTATCTATAGGCAAATTTCCTTTCAATTTTTTTTTCTTAACTTCAGTAAAAGTAGCTTACCATATCGATGGTGTGACTTAAGCCCTGGGACATGGGCCTTCATAGAGGATGAGGAAGTTGTTGGCCATGCACTGCTAGCGGCAGCTACAACATGTGGTTCTTTGCCTTGCTCTCCTGTCATGTGACAGCCCTGCATATTTTCTGTGGTCTTGAAGCAGTGTTACAAGCACAAATAGTGTAGCCAAGGTGTGGTTACAAAATTCACACACGTGCAGTCGTACGCACAAAGAAAAAAAATTGACACTATGGTTTTTTTTTGCCGGTCCACAACTTGGGCTCAGATCACAGATTGATGACGACTGGAGTCGGGCAGCACCAGGTTGCGTTGCAACTTGCTAGATCTTGTGTGGCTAAGCCTAACACTCACAGACACACAGACAATTATTTGAAAAAAAACACAATATGTTTTTAATTTTTTTCCAGCTCCAGAACTTGGGCCCAGAGCACAGATTGATGATGAGTGGAGTCAGGCAGCACTAGGTTGCATTGCCGACTTTCTGTATCTTGTGCGGATAAGCCTAACACGCACACAGACAAATATATATTATACAAAAAAAATATATATTTTAATTTTTTGGGGGGGTCCAGAACTTGGGCCCAGATGGATGCAGCAGACAGCACAGGAGACAGCACCAGCCCAGACGGATCAGCAACAGCCCAGATGGACACAGCAGACAGCACAACAACACCAGCCCAGAATGGATCAGCACCAGCCCAGGACACAGTAGACAGAACAGGACACAGCAGACAGAGCAGCACATCACCTCTCCCTAGCCCTACACTACCCACCCTCCCTGTTCAGTCTCCACAGCCGGAGTGATATGGCGCCCGCCGCGTCCCTTATATATAGAGACGAAAGCTCGCGAGCTGTGAGATTTTGTCTCTATGGTTTTGCCTTGATTTGAGAGATCCGAGTAAGGCGGGAACATCCGAGCCGGCTTGAATGCGACTCGGATCTACAAAATTCGGGTGGGTTCGGATCTCTGAAAACCGAACCCACTCATCTCTAGCTCTGGGTTTTGTGTTTTGATTCTGGATTTTTTTGTACCAAGGTAGATGCCTGACTATGCTAAGCGACACGACTATGCTGTCTAGGTGGGTGGCACAAACACGTGGCCCATCTAGACAGCAGCACAGCAGTGACAGCACCCTTGCGCAACTACATTGATGATAGTGACAGGTTTTTTTTTTATTTTTTTCAGGGTAGCAGCCCAAAACAGACAGTGGCACAGCAGAGACAGCACCCTTGCGCAGCTATGCCGATGATAGTGACAGGTGTGTTTTTTAATTTTTTTTCAGGGCAGCAGCCCAAGACAGACAGGAGCACAACAGTGACAGCACCATTGCGCAGCTACGTCGATGATAGTGACAAGTGTGTTTTTAAAAAAATTTCAGGGCAGCAGCCCAGGACAGACAGCAGCACAGCAGTGACAGCACCCTTGCGCAGCTACGCCGATGATAATGACAGGTGTGTTTTTTTCTTTTTTTTCGGGGCAGCAGCCCAAGACAGACAGCAGCACAGCAGTGACAGCACCCTTGCACAGCTACACCGATGACAGGTGTGGTTGTTTTATTTTTTGGGGGGGCAGCAGCCCATGACAGACAGCAGCACATCACTGGACAACAGTAGCCAGCCAGCCCCTATGGTCAACGTCAGCAGCCAGCAGTCAGCAGCCAGCAACAAATCCCAGCTCCCTGCCTGTGCACACTTGACAGACAGCAGAACCGCACAGAACAGCTAACAGCTCCCAGCTCCCTCAGCACAGCTCCCAGCTCCCTCCCTCTTCAATCTCCACAGCCGGAATGAATAATGGCGGCGATTATGGGACCTTTTATAGAATCCAAAACCGACGAGAATCCGACAGCGGGAGGATTACGCTTTACCTCGATTTCAGTTCCGAGCCAGGCGGGAAAACCCTATTTGGCTCGGATCTGGACTCAGCTCGGGGGGGATCAGGGGGGTTCGGATTTAAAAAATCCGAACCCGCTCATCCCTAGTTTTAAGCATGTATAAAATATAGGTCTATGTTTCATTTTTTAATACATTTAGGGGGAATTCAATTACCCATGTTAAATTACCACAGGGAATTAATGGGAGTTGCCTCGGGCTTTAACACCCGGGGCTATTCTATTAGCCACCCATGTTAAACATGTGCGTTAGCACGGATTATCGGGTTTAAATGCACAGGATCCGTGAAAAGTTCACGGACATCTGCGCATATTGCCAGTTATCCCTAGACAACTGCACAGTTAAATGGGATTTTTTATCGGGTCTCAGGGGACTCAAAAAGAAATCCCAGATATCCGGAGCTAATTGAATCCGGGCCGGGAATCAGTTTGCACCCGTACAGTTAACAGGGCTAATTGAATCCCACCCTTTCATTAATCTTTCTAGGCAATACATAAGGGCTTCTAAATTGTAAATTTATATAACTGCAGCACTTAGCACAGTGTTTATCACTGTGGTGTGTACAATACGCACTCCGTGGTCTAAAAAGTAGTATTTAAAAAGGTGCCAACACATTTTACTATGAAGGGAATTCCAAAAGGGCAGAGGAGTCAAAATCATTTTCAGAAATAAACTTGGTTCCCTGACACATATTAATAATAAATCCAACTAAATCCAAAATCATATACTGTATAGTTAGAGATCTGTATATATCAAAATCAGGACAAATTCTAGCTCCGTGGTGATCTGTGAAATTGGAGATGTAGATGGCTGAATAAACAGTACAATCAAAACAAACTGTATTACAGTTATAATATCCATCTGTAATTTTATATAGAACTATGGGCCTGATTCACTCCGGATAGCAGTTGAGGTCACAGCTGCGATTATGTACAAGGTTCTGCTGCGAAAATTTGCTAATGTCTGCAACTGCTCACCTGGCATAGACCTCACAATCCTGTGAAAACATCGGTAACATCGGATAACATTAGCCCCTCAGGCAGAATTACTGCAGCCATGACCTGTCTCAGAAATGACAACTCTCGTCGCACGCAGTGAGTACTCAAGCTGCATATGCCATCGCAGTGGCTTATTTATGCACGCCCTTGTAACGACGTTCAAACAGACAGGCACGCCTGCGTTTCTCCGACCACTCCCCCGTCACCTCCCCAAAATGCTGATGTCCTGTTCCTAGATCTGCAATGGCTTTATATCTGCGTACGTGTTCGCAGTGTGATTGCAATGCTAACTCACGCACGCGCACTGTGGTGCATACACATGCACAGTACACACCATCTGCCGATCTGCGTACACTGTTGCAATTGCGATCCGTAATGACTCAGGCCCTACAGTATACAGTATACGTAGTAAAAATAAGAGCATTCTAATTCTTATCTGCTGTTACAACTGTTTCTATTTTCTGTTGCTATAATCACAATTAACATGAGATTGTTATTGTAGTTGTCCAGACTATTTAATTTGTAATCCTTCATTTATATTTTGTGCATGCTCTCAGCAACTTCAGTGAGATTTACAAATCTGTAATTCCCAGGATACAGTACTGATTGTAGAATTTAAAAATAAAAAACTACAAGTCTAGTTTTTTGCTTTTTATACTTCTGGGAATGAAGACCTTGGAAATAATTTATTGACAGTGATGTTTATATACTGTAGGAAACTTTTAAATTCCAATATCTCATTAGGCAGACTACCGAAGAAAAATATCTTGTGATTTTTTTTTTCTGACAGTAAATATGTCAGACTGTTGTCTCAGTTTACTTTCACTGTCATAAATCTATTATAGCTGTTCACACATGCAGTGATGTAAATGCCCATTCTAATAATTTTAACCCACTCTGGACCTAAATCGGTCAACAATGATAAATCATTTGATAATGACCAGGTAGAAGTCTATCTGAGCTGAGTCCAAGTTAATTCATCTGATTACCTGGTTGCTGTATTAAGAAGTGAGAGCATCTAGATCCATTTAACTTGGTCACCCCTTAATATGTGGTTAGACTGGAACTAGATCTAGTCACTGAGGATGTGCAAACACATTGCATGAAGCACAATTTACAGGCAGGTTTTCAATAGGAAAACACGTCAACTGCCACATTTTGAAATGTGATGTGTTAGTCATCTGTAAAGCTGTAAAATTGTGTTTCTGTTCCCTGTATGCATTTTTTCCCTTTTTCTTTTTAACATCTTGATAAGCATATTGGTTTTGACCTTTTAACTAGACATGTCAAAAAGGTGGTGACAGCAGCAGCACAAAATGTATCCCTTTTAGGGCCGTATTCAATTAGCCTTGCATCGGCGAAAAAGTTCCACCTGCCCGACTTTACGCCTACATCGCGTGTTTTGGAAGCGAAAACTTATCAGGCGTGTCCCCACTTTTCGCCCTATTTAATTACTAATCAGGCAAAAATGGCAAGAGACATGCAGAACAGGCGGAAAGTACTGTCAGAATAGGCAAAATCAGTGTGTACCCCCCAAAAAGATGCACTGACATTGGGGATCAATGCAGAAGTGTTCCAATAGCCCCAATAAAACTATTTGGGGTACTGAAGTTGTTAAAAATAATTTTTATTAGCGTCCTTGTAAAAGTGGTGAAGAATGGCATAAAGCAGTATTTTTTGGTGAAAATAAGTAGTCCAGTCAAATTTGGGGTACCTGAAAATGAGTGCTAGCATATTTTGAAATCTCTAAAGTGAACTTTTAAAAAAGTGAAAAACCACCCTCATACATGCACCTGCAATCCCAAAAACACCTGACCCATCCTTACAGCACCCCAAGAAGTCTATTTCGCTAGTTTTTATGCTTGTCCCCCCACTTTGTACTTTTCTAAAGTACTTTTTTGCGGTGTTCTTTTGTTTTTTCCCCATTATTTTTGACACAGTTGTCCTTTGGGGGGCTGTCCCAAGGGTTCTGAGTGGTTTCCCCATGTTTGTACCCCAAAATGTGTTTTCACCTATTACGTTGTATTGACTTTCCACGTAGGCAAAAACCAGCTGGAATTGAATTAGGAGATAAGTTCCGACCATGTGAAAAGCCAGGATCGGCGATACTTTTTTGCGGAAAATGGCTTTTCGTTTCTAATTGAATACAGCCCTTAATTGGAGAAGCTGGTGGATGCGGCTTCCCTTGCTGGTAAAGATCTAGACACTGTAATGTGCCCATCTACAAACACAGGATTTAATGTTGTTGAATGAAATAATTAAATAAGCTTCCAGGGGTAGAGTTTGTGCATTTAGAGGAGTGGCCCTATTTTAGGAGCTCAGAGCCATTTTCACTTATGCAGAACAACTTGATTTTTCAGATGAGCTGACGATCAGACATGATGCAATGCCATTTTCACCATCCAGGAGCAATTAATTTATGTAAGTAATTTATGTAAGTTTTGCTTCACTAATAGATACAGAGGTATGCAAATTATGAGACTCAATGCCAGTTTTTTACATTTCATAATTTTCTGACTTACCGGTCACAAACATAGACTGACTGTAAAACTGTTTTGCAGTGCAGTGAGGTATTTCCATGTGTTACCTAACATTCTAGGTCCTCTATTTAATAAAACATTGGTAGGGAAATTTTATTTTTTGAAGGTGGCAGCCTTGGTACAAAATAACATAGATGTCATTCCTTGGCCAGGTAACAGCCCATATGCAAATCCAATGAGAATCTTTGGGCAATTGTAAATAAAGACTGGTCTCTTAGAAGAAATTATACAAATATGATATAGGGATGAAGACACTAAGAGAAACTGTGAAACTCTCATGAACAGTTGCCAAACCGTATCAAAATGATTATAAACAACAAAGGATATTAAGTCACCCATAGTTTTATTATTTTCACCATACTTAACTTAAACTTAACATCTAAAATAACGACACTGAAACGAATAGATTTGCAATAAAGAGGTCGCAGCCAAATTTATTTAATTGGATTGTAATTGATCTGTAATAGCATCGAGCATGGTGGCGAAAAAGCAGTGCTAACTCGGCTACAGCCCATAAGCGGAATGTATTACAAAGATGGGGGTGGAGATTCCACCACCATGTGCGAGCTATCTCGAGTAGTACCATCTCCCCTTAATCTAGCAAAGTGCTGATCCCTCCATAAGATGGAGACCTGGTCCTCCCCTAAGGCAGCGACTGACTCGCCTCCTCAAAGGGGGGATGCTAGCCAAGTTCAGCTGCACTAAATTGAGCCACCGAGGAGCACTGCTTTCCGCCAAATACGGGGTCCACTGACAACGTACCGCCACCAGCTAACTAGGACCGCTAAATGCTTCCAATACCAGACACAAGAACTGGTACAAACCAGATCAAACCTTTCCCAACCAAATGCACTCCATTTGATCTATAGAAGTCAACCTCTTCATAGCGGAGACGGGGGTGTTTGATAGCACGCCCCGAGACTCTCCACGGAACAAGACACGCAGCATTCAGTTGTCTCCTCACTCTCTCACAAGCTGAAGCTCCTTGCTCTCCTCTCCAAAATCTACGAGGAATGACTTCAGACCAAACCAACTGAACCTGTGACCAATGCTGAGCAATTATTTGCAAGTCTCTCTTATAGCAATGATGAACTCTACACCTCTACACGTGCCCAAATCATTGCCTCCCAGATGGATGACCAAGCAGTCTGGGGCACCCCATTTTTTCTCTGAATCCCAGAGAAGAGTCAAAAAGCCATTCCATCTGACACCGCGCACCCCAATCCAGCGGACATTACAGGGGGTCTCTCGAGCAAGGGAGTGCCTGCCAGCCCAATACACATATGAATGACCCACAATCCACTCCCTATCAAGTACCCTACCACGACCTGTAAGGAAAAAGTTTTTAAAGGAACAGTATTGCTCATACACCATAGCATTTTCACCACCAACCAGGGAGGGAAAACTGAGTTGTTTGAGTGACCCAGATGGAGGTGAACAACACCAAAACCTCATTGGGGGCAAAAGGTGAAAAGAGCTCCAATCCCCCCTAGCGGCGGGTAGCTTAAGGCACTGGGTTTCCCAAAAAACAAACTCGCATTGAAGCGCTATCTAATTAGGCAGCTTGTTACCTCTAGCATAACCTTTATAAGCGGAAGACTTCCACCGACCCAATCGCTTGATTGCCTCGCTGGAAGAACCCGCTGCTGCTGCACCAAATCTGAATGAGTGTGCGCCATAATGCCCACCGGCAAATCAAGGGCTATCAAATAACGCTTAAAATTCGCTGTGAACTGAAAAACGCGAGAGCGGTGAAAGGTCCCCATGCACTAGCCATTGCAACCCCCTTCGCGGACGCCGCTGGTTGTAATGCTTAGCTATGGCCACGGGGCATTTGCTCGGGTCCGAATGCCCAGTAATTGACTACCAATGCCCCCCACCTAATTGGTCAGTCTTTGATCTCAGAATTT
Organism: Taudactylus pleione; assembly: GCA_031769625.1. Taxonomy (NCBI): domain Eukaryota; kingdom Metazoa; phylum Chordata; class Amphibia; order Anura; family Myobatrachidae; genus Taudactylus; species Taudactylus pleione. The sequence continues at coordinate 4,128,556 of JAUIMM010000516.1, read as the reverse complement.
TCAGCAAAATCGAGTCCGATATCATAATCACATTCTCCAACAAAGTTCCTGTGCGCACTGACTTCTTACTAGCAGTTGCCAGTTCACCTACACACAGCGCCCCGAAAAATGCCAAAACAAATGCCAAACTGACAACATCGCCTCATAATCTCTAAAGGCTGCCCCTGCCGCTGCCAGGCCGCTATTCCTTAACAAACTGGTACCTACTGGCCTACGAGAATCATCTGAATGCGCCTGTTCTTACGCCCAACCCTTTAGAGCTTTGGAAAGAATAAATTACTAGTTGGGTCTACCAAGAATGCAATTGTGAAAAATATGAAGTGCCTGCCAAGCACCGGACATTGCTTCTTTTGACCGTCCTTATTCATGCCAAAACCAAATGAACTGCAACATGTTACCTTCAACACTCTTACCCTGATCTATTTTGTTAATGAAAGCCAGCAAAGAGTTCCACGCTTCCGTATAGGACCTTAGGGTACCCGTCGCCAACGCTTTCAGAGCGAGTCTACCGATGCCGACCTGATGCTCTGCCAGACATGAGCATGGCAGGGTAAACCATGAACGGTAGCTGTGGGCGCCAATGCTCTAAACCTTGACCATTGGACACGAGATAAAGCATCCGCTAACTCGTTTTCAACTTCCGGAACGCGTTAATGGCCTGAACCACCCCCAGGTTGTTGCACCAGAAAATTATGCTACGATTACTAAGCTGCGCCATCTAGAACTCTATGGCCACTACAATTGGGAACCAATAGAGGAGGAGCATATTGCTTGTAAAACCGGCAGCTCGCCAATCCTGTGGACAAGCTGCCGCACAATACTGACCCTCAAAAAAGGCCCCAAAATCCAAAGCCCACTGGCTTGGGCAACCAAAAACCGAACCCCGTTAAAATCCTGCAAAAAGTGCCCCATAAGCGCATGTCGACCTTAAGTTCACTATTCAAACTAGTTCACTATTTTTATTTATTTTATTTTTTTTAATTTTCTTTTTCTTTTTTTCTTTTTTTGTTTATGCCTGCTGTGGCCCTCTCTACCAATAAGAATTCATCTAAATAATGGACTATACTTGACTGCCCTGAACCTGGCTGATTGCACCACTGTAGGAAAGAGCTGAAACACTCGCAAAAAGGAGCAGGAAATGGAGAATACCATTGGCAAACACTTATCCACGCAATATGACGCATCAATTTTGAAACCCAAGTATCTGAAAGAATCAGCCTAAAAAACGGACTCTGTCACTCTTTGCCAATGGGGCTCCCTAACCGAATTTGTGCACCCACTGTAGAGGCATCCTCCAAAGATCGATAAATGACGCTGCACTCGCCTGGATCTAGAGCGTCGTGAACAGACTCTCCCTCTGGATAGAACAGGTGTTGGATCAACCGGAATTTACCGGCCTCCTTTTTAGGAACAACACCCAAAGGGGAAAACGCCAATAGACTAAGGGAGGAGATGGGAAACAGGCCTGCATCCACTTTTGCCGCTATTTTTTCCCCACAACAGCTGGGTAATCCCTAGCTGACTTAAAGTTCCTTTGGCTTTCACCGCTATTTTACAAAAAATTGGACGAACAACGGGCAAACGAAACCCTTTTTCTTTTTTATCTCTTAACAAACCTATCTAACCCCCGCAAAAACGCAGTATTAGAGCAATGAACTGCATCGCCTGATGCATCCGGAACCGAGCTGCCTGCATAACTGCGGAATCTATTTGTGCTCTTAAGCTTCCCTTTTTTCTTCTAAAAAAAAATTAACACGTGAGCCTGTGCGGTTTTTCGCTTGAGCCAGATGAATCGTATGAGACTTCAGAGTGTGATGACGTGGCAGTGTTATGTGGTGAAGTGATCTCACCTGCTCCAGACGTCGATGGAGTAGCGGCCCCGACCGTGGAAACTGATTCCTGTCCCGCGCTGTGAGATGTGCCCACCACGACTTGAATCGATAAAGCCGGAACGTCCTCCGTGACATTGGCAGCAGGAGCCAAAGACGCTGGTGACACGATGCTCTGCGAACTGGGGACATCAACATTAGTAATGTACAAAGTTGAAGCTGAAAAAGCAACAGGGATGGGAGTTCCGGCTCAGGCAGACAGAGGGGGATGTGGATGAATTTGGGTGGGGTGCGGAGGGGTGGGAGACCTGACAGGTGGTGGGACCAGAGGCAAGGGGGGTTATAGGGTGGGATTCAGCTGTAAAAATGTCCCTGGCCACCTGCTAGATAAATTACGGGTAAGGGTTATGTACGGTCGAAGTGGAAAGAAACTGCTGATCACACGAAGGGTGTAGCACCTGCGGTACATGATGGCCCAGAGCATAGGGCAATTGAGGGTTAATAAATTGCTGGGAAAAGACAGGAAGGGCAGGCGGAAGTGTCCGCTGGCTAAAACCCTGACCAAAATATGCAGCGGGCGGCGCAATACCTATTGAAATTCATGGTGGGCCAAACCGCTGATGGGAACGCTGGTAACAGGTGGTAAAGGGGCTAAACCTGGGTATGAGAACTGCTGAATTAACGGGGTATTGCGGTTTGAATCACCATGATGGCTGTCCATGGCAATGTGGCTCATTGGTGAATAGTTCAACCCAGCTGTGCTGGCAAGTAGCTGACCCCTGGAAAGGGGGTGCCCATTGTCAGGTGTCAGCAGCAAAAACCCTCCCCGCTCCTGGAGCAGTGGAGGGTGACATTTGAGTGCTATGGGGGCTCAGGCCATCTAAAATGGCGCCCGCTACTTGTGGGGGCAGGGCTTAGCGCAGTGTCTGAGGACACCGCGCTGCCCGGCCTCATGGAAGCGGCTGGTGAGCAGGGGGGGGGGCCTGATGCAGCACCCGCTCGCCCCAGCCTTGCCTGCAGGCTGGATGGGGAAGGATCGGGTGCACTAGCCAACGCTCCGGGCGCGGCGTGTGTCGCCGGCCCGGAGGTCACGCGCGCGGGTGCAGTGCACGCGCCCCGCGGTGACATTTGTGTCTATGGGGGCTGAGGCACCTAAAATGGCGCCCGCTACTTGTGGGGGCGGGGCTTAGTGCAGTGTCTGAGGACACCGCGCTGCCCGGCCTCATTGAAGCGGTTGGTGAGCGGGGGGGGGTCCTGATGCAGCACCCGCTCGCACCAGCCATGCCTGCCGGCTGGATGGGGGGGAGCGGGTGCACTAACAAACACTCCGGGCGCGGCGGGTGCTGCCGGGCCGGAGGACATGCGCGGGTGCAGTGCACGCGCCCCGCGCGTGTGAGGAGAGATGGCCGCTAAAGCTAGAGGCCAGGCCGCCTACAGCAATCGACAGGGAGGGGGGCATCTCAGCGGAGATGGGGCATGGCAGCAGTATGAATGTGCCCAGTGGGGAGAAGTAGAATGGAGGGGGGGTTGAATAAAATGGGGCTGCACACAAAAAAGGACAGTGGGAAGAGAGGAGAGGGGGCTGTAAAAGAGCAGGGGGGGAATGTAAAATAGAGAAAAGAGGGAAGGGGGAAAACTAATAAAGATATGAGGATGGGAAGAAAAGACAGAGTAAAAGGGATATACTGCTGAATAAGCAAGGAAATATGATAGGAAGACAAAATATATGGCTTCAGTGACACTGAGGTTCTTATCCAGACGATCACAACTGGAAAAGAGGAAGCTGACTCCTCCCAGTGCACTGATAACTCTAAACAGAGCCCGCCTAAACAGGTCCTTGATAGGCTGTCAAACTCTGATTGACTCAATACAAATACCAATAACATGACTGCGACCAAAAAACCAGTTCTAACCAGTACTGCTACAATAAAAAACAGGGTGCTTATCTCCTCTCATGCTTATGCTAGCATTCGCGTGCTTTATTCAAAGTATTAACAATTGTAAACAGTCAGTCAATAAAAGAGTTTTACAGAAAAAGTGTGACTGTTTTAAATTCCTTGTTTAAGTCTAATAATTTGCACAGCTCTGTACGCTAATACATCAAATTCTAATTTTGTTACGGTATGCTGTCTTGTACAACATAAAAAAAATTGGAAAACTACAATGAAAAATGTAGTTTCATCTCATTTACTTCTTATTTTTCACAGATAAAGCTTTTTTCCCTTGAATAATAAATGCAATTAGAGTTTCAAGATGCAAAATAATTGTCTTGATTTTTGATGATGCACAGCACTGTACGAATGCTGTTTTGTGATTATATGCATCTATTTGTGTTCATATTAGACATATGCGCAGATCCCTATGTTTTGGTTCTAATTCTTGATCATGTTTTGGTTTTGTCAAACTATCCTCAAATGTTTTGGTTTTGGATGTCTTTAAACTGTATAAAAACAGTTAATATCATGTGAAGAGTCTTAACCAGGTAAACCATTTGCTATCACATCCCTGAGTTTTTCCCACAGATTGACAATGGTATGCCTCTTATTGAACTTCTCCCAGGTCGCATTTGGTAAAAAAGTATTGCAACTTCACCGCGACTACTGCAAATTGGCATTTATAATTGGATCTTGCATTTCTCAGGTGTGCCATTTTTGTGATATATGTGAGTTTGATTAGATAAACTCACTTTTGTAAACTCACTCCTAATTGAATTTAGAGTTCTTTGTGTGCACTGATTTACCTGGTGACACATCTAGACACGGAGTGAGAAGATGGTGTATGCGAGGTTACAGAAGATGTCTGACTGTGTATGGCCCTGGTTTTTGCCATAGGCATTCTAGTGAATGAAAGAGCAGTAGCAGGACCAGCACTCTCAAAGAAAGGCCATGGTCTGAGCAATTCCTTGCTACTGCATGTGGTGTATGCCACTTTGGCAATTTTATGTTTTAGGGGCAGTAATTTTTCCCTTCGTGGTTAGAGGTAAATATTTTCTTTAAGATTGTGAAATACTTTTTACATTTGAGGTGCCCTTTCCTACACGTTCTTTCCCCTTGACCTTCCTTAAAAGTAGAAGTTTAGTACTAAGACTACCAGTCTTAATACCAGGTGCACTTCTTCTATCGACTATTTATTTTTTACACCAGGACAGGAATAAAGCTAGCTAATGTAGTTGAACTTAACTGCCACCACACTAAGTAAACATACAATGAAATAGTAAATGAGGGACTGTTAACTTTGCCACTCTGTGTAATTAAAAAAACTGGAGTTTTTCTGTCATCAGAAAAATTTATTATTTTGTGGTGCAGGTAATGGGGAAAATGACAACATCCAGTAAGTACAATAATATATGCTGCCTCTCCAAGATGCATACACTCTTGAAATACAATTTAGCTTGAATTATAAAACACTGCAGAATTTTTTGACACAATAAAAACTGTCTTTTTTCAACTTTCATTATTTTGGTGAGCAGCTAATGGGAACATGACAACATTCCGCAAGTACAGTAATGTATGCTGCCATTCCAAGACACACACTATGATTTAATTTGAATTATAAAAGACTGGAGATGAACATTTTTTTTTGCAATTACTTTTTTTTATAACAGAAAAAATGGTTTTCTTTGGAGCGCAGCTCACTCAGAGACAGCACAGTACTATTTTTTGGTCAAATAATCTTGAAATCACACTGTCTCTGCTCTCACAAGTGACTATATATATATATATATATATATATACTGCAGTGTAGACAATTAGGTATCCTTGTGAGAAAATAAGTGCAGGTTCACATTAAACAAAAATACAGTATACAGCCTGTTTGCAGCACTTGATTACAGGTGCTACTGTATCCGATAAACAAATACACAGTAGCCTGTTTGCAGTGCACTGGATTGCAGATGCTTTTATCTAGTATGTCTGATGAACAAACAAACAAACACACATACACAATGATAAAGATGCCTGCAGTCACCATTCCAACTTACTCCATCTACCTACTACAACTCTAATCTGATGGCATTCTTATGGTGTCTTTTGAAGAGCGACCAAATTGTAAAGCGCAACGGAATATGCTGCGCTATATAAGAAACTGTTAATAAATAAAATAAATAAATAACTACAGCCCACACCGTCTCCATACTCTCTCCAGTGTGAAATGGCTCCTGATCACGAGGGAGGAATTCTTATATGCAATCCAAAACACGTAACTTCCAAGATTTCCAGGAAAATTATGTTTTGCCTTGTTTTGAGATGTTTACTGGGCAGGAAGACTCAGGATTTAGCAGCAATGCAATTGTGCATACAGAATAGACACTAGTAGATTTCCTAATTTATTGGGTGTGATAAGATTAGTCAATATTCGGAGGGTTTACATTCAGAATGTGGACAGGTTCGAATGTCAACAGTCAGAATGTTGAAATGGACATTTGGTCAACAACCAATATGTCAACATATAATTAGGTTGAAATGGTTAACATGTTGACAGATTCAGAATATCTACATTTTACATGCATTGCTGCTACAGTACATCCAATGACACAGAAGTGAGGACGGGAAGGAAGTCTCTAGTGTACTCCTCTCTTGATTGTTCAGCCCATGTCAGGAGAGCTTTTAATTGGCAGGTCCTAAGACCGTAATTGGCTATGAAGAACGCATAGTATGATTGGTGGGACACAGTCAATATTTATATGAGGAATCCCTCACTTCTAATTTAGAGTAAAAGATGCAGTATAGCCAGGGCAGTAACTAGGGTAGTGCGACCAGTGCCATGGCACAGGGTACCGCAGGGCAGGGGGCGCTGCTTGGACCTGTCAATTGTCCTGTTTATTATAATTCTTACTTGTAGCTTCCTCTTCTTTTATCCCCAGAAGTACCCCTATCTCTATCCTGGCCCTCCCCCATGAAGCCATGGCCCTTTTTCAGGTGCACTATCTTATGTCCCTATTTAAAAAATGGAGGGGGGGCACCAATGCTCTCTCTAGCACAGGGCACCAAAAAGTCTAGTTGCGGCTCTGAGTATAGCACCTAAACGCAAACACACCAGAGGGATGGTTCAATTAATATTGATCAACAGGTCCAGTGCCTTTCACACCAAAACAGACAAGCAAAAGAACAAAAGTGGTGACACTCAGTCAAATCAAGATGGAAGCAGCATTTAGGAGAAAAGTTGAAAATATGAAATAAATAAGTGGGAGATAATGAAAATTTAGTACACATAGTAGGATAGACTTTAAATAAATATTTTTTATTTTTTTCCATCATAGTTCCAGTCATACCCTTAATTTTGCAAACATGGATGCAGACTGATTTTCTGGAGGTAGGCAGAACAAACTTCGGGATATGGATGTATCCTTATGAATTAGGGGTGAGCGGGTTCGGATTTCTGAAATCCGAACCCCCCCGAGCCCCCCCGATCCGAGTCCGATCCGAGTCAGGCTCGACTTTTCCCGCCTGACTCGGATCTGAAATCGAGGCAAAACGTCATCATCCCGCCTTCCGAGTCTCGCGGGTTTTGGATCCTATATAAGGTACCCGCGTCTGCGCCATTTTCTCACTCGGCTGTGAACAGTGAAGAGGGAGGGTGGGAGTTAGGGCTGGCTGGGCTGTGTAGTGTAGTGTAGTGCAGAGTAGTGTTGTGCTGTGCTGTGCTGTGCTGTGCTGTGCTGTGCTGCTGTTGTCCACTACTTCAAAGTCCATAGGGGCTGGCTGTGTTGTGCTGTGCTGCTGTTGTTAATAGGGGCTGTGTCCACTACTTCAAAAGTCCATAGGGGCTGGCTGGACTGTGTTGTGCAGTCAGTTCTCCATAGGGGCTGTGTCCACTCCAAAGTCCTGTGCAGTGTCCCAGTCCTAAAGGGGTGCTGTAGTGTTGTCCAGGGGGTGCTCTGTCCATCAGGGGTGCTCCCCCCAAGTGCTAAAAAAATAATATATTTTCTGTGTTTGTGAATTGTGTGCGCAGTAGCCGCACGTGCATCAACAAAGTAGTGCCAAGCGTGCGCCTGTGTCATAAGTAAAGGGCCGGCTGGCTTGACCGTTAAAGGGTGCTGTAACCCCCAAAGTACACTCCAGTCCAAACTAAAAAAAAAATTATTTTCTGTGTTTGTGAATTGTGTGCGCAGTAGCCGCACATGCATCAACAAAGTAGTGCCAAGAGTGCGCCTGTGTCATAAGTAAAGGGCCGGCTGGCTTGACCGTTAAAGGGTGCTGTAACCCCCAAAGTACACTCCAGTCCAAACTAAAAAATAAATTTTTTCTGTGTTTGTGAATTGTGTGCGCAGTAGCCGCACGTGCATCAACAAAGTAGTGCCAAGCGTGCGCCTGTGTCATAAGTAAAGGGCCGGCTGGCTTGACCGTTAAAGTGTGCTGTAACCCCCAAAGTACACTCCAGTCCAAACCAAAAAAATATATATTTTCTGTGTTTGTTACTTGTGTGCACTGTGGCTGCACGTGCATCAACAAAGGAGCAGCACGAAGCGTGCGCCTGTGTCCCATAAGTAAAGAGCCGGCTGGCTCATTTCTTAAAGGGTGGTGTAACCCACAAAGTGCACTACTCTCCAGCAAAAATAAAAAAATATTTTCTGTGTTTGTGTGCGCTTTAGCCGCACGTATATATCAATATAACATAAATGGAGGACCAAACTTTCTCCGATAAAAATAAAATAGGGAAAGATCAAGAACCACTTCCTCCTAGTGCTGTTGCTGCTGCTGGGAGTTGTTCATCATCCCAGAGAGGAAGTAGGAACATCACTACTTTTACTAAACAATTGACCCTCCAACAGTCCCTAGTGATGAGGATGAAGTACGACAGCAGTCATCCTGAAGCAAAACGTATAACTGAGGCCTTGACTGCTATGTTGGTGTTAGACGTGCGTCCGGTATCCGCCATTAGTGCAGTGGGATTTAGACAATTGATGGAGGTAGTGTGTCCCCGGTTCCAAATCCCGTCTAGATTCCACCTGCATCCTCAAAGCAGCAGCGACAAGCGTGCGTCTGTCTGTTAAAGGGTGGTGACACCCTCAAAGTGTGCTACACAAACAATAAAAATATTATTCTTTTTTCTGTCTTTGTGAATTGTGTGGGCTGTAGCCGCACTTGCATCCTCAAAGCAGCAGCGACAAGTGTGCGTCTGTCTGTTAAAGGGTGGTGACACCCTCAAAGTGCTCCAAAAAATAAAAAACTATTTTTTTAATGTGTTTGTGACTTGTGTGCGATGTAGCCGCACGTGCATCAACATAGTAGCAGCGCCAAGCGTGCGCCTGTGTCATAAGTCAAGGGCTGGTTTGGACATCTGGTCCGGACTGAAGGACGTGCCAACAATTTCTGACAAGTCTACTGTCGCTGCATATGATACTGTCCTCAAAGCAGCAGCGACAAGCGTGCGCCTGTCTGTTAAAGGGTGGTGACACCCTCAAAGTGTGCTACACAAACAATAAAAATATTCTTCTTTTTTTTTCTGTCTTTGTGAAATGTGTGGGCTGTAGCCGCTCCTGCATCCTCAAAGCAGCAGCGACAAGCGTGCGTCTGTCTGTTAAAGGGTGGTGACACCCTCAAAGTGTGCTACACAAACAATAAAAATATTCTTCTTTTTTCTGTCTTTATGAATTGTGTGGGCTGTAGCCGCACTTGCATCCTCAAAGCAGCAGCGACAAGCGTGCGTCTGTCTGTTAAAGGGTGGTGACACCCTCAAAGTGTGCTACACTAACAATAAAAATATTGTTCTTTTTTTTCTGTCTTTGTGAATTGTGTGGGCTGTAGCCGCACTTGCATCCTCAAAGCAGCAGCGACAAGCGTGTGTCTGTCTGTTAAAGGGTGGTGTAACCCTCAAAGTGCTCCAAAAAATAAAAAACTATTTTTTTAATGTGTTTGTGACTTGTGTGCGATGTAGCCGCACGTGCATCAACATAGTAGCAGCGCCAAGCGTGCGCCTGTGTCATAAGTCAAGGGCTGGTTTGGACATCTGGTCCGGACTGAAGGACGTGCCAACAATTTCTGACAAGTCTACTGTCGCTGCATATGATACTGTCCTCAAAGCAGCAGCGACAAGCGTGCGTCTGTCTGTTAAAGGGTGGTGACACCCTCAAAGTGTGCTACACAAACAATAAAAATATTGTTCTTTTTTTTCTGTCTTTGTGAATTGTATGGGCTGTAGCCGCACTTGCATCCTCAAAGCAGCAGCGACAAGCGTGCGTCTGTCTGTTAAAGGGTGGTGTAACTCTCAAAGTGCTCCAAAAAATAAAAAACTATTTTTTTAATGTGTTTGTGACTTGTGTGCGATGTAGCCGCACTTGCATCCTCAAAGCAGCAGCGACAAGCGTGCGTCTGTCTGTTAAAGGGTGGTGACACCCTAAAAGTGTGCTACACAAACAATAAAAATATTTTTCTTCTTTTTTCTGTCTTTGTGAATTGTGTGGGCTGTAGCCGCACCTGCATCCTTAAAGCAGCAGCGACAAGCGTGCATCTGTCTGTTAAAGGGTGGTGACACCCTCAAAGTGTGCTACACAAACAATTAAAATATTATTCTTTTTTTTTCGGTCTTTGTGAAATGTGTGGGCTGTAGCCGCACCTGCATCCTTAAAGCAGCAGCGACAAGCGGGCGTCTGTCTGTTAAAGGGTGGTGTAACCCTCAAAGTGCTCCAAAAAATAAAAAACTATTTTTTTAATGTGTTTGTGACTTGTGTGCGATGTAGCCGCACGTGCATCAACATAGTAGCAGCGCCAAGCGTGCGCCTGTGTCATAAGTCAAGGGCTGGTTTGGACATCTGGTCCGGACTGAAGGACGTGCCAACAATTTCTGACAAGTCTACTGTCGCTGCATATGATACTGTCCTCAAAGCAGCAGCGACAAGCGTGCGTCTGTCTGTTAAAGGGTGGTGACACCCTCAAAGTGTGCTACACAAACAATAAAAATATATTTCTTTTTTTTTCTGTCTTTGTGAATTGTATGGGCTGTAGCCGCACTTGCATTCTCAAAGCAGCAGCGACAAGCGTGCGTCTGTCTGTTAAAGGGTGGTGTAACTCTCAAAGTGCTCCAAAAAATAAAAAACTATTTTTTTAATGTGTTTGTGACTTGTGTGCGATGTAGCCGCACTTGCATCCTCAAAGCAGCAGCGACAAGCGTGCGTCTGTCTGTTAAAGGGTGGTGACACCCTAAAAGTGTGCTACACAAACAATAAAAATATTTTTCTTCTTTTTTCTGTCTTTGTGAATTGTGTGGGCTGTAGCCGCACCTGCATCCTTAAAGCAGCAGTGACAAGCGTGCGTCTGTCTGTTAAAGGGTGGTGACACCCTCAAAGTGTGCTACACAAACAATTAAAATATTATTCTTTTTTTTTCGGTCTTTGTGAAATGTGTGGGCTGTAGCCGCACCTGCATCCTTAAAGCAGCAGCGACAAGCGTGCGTCTGTCTGTTAAAGGGTGGTGACACCCTCAAAGTGTGCTACACAAACAATAAAAATATTCTTCTTCTTTTTTCTGTCTTTGTGAATTGTGTGGGCTGTAGCCGCACTTGCATCCTCAAAGCAGCAGCGACAAGCGTGCGTCTGTCTGTTAAAGGGTTGTGTAACCCTCAAAGTGCGAACCACAAACAATAAAAATATTCTTTTTTTTTTTCTGTCTTTGTGAATTGTGTGGGCTGTAGCCGCACTTGCATCCTCAAAGCAGCAGCGACAAGCGTGCGTCTGTCTGTTAAAGGATTACATCGGTGACAGCATCCAAGTAGGCATGTCAGACAGTCCGTACCTGTACTGGCAGGAAAAAGAAGCAATTTGGAGGTCCCTGTACAAACTGGCTCAATTTTACCTGAGTTGCCCCCCCTCCAGTGTGTACTCCGAAAGAGTGTTTAGTGCAGCCGGGAACCTTGTCAGCGAAAGGCGTAGGAGTTTGCTTCCACAAAATGTGGAGAAGATGATGTTCATAAAATGAATTATCAACTCTTCCAGGGAGACCAGCCTCCAGAACGTACAGAGGGACCTGTGGTTCCAGCGGGGACGAATTAATACTCTGTGAGGATGAGGATGTACACACTGAAGAGGGTGAGGAATCGGTGGATGAGGAGGATGAGGATGACATCTTGCCTCCGTAGAGCCAGTTTGTGCAGGGACAGATTAATTGCCAGCTTGTTTTGTGGGGGCCCAAATGAACCAATCATTTCAGCCACAGTTGTGTGGCAGACCCTGGCGCTGAAATGATTGGTTTGTTAGTGTGCATGTCCTGTTTATACAACATAAGGGTGGGTGGGAGTTCCCAAGGACATTTACATCTTGCACCTCTTTTTTTTCTTTGCATTATGTACAGTTTGGGGCCTAGTTTTTCAAACTGCCATTCTGTCTGCCACTGCAGTTTCACGCCTAGATGGGTCACGTGTTTGTGCTGCCCACTCGTGTCGCTTAGCATAGTCATCCAGCTACCTCGGTGCAACCTTTTGGACATAAAAACACTATTGTGAGGTGTGAGGTGTTCAGAATAGACTGGAAATGATTGGAAATTAAGGTTATTGAGGTTAATAATAGCATAGGAGCAGAAAAACCTACAAATTCTGTGATTTTAGCTGTTTTTATGCTTTTTTTAAAAAAAATACAGATCCAAAACACAAAACCCAGAACCCAAAACACGGAAGGGTGGTTTTGGCAAAACCAATCCAGATCCAAAACACGAAGAAAGATCCAGATCCAAAACCAAAACACAAAACACGAAAAGTGGCCGGTGCACACCCCTATTATGAATGCACAAGGTAAATAGTTAGGTTTATTCATGCAAGTATAAATGCCACAGGATTCAGTCAGCCTGTTGGCATTAATGTCGATAGTTAAAATGTAGACATTATTAAAATGTTTACAGCTAACATGTCAACTAGAGATGGGTTTTGGTTTTGCCAATACCACATTTAAAGGTTTTTCCAAAACTACCCTCAAGTGTTTTGGTTCGGGTCAGCCTTGGTTTTGGATTTCTTTAAAAATTAATAGAAACAGCTAACATCTTATAACGTGGACCTGTTTTTGTTCCTACAGTAAAACTAGCATCAATATCTATAATTTCCAGCCATTTCCAGTCAATTTTGACCACCTCACAGCACTTGAAAGAACAGGGGAGGAACTTACATGCAATCCAAAACATGCAAGATCCAGTTTTTAAGTTCTGAATTGAGAAAAGACCCGAGTTAGGACTCTGCTCTCCTCAGAACCCTAGGGTGATTCCCATCTGGGACTCAGTTCTACTAGGAACCCCTAAGTTCGGGTGTGTTCAGTTTTCTCAAATACGGAACCATTCATCTTTAATGTCAACGTCAGCAAAATGTCTAAATGTTCACAATGTTGACATTGCAAATTACAACAAGTAAAATGCTGACATTTTGCAGAATGTCAAAATTAGGCTTAGGGTTAGGTTAGGTTTAGAGTAAGGGTTAGGTTTAGATTAAGGAATAGGAAGTACAGTACTTACCACTGCAACCAATGTTCTGCAACCTGCGACTAAAGCTGCAAAAGCTGGGACATTAACCATAGCCACCTGCTTAGGCTTAGGAAACTTACTTCCAGAATAACCAAATCACCACAGCGCTGATTGTTGACATTCGGCCTGTGTCATAACAGATCGCAACTGCGATTACACATCGGTCGATTGTTGCGTTCTGTGCATGTGTATGCATCGCAGTGCACAAAGATTCCACTGCGATCAAGACCGTGATCGCAGTGACTATGCAAACCCATTGCAGAGTGATTGACAGGAAGTGACCGTTTGTGGGTAGAGATGGGGCTGGTTCCGCGAAACACAGGCGTGCCAGTGCGTTTAAATGCCGTTACAGGGGTGTGCATAAATTAGCCATTGCGATGCTATATGCAGCTTGCTGAGTAAGGTCAGGCCTTTTGCAAGTGTGCGTGAGGCTCCGATTGTACTCGATATTACCGACGCTTTTGCAAATTTGCAAAGTATTACGGATGTGTGTAGGGAAAAGTGGGCGCCCCAACGTTTGGCTGCAACGGCATAGCATATTTTCACAGTGAGAATGCGTGTGTAATTGCGATCACAATAGCAATCCTTACTGAATCAGGCCCATTGACAGCATGCCAACATTTTATCAGTGTTGACATGCTTAATGTCGATATGCTGAACATGTCGAAATGTTATATAATAACTTTGTGACAATGTAGACTAGAGATGTGCGGTTCGGTTCTCCAGAAATCTGAATCCCCCCTGTGTTTCAGACATATCCAAGTCTCAGTCCTGATCTACTAATGAAATCCAAACAGATTTGAGTCGCGGTTCTGATCTTCCTGCAGTTTGAAATTCAAATTTTAAATCCAAATTTTGGGTTTTGGATTGCAAAAATGTCATGAATTTAGCTGTTGTTAAAAAAGTTATCAATTTTTTTAAACTAAAACCCAGATCCAAAACCAAAACACTTGAGAGTGGTTTTGCAAAAGCAAAAGCAAAACATGAAGATGAATCCAGATCCAGAGGCTTCAGCAAGTCTGGTGCCACGCGTGCCCAAAAAGGTGGCATGTTCTAACAAAAGGGTGTGTGGTCTCATGGGAAATCCCTCTGGGGGCATGCCCAACATCCCCGGTGATGCTGGGCTGCTCCCAGAGACTAGTTCCTGCACTGTCGGCTCCACCTCTGTGACAGGAGCTGAGTGCTGCAGGATAATGTCACACACTGCAGCACCCGGCTCCTGTCACTGAGGAGGAGCCGGAATTTTGGTGTCACCCCCTCTGATGGTGACACCCAGTGCGGCCCGCACCCCTATAGTGACGCCAATGTCCAGATCCAAAACCAAAACACGGGGGTCAGCACACATCTCTAATATCTACATAATAACTGTCGACAATAAATACCCGACCAGAATACCACTGGTCAAGTCGTCAATTACATGGGAAGGTAAAATGTACATGGAAAACTAGCTACTCAGTGAACTGTTTATTAGTCAAGTGTAATTAGTATACAAATTACAGGAATAAAGCCCACATTCCCAAAATAAACATTATTATTAATAATATTAAAAAATATTTCTCATAAACAAAACCCAGTAGTGACATCCTTGGTCCCATATGATGTTCAGTCCCTCGCTACTGTCCATCCATCTGTCAAACGATCAGGTCTTATTGCTTTAAGTTTCATAAATATAAAATATACCAGCACAATACCTGTCGCAACCGCTGCGCCCAATAAAAACATTTCATTGTATGCCAATAAATGCATGAGAAAGTAAATAAATAAGTACCTATCAGTTTTCTGCCTAACTTTCAAATTTGGCAATATCCTTCTGAAGTGACTTACTGTCTTTTTCCATGTTTATACTGTAACTTGACATACTTGAGTGTCATTTACAAATATGGACCATACTTTCTAGGCCATTCACCAGATTAGAAATTCAATTATTAAAAAAAGACAGATTATTGGAGGTAAGAAATCGCAGTTGTGAAATGAAACGTGTTCGTGACTGAATATAACCAAGGGCTTAGAGAGCCGCGCCGGGCCCGCGCGTAAGGGGGCGTGGCCTATTTGCGGGAGGCATGGTCACTCCTATTTAGGATTAAAAAAATGTAAAGGCCCTGTGAGTCCCTCAGCCAGCACAAAGCCAGGGGGGGCCTTCAGTGTGATCACTCCCCCCACAGGCATAGGAGACTGCGGAGGCTGCTGCTGCAAGCAGTCTCTCAATGCAGCCTAGCACACGGCTGCAAGTGCTGGGCTGCTGTGAGGTAAGAGGGGGGGGGTCAGCGCCGGAACCGGCACCTCCAGAAAGCCTGGGCCCGGGTTTATTGTACCTGCTCCCCCCGCCTCTCGGCGGCCCTGAATATACCACACTATGCATGTTGATATCTCTGTGCTTGTATGCTCCATTGAAAAATGGGATTCTCATTTTCCAGCAGAATTAACTGTACTAACATTTGTTTGAATCAGGAGGGAGCAGTTAATATCTATTTGGAAATCTGGGAACTCCATATTGGATCACAAGGTGGTGAACGTTGGTTAAGAAGCGCGCTTCCTCATTCAATATCTTTTTCTTTGTGCTGCATCTGGATTATATTTCTATCCGCTGGTTGCAATTGTTAAATGAGAGCTGTCGACTCTCTATAGTAACATAGTAACATACAGCATATCATGGAACAGTTTGTTTCCCCTTCATGCTGGAAATGTCTTATTAATATACAGGGATACCATTTGATATATATATATATATATATATATATATATATATATATATACACATTATGGAGTAGCTTTATCCTCATATGCTTAAATAATCCAATTTGACCTGTGGAGATATTATTCACAACAGTGATTCCTATAAGGCTATTTGCAACCAATACAAATTATCTTGTTAGATGGGAGCAAACATATAAACAGTTCTTTCACTCAGCAATTACTATTTGTTACAGTATCTGCCTTTCCATTCATAGGAACTTTGCTACAGGCAGATAGTTGAAACCATTCTTAATACCTGAATATTTTTTCATCAGGAGCATTTTACTCAGTTATATGGCAATTACAAAAGGTTTTAAGTTTGCTGCTATTGAAATTTGAGATATATATTTTATTTACATCTCTACTGTATTTGTGGAGCCTGGGCTGTACTGACATATACAGTGTGTGTAAATTGCCTTTTTTTATTTTACTTTTGAAATATTTTTTTAATAAATATGTATTGGTAGCATAAGCACGGTCGTACCATTTTTTTTATTGCTTGTTAAGGTGCCCACACACTGTAAGATATTTTGCACGATTTACTGATATTGACACATCGGAAAAACAAATGTTGCAAAATATGTGCAAATCGTGAGTGTCCACTCACATTCACGATGACGATGCGCGTACCTGAGGGTCATACATTGCATCTTCAGATCTTCCCTCCTGCTGGTTAGATCTGGCAATCTTGTTAAGGATGCACTAGAAATAGTTAAAGACGCATGATAGGTCGTTAGTAAATCATTTGTCAAAATTAACACTTTATGCATGATATCATCAGTCCATGACTGCCAGGGAGCTACCGGGGAGTTCAAGTGAAATCGTTAACAACATTACATAATTTGCGAGTCATTCAATGTGTGGGCACCTTTAGTTGTTTATTATTGCTATGGTTGTTTGATTTAAAATCTATTAGCTGACACTCAACCATCTGCATTATCTTAAATTGCTTGGAGTAGGCGAATTGTTTTGTGAATGGGTAGGGTCAGTGTTATACCAAATGACTCTATCTCCTTCTCTTACTATTATATTTAGTTTAGTTTGACAAAGTCTACTGTTTTTTGTTACATTTTAACTGACTACACTTTAAGGGATCAATCCAATTGCACGCAATGATCTTGTGGGTGCGGGTCATCACGGCTATGGCCACATCTTACGCAGCCCAGATCCGCATAAACGTGCTCGCAGCCTCTTAGGGCTCTGAGCGAAATTATGCAAATCCTCACTCGGGACAGGCCTCGAAGGGTGCAAGGTGCCGTTTTAAAACTTTTGCAATGGCAACTTGCACCCTTCACATGGAATAGGCTTGACCCCATAGGCTGATAATATGAGATCCCTTTAATCCAAGGAGGATGTACAACTACTGGCAATTCTCTTTACATGAAAAATTTGTCTTGTACATATCTCTTCATCTACTTTGTGAGTGTTATTTTAACTTGATGGATTAAATGTCTTAGAACCGAAATATGCTATGCATATTTTTCTCTTCTGATATACAACCATAATAAAAAATCCTTGACTCTTGTATTGGAAAAATTGGAGAGAATAGAAAGACCCTTCTTAAAACAAGTTTTCATTTCATATTCATAAACAGATCACCTATAGTGGGATGCCGGTTGAGGGACTTCATCCCTAGATTAAAGGAAATGAAACATCTGGTGAAAGATTTAGTAAATGTATTTACCCCAGTGCAGGGAGCTTCTGCTCTATCATAAACCTGCATTGCCAGTTCACACACGAACAGAGGAACTGGGAAACCACATTGATTAGTATATAAATAAGCAAAAGAAAAAAAGGATTAACTAAATGGTTTATTTAAATAACATATGTTCTTGATCCCTGACATTACTATCCTGAAATGGTGATAGCCATTGGAAGACAGTGGCAATAGATGTGTCCTTTTATACTGGGGCTTCATTCATGCCAAATAGCCACTCAGGCGACTTGTATTTTCTCGATTCAATTTGCATCTTATTTGCATAATTAAAACAACTGGAAGCGACATTGCATTGCTAGCATTCACAGATCACTGGGGCTTGCGACATTTATACATCTGCGTGCGACTTAGTATGAACCTGTGTAAATAGGACTGCGATGTGAGAAGCGGGTAACTGAGGCTTGTCCTCAAGCCAAGTTCTGTTGTGCTTCATCTGCGACTTTGTACATGAGTATATGTGTAAAAGCAATACTTCTGTGGTTAAAATTACAGCCCAGCGCCTCTGATACACTGTGATCAGCTTTTTGGTGCATCTAAGATGAGACTAAGATGCAAAATGTAAAGAAAAAATACGTAACACTACTCATCTTTAGCTAAGCTCTATGGCATGCAGATTCTCAGTGTATATCTGTACTTATATTGGTATCATACATTTATTTGTGGAAACAGCCTACAGATCTGAGTTACACAGGATACAGGAATGATTTACTAAAATAAATACTAGTAGGTATTATAAGTTTCTGTGGATTATTAATGGGACTTGCTGTTTACAAAGGAGCATTCAGTTATCTTACCTGATGTTCTAGGCAGACTGATTACTTCCACTGTCATTTAAATCCAATCAGGGTGCATTTTACCAGGAGACATTACTTACATTACAAGCATGCTGTGGAGATAATAGATTTAATGTGCAGAGACACTTAT
The DNA here is from genome assembly GCA_031769625.1 of Taudactylus pleione. Classification (NCBI taxonomy): domain Eukaryota; kingdom Metazoa; phylum Chordata; class Amphibia; order Anura; family Myobatrachidae; genus Taudactylus; species Taudactylus pleione. The sequence continues at coordinate 4,109,918 of JAUIMM010000516.1, read as the reverse complement.
GCTGAGATCAACCGATATGGGCCATTCCATGAAATGTCCTAAATGTGACACTTGAATACACAGAATTATGTGGATGTACAGTACATGTTTTTTCAGCAATTCACGAATATATGCATGCTTGTGTATTTCACTATTACTTTGATTACAATTAAAAGTGTATAGAAATATTTGAGATTATATTCAGTACTAGAATTAGTTGTGTGAGTTGCCGAAGACCCTTACCTGTCTAAAGTAAATAAGTGCGTGTCTGAGACAGTAGCCATTTTTTTAATATTCTAGTTAAAGGTATGTTATATGATGTATTAAAAAGTATATAGAGATTAGTATTTATTTCTATGCAGGTGTGATTAACTGCAGAGATATGTATAGGTTAGAACTGTGGTAGCCATTTTGTTCTAGCAGAAAGAGTCATGGGTTTAAAGTGTGTCAGTTTTAGCGTGAGCAGACTAATGGACAGCAAGTCTCAGTAATTATAAACAAATGATCTAACTCAGGTAACCTTTGTCTGCAATAGTCAGAGGTGAAGGCTAGACGAGCAATTATGACATGAGAACAGAAAGATAACACTGAATAGTGTCAATATTTTGGTTAAGAGACACATAACCAATTAAGGTCTAGCACGTACGAATATTAAATAAATTAATATTCCCCATTGGGTTAATTGGAGGTATGGGCCCTCATTCAGACCCACTCGCAAGCGGGCGCACGTACGTTAGGCGTACGTACAAAAATATTTAAATTCAATGGCTCGCTCGTATTTTCGTTCGCATCTAAAATTCCTCCCTAAACTCTGACGACCCCTCCTCTAACTAACGAGCGTACGAAATAGCGAGCGTACATCCCCGAAATGGCTTGAAAGGAACGCACGCACAAGTATAAACAGGAAGTGGCCTTGTCAGATGTCGATTACCTGCGCCTTTATTCTGCCTACCTCCATCAATCGTATCATGCCAATCAATGTATCAATTAGCTTAATTGTTTGTTTTTTTTCAACACAATGCAAGAAACTTTACTCTTGTCCGTGTTTGTGTTTACCCGCAGAATACGTACGGATGAAACATTCGCTTTTATTGTTCAAAAAACATGTGAACCACAATTAAACAATTGTTCTATTGCTGTGGATCCCCGCATATTTCCCTGGGTTAATTTCTTTGTTTAAATTTGCTTACGCATGTCACTGCATCAAGCCTATCATAACTCTCCAGAGATTTCTGGCCCTGTCGAACACATGACTCATACACTAACCAATAAAATTGCTCCTGTTAATTTCCAAAATACATTAGACAATCAGAAAATTTTTACACACTTTATCAAAAATGATTTTTAAGAAAAACACCATTGCCATCATGAGAGCCTCCGCATTCACCAGGCGCGAGCTGCTGGTGCTTACGGAGGTCATGGATCGCCGGATCACCAGCCAACCTCAACCCATCACCAACCGGCAGAAGCGCTCCGCGTATGCGGAGACACGGTCCCGCCTGCGGTCCTTCGGCTCACGCCGCAACATCGGGCAGCTGGAGCGCAGGTGGTCCGACCTGCAACGGCGAACGCCCCGCTTGCTGGCATGCTTTCGCATGCAGATCGAGGAAAGTAAGTGTTATGTATTGTGGTTTTAATGTTTGTGTTTGTGGGGCAAACTGCGTGTGCATGTTTTCCTGTCTGTCCTATTTATTATTTGTACTCATATCTGCGTGTGCATGTTTTCCTGTCTGTCCTATTTATTATTTGTACTCATATCTGCGTGTGCATGTTTTCCTGTCTGTCCTATTTATTATTTGTACTCATATCTGCGTGTGCATGTTTTCCTGTCTGTCCTATTTATTATTTGTACTCATATCTGCGTGTGCATGTTTTCCTGTCTGTCCTATTTATTATTTGTACTCATATCTGCGTGTGCATGTTTTCCTGTCTGTCCTATTTATTATTTGTACTCATATCTGCGTGTGCATGTTTTCCTGTCTGTCCTATTTATTATTTGTACTCATATCTGCGTGTGCATGTTTTCCTGTCTGTCCTATTTATTATTTGTACTCATATCTGCGTGTGCATGTTTTCCCTCTATTTCTGATTTATTCATTCTACTCCTATTTGGCTTATTTTTTGGGTTGTTTTTTTTTTTTAGTTTTGGTCCCCGGATTTGTCCATAAACTAACCGCAATTTCTTTGACATATTTTAGGGGGACAGCCAAGACTCCGCCGTCACCGTCCGTCCAGACGGCGTTCCCGGCCACTATCCCCAACCCCCAGCCAACACTCCACCCCAAATCTTTCCCCTATTCCCCACTCCTCCCCATCCTTCCCAGACCCTCTCCCGGAAATGTGGGGCCTCCTTCCCCTCCGTCCCACTTCCCCCTCTCCTCCACCCACCCCTCTTCCAATTACCCCCTCCCCGGAGTCCATCATAACTCCTCCCCATTCTTTGGGGAATGACGGATCCTCCGAGGAGGATCATGGAGGCATTTCCGGAGCTCCCGTTTTGGCTCCCGGTATGTTTTTATTTTGTTTTTTTTTAAAGCACAAACTGTTTGTATGTAATCATGTGTCGTGCCTTTCTTCGTGTTTTTGTGGCTTGACTTTTGGTGATTTTGCAGTTTGCCTTTACCTCTTCCTGGTGATTTCAACATACACATATCACACCTGTGGGAATTTGTACATAGGCCTTGTATTTTTGGCAGCACCCCCTTTTTTTTTTTTTTTTTAGGTTTAGGAGTGATTTCGTTGTGTTTTTGTTTTTTTAATGTGGATTCCCTATTGTTGTATTAACCCACACACTTTTCTCACCCACAGAGGAACAGAGGCGTCGGCAAGAGGTGGCGGATTGTGTTGGCCAGATGCGCCAACATGTAATTGGCATTCTTGTGGCCCTCGACCGGCTGTCTGGCCTCCTTCGCCAGTAGTTTTTTTATTTTTGTTAACTTTTCAAAATAAATTTTTTCAGACAAATATACGTTCTGGCTCATTTTTTAAATCCAAAACCAAGATAGTTTAGCATGACATAAGTAGACTGTTCCTGCAAGGATTTCCCTTTTTTAAAAGTTAGATTGTGTTTTGTCTTTGTATGTCAAACAGACACAAGAAACACATAACAGTAACAATGTCATTTCCCTTTTTGGGTGTAGTGTCAATTACATATTTCTACATTTTACAGGTTCCTAGTTGGTGCGCAAGCTGCTTAGGCCAATCTTACAAATCCCAAGGTTGGGCCAGGCTTCCTTTTGGTGTGGGTTGGGAAGCTGAAAACATATTTCAGTTTAGCTCAACTGGCGTCAGTACTGGATTACCCCTTAGTCAAATGTAACTTGTGTTAACCTGGTTACACTTGCTGTTAACGTCCCAAAAAAGGAAGACCATTTCACTCTCCAAACATTTATTCACAACATAACAGAGAAAACAAAGTGGTCACTCCCAAAAAAAGAACACAGTGATAAATTCAAATACAACACATACCAAGAAATAATTAAATAAAAACAAAAAATCAAGAACTGGTTGACGAAGGACCATGCCAACATGATTCCACAAACATGGCGTTGCGATATGGGTTCCAGAATATATGCCCAAAAGGACCAGATCCAGGTTTGGTAAGGGTAGCAGGAAGTAGTGAGCGTTGGAGTGCCAAAGATTATGTGAACAAACAGAAGATGGTGAGAAAAAAAACACAAAATTAGATGTTCGCAAACAAACACAAACACATTAGGTATAAACACTGTAGTTTTGTTACAATTTACCTAAAAAATCTGGCCACCACATCATCGCGTATGGCCCCCCCACATACTGACCTCCGACCAACCTCGGGGGGGCCATCCTCAGGTAAGGCATCCTCTGGCTGCATTGGGACACCACTCCTTATGGAAATGTTGTGAAATATCCCACACAGGACCACAATTTTAGACACCATATCCGGCACATACATGAGCTCGCCAGCAGAGCGGTGGAGGCATCTGAATCGGCCTTTTAAAAGGCCGATACAGCGCTCCACCACTTGCCTGGTGGCTGTAAGTGCGGAATTATACGCACTTTGTGGCCCTGGTGTGGGAGCCAAATAAGGAGTGAGCAGCCAGGACATGCAAGGGTATCCACTGTCTCCTGTGAAAAATAATAGACAACATCAGGAACACTGTGTATCAAGCTTAACATTGTTATGTACTAAAGGTCTCCACTTACCCAGAAGCCACGCATCACCAGCTTGTAGGTTGGTTAATTTCTGCCATATCCCTGATTGCCGGATGACGAAGGAGTCATGAGCACTTCCTGGTAATTTAGCATTCAGGGACAGGATCTGGAGGGAGGCATCACATACCACCATTACATTCAGGGAGTGATAGTGTTTACGGTTTCTAAATATTGCCTCCAGCCGTGCTGGAGGCTGAAGTGGTATGTGAGTACCATCCACAACCCCTATGATGTGTGGGAAGCCAGCTATTTGGTAAAAATTGGCCTTGGCCACACTAAGGGCACCCATATCCAAAGGCATTTTAATAAAATGATGGAGGTGCTTGAAAAGTGCCTCCATCACTGCCCTCAGGATCCGGGAAAAGGAGGATTGGGAGATGCCCGCCACTATTCCCACCGTTGTTTGAAACGATCCTGAGGCACAGAAATGTAACACCGCCATAAATTGCGTCAGTGGTGGTATTGCTGTTGGACTGTCAATTTGCCGCTCAAGATCACTTTCTATTAATGAGAGAGTGTCTATGATGATTTTGGGAGGTAGACGGTAGCGTCTTAAAACCTCATCATCGGGCATTCCAAAAAGGGTGACACGTGTTCGAAATATCTGGGGCCTTGCATGCCTACGATGCCTACGCCTGGGACGAGTTTGAGGTTGGTCGTCTTCCGGGAGCAGTGCCAGAACAATTCGCCCCAGATCTACCTGAAATTCAAAGTTTACAATGTAAGGCTTTTGAGCCACCCCAAAAGTAACATAAAACAACTTAGCTTTATGATACCATCCATAGCTGCTTACATGCCGGGGTATTGTCATGATACGTATAAACTGTAAAAAAGCCAAAAATGAGACATCAAAAATTTAGAGGGTGATTTTATGTTTGTCAAATTGGTGCAAGCCAACACATAAAATAGGCGAAACACACATTTGGCCATCGATGAAAACGACATTGCACACCGTACGTCAAATAGGGGTCAAATGGACCCCAAAAATGGAAAAGGGAAAAGCAAAACTGGTTTACATGATGAATAAGCCTCGAAAAATGCGTTAATTAGTTCGCAAATGCAAGTCACTACACCAACAGTCAAAAATGCGTTAATTAGTTCGCAAATGCAAGTCACTACACCAACAGTCAAAAATGCGTTAATTAGTTAGCAAATGCAAGTCACTACACCAACAGTCAAAAATGCGTTAATTAGTTCGCAAATGCAAGTCACTACACCAACAGTCAAAAATGCGTTAATTAGTTCGCAAATGCAAGTCACTACACCAACAGTCAAAAATGCGTTAATTAGTTCACAAATGCAAGTCACTACACCAACAGTCAAAAATGCGTTAATTAGTTCGCAAATGCAAGTCACTACACCAACAGTCAAAAATGCGTTAATTAGTTCGCAAATGCAAGTCACTACACCAACAGTCAAAAATGCGTTAATTAGTTCGCAAATGCAAGAAAAATAATGGACTTACCAAAATCGAATATATAAGATTTCCCTCAAAAAGGTCTTTGGGTCCGAAAGCCAAAACAAACTAAAATAGATGAAATTAGTGTAAAAAAAAATATATAAAACAAAAAACCAGAAGTAGACACCAATTGGCCACAAATTAGACTGCACAAAACTTACCAAATCAGGAAACGATGGCAAAAAATAAACCAAAAAAATGCGAACGGAAAACCAAAACAACTGTAGCAAACCAAAAAAAATACAAACACCGCCAAATCCTCCAACCGCAAACAACCAAATCCAACCAACTTAACCGCCAACAATCCAACAACGCAACCTCGACTCCACACACACCAAGCCATAAATAGTGTTTATTTTCCCGCACAAATTAAGGATGAATCATAGGGACGCACAATCAATGATGCGGCCGCAAACTAAGGACGCATGTATAAATACGTCACGAAATCACATTTAATTTCTGGTTGATTTCATTCTGGAAGCAGAGACATGGCTTCAGACCAGGGAAACAATGGCCAAAATTCCGGCGGTAAGGCCTTCATGCATTTTGTCTCAATGATTCTTTTAAAACATAATATTGTGCAAGTTGTGAAGTGGCTAAATCTGCATATTTACCCAAATAGGTGAGGAGGATGACATGGAAGAGACTGCTGGCCCCAGTCAACCCGCCAAAGCTGCCAAAAAAAAAGGCAGCCACATTTCACAAGCAAGGAGATGGAGGTTTTGATCCAGAAGTGCGTTGACATCCTGCCCCAGGCAGCCAGGAATATGAGCCAAAGCCAGAAGTGGAGAATGTGGGAGGAGGTCGCCGTTGCTGTCAATAGGGTGGGTGATTATGTCCGTCTAGCCCGGGATGTCAAACGGCGGTAAGTAAACACTTTCCCATCCTATAAACAAACCCCATTGTAAAAACAAGGATAATGGTTCCAATTTCATTCCACAGATGGGCAGACTTCAAATATCGTCTCAAGCAAAAACTTGCTGACAGGGCTAGGCATGCAAGGGGGACAGGTGGGGGTCCCACCCCTGTGTCATTGGAGTTGACAGACTTAGAAGAGCTGGCACAGGGGTGTGTGCAGGCTGTGGAGGTGTTTGGCGTGTCCAACATGGATACGGACATGCCAGACTTTGCGGCTCCTCATGTTGGCCAAGGTAAGTCTTGTGATGTCACCAACTCTGAAATGCTATTGTGCCAATATGTAGATTCTAATGTGAGTCTTTTCACATTTTTCCTAACAGAGACAGAGGCGGATGAGTCTGCTCCAGAGGGGAGCCTTGGCCGCAGAATTTCTGCTGGCTCTGCAGGGGAGGAACCAGTACATCCGGCTGAGGACCCTGCAGAAGCCAGTCCAGGGCGTGCCCCCTCGCAGGCAGTGGGCCTCCTCACAGAACTCAATTTTAAATCGGATTTCCATACGGAGATTCTGCAGAGGATGGACGCCAGTCTGATACGGGTGGCTGAGGCCCTGGAGCAAAATGCTGCGGCCAACGTGACCATTGCTCAGGCCCTGGCGGAAAATACCAGGGCCAACATCCGCATCGCCGATGCCCTGGAGCAGCTCGTTCGCCAGCACATGGTGGAGCCGACCTCCCTTCCTGCCGGAACATCCGGATCCTCCACCTCTGGCACAACATCAGCCAATCCTCCAAATGTGCCTAGCCCTGTGCCTAGTCCAGAGGCCACAACATCTGCCTCTGGACAGGCCAGCCCGATGGCATCCCGGACCCGGTCTGGCGCCCACCCTCACCCAGCCAAACGGGCGAGAAAACGGTGACAGCAATGGCGACTTTTCCCACACTCCTTCTGTGCTTGGCTCATATTCCTTTCTGGTCAAAACTTCCCTCTCCTTTCTTGTGAAATGTTTTTAATTTTGGTATTTACGTTTATGTTACCAGTTATGGCTTTTTTTTTTTTTTAACAAATATCTTTGCCACAAAAAAAAGGCAACAAAATATTAGGCCAATTTGTTTGTGTTTAAACAATAAATTTAAAACAAAAAACTGACATTGTATTGTGACATTATTGTACAAATGGGTTACATTTAATCCTGGCCCTAAAGGCAAAAACTGACCCTCTGAAAAAAAAAAAAAGGCCTCTTTAAGGAACGTTTAAAAAATCACATAGCGATGCAAATTCCACAGTAAACCAAAAAAAAGGGGAGCTAATTAAAACATGATGACATTATTGTTACAATAGGCCATAACCAACAAATTGTGGCCAAAATAAAACACCAAAAATGTACGCTAATTGATTGTGTAATCATGACATTAGCAGCTCTGATTTCCACCTGCGTACGCTTTTGTGCTATCCCAATAAACTGCTTTCCAAACACATACCAAGCCGGTTTTCAATCCAACACTAATTACTTTACTGACCAGCCGCGATTAATCGCAGCACCATCGTTGAGTCCCGGGACGGAGGAGAAGGCCATCGCCAATGTGGTCGAGTAATCCTGACCCTAAGCTGTGCGAGCATTTTGAAGGGAAAGCGGATGTTCCAGTGACGTATGTGACGGTCCGAACACATTTGACGTTCGCATCTGCTAATGTATGTACGCCCCAAAAACGCCTCGCCACGCCTGCGTTTTTTCATCTCCACCCCCGTCAACACCCAAAAACGCCCTGTTCTGTCAATCACATTTGACATGTCACTTCCTGTACGCTATTTTAGGAACGAGAGAAAAAAAACTCGCAATCTGCCGTACGCACATGCGCAGTGTAACACCAACGCATGCGCGGTTAGTCAACATCGGAACGCAACGAGCGTACTGTTGTTAACGTGCGGCTCTGAATGAGGGTAATAGCCAGGATTACGTATAAAAACTCCTCAGAGAGAGAGGGAGTGGAGAGCAGTCGGGGAACACTCGGAGGGAGGAGAAGAAAGCACACAACGAGGGACTGCAGGGTGCTATTGCCATACATATGTATGAAATTGGCTGACTGATGCTGCACTGGGTGTCACAAATTTATTTCACAAATATTCCCTACTGCTGCCAATATAACCTAAGTGACTTTTGGTGTAACTCTGCATTAGCAAAAATACATGTATAATTACACTGTCTTTAAGTAAAAGCATTGTCATTTATTTTAGAATCTGTATTGGTGTGTATTATTTCATTTCTTCTTATAACAAGTAAGGTTTATAAATAAATCTAGAACACATCGCATTATCAATCTGGAGCCCAGCAGCGAGATACACCAGTTGATGCCCGCTGTGGGTCGGTGAGTGAGAGAGGGAGAGAGAGAATCTGCACGGGCAGTTGTTTTACTCATAAATTTATTAAACGTGCAGTATTGTTTTTTTCCTCTCCTTTTCCTCCCTCAGTTTCTGATTTAGTGGTAAGTTAACTCTGCTGTATTAAATGAGTGTTTTGGATTGATTTATTCTTGTTAGAAGTTTTTTACGTTATTTTAATAGTATGATAATAAGTGTAGTTTTTCAGCTGGTTAGAAAATGGCACTGGGAGCAGAAGATTCTCCCCTTCTTCACAGTCTGGGCAGTGTGCCAAGTTAGATAAGAAGCGCTAATGGTATCTACTGTGTTTTTTTTTTCTTTCCACTGAAATATGTTAGGTGTAAGATATTGAAGGTTTTTAAACTTGCAAATTGAGTGATTATCTTTGCATTATTCTTTTTATTGGTACGGGATTTCTGAAATTATTACTGGATTGGACAGACTGTTATGTTATAATAATTTCTGGAGAATAGAATGTCTTGAACTTGTAAGTATCAAGTAATTGCATTGATATCTTCTATTTCTTTTTCTGCTCACTCTGAGATAAAAAAAATTGTGCAAACCAATTTTTATTTTTTCCCCCTTCCCTGTCTTGTATGAGAGAGTGGTGTTGATGTGTGATATGATTAGCTGATCTACATGTGTGCATGTGTAATATGATTGGCTGATCTTTACGACAGCAGAATTTGGCAAGAATCCTACCCGGGTATTGCTCACGGTTGCCGCCTGCAGTTAGGATTAGAATAGGTCCTCTGTCACCAGGGAAAAAAACACACACTATAAAGCCGTAGATAGCAGTGTATGTAACACGTGTGCGTGATCCATCAAAATAAGGGTGCACATACTTTCTCACCTATCCTCCTTCCTCTTCCTTTCCTTTGGTGGAAACCCCTGAATGGGTGGTCAAAGTAGATGTGTTTTAGTTGTTTGTATTTTGCTGTGTTAGATTTAGCAGACAGCTTGATTAATATAGATCAGTTTCTGCTGATGTGATATGATATATTGTAAACTTTAGGTGTTTATTCCTGAATTTGAAATATTGTTTAAGATTTGTTATTTGTCAGATACATGTTTAGTGGTTGAGGGAATAGGCATTTGTGACATAAGTGTTTTTTTGGATTTTCTTTATTGTCTTTTCTGAAAGGTGTGTGTAGAGAGACATGAATCTGTTTATGTGGACGTTGCAGGGGTAATATTATAGCCAAAGAAGAGAAGTCCACCTGGCTAGATATTGTAAAATCAATCTGCAGATATCTGATAACCAGATAATATTGACGTGAAAGTGCTATATCTGATAACGAAGGGCAGATAAACACAGTATAGGTACAAATCTGATAACAGGGTAGATTGTACATGAAACGTGCTAAAACCTGATAATAAAGACAGTGGCACAAGGTAGACATGTAGTTACAGGTGGTGTAACAGGTGTGCTGAACCCTGATAACGAAGACAGGGGGGCACAAGGTAACTGAAGTACTAAACCTGTTAACGAGGTCAGATTGTATATGAGAGGTGTTTGACCAGATAACCAACAGACAGGTAACATGAGTAGGGTAGTTTTTTTAGGGTTTTATTTTGACAGACGTGTCACACTCTTGGAAAAAGAAAAAAAGAGTTACTCTCATTTGTTTTTTAAAAGTAAGCATTGTCTAAGTACTTGTATGGGATTGAAGAAAGTTCCTGTAAGTATTATGGAGGGTATGAGCAAGTGATTTGAAGGTGCATAGGTTGATTGTAGCCGCAAGTGGGCTGCAGAGTATAGGGAGAAGGGCACCCGTGAAGCACCTGGATAGTAATGATTGTTTGAAGAAGGTGAAGGAATTGGTTTGGTGAAACAGAAAACTGATATCAGGGTAGTTTACCGAATATTGTATCAGATCCCACTAACACGCTTGTGTTTAGGGAAGCTTCTCATTGCAGGTGTAAAACTTGTGTGAGATAGAAAGACAGTGTACCCATTTCAAAGTCAAGAGATTGGCTATTTGGAAAAAGTTTTATTTTTTTTTCAGGAAAAAAAAATGCATATGTGATTAGGAATGACAAGTATGTATGCAATTATGAAAGACTTATATGATGATGAAAGTGTAAAATTTGTTTCTAAATGTTTCTAAATGTCACCAGAACCTTTACCAATGTCTGGCACATTTAATCTGTTTGTTTAAGAAGCTTTTAAAGCAGCAATTATTTTATCCAAATTGGCCAAATTTATTTCATCAAACAATTGTAATTTCTTACACTGTAGCAATAAGATGCTACACAATGACACCTACAGTGTGGTATGGCAGTTGGCCAATGGCACCCCCTGCCTTCACAGCTGAAGACCAGCTCTCTCCTCCTTCATCCTCCCCCTGCCCTCTTTCCCCTAACCCCCTTACCTATTTCCTATAGAAATGTTGTTATTTCTCCTGTTTTGTCTTTTTATTCTGTTTAATTCAAGGATGTGAACCTCAGAGACTGATGTCTCTGATGAAAACAATGCTGATGCTTATTGCTATATCTATGCTTACTTATTTTAATCAACAATACCAAGATTTGTATCTCACAGACTATTATCTCTGAAGATGCTGATCTAATGTCTAAATTTACTGTTATAGCTATGCCTGCTTATTCTAATCAACAATTTGTTTATGACCATTCCCCAGAAGTGAACTGTTAGATCTGATTCAGCTGATGCAATTGATGATTATTACTTATGTCTGTGTCCTTCCTGCAACTAATTTCACTATCATTAGCAGGCTCAATGTGTCCTGGATACCTTGCATTTATCTAACCATTTATTGTTTGTGAGTACATCACAGTTTCCTGATGAAGTGATACGGATGTTGTTACAGAAATCTGTCATCATGTGCTGCATCATTTACAGCAAAGAAATTGTGCAGGAATTTGTGTCCAGATATAGTATCCCATGTGTTGTTAAAGGTGACAAAGGTACACATTTTACAGGGAAGGTATTCCAAGCAATGTGTCAATATATGGGTATATAAAAAAACAAAATTGAATGTGTAAACACTAACATTGAGTACAAGTTAGATAAGTTGGGTGTGGGGACTGCCATGAGTTGACTGGGGGCTTTACCTCTGGTTTTGTATAGCATTCACACCACTCCAAAGCAGCCACTTAACTTGTGCCTTATGAGCTACTTTTTGAAAAACTGCCTATCCTCCTTGTAAGTCCAGCAACAGACTTGTCACTGTTATATAATTTAACTACGGACTATGTTATACAATTCTCCCAGCATCTGAAGACTTTACAAGAAAAGCAAGGAAAGCTTATGAAGAGAATCCCAGAGGGACCTTGTCATGGAATCCAGCCTGGAGACTGTGTAATGGTGAGAAATTTCTTATGTTCTGGTTGTCTCATAGAATGATGGCAAGGCCTGTTCCAGGTCCTGCTAACAACCTTGATGTGGTTGAATAGGACAATTGGATTCACGCATCTCACTGCAAGAAAGTTTCTGACCCGTGGGTGAGGTCAGTTAAAGCCAGAGAAGACGCAGATAAAGACATTGTAATTTAAATCTAATAAACTTATTTGATGATGAGCCTGATAAGGGCCACAGTTCAGACCAAGATAAGGTCCACAGAATCGGGGACATTATTAGTAGTGTTCTGCGGATTGTGGACAAAGAAAAGGAAAGTTGGCTATTGGTGATTAAGTCTCTGTATATCCATTGATTGAAGCAGTTATTTTTTTTTGCATTTTTAATTTTTTTTTTTTCTATTGAATAAGAGCTGTCAAGGACTGGTGGCTGACGAGGACGGTGTGGAGAGTTATCCTAGGGGTACTGCCAGGGTCATATTGGTAGACTCCATTCCTATTTTGAAACCCATGATTGTAAGGGATAGGGTGTTAACCACATTAAGAGCTATAAAAGACATGCTGAAGAAACACATGGAAAGACGCACACACTCATTTTATCACTGATCCCAGGTATAGGTATGGATCAGAGGAGGGTCAAAAGACCAAGAGGAAAAATTCTTAATAACCCATATATAAAAATAATTAGAAGGTTTAAAAAAAGAAATATATAAAAGTAATAAAATACAGGTAAATAAAGACTCATACTGGTACTAGGTATAAGATACATCTAGTGAAATATCGGAAAAGAAGAGTCATAATGGTGAGGGAAAGGTGTCGAAGCTTTGCCTCACAATTCCAAGGTGTATATGTGAATACTGTGGTTTAAATTCAGAAAAGAGGTATATACAAGGGTGCAAAGACAGCACCTCTATATAAACTAACACTTCTTCCCCGGACACTTATCATGAGCTCATAGGAAGAACATTAAAGTAGATTGTTGGGTATATAGTCACCATGTTATTCAGGGAATGTTGTGCTAATGTTTATTTCATTGCACTCAAATCAAACAACACTTCACTCACTATGTGGAACTCACACACTTGAACCTTATAATGTCACAGGTGCCCTACATTTAAAATTAACAAAGTATCCAAGGTATGATCAGGACAACATCATGTGTATTAACAAGATGTTACAGGAGTTGAAGGTACTTATTTGGGAACCAGTATTTGTAACACAATCTTACAAAGAGAACCTTTCAGAATTAAACTTGGTTGGGGATCATTTAGAAATCATTAAATACACAAAATCTAATAATGAATTATGCGTGAGCGCATTAATAAACTGTGTAATAACAGAAGGAATATAGGGGTACAATAAAACATACAGTCATCGTAGTGCAGAATGTGACAAGCAAGAAGAAAGGGTGAATGAAAAGGGTGCCCGATGTAATGTCCCTTATAATGCTTTTTCTAACACATTGTCTAATAAACCATGACACTACAATAGGGGTTATATTATGTGTGTGGACACAGGGCTTATAAATGGTTACCGGTGAATTATTTTGAAATGGGTTTTATAAGAATATTGCTACTTAATTCAAAGGGAACACAATGGAAAAATCTAAAAGAAACATCAAATAATTTACTGTGTATGAACGGTAAATAGAGATACAAATGGAATGAAAAAATACAAACACCTCTTTACACTGTCCCAAAGTTATAAGGTTAGTTTTGGATTTGGTAACATTATAATATTTGGTATATGGAGGATAACTATAAATCAAATAATTATACAGGAATTAAGAGAATTAATAAATAATATCACAGACATTGTTGTAAGAGAGTTTCAAGCAATAAAATACTGAATTAAATGCAGCACGCACTACCTTACAGCTACAACTTCAGGACATTGTGTCACATTACAAACAATATATGAGTTAAAGTGTCACACATACATCACAAATTCTTCTGATACTGAAGAAATACGTAATAAAAGAAAGGTTGCATTAAATTAATTGGGAGATTTAATCACAATGAATTTGCTGAACAAATAAACGTGATGCTGGGATTCCCGACAGCTGGTTCACCTGGAAATTGGTTAAGCAATATGATGCACATATTGGGAAGGATCCTGATGCCGGCATCCCGACAGGGTTAGGATACTGACCCAACAGGGTTAGGATACTGACACCTTTCAGTCGGTATCCTAATCCTTCCCCTCTTCCTATCCCTAACCATCCCTCTTCAATGCCTAAATCTAACCTCCCCCTAGTGCCAAAACCTAACCTCCCCCTCCCTGCACCCTAAAGCTAACCCTCCCCCCTTAGTGCCTAACTCTCCCCTTAGTGGCTAACCCTAACCCCTATCCCTAACTCTAACCCTGCCCTTTACACTGCTACTTACCTTAGGGATGCCAGTGCCAGCATTCTAACTGGTGTTGGGACTCTTGCGCTGGCATTCTGAGCACCGGAATCCTCGTGGTTGGTATTATGACCGTATCCTGTAGCATACAGGTTAGCAGTTTATTATACTATATGACCCTATAGATTGTTTCCATTAATCAAGAACTAAAAGCCTAAAAGTAAAACCCTAGTAGAAAAAATATAGTATATATTACTAACGCACTTCTCCAAACAGAAAATCACAGGCCTCAACCCAGTACATGTAAATGAAGATGGAGTAACAGGTTAGTAGTCTTTACATCAATACAGCAAGGTTGGCAAAGCAAATAATGAAAAGTGGAGTACAATGGAATTGTCCTTGGGCCTTCCCACTTAAATTTATGTTATATATTAAGACACACACAGTCTAACGAACCAAGCACTTCAATGACAGTGACTGCCACTTTTGTGGCTAAAATTGTTGGTTTATTTGAGCCCCCAAGCAAGAAAATATCTTAGTGGTTTGGTTAAACCAAGCTACCAATTAGATTAAGCCTAACAGTGTTGTTAATCATCCTTACAGTTGGAATGTGTCAACATTAACCTTATCATCACCCTCATTACTGTTGTTAATATTATTATCACACAATATTAGCTCATCCCCACTGGAATCCACCATTACAAGAGTCTAATTGTGTTGTACTTGGTGTCAAATATCTTCTTCTTAGAATTTGTAGTTCATTTTGATTTCTACAATGTTTTTGAAGTAGCCTCTTTTGCCAATCACTCACAAAGTTCCCAGCGGTGCTAAATACTCTTTCTAAGTACACACTGGAGGGTAGGCACCTTAAGTTCCCCATAGCTATTTTGTACAAGGGGCTCTATAATGCCTTTTTCCTCCCAGTATTCAAAGAGACTGTGTGACATGCTAATTTGTGCATTATCATTAAAGTAATCTTCCACTATTCTTTTCATGGCTACGGAATAAAATGTAGCCATGTTAGAGGTATCAATATATGTGGGCAATTCTTTTAAGCCTGACCAGATGTCATATTGTTTCAGTCTGGTGCACTGAGTTGACTCTTTATCATTACCAGTAAGTCACATGGAAAAGATCAGTTTTTTCCTTGCTGCAGCATTTGCTGGGGAAACTGAAGCAGGAGAAGTTGTCATGTTGTGCCACTTGAGCTTACATCTTGCTTGCAAGGAGCTCTTTGCATCTCTTAATATCTGTGTCAGTTGTAAAGAAAGACATTACATATAACTTAAAATTAGGATCTGGGATGGTTGCCAAAATGTATTGATCCAATTGCAAGATGTTGCAAACCCTTTGGTCCTTGCAAAGAGAATAAAGAACTAACATATTTAGCTGAATAGGTTATTTTCATCTCCTCCTTCAGCTTCTATAGTTGATTTTCCAGTAGTTTAATTAAGGGTATGACCTGAAACAGGCTGGCAGTTTCTGAACTCGCTACAATTTCAAATAGTTTCAGTAACTTGCATAAAACTGGCAGTTTTCTCAAGTGTGCTGCAGAAAGGTTACAACATGTCCCACCTCCCCATATCTAAAGGCTTTATGAGTACATTTGGATGGCTTGTTGTTCCTCCAGTCACTGAAGCGTATAAAGGGTGGAATATCACCTGGTTATTACCTCTTGCTTTGCAGCATGGCAAATTGAACTGTTCTTGCAGCTACTACAATCTTTTACATGCAGTTGCTGAATTTTAAAAATGGGCATACATTTTACGGACCACACTCAGTATATCCTGCACAGACCTATCATTTTTTAAGAAATTCTGAACCACCAAGTTTATTGTGTGTGCAAAACATGGTACATGGTAAAATTCAACCAGATTGTATTGCTTGTATATTGTTACTTGCATTATCAGAAATGACAAACCCTGATGACTGTCTTAGCGGGGTAAGCTATTTTGCTATCACAACAGATTGACACCAATATGCTCCATAGTGAAGCCACTGATACCATGCATTACTGCTCAAGATGATACACCCAACCAGTGGTCTGTCACAGTCATGTAATCTTTAGTTTGACCAGTACCGCTTGTACACATGTCTGTAGTTAAGTGGATAGTTGGTACAATGGCATTTTGTAGGCAAATATCTTTTTGTTTAACATCCCGGTACAGGTGAGGAATTGCTGGTCCAGTAAATTAGAATAGAGTTTGGAATTTGGTAGCATGGACACAAGACCTTTATTAATCGAATAAATCCAGATGCATTAATGGCAAATATTGGATGCAGATCTAATGCTATCATAGCTATCATGGCTTCAGTGATTTACTGTGGCCAACAGGATGGCATATGTCCTAATTGGTTCCTCTTGCAAATATTGTATCACAGACAATTGTTGTTTGAACCTAGTAATAATCTTCTTCTTGGTCCCCTTCTGTAATGTAGATTCACCCCCAGCAGCAGTAGCCCCAGCATGCAAAGATTCTTCTTGGAAATCCTAGATAGGGGAGGAGTGAGTTTGTTTTTGCAAATTGGATGCAGGAGGACATCCAATCGATAATGAGAAGGTTGATGATTAAGGTGTTAGTGCTGGAGATTACATTAATATATGCTGCATGTAGCTGAACCCAGACTGCTTCTTATTGTTATATATGATTTTCCAGATTTTGATAAACCACTTCAATGAACTTGCTACAAATTATGTAATAGAGAAGAGGTGCCTAAATGGTTAATGTCCTCACTTCTACTTACTTTGCCACTATAAATGCAACAGAAGCCTTGACAAATGCTGTAGAGATTTGAGTAAAAACTCCACACAGAAGTATTTTGCTCAGGCATAACAATGTGCTTCTTCTTATCATTGGTGAGAACTGCTGCCACTGGTGGCTGATTTACTTAGACATAAACAACATCATACTCCTGAATTTTATCAACTTGTTCTTGTCCAACACATTCATCATCAACATTCTCATTAGTGTCAGATACACAATTATCACCCTTATCCTGTTGCACCTCCAAAGTATAATCCTCAATTTCTATGTCTAAACCAGCATCATATTACTTTTAGTACTACTTATCCTAACATTTGCAGAGGGTTCAGCAATGATGGAATTCTCTACGATTCCAGTGTTAGAAACACAAATGTTAGACTCACACATACCACTCATGGGCACCATTCCACTCTCCTCAGGGATCTGTGAAGTTTGTGAACACATCATTTTTTCTTCAGCCTAGTGATTTTTTTTTAACACTAATTTGCTGGTTTTAAAGGCGAAACATCTAGACTCAGAGCAAAAAGGTGGTGCATGCATGGTTGCAGAAGATAAATAATTGTGTTTGGCCCTTTCTTTTGCAATAGCCATTCTAGTGCATAAAAACGCAGCAGCAGGACCTCCACTTGCAAAGAAAGACCATGTTCTGAGACTTTTCTTGATTCTGTTTGTAGTGTATGGCATATTGGCAATTTTACATTTTTGGCAGTAACTTTTCCCTTCATAGTTAGAGGTAATGTTTTCTTTAAGATTTTTAAATACTGTACTTTTTAGATTTACTGTACATCTTTTCCCTTGACTTCCTTTAAAAGTAGATGTTGAAGTACTATGACTACCAGCACTAGTACTAGGTTGTTATTTTTCTATCAATTGACCCATAATTGATTTTATGTTTTTACAGGAGAAAAACTAGCTACTTTAGTTGAACTTAACTGCCACCACACCAGGTGAACGTACAATGAGATAGGGAAATGAGGGACTGTTACCTTTACCATTCAATTTTATTAAAAGACTGTAGATTTTTTTTTACACTAGTGGGTGCATGTAACAGGGACACAACAATACACAGAGTAAGAACAATAAAATATTCTGCCTCTCCAAGACACACTCTTTTTTTTGTAAATACTTTTTTTATTTTATTATTATTGAAAGCTTTACAATAAAGAATACAAATTGTACAAATAGAAATATAGAGTGTTACAGGCAGAAACTTTCTTGTACATCTTCTCGATTTAAACAAAGCATATAATATCATCTATCAATATGAAATTTAAATCTACAGTATGTAATAAGATACAATATTAAAATTTCTTGAGCTTTCAATACAGATCCATATATACCTTATTGTACAGAAATAAAAAGAGGAGAACAAAACTAAACAAGACAAGAAACATGACGGAAAGAGGGACATAGGGTAGAAAAATAAACATATTTTTACTATGGACTTAATTGCGAATAAAGCATTTATATATATACTTAGGACATAGCTAATGAACATTAAATACAACAGTTAGTTGAAATGGAGTATTGATAATTGAAAGCGGTTCTTAACATAATATATGGCTACATTTGCAATAAAATTTTCCTATGAATGAACCAATTAGTAGAGTAAAATATTTGGAATATACGATCTTGTGACTTTTGAGGTAATGAGTCTATATAAATGCCCCATTTTTTGTAAAATTTTATTACTCCATTTTCAATATCTGGGATAGCTTCGAAATATAGGATTTGGATAATTTTTTGTTTGACCTCAGCGAGTGAAGGGGATGAAGAAGATATCCAGTGTTTCAGAATTACATTTTTG
This sequence comes from Taudactylus pleione, assembly GCA_031769625.1. Classification (NCBI taxonomy): domain Eukaryota; kingdom Metazoa; phylum Chordata; class Amphibia; order Anura; family Myobatrachidae; genus Taudactylus; species Taudactylus pleione. The sequence goes on along the minus strand of JAUIMM010000516.1, from coordinate 4,090,820 downwards.
GCTATGGTAAGGAAAATTGTGAGAAGTGGAATCAGTTCCCTCCCACTCCAAGGTCCCTGTTTTTAAAATTTAAACAAAGACATGCTAGTTGATCTAGCTTTAGATTTAAATCAAAACATGAATTGATATAAAATATCACCTTTATCCAAAATTTCTAATCTTATAACAGGCCCAGAAGCAGTGTAGAAAACCAGCATTACACATATGACATTTCGTACATTGGCCAGACTCAGAGATGATCATATGTTTTCTCTGTGCAGGGGCCACATAGGCTCTGTGTATCACTGTAATATGTACCTCTTGTAAATAAGAGGATTGAAGAGTACGCAGAGAGCTGTCATAATGTTGGAAAAGATCTTCTGATGTGGGAGCAAATGTGGTTTCCCTGCACCAGAGGGCGCTTGTATTGTTCCCTAGGGGTAATGATAGGAGGTTTGTTAGAATGGAGTATAGCATTTTTGTCTTATATAAAGAGCCAGATGAACATTTCATGTTTCAATAGTAAATGGTCTGTTAGTATTTGAGGAGGTAGAGCCTGAGGGAGGGTTTGAACATAGTGTCTCAATTGTAAGTACATGAAGAAATCCCGATTGGGAATACTGTAATTGGTTTTTAAATTAGAGAAAGGCATCACTGTTCCACCCGGATCAAAAACTTTGGAGATGTTGCTGAGACCTTTTTTAGACCAGATTTTAACTTGTTATCAGACACAGAAGGGTGGAAAACAGGGTTTCCCCATAGGGGTATTAGAGGGGTATTTAGGTGATTTCTGCCTAGTTTCTTGTTTATTGATAACCGTGAGTAATATGTGTCTCGAAAGATTACATTGTTTAGGATATGGGCCAGAATATTTCCGGGTAGATTGTGAAGAAGTGCTCCTGGGGAGAATGGGGCAAGTAGAGCAAACTCCAGTGACAGATCAGTAAATGTGTTTTGTTCCAGTAGCCAATCACTAATATATCGGAAGAAAATTGATAATGAGTAGGCTGCGAAATCAGGGATTCCCAGTCCACCATATTATCTAGATAGTTTTAATTTAGATATCACAATTCTGGGGCATTTACCCTGCTATAAGAATTTAGAAATCATACTTTGTATATGAGATATAGATTTGGAAAGGGCGATAGGGAGCATCTACATTAGGTAGAATATTTTAGGAAAAATTATATTTTTAATTATCGCAGCCTTGCCTAGTAAAGATAGAGGGAGGAGTTTCCAGCTATCTAGTAATAGTGATACCTTGGAAATTACTTCTGTAAAATTCAGTTTATACAATTGAGAGAAACCCGAGGGGATTTGGACTCCCAGGTATTTAATTTTAGAAGTACTAAGTTTAAATTGATGTATCATTGGTAATTGTTTTAATATATCAATGGAACCTGAAAGAGGTAATATCTCTGATTTATCTACATTTATTTTGTATCCAGAAACAGTGCCGAAAGAGTTCAGTAGGTGCATAATCGCAGGCATAGTAGTTGATGGGTTTGACACGAATAGCAGCATGTCATCTGCAAAGAGAGCGACCTTCTGTGTGGTATTTTTCACCACTATTCCTGCTATTAAAGGGTCAGAGTGAATAGCAATTGCAAGGGGTTCTATCTCTATAGCGAATAAGAGGGGTGATGAGGGGCAGCCTTGTCTGGTGCCTTTTTGGATAGAAAAAGGGGTGGATTTGACCCATTACAAACTATATAGGATTGGACTCCATGATATAATGTTTGAATTATGTCTATGAAGTGTTGTGGGAAACCAAAATTGTATAAAGTATGATGTAGATGCGACCACAAAACTAGATCGAATGCCTTTTCGGCGTCAAGTGAAATAATGAGGTTAGTATCAGGATTTCTGGATTGTTGAATGTATTGCATTATTCCTAGAACCTTTCTAACATTCATTACTGAATGGCGACCGCTTATAAAGCCTGATTGATCTGTGTGGATTATGAAGGGTAAAAGGGGTTTAAGCATTTCTGATAAATTTTTTGTTAAAATTTTATAGTCTAAATTTAAGAGTGAAATAGGTCTCTACGACTCTGGTAAGGCCAAATCACATCCCGGTTTGGGTAAGACTTTTATGGTTGCCATATTGTAGTACAATGGAAGATATTTAGACACAATGATATGGTTATACACTGAGACCAAAGTTTCACTTATTTGGGCTGAGAGAAGTTTATAGAATTCTCCTCCTAGTCTGTCAGGGCCCGGAGATTTGGCGAGTTTAAGATCTTTTATCTTTTTAATGACTTCAGCTGAAGTAATTGGGGTTATGAGTGACTGGGCAGCCTCAAGCGAGAGTTATGGATATGGAATATTTTGCCAGAATTGCAATTCATGAGTCGGTGGCATAGTAGTATTCTCTACTTTAGGAGAGTGGGGTGTATGTGAGTATAAATTTTCATAATAGTTATGCATCATAGAAGTAATTTGGGCATTTGAAATAGTGAGTGTGCCATCTTGTTTTTTGAGAGGGTTAACTTGCATTGGGGTTTGTGTCCCTTTTAGAAGGTTGGTCAGGAGATGTCCCGTTTTATTGCCAAATTTATGGAATATATGATTGACAAAAAATAGGTATCGGTCTCCCATACTTTGTAAAAATTCATCAAAGCATGTTTTTCAGATAGGTAATTACCTTTATTTGCAGATGATGGGTGAGATTTAAAGGTTTGAAATGCTTCTGAGAGGGCATTTTGTCTGGTTATATAAGAAGAGGCATATTTACTGTGAATCGAGGCCACATAAGAGATTATAGCTCCATGTAACACCGTTTTGGCTGTTTGCCAGAAGAGAGGAGGATCGGTGGTGGCATGAGAAGTATTAGTATTTTTAAACTCATCCCAGATTGATTCTAACCGTGATTTAAACTTAGTAGAGTGGGCTAAGTGTGAGGGGAATCTCCAGGTGGAATAAGAACCCTTCTCAATGGCTATGTGAATAGAGGTCCATACCAAAGCGTGGTCTGACAAAGCAATTGGTTCTATCACAGAGTCAGAAATTCTGGGAAAAAGAGAGTTGGCTATAAAAATAAAATCTATCCTAGAAAAGGAATTGTGGACTGATGAGTGACATGTGAATTAGTTATCAATGGGGTGCAGTGCTCTCCATACGTCAATCAAATTTAACCCAGAAGAGAACCAGGGAATGCCAAGTTTGGGGGAACTGTTATATCGAGAAGTATGCTGTGACCTATCTAGAATAGGAGAAGATACCAAATTAAAGTCTCACCAAACAATTAAGGGAAGATCTATAAACGGGATTAATTTGGATATGAGCATTTGCAAAACAATTTGGAGTAGGTATTTGGGGCATACACGTTACACAAGATATATGAAGTCTTTTGGTAGGAAATATTAACTATAACGTATCTGCCTTCTGGGTCTGCGTCTGTAAAAGATACTGTTCTTTGGAGAGATTTTTTAGCTAATATAATTACACCTCATGCCTTTGAATTAAAAGGGGCAGCTGCTAATATTGACCAGCCCAACATTTGTAATTTATTAGTCTCCGAGGACACTAAATGTGTTTCTTGGGCAAAAGCGATGTCTAGGTTGCGTTTAGACAAATAGAGAAATAATTTTCTCCTTTTACAGGGGGAATTTATATCTCCTATATTCAAAGTACCAATCGTTAGTTGGGACATTAATCAAAAATAATGTGGAGGATATCAGCAATAAAATAGCCCTTTGCAAATATCATGTGATAGGTGATGGGGTGAGGATAAGAGAACAATAGGGAAGGGATACTACGACATAGACTTAACAAAAAATTAAGAAATAGAGGGGGGGAGACAACTTAAGAGATATAAAGCGCCCGATAGTGGCGAGAGCCAAAACTTTTTAAAGAAACATAACTTCTGGTGAGATAATGCAATTAGACTTATTGAAATGCACATCCGGATATTGCTCCCAGCCCATTCCGGCATACTAAATGAACAGGTAATAAAATGAAGAGCTATAAAAAGCCATAAATTTACATATAGGGGGTCTTGACCCCAACAAGGAACATCAAATATCTATAGATAAACAGTGAAGTGTGTCATCAAGAAAACAATTAGCATATAAATTTTGGATATACTTTTGAATATAAAAGGCATATACAGAACCCACAGAATCCCGACAGGATTTTCCAATTGTTAACAGATGGTCATCCCATCACTGGTTCCAGCCATCTCAATAAGGATTAGCCATACTTGGTTGATAAGTGAGTCCAAACACAACTCAACGTGGAGGAGAAGAAGGAAAAGGAGCAGGGTCAGCGATGTCTGCGGTGTCAAACTGTTCTTCATCTCTAAGATATGCTTGTGCGTCTTCAGGATTAGTGAAATCCACGTGTGAGTCCCCTCGGAATATGCAGAGCCTGGCAGGATATACTAATGCAAATTTTCTTTGTTTCTTAACAAGGGTAGAGCAGATTGGAGAGAAGGCTTTTTCTGGCTCTTGTTAATTCCACAGAGAAATCTTGGAAGAGATAGAGTCCTTTTCCTTCCCAAACAATGGATTTGGATTTACGGGATGTAGTCCAGAATGCCAGTTTGTGCTGATAATTCATACATAGAAAAAGCGTCACACGTGGAAGGCTGTCTTTGGGTTTTGGGGTTGGACTGACTCTATGGGCTCGCTCTATTATTAGGTCGCAGCATTCCACTTCTATTCCCAATAATGATGGCAGTGTGGTATGCAAGAATAGATATAGGGAGGGACCCTTGATGCTTTCGGGCAAGCCTACTAACCTTGTATTGTTGCTGCGAGACCTATTCTCAAGGTCATCAACCTTATTCCAGAGCTGGAAATTATCCTTCTTTAATTTCTGAATAGCATATTGAGCATCTGATAGGTCATGGCAGATTGACCCTATACAATTTTCAGTGTCTGCAACTCTATGTGTCAGGAGCTGTAATTGTGTTGTGATGTCTGACAATGCACGTTTTAACAGTGGCACCATAGTAGATTGGATTGCCTCCATCACCTTGTTATAAGAGATGGGGGAATCCGGGTCGTGGCGTGCCTGTGGTAAATCAGCGTTAGCATGATCTGCTGCTGCTTTTTTACTAGCCAGTGTAGCTACCTGTGATTCAGCATCAGGTGCCATGCTGTGTTCCGCGTGGTGTTTCTGTTGATGCTGCTGTGGGGCTTTATGCTGTGGATGGCCGGTTACAAAACAGTCCATGCTGAGGGGAGACCTCTCAATAAGATACAGGGGAGAATGTGTCCTGTATTGGAGACCAAATAAACGGTCTTGTCTGCTGAATATAACCGGCGGAGGGAGGGAGCAGCACAGAGTACTTCACTTCTCCATGCAGCCGGAAGCGGAAGTCCCAAGACACACACTCTTAAGTGCACTTAATTGCAGTTGCTAGCTAGTGTATCTGACAAATAATCACACATTCAAACAATGACAAATATGGGTGCAGTCACCCTTCCCATCTACTCATGCTACCTACAACTCTCTCTAATCTAATGACATCCTAACGGCGTCTTTTGAAAAGTAACTACAACCTTCACCCTCTCCTGTGTGAAATGCTACCTGATCACGAGGGAGGAACTCTTATATGCAATCCAAAACATGCAAGATCTGAGATTTCCTGGAAAATTACGTTCTGCATTGTTTTGAGATCTGAACTATACGGGAAGACCCAAGCCGGGACTCTGTTCTAGTTGGAAACTACAAGTACAGGTGTGTTTGCTTTTTAGCAAATCCAAACTGATCATCTCTAAATTTAATATTATTTTATTAATAAAATATTTTTTAATTTTACACATTTGATTAACATCTATCATTTTAGTACTTGTACAAACCTCTCAACATAAAGAGATACAAAATTTGGAAGGGGGGTGAACCTTTCACACCCCCATCCCACCTCTCCAGTCATAAAGGTTTGATACATGCAAAATGTTTATGGTTCTGCAATAGCGCAAACAGTATACAGTACGTGCGTTCACTTTCTAAGTTAATTCACTTTCTGGTGTAGTACTTACTCTGCATCATCCCCCTTGTGTTGATGGTTGCAGATGTAAAAACAGAGGGCAGGAGTGGTTTTCACATGCAGATGCCTAGATCTATTACATATACTGGCAGATTCTAGCATTAACAAAAGGAAGTAAGTAAACTTCCACAGCCATACAGAGGAGTAGCAGCAGATGTATCTGACTCATAATAAGGTACATTGCCTCATATTATTGCTTTTAGTGTTTAATATTGATTTCTTTACAGTATAATATTTTGTTTATTATTATGCATGTGCGATACACAGTAATATAGTTTGTTAGAGTTGTTATTAATTGTAAAATGATAGCTTTTACTAAATCACAGATTTTTATTTATTTTATACTAGCTAGGATACCCGGTGTTGCCCAGGTGGAAGACTAGATCCTGAAGTAGACCTGCAGCCTTTATTTGTTTACATTGTCCTCGCCTTTAACTCCATTCCATTGATCCTGAAAAGGACCCCACTGTTTGCTAACATCCTGCAAACAGTGGCATAACTACCGTGGGTGCAAGGGGTGCATCTGCTATGGTGCCTGAGTTACCTCTGTGGCCCAACACTCCCCTTGCACCCAGTCATGCACACAAGGTGGGCTGGTCAAGTCATGGCCACCGAGGGGGGCCCAGGTATTGGTAGTGCCAGCGGGCAAACATGGAGAGACAGTGCTGCCGGTAGCAAGGCAATTAGAGCTTGCGGACCGACAGTCAATCAGCAGTGATGGATCCTGACTGGCTGCTAGTCTACAAGCTCTGTTTGGCTCATGACCAGTGCCAGATTCAAATTGCACCGGCAATGTCTGCCACTGCCTACTGGTGCACCTGGCTGCTGATGGCACACAGGGAGAGGTTGCTGGAGAGACACGGGGAGGTGAGTTGCTCCGGGGCCTAATGTGTAAGTGGCCATAATGTGCAGCATAATGTGTAAAGGGCACTACTATTGTGTGGAATAATATGTTATATGTGGTAGGACATAATTACTGGGTAGTGTAAGGGGCATTAGTGTGTGACATGATGTATAAGAGGCACTACTACTGTGTGGCATAAAGTGTATTAGGAGTACTACTGTGTGGCATAACCAAATAGGCTCTGTGTGGCATAAAATGATGGGCTGTGTGTTGGGAGAAATGTATGTATTTTTTTACTCTGAGCAAACTTTATGACTCATGCAAGTTCATATTAAATCCAGCCTGTGAGGTTAAAAATATACTTTTTAAGCTTTCAGAATTTTCACTGGAGCCAGCCCCAGAACCTGTGTAATTTAAGAGTGTCCATATTTTCATGGATTGTGTAACAGTATGTGGCCCTGACAAAGTTCAAACCTAGGCAAAAATCTAATCCTGGTCAAACTACACCACCATGTAAAATTTGGTGGAGCTAGGTCCAAAACTCTGGGTGTGCATAAAGGACAGACAGACATACTCTCTTGCTAACTACAGGATATAGATTCTCTATATTTGTTGTCTTTTATTTTAATGTATTTTTATTATATATTTTTTAAAAATGTTCTTCTTAATATTATTCTCTGCCTTTTTCACATTAGGTATTTTATTCAGATTTCACATTGGCAATGTTTTAGTTTTTGGTTTTGTTTGGCTTTTTGATGAATTTGCCGTCTCCATTAACAGCTGCTGTTTTCTTCTGCCCAACTGAGCGGAGATATTTTTATGTGATTTAATTCTCAGCACCAGATTGATCTCTCAATTTGCATTATCATTTCATTGCCTCTGTGACATGAGAGAAGGTTGAAGCTCAGACCATAAACCTGTCACGATCTGATAAATAAAACTTCGAAAGGTTTACGGCCTGGCCTTAAAACTCCTAGCAATTTATAAATACAAAATACAACACAACTTTATACCAGAACATAGCAGAAATATGTAAATCATTCCAGGCAATTGGTTAAAACTATCTGATTAAATATATGTCAAATATAATTAGGTTATATTGATGGTTAAATTATGTTGTTGCTAGACCTTCTTTCTGCTATAAGTGGCTACATTTGGCATATTCAATGAAACAAAGTTATCCATCTATGAATCTACCCAGAGTCTTTAAAAAACATGTATTTATACATGTATTTATATGACCGTTGTTTTGATCAATTACATTTCTCATTATTCATATAGCTTGAACTTTATTTGTGGTATGTAGCTCATTATTTGTCAAGTACTGCTAGGAAGTCTCATAGCTTCCTTTGAACACTAAAAAGGTAGTGTGGACACAGATGTGTAACATGTAGCCATGGTGCCCAGAGCATGCGCATTCTATGACACCCCCACTGAATTGTGCTAGAGAGCGGGCATGTCCAGCATTTGGATGAAATTTAAAATTAAATAATATTAAACATTAGGGGCAATATTGGATCATGTCCACATTATATCATATACAATTAGGATTAGAGAGACTATAATTAAAAAAACAGCATATTTTTCCGTTATAATACTGTATTATCTACATTGCTAATCACCATTCATTTGTTCATGTATGTCAACTAAGCAGGCAGATTGTGCAAACATTAGATCATTTACAAATAGCTTGCATATATTTTATGATTCACTACTAAATCAGCCTAGTAGTATGCTACTTGCAGGAGACATGCGTGAAGGGGTTAACTTGTTGTCTAACAGCCATTTAATTTAGCTGGCTGTAGGTTCCAGCTGGCCACAGGTCACCCTCCTGCAGAGGAGGCTTGTGCCTTAGAATGAAAAAAAAATGCTACCCAGATGGTGCCCTTGGCCAGAAGCAGGTGCCTAGAGCATGAGCTCCACTCTCGCTACTTCCCTGTGTGGACAGAGATGAGGTTAGAGATGTAAAGAGGGTATCAATGGTGCTGTACATATGGTGGCGCTATACATGCACATTGCACAATCTAATAAAAAAATTAGGGCATCCATGGCTTAGGCACATAGTAGTATGTGATTATTCTGGAACTGACTCTAGTGCTAGGTATGTAGGAGGCTATGTACTTTGCTTTAACACAAAATGTAGTTATTCAAGGCATGCAGGTATCTTACAAATATAGCATGTCTTGATCTAAAATTTATCACAAAACACGGATGGATAATGGATGCTGGCCCATTCTTCAGGATTGGCGAGATCCAGTACTAAGGTGCGGAGTCTAACCTGACAGCGGTATTCACCAGGGACCCCCGCAAGGATGTTTGGACTTAGCTATGTTCGTCACTCAGGTCGTGACCCTCAGACTTGATTCCCTTGTACAGGTGCAGGTGTATACTCTGGATTGGAGTCGAGTATGATGAAGGTGTGCAATGTAGTTAACAACTGAAGTCAGAACCAAACGGACAAGACGGTACCTGGACAAACCATGTTGCAATGCAAGGGGTGCACATACACTAATTATGCATGCTGAGCAAATTCTAGCTGCTTTTGCATGTAGCTCAAAAATTCTGTATAGTTTTATTTTTATACAGCAATTTAGATTTCAGTTTGGACAACCCCCTCCCAAATCTAAATCTGCCCCACATGCAGTGCAGCATGGCTTTACCAAGGTGCAAAGTTAGTTGCTGAATCAGGCCCTTAGTGTGGTCTGGAGAAACTGCTGCCGCTTTATATATTTGAAGAGTTCAAAAGGCACTTTTAAATATTTTGATGGACATTACCAAGCATATTATTTATTCCATGTCCTTATCATTGAGCTCACTGCCTGACTTACCTGCTTACCAATATATAGTCACAAGATCAGGTTGAGTGCCATTTCCTGGGGTAAATGGGTAATCGGCCACACTCTGCACATAGTAGCCAATCAGTATCACACTAGTCGAGGATTTGGTACAAGTATCCTCAGCTAGTTTGATTTGTTAAGCAAAATAAATAAAATCCTAAAAGCCTAGCCTGTCTGTCTCTAGCTAAATAGAAGTCTCCCTCTTTAAGGGTGGGAGGACATAATGTCCAACTCACACAAAACAGCATTTAAATACAGCACAGATCATAGCAGTGTCTGTCAACAGAGAGCCTGTGTATGTGTGTAAGTGTAAGTTTGTGTAATAAAATACTAAAACATTGGGTTACTGTCTTGCCTTTTTTATATTTCTTTTCCAGGACTACAGGTGCCAGCGGGCCCTTAATGCCCCGCAGTGGCGTCCCACCCCACAGTGTCACCCGATGCGGGGAGGGATGTTGTGAGCGCAGCCGTGCGTGACCCAAAAAGGGGCGTGGCCTCGTGTGACGGACATGGCCTTGTGGGATGGGGGCGTGGGCTCGCGGCCCGATCCCTCTAGTCCCGTTTTTTTAATATTACTGGGAGTGGGTGCAGACTGCATTGTGTTGCAGTGCTGGCTCCCTCACAGTGTCAGGAGCCGGGTGCTGCACTTAATACAACAGTGCAGCACCCGGCTCCTGTCACTGTAGGGGAGTGTCAGTCTGCACCTTGGTGTCACCCCTTGGCGGGTGACACCCGGGTGCGGCCCACACCCCCCTTGTGATGCCACTGATGCCCTGGCTTGCCAGTACTTGTGGCTCTCCAAGTAGCGGCAAATGGGGCAGGCTTGCTGGGACCTGTAGGCCCCCTGTAAAGGACAATATTAATTATATTTTGTTACCACTTATCTTTAATGGGGGGTTCCCCAATTCACCAGGAATCCCTGACCTCGGTTGAAAAGTAGGGGGTGCCGAATGCTTTGGCAGGGGGAACCAGTGAAGCATGTCCCCCTGCTGTGGAAATTCACCCCCGCTAGAAAGAGCCCGGTCCTGGTTATGTAATTTCTGCTATTTTTTATAAATTTTAATAAAAATACAGATCCAAAATCAAATTGTGAGGATGGCTTTCACAAAATCAAAACCAAAACATGACGATGAATTATATATATATTATGTAGCTGTCTCAGTTAACTGAGTGCTTTCACATATACATTGTCAGTTATTGGTACATGAAGGGAATACTGTAGGTATCAGGTGACTTAATGTCTGTGGGCCTGATTTACTACCATATGCAACTGCGATTATGCACGCAATCTGCCAATTGTTTTGCACTGTGCATGCACACGCATCGCAGTGCGCCTGTGTGAACCGGCCACTGCGATGAGGACTGCGATCGCAGTGACTATGTAGACCCATCGCAAAGTGATTGCCAGGAAATGCCGTTTGTGAGTGGTGACGGGAGAGTGTTTGGCCAAACGCAGGCATGCCAGTGTGTTTCAGCAACATTGCTGGGGCATGCATAAATTCTCCACTGCAATGGCCTATGCAGTCTGAGGTCTCATAGCGTGCATGTAAGTTATCAACTTCTTAGCAAGGTCAAGATTGAGCAAGTGTGCGTGAGGCTGCAATAGTACTCGATTGTACTGATGGTTTTGCAGTTTTGCTAAACAGTACTTTTGTGTGTTGAGTAAAGTGGGCATCCTTGCGCAGTGCTGCGATGGGATACCGATCGCAATGAATTAGCATCCTATCGCAGTTGAACTGCGTGCGTAATTGCAATTGCATACGCAGTTGTGTACGGTAGTAAATCAGGCCCTAAGTTACTAGTACAGTAATAAAAGAACATATGCAGAACTTGTTTACAAAAAAAGGCCACATTTACTATTCAGTGATTGGCTGATTATCCCCAGTTCCTGTAGCAGTCCTGATCTCGGCTGCAGCCAGACACTGCTGTACTCAGTCCCATGATGTTGAGCACTAGAGGGCTCCAAGGAGCATGTGATGAGCTTCCGCAATTAAGGCTCCTTTCACTCCTGTTGCAGCTTAGGCTGATCTTGGATGTCCTCTGCTCTCTGTCTGTAGTGTGGCAGAGCTGCAGGGATGGAACTCTCTTGCTGTTCTGCCTGTGGCAGTTAATGGCAGTGCAGTATCTGCAACACCCTTCTTACCCTTTATTATTTATAAAAGGCAGTAGGAAACAGGTGGGTGCCCCCCTAAGGAGGAGTCCCGGGGGTAATCACCCCCTGTTCCCCCCCTCAATCCGGCTCCGACCCTGATTATGTGAGACTGCCATTCAGGACTATAGAGGACTCCATTATTGATATAAGCAGCAGGGAATGGGTACCCCTGTTGGGGTTCAAATCCCAACAGAAGAAGCATGACAGGACAAGATTCTGACTAGTGCTGGTAAGTACCCTAACTCTCTCTACCCCCCTTAACCCTCCTTTAGTGGTGCCTAGCACTAAGTCCCCCCCTGGGGGTGCCTAAACCTAACCCCCCCCTTCCCACACTCTAAACCCTCCCAGGGGGGTTCCTAATGCTAACTTCCCCCAGTGGCACCTAACCCTAACCCGAAGTCCCCCAGGAGTCCTTAAACCTAACCCCCTCCCCCCGCGGCTAAGTGTTAAGAAGCCCGGACTTACCTAATTCGGTTCCGGCATCTGTCTGTCGTCCGGTATCGGGATTAAGATAGGCGTCGGTATTTTGATGTCTATCTTACTGTAAGTCCCCCATCGGGCTTTAGCAGTCAGGATATAGACTTGTGGCATTTAATCCACCGGTCTATCAAGTGCATCCTAAGCAGCAGCATACTGTCTGTGTGACCTTAGAATATTTTCCATTAACCTCTGAAAAATGGCAACATCTTGTATTGAAATTTGAAATAGACCCTCTGGTGCTGACAAAGCAGTTTTTTTCTTTTGCATGGTCTGTCAACAGCCCTTTCCACTGTCCTTTGGTTAAGTCTAGAGTGGTTAAGTACTCTATGGTATGGTATTCTCAGCCTTTCATTACGTTAATCACACGAGACATTGTGTAGTCATCAAACTTAAACACACTATTCAATTTCTGGAAATCATTGCAGAAGCATAAGATCCTGTCGGATTTTGGGATGAGTACAATGGGACTTGACCACTCACTATGTGACTCTTCAATTATATCTAACTCCAACATTTAATTTCTTTAGACACAGATTTCCATTGGGCTTCTGGTATTCTATAGGACTTAGTATTGGTATTCTATAGGACTTAGTGATTATGTCATGTTTAATGACTATTGTTTTACCAGGTATGTCAGAAAACAAATCTCTATATATCTTACACGAAATTATTTAGCCTCTTGCTTTTTATTGATTAATATGATTTTGGCTGTAGTTACTTCAGGAACCACAGGTACTGCAGTTACTGCAGGGACCAGGGTGGCTGACAGAGGTACTCTATCCCTCCAAGGTTTGTTTAAGATTTACACGGTAGATCTATTCTGGCTTTCTTTTCCCAGGCTGGTACGTTTTATAATTACTGTAGGGAATGGGAGATATCTGGGTGGCACCCAATAGGATTCTCTTACTCCTGCGGCCCAAGGAGGGAAAATAGATTCCCATCCAACCCCATAGAATAGCAGGGAAAAAAAGGAATATCTTTAATGCTGGAGGAGGGTATAGCAACAATCTTGATTATTACCTCATAAAATGTGTTTGTGGCACAGTGCTGTCACTTACTTTCCTAAAAGGAGAGCTATACAGTGTTCTTTGACTGTCCTGATCATTGTCTTAACTAGAGGTGAGCGGGTTCGGATTTCTGAAAACCGAACCCCCCCGATCCGAGGCCGATCAGAGTCAGGCTCGACTTTTCCAGCCTGACTCAGATCTGAAATCGAGGCAAAACGTCATCATCCTGCCTTCCGGATCTCGCGGGTTTTGGATCCTATATAAGGTACCCGCGTCGGTGCCATTTTCTCACTCGGCTTTGGACAGTGAAGAGGGAGGGTGGGAGTTAGGGCTGGCTGGGCTGTGTAGTGTAGTGTAGTGTAGTGCAGAGTAGTGTTGTGCTGCGCTGTGCTGCTGTTGTCCATAGGGGCTGTGTTCACTACTTCAAAGTCCATAGGGGCTGGCTGTGTTGTGCTGTACTGCTGTTGTCCATAGGGGCTGTGTCCACTACTTCAAAGTCCATAGGGGCTGGCTGGACTGTGTTGTGCAGTCAGTTGTCCATAGGGGCTGTGTCCACTCCAAAGTCCTGTGCAGTGTCCCAGTCCTAAAGGGGTGCTGTAGTGTTGTCCAGGGGGTGCTCTGTCCATCAGGGGTGCTCCCCCCAAGTGCTAAAAAAAATATTTTTTTTCTGTGTTTGTGAATTGTGTGTGCAGTAGCCGCACGTGCATCAACAAAGTAGTGCCAAGCGTGCGCCTGTGTCATAAATAAAGGGCCGGCTGGCTTGACCGTTAAAGGGTGCTGTAACCCCCAAAGTACACTCCAAACCAAATAAAAAAATATTTTCTGTGTTTGTGAATTGTGTGCGCAGTAGCCGCACGTGCATCAACAAAGTAGTGCCAAGCGTGCGCCTGTGTCATAAGTAAAGGGCCGGCTGGCTTGACCGTTAAAGGGTGCTGTAACCCCCAAAGTACACTACAAACCAAATGAAAAACTTTTTTCTGTGTTTGTGAATTGTGTGCGCAGTAGCCGCACGTGCATCAACAAAGTAGTGCCAAGCGTGCGCCTGTGTCATAAATAAAGGGCCGGCTGGCTTGACCGTTAAAGGGTGCTGTAACCCCCAAAGTACACTCCAAACCAAATAAAAAAATATTTTCTGTGTTTGTGAATTGTGTGCGCAGTAGCCGCACGTGCATCAACAAAGTAGTGCCAAGCGTGCGCCTGTGTCATAAGTAAAGGGCCGGCTGGCTTGACCGTTAAAGGGTGCTGTAACCCCCAAAGTACACTCCAAACCAAATAAAAAAATATTTTCTGTGTTTGTGAATTGTGTGCGCAGTAGCCGCACATGCATCAACAAAGTAGTGCCAAGCGTGCGCCTGTGTCATAAGTAAAGGGCCGGCTGGCTTGACCGTTAAAGGGTGCTGTAACCCCCAAAGTACACTCCAAACCAAATAAAAAAATATTTTCTGTGTTTGTGAATTGTGCGCACTGTGGCTGCACGTGCATCAACAAAGGAGCAGCGCCAAGCGTGCGCCTGTGTCCCATAAGTAAAGAGCCGGCTGGCTCATTTCTTAAAGGGTGGTGTAACCCACAAAGTGCACTACTCTCCAGCAAAAATAAAAAAAATATTTTCTGTGTTTGTGTGCGCCTTTGCCGCACGTATATATCAATATAACATAAATGGAGGACCAAACTTTCTCCGCTAAAAATAAAATAGGGAAAGATTAAGAACCACTTCCTCCTAGTGCTGTTGCTGCTGCTGGGACTTGTTCATCATCCCAGAGAGGAAGTAGGAACACCACTACTTTTACTAAACAATTGACCCTCCAACAGTCCCTAGCGATGAGGATGAAGGATGAGGATGAAGTACGACAGCAGTCATCCTGAAGCAAAACGTATAACTGAGGCCTTGACTGCTATGTTGGTGTTAGACGTGCGTCCGGTATCCGCCATTAGTGCAGTGGGATTTAGACAATTGATGGAGGTAGTGTGTCCCCGGTTCCAAATCCCGTCTAGATTCCACCTGCATCCTCAAAGCAGCAGCGACAAGCGTGCATCTGTCTGTTAAAGGGTGGTGTAACCCTCAAAGTGCGCTCCACAAACAATAAAAAAATTCTTATCTTTTTTTCTGTCTTTGTGAAATGTGTGGGCTGTAGCCACACCTGCATCCTTAAAGCAGCAGCGACAAGCGTACGTCTGTCTGTTAAAGGATTACATCGGTGACAACATCCAAATGTTTGGTTTGTTAAAGTGTGCATGTCCTGTTTATACAACATAAGGGTGGGTGGGAGGGCCCAAGGACAATTCCATCTTGCACCTCTTTTTTTTCTTTGAATTATGTACTGTTTGGGGCCTAGTTTTTCAAACTGCCATCCTGTCTGCCACTGCAGTGTCACTCCTAGATGGACCACGTGTTTGTGCCGCCCACTCGTATCTCTTAGCATAGTCATCCAGCTACCTCGGTGCAACCTTTTGGATATAAAAACACTATTGTGAGGTGTGAGGTGTTCAGAATAGACTGGAAATGAGTGGAAATTAAGGTTATTGAGGTTAATAATAGCATAGGAGCAGAAAAACACACAAATTCTGTGATTTTAGCTGTTTTTATGCTTTTTTTTAAAAAAAAATACAGATCCAAAACACAAAACCCAGAACCCAAAACACGGAAGGGTGGTTTTGGCAAAACCAATCCAGATCCAGATCCAAAACCAAAACAGGAAAAGTGGCCGGTACACACCCCTAGTCTTAACCTCAACCAATATAATGATCAACCTTTTACTCACACAGTAAGCTATATTATACAGCAGGAATGACAAAATAAGAGTAACCAAGTATAAATGTATATAAATAGTATTTTTTTTTTGTTAATGGCATCAAAAAACATACTGTATACTGTAACTACTGTCCTGGATAAACAAATTGCATATAACGTTTTTCTCTAGTGCAGACAATAATTGAAGAAAAACTTACAAAAATGAATTTTAATAAAATGTAAAACCGAATAAATATAAAACATTATAACATGATAAAATAGGACATAATAATTGATATACCAAAACATAAAGTACAAAATGAAGATAAAAATCTCACTTACAGTAATTTGCACCACATTTCATGGCATCTTCAGGTTTTAACTGCCTGAGGAAGTACCTGGATGCTGTAAAACACATCACAACTTAAGTAAGATTTTTATCCTATTTTATGTTTTATTATTTTATGTTTTATTATTGTATAAATCATTTATTTATGTATACATTCAAACATGCTCTGCAATCCAATAATTACATTCCAAACTGTATTTTGTTTCAATTTAGGAAATGTTTGTTCCAAAGTATTGCAAAAATATGTAAAGCTGGACCATTGTCTTTCATGAAAGGTCTTTTATGCTGTATCCAATCAGCAGTTACACTTTGTATCCTGAGTAAAAATATCCATATGAACTTCTATTTGGATAAATAACTTGGCCACTGTTCTTGTACACTGTTTCTAATTTTATACATTGGATTTAGAAGCCTTTTTAATACATTTAATAATTGCCTTAGCATTTTGCTGTCTATATAGAGAGTGTTTTAATTTATTTGTGTAAATAAATATAGAGATATATAGGATATCGCTCATGGATTGTTTTATTTATATTATTATTTTTCTATAATAACCTCCATGGCTCTGACTTTGTTTTTTAACACTTCCCACAGATGCTTTAAGATTTAAGATATGGGGAATTTGGGGGCCTAGTCAATACCTTGGACTCTTTGTAATGTTCCTCAAACCATTCCTGAACAATTTTTGCAGTGTGGCATAGCGTATTATCCTGCTGAAAGAGGTCACTGCCATCAGGGAATGCTGTTATCATGAAGGAGTATACTGGGGCTGTAACACTGTTTAGGTTGTACATGTCACAGTAACATCCATATGAATGCCAGGACCCAAGGTTCCACAGCAGAACATTGCTCAAAGCATCTTGCCTTCTAAACATAATGCTTGCTGGTGCCATCTCTTCCCCTGCTAAATGACACACATGAACCCAGCCTTCCACATGATGTAAAAGAAAATGGGATTCTTCAGACCAGGCAGCCTACTTCCATTGCCCCATGGTCCAGTTCCACAGTGTCATATATAAAATTATTATTGAACAAATGCAAATGATCTATTATCTGCATACATCAAATAGGATGATGTACTGTATATACTGTATCTGAATAGACCTGGAACACCTTTCGATAAAATATTGGAGAACAAACCGGTATCTTTAATATAATGCAATCAGAACCCAGCACCAAAACCACCAAAGAACATCATAGAGTAGCAATTCAAATGTAATCAATAAAATTTAGGATTAAAATCCATATGTAATAATGAATATATTCACTGCGCATATCAAGTAGACATCACAAAGTTCCATGAGGATAAGACAGAAGTAATAATCACAGACTGCACGCAAAGAGTGCTCCAGGTCCATGTGTTCTTTCCCAATTATGGTGTCCAGTATGCAGTGTAGAATGATATAACACATTTTGGTTCAATTAACTTTCTCTGGAATATAGTTCATCTTACATGAATGTGCCTAAATAGGCATTCCAATAAACTACAGTAGAGCCAATGAAAGGTTCAGCTATACAAATGACCAAAATATATATTGTACTGTATGTGCCATTAACTTCCACATTAATGGACTCCAGTGGCGTAAGTTCATCCCAAACGCCCGGAGGCAAGTTATAATTTGGTCCCCCCCGTCACAGCCGCTGACACTGTAATTTAGCAATTCGCATGCAGACAGGCTATAGATAGACAAAAGCAGCAGCTGATGGTCTGACATGGAGCTCTCCACTAGTGTATGGTGGCTTCTCAGGTGCCGGGAAGGGGTGCCATGTATTGGGTGGCCGTGACGGTACACTCCGGGGTCAATTGTTACAGCCCTAAGTGGGGTAAATATGTTGTGGACAATTGAGGAGGTGCCCCTTCAGAGTTGGTGCCCGGCGGCAGGCGCCTCCATTGTCTCCCATAGTTCTGCCCCTGATGGACTCCTCAATTATGGTTGACACATAGCACTAATGGACGCCCTTAGAATCTCAGGAATCTGTAATGTTTGTGAACAAACAATTTGTTCATCAGCCTTAGTGTTCTTTTTGTGCACTGATTTGTTTGTTTTAGAGGTGACACATCTAGACTAAGAGCCAGAAGGCAGTACTTATGAGGTTATAGAAGATGCCTGACTGTGTTTTGCCTGGCTTTCACAATAGACATTATAGTGCATGAAAGATCAGTAGCAGGACCACCACATGCAAATAAAGTCCATAGTCTGAGCCTTTCCTTGACACAGTTTTCCAGCAGTAACTTTTCCTTTCATAGTTAGAGGTAGAAATGTGCATGGATGGTGTTTTGTTTTTGGTTTTGCCAAGACTACCCCCAACAGTTTTGGTTGTGAATCTGAATTTCTTTAAAAATTGCTAAAATCGTGTAATTTGGGCCTGTTTTGTTCCTATAGATTATTGACCATCTCAAAGCTCACAATATTGTTTTCAGTTTTTACACATATTTGCCAAAGACTGCAGCCAGCTGGCTGACTAAACTAAGTGACAGAACTGTAGCACAAACACATGGCAGTTTAAAAAAGAATATAGCACATCTAGGAAACATAATGTCATTGCAGTGGTAGACGGGATGGCAGTTTAATATAAACTATACTATGCTTTGAAATATTTTCTTTAATTAATAACTAGATAAGAGGCCTGAGGCCAGCACAGGTAAATATAGGTGGAGTAATATTTAGTGGAATCCAGGTAAAGCGATTGATTGATTGATTAGAAGATAAAAGAGCAGAATCTATTTCTCAGATAAAGACTTAACACAATCAAATATTATTGAAATCCTACCTAATCACCAGTTTGACAAGTTATCTAAAGGAATACCAAAATATCTTACATGTCTCATGAGTTTCCAAAGTCAACATATCAATTCCAGACTTGCTGTCTATTTGATAGACACACCCAGCATGATGGCTGAGGAGTTTGAACAAAATGGAATCCTTGTGTATGATGTCGATACGTTAATAGGAAAAATTGAAAAGATGGATGCACAGCTCCAAGCTTCATGTCGGTCATGATGCATCAGAAGGTTATTAAGATAGCACCTACTGTAGAAAATAAAGATAAACATGTGAAAACATTTTTTATAAATAAATATAGAAGCAAAACATATGGTAATACAGCTCTAGTTTGTTGATAATGACACTAGGCAATATTGTTTACCTGGTGTATTTCAAGTTAAAATCCATACCGTAAGGCAGGGACTTTCATATGCAATCCAAAACACACAAGATCCAATGCCGTGAAGATGATATTTTGCCATGTTTTGGGATCCAAACTTGGCAGGAAGACCCAAGCCAGGACTCTGATCCACTTGTTTCCCCTAAGTTCGGGTGCAACTCGCCCATCTGTAGTTAGAGATGATGTTTTCTCTTAAAGATGGTCAAACCTTGTGTAGATTTGGAGTGCACTTTCTTAAACCTTTGACTTTACTCTTGACGTTCTTTAAAATTAGATGTTGAAATACAATGACTGCCAGCACAAGTACTGGGTTGCTTCTGTTCTTCTATAGGTTGATTCATGATTGATTTACACCAGGACAGGGATAAGGAAATAAGGGACTGTTACCTTTACCATGCAGTTTTATTAAAACAATAGATTTCTTTTGACCAGAGAAATAAAATGCCTTCTGCACTTATTATTTTGGGATGCAGCTGACAGGGACATGACCACACCCAGTAAATACAGTAATATATGTTACCTCGCAAAAACACACACTAGAAATATGATTTAAATTGAATTATAAAAGACTTGACATATTTTTTTTTTACACCAGAATTTTTTTTTACACAGTACTTATTATATTAGCTGCAGGTTGTGGGGACACAACCACACCCAGTAAGTGCAGTCATATACTGTATGCTGCCTCTCAAATACACACAATCTTCCCTTGAAATATGATTTAAATGAATTGTTGAATTGTAAAGGATGAGATTTTTTTAAAAGCCAGAAAATATGTCTTCTTTGGGGTGCAGTTTGCTCTAATACAGCAGCAGTGGTGGATTGGGGCATGCAGGGCCCACAGCGTGACTAGTCACAAATGGGGGGTGTGGTGGCTAACTACCAGAGTGACATAGTATTTTCACCCCCCCCCCTCTATGGCACTTATATTAAAAGTAAAATAGAATACTATAATACTCAATTTAACATTTCAGGTCCAGACATATTGGCCCCTTTTAGCTAACAGAAGATGGCATTAGCTGTTGTAGCCTTTAGGCAATACACTGCAGATTTTCCGGGATTCCTCCCCAGTGCTGGCTGCAAGTACATGCTCCAACGAATGTCTGTGCACATCAGGGTGCAAAAGCAGGAAGTAAAGGAGTTGCATATGTGATGACTTTACTTCTAAATCAGCGCCAAGACTGGCTCATATCGCAACTTGAGGATCATATATTCAGGGAAATAAAAATTTCTTATTGCCACAAATTGTGGCAATAAGGAATCTTTAATATTGGGGCTGGATGAAATTAATAATAAGTATGTGTGTTTAATAGGAGGAAAAAAAGGAACTCTTATGAGGTGGATTATATTGCTAATAAAGACTCATCGGGCCTGATTCAAAGTTGTACTTTATGGCGATATTTATACAGTATTGCAGCATATGTGTTTAAGTCGCATGGTGCATACATCCCAGTGCTTCTGTGATGTCACTCGCAAAGAGGATTTAGACGCAGAGTGATTGACAGTTATAGACAATTTGTTGGTGGTAACGGAGAGGTGGTTAGAAAACACAGGCATGTTGAAATAATTTTATAAGAGTGTCTTTGTATGTACAGTAGTTTCTCATACTGGCATCTTAGTACTTTAGCCACTCAGAAGGATTATGATTTACTAGTCTGCGACCAAAGCTGCATCTCTTTGTATGTAGATGATGCAACAATTTACTCAGATCTTGGATTTGCAAAGTCACAGGTGTTCATCATAATAAATCTCCGGGCAGCTGCGCCATTTGCATATTTTTACATAGCAGCTGTGTAAAAAGTTACAGTTCTGATGGGATTAGTGTACAACTCTGAATCAGGTGCTCTGTGCAGAGACAAGATTGTGAATGCAGAGTTTACAGTTGTATGGTTGGAGACAACAGAGTGCAAAGGTTAAATTCATGTAAATAATAGAAAGTGTATTGTTCTCTCCATGCTTATAGACAAGTATTAAAGACAAACACCAAAATACACACACTTAAGCGCCTGATCAGAATATGGAGATATCAAACTTATTTCCCAATCTGTGCTGCAGCTTTTTAATAGAGGTAATTGCCACGCCTCTTAGCATTAAGAGCCAGAAAAGAGAATACTAAAAAGCGCTGCTGATTGGAGACCCTTTAGCTTAATAATAATAAATACAATTTAATGTCACATACAAATGGCCATATATAAGCACACAACAATACAAGGCAATTTATATAAACAACAGTATATAAAATTGTTTTCTAAAATATCAGGTTAATAACTGAGCATATAATTCTAGAGCAGCCACAAGATATAGCAGGCCACCGACCACCTCCACATATGTTGCTGTATTGTGGAAGTAAATAATACACATAAAACAGTTCCACAGACCACTGGTCATTCCTCTGGCTTATGTCCTAGAAAAATAACACTTCAAGATTCCAAGTGTATTTGAATCTATACCCTTTTTATTGGGTCAAGGACCGATTGTATAGTAGTACTTCTTGGATGATAATGTGGAGCTGAAATCTGTAATGCGTTTCCCCACCTTGTGGTATACTTTAGTGGCTTCCTCAGACAGGAAACCGCTGAGATATACCACAAGGTGGGGAAACGCATTACAGACTCCAGCTCCACATTATCATCCACCAATACAGGGTGCTCTGTTGGATCAGCTTTACTGTGAGTAATCTTAAAAACAACTAAAAACAACTCTCAGTGAATCATTATCTAGGCAATAATAAGACTTTTGCCAATTATTTCTGCATACAAAGCAGATGAATGATAGCTGATATTACGCATACCTGGCTGGACACTATGGCCCTCATTCAGAGCCACTCGCAAACAGCAGTACGCTCGTTGCGTTCCGATGTTGAATAACCGCGCATGCGTCGGTGTAACAGTGCGCATGTGCGTACGGCAGATTGCGAGCTTTTTTGGTCTCGTTCGTCAAATAGCGTACAGGAAGTGACATGTCAAATGTGATTGACAGAACAGGGCGTTTTTGGGTGTTGACGGGGTGGAGATGGAAAAACGCAGGCGTGGCGAGGCGTTTTTGGGGCGTACATACATTAGCAAATGCGAGCGTAAAATGTGTTCGGACCGACTCATACGTCACTGGATGATCCTCTTTCCCTTCAAAATGCTCGCACAGCTTAGGGTCTGGATTACTCGACCACATTGGCGATGGCCTTCTCCTCCGTCCCGGGACTCCACGATGTTGTTGCGATTAATCGCGGGAGGGCTGAAAAGCAATTAGTGTTGGATTGAAAACCGGCTTGTTATGTGTTTTGAAATCAGTTTTTTGGGATAGCACAAAACCGTACGCAGGTGGAAATCAGAGCTGCTAATGTCAGGATGACACAATCAATTTGCGTACATTTGTGGGGGTTTATTTTGCCCTCAATTTGGTGGTTAGGGCCTATTGTAACAATAATGTCATCATGTTTTAATTTTCGCACCATTTTATTTTTGCCTCTTGAATTTGCCTCGATATATGATTTTTTAAACGTTCCTTAAAGAGCCCATTTTTTATTTTTTTTTTCCCCAGTTTTTGCCTTTTGGTCCAGGATTAAATTTAACCCATTTGTACAATAATTTCACAATCCAATGTCAGATTTTTTGTTTCAATTTATTGCTCAAACAAAATAAAAAAAAATAAAAAATTTGGGAACATCTTTTTTTGCCAAAGATATGTCCCAAAATCAAACAAATTGGCCCAACATAACTGTTGACATAAACATACAAAAAATTTTTAAAAACATTTCACAAGAAAGGAGAGGGAAGTTTTGACCAGAAAGGAATATGAGCCAAGCACAGAAGGATTGTGGGAAAAGTCACCATTGCTGTCATCGTTTTTTCACCCGTTTGGATGGGGGAGGGAGGGCGCCAGACCGGGTCCGGGATGTCATCGGGCTGGCCTGTCCAGAGGCAGATGTTGTGGCCTCTGGACTAGGCACAGGGCTAGGCACATTTGGAGGATTGGCTGATGTTGTGCCAGAGGTGGAGGATCCTGATGTTCCGGCAGGAAGGGAGGTCGGCTCCACCATGTGCTGGCGAATGAGCTGCTCCAGGGCATTGGCGATGCGGATGTTGGCCCTGGTATTTTCCGCCAGGGCCTGACCAATGGTCACGTTGGCCGCAGCATTTTGCTCCAGGGCCTCAGCCACCCGTAGCAGACTGGCGTCCATCCTCTGCAGAATCTCCGTATGGAAATCCGATTTGAAATTGAGTTCTGTGAGGAGGGACACTGCCTGCGAGGGGGATTGCCCTGGACTGGCTTCTGCGGGGTCCTCAGCCGGATGTACTGGTTCCTCCCCTGCCGAGCCAGCAGAAATTCGGCGGCCAAGGCTCCCCTCTGGAGCAGACTCATCCGCCTGTGTCTCTGTTAGGAAAAAAGAGAAAAGCCTCACTTTAGAATCTACATATTGGCACAATAACATTTCAGAGTTGATGACATCCAAAGATTTACCTGGGACAACATGAGGAGCCGCAAAGTCTGGCATGTCCGTGTCCATGTTGGACACGCCAAACACCTCCACAGGCTGCACACACCCCTGTGCCAGCTCTTCTAAATCGGTCAACTCCAATGACACAGGGGTGGGACCCCCACCTGTCCCCCTTGCATGCCTAGCCCTGTCCGCGAGTTTTTGCTTTAGGCGATATTTGAAGTCGCCCCATCTGTGGGAAAAAATGGAAGCCATTATCCTTTTGTTTAAAATGGTGTTTGTTTTTAGGGGGGGCAAGTGTTTACTTACCGCCGTTTGACATCCCGGGCTAGACGGACATAATCGCCCACCCTATTGACAGCAACGGCTACCTCTTCCCACATTCTCCCCTTCTGGCTTAGACTCATATTCCTGTCTGCCTGTGGCAGGATGTCCACACACTTCTGTATCAAAACCTCCATCTCCTTTCTTGTGAAATGTGGCTGCCTTTTTTTTTGGCAGCTTTGGCCGGAATACTGGGCCCGGCAGCCTCTTCCATGTCATCCTCCTCACCTATTTCTGTAAATATTCAGATTTCACAAAATCACAACTTGCCCAATCTTATGTTTCAAATTAATCATTGATACAAAATGCATGAAAGACTTACCGCCTGACCCTTGGGCATTGTTTCCCTGGTCTGTCGCCATGTCTGAGGTCCAATCAAGAAATACCCCAGAATTTTAATGTGTTTTCGTGACGTATTTATACATGCATCCTTATTTTGCGGCCGCATCATTGATTGTGCGTTCCTATGATCCCTCCTTAATTTGTGCGGGAAATGAAACACTATTTATGGCTTGGTGTGTCTCGAGTCGAGGTGGCGTTTTTGGATTGTTGGAGGTTACCTTGGCTGGAGTTTATTGTTTGCGTATAAAGGAGTTGGCGGTTGGAGATTATTTTGTTTGGTAGATTTGCGTTTTTATTTTCCGTTCTCTTTTTTGTTTTTTATTTTTTTTACCTCGTTTCTTGATTTGGTAAGTTTTGTGAAGTCTAACTTTTGATCAATTGTTGTTTCATTGTGTTTCTTCATTTTTGTAAATTTTGGATCCATAATTTCATATATTTTAGCTTTTGATTAATTTCGGACCCAAAGACCTTTTGATTTGGACTCTTATATATTTGCTCTTGGTAAGTCCATTTTTTATCTTGTATTTGTGAACTAATTAGCGCATTTTTAAATGCTTATTAATCATTTTAATTTTTTTGAGGTTGCCCTTTCGCTTTTTGGGCAAACATTTCAACCCATTTTGATGCACTGTGTGCAATGTCGTTTTGCTCTTTTGCCAAATGTGTGTTTCGCATATTTTAAGTTTGGTCTAGCACAAAATTTAGAAACAAAAATGCACAGAGTGAAATTTTTCAAATAATTTTTGTGATTAATTTCAGTTTGGACGTATCATGACAATACCCCGGCATGTAAGCAGCAATGGATGGTATCATCAAGCTAAGTTGTTTTGAATTTTCTTTTGGGGTGGGTCCAAAGCCTTACATTACAATCTTGCCATTTCAGGTTGATCTAGGGCGGATTGTTCTGGCCATGCTCCCAGAAGCCGACCAACCTCAATCTCGTCCCAGGCGTAGGCATCGTAGGCATGCAAGGCCCCAGATATTTCGAACACGTGTCACCCTTTTTGGAATGCCCGATGATGAGGTTTTAAGACGCTACCGTCTTCTTCCCAAAATCATCATAGACACTCTCTCATTAATAGAGAGTGATCTTGAGCGGCAAATTGACAGTCCAACAGCAATACCACCACTTACGCAATTTATGGCGGTGTTACATTTCTGTGCCTCAGGATCGTTTCAAACAACGGTGGGAATAGTGGCAGGCATCTCACAATCCTCCTTTTCCCGGATCCTGAGGGCAGTGATGGAGGCACTTTTCAAGCACCTCCATCATTTTATTCAAATGCCTTTGGATATGGGTGCCCTTAGTGTGGCCAAGGCCAATTTTTACCAAATAGCTGGCTTCCCACACATCATAGGGGTTGTGGATGGTACTCACATACCACTTCAGCCTCCAGCACGGCTGGAGGCAATATTTAGAAACAGGAAACACTATCACTCCCTGAATGTAATGGTGGTATGTGATGCCTCCCTCCAGATCCTGTCCCTGAATGCAAAATTACCAGGAAGTGCACATGACTCCTTCGTCATCCGGCAATCAGGGATATGGCACAAATTAAACAACCTACAAGCTGGTGATGCGTGGCTTCTGGGTAAGTGTAGACCTTTAGTACATAACAATGTTAAGCTTGATACACAGTGATCCTGATGTTGACTATTCTTTTTCACAGGAGACAGTGGATACCCTTGCATGCCCTGGCTGCTCACTCCTTACTTGGCTCCCACACTAGGTCCACAAAGTGAGTTTAATACCGCACTTACAGCCACCAGGCAAGTGGTGGAGCGCTGTATCGGCCTTTTAAAAGGCCGATTCAGATGCCTCCACCGCTCTGGTGGCGAGCTCATGTATTTGCCGGATATGGTTTCGAAAATTGTGGTCCTGTGTGGGATCTTTCACAACATCGCCATAAGGAGTGGTGTTCCAATGCAGCCAGAGGATGCCTTACCTGAGGATGGCCCCCCCGAGGTTGGTCGGAGGTCAGTATGTGGGGGGGCCATACGCGATGATGTGGTGGCCCGATATTTTAGGTAATTATTGATCAAACAACAGTGTGTATACCCAATGTGTTATGGTTTTTTAACGTTCATCTTTTTTTATATTAATTCTTGCACCATCTTCTGTTTGTTTGCATAATCTTTGGCACTCCCACGATGACTACTTCCTGCTACCCTTCAAAAACCTTTCTGTGGAAACTTCGGGAATATATTCTGACACCAATATTGCAATGCCATATTTGTGAAATCATGTGGGCATGGACCTTCGTCAACCAGTTCTTGATTTGTTGTGTGTTTGTTTAGTGTTTTTGGTATGTGGAGTTTGTGAGTGACCACTTTGTATTTTGATTTCTGTTGTGAATAAATATTTGGAGAGTGTAATTTGTTTCCTTTTTGGGCACGTTAGAAGCAAGTGTAAACAAAATTCCAAACGTTAATTTTACCTAAGGGGTAACCCAGTAATGAAGCAAGTGGAGCTAAAATGTAATATGTTTTCGGGGTACTAACCAACACAACAAGGAATCGTGTACAATCAGTTGCCTTCGTAAGATTGTCCTAAGCAGTTTGGCCACCAAATAGGAACCTGAAAAATGGTGTAAACTATCATGTTGACCACCACAAAAAAGGAAAATGACATTGGTACTGGGAGGTGTTTCTTGTGCCTGTTTGCATTCAATATACAACACACAATCTGTAGTGAGTTTCTGGGGCAAACCTTGCTTGAAGAGTCTACTTATGTCAGTGTAAAGAATCTTGGATTTACTCCAAACGCATGAGACAGAGCTTGATTTTAAACAGATTTATTAAGAAACAATTTAAAAAAAAAAAAAAAAAAAAACTAATTCCGAAGGAGGACCAACAGATGGTCAAGGCCCTGCATTAGCCCGGTGACCTGCTCCCGCATACGGCCCACACAATTCACAATCTGTTCCCGACGCCTCTGTTCCTCTGTGGGTGACAAAAGTTTGGGGATTAATAAATCGATAATGAAGCAACATTGTAAAAAAAAAAAAAACAAGCAAACACAAACTTACAAGCTTGTGGGCCAAAAATAAATTACACGGATAAAACCCAGAACCCCAAAATGTCGTATGCCAAAAATACAAGGGCCCTAAAAAAAGGCACACAGGTGTGATATGTGTATGGTGACATCAGCAGGAACAGGTAAAGACAACCCCCAAAAATACCCTAAGGCGAAAAAAAGAAAAAAAAAATGGGGACGACACATGATTACATACAAACAGTTTGTGGTGTCCAAAATAAACTTTAAAAACATACCGTTCTCCAAAACGAGAGAGCCAGAAGCCACTCCCTGGACCACCTCGGAGGTGGCTACATTCCCCAACCCAAGGGGCAAGGTGTTTTCGCCATCCTGGGAGGGGGTATTTGGAGGAGGGACGGATGGAGGAGAGGGGGAATTGGGCTGGAGGGGAAGTAGGCCAGAAATTTCGGCCACAGGGTCTGGGGAGGAGGGGGGAATAGAGGAATTGGGGGTTGGAGAGAGGGGCCGGGACCGGCGTCTTGTGTGGCGATGCCGCTGTAGTGTTTGCTGTGCCCCTAAAAAATGACCAAAAAATTGTTGTTAGTTTCAACAGGAAACAAAAAAAAGAAAAAAAACACAATAGGACAGACATGAAAACATGCACATGCAGATATGACTACAATGACACAATAGGACAGTAATGAAAACATGCACATGCAGATATGACTACAATGACACAATAGGACAGACATGAAAACATGCACATGCAGATATGACTACAATGACACAATAGGACAGACATGAAAACATGCACATGCAGATATGACTACAATGACTCAATAGGACAGACATGAAAACATGCACATGCAGATATGACTACAATGACTCAATAGGACAGCCATGAAAACATGCACATGCAGATATGACTACAATGACTCAATAGGACAGCCATGAAAACATGCACATGCAGATATGACTACAATGACTCAATAGGACAGATATGAAAACATGCACACGCAGTTAGGGCCCACAAGATAAACTTGAAAACCACAGTCCAGAACACTTACTTTCCGCAATCTGCATGCGAAAGCATGCCAGCAAGCGGGGCGTCCGCCGGTGCAGGTCCGACCACCTGCGCTCCAGCTGGCCAATATGTCGGCGTGAGCCGAAGGAGCGCAGGCGTCGACGTACCTCCGCATATGCGGAACGCTTGCGCCTATTGGAGATGGGTGGAGGCTGACTGGTGATCCTCCTGTCCATCACCTCCGTCAGCACCAGCAGTTCGCGCCTGGTGAATGCGGCGGATCTCATGATGGCAATGGTGTTTTTTTGACAAAATATTTTTAATAAAGCACCACAAAAAAATTTGATTGGCTAATGTATTTGGGAAATTAACAGGACAAATTCTATTGGTTAGTGTATGAGTCATGTGTTCGACAGGGCCACAAATCTCTTGAGCGTTATGATAGGCTTGATGCAGTGACATGCGTAAGCAAATTTAAATAAAGAAATGAACCACAGAAAAATTGTGGGGAGACAAACAAATAGAACAATTGTTTAATTGGGGCTAACATGTCTTTGGAACAATAAAAGCGAAGGTTTCAGCCGTACGTATTCTGCGAGCAAATGCAAACATGGACAAGATTAAAGTTTATTGCATTGTGTTGAAAAAAAAAAAACAATTAAGCTAATTGATACATTGATTGGCATGATACGATTGAGGGAGGTAGGCCGAAAAAACGAGCAGGTAATCGGAATCTGACAGTCCCACTTCCGGTTTGTACTTGTGCGTGCGTTCCCTTCAAGCCATTTCGGGGATGTACGCTCGCTATTTGGCACGCTCGTTAGTCAGAGGAGGGGTCGCCTGAGTTTGGGGCGGATTTTTAGCTGCGTAGGAAAAAACGAGCAAGTGCTTGAATTTAAATATTTTTTTAAGTACGGCGAACGTGCGTACGCCCACTTGCGAGTGGGTCTGAATGAGGGCCTATATCCTATTAAGGGTGATGGGAAGATCCCTATCTCTCCAAGAGAAAGTTTTCAACTATTAAATGGACAGAAAATATGAGATTGTGTATTTACACATATCTATGATCAAGTCTCTCTCAACCATCAAGGACAAAAAGTACTGCTATACAATTGGTCCTTGACCCAATAAAAAGGGTATAAATTAAAATACACTTGGAACCTTGAAGTGTTATTATTCTGGGACATAAGCCATAGGAACGACCAGTGGTCTGTGGAGCTGTTTAATGTGTATTATTTATATGTATATTATTCACTACCACAATACAGCAACATATGTGGAGGTGTTGGTGGCCTGCTATATCTTGTGGCTGCTCTATACGTTTTAAAGACATTTTGTATTATTGAATGGGATAACTTGTATACTGTAACTAGCAGATTTGGACAAACCTTGATTTGTTTGTCTGGTGCTACACTTGTAGCTGAAGACATATCTCCTCTCAGTCTCACTCCTTCTGAAACCTCCCTCTTGGCTCCTGCTTCATCCATCCAACTAACTTTAATGCCGTCTAACTTCTCTTGCCCCACACAATACTGAGATCTGTTTGTAACCATGGCAGACAGTGGAGTCTGACTCATTCTTGTCTACCCTCCCGGTATGGCTGGGAGACTTGCTATAATCGGGTGGTGCTCCTGGCCGCATGGAAAAGTAGGCAAGACTCCCAGAGGCTGGAGCCACCCGACCGCAGCCACCCACTTCCTAAGTAAAGTAGGTGGTACAGGTGGCCTGGAGGATCCTGTGGTTAGTTTACAAAAAGTGTTTATTACAGAGTTACACCTCACAAACAAAATATACATCTGCTCAGAGTCACAAGTCAGGAAAATAATAACAAGGTATCTAGCTGGATATGAGCACTACAGTTCTATATGCAAGACATACTTGCCACTTTTGAAGACTCCTCCCCAGGCTCCAGGAGATGCAGCTGACCACTTCAAGTAGCAGGGCCAGACTCATTAGGCCCCACCTATGGTATGATAACATGCTGTGAATTGCGTGTTCATATGGAGAGGGCAGAACTAAAATTATGCTATTTGCTGCATCTTAGCCCCACTCCCTATGGACCCATGATTTCCACCAATTATCTACCCATCCTGCCCACTTCACTAGGAAGTGGGCAGGATGCGGGAGATGCACCCACTCTTCCGGAGGTGAAGGGGACAACTAAAAAAATAGGGAGACACCAACGCCTTCCAGGAGAGTAGGCAAGTATGAATCAAGAACAAGACCAATTACGTCTGGAGCTTTGACAGAAGCAATGTCATAACATTGCAATTTTGCAAAACTACAGTATAACAGGATCAGATGAACTGTCCTTTAGGTTCATTTGTTACAGTATAGCATTTATATTGCAAGCTGCTACTCTTGGAAAATGGCATGAGTCAAAATATTAGGTGCTGATGTCGATATTTTTATGGGGTACATATTATCCCTCCTTTTCAGTAGAACACTATTTTGCCAATATGCCACATATTATACTATAGATAAGGGCCTGGTAATGCTGTCCTCAACTTTGGCTAGTCTCACAACTTGATTTGTGCTAAGGAAGTGATCTGCTTGTTGGAATCCATCATTTAAAACTAGAGATACCAAACTATTCATATTCCATTCCATTAACTAACATGAGATGTTGATCAAATAATTGTATTTACATTGAATTACAGTATTATCCCAGACATGCCATACGCTCATTGATTAATTCAATGAGTGAGATTTTAGTGTTGATTCAACTCAAAATTGTCTGAATTATTTCACTTCTCACTATTTCCCCTTAAGGTCTTTGTTGATGTGCTCATCCCTTCTAGCCCCATTAAATTCAGTTTGCAGAGCATTATTATTGAAAACTGATTGACAGTTTTTGCAACTTAATTAAAAGCCAGCATGTGAGAGCTTGCTTTTATTTAAGCTGAACTGCTATGCAGGTGTGGTTACCTGGTAGCGCTAACTAGCTCTGTTTGGTATATAAGCTCTGTCTTGACACTTCACCTCTACCAGTGATAGCATTTGCTCCCAGCATAGTGTCCTGGTTCCTGTGATGTTATTGGTTTTATTTCCAGCTACAGCTCCTGCATTTCCTGGTTCATTTGCTGTATATTCCTGGTTTGATTTCTTCTGATTCAGTTCCTTGCTTCAGACTACTACAAATCCTGGTTCATATCCCTGACCGAGTTTGATTGGACTCTCGGCCAGACATCCATTTGTTACTTCACCCAAGTGCTAAGCGTACATGTACAGTAATGCTGTGTCTACAAAGTTATAACCTTTCCTTGATACTCCCTCCATTGGCTGACATCTGGTGTAAAATCCTGTGGTACCCAACCTTGGTATTCAGCAAAATCCACATCCAGTTCGGATGGGCCACCATCTGCACTCTTCCCAGATCCATGTAATCAACCTAGTGTGGTAAGAGCTCATGCTAACTTACCTGCTGTTAAGGTCTTTTGCTGGTTATGTTGAGGGCCTATCTCAGTTATAACCCTTTCAGACTTTAGACAGGAGAAATTGCCAGGTCTATCAATTGCCAGGTCTATGAAATGCTCAGGTCTCAGCCCAACCCTGGTAAGGAGCAGGTTGTTTGTTTTTAGACATACCAAAATCCTGGGTCTTAAGGAGCTTTTACTGTTGTACCCTGGACTCACTTCATTGCTGTGTACATGCCATGACTCAACATATACCATTTCTGCTATTTTATGTAGTAGTGTTTATATGCAATCATATTCTGTTATTGTCTGCAGTGCACGTTACTCTGTGGAATTACCCTGCAATAGTATTACTTCGTATTGCTTATATTGATACTACTGTACCTGTTTATTAGTGTGCATTCTATCTTGCTTGTGTCCATGGCAGCAGGCTTCTCTGTGGTTAATATTACCTTTGAACTACTACTCGAGTTTTACCTTGCAAACTCCTGCTGGTTGTATAAATCTCTACTGTCCAAAGGTTAAGACCTGGCAGTATCCTAAGTACCATTGAGTGAATTGTACTCTATGGGAACAATGGGTGGTTGTTATAGGCAGAAGAGTGACTCTTGGGGACTTAAACAGATACAGGGGAGATTCATTACAGAGGCATATTTTCTCCTCAAACACCTCCTGCTGCACTAGAATATTTTCACATCCCTGCTGCATCCAAATACACAGCAGTGATGTCAATTGCACCCATCTCTGAATCAAGCCCTAGATACAGTCTAAAATTGGTGATGTGTAAAGGTATATCTGCACCAAATTGCATCATCCAACCCTATATTAATGTGCATATATGTGACCTCCTCTAACATGGGATTCTGAAGTAAGTTATAGTGACATATATGCTGCGGGCTTTTAAAATCATTCATCTTTTGTAAAAGTCCCATATTTTATGGACAGCTGTGACTTACTGCTAAATCTGCTGTGGGAGTCTCTATATGCCAGAGCTTAGTCATCTTCTATATGCTTGTTTTGGGTCCACATGCAGCTAAAAATCTAACCATTGCCAACACAGATAGATGATGTTGGAATCTTATCAAACTGATGCTGGAAGGTGTTAGATACCATCCAATATACTCATATTTACAGTAAGTACGTACACTGTACATACAACTTGGTATTTTTACTGTTCTGTTTATAGTTATTTTCTATCCACATTGTTTCTTTCTGAAATATTCAATTTCATTCTTCTTTTTATTTTTGTCTCTCTAAATTCCTTCCAGTCATGTATATTTCTGTTTCTGATTTTTACTACATTTAGCAATGCCCTTTCCCATCATCTGTATTCTTTACCTACTATAGTCCCTTCAACAGTTCTCTAATTTATGTTCATCTATATCATTTATCCTCTTTCTCATTCCTTTTTATCTGTTAGCTCAGCCTTCCATTCCTACTCCCTGTAATTGTGACAAGCACATGCTTTTGAAAGTGGAGATACAAATAAAAAGGGTATTGAATTAAAATATTTTGGACTGGTCATTTGCTGGTTTGCTAGCTTCTGTTCCCGATAACTATATGTATATATCTCCTCCGTTTTTTCTCTGTATTTTCCTTTATGTTCTTCCTCTGTTCCCTTCTTTAACGACAGTGTGTATGCATATTGGACAGGCTATTTTACGGGACTCTGCAGCCCTATCACAGCCTGTTTCTCACTGCTGGACTCCCTGCCACAGTCTACTGCCTGGCACTGCAGCCCCACCACTGCAGTTCTGCCACAGCCTGCCCCCAGACTCTGTATCCCCATCTGAGTCTAATTCTCACTTCTATATTACACTGAAGCCTGACGCCACCACTGCAACCATTCTGCACACACACACACCCATACCCACACACACACACACACACACACACACACACACACACACACACACACACACACACACACACACACACACACACACACACTTCACCTCTTCTGTAACTAGGACAAAAAACCTTATATACTCAATGATGGAATATGTAGTTCTGTCACTATGATAATTGTCACTTTGTGCTGCCATCCTCAGAGCTCAGGGGTTTCTGTTGTGTTCCACTGTTGCTCATGATGTTGGGGAATTGGCTTGGGTTCTGATTTCCCCATTGGTGTATTGCAGCCCCCTCCATTCCCTCAACTGGCCGCAGAATCGGTGTTCACCAGGTGCCACTGTGACTGTACTGGGTTCCAATCGCGAGGGAACAATTGCAGGTAGCTGTCAGCAGGGGGCCTCCATTTGTATGTTGTCCAGTGCGACTATGCTTGATTGACTCCATAGGAGATTATAAAATCTATTTTATCAGAGGTAGACAAAATCTTCATGGATGCCATACCGCCTCTTTTGTCAAATTACATTTTTACATTTTCAATATAAAGTATACAGTAGAAAACACTTTTTGCCTTGTTTCTGTAACACAATCTTTGAGTTGCACTTATTTCAGCATTCTACATATTAGTATTCTGCAGCAGACTTCACTTATCCCTTACTGAAACAATACTATAGATTTCACAGTAGTCAATTATATCTAAACATGCTTTGAGCTGATTGTATTCACTAACTAAAATTGTTTTGACCGACTTTAGTGCCAATCCTACAAAATAAAAGAGATTTATATTAGAGTATTATACTTCAATCATCACCGAGCCTTGCTGGATGTCAATATTTATCTGTACAGCTATTGCACATAATGATGGCAAGGGTTTTTTTTTTTAGAAATGTAAACTGTACTTCTACTGAGTTATTGCTTTTCAGGCAAGTGTCTGAGATTTCATGATGTTATTTTCTTTGCTCTTACTAGGGTGACAGTAAGACTGCGGTCAAATGCCAACAAATAATTCAGATGACACACAAACTTATCTATATATCTCTGGGCCTTATTCCGATCTGGACGCAAATGCCATCTCAGCTGCGATCTCCCACAGGTCTCCACTGTGAAATTATGCAGTGGTGTCACAAGGGGGGTATGGGGGGTGAGGGCAACATGCGGGTGTCACCTGCCGAGGGGTGACGCCAATGTGCAGACTCCCCCTCAGTGACAGGAGCCAGGTGCTACACTGTAGTATTAAGTGCAGCACTCAGCTCCTGACAATGTCACAATGTAAGGGAGTCCGCACAGCACACAGGACAGTCCACACCTCCTGCACTCCCTCGGGCCTCTCCAGTAAAAAGCACGGTAGTCGGGACTATGAGGTTTTGGCTGCGAGGCCATGACCCTTCCCGCATGGCCACACCCTGTCTGTTAGGCCACGCCCCCTTTTAAGCAGCTACGTCATGAGCATGGCATTCCTACCTGAACCAGGTGACACAGCGGAGAGGGGCACCACTGAAAATATGCTAATGACTTTGTCACCTTCCAGTGCTTAGAGACACTCACTGAAAACCTCTCACATCGGCTGCTCATGCACAAAACCGTAAAGATCCAATGTAGATCAAGTGGTCATCAGCCTTCTGAGTAAGTCTAAGCAATTACAGACATAGTGGATCTCCAGACACACAGAGGGCTCTGCTGCTGCGAGCAAGGATACAGTGGCTAATTTATGGATGCATAGAAAACAATGTATAAACGGACCACTATAGTCAGCATTTGGGGGTAGTAACGGGGTGGTTAGAAAAATGCAGGGGTGGTGGACCATTTAAACATTGTTTTCTGGGAATTTGCAAGTGAATCCTCTGAGCGTAAATTGCAAACTAATCACATGGGCAATGGCTAACAATTGCTCAATCTATGTAAATATGTCCGGATCAGAATCAGATTCTCTATACACAGAAATATATCTACATAGCAGTTCTGTAAGGCTGTCCTGTCTCCTCTATGCACACACCCCAATGACTTCCACCATGAGAGAGAAGGGATAGCCTTATAAGAGAAGTACCGACAACCAGGGTAAGTATGGAAGCAGTGGGTGTGGTCAGAGCCACATGGGGAGAGTCGATATGAAGCCACAACTGGGAGGGGGGAGTGTCTGGACAAAGACATGACTGGAGGGGGTGTTGTCATGGAGCCGTGATGGGTGGGAGAGGCAGGATAAAGGCGCAATAGAGGGAAAAGGAGAAGGGGCAACATTAGCCATAGAATGGGTGGGCTGAGACTGAAGTGACCCTGCATATGCCTAGTCCATTAAACTAGTCTATATAATAATTGGTTAAGGGTCTGATTCAGCAGCGGGCGCTAATGCAATCACAGCTGCGATTTTGAATGGAATGCTGCTGCGAAAGTATACTGATGTCTGACACGTCCACTGCTGCCTTCTCATATCCGTCCGATGTTGCACTTCTGCATAAACAACATCAGTACCAATGAGACACATTTAGCAGTCACTCAGCACAGAGGCGGATCTAGGGGGGAAGATCAGGGCGATTGCCTCCCCCTCAAGTCACTCATACATGAGCACACCCCAGCAGTTCCAGCTGCTGTGAGGAGAGCAGGGCGGGGGCACCAGCAGGAGAGCCGGAGCAGCGATCCGGCTCCAGTAGGTTTGGAGAAGCTGCTGGGGAGATCCCCAGACTTACACTGCCCGCCTCCTGCTCCTGGCAGCCAGCTGGATTGTATAACAACACACAGATGGGTGCGCTGCAGCTGCGCTGTTACAGGGGGTGACAAGTCTGAAACAGAAAGATTTTATAACCGGCATAATTGATCATTTAACCATTTCCTTTATCATACTCTGGGCCTGATTCAGACCCGCTCCCGAGCGCTGAGTGCTCGCAAGCAGGTCAATGTTGGACCAGTGCGCATGCGCGAGACCAGGATAGTGTCGTGCGCATGCGCGAGACCGGATAGCAACGGGCAAGCCATCGCAACGGGTCTCGTACCAAAGGGGGCGTGCTGTCGATGGTGAGTGACAGCGCGCCCCCTTTGGTGGGCGTGCCGGGGGCTTGGCAGCCCAGACGGAGGCATTCCCACAAGTGATGTCAGTGGGGGTGCTTTTGGCTCTGATAGAGCCGAAAGCACTCCAGGGCTTGTGGCAAAGAGACCCTACCACAAGGGTCTCGTCGCAAGCCCGATGGTCGCAATGGTCTTGACCATCGTGACCATCTTCCTGGCCGCTCGCTATAGCTGTGGGTGGTCACCCACAGCTATATGAGCGGCCAGTAGGCCGTTCTAAAAATAAAGGACAGCCCTGATTCAGAGCGAGCGCTCTGTCAGAGCCTCTATTTCCTAAATAATTAGCATCTGCTTGTTATATACCAAGATCATAGACATATCAAAAACTCACATTACATATAATACAACAATAAATCTGAATAAACAATCTACCATTCTAAACAATATTACCACATATTTCATACGGTCATTTCACTCAGAGTGTTTATACAAAATTACATATAATAAATTTTAAACAATGTATCTTTTATAAGATTCAATACTTCAATTTTAAAAGCAATGTTTACATTTATTAAAAAGAGGGCTTAATCCATCCAGACAAAACAAATTAGAAAACTAGAAAACATATGACAAAAGCAAGCCTTTTATATTTAAAATATTTTCGATCATATCAACATTGCACATGGCAACCTCTACTCGATAAGGTTTAATTTGAATTCTGGTCATGATTAAAAGTAACAACATGCTTCTTAGCATTTTGGCAAGAAGAATAGAGAAAAGGGAACTGTGAATCAAAAAAGATAAATAAATAAATATAAAAAATTGTTTTAAAAATCTTTATAACAAATAACACATCTAAAACCTGACCATCTAGTACTGCCGACAAAAGGTTCAAGGCGGAATCCGCAGATTCAACAATGTCTAAACCAAGTCTGGCAGCACTATCAGGCCAGTTAGTCTGTCAGAAAAAGAACCAGGTCATAACTCTCATTTAAACCGAAAGGGATAATAGTATTCAACTTATGAATCCAGAACGTCTCCCGTCTGGCTAATTTCTTTAGAATATCTCCACCACTTTCATCTGGGGTGACATGTTGAATTGTTTTATAAGACAGATTTTTTACTGAAGAGTTTTGAAAATCAGCAAAA
The DNA here is from genome assembly GCA_031769625.1 of Taudactylus pleione. NCBI lineage: Eukaryota > Metazoa > Chordata > Amphibia > Anura > Myobatrachidae > Taudactylus > Taudactylus pleione. The sequence goes on along the minus strand of JAUIMM010000516.1, from coordinate 4,052,767 downwards.
TGTCTAGGAATACTATGATTTTTTTATTTAAAATATTTCTCGTGTATTCTAACACACGTAGTTTTATTTGGCGCTTCGTTTTACCTATATATTTTTTCATACAGCCTTTGCATTCTAATAGATAGACAACATAAGTTGACTGACAATTCATTAAGCTCTGAATAACAAACTTATTAGTCTCATTAGAGTCACTAAAAGACCTCCTCTCTTTTCTACAAAATTGACAATCCTTGCAATGATTGCAGGGATAAAAACCTTTAAAACATTCTTTCTCACTTTTTGCAGTATTTCTAGGAATGGTACTAGGGGCAAACATATTTTTTAGAGATCTTGCTTTTTTGAAAATAGCTTGTGGATGAGCAGGCAAAGCTTTCCCTATAATCGGATCTAGTGTCAACACACTCCAATGTTTCTTTAATATAGTCCTAATTTCCTTCTCTTTGTTATTGAAAGTAGTGACAAACGGGACAAATAATAAATTTTTCTTCGCATAGTCAATCTGTCCTTATATTCTAATAGCTGTTTTCTAGGGAGCAATTTCGCTCTCTGTATACTTTCTGTGAAGGAGCGTGAAGGAGAAGGAGCCAGTTCCCGCATCTATCTTTAGCGGCTACACGGAGCAGACGTAGCAGATGATCTCTAGCCGTGTGGGGCTCACTGGGGCTCTATATGACATGCTTGTTTATTTTGGACACAATGTGAGTTTTTCTATTAAGATTGTAATAAAGTTATCCTGATTTTGTTCACGATGGTGTGCTGCCTTTTCTTTTTGCCATAGATTCACTACGGCTCAGGAGGAGAACTACACATACAGGGGTATTCAATATGGGAGCGATAACATCGGTTTTGCGTTAAAATAGCACTTTTGATGTCATTATCGCAGGTTTGACTTTTACACCGTATTCAATTTCAAAGACTTATCGCAGTTTTGAAAAGTCTTTGATAAAAAACAGGGATAACTTTTCACCATTGAATAGGTGTCGAAAAAAAGTGCAGAATTGTGGTTTAGGGGTGCAGGCTTAAAAAAAATAGCTTGCACCCCTGGGAATGACATTTAAAAAAGAACTGTGCCAAAAAAAGTTTTAAAAAAAAATAGGGACACCCCAAAAAATTAATTTAAAAACTGGGGTGAAAAAAAAAAATGGGAAAAAATTGTTTAAGAATAGGGAAATAGGTTCATGGCTATTCTACAAGTATGCGGCAGGTGTTTTGAAAAATAGAATTATAGCAGCAGGTGCACAAATGCAGAATTTTTAAAAAATTACTTTAGGGACTTAAAAATATGCTAGTACCCATTTTCATGTACCCCAAATTTGATGGGACCAGTTAAAAAAAATGAAAAAAATAACCTAAGTGCTCTTCTGCTTCACGTCTTCAATGTCGGGAAAAAAACACCTGCTGCGGCTATTTAAATCCCCGACTTTCAATTAAAGGCTAAAACGGGGGTACACATAGTGTTCCCCAATGTTTTTACAACTTTAGGAGGGTCTTACAATTTTTTTAAAGAAAAATTCATAAGTTTACGCAAATCCAACTTCAGCATTTCCCGTTTTCGTTAATTTTATATTGAATACGGGGATAAGCGGGAGCGCGCCCGATACTTTAACGCAGGTAAAAACCGATATGAAACGTTAACTTCAACAGTGAAGTTAACGTTTCATATTGAATACCACTCTAAATCTCTATAGAATATACATATTAAGAGCTGGTTGGAAGAGATATTCAACCTCTTTTGCACAGATATATATATAATTGTTCAATCCACTTCCCACATTCACAGGATACGGAGTTCAGCCAGCACACCACTTAAGAGATTAAAATCACTTTTAATGTCCCATGCTGGGGTGAAAAGCCATCATAAAAACACTGATAAGGAAAAAAGTACTTAGCATTTGATTTCCATGCACTCATAGGGGAGCCAAGCTCTGAACCCCTTCCAATACAAGCCCCAACAGCTGTTTCGGATCCACCTTCCTCAGAGGACTGCTGTGAACTAACATTCACAGAAACCAGCTAATATACCCATAGTACTTAGCATAATCAAACACACATGAATGCTAAACTCACTTGCCAACCGTGTCACCCGGCGCACTCAGGGACAGATTCTGACGGCAGCACAAGCAGCCCACCTCAACACCATCCTCCATGCTGGCAGGTGGAACTACTGTGAACATATCAGTGCTCTGGGGAAGACACGAAAGTTCCCAGTCGCCGGAAGTGACACGGCGCTGCTGGCATGTGCATATAAACAAACTTAGTGAAACAAACACGTGAAGCATGCAAAATGAAAAGTACAATTGTATACCCAACATAAATCATCATATAGATAATGAATACAGCTAAGCTTCATGCATGACACCATATGTGTGCAGGGAAATCAAATGCTAAGTACTTTTTTCCTTATCAGTGTTTTTTATGATGGCTTTTCACCCCGGAATGGGACATTAAAAGTGATTTTTATCTCTTAAATGGTGTGCTGGCTGAACTCTGTATCCTGTGAATGCGGGAAGTAGATGGAACATTTGAATTATTTATATTGCCTGGCACCCGCACAATGTCAATTGATGTAATGTGTGCGGTTCACTGGAATTGATACATATCCTATAACAAGTGGGAATTGGAACTGCACCACGTGCTCTACATGATTGTAATCGATTATCGTTTGATATTATCATAGAAGGAAACAAACTTTCCTCTCACACCTGTTTGTGGACTTGCTGTTTCTGCTCGTTTATTATGGAAACTGAATGTGGAGATATTACATGCACTAAACACAGGAAAGGCTACAGGGAAAAGGGGCAGGGGAACCAGGAGATAGCTATAGGTATTTTATCTAAATATACACTAACTGAAGCAGAGACCTCTGTACTTTCTAGGGGTTTTTCATTTGTACAGACATTTAAACAAAATAGCTTCAATTGCGAAATTAAATTGTACAATTTGCATAGGCAATTGAGATTATAAGATTTCTTTGTCGGAAAAGAAAGTATGATAGGGATCTGAGCCCAAGTCCCTTTAAGATTAAAATTATGCTTGATCCCCCAATCCATAATGCCTCTATTGAAACATTTATTTGTTTAGTTAAGTCAGATGCACTTCCTATTGTACATAAAACTAAAATTATTCATTTCAATTTATCTAAATTGGAAAATATGGCCATTTGTAAATTACGTGCCAATTCTGAAATTGTTATTCATCCCGCCAATAAAGGCGGGGCAATAGTCATCTTCGACCATAGTGATTACATTGGTGAGGTTATTAGACAGTTGTCTGATCTTACATGCTACAAAAGATTATCCCACAACCCTACTGACAATTTAAAAGAGAAATTGATACATTGATTCAATTAGGGTTGACTAACTCATGGATCGATGGTCATACGGCATGTTTCCTGACGCAGGATCATCCAAGGGTTCCCCTATTGTACATTCAACCAAAAATCCACAAATCCCTTACTCAACCTCCTGAGAGGCCTATTATATCCTCCAGGGGGTCGCTGAGTCAGAGCCTGCCCCAATATGTGGACTACTACTTACAGCCGGTAATACAAGACATGCCTTACTTTATTAGGGTTACTTCAGATTTTTTGGTTAAACTGACATCAATTGGTCAACCAATTGCAGATTGTCTACTGGTCACACTTGACATGACCAGTTTGTATACTATTATCGAACATGAGGGAGGACTGCTAGCTTTACATGATGCTGTCAGCACCAGTCCAAAGTATATAGGTCCACCAACTGAATTTTTGTTATCTTTGATGGAAGCTATTTTGCATAACAATTATTTTATGTTTAATAATGCTTTTTATTTACAGTTAAAGGGAACAACAATGGGGCCTAACATGTTACCCTCTTATGCAAACCTGTATATGTATGTTTATGAAAAAAGGTACATTATGTCTGATTCCAAATATTCTAAAATTTATACAGTTTTATGTAAGATTCATTGATGACCTCTTTATGCTTTGGATGGGTGGGGTGGCATCACTGAATGAATTTGTTAAAGGCTTGAATGAAATATCTGGATCTATTAGATTCACTTGCACTTACAGTTCTGAGAAAATTGAGTTTCTTGATGTTTGTATTAAAATTGGACAGGAAGGTTTCAGTACAGAGATCTTTAGGAAACCTACAGATAAGAACACACTGTTGTTAGCGACGAGTTTCCATCCACAACCTCGTAAAAGAGGTTTTCCATACTCCCAACTCATTTGGGTTGTAAGGATCACTTCCAACAAAAATAACTTACCGATGGCACTTGAACAGATGGGGCAGAAATTGCTAGATAGGCGTTATGACCCCAGAGAAGTGAAAAATGCCATTAAGAGATGCCTGGGATTGAATAGAGAAGATCTATTGGGACCAACTATAAATTATGATGTCAATACCAGATTGGTATTTGCAAGCACTTATTCCATTACATCGGGAGTTCTAAGGAAAGCCATCCTTAAGTACTGGCACATTGGGCCTAATTCAGACCCACTCACAAGTGCTTGCAAGCAAATTGATATTTGGCCAGTGCGCATGTGCATGACGGACCCGGCTCCATCATGCACATGCGCAAGACTTGGATAGCGATGGGCAAGCTGCCGCTATGGGTCTCGTTACAAAGGGGGCGTGCTGTCGATGGTGAGTGACAGCACGCCCTCTTTGCAGGGCATGCTGGTGCGTGGCTGGCCAGATGGAGGCATTCCCATGGGAACACCTACTGTCTGGGGCTGGCCCCACTGACATCACAAGTGATGTCAGTGGGAGTGCTTTTGGCTCTGATAGGGACCTTGTCAAAGTAATAATTTGGAGAGTGGTATTAAAAAGTTTTTAATGTTAGCCCCTCTAATAACTCGTGAAAGCCATATTGCAGCTGCAGACAGTTATTTCATTCACCTGTGTTCTTGCTGAATTTTGCTGTGACATCAGACACGATGCAGTGCCTGTCTGTATGTCTGCGGGCATATATTTCATTGATTGATGTATCTGTTGGTCTCAGCACATTCAATTGGAGATGGCAGGACTGGAAGTGGGAGGAGTAATGCATAGAGAGGGGAGGAGTCAGAATTAATTTTTAATCCACCCAATCCAAGAAAAGTCTAGATCCGCCCCTGATGCAGCATGTACAGCAGGTCTGACCATCTGCAAACACTGCAGCTATACTCGCACACAGAGAGCTCTTATGCTGCAAATGCAATCGCAATGGCTATTTTAAGCATTTCCATGAAACGACATTTAAACAGTCAGACATTCCTGAATTTACCTAATCACTACCCCCCATTACCTCCTCCAAACACTGACTACATGACTCTCACTTTGCGATTGGATCCTCTGTGCATATGTAATCGCAAAGCAATCATGATGCCTGCATAGTGCAAATTACATGCAAGCACGAAAAAAATAATAATCGCTCTGTCTGCATAAATATTGGCATTGCGTTCGCTGCTGAATTAGGTCTTAAGTCCATCATGTCTCTGACATGCTCAGTAGATGTTGGAACTCTCAGATAATTACATCACTGACATGAGTGGAAGGGGTGGTCAGAGTTCTGGTAAACTGTCAGTAACTGTAATGTATCAGTTATTTATTCTAGATATACACTGGCAGATATAATTCACCATCAGAGAGGCAAACAAATAGATATGTGCAGTTCAGTTTTCCTGAAGAATGAACACAACTGAACTTAGGGGTTCCAAGTCAAATTGAGTCATAGGTAGGATCATTTTTGGGGTTTAGAGTAAAAAAGAGTTCAGGTTTGGGTCTGCTGTAAATTCATAATTTGGATTTAAAAGCCAAAATACTGTTTTGGATTGCATGTAAAAATGTCCAAATTACATGATCTTAGCTGCCTTTATAAAAATTCCAAACCAACACACATGGCAGTTTAAAAGAATATAGCACCTCAATGATACATAGTGGCAGAATGGATGGCAGATTAATACACTAAATAATTATACAGAATGTTTTCATTAGTCAAGAACTAATAACCTAGAAGTAAGAGTTCAGCTGAAAATATATTACCAACACACTTCTCCAAATCACAGGTCTCAGGCCAGTAAAGGTAAATGTAGATGGAGTAACATGTTAGTAATCTTTACACCAATATAGCAAGGTGGGAAAAGCTCATAATGAAAAAAAAGTGTTGCACGATAGTATTGTCCTTGGGCCCTAACTCACCCTAATGTTGTATATTAAAAAGGACATACACAGTTTAACAAACTATGCACTTCAGTTACAGGTACTGCCACTTTTGTGGCTTAAGTGCTTGGTTTGTTTGGACCCCACAAAAGAAAACATGCTGGTGGTTTGGTTAAACCAATCTACCAATGGGCTGAAGTTTAACAGTGTTGATCATCCTCAAAGTTCAATATGTCATCACCCTCACTATTTTGTTAATACTGTATCTTCATCACACATACTGTAATTAGCTCATCCCCACTGGAATACACCATTACAGAAGTCTATGCACTTTGATGTAATTCCTGGCAAAATTCTTCCTCATAGAATTTGTAGTTAATTTTGATGAACCTCATGTTTTCCACATTTTTAGGAAATAGCTTCTTTGCGGATCACTCACAAGGTTCCCAGCTGTGCTAAACACTCTGAGTACACACTGGTGGGTGGGCAGCTTAAGTACACTATAGCTATTTTGTACAAGGGGCTCCAAATTGCCTTTTTTCCTCCTAGTATTCAAAGGGACTGTGTGAGATGCTAATTTGTACATTATCATTAAAGTAATCCTCTACCATTCTATTGATGCTTGCTGTATCATAATGTATCTCAGTAGAGGTATCAATATATGTGGGTAAATCTTTTAAGCTGACCAAATGTCATAATGTTTCACTGTGGTGCACTGAATTGACTCATCATCATCCCCAGTGGATCTCTTGGAAAAGGTCATTTTTTTTTATGGCAGCAGCATTTGCACGAGAAGATGAAGCTGGAGATGTCATGTCATGTGCCACTTGAGCCGACAACTTACTCACCAAGAGTTCTTGCATCTCTTACAATCTATGTTAGGCATTACATAGGACTAAAACCTATGATTAAGCATGGATGCTAAAATGTACTGATCAAATTGCAAAATGTTGCAAACATTTCAGTCCTGGCTAAGTGAATAAAGAACTTCATCTAAAAGTCCAACATAGTTGGTGGAATTGCTTAATTTTATCTCCTTCTTCTGTTTTTCTAGCTGCTTTTCAAGTAGTTTAATTAAGGTTATGACCTGACTCAGTCTGGCAGGTTCTGAACTAACTTCATTGGTTACAATTTCAGTAACTTACATAAAACCAAGAGTATTCTCCACTGTGCTGCAGTAAGGTGGTAACTTGTCCCCTCTCTCCCTATGTCATGTTTTAATTTGTACGTTTTTATGGCTTATTTATGTTCTTCCAGTCACTAAAATATATAAAGGGTGGAATTCCACTATATCTTGCTTCAGTTGCTGGCATTGCAAATGGAACTGTGATTCTGCAATCTTTACATGTGGTTGTTAAATGTTGAAAATGCCCAGAAATTGCATGGGCCACAGAAAACATATGCTGCACAGACCTGTCATTTTCTAAGAACTTCTCAACCACCAAGTTTATTGTGTGCCCAAAATCTGGTAAGTGTTCAAATTGACCCACTTGTGATGCTCATGAAATATTACTTGCATTTTTGGAAATTACAAATCCCGAGGAGAGTCTTAGCAGGGTAAGGCTTTATACTATCACAGTTTTTCCTACAAATTTACACATTAGTATGCCATCCTGCACAGCAAATCACTGAAGCCAAGATTGCTATGTTAGCATTAGATCTGCATCCAATATACTCCATTAATGCATCTGGTTTTAAATGATTAGTTGAGGTCATGTGTCTGCAATACTAGATTCCATTTCAATTTCATTTTACCAGAACAGCAGTTCTTCATCTATACCAGGAGGTTAAAAAAGTTATTCTTTCACTAGAAAATGCCATTGTACCTACTATCAACTTAACTACAGATATGTGGACAAGTGGTAATGGTCAAACTAAATATTACATGACTGTAACAGCCCACTAGGTGGATGTAGATCTTTCAGCAGCAGCATCTAACACACATTGCTAGCTCACTGACAGACAGGTTATCCAATCTATCACTGGCTTTACTAAGAGGCATACCCATGTCAATCTGTAGGAAAAATCCAGGTTATGATAGTAAAATGGCTTACCCTGCTAAGACTCTCCTGTGGATTTGTCATTTCTCATCAGGCAAGTAACATTATAAGACCAATTAGCATTAGAAATGGGTGAATTTGAACATGTACCATGTTTTTTCCCCCAGTAAAGTATATGCAGGACATGCTGACTGTGGCCCATATAATTTCTGGTCATTTTTGGTATTCAGGAAGTTTGCAGCAGCTGCAACAACAGTATAATTTGCCATGGCACCAAAGGAAGAAAGAAATAGTATCCAAGTGAAATTCCACCTTTTCTATGCTTTAGCGAATGAAGGTATAGCAAAAAAAACATCCAAACATACTCATCAAGCCATGAGATAGGGACAAAGTGGGCATGGTGCCTTAGTCTAGCACAGTGGAGAAAACTCTGTTTTATGCAAGCTACTGAAACCATTTGGAATTGTAACCAATGAAAAGAGTTCAGACAGTGCTTGTCTGAGTCAGGTGATATCCTTAATTAAACTACTGGAAAAGCAGCTAGAGAAGATGAAGGAGGAGATGAAACTAAACCATTCTGCTACATTTCTTGGACTTATAGATGAAGTTCTTTTTATCTCATAACCAGGACCAAAGGTTTAAATCCTATGTAATGTATTTCTAACTGGCTAAGATCTTGAGATATACAAAGTGCTCCTTGTGATTAAACTGTCAGCTAAAGTGGCACATGACATGACAATGCCTCCTGCTTCCATTTCTCCTGCAAATGCTACTGCCAGGAATAAACTAACCGAGAGACCCACTGGTGATGATAATGAATCAATTCTGTCCGCCAGAGTGAAAATTATGACATCTTGTTAGGCTTTTAAAGAATTGCTTACAATTATTGACACCTCTACTGTGACTTAATCTGACACATTTAGCAACATTAGATTGTTGGATGATTGTTTTATTGATAATGTACAAATTTTCATGTCACACAGTCCCTATAAATACTGGGAGGAATAAAGTCAAATAGGATCCCCTTGTACAAATTATCATGCTCTTAAACTGCCCAACCTCCAGTGTGTACTAAAAAGAGTGTTTAGCACAGATGGGAACCTTGTGTTAAATCTACATAGAAGGTTAACTTGATGTTCAGTATCTTGCAAGACCATCCATCACTAACTTCTCATGCAGGTGTGTAGGTCATATTTCCGGCAGCTTCTCTACATCCTTTAATTAAATCAAAATTGACTAAAATTAAAATGTAATCAGATTATATTAATACAAAACAAAATTCTGACTGCAAAAATACAAGGCTACAAGCCTCCTTGCATTTATGACCACACTATGGACTTCATTCAGAGTCAGTCATAAGCGGCCGCTCGGTCGTACGCCTAACGACCGAAAAACTGAAAAAGGAAGCAATCGCAAGGCCGGTCGGTCGCAACCAAAGTGACGCCCATACGTGAACAATGCACCTCCTCTAGCTAGTGAGTGATAGGAGCTAACGATCAAGTCAATCGCAGTCAGGCACTGTCAGTCGCTGTATGTTAATTTAGTTCTGATGGTTGTGGCCGTATGTGTTGTATTGATGGCCACATGTCATGTTTACCTGGTCTATCGATCAGCTTGTTACTAGCTTGTTGTGAATTATGTAATTAGTGAGCTCAATTGTTGCTGCTCTTTTTTTAAACCCTCTTGCAATTTGTCAATAAACTTTATTGTTCAAATGTAATTTAGTTAATACTGTTGTTTGACTGTGAGTGTTTATTTGCTGTAAAACAATAAATAAATGTTTATTACTTCTAAATGCTCTGATGTTGTTATTTGAAAGTTTTAATTTGAAATGTTTTTTCCATTTGTTTATTTAGCTCTGCTAACTTTGCCATTGCACAGTGCATGTTTTATCCAATCAGATTTTTTTTGGGTCACATGATTAATGCATTGTTCAATAGAATTTTTTTTTTAGAAAAGTCAGTATATATTTTAGCCAATCAATTTTCATGTCACCCATGTATATTTCTTGTTTACTGTAAAACCTGCCATTGCCATCATGAGAGCCGCAGCACTTACACGGAGTTGGCCATCATGGTGTCCATTTTGGATCGGCAACTCACCAATGTGGATCAAATCGGGTGAAGAGACAGGCCTATGCGGAGGTCCGGAGGGCCCTTCGTTCTGTGGGACTCCACCGGAATATGACACAATTAGAGCGCTGGTGGTCTGAGCTTCACCGGCGTTCACCCCTTGCTGCTATGTAATCTGTGGGCGCAAATATGTAGTCATATGTATGGATTTGTGTTTTTTTTTTTTTATATAAAAAAAATGTCTACATGTCTTCAATATGTTTTTAAATATGTTACCAACCAACCAAGCAATAATGTATGTATTCCCTATTGAACAGTATGCGTCAAGTGTGCTTTGAGTAAATGTAATTTTTTTTTAATTTACAGACAATAGACAGTTTTCTTTTTTTTAAGTTATGCTGTATGCTAGTTCCATGGGGGTTGCCAGAAAATGTTACAAAATCGAAGATGGTAACCGCAATTTTCACTTCTTAGGCCAACAGTGGAGACAGATAAGGGCCCAGAGAAATGGCTGCAATGTGGGCCAAAACCAGCAACCCAACCCCTCCCCTTCCCCACCCGCTCAACCCAGCCTTCCATCCACACCCCAAATCTCCCCCAGTAACCCTCCCTCACCACCCCAATATTCCCCCAGTAACCCTCCCTCCCTGGGCCAATACTCCCCCAGGAACCCTCCCTCCCCTCATCGAAAGCCTGAGAGACGAGCTTCAGATATCCAGGCATCATTTGCTTGAAATGTGTGACTCTTTTGGCCGCATGATCACCTCATTGGACCACTTTGGGGTCTAAGTTTAGGGTGAATTACTGACAGTGGCATAACTAGGGCAGGGTGAGCGGGGTGTGAGCCCTGGGCACCGTGGGACTAGCGGCATGGGGGGGTGCCACCGGCCATGGTTCAGCCTTCCCTAGTTAGCCAGTGTAGTGCCGACCACAGTGAGTGCGGTCAGGGCTACACATTTACACATTGCACAGAAGTCACCAGCTTGCAGTGACCACTACTGGGAAAACTGCATGGGGGGCTACTGCTGGGGGCACTATATAAAGGGCACTGCATAAGGGGATACCACTACTGGGCGCACTGCATTGTGGGGACTGCTACTGGGGGCACTGCATAAGGGGGAACATTACATGGGCCACTGCATTTGGGGGGACAACAAACTGGGGGCACTGAATAAGGGGAACTAATTGGGGGCTGTATAAAGGGGACCACTACTATGGGCCTGCATAAGAGGGACCACAACTGCATACTGGGGGTACTGTAAAAGGGGCACTACTGGGGTTAAGGTGCCCCCCCCAGAGAGTCTCACACCACCTACCTCATGGGGCCATTATCAGTCAAAGCATCCTCTAGCTGCATGGGTACATGACTCCTTATGGCGATGTTATGAAATATCCCACACAGGACCACGATCTTCAAAACCATATCCAGCGAATACATTAGGTTGCCACCAGAGTGGTGGAGACATCTGAATCTGCCCTTCAATAGACCAATACAGTGCTCCACCACCTGCCTGGTGGCAGTAAACGCGGCATTAAATTGTGTTTGTGGCCCTGGTTGGGTGCCAAATAAGGAGTCAGCAGCCAGGGCATACAAGGAAAACCACTGTTGCCTGTAAGAAAGGAGACACCTTAAGAAAACACTCTAAAAACACTTTCCAACACTTTTATTACAAAAACAAACCAAAGAATCACTTACCCAGAATCCATGCATCACCAGCTTGCAGTGTGGCTAATTTTGGCCAAATCCCTGAATGCTGTATCACGTATGCATCATGTGAGCTGCCTGGAGATGTAGAATTCAGGGAGAGGATCTGGAGGGAGGCATCACATAGCAACATCACATTCAATGAATGGAAATGTTTTCAGTTCCTATAAATGTGTTCATTTCGTGCTGGTGGCTGAAGTGCTATGAGAGTGCCATCCACTACCCCTATGATGTGTGGAAAGCCAGCAATGTCCCTACACTGCTGCTTTACCACAGCAAGGGCTTCCGTATCCAAAGGCATACTAATAAATTGAGCAATATGTTTAAAAAAAGCATCCAGCACATGCCTCAGGATCCAGGAGAATGATGGCTGGGAGATACCAGCCACCAGACCCACAGTGGTCTGGAAGGATCCTGAGCGCAAAAATGTAACACCACCAACAACTGTGTTAGTGGTGGTATTGATGTAGGAATTGATAATTTGACTTTCTAGATCATTCTTTATTAATGAAAGATTGTCTAGGATAATTGTGGGTGGGAGGCGGTAAGTCATTAACACCACATCATCTGGCATTCCAAAAAGGGTGAAATGTGTTTTAAATATCTTGGGCCTTGCACGGCTCCTATGCCTACACCGAGGAGGAGGAGGAGGTAGGTTAGGGTGTGGCAGCATGGTGATGATGAGCTGGCCCACGTCGCTCTGAAATGTGTGTTAATAAAAATTAGTGGGCCAGATAATTAATCTTTCAGAAATTTTTTAAAATACTTAGCTTAGTCAAAATGAAGCAGATTCTTACAGGGTTGGGTAAGGTCATTTTGGGTAACACCTCCATGTGTTGTATGTGTAAAATAAAAAAAAAATAAAAACATGTCAGTATATCAAGGAAATTCATTTTTGGAAATATCTGCAAAACACATAGAAACTCACATTTTTGAAGGATAAACAAACAGAAGCATACTTTTTAAACCATTTTGTAAAATCATTAATTTATCTAAAATGTTTCTAAATCAAAAACATCACAAAAACACTTACCAGGACCCACTATAAAGTGTGAAAAAAAACTTCCAAACCACAAAATCAAGCACCAAAACTACATTGTGAAAATAAAAAAAAATAAAAAAAAAGGAAAACATGTAATGGCCACAATGGAATGATGCAAGCAGGAGTCAGATACACTTACCTGGGACCTCTATAAATTGGCCTGCAAACTGCCTTAAACCCCACAAACACCAAAACTACATTGGGTCAAAAAAATTAAAAAAACAGTTTTAATATTGGCAAACATGTAATGGCCACAATGCATGCCTATCCAAACCATGGATGCGCTCACATGTATAAATATGGATCAAAAACACAGTACTCTTCAAGCTTTCTCTATCTTTTGAACAATGGCTACCGAGGATTATGCTAACCAGAGCACAACCAACCCAAGTAAGTTTGGTTAACAATGTTTGCAATTGTCACTTTTACATTTCAAATGAATTCAACATGCATCAGAAAGGTCATTTCAAAATAACATGTTGTAGGTACCCAAACTCTACAAACTCCAACAGAGGAGGAGGAGGCAGGCCCAAGCCAAAGAATGAGTCATAATCCTCCATTTTCTAGGGCGTCATTGTGACATTGGTGACAATGACGATGGATAATTTAGTCCATGCCCCTAGAAATATGGGGGCTGGACAAAAGGACAGGATATGGGATGAGATAACCAGGGCTGTCAACACTGTGGGGACCACACACAGATCCGCTAATGTGGTTCGCAAAAGGTACGGAATTGTTATTGTGAATGTTGTTTAAGAAATAATTTGAAAAATGTGCCTGGAATAACCCAACCAAATTAAATAAAAACATTGACAGATGGACGGACTTCAAATAATGGCTGAAGAAGAAGTTATGAAATAGGGTGGACCATGCCGGGGGGACAGGTGGTGGTCCCATCCCTGAGGAGCTCATCTTAACTCCTTTGGAGGAGTTGGTTCAGGGTTGTGTGGAGGAAGAGGAGTTAGTCGGCGTGTCCACTATGGACACTGCCATGGCCGACTTTAACGCTCCACATGGCCGAGAAGGTATTTACTGCTAAAAAGCACATTGACAGCTAAAACATGTGTGCCTCAATAAACAAAAAATAAAACCATATAAATTTGTGTTTCTTTACAGACCCAGAGGAGAAAGTGCCTGCTCCGGAGGTGAGGTCTGGGGCCAGCACAGATGGAGACTCTGCAGCTGATGATCCAATTTCTCCATCTGGAGACCAGCATTGTCCCTCCTCACTGAGTTGGTCGGCCAAACTCAGGAGAACAGATATGTTCTTCTGAGGATGGAGACCACTGTGGTGAGGATTGGTGGCAAATTGCTGAGAGTGACGGAGGCCCTAGAGACCTGTGCTGTGGCCCAGGTTCATTTGACCAATGGCCAGGAGCAGGCAAACCGAATTGCCATGATGGAGCGAGACTCCCTTCCTCCCAGGACCACCACCTCTGGCAGCCCAACAGCCACCCCCCAAGTATGGCGAGCCCTATGCCTAGGCCAGAGGCTATTCCCTCTACCTCTGGCCAGGCCAGTCGGCTGCTCGTAACAAGCCTCTTCAGCCGAGCCATCCAAAATGGCGAAAGTAGCCCTGGCTATGTCATCCCTCACCTGTTGATGTCCAGTCCCCATATTTCTAGTCATCAATGTCTCCATCTCCTTATTTTTTTTATTTTTGTTTATTTTTTTATTTTTATTTTTTTAAATTGTAATTTTTTAGGGGGTCAATATTTACAAATGTTTGTTTTATGTTTCATTTAGGCATGCTGAAAAATGACACACAATATACATGTGTTGAATGCATAAACAAATTAAATAAAAATATAAACATGAAAACCAAAATGTGCATTAATTTCCATTTCAAAGTATACATGTTTTAAAAAGTATTGGATCAGAAAACCCTGCTTCTGGCAAATCAATGCTATTTTGTCTTTAAAAACCAAAAAAAACCACATTTCCTAAGGCATACACAATAAATTTAAACTTGTAAAAACATTACGCTAATGCAAACGCACCTGAATCAGTTACCAGCCAATTAGCAGTGTTATTAGAAACAACTAACAATTATTAGTTGCTTGCATTGTGTGGTTCCAAATAGATACATCACTCCTAACATCAGTTACATTTAATACTATCGATTGTACTGTGTGGCTTGCGGGATCTCCTACCCTACTTCAAGCTGTATGATCAGCCAGCCCTTGACCCTGCTCGCAGAGTGACGTTTTACTACTTCAAGCCTTCTATGTCGGTCGTAGCAGGTAATTTATGTTTGCCCCTAAAACGCCCTCAAAACGCTGAGGCACGCCTGCGTTTTCAGACCACCACCCCGTCGACCCCCACAAACGGCCTTGCATGTCAATCAACTCTCAGAAGCTACTTCCTGTTAGTAAGCCATACGATCTACAGCATTTTGGATCGCAAAGCCTTGTACGCTCATGCGCACAACTAACTGTATGCATGCGTGGTTTGGAAACATCAGATGCGTACGACCGAGCGGCCGCTTACGACCGACTCTGAATGAGGTCCTATGGGCTTAGGCTTTTTCTTTTTAGGCTATTCATTTTTGATTAATGAAAATGTTTTATTGGGTCATATAGTTTATTAAACTGCCATCCTGTCTGCCACTGCTGTGCCACTATGTTTCATAGAAGTACTATATTAATTTAAACTGCCATGTGTTTTTGCCGTTGCTCTGTTGCTTACTGTAATCAGCTGCCAGTATTGGTGGAAACAACATTGTGAGTTGTGAGGTGTTCAAACATTGTTGATGTTAATACTGGGCCTGATTCAGCAAGGATCGCAAGTGCTAAGACACATGCACTCAGTCGATTTCTGCGATCTGCGCATGTGTATGCATCGCAGTGCGCGTGAACTAGCACTGTGATTGGGAATGAGATTGCAGTGTGTACGCAGACCCATGGCAGAGTGATTGACAGGAGGTGCCATTTGTGGGTGGTGATGTGGGGGGTGATTGGGCAGATGCAGGCATGCCAATGCAGGGGTGTGCACAAATTAGCCACTGCAACACCATACGCAGCCTAAGGCCTCATAGCATGCGCTGAAGTTAGCAATTCCTGAGTGAGGTCTGACCTGCCTTTACTGTGCGCATGGGTCCGATATTACTCAATGTTACCGATTGTTTTGCTATGTTGCCAGAGTATATGGATATGAGTAAGGGGAAGTGGGTGTCCTCATGTTAAGCTGAGATTGCTTTGCAAATGCAAACATTTGCATATCACCGCTTATATTAGCACCTGCATTGCGTGCATATAAGCAGAATTGCAATCCTTGCTGAATCAGGACCACTGTTGTTATCAATTTTGAAAGAAATTCAAAACCAGAATATTTGAGGGTTGTTTTCAAAAATCAAAGCCAAAATCAAAACACGATGAAGATTTAAAACAAAAAGACGGGCATTTGCGCACATCACTAGACAACACCAGTTGCATCTGCAGTAGATTTTTTTTTGTGGTGTAAACTTTAGGGAATATTGTGGCTTTTGCCTTAAAATGTGTTTTTTTTTTTTTTTTTTTAACAGCGCCACCTAAAACAAGCACAAAAGCAACCACAGTGTTTGTTGATGATGATGAGGCCCCCTGGTAAAAAAACAAACTAAACACGTTTAGGTAATTTTAACACATTATAAGTTTTTTTTAAATGAGCACAATATACTTTAGTATTCAGGCCCATCAACTGATCCTCCACATCAAGTCTTTATACAGCTTCCAGCCCAAAGTGAGCCAACTGTACTCATAAGTGTATGAGTGATCCGCCCAGGGACACATGAGTCCCAGCTAGTCCACAGCCTGTAGGCGAATACCATTATAATAAGGGACTTTCAAAATGAGTGTTTAATGTAATGTTCATTGAACACTATTTAAAAAGACACTTGTGTTTGAATAGGGAGGTTTCAGCTGTAGGGATTGTTATTGTGACTAATTTGAGTCCAGGGGCCAAATGTAATAGGGTGAGAGTTTAGAAAATGTGAGAGTTTAGCAGTAAAACTCTCACACTAGTACATTGATCAAGTTGTATTTTCAATACTTGAAACACCTGGATGAGAATTTAAATCTTGAGAGTTGTTTGAGTCTGAAATACATGCTAGCTTGCATGTTCTGTGACTTTAATACATTGGTAGAGTTTTCTCTCACCTTTTCTAAACTCTAACCTTTTAGCATTTGGCCCATAATGTTTACTCAACTGTTGCTGATCTCAAATTAGGAATTATTACAGTCATTACTTTATAATATAGTATGTCATACCACAATAGTCTGCTGCCAGTATGTAAGTTAAGAGTTTTTGCAACATAAGTCCGTATAAATGAGCACTATACATTTACTTTCTTAAATTTCACCATGATGCAAGTCTGGCTGACAAATATTGTGTTTTCCAAAAAAAGAAAACATTGTTTCTCCACAGATCATGGTCTTCCAATCACAGCAGCAACTTTTGAAATTAAGAAGGGCCAAGACCAGAAGATGCAAATTAATTAGTTAAACTTGAACTGTTTGACATCACACTGTGCCTAGTCAGTCACCACCAACTGTGCCTAGTCAGTCACCACCAACTGTGCCTAGTCAGTCACCGCCAACTGTGCCTAGTCACTCACCACCAACTGTGCCTAGTCAGTCACCACCAACTGTGCCTAGTCAGTCACCACCAACTGTGCCTAGTCAGTCACCACCAACTGTGCCTAGTCAGTCACCACCAACTGTGCCTGTTCAGATACCACCAACTGTGCCTAGTCAGATACCACCAACTGTGCCTGTTCAGTGGCAAACACAGGATTTTGAAAGGGGGGTTTCCAATACTTGGTTACTAAACCAATGATAAAAAAAATCTATCCACATACAGGCAGCGCTCCTCGGGTACTCGATAATCCAATCTTGTTAATCCATTACTGTGCAACGTTTCAGATGCATTTATTACATCTTTCGTCAATGCATCTGAAACGTTGCACAGTAATGGATTAACAAGATTGGATTATTGAGTACCCGAGGAGTGCTGCCTGTATCTGATTGTAGTTTGTTGTAAGTTCAAGACTGAGTGATCTGCTTAGTTCTTCTTATGTATACTGTATATAGACTGTTGTATAGTCTGGCACTCAGGTTGAATTGAATAAAGTTCAGGGGTGCCTCCCATAGTTTAATTATATGGAATATACCATGTACAGTATAGCTGTTTATCCCCTACAATAAATAAATAGGGGGCACTGAGTCCTCCATTACAAACATACACAATGACATTGACACGCACACAGACACACACACACTGACAAAGCCTACACACATACAATGACACACACACTGACAAAGCCTACACACATACAATGACACACACTGGCAAAGCATACACACATACAATGACACAGACTCACACACTGACAAAGCATACACACATACAATAATAGACCCACACACTGACAAAGCCTACACACATACAATAACACACACACTGACAAAGCCTACACACATACAATGACACAGACTCACACACTGACAAAGCCTACACACATACAGTGACACAGACTCACACACTGACACAGCCTGCACACATACAATGACACAGACCCACACACTGACAAAGCCTACACACATACAATGACACACACACTGACAAAGCCTACACACATACAATGACACACACTGGCAAAGCATACACACATACAATGACACAGACTAACACACTGACAAAGCATACACACATACAATGACACACACACTGACAAAGCCTACACACATACAATGACACAGACTAACACACTGACAAAGCATACACACATACAATGACACACACACTGACAAAGCCTACACACATACAATGACACAGACTCACACACTGACAAAGCCTACACACATACAATGACACACACACTGACAAAGCATACACACATACAATGACACAGACTCACACATTGACAAAGCATACACACATACAATGACACAGACCCACACACTGACAAAGCCTACACACATACAATGACACAGACTCACACACTGACAAAGCTTACACACATACAATGACACACACTGACAAAGCCTACACACATACAATGACACAGACTCACACACATACAAAGCATACACACATACAATGACACAGACTCACACACTGACAAAGCATACACACATACAATGACACAGACCCACACACTGACAAAGCCTACACACATACAATGACACACACACTGACAAAGCCTACACACATACAATGGCACACACACTGACAAAGCATACACACATACAATGACACAGACTCACACACTGACAAAGCTTACACATATACAATGGCACACACACTGGCAAAGCATACACACTGAAAAAGTATACTCACATACAATGACACAGACTCACACACTGACAAATCATACACACACAGATACACTCTGAATGCAGCCAGTTAAATACAGTGCTGGCATCAGTTATTAAAGATTCCCCCCCACCGACAAACTCCTCCCCCCGCCGGTACCCCCACATGTGAACATCACGCAGACCTGCGTTGCGGCTCTGGGAGAGAGCGGCGGGATTACGGGCACTTTCACTCAGCAGCAGCTCTAAACCTCCCTACAATGCTGGTGCCCCCATGGGAACTGCCAAGGAGGAGTTGCGCACTACTGCTGCAGCTCCCCCTACAGCCAACCCAGTCAGGAACAGCCTGAGCTCCGGCTCATTTCTCTACAAAAAATAAATAAATATGGTACTTGGAAACCTCCCTGCATGCATGTATGGGATCAGCAACAGCCCAGATGGACACAGCAGACAGGACAGTGACAGCACCAGCCCAGCCAGAATGGATGTGCACCAGCCCGGGACAAGCAGACAGCACCAGCAACTCTCCCAGCCCTACACTACCCACCCTCCTTGTTCAGTCTCCACAGCCAGAGTGAAATGGTGTCCATCGCATGGCCCCTTATATACTACATTGATCATAAAGACGAAAGCTCGTGAACCGCGAGATTTCAAACTTTATAGTTTTGCCTTGGTTTGAGATCCGAGTCAAGCGGGAAAAATCGAGCCTGCTTGGATCCGACTTCGATCTGCTAAATTCCGGTGGGCTTGGATCTCTGAAATCCGAACCCGCTCATCTCTAAGTTTAAGCCGTATACATAGTTCAAAAACCGATCAGCTTGCTAGGGGGCTGTGGATCTCTATCCCAGGGCATACAGACATTATCATTAATACGGTGGATTTGGCCAAGCACTTTAATAAGGTTCGGTTCTCCGCCAGAGCGCAATGGCTCATCCACGGCGACCGGACAGCCCTTTCCAAGTTTAATTTTACAAGGGCATTTCAAGACTGTTTGATTGCTTTATACTTGCCTTAGATAAGTTCGGAACTTATTTATTCAGGATTGGGGCGGCAACTTGCACAGCAGCTGCAGGCGCTTCCGTCATTGACTTAATGCAGTTAGATCAATGGAAGTCATTAGCTTCCCAGACTTATTTGCAGGGAGATAAGTTACATAGTGCTTCTTCGAGTTTGTTGGGAACTCAGGGGTCTTATGCCTACTGCTGTTTTGGAGGTTGAAGGGCTTTTCAGTTTTGCCCTCACAGAGGCTTTAATGTTTTTCACCTTCATCTGGGTCACCCAACTATTGTTCCCTTTCCTTGGCTAGGCTGTTCAAAAATGTTACCAATTCTGGCATATTTTACAGGTATTCCTGGGAATACTTAGTGTTAGGTGTGGTTTGTAGGTCATTCATATATTTGCTGGGCTAATAAGCATCCTTTAGCATTTCAGGCCCCCCAATTGTTTGGTACTAAAAAGATTTGTTGGTTCAGTTTTAGGGGCATTCACTGGGGTAGCTTTCTAGATACTTTATGAGCGGCAGAGGCAAGGAGTTGAGACCCCTGACTGGTTAGTCATACATTTGGGGGGGCAATGATTTGGGTACTTGCAAAGGTGTTGAACTTATAATTGCCATTAAAAGGGAGCTTCAATTGGTTTCCAAGAAATGGCCAGGGGTAAAGCTTGTAAGGTCAGGAATAGTGCCATGATGATTTTGGAGGGGTTCACAAGGTGGCACAGCCTTAGATCGGGTACGTAGAAAATTTAATGCTGCAGTCTCCAGGCTGGTCACACCTATAGGAGGGCACATTATGCAGCACCCTAGATTGCATTATGAGGAGGAGAGGTTTTATAGGTCCAATATGGTAAACCTCACGTGCGCAAGTTTGGAGTGGTTTATTGGAGACCTTTGCAGATTCCTTTGTAGTGCAGATGGTTCCTGATGAGTGGCAGGGCTCATTTCTTTGAGCCAAGCTTTGGTGGGAAGCAGTGCTCCTGGGCAGCCTATTATTGGCGTAAGAGTGCCTGGGTAGCATTTGTCTTTTAATAGCAGCAAGTTGGTCATCCTTCTTAGGGGGTACCTGGCCTTCATCTTAGGTAGGGGACAAGGCTGTGCCAATTAAGGGAGAATGGTACTATCTCAGAACAGTTTTTGTTGGGGCAGGGGATCCGCCCTTTCTTATTTAGTCATTTATGATTGCCCCGGAGTACTGCTTTCTTAATACCACCATTGTTACAATTACAATCTGATCAATACATTTCATCTGTATCCTCTTTTAATTCCACATAAGTGTTCGAGTGTTTGTTTCTATTTAGTGGTATAGTTATTTAGCATAGGATTACAAACAATGGGTGTCTTATTGAAGGGAATATATGTTAAAAGATAAAGGATCTATCCAGTCAAAGAATTATGACTGGAGATATTATAAATGTTTGCTTATTAATTATATATTTTCATGTGGCATGGCTTATGTATTTCAGTTCAACTATTAAAACTATTATATGTTTATTATATTCTATGGATGGTGTGGAAATATTAGATTATAAGTTATGTCTAAAGAAAGGATGCATAGCTCCAGCCTAATCATAAAAGCTGCTATGATTGGCCAGCATGCTTGGCAGAAACATGGTGTATATGGCAATAAAGGCATCCAAAGATATTCTCGGTGAAACAAGTTAGGGTACTTGATACAAAGATGTTAATCAAGCTAACAAACAAATATCTCAGTTAAAAATATATTAAAACAAAGTATATTATAATGTCACTTAGCTTAACTTGTTAGCTCAACAACTTAGGATATAATTGGTCCATTTCAGGAGCCCCCCTTCAATGTATGTGGAGCTAGAAATTCTCAGCTACCTGCAGATCAGTCTCAAACAAAAGGCTGATGAATTTGCTTTGTCCTAAACTCTTAAACCAGCATGCAAGTTAGCTCCAGACATAACATACAAAAATGGGTATAAATCCGTTTCCAACTACACTATTGGTTAAATACTGATAGGAAAGCTTTAACAAACTCATGCATGGATACTAAAATATAATGCCTTGGAGATATATGACATGTCTAGTTTTCACATTCCTTTGTACCACCTAATGCCTGACACATTCATAAAAACACTGAACAAAACATGGTTTTCAGCAGCCATTTTTGCGCTCCCATGACAAAAGTGTAGGAGGAGGAGGATAATAAAAGTGGCTGGACTTCATACTGATGTTTTACTCCAACAGATCTAGAAGAGGTGGTGTAAAGCATTTTTACAATAGCAGTTCCAAAAAACAGAATGTGGGCATAGTCCTTGTTATACCGCAGTTTGAGAGGCCAAGTAGTAGCTCTTTCAACAAATAAAAAACAAAGTACATGCAAATTTTTGCATCGCATAATAAACTTTATTGAAATAGCTATATAATAATATAAGACAACCAGTCCCTTGGCACGCACATAATAGTTATCCAGAAAGAGGGCAAGGATCCATGTTTCCCAGCTAGTTATAGGCCTATTTCTCTTAAATGTTGATGTGAAATTGTATGCCAAACTTACTGTATGGTAAATCATCTTGGGCTGCTGCTCCCGAGTGTCATCCACTCTGATCGGGTTGGCTTTGTTCCAGGCAGAGAGGCGAGAGATAACACTACTAAAGTGTTTGATCTGATAGCCCATGCTCAGAATTCAAAAACTCTGATTATTCTTCTCTGTATAGATGCTGAAAAGGCCTTTGATCAGGTAGACAGGGGCTTTATGGCTATGGTCCTGCGGCAGTTGGGATTTGGAAAGGTGTTCTTGCAAAAAATTATCTCCCTTTATCAAGCTCCATCAGCACAGGTTAAAGTGAATGGTATACCGCCAAACATATCAAAATTTCTAATGGCACACGTCAGGGATGCCCTCCATCGCCACTGGTATTTATATTGTGCATAGACGCTCTGGCAAGGGCTATTAGACGTAATCCAAATATCATCAGTTTGAGAGTGGGTATGAGGGACCATCGTTTGGCTGTTTTTGCTGTTGATTTGTTGCCGATTGTTACCAATCCGGTGACATCCCTGCCCAATCTTATGGAATAATTTGTTCGCTTTGGCCAGGTATCTAATTTTAAAATTGACTACACAAAAACTTTGGCATTGAATGTTACCACCTCAGTGGAGACTGTTTCTGCTGTGGCTTCATCCTTCATGTTCTCTTGGCACCCCTCTCACATCAAATATTTAGGTGTACTTATCCAAAAGACTCTTCATACCACTGTAACCCTGAACCATATGCCTCTTTTGCATAAACTACGACGTGAGATGACGCAGTGGCTCACAGAGGTTTTTTGGTTGGGGCGAATAAATATAATCAAAATAAATATTTTTCCCAGGTTCCTGTACCTCTTCAATGCAGTACCCCTGAGACTCCCGCCCTACTTCCTACAGGAAGCACACAATGTTATTTGTAACTTTGTTTGGGGAGGAAGGAAACCTAAATTCAAGCACCTTAACCTTTTCAGATGAAAAACCCAGGGTGGTCAGCAATTGCCCATAATTTCTGCTACTATCAGGCTTCTGTTTTACGTAGGATTCTAGATTGGCCTAATGCTAACCTCTCCCTAGGGGTGCCTAACCCTAAGCTCTTCCCCCCAAACCTAACCCTAACACTGCTTGACTCCCTATTCCTAACCCAACCCATCCCCACCCCCGCGGCTAATGCTAAGGGTGCCCCAAACTTACCTTCATTCGGGATAGTGTCCGCTGCATTCCGGCATCGAGATTATGATAGGTGTCGGTATTTCAACGCCTATTATAAATCCCTAGCCAGCATTCTGCCGGTCAAGTGACCACATCGCATACTGTGAACCTTTTTAAAAAATTTAAAATAAAGAATTTATAAAAATAAAAGACAAAATCAAACTAATATACTGTCTAATGGAACTGTATTTGTAGGTGTAACAAATAACTCAAATAGATGGAAATGACTGTGACTAAGGAGTACCAAGTCTCCAAGTGCAATGTCCTAAAAAGAGTTTTCTAGATAGTCCTCCAGATGAGAAGTTAAACTCATGTACACATGTAGTGGCCAATATACTGATGGTACTGTGTGTGTAATCAGGTGTTGGTGCTGGTGGCAGTTAGTCCACATGATGTATGCTTAACCAGTTCTCAGATTTATTGAAATCTGGTAGAACACTAAGAAATAATTGACACTGGGATATCATAGGTATAACAGCAATAAGCAATCTTTATGGAATATAGCAGGCTGAAGTTTAGGGTAATGCTGGGCATTACAGTGCGCTGGGAGAATGCACTGATGGATGGTAGCCTAGGTATCCTACCAGGGTTGTGTAGCAAGGGTGGTTCCAGTGAAGCATGAGCTTCGGGCACCAAAATGGACAGAGGGCACCATACAAGGTTACTGAATTCATGGGGTGCTGCAACTCTTCTATCACCTCCCCTTTCCTGTCAGATTGATTACATTCACTTCTCACTTCTTTAATTTCCTCCCCTCTCTACCCTGTGATTGTCTCTTTGCCCCTGTACACTCCTTTCTTATTGGCTTCTGTCACCACCCCACTCCTCTCCTCTTCTTATTGGCTTCTGTCACCACCCCTCTTCTCTCCTTTTCTTATTGGCTTCTGTCACCACCCCTATCCTATCCTTTTCTTATTGGCTTCTGTCACCACCCCTCTCTGATTGGATTTGCCCTTCCCCTCTCCTTTCTTATTGGTCTCTGTCACCTCCCCTCTCTGATTAGCATTTTCCTCTCCCCTCTCTTCTTTGATCCCCTCCCTCCTTCTCTCCTCATGCAATCATGGACTTCAATGGACTTAAAAGTGACACATCTGAGGTCAAATCCTAAACTTCAATTATAAAGTATGAGTTTAAAAAGAGTTTTCTATTTAAAGTAATGGATGTGTTCCCACTCCCAGGCATGACCACAGTAATATTTGAAAGTTCTTTTAAAAAATATTAGGGGACCTGAAATAATAATAATGGTAGTAGATATAACATGACATGATTAATAGTACTCCAATTAATATAGGTGCAATGTATATTTGCTAAATAGGAACATAGCCGAGAAGGGAGCTTCCCATAGGTATTTCCCACTCCAGTGAAAGCTGCTTGGGGCAGTAATTGCAGTAATAGGCTGTGCACCCTTTGGAATTTATTCTGTCAATTTAAGTTAAATGACCAGAATATATAATACAATCTCCTCTATTGACTAATAGCAATGACTCAAAGGAGATAAAAAAGTCAGATCCTAGGTGCTATACATAAATAAAGCAGTGCCAAGGAGCTACCTTTTAATGTCAAATAGTGCATCACCGAAGCATTCTATTCCACCAATGGGACCTCAATGCCCAATACTGCCACTGTTTGCTATTTTTCTCTTCACTTCAGTATTCCCCTACAGGCTGGCCAATCCCCAATGGCACAGTTCAGTACAGGGTTGGGGGAATGCTATGACATGCACTTTCTCCAGGCGCCATGGTTCCATGCTACTCTGTATCCTACTATATATCTGTGGTGGTATAGGGTACTTTCATCCCAGAGTCCATCCTGTTCTCATGGACGCAATGGAGTAAAGAAGCGTGGAGACGTTGTGCATGTGCAGTAGCACATGTCAGAGGTTGAACCCCTTACGACTGAGCTTTGGTTGGTCCTAGTGACCTCCAGCTCAGTGTCTCTAACAGGCTGCTGGAGGGAGGCAGCTCGGGAGCACACTCCTTCCAACAGATATTGCCAATAACAAAGTAAAGTGATAAACCTTTAAAGCAAAGGATAACTGTCACAATTCTTTAGTTAAATCTCCAAACTCACAAACTAAACATGCAATGTTTAGTTAGCAGGTAGTAGCCACCAATAACATATCTCCTTATGATGAATTCCTCTGGCTTGATATAAGAAAATTCTTACTCCTTTAAAACAATGTATAAAATGTAGTCCTTTTCCTGGATTAATAATATATAATCTTTTCAGTTGATGCATTTCATCTATAACATAAGACATTTTCAAAGCTCTCTAATAGTTTGCAAATGCAGTATGATACTCTATTAAAGTAATATACTCAATTGTGTTAATAATATGAAATAAGATGCTGTCAGTACAGGATTTTGCCTACTGTGATTGAAATTAAGAAGTCATAGTACTTTCATAGAGTCTCAGAACCACTTATTTTCTTCATCCTAATTCAGCATATACAGTAAGTTGGTATTTATCTATTTAGTTGTATTCATTGATGTTTGTATTTCCATACACAGAATTGTCTCTTTGTGTTACAGATGTCTCCACATAAATCATGCCAAATAACCCTGTTTCTCAAGCCATGGACCTTTGTGACTAAACTGTGCCATGCATCTTGCCACAGACTTTTTCAGAAGGTCACACTGCTAATGAAACAAAATTACCATGTACGGGTACCATGGACACAAGCTCTATCACTGCATGTTGTTGTGGTGTGCGACTTAGATGTTAACCTGTGTAAAAAGGTAAAAAACAAAGGCCTGGCAAGAAATGTCATAGGGTGCAAGTCTTTCAAAATGCGAGTTTGCAGCTAAAAACATGCAAGTATTAAACTTGCATATGTGATAGGCTGCGAGATCATGCAAACTCGCATTAAACTTGCATTTCCACTTCTTGCATGGTCCAAACTTACATCCAGGTGTTTTCCAATTAAAAATATACAACTCACCGGATGTTATAGGATGCAAGTTTTAAACTCGCACAAAACTAGTAAAAATAGAAAATCTCAAAATAATAGACCTGCTTCAGGCTACAGAGTTTAGCAGCAGCAGAAGAGTGTTTAGCAGAAGCCTTCACAGATCAGTGAGATCCGTGTAGGCTTCTTTGTGTTAAAAGGGAAAGTGTTAAAAAAAATGACATGAGGTCCCCCCCAAAAGCATAGCCAGCACCGGGCTCTGTGAGCCAATCCTGGTTGTGGAAATATGCGGGACAACCATATTATACACAACCAGCACAGGGCTCTAACTAGCAGGGGTGTAATGCCACAGCAGGAGGACACACCTGACAGAGTGCCCTGGCAAAAGCATTCACAGCTCCACACTAGTCAGCAGAAGCCAAGGATGCCTTGATAACTGGGGATCCCCCCAATAAAGGGTGCTCCCACACCCAAACAGATCCCAGATCCAGGCTGATAGCCTGGGGATATCCTACGCACCTCATGGCGGTGGGTGTGTAGTTGAATGAGTAAAACATAGAAATAATAATATCCTTTACAAGGGGACTAGAGGCCCCAGCAAGCCTACCCTGCTTGCTGGCACTTTGGGAACCACAACTGGCAGAAGCCTGGGCATTAAGGGCCCGCTGGTACCTGTAGTCCTCTTTTAAATGAAATATTAAATAAAGACAATACACACCCAGAGACTCGCCTTATCAAAGTAATATCCTGTCTTGGGAAAATAAAAGAGGGAAATCAACATTTGATACACAAAGATATTTGCAACATATTGCATATCAGTCCAGCCAGATTGCAGAAGTTATTGGTGGGCTGTACGATGCAGTCACACTAAATATTGGCCTGGGGTCAGTCAGATGTGTGAGCGCAGAAAAAAAATAAAAAAATTATGTGTGGACTATCTAGAGGCGAAGTAATTGGGCAGGATAGCTTATGGAGGTTACATGGGCAGTTATGAAATTTGCCTGAAGAAGTGAGTTTTCAGGGAAAACTTGAAAGATTGGAGACGAGAAAGAAAGTTTTGTTGTGCATGGGTGGGCGCAACCTGAAAAGGTCTTGTAACCGTGAATATGAGCAGGAAATGAGTGTGGATGAGAGATGCAGATCTTGCACAGAGCAAAGGGGTCAAATCTGGAGATATATTGAGATAAGCATAGAGATGTATGTTGGTGATGTTCGGTTCATTGCCTTATGTGTAAGTTGAAGTATTTAATAGTAAATTCTGGAAAAACAGGTAACCAATGTAGGGACTGAGAGGAGCAGCAGATAATGAACCTTTTCTGAGGAAGATAAGCCTTTCAGGTCCATTCAAAATAGCTTGTAGGGGTGAAAGTCTCTTTCGGGGAAGACCGTTAAGAAGTCTCTTTCAATGATCAATGCAGAAGACCATGAGTGAATGAATCAGAGCTTTTGCAGTTATTTCTATGAGATATATGGGATATGTTTCTTAGATGTATGTGACAGGATTTGGAAACAGATTGAATGTGGGGAACAAAATACAGTTCAGAGTCAAGGGTGACACCTAGACAGTGAGCTTGAGGGGGATGGTTGATTGTCATAATATAAACCATGATAGAGATGTCAGATAGCTAAATACTATTGGTTGGTGGAAATATTATTAATTCTGTTTTTGAAAAAATACATTTGAGGTGGTGAGATGATGTCCAAATAGAAATAGCAGTCAGACAGTAATGTGGCCAACACAGATGGTGAGAAACCTGTAGAGGATAGGTAGAGTTGAATGTCATCCTCATGCAAGGTATACTGAAGTCCAAACAAGTTGATTAATAGGGTAAAGGTTGATCCAGCAAGCAAAATTACCTGTCCACTTGTGGGATTAAATATGTAAGAGTATGGCTACATGTGACAAGGTTTTATGAATAACACCATATCTCTGTGACACACCTTTAAAACCAGAATTAAGACATTCACCTATTACAGCTGCCTTTCCCTTAAAACCTGACATGGTTACTGGTACTCTGATGCTGCCAGGACTTCATTTGAGTAGTAGAGGTTTATCATGGATGGATGTTATTTAGGTAACATAAACGGGACACTACTCTGGAACTATTAAAAACAAACAGAATAATCCAAAACCTTTCAAGGATCAGTGTAGATGGAATATAATTTTTTTTGTGAAAATGGAATAGTCAAGGTCAAAAGCAACAAAATAAGCAATATGCTGAAATGATATCCAGGAGTACTGGTAGTCACCACTGCTGCAGGAACTATCACAGGCAAGGAGGCAAAACCCTCCCTCTCTCTTTTATCCTGCAGCAGCAATTGAGAATGCTTACAATAAATCAGATCCCAGGTGTATAAAGAGTTGTGGTTGTGTAGCCGAGTTCAGCTTATTCAAACTAGAGATGTGCGCCAACTCTCGTGTTTTGGTTTTGGTTTTCAATCTGGATTTCCCCTGGTTTTGGATCTGAATCCGGTTTTGGATTTTTTTCCTTGGTGTTTTGTTTTCGTGTTTTGGTTTTGGATCTCCATTTTTTTCTTAAAAAACCCATAAAAACAGCTAAAATCACATAAAATGGGCCTGTTTTTGTTCCTACAGTATAATTAACCTCAATAACATTTATTTCCAGTAATTTCCAATAAATTTTTACCACATCACAATATTATTTGCTTCATCTAGTCAAGGCCAAAAGGTTGCATCCAGCTAGCTGGCTGACTAAGCTAAGTGACACAGTGGGCAGCACTAACATGTGGCAGTTCAGCTTCTAATTTCCAACACAGATACAGTGTGTTATACAGTGTGGGTTGGATACACCAATAGTGCACTTACTGACAGCAGTGTCGGCAGAGCGGGGTTGCTGTCGGTGTCCTCGGTACATGGAATGGCAGTGCTGCGAAGCTGTCAGTGTCCTCAGTGAAGGGCACCGGTGATGTCGGCAGTGCAGTGCCAGTGGTGTCTTTAGTGCAGGTTTGCTGGCTGTGTCGGCAGTGCGGGGGTGCCAGCGGTGTCTTTAGTGCAGGTTTGCTGGCTGTGTCAGTAGTGCAGGGGTGCCATGGCAGGTTTGCCAGCGCAGGTTTGAACCAGCAACCCCCGCACTGCTGTGTCAGCAGTGCAGGGGTGCCAGTGCAGGTTTGCTGGCTGTGTCGGCAGTGCGGGGGTTGCTAGTGGTGTCCTCAGTACATGGGATGGCAGTGCGGGGTGCCAACAGTGTCTTTATTGCAGGTTTACTGGCTGTGTCAGCAGAGTGGGGGTGCCAGTGGTCTCCTCAGTGCAGGTTTGCTGACTGTGTCGGCAGTGCAGGGGTGTTGTCAATGCAGGGTGCCAGCGGTGTCCTCAGTGCATGTGTGCTGGTGGTGTCCTCAGTGTGGGAGTGTCGGCAGTGTTGGCAGTGTGGGGGTCGCTGACGGCGTCCTCAGTATGTGGGGCAACAGTGCAGGAGTGTCGGCAGCTGTGGTGTCGGCAGCGGGGGATGCTGCCAGTGGGGGTGCCGGTGGTGTCAGGCAGTGGGGGATGGCGGGCGCCATCTTTTTCTCTCTCCTAGTGCATTTTCAATGGGCTGAGAGCCGTGACAGATGACTCTCTCAGCCAATCAGCGTTAAGCCCGCTCAAAACAAAACCTTGTGACCCGACAGCAGGGTCACAAGGTTTTGCCTCGGGTGAGGGATCCGGGACAGCTCCGCTTGGAGCTCCCCGGATCCCCAAAATTAGGGTGGATTCGGATCTCTGAGATCCGAACCCGCTCATCTCTAACTCATACACAGGGATAGTGTTTATGAAATGTGGTTGAGAATTGAGGCACAAGAAGCCACATACTGAGCATTAGTAGTAGGAACAGCTTGTTACAAAACTAATGAGTAGTGATGATTTTAAAGCCATCTTTTTCCCTAGCTATTAAAATTATAGGTTAAGCCCACTTTTCTGGGAATATAATTTAGTGGAAGCCTGCTTGCCGTTATCAATGCACTGTTATTAATAGTTGAAAATATATCCTGACAATTTTATAAAGATTTGTTGACAGTGGACATTTTTACTGCCATATTATTTCTGAAATTCTATTTATTTATATGAAAATTTTGTGATTAGAAATATAGATATGTGCGGAACCCTGTGTTTTGGTTTTGGTTCTAATTCATCATCATGTTTTGGCAAAGCCACCCTCAAGTATTTTGGTTCGGATTCGGATTTGGTTTAGTTTGGATTCCTTAAAAATCGATGAAACAGCTAAAATCATGTAATTTCGACCTGTTTACATGCAATCCAAAATTCAAGTTCTTTTTTTAAGTTCTGAACTGACTGCAGAACTGAACCGGGACTTGGTTCATCTTGGAACCATAAAGTGGGTCCGAACTAACACTCGATTCAACTCAGAACCTCTCATTTTGGGTGTGTTCATATTTTAGGAAACCTGACCCACTATCTCTAGTTGTAAATTGCTGTAATTTTGTAATATCATGACGTCTTTTTTCTGGTCACTGTTTCTTCTTATTAAAAAGCAAATCTTTAACTTAATTTTCTTACTGACTATGTCTGACAGTCAACAAACACGTACAGTACTGGGAAATTGTTTTATGCCTGACAGGTTTGATGTTAGACCTTTAAGAAAAAAAGCAGACCTGAGCCGAGCAAGGAGCTGACTAGAGAGCAAAGCAAATGGGGATTTGTTCCAAATGAATGCATCAAAAATATGGGTCCCTTGGAATAAATCACCTGTCATTGTAGAAATCCGTAGAGGATTTCTTAAAAAAAAAAAACAAGCGTACTCTTGATATAACTTGTTTTTATTATGCATTTCAGTGTAGTTTTTTGTGGTTATATTTCCTGATAGTGTTTTGTAATGTAGAACACACAGTGCCGATAACAAATGTTCAACGTAGCAACTAGAGATAATAATGAAAAAGATGCAGTTTTTAGTTAAACAATAATTATTTTAAAGAAAAAATATGTATCAAATTGTTTCCTTTGGGACATTTACATAGGAATACAACTGAATCAGTGTGACCCACTTCTTTAAAAGGAAAAAATAGCATATTTTCAACTGAATAGCTGCCGGCTGAAATCCAGACACTGGAAGCCCTCATGGCGCATGATGTCTAGTGATCCAGGTCCAAGATGGACCACTGACAAGTAAAGTGAATAACATTATCTTGTTACATTGGCACCAGTCAAGGGGTGGGATATATTAGGCAGCAAGTGAACAGTCAGTTTTTGAAGTTGATTTGTTGGAAGCAGGAAAGATGGACAAGAGTAAGGATCTGAGCGTCTTTGACAAGGGACAAATTGTGATGGCTAGACGACTGGGTGAGAACATCTCCAAAATGGCAGGTCTTGTGGGGTGTTCCCTGTATACAGTTGTTAGTACCGACCAAAGTGGTCCAAGGAAGAACAAATGGTGAACCAGTTGACAGGGTCGTGGGCATTCAAATCTCATTGATGCGCATGGGCAGCGAAGGCTAGCCCATCTGGTCTGATCCCACAGAAGAGCTACAAACTGCTGGAAAAATTAATGCTGGCTATGATAGAAAGTTGTGATGCATAGCCGCAAACTAGTCAGAGTGCCCATGCTGACCCCTGTCCTCCCACAAAAGTATAAAAGTATCTACAATGGACATGTGAACATCAGTACTGGGCCATAGAGCAATGAAAGAAGGTGGCCTGGTCTGATAAATCACATTTTCTTTTACAGCATATGGATGGCCTGGTGTAAATGTCTCATTTACCTTGGAAGAGATGGCACCACAATCTGCTGCTAATGTCTCCATGCCAGATACCACAGGACACCTTCCGAGGTTTTGTGGAAACTTTAATTTTACCTTACTGTGATTGATGGACTGTTTACATGGAATAGTTAGAAGTGATTCTTACACTAACAACATTTGTAACTGGTGTTACCCAGGGTCCTGCTTTCAGAACAACTTATTAAATAATACATTAACATGAAATTATACCATTGATAAAAATAAACACAAACAAAATACAAAAATTGGATGTGTTCCCATGAGCATAACTATACAGAACATTTCAGTTACACATCTTCTTTAAGGACATAGGCATGTGGATGAGGTGTGCACAAGGTACACCTTAATTTTAGCACTCGACCCTGTGCTGCACACTACTATGCCTTGTGCATCTTTCCAGCAGAGACCATGGACTTTCATCTTTATAAAAGGTGAATACTTGAATGTATTATCAAATATTATAATATAAAAGAGCAAAAATAATGAAACCTCAATCACTCTACCAGTAAGTATTCCACCTAGAGATGTGCAGTAAGGTTTTCCTGAAAACTGAACACACCCGAACTTTGGGGTTCCGAGTCAAAGCTATTGCCATCTCGGATCACTTTTCAGGGTATGAGTAATACCGTGTTCTGTTCGGAACTCGAAAACTGAATCTCTGGTTTTGGATTGCATGTAAACAGAACACGATTTTAGCTGTTTTTATCAATTTTAAAGAAATCCAAACTCAAAACGGAATCTGAACCAAAACACTTGAGAGTGGTTTTGCCAAAAAAAAATCATAACATTTGAGGGTGATTTTTCCAAAATCAAAACCAAAACATGGAGGTCCACGCACATCTCTAATTCCACCTCAGATAAATCTGGTGGCTGAGGAAGGGTGACGGATCTGAGATCTCACAACCATTCCTTAAAGTATTTTATTTGGCTGAGACCCTGGACTTTTCATCTTCAGAAAAGGTGAACACATTATTTTGAAACATTAATATTCTAATCTAAATGATCAAAAATATGTTGACCCTACCAGTTCACTTTCCACCTGAGATCCATAAGCCTTTCCTAAGTGCCCACATTTATGAGTTGTCAACACCCTTACCCATACTCCAAACTCATTAGACTTTAATTAATTTGAAATGCATCCAACTATTTATTACAGATGTTTTACATTGCCAATGTTGTGTGTACATGTATTATTATCAGCCATGGAAACATTAGAGTAAGCCAGGCACCATCTGTCATTTTCCTAAAAAATTTAATAATTAGACACACCCGCTAGTAGCAACTAGACACTCCCGATAGGCACGCTCAACTGATGGTGTACACCCTAATACAATGTGATGCGCACACCTATGTTTAAGGACAGCTCTAGTATGTTCTTGATTCCACTTGTGTAATGGTTTTACCAGCTCACTCTTTTCAGATTTGGCTACCTACAGTAGTCCTGCTGATATGGACATACAATACCAAGCATGCTTTGACAGTAAACTTTATGTTGAAGACATGTCACTGTGTTAATTGACAGCACTTTAAGGTGCTCTAAGCAAACTTGACAGCAGAGAATATTTTATGACAGGTATCCCTGTGATATTTTCATTCTGCTTGTGATGATATTATACCATGTACTGAAATTTATAGTATTGTTTTTTTTATTACTATTATTAACTTCTGCCAAGAAACTTGTAAGAAATCTTTCAACAAAATGTCTCATTTTCAATGAAACATCTTCAGGAAAGCTTATTTATTGCAAATGCCAGACAATAATAGCCATATACTGTATAAACATACAGTATGTTTCTATTGCACTGCTAAAGCGCCAGTTCAATCATTGTGATAATGTGACTTCAACTTAGACTTGAGTACAACATGTGGTGTGTTTCAATGATGTCTGTACATATATGAATTCTTATTTGATGCCTTTTGTAAGTACTAATGACAGCAAGTTATTTACTGTAGTTTAAATGCACTGGCAATGTGAAAATGTTTAAGAAATTGACTTCTCCTCAAAAATAGCCCCAGTCCATGATATACAATTTATTATTGAACTATAATCGCCATGCTTCCATTTTAACCACTTAGCTGGCGTGGTCACATTGTTTGCGAACACACCAGACAGTACGTTAATTGACCTAGTCATAAATAATGCAACCTTTAAGAAACACACAGTGGGCGGCTGTCGGAAGATAATCTTCCAGCAACCATCACTAGCAGGGGGTCCTCCCGGTCCTTCTGCATCCCTGTACCCTGCGCGAGTGTCTGTTGTGCTGCTGATCACTGCTGATCGGTCAGCATGGCGAGAACCCCCACCGGGAAAATGTAAATTAACCACCCCTCAGACCTTAGTATATACCTCCTCTGAGCGGTCGCTGGGG
The DNA here is from genome assembly GCA_031769625.1 of Taudactylus pleione. Classification (NCBI taxonomy): domain Eukaryota; kingdom Metazoa; phylum Chordata; class Amphibia; order Anura; family Myobatrachidae; genus Taudactylus; species Taudactylus pleione. Next base: position 4,017,815 of record JAUIMM010000516.1, on the reverse strand, counting down.
AAATCAAAGTTGCGATGTTCTAAATAGCAATGGTCCGATATATCGATGATGAATATAAAAAATCGATCTTAATGTTATGTTTATTTATTTATTTTTTAAATAAAACTTTGTTGGATAAGTTTTAAAATAGATGGTCTTAACCCAATTCAATAATAAAGAAACCTACAATCTTTGAGCGTTTTTTTGAAAAAAAAAAAAAAATGCCAGTTAAGTAGTTAATTGTACTGCAGACCAGCTATTGGATTCTAGCTGGTAGTTTACAGATGTTTTACTTTGCCAATGTTGTATGTACATGAATTATTATCACCCATGGAGACATTAGAGTAAGCCAGGCACCATCTGTCATTTTCCTTAAAAATTTTATAATTGTGCTAGACACGCCCGCTAGTAATGCTAGACACTCCCGATAGGCATGCTTAACTGATGGTGTACACCCTAATACAATGTGATGCGCACACCTATGTTTAAGGACAGCTACAGTATGTTCTTGATTCCACTTGTGTAATAGTTTACCAGCTCACTCTTTTCAGATTTGGCTACCTACAGTAGTCCTGCTGTTATGGACATACAATACCAAGCATGCTTTGACAGTGGGCCTGATTCAGAGCCGCTCGTAAGCGGCTGCTTGTTTGCTCCGAGCGATGTTCGCACATCTGTGCATGCGTATGGGTCATAATGCACATGCGCGAACCAGTCAGTGCGGTTGGAAATTGTCTGTTCGCAAAATAGCGAGTGTCTGCTAATTTGAGTGACAGGTTGAGGCATTTGTGGGTGGTAACAGGGGAAGGTGCTTGAAAACGGGGAGTGGAGATCCGAACGTAGGCGTGCCAAATGGTCAAAACGGGCATTTTAAGGGTGTGCATAATTAACAAAGCAGCGTCATCGGCCACGTCACTTGGTTGTCTCTTAGCCTGAACTGTTCGCATGATTGCAGTAGGAAAATCCAACCACAAGCACTGCGAGCAGTTCAGACGCCTTTCGATGTACTCGATTAATCTAATAAATAGCGGAGATGACGTATGATGCGAACAGCCAGGGGGCCTATTTACAAAATAGCGAGTGCATGTTTCGTTCGCTCGCTCAGACATAGAGGCATCAACAGACCGCAAAGAGCGAGCACTCAATTTAAATATCCAGCCCCTTTTTCTGAACGAGCGAGCGCAAATAGCATCCGGCTCTGAATCAGGCCCAGTAACCTTTATGTTGAAGACATGTCACTGTGTTAATTGACAGCAGTTGAAGGTGATCTAAGCAAACTTGACAGCAGAGAATATTTTATGACAGGTATCCCTGTGATATTTTCATTCTGCTTGTGATGATACTATACCATGTACTGAAATTATTATTATCTTCCGCCAAGAAACATTGTAAGAAAACTTTCAACAAAATGTCTCATTTTCAACTGAAACATCTTCAGGAAAGCATATTTATTGCAACATGCCAGACAATAATAGCCATATACTGTCTAAACATATGTTTCTATTACACTGCTAAAATACCAGTTCAATCACTGTGATAATGTGACTTCAACTTAGACATGAGTACAACATGTGGTGAGTTCCAATGATGTCTGTACATACATGAAATCTTATTTGATGCCTTTTGTAAGTACTAATGACAGCAAGTTATTTACTGTAGTTTAAATGCACTGGCAATGTGAAAATGTTTAAGCAATTGACTTCTCCTCAAAAATAGCCACAATCCCTGATATACGATTTATTATTGAACTATGGGCCTGATTCAGACCCGGACGCAAGTGGTCGTTTGCTCGTCCACCGTATGAGCGGAAATATTTAAATTCAAGCGCTCGCTCGTAAGTTCGCTCGTTGCTAATTTACCGCCCCATAGTCTCCCAACCCCTCCTCTAGCTAGCGAATGTTCAAAATAGCGACCGTCCGTCTCCTCTTTGGTTGCAGGGAATGCTCGCACAATTCAATTCCGGAAGTGGCCCTGTCAGTTTTCGATTGCCTGCTATTTCATTCTTCAAACATACTTTCATCGTTTCATGGCAATCAATATAATAATTACCTTAATTGCTATTCACATGTTTTCAATCCTTTTTTTTAATTGTCAATAAACTTTATTCTTGTCAGTGTGTGTCATTTGTACCGCAGAATACGTACGGTTTCACCAATGGTCTTTTTTTTCTAAATTAAATGTTTTTAGGAATGATACTATTGTTTTCCATTGTTTTTTACATATTTTAGTAATTTAATTTGTTTATTTAAATTAGCTTACGCATGTCACTGCATCAAGCCTATCATAACTCACATTATATTTGTGAGGCTGTAGGTCACATGACTCATACAATAACCAATACAATGTGTTCTGTTAATTTTCCAAGTACATTAGCCAATCAAATTTTTTCTTGGGCCTTTATTAAAACTGTTTTGTGTAAAAAAAATCATTGCCATCATGAGAGCCTCCACGTTTTGTAGGCGTGAGCTCCTGGTCCTCACAGAGGTCATGGACCACAGGATCACGCATCATCCTTCCCCATCACAAACCTCCGCAAGCATATGGCGGACACATGAAGACAATGTGGCCACATGAAGACAATTTTTTGGATCAGGTAGTAGGCATCATTTTTTTCGGGTAATTTTAGGGAATAAAAGACAAAAAAAACAAAGAAATATTAAAATTGGCCATTAAAATCTTACATGTCTACATTGTGTCAATTAACTAAATGTTTTACAATAATTATCTAAAAAATCAGGCTACCACATCATCGCGTATGGCCCACCCACATACTGACCCCCGACCAACCTCGGGGGGGCCATCCTCAGGCAAGGCATCCTCTGGCTGCATTGGGACACCACTCCTTATGGCGATGTTGTGAAATATCCCACACAGGACCACAATTTTTGAAACCATAGCCGAAAAATACATGAGCTCGCCACCAGAGCGGTGGAGGCATCTGAATCGGCCTTTTAAAAGGCTGATACAGTGCTCCACCACCTGCCTGGTGGCTGTAAGTGTGGAATTATACTCACTTTGTGGCCCTTGTGTGGGAGCCAAATAAGGAGTGAGCAGCCAGGGCGTGCAAGGGTAACCACTGTCTCCTGTGAAAAAAACAAAAACAAACATCAGGACCATTGTGGAGACACCAGGAGCTTTGCAGTGGTTGCAACGGAAGGTGTCAACTTACCCACAAGCCATGCATCACCAGCTTGTAGGTTGTCTAATTTCTGCCAAATCCCTGATTGCCAGATAACGAAGGAATCATGTGCACTCCCGGGGAATTTGGCATTCAGGGACAGGATCTGGAGGGAGGCATCACATACCACCATTACATTCAGTGAATGAAAGTGTTTGCGGTTCCTAAAAATAGCCACCAGCCTTGCTGGAGGCTGAAGTGGTATGTGAGTGCCATCCACAACCCCTATGATGTGTGGGAAGCCAGCTATTTGGTAAAAATTGGCCTTCGCCACACTAAGGGCACCCATATCCACTGGCATTTTTATAAAATGATGTAGGTGTTTAAAAATGGCCTCCATCACTGCCCTCAGGATCCTTGAAAAGGAGGATTGGGAAATTCCGGCAACTATTCCCACCGTAGTTTGAAAGGATCCTGAGGCACAGAAATGTGACACTGACATTAATTGCGTAAGTGGGGGTATTGCTGTAGGACTGGCAATTTGCCATTCAAGATCACTCTCTATTAATGAGAGAGTGTCTAGGATGATTTGTGGAGGAAGACGGTATCGTCTTAATACCTCATCATCTGGCATTCCAAAAAGGGTGACACGTGTTCTATATATCTGGGGCCTTGCATGCCTACGAGGCCTACACCTGGGACAAAGTTGTGGTTGGTCAGGTTCTGGAACCATGGCCAAGATAATGCGACCAGCATCAACCTGAAATGGTAAGCCAGGTAGTTATTGTTTTAGACAAATGTTTAAAGAAAAATATACTTATCTTTTTTGAGAAATCCAAAGATGCTTACAGGCCGGGGTCTTGTCATGAGTAGAACAACCTACATTTCAAAAGTAGAAAATATATTTATTTATTATTGGGAAAACTTGGATTGTAAACACATTTTTTAGGGTTAAAAAAAGAGAAGGGAGCACACATTAGTTCGGAAAATCGCACGCTACATTTAGTGGTAAAACATGATTTTACACTGAAATAATAAAAACACATTAGTGCTCTAAATATTATGCATTTTTTACAGTTAAAACAAGACACATGAATTTGCTAAATATTACGCTACTTTTACAGTTCAATAAGGAGACATTAGTGTGCTAAATAGTACGCATTTTTTACAGTTAAAACAAGACACATGAATTCGCTAAATATTTCGCTACTTTTACAGTTCAATAAGGAGACATTAGTGTGCTAAATAGTACGCATATTTTACAGTTAAAACAAGACACATGAATTCGCTAAATATTACGCTACTTTTACAGTTCAATAAGGAGACATTAGTGTGCTAAATAGTACGCATTTTTTACAGTTAAAACAAGACACATGAGTTCGCTAAATATTATGGTACTTTTACAGTTCAATAAGGAGACATTAGTGTGCTAAATAGTACGTTCATTTTAAATTAAAAACAACTCAAACATTATTTCGCAAAAGAGTACGCTATATTTAGTGGTAAGACATGATTGGTCCTAGAAAAAAAAAAAATTACTTAGTGAAACATATGCGAAGACCAACATCGAAATTGTAACTTCATGAAACTAAAAACACTTACCAAAAACAGACAAATAACCCAAAGTCCAAAAACGTCAATGGGGCAAGGCCAAAATAACTGTAAAAAAAAAACATAAGTACTAAAATTTTTTAACTATTTACTATTATTGTTTACAGTGGTTTTTAAAAAGACTTACTCAAAAACTCCAAAAAAAAGCTAAACAATAAAAAAAAGCAAACGGAAAAAAAATAAGTAAGAAAACAAAAAAAATGATCACACTAGAAAACCCCAAACTCCAAAACCCGCCAACAAACAACTCCTACGTCAAACCTCCAACATTCATCACCAGCCACCTCTACTCGAGTCACACCAAGCCATAAATAGTCTTTATTTTCCCGCTCAAATTACGGACGGACAATAGGAGTGCACAATCAATGATGCAGCCGAATAATGCTGACGCATGTATAAAAACGTCACTGAAAACCCCAATCGATCTGCTGTAGTGAGACCTGAAAGTCAAAAATGGCTACAGAGCAGCAAAGCACTGGCCAAGAGGCGCCAGGTAAGTATTTGTCTTTTTGGGCCTAAAGGATTATGTGGAAGCAACATTTTAGGTACATTTTACATTATAAATTTTATTTCCAATTTACAAAAAGGTGTTGAGGATGTAATGGAAGAGGCTGCTGGTCCTAGTAGGCCCACTAAACAAACTAAAAAAAAAAGGCAGCCACAATTCACAAGAATGGAGATGGAGGTTTTGGTCCAAATGTGTGTTGACAACCTGCCCCAGGCAGCAAGGAATATGGGTGCAAGCCAGAAATGGAAAATGTGGGATGACATAGCCAGTGGTATCAATAGGGTGGGTGAGTTTGAACGTTTAACCCGGGAGGTCAAACGCCGGTATGTATAAACTACATTTTATTAAAAAGTGTTTACAGGTCCAAATACTGCAGAAATAATGCCAACTTTTTAACCCACAGATGGAGCGACTTCAAATATTGGCTGAAGCAAAAACTGGCTGATAGGGCTAGGCATGCAGGGGGTACAGGTTGGGGTCCCACCCCTGTGTCACTGGAGCTGAACGATTTGGAGGAGCAGGCCCAGGGGTGTGTGCAGGATGAGGAGGTGTTTGGCGTGTCGAACATGGATACCGACATGCCAGACTTTGCGGCTCCTCATGTTGCCTCAGGTAAATGTAGTAATGTTAATAACTCAGAAATGTGTTTGGGACAATATCTAGATTATAATGTTACTCTTTTCTCTTTTTTTTCACAGAGACACAGGCGGATGAGTCTGCTCCAGGGGGGAGCTTTGGCCGCAGAACTTCTGCTGGCTCTGCAGGGGAGGAACCCGTAGATCCGGCTGGGGACCCTGTGGCAGACAGTCCAGGGCAATCCCCCTCGCAGGCAGTGGCCCTCCTCACTGAGCTCAATCTTAAAACGGATCAGCACACTGAGATTCTGGTGAGGCTGGACGCCACTCTGATACGGGTGGTGGAGGCCCTGGAGCAAAGTGCTGCGGCCAACGTGACCATTGCTCAGGCCCTAGCAGAAAATACTGGGGCCAACGTGTGTATTGCAAATGCCCTGGAGCAGCTCATTCGCCAGCATATGTTGGAGCCGGCCTCCCTTCCTGCCGGAAAATCAGGATCCTCCACCTCTGGCACAACAACAGCCATCCCTCCAAATGTGCCTAGCCCTATGCCTAGTCCAGAGGCCGCAACATCTGCCTCTGGCCAGGCCAGCCGAAGGACCTCCTGGACCCATTCAGGCTCCCTCCCTACCCCGGCCAAACAGGCCAAAAGGCGATGACAGCACTGGCTAATTTTCCCACATTCCTTATCTGTGTTTGCCCCTTATTCCTTAATGCCCAAAACCTCCCTCTCCTTTCTTGTGAATTGTTTTTAAATTTTGTTTGTTTGATAGTGGTTTAAAAAGGCCACTTTTTTTGTTTCCGCATTTCTAAAAACATTTATTTTTTTATTTTAAGTTATCCATATTTTAATTTGGAAAAAACACCCCCCAAAAAATTGTGTTAAAAAATTTTAAAATTTAGAAAATCTGAACAATTGTATTGTTAATTTATTCAAAAACTGGTTAAAAGGTAATCACAAAAATTACAAACAATACAACGGAAATGTAAACATTATTTTTTTCCAAAAAACCAAGGGTTAAAATCCATTTAAGAGTTTAAATTAACACTTAGTAAAAAACAAAAGGACGATTGTTTTCTTGGCCCCTAAAAAAAGCCAAAAAATAACAAACATGACTACAATATTGTTGGCCGAAAAAAAGTAATAAACTAATTTTGGAAAAACACGCAAATTTAAAATACATTTTTAAGCTAATTGATTGTCTAACCCAGAAATTAGCAGGTGAGTAGTTCACCTGCGTACGGTTTTTTGCTTCTAAAAAAAGGCTATTTGCTTAACACCTTCCAAGCATTTTGCAATTCAAAACTGATTGTTTTTGAGCCCTCAATTGATAAATCGGGAAACCATCGATGAGCCACGGGAGGAATGAAGAGACCATCGTCATTGTGGTAGAGAATACCAGACCACAAGCTGAGCGAGCAGTTTGAATGAAAAATTGATCAGACAGTGACGTAACATTTTTTCGGTTCACATTGGCCGTTCGCATCAGATAATTTATGTATGCCCAAAAAACGCCTCGCCACGCCTGCGTTTTCCCATCTCCACCCCCGTCACCGCCCCAAAACGGACAGTTCTGTCAATCACATTTGACATGTCACTTCCTGTTCGCTATTCGACGGACGACTGAAAAAATTATCGCAATCAGCAGTACGCACATGCGCACTGTTACACCGACACATGCGTGGTTGGACAACATCGGACCGCTACGAGCATACGGCCGCTTACAAGTGGCTCTGAATGATGGCCTATAATCGCCATGCTTCCATTTTAACCATTTGGATGTTGTAGTCACATAGTTTGTGAACACACCAGACAGTGCATTAACTGACCTAGTTGTAAACAATGCAACGTATCAGAAACACACCATGAGCGGCTGTCGGAATATAATCTTCCAGCAGCCATCACTAGCATGGCGTCCTCCAGGTCCTTCTGCATCCCTGTACGGGTCGGCCTTGCTGCTGATCACTGCTGAACAGTCAGCACGGCGAGAACACCCACCGGGAAAATGTCAATTAACCACCCGTCAGACCTTAGTATATACATACCTCCCCTGAGTGGCTGCGGGGGAAATCAAAGTTGCGATGTTCTAAATAGCAATGGTCCGATATAGCGATGACTGATATAAAAAAAATCTATCTTAATGTTATTTTTATTTATTAATTTTTAAATAAAATTATGTTGGATAAGTTTTAAAATAGATGGTCTTAACCCAATTCAATAATAAAAAACCTACAATCTTTGAGAGCTTTTTTGAAAAAAAAATTTGCAAGTTAAGTGGTTAATTGTACTGCAGACCAGCTATTGGATTCTAGCTGGTAGTTATATCAGCGCTCGAAAATTAAGGCATTTTGAAAAAATAGCTGTGGCAAAAGCAAGACAGTCAGAAAACTGGGAGACATATAAAAACTTGGGGCAATACTGTATATGGCTTATGGAGAAACACTGACAAAACTTAAATTGATAGAAATTGTGTGGGGTGATAAGATCTCCCTACCCAGTGGCACACCTTCTAATCTAAAAGACAGAGGGGGTCATTCAGACCCGCTCGCGAGCGCAGGACGCTTGCAAGCGGGTCGATGTTCCCCCAATGCGCATGCGCACGATGGAGGGAGCTCCATCGTGTGCATGCGCAAAACCCGAATAACGATGGCCAAGCCGTCATTATGGGTCTCGCACTAAAGGGGGCGTGCTGTCGATGGTGACTGACAGCACGCCCTCTTTAGTGGGCGTTCCGGGGGCGTGGCTGCCAGACGGAGGCGTTGCTATGGGAACGCCTACCGTCTGAAGCCGGCCCCACTGACATCAGTAATGATGTCAGTGGGAGTGATTTTTGTTCTGATAGAGCCAAAATCACTCCTGGGCTTGCGGCAGCGAGACCCTACCGCTGGGTCTCATCGCAAGCCCGATGGTCGCGATGGTCTTGACCATCGCAATCATCTTTTTGGCCGCTAGCTCTGAATCAGGCCCAGAGTTGGCATGATTGTAACATAACATGTCTCTATGTTATTGAAAAGAAATGCCAGTAAGCTTTGGGCTGTGGCTTTTGCATCCCTCTTGAGTTAAACACCAGAGGACGACAGGCTGAAAACAGTGTTGTAGCCAGCTTTTGACAGGAGGGAACTAAAGCTGGAAAAATAGATACCCAATGCTTCGGCATTGAGGATTAGCTGTAGGCTCCTGCAACCATTGCAGAGACGGAAATTCTTTCACACAGATCAATGGTTGCAGGTCAGTGAATTCCCTACCAGACATGGATGCTCAACCTAAACCATAACCTGCAGCCATCCACACGCAGCAGCCAGCTGATTAGTGGCTACTGCTTTTCCATTTTTACTTTTTGTGTGTAAATAAATAAAAAGACACTTTACCTAGTTTCTTTGCAATGAAGAACTTCTGAAGATATTGATCCTTCTTGGGCATATCATGTCTTTATTCATATTCACTATTCATGTAAGAGATCACATGGTCCAGAAGATGCCTGTTTATGTAGGAATATAACCAATGTCATCATCATACAACAGAGGCTAACCCAGACAAAACATAGCAACAGAAGTTTTGGGCAGGGAAATACTGTATGTGGACTTCCCTGATCAAACAATTTACTATTATTAACTGTAGTATTTGCTCATTTGGTACCATTTGAATAAGTAATGTATTTCTTGAGAATGGGTGTCTTAATGAAGATTACTGTGCCACAGGCTTATCATCTATGTCTGCTAATTGTAAAGAATCTCCAAATGGTTCCCCACAGTTCTCTCCAGCCTCATGCCCCCATGTATCACTCCAGACTTATGCCCTGTGTGTCACCTCCAGACTCATTCCCCCTGTGCCTTTTACAGCCTCATGCTCCAGTTCCATTCCAGCCTCATTCCCTTTGTAATTTTCTTCCTCATGCCCCATGTCACTCTAGTCTCATGCTCCCTGTGTCACTTCAGTCTCATGCCTCATGTCTCATGCCCTCTATGCCACATCTAGCCTTGTGTCCCCTGTGCCACCTCTAGACTCATGCTCTTTGTGTCAACTCCAACTCCGTGCCTCCAAGTCACTTTCGGCTAATGCCCCGCACACCAGGGTAATGCAACTTGGCCACACTGAGGGTCTCATTCAGACCCGCTTGCAAGCACCTGAGCGCTCGCAAGCGGGTCGATGTTTGGCTGTGCGCACAAGCAGTTGCCGCACTGCGCGTGTGCAAGCCCCAGAGCGAGAGAGAAATTCTCTTGCTCTGGGGCTCAGTACAAAAGGGGCGGCTGTCGATGTTGATCGACAGCTCGCCCCGTTTTGTAGACGTGGTGGGGTGGTGGTTTCACAAATGGAGGCGTTCCCAAGCGAACGCTTGCCGTTTGTGGGTCGCCGAAAGCTCTCTGGGGCTTGCGGCAGACGAGACCCTACCACAAGGGTCTCGTCACAAGCCCCGATGGTCGCAATGGTTTTGACCATTGCGATCATCATCCTGGTAACCCACAGCATAGTGAGTGGCCAGGAGACCAGATCATTTTTTAGATGTGGCCACCCTCATTCAGAGCGAGTGCACGCATTTTGCGAGCGGCTCTGAATGAGGTCCTGAGCATCTTATTCACTTAAAAGGTGCATCTTATTTGTATTAATAAAAAACCAGAGGTGACAAAACTACACATTGCTAGAGCACATTGACCACTGAGGATTGTGGTATTTGCACATCTATTTCTCTCAAATTTCTGTAAAAAGGTGGCAATATGAGTGGCGGCAACTATTTCTCCCGCAACATTCTGTAATGCTTCAACTGCGACTTGTACTTATGTTAAACCAATTCCTCTGTAAGAAAAATCACAGCCTAGCTACTTTGTTTCACTGTAAATGTCTTTGTGGCTGCAATGTGACTGGGAAGCAAAATTTTAAAAAAGATTTCTTGCGCTACCAATGTTGGAGCGTCTCAGTCACGCTGGGTGTTACACACCATATGTTGCAAAGATGCTAGGTATAAGAGGACACATCTTTATATTACCATAAAATTATATAATTACACCATATTCCACAGCATTGTACAAGCAGAATATGATTTTAGGTTGACCAGTTACTGCAGCACCCATGCAGCTTGCAATTTATTTTTCCTACCACACACAACAAGGCAATATAATCAGAAACTATTCAACCAACTGGGTTTTTTTTTATATGATTTGCCTGTGTTAGGTTTTTGCCCTTGTTATGTCTGCTTTATCCCTTTAACATTTATTTAAATTTTATATTGTTATCTATCCAGTGTTATTCTTGTATGGCACTTTGGTGCCCTATAAATAAACTATAGCAATAATAATAATAATAATAATAATAATAATAATAATAATAATAATAAATTGTTCTCAAGCAGTTTCAGTAAACCAGAGCACCCAGAAAAAAACCTACTTGAACACAAATCGGAATCCAACACAAGTTACCAGTGCTGCAAGGTGGCAATGTGTGCCCGCCTTACAACTCTAGTGAATAATTAACATGAGTCCTTTCTAATGGCTAAGAGGAGCATTTCTCTGCAAGATACCAGGACCTGCATTGGGTCCTAGCAGAGATGATCTATGCAGGAGAACACTGCATTACCCCCACAGTGCCCAGTTTTCCCCATTCCTTAAAAATGTTGTAGGCCTTGGGGGTGATGAGGATGGGATCCGGTCAGAATGTTGACATTTAACATGTCAATACCAGAATTTCAGAAGTACATTTTTGTGTTATTTTTAGGGCCCGGTTTAGGGCTAGAATTAGGAAATTGGGTTAGGGATAGGCTAAAATATGCAGAAAATATGTCAAAATTCTGATGTCAACATTAAGTACATGTTGACATTCTAATCATGTCAACAATTGTGAATGTTGATACTTTTCTTGTTGACCATATGTCCATGTCGACATTCAGAAACTGCTGACATTCTGGATATATAGTGTACTTTTTATACCACACCAGACAGACAGGTAATTGTATTTGCCACCAGCACCTTATTTGACCAGAATTGCTGCATCAAGAGCCTGAAGTTCCTCTCATAAATACTGTCCCGAGTGTTGCAAGTTGCTGTATTTCAGTGCATTCTAGTCATCTGCTGCACCAAACTCTACTGCCGTTATCATTTATTGGATCACAATAATATTAGGCAACATGTAACCCTTTGTGTTTATTAAGTGTATTTATTTTCATTATTAAAAGAAGACCTTCAAATGACCTTGATGTGTAAGGACCAGCTGCAGGGTTAAATATTTGTCTGAGAAGATGCCAGGCGAGGGGATTGCTGGCATGCTTATGTATAGCCCAGTGGGTCAGGCAGATGTAGGAAGATGCTCAAATCAGGGACAGATAACAGCTTATGGGAAGGGCATAAAGTTTGTATGGTGACTCTTGTTACTAATATGTTAATCTACTCCCCAAATTCTATGATTATGTGTGAAATGTCAGAGACCTTGATTCTATACCAAAGATCCCTCCACACCTGAGTGACAGCATGTTCTGCTCAAGAGGCCAAAAAACCTAATTAGTATCTACACAAACCAGTGAACCAGCAGAAGGACTGCATATAATACATTGTCGAACTCTGAAACTTTGTACAATTCTTGGGAGCAAATCTGACATTGGTAATTACTCCATCTTTATGCAAGCAGTTTAATGTTAGTGAGACCATTTTATTAATATTGATTTTTTGTTTAGAGAAAAAGATTTACTAAAACTGTTATTGTATGTCATTCTTAATAATTGTTTTTATGTATACTTTAAGCATTGTTAGTATCTTTCGCATATTAAACTTAATTTTTTAAGATTGGTCTCTGTGATTCTTATCAGATCCATTTTGCTATTGGATTCAGCTAAACAATGCTATAAATCTGTACTACAGGTTATTATTTGGGTAATAATAACTGGGACTTAATTTTAGTTTTATGGAGGACTTAAGGCTTCTTAATTGGAGTGAGTAACCTGTAGCTCCCTAATCAACCTTAAGTGGTGGCAATAATTGGTTGCAAATTAATAGTGAGTGGGAGAAATGCTGGGAAGTGTAAATTTCTGTAGACAGACCAGGTGGGTGTTATTTATTAACTCTGTGTCAGACCTACGTCACCCTGGTTCACGTAAATGCTGATCTTGACAAAGCTACTGTCAACGGTTAGAGAGTGAAGTTTCTTGGAACTAAGGGCCTGATTCAGACCCGGTCGCAAGCGCTGAATGCTCGCAACCAGGTTGATGGTGGCCCAAAGCGCATGATGGAGCCGGCTCCATCGTGCGCATGCGCGAGACCCGGATAGCGACGGGCAATCCGTTGCTCCGGGTCTCGCACCAAAGGGGGCGTGCTGTCGATGTTGAGCGACAGCACGCCTCCTTTGGTGGGCGGGCAGGGGGGGGTGGCTTCCCAGAGGGAGGTGTTCCCATGAGAATGCCTACCGTCTGAGGGCGGCCCCACTAACATCACAAGTGATGTCAGTGGGAGAGCTTTCAGCTCTGTTTGAGCCAAAAGCTCTCTGGAACCATATGAAAATGCTAGTAATGTATATCTTCGGTTTCATGTGTATAGTCACCCCAGCATCTATTTTTCTGTCTACAACTGCAACCATCTTCATTAGCATGGCACTACACCTACCCCATGCTGGTTGCAAGAAATCCATCTGAAATAGGTGTCCCTTTATCATACACACTACTCAAAATAGGACAGAACTCTAGCTGTACACCCACAACACTCCCATAAGATTCTTTTGCATGCGTCCGCATTGTTACTGCTGAACTGATACCCAGAAATACCCATTTCATGGCTGAAGAGAAATGGACAAGAGCCATCTCAATTGGAATCACCTGGAGATATGCAGAGTAGGGGTGTGCATCGGCCACTTTTCGTGTTTTGTGTTTTGGTTTTGGATCTGGATCTTTGTTCGTGTTTTGTATCTTGATTGGTTTTGCCAAAACCACCCTTCCGTGTTTTGGGTTCTGGGTTTTGTGTTTTGGAACTGTATTTTTTTTTTAAAAAGCATAAAAACAGCTAAAATCACAGAATTTGTGTGTTTTTCTGCTCCTATGCTATTATTAACCTCAATAACCTTAATTTCCACTCATTTCCAGTTCTATTCTGAACACCTCACACCTCACAATAGTTTTTTTATGTCCAAAAGGTTGCACCGAGGTAGCTGGATGACTATACTAAGAGATACGAGTGGGCGGCACAAACACGTGGTCCATCTAGGAGTGACACTGCAGGGGCAGACAGGATGGCAGTTTGAAAAACTAGGCCCCAAACAGTACATAATTCAAAGAAAAAAAAGAGGTGCAAAATGGAATTGTCCTTGGGCCCTCCCACCCACCCTTATGTTGTATAAACAGGACATGCACACTTTAACAAACCAAACATTTCAGTGCCAGGTTCTGCCACACGACTGTGGCTGAAATGATTGGTTTGTTTGGGGCCCCACAAAACAAGCTGGCAATTAATCTGTCCCTGCACAAACTGGCTCTACGGAGGCAAGATGTCGTCCTCGTCCTCCTCATCCAGCGATTCCTCACCCTCTTCAGTGTTATGTACATCCTCATCCTCCCAGAGTATTAATTCTTCCCCGCTGGAATCCACAACCACAGGTCCCTCTGTACGTTCTGGAGGCTGGTCTCCCTGGAAGAGTTGATAATTCATTTTATGAACATCATCTTCTCCACATTTTGTGGAAGCAACCTCCTACGCCTTTCGCTGACAAGGTTCCCGGCTGCACTAAACACTCTTTGGGAGCACACATAGGAGGGGGGTGCAACTCAGGTAAAATAGAGCCAGTTTGTACAGGGACCTCCAAATTGCCTCTTTTTCCTGCCAGTACAGATACGGACTGTCTGACATGCCTACTTGGATGCTTTCACCGATGTAATCCTTTAACAGACAGACGCACGCTTGTCACTGCTGCTTTAAGGATGCAGGTGCGGCTACAGCCCACACAATTCACAAAGACAGAAAAAAAAGGAAGAATTTTTTATTTTTTGTGGAGCGCACTTTGAGGGTTACACCACCCTTTAACAGACAGACGCACGCTTGTCGCTGCTGCTTTGAGGATGCAGGTGCAGCTACTGCGCATACATTTCTCACACAAACACAGAAAAAAAGAAGATTATTTTATTTTGTTGGAGCGCACTTTGGGGGTAACACCACCCTTTAACAGACAGACGCATGCTTGTCGCTGCTGCTTTGAGGATGCTGGTGCGGCTACAGCCCACACAATTCACAAAGACAGAAAAAAAAGGAAGAATTTTTTATTTTTCGTGGAGCGCACTTTGAGGGTTACACCACCCTTTAACAGACAGATGCACACTTGTTGCTGCTGCTTTGAGGATGCAGGTGTGGCTACTGTGCATACATTTCACACACAAACACAGAAAAAAAGAAGATTATTTTATTTTGTTGGAGCGCACTTAGGAGGTAACACCACCCTTTAACAGACAGACGCACACTTGTCGCTGCTGCTTTGAGGACAGTATCATATGCAGTGACAGTAGACTTGTAAGAAATTGTTGGCACGTCCTTCAGTCCGGACCAGATGTCCAAACCGGCCCTTGACTTATGACACAGGCGCACGCTTGGCGCTGCTACTGTGTTGATGCACGTGCAGCTACATCGCACACAAGTCACAAATAGAAAAAAAAAAGTTTTTTATTTTTTGGAGCACTTTGGGGGTTACACTACTCTTTAACAGACTTATGGGACACAGGCGCACACTTGGCGCTGCTCCTTTGTTGATGCACGTGCAGCTACAGTGCACACAATTCACAAAGACAGAAAAAAAATAATTTTGTATTGTTTGTGAAGCGCACTTTGAGGGTTACACCACCCTTTAACAGACAGACGCACGCTTGTCGCTGCTGCTTTGAGGATGCAGGTGCGGCTACAGCCCACACAATTCACAAAGACAGAAAAAAAAGAAGAATTTTTTTATTGTTTGTGGAGCGCACTTTTGAGGGTTACACCACCCTTTAACAGACAGATGCACGCTTGTCGCTGCTGCTTTGAGGATGCAGGTGCGGCTAAAAACCCACACATTTCACAAAGACAGAAAAAAAAGAATTTTTTTATTGTTTGTGGAGAGCACTTTGAGGGTTACACCACCCTTTAACAGACAGACGCACGCTTGTCGCTGCTGCTTTAAGGATGCAGGTGCGGCTACAGCCCACACATTTCACAAAGACAGAAAAAAAAAGAATAATTTTTTTATTGTTTGTGGAGCGCACTTTTGAGGGTTACACCACCCTTTAACAGACAGATGCACGCTTGTCGCTGCTGCTTTGAGGATGCAGGTGCGGCTAAAAACCCACACATTTCACAAAGACAGAAAAAAAAGATTTTTTTATTGTTTGTGGAGCGCACTTTGAGGGTTACACCACCCTTTAACAGACAGACGCACACTTGTCGCTGCTGCTTTGAGGATGCAGGTGGAATCTAGACGGGATTTGGAACCGGGGCCACACTACCTCCATTAATTGTCTAAATCCCACTGCACTAATGGCGGATACCGGATGCACGTCTAACACCAACATAGCAGTCAAGGCCTCAGTTATACATCTTGCTTCAGGATGACTGCTGTCGTACTTCATCCTCCTCGCTAGGAACTGTTGGAGGATCAATTGTTTAGAAAAAGTAGTGGTGTTCCTAGTTCCTCTCTGGGATGATGAACAACTCCCAGCAGCAGCAACAGCACTAGGAGGAAGTGGTTCTTGATCTTTCCCTATTTTATTTTTATCGGAGAAAGTTTGGTCCTCCATTTATGTTATATTGATATATACGTGCGGCTAAGGTGCACACAAACGCAGAAAATATTTTTTTATTTTGTTTGGAGTGTACTTTGGGGGTTACAGCACCCTTTAACAGACAAGCCAGCCGGCCCTTTATTTATGGGACACAGGCGCACGCTTGGCACTACTTTGTTGATGCACGTGCGGCTACTGCGCACACAATTCACAAACACAGAAAATATTTTTTTATTTTGTTTGGAGTGTACTTTGGGGATTACAGCACCATTTAACGGTCAAGCCAGCCGGCCCTTTACTTATGACACAGGCGCACGCTTGGCACTACTTTGTTGATAAAAATAGATTTTGTACCATGCGCTCACCTTGTCTATATATCATATTATAGAAAATGTAGCTAAGGTAAAAAATGTGGAGATGACAACAGATCTAATGAATGTTATAAACAATCTTTTATTTATATAGACACCATATACCAATGCGTCTAGTGATATGGATGGCTATTTTAGACTCTTATATGTCTCCTTTCTGGTAGTAGGAGTATGATGGTAAAATAATCTAATAAAAATTATATATGATGATTAAGTCCTATATGGAAGGATCAAGGTATGTCTGGGTGGCAGGTGTGCCCTTTGAGGGGGTTACCTTTCCGTAAATATATACGGTACCCTTATGTTATAATATCAGCTCAGTATTTGTCCATACCGACTAGTAGCCAAGAAAAAGTCAGCCAATAGGACTGATCCCAAGTGGGTAAATAATGTCCGGGTGGTAGGTGTGCCCTTTGAGGGGGTTACCTTCCCGTAAATATATACGGTACCCTATGTCTAAAAAGACAAGTATGTGTATGTCCCTTTGGCTACTTGCAATGTGCTAGGGAAGTGAGGGTAACCTTATGTAGAAAGGTAGCTCTCCGTATGTGGATATCCACGTACGTGTCCCTGCACTGTCTGAAGCAATGTCCCGGTGATAGAGTGAGCCGTGCAAAGTGTGACTGCAGCGTCCCGCTAGCGGGGCTTACCGGTCGGCGTCTTCACTGAATGTCACGCGTTGCACTGTCCATGTGGTGTGTGGAGGAGGGGAGCAGTGCGGTATGATTTCAATTGCCGCAGTCAGTCCAGCCGGACCACTCGCTCAACCCTCTGCTTCTAATGCACGCTGCTCTGTAGTATGGCAGAGGAGGGTGCTGTTTCCTGCTGTTTCCTGTTAGGAGGATAAGGAGTAGCAGCGTGAGGCTGTGCACAAGGCTCTCTGCTTCCTTAGTCACGTGTGTGGAAAACTGGGCGTCGACGCGTTTCGGCCAATCAGGCCTTCTTCAAGGATGGGTGTGTTCTGATGCTGGCTGGTTAATATGTTATCAGGCAGCCAATCATCTATGAGGTGGGAGTCTCCCTTAATAATAGGTCTGATGACTCAATCGTCTGTGTAAAAGCATCTTTGGGCTGTTGTTCTAACTTTATAAAAATATATAGTAGAAATCTGATATAAATGGTTAAGCAGTCGCTCAATATAGATCACATAAAGAAAAAGAAAAAAAAAAAAAAAAAAATTGAATATATAGACATGCAATTGTGAAGATGTGAAGATTGAGGAGTCCACAACATACTATTTTAAAGTTGTGGTGTGTCAGACTTTTTCTTTTTTATGGTACTGTGTCCAGTCTCTGAATTTGTCAGATTGTGTTATGCAAGGATAAAAAAGGGGGGGGGGGAGGGGAAAAGGAACTACTCTCTCTATGAATTCAGATATATTAATCTTCAACATATATATCCTACACATTATCTATGAATCACTAATCCATAAATCTAAATTCCTATCTTTAATCCATTTCTGATGCACATGAGCACTCAAAGTTAGGTAAATTGAATGATTAATTTAAAAGGAAGAGAATCCTTATATGTTGGTGTTAATTAATTAATTAATATTCTGTTATTGAATTCAATATTCAAACCTTTGGGGGTCATGGTGTGTAAAATGAAAACCCATTTCATTTCATTTTTATCTATAATTCTAAGATGATCTCCCCCCCTCCAATTGACCTGCGGTTGTTCTATGGCCATGAAGAATAAATTGGTAGGATCCGAATTATGTGCTTCTTTGAAATGTTTGGACACGCTATGATTCTCATAGCCAATTTTGATGTTCCTGATATGCTCGTAGATACGATTTTTAAGAGGTCTAATCGTCCGACCCACATATTCGAGGCCGCATTCGCATCTTAAAAGGTAAATCACCCCCCGGGATTCACATGACATATTCTGTCTAATTTTAAAGTTCTTGTCAATTGTTGATGAGTGGAAATGTGTCAATTTTTTACTGATACGGGTGTGTGTAACTTTACACCCTGTACATTTTCCACAGTAGTAGAAACCTCCTGTTTGTGACATATAGGGTAGTTGTTTTTGTACAAATGTGTTCGGAGGAATATGATTTTTGACCAATTTCTGTTTGATATCTGGGGCTTTCCTGTAGATAACTTTAGGTACTCTGCTGAGGACTTTATCCAGATCATCATCTTGTAATAAGATGTCCCAGTGTCTCTTTAGAATCTGTTTAATGTGATATCCCGATTTGTTATATTGAGTGATGAATTGGACATCTTGTTGTTGGGATGCTGATATTGTTTCATCATTATTTTTTGTGTTCAAAATTGTTCTCCTATCCAATTGTCCAGCCTCTAAAAATGCCTGTTGTATTAATTTAGGGTCATAAAGTTTATTAGTGAATTGTGTACTTAATTCACGTCCTTGTTCCTGATAATCCTCAATCTTGGAGCAGTTTCTCCGTATTCTCCTAAATTGTCCCCTAGGTATGTTATCTAGCCAGCTCTTATAGTGGCCACTAGTGGATAGAATATAACTATTCACGTCCACGTTCTTTTTATACGTCCGAGTATGTAGTCTATTGTTATCAATGTAAATCTCTCCTCCTCCCACTTGCCCATGAACAGGTCTGAAGATAGAATGTATCCTCAAACCACAGGTAATTGTGATGCAATATGAAATCAATGGCCTTGATGATGAATTCTATCTGATTTCATATTGATTTCATATTGCATCACAATTACCTGTGGTTTGAGGATACATTCTATCTTCAGACCACGGGTACCGCCATGGGATCAAAGGTTGCCCCGAGCTATGCCAACCTGTTCATGGGCAAGTGGGAGGAGGAGCGCATATGGGGGGGGCATGGCTTTGGGGCAAATTTGATCCTATGGCGGAGATATATAGACGACATCATTTTTATATGGAACGGCACCAAGGCAACTCTTGATGCCTTTTTAGAACATGTTAATCATAATGACCGTAATCTCAGTTTTACCACACAGATGAGCAGAGATAGAGTTGTCTTCCTGGACCTAGAGATTTACATTGATAACAATAGACTACATACTCGGACGTATAAAAAGAACGTGGACGTGAATAGTTATATTCTATCCACTAGTGGCCACTATAAGAGCTGGCTAGATAACATACCTAGGGGACAATTTAGGAGAATACGGAGAAACTGCTCCAAGATTGAGGATTATCAGGAACAAGGACGTGAATTAAGTACACAATTCACTAATAAACTTTATGACCCTAAATTAATACAACAGGCATTTTTAGAGGCTGGACAATTGGATAGGAGAACAATTTTGAACACAAAAAATAATGATGAAACAATATCAGCATCCCAACAACAAGATGTCCAATTCATCACTCAATATAACAAATCGGGATATCACATTAAACAGATTCTAAAGAGACACTGGGACATCTTATTACAAGATGATGATCTGGATAAAGTCCTCAGCAGAGTACCTAAAGTTATCTACAGGAAAGCCCCAGATATCAAACAGAAATTGGTCAAAAATCATATTCCTCCGAACACATTTGTACAAAAACAACTACCCTATATGTCACAAACAGGAGGTTTCTACTACTGTGGAAAATGTACAGGGTGTAAAGTTACACACACCCGTATCAGTAAAAAATTGACACATTTCCACTCATCAACAATTGACAAGAACTTTAAAATTAGACAGAATATGTCATGTGAATCCCGGGGGGTGATTTACCTTTTAAGATGCGAATGCGGCCTCGAATATGTGGGTCGAACGATTAGACCTCTTAAAAATCGTATCTACGAGCATATCAGGAACATCAAAATTGGCTATGAGAATCATAGCA
Source organism: Taudactylus pleione (assembly GCA_031769625.1). Lineage (NCBI taxonomy): Eukaryota > Metazoa > Chordata > Amphibia > Anura > Myobatrachidae > Taudactylus > Taudactylus pleione. Next base: position 3,997,143 of record JAUIMM010000516.1, on the reverse strand, counting down.
TGTCCAAACATTTCAAAGAAGCACATAATTCGGATCCTACCAATTTATTCTTCATGGCCATAGAACAACCGCAGGTCAATTGGAGGGGGGGAGATCATCTTAGAATTATAGATAAAAATGAAATGAAATGGGTTTTCATTTTACACACCATGACCCCCAAAGGTTTGAATATTGAATTCAATAACAGAATATTAATTAATTAATTAATTAACACCAACATATAAGGATTCTCTTCCTTTTAAATTAATCATTCAATTTACCTAACTTTGAGTGCTCATGTGCATCAGAAATGGATTAAAGATAGGAATTTAGATTTATGGATTAGTGATTCATAGATAATGTGTAGGATATATATGTTGAAGATTAATATATCTGAATTCATAGAGAGAGTAGTTCCTTTTCCCCTTCCCCCCCCTTTTTTATCCTTGCATAACACAATCTGACAAATTCAGAGACTGGACACAGTACCATAAAAAAGAAAAAGTCTGACACACCACAACTTTAAAATAGTATGTTGTGGACTCCTCAATCTTCACATCTTCACACTTGCATGTCTATATATTCAATTTTTTTTTTTTTTTCTCTTTTTCTTTATGTGATCTATATTGAGCGACTGCTTAACCATTTATATCAGATTTCTACTATATATTTTTATAAAGTTAGAACAACAGCCCAAAGATGCTTTTACCTATTATTAAGGGAGACTCCCACCTCATAGATGATTGGCTGCCTGATAACATATTAACCAGCCAGCATCAGAACACACCCATCCTTGAAGAAGGCCTGATTGGCCGAAACGCGTCGACGCCCAGTTTTCCACACACGTGACTAAGGAAGCAGAGAGCCTTGTGCACAGCCTCACGCTGCTACTCCTTATCCTCCTAACAGGAAACAGCAGGAAACAGCACCCTCCTCTGCCATACTACAGAGCAGCGTGCATTAGAAGCAGAGGGTTGAGCGAGTGGTCCGGCTGGACTGACTGCGGCAATTGAAATCATACCGCACTGCTCCCCTCCTCCACACACCACATGGACAGTGCAACACGTGACATTCAGTGAAGACGCCGACCGGTAAGCCCCGCTAGCGGGACGCTGCAGTCACACTTTGCACGGCTCACTCTATCACCGGGACATTGCTTCAGACAGTGCAGGGACACGTACGTGGATATCCACATACGGAGAGCTACCTTTCTACATAAGGTTACCCTCACTTCCCTAGCACATTGCAAGTAGCCAAAGGGACATACACATACTTGTCTTTTTAGACATAGGGTACCGTATATATTTACGGGAAGGTAACCCCCTCAAAGGGCACACCTACCACCCGGACATTATTTACCCACTTGGGATCAGTCCTATTGGCTGACTTTTTCTTGGCTACTAGTTGGTATGGACAAATACTGAGCTGATATTATAACATAAGGGTACCGTATATATTTACGGAAAGGTAACCCCCTCAAAGGGCACACCTGCCACCCAGACATACCTTGATCCTTCCATATAGGACTTAATCATCATATATAATTTTTATTAGATTATTTTACCATCATACTCCTACTACCAGAAAGGAGACATATAAGAGTCTAAAATAGCCATCCATATCACTAGACGCATTGGTATATGGTGTCTATATAAATAAAAGATTGTTTATAACATTCATTAGATCTGTTGTCATCTCCACATTTTTTACCTTAGCTACATTTTCTATAATATGATATATAGACAAGGTGAGCGCATGGTACAAAATCTATTTTTATCAGTATAATTTTGTTGGAGACAGGACATCTCCAGTACCAAGCAGCCCCCTAAAACAATAAACATCTTGTTGAGCGCTGTTCACATTTTCCATTTCTAAACTACTTTGTTGATACACGTGCGGCTACTGCGCACTCAATTCACAAACACAAAAAATGTTTTTTTTTTATTTTGTTTGGAGTGCCCTTTGGGGGTTACAGCACCCTTTAACGGACAAGCCAGCCGGCCTTTTACTTATGGGACACAGGCGCACGCTTGGCGCTACTCCTTCTTTGATGCACGTGCAGCCACAGTGCACACAATTCACAAACACAAAAAAATTTTTTTTATTTTGTTCGGAGTGCCCTTTGGGGGTTACAGCAGCCTTTAGCGGTCAATCCAGCCGGCCCTTTATTTATGGGACACAGGAGCACGCTTGGCACTACTTTGTTGATGCACGTGCGGCTACTGCGCACACAATTCACAAACACAAAAAAATATATATTTTTATTTTGTTTGGAGTGCCATTTGGGGGTTACAGCACCCTTTAACGGACACGCCAGCTGGCCTTTTACTTATGGACACAGGCGCACGCTTGGCGCTGCTCCTTTGTTGATGCACGTGCAGTCACAGTGCACAATTCACAAACACAGAATAAAAAATTTTTTTTTAGCACTTGGGGGGAGCACCGCTGATGGACAGAGCACCCACTGGACAACACTACAGCACCCCTTTAGGACTGGGACACTGCACAGGACTTTGGAGTGGACACAGCCCCTATGGACAACTGACTGCACAACACAGTCCAGCCAGCCCCTATGGACTTTGAAGTAGTGGACACAGCCCCTATGGACAACAGCAGCACAGTGCAGCACAGCACAGCACAACACTACACTACACTACAACACTACACTACACAGCCCAGCCAGCCCTAACTCCCACCCTCCCTCTTCACTGTCCACAGCCGAGTGAGAAAATGGCGCCGACGCAGGTACCTTATATAGGATCCAGAACCCGCGAGACCCGGAAGGCGGGATGATGACGTTTTGCCTCGATTTCAGATCCGAGTCAGGCGGTAAAAGTCAAGCCTGACTCGGATCGGCCTCGGATCGGGGGGGCTCGGGGGGGTTCGCATTTCAGAATTCCGAACCCGCTCACCCCTAATGCAGAGATGAGTATTCAGAATTAATTTGCTAAAGTTGACTAGTTGCGGCTTCATACGGAGGTGTGTGACGCAATCCTTTGTTGTGCAGTAAGACAAATGTTAGAATTGGGAAGCTACATGAGAGCCATTGAATAGTCAGAAGCCTCCTATTACACCATGTTTGTCAAATCTGTTTTATTGACTTATTTTTCATTAAATACAGAAACATATAAATATATTATAAGACATAGCTAGTGTATATAATATAAACAGTCCTCTATGGGGAGGTTTACATGTTTGATCTTCACAGAACCTGAAGATCAGAAAATCAATAATAAGATTACTTATATCTGAATAAAATGGAGGGACATATACGAGACAAGACAAAAATTTGACACAAGAATGAAGGGGGGGAGGGACATGGGAGTAATCATCAGATACATACTTAGCGAAATATTGACAAACAGAGATGTCTAATAATTTTTCGGGAATATGTCTTTTTTTTTTCCTTTTAAATATGAATATTCTTGTATTGAGGAGTGAACATATGACAGTATCTAATAAGAAGATAAACAAGTTAGTACATCAGTTTTGCAGTTATTATGACTATATTTAGTTATTTGATAATAATAATAAGCTCTATGTAAAAACCAGTCTGTGGAATTAAATACTTTAAAGATATGGTCTTGCATGTGGTGATTCAGAGTGTCAATGTATAAGCCCCATTTCTTATAAAATTTGACTACTCCATTTTCAATATCTGGGATGGCGGATCTCCTGTCAAAATATAATATTTGAAGAACCTTCTGTTTCACTTCATTTAGGGTGGGAGAAGAGGGGGATATCCAGTGCATAGGTATTATTTTATTTGCTACGGTTAAGAAGATTGTTAAAAGTGGAATCAGAGTCTTCTTTCTAGATCCTAAGTCCCAATTTTTAAAATTGGAGCAAAGACATGCTAGCCAGTCCACACCAGTTAACACCTTAATCCAAAATTTTCGAATTTTATAGCAGTCCCAAAAACAATGAAAAAACCATGCATTATTCATATGACATTTTACACATTGCCCTGTTTCCAGGGAGACCATGTGCTTTTGTTGAGCGGGGGCTATATAAGCTTTGAATATAACCCATATATGTACTTCTTGAAGGTAAGAAGAAGATTGTAATATTCACAGTGTGTTATCATAATATAGGAATAAATCTTCAGATAACTGTCATCTGGTACCATTGAGTTTTATACGATAGATTTACTAAAGTGGAATATAACATTTTCGTCTTATAGGGGATTAATAAGATATGTTTTAGTAAGGAGGATATAGGATCTGTTTGTGTAAAAGAGGACATTGCTTTAGGAAGTGTCTGAATGTAGTGTCTTAATTGCAGGTACATATAAAATTCTTGAGTAGGAATATGGTAAGTAGATTGCAAGCTAGAAAATGACATCACATTGCCCCCTGGGTCAAAAACCTTGGTGATGCTTTTTAAACCTTTCAAATGCCAGTTTCGAAATTTAGCGTTCTGAAGGGATGGAGGAAAGTTTGGGTTACCCCATATCGGTATGGATGGTGAGCTGAGAAAATTTCTGTTAAGTTGTTTATTTATGGATAACCATGCAAAGTATGTGTCCCGGAAAATTATATGATTAAGGATAAGAGGAGGGATATCTTCACGTTTAGTATGGAGAAGAGCACCAGGGGAAAAAGGTGAAAATAATGCGGGGTCTAATAAAAAGTCAGTATATGAGTTCTGCTGTAATATCCAGTTACTTATGTATCTAAAAGAGGTAGATAACGAGTATGCGGTGTTGAATTTGTAAATAAACCTTTTAATACATTCCTGCCTATAAACCTCTAAGATTCACCTTCCTAGAACCTCTAAGACAAAAACCTGCCTATACCTTCTAAAACCACAAGATATCGCTAGTTAGCGCTGTGTTTGATTATACCATTAATGAAATACTGAGACAGTTGAATAGCGGTCCAAAGCACTAAAGATTATTATTCAGGTAAAAGTACAGATGTTACAACGCTATGATCTAATAATGAGCGCAAATAAATTGTACAAACATTAGATCATAAGGTACAATTAATATACATGAAATGGTTAATAAAGATCAAAATACAATGAGCAATATGAGACAGAGAGACAGAGGACAGAGAGACAGAGAACAGAGAGAGAGAGAAAGATAGACACATTAAAATACAATGAGAGATATATCAGTCTGCTGAGAGCACATGTTCAAGATGGCTGGTGATGGTGTGTGTTTGTGTGTGTGGGGGGGGTTGGGAATGCTTCCTGCCCTATTGTCCAAACCACATGATCTACAAACAAACTCCATTATGAAGCTACCTCATTGAAATCTCCCATAATGCCATAGTTAATTAAATATGCAAGCTGGATATCATATGCCAACACATCAGGCAAACACTGCACCATTTAATATTCCAACATGCTGATTCCAATATACAACAATACCATCCTACAACAGACCTCATCCAGTACCCACTAGACCGTGGGGAGGGGGAAGGGCTAAAGCTCTTCCTTTGTTTGCAAGCCTCATGATCCCTAGGCAAACTCCAATTTGAAAACTCACATTAAGTTGTAACTCTGTAAATCATACATCCATCAATGATCACAATTATAATAAAGACAATATACCTATCTGACCCATACAACACCATAACTGGGTAGAATTATAATTTCCTTTGTTCACCCCACATGGAAGTAGCCATCTCTAATAAACTGCAGACAATATACCTATCTGACCCACACGGCAATTACTTATGACCATTCAAAGCTGTTATTAATTCAACTTCCATAACATATAACTGATACCACCCTATGATTACATTCATGAGTATACAACACATACCAAGCCTATCTCTCCCAAGCAGAGATATTGTTCAAGCGCATGGGAAGGCCCTAACACAGAGCACATGGGAAGGCCCTAACACAGAGCACATGGGAAGGCCCTAACACAGAGCACATGGGAAGGCCCTAACACAGAGCACATGGGAAGGCCCTAACAAAGAGCACATGGGAAGGCCCTAACACAGAGCACATGGGAAGGCCCTAACACAGCTCACCAGAGGATCTCAATCAACCAGCATCAATCATTTACAAATATTACAAAAACTCCATAATCAATCCCTTTCCTGCATGCTGATAATAGACTATTGTACCCTACAGTGTAGATGAAAAGTACAGATTAGATAACATATCATCCACTGTATGCTAACACAGACTCATGAATATCCTTAGAAAACTACAAACCACACACCATGCTAAGCTAATAACAGATTAACACCAAAAATAGCTACAGACACCCAAATAGGCTAAATATTGCACAATTTATACTTAGCTATAACCCAGAGGAACTGAGACCCATTTTCCATTGTCTTGTGAGAGAGTGAACCTCTCTTTCTTCCAAAATCTGCAAGTGTGTCTGCTGGCTGTGTGTTTTCAGAATGTGCATGCTGTGTTCCCGCCCCCTTTTACCTGTGAGGTCATCAGAAAGGGAGTATCCTTTTGGTTACCTGAACTACTGCTAATTAAATCCTAGTCCCAGTTAGCTATCTCTATTGATTAGACAGAAATAACCAGTCCTTTGGACAAAAATGTAAACAAGCCTGCACAATGTCATTGTTCTTTGGTAAGGGTTAGAAATCTGTTACAGGGCATTTATTGGACAATTTCAAATGGATACAAAAGGTCTCCAACCTCCCTTTGCATCCCCCACATGCAAATCTAAGCTGTTTATGGCTTACAACATTTCAAATAGTTATTCTCTCTAACATTCATATTTCATAGCCGCATGTTCTGATCTTCATATTGATGTCACCGGAACGCTGTGGAAACAGAGTAGATCAGTACGGTTCCACACACTGTCCAATTGTAATTTACTAAGCCATAGTTACAGAAAACATTCATTTCTTTATATACTGACATTGCATTTAAACCAAGTAATAATTATCCTTTTTGCATTACGGGACCATTGCTTTTAAATGTATGTATGCGGGGAAAACACCACTGCTTTGCTGTTGCTCAAATATAAGTCTGTGGTGATTTTAATGTGTTGGAAAGTTATTTTATGTATTCTGAACACTGTCGGTATGTGTTTGGGGAAGATTGTTAAAAAGCTCTTCGTGCTACTTTTAGCAACTTTGCACTGTGGTTTGTGTACAAAATGGCGCTTGTGTAAGCTTTCTTTTCTAAAATGGAGTCTTGCTGCCATTCACAAGATGGCGTCGTGCAGGTTTTCCTGATTGTAAACAGATTCTGTCTTACCCAATTATCCGGTTTCGACAGCGATGAAATCTGGGATTCCCAAACCACCCTCTGATCTGGTCAAAGTCAATTTAGACATAGCTATCCGTGGACGTTTCCCTTGCCACAAGAATTGGGATATCATTCCTTGAAGTCGTTTCAGGTCCATTTTAGAGAGGGTAATGGGGATCATCTGCATTAGGTAGAATATCTTAGGAAAGATTATACTCTTCACCACTGCTAATCTACCTAAAAGCGACAAGGGGAGACATTTCCAGCCCTCTAATAGAAGCGATATTTTAGAGAGCACTGATGTGTAATTTACTAAATATAACTGAGATAAGTCAAAGGGAATATGTATCCCTAAATATTTAATCTTTGAGGTGTTAAATCCAAATTGGTTTATGATGGGAATATGTTTCAATTGTGTAATTTGGGACATGGATCCGGTTATTGGTAAGATTTCTGACTTGTCTACATTTATCTTGTATCCAGATAGGAAGCTAAATGAATGTATTAAGTCAATAATGGCTGGTATCGTGGTAATTGGGTTCGAGACAAATAGTAACATGTCGTCTGCGAATAATGTGACTTTAAGTACATTTTTACCTACCTCTAGGCCTTGATAAAATTATGTGAACGTATAGCGATAGCGAGAGGTTCTATTGCTATGGCGAAAAGGAGGGGTGACAGTGGGCATCCCTACCTAGTTCCTTTTTGGATGGGAAATGGTGAGGATTTATATCCGTTACATATTATTTGGGACTGTGCTCCAGTGTACAGAGCCTGAATTATGTCAATGAAATGTTGTGGAATACCAACTACATAGAGCGAATTAAACAAGTGGGGCCAGAGAACAAGGTCAAATGCCTTTTCGGCATCAAGTGATATAATGAGATTATGGTCTGAAGTTTGAGAGGATTTTAGATGTTGCATACTTCCCAGCACACGTCTTATATTTACAACAGAATGGTGACCACTTATGAATCCTGTTTGATCGCTATGTATTATACTGGGTAAAAGAGGCCTATGTCTCTCTGATAGTATTTTTGTTAGTATTTTATAGTCTAAATTTAAAAGAGATATAGGCCTATATGAGCTTGGTAAGGGGAGGTCTCAATCAGATTTGGGCAAGACTTTTATGGTGGCCATATTAAAGTAAAGTGGGAGAGTTTTCTTTGTTATAATGGAATTATATACATCAACCGGGGTTTCCCCTAGTTTAGGTAAGAGAAGTTTGAAAAAATCCCCACTGAAACCATCCTGTCCAGGAGATTTGTTGGTTTTGAGACTTTTTTTATAACAGTATTAACTTCCGTTAGTGTAATTGGTGCGTTCAGAGATTGAGCTGTTTCAAAGGGAATTTGAGGATAGACAATATTTTCCCATATATTGGGGTCAAGTGTAGAGGATATAGATCTATTCTCTGGGTCTAGAGGGGGAGTAGAGCTGCATAGAAGTTGTGCATCATATCAGTAATCTGAGAGTTGGATGAAGTATATGAACCATCTGACATTTTTAGAGGTTTAACCAGCATAGGAGGTTGTGTGCCTTTTAGTAACTTAGTCAAAAGTCGGCCTTTTTTTCCCCAAAATTTATGGTATTTATGATTCACAAAAAATAAATATCTGTTTCACATTGTTTGCAGGAATTCATCAAAGTTATTTTTTTCAGTTTGATATGTGTGTTTATTTATCTGAGTAGGACAGATCTTGAACTTTTGGAATGCATCCGAGAGGGATGATTGCATTTTAATGTATGTAGAAGTATATTTCTTGTGTACAGAAGAAACATATGAGATTATAGCTCCTCTAATTACCGATTTGGCAGCTTGCCAGAAAAGAGGGGGGTCTGAAGTGGCGTATGTAAGATTATTAAGCCTGAATTCTTCCCAAACCGTTTCCAATCTAGTTTTAAATTTAGTGGAGTGAGCTAAATGCGAGGGAAATTTCCATGCGGAGACAGATCCTTTCTCTAACACGATATTAACTGTTGACCAAACCAAAGCTGATATAGCGATTGGTTCTATTTCTATAATTGACACTCTGGGTAGAAGGGGCTCAGATACGAATATGTAGTCTATCCGGGAAAAGGTGTTATAAGTCGCAGAGTGGCATGTGAACTCCTTATCTATGGGGTGCAATGCTCTCCAAACATCTACTAGGAGCAGTCTGGAAGCAAATGAGGGAACTCCCAATTTCGGTAAATTGTTTACCTTAGACATACTTTGAGATTTGTCTAGTATGTTAGAAGACACCAAATTGAAATCCCCACATACTATAAGGGGGAGGTCCATATGAGGGATGAGTTTGGCCAAGAGTGTTTGGAAATTTTTTTTGGAATAAACGTTAGAGGCATATATATTACAAAGGACATATGAAACATTTTGATATGACACATAAGCTATGACATATCTCCCTTCAGGATCAGCTTCAATAGCTGATACTGTAAGTGAAGAGATTTTTTGGCCAGGATAACTACTCCTCGTGCTTTAGAATTATATGAGGCTGCTGCTACCAACGACCACCCCAACATTTGGAGTTTGTTTGTTTCTGTGGGAACCGCATGAGATTATTGAATGAATGCGATGTCTATATTGTGTTTAGATATGTATATAAGAAGTTTCCTTCTTTTACATTGGGAATTGACACCACCTATGTTCAGGGTCCCTATAGTCAATTGAGACATATTTGATATATAGCGCTGTATAGATGGGTTAACATATTTCCTATAGCATCAAATCTGAAATACAAGCGAGGAGGGGGGGGAGGGAAGAGACATAAGGAGAAAGACTGCACAATGCCGGGTAGACAAACACATACAAAAACAAAAACAAAAAACTAAAGCCAATGGTTTTGGCCAAAGCAAAGAATTTACATAGAACTTCTGGGAGATCACAATACATACAGTTAATATCTGTATCATAATAAGAAATACTTTCTGAATAATGCTCCCATCTTTAACCGGATATTAAACTAAACAGGTTATCACCACATTATCATTTGTAATAAGTAATTTTATAATGTATTAACACTGAAGTCTCATTAGGTAAAGCAAGGGTGAAAGAGGTAAACATATAAATCTTGATATAAAGCGATTCAATTAGTCAAACCTTATTTATTTATTTTTTTTAAGACAGCATATATAGAACAGCGTGTACAAACCAGCATAACAATAACAGTGTCCACTATCGACCCTGTATCTTTTCCAGAGAACCAAAACCCATAGACGAGGTTCAAAGAGGGTCACATATAGTAATAATATGGAGGGATCTTTAAGGATTGCGATATCTCATGGTGGCAGAGTGACAGGATCAGATATATCTGAAGCATTTAGATGGTTTTCCTCTTGGAGAAAGGCATGTGCATCTTCTGGATTGGAGAAATCAAGGTAATTATCACTTCAAAAAATACGAAGCTTGGCTTGGTAAATTAGAGCAAATTTCTTCCTTTGTTTGACCAATCAGGAACATATAGGAGAAAAGGCTTTTCTAGCTCTTGTCAGTTCAACAGAAAAATCTTGAAATTTGTACAGTTTTTTCCCCTCCCAAACAGATTTTTGTTTCCGGGAGGCCTGCCAAATTGCTAGCTTATGTATGTAGCTTAAGCATCTAAGCAAAATCACTCATGGGCGTCCTTCCACTGATCTTGGAGTGGGACCAATTCGTTGGGCATATTCAATAATTAGATCTCAGCATTCTTCTTCTATGCCTAATAACTTTGGAAGAGTAGTACGTACAAATTGGTGGAGTGAAGGGCCTTTAACAGTCTCCGGTAAACCGACCAGTCATGTGTTGTTCCGTCATGACCTGTTTTCAAGGTCATCGACCTTGTTCCAAAGCTGGTGATTATATTTTTTTAGTTGTATTATGGTGTATTGCGCATCAGACAAATCATGACAGACTGAGCCTATGCGGTTTTCAGTATCTGCAACGCGGTGTGAAAGGGTGTGGATCTGCGCTGTGATGTCTGCTACCACTTGGTTTAATAGAGGGGTCATTGTGGTGTTTATTGCTGTCACTATTTCTTCATATGAGATAGGTGTTTCAGGACTGCGATATACCTGTGGTAGGTCGCTGACAGCAGAGCTCCCTGCAGCCTTCTTTGAAGCCGGAGAAGATGTCCGGGTATCGGCGTCCAGCGCCATATTGTTGTTATCGCGGCGCTCCTGTTGCTGCGGCAGCGGGGCTCTCCTGGTGGTCTGACTGGATAGATATCTGTCCATTCTATGGGGCTGATGCCCGATTGTTTGTGATCCGAGGTGAGTCCTGTATTTTGGAGTCCAAAAATGGACTTGTATAATTTATATTGCCTGCGGTGTGATGGAGCAGCATGGAGCGCATCCTTACTCCATGTAGCCAGAACCGGAAGTCCTCCTATTACACCATGTTTAAAGTAATACCAGGAATCCCATATCTAGAAAACGGGTTGGGTATATAATGCCAGCAGTCGGGATCCCGCTGGTCAGAATCCTGATGCCGGGATCCCGTCATGGTTAACATACCGACATTTGTTGGTCAATATGCAAACCCTCCCCCTCTCCCTACCCTAACCCTCCCTTTATGGTGCTCAACCATAACCTCCCTCCTTAGTGCCTGAACCTAACCTCCCCGAACCCTAAACTTAACCCTCCCCCCTTAGTGCCTAACCCTCCTAGTGCCTAACCCTAACTAAGCACCCTAAACCTAAGCCCTGATATTTACCTTCGGGATGCCGGCAGTCAGGATTCTGGAGCCGGTAACCGGACAAGGTCGGGATTCCTGCGCAGGTATTTCTACCATTGACATCACACACACCGCGATGCCGACTGCATCCCCTACAAAACATCAAAGGCGTCAAAGGAAATGTTGGTGTATTAAAAATTTTTTTTTTCCTCTACCATTTTAAATATAGATATAGAATTCAGTTATGCTCCAAACTTAACCTGCCAAGGTGGAATGACTGCAAATGGAAAATATACCTGTGTTATTCCTGATTGTGTCATGCCTGCTTAAATTTAATAATGAGTAAATATACTGGGCCCATTTATTTATTACAATAACAAGTTTTGAATGAAGGTAGCTGCAGCATGTAGTTTTATAAATACACAAAGTGATATGAATGCAATTCCATAATGGCCACATGAAAAGGAAATGACAAATGTATAGGGAAAGGCCATGCAAGCTTTCAGGACTCTGCAGTCTCTGGGGGTCATTCAGACCTGGTCGCAAGCGCTGAGTGCTCACAACCGGGTCGATGTTTCCCCACTGGGCATGCACACGTCGGAGCCGGCTCCAACGTGCGCATGTGCGAGACTGGGTGAGCGACGGGCGCTCCGTCGCTACGGGTCTCGCACCAAAGGGGACGAGCTGTCGATGGCGAGTAACAGCTCGCCCCATTTGGGAGGCGGGCAGGGGGCGTGGCCGGCCCAACTGAGGCGTTCTCGACGGAACGCTTGCCGTTTGGGGGCGGCCCCACTGACATCAGCAATGATGTCAGTGGAGAGCTTCCTAGACACTTAAATGAAATTGGAAAATGTCAAACCCACTGCACACAGCAGCACAAATATTCCTACAAACTCATATGAAGAACACCCACTTCAAAAAATACTAATCTAGACATACAAAAAAGGTACACAGTAGGGCGCTTCACATCAAAAAAATGAAATGTCTAATTATGGCATACAATAAATGCATTTAATACGTTCCTTTTGTAATCGTAGGTATCTTGTACTGTAGTCTGGAGGTTCACATATATATCTTCTCCTTGTTATGAGCGATGTGACATATCAAAAGAAGGAGAAACCACTGTATCAGTCATCAGTACTCTTGTGTGAAAAATATGAAAAGTGGAAAACAGGATGTGTGGAACAAAGTGTGTAGAGCACCCCTCCACACAAACAGTGCGTACCCCACTCACAGAAAAAGGGTGACTACTGAATCCTCAAAAGGTATCTTTTAACTTTCCAATCACCCAAAAACGTGATTCCTCAGTTGTTTAGTCTGCGTACCATAACTCACTTATAGAAATAAAAACGAAAGCCTTAAAAGTTATCTTTGCATGCAACAATGACGTACCCTAACTCACTCTGACACCAGGCAGAATGCTCACATCAAGGTTTCTTTTCCTGATATTAGTATATTCACTCTTTCTGTCCTCAGGTTATAATATAGTTTCCATAAAAAATATATATCTCAACATCAGGGATGGAAAAAATCCCAAAAAAGGATATGTTTATTCAAAGAAGGAGCAACAGCATCCAAACACATAAAAAGCAAAACAAGCACACATCAGTCTATTTCTCCAGCAGCAAGACTGTTTTGTAAAAAATTTTTTAAGACATCTATGTTAAAAATGCATAAAAAAATCAAAAAATTCTTTCAGCCATGTGGAAAATACAGTTCAAATTCTCGTCCTCATACCTCAGCAGGCTGAATGTATAAAAATGCGGTCACAGAAATCCTTCAAGTCAACGCGTGTTTCGGCTCAACCTGGAGCCTCTGTCAAGACATATGGATAAAGTGACCTAGTGAAAAATTTATACTCCCCCCTCCTATCGGAATAGGGCATAAATTAAAACAAATACTGACAGGTGTGGGAAAACCTCCATACATCCACCCACTCATCTAACCTCGCATGTCATCCCAACAGGGATTGGTTACACAGGGACATCATCCGAAACCGGAAATGTATACCCAGAGACCTGGCGGTGCAGCATATAATGCTGACCGCGTCTCCGAAAATTAAGGGCAAATGTGTATTTCCTGTATCACCCCACGTGGTGTCCGCGTCATCTGGGACTGGAAATACGTAACCGGAGACCTGGCGGTACGGCACTTGAAGCTATCCGCATCTCAGGAAACTGAGGGCGGAAGTTGGTTCCCTGTCTCGCCACACATCGGAGGTGAAACTAGTGAACAGCAACCTGTAAACAACACAGGGATTTGCATTGTCGTCTTGGTAACCTTGTGAAAAATTTATACTCCCCCCATATGGCATATGGACAAAGTGACCTGACCTTAAACATGTCCAGTTATTGATCTCCATGGTACAAATTTTTACCCACATGAACAATATACAAAAAATATCAAATGTACATACACAAATACAAAAATAAAATCAAAACCAAAATGCATATGCAAATTCATGTTGTCGAAACCTTCATATATGAATTAATTCTTGGAAAATAGTTGTTGTTTGTAGATAGGAGACTTGTCTTTTTGAGCATATATATTCATTATAGTCCATAAAGAGCTTAAAGATTCCCAAGCTTTTTCACTACAAAAGACATATTAAAATTAGCTCTACATAAAAGCGAACAGTAGTTATAATGTCATACAATATTGACTTATAAGCATTTAATAGTCAAGATGTCGGTATTTCATAGAAACCACTTACGCTCGAAATCTTTGTTTAGACCTATGGGCACCAGGGTTTTTAAGGTATATATCAGATTCATCTCGGTTTTGGCCAAAATAGTGGCCACATCCTTTGATCTTAGACTGGGTCTTATGGTCCTGAGTCCATAAAAACCTGCTAAGCCACTTGAAGAACACCCATGGACTTCTCTAAAATGCAAAGAAAGTGCATGGGTCTCTAAGCCCTTTTTTATATTCCATAGATGCTCCGACACCCTTCTTTTGAGTGGGCTTGATGTTCTTCCGATATAAAATTTGTTGCAGTGACATTTTATAGCATATACTACATTCTTGCTTTGACATGTTATAAAATCTTTAATTTGAAAATCGTTTCCATTAATATGGATATTTTCGATTTTATGGTTTCCTTCGCTCTTTATACTTCTACAGCCCTGACAACCCCCACATCTATAGAAACCTTTAGAGACGATAGTTGTTGGTCCCTTACATGGTGGGAGGGCACTAGAGACAAATTTAGATTTTAGATTAGCGGCCTTTCTGTATATACATACCGGTTTATTTGGAATCATCCCACCCAAAAGGGGATCCTTTTTTAATAGCCCCCAGTGTTTTTGTAGAATCCTCTCTATCGATTTATATTTATCCGAAAACTCTGTAATGAAGGCCCATTGGAATTTACCTCCTACTTCCTCTGCTATTTTTCTTGGGTTATCCCTAAGGAGATCTTTTCATTCCAGATTTTTAACTTTGTTTAAGGCTTTACTAATGCTCGCCTCCTCATACCCACATGCCCTGAATCTATTATTCATATTATCTGCCTAGGAGAGAAACACTTGTGGTTCTGAACAGTTTCTCTTTAGTCTGGTTAGTTGACCTGCCGGTATTGCATCAAGCCAGTTTTTATGGTGACATCTGGTTCTATTTATGTATGCACCAGAATCTGTTGGTTTCATATACGTTTTAGTGTGTAAACACCCCCCTTCAATATATACGGATACATCCAGAAAGTTTAAACTTACATTGCTGACTTCAAAAGTCAGAACGATGTTCTTAGTATTACCATTCAAATGATTACAAAAAGCATCTAGACTCAATCGGTCGCCTCTCCATACGAAAAAGATATCGTCTATGCATCTACAATAGGACACCAAGCCTGCGCCAAGCCCGCCACAACCCCATATGGCTTCCTCCTCCCACTTGCCCATAAAGAGGTTGGCATAGCTTGGCGCGAACTTGGTGCCCATCACCGTGCCAGTCTTCTGGAGGTAGAATTCATCCTTGAAAAGGAAAAAATTATTCCGAAGGATAAACTCAATACCCTCCAGCAAAAATTTCTGTAGATTACCGGACAAGTTGGAATCTGTCAAAAAACATTTCACTGCCTCAATACCCATGTCCTGATTAATGATGGTGTACAGTGAACTAACGTCCGCTGTCACCATCAAGAAATTATCATTCCAACTTAAATCCTCCACGGATTTCAGAAAATCCTTCGTATCTTTCAAGTGAGATTTATTACCTATTACCAAAGGCTGCAGATGAAAATCGATAAATTCAGACAAATTCGATGATATCGAATTAATCCCGGAAATTATCGGTCTCCCAGGTGGGTTAGTGAGGCTTTTATGCACTTTGGGTAATATATAAATGACTGGAGTTATTGGGTGTTCATTAACAATAAATTGTGCCTCCTTTTGAGTGAGGGTCCCCATTTTTAAATACTTCTCTACCAAATCCTTCAATTTAAGCAGAGTGGAATTTGTAGGGTCTCCCCTTAATTTTTTATATGTTTGGCTGTCATCAAGCTGTCTACGAATTTCTGTCTCATAGTCCCCAATGTTAAGAAGGACAACACCACCACCCTTATCTGTTGGTTTCACTACAATGTTACTATTTCCCTTCAGATCCCTTAATGCTTTTCTTTCTTGGAAGGTTAGGTTAAACTTACTCATCTTCCCCGTATTTTTTTCTACATTTAGTTTTCCTAAATATTCTAAAACCAAAGCGCAAAAAGTATCTAAAAAAGGGCCCCTAACATGTTGTGGATAAAATATAGACTTAGGGCGGAATGGAGTAACAGATGTCTCTTCCAGATCCGTCCTTTCTACTTGTTCATTTTGGTTAAAACATTTTTTTAAGGTAAGCTTCCTCGTAAATTTTTGTACATCCACAAAAATATTAAATTAATTCATTGGGTTGCTAGGGGCAAATTTGAGACCCTTTTCTAACAGTGATGTCTCGTCTTTGGACAAAATATGTGAACTTAGGTTAAAATTTTTTACTTTTGACAGTTCTTGGTACATTTGTGTGTCTTCCAGAATATCCACACATTCTGTTCCATTGTTAACCCTAGATTCTTCCCTCTTTTTCTTCTTCTTTTTTTTCTTCTTTTATTTTTATTATTTTTATTGAGGGGTGTTTTCAACTTTCCTCCTCTCCTCCCTCTAGACCTTCATTTATAGTTTACCTGTGCCACTTGTGAAATGAGCGCTCCTCTAAAAAAGGAGAATTCTTCCTAGGCAAAGGGGAAAATCTATTCTGATAGCTTGAATATCCAAAACGGTTTTCATCCTTGTTTTCTCCCCTTCTATAAGATTTGTAAGGTTCATATTCCATTCTCTTTTGATTGTTACTGAATCTCTTACTAGGATGAAAAATCCTATCTGGATATGGGGAGGAATCTCTAAATCTCAATGGTCGACGATTACCATATGGGGGAGAATTTCTACGGGAATTCCTTTTCTTTTCCTCAAAATAAAAATTAGATTTTTCCAAATTTTCCTTAGTTCTTTCTAGTAATCTTTTCCTATGGGATGTGTCATTTACCTCAGTTTTATTGGTTGAGGAGCTGCCTTTAGGCTCTCTTGCAGGGGAATCGTACTTATCTCCATGTAGTTTATCTTGGTGCTCATGTTTAGTAGCCTCATAATTCTGTAAATCTTTTTTAAATGTAGCTTCCTTAGGTAGTCTTGATCAGAGCAGGAAGCTCCCTGGGGCTTGCGGTTGACGAGACCCAACCTTAGGGTCTCGCCGCAAGCCCGAATGGTCGTGAGGGTCTTGACCATCATGACCATCACCCTGGTTGATCGCAAGAGCTGTGGGTGGTAACCCACAGCCTAGCGATTGACCAGGAGGCAGCACTTAAAAAAGTAAGTGGCTGCCCTCATTCAGAGCGATTGCTTGCAGCAAGCGATTGACTCTGATTGAGGTCCTCTATCTTTGCCAAATATTTTTCAAATTCAAAACTAGAAGTTGATGTTTGATAATACAGATGTGTCCTCATGTATCTAGCTTTAATACGCCATAAGGAGCAAGATTGCCGGGCGTTAATGAGCCCTGCCAGTGAGGTGTAGCGTGGCATCTCTTTATTTACATTTTGCATCTTATTCACATAGAAGACATAACAAAACACGACTCAAAGTGTACTGCAGATGCTGGGCTAGCTTCAACCACACTGGAATTGGTTTAACACACATATAAAGTTGCAGATGAAACACAACAGAACTTAGCATGAGAGATAGCCACAGCTGCTGCATTGTAGCACTCTATGTACAGATTCAGACTCATTCGCAAACAGATGAACAAGTGTCACGCATCAAATAGATTAGTGCAATCTAGCAAAGTAGTTTGCGTCCAGTGGTTTTATTTCTGCGTATAAAGCCAGGTACACACTATCCAATTATCATGCTGATCAGCTGATAATAAACTGATCGCCTGATAATTGGATAGCGTGTATGCAGGAGCGATGGCTGATAAATGGCTTCAAATGCTCCTGCAATGGTCAGTTCAGGAGGCCGGGATAGCGTGTGCTCAGTGTGTACGGGTGTACACCAATCTGATAATCGCTCTGTCCAACTCCAAACTGAAAGTATATCGGATCGGCATAAATGATCTTATATTTTGCATCCAGCTTAAGATGTGAATTTTAAGCAAAAAAGATGCTCGGCGCAGACCAGACGTGCCTAGAGGGGCTGTTTGGTGCGACTGAAGTCAGGGTATGACATCTGTAAGTTGTTTTTGTTAAATGTTTTGATCCCTCAAATTCTCGTATCTTGATTTGAAGTTGTTGTGTTGATTGATTTCTCTGTAAAAACTGCTCTGCAGGATAGCAATAGACCCTGCTGTTTAAGTGAAAGTCTGTGGGCATTCATTCATGATTGGAGACTTTTTTCACTTCTTTTCCTGGTATAACATCTCTTTCCTCACACTGTAAACTTTTATTACATTCACAACAAGATATTTCGTATTGACTGTCTTGTTATTGTGTGACAACAAGTTATAGTTTAAATGTATTTGCTAGCAGATTTCGTAGACAACAGGACTGTTTGTGAGTTTTATCAATTAACTGACTAATTAAATTATTACAGTATTATATTTCATTTTTATGCTTATGTACTGTAGTGCGTTGCAAAACAGCTATTTTGTTTAACAAATAACCATGGTTACAGTGACATTTTGTTCTCTTTTATATTTTTATTAAAAACATTTAAACTTAATTTTTATTGTTACTTTGTTTTGTTTCAAAAGTATCTTAAGAAAAAGAAAACAACCGAAAAATGCTGTGTGCAGGAGTTTTGAATCCTCACACTTTAATATCTTGTAGAGCCACCGATTACAGCAATATCACTTGTTCAATTTTTTAATTGTATTACAGAATCTCAAATGGATGGATGTCAGGCCTTTGACTTGGCTATTATAAATTAGAATTCTAAAGAAAATTAGGAAAATGACTAACTGAAGCCAATATGTCTTTAAACTAAATCATTGTTCAAAAATTAACAAAATAATGATATGGGAATCCATATAAAGTTAATATGGGTCGGACTTCCAACATCCAAGCAATTTAATGCTGTTAATGTATCGCCCCCAATCCAGAAAGAATGGGTATCATCATTCTCCAGTTAAAGCCCGAGTGCCAGGATGTACCGTTGAAAGAACCACTGGAACTGATATGTATCACAGTTGATCCATTGGACCAAACAAGCATCACCATAATTAGGGCAAGAAGTTAAATAAACCCATACCAAGCACACAGCACAAAAACTAAAATATGAAGAGGGTGACAGAGACGTCCAGTGCCCACTGACTAACTGATTGGATTTTAAATGCTGAATCCTGCACAAAACAGAATAACTCACAGTACATGATGACAAGGGAGGGGCAAAAATGCAAACCAAGATGGAGCAAACTACTTGATAATGCAGAAGGCCCTTACGAAAAGCCATTGCAAAAGCTGGGCTGAAACAAAAGAGCCTCAATAAAAGCAAGAGTCTGCTCAAGCTTCCGGTAAAAAACTATCCCATGGGTACAGGGGAATTTCTAGAGAGGAGGGGGCCTATGTGCAGTCTCCGTCACGGGCCCCATCCTCTCCATCCGGCAGCTGGCTGCGCACTGAGCGGTGCGCGGCCAGCGCCGCACTTATACACTCTAGTGCCCAGAGTATATAGCGCATGCTCAGATCACCGGAGCCGATGTGGGACTCTGGAGAGGTACGTTTTATGGGTGAAGGGGGTGCGGTGCGGGCCCCCCTGGACCCTGGGGCCTGTGTGCCCCGCACACCCTGCACCCATTATAAATAAGCCCCTGCATGTGTATCTCCCTACATGCAAAATTAAACAAACCCAAAAGGGAATGCTGATGATACAGTGTCACCTTTCCTGCAGCCAAAGCCAAAACAATCGCATCCCACAACTTAAACACCTTAAAACACCTTCTCACTGACAAGCAACAACAGCCAGCTATCGTTACAATCTCAATCCCGAGATATGACATCCAGGTAGAAGGACCCTCTTTTTTATCCAAAGTAACGGGCACTGCAAACTCTGCAAAAAAAGCTTGTATCAAAAAGAGCAGGTCATCACAGTGGGGGCATCCTGCTAGATCTTCACACAGGAAGTCATCAAGTTGGTTAGCCAACCGCAACTCTCCAGAACCCACACATATACACCAGTGCAAGAAGGTTCTAAAGCATTCAAAATAGATAGGTGCATGAGACAGAGCAACCCACTTACAAACACTTGTCCAAATAGAACCCATTATATAACCTGAAACCCATGTATCTGAAATAATAAGGATTTAGTGTCAACATTGGACAAACATTAACCTTACTCGCCAAGGCATCAACCGCAAAGAAACAAACCATGCCCAGTGCACCATCAAAAGATTCCTCCAGAATATCATGAAACTGAAAGCGCCAAGCAGATAAAATAAATGCTGCATCAAGCCAGGCATTTTATTAGGAACTTTCCGGACACTCTGGACAGACATATGCGTAAATTTACTAAGAATTCTTTCTGTTCGGAGGTGAAACACTCACAGAATGGCTGAAACACAGGAGAATTTTGACAGCTAAAACACTCAAGAATCATGTTTTGCTGAATTATGTTTTTCGATGGTGTATGTGTTCGTGTTTCCCCCTAGTTCCCTATGTCTGACTGCAGCAAAACACACTCAAACATGCAGCCTGCACATATCAGTGAGTTATGTGCAGGCTGCATGGGTAGTTTGTGTTAATTTTTCTTTCTAATTTTTACATTTCTTTTATGTGGGTTTCCATCCCGCAAAGCATAACCAGCCCAGGGCTGTGTGAGCCTGTCCTGGTTCTAAAAATATGTGAGACAAAATGTGTAGGGGTCCCCCATATTTTTATGAACCAGCACAGGACTCTATGAGCTGGTCCTGGTTTAAAAAATATGGGTAAAATATTGTGTGAGGTTCTCTGTATTTTTAACACCAGCACAGGGCTCAAACTAGACAGAGTGCAATGTCACAGCCGGGGGACCCTTTCACTGGGTACCCTAGCCAATGCATTAACACCCCAAACTAGTCAGCTCAGGCCAGGGATCCAAGGGAAGGTGTTTCCACATACATCTCTTTCCCGACAAGTGACAGAAACTTTGTGGGATCTTTAACTTGCCGGGTTGCCTAGAGTAAGTGGCCACTGATTGGCTGTGAGTGGCGTGGCTGTTGATGGAAAAGGAGTCTGTTGTCTTCCTAGACCACAACTGAATATTTTTGAGGTCCTATCCTTTGCAGGCTTTATTAGCAGAAGTCTGACAGGGAACCCATATTTGATTTTAGTGGGTCCTCGTCATATTCCCCTTTTACCTTTATGAGACCATAGCACATAGTCATATAAAATATTAATGTGTTACTGAACATTTTCATATTATTAACATGTTCCATATGTAAATGTAAATAAAATGGAAATTCTGTTAAAATGTTTAGAAAATATTTTAATGTCCATGTAACATAGCAATTCATGATGTTCATCAATTGAAAATATATGAAACTCTGTACAGTTGATTATAGCATCAGAAAACTCATTGCACAAACCTGTCCCCATTACAATGTACTTTAAGATTATTGTGAATAAGGCAATTTATAAAATGCCAAGTGCTACTATTTTTCCTCTATTTCACATAATCTTTCCTAAGATAGGCTGAGCTGTATGTGAAAGAAGATTATGTTATTAATATTTTCATTGGTCGCCTGAAGCTTCCATGTTCTATACTATGGCACTGGCAATGCAGATTGTGAAATTGAATATTACAGGATTTTAGACAGATATCATACTAAGGAATATATATTTTTGCCTACAATTTAATTGCAACACAAGTATTCAATATTAAATAGTAATATTAAAGGCGGAAGTATTATTTTTGAAAGTCTGCTGGTTAAAGGTAGATTTAATATACAGTATATAGTAATATAATAATTAGGTTGAAGAATGACAGTTAGGGATATCCACTAATTATAATTATCCATTTTCCAACTTTTTTTAATTGAATCAAATTGCTTCAATTTGCCAAAACCCAAAGCAATTTATTGTTTTAACTTTCTAACTTGTAACAGCTGTGTTATTTCCTTATTTTTATATGATTTTATTTTTATTATTTTGGCAAAAAGAGCAAATTAAAACTCTTTGGTAAAAATTTCATAATTTGCCATCCCCTTCCTCCCACACAAACACAAATCTTCAACCAACCCAGGTAGCTCGGATGTTCTCCACTAATTAATTTTAAAAAGATGACCTAATATACATTGTGATTTCACCAACAATGTTTTTTTTAATAATTTCAATTGGGTACTATCACGTGTTCGAGGCAGATAGGATACAGTCAGAGAAGGTTTTGCGCTGGCAGGGTCTAGGCACAGTCAAACCGATGGAACCAGTCTTTGCCAAGAATTGCTGCAAGGCTGGTTTGTTATG
Organism: Taudactylus pleione; assembly: GCA_031769625.1. Classification (NCBI taxonomy): domain Eukaryota; kingdom Metazoa; phylum Chordata; class Amphibia; order Anura; family Myobatrachidae; genus Taudactylus; species Taudactylus pleione. Next base: position 3,974,428 of record JAUIMM010000516.1, on the reverse strand, counting down.
CTGCTAGGAGTCCACAGGTTGCAGCCCTTCAGGTTGGTTATTAACAGAGATGGTGGTGACAGCAGGTGATAGTGTAAACTGTCACAATGATGCACATGCAGAATTTGCGTAGCAGTAGTTCTCCGGATAAATTGATACACCAGAATACAATATAACTGGCCAGTGTGTGAGTAATGTTGATTTGATGTATAACACAGTAGTTGATGCTAGTGGTGGTTAGTCCCACACGTGGTGTACTTAACCAGTTCTTAGAATTATTATACACTAGTGATCCACCTCAAGCTTCGCACAGGAGCAATTTGGAATTTTACGGTGATAGTCTTTTTTACCCAAAGTCTTATAAGATTGCTTTGTAGACGACATTAGCCATTTTTCCTCCTGACGTCAACATGAAAAGATTTAACACGAAAAGGGCCACGTAAAGTTGATTATGAGATTGGACTCGTTTGAAATTAAAGTATCGTTTTTCCCATAAATGCAATAGGAATGGTAAAAAAAGTAAAAACTGAAATTTTGTATTGGTAAACAGGGCTTACATCAATTTTTCTGCAGAAACCAAATAATATGTATCAATCTCTACATGATATAAAATAAATTCCATTGTTATGACATATCTTTAATGGTTTAGGCAGTGTAAGCCAAGATAGCGCTCGTACGTTTTTCATTGACTTGTTTCACTAACATCGTCACTGCTCAGCTCCCTTTTGTCCATACATTGTTTCATATACCTAAACCTTCCTCAACAAATTCTCTAAAGAACAGTGAAAACTGCATCAAAATCCATCCACTGGTTCTTGAGATTAGCCCAATCAAACAGACAGACGCCTACTAGGGACCATTTTTTAATTGACTTGAGTCACTGAAATTGTCACTGCTCGGCTCCCTTTTGTCATACATTAATGTTTCATAGACCTAAACCTTCCTCAACAATGCTCTATAGAATAGTGAAAACTGCATCAAAATCCATCTAGTGGTTCTCCAAATATGCTTGAATAAACAGACAGACATCTACCAGGGACCATATTTTCATTGTCTTGCTTCACTAAAACCGTCACTGCTTGGCTCCTGTTTGCCATATATTGTTTCTTACACCTAAACTTTCCTCAACAAATGATCTATATAGTGAAAACTGTATCAGTACAGTGGTTCGAGATTAGCCCAAACAAACAGACAGACATCTACCAGGGACCATTTTTTCATTGTCTTGCTTCACTAAAACCATCACTGCTTGGCTCCTGTTTGCCATATATTAATGTTTCTTACATCTAAACCTTTCTCAACAAATGATCTATACAATAGTAAAAACTGTATCATTCCAGTGGTTCAAGATTAGCCCAAACAAACAAACATACGCCTACCAGGGACTTTATTGTATATTATGTATATACTGTATCAGGTAGAAAAGCAGGCAAAATTTGACACAGTTAATTACACAGGTATAAAGTAGATATAGCACACTTTTTGTGCCTGCCTGGGGCTCTGGGTATTACTGGGCATTACAGTGTCTTCTTAGAACTTTCAGCATCTTATCTGTTTTTCAACAAGATTTTAGTACATTTTGACCATATTTGTTACTTCGCTTTTGCTCTTCAAGAAATAAATGTCTCATCCTTGTAGCATCATGGATGAGTGTAATTAAGTAATGCCTGCCATGTATGAATTCAACCTTCATTGGTCCACACACGTCAATATGTACTATTTTCAATGGTACTTGTGCTCTGGATGTGCTCTGGATGCGAACATAAGGAAGCTGCAACGTGATTGTTTGTATTTCACACAACTCTTACATGCTGGAATTTCTGGATTGTCCTTTGACATCCCAGTCACCGTACCACTCTGAAGCTTCTGTACTCTGCCATATCCTAGGTGCCCCAACCACCTGTACCACAGTTCCATGATTCTGTGGATTCCTTTGTGACAATTGCATGGCACTGCATAGTGTCAAGAGTATATAGTTGGTACTGCAGCAATTACAGTCCCTCTTTGGTTGCACACAAGGCACCATCACTTTGCAAAAAGGATCCTGTATCCTTTGCTCAAGAACACTCACAACAATCAGGTTGCTTCCTAGGTTAGTTACAAACAGTTCCACATCAATGGCCACTTTATTACCTCTCACTCTTGGGCATACTGTAGTGTAGTTGTCCCTTCACACATACACACACATATATATATATATATATATATATATATAGCAGGGGCTCATGTGAATGGCCTACTATTCTCTGTAAAGTGTGCAGAATATGTGTGTGCTATATAAACAACTAGTAATAAAAAATAATATAAGTCCTTGCCTCTTATACCTTGGACCTCATTTAACTCACATGGCCTTAATGACTTGAATTAATTGTCATTACAACTGAAATGCCTTGTGGCTCCTGGATCTATGTACCAGCAGTTTCTATAGTGGCTGTCTGTTGCGTTCAAGGCTGACTCATTCCCATAGTCACACTTACAGTAAGTGATAAGGTGCCACTTGATACACTCAGTTTGCCATCTGAGGCCGTATGTCCCAACTTGTGACACATGAAACATCTGATCTTAAACTTTTTTTGGTTTGAATCCTTACAAATACTGAGAATTCTGTCTTATTTTCTATCAGTGGGTATGTGCTCTTGAAACTGCAATAATTTTGCACATACAGTCTCTAGTCAGCTCCATAGTACTCAATGCTAATGCCACTACCAACAAGTTGTACTCCAGCATAAGGTTTTGCAGCAATACCTTAGCAACCACTTCATTGTCAATAGTGATGCCAACTTAATTTAACTGCTGAGAGATGGAGAGCAATCTGTCTATTTACTTATTTTTATTTCTACAAGCACTAAGCTTTTGTTGCATGCAATGTGTGCTTTGGGTTAATTCTCCTTATTAAGCCTTTGGCCCTCATTCAGAGCCACTCGCTAGCGGCAGTATGCTCGTTCCGAGCGATGTTCGCACATCTGCGCATGCGTACGGTTTTTAGTACGCATGCGCGAACCAGTCAGTGCGGCCGAAAATCGTTGGTACGCAATATAGCGAGGGCCTGCTATTTTGAGTGACAGAATGAGGCGTATGTGGGTGGTAACTGGGGAAGGTGCTTGAAAACGGGGAGTGGAGATCCGAATGCAGGCGTGCTTAAAGGTCAAAACGGGCGTTTTAAGGGAGTGCATAATTAATACAGCAGCGTCATTGACCACGTCACTTGTTTTTTTTTAACTCAGAACTGCTCGCAAAATAGCGGTTGAAAACACCAACCACAAGAATAGCGAGCAGTTCATACACTGTACGATGTACTCGATTAATCTAATAAATAGCGGACATGACGTATGGTGCGTGCGGCCAGGGGGCGTTTTTATCAAATAAACGAGCGTATGTTTTGCTCGCTCGTTCAGACTTAGAGGTGGGAACAGACTGCAATTTGCGAACGTATCATTTGAATAGCCACCCCTTGTTTTTGAACGAATGACCACAAATAGCGAACGGCTCTGAATCAGGTCCTTTATCTTCATAAACCATTTGCAATACTAGCCATATATCATAAGCTATAACTTTCCTGTGGATAATCAAATAAACATGTGATTTATCCCCATAATTCTCTGTCTATATCTTCCAGAGTTGGATTGTCACCAGGGCTACTAGTGACCTTTCACAATTTTTCCTGCATTAACTGCATTTCCATGGCAAACTTCCATGTAGTGTAGTTTTCCGCACCTGTCAGCTTTTTCAAAAGACATGCTGCACCCTGCATATTACTTTTCTATAAAACACATGAATAATGGTCTGTCTGTACTCAGATTCACTAATTCCATGTTGTCTGCAACTTTGTTGATCTTGCTTTCAGTGTAAAACATACCAGGGGCATCTGGACTTTTTGCAGCCAGCTTCGAGCATAGTAATCGCCTTGGAACAGATCCCACTTTTTTAACCTGGTGATTAGAGAGAGGTTTAATCTGGGGAAGATGGTTACTTCTAGCACGTGGTTACTGGGCCCAATACCTATTAGCAGAGATGGTAGTGACAGGAGATGATAGTGTAAACTGACACAATGATGCACATGTGGTAGTTCTCCAGATAAACTGATACACCAGAGTATAATATATCTGCTCAGTGTGTGAGGGAAGTTGATTAGATGTATAACACACTAGTTGGTGCTGGTGGCGGTAAGTCCACATGTGGTAAGCTTAACCAGTTATTACATTTATTATATATCAGATAGAACAACAGGTAGCATTTGACACAGGGAATTACACAGACATAACAACAATAGAGGTAATACACTGTTTGTGGCAGCCTGGAGCTCGTAGTTTTGCTGGGCATTATAGTGCACTGGGCATGATCACAATTCTGACACTGGCAAATAGTAGCACAGGTGGTCTAGTGTACAATGGTGGTAGCAGAGTTTACTTGTGGGTATTCAGCAGAGTGCTGTAGGGCTCTTTGGTTGTGAGGGTCTCCAGGTCCGATCTGTCATCATGGATGCTGGGTAGTAAAGATGCGCGGAGATACTGTGCATTCACAGTAGTTCATGTCAGAGGTCAGACCTCTCCATGTTGAGTCCTGACAGGTGCTAGTGACCGCCGGCTGTCTCCTACCTACAGTAGAAAGTGCTGGAGGGAGGCTGCACAGGAGTGCACTACTTCCCATAATGGTGTGGGAGTGTAACCAATGCAAGGTACAAAGTTAGCAAGCAATAATATAATCAGAATTTTCTGAAGTTGTAATCACAGACAGGTAACATGATGATAAGGCAAGCCAAGGTCAAGGGGCACAGACAGGTAGCAGAATTGTAATCAGGACAAGCAGGAGTCAGTACACTGGTGGTTAATATAACAAAAGCTGGAGCAAGGTTATGTGACCTAATACTCTAGCACTTGAATAGTGCCCAGAGCCTTGAATAGGGAGGGAATTTGAATTTGTTTCCAAAGTGACATCAGGTTTGTGTGCACCTGTGACTTTGAGGATTGGAGGAAGCAATGCACACTTCCCTATAGGAGGCACAGCAGCTGTGTAGTGGAGATGCCAGGCAAAATGCTTAGCAACCGGGAAGAGAGGACATGAGGCAGCCCACAGAAGAGGCTGCCAGGAGGCCCACCAGACCCTCTAATACTGTATGGCACTGAGTGCATTTTATGACAGTACCCCTTATTAGATTTTGCCACCAAATACCTCAAAAGACACTTGTTAAGGAACATTTGAGAAAGCTACTTAAGAAGACAAGGTACCATGAATATTCCTGTGGCCTGAAATGTTTCCAATCTACCAGTAAATAGAGTGTTCCTCTGGAATTTCGGGGATCAAGTAACTCATTAACCTCAAATTCTTCCTGCTCATACTCTAAAACTGGTACAGGGGAAGGAGTGGAAGAAGAAAACTGTTTGAGTGCCAAAGGTTTCAGGAGACAGACATGGCATATGTTGGTAATCCACAATGATCTTGGTAGCTCAATTCGGAATGTGACCAGATTTTCAATTTTAAGATCTACAATCCCACAATGTATATACAAGGTAATATCAGCTAGTATTCAACTACAAGGCTGCAATATGAGTTTTCACACTGAAGAACCCACATTGTCAGATAAATATAAAGAATGAGAAAGAGAGACAGCTTTCTAATTTTTGTCTCCAGGACAATAGGTAATTATGAGGTTAAAATGGGCAAAGAAAAGCAACCACCAAGCTTATCAAGGATTTCGTTTTTAAGCATTTTGCATGTAAAACAGATTTTTGTGGACAATGAAGCCTGCCACAGGATATACTGCTCCCTCCAACAACTGGCACACTCATCAAACAGCTACAGTAGTTTAACTATAAGACGTTCCTTGGCTATAATGAAATAGTACTTCTCTGGTGTTCAAAACTTTTTATAAAAGAAGGGAAGTATCCGAGTCCTATTTTTGGGAAAACCTTAAAAGTGGAAACCTCTACTTTTGGGAAGAAAGGTATAGTAGTGTCTGGCTGGTTCAGGTCAGGACCGTAAGTGAACACTTTCTTCAAAGTACAGATCTGCCCAGCTATTTTGCTGCTCATGGCATGGTGTGAGTCACACCATGGACTTGTGGCGCGGCGTGCAGGCCTCTGAGTCGCGCCATGGACTTGTGGCGTACCGTGGTATTCTTCAACGAAGGATATGCTACGGCATGTAATACAGTGCTTAACAGCTGGGTGGCGAGTGCTCCACTGTTGTAATTGCATGTAATACGGTGGTTATCCGCTGGGTGGCGAGTGCTCCACTGTTGTAATTTGTACTGAATGCCTTGTACTGAATGCTATACTGTTAAACTTACAGTAAATTGGATGGATATCACATTCACAGCATTTGCATGTTCGCACAACCAATATTTTTAATGTCACATAATGTATGTACAGTACAGTACTGTACCGTACCATAACATCTTATAACAGGATGCAAATCACTGCACATACAGTATTGTACATGTGGTGCAGTAACTGAACAGTAGAGAAGTTGCCGGAGTTGTTATCATGGTTTAACCGATACTGTAGATTAATGAGATGCACGCACAGCTTTCACTGAGATGGGATGAATTACAGTATGACAATTTTTTTTTAAATTAAAAACAGCAGCGGGAGGAGTGTACAAGGATGAGGCCGCTCTGTGCGGTTCACTGTAGCTGTCATGTGGGCTAGTGATTAGGTGATCACTTTGGAAGAATTATGGTCCCGGGTTCGATCCCTGGAAAAGAATATACCGTATATTGTATATATTTTTTTATTGGCACTGTCTGCTCTGGACACTATAGTGAAACTACTTTAGTAGTGTTGTACTGTAATACTGTAGTGTTGTTGTTTAAAAGGCTGCTTAAAAGTAAGACATTACAAACTGATTGTGTGTTTAAATAGTGAAAAACTTTCATCAATGTTTGTGCTGTGGTGGCTGTCTGCTTCGAGGGGTTGCAATGGGATTTCATGCGCATGCCCAGTGGAGGGGTTACAATTGGATCTGTGGCGCCAAGCCATACGCCATGTAGTGCTATGCCATGGCATATGCAAGATCATCACTGAGCATGCGCAGTTGTCTGTATTACTACAGTACTGTACTGTATGCTGTTGAATTTTCACCCTTGTGCCACTCTGCACTGTCCACTGCACTCTGCACAATAGTCATTTCATGACTTCAGAAACCGCTACAGTAGTGCGCTCTCTTTGAGAAGGAAGCCTCTAAATTATAAACTGACTATGCTCTGTATTATAAACTAGCAATACATGCGCAAACATGCGACAACATAGATGCGGTCTCAGCCTTACACACTATTGCGATGTCTCTTGGACTGTATCTGAGAGTGGTTTCTGTCTGTGAGAGAGCTCTCTGTGTTCAAAGCTGACTGTGCGTTTTAAGTGCAAAATAGCGTTGCATCGCAAACTTGTGACAATGGTGATGCTGTTCCAATCTTGCACACTATAGTGATTTCTCATGTCCAGTAAGTACGGTAGTAGTGGGATCTGTATGAGAGAGAGCTCTCTGTATTACACGGTTGGTGCTATGGTGGCTGATGTATTAGAAATGGAGGGGGTACAATGGGATCTGTGGTGCCAAGCCATATGCCATGTAGCGCTATGCCATGGTGTATGGAAGATCATCACTGAGCATGCGCAGTTGGCTGTATTACTGCAGTCGGTATGCTGTTGAATTTTCATCCCTGGCAGGCACATGCCCCGTAGGAGGGTTGCGATGGGATTTCTGGCGCATGCCCAGTGGGCCGAGAGTCATACACAGTGCATCAGGTCCCTTCCCCCAAAGCAAGCAAGAGCCTCTCATTACCATAATAAAGGATGCTTTGTTAATCCATTTAGTGTAAGCAGTCAGCTCTGCCCTAGTATCCTGAAAACTGCTATAAATAGTGACCATTGCCAAGGACACCATCCCCCATCTGCTAGGACAATTAGTGTGCTGCTATGAATGTGTCTGTACTGTATATTAAAAACTGACCATGCCGTTGAATTTTGCACCACACAATAGTGATTTCATAACTGCAGAAACTGCTAGTGAATGGACTGTATAGAATGAGAGAGAGGGCTCTGTATTACAAACTGTGCACCTAAAGCGCAAAACGCAAACATGTGACAACGTAGATGCGGTCTCAGCCTTACACACTATAGCGACGTCTCTTGGACTGTATCTGAGAGTGGTTTCTGTCTGTGAGAGAGCTCTCTGTGTTCAAAGCTGACTGTGCATTTGAAGTGCAAAATAGCATTGCATCGCAAACTTGTGACAATTGTGATGCTGTTCCAACCTTGCACACTATAGTGATTTCTCATGTCCAGTAAGTACGGTAGTAGTGGGATCTGTATGAGAGAGAGCTCTCTGTATTACACGGTTGGCGGTATGGTGGCTGTCAGCCATCTGCGATGGATTAAAAATGGAAGGGGTACAATGGGATCTGTGGCGCCAAGCCATACGCCATGTAGCGCTATGCCATGGCGTATGGAAGATCATCACTGAGCATGCGCAGTTGGCTGTATTACTGCAGTCGGTATGCTGTTGAATTTTCATCTCTGGCGGGCGCATGCCCAGTAGGAGGGTTGCGATGGGATTTCTGGCGCATGCCCAGTGGGCCAAGAGTCATACACAGTGCATCAGGTCCCTTCCCCCAAAGCAAGCAAGAGCCTCTCATTACCATAATACAGGATGCTTTGTTAATCCATTTAGTGTAAGCAGTCAGCTCTGCCCTAGTGTCCTGAAAACTGCTACGAATAGTGACCATTGCCAAGGACACCATCCCCCATCTGCTAGGACAACTAGTATGCCGCTATGAATGTGTCTGTACTGTATATTAAAAACTGACCGTGCTGTTGAATTTTGCACCACAGAATAGTGATTTCATAACTGCAGAAACTGGTAGTGAATGGACTGTGTATAATGTTACACCACAAACTTGTGACAATGTAGTGATAGTGATTTCATGACTTTAGAAACTTTTCAATCCCGGGATGCCCACACTACTTTGCCACTACGGTTATGACTACACTACAGTGCACCACAGACGCCTGCCGTAACGAGTGAATTAGTGCCTGCCTCGTACGTTGTGCGTTGTATGCCGTACGTTATGCGTCGTTTGTCGTGCGTCGTGTGACACTGGCTATTGAAAATGGCTGCGATAAGGGCGAGGAGGTACCTGTCTGGCGAGCTCTTTGTTCTAGTGAAGTGGTGGGACCAAGCGTTTGCCACAAATCTAGACAAAGAGCTCGCCTACAGAAATGCGAGCCAAGAAATATTCAGGCATTTCGGCCTGCGCCGAAACGTGAGGTCCCTTCAGCGCAGGTGGTCGGACCTGCTGAGGAGAGACAGGCCTTGCCTAGAGCGAATAAGGAGGCGTCTATGGCGCAGTAAGTACAGTATTGCTGTATAATCACATGAATTACAGTATACTGTACAATAACAAATACAGTACAATGCACAACTCTGACATACGGTACGGTACCGTACTCTAC